>CM044861.1:207500-5007500 GCA_024500155.1 Chenopodium formosanum | reverse complement strand
GGGGAAGAAGAGAGCGAAGAAGGTGAAGAAAGCATGGCGTAATATCAGCTCCCAAGAATTCGAGGATTTCAACGAGAAAACTACTCGTGACGCTAATTCCGGCGGCTCCCTTGCTTCTGCTCCCAGTGATTCCCTTTTTGTTCTTGATAAATCCACCGGTATATCTCTTACTCTATCTTCCCTCCAATTATCTTCTTAGTTTTAATTTAATTTCATGTTTTTTTCATTCAATTTGATATAGTTTTACTGTTGAGAGTTTAATTTTGCATATGGGTTTACCTGTTAAATGAGAAATTTTCTGTTTTTTTTTTTTTTTTTCCAAGTATAAGCTATTATACTTTGATATATGAATATTTAATTGTTTTGAGGGATTCAATTTGATTTAGTTATATTGCTGTGAATTTAATTTTGATTATGGGTATTTGTTAAATGGGGTTTTTTCCTTTGTTGTTTGATTTATTTCAAATTGAAGCTAGTATATGTAGCTATATGAGCATTTGAGGGATTAGTTGTAGTCTAGTAGGCTCTGGATTGTCGGGTGAGGTACCCGAGTGTGACCTAGACCTGTATGTTAAGTCACAAATATTGTTACAGTAGAATCAATATATTATCGTAAGTAAAAGTTTGTATTAGTACAATAAATGTGATTTTAATGGGGAATGTAGAAGCAAAAAATCATAGACGATATATGAATTAGGAATTTTTCTGAGGTACCTAGGTTAAGGAATTTATTTTGGGTGTGTCTACAGTTTTTACATGAAATAATTGAAGAAAGTTGGGGTTTTTGCATGATTTAGATGTACCGGTGAAGCGTAAAATTGAGAAGAAGAGGGAGAAAGTACTGCGTTTCGAGAGTATACTACAGAGGAATCCATTTGTTAAACCTGTGGAGTCATCTATTCTCAAGGATTCCAAGAAGAAAAAGAAAACAGTTGATTTGGCTAAGTCTCAGGATTCTTCCAAAGATAAAGTGAGTATTTTGAACATCAGCAAATAGCTATGTTGAGTGTTAAGACAATGTATCAAGTGTAACATGAGCTTTTGTTTTTTCAGGATAAAAAAGCCCCCGGATCTGGCAAATTCGATATATGGGATGCTCAAAGTAATATTTTCTATCTTTGTTATCTTGAGTTTCCAGATGATCTTATTGTTTGCTTTATCGTGTGATTTATAAGTTGTCTTTCATGCATTCTTGCAGGTACAGTAAATATCAAGGGCAAGAAGGTATGTTGATGACTAGCTATTCATTTTCCTCCGTTAATGGTTATTTGCAACAAAGGAATATTTTATATCTCACAAATAATACCCCTTTGTTGCAAATAACCATTAACGGAGGAAGTATATATTTGGTGCACAGAGTCTATTACTTGATTCTTTTTACTGTTTCATATCAATTTTTGGGCTCATCCATATTCCTGGAGTATCATTGCAGTACCTCTTCAACTTGTCCTCAGCTAGTAACTCTTAAAAGGCCATTTGATTCAAGAACTGTAGTGATTGGGAAGTGTTTAGCATTCTGAATATGATGAATAAGTGATGTGATGACAAATAGACAATAGCTGTAGTGATATATGCATTGTCAGCTTTTTAGTGAGATTGGTACCTTTTATAAAATCTTGTAGTATCAAATTTATTGCATGTTTGCACAGTGACATAGGTTGTTAATTTAAAAGGAACATAACATAAAGAACCAAGACTTTTAGCCTTAGTTCCTAGACTATTAGGAAGCTTAGAAATCTTCACTCTCAATTGGCTAGGTAGTACAAGTGGGTTAGGTTGCTTAAATTTTGATCTCACTAACCCCTCTCTTAGCAATATTGCCCCTCCCCAATAAACTTATCGTATCTTTTATTTTGTGTCTTATAAAAAGATGTCCTTGATGCTGTGTGTGTAAGTGCGTAACTACTTGTGTATGTGAGTGCGTGTAAAAACTACATATGTAGTGTGTGCATGTGTAAACAAGGGGCTGTATATTGTTTTATCTATGTAAAGTTCTCTATTTCTCTTGATGACCCATGCCTTTGCATAATTAATATTGCCAATTTTGTCTTTTTTTAATCCCTTTATTTACTTATTATCCTTAACTTATTACTATAAACAGTCATACTCGGCAAGATGTAAATTTTATTTGTCCATAATATTATTGATTTATCTGTGGAATTAAAAACCCCCTAGTCTGATCATTTGGAAGGGTTTCCATGTAGCAATATCTTTTATATTGGTCTCATCATATATCTGGTTGCGTATGATCTAGCTCTCCCTTGTCTGACTGGTGACCATTATGAATTGTTTGATTTACAGAAAGGTAAACCTTCAAAAATTCCAGCAGTTGAAGTTGAGCCTCAAGGATGCTCTTTCAATCCAGAAGATGAGTATCACAAGGTTATTTGTTAGCCAATATCTCTTATTGTCTAGCGGTTTTAATCACATTAAACGTTGACTTAATTTTAATCGATGAGCATTTCAGGACTCCTTGGCACAAGCTGTTGCAGAAGAGATGAAGAAAATTTATAAAAAGGAGCTGGAGCCTGAGCCAATTCCTTTAACTGTACCTGGAGAACCAGTTACTGAAGATGATGTGAGTTTTTATTCATTTTAGCCTGCCTGGTTTGAGCCTTGTGCTATCTGTAGCTGTCTTATGAAATAACAGAAGATCCTGACAATAGTAACATTCATCAGAAATATTTTCTGGAAGTGGACAATGAAGATGATGAAGAAATGGACGAGGAAAATCAAACTGAAGATGGGAATATCGAAGATGAAAAAAGGTAAATTTTGCATTTCTTTTATAACTAGAAGACCTGTACTCCTTTTATAAGTGCACCATAACTGAAAATTTTGTTGGACTTAGAGTTTCTGCTTCTGAAATATTTGGCAATATCTTTTGTGCTTGGCCCCTTTCCCCTTTTGTAACAAGTCAAAATTGTTGCTTAATCTGTACAGCCTTTTATTCCAAGTTTGAATTTTGCTTGGCTAGAAGATCCATCTGTTAATTTTCCTTGCTCTTATCTTTTTGGTTGCAATTTTTTTTTATCTTCTTTATTTTCTGTAAATTAAATGCTATCTTCTTTGTAGACAGTTTTGTTCTAGTGTATTGACCTTGGTAAGATATAAGGTTGACCTGGGAGCTCATGTAGCTAACAAAAAAAAATGCTGCAGGAAACCTAAAGAAAAACGGATTACCACTGTTGAGAAAAACAAAAGAATTAGACGGAAGGAACAGGAAAAAGCCTCAGCAGAAGCCAAGAAGATTGAAGAGCTTTCAAAGGAAATTGACAGGTATGTTTTACTCATCTGGGGCAATGAAGTAGTCCTTTTAATAATAAAATAAAAATTAAAAAAAAAAAGACTGGTGGTCATTTCTTTAGTTGTTTCCTTCTTGCAGCATACCAGATCTACTTAAGGAAATAGCTGAAGAGGATGAAGAAAAGCAAAAGAGACATCTCCGTCGTATGGTAGCAAAAGAAGAAAGGCTAAAATCAGGCCCTCCGCGTTTGGGAAAACGAAAGTATGTGGTACCTGATGATCTAATTTCATGTTGAATTATTATTACATGTGCGCTCCTCCCCCCCCCCCCCCCCCCCCCCCCCCCCTCTGTCGTCTTAGATAAACTGATCAGACCCAAAATGTACCGGAATTTGATATGTAGCCATGAACAGACCTGGAATGTACTCTAAAAGTCGAAATCTATGATTAAATGTGATTTATCTTCCATATTAAAAGAAAGCACCCCCTGGACCCAACCTTACCCTGGACTGAATGACTCACCACCAGAATGCTCCTGAGCCAAACTACTGATTTTCCACCTCTACTTCAATGCCAATGAATGTTGCTTTCAGGTTTGAGCCTGCCCCGACTCAGGTTCTCCTGACTGAAGAAATTACTGGATCTCTCCGCAAGCTGAAGGTGTGCTGCTTATAAAATCAACTTCCCTTCTGTGATGGATTTATGTCTGGTCACTTGTTCAATAATTTCAGTATATTGCCTAATTCTTGATTTCTGTTGCTGTTTTGCTAAGGCTTGTTATACGTTAGCAAGGGATAGGTTTAAGAGTCTAGAGAAGAGAGGAATACTTGTCCCATCATTGAAGAGGAACAGGTTAGCTTGAGTTTCATAGTAGATATGCTGGTGTTTTCTACAGCAGTCACAAATTCCTAATTCTCACCCTTTTTTCATTTTTTTTTCAGGAAATAGTCAGTTTTGAGAGCTGCTATTTTTCAAGAGGGCAAGGCTTGTATAAGATCACTTGCTGACAAGATTAAATTAAAAGTAGCCTGAGCTGTTGACAAAATCCTACACAAATTTTGATCTGTCTATTTTGTAGTGAACGGGATTTCCCCGTTTTTCCAGTTTTTTGCGTTTAGTTCTTTGTTGAGAGGTTTTGCTAGCCAAATCTGTAGGAAGTAAGGAAGATATGGTCCTCCCCAAAACAAATGGGAGTGAATACTGTAATTCCAATTCATGGATCATGATAATTATTACTATATGTTATAGAAGGCCTAGTTATGTGAGTATTTGTTTTGCCTGTCTTGAACTAACATAGTTCTGAACTACTCTTCCTGTGTATTCTGTTTTTCGAATATGACGAGCACACAAGATGGTACAGGGCAATAATAAACAATGAAATGTGTAATTTTAAAGTACTCCATACTTCTGCGGTATTCTGGGAAGGACCATGTATGATGTACCACTAAACAGGTGACATGTAGGATGTACCACTAAGCAGGTGGCTGCAGGTGTAACCACTGCATAACCACTCATCCAAGAGAGCACAAGGAAATCCATGTCGTGAGCTCAGGCCGTCCTCGGATGTTGATCCTATTGGCCAGCATCACAAATGTAATTGTGCAAGAATAGCATGCATTCCTATATTTGCAACAATGGACAAAGGCTAAAAACATGTTGATCGTTTATGGTCCTACAAACTCTCCTTTCCTCTCTAATTATGCAATTCTACTTTAATTGTGTTAATGTGTTATGCTTTTATTAAATAACTTGGGTTTTTTTTTTTTTTTTTTTTTTTTCCAATTTTCCAAAAACTAAAAACGGATTGAATGCAGTAAAATTTTTGACAAAATTAAATTCTAAAGGAATGCAAGCAATGGCGGATGAACCCCAACTAGAAGATGATAAACTAGCATCTAAAGTAGCAATTATTGATGAAAATTACTGCACCCAAAAATCCCAAGAATTTATAGTTCTTAAGAAAATGACCAAATTTCAAACAAATGCTGTTTTCCAAGTTTTTGATGTTAATCAAAATCTTCTCCTCCAAGCTGACGGTCTCAATTGGTTGCTTCATAGGACATTCCTAATGAAAGACTCTCATGATTCTCCTATTGTCACACTTCATGAAGCGGTAATTATACAATATACCCTTATTATAGCATACATGCATGATCAAGCTCAATACCAATTCGTATAAACAACCCGTTTCTTTATGAAATTATGTTGTTCTCGTTAGAAAAATTTAATTATGTATATGAAATATACATACTCAATTGAAAAAATACATAGGAAAAGGTATAGACATGTGAACGTTTATCTTTTCACGCTTGTCAATGCATTATTTTAATCATTTATATTTTTAACTATCAATATATAAAAATTATGAACATTGATATTAAAATAGTATAAATCGAGATGAATCTAACAAGATCTCACATGATTATATTTTTACTTAAGTATAAATCATCAAAGTTAGTCAAAGTAAAACACACAAATAGTGTAAAAGTCAAAATGTTACAACTATTTAAAAAAAAAAACGAAGGAAGTATGTTTATACCTATATGGCTATATTGTCTTTTAAGTGAGTACGCTACGACCTTTGCTCTTTTGCAATTGTCTATAACGGTTGCAAAAATTTCCAAGTTATATTAAGATTGAAACTTTTGGTGTTAATGTTATGTTATGTTATGTAGCGTACTCGTATTACGGATAAGCGTCGATGGTTAGTGTATGAAGGAGATAGCACAGATGCACCAGATCACATGTTCAAAGTGCAAAGAACAAGCGCTTTTCAAGTCAATGCACGACTTGATATCTTATTTCTAGACAACCCTAATCCTGAAGAAGCCAGGTTTCAAATTAAGAAAGATGATGCAAGTTCTAATTCCGCTGCTATGTACCAAGGCAATAGAATTATCACCCGAGTAAGTCGCCCGGATTAGTAATTTTTTAACTTCCATCTTTATACTTAATAGAACTATAGTATAATTAAACCATCTTTATTACGTGATGTAAAAAGAAATGGAGAGCATAATCATTATATGAACGGTTTTTAGGAGGGGTCGGAGTTTATAAGTTTTTAGGCTAAACCTATTAAACTACAGTTGAAAATAATAGAGAGAATTCCAAGGTAGATTACTTTCTAGTATTAACATTCTTCGAAACAAAGGTAAGGCGAGGTAGTTACTTATGATTAATAGGGTAGTAACTTAAACATTATTTTGCAGGTCGAACATAGAAATACATGGAAGAACTTTCTTCAAGGAAAGGATGTGCTGAAGGTTGAAGTTATTGAAGGTGTAGATTATGCATTTGTTATGTCTGTACTTATAATCATGGGTAACGCCATTTGATAGTATATAATTGCATACTCCCTATTGTTGTACACTTGTACATATCATGCTTTATTTTTCTATTCCGAAAATTAATTTTTAACAATTTTCATTTTGTGGGTCCAAAACTTATTTGTAACAAAATTGTGGGAAATTGGGGGTCATTTTTAATTTTAAAGTGTAAATTCATTTTGTCAACATATGGTTCTTGTACTATTCTTCTGTAAAGTTTATTATTTTAAAAGAAATGAGGCTAATTTTATTTTTAGTTAAATTTTTTTTCCAATTAAGAAATTTGATGAAATATTATTAATTTATTTAGAGTAATGAAATATAAAACCTTTAGGACAGTGAGTAAGAATTTAATATATTTCTTAAATTAGAATTAATTTAGAAATGCATGTTAAAAATCAAAATTACACATTGGTCGGTATTTTAGTTTAATATTTTCACTTTTAGCTCTTTATATATACCGTGTTAAGGACTTTAGGAACAAGTTTCACTTATTTATTGAGATTCGTAATATTCAATAAAGTGAAAGGAAGTCTATGAAATGTCTTCGTTACTTGGATGGTTGCTATGCTAATTGTAAGATTGTGGTTGATATCCTTGGGCACAAAAAAGAAGAAAGCTCAACCTAAATTGGATAGATTTCTCAAAGAACACATGCAAAAAGTTAGTTAATCTATGCAATTCATACGAGTATATCAATATATGAGCTTTGCTAACTTTTTTGACAACCGAGCTTTGCTAACTTGAATTAAGAAAAAAAATGTTAATTTAATACAAAATTTCCCTCACCAAATTAGCCAATATTGACCAAGGAAAAAAAAAAACCAAGTAAAAAGTGATTTACATAACTCATTAGGTAAATGAAAATTTTAAGCTACAGGCGGTGGTACCAAGCATGGTACCACCAATAAACGTGGAAAGAACATGTAACTAATTTGTAAAGAACGTACAACTATTTTGTAACGAACATATATCTGTTTTGTAAAGAACAACTAAATGTTATCACTTTTTATTTATCTGAAGAACATCTGTAAAATTGACAAAGAACATCCTGTCAAAAAAAAAAAAAAAAAAAAAAAGATAAAGAACATGATAATATTATGTAAACATTATTTATGTATACCTACCATAATTCAAAGACGAAATTCAAAGAACATTTCGCAATAAGCAACGAACATAATATTACAAATAAAAGAACATTAACTGACAATAAAAGAACATGGAAATATGTTTTTTTCACTCTTTTTTGGTAATAATATGTTCCTTTTACTTTAGGTATGTGTTCATTACAATTTAATAGTATGTTCTTTTCATTATAGATGTTTGTTCTTTACATTTGTATAATATGTTCTTTCCGCAAGAAACGTCTGTACAGTGCATGGTACAGGCGCCTGTAGGAACCACGCACTGCATTAGGTAACTATTCAAAAAAAAAACATAACTCATTATATATTGATAGTAAAATGAAATATAAACTCAAAAATTAATTGACCAAGCAAAACCCAAGGTTAGCCGATCAATTGGTGCGAATAAACAAGACATTGGGGATTTGTGGGTAGTGCCAACGGATTGGTCAAGCACAAAACGGTTAAGGATGTGACATGATTATATTTTATTATTTGTATTACAGTTGAACAAATTTACGAGTATCACAATTGACATGACCAGAGGAACTAGAAATGGAAGAAAGTTAGGCATTTACAAATGCATAACAAGGGGTATTTATGTAATTATACATATGTATAAACGAATGCATATTCTGGTATCATTGGATGATCAAATGGTACCACTGAATATAAAGTGATACTATATAAGCACAAATTGGTATTATATATGCATTCAGTTGTATAAAATTTATGCATAAATAGTATCACTGAGGATTCAATGGTACTATATAAACTTTCAGTGAAACAATCAACATGTGGTCCCCCATCACGTGATACAATCCGACCAAAAAATAGGTGGGGTCTACCTACAGACCTCTCTCTTCCTATTTCTCTCCTCTTTTCTCTCTCTATTATGTGTTTTAAAAATATTTAATTAATGTTATACATTTACAAATGCCTAACTTTCATCCCTTTAAAATTCCTCGACATGACTATGAGTCTACGACGATCTCATGTTGTATTAATGTATTACTCGCATACCACTCGACCTACAAGCCAACATAGGTTTGTTTGGGGCAGACCAAACTTGCATCGGATCATGTCGTGCTTTGACCCATCACCAACTTTGCATCTAATAAGACTTTATAAGAGGCAAAAGACCCAAAACTCCGAAAGAACCTTCCAATTTTTTCTCCTCAAAATTCAAGTCCATATTCTATAGAGACCCGACCTTAATTTTGTGCCCAAATTCGAGTTGAGTGTTGGAACTTCACTTTTATTTGAGAAATACCCAGAAACATTCTGAAATTAAGTAGTTTTGTTAAACACCCATTAACAAGATCAAATAATCCTCCATTGTTCAATACCAATGCGAGGTTTAGCGGCTCAGATTTATACTGTGAGTTTTTATTTCATAAATTCAATTTCTGGGATTATTTCAACCTATTTCTTCTTTAATTAAGCTTGTATTAATCATCATATCTGTTCTTTTTTTTAAGTATTTTTGCAGAATTAGACCAGGGAATGTACAGTCTAATGGCAACTCTACATTTCTCAGAGCAAAAGGTCAAACTTGTTGCCTCTTTTTTTTTTTTTTTTTTGTGATTAATACAAATTAAATTGAATAGGGTTTAGGTTATATTGTTAATTAATTAAGGTTTTTGTAATTTGGGATTTTCAGAAGAATTAACTCTTGAAGAAGAAGCTGAAAGAAAAATTGGATGGGTGCTTAAGCTTATATTTGCTGGCACTGCTACTGCTGTTGGTTACCACCTTTTCCCTTACATGGGTAAATTTTGGTTTTAACCTTCTATCTATCAATTTATTTCTTGGATTTTTGTGTATAAGAAGAAAAGACTGAACCTTTGCATAATGTAGCTATTGAGTTGTTGTTTTTTTTTTTTTTTTTTACTGATTTGTTGTGTTTTTGTTCAATTGTGTTGTACAGGAGATAATTTGATACAACAATCTGTGTCACTTTTGCAAGTAAAAGATCCCTTGTTTAAGAGAATGGGTGCATCTCGGATTGCTCGTTTTGCTGTAGACGGTATAATTCAGTGTTCTTTAACTTGCGTTTCTTATGTTTTCCTTTGAATTATATCTTTGGTGTGGTTTTTGACTTGTTATGTTGGAGCTATGAGGTTGGGAGACATTTGCTCAACAAGTGTTTTAGGGCATTTATGATGTATTTTGGAAATGAGGATATATAGGCATTGGTCACATTTTCCATCTTTTGATATGCATAGTGCACTAGTGCCATTAAGCCCATTACCAATTTCAGCTTTATTTTGAGAAGGCAATATGAGAAAGGGGGTATTGCAATTTTAGAAAAAAAAAAATCAGTTTCCCTCTTTTTTCAGTAAAGGATCACTTGCATGTGCATATTCCCGAGCTACAATGTGTTTACCTTCATGGTTATGTTACATCTTGCATCTCACTTGCCAGCCATTACTTGAACTTCTATTGATAACCAAGCAAATATTTCAAATTATATAAAACATATCGATTTGTAAAAGGATGCAGGCTTGCTAGATCTTGTTAATGTGGATGTAAAAACATGTTAAGTCATGCTGCACGTGGGTAATTATTATTGGTGATCAATAAGACAACAATGCTAGAATGCTACCGTTTATAATACCCCTTTGCCATTGACAAAGTGATGGGTTCTGTAACTGCGTTATGGAAGCCAATGCAACAAGATGCAGTTTTAATTAATTTTATCTCTATTTTTGTTGATGTTTCTGTGCATTTCCCTTGTGCTTTTCTCCCTGAAGTGCATTTCTAAGAGGCTGTAAAAGGATGAGACATTTTTTATATCATCTTGTGGCCAACATGTGTTGTAGATGAAAGGAGGCTGAAGATTCTAGAGATGGGTGGAGCTGAAGAGCTTGTGAAAATGCTGGACACTGCTAAAGATGACCGAACTAGAAAAGAAGCACTTAAAGCACTTTCCGCTCTTTCAGCTTCAGGTACGATTCAAAATTTGTAGTTGCAAGTTTTTTTTTACTTAATGCTCTCAAAAGATGGTTTCTGCTGGGTGTTCGGGCCTGCTGAACAATACAGAATGTTGATATTACTGAGTTCAGAAAAGAATGCCCCTTCTGTAATTTTATCTATTTTTGGAGGGTAAATTTGGGCTATGTCACATTTTATATGATAGTAGTAGGTGATTTACCATACCATTGTTCTTATATGTTATTTCACACTCGGTATGAGCAGATATCTTCAATGAAGGATGAGTTATTAACTGTTTTGTGACTCTGAGGACTTTAAAACATCCAGATCATGAATGTTTGGAATCCATATCATGCAAGGAGACATTGCTTGGTCATTTACATAATACTGATAAACAAGAAAATAGGGCTTCTACATATTGCCTCTACTTACACCTTACTAATAACTTAATAAGACTGATACTGTCCATGAAATCTGAAGCTTCTTCATAAGTAACAGGTTGATCATTTAGTTAAATTTAAGTTCTGAATAAAGGCTCTGATGTGCAATGAAAAAATTTGGTTCATGTTAGCCGACCTCACTTATGGGATTAAGGCTTTGATTGATTGATTGATGTGCAATGAGAGAGTACTGCTGCAGACTAGTACATAGGCTGAAAAATCGAGAGAAATAAAACAATAGTCATTCCGAGCCACCAAACTTGCAAATACAAATTATTTCACGGATTTTAAGGTGGTTTTAGGGACGACAAACTTACCTCACCTTGCATTTGTTTTTGAAGAAAGATAACCTCTGTAATGCATAGGATTTGAACGGTGAAAAAAGGTATGAATATCTGTGAATATCTTCCTTTCTTTATCACATTGAGAACTCCTTTCGCTAGCATAATATAGAATTTTCTTCCAACATTTTAAAATGGATGATTTATGTAGAAATCAAGCATCCTTATGACCTTTTGCCTTTTGTTTTCTTATACTTCTATTTCGTTTGTTAGGACTATATGGTACAAGTTCTCTTTGTACAGCCTTTTTCAGGTAGGAATTGTAGACTTGGAGACTGAGCATGTTCTTGTTCAGTTGTTCTATGGGAAATTCTTTGAGATTTGTGAAATCATCTTTATTTTGCGAGGAAAACTTCCAAGGGTAACTTTGTTTTCTTGCTTTCCACGATATGAACATGATACCAAAAAAAAAAAAAAAAAAAAAAAAAAAAAAAAAAGAAAAGAAAAGATCATGGGGGTATAAGACTAGTAGTGAAAATTTGTAATTTATGGTATGGAAGCCAAAGATACATCAGCTTCAAGAAGGCAGTTTAAATTAGGAGTTTGTGGTGTGAATCAGTGAATGTGACCTCATCCACTTGTGGGAAGTGGTGGTATATGCTTAATGTTTCTCTCTTCTACAGAATTGGCTTTTCTAAAAACCAAGGAATTGTTTCCTCTACTTATTCCATAATATGATCAGGATAGAGATAGAATGCTTTATTGAGTTTCTCACATTGATTAAATGCTCTGGTTAAGTTCCCTTGTTGAAGGAAGTAGATGATTCACTAGATTCAGTCGGTAATTATTTTAGAGTCAAATTCTAGGTTGTGATGTAGACCAATGCCAAAAAGGGCAAAACTGGTCGTTTTGTGCTATATGAAGTGATTGACATGGGAGTTTTGTTTGTCATCTGAAAATGTTAAAGATCTCCTTTAGTTTTGGATGTAAAGTTGATATTTCACTTCCTATATCAACAACATTGGTTTCTGCAGACGAAGCTGCTGCTGCGTTACACCAAGCTGGAGCAATTTTAGTGATCAGGTCGGTTCCAGACCCTGCTGAGGATCAAGACATCACCGCTTACAAGTCAAGCTTACTGAAAAAGTTTCAAGATTTGTGATACAACTGAAAATCTTGGCTTTTAACTAATACTTTCATCTCCGAGACTATCCATTTACAGTATTAAAGCCGATGCCAGCAACAAAATGCAGGTGCAGCATGATCAATTATGACTCTTTTGAAGACTAGAATGAGATGTGCTGCCCTCCCATGAGCACAAAATAAATACTACGCATGTTTTATGTTCCTTTTGATGTATTGGGGCAAGGAGGTCAGCTGAGTATAGTGCCCTATAAACCTGTGTCAATTCCTGATAATTTCAATATGTGATTCATACTTCATGGGAGTG
Source organism: Chenopodium formosanum (assembly GCA_024500155.1). Classification (NCBI taxonomy): domain Eukaryota; kingdom Viridiplantae; phylum Streptophyta; class Magnoliopsida; order Caryophyllales; family Amaranthaceae; genus Chenopodium; species Chenopodium formosanum. The sequence goes on along the minus strand of CM044861.1, from coordinate 4,994,696 downwards.
TGATCCATTTGTAGAGTTATGATCTTGATTGACACACGGGTCCTTCCAATTAATGTAATTGTTGATCAAATTGTTTCACTTGTTCATTTCTTAATACATTACCCTTTTTCTTTTCCTACCCTAACCTGAACAAACTAAAGGAAATCCCAGTTACAGAAAACGTTTTTTCAAATTGGCTACACTCCAACGTGAGTACCTTGGCACTATGATTTGCACTTGAATGAGTTGAAAATCTCGACCTAAAACCTGGGCCAATACTATATACTCCTCAACAATGTTTCAAGGGCCAATACTATAAACTCCTCTCCAATGGTTAAGTGCATAGGCTTGTACTTGATTCCTATGACCATTGTGATTGAATCCTTCTCCAAAGCATACCCCTCATTTCGCTTAAATATCAACCTTGAACCGTCAAATCCACTGCTTTCTCCAAGAAACAATACTATATACTCCCTCAAACCGTTCAGTGCATAGGCTAGCGCCTGAATCCCTAGCCTTTGCGCTCAGATCCTTCTCCAAAGCATACTACCTCATCACACTTAATTTTCGACCTTAAACCGCTCAAGTCACTGCCCTCAACCATGACCAACACTATATGCCCCTCTCCAATACTTCAGAACATAGGCCTCAATCAAAAGTAATCTCAAATCGGAGCTTGAATGGAAAGGTTGATGTGATTCAATATAAGATGTTGGTTACACCAGACAACAGAGTTTACACATTCTGTAGTAACTAAAATAAAAAATACTTCAATTCAAGACACATAAGTAGTTTGATCCAACTATATATGGTTTCACTTGGATGCCTGCAATACTGCTCAGAAATAGCAAACCAGAACATGGAAAAGAAACCAAGATACTTCCAAAAATTGAGCACTGAATAGAGTGAAGACTGCATAATTAATCATTTTAGCTGATGATATACCATCAAATCCAATATTATAACCAAAGAACTAACATTCAATTCAACTAAAAACAAACTCTAAACTCCAAAAGAGTAAAAATACAAAATTGAGTTCTTAAATCTTTTTTGATTCATAACATCAGCACTCAAACTTCCACATCCTTCCTGGTTGATACTACCCAGGAACACTAACTGAGAGAATGTGAACTCCTTACTGGCCACTTTGAGCCTTCTTCTTCTGCCAAAGGCGATCAAGGGCACTGTCGGCATCACCCTGCACAGAAAATAAAATCCTAAGTAAGGCTACCCAGTGCAGACAGCTATTTAACAAGAAAGAATTACAAAGAACATGTAAACTTTTCAGACCTGAGCACGGACGAAACCAGAAAGAGCAAAGGTGGTGGCGCTGCCAGTGTAAATACCCCTGTCATCTAAATGACCAACGTTGATTTGGACTGAAGCATGGTCCTTGGCATAGATCAACCTGTTAGTGGCCGAACTGAAATAACACGAGACCCCGAAAAGACGTCAATTATCCAGTAAATCAAGGATTTTACAAAATAAACTAATCACATTAGCGTAACAAAATGTAAGCATACCATTTCCTGGGAATGTAAAGATCGATGATCTCTCCCTCGTCGTTTTGCATCTTTGCTTAGTTTGTGGGTGGTAACACAACAATGCAAATACCTATTTCAAATATTACAGAAAACTATCAAAATATGCTCCAAGAAAACCATTATCAGCAAATGCAATAACCCAGATTATGCAATACATTAAATCAATACATAACGACAACCAATGACCGATTAACCTAAACATATACCGTGATCCATGGATATAGCATGAACCACCATTAAAGCTAGAAAACTTGAAACTAAACTGCAACCTCAAACTAAATCAATAATTTGCAAACTTATACTAATATAACTAATTACAATCAAATCAATTCAAATGGTCCAAACAGAAATTACATAATATATTCAGCAAGGGTTCAACAAACAGCCTGATTATCAAGCCATAATTTTGATTTTAGAATACAAGTAACTTCAAGTACTTGTGAAACACCAAACAAAATTCATAAATTGGAATTCTTGTATATTACAACTAGTTCAAACACTCAATCCACTAATCCCAATAAACTAACACCCGCAAATTATAACAAAAAACCCACATCCCAAATCATATTCTTCATTTCTAATTCAAATTTCAACGACTTCATAGTTTTTAACCCAGAATAAAATCGGGGGGAAAAAAAAAGGGTTTTCTTCAATTATCAAGAAATTTCAAAGAATAAAACCAAAATTAAATTAACAGGTACAACAACAGCACATACACAAAAAAGCAAGAATGTAGAATAAAACATGAAATTGAAAGGTATAATTAAAATGCAAAAGATCAAACTAATTCAGAAATATAAAATTAAAAGGATAATTCAAAGAATGAAGCAAAGGTGAGAGAAGAGAGAGAAACCTGAGAAGGAAGCAGAGGAGAGAGACGGCGCAGAGTGATAATAGGTGAAGAAGACGAAGAAGGGGAAGTGTGAAGGGATTATAAGACCTTAGGAAAACCCTAACTTCTTATTAGTGGGCCAATTTATGGGCCTTTAACTAAACCTACGACTTTTTTATGGGCTTTTATTGGGCTATTTATCACTCATTGCAATTTGCAAACGATAGGTAAAGTTTAAATTGATCAATTTTCTATAATACACCCTTTGTTATGAAATATATAGAAATTAGAGGATTAAGAGAAGAAGGTAATAAGAGAAGTATTACTACTTTTATGTATTACTCTTGGTAATATTTTTTGTGTGTCATACAAGTGAAATTACATGGCTATTTATAGTAGTAAAAACCACTATTACATTGTGGGCTATAACCTTAGAGGGTGGCAATTAGGGTTGGCTACTACATTAAATGTAATGAAGAAATTGGAGTGTGGACATTCACACCTTGACTAAATTAATTAACTCTTAACACTCCCCCTTGAATGTCCATACAGAATAGGGTATATGTTGCCTCGTTAAAACCTTGCTAGGTAAAACCCTTTAGGATAAAAGCCATAGCTAAGGGAAAAGAGTACAACAATATATTACTATATGCTTTAGTGTACTGCCTCATTAAAAACCTTGTCAGGAAAAACCCATTGGGATAAAAACCTGGTCGAAGGGAAAAAGAGTGCAGTGCATATAATGCTCCCCCCGATTTTAACATAGTTTATGAAGACGACGCATCCCAATCTTGTGGACCAACCGCTCAACACTCTTCGAAGGTAGGGACTTTGTAAACAAGTCTGCAAGATTATCAGATGATTGGATCTGTTGGACATTTATCTTCCCTTCCTTCTGCAAATCGTGTGTAAAGAACAGTTTTGGGGATATATGTTTAGTCCTATCACCTTTAATATATCCTTCAGTTACTTGTGCAATACATGCAGTATTGTCTTCGTAAATGATGGTTGGACTTTCAGTTACTTTTTTCATCCCACATTCTTCTTGGATATTGCCGATCATTGACCTTAGCCATACACACTCACGTCCTGCTTCATAAAGGGCAATCAACTCAGCATGATTTGATGATGTCGCAGTTAAGGTTTGCTTTGTTGATTTCCAAGAAATTGCAGTTCCACCATAGGTGAACAGATATCCAGTTTGTGACTTGGCATTTTGTGGGTCTGATAGATATCCAGCATCTGCATATCCGATGAGGGTGGCATCTTGCCTTGATTGATAAAACAAACCAAGATCTTTTGTTCCTCGTAAATATCGTAGTAAGTGTCTTACTCCTTTCCAGTGTCTCTTCGTTGGTGCGTTGCTAAACCTGGCTAACAAATTCACAAAAAAAGCTATGTCTGGTCTAGTATTGTTAGCTAGATACATTAGAGCCCCAATTGCACTTAGATATGGTACTTCAGGACCAAGGACATCCTCGTTTTCCTCTCGAGGTCTAAATGGATCATATTTCATAGTCAAAGACCGAACAATCATCGGGGTGTTTGTTGGGGTCGCTTTGTCCATGAAAAAACGTTTTAACACTCTTTCGGTGTAGTTAGACTGATGGACGAAAATACCATTATTTAAGTGCTCAATTTGCAATCCAAGGCAAATTTTAGTTTGTCCAAGGTCTTTCATCTCAAATTCTTTCATCAAGTATTTTGCAGTTCTTTCAAGTTCATTTGGGGTTCCAATGATATTCAAGTCATCAACATAAACTGCAACAATTGCAAACCCTGATTGTGATCTCTTAATGAAAACACAAGGACTGATTTGATTATTCTTGAACCCTTCTTTCATAAGGTATTCACTAAGACGATTATACCACATCCTCCCAGACTGTTTCAATCCATAAAGTGACCTTTTTAATTTTATGGAAAGTAAATGTCTAGGCTTGTGGTTTTCTGGTAATTTTAGTCCATCTGGGACTTTCATATAAATATCTGTATCGAGTGACCCATATAAATATGCGGTTACTACATCCATTAATCGCATCTTTAGTCCTTCTGAGACTGTCAAGCTTACCAGAAATCTTAATGTAGTTGCATCAACTACGGGAGAATATGTCTCCTCATAATCAATCCCTGGAATTTGAGAAAAACCTTGGGCTACAAGTCTTGCCTTGTATCTTACAATTTCATTTTTCTCATTTCGTTTTCTCACAAATACCCACTTGTATCCAACTGGTTTTACACCTTCTGGTGTAAGGGTTATTTTTCCAAACACTTCTCGTTTTTCGAGTGACTTTAACTCTGTCTGCATTGCCTCTTTCCATTTTGGCCAATCATGCCTGCAACGACATTCTTCCACTGTTCTTGGTTCACTATCATTTTCGTCAGATGCCATTTCAATTGCAATGGAATATGCAAATATTTCATTTACGATAACATCATTTCTATTCCAATAATTCCTGGTAGAAACAAAGTTTATTGAAGTTTCATTGTTATCGATGTCATGGTCATCTTGTTCATCCCCTTTCGGATTATCATCTTTTTCTCTATTCTCATTTGTACTTTGTCTTTCTTGACCTTCCGTAAAGGGAATGTTGTTGATCTCATCAGGTCTTTTTAATTTTCTTGGTTTAGAGTCTTTTGAACCAAGTGGTCTTCCACGCTTTCGGCGTGATAGAGATTCATTTTCAATGATCTTATCACTAGATGGAATTTCAATTCGTGCAGGGGCATTTTCAGCTGGTATATGTGATTTTGTCACTTTCTTTGCATCTATAAATGCATCAGGCAGCTGATTTGCAATGCTTTGTAAATGAACAATTTTCTGAACTTCTTGTTCACACATATTTGTTCGTGGATCAAACATTGACAATTGTGTTGCATTCCAAATGATTTCTATTTCTTTCTTTCGTGGGTCCACTTTCTCTCCCCCTAAGGCTGGGAATACTGTCTCATTGAAATGACAGTCGGCAAATCTGGCCGTAAATAAATCACCGGTCATTGGTTCAAGATATTTAATTATGGAGGGTGATTCAAACCCAACATAAATTCCCAGCCTTCTTTGTGGACCCATCTTTGTTCGTTGGGGTGGAGCAATAGGAACATACACCGCACAACCAAAAATTTTTAGATGTGAGATATTAGGTTCTCGACCAAAAACTAATTGTAGTGGTGAGAACTTATGATAAGCAGTTGGTCTCAACCTAATTAGAGTTGCCGCATGTATTATGGCATGACCCCAAGCAGATGAAGGCAATTTTGATCTCATCAATAATGGCCTTGCAATCAATTGTAGTCTCTTAATTAATGACTCAGCAAGTCCATTTTGTGTATGAACATGAGCTACTGGATGTTCTACAACAATTCCAATCGACATACAATAATCATTAAATGTTTGGGATGTAAATTCCCCAGCATTGTCAAGCCTTATTCTTTTTATTGTATGGTCTGGAAATTGTGCTCTTAGTTTAATAATTTGAGCAAGGAGTTTTGCAAAAGCAACATTTCTACTGGATAAGAGACTTACATGTGACCATCGAGTTGAGGCATCAATTAATACCATAAAATATCGGAATGGTCCACATGCAGGATTAATTGGTCCACAAATGTCTCCTTGAATCCTCTCTAAAAATGTTGGAGATTCAGTAGCAATTTTGTTCATAGATGGCCTTATTATTAATTTGCCAAGTGAACATGCAGAGCATGTTAATTCATCTGATCGAGGGATTTTAACATTCCTAATTGAATGTCCTACTGAATTTGCTATAATCTTGTGCATCATTCCTGTACCAGGATGACCCAAACGATCATGCCATAAATTTAGCAGATTCTTATTATCTAACTTCTGGTTAGATATCGAATTTATTTCAACTGGTCGTATATCTATATGATATAACCCTGAAGAATATGCTGGCAATTTCTCATACACATGTTTCTTGCCATGTTTTTCTGCCGTGAGGCATAAATATTCCTTTTGATCCACTATCATTGTTTCTAAATGAAAACCATTTTGACGCACATCTTTAAAACTTATAAGATTTCTTCGAGATTTACTCGAATATAAAGCGTCATTAATGATTAATTTTGTTCCATTTGGGAGTATTATGCAAGCTTTTCCAGAACCTTCTATTAGCTTGGCTGACCCAGAAATGGTATTAACATTTGTTTGAAATAATTTTAACTTTAAAAAATATTTTCTATCCTTCAGAATAGTGTGTGTTGTTCCACTGTCCAAAAGGCATTGAAATTTGGAACCAACTTCGGGCAGATCCATATCTTCATAAAATAATAAGTATAAGATTAGTTTAAGATAATTTAACTGGACTTACTTTATTAATGATGAAAAATTAAGAGTACATAACTTGAACATGAAAAAAAAAAAAAAAAAAAAAAAAAAAAAACATACAAGAAAAGTACATAATGAAAACATAATACATATCATAGTAATTGATGAATTATCTAAACATGATTATTCTCTCCAAAGATAAATTCACCACCAGCTTCACCATTGTCTATGTGGAAATCAGACACATCAAGGCTAATTCTAGGGACATTTTCTTCATTAACATAATTTGTTTCGGCATGTTTTTCTTTCCCTTTAATGGAAGCTTGGTATAGTTCTACCAGATGTTTGGCCGTACGACAAGTACGTCCCCAATGTCCAGTCATGCCACATCTATAGCATGTGTCTTTTCCTTTTGTGGTGGCTTGATTTTTGTTTCCTTGTTGATGCCCCCTCTGAGTGTTGTTTCTAGGGGAAAATTGGCCTCTACCACGGCCATAACCACGTCCACGGCCACGTCCGCGGAAATTTCCACGACCTCTGCCACGATTATTATATTTTCCACGTCCACCTCTATGAGCAACATTTGTCTCGGGTGGATTTGAGCTTTCTACAACATTTGTTTCATTGAATGCTTGAGACCCAGTTGGTCTTAGGTTGTGATTCTTCAACAGAAGATCATTATTCTTTTCAGCAACCAATAATGTAGAAATAAGCTCAGAATATTTTGCAAAGCCTCTTTCACGGTATTGCTGTTGCAATACAATGTTGTTAGCATGGAATGTAGAGAGTGTTTTCTCTATCATTTGCACTTCAGTGACTGGTTGATTACAATATCTCAATATTGATACGATTTTATATAGTGATGAATTATAATCACTGACAGATTTAAAGTCCTGAAATCTCAGGTTTGTCCACTCAAATTGTGCTGAAGGAAGGAGTACCCTTTTATGGTGGTCATATCTTCCTTTCAGGCTATCCCATAGTTCTCTGGGATTTTCCACCATTAAATACTCAGTTTTCAAACTGTTATGTAAATGATGCCTTAAGAGAACTATAGCTTTTGCTTTCTCTTGATCAGTTGGAACTTTAACTTGAGCAGGGGCATCTTTTTCGTTTCCTGGGATGGTAATTTCTTTGATTGTATGTTTCAATCCCTGAGCCTTCAAATTCATTTGGGCATCAACTGTCCATTCAAGATAATTATGTCCGGACAAGTCTAATACGTCAAATTATCTTTTCATCAAGTCTCCCATTTTAACTACAATCAAATAGGTAATTATTATTAAGCCAATTAAGCAAGTGATAATTAAAGTAATCAAATTGTAATCATAATAATAATCCATTTAAAACATATTTGCTTCTCCCCCTTGGGTTATTATTATGATGTACATAAAGTTAAGCTAAAATTAAACATGATAATTACGTTAGTAACGACAACAACAATAATAACAATAACAATGATAATAATAACAATAACAATAAATACTACTACTATTACTACATCACCGACAACGACAACAACAATAATAATAATAATAATAATATTAATGACATACATTAATGATAAGACAAAAGAAACATTTATTATAACAAAATGCACTTATAATCTACCTAGAAGACAAAAAAAAACTTGAAGTACTACGGAGATTACATGCATGAATTCCCTTTGTCGAAAAACCGAGCGCTACTTATGTAAAATGATGAAAATCATCATTGCCATTAATAAAACTACTAGGGCCATAATTAAAACTAAATATAGTTTTAATTTCCTTAAATCTTCTTCAAAGGTAAAGGGGTGTGGTGGTTGTCGGTTGTCGACGGGGAACATGGTGTGTGACCGGTGTAGATGGAGGAAGAAGAAGAGGAGATAATTTGGGTAAAGTTTAAGGAGGGGATAAGGTTTGTATGGTGAAATAAGGTGGTGTAATCCGCCTTTTATAGGGGGGTAAATTATCCATTTCAGCTTTACACTACTGTAAAAATATCATACAATGTTCTAGTAGACTAGTAAAATAATCGTAATCAAACTATTAATATTTACAAACGTAAATAAGTATCACACTGGGATGCAAGCCGTAGTGGTCCGAGAACCCTAATCTATTCATGAGGTCAAGGGTTCGAAAACTGAAAGAAACATAAAAGTGTGTAATCTAAAAATTAAATAAATATAAAGGCTGCATCATTTTTTTTTCATTTTAGTAATTATGCACAAGTAAGTAAGTATAAACATGATTTGTGTGACCATGAAATTTACTCTATTAACATGCATACAACAAATATTTCCACATGCAAAAGTAATTATATATTACTTTCTATAACCATGCATGAGAGTTACCAAACTAAGTATCATAAATAAGGTATGTATTGATATCCTCATTTTTAATCAACATGGCTAATTAAATAGAGTAATTTTGTGGAGAAATATATTGTGAGTTTCTGGTATAGAGGATCCCATATGGGCAACTATAGAGCATACTCCTCAAAATATATTTTGTGAAGGAAATTGAATCTTTGTAAAAATTGGATAATCGGTATAAGTATACCTGATTGAAGATCGTGCTGATAACGTGTTATGAAATATATAGAAATTAGAGGATTAAGAGAAGAAGGTAATAAGAGAAGTATTACTACTTTTATGTATTACTCTTGGTAATATTTTTTGTGTGTCATACAAGTGAAATTACATGGCTATTTATAGTAGTAAAAACCACTATTACATTGTGGGCTATAACCTTAGAGGGTGGCAATTAGGGTTGGCTACTACATTAAATGTAATGAAGAAATTGGAGTGTGGACATTCACACCTTGACTAAATTAATTAACTCTTAACACCCTTTTTTTTTTGCTGATGAAAAATCCATTTTATCAATCTCAATTTTGTTCTTCAAAAAAAAAAAAAAAAAAAAATCTCAATTTTGTTCAATTTAATTTCAATAATTCCAAGTATTGATTATTCCTCAATAATCTTAATTTCACCTCCGTTTTCTTCTAACAATAGTTACATGAAGGGAAATGGGGGTTAACCTCATTTTAAATATCACCTCCCGCACCAATAATTATTTATGTCATTTTCCGCACCCAAACCCCAAATTTCGTGTTGTTTGCTCCACTTAAAATTCAGGTTGTTGAGCGCACCTAAGCAATAGTTTGTGTTGTTCCAGTCAATTTCGCCTTAAATAATTTACATATTGCTATATCGATAGAGTTGGAGACCTTAGAGGTAGTATTATGGTTTTTGGTAGGGCTGTTCAATTTAAAATAGGAAAAAATGCTACCATTAATCCGAACTTTGCTCCATCCGCCAATATTAATCCCAACTTCAGTTTATTCCCTATCGCTCTCAACTTTGCTCCTTATTAATTTTTATCGCCCCTAAACATTCATCCAACCTGATGTAAGAGGTTACCAGACACATGTCAGCATGTGATAGGTTCAAAAAAAATTAAATAAAATAGAAATTCAAAAAAAATTAAAAAAATTTAAAACCCTAACCCATACCCAAGTAGGTGGCAACCCCTGCCATTTTCGTTTTCGCCGCTTTCCTCTCCCCGCCGTTTAAAGTCCTCAACTCCTCCTTCCTCGCCGTTTTCGCCCCCTTCCCCCTTGTTTCTGCCGCTTCCCCACCGATTTCCGCCTTCTAATCCCTTACCTGTCGAATTCTAACCACGTCCCTCTTATCCCAGCCGATTTCTGCCGTTTCCCCGTCGAAATTCGACCATAACCCTCCTATCCCCTTCCCATTCTGACATCCCCCCACCCTTCCTCCACTGTTTTTGCCCCTTGCATTCACTTCCCCGTTCAATTTCGACCACCCTAATGCCTTCTCCATCAAATTCCAGTCTCCTCCTTTCCCCTCCCCGATTCTAGCTGCCTTTAACGGTGGTCGGTGGCTGATTTTTTTAAAATTTTGTTTTTTTTTTATTTGACCAATCTGTAGTGACACGTGTGCAAAATAAATCTAACACACAATTGTTAACCTGATTAACCGATTGCAAGTCATTTAGGTGTGATAACAATTATTAAGGTGCAAAGTTAAGAGTGATATGAAATAAACTGAAGTTAGGATTAATATCGTCGAATGGAGCAAAGTTAGGATTAATGGTGACAATATTTCCTTTAAAATATTGGTAGCTTATTTGATTTAAGAATAGTACTATAAGGACGGTCTTCAAAGATCTTTCTAAATAAAAAGTACTCAAAATTAAGATTTCACATTTTCACTCCATGATTGTACTACATATCTATTAAAATGAAAATGCTATGGATGTGAGTTTTTTGACTGAAAACTGAGAATGCACCTTTGATGTGGAGCATTGAAGAACCAACAGAGCTCGTCGAATAGCAAACAATCTGCCGAACAAGTGTTGTTGCCCTCTTCCATATAAAATTACTGCCTTGGTATACCATTTCTAAATAGTCGGGTTTTCCCCTGAGTTGAAATCCATATCCCTACCTTATAAAAAGTGGGAAAAATCTCTTATGAATATATATATATATATATATATATATATATATATATTTATATTATATATTATAAAAAGTGGGAAAAATCTCTTATGAATAGTGTGAAGACAATAATATCCTCAAAATGTTAGTTTACATATATGCCCTCAATTCATATTAGATTAATTACCCTTTTATTTTTTCCTCTTTTGTTACTCTTAAACGCTCCTCCTATCTTCAAAAAAAAAAAAAAAAAAAAAAAACGCTCCTCCTTCCCTGGCGTCCTCCTCTGCCTGTCTCCTCTATTGAAGTGACTTATGAGTTCTCCATTGAAGCACTTAGCAAGCTTTCTCTCCTCCATTGAAATAGTTTATGTGGTGAGGCAAATTTGTTTATTCATTTTTTAATTTAAATTATTGAATATCAAGTTCACAATCAAGGTTTGTTAAGTTTATTGTCTACGTTTTTTTTCATTAATTTTAGTACTCATATGCATGCATCTGAATCAATTGTAGCGTATATTACGAAATTGACGTTTAAATTTACTGGCAATTGCAATTTAATTCCATAATTTCTACTTTTTTCACTTCTCTTGTCTATGGTTTGATTGAATTTTACAACCCTCGATTAATTATTAAATTGAGACAAATTAAATTAATTGTAAAAAGGAGTTTGATTAGGAGACACCATTGTTGTCTAATATGGATGGATACATGAGATATAGCCAAAAGAAGGCTCTCCAAGAATAGAGAACGTAATTGCTAGCCAAATCAATTAGTATTTGCATTGCAAGGAGCTGTTTCTTTGGAAGGGCTAATTGGATGAAAATATATGGAAGAATTCAGTCCCACGATAAAACCTCCTCTCTTATCCTGTAATGTTTCAATTCAATTACCTTTATAATATATTTATGTTTTGTTCTTTATTTTTTTGACTCAATTTTGATGTTTTTGTATAGAATTTATGTTTTGTTCTTTACTGTTTTTGGCTCAATTTTGATGTTTTTGAGTCAAGTTTGATCAACAGATTGATCTTAAAAGCAATAGAAGGAAGTACGGTTGCCAAAATTCTCGAACAATCAGCATGCTCAAAGCTCCTAAAACCTTTCATTAACACTGAAATGGAAATTATTATACTTGTTCAAAGTAAAATTGGTGTAATTATGTATGATTTATTTTATTTTATTTTTGTGAATATGGACTGGTACGGTTTTGACTTTCCCTTTTCTCTATTTATTATGTTCATCTCTTGACCATGATAATACTCTTTGGTCAACAAGTGAATGTCAATGACTTGTGGTATGCCACAATGGAAAAGGTGATATATGAAGCTCATGGAACTTTGGCTCTGATCTTTCTTATCAATAATTTGTTCTTTACTGTCTGTCTGTTATAATTTCGTTTAGTTTTTGCAAGTCTTTTTAGTTTTTTTATAGGAAAATAAGTCTTTTTAGTTTTGTAAAACATTATTTCTGAAAAAGTATGCTGTGACAATAAGGTTAAGAGTCAATAATAAAAATAATTTATTATTTTTACCAAGTGCTAATGATATTGGTCCTGTGGATTGGCTTTCTTATACATATATATTCGTGGCTGATTATGAATTTTGCATTTTATTCAATTGTGAAGATATAACATGAATATATATGTAGATATTCAAGCTCATGTATATGTCAAGCACATCAGTCTCATATATATTCTAACTAATGTTCTTTTGTGACACTTACTATACTTTTTCAACATTTAGTATGCATAATCACATACGTACTAACTTTCACTTAGAATTACTCCCGTAGAGCTCCAATAAATAAGAATTTTCAACATTATAAAACAATTTATCACGAACCTTAATAGTGTTACAAATCGGCTAGCTGTTTCGCGCGTATCGCGCGCGTCAGATCCCCTAGTATGTATAAAATTTTACATTAGACTACATAAACCTCTCATCCTATTTCTATCTGCAGATGGCCAACTCTCCAACAATACTACATACATATACCTCCAGTCCATGATACAAAGACATCGGTCCAAGATGGAACAAGGCCATGGATTTACTTACATCTATAAATGAATAGCTCATGGTGCTAAAATCAACCGCATTCCTGCTCAATTTACAGACACTATAATCATATAATATACCAAAAATACACACGATGAATACATTCGAGCCAGAAAATCATGATTAAGAGGGTAATTCTAAGACTTGCTTCCGTTGAAAATATTTGTCGCAATAGAGATCGTGCTGGTAACTACAGCCAAAGTCAACATTATCAAGGCAACAACTTTATCTCTTGTTGAAGATATACCCCGGACATCTCTGCCATGAGAAAACAGATATCATAAGCAACGACAATTTGCATCCTTAGCTAACGAAAAAGAAGTAAAAGCCAGAGTATACCTTAGAGTGATGGCAGCAGGGAAAATGAATGCTATTGAAATGATGGTAGTTGAACCAACATACTGAAAGAATATCCATATATCCGGGATGGCAATAGCAGCCAAGTATGATAAGCCCAATAGTACTAAAGTGAGAGAAATGAATCTGAATTTGTCATTAGCCAAAACTAGCTTCTTAGGGAACAGGAGCTCATCTGTGTTGCCCCGAAGAGAGAAGTTAAGCAGAGGATACACTAGCACAAGGTGAAAAGCATAGCTCAATCGTACCACATCATTCAGGAAAGGACTTGCAGAGGACCTGTCGAAGTTTACAAGTATGTCGGAAGCAATTGACTCACCAAACAGAAGGTACCCGAAGAAGCCAACAGAGAAGTAGATGACAACACAAAGTATGAGAGAAATTCTTGTTGCTGTTGTCATCTTAGACGGCTTGCCAAGTTCTGAGCTAATCGGATGGACTATAAACAAAGGAAAACAGACAATTCAGATGCACTCCATTTATCATAATACAGTATGATTTAATTTATCTTTTACTCGTAGTAATTAGTATCAAGAAAATTTGCTTAAATATTCTGAAAGTAAGCAGCTTGTGCTGAACTGAGAAATTTTCCCAGCAAGACAATTTTGCATATTTTTGTATTCAGTTTTGAGGAAAAAACTGTATCAGGAAAATCAGAAGTTTTAACCATAGTTATAGTGCAACGATTAGAGAAACACCTTCCCTTCTAAATTTTCATTTAAAAAGTTCCTCTGGACTAGAGAACAAAAATATGTAAAAGTTGGTACAGCTGAACACAATTATGTCCAAATTCACTTAATACTATTATAGTTGAAATTTATTCTACTCACCATTGAAGTGAAATGTGAATGCTGTTACAATTACTGGGACAGCAGTGAAGAGGTTGAAGAATGACGAATGACCATCCAATTCAGGAAACAATCTAGGCTTTTGAACATTTCCTTGAAAGAGCGCAGAGATGGCCATCACGAAGCTGATGAAAACAAACACCACAGCTAGGAGAACAGCCACTGCAGAGGAAAACCTCAAGGATTCTGCTTGCAAAGAAAAAATGGGAATTCAGCTCATACTTAGATCATATTTAAACAGATTCTAATGATCACGCCTGAGTAACATTTAACTAGCACTTTAATCAGTTGTTTTTCAGGAAAGCATCTATTACAGCCATAGAGTAAATTATGTTAGCAGCACGAATAGACTGAGTTTGAGCTTACCAACACGCCGGAAAAGTGCTAAAGGGAGAAGAATGAATACGACAATGAAGAAAAGGGCATAAGGCCGAGCATTCCACCAATGAGAGCCAAACCATTCTTGTAAAACACCCAAATGAATGGAATCTCCATTCTCACTTCCAGAGAAAACATCGCCTGCAGGGATAAAAAGCATTAGGATATTAAGCACAGTTTTAAGTGTTCATCATGGAAAACATCATCATATGTAAGCCAAGCATACACGAATATCTAACACAACAAGATCATCACTGCCAAATTGTTACAACTTACGTGTAATCACCGAATCAGATTGTTCTATGTACCTCATTGACAGTCCAGATTTGTCCCTAATAGAACAACATTCTAATTCAACCAACTTGAATTTGATCTTTTGACATTAATTTAAGCTGCAAGTTAATTATATATGCCAAAACTAGCATAAAGAGAGACACGAGTCCAATAAAACAATCAATCCAATACCAAAACAGTCTCTCAAAAAGCACATAAATTATCAACCAAAGTTGTTTGATCAAAGTTGAGCCCTTTCAAGAAGGGAGTACTGTATATGATCGGATTCAAGTTCATTTCAGATCAGATTCGAGTTGGTCACACCTAATGATGATTATTAGAACCGTAAACACTACATCATATCTACTTTACATATTTGTTATCGAATACGTACTGCGTACAAAACATATTAAGGTTGGGCTAGGGATTGTGACTTGTGAGCGCTATCGACTATCTACACTAACACAAGTATATCGATCAATTGTTTCGGCTCTATGCCTCTATCAAGTATCCACACGACTACCTACACTAACACAAGTATATCGATCAATTGTTTCAGCTCTATGCCTCTATCAAGTATCCACACGACTATCTACACTAACACAAGTATATCGATCAATTGTTTCGGCTCTATGCCTCTATCAAGTATCCACACGACTACCTACACTAACACAAGTATATCACATTATCACTCGATTCACTTCATTAGTACTCACACAGCACGACTATGTACTAATCCACACATCACGACTATGTACATCGTTACATACTAGAACCTTTTTCCATACAATCATTATAGTAAGACTTTTGCTAAACTTATTATCTAATTTTAAATCTATACCACCAAAATTAACTATTCTAAAAACACTAAAATCAAAACACAGATTAAAAAACATAATCAAGCTACATGTATCAAACTATCAATGCAAAACATCAACAAAAATGCTAAATTTAGAATAAGTAATTTAAAAAAATTTAAAAAGTCACCTAAAATAATAAGATAAACGATCAAGCAGCCCCAATTAGAAATGATGACACAAAGCTTAACAAGCAAAGATCCAACCCAACCAAAAGACTCCCTCATAACACCACCATACGTCGCCGGCTCGCCGGAAAAATTCGCCGAGCTACCGGAGTAAGTAAACCGAAGCAAAAAGTTGACAGATAAATCCGACAACAATGCGACGGTAACAATCAGAAAAAACGCCGGAATAACTCCGAGAACCTTCAATGTCGCCGGAATTGACATAATTCCGGCCCCGATAATGCTCGTCGACACATTAAACACGGCGCCAGAAATCGACGCTTCTTTGTCGGTTCGTTTTTCGGCGACGCATTTCGTCGGAAGTAGTGGAGCTCCGGCGTCGGAAATCATTTTACCGGCGATGTGGTGAAATTACGAAATTGCCCCGCGCTTTTTTATTTTTGTTGGTTTTGTTGTGGTGTGAGAATTGTTGGGGGTTTTAAAAGAGATGAAAGTAGAAAGGGTGAGAGTGGTATTTATGGTAATTTTGATGGAGGGGCGTGTACCTGGACGTCACATGGGAGACAAAATCAGATTATGATGTTTTTATAAAGGATGTACTTGGACGTGGTATTGGCCCATGTGAAACACGACGATTTCTTTACAATTATTGAAGAGTTTTTTTTTTTTTTTTTTTTGACAAGAAAAGAGTTGGATGTTGGAACAAGTCTTAAATGAGAGTCGTGAATAGAAATGAAATTCGATTTCAGGTCTTGGATATCAAATTTGTGATTTTTATATTGTTCGATAAAATAATGGAAGTAAATAGCTTTGAGCTGTTAAATAAGCGGTTGTTAATTAATTTTATTGGATTGAAATGATTAAAGATTTAAAATTAAATATTTGAACATTAATAACAAGCAAAGGAAAGATGTTGACGAGAACTAATGACAAACATGTAATGCGGGTACATTAAATGAATACTCCCTCCGTCCCCTTTTGATAGTCCCTTATGGACATTTTTCACTGGAATTAATAAATACAAATGAGAATAGTAAAAGTACATTGAAAAAGTAAATTGACATAAAGTATGCAAATAAGTAGAGAGAGAAAGTAATAAAAGTACATGGGAAAACCAAATTTACATGGGAAATATAAATTTGCACAAGTATTGCAAATTGGAGGGAATTTTGGTAAAAAATTAATATTAATGGTTGTTGGAAAAAGCAAATGGGGTGAACATTTTGGGACTAAATTTGTCCATAAGGGACTATCAAAAGGGGGACGGAGGGAGTATATCAAATGGGATTTTCATTTACAAGGCAAGAGGCAAGTACTCCAAATTAATGTCAAATGACACCGTTAATAACAAAAGAAAAATTTCCCGTCAGAAGAAGGGAAAAAAATAAAAATCCTTCTTTTTATTTTTCTTCATAGGATATCTTCCAATTGATTATTGAAATCAAACCATTTATTTTCATACTATTACTTTGTTGATTTCCTAAATATAATACCAATAGAATAAACATGAAAAATGTTTTTTTTTTTCTTCTTTTCAAAACAAACAATTTACATCAAATCAATTATTGTAGTACCTTTGACAAAAAAAAAAAAAAAAAAAAAAAACTGTAGTACCTTTATGTTGCTGTCAAAAAAAAAAAGAAAAACCATCTTTATGTTAACTAGCTATGACAACAGTCACAATAAAAAGTTAATGCATCCGATGAATATTTTTTGTGAATTTGGACCCAGCTACATCATGCGAAACTAAGCCCGATTTTTCTGGGCCAACTCGCTGGGTCCATACCTGATTACTTGCTTTAGAACAATCTACAAGCATCAAGGAGTATTAGGCTATTAGCAGTAAGGTCATGTGGGGCACTTGACACAAACAACATTGCCACTTGCCAATAAACAGGCTGTTAACTCGTTAAGCGCTATACTTAGGAAATGCTATTTATCGTTTTTTGTTTACAGTTTTCTCGATAAACATAAATACTTTTCCAAACTCTTAAACCTGAAAACAGGAAATTTACAATGATGTGGTAGATCCTAAAACCTAAGTATTAGGAGTATTTCTCAATTGAATACATGAATCAATATAACGCAAGATCAGTAACAAACAGAATGACTGCATAAACTAAAATCACTGTTCAGGAACCAAAGTGATTGAGCTACTGATACAATACAATTTACAATTGAGCATTTTGTAAAGATAGTAACATTATAGATCTTACAAACTACAGGTCTGCAGGACCCCTTGCACTTTGGACTGAGGATCCGATGCAGCAATTGCTACCACTTAGATAAGTTCACTCACAGGTTTGACAAATTCAATTCAGCCACAATATAAAAAAACAAGCGCGTTCCCTTCACCTTAAAGTTTCACTGACATGTATGAGAACTCCAACGATCAATTCCATATGCTAAGAAGCTTCAACCAAAGAGGCTCAGACCAGCTCTCTTTTGTTGGTAGGGATAAATGTAGTCCAGAAAAGAATATTTACATTTTGCAGGCAGAATATACATTGGTTAATTTGACCACCACAAGAAAAAATGTGTGAATTCAGAAAAATCCAGGCGCAGAAGATAAATGAAGCCTGATGAATAAGAGAGACGGATTAACTGATCAGTGTGGTTACCAGATCAGCAAACTTCAGCTAGAACTGAAGTGCACAAATCACAATCAACTATAAAACCCGCTAAAATGTGGGTGATTGCGAGAAAACAGCTAGGCTGTACTCCCCGAAGGAGTGGACAAATTGGTCCACATAGCAATTGTGCTGGTAAATAGCGCAGCAAGTACAAGCAAGACTGCCACCACCTTGTCCCATGATGTAGAGATCCCATGAATATCCCTGCCAATAATTACCGTCAAAAATTTTGCCAATGGACATATTAACAACTAACAAGCATCTGAACAGCACCACAAAAAAATTTGCTAAAAAAAATTACCTTAGAATGATAGAGGATGGAAATATGAGTATGAGGAAAACAACGGTTGTTGAACCCAGTATTTGGAAGCAATACCATATGCTTGGTATGACGATTGCAACTAGATAAGCAAGGGCAAGTGGTATAAACGTGAGGCATATGAATCTTGGTGTGTCTTTGGCTAAGTCAGGCTTGTCTGGGAAGAAGAGCTCGTCTAAATTGGCTCTCAGACAGAAATTTATCAAAGGAAACACCAGCATGAGGTGAACTGCATAGCTTAATCGAACAATGGCATTGATTACTAACCCAATCATAGTATCATGGCCAATCTGGTCAAAGTTCACCAGCATGTCCGCATTGATAGAATCCCCAAATAATAAATAACCGAAGAATCCGATAGAGAAATAAAAGATAGCGCATATTGCAAGTGATATCCTGATGGCCAATCTCATGTCTGAAGGTTCTCCCAGCTCTGCCCTAATTGGATGAACTGCAAAAAATTGTAAATTCAAATGAATAACAATGCTGAGATAAAGATTCATGCTTTTTTAAGTTAAAAAATGTATACAGTAATATATATTCCGTATCAAAGATTATAAATTGTTGAATGAAGAAAAACATGGACATGCCCTCAAGCTGATCAGAATAATTTCTCATGTCTATCATTTTATTTAAATTACTCCTAAATATTTCAATGTACTCTTATGATTTAACCAGCAGCATAAAATTATGTTCTGTCTAAGCTATGTCAGTACCATATCGAATACTGAGAAATCAAGAATATAAACTAGATAAAGAAAGAAAGAAGAGGAGGTAAACCCAACAGGTAGACAATATAAGCAACCAGAGAAGCAAAAAGAAACTAACAGTCTGATAGCATAGTATTCAGCATCCTTACCATTGATTTGGTATCCAAAGGCAGTCATAAAGACTGGGATGGTGGTAAAAAGACCGAGGATTGAGCCTTGACGGGAAAAATCTGGCACTAGCTTCAGGTTTTGTGTTTTTCCTTCCAACAATGCTTCTATTGCCAATATTGAGGATATGACAACAAACACCAAGGCAAGGAGAATTGCCAATAATGAAGTGTACCTAAGTGAATCTGAACAGCAAAATAAAGGACATGGTAAGAATTTGAAATAATACACCAGAACTCCAAACAATGTTGACACAAGCAATATTCATAAGCCACAGGGAGAGTTATTTCTACATGACTGTCTGAAGTACTAACCTACACGACGAAACAACACCAGAGGAAGGATAACAAGAAGCACCACAAAGAGAATTGCAAAGGCACGCGAAGTCCACCAATAAAACCCAAACCATTCCTGTAGTAGTCCAGTGTGGATGGTGCTCCCAGAATGGGTTCCAGAAAGCACGTCCCCTGAAAGGAAAAAAAAAATTAAATTAAACTAAAGGTAGTTAGTCCCATTTAAAACCATAAAGTAACGGGATTTTGATCAATCGGATAGATTCTACTGTTTCAGATTATGATAGCTAATCAGGCTACACCACAAAAATATTATTGTTGAAGACTTAGAGCAGGGTTTCGTAATACAGTTGCATATAAATTTACAAGAACATACCATTAACAATTTCGCCTTCATAATTATAACTTTCATTTTCAACTCTATTAAGTGTTCCAGAAGTTGAAAACTCTTAAAGACTAGTGTGATGTGTTTCCTTGCAACATATTTCTCAGGTCCATGACAATAAATGGATTAGGACTCTAAGACCACCAATTTTGAGTAACAATCATACAGAGACAGGCATGTACCTTTCTTAGCAATTAGTGGACAAATTGCAGTTTAGTGCCCATTAATTATCGATATTTAAACCAATTGCAGGAAACCAACTACAAATTATACTTTCACCCTCAAAGTTTAGAAGCTGTATTTATCAATATCTAGTCATTTATCAGATTATGAAGCTGTAATTATGCCAAGTTATTTTCCAGACAAGCACCACATGACCACACATACATGCAGGCCTAATAATCTAATATTGAAGCAATTTTACAAGAATTCTACTCCAAAAATAAACAAACAAACAAACCAACAACACAGCCAACCAGCAAACTACATAGAATCATTTTATTGGTCCACGACGAGCCAGTATTTTATCAGTATATCAATATCATATTAAACACAAGGTACGTGTTCAAGTGCCAAACATTGCTTATTTATGAAGAAAGTTCATGGTTACCAATACGAGCCCGTACAACATAGGGTCATAACTCATAATATACCCTCAAATTCTTACTTTTATGGACACACTCGGGGTAAAGTAAAGAGTCCGGGTAACATGGGGTCATAATCTATAGCACACCCTAAAATTTTTACAGTTAGGGTTCCATTCAGGTAATGAGGTAAAACTGTAAAATAAAGAGTCCGGATAACATAGGGTCGGGGTAATAAGACTTGTTAACCTATAGGACACCATCAAATACTTGGTCTGATTTCCCAATTGCCATTTTTAATAGTTATCCAAAAGTTCATCGACTCATTCTACTGTATATTAATCCATATTGACCATATATCCAAACCAACTACCAAATACACAAATAATATGAAATTAAATATTGCTTTCAAAAAAAAAAATATTGATTATAAACATATAGAAAAAAATTAAGAACAAAAACCAACTTACCAATAATAATGAGATAGATGATAAGACACCCAAAACTAGTAATCATAATACAAATTTGCAAAGCAAGAGAACCAACTCTTCCAAAAGACTCCCCCATTAATCCAGCATAAGTAGTTGACTTTCCAGAATGAGTATACCTTAACATATACTCTCCAGTAATATCTCCCATAATTGCAACAATTACAAGAACAATCAAAGCTGGAAAAACACCCAAAACATTAAAAGTTGCAGGAATTGACATAATTCCAGCCCCAATCATAGTAGTTGATATATTGAATACTGCACTTGCCAAGCTTGCCCCTTTTTCTCCTGATTCTTCTTCATCATCCAATTTATCCAGTAAAGGGATTTCAATTCTTGATTCTGTTTCTCTTTCTTCTTTTCCCTTCATTTTCTGGGTTTTTTTTTGGTGGGGTTTGAAGATTTGAAGCTAAGTTTTGTGATGTTGGCCCCTTTTTATGCTAGATTTTGTGCCTGCGAATATGATTGAGAAAGAGTGAGAAAAATAAGAATATAAATAGAGAGAGTTGGCGATCTTTTTAGATCTTGCAAAAATGGATAAAACCCAGTCTAGCACACGGCTATTATGTCCATATAAGATCACAAGGTGTATTGAATTTGTTATTTTTGGTCATTGAAAGCGGCATGTGATAGGTCGTTTTTTTTTTTTTTTTTAATAGTTAATATCTTGATCATGTAAGGTCATTCCGAGTTTGTTGTATACTCCCTTCGTCTCCTTTTGATAATCCCTTCTGGGCATTTTTCACGGGAATTAATAAACACAAATAAGAATAGTAAAGGTACATTGAAAAAGTAAATTGACATTGGCTATTCAAAAAAATAAATGGAGAAAGTAATAAAAGTACATGGGAAAACAAAATTTACATCAGAAATTTAAATTTGCAGATGTATTGTTGCAAATTGAAGGGAATTTTAGTAAAAAATTAATTTTAATGGTTGTTGAAAAAAGCAAATCGGATGAACATTTTGGGACTAAAATTTGCCCAAAATGGACTATCAAAAGGGCCGGAAGGAGTATAATATATTTACGTGATTCAAATCTTAATACTCCGTATAGTTGTGGAATTGTTATGCGACTTTAAATGAGGTGAAATTAATTGTAGTAATGTGGAGTACATTTTATATATAATTCTTTCATTTCTTAATATTTGCAACAATTTGACTTAACGTAGCTAAATTCTACAAAATAGTAAAGTAAATGGAGATAATGTAAATGGATCAAGGCCTTAAGAGACACGATAGAGATACATCAATTCATTATTGAAAATTTGGCTAGTATTGACTTTTTTTTTGGTGTTCTACTCGGTTTATCCTTTGAGCTAATCCGGATACGGGGATCAGTTCTGGTGGTTAGGTTTCAATCCCCTCCCAATTATTATTGCGAGGGATCAAACACGGGTCCTCCCTACCAAGTATAGTCCTAATCACTACTACACCAACAACCAATTGGTGCTAGTATTGACTATGACCCTATTTAGTTTGAGATAATATCAAATTAAATGAAAGTTATCGAGCTTTAAACATTAGATTGTTTATTTTCATTGTAGTTAAATTAGTCAAATTTAAATAAAAGGATTGGTTCCTTAAGAATATGAGTGTAAATATAAATGTAATCATAGTTTGTGATTCTCTTTGGATATTAAAAACTATCTTTATAAGGAGTTATCTTCTCTTCTTCTCTTATATCTTAAATATGAATCAGCAGTTGAAAACGACTCCTCTCTGCTATAATAAATTACCAATAAAATAAGCCGGCTTAACACCTATACCCCATCACAAATAAACTCGAAAGTGCTAGTAATGAAAATGACAAATAGCGTATTGAACCTTCTAAATCATAAATACAATTACTTGAAACTTAAGAAGATACCTGACCAAATCAATAATTTTGCGCCTAGATGACGACAATGATTAGTGACAATAGTAACAAATTTTCGTGTGGTTAGGAAACGTAACACGACATATAATTAACGTATTAAACAATGCAAAAACTTAGGCAAAGTGTGTTATTATTGGAAGGAAACACAAATATAGAGAAATGACATTATTGTTTAACTCAATTCTCATCTGTGTATGTGTATCGGCCCCATTTTGGGGGAATTGGGGATCAAGAGAGGGTAAACCTAATCGAATGAACTGGCTCTTGATGGGCATGATTTGGGTCACTTATTTCCTTATGTTTTTATTCCATGCTTGATTTAAACTTCTTCTACTTCCACTTGTCCTCTTATTATTTATTATGCCTTCTCAGCGCAATCGTAAATTGTAGCTATATATGGGTATTTCAATTATTTATTTTTTATTTTATTTTTTTGGTTTAACACTTAGCAAGTTTTGATTTACTGAACTGAATTGAACTGATTAGAACTGAAATGAACTGAATAGAGGTGAAATGAATTGTTTATGAGAGAAGAAATTAAAAAAGGAACTAAAATGAACTGAAATTAAGCTGAAGAGAACATACCCTTAATATATGTGTATTTCAAATGAATGTATTACATATACAATATTTAATAGAAGGTAAAAAAAAGTCTTATTAAATGTTGTATCACTTCACTTGTATTATTTAATATGTCATTGAAATCTTCGTGATCATCTCTAAATATGTGGTATTTCGAATGAGTATATATACGTATACATTTTTTAATTGAAGAAAATTTATTTTTTAATCTTATTAAAAAATCGTATCGGTAGTACTCGTATTATCTAACATTGCCATTGAATTTCTTTTATTTAATTAGATTAATCCATTGGTATCAAAAAGACACACTAGTATTGATGTGGTGTTTTAACAATTTTGTGCAAGTTTAATAAGTTTCCATTTTCATATGTTTTTTTAGTTCCTCCGTTTTTTAATAAGTGTTTATCGACATATTTGCCAATAGATAAATTTGATGGACAAATAATGTCTTTAATTAGCAATAAGTATAAATTATAAAAAATTTAAATTTAAAAAGTATATATTAAGACGAATCTAACAATTATACACATGACATTGGAGCCAATAACTTGATATTACAAACTTTTGATTCGCAATTATTATTGCTTGACATTGGAGCCAATAACTTGTCATTTGGTGTCTTTGCTCCAACAGCCCATGACCCAAGGCCCTAAACAACGTTACCGTTTGGATTGGGTAACTTAATCCTGCTTCATCTTATTGGGCTAACTTAACTCAGCGCCATTTCCTCCTTCCCACATACCAACTAGGCAACTTCCAATTCTTGTCCACTTCAGAGTTCTTATTTTAGAGACCATAAAATAAACGTCTTGTATTTTGAATTTTTTGATAATCTTTTGAATTATTTTAAATAGAGATTATATAGTCATATAACATTTTAACCGTCATAATAAGAATTAGATCTTAATAAATCGAGAGACAATCAAAATCTCCTATCAAAGCCGCTCTTTCAACATATCATCGTCAATTCATCAATGCCACATCATTATAAGCACAACAAAAATATTCTTGTTGAATAAACTTTCCACTAGTTTTCTTTTTCTTTTTCTAGATACCATATGGAGATTGAATGGTTGATGGCATATGTTGGCATGTTGCTAAGTTTCTTTTCCCATTTATTATCTTCCAATATCTTGTACTCTTGTTAATATCTCTAACCCTTTCAAGAGTAGAATAATCTTTGTATGGTAAAGGGAAGAATGTGAGAAAGTAATGTTTGTCACATGAGTATATTTTTTTAAAAAAAATGCCCTCTCATTGAATGGATGTGTTAATTTTTCTTATTTGCAATGATATAATACTATTTACTTTCATACCAAAAATTCGAGAATCAGTAAGAATACAATAAAAGAGAGTTTTGCAACACTTAGATTTTTAACTTTACCTTATTAAGAAAATAACGATTGAAATCTTAAATGATGATTTGTTCTTGTTCTCATTGTAATGTCAACAATACTTGTACACGATCACATTGTCTAAAGGAGAATTTTAGAATAATTAATGTACACTTTCAACACTCAAACGAATTAAGTCCATCTCCAAATCTATCCCTTCCAACTCGCTATTACAAGATCAAATTATCCGAATTAGAAACAAAAAACTCATTGCTCCTATAATCATTTAACATTTTAACCACCACATATAAAATTATAACGTTCTTAATAAATTTAGAGAATCAAGATCCCCAATCAAAGCGCAATTTCAACATATTTAGTCCATGTTCTCTTACGTTCAGTTCAGCTCACTTCAGTTCAGTTCAGTTCAGCTCAACTCATAATTTCCTTCTCTTATAAAATATTCATTTCAGTTCTGTTCAATTCAGCTCAGTTCAATTCAGTTCAGCTGAGTTCAGTCAATGAGAACAAGCCCTTAGCATAATCGATTAGTCCATGACATGTCATTATAAGCACAGCAAAAATATTCTCTCATTGTACTGGTACTTTTTAAAAACTCCAATTAAGAAAATTCCATGCCCAAAATTCTTTAGCACCATACCTTTCGGCATTTCACAAAAAATCAGACATTTCACATTTCAAGTATTGAACACATCCTCATCCCACGCGCTGCCTGTAAAACAGAAAATCACCCACCGAAGAGAGAGAAAGCAAAATCCAGGAGAGAGAAAAAGAGAAAAATGGGTGATCACATAGCACGAGGAGATGATTTCGAGAAGAAAGCCGAGAAAAAGCTCACTAGTTGGGGATTATTCAGCAACAAACACGAAGACGCTGCTGAATTGTTCGAAAAAGCCGCCAATTCTTACAAACTTGCCAAAGCATGTATGATTTCCTTCTTCTTTTTTTTTTTTTTTTTTTTTTTTTTTTTTTTTTTCTCTTGTTTAATCAATCATTTTAGTTAATTATACAATTGTTTGATTTCGATTGATCGATCGATGATTAATCTCTCGATTTTTGATTTGTTTTGTTCGATTGTTGGATAGTTAGGGTTTATGGTTTGGTTGAGTGTGTTGAATCTGATTTTTTTTGTGCTTGATTGTTGTTATCTGTATTGTTTTAGTATTAGCATTGATTTGAAAAAATTAAAAAAATGGAAAAATTGATGTTCGTTTGTTTAACTCAGATGAATATGCGCATTTTTGTTGTTCGGCATTGAATTTTTGTTTTCTGGTATTCGAAGGGAAATAGATCTGATTTGTGATAAGGATCGATAAGTTTTTAATTGATTGAGGCTGAGATTAAGTACATTTTGAATTTTGATGTGGTTGATTGAAACTGATCTTCAGAATTGTTGTTTTGATCAGTTGTGTTTTTGGTAGAGTGCACTATTTATTAAAATCTGAAATAGGAAAGATGAGATTGATGATTGTATAGCGTGCTTAATAGCGTGTTCTCGATGTCGTTATTTATGATTTTCAGGGGATAAGGCTGGTGCTGCTTATCTTAAGTTGGCAAACTGTTATTTGAAGGTGAATAATGTTTGCATAAGAGGAAATTTTTTAATTTAAATTTACGTGTATGTGGTTGTTATAGTGGTTTTAGTTTCGTGTATGCAGGTGGAGAGCAAACATGAAGCTGCCAATGCTTATGCTGAGGCAGGTCATGCTTATAAGAAGACTTCATCCAAGGGTAATAATGAATTGTGAATTTGTGATGTTTGTTGAACGGTTTGTTTTTCCATTTTCATATCTCCTTAGTGAAATAATTATTTTTTCTGTTACGTGTCCAACTACATTATCAACATACAGAATCATACACTCACTCACACTAACAATTATCATTAAAGTGCCATGGGATATAGCTAGAAAATACCAACCTCAATATCAGGTTTAGTAATTGTATACAAATTTAAGCACTTTAATTAAGCTTCAAGATGTATCATTATTGATCTCTGGAAAATATTTTCGTCTTTGCTCATCTTACTAGTTTATGTAATTGGTAGTTTGGTACTAGTTCATCAACTTTTAGGAAACCTTTTCCTTTTGGAGTTACATTTGTCTTCTATTGTTAAGCCATAGGTTTCTTTGTTGTCATTTTTATCATCGAAGACGAGTATAGAGAGGTATATAGATGCACGGGGGGAAATTTTAGCTAACCATTTAGTATAATATTTTCCTGTATTGGAATTATATCTGATAGCTAAAAAAATAATGACTGGAAGAGAAACTTGGTCGAATACTATGCTCAATGTTGTCAAAATCACTTGTCGGCATACCTTTTCTTAAAAGGGTTCTTAATAGAAAAAGTTGTATTTCTTCAAAGGCCTTATCTTTGTTGTACGATAAGCTCTGGTGATGTTAGGAAATAGCCTATTTGACCCAAGACACTGGCAAAAATTGGTAAAATGTTTTAGGTTTATAGCTGTAAAACTGCCTTGAATTGTCTGGAAGGAATGACATTTGCAGTATTTGGTCATATGTGCCGGGAAACGTGGGACTGATTATCTGAGGTCTACATTTTGCCAAAATACATCCAGCTGAATTCCACATTGTTGTGTATTTTTTAATTTTTCTTATTGTCAAAATGATGCATATAGCAAATTATGTTTCCGGTAGAATTGCTAATTTTCCACTAGTTTTGATATGTGGGCCTTTTGCGTTAAGTACCAACTTTTTGGCTGAGATGAATGTTTATGTTTTGAATTTTATTCCTTGCAGAGGCTGTATCTTGCTTGGAGCAGGCTGTGAATAGCTTTCTTGAAATGGGAAGGCTCAATATGGCTGCAAGATACTGTAAGGTACAATTTATGTTTGTAAACTATATGGTTGTAAGTCAGTTTTTCTCTATGTGGTTGATACTTTTATGTGAGTTAATCTCTTTCTGATACGGTGGTGGTGCTTCCATTCAATATTCTCTTTAGCAACTATCTACGTTATCATTAATCGGGTCACTTTTGAAGTTTTGATGACAGCCAGAAACTATTCCGCTTGTTATTTACTAAATTTGAATCTATACAGTATGAGTGACGAATAGCATATTTTTTAGTTTTTTTTTTTTTTTTTTTTTTTTTTTTTTTTTTTTTTTTTAATTTTTTAATTTTATTATTTTAATAAAAAGGATTATTGACAGTTACAAACTTACAATAACCATTGTCACTCAGGATTTATCTCTTGTGCACAGGAAATCGCAGATATACATGAGACTGATGAGAATTTGGAGCAGGCTATAGCTTGGTATGAAAAAGCTGCTGATCTTTTTCAAAGCGAAGAGGTGACGACCTCTGCAAACCAGAACAGACAGAAAGTTGCACAATATTCTGCACAGTTGGAACAGTATGCTTCTTCTCCTTCCATCTTTCATTTTTAACAATCAAGCATTTCCTGTTCTGCTCGCCATCTGATCTAACTTTTCACTATATATGATGCTGTATGCATTGTCCAATAACCGAGGGATTGGCATGACATATGACATTAGTTATTTCTGATGGTGGATCCTTTTTATTTATTTTCGGTAGGAACATACCTATGCTTTACTAAAAATGTTGTGTCAAAGCATTAATTGCTGGCTCTTCTGTCTTTCCACCTTGTATATTCTTGCTTGAAGTTAATAAGTAGTGATATCACAATTTGATTGTTTATCCAACTCGAACCATGGAAAAATATAACTTGGTCTGTTTGTGGAACTTTAGAGCATTGGACAATAGGTACTTAAGTGTGATTTTTTGTGCGAGAATTCTTATATGCTTGTCTGCATAGAAATGAATCAGAAATTTACTACAGTGATTTCCCGTGAGATTTAAATTTAATGGTTAATCTGGAAAATTGTTTGTGGGCTATTCCTGCTGCAATTTAGCTTCTTATTTTGCTGAGTTGTGATGCAAACTGGTTCTTGTGTCTTGTACATTTTGGCTTTATTGGAGTAATTTTAACTTTCAAAATTTTATCTAATGGGAGTATGTAATTCAGTAATTGCATGGTGATGCAATATCATATTATTAGGGTTCTTCAAATTATGGTTGAATGGAATTGCAGAATTTTTTATTTTTATTTTTATTTTCCTTTGCTGTGAGTTTCTGCTGGATTAGTAAAATCCAAGTAGCAATGATAAGGAGTGATCTACTTTTTGGTAGTCAACTCTCTAAGTAGTAATTTGTAATACTACGTATATAGGAAAGGATGGAGGTAGAGAAGGGTATGCCTTTTGATGTTTAGACTGGGTGGAGTTTGGTAACCTCAAGTTACCCATGAGATTGATAGGCTAAAGCTATACACTATCCTTGTAATCCTTTGACTACTTTTAATCAAACACCTTCAACCTTTCCAGTTTCCACTAAAATTGCCTTCAATTATTCAAATTAATATTGCTGAAAATTCAGTCCATAACAGAGCCTTGGGTAAACAAAATTCTATTTGGCAATCTTAAAAGACATGAAGTTGATTTTGCTTAACTTTTCTTTTTCCTTTTTTGATGCCTCTGCCATTCTTCCTGGATCATGAACTAGTGGCTCTGCATGTGATTCCTAATTTAGGAAAGCTCCTTAATAAAAAAAACTATTGGCAATTTGGACTTTGGAACTTAAAATATGCTCTGGAATTTCAACATAGTTTGTTTGACAGTATATGAATATGCCTTATTTGATATGTATTTTCTGAGCTGTCCTCCCTATCCCTACCACAGAAGTTTCTCTGCATTGTTTTTTTGCCTATCAGATGGACTTCTGAGTGTCCCTTACCAATTTACCATTTATCATGCACTGTTTGTTTTCCTTTAGTTTGAAAGCTAGATACAGATTAATTAGTGACTTAGTGTATTCATGAACTAAATGGTTCATCTAGGTATCCGAAGGCGATTGAGATCTATGAAGACATAGCACGCCAATCTCTGAATAATTCATTGCTAAAATATGGAGTCAAAGGTCACCTTCTCAATGCTGGGCTTTGCCACCTTTGTAAGGGCGATGTTGTTTCAATAACCAATGCATTGGAAAAATATCAGGTTTTTTTTCCTCCCCTATTTTATTGTAGAAACTTTGAAGTTCTGATTTCGTATTACAGAATTCTTATAACATCGTTCTTGAATTTTCAGGATCTGGATCCGACATTTGCTGGTACTCGTGAATACAAATTGCTTTCGGTATGTCTCTTGTTTTCTATGCTCTGTTTTTTAATGTTTTTCCGTTAATTTTTTTATTGATCCAAAAGAATGTATTTATGGGAATAACTATTGCTTTTAAGAAATATGATTGGGACAAACATGTTGTCTACTACATAATGTAATACCATTCAGGGAGATTTTTAAATGGGCACAATATTGACCTAAACTTGAATAAATTGCCATAAACGATTAAATTGCTAAACCAAATAACTGCCCCCCCTTTAGTTTTCTCATTTCCATCTCTTAATGCATCTTCAATTGTTGGCCAAATGATATATATGTAGGACGTCTTCTTGATTCTTTTGCAATTTGAAAATACTTTCACTCTCTTTACTAGGATTATTTTTTGTCACTTGTACAATTTCAAAATTTACATGAAAAGTTTTCATAGTAGTAATGGTCTATGATTGTCTTTTCATAAATATCTTACTAAGATGAGTAATGGGGATAGTGGGCATTGAATAATTGTTATATTGGGCGTTTATTAAAAATTGTATCATGTCCAATACTCCTATGTATGTTGGGCTGGAAGGCCCTGTCTTCTTCAAATTATTGAACTTATTTTGACTTATTCCAGACAAGATAAGTTGACACAAGTTAAGATATTTTAAAGAACATATAAATTCAGAAGAAGCGAGTTGAGATAATTTCAGACCAAACAAGATTTTCAAATTCATATACAGGTTTCAGACAAAATGATTTCCAGATCAGATTAGTTTACTAGTTTGAAGAACACGGAGCATTAGTATAATATGAAAGGTTCTGGATTGCCTGAGCAGACTGACTAGAATACATTGTTATCTATGCTTTTGGACTCTGAAAGAGGTTTCTGGTTTGTTTTGTGTTTGCAGGGTTTGGCTTCTGCAATCGATGAGCAAGATGTTGCAAAATTTACGGATCTTGTTAAAGAGTTCGATAGCATGACCCCACTGGTATAATTTTAGTTGAATAGATCAGTTCACTTACTGTTAATGTTCTTCTGAATGAAATGAGTATATGCATGGATCTTTTCCTGAAATTTAAACTGTCTGTTTATATATTGCCATGCAAATGTCATCCTACGATTTTTCTCATACATGCATTTGTGTCCAGCTTTAGGGCAAGTAAACTCAAGTCAGAGACCTCAGAGTTTATGCTCTACTGGGTGGATATAATGACTTGGGGAGAGTCTATTATACACTAGAGTGTAGGCTAGTTTCTAAACTTTTCCTCATTGCTTCATTGGAGTTCTCTCTCCAAATGAGCAAAATAAATAGCCTTGGATGTACCTAGAGCTAGTAAACCTTTGTCTTTGACAGAATATATAAATGACCCTTGGCCTCTTGGGTTTATTGTCATCCGCTATTAGTTCTATTTTGTATGTGTGAAATCATCTTGTACGTGCAACATTGTTTTTAGTTTCCTACCTAAAATCCAAAACCCATCATACAAGTCATTCGTTAGATTTACAAGGATGTACTGCTGCAATTGCAGATATTGAAAAATTTGCTTAATAGGCTTATAAGTTTATAGTGTAATAGCAGTTTTGGGACAATCTATGCCCCTCAAAAAGTGTATACTGCTGTGCCAGCAATTCCTGAAGATTGTAACTGCTTTACTCCACCCCCACCCCCCCCAAACCCCCTCGTTTTTCTTTGGTGAGATTGCTGCTCCCTTTGTGTGTAGTCAATCTGTTGCTGGATAAGGCACATTAGTCTGATGTCAGCATATGTTTATTAGTCTAGTGTCCGTTCTCAAGCTGTGAGTTAGATTTCTGTAATGTATTTGGGGCAATTTTTACCATGTGCATTGTTATGATTGTTATTTTGAACTTTGATGCACAGGACGCATGGAAGACTACCCTTCTTCTAAGAGTGAAGGAAAAACTGAAGGCCCAAGATAATGATGACGATGATCTTACATAAGAAATTTGATATGCTGTCAACTTTCGATTTGTTCCATTTGGATAAAAGTGCTGCCTTGATGTACAAATGTTCTTCAGTGACAATTTAAGCATGGACTATGGCTTATGAGGATGTTTTCATGTTGGAGATGTGTTGATTTTGTATTTCTGATTGTATTTTTAGTCTGAGAGATAGAAGCAGGTTATCCTCGTTTTCCTGTGATGTTTTGCTTCTCATTATTGGTTACTAATGTGAAGGTGATTTTTTTTATAAGATGTCTAATATCAATGGTATAATGGTTTTGCTGTTGTCAATTCTAAACATTTGGCTGATGAAATAT
The DNA here is from genome assembly GCA_024500155.1 of Chenopodium formosanum. Classification (NCBI taxonomy): domain Eukaryota; kingdom Viridiplantae; phylum Streptophyta; class Magnoliopsida; order Caryophyllales; family Amaranthaceae; genus Chenopodium; species Chenopodium formosanum. The sequence goes on along the minus strand of CM044861.1, from coordinate 4,961,902 downwards.
GAATAGTAGTGTGGGAGTTGTTATACCAAGATCATTGTGTGTGGAACCAGAATCGTGTCACAAACAAAGTATGAGATGTGCTAATTCACGGGCGTTGGGACTGGCTGTGTACCGCCATTGGATTTTATTACGCTAGGAGGTTCACTAGATGAATGGTCCTTGGTTGCAGGCTTTTTATGATTGTCTAGATGATCTGTAGTACTTTCTCCGTTGTGGTAGTTCTATAAATTTCCTGTTTAGGATGTCACACAATATTTGTCAAGTTTTCAATAGCAAACAACAAAATCATTTCATGTGCGAAGCCAATTTTTAACAGTTTCAGGTAATCTAAATGGTGAGAAGCATCACAATAAATGATTCCAATTTTCATTGATAAAATTTGACATCTAATATGGGACGAAGGAAGTACTTACTACTTACAAATCCAATTTTTGCTTAAGGCAATTTGTTGCTGAAATGAGCTTTAGTAACCAATCTCATCATGACTTCAGCGGTTCAGCCTGGCTTCACATTATGTTTATGCTAATAAATGGAAATACTTCTGAATGAAACATAACATTAGTTCAATTACGAGTATAATTTATACTTCCGCACATGACACAGCCTCCTAGTCTCTAGTAGTTTGATTTTTTTTAGCATTCTAGTAAAACATTGTTGGTACAAAGACTACTAACTAGTAACAACTCCGTACTAGAATTTTGTAGTGAAATTCAATAATTTCCCTCGCAATTTGAAATAAAGAGTTTGTTTTTACTTAGAAGGGGAGTATTACTGCTTCTCCTATTTTTCCTAACATTTAAAGAGTGAGAAAACTCGCCTCACGACGAAAGAGAAGTACTACGACGACGGCGGAAACGCTACTCGGCGCTGGAAGCTCAGGGAAAAAAAGCGCCGGCAACGGCGAGGGCAGATTACTTAACAGTATCTAACATGCTTGACGTCCGCATCGAACAACACATTGATTCTTCTTTAAACTATACTCTTCATTAGCTCAACCACCATTTTTACTCCCAATTTTCATTTTCTCTTTCACAAATTCAAGTTTGGTGAAACCCTAAAACCTCATTCTACAGATTTTTCTGCTTAGAGGTAAGCAACTAAATCAAGTTTATTTATTTCGCAGTTTTTTCTTTTTTGTGATTTCTGTTGTTGATTTTACTCACATGCTTATTCGAATTATTGAATTATTATTAATTTTGTGAAAACATTAAGCTTAAACCCTAGTTTGAATTGGAGTGATTGATGATTTACAAAGGGTTTTTGGGGGAGTGGCATTGGTGGAAAATAGATCAGGGATTATGGGTATTGTTGTCTTAGTATGTAAACTATTACATGAGGTAGATTTTAATTTGTGGGGCAAAAAAACCCAAAATTGAAAAGCTAGAAATTCTACGTGTATAATTGTGGGCTTTGAAATTTTTTAGGAGGAATTAGGATTTTTAGAATTGAATTCATAGTACAGTGAAAGGTCTTACCACTAAGGCTATCATTGAACAATTGCCTGGTGAAGTGAAGCATATATGGCAGTGGCTTCACCCTTGCAATGGTCTTGGCCACATAAACCTCAGAATAGACAACTAAATTCGAAACCCCGGTTGCTGTCTAATGTTCCTCGGTGTGTCCCTACTATAACTCCGGTCACTTCTTTGGAAGCGCCTCGTCCTGCTGTTATACTCCCTGGCCTGGGGAATAATTCAGGGGATTACCAGAGGCTGCAGGTCAGCTTAGAGGAATATGGAGTTAAAAGTGTGGTTGCTAGAGTTTCGAGGTTGGATTGGTTTAGGAATGCGGCGGGTTTAGCAGACCCAAGTTACTGGAAGGGTACACTTCGTCCTCGTCCTGTTTTAGATTGGTACCTTAATAGGGTGGATGAAGCTGTAAATGAAGCCAAGGAGATTGCTAAGGGTAGGCCGCTCTCTTTGATTGGACATTCAGCTGGAGGTTGGCTTGCTCGTGTTTATATGGAGGAATTTGGGAAGTCTGATATCTCCTTGCTTTTGACACTTGGAACTCCACATTTGCCGCCCCCAAAAGGAGTGTCTGGTGTTATCGATCAAACGAGGGGGCTTTTGTATTATGTTCAAGATCATTGTGCTAAAGCTGTGTATACTCCTGAACTAAAGTATGTATGCATTGCTGGAAGGTATATCCAAGGAGCTCCAGTATTTGGGAATTCTTATGATATTGAGGATGCATCTCAAGCAGCTGCAGTCGTGAATATATCTGAGTCAACTTCGGATACTGTTACATTTCGAGCTCGCTTTGTTGGTCAGGGTTACAAGCAAGTATGTGGGCAGGCAGTTGTATGGGGTGATGGAGTTGTTCCAGAGGTATCTGCTCATTTAGAAGGTGCTCTTAATATAAGCTTGGATGGAGTATATCACTCTCCTGTTGGTTCAGATGATATTTCAAGACCCTGGTATGGCTCGCCTGCAGTTATTAAGAAATGGATAAACCACCTCCTAGATTGACCAGATATGAGTGCTTTAACAAAGAGATGAATGTAAAATGAGCTTAACTTGCTAGTGCTCTTGCAAAAATGTTGCTGTCTGGCCTGTCTCATAGCAGCAAGGATTCATAGATTCATTCATCAATTAGTTTTTATTCGTATTCACTGTGTATTGAATGTAGAAGAAATCGACTAAATGGAGGCTCACCCTATTTTTTCTTTTCTCTTTTGGATGAATTTGTTTATAAGAACTGACAGAATAAATTTCACAACATGGATTGTCTAAGTCTTGTATAGGCCCTGTTTTGTTCACCTCATTTTCATTTTCAGGAAGATGAAGTTCAGGAAAAATAAGGGTTACCCAAATTCATTTTAAAACTAAAATAAATTCTAATATGTTGTAAAGTAAAACATTTTTTTTTTTTTTCTTTTTTTGAGGGATTGTAAAGTAAAACATGGGTGAAAAGCATGCAGCCTTAGTGCTTGCAAAGGGTTATAAAATTGCAACTAAGATTTTTTTTTTTTCAAAAAAACTTTTGTTTGATTCTCTCCCCCTCCCAACCCTTCTTTCTCCATTATACTCTCTTAAGTGAAATTCTTTTCTCTCCTACATTCCATCTGATTCCCAAATCCTATTCCTAATTCTCTCTCGAACTGTTTAAAGTCTTTAAACACACCACAGATGGGATGGCCTGCTATTGAATATGGCTTTTACAAGAGTCATTTTTATAAATTAATTGATGGCAGGTCCTAGCATGTCTTGTTATGTTAGTGGGTGGATAATGACACATAAAAAATAAATGCAGGCAAACTCTACAATCCCTCATTGAGTAATGAGATTTGAGTGAGCTTTTTGTTAGGCTTGTCCTTGGCAAAAGTTCTGCTGTAAACTCTGATGTCTTTTGCCCGGTATATCTGCCAATTCTTAGTGTAATTTTTTTTTATCAAGTATGAAGTTTGTTATTATTATGTGATACTGCAGATTTTGTTTTGGGCATGCTTGTTTGAACCTTTGTTCTTGTCACTGTGATTGAGAGCTCCTTTCTTTGATAAATTAATTTGCTTTACTTGGTATACTCGCATGTAGTGGGACTGAGCCAGCTGGAATATATTGTCTTTTTTCTTCCCAAGAACTTTAGTGTTGCTTTGTTTTCTTCCAGTTCCCGATTATGTAAATTTGACAACCTCCACAACTGGGAACTTTGAATAATAGAATCAGCCTCACATTGCTCCCTGACAGTCCCTGTAATGAATTTCAGAGCATACGGGATTACAATTTTTTGCTTACCTAGTATTTTTGCAGAATTTTGAATCGTTGGTAGAGGCGGTCTCAAAATTTGTGTCAACATTAAGGGATTGAATGGATAAAATTTCTGCTACATTTGCTATGGGCTGGAGCATTGAACTTGAAAAAGGCCTTCGGTCCAGAAAACCTGGTAAATAATCATTTTATAGGTTTAGATATTTATGTGGATATTGCATATAAAAGCATGCCTGTTTGTGAATAAAATGTATCTTGGTGCATTGTATGCTTTTGTATAAGGATCTTACAGAAGTCTTGGCATGTCTAACGAGTAGTATCACAATAGCTTCTGAGTATGAAAATTGTTGGTTGAATGTAAATTCTGATTTTCTCATTTAGAGGCCATATAGGATATGATTTGTTGTAGAGAAAATTCATCTGTTGGCTTGTATTCATCTTTTCAGGTAATCCTATTGAATCAATAAATCTGATTGGTCCTAGACTAAAGCAGTGGAGTACGGAGCCACAACCCACTTTAGCTATGTATAACATGTTCAGCTTAGTTCCTGGGGAAGATAGACTTTTTGCAGATGCGATTCTCCTCAGGCTTGCAGACACGTTTGTATCTGGAGACAGAGACATGAAGATTTCTGTCGTAAAAGTGTTCTTGTCAATTTTGAGACACTGCAAGAGAAAAGATGGACAGACACTTGGATTCTTTTTAAACATGGACGAGGATAACAAAATGGAATATTTGAGACGAGTTAAAGTGGTTCTTACTGCTGAGAGTGTTGAGTCCAGAGCACTAGCTTTAATTTTGCTTGGGTGTTGTGCTGAGCTTGCTAAAGATGTTGCTGAAATACGACATTCAATACTATCTGCTTTGTATTCTTGTCATGTTTTGGAGGTGAGGACCTGGTCTGGTTAGCATCTTCTATGCTGTCTGTTGTTTATTTGGATTTAACCTTGTTTCCTGGTTACTACTTAATATTACTATCTTTGCATCTGGTTATAATTTAACTTGCAATTAGGACTTGTGTAATCTGATATATTGACAATATGAAACCTGCTAAAACAACCCAAATTTTATTAAGTTTTTCTTTTCAATCCTGACCTGTCCCCTTCAGGTAGGTGAGATTAATTTGGCAAACATCTATATTTCACCATTTGAAAGTACTCTTTTATAGGCAGGCTAATGTTTGCTGTGCTATTAAGAATAGAACATTATTGGATGCCAGGATCAACCCCCTTTTCCCCCCTGTCACGTGTTGCTATGCACATCCCCTTCCCCCTGCACATTAATAATTTAGTGTACTCTACAAACTTCTGGATTGTGAAAGTCCTGTTTTGTTGCATTTCTTGGCTAAAGCTTCTGACTGTTGTTGCCTCTAGTGATTACACTTTTTCCATCAAACTCAGTAGATTTCACCACCACCACCCTTTAGGATCAAGACACTGGAGTGTCTATGGTGATCAAGACACTTCATGTTTGACATAATTGAAGAAATACAACAACAACAAAGCTTTATTCCCAAAATGATTTGGGGTCGGCTTACATAATTGAAGAAATATTTTGTTTGCCTGACAAAACCAATATTAAATACTCTGATCAATTTTAGGACAGCTCCATGGCTAACTTGTCGCAATACTCTTCTCTCTTGCAGGAAGCCCATGTGTTGGCGCATTTGTGCAATTTTCATAGCCCAAAATTCGCACTTTTCAATACTGTAGACAATTAGTCCCAGCTGATATATAATTGTGCTTGTTCTTTACAGGTCAAGGCGTCACTGTTTGCAGCTGAATACTTTTCAGAAATATCAGATGACTTTGGATTAGTTTTTTTGGAGAATCTGCTCAAACTCATAAATTCACCAAAAACCTTGCCAGCTCTTAGAATTGCCGGAGCACGAACTTTTCCTAAAATGGGGTGCTCAGTTTTACTTGCGACGAAATCATACAAGGTCTTGTGCTTATATTCTCCTTTTTGCTTTTTAATTAATGTACTTTTTCTCTCTTTAATGCCTATAATTACCCAATATTCAAGGTTTTTATTTTTTTTTTATTTTTTTTATTTTTATTTATATGTAGTTTTTGCTTCCCACCAAATCACCAATCATTCCATATTGTCACAAATAACCTTATATGCGTACATGAAAGGATTTGCTATTGGACAACATACTGAAACAGTTGATGCTAATTGTAGTGAAAGATGCTATGCATTCTTGACCTGTTTAGACTCTAGACTTGTTGATGATTAGGTTGTGACATTGGGACCTCTTCAGACCATGCCTACAATGAGAATTATGCTAGGTTGTTCTTCTTGTTGAAAAGAATGTTATCATTGAAATGTGCTGATAATGTCTCAAACTCACATGGAATAGTTGCTCTTTAAGGGGGAACAAGTGAAGAATGCATTCTCTCTGTATGCATAAACTCTAACTGCTTGGCCGACTCAACAAATGGACTCTTAACTTCTTAAGTACATTGTACAGAGTATATAATAAGCTAAATTTGTAACTCGCCATATTGTACTGTACCACATCACAACATTGATACAATGCCTTTGGTAGGGTCTTTCAGTTGAAATGGATTCAAACTGTTTTAGCAGATATTGGCATACCATTATCTGTACCCTAACTTTTAATTTCTCACAACTTCAACGGAAATTAGTGTAATTTTTTCAATGATTTTGTGAATTGTTTCCTTTTTAGATTCTCAGACAATGCTTTATGAACAAGTTTGCAACTTGCAGTTTTTTCTGTCAAAACAGTTGATATAGTTATTTGTATCATTATTGCAGCTACATATGATGGGGCTTCTGATTCTCTAGAAATTCTAGAGCAATGTGGCTTATGATGAAGCTGTTTAACTATTAATTGATGCAGGCTGGTGCAGAACTTATAAGAAAAACTTCGGAAGAGGATATTTTGGCCACTATGTTGATCTCTGTCACAAAACTTTCTTTGAAAGCATTCGTTCTGATTTCTGATCAGGTAAACATTCAACGTTCTGATGTCAATCTTTTTATATGTACTATCTTATAGTTGCTTTGTCTTTGGATTCTTGACAACTTATGATTCTTGAATTTTTTGAGTTATAGGCATCCCTTGATGAAGGTAGCTAACTCCTTTAGGATTTTTCTAGTAGTATTTTATGAATTTTAAAGTTTTTGTAGACCTTCTATTGATGTTTTATGCCATCGTAAGGATTACAATTCCATATTAAAGGGGGGCTTAAACCTAATCTTTACACCGAAAGAAAGAAAGCTGAACACAAACTCGCCCTTTACCGACAAGTCGTGCAACTTCCCTCCCTGGGATTGACTTCTTCTCTCTTTTCTTATCCGAAGATGGAGCAAAGCAGACTTCCCCTGATAGTACTATCAGACGGGAGCTCGCGGTTGTGTGTAGACTACCGAGCTCTTAACTTGATCCTTCTCTTGGCTATGGTCGTGAAGAGCCTGCTAGGTGGTTGGCTACATGAATTGAAGAGCTGTATAACTGTGCTTCATTTTGTACCACATTTCTGAATAATCTCTGTTATTACTTTTATAAGCTGTATGAAAAAAAAAAACTTCATTCTTATAGTCTTAGTTGTAAGTCTGTAACTAAACATGGGCAATGCACCAGTTCATGCTTTATCTTGGTTGTGTAATTACTAGTTCCTGAAGCTTGTTTTTACTCCATTGCCTAACTTTTCAGTCCTCCCCTTTGATATGCTTGTGACATGTAATTGCTATATTGAGGTTTAATCACATTTTCTTGACCCTCTTCCCCCCCGGCTTCTGTGCAGGTAGGCTTGCTTAGTTCAATTCTTGTTCAGAAAACAAGTTTACGTTTGCAAGGTATAGTGCTTAGATGCATGCGCTATATTGGAGAGCATGCCGCATGCTTTCTACTTGTTAGTGCTTTTCCATTTCAGAATTTGTTCAGAACGCTTGATGAACCAAATCTGCCTTCTGCTTTGCATTGTGAAGTGTTGCATATTTTTCTCAAGGTAATTTTGTTGACTCAATTTGATTGAGTGATTTATGTACGTGTTTAGATATCTTCATTATCTTGATTCTATTGCATAACTTGCAGATGCTTGAATATGGGATGCTTGATATGCTTTTCATTGACATTGATGAGTTCATGAAGCTATTGAGATATGTTGAGGATGCAACTCGATCCCCAATACCTTCTGTAAGATTCTTAGCTTTTCAAATCTTAGTAAGTATATCTGATAAGCTGAAGGGAAGAGATGAGCTAATGTTGGAGGTTAATCCTATTACTTATCCCACTGGAGTTGTCTCAGTTATCAGTGATCAGATAACTGTATTGGTGAGGCTGGTGCTAGATGGGACCTCTAACTCTCAAGTAGAGCAAGAACTAGGAAGCATGCTCAAATTGCTACTTTTATTGGTTGAGAATAATTCAGAATTAAGTGATTTCATACTGGATAAACTACACTTCATTATCAAGAATATGGCAGAATCACAAAACATACCTTTGTCTGCAATACAGAATCCTGAGGTACACAAAGTTGTTTATACAAGAGCAAAACAAAGTTCTATGCATGTGTTGATGTTTTACATCTACAGATTTTTGGTGGCTTTCCTGGAAACTCTGGAGGATTCGTTTGCTATGACAAATGAAATATCTTGCAAATTGAAACTAGTGTTGTCCTTTATTTATGACAACAATTTATTTGATTGTTCTACCCACACATTCTTTGCCCTTCTTCTGCATGCCCTTGTCAACTGGAACCATCTCATGCCTGAGGATAAGTCTGGCAATTCTGTTCAAAGAATGAGTGGGTCTCCTAGTAAATTGGCTGAAAGTGATGCATTTATCTATGTGTGTGCAAAAAACATGCTCACAGGAGGATATAATTGGTGTGCTTACAAAGCTGGAAGATATGCATCTTGTAAGGGAGAATGGGATGTGGCAAGTTTTATATTTCAACATCTGGAAGCAAAGGTTCAGTCCGAACTTTGCTGCCAGTGGTTAAAATTCTTAGTTAAGTTTTCCCATACTGAGAAGAATGTCAAGGTGCTGCTTCAGAAAGGATCTTGCTGTTTGCCTCTGGACCATGTCTTGGTGCCATTGACTGTGGATGGGTACATTGAAAAACTTATTAATGCGTTTGATGATACTTCTTCATCTGTCAAAATTTTGGAAGCCATTTCCTTACAAATGCAAACCCTTTGTTTCCAAAGGTGGTTCATGTCATTGAGACAGAAGGTTCTACTTGTAATGGTGGATATGATTAAACTCTTAAATGATTGTCTATTTCCAAAAGCAGGCCTCGAGAGCAGTAGGCATGCTGGGGAAAGTGATTTTACTGATGGCAAATCTGTTGTTCAAAAGATGAAAGACATGATGTCTTCTTTGGTTCGAGTATCTGCAAGACTAGCTAGTATGGCAAAGGAACATGATATGATTTCCTCGTCTTTTGTTGACTTGGACTCCAGAAGCTTTAAAGAAATTTCATCCCTTGCATTTGGTTGTTCGGTGCTGGCCTTCTGCACCGAGTTCATCAATTTGATTCCTAATTCATCTGATTTTGTCGATCTGAAAAAAGAATCAGGTTATTGCCAGAGTGTCATCATAAAAGACTTAGCTGTGCGTTTGTGGCATACGGACTCGGAGATCTGTAAAAATCTCATGTCACTCTTAAAAGAATGTCAGATGCCTAAGAGATCTTTGCATTTTCTGTCTGGCCATGGGATACCAAAAGTTAATCATGTCTCAGAAGATCTTCTTACATTGTGCAGATCTAGTGTTAGGCGGTTAATGAAATTGCAAAATGAGTGCATGAGTGCAGAAGATGAGGATACAATGTGGCAAGCTTATAAGGATCGTATGCAACTACTGTTGAATGTAGTTGAAGCATGGATGCATATACCTTTCCGGGTTCCCAAGTATTTTTTCAGATTAAGGTATGATGGGGCCGCATTTTGATTTGAAATATAATTTATATCTTGTTTCATCTATATTGATTGATGGCTGATAACTGTTGTTGTACTCTTCTTTATGATCTATGATTATTGTTTTAGAACTGTTGAATGTTTCTTTCACTGTGATCCTTCACTTAAGAGTATGTAAATGCCTTTTACAATTATAATGACACTGATGAATTGAATTACTAGAGCTGTTGTGAAGCATTACTTAGGTTGACATTATCATGAAATGCAGGATATGACCTATAGGATTGGATTGTGAAGCATCACACTATATTTACTGTTATATTCGAACTATAGGGCATTAGGATTGTGTTGGACTGTTGATTTATTGAATAATTGTTCACAAAGAGGCATAATTGATTCATTGTGTTTCAATAGCAATGTTGGAAGATAATGAAGAGCAAGGAAGGGGAGGGAAGAGAAAGACAAAAGTGGGCTTATGGGTTAAATATTTGGTTTATTATAAGAGAAAGGGAATTGGCAATCTCCTTTTCCCTCGCTTTTTCAACCCATATTAAAAATATAGGAAAATAGTTCCATTACTCTGCCTCGGTCCTTTACCTTCCCTTTTCTTCCAATTTTCTCTTCCAAACACATTGTTAGTTGAAATGTGTGTGTTCTAGACTAATGCAGGTAGTTCTCTTTTTCATGAAGTTGATTACATTATTTACCAATTATCATGCTGTGAAATCAAATTATTTTTTTCATTTTTTTTTTTTAGTTTATCCCCAGACAAAATTATCTTTTCAAAAATTAATTGACTTATATTTCAGGCCTACTGTGGGTTCTTTGCTTATTCCTCTAAGTGCTGGTAGTAGAAAAGAAAATGAGATTTGTGTCTCTCGGGGATCCCAACTAGCTCTCAATCTGTGTATTCAGCTTAAGAATGTGACATCAGACGTCTGCTCAAGATTCTCCAAGGTCCATTGCATCCTTTCATCTAAAACATCATCTTTGGGGACAAGACGTAATAGACAGCCCAGTGGAAAAGGGTGGACAAGTTATCAAGAATCGGAAACAGGTACTTTGATGGAACTGCATAAGAAATTGCAGTGCCATGTCATGAAGCGGACCAGAGAATTCTTGAATTGTGGGGATGATCAAAGTGACAGTGAGACAGTGGAGACGTGTGTATGTTTCGAAACAAATGGCTCAGCACAAGGGTTCTCGACTTGCCTGCTGGATGTTTCTGCCTTTTCTGTTGGTTCCTACAGAATTCATTGGCTTGGTGGGGGTGTTGACCATCAAGGAGCTTATTGGAGCTTCCTGCCACTAAGTCCCTGTCCTCAGTTCAGTGTGACAGAATCATCTTCTGAAAGGTGGTGATGTATTTTAATTTTTTACCGGGCATGTAGAGGCTAGTATAGACACTGTAGAATTTTGTTGTGAATGGAAACACCATTATATCATCTCCGATGATGTTGTACAGTTTAGGCATATAGGTTTAAATTCACATGAACATTAGAATTTCAGCTTAAGAAGATTCAATTGTCAGATGTGACCTGTGCTCATATTTTCTAGGGAGTTGTTTAGCTTTGATGTGAAAGAGACCTCGCTAATTCTTTTATCCATTATCCCTAATTTATTGTATTCATCTTTAGAATGAAGAAATTACATGACTATATATGTTATTTTCGTCACAATTTGTAACAATTTAGGGCTTGTTCTCTTACATTGAAATTCAGTTCAGATCAGCTCAGTTCAGCTGATATCTAATGATATTGCTAATGATATAAAACCAAACTTCATTCTTTTAAGTTCTTATTACAACGACGATAATAATAATAATAATAATAATAATAATAATAATAATAATAATCATCATCATCATCAATAAATAATAATAATAATCAATAAATAATAATAATAATAATAATAATAATAAATAGATAGTAATAATAATAATAATCAATAAATAATAATCAATAATTATTATAATAATAATAATCAATAAATAATAATAATAATAATGATACTAATAATCAATAATAATAATAATAATAGTATATTTTTCTTAAATATTTTAATATGCATATTTGTATATACATATATATATAATAATAAATAATCAAAGATCACTAATCCGTAGTTAAAAATCACTAATTAATAAGTTCAGTTCAGTTCAGTTCAGTCAATGAGAATAGGCTCTAAGTCTTAAATTGTGTTACTACGACGCACACATTATACAACAACTGTATATAAAATCTTCTGAGGGGAATATAATGCTCAACCAAACAACACCCTATCAAGTACGGAGTATCAAACAAAGAGCACTAATTTGAGCAATGCAAAAAGCTAAACAACCCAAAAAAGTAAAATAAAAGGTGTGCATTAGATTGAAAGATAGTGTATGTCAACCTACTTTTGATGAAGAAAGTGGAGGGGACAATTTCACAATAAAGCGACGTTAACTTCATCCACCAAACCCCTTGTTAGCGACGTTTGAGGTTAAAGTTAACTTTATGTGTCAAATGACGATTTTACCCCTGGATATGTTTTTGTCATTTGTCAATTGTCATAGCTAGATTAGATCCATCTATTTCGCGGTTGCTGCACTCCCTCTTACTCACTCTCTCTCTTCCTCTCTCCTCCATTGAAGCCTACTCTCTCAATCCTCCATTAAAGCAGCTTCATTTTACAGGTTAGATGTTTTCAATTGAATACTTCGTATTAATTCACTTTTTAGTGTTAATCGTTAAATGAATTCATTTCAATTTATGCTTCTTCTAAGACTGAATGATTGATTATTGAACTATTGTTTATAATTAGTTGATGAATTAAACGTCATTGTTGTAGCTTAGTTTGATGATTGAATCTAATTTGGTTGATATTCTGTTGGTTTATATAACTGTTTAATGTAAAGGCGAAACCATGGAAATGGACCTTTTCTTTTGGGATGTGGGAAATGGGGCAGGATTGAATATACGAAGTACAATTATGTAATTTTAGATGCTACATTGGATTAATCTTTAATACAGTATAAACATAAATATTGTAATTTTCATGAATGTACGATCAATTAGTTTAATAGTTAGGGGTACCCGAGACCTCGGATCAAATCCCATTTACGTGAATGCCCTTTGAGGCTCCCTATACACCCCTTATTGCCAGGGGAGTGTTTTGGTATGATAAGTTTAATTTGTGTTTCCAATTTTATAGTTATCGAGAATTGGTGCAGAATTCAGATACTGTTTTAACAGAATTTCTTTCTAATTGAAGATCATGTAACAGTATGCATCATCTAGTTGCTTGGAGTACTCTTGTAATGCCTTTCGATGAGTCAATGAGTGACCATGATGAATAAATCATAGTGTACTTCTTAGTCCCAAACTCCCAATATGTTTTGGATTGTATAGATTATTGTTGTTTTAATTGGCTGTGTGTGCCCCTTTACACAAACTCGGAACTTGAGTCTAACTAAATGTTCTTCCCTGATCTTAAATATATTCATTGGCAATTTGTGTTCAGAATATTTGATATAAAGATATGAGAGGAGGGCTATGGCAGTTTGGGCAATCAGTTACTAAGCGTCTTGCTCAGGCTCATAAGAAAGCTGTTACTAGTCGATGTTTTTCCAGTGAAGGAGATCTCAAGAAGACACCTCTTTATGACTTCCATGTTGCAAATGGTGGGAAAATGGTGCCTTTTGCTGGTTGGAGCATGCCAATTCAATACAAGGACTCTATAATGGATTCTACTGTCAATTGTAGAGAGAATGGAAGTCTCTTTGATGTCGCTCACATGTGTGGGCTGAGCCTTAAGGGGAAAGATTGCATTCCTTTCCTTGAAAAACTTGTTGTTGGTGATATTGCTGGGCTTTCTCCTGGCACTGGAACCTTGTCGGTTTTCACAAATGAGAAGGGTGGAACAATTGATGACTCTGTCATCACCAAGGTGAAAGATGATCATATATATTTGGTTGTGAATGCGGGTTGCAGAGATAAGGATCTGGCACATATTGAGGAGCATATGAAAGCATTCAAGTCTAAAGGTGGCGATGTCTCATGGCATATTCATGATGAGAGATCTCTTCTTGCCCTGCAGGTAAATACTTGGATCCATCATTTTTTACAACTAATTATTTCTAACAAATATTTATGCTCTAACTTTGTGTTGCCCTGCACCCACCATTATGAATGCATGATATATTAGAGTTGGCGTAATACATGAAGATTGATTAGTATTGTTTTCTTCTTCTCTCGAATTCTTTGTCATCAATGTGCACGTTTTTTTCAACTGATAAACAGATCGTTTTCTGTATAATATTTACTCGTTTGATATGGTAAGCTGTGTTGCAGTAGAGGGTGGGGTATTGGTCAACCTGCCTTGCTATTACTGAGAAACCTCTTCATCTTTTGGAGAGGAAGTCTTACCATTGAATTACACCCTTTTGTGCAAACAAATTTTTGGCATTTCAATCCTTGACATCTCTTCCTTTAAAGAAGAAGCTTTTGCTCAACTGTTGCACATTTGTTGTGCTCAATCAACTGTTCAATTGTCTTTTCTCCGTCTTCCATAATTTATTGATCAACTTCTCTTTAATTTTCTTTCTCAGCCCTTATGATTTGTATTTTAAGATGTAAAAATCTCATTATTGTTTTTCCCTTCCCTGCACAGCCACTAATGAAACTATGGGTGTGTTTTATCAGGGCCCACTTGCTGCCCCTGTTCTTCAACAATTGACCAAGTATGATCTAAGTAAGTTTTACTTTGGACAATTTTGTATGACGGATGTCAGTGGAATCCCCTGCTATCTCACTAGGACAGGGTATGATCCTCGCTCTTTCAATATGACTACTGGATTTGTTAAGTAGAAGCTTGGGGCGACATATACACAATTCTATATCTTATACTTTGAAAATTTACATACCTTGCTTGATGTAACTTTTTAAATTTTGTTATTACTTCATGCAATGTACCTTATGAATTGGGGATCGAATTACTTTTCCTAGAATGTTGATTGACTTTAAAGCTATGTTTTCTTTTTCAGATATACTGGTGAAGATGGGTTTGAAATTTCAGTTCCTGATGAGAATGCTGTAGACCTTGCAAAGCAAATCTTAGAGAAATCTGAAGGAAAGGTAAGACTAACGGGGCTGGGTGCTCGAGACAGTTTAAGGCTAGAGGCTGGATTGTGTCTATATGGCAACGACCTTGAGCAGCACATTACACCTGTTGAGGCAGGGCTAACATGGGCTATTGGAAAGAGGAGGAGGGCAGAAGGCAATTTCCTTGGTGCAGAAGTAATTCTTAAACAAATTGCTGATGGTCCATCAATAAGGCGTGTAGGATTTATATCTTCAGGACCACCTGCTAGAGGTCACAGTGAAATTCAGAATGAAAAGGGAGAAAACATTGGTGAAATTACTAGCGGAGGATTCAGCCCCTGCCTTAAGAAAAACATAGCCATGGGTTATGTGAAGTCCGGGAACCATAAGGCTGGCACCAAGGCTAGCATTTTGGTCAGGGGAAAGCCCTATGAAGGAGTCGTAACTAAAATGCCATTTGTGCCTACAAAATACTACAAGCCAACTTAAGAGAGTATCTATGTGCCTGGTCCCTTAATGTGTTCCCATCCTTTAACATGTTCAACATAATTCAGCCTTGGAATGGTTTTCCTGTTCCTGAAATTTCAAGCCAAACTGTAAAATTTGTCTCTGCTACATTTGTAGTCCTATTTGAAATTCATTATGTTGCAGAGAGGTATCGATGGCTAAATTCGAGTTGCTTCAAAGATGTGGCGCCTGTCATACATAATATTAAGATATGTTGCATAAATATCCTTATGTGGCCAATAATGTTTCTATATTATACACAGCTTACAGGAACGACGCCACCAATAAGGCAATAAACTGTTTGTGATATTGCTTCCTTTGCGAAGGCAGTCTTCGTTGTTGTCTAGTGTTGCCCTTTTCTTTCCCTGTCTTTTATGCTAAGAATAACTAGAGCATATCATCAAGTGAGATCCCATGGATCACTATTGCAACTCGACAACTCGTACACTCCATCTAGCTGCCTATGTTTAGCAAGTTTATACCTAGTCAATCAAAGCTATGCAAGTTTTGATTTTTGAAGTCAAATGTAACTCACTTAATAAAAATGGAAGTTTTGTTCAACCTGGCATAACTGCATAAGCGTTCACAAGGTATGACACTGTTACTAGAGGCAATTGTTATCTGTTTAAAGACTAAAGAAACTTAGAGAGTATAATGTTAAATTTTATATTTTTTAATTCTTAAAAGTGTCTTTTAATCTCTTAAAAGTACCATACACAAATTACAGAGTCATTAGCGGTAACACCAAATAATGCATAACCTTATCGTGAATTTTAAAAGTGTGCTATCTGCTACATATATTTATGTTAGAGGTTTCTTCTAACCATAGTTCTCCAAAATCTTAATCCTAAATTCTACACAACCTTTTTTTTAAGTATATTTTTCGTTGCATATATATCAAGTGTATTAGCTCGGGTAAATTTTACTTCGTACTCTGTAATTTTAGAAATATGAGAATTACTTTCAAAAAAATATGTATATCAAATTTACTTTAATTTTTTTAAATTATCAAACAAACAAACAAATATTTTTCCATCATTCGTTCATTTATCTCTGTTTTATTGAATGAAAGAAATTCCTTCCTTGAATGAGGTGGTATCTCAGTCAAGTGGACCAATCTCAGTTGTTTTAATTTTCATGTGAAATGATACTCCAATATCCAACTGCTGGGTTTAAAATGCTCAAATTCTTTGCCTTCATATTTTCTTTCATTTTGTAATTCTCTCACAGAAATATCTGTTTTTTTTTTTCTTTATTAAAATAAAAAATCTGCTTGTCACCCAATAATTTTGACTTAAAAAAAAAGTTTGAAATCATACTTTTACAGGTAAAAAAATAATAATTAGTTGAGCAACCAAATTCGAATTTCAATTTAATGTCACAATCATGCTATTCTGAATTGGTTGTTTTCTGGGAATTCTTGGCGCTCATCAGATTTTTCTAAGGTTCAATTTCTTCTTATTTTTTATGTTCATACCCATTTGATAAATCTGCTGCAATATAGCAAAAAAAATCAATTTTGGTGTCTTAATTTCTGCTTTTTTTTCTTTGATATCTTGAGGTTATATATAGATTTAGATCTTGTTTATTGCATCAATTTGGGTATTTTTTGCATCGGGGTTTGATTTGAGCATTTAATTGGTCTATGCCCAGATGAATTTTTGATGAAATAATTGATTTTTAGTTGAAGTATTTTGATTTTAGGGCTGGAAATTTTGTTATGTGGAAATAACTATGATAATTTAGTGCTGCAAAGCTTAATTTGAGGTAAAGGGGGCTTAAACTTTGGTCTGAAAATGGCTAAAAGTGAGGTTTTAATTGAGAAAGAGGAAATAGAAGAAGTTAGGGTTTCTAAATCAAAGACACCTAGCCCTCTTCAATGCTCAACACCTTCTAAAGAGAAGGAAATTGATGGGATTTCTAAAAATAAGAGATATGCCCTTTTGAGTAGACCATCAAGCAAATTCTGGGAGATTGCTCAATGGAAAGATGAGGCATCTCGAGCTGTATCGAGTCCTAGTAACAATGGTTTACGAGGACGAATAAGCGAGTTGGCACACAAAATTGATTGGGAGTCTTTGAAGAAAACTTGCAGAGAGTGGTTTAAGAACCCTATGAACTTGGCTTTGTTTGTATGGATAGTTTGTGTTGCTGTTTCTGGGGCGATTTTGTTTCTTGTCATGACTGGAATGCTAAATGGTGCCCTGCCGAAGAAGTCTCAGAGGAACGCGTGGTTTGAAGTCAATAATCAAATCCTTAATGCCCTTTTTACACTCATGTGTTTGTATCAACACCCTCAAAGATTCTATCACCTGGCATTACTATTGAGATGGAATCCGCAAGATATATCTAAGCTGAGAAATATTTACTGTAAGAATGGTACTTACAAGCCCCATGAATGGGCACATATGCTGGTTGTTATTCTGTTGCTTCATTTGAATTGTTTTGCTCAGTATGGCCTTTGTGGTCTTAACGTGGGGTACAAACGATCTGAGCGGCCTGTACTTGGAGTTGCAGTTTGTATCTCAGTTGCCATAGCTGCACCAGCTATAGCAGGTGTTTACATGATTCTTAGCCCCTTAGGAAAGGAGTATGGATATGATCAAACTGTGGATGAGGAAGCCCAGGTTCCTATGACTGCAGCGAATGGAAGTTTGAATGGTTTAAGGTCAAATTCTCTAGAGAAGAGGCGGTCCTTTGTGGTGAGAGAAGACGGGAAGATTGTTGAGAATCAACCAACATGGAGAGGAGGCATTTTTGATCTGTGGGATGATATTTCTGTAGCCTACCTCTCACTATTTTGCACCTTCTGTGTTTTTGGATGGAACATGGAGAGGTTGGGTTTTGGAAACATGTATGTTCATATTGCAACTTTCATCTTGTTTTGCTCTGCCCCGTTTTGGATTTTCAATTTAGCTGGCCTCAATGTTGATAATGACACAGTCAGGCAGGCTTTAGGACTTACTGGGTTTGTGCTTTGTGGCCTCGGTTTACTATATGGTGGGTATTGGAGGATCCGGATGAGGAAGAGGTTTAATCTGTCTGGCTATACATCTTGTTGTGGGAAACCTGCTGTTTCTGATTGCTTTCTGTGGCTCTGCTGTTGTTGGTGCTCACTTGCTCAGGAAGTGCGAACTGCAAATTTCTATGATATTGCCGAAGACAAGTTGTGCAGGAAACAAGATGATGGAGATGGCGAGCTGGGGAGTTCTCATCTACCATGCACAGATGGCGGTATGACAAACAACAGCAATTCAGAGACAAGCTCTCGTGTGATTCCATCTGTCGACACTGTAATCACAGCAGCTAACCCCGCTTCAGAAAGGGCAGAAGATGCCTCGCTGAAGGAAGGTATGTCGAAACCCATGACACCACCATTTCCCCTAATGATTGACAGAAAAGGCAATTAGCCTGGTCATTTTTCAAAATTGTAAAGAGATGCAATGTAATATGGTTTAGGTATGAGGTTTGTTATGTAATTAACGTGCATTTCCTGTATAAACTTGAGATGGAATTACAATTTTGTGTTTAAAGACCTCAAAAACGGTTTGTGTGAATTCTGTATTTATCCCATTCCTTGAGTCTTTATGTTACCATAAATTTGAAATCATGCTGCTTAAATTAACAAACAATTTGAGATTGAAATTAGGATTGAGATTGAGGTTGCGTAGTACAGCAAACTCCCATTATGTGGGAGTGCTGGAATGGTTTATGTATTACGGAGTAGTAATGTAGGTGTATCTTACTTTTGGAGTGCATTATATCTGTATTTTCGAGTTTCTACTGAGTGTTACTAGTATCTGATGCCCAAGGGCTGGGAATCACCGTGGTCGGTGGGCATTCTTTAGACTGTGGAATAAGCTTCATTATGATGCTGTTACGGTCTAACAATTGAGATCCACAGCTCGTTGCTTATGTGATTGGTTTAGTATTTTCGGTAAACCTGTGAAGTTGTTGAAACTAGAGACAACAAAAACAGCCAATTTAGGCAAGGTTCACCATAGAATCATGAACATAATTTCTCGGACTAACATCACTGCACCACTGCTGTGATGCGTCTGTTGATTAATTTTCCTTGCAGTTGAAACCATAAGCTAAAGGGAAATGGTTATAGCTCTCACACTTAAGAGAGTGCCAAAATCACTTCCCGAAGCTGAAGCCAGTTTAACTATGGCGCCACTCAAACTTGCC
This sequence comes from Chenopodium formosanum, assembly GCA_024500155.1. Taxonomy (NCBI): domain Eukaryota; kingdom Viridiplantae; phylum Streptophyta; class Magnoliopsida; order Caryophyllales; family Amaranthaceae; genus Chenopodium; species Chenopodium formosanum. Next base: position 4,942,517 of record CM044861.1, on the reverse strand, counting down.
TGTCGCCTTCATCAACACTTCGATACTCTGTTGCTTTATCATTTCTTACAGTTACACTCATATGCAAATGTAAGTATATAAACTCTCAAATGAGACTGGTGTAGTTCTTGTGAGAATTGGATGATTTATTGTATTTTCCTCAAAATAAGTTTGTATGAAATTATCTCGCTGTAAGACTTGATCCAATAGAATAAAAAAAATAAATAAATAAAGTCGACTTTTTTCTTTTTCCTCCCTTATACAGAGTTTTTTCTTTTACTTAACTTGAGTCACCTCCAACTAGATGCTAACGAAATCCAGCTACTTTGGCATCGCTATTACGCCTATAATAAGCAATCTTATGCAGTCTTATTCGTGAATCATGAATGAGCCATGACTTGTAATTAGGTTGTTACTTGTTAGTGTTAGCCTAACGCTTCTAATGAGTCATTAAAAAAAGTTTTTGATAAGTAATACAAAGTACTTGTTAGTAATCCTATACATACAAGATACGACCATTTTGTTCAAAGTGTGGATCTAGTCATTTACTTGACAAGTCCAGCTTGACCACCATTAGAGCTATTTTTTTTATTTTTTATTATTACTGTAGTAAATTAGGGTATTTTATCTGTTTTAAGACTGGACTGAACAGATAAATTGAAATTTGAAACCCAAAAACCAGACCAATTACGTAGTATGGACTCGTAAATGGTGTTATACATAAGTTCAAGCACAATATTGGTTCAGCCCAAGTCCCTTTTCTAAAAGTAGGGATGGCGAAGGGGCGGGTCGGATGTGGATGATGGTACCTCCATACCTAATACCTATACCCGCCTAAAAATCTTATACCCATCTCCGCCCCACCACCCATGGCGGGTACAAGATAGGATCCATCCCCGCCCCACTTGGATATCCATACCCACCTCAAACCCGCCCAAAAACCGTCACGAACCCATTGCCATGATGCTCTATTGTATCACATTAATGATAATTTTATTAAATTAGGTTAAAAAAATTGGGACATTCACTATTCAAGTTGATTGGGTCTTAGGAGGTATTAAGTTTTATAAATTCTAAACTCTTCTAATGGAAATATGATGCGGGTATAAGACGGGTACAGGCGGGCCGGATATGGGGCGGGTCTACTCTAAAATCCATACCCGCCCCATCACCCGCGGCGGAAACAAAATTTATACCCATCCCCGCTCCATCACCCGCCAAACCTCCCTCCATCCCCGCCCCATGTCTCCTATTTAACCTGACCCACTGTCATCCCTATCTAAAAGGCTTTGGAATGAAGCGTGAGAGCGGTGATGATGATTAATACTCCCGCCATTTTCTTCAATTAATTAATTTATTTATATATTTTTACCATATGTTATTATGTACCCCCTCTGTCCCTAAATTACATTCCTCTTTCTAGCAGAAAGAGGAATGTAATTTAGTAGAAAGAGGAATGTAATTTAGGGACGGAGGGAGTATCTCTCCTAAAACTCCACTCAAGATAATTTATTATTCACTCTTTTCGTGTTCTCAATTTAAATAATTTTTACAACTACCCACGCTCACATACGATGTCTTTCATGGTCTCTAATCAATCATCAACTTAACTGGTAGTATAATATTTAAGCTAAAAACAAACTTTCCTAAAACTCCGAATAAACGTAAGTGATGCATTTAAATAATAAACGCTGGGAATATTAATAATTCTCTTGGATCAATTCTCTTAAAACTGATTTACTCAATCAAATCCAACACATTTTCAGTCCACAACGATTATTGAACATACTGACCTAATAAGAGGTGTCAACAATCAACCTAAAAAAAAAAAAAACAAATTTTAACTTTTTATGAACACAATATTTAACATGACTCAAATCTAAAATAGACTCGACCTAATCTAGCTACTTCGACCTACACACCTAAATTGATTTTAAATACTCGAATGTATTCCGTATTAATGTAGTTTGTATATATCCACCTTTTCAATGTTTTCTTCCAAGATTCAATAAAAGATGTGAGAGTGGCTCTCAATTTAAGGTCAATTGATCATCAATATCATTGTCCATAGCATGACATTTCCAATACCAATAAACGTGGTAAAGCTAAATAAGCAGCACCTCACACAAACGCAGCTAATGTTAAGGCTACGTAGATTGAATTAGTCAATTCAAATACAGCTCACACTGTACACGCCTCAATAATGGAAATTTGACAAAATATGTAACTATGTTAGATATTCTCTCTCTCTTCTTCATTATTGCTACTATTTATATTCTTTCACCAAAAACCACATATACAAACACATTCTAAATGACAACCTGTTCCGCGTACCAAGGACTTGGGAGCCTGTAACTTGCCTTCTTCCAATCTTGCCTTTTGTGTAAAAACAAAAATACATTGTATTATGTATCAACTAGGATGAACTCGTGCCGCCATGTTAATACACAGGATATATCCTTCATAAAGTTAAGACAATTTTAAGTAGTTACTGGCCGAGGAAATTAGTAGACTAGAGCGGATATATATATGATAGAAATGCATGTATATATACGACTTATACGAGTAATAGTGTTGGAGAGTTGTGATTAAAAGTTATAAAATCAACTCTTCTATTATTATGTAAGGTATCATTTTTTTTTTTCCTACATAAGACATGCACTACATATTTGCTTCCCCAGTTGTACCCTACACTTTTTCTCTCCCTTTGTAATTTATGGCAAATGGATAATGTCACCCCCACCATATGTCCATATGTAATAAACTTAACCCTCTTATCCATTTAATGGGTGTTCTATTAACCTGATTTTAAAACTTATTTTAACTTATTAGAACTTTTAAAACTTAATTTAGTTGTTATTTGAACTTGGGTAACCTTTACTAGAACTTATTTTTCCTGAACTAAACTTATTTTTCGTGAACTGAACTTATTTAAACTTATTGAACCTGAAATAAGTGAAAATAAGGTGAACATAATTGGCCCTAAGTCCCTCGTTATATACTTGTATACATTGCAAGTTACTTTGGTCTTGTAAATTTATAATAATCTTGTCATATTATCATCATACACAAAAATTACTGTAGGAGTATAGGTACTTATTTTAACCTTTAAGCACTTAATCACACGATCACTAGCTCATGGTCCTCTTTCATTTCGTCTTATTATTATCAGTCTCAAACTGATTGATTTGTTGATGTAATGTGTTGTCTGCATCATTATTTAACAAACAAATTACAAATGCCCCACCATTAAAGGTTGGATGTTTGCTTGGGTAACTTTAAACCGTCGATATCATAAATTAATTATCATGCACCATTATAAACAAATGGAAAAAATTAGTATACATTAATTAATCCAACAAAAAAATTGTACTAATTATGTGACAATTGACAAGCATTATTTGCATCAAAAAACAATTGACAAACATTATGCGTTATCAATTATATACAGGACTAAATTTGTGATGGAAACTAATTGTGGCAACTGGCGGCCATAAGATCGATGGATGATTGTTTTGTTTTCACTTAAATTGATTGATTTTATGCTAGATGCAATGTTTTAGATTTTGTAAAAATCTTCAATTAATATTTGGCAGTTAGCCTACTTATATTTGGCATACATACGCCTTAGTGAAGAAGCGTGGCATGCTCTCGTTTTATACTCTATTATGCACTTAAATACAAATATGCACTTGAATGTATGATAATAGAGTATAATCAAGTAATACATTGACAAATGTGTATAGTTAAAATGGGAATAACTTTCAGAAATAGAGGAGTACGCATTTCATCACATCAAGGCCACACAATTGTTGGATTTGGATTTGGAACATAGCTTAATGATATCAGCAATCTAAATACCATTAATTAGTGGTTAATCTAGGCTTCAAAAGTCCAAAATAATAGTGGTTAATCTAATCATCTTCTTTCCTCGTCTTTTACAGTAATGACGGTCTATAAAATCAACATAAAAAAAGTAGCATTACATAAACTATAGCAAAGCCGTTACCACCTTTTTATTTAACTTCATATTTTATAAACCATATCTTCAATCACTTAGTTAATTATGTTAAATTATTAAGCAATGCTATTAGGGCCAATTAATTACCAAGACAACTGTCATCTTATGCACCCTAAGATATGGATGAAAGGTTATAATATGCCGCCCAAGAACTAAAGGTTTATGAAAATTTGGGGCCAATTGTAGCTCAAAGCTAAGTTACTACTCATTGTAGCTTTGACACTTTAAGTTGTTATTAGATATTTTAATTTTTAAAGATTTATATTATAAAGGGGGATTTTTTTTTTTATCAAAATTTTAACTATTCTTTCCATCTTCAAATAAAATTTGTATCTGCCATTTAAGGTGGATTAAAGATGAACATATAAAACCACATATTATAATAGTGAAAAAATAAATAAAATTTGGTGTTTTTAAGGTGAATAAAATACCGATAAGGTGAAATGATAATATTCATTAATTCAAGTAACTTTATAGGTGATATGAGACTTTTAATTGTGAACGGTATAAAAAATATAATATAGAATTATGATGCAATTTACTCCATATGATAAAGCTATGCTATATGAGAAATATGAGTAAACGTTTTTTAATTTAATCTAAACGCAAGACAAAGTATTGACTATGAAGTAATTTAAGGTTAGTTTTTAAGAAACGTTCAAAGCACATCCTTTAATCCTTGATTAATGTGTAGTTCGTGCGTTGCACCAGGTTGCTACTACTTTGATTATTCCTTATAATTATATGTATTTAAAATTTATGGTGTTTTTATTTTTATTTGCAATTATGTACAATTGATACTTGGCTTAAATTATAGACGGTTAAATAATTAACCTTTGTATATATTTTGAAACACATCTTAACAAGCTAAAGTAACATTAGTCATTAGATTTGCTCCTATGATTATTGAGTTTTGTCCACCTTTATGAGATCAAAGTTTTCATACTAACTTCGTTAGAAATTCAAAGCAATGCCCAATGAGAAATTGAGAATGACTGAATCATCAGCAATCAGCATGCAGCATTGTAGCTAGAGGCAGGTGCAATTTTATGCTTACAAACAAATTATGGCTTATGTCATTAGTCATTATTATATGATTTGTATTTTTTAGTTATTCTTTGACGGATGTTATTAATATTATTATATTCTAAAGTGTATACTACCTCTAAACAATTTGGCTATTTGCGGAAAATTGGGACAAACTAACTTCTTAAAAGGGTCAATGTTCCATGCCGGATTATAAGACAAACTGGAGTATACTCTCGGCTAATTTGGATGAGTAGCTTTTGTCAATTTCTTTGAACATTGATTCACTCAAATTGTTTACAATTGTATTGAAAGATTATAAAATAAAAGTTAACAATGGAAAATATGTTGCATGGAGACCTTAGATCAACATGCAAGTGAAAAGTGATGCATGCGGAAATTTACGAAAATTAATTTGTTTTACAAATAGTCCCTCCGTTTTTTTTTATTATTATTTATTTGCATCATTTAAAAATGCACAAAATTTCAGGAGAGTAATATAGCATTGTGAGTGGGTGAATAAATTACTAAAATAAAAGTAAAGATAGGGACAATGAAAGAGAAAGTATGTAAATAAGATAGGATCAATTTCTTGCCCTCCTCTCTATTTTTAAGTATTTGAGCCACAAATACTGGATTAAAAAAACATGAGAATTCAGATTTGGATTTTGGACAATGTCCTTCGCTCTTTAAATTACCATTAGAAAAACAAAATGTACCATAACCAAGGACAATCAAGACTTCTTAAAAAAAATGGTAACCTAATTTTATATGAGTTTCAAATGACTCATTTAACATCATTGCCTATAATGTTAATTAGAGAACTAATTGACTAAGGGATTATTTGGTTCACCTTATTTTGACTTATTTGATTTGCTCTGATCTAATCTGGTGTGATTTGATTTGATCTGGTCTGATTTGACCAAACTTTAACCCTAGGTGTATTATTTTATTAATATATAATTATCATAGTTTTTTCATTAAGAAATTAAAGATATTAGCGATAAAATACCACACATAAAACGATAAAGTGTGTCACAACCTATTTTTCTGGTCAGTTATGAACTTATTTTTTCAAAGCTGATCTGATGTGAACTTGTTTTTAAAAAAAAATAAGTAAAAATAAGGTGAACTAAACATGGACTACTATAAGTGTACAATGAGTAGTTGTTGAATGTCATCATGTTAAATTTATGATTGATTACTTGATTAGTGGTACAAACTTTTTTTTGGATTAGTGGTACAAACTTGATTTTAATTTCTTTCGGTTTTAATATTGTTTAGTTTGTCATAATTTAATCCCTGCCTTAATTACTGGTGGTTGAGAATTAACCTTTCCAAAAACGGAAAATATAGGATGATTGATTCGTCAACACATATGCCGGGCTGGTTGGTTATTGAAATTGAAATTTGAAACCCTCATAGCATAGTCTCATAGAAACTATGTTAAATCCAAATTTTTATTTCATCTAAATACCAAATTGATTACTTGAAATCAATATGACCCTTGATTGGAAACTTTGTTTTGGGCTAATTAAAATTAGAAGAAGAACATTATAAAATAGTCATGTTCAACTCTTGGATATATACCCATGTCTGATATAGTGACATTTTAATTTTAAACAAGATTGAGTAACATAGCAAGAAAAAAAAAAGAGCAAAAACTTCATAAATGCAACAAGTTTATGACTTTATATTAACTATATTCTCACTAACGTAACTAAGGGTCTGTTCTCATACGATTATTTTCAGTTCAGTTCACTTCAGCTCTAATAAGCTCAGTTCACTTCAGCTCCTAATTTCCTTCACTGATAAAATATTCATTTCAGTTTACTTCAGTTCAGCTCTAATAAGTTCAGTTCAGTTCATTTCAGTCAATAAGAACAGGCCCTAAGATACTTTATTTTTTATGATGGATTTCATTCATTCTCTCTTGATCATGGAGATTGTCAAGCCTAAATGTTAACCAAATAACACTCTAAGCATAAATGATGCATTAATAATAAATGCCAACAAGCCACAAACAAAAATCTAGGAAGAATGCAACTTTAGAAGATATTTAAGATATCATGTCCATAGCCATCACCTTCTAGTTCTTCCAAGTTTAACATGGCGCTTGAACATTTGTAAAGCCGTTTTAGATTGTTAAGAATCTCTAATTTGTGCACTTGTTGATTTTCAATGGTTTATACAAGTGGTAATTTAATTAATTAATTATAGTTTTAATGGAGGAAATATAATTGTAATCTAAAAAGGGTAAGGATGATGTTAGTATCCTCCAATCTTTGTGGTTGATGTGTTTAGATTGCCACTAAGATAATGTTTATAAAAAGGGTACAACCTAGGAATAGAAAAGTGACAAAGAGTTAGGTTGGAGTGAGTTTGTTGATACTTGGAATGGTTGTCGCATGAATGGAGCCACCATCAAGATATTAACCTTTAAAACCAATTATTTTAAAAGGAATTATTATGTTTTGCAACAAAGAGAATGTCTTGACAATTCAGTTGAATCTTGCAAATTTCAACGAGGGAATTTCAATCCAGTGACCTTAGCTTTTTATATTTAGATCGAGTCTACAATCTAATAACTACGGTATATATTATAGTCATGTGATTTATGTATTCTCTTTTATATCGTATTAAGATGATAAAACAATCTTATAATCATGTGTTTATTATACCAATTACTCTGTGAGTTGTGTCGTGTGATTATATAATCTTTTATTGTATTGACTAATTGACTTTGTGTGATCCCAAATTGTTATATGTTCTAAGACTTCTAACACCTCCACATATTATAATGAAGAGGTTGAGTTTATTTTTTCTTGTCATTTTAATATACCCTTCATATATCTTACACAAACTTTTAAAAACTTTTTTTTTTAAAAGAACTTCTCTACAAAACTTATAAGATCTAGACTATAGACAAAGTAATTACCAACAATAAAAAAATAATTAATAAAAAAAAATGAGTGTATGTTTGTAATTTTTGAAATATATATAAATTAAAATTCAATTACATTATTTGCACTATGTGTTTAATCATCTCATCATCATCTGGGATCATCATGTACAACTCGGTCTTTATTATTTATTAATCCTAAGGAATTACACTCTACAAAATTAGGGAAAGTTTAGCAACAATTTTGGGAGTAAGTTTAAGTGCTTTGATTGCCCAACTCGTACAGTAGTGTTTAGCAAAGTTGTGGTGGACATGGTAACGTTTTAGCTAGTATCAATTACCGAACACCTTCACCTAATAGCTTATTTGTGACCACTACCTCATTTAATATAACTACCCGTATAAAATTATATCTACTCCTATAACTAACAAATAACAACTATTCATATTTATTACCACACCTAATTTTACCTAACACATCATTAAGGTAAATTTATAACCTTCAAATATACTCCGTATTATTTCTAAAATAAACACTATAGACCCCGAAATAAGGCCAAGAGGACCTACACCGATAGCTATAACCCAAAATAGCATATACTGCTAGTCTTACTAAAGTAATTCACATGTGACAAATTCGATTCAATGCTTATTCTAAATAAAATTAAATGCTTCACAAGAGTAATGGTTGAATATAGTACACAAAGAATTAAATTTACCTCTACCTCCACCTACAAAAACAAATCCAAAACACTGTTTCACCAAACATCATTCCCCCATTTTTAGTCCATTGATCTAATTCGAGTTTAAACTTGATCAAACCACTAAAAACTCGCAAATTAACCGTATAAAATGAACAAAATTCCCGCGGAAAGAAAGAGTAACAATTAAAATAATCCATTTTAACATTTAACCCCACGCGTCAATCTCACTGTTAACCAATACTCTCATTCCACGTCATCCCTTCCCTCATTTTCTCTCTCCTCCCATTATAAATACCCTTCATCCCCCCTTCATTTCTCCCAAATCATTTCCATTTCTCTCCTAATAATCCCATCCTTTAAAAAAACATCAAACTCCCAATAATCCCAAATTTAAATTAAAAAAAAAAAATAAATAAATAAAAATCTGTTATCCTTGTTTGTAAAAATCGAATCGAAAGAGTCGTAAAAGGTAGTTTTTGACAAAAAAATATCGCAAGAGCTGGCTATCATTAACCAAACAGCGCTGGAGTCCGCTGCAAAACCAGCAAGCAGCAACAACGAAGAAACAACCAACAAAAAAGTGGTTGTTTCACTATATGAAGCCTTAGCCAACCGTGACGCTCACGAGGTTCAGAAACTTCTAGCATCTGATCTCGAGTGGTGGTTCCATGGTCCGCCCTCCCACCAGTTTCTCATGCACCTTCTCACCGGTACGACATCTGCTGACGCTCGAGATTTATCCAATACTTTCCATTTTACCCCTCAGTCTATCGTAGCCTTCGGTTCTCTAGTCATCGCCGAGGGCTGCGATCACAACCGTTCGATCTCCTGGGTGCACGCTTGGACGGTTAATGATGGGATAATTACTCAGGTTAGAGAGTATTTTAACACCTCTGTTACTGTTACACGTGTCGGAAATCGTGCTCCTAAGGGTAATATTGACCTTTCTGCTCCGCCGTCCGATCAGAATCAGATTACTGGTGCTCGTCATCATCATTGTCAGCCACTTTGGGAGAGTAGTCTTTCGGGTCGGGCCGGGAAGTCGGTTCCGGGCTTGGTTCTTGCTTTGTAACTGGGTTTGGTCGGGTCAGGTATGGGCTGACCGAGGAATGTATGGTTTCTGGGTGTTTTAAATTGAAATCAGGTTTTTAAAGAAGTGAAATTACTTTATTACCCTTTTGTGTCCTTGGGTTTTCTAGAAATGTCGTCGTGGTGTTATTGCTATGTAATGGGTCACTGTTCCTACTACTGTGTGATAATAATAAAACTGTGTCGTTTTAATAATTTTTTTTATCTTATTCGACATTTACACGCATCGTATGTATAATATGAACAGAGCTCGCTTGAAAAAAAAAAGATAAGGAAGGTTAAGTATGTAAACGTAATAAAAAAGGAATGAAGTTGAGAGTGAAATGATCTGAATGACTTAAAAGATCCTCAAAATTCCTAATCCGGTTAGTTAAGCTTATGTCAGCTAAATGTTAATTGACGGGATCTTTGACAAAGCAGCCGTTGAGATGTTTTTATTTTTTTTCCATCATTTGTTATAATATTGGATGCTATTGGTTCCTTAACTATGTCACGCACTTACAACACGGCAACACCACTTTGATATGAACTTATAAAGACAATGCATATTTTTACTAACGTTCATCATTTTTTTTTTTTTTGACACCAATAAGGTTCATCATTGCATTTATAGAATATAAACAGCTTTCGACTCATTTTGCACTCATCAAGACAATCTTAGTAAAAAGGAGAGAATACTCTGTAATTGTTACGAGTAGTTGAATGACTTTAATCGAACTGTATAGAAACTACAACATTTTCTTGAAAAGGTAGAAGTTAAATTATAGGTTGGTATAAATGCACACATGAAACATTTTCAATTTTGTTGTGACCAGTCAAACAAGTTTACTCATTTTCTGGAAAGTGGATGCTCAGATCATAACAATTGCAACTTCACGAGGTTGGATCCCTTGTAGCCTTGTAGGTACTGTATAGTTTTAAAGACACTGCGCATGTTAAAGACCAAAACGTATAGTTTTCTTCATATGACTTCCTCTATTCCCATATTATATTACTCCGTATTTTATTCAATTTCCTATGTATAATCATTGACTCATTGCGCGTGTTAAAGACCAAAACGTATAGTTATGTATTCTACAGAGTATTTATTTAAAAATAATTGACACACTTTTTTACACACATTCACTCCGTAAAATAATACTCCGTACATCGTCTACATATATTATTATTTTTTTCTTTTTACTGTATAATATCTTTTATACAAGCGTGAAATTAGAAATATATATGACAAGAAACGACACTATTGACTTCCAATTCCCAACAATTACTTTGTATTATAGCTTAATTTTGATTGTACTAGTTTAGTAGTGGGTCAGTATATTGCTAGCTTCAACAATTAGCTAAAGAGCAAGAAGTATTGACATCATACTCGGGCTTACTACGTTACTACTCGTAGTAGTACAGCATATTATAGCGACCTAAAGTGAACAAGGCAGTACAGCATATTTAGACGTTTTGGGTTATATGCTCAACTTGCTAAAGTACCAAGTAGAGAAAACCTTGCCCATTATCTATTCGTATACAGTAATGCTTCTTTTGTTATTCTTTTAATTGAAATATTTTGGATTTTCGATACTATTTATATACTTTAAAGTTATTTTACTTCTATGTGTAATTTTTTTTTAACTAAAAACATAACGTTAGATTTGTCGATCTCCACATTTACTTAATTTCAACTATCAAATGTTCATAATGTTTACCTACAGATAAAAGTGTGTCATCACCTAAAATGGAAGAAGTATTTTGAATTTATAATAATCCGTTTGTTATTAAAAGTTGTTCGTTTCTATTTGAATTTTCTTAGACATAATTATCATATAGGAACTTTTACGGACAGAAGAATTAATGAAATACTACAATTTCCTTTTATAAAAAAGGTACTCCCTCCGTCCCTAAATTACATTCCTCCTTTCTATTTTTGGTATTCCAAAATTACATTCCTCCTTTCTATTTTTGGTAAGTTTTTTTTAGTAAATCAACTCTCTTTTTCAGTTTTATATTTAATGCTTTCTCACTCATCCTTACCTAATCTCACTCATAATCTTTGTGCCAAATTACAATGAATATGATTGGTTAAAAATTTTCAATTAGGAGCATGTGATTGGTCCTTTTTTTTTTGCAAAGGATTGATGACATGTCATGAGTAATAACTAATCTATTTTTGTACTTCCCATTGCATTATCTAATTATTGTTATTTGTCTTATTCTTCCCTCCTTAATTCCTGTGTAAATTTCCAAACAGAAATGTAATTTAGGGACGGAGGGAGTACTACAATGCGTCAATGCATATAGTATTTGGACTAACCCTATTTAATCATAAATTCAATAATATAATTACGGATGATGCACTCCGAGTCTTCAAGTTAGTTGAGCGTTGAGCAAAGGTTTCCAATGTAAATGTAGCTTTTGTATTTGGCCAATTGTAGCTCTTTGGACTTAGCTTTTGGATTAAAATGTAGATGTAGCTCTTTAATTCACTTGCGCATGTGGACCCGAGTGTATACTTATTGTGTAAATGATTATTGACTGATTCGGATGGGACTCTTGCTATCATTTGGCTGGCATACCTAAAGGTTAAGGAATGGGCTGCTTCAACTTGGGTTCCTAAGCAATGATAGCATAAGCACTCAACGTCAATACAATATTCAAGCATGGCATATTATGTGATGCCGAAATAGATATCGATATCAATACTAATCAAACGACTCTCTACAATTATCATTTATGATATTTTTTTTTGGCTTTGTTTACATTTTAAACTTCCTTACACGTAAATAAAGTCATAAAGAAGGCATCATCATCATATATAAATATTATGAATAAACGTAGTATATAACTTCATCAAAAGTAATACAAGACTTTATCAAAAGCAAAACACACACATACATTAAAAGCGTATCAAAGAAAAAATACTTGCAATTAAACTTTTTGGACTATCTAATAACTTATGATTGTCAAAATCAGGCAGGCTAGGCTAGACAGCCTAGACACGGCCTAAGCTCACTTGCCATTATATATATCGTTTATGCATGTCTAATCCAAGCTTAAATGGTACCCTAGCTTGGCTCACGGCATTTTGCCGTGCTATTTATTGTGATATTCATTTTAAATCATGCATCGAATTTATGCTACGAATGGATGAACTCAACCTAATGCCATCTTTATATGTTTTTTTTTTTTTTTTTTGAGAGAGAATCTTTATATGTACTTGTAAATGAGTAGTTTTGGCATTGTGTAACCAATAATTAGCCATAAACTTATGAAAGCTAAGGCATGCACGTGTTAAAACCTCAATGAGCTGAGCTGTTCAAGAAACACTTGGTACCACACGTGCGTACCATTCCATAACCACTCCTTTTTTAGCTTATGAATGTTTTTTGGAAATGTGGACAGGATTTCCCATTTAAGCTAAATATTATTTTATAATCTTTTAAAAAATTGTTATTGGGACCCACTATGTTGTCTAATTGCGGGTGCATGGTATTTTCATGCGCGCACCGTCCATTACATTATCCACACAAGCATTTTGATTATCAAGGCCAACTAAACCTACAATTATTGACTTAAAATAATGCTTTAATGTCTAATATATATCCACTTATTTTACTTTTTTTATATATTTATTTATTATAGTTTGTATTTATGTACCTCAAAGTTTTGATGGCATTAGCAATTGCTGTGTTGGACATCTTGATTGATCATGATTAACACTATGTTTAAGTGTTTAACAGCTAAATTGAATAATATAACTTCTTAATTAACCTAATTATTAATTATTATTGATACGCAGAATCAAAAAGAATATGTATGAATATTCTAGAAAATTATTAGCCATCCCTTTGTTAGACAACTTAACCAGCCAAATCACTTTGTTGAATATCTAAATCAAGATCAATTATAAAAGAACAAATAGAATCTGCATGATTAATAGTAATTTAACAATTACTTTGTACTTCATTTGTAATTATATGATAATTTTGCATAAAAAAATAATTACCATAATAACAATGATTAGCACCATAATTAAAAAAAATGAAAATTAGAGATTACCAAATTAAAAAATGGCAACAATGCATGTGTAGAATTTGACACATAGGAATACACATGCCGACCTACAAGTATATAATGGGAGCCAAATATATAATTGCAAAAGGCTGGTATTGATTAGAAGTTCATGATTCCTTCATGATATTACTAGCAAAGTAGCAATACATTCCTTGCAAGACAATTAGTTTATGACATTTTAACTTAAATTATAAAAGTAGACAACTATTTCAAAAAGAATAAATGTGGACAATTGCATCACAAAATGTAAATCCTCAATTATACATAGTACAAGTAAATTATGTACTCCCTCTATTTTTTTTTTTTATATGCATCATTTCGACAATTGCACTATTCACATATTATGATTGACTTAATTTTTTCACTTCTAAAAAATAAATAAATGTTATTAGGGTAATGCTATATGTAGCCCTAAGGGTTATAGATAAGCATTAAATATACTCTTGGAAATTGAATAAAATTAGGAATTCATGACAAAAACACGCGTAAATCAGTGTAATTAGTGTTTATATTTTCATGATTTCTTAACTTTTTACGAGTTTCAAGTGTAAATTTAATGCTTATATGTAGCCCTAAGGGCTATGTATAGCATTTTCCTATTATATATCATTAGATTCGTCATAATGTCTAGTTTCATAATATAATTTTGTTACAATTTACTAATACACAATTAAAGATATTTATGGTCAAAGTAGCGTCTCGGCAAATGTGCCGGTCAAACTGATGCATAAAATAAAAAAATAATAAAAAAAAACAGAGAGAGTATTCTAAATTATTAGTGTAATCTATTGTATAATACTACGGTATTAACTTATCAAAAATGATCGACTTGTTCATTTAAATACATGGCAAACGTAGTGTTTAGAAAATTTAATTTTGTTGTGGATATGATAACAAGCTAGAAACATATTCTTGTGAATAATAATGATCAAGGCATATTCTTATCACGTGGTAGCTTAGATTCCTACAAGTATGATGTTCCTAACATAGTAACATTGATATTAATAATATTGCAACCACCTAATATTTCATTCCAACGAATGAAGCATATGCAATGTATACGAATATTCTTCCTGTTTTTTCCCCTCTTTGGCTGGTGTCGCACTCCATTTCACTTTGATGAATTGCTCTTCACGACTTCACCCTACAAAAAAAAAAAAAGGTTCCTTTTTGGTGTTCTTATTTGAAATTTGTTGCCAGTTAAAATCAAAATTGGAACAAATTTGACATGCTTTTAATGATCATTCACGTTGAAGGAATAATTCTGATTCGCCGATAGAAGAATATTAATCACTTTTTATTACGGAGTAACTTTTAAGATAAAACTTATTTTTCCAACACCCCTTGCTTTATAAAAAGATTGATTTTTTTTTTTTTTTTTACTAATCACTATATTATGTTGTCACTTTCATATTACAAAGGGCATATGGTAGATAGATTTATTGAACCATAAACCTCGGATGATTATGATGCAATGCATTGCAAACTTGACAATTATGCTAATTTAATTAAGTTTTTCATTCGAGGATGACTTTTATTGTCATCAAAGCATTACATGCACCCACCTACCATAGCATAGGTGATCACTTATTAATAAAATGACGTTAATTAATCCTAAGATGACTTTCTAGTATACAATATGTCTTATAAATCATCTATCTTATCTTAGAACTTGCGTATATTATTCTTGTAACTATTATTATCATAAAGTTTACGGTGAAGAAATTCCGGCCTAAAAATACTCCCTTCATCCCTAAATTACATTCCTACTTCTTTCTATTATGTGAGAAATAAATGCTACAAGTAGGAATGTAATTTAGGGACGAAAAGAGTACCATTTTTTCTTACCTTGCAAAAACATCAAAGAGGACTACAAGAAGTCAACAGACTAGAGGTTGCTTTTCTCATCTCCAACTGATGAAGTAACACCAATTACTCCGTAATATATTTGTCAAATATTAGAACATCAACATGATAAACTACCCTTGAAAATTCAGCAAAATGTTCAAGTAATTTTGGTCTAGTACGCAAAATAATCGAAACTTTTACAAAATTCTAAGAGGTGAGTAATTAATACATTACTACATTGTCATAATTTAAGCAACAAGCTACATATACATCACGACATCACCCCTTTTCAAGCTTTCATATTGTTTATTACATACTTTTGACAAAGGTTAGAATAGATAGACCGAAAGTGCAATTATAAAAATAAAAAAAAGTAAACCTGATTATGCATGTCAAAATGGAAATTAAAGAGTATAATTGCACTTAGGTTAGTGTGAAAAGTAGTTGAAATCTCTCACCCAACAATGACTATTGTGTTTTTTATATGCGAAGTTTATACAAATATCTGGTAAAACTGGCTAGGCATCTTATAATTCGACCCAAAATCCAACTTCAACTTAAAATCACATGTCATAAATAATCCGACTTAGGCCTTGTTTACTTTACCTTATTTTTACTTATTTCAAGAAAAATTAGTTCAAATCACATCAAATCAGAAAAAATAAGTTCAGACCAGATCATCGTTTTATGTGCAGTTTTTATCGCTAAATATCTTTAATTTCGTAATGAAATAAGTTATGAAAATCACATATTAATGAAGTACACATTATTACGAATCTAACAAGACCTCACTTGATACATTTTTTCCGTATAGATTATTGTATATTTAAGGTCAAAGTTTGTTGAAGAATAAACCTCTCAAGTGTCACCACATGTAAGTGTCCCATATTGGTTGAAGAAGAGAGAATTAAACACTTTATAAGGCTGAGGGGCTACTCCTCCTATTGCCATATGGTTTTAGGATGGAACCTCCTTGGACTTGTGAAGTGAACTCTCTCTCTTGGTTTGCGGGTGTGGTCCAGACCCGCGTTTAATATGCTATCAGAGCCAGGCCCACAGTTTGGGACCTTTAATGGTTTTAGTGTATTAGCCAGGCCCGCGTTTAATATGGTATTAGAGCAAGACCCACGGTATGGGACCTCTAATGGTTTGAGTATATTGCCAGGCCCAAAGTTTGGGACCTTTAATGACATTAAGTATTCTGGCCTTTTGGGCCGAATTGAATTGGATCAAGTGATCCTTGAGTTAAAGGGACCTTACATGTGAGGGAGAGTGTTAAAGAATAAACCTCTCAAGTGTCACCACATGTAAGTGTCCCACATTGGTTGAAGAAGAGAGAATTAAACACTTTATAAGGCTAAGGGGCTACTCCTCCTACTCCTCTTTGTTCGGGTTGCCCAGGCCCATTTCATATTGTTTCGAAATTTAACATGGTATCAGAGCCCAATTTTATTGGGTTGTTTATAACTGGGTATTTGTCAAGCCACTGGTTAAGGGGCCTTTATTGAATGTTCATTCCCAAAGAGGATTTATATTGTACCTTCTGGTATGCTCTAATTCTAAGGATACTCACAAGTGAGGGGGAGTGTTGGAACCCAATGTTCACTTGTGAGTGTCCCACATTGGAGAAAGAGAAGAAGTGGTTCCACTTTATAAGGTAGAGGAGGAACTCTACTATTGCCAATTGGTTTTAGTATGGAAGCTCCAAAGCCTTGTTTGTGGCCCAAACTCTCCTCCTCCTTGTTCGGGTTGCCCAGACCCATTTCATATTGTTACCAGATCTGATCAAAATATATAATTACGTAGTATATATTATTACAAACCTATTCTTGGTCTAAACATGAGACAACTCGTCTCAATCTAAAATCATTTGTTGGCCTCCTCTAAATAATACTGTTATCAGTACTGCTTTTGTCTTAATTCACTTGACATACTTTTTTTATAGTCATCTATATACTACTTATTTACTTGATAAACTTCTCATTATTTCCATTATCGTCATAATCAAAATGCACCTCAAACATAAGATAAATATATAAATTGATCTCAACCCAAATTGCTATTAACCCCATTCAAACTGTGCTAAATCAATCCAATAATTATAGTGCATTTTATCATCATTATTAGCAAATAGGGAATAAATCAATTTTAGAAGACTCAAATATGATGATCCCAATCACATTAACCCTATCAAACTTAACATAAATAACATGTTTTGCCAACTTTTCCAATCAATCAACCAGAAAATATGGATATCCTATTTTTTTTTCTCATGTTCTTATTACCCACAATCTGGCCCAAATCAATTTTCTGAATTGGGCCTACTATTATGTTCAAATTCCTTGAATGAAGAAATCGGCCCAAATTTTTTACAACTCACTGAGTCAAAACAAATCGACTCGCACTTGCACTCGCACCTCAATGAAATTCTTGCAAAATTCTCTCATCTCATTCAACAACAAACCTTCAAAAGACCAAATCTTTCCACCATGAAAACCAGATAACATTACACCCCATTTTAATTACACTAATTAATCTCCCATTAATCCCATAAAAATCACATCTTTATTCATAATCTTCCCTTAATTCATTGAATTTCTCTCTCCTCCAAATGGGTAAATCACTACCTTCAACAACAGGATTAAAGAACTTTGCCAGAATTATAACTTCTGAAAGAATCACCCCTCCAAAACAAGTCAAACCCAGATCACCAAATCACAACAAAACATCTGTCTCAACTTCACAGACACAACCCCGAGTTGACTCGGTCAAACTCGGGCTGAAAATGGACAACTCGGTGAGTCGAACTCGGGTTCCTTTGTCGGAGGTGGTGGTGGATTGTGCGAGGCGGTGGTTTCAAGACACTCTTAAGGAGGCTAAAAATGGGGATGCTACAATGCAGATTTTGGTGGGTCAGATGTATAAGTGTATAACAGTGGTTATGGTGTTCGAAAGGATACTGAGAAGGTAATTGGAAATTGGAAGTACTTGTATTTTTTTTCTATTTATTTATTTATTTATGCAATTCAATTTTGTGGGAAATTGATATTACAGTGTATGTTGGTGTGTTATAATTATTGTTGAATTAGTTAGCGGTTTTATTATTCATTTGTGTGAGATTGATCAATCTTGGTTGTTAGTGTTGGCATGTTTGGAAAATGTGATGCAATTATAGTATGATTTTGATTTGTCAATTGTGAAAATGTTTTTTTGGTGATGGAATTGTGTGGATTGATACTTAATACTTAATTGAAAATTTGATATTGACATAGACTTTGGAAGGAATGTAGACCATACATGGTTGATTGGTTGTGTATATATGTGTTTAAGTTGGATTTTGATGTTTGAGTGGGAAAATTTATATTGTATTATGGTTTGCAAGCAATACTCATTAAGCGCATACTAGCTTAAAAAAAAAGAAGCTTTCTTGTTTGTGATATGTTGGTTGTCTTAGCCTTCCTCTTTGGTTGTAAGATGAGGTGTTTGGCTGAATTTAAGTGATATTGGGATTGATATGAAAGAGGATTTTTGCTAGGCAAGCCATTTGGGGAATAGAAATGGGACAGGAGTTTGCTGATTTTGCTCAAGCAAGAGAACTAACTCAAAGTTGGTTGCTAGAAGGCTTAGAACTTGTCATTGCAAAATTCCATTCAATGCTAGGCTAAATCAAGAATCATATTGGTTTTATGTATATGAAGGGAAATTGCTTTTATCACACTTTCTACAGTCTATGCTACAATGCTACAGAGTTTTTTTTGCGCCTTTGTTCTACCATAAGGCCTCCCCTTTCTCGGGTCAAAAAAAAAAAGGCCTCCCCTTTCCTTTATGCGAGGAGGGATTCATATGGAAGGTGGGTGTTAGTGTGTTACTCCAAAGGTGTGACCTTACCCGTTCTGACAATTTTAAATTCTGAAAGAAGCCTTGAACTTCAAGGTTCTTGATCAGTATGCTATAACTTATGTTGGTATGGTTTTTTCACTTAGCATGCCATTTACAGATTTTACACGAACCTCTCTTGTGCTATGTTAACCAGGAGGAGTGTGAGGTGCACCCCTCACATCATTCTTCCTTTTCTAGATCTGCTTATCAGCATATTTTCAAAAAAGTGTGCTTTGTATGTGTGATACATACACCTCTGCTTCGTTCAGAAAATCTTGTTAGTGCCGACTGTTTTAGTGCTTAAGATTTTAGATAAAAGGTGAAAAATGTGTTATAGCATCTGGTAGTGTGACCAATAACTTGCTTTACACATGTAATCCAGGGGCGTAATTGGATTAATATAGCTTCCAAAGGAAGGTCTTCTGCGTGGAAAGTTAGCAATAAACAGCCAGGTTTGTCTTGTTCCAAATTTCAGCTTAGATTTGAAGTTGATCATTGCTTATATCTGCCTTCTTATAGGGTACAATGTAAGTGACTCAGAGTCTCAGGATCTCTAAGACACCAGAAGCAACATGTAATACTATGTTACAGGCAGAAGGAGGATCCAATTGTGAGTTGTTTTTGTATTTGTTTTTCAATCTAGACACTGTAGTACCAAAAGTAGCCATGTATATCAGTATATGTATGTTGTCATTTGTTTATATGGCCATGAAGGCAATGTTTTCTTTAGTATATGAGGAACATATTTGATGATATATGGCCTTTTACAAGTTGATGTTACATTTTTTCACAAGGTATTGAATATTTACATTTGCTTGGTAATGTTTCCTATCCCTCAAGTAAATGCTGTGAATTCAAGTGAATGTATTAAAGCATATGCGTTGGCTAAATCATGATTCATGATTATGAATAGCATTTACATTTAGTGGAGAAATGTAGGTCGAGTCAACATGACATAGTAGCTTAGTTGTCTTGAGACCATTTTTCTTGTCCTGTCTAAATTGCGGTTTTGTTGACTGCTTTCTCAAGCTGCCTGACCACATTAATCAGCTGAAAGCCAAATAAAAAGTGGGCCAAAATGCATTTGCCACACAAACATGGCCATTCATTGCTAATATTTACACTTGCATGTGATGATTTGACAATATACAAAGAATGCATCATTTTAGTACATAATTTTGTTGTGCTCCATTTGAGATAGCTTTTGAATTTTTCTGCTTGTAAGTTAATGGTTAGTGTGTTTTTGTGGTCCTCTCAGAAAAGAAAAAAGAAATACGCCATTTCTCCCCTCGATTATTTACTCACTTGGACAAGCACAATGCTTCTTTCTGTCTATGTATTGGACTTAGATAAGTCAGCCTTAAATCAACCTAGTCAGTCATAAGTACATGTATCCTTTTAATAACAATGATGTGATCGACTACATTTTACGACATTAAGGTGGGGAGGACTTGAGCCACTGAACAGGATTCACGGGATCATACTACTCAGAGATTGTGCTTTGTGCATTTCTGGGGTTCCGTTGCTATTAGACTAATTTCACATTCGTGTTTCACTACATTGCATGTTGAACCAATTTGTGCCAATTGTTTCTTGCAGTTGCTCGAAGACCTTTTCATATTCCAAGCATTCTTATCAGGTTCCGATATTTGTTTACTCATTGTTTTACTGCTCCTAAGTACACTACTCTTATTGGCTTTCTTAAGCATTCAAACATATAAAATTTCCAAATCTATGGGATATCAAAGGTACATGCCTATAAATCTTACAACTGGCTTTTAAAGAAAACTTTTCATTAACCAGTTGTTGCTGGGATGAGAAGATGGTCACCCTTCTTACTGGTATTGCAATATTTGGTCATTGTTTCATATAACACTGTATATATGTAGATTATGAAGTATGTAATTTACTGATAGAAATGGTAAGTTTGTTGGCCGGAAGTTTTAATTTCCTTGTATTGATACTGCTAAAATACAGGAGTAATTGATAAACATATACACTGATGTACAATATACATACTATTCAACAAAACCAATATTGTACAACATTAATGCTTTTCTGATTATTTCTCTGTCTTCATTCAGATTGCTTCCATTGAAGCTGAGTATTTGTAATTTGATTATCACTTTCACTGTGTTTAATCTATCTTCCTTCACGTCGGTCTTTTCTCCATTCCCATGGCTCCTCTGGATTTTTCGAAGCCCATAGCCCTACCCTCTTAGCACGTGCTTCTTTCTCCCACTGTATCAATCATCATTATGTACAATTTTAGTGTAAGAATTTGGATACAAGCAGAGTAAATTGACAATATGATGTTTTTTTCTTACATTAGCTAGCTCTGCACGGCGGTCATAGGCTGCGTAGTGCCATGCTAATCCCTTCTTCAGCATCACTTCCTGA
Source organism: Chenopodium formosanum (assembly GCA_024500155.1). Classification (NCBI taxonomy): domain Eukaryota; kingdom Viridiplantae; phylum Streptophyta; class Magnoliopsida; order Caryophyllales; family Amaranthaceae; genus Chenopodium; species Chenopodium formosanum. The sequence continues at coordinate 4,920,604 of CM044861.1, read as the reverse complement.
TATGAGGGCGACATATTAGTTTCAAAGGGACAGATTTACGATAATTGGGGAATCGATAATTTTGGGAGGAAAAAAGAACAAAGCTATGGAATAATATTAGAATTAAGATCAATGAGCACACTAATATCACAATCCGCAGACTGAGACATAGCTTTCCATGAAAGGGTTATTAGCTTTACAAGACAATGGCAAGGAAGTGAAGTACCTGTGCAAATATGCCATTGCAGTAGATGTCCCCTACATAACGACCATAGCGATCTTCTTCATAAACGAGAACCCTTAAGCTCTTTCCTTGTACAAGATTTGCCAGCTCCTCTTTCGCCTGCTTCCCATACGGCATTGCACTCTCAGGTGCATCTATTCCCCTGAATTCTTTTCATAAGCATTACAAAATTGGTAGATGAAACTTGAGTTGTACTAAGGGAATTTTATCATGATTTATAGTACCTCAATCGAATTCGGTACTTTTTGGCTAGAACCTCCTCATTTTGAACAGGAATAACCCTGTGAATAAAAAAAAACTTCATGAGTTTCCTATTCTTTGAGCTGTGATACGATTAGATAAAGATCTGGAAATACCTGTAATTCTGATCGATTATTTTCTTATGGAGGGCATCCGCCTTGGGATAGTTTTTCTGAGCACGTGCCTTTGCTCTTTCAATCGCTGCAACCTGCACTTCTTTAGGAACTGAAGATGACTCTCGAGGATCTGCAGTACTTACATATACAGTTATAGTATCTCCGTCTGCTACTGCCTTTACATCCACCTGTGTCCATCCATTTATTTTTATTTTCAGGTTAATCTTTCTGCATTATCAATTTGGAGCAAGAGAAAGGTTCTTACCGGTAAAGTATGGAGCTCATACTTCACCCCACCTGGGTACACAGATGGCGCTCCAGTAGGGAGATCGACTAATGTATGAGGATGAGGCAGGTTGTAGTAGGCAAGTAAGCCCTGTTCAAATAGTATTTATCCCTAATTAGAATTATTTTCTTGTATGCTGTCTCATTTGGTTAACAATGCTTATAAGAAAATCCTTGGGGCGGTGGAGATTACCTCCACATCTGCCTTCTGGTGTCCTTTCAAGGTCGCAGTGACGAGCCTTGCTGTTTCCTCAGGGGTTCTTGGTGGGGGCTTGGCCTCCTTCCATGCTTGCAGAAGTTTTCTGTACCTAAAAGATTTAATCTCATATGAATTATATGCCTTCCCACTTTTTTAATAGAGAAAATTTATGGACAACTTCCCAGATTTTTAGGCCTAGTATACTATAGTATCATAAGAATTAGTATGAGACAGTTTCACCCAAGACTTGCTCGTGTGCTATTATCAACGCCGAATGTGGCCAGTATTTTGGGTAGGGGGGCTGAGGGAGGGAGACATGGTAGCAGAATTGTGGAATTTGATTATGCTCAAAGCATTGAATTTGATCATGGGAAAGAGCAGATCAATTTTCATTTCGAATTCGACTACATTGCAGAAATGACAGTCTCCTGTAGAAGTGTAGATCCTTCAGAATCAGATTCTCTAAAACTATTGTCTAGTCAGAGTAAAGCTGTGTACATCCCGACGTATGAGTCTTGGTACGTCGATTAGATATTAGTCTGGTTCAAGATTAGGAAAATACAGTACTTATTTCTTGTAGACTCTGTTTGACTTTTTCTGATCAAATCTGAAGTACTGAAGCATCTGAATTTTAGAATTAAGTTTAACAGCTTATGAAGTTGGATGGTGGTACTTACCAATTAGACTGAGCTTTCTTCGACGACACAACATGCTTACCAAGCCCTTCCGGTACCTGAAAATTAAAACATCAACATCAAACCAACCACTTTTTTTTTTTTTTTCATCCCAGATGAATTGAATTGAATTTTCTTGATGATCCCATACCTGGGATGTGGCCTCAAAGTGGAGGAGATCTTGCGCAAGGGCTGAGACTCCGACGCTTTGGGTAGGAACCCCGTGGTGGCCGTGGCCGTGCGGATGCGAGTCTGTGGTTGCAGGCTGACAGCAATTCTTGTACAGAAATCTTAAGGCGTTTCCCATTCTTGGTTTTCTTAATCAGGTAGCTAATGCTTCTGTTTTTGGTGAAAGAGAGGAAGAAAGAAAGAAAAAAAGCGAGAGAAGAATAGTTTGCAAATAGGGAAAGGACAGGAATAAGAGGGTGACAGATATGATTGGTTGGTTGTTAGGATATTTTATATTTCTGTTACATTTTACAAATAGTTTGCCCCCATTAAATTCAATGAGTTTTAGTCAACGGCAAAGTATATACTATGCAGGACATGGGGAGAGACGTTGTGACATTGAGGAGCGTCGGCGTTATAACTTAGGGACGGTTTTTTTATTTTTTTATTTTTATATACGCCGTATTGAATTGGAAAGGTACACGAAACATAATGAATGAAGGGATGATTAATGGTTTATGGCACTATATATAGAATTGTATCTTTCAGGATTTGGTAGATCTTTTTTACCTTAAGTCTTTGATCTGTTTATCCAACTCTAGGGAGTTTTAGGACCACAGCTCATAGATTTTTGTTTAATTGTGAAAAAGTTCTGGTTTTTTTAGATTGGATGAGGCTAAATATCTACTCGTAATAATTACTAGCTACCTTATAGGCGTATATGGACTATATGATTTTATTTTTTCTTCTCGATGGCCCCATTTAACTTATATGTTACAATGTATGTGTTTGTGCACTCGTGTGCTACTTATACTCCGTAATGTCATAATATTGGCCTTTAAACAGCATAATTTAGATTTAATGGAATTCTAATCCGACTCGTTTGACATGTCTAATACCTGTCTAGGCGTTTCCCACACCAAAACCTCACCCCAGCCAAAAAAAGGTTATTGGTGCATCTATCTACCGTAAATTAGAGATAAGAACATTGGATAACTTGTACAACTTAGCTGGTGCAGTTGATTATTCTATAAGTTTACTAATAGAATATAATTAGTAGCAGTCGGCAAACCACTTTTCTTGCATAGTCGTATAATGTTAACGCGTAATCAAGCAAGCGTATGTCGACGCTGAACCAGCCTACAACTTACAAGGTCAATTAATGGTTAATGTTGACTTAACCTTTGCATTAATGCATTTTTTTTAATGTAGAGTTATATAGGCCTTCTAAAACTTTCTTTCCTCCTAGCCCTTCCTCTTACACTACTACACAACCTGATAGCACGGTAGCAGAGCTGGTGCGGGGACTGAATGTCTGTGCCGCTATGCGTGCTGCAGCCTGCCGGTAGTGGTGGTTGTATTGGCTTCACATGACCGTCCTAGCCTCCCGTTAATAAGGGGAGCATTGTTGGGAAACAAAAGAATTTCTGCTTATGGCATCTCCTATGATATTGATGACAAGCCTTGTTTTATCATTCATGTGCAGTAGCATGGAGTACTAACTGGACTATTATACTACCTCCGGTTCAATTTACTCGTAACAAAGGGGTATTATTTGTGAGACATAAAGTATACGTTTGTTGCGAGTAAATTGAACTGGAGGTATTATTTTATGTTCAATGATTTAGAACGTCATTTTAAAAGATACGTATCTATTTGCTCACTTATTTAGGGAGTAATATTGGTAATTCAGTTTTCTTAGACTGCCAAATGCTTTGTAATAGGGATTACTAAACTCAAAACAGTAATTATCTATAATTAATGTTTTTTTTTTTTTTTTTTTTTTTTTTTTTTTTTTTTTTTTTTTTTTGGTGAAGATAAATGCTAATTTATACGCGAGAGGATGAGACATTCCTATTTTGAGATCAGTATTCATTGTACATTGGCAAAATTCTAGTTAAGTATTTTCATTGTATCACTCTACACTAGTAGTAAATAAGAAAATTATAAAACATTTCAATTTTCATTTATTTTTGTACGAAGACCCAAAGAGTCATTAGAACATTACAAATTACAAATGGGGATGGGGATGGGGATATGAACCTATTCAGTCATATTTATTAGACTAAGACATCATTGGTAATCTATTCATAGTCGTAAGAAAATTTCAATGATACTAATCAAAATTTGATTTTGAGAGCAAAATTTGATTTTGGAAGTAATCCTTCCAGAGTTCCAAGGAATGATTTTGAAAAAAAATGAGTACAATTTTTTAATGAGCTAAGCCATACTCATGATGGAACTGGGCCCAACAACGCCCAAAAAAGGCATGAGTTGTATTTTATGTATCATAAATCGATAACACGGTTGCTAAATACAACCCCTATTTACTTAACACACCCCCTTGAAATTCCCAAAATACCCTTCTCCCTAAGTTGTTGTTTCAACTGCTCACTAATCCTCCCCTTAATTTTTACACGACTCTTTTGCAGCAAAAACTCAAACAATTGAAAACGATTCCATGGTTGCAAAGTTGGTGTTCTTTCGACGAAAAAGGGGCAATTAAAATCGAATTTTCGTCAATATCCCATTGTTGTTAAGGTATAATCTCACAATTATCATAATTTTTGTTCCTCTAAGTTTTTAATTAATATTAGGGTTTATTTATTGTGTTTTCTTCAGTCGAATTTGATGCGATTATTGATTTCGTGGGTGTTATCTGTTTAATTGTGGTCGTTTTTTTGTTTTTTTTTTCCAATTGAATTTCATGATTATTGGTATTTTTTGTACTATGTATATAATTGGGGTTATTTTTTGTCAATCAAATTGATGATTATTGGTTTTGTTTAGTACTCTGTATTGAATCTTTGTTATTCAATTGATTAAAAAAAAAAATCTAATTGGGTCCTTTAAAAAAAACAAATTGGGTAAATTGTTGGTTAAGAGCAGTATTTCATATATTTTGTATAATTTAATATCATCTAATTTGAGTATCTTGTGTGAAATAGATTGAGTATTTCATATAGTTGGGCTAAAACAGATGGAGATATTTCATGTAGCTGGGATATAATAGATGACTAGGTTTCATATAAGTGGGTTGTAATAGAGGCATCTAATTCATGCCTTAGTAATGAAATTTAGGGTACTGTCTCATGTGGCTTATCCGAAATTGCTATTTCAGTGATTGCTATTTGAATTGAAGATTTTGAATAGTATACTAGTTCTTGTAGAGTAGAGTAGTAGTAGTAGTATTGACTAATGACTAAAAATTGGTGACTAATGACCCAAAATTAGTGACTTATGACCCAAAATTGTTGTTGTTTTGGTGACGATGCAGTCTGGTGTTGTGGTGTTGTCATGTTGCTGCTGTGATATTTTTTTTTTACTCAGAAAACGAAGTAATTATATTACAGGCTTAAAGCCTTTAAAACCAAATCATCTAAATCATGCAAAACCCAAACCATCTTGCTGTAAGGGAAAATAACAATATGCTTTGGGGAAAAGTGAAAATTAAAAGTCCAGCAAACATAAACTAAGCTACAAATATTAAGGCAATAACCAAGATCAGAGAACATGATAACAGAACATTGGTCCTGAAAGGACTGGATGATAACAACTGTTTTTTTTCTTCTGCTGTGATATAGTATGTAATTAATATCTTTCTCCATGGCCATTAGCCGACAGTGGGGTCCACTATATGCCATTAGTAGAGCCGACAATACTTGCCTCTCCTTCTCTCTTTTCTCTAATTTTTCACTTAAACTCACAAAATAAAATTATCATCTTTCTATTTTTGGAAACCTTAACCTTTCTTCTCTCCCTTTTCTTCTTCTAACCTTAACATAAGCATCTTGGACAACTACATTATTCCATTTTATAAGCTTGCTTGGTATATTGATGACCTCGTTTTGTCTAGTGTATGGTGTCTTATGCAAATTTATGATTCTTTTTAAGACCTCATTAATTAGATTTTACCGAAGTGATTTCAAGATTACTTGATAAATAAAATACATACTCCCTAGAAGTGTATATTATGTTATTTGCATAGTACTCTGTACTCCATATAATAAAGTAAGTAGTATGTGACCCCTTTTATAATTTCTTTCTTGAAATGTAATAAGACAATGGAGTGGTAACTTGAAAGAGTTGGCATTGTTAAATAGTTACTCCGTAATTTTGTCATTATCTAATTTTTACTTGGATGTAGATGGTCGATGGAAAGAAAAATCGGCTACATAATAAGCAAATTACAATTTCTGCTTGAGCAAAACGTGCATTAGTGAGGGCATCTCAAGATCCATTACCTGATAACATTACTCAACCCGATAACACAAACGAAAACAATGAAGAGATTCCGGAGGAAGCCCAAGAGGAGCCTAAGGAAGTTGGAGGAAAACGGGCATGGAACAAAAGACCTCGCACTTTTGATTGGAAACTAACAATTCCAGCGCCGGGTGGTCCGATTTATCTGTTGAACTGTTGATGGTGTTCTCAGTTCTATAACTTATTGGGTTTTAGTGGTTCTTTATATAAGATGCACCTGTATGTATTCCATGTGGAGCGGAACGTTTGTGCCTGAGCTTTGAGTTAAACTCTGTTGCATGTACTAAATATGATGCTTTAGTAGCTCAATTATGATGCATCTGTACTGTCATACAATTGGAATTTGTAAAATTATACAGAAGAGCCTATCATAATCAAATATGTTCAATAGAATAATTAATAAGAAGTACTAAGTTAATGTTGGTCATTAAGTAAAACAGAAGAGCCTATGATATGCAAGGATCATGAAATTTGCCGGCCACTGGCACTTTGTCTAAAAGAGGTATTCTCATAGCAATTGGTCTTAGGTGCATCCTCATGCACCTAAGATAGGTGCAATAAGGGAAGGCCCAAAACGTGCGGTCCAAATTAATAACCCAGACAATATATCTACGATCCGTCAAAATCAACACTACGCTTATAAAATGAACATTTAGAAAAAAAAAATATGAACATGAAAAAAATGAACATTTAACAATAAAAAATGAACACTTAATACTTATAATGCATATGTTTCATAATCATATTATTTTTTATTTCTTCAAATTTTTATGTTCATAATTAAATGCATTATATTCATAATAATATTTTATATGTTCATATATAATTTCAAATATTCATAATGTAAATATGTGTTGTTAATGAAATATTAGTTAAATCTGTTTATGCATATGTTGTCTTTCTTTAATGTTTATGTTCATATTTTTTACGTATATGTTCACATTTTAAATGCTTGTATTCACTTTAAGAAAACCAATGCTTACATTCATATTTTGAAATGTTATTTTCACTTTCTAAAATGCATAAGTTCATATTTTTTATGCCTATGTTCACTTTCTGAAAAGCTAATGTTTACATTTAAGGGAACCTATGCATATATTCATATTTTGCATGTTTATGTTCATTGATAAAAAAAAAATGCAGAAAATCAAATAAAATTCAACTCATTATAATTGAAAAAATCATATACTACCTCCGTTAACATTTAGTTGCAACTTTGGAATATTTTATGTCTCTCAAATAATACCCCAAAGTTGCAACTAAATGTTAACGGATGTAGTGTACTCTAATCAATCGAACTTAATCACAAAGTCACCACATAAGAAATCGAAAATCACACATTTTTATGCCTATATTCACTTTCTGAAAAGCTAATGTTCATATTTTTTATGTCTATTTTCACTTTCTAAAAATCTAATGTTCATATTGTGCTGGTGTTACACCTATTTCTAGATGCATGAGTGTGCACCTAAGAATATGCGTGGCAGTAAGAATAAAGAAGGATAAAACTTTCTTACTCATAAAACAAAGGAAATGAGGAAAAAAAATGACACATCAACTCTTTCACACATGCTATTTACACATGCGGTTAATGTTCATAAGGGAGCAAAATGAAACCTTTTAAGGGGTGAAGATTATTATTATTATTATTATTATTATTATTATTATTATTATTATATCAGAAAAAACCTACAAAGTCAATCAATTTACAAGAAATTAGTGGGGAGTCGAGATACAATCTGGGCCCCCACCCCTCTAGCTATAGCGAACCCGATCCTGCTGAAGATGTGAGCTGCCGCATGAGCACCAATATCCTGAGTCTTAGCAAACGCCTGAACCCGCTTCAGCAACGCAATAGCATCCTTATCTAATTCCCCCAACGAAGAAAAGGAGAAAGGAAGAAAACCGTAGCCAATAGCCCTGCAACGCGCCCCATACTTGTCCCGCTTCCGCTGAGCCGCCGTAGACACAACACGACCAGGAACGAAGTCAGACAACCCCGATTGTGTCAAAAGGTGAAGATCCCGTCAAGTCAACACATACATCAAGGCCTCTATCCCAGGAATAAAGCAACATATCTGCTGGTCGAAGAGCCTCGTCATTGCCTCCAGCTAACCCAACGCTCTTTTCGAGCAGAAATCCCAGACCGAAAACAAATATCAACAAGGGTATCACGAACAACGTTGTGCCGATGTTTAATACCCACCATCTCAGCACAAGACACTGCATGATCCCCATAAATATCCCCATCAAAAACCCTTGAGCAAGCAGAACACGGTGCTGAAATGGAGAACAAAGGAACACCCAACCTGTAGCAAAGAACACTGTGGTAAGTCTTACCATTCATAGTCTGACCCAAACCCAATAACGGAACCGCCCGCAACCAGGCCGAAGAGTGATCCCCCTGTTGGGACTTCCATAAGGCAACCTGACGCGCAGATAATGAGAAAGTGGAATCTGCAGATGCAGTGACCTTCGTGAAATATATATCTGCCAATTTTTTCATGAGTCTGGGGGCAGCGATATCACTAGGGTTACTCATAAGGTCAGTCTCCACAGTCCTGTTAAAAAGACTAAGAGCACCATCGAATGCCGGTCCCGGACCAACAATACCAGAATTGCTAAGAAGCGAAGCCTGAAGACCAGAAGACTGTAGACGCGACGCAAGGAAAACATAATGCCGAACATCACCTGCCGAATAGACACCTAAACCACCATAAGAAAAAGGTAAGGTGGCAAGTCGCCATTGCCAATCACCAAAACCAGGCCCCGAAACAGTTACAATGCGCTCCAAAGAAACTCGAAGGGCCACATCAAAAGAAACCTGTGCCGTTTCAATAAGACGAGGAGGACAAGTGCGCATAGCAAAGTACAATTTCGAAACCCCAATACACGCACGAAGAAGCAACAACTCGCATTGGGGATCATCGAGCATAGCAATAGCATCCATTAGCACAATGGTCTTCGACACTCTCTGCGTAACAAGCTCACCACCAAAAGAGGAATCAACACTGACAGGACCACCCAGCAACTTAACGCCATGGACAGGACGACCAATATCTGGAGGAAAGACATCCACGAGACGGCTACGAGGGTCCTCCGAGGGCCAGAAAACTTTCGTTTTCTCACATTGACATGGAGTCCGAGACGAGGTCCCTCAGCCAAAATCAACTCCCAAACCTTTCCTACCACTAAGGTTATTATTATTATTATTATTATTATTCATTATAATTATTATTATTATAATTATTATTATTATTCATTATTATTATTATTATTGTTATTATTATTGTTGTTGTTGTTGTTGTTATTATTCATTAATATTATTATTATATTATTATTATAAATTATTATTATTAATAATAATTATAATAATAATTATAATAATAATTATAATAATAATTATTATTATTATTAATTATTATTATTATTACTATTATTATTAATCGGGGAGGTTTCAGGTGTATTTTTTTCGCTCTGATCGGCATCACTATGTACCTCATCGCTCTTTTGGGCTGTGAATACATCATCCTCCACTTTTTATAATCGGGGAGATTTCAGGTGTATTTTTTCGCTATGGTCGGCATCACTACAATTCTCATCGGTTTTCTGGGGTGTGAATACACTATTATTCACTTCATATTGGGTTATTAGTTTTACATACTTTTTACGTAATTTGTTAATTCATAAAAATGTTTTACGAAATTTGTTAATCGACGAATGAGTAACTAGAAGGTTCTAACTTATGATTATGGTCATGTTCTCATTGACAGAATTGAGCTGAGCTGAGCTGAACTGAATTTATTAGAGTTGAGTTGAACTGAACCGAATTATTATTATTATTATTATTATTGTTATTATTATTATTATTATTATTATTAATGATAATTATTATTATTATTTATTATTATTATAATAATAATTACTTTTATTATTAATAATTATAATAATAATTACTTTTATTAATAATAATAATAATAATAATAATGATATTATTATTGTCGTTGTTGCAATATAAGCTTACAAGTATGAAATTTGGCTTTAAATCATTAGCAATATTTTTAGACATAAATTAAACTGAACTAAACTAATTAGAGCTGAATTAAACTGAACTGGAATGAAATAATATGAAGAGAACATTATTACGGATAAAAAAAAAGTGTTTTTAATAGATTAAATATAAGAATAAGTACGGATATTTGATTTACTTAATTTAATTGGAATTAGACTTTGTACGAATCTTAGCTTTCGAAGAATCATCGCGCGACGATGGAGTCATTGCACGACGATGAGTTCCTCGCGGTGCGATGACCCCATTGCGATGCGATCACTAATAGAAAATATACACATGTTCAAAAACCCCCTATCCGGTTTTGAACTGATGCTCATTTGAGGGATGCCAAAAAACTAAAATATTCGCATCGGTTCAGAACCGGTGGCATTAGTTGAAAATTATTGGCTTTTCTCCCCTAGAGTTTTGAAAAAATTAGGCGTTTTCCACCTCCACAATATATTTTTCTAATTCCGGCGATATGTCCGATGACCTTGCTCTTGGTTGGTGGTGGTTTGTTGGGAGGAGAGAATGTTAAATTAAGTTAGAGGCCAAAGGAAAAAAAACATGGAATACATAAAAGGCGTTATTAAGAACATCTCTGTACCACGTAGACCACGCCACATCACCTACTCCATCTCTCATTATTAGGGATGTCAGTGGGGCGGGTCAAGTAGGAGACCCGCCCTATCGGAGATGGGTCTCGGTTTGGCGGGTGGTGGGGCGGGGATGGGGATGGGGATGAAAACGATACCCGCCATGGGTGATGGGGCGGGGTGGATTTTAAGTTGTACTCGCCCCATCCCCGCCCCACTTCGTACCCGCCCCATCCCCACCTCATACCCGCCCCATCCCCACCTCATACCCGCATCTATATACTTTTATATTATTTTATAAAACAATTCCGTGAAATAAATATTAATTATAATATTTTGTACTACACTTATATTATAAACAAAAATGTGGGTAATATTAAGAATTTTTTTTAATATTATAATCCGTATTAATTATGTAAGGATTGTGTATTTGAGACACGGAAATTTGGTGGGTCTTGGTGGGGATTAGGCGGGAATTTGCTGGGGATTAGGCGGGGATGGATATCCAAGTGGGGGGTGGGGCGGGGATGGTTTTGGAGTTGTACCCGCCGGGGCGGGGATGGGGATGGGGATAAAAATGTTAAGTGGGGATGGGAAGGCCAACATCCGCCCCGCCCCATTGACATCTCTATTCATTATGTCACATCATCACTACTCAATCAACTAGAATATTGCTTCATCTAAACAAATGATGATAAGGGGATTACATCATCACTACTTAATCAAGCTAATCATAAACTCGCCCAAACTACACACTAGTTTATTTTTTTGAATGCGAGCGTTACCTTACATTTCTAAGATGGGCTTACTATAAATGTTAAACGCGGGCCTAGGCCGCACCCGCAAACTAAGAGAGAGAGTCCACTTCACAAGATCAAAGGAGGTTCCATCCCAAAACCATATGGCAATAGGAGGAGTAGCCCCTTAGCCTTATAAAGTGTTTAACTCTCTCTTCTTTAATCAATGTGGGACTCTTACATGTGTTACTTGGTGGGATTTACTTCAACACTCCCCCTCACATGTAAGGTCCCTTTTAACTCAAGGATCACTTGATCCAATTCAATTTGGCCCAGAATACTTATGTCATTAAAGGTCCCAAACTTGGGCATGACAATATACTCAAGCCATTAGAGATCCCAAACCGTGACCATATAACTCCCTCTTCTTTAATCAATGTGGGACTCTTACATGTGTTACTTGGTGGGATTTACTTCAACAATAAATGAGTATGATAGGTGACTATGATGCATATAATTGCTTACTCATGATTGTTCAACTGTACTCCATAATAAAACGCGTATGTATGAAAGAACCATCCTAAATTAAAGTCCAAAAAGCAGGAATAAAATTGAATTTTTCACCTTTACCTAAAGTTGATTATGCTACTATTATCATCACCAGAAAAGAAGAATCTAATGCCCACCTCAAGCTTCATGGTCATGTTTATATACAGGTATTAACCTTAACAATTGCAAAAACATTAGCAATTTTCAGTGTTCTCTAATTTTCTTAGCTCTTTCTTAGACCAACAGTCTTGTATATTGCAATTCATCAACTATGACAAATGTAAGTATGAATCTTATTTTCCTTGTTCAGTTATTGTATGATCTTTAAGTACTTAACACCATTATTTCGGCGTCATTTTCAGATGGTTGAGTTGAAGGTGGGATTGCATTGTGATGAATGCATCAAAAAAATTTTAAAGGCCATCAAGAAGATTGAAGGTAAAGAATGATATAACACTGGAAAAATTCAACATTACATCCTGTTTTCAGGAAATTCTGTTTCACTACTTCATTATTATATTGTTGATTTTCTCCCCTTTTTCTTGGTTTAGATATTGAAACTTACAACATCGATACAAGGCTTAACAAAGTCACAGTGACGGGTAATGTCACAGAGGAGGAGGTGATACGAGTGATCCATAAAATTGGGAAGACAGCAAGCAGTTGGGATGATCGCGAATCAACCAATGTGTCAGCAGGATATATGTGATGTTATTTCTGCATTTTGTTAAGAAATCTGAATATTTCATGCTAATTCTCACAGCATATGGATGTTCTATGCAGTAGTATATACATGTAACATGTAGTGTAATTCAATTCAGATCTTGTTGATTTTACAATTTTGATCCCAATTTATCTTCCCGGTGTTGTCTGCTTGCTGATGGCCTCATATATTTCTAACAGAAAGGTCTATAATCTATAGGATTCCAAAACTTTGTTCTTTACTTCATGTTGACTACAAGAATAAGGCTTTGATAGGCATTCAATTGTTGGCTAATTTTAATTTTAATTGTTGATTGGTTGAGATAATTTATCACAAGCAAACTACATATGCATAATTACAAATATTAAACCTTGTTCCTTTAATTCTACTTCAACCACAAATAAACACTAAGGTGCATCGTCTATGTCAAAAGAAAAAAAATAAAATAAAATAAAAATTAAGTCTTCACTAATAGAGAGAATAACCAAGCATAATCAGTTCAAGTAGATTATGCATTTACCATCAGGAATGGAAGCTGCTCCTTTTTTGGTTGTGCTGCCTACTCCTGTATTCTGAGTAGCAGTAGCCATTCTCTTCCCAGGAGCCGAATCCAATGGTTGAGAAGATTTACGTTTGTTGTTGCTGCCTCGTGCACTAGAGTTATTAACTCGAGTAATCCCCCCACCTCCAAATGATATAACATACTGTCCAGTAGCTCTAGGTTTTGTAAATAGTGTGCATAAATCATCATAGAGAGGACATCTATACTTTCGGTAAGGTGCAGCTTCAGGATGCACCTGCATGAGAACATTACATATTCAGTTCACTTAAACCTCATATATCAGTTGGTAATGTCAGGATTTTTTTTTCATATTATTTTGGAGTTTAGATTGGAAAAATTGTATTCAAGACCCTAAAAATATATTCAAGCTGTAACAAATTGGGTTTTCTAGCCGAATAAAAGCCTAGAACTGTCGTGTAAGTCCACTGTCCACCAGTAAATAAAACTGACAAGTTTCAAGCAGAGTATTTATATGTTGACAGCAAACAGCAGATTATATGTTATGATGCATACCTTGAGGTAATCCTTCCACATTTCATCATCCACATCTACCATTTTTCGCCGATAGTCCCAGCCAAAGCCAGGGTGAGTATATAATGGTTTCACAATACGATAACGTTTCTTCAACACAGCCAAATGTTTCTTGAGCTCCTTCTTGTCATAATCTAAACCAGTTTCTTTTCTGAACTCTTCAGACACATGATCCCAAACTTGCTCAGAGAATCCAGTAGCACAGACTTCAAAATACTGAAGTTTCATTTCTTCGAGTAGCAACTCCACAAACACTTTCTCTAGACGCGGTGGCCAGTTTGGCTGAGACCAGACATCCTCTGAGTTGTGTTGATGAGGTTGATCATTCACCTATGTAAACGCAGCTAATATTAAACAGAGATAGGTACAGAAGAACAGGATAATAAATATACATTGCGCGATTTCAGTTAATACTCCACACAATTGTTCAATAAAATTTGTTGATAATCCACACAATTGTTATTCTTAAATAGTTCAACACTTCAACACGTGTCTATGATTCTATGAAATCAAGACTGAACCAACATAACATCAAGATTTAGAAACTTCTCTTTTTCCTATTTTTTTTTATGCCGTAAAGGGAAAAAGATTGATGGGGCGCACATGGTTCTTAGGTATCACTCCCTTAAGACTTTAACCAACTGAACAAGCTCAAAACTACATTTACGGCACATAAAGATATAGACATATAGTACTTCGTAATACATTCTGTAGCACAATTGCAAACACCCTATATTGAAAAATTAATATGAAAGCTTTTCAAATCACAAATTAAATCAATTGTGCAAACTTCCTATACAAATTGCAAATTACACTGCATAATCTTAATTATTCTGACAACCAAATTCTATAAATTCAAAAGTTGAACACATATTGAAATCATAAGAGTTCATAGTAATAATGTCACTACAAAATAAAGTTGAACACATATTGAAATCATAAGAGTTCATAGTAATAATGTCACTACAAAATGAAAGAAAGAAAGGAAAATAGAGTATCAAACCATAATTTTCCCTCTTTGCATTTTTACCTACAGTACTAATTTTTGGTGTTCGGTTATATCCCTTTTTTTTTTTTTTTTTTTTTTTTTTTTTTTTTTTTTGCTGTACCATTTTACTAGTATTTGATTTACAGTACACAGTCTCTACTCTCTAACACTCATTGTCACTTATATTTTTTTAGAATGTGTTGAATCGGTTAGCTCTTTACAATGATCATGACAGGTCCGTTATGGGCTAATTTTTGGGCTTATGTCATGTAGTGACCAGTGAGTTGTAAGCCGTTTCATAATTAGTTTAATTACTTCGATTACTCTATGCTTTTTACTAGTCATTAACTTAATTTGGACCGATAAAATATACAAAATATACTCCGTATTTGTAACATTTTGTTTTCATTTCATTAGTTAAAATAAAACAAGCACAAGAAGTCTAAGATGGTTAATTAGTGAGCCTACTGAAACAGTGAAGAGACTCAAGACCACATGATGGGTTCGGGCTCGGGTTTTGTAGGAACGAGCTCTAAGCAGCCTAGTCCACAATACTCCACATCCTACCAGCGGCAACGGACTTGATTCTTGAATTAAACATCTTTACTCGCAAATTACTCCGTATTAATTAGCTCATGTATAATAATACAATTATACAAGTAATATAATTAGTTAATTACATTGTGTTTTCACTTCCGATGTTCTTAACGCATTAGTCATAGGCCTCATAGCATAACTATTTTACTTCAAACATAACAATAGTAACAAATTTTGATATGACAAATCAAAGTGTTTTTTTTTTTGACAAAGACAAATCAAAGTTTGAACTCTAACCTTTCGTTTACTTTTAATTTTGATCATCGAAAACAAGAGCGTAATTACAAAATACAAAGACGAAAGCCAAAACTTTCATCAGAATCTAGATCAAATCAAAACAACTTAACTCTAATCAACCAAATAAACAACTGCGAAATCAAAGTCAGATAAACTAAATCAAAGACAGTTTCCTCTATACAAAAACCCAGAAAAATTAAAAACAACAAATTAAAGCTCTTCAACATCAACTCAATCTAACGCGGCTGATGAATCGTCCTTGGATTCACTTTCACACTCTTCACAACCTTCGGCGCTTTCTCGCAATATTTCGGCGCTTCCACCGCTTTTCCATTCGATCCAATCCACTTCAACGCCGCCATTGATATCAGCTCCTTCTCTCTCTTCTTCTCCTCCTCCGCCGCCACCGCTACCTTCTCCTCCGCTGGAAAATCACAAATTAAAACATTAATTACACCAATCGACCCGTGATTTTAATAATAACACCGACACACTCACTAACACGTAATTTTGTCATAAATTTAAAACGAGTGTTATTTAGTGCTTATAGTTAGCTCTTACGGCTGCATATATCAAAACCGAATTAAAAAATCAAATAAAAGAGAGAAAAAAACGTACGTTTTGGAGGATGAAGTTCTTCGAAGGCGTCATCGAAATCAGGGAGATCAAAATCATCAACGACATCATCAAAGCAATCTTGAAGCCAGTAATCTCGGAAAAAGGGGGAAGAGTGAACGAGATCCCACCACTGATCGGAGAAATCCTCGACCGTCTGATACGATTTCATCGGGACGAAGATCGGAGCGTTGGGATTTAATCTGGATGATGCTAATGATCTTGGAGGTGATTGAGGATGAAGAACATCCATTGTTGAAGATATTTTTTGAGGTTGGTGATATTTTTTTTGGATAGGAGTTGAGAAATGAAAATTGGGTGTAATAATGGATAATGTTAGGTGATGGAATAGTGAAGGGGGTATTTATATGTGATTTATAAGAGGGGGAGTGAGAGTGATAAAAGGGTATTAGAGTTTGGTAAAATTACGGAAATGACACTTGGTTTTGGTTTTGGATATGGAGGAAGGAAATGGGAAAGTTGTGGGTCGGTGGATAAAACCAGACTAGTACGGATTTTTCTAGATGAGAAATCTTAAACGGAGTATGTATGAGTGTATGACTCATCATAGTCAACAAGAATCTTGTTTTAATTTTAACGGTAATTAAAAATGAAAATAAATATTAGGTGTGATTTGGATAAAAGTTCTAATATATAAAAACTGACCTGAATTTGATCATATGTTAACCGTCGATTTGATCCGATCTGAACCTGAACCTGCTCCCGATCTGAGAGTAACCTTCAATCGATTTAATCC
Organism: Chenopodium formosanum; assembly: GCA_024500155.1. Classification (NCBI taxonomy): domain Eukaryota; kingdom Viridiplantae; phylum Streptophyta; class Magnoliopsida; order Caryophyllales; family Amaranthaceae; genus Chenopodium; species Chenopodium formosanum. Next base: position 4,903,513 of record CM044861.1, on the reverse strand, counting down.
GACCCTAAAACAATCTGAACCCGAACTGGAACCCAACCCATTTAGAACCTGTACTCGAGTCATGGAAGGTTTAATAAAATTTATATGTCTTTTGTTCAACTTATATACTGGTACAAATCTGTAAATCCACAATTCGATTCAGCCTGTATACCTTTTGTTCTCTATTACTCATGTATAGGTTTAATAAAATCTTGATAAAACAGATCAAATTATGGAAGACGTAATTATATAGGTTCAACTTGAGAACATCGATATTTATTGGAATTGAACTTGAACCAAAACCCAACTCAACACTAACTCGAACCTGAATGTCCCATCTATTAACCCACTCAAACCTGACTCACACACAACCCGAACCTGAAATTGAATCGATCTGAATTTGGCTCGAATTGAACCCGACATATATTCGAAAAGGTGAATGACCCAGAATAAACTCAACTAAAATTGATCCGACTCGAACTTGAACCTGATATGAGGCTATATTGACCCGACATATAACCAGAAACTAATTTAACCCGAGACATAATTTGACCCAACCCAAATCCGACTTGAATACCCAAATCGACAACTCTACTATAAGACACAAAATCGGAGCGATTTAGGAGGTGCCCAGAGCTGGTGTTGGAATTTCACGGAACACTACTGGATGAATCCAGGGATCACATAATGTTGTGTGGACCCATATATGACCAATATCCGACGATATAAAGGCCCCGGGCCCCAAAACCTCAAAATTTCCTTAAAAAGCGTGGATTATAGCCTTCAATTTTATAATATTTTGACCTCGCCCGGAAATAAAAATAGCCGAGATTTTTACCATGACCCCTAATACCCTCCAAGATTCCAATTAGATCGGTGGAACCATCCAATATACCTTTAACGTTCATTTTACCCGTTCAAAACTTGAAGTGATTTCGTAAACTCAAGCTTACCACGGACGTTTATGACAACATATAATGATCATATGTGGTTTCAAACGGAATTAAATGACTCCCGAGATGTATTACTTAGAGTCTCAAGACTTATCGCCACCATGCCCCGAAACCTCAAAATTTCCTCAAAAAGCGTGGATTATAGCCTTCAATTTTGTAAAATTATAACCTTTTTTCGCCCGTAACTAAAAATTGCCAAGATGTTTACAATGGTCCCTAAAATCCTTCGGGAGTACAATTGGTCGGTGGAACCATCCAATATGCCCTTAAACGGTCAATTTACCCGTTCACAACTTGTAGTGATTTTATAAACTCAAGTCTACCACAAACGTTTATGACAACATATAATGATCATATATGGTTTCAAACGACATTATATGACCCCGAGATGTATTCCTTAGGGTTTTAAGGATTTTCTCCACCGTGCCCCGAAACCTCAAAATTTTCTCAAAAATCGTGGATTATAGCCTTCAATTTTATAATTTTTTGACCTTTTTTCGCCAGGAAATAAAAATTGCCGAGATGTTAACCATGGTCTTTAATACCCTCCAATAGTACAATTGGGTCGGTGGAACCATCCAATATGCCCTTAAACGGTCGTTTTACCCGTTCACAACTTGAAGTGATTTCGTAAGCTCAAGCCTACCACGGACGTTTATGACAACATATAATGATCATATGTGGTTTCAAACGGCATTATATGACCCCGAGATGTATCCTTTAGGGTTTCAAGGTTTTTTTGCCACCGGTCCCCAAAACCTCAAAATTTCTCAAAAAGCGTAGATTATAGCCTTCAATTTTGTATTTTTTTTGACTTTTTTTCGCCCGAAAATAAAAATTGCCGAGATGTTCACCAGGGTTTTTAAGATCCTCCGGCAGTCAAATTGGGTCGGTGGAACCATCCAATATGCCCGTAAACGGTCATTTTACCCGTTCACAACTTGTAGTAATTTCGTAAACTCAAGCTTACCATGGACATTTATGACAACATATAATGATCATATATGGTTTCAAACGACATTATATGATACCGAGATATATCCCATAGGGTCTAAACACTTTTCTCCACAGAGCCCCGATACCTCAAATTTTCCTCAAAAAGCGTGGATTATAGCCTTCGATTTTGTAATTTTATTGACCTTTTTTCGCCCGAAAATAAAAACTGCCGAGATGTTTACCATGGTCCCTAATATCCTCCGAGAGTCCAATTGTGTCGGTAGAACCATCCAATATGTCCTTAAATGGTCGTTTTACCCGTTGCAACTTGCACCGATTTCACAAACTCAAGCCTACCACGGACGTTTTTGAGAACATATAATGATCATATGTGGTTTCAAACGGCATTATATGACCCTGAGATGTATATATCCTTAGGGTTTCAGAGCTTTTCACAACCGGACCCCGAAACCTCAAATCCCTCAAAAGGCGTGGATTATAGTCTTCAATTTTGTAATTTTTTGACCTTTTTTCGCCCGTTCGCAACTTGCACCGATTTTGTAAGCTCGAGCCTACCACGGACGTTTATGACAACATATAATGATCATATATGGTTTCAAACGGCATTATATGAGCCCGAGATGTATCTCCCTTAGGATCTCAAGGTTTTCGCCACAAGCTCCTAAGCCTCAAAATTTCCAAAAAACGTGGATTATAGCCTTCAATTTGTAATTTTTTGACCTTTTTTCGCCCAAAAATAAAAATTACCAAGATGTTTACCATTGTCCCTGATACCTTCCGAGAGTCCAATTGGGTCGGTGAAACCATCCAATATCCCCTTAAACGATCATTTTAATCGTTCACAACTTGCAGTAATTTCGTAAACACAAGCCTACCACAGACGTTTATGACAACATATAATGATCATATGTGGTTTCAAACGGCATTATATGACCCCGAGGTGTATCCTTTAGGGTTTCAAGGTTTTTTGCCACCGATCCCCGAAACCTCAAAATTTCTCAAAAAGCGTGGATTATAGCCTTCAAATTTGTATTTTTTTTTGACTTTTAATTTTTTCGCCCGAAAATAAAAATCGCCGAGATGTTCACCATGGTTTCTAATATCCTCCGGGAGTCAAATTGGGTCGGTGGAACCATCCAATATGCCCTTAAACGGTCATTTTACCCGTTCACAACTTGTAGTGATTTCGTAAACTCAAGCTTACCACGGACGTTTATGACAACATATAATGATCATACATGGTTTCAAACGGCATTATATGACACCGAGATATATCCCTAGGATCTCAACACTTTTCGCCACCGGGGCCCGAAACCTCAAATTTTCCTCAAAAAGCGTGGATTATAGCCTTCGATATTGTAAGTTTTTTTACCTTTTTTCGCCCGAAAATAAAAATTGCCGAGATGTTTACTATGGTCTCTAATATCATTCGGATGTCTAATTGGGTCGGTTGAACCATCAAATATGCTCTTAAACGGTTATTTTACCCGTTCATAACTTGCGTTGATTTCGCAAACTCAAGCATACCACGTACGTTTATGACAACATATAATGATCATATATGGTTTCAAACGGCATTATATGACTCCGAAATATATCCCCTAGGGTGTTAACACTTTTTACCACCGAGCCTGAAACCTCAAAATTTTCTCAAAAAGTGTGGATTATAGACTACGGAGTATCAATTATGATCAACCGCTTCTTTAATTAAGGAGATTGTTGGGGAGTGTTCTTTCTATAATTCTATATAATTGGATGTTATATTATGCGTGTTAGTGGTACTTAGTAATTACGGAGTAAATTATTTCATTGTGTGTATTAGGTATGTAATGTTACACGTATTTATAATTAAATGATGAGGGCAATTGAATATTATTGTTATAAATTTAGGGTCCGTTTTTTTCGGCTTATTTTCAGTTCATATCCTAATTTCTCTCTCTCATAAAATATTTAAATTAGTTCAGTTTATCTCAGTTCCAATCAGTTCACTTCAGTAAATCAAAAAAGGCCCTTAATCTCGGTTTTTTAAAGCTTCTAAGCAGGCAAAACAGAGCACAACATAACATAATAAAGCAAAACAATGCAGATTGAATCGACATAGCAGAGCATATTACAATATATCATCAAAGAACACCGCAGAGGAGAAAGTGTAAAAAGCATGTGCATTTTGTTAAGTACTCTGTAATAGGCCTTGTTTGGCAAGTGGCTGTTGGCGGTTGGCTGTTGGCTGTTTTACTTGGCTTGTTTGACCAGCTGATATGTTTGGCTGTTTATAATGGCTTTTGAAATTGGCTGTTTAAGCTGACTGTTTATAAAAGTGTTTGGTAAATTAATTGTTGGTTGTTGGCTGTTTATTAGATAATTTGTGGGCCAACAAGCCAAAAGCCAACAAAAAAAGCTACTCAAAGCAGCTTTTTCATTTTGCCTTAAAATCTAGCTTTTTCACTGGCTAAAAAGCCAATTACCAAATACATTTTTTGGCTCTTTGACCACATAAAAAACTAAAATCCAAAAGCTAACCAAAAAGCCACCAAAAAACCATTTACCAAACATGGCCAAAATCAGACTAGTGGGCGATGGGTTAGGATTAGTGAGCTTTAGTTAGGGAGCAACCGACACGTGGGAAGAAACAAAAGGGATAAATACACTGCCATTCGTATTTTTTTTTTTTTAATGTATTAGATTAAATTTTCATTAATGAGTAACACGTCATTGTAGTTTGTTCTAATCCATAGCCTCATCCATTATAGAGATGCCACATTTCATTTTTACTGCTTTAATAACATGACTCACGTCACGCCCCATTTAAATAATTGTGCTACTTTCTTTTCTTTTTTCTTCTCAATATTTTTTTAAAAACATAAGCTTAAAGAAATTAAATTACATTAGAATACGACTTTTAACGAACATGTTGATCCCGTAGCAAGTAGGTGAGCTAATTGGATCAATTGTCGGTTAACATTCTGTAATTAATAAAGTATCAATATAGTAGTACCTCCATCCTATAGCATTTGTACCAATTCATTTGAGTTACTCACAATCATCTTTTTTTTTTTAGAAGTAAAGTTACTCACAATTATCTAATCTTAAGATAGAATTCAATCTAAAGTCTTAGTCTTTTTAAGCATCATCCCGTTTTAGCCTTGTTGATCCGTTTTTTATTACTACATTGATGTAATATTGTATCAAGAATAATGGGTCAAATAAATATAGATTTAAAGTATAATATTTCGTATCATGGTGTATAAAAGTTAGAAATCGTGAGGAAAAAAAAATTAAAAATTAAAAATAATGTTTAATTTAAACAAATACCTAAAATTGGTATTTGAATTAGTATTTTTGTTTCATTACAAAAAAAATTAGTATTTTTGTCCATGTTTTCTCTATTGATTTTCATTTTTATATAGCCACAAGTATCAATTTTTCAATTATAACAACTGTAATTTTTGCCGGGTTACATGTTTGAAACTTGACATATTAAGACCCTGTAAATAAAACTTTTCTTGATCTATTAAACAATATTTACATTTCCTAAGAATAAAAAAAAAAAACCTATATAGAAAATACGAATCACCACTTTACTCTTTTGATTCAACAGAATGTCCGTTCTTTCACCCTCCCTTTACTCTCAATCTCTCATGCACCTCATTCCCCAAAAAAGTTGATCATTCAATAAAAAAAACAAAGACAAACTATCACTTTTCTTTTCTTTTCTTTTTTCTCTCTAATTTTCCCTAACATAATCATATATTCAACCAAAAAAATACCAACAAAAAGAAAAGGCAACAATTATTGATTTGTGTTATGATTGTTGATTGCATTGGAGATGGAAACGTTTGCAAACAGATCAATGTATTGCCATAACCCTACAATGGTCAATTCTCGTGGTATGTGGTATGGTAACAATCCTTTGCGGTCAAGCGTTCCACTTCTTTTAGCTCAACTCATCTTGGTATCCCTCACTTCTAAAGCTGCCGAGATTTGCCTTAGGCCCCTTGGACAATCCACCATTGTATGTCAAATTCTTGTAAGTCTTTTCGATTCCACGACAACATTTGAAAGATGCATCAATGTGTATGTTTTTCGTACGTGTCCATATGAATCCTATGATGCTCTAGTCAAGTAGTCAGAAATAATTCACGTCGAATTTAAGGAGATGGTTAAGAATGGATTATTGATTATGTTCCGTCATGTTTAATGTATTATCATAAAAAAATGTTGTAAGATGTGAATATGAGGCTTAAGTGTGTAACAAGTTAACAATAGGTAATGTGAAGGACGTTTTTATTCTCCCGTTTAATGTTTTAGTGGTCTCATTTGAGAGAAGGGGGTCATTTATGCAAAATTCAACCAAATTTTTAAGATACAAATAGTTTACTCCTGTGTGTTATGACCATAACACCCTGTGCACAAACTCGAAATCCGTGCATTGTGCCATGGCGCGCTGAACTTGCCTTTAGTGCCAAGTAGACTACATTATGAAATGATGTTTTTGTAACTAGTTATGAAGTTATCCAAATTTAAGTTTCATCTGATTTGAAATGCAGGGTGGTGTGATTCTAGGGCCATCAGTTCTTGGGAAAGCTTCAAATGTAGCAGCAATTTTATTTCCTCAAAGAGGAAATGTAATTATAGAAACACTATCCACTTTTGGCCTTGTTCTTTTCCTGTTCTCTATTGGGGTAAAGATGGATGCTAGCTTAATGTTTAAGCCCGAAAAAATCGCCATCTCAATAAGCATGTCCCTCTTCATCTTTACTCTAATCATTCCCCTATCTGTTACCATTGCTATTATGAATACAGTTAACATCGAATCTGAACTCCGGAAATCCTTACCTCTACTAGTGGGATCCCAATCCTTAGTTGCTTTCCCAGCCATTGCTTGCCTTTTGGCTGAGCTCAAGATCTTCAACACAGAGGTGGGCCGCTTAGCTGTGGCCACCTCTATGTTCTATGACCTCCTTGTTTTGAGCACCTGTGCCTTTGTGTTTGCATACTTTGAGACTCAGGAAGAGGGCTTCCTAAGGTCGATGGTAGCAATCATGTCCATCTTAGGTTTCATCGTGAGTATTGTTGTTGTGGTTCGGTATCTCCTGTTGCGGTTCCTGGTACCATATAAAGGAACCAAAAGTGCACCCTCAACCTCGTCAGGAGTGAATGAGTTGCAACTAAGCATTATATTTGTAGTGTTGTTTATATCTACCCTGCTAAGTGAGATTGTTGGACAGCATTACTTCCTCGGACCTGTAGTTTTGGGATTAGCCATACCCAATTCATCACCTCTCGGAGCTGCAGTTGTGTCAAAGTTGGATACCTTTGTTTCCGGGTTGCTTTATCCTACATTTCTCGCCATTGGCGGGTTGAAGACAGATATATTCAGTGTTGGTTTCAGGAAATCATGGCAGACAGGAATAATTGTCTTTGCTGGAGTAGCTGCTAAGTTTGCTGCAGTGATGATACCAGCAATGCATGGCAATATACCTTTTAAAGAGGCTTTCGTGCTTGGCCTCGTGATGAATACCAGAGGCATCAATGAGCTAATCATTTACAACTTGGTCTTAGAGGATAAGGTATGAACCCAATCATATTCTAAAAATGGAGACCTTCTAACAGTATGTATTCTCAATCTAGGGTTATTTTGTTTCCATGCCTAACACAATTCTTTGCTAACTACAGAAAATATCAGGCCAGGACTTCACTGTGCTGGTACTCTCTGCAGCATTAGTGACTGCAATCATATCTCCTCTTGTCAAAATTTATTATGGTCCTTCAAGAAGATATGTTCCAGTGACGAGGATGACCATTCAACATCACAAGATAGACAGGGAGATGAAAATGGTGGTGTGTATTCACCAACACAACAATGTCCCTACCCTAGTAGACGTTCTAGAAGCCTCAGGTGCTTCCGAAGAAAGCCCTATTTCAGTCATAGTTGTCATCCTAGTAGAAGTTGTAGGCAAGTCAGCGCCCATGCTCTTAGCCTACAGGCCCCAGCGAACCCTTGAGCCAACCAGCTCATGTAGTAACCATATCTCTAATGCTTTCCAGCAATATGAAAGACAAAATGAAGGCAAAGCCTCAGTGCAGGTCTACACAAATATGTCTCACTTTGATGCCATGCATGATGATGTATGCAGGGTGGCATCTGACAAGAGAGCCAACTTTGTAATCTTGCCATTTCACAAACAATGGGCTATAGATGGCACAGTGGAGGCAGTGAACCGGCCCATTAAGGAGATGAACCTTAAGCTACTCGAGTGTGTTCCATGCTCACTCGGGATTCTCATTGACCGAGGTCCAATAAATGGTTCTTCGTCAATTCTCAATAACAAGTCAATCTATCGTGTTGCTGTGCTCTTCATCGGAGGGGTAGATGACATAGAATCACTAGCCTATGGAGCTAGAATGGTCAAGCATGAGCAAGTTGCAGTAACAGTCATCCGTTTTCTTCTCTTAGGTCGGGATACTTCAAGAGAGAGAAAGCATGAAAGTGAAACCATTGAGTTCTATAAGAAGGCTAACTCTGGAAATGAGCGGTTCATGTACCAGGAAAAATTGGTAAAAGATGGCGTTGGGTTGGCTGAATCTATTAGAACTATGGATAATAGCTATGATCTAATACTAGTGGGAAGAAGCCATCAGCACTCCCCGCTTCTATTTGGACTCCATGAATGGAGTGAATGTCCTGAGCTTGGTGTAATCGGTGACTTACTTGCCTCTCCTGATGCTAAAACCACAGCATCCGTGTTGGTTGTACATCAACAAAAGATGACCGGAAAAATCAACTCATCTACTGGTCAAGTGCCACAAAATAGGGATATGTATGTACATGATGAGCCATTTACTGAAAGAATAAGTGACCTTCATAACCCATCGGTGAAAATTTCAATAGATGATGAAAATAGCCCGATGACGGACAGTTACTATAGATAGATTCACAAATCCTATTAGGAAAAATAGGTCCTAGATTAGTCCCGATTTCTAGATTGGTGTAGCATAGGAAAAATAGGTCTAGTAGATGTCTAGGTTGTATCTAAAATCTGTATAAATGCCTATCTCAAAAAAATTCCTAAGTTTATAGTTCCTCAAACTTGCAATATATACTCGTAAATGAAATGGAAGACCTCATGGCACCTAAGTAGGCAGTGACAGGGTCAACTGATCAAGTCAATTAAACTTCACTAAAAATTGCAGGAACACTAAAATTTTCTAATTGTTTCAGGGATAAAGATCTGCCTTAATCTTAACACAGTCATTGTGACCTCGATTTCTCCTAATAATCGTAATCTTTCTCATAAGACTGAACTACTAACCTTTCAGTCCCAATCCAATGCCTACCACCAATCTTTATGAGTATGATCGAAATTAATGCCGTGCCTTTTACAGAAACTACGGCCTACAGAAGGACATAGACATCACACAAATGATCATCAATATTGGAATAGAAAACTGTACAATTTAAACTTCATAAGCATAATAGAACACTTGAAAATCACATAGGGTACCCTAGTGCAAAGATAGGATTCCTATAGAGAATATGAAAAGAGAGGACAGGACTGAAGCAGGAAAAGTTATTGGCTTTGCCCAAAATTGCTGCTATAGTATATATCAGTCAGCGAACTATATTCATTTTTATACAGTAATACATGTCACTCTCCTAGTGTGATGTCATACAAAAAAGTCCTAATCTAAGGAAGTGCTTTTTTTTGAAAAAATCTGCTTTGCCCTGTTATCTATAGACCTAGGCATCAGCACATGTATTACATACAAGTATAAATAGTAATGCAATCAAATGTAAGCTCACTGATTTTTAATGTCATTGACATTGGTATCATCTGAGCTACTGCATTCGACGGAAGAAGCTTCAACAGAATCGGAAACATCAGGAGATGATTCAACACTGCGAGTCTGCAGCCCAGTATAACGTGCCAAATCAATCCATTGCTGCAGAGTTTAAAAAAAAAAAGTCATAAGCATTGGAACTATTTGATATTTTCCTTTCAATTCATAAATATAGTAAATAAAGAATATGGTATTATTTGAGATCCCAAATATAGTTGAAAATTGCATTGGAACGAAGCATGCTGGGTATTGTATTATTTGTATATGTGAGTATATGACTATGGAATAAATGAATATTCCTCTATTCTTTTGTAATTTGAAAATAATCCACTTATGAGATGGATAAAGTACCAAAGAGTAGGCAGAATTCTGCACTGGCAGCAAAGCAATATGCAGTGATAATAACAATAGCTTTATTAAGCAAGACACTATAAAAAGTAGCTATGTTAAACTTAAGAGCCATGAGCTGTCTTTGAGCATCCAAAACTCACTTGCCAAATTGATCATTCCCACAAAAGCTAATTGCTTCTTTCCAAACCCTCAAATTGAACAAATAGTTTTTTTTATGTAGCAACACTAAACTTAAAAAGAGTATTTAACGATATATCTAAATGAATACAATATACAAACTTGTAGTGTTTATATTGTGTGTGCTTCTAATTTTGTGCCAAAATATGACTGAGCTTGACAAATCGACACTAATTAACAGTATCAAGGACTAAAATATAAATTAAGCTCATGAAGTGTTATCGAGCAGATTAAACTAGCTCAAAAGAAAGATGTACGAATTCCCAGTTATTAATTATCAGATAAGAGTGAGCTAAAAAGTATGAATGGAAATACTGTTCAGCAGTGATAATGAAATGGCAAGCTAACCTGGGTTCCCCAATAGGAATTTATTACCCTCGCACAAAAGGATAGCATGTTTACAAGCAGCGTTTGAGAAGGTAGGAGCTCAGATATACGATGCTCAACTACACCAGCAATAATCTGCAGCAAAAGTTCTGAAATTAGTAACATATCACAACTGCACAATGCTAAGGTAAAGGGAATCACAAATCACGACTCTTCTTCCCTATCATGGACCAGTAGGGCCAGTTTCCTGCTTAATATTAACAGTCAAGAGACTTCTATGGCCATTGTTTCTATGCATCAGACATAGTAATTTATAAAAAGTATAAAAATATTTGCAACTAAGTTACTTTACAAAAAGACATCTTTATTTCCTTGCACAGACCTCAGATAAAGGTTACAGTTATTCATAAAATCTATTAAATTAGTGTACTGGCAAATGGAATATCTAGTAATTTGTACGGACAAGCATATATAATTGTTGTATTTGATGATATAATTTTCCAAAGCAATCCTTAACAATTACATAGCTCGCTCACCATGGGCTTTAACAAATAGATGAAAGAGATAAATTCTCCAATGGCATATGAGGAGGCCCTACGTAAATTTATTTAAACGGTATAATTGGTATGAATTTTGCACGCAGACATGCAGTAAAAAAACTGTTTTTGTTAATATCAAACCTTTGCAGCATCAACGATGCTACCAAGAGATGGTACATAGATTGCACCTTGCATGCAATTAGAAGTATAAGGTAACAACAAACAATATTTGCATGATACCAATCAAAGTTGCTATGACTGCAATTATATTAGCCAAAGATCAATTTACCTGGTATCGGAGATTTGCTGATGTTCCAAGAAAGCTACTATAGACAACAGCAGTTTTTAGGATTGGTGATCTTTTTATCTTCTGGTTTGTGACCAGAGATGGATTGAGGTAATTACGTAATGCATATAGGATATTTGAAGAAGCAACAGCAGCAATGCTTGATACAAATCCAACTCCAGCAAGTTTCAGCCCACCAAAAACCACTGATGCAAGCCGGTGATTCAGATTCCAGTTTTTCCCAACAGGATTTTGTTGAAAAGCATTATCTGGGATGGATCCCAACAAACCCTTTAGAGAATCCATACTATCAGATGAACCCATCTCATCAAAAGATAAGAAGGAAAGGGTTGGGGCTGGAAGCCAAACAGTAAAGAAATCAACTACAGCTCCCCTGACTGAGTCAGTAATGACATAGTCAATTTCCAGGAAAAAATTTTCTTTCCGTTTCTCATACTGTGCAATTAGAGTTGTTGTCAGTGATATAGCTTCTTCAATAGCTAATTTGTTTAAAAATTTTGGATCAGCTAATAATCTTTCTCTGAAACCCTGCACAGAAAGCATATACATTATGATACAGTCACCTCTTTGGGTTCTTTCCACTCCCCCCCCCCCCCCCCCACCCCCCAACCTCCCTCCCCAAACAAAATTAAGTCATTTGTAGCCTTTGAAAATAAACAATCTTGAAAGTGTAAAGAAAACAGCTCTATGCATTTTGAAATTAGGATAAGTAACTAAGCATTCACTCTGACAACTAGCTTACCTGGAACCGATGAGTAAGTTCTGATATAATGGGATACTGCTCCAAATCAAAGAAGTTTTGTAGCACTTCCGGAGACACGAGACCAAGATCAAGTCCTTCCTGAAGGTCCTGAGAAGCATTTTAAGACCATTGATCAGGTCAAAGAATAATGCTAGGGAAACATACACTTGATACCTATTGCTAAAAACTTTCTTGATTACTTGATGAGAGCAAATATATTACAATTTCGGGTTTTAGTATACTAGAGGACTGGATAAGTGTTCTATGCAGATAATAATATCGTTTTCCTTATGGTTTAATTTCATAACGGTTTTCAATTAAGATACAAGTCATACAAGAGGATGAAATGATAAAACTTTTGAGATACAAAAAAGAGACAATTGATTTCTACAAGAAGTTTTTATTTAATGTTTGTAAGATAACTCAAGAACAAACACTGTCGTATTTTATGTAAAGAAATAAGAAAGATAAATAAAAATAAAATTAAAAAAATAATTAAAAATCAGATCTCATCATTACATATGTTTTGCGTCCTCTGTTTCTAGAGAATAATGTGAAAAGAACTTATTACACAAGTCTCTTTAATTACGGATTTATTAAACATGTTAATTAGGATATCACAAACAAGTTTTCAATTGAGATGAAATCTGAAACATGTTGATTATATCACAACTCTCCTTTCGTACATTGATTTCCCAAGACATTGAAAGACAGATAGCCAATAAAATCTATTGTACATTTCCAGGATGTAAACTAAAACCTTGAGTTACTCATTATATGAAATATCTCAATGTCGATTTGCAAGAAGGTGTAATGAACTAGAATTACTGCTAACTTAACTCACACAAATAACAGGAAATAGAGAGGAAAAGACTGATTGAACTATATAATTTGATTTTTGTAAATTGACTGAAAATGAAGAATAAATATAAATGGAAGCTTTAGTATTGACTGATAATGGTGGAAGGATTACAAATGATAGGTTTAGCTCACAACTCTCCAACAATGGCTTTAGGCCATAACTCTCTCAAGGTTCACACCAAATTTCTGCCTACCTTCTTCTTTCTTCCCTCTCTCTATTTATACTAAGCTAAAAACTACTAACCTAATAATACTAGACTTCCCAAAGTGCCCCTCCTAAGTTAGTTTATAACAGAGGGAATCTAACGTTTCACATTTGTAACCTGACTGCCATCATGTAACATTTGATGCTTTAATTCTTTATAACATGAATTTAGATAAAGGTTTTCTTTATAACAAGAATCCCCGACTTGGTTGGAAGGAGTTAGGAAGGATATGAAGCATATGGATTTGCATGAGAATGAGGTATTTGATCGTAAGGGATGTAGGAAGAAGATTTTTGTGGATAACTATACCGAATAATTACTTTTGGTTCATATAGCCGACCCCGCTTATGGGATTAAGGCTTTGGTTGATTTTCTTTACAAGTATCTGAAATCACTCCCCTCCGCTGAATTTTTCTCTTATTTTGAAGGGTGACATTCATTCTAGCAAGTGATGATTCATAGATAGCAGAATTCAGATGTAGGTAATTTAAGGACTGTGATACCTAATATACAGAATATTACGCATAGCAAGGTTGCTAATATGTTACCATGGCTGCAAAGCACGGAACCAATTTGCATTTCTCATGGGAATGTACCCATCAAGACACCGCTACTCTGTTACATAGTTCCAATGTATGAAATTCTAGAGATATTTGAGGGTTGCAGGCACCCCAGTAATTATTGAAGAAGGGTTTATTTCTAAAGACAGTCAGACACCATAAGTGAGTAAAGAACAAATAATGTCCATTGCAGATTGACCTGTTTCTCTTCTAGGTTGAAAAAAAGTTAGCCATACAAGTTCCTGGTGGATGTTTCTCTTGAGAAGAGGTGTGAAGTCTTAAATATCAACAACTAAAATCAGGGAGCATTCAATGAAAGTAGCTTAACCAAGTAAGAGGTCAAATTATTTAGTCTGAGTTTAAATGTATTAAATAGCGGTCTAGAAGACAACCCATTTTTAGTAATAACAATAAAAAAAAGTTACCTGAGGAAGTGCATCTCTTCTCCTGCCAGCAGCATTCATGACACGTGCAATTTCAGCACGATCAAAACAATTCCTACTGCAAGGTCTAGCTGCAGAGTACCATAAGAAATCGGCCACAGGAACTTCTCCTTCTCTTCTCATAGATTGCCTTTCTGGGTTGAGTAGCATAACAACTTGGTTCTTCTTTTGCATTTTCTTTGAAATTCTTGCTGGAATTCCTGTGCCTCGAGGTCCATAAATGACATGACTTGCACCAGTGATAACAACAAGCAACCCAGAAGCTCCTTCATCTGTCACTGCTTGCAGAATGACCTGAGCAATAGTGTAATCCTCAACAGCCCTAGCTTGTACTGAGAGATATGAGCTTGGACCAAAAGTTAACGCCTCGTTTAAAGAAGTCGGATCCTTATATGATTTACGAGAAAAGGCATTAAAGCCTGCTGTAAATCCCGAACCAGCAGGAGGAGTGTATTTTTTACGATCAGCATTTGAAAGTCTGCGAATGCCTTCAGCTTGGACTGTCCTCATCACCTAGTTGTATTAAAATTAAGCTTACCACCATTAAAATTGGAAAATAAATGTAAAAGGAGAAAGGATTTGGTAACACTTTTAGCACATACATCCAAAAGAAAGCATTACAGGCTTACAGCTATGAAAAATAATAACTGTAATTTCATTTGGCTATTTTGTTTTAGGAGTGGGGGTGAAAGGAGAGGAGTAAAAGCTCACTGACCACATATTTTAACAGCAGATACACAACCAGAGAAACCATGAGATAGGAAACACAACACAAAACCTAATTTCCTGGATTATAAAAGATGATGAAGGAGAACATACATTTCAGGAAAACAATGGTACTATACGCATGTCAAATAGGCAAATGGCTTCATAATATCCTAAGGCCCATTCTACACAGAGACACCAAAATTTGCAGTACTACATGGTGTCTTAAAAAATAGTATATTAGCATTAAATAAAATATCGCTCTTGGATGATGTAATTATCCCAAACACACAGGTATTAAAAAAATATTTTTTTTAAAAAAAAAAAAAAGCACCTCAAGTGGAGCACCACAAGCAACCAGGCGAACTTCATTCTCACGGCAGTAACCTAAAAGAGGTTCATATTCCTGCCATCGCTCAGGTGGCCAGTGTGCTGTATAAGACCTCAAGGTGTCCCCATCTATCCTGTCAAATGTTTCACAAATTTTTCAGAAATAGGAGTTCTTGATAAGATTTGACTGGAAGACCAATTTCATGCATAGTTTCATAGATCATGTAAAGCACAATGAGCTCCAGGGTTGCAGATAGTTGACACCCTACAACAATTTGAAACTTTGTTATCATAGACTTTTAAGACTGCTTACTAAGCTCATTGATTCGACAACAAGCACAAATATAGCCAATTTGTCACCCTCTAAAGTATTGACCACCACCCAATATGGCCTTCTACGGCATCTCAGGTTTAGAGTTACACATGTTGGCCTGTGCAATTTACTTATCTGACCAGCTGTTAGTGCTGTGTTATTTAGTTATTAGTAGGGTAAAATCGTTTGTTAGCATATCAGCTAGTTCAAAAGCCATTTGCCATAATTTTTTAACTACTAGACAAATTAATTAAACTAAAAGCCAAAAACCATTTCAAAAACGGGCTAAAAGCCATTTGCCATAACAAAGCCATAACACCTAAATTCCAAAGACTCATCAAGGAATAGTCCTATGGTAGCAAGTCCCCAAGCTTAAACTTCAAGGGTTTTGTAGGTAAATTTTCCAGAAAGACAATTATTAATTCATCTGAGGCTCAAAGGTCTGTTCAACAAACACAACGGAAAAAGAAGAACCTTATCCAAGACCTAATGCATTGACAAGCAAAATCCCAACTAATAAGAAAACTTGTTGGAATACAATGAAAATTCTCTTATAATCCAAACAAATCAACAGAAACTGAAAACCATTTCCACAGTACCTACTCACATAAATTGAAAACAGAACACACTTATATACCATGTAATTTACTAGTACATATACAATGTACTGTAATAAGTTTAAAGCCCATCTACTAAAGATAAATAGCTTTATCAAATCATGGTGATACATTCCACAGTAATAAATTCAGACAAGTGTCATTGAAGGTTTAACGAGCTACAATAATAGTCCATGACCAACACTTTTCAATTCATTTTAAGAATTATAGGGACACATAAATACGAATTGAAACTATAATAAGTTCATACTCCGTATAAGATAAGTTCTGTTCATATAAGTCCAATCAAATCAACAAAATTAAAGCTAAAACATTCACGAATCAACAAACTCACTAACAAAAATCAAGATAACACAACTGCGACTAAATAATAACAAAAATTATCACAAATTAAAAGTAGAAAAATAGAGAATTCAACCTTCCATCCATAAATTGATTGAGCTGCTCCTGCAAATCACAAGGAAAAGCTTCAAGAGCCAAAGAAAGAGTACGATTACTCTCAACACATCTCTTCCTCAAATTCTTCACAATCTCAACCTCTAACTCCTTATCGCCGCCAATCGGAACTTGCTCCGCTTCACCTAAATACACAATTCTCGCATTCATCACCTTCTCCCACACCTTACTCTTATCCTTTCCCACCGCCAACGGCTCTCCAATCGCCGTCGCATCGTATATCCTCGACGATATCTCCTCCACCTTCTTCTCCGCCGGCGGCGGAGTCGCCGGAGTAACCGCCGCTTCTGGAAGCTTCTCGTCTGCTTTAACAACCGCCGATCGGAGGAAACCAGCACCAACAGCAAGCAATGGTGTGAAAATAATACCTCTTCTTCCGCGGCTAACTTCGTCGGAATTCTCGTGATTTTCGCCGGATTTTCGGATAGTAAGACGGCATCTTGAGGTAAGAACTCGCCGGAAAACACGGATATTGTTCGCCGGGATTTGAGAATTTACCGGCGAGAATTTGGCGGCGGAGTGATGGAGAAGCCGTGGAATGTAGTCAGCGCCAAGGTGAGCTTGAAGGTTCATTGATGGCGAGGAGAGAGAAAGTGACACATTCACAGGGCAGCTCAAAGAGCTTGGTGAAGAAATGGAAGGAGAATAAATGGAGACATGGATAATTTTCTGCCTCAAAAATAAAAGGAAAATGAAAAGGGAAATTGTGGGACGAATAAAAAGGTCGGGATTTTTTTTTTGTTTTCTGACGTGGATTTTGCGGCGAATTGATTTGCTGATCTGTACTAGTTGATTGTCCAATAGAGGAATTTTGTACTTTTTGTCACCATTTGGGTTTAGCTAATTATCCAGTATAAATTCATAATTTCCACAAAAAAATAAAAAAATAAAAAAAAAAAATAAAATAAAAATATATATATAAAAATATTTCCAATGGTATGTGGGGAAAATTACTATGTGCACCTAATCATACAAGTTTGATTAACCACGTAAACTTTGTTCTATTATCTTGAATATCAATTTTGAAAACTTTGAATTAGCGATCAGGATTGATTTCGGGATTCAAAGTCCTTTGGGTTGAGTATAATGGTATGGTATAACTTGGCAAACAAATGTGGCTTATATTTGAACAAAAAAGAACATTATAATGCCTAAATTATTGGCAATCAGATGACAACATCTACTACTCTACTAAGCATACGGCTATACTACCAGTCTACCACCAATCCACCTCATCGAAGCTGGATGCAAATCAATCCAAAAACTGTGTAGCCATGAACTTAGTCGTTCAATCCAAGAAAGCAAAAGAAAAATATAAATTTTAGACAATCACAATTCACTAGTAGTAACAAACAATGAGGTCTTGACTCATTTAGATCCTCCTTTTCCCCGGACCCAATCAATCAAAGTCTTAATCCCATTAATCACAAATAGCGTAAATTTTTATCACATCCCATGATATGAGCCAAAATGATATTCTCATTTGGACCAAAAAGCAAGCAAAAACAGAGAGAAAGAAGAAAACAGTATGAAGTTGTAATAATCGAGATCATAGTCTTAAATATGAACTCATCATATGTTGTGTCATGTGGGGGTTAGAACTCTATTGAAATCAACCATGGCCAAAGCACAAAAACCCACCATTACAAGTTTACAACTCTTACATGTACTATAGAATTACAACTTTGGGTTCTCATAATGATATTGGTTAAGAATTTGTTAATTAGATGGCTAATATAGAAACTAACCACATATATACAAACTTTTCATTCACAAAGATTTTCGATCTCATCACGTCAATACATCACAGTATCACACCGCAACAGCTGAGAAAAAACATCTTTTCCCAACGGCCTTCAGGTCAGTTAGTTGCCATCCTTTACCTTCAGAATAACACTCCGCCTACCACCAAAAATAAAGGCGAGAGAGGAATTTATTATCAACATTACAAATTATTTTAGTTAGCAAAGTATACTTAAGAAAAGCACACTTAATTGCTTACCGTGTCCAGGATTTCCTCGTTCTCCTGCATCCCACCTATTGCGTAGATAGTGTTTTCAAGAGTCACACAACCCATATATCCTCTGGCATATTTCATCGGTTCCAACATTGTCCATGAACCGACGCGAGGCTCAAAAACTTCAACAGTGGGCACCATTTGAGCTCCATCATACCCACCAATGGCATACCTACACATGAAGCATGCTAATAAGTTTGTCTGTGCAATTGGTGCATGTGACATTCACACTTGATATAAACCAATATAAAACCAGTTTTATAGTAGTAAGCATTAGAGTACAGAGTTACAGACTACACTGCTGTTCTTTGATTCTTAATAGAATGGCCATGGGAAATAAGAGATCATTACAAATGGAATTATTATCCAAAATTTCACATTATATCAGAGATAGAGAATTTAGTTTAGATAGAAATTGACGAAAACACTATCTCACATTAACGAATGGGAATTTAGAAAAGTACTTTAGGGGAATTGTGATAACTACTTGAAATATTGAAAGAATGACAAACTCTAATTTTCTAGTCTTTTGTATTTTTCACTTCGTAAAACAAGTGTGCTGTAAATAGTCTCTTAGCAACTGCTAATACTAGGCTACATGAGAGAGGTATCTAACTGATCGTCCTTAAATCCAATTTATACAAATTCCAACGTGTGCAAGTATATTGTACTAGTAATAAGTAATTCAGAGTTCAGAAAGGCAGAATCCTAAAACTACACTCTGTAGCCACTGCTGTTTCACTGGTCTCTTTCCCCTCTTACTAGAAAGAGTAGTGGTGAGAGTAGTGACCATTTTATAGATTACCAAGTATATCAAAGATAGGAGGGGGAAAAGGGAATACCTTGATCAACTATCACAAATTCCGAATATGAGAAAGAGTACTTACAGCTTCTCATTCAAAACAGTCAGAGAGTGGCATCCTCTTCTTGTGTTCATACTCTTTAACTTAGTCCATGATTGTGCACGAGGATCAAATCTTTCCATGGAACTGCAAAGTAAGTTCTAAATGAATCCTCAACCATGGCAAAAAATTTAAAGAACAAGCCATTTCAGGAGGAGGAGGTAGACTGAATTTTGTTAACAAATATATAACAGAAACTACATCTGACAAGGAACTGCAAACTAGAAATACAGGATCTGAATAACCCAGTAATGAGGAGCCACAAAAATAAATCACTTCAGAAAATTCTCAAACATTTATTTAAAAATAAATAAATAAATAAATAAAAATAAAAAAAAGCTTGAAGAAATATGTCAGAATTAATGTACACTGATTTATTCCTAGAGCAAAAGGATATACCTCTATCCCCTACCTTCATTGGTGAATGACTTTAAGATCAGATTCATGTCATGGGGAGACCACACAACTCGCAAACTATTAATCAAAATCCTACTGTGTAGAGTATTAATTGCATAAATGATCTTGGTTTAGAAAAAAAAAATAAAAATTTGCATAATTGATCTAATATCTTTAGTAATAACTGTAGTGTCTCCAATAATATACTGATGATCTTGTCACAACTCATAACAATCTTGCACTTGCAACATAGAATTGGTGGCTTGGTAAATGATTTGACCTAAGTAATCCAATACCTTTTAGATAAATAGTCTTAAAATGCCTTGCTATTTTTATTCATAAAGTGTGACATATATACCATTTTGAAACACTAACACAAACCTCCATGAGACTCCTAAATATCACAACAGATTTCAGCAAAAAGAAAAGAAAAAAAAAGTCATTGTCAAGGGACAAGACATTATACATCACACAACCAACAATGGAAAACAAGGAATGTAAAGGCATTGTAACTTACCTTAAGTATTCACGACCATCATATCCACCAACAACATAGAGCACGCCATTTAATTGTGCTGCAGCTGGGCCAAACCTCTGAAAGTTCACAAGAAGAGAATCACTCTATTGGGCTATGACAGAAATTAACAGACGAAATAATTACTCAGATAGACCTCCTGTTCCTACAATAATACACTTTGGACAGCAAACACTTGAATAGTTCAACGTGCCTACTGGTACTTAAGGTTTGGGGAAACCTCTCTTAAGCTTCTAGATCAGGAACAATGCTTATAAAATTTCAACATTTTGAGAAAGAACCAAGCCATATCATAAAGGAGAAAAGGCAAAAACGTATACTTAAGCGAAATGCTGATGCTGATCACTCATTCTAAAAACTACGCCAGCTAGCAAGTAAAAACTTTGGGACAATTCAGCAAGACTAAAAAAAAGACAGTTAATTTTCTAGACGAACAAGAAATTCAGCTGCACAATCAAAATGCAAGAATGAATATTCAAATGTGGTTTTTGCATGTAATTGAACCAGAAAGGATTGCTTACATAAAAGCATATAATCAGAGGTAGAGCAAAAACTTGATAATTGCAGGATGTATTATGTACATTACCTCTTGCGCCATTGACCTGGCAGGGATCCACTTTCCAACATTCAGATCAAGTAGTTCAACCTCCGAGAAGCAGTCACTAGCATTTCCACCACCTATAGCATAGATTTTCTCAAAGAAAGAAACTCCTGCCAAACTCCCTTTCTTCTTGTTCAACGAAGGGCAGCTCATCCACTGATCCTTTTCCAGGTTATAAGATTCAACTTTAACCATGAAAGAAGAATCAGAATTAGTGATGATAAATTATAATATAAGCATTAAAAGATAGGAGAGAAGATGGAATGCGTCATATGTAAATGATTAGTACCTGTGTCATACCAGGATGTACCATATCCACCTCCTAAAATGTATAATGCATTCTTATGTTTCACCACAGAAGCATATGGACGGATAGTATTCATTGGTTCAAGAGATTGCGTCACATCTTCAAAAGGTAGGTACAAATCCAAGTCCTGAAGCCAAGAGGAGCCACTAAATCCACCCACTAAAAGTATGGATTGACAGGAATCTTGACAAGTTCTCTTGAACTGTAGATCCTCAACATGTTCACATGAATGAGAGGGCAGGGACATCCCCAATCCCCGAAAATTTTCCAACTCATAAACCTTTTTTTTGGTTTCTATCTGCATGTCAATATAGTCACAATCAAACAAAACCGTTAGTTCTTGCACATCAACTGATCAGAAGCTAATGTCCATATAAAACCACAGCTGGAAAAGGGGAGGGGGGGGGGATAAATCGTAAAAACAGTGTCCAAACAATCTGGAGGACATTTCTCTAAAGTAACACCATGCAAACTAATTATAAAGTTTGCAGATAGAGCTTGATTTTAGAGA
Source organism: Chenopodium formosanum (assembly GCA_024500155.1). NCBI lineage: Eukaryota > Viridiplantae > Streptophyta > Magnoliopsida > Caryophyllales > Amaranthaceae > Chenopodium > Chenopodium formosanum. The sequence goes on along the minus strand of CM044861.1, from coordinate 4,881,579 downwards.
TTGCAGTTCATTTTGTATCGTATTCGTGATTCCTGTTTTGGGATCTGTACCCTTGGCTTTTTAATGCAAGACCACTTTTGTGGTTTTTGATAGTTAACCACTTAGCCAAAATATAACAATGATAAGGTGTAAATCACCAAAACAAAACCAAAAAAAAAAAAAAAAACTAACAACAACAACAACAACAACAAAATTATATTGGAATATCCCTACCAAATCTTGCTCCAAGCTCTGGATTCTCCGCATTTGATCCAACTGAAATGCTTTCATCTCCCCAATGACTTGGATCAACTACACAATATAGATACTCTTATGGATCAGCAACACTAAAAGATGGAGAGAAATGAGAAGAAATTGATATTTGAAAAACAAAATAATTTACTTTGACACAATTATGGTGAATTGGTGATCAATAAAAAATTGCTTCGATCAATAAAAGCATAAAGTGACAAGTATGGTACCTTATTAACACCAGTATGATAGTCTGTGTTCAACTCTGAACTAATTTCTTCAATAAAATAATTCACTTCTGATGCAATAGGTGGTTCATTAACATAGGTCACTTCTGACACATCAGGAGCTTCTTCAAATTGAGGAACTTCTGTCATAAGAGGAGCTTCATCCACACAAATGGCTTCAGACATAACAGGAGGAGCTTCATACACGCAAATGGCTCCAGACATAACAGGAGGGGCTTCATCCACACAAATGGCTTCAGACATAGCAGGAGAAGCTTCATCCACGCAAATGGCTTCAGACATAGCAGGAGAAGCTTCATCTTCTGACATATTCGAAAAACCTTCACTGTTGGAGTCTTCTTCTTCCTTTTTTGGAGTAGAATCAGACTGAGGTTTAAACAAAGAGCTCCATGATTTCCCTTCAGAAGAAGTATTAACATTTTCCTGCCTCATTGCTACATCTTGATCAGCTGCAGCTTCCTTTCCTTGTTTATCTTTAACATTTCCTAAGTTGTCATCTTCTTGGTGAACCATTGGAGAAATTGCTTGTTTAAACAGAGTACCCCATTTAGCTGTAGTGCGAGGGACTGCAGCACTTTGACTAACTGGAGAAGCTGAGAATAAAGAGATTAACTTATTGGTTTGGACTTTGTCCAACTCAAACCAAAAATGGTTGGGCTCATAGCTGCTGTAGTTATTAGCAAGAATAGGCTTGTACTGCTCTTCCGTAAGAGGTCGGCATGGCATACGAACCTTCACACGAACCTTATAACAAGCACAAAAATATTTATGTCAACTTTTAAGTAGCTAGATTTGCCTGGATAACTTTACCTACAGTAAAATATCAAATTTATATCATGACAAAAGTACCTGTGCAGGAAATGGGGTCTCATCTTCGCCATTTAAGGTCCATGCATATGGATTAATGTTCAATTGACCGGGAGATATTGCCTCAAATATCCCATGAAGTTTTCTGTCACTGTAGTTGAATAGGAATAGAGGAATGCCTGGAGTAATATGTTGCACATACTGAATATGTGCAGAGGGTAAGCCTGTTCAAGAAGGCAGCAAATTGCTTGATTAAAAAGCCAGATTGTGAATACTTATAGCAAAGTGCAAATTATGAAAAGAAATATCTCAATCTGAGTAATAGGTGGCTAACTAACCAAATAACTGTTTGATAACGCATTCATTGAAAGTGGCATGTTTGCAGCCAAAGATAACCGCAATGAGGTCTTTCTTTGGCAATCTACGGGCCGACCAGGGATTTTGATTAATCGTATGTTGCGGAGGTGGCTTACTCTGCAACGGTACAGACTGTGTCTTCCTACCAGCACCCATCCTATCAACCAAAGTTAATGCATATTCGAATAAGAAGTTAAAGCCAACTCCAATACATACTTACACAATTAAAACATAACAAAACAAATAATGAAGGAAAAAAGAAGCTCGGTAATAGTAATAAGAGAAAGCGATATATATTTTCCAGAATTATAATTTCTATGCACAACTCATAATTGAATACACATCCAGTATCCAGTAAGGCCGTAACATGATTCTACAGTTAACTAAAAACCGACATTATGTATTAACAAGTTATCCTAATTTCTCCAGGGAGCTGGTAAGATATACACCGTCCACCATTCAGATCATAAGCAGTTAAACACAATTACTGATCAATAATGTGCTGTGTTCAAACTATCAATGAGAAAATTGACTTGATGTAACCCTGTAACACTGTAAACAAAGTAAAACCATCATCACCAAGTTTTACTAGACACCCAGAGGTTTCAAATGGCTGGACCTGAACATCTGCATTAGACCTTAAAATTACTACACCCTAAACACAAATCTCACAGACTTTGTTGTTGACTACAAATACCACTAGACAAAACCAGTTGGGTCATAATACTTGAGCAGTTGAGCTAATTTTTGAAAAAAAGGTCAATTAATCATTTTGTAACCAAAATATAGGAGTGAAGAATTTGAAGATATGAGCTAATAATCTTAATCACACTAACATACTGCATACTGTGTTCACATGTGCTTTCTTTAAACAATGCTGTATAATCAACATATGTGACAGTGACACCATCTTGCTCATGCTCAGCGCAATAACAGAAATCGCTCAGCAAAAATTTCAAACCAAAGAAAATTATTGTTGCATGTAGCATAATACTCTCTCCGTCCATATATATAGTACTAATTAATAATTGCACTTTCGCACCAAAAATAATTAAAAACATGGTTCACTAAAAGAGCCTAAATTAAAAATATATCTCTTACACTCACACCATCACACAATTTCAATGGGGCTTTTGGACGGTCCAATTGTCAATCATCACAATTTCACATAAAAACATACATTTCTTTCGAACATCCCAAAGTAGCATATGTGACTATTACTTCTAGATTGACGGGGTAGTATCTAGACAAGGACCATAAGGTAGAGCTACTTCAATATCGGATGTTCAAAATTACAATTTTTTAGCTCAAACGTACAACAATAGCCACTACTCTAATAAACCACAATCCATTCAACATCAAGGCAAAGCTACATCCATAATTTAAGCTCAAATTTAGTGTAATTGTATAGTGAAATCATCAATTGAAATCGTTAAAGGCAACCAACAACGCTTTAAACATCTATCAAATAAGTAAATTCATCAAAATTAACAACATGAACCTAATAAGTCTCCAAAACCCACAACATATATCCCTAAGCACATCCAATGAAATAAATACACTATAAATTCATATTATTTTCCACAAATTCATCGTCAAAAATAATATAGAAATCAATACAAAATCAAAATCAAGCAAAAATCAAAGTTTTTCAACAAAAACATCAACATTTCCAAACGCTTAATAGTAACAATACTAACAAACAAACATAAACATGATAATTCTACACAAACGCAAACAACCAATGAAAAAACTCACACAAAACAGCATTACAAAAACAATTTCAGCAGATTAACAAAAAAGAGAAAATTTCCAAAAATAACCAAAAAATAAGATCAAAATTTTGCCAAAAATGGAAATTAAACCTCAATTTCACGACGATCAAAAGCAAATTCACGACGCTTCCAGCAACTTCAAAAGCAAGAGACGAAAAACGGCGGAGTTTAACGGAATAGAAGTACCGGAATTCTGGAAAGAGGAGAGAGAAAAATGAAGTATGCGTAAGAGAAGTGGAAAAGGTGGTGGTGTAAGTGTAACAGTGTTGGGGTTTATTAAGCGCGAAAAAGGAATAGTACACTGTATGAGGAAATGTACGGGATGAATGAACTGACACGATATAGGTGTAGAATTACGGTTTTACCCCTATTCTTTGTTGTGTAGCTTGGATAGATTTTGCCATTTGTGATATTGGTTTTATACAAAGTATAGGGTATCCCTTTGATTTTTATGCAATTATTATTGGAATTTACCATTTTTATATGCTTTGGGTTTTATTATTTAATATTTTTGGTATAGGTGGAAGTTTTGGGTCATTTCATAAGCATGAATGCATGATTATGGTGAAAGTGTTAATTGTGGAGGTGGTTTGTAACATGTGTAATAAATCTAAAGTAGCTTCAACAGCGTGAACGTGTCACGACGCATTAATTATGTCTCTTTTTTTTGAAAGTTTGTAATTAGAAGTATATACTCCGTATTTAATCAAGAGTAGTTGGATATTTAGATATGATATATTTTCTTTTAAAAATAGAGTAAATCACATTACAAGATCTCGGTAAGAACATACAATATTTATGACCAACAAAATGTAAATCAATTGTGTTGACACTAATAGTTGTACTTCATTTTGTATCATAGAATTACAACTATAGTTGAATTATAGAAAAAAGATAATAGAAAGCAGAATTATAGTTGAATTATAAAGTGCTTTTACATCAATTGAGCTTCCATCAAAATAAGGGCGAAAACATCTACACTTATTTAGATCTCTTAAGCGAAGATGGTAAAGTGACTTCTACTTTATATTATGAAATCAGTCAAATCACCCTTATTCCTATTTTATTTTTTTAAAAACAAAAAGGAAAAAATAAGTGCTTTTTATAACACATCTTAATTCTAAAGGGTCCTCTTATTAAATTCTCATTTGAACAACATTTGATGCAATAGAATTACCATTATTTTTTAGGAAATAGAATTACCATTACTTAGTACTCCGTACTCAATAAGGCTCTTCTTCTTTTGTCATTTTTCTTCTCTTTCTTCTTTCTTTTTTTTTCTTTGAACCACATATTCTAATAATTTACATAGTGACAAGTTAGGGAAAAATTCGCTTTGTTACAAGAAGTCTACCAGAGTACTTGACTATCTTGGTAGGTCGACAACTTAATGACCAATGACATTATCAATTCGATTGATCAACATGAATCTCAAGGTGTGTTTTACAACCAAGGAAGTTGTTTTCGCAAGCATCTAGTTCTCTTGCTTTAACAAAGCAAGAGTATGATATAGATTAGATAATGAGAGCCTTATGTGCCATCAAAAAAATCTTAAGATAGTGTAGATACTTGCGAAACTCACAAAAAAAAACAAAAAAAAAAAAAAAAAAGAACTTTTGAAAACACACCACTTTCCTCATACAAGTAGGAAAAGAAAATAACAATCATGAAGTGATGCATAAATTTTTACTAAAGATTTTAACAAACATCAGGAATCCATAAGTTTGTAGTCAATCAATTGATGTGTGTATGTGCGTGTGTTTTTCAAGAAATTGAAATTATACATCGTGCATGTATGATGATCCCAATTTGTGACTGCAGCTACCAGTGAAAACGCGAGTAGAAATACATAGAACAACTAAAGCTCATAAAATTGAGAGAAATACCTGCTTCCGAATCCAATGTATCAAGAAAGATCATACAACACTGAGATACAAATGTAACAAATCGATACATTGTATGCTGTTTTTTGTCCAACTAAGAAAACCGTCGTTCAGTAATTGAACAGATTCTTCATGCCTTTTGCTTCAAAATGCTGCTAAATGGCAACAAATATCTACATCTAAGTTCTCTTTTTAATTGAAGAACAAGAAGCAAACAAAAACCAGTATACTAACTGAAACATTAGGGTGGCTAAAACGAAATAAAATAAATGCAGAATCAACAGATCAAAGAGGCAACATTCATCTGAGGCCGTGAAATGATGGCAAAACAGCAATGAGGGGGTCACCATAGCCTACAGCATCTGCAAGAAACAATTGCAGAGTAAAAAAGTTAAAAATTGTAAATGGAGAAAGCTGAAAAAGAAGCATTTTTGCTAGGGGAAAGCCCTTAAGAATTATTATGGTTTATTTATGCTGTATAAAAGGTTTTGAATAAGAAAATCATCTTTTCACATACCTCCTTCCTCAAAGAGCAGCTTCAGGACTTCACCAGCTACGTCCGACTGCTCATTCAATAATTAAATTATTATCGAGAATATACCAGCATTGTCAATGAGAAATGTAAAGGAAATGAGCAAGTTTTGAGCGAGACTGTCGCACCCTGATCACTCATGAGAAATTAAAAGCCCCACTCCATCCTCCCCAAAAAAGTAAGAAGTTGCCTTGCCCTACAGTTACTTTTAAAACCATACAAGCTTTTCACCAAGAAAGATTCATAGACAGAAGCTAACCTTGACAGGAAGCTCAGTTCCAAATTGATCAATGTAACCAATCACTTGTCCCTCCTTGATAATATCACCCTGCATTTCATTGGCAGTAATATGAGAAGGGTTTGTCCGATTAAAAAATATTTAGCCACATTTCACTCACACGAAAAACCCAAATCAAAATTGTATATTCAACATGTTACTGCCTCAGCAATAAAGCATTAATCAAGTTCTCATCTTATGAATGTCAACAGGTGCATGAATATCAAGCAAAACCCATTGCTTCAGGCCTTCAGTTCAGAGATAAATAATCTACTTCGTCAGTTTCAACAAAGATGTTCTCAAAAGATCTGCTGGATAATCATATATTTATACATACAGCCTACTCCATATTCAACTGTTACCTGTTTACAGTTATTAGGCTGCCTTTTGCCCTTTACTGTTCTTCCTCTCCGGATCGAGCCCACCTGAACAAGGGGTAAAAGATTTAGTGATACGCTAGTCTCTCAGTTGTTATATAGAGATGAAAATTTAAATACATACTGTTGGTGATGATACTAATTTAAACCCACTGGCTCCAGAAGAGGCTTCTAGAGAAGCCAATTTTGAAGATACTGCTGAGGAGGCAGTTGGAAAGAGACTGGACTTTTCAGGAGATTTTGGAGCTGATGCTGAAGGTGCGGCAGGAGCTGATTGAACCATGGGTTCACTTGGTATGGGTGGTGCAATTGGAACCGGAGCACTCATTGCTCCAACATTTCTCTTAAGATGCATCTCAAAATCTCCAACCTGCAACACATTACAAGCTACAAACTTACACAACTGTTGATTAAAAATAACTCCCCACCAACCCCCCAAAAAAGGCCAAGCCCATATGTCAAACAGAACACTAAGTTGTCGTGAAGATCACAGTTCTACATCTATGGAGCAATGCTCAAAAGTTTGAAAAAGAAAAAAAAAAACCAATTGTACTGTGAGAAGTTTAAAGACTAAAAGTTTCTATGACAGCACAGTGAAGAAAACTTTTGGGTACTAGAAGCACCAAAATGAAACATTTAGAGCGTTGGATGAATTATTGGATATTAGAAAAGAAAACATGCATAACTAGCCATCAGTAGAAACCACATAAAACAGGCTCAGCTCAGTTACATGTATGTCTGCACAAGTGTTAGAAATCGGTGAAATCCCAAGCATTCAAGGTGATCAAACAAGCAATGATTTGTGGCAACTCTTATATGTTGTACTGTACATAATTGTTTCCAGAAATATGCTTTTTCGTCTGACATGGCTATAATAGAACAATCACAATTTCATGAGTATATATCTATAGGATTCAAAGGCAATTATGTAAAATTAGTCTCAAAGTCTGGAATCCCAACTACTCCCAGTAAAAAAATTCATCTCACAAACGTTAACCTAATCAACAAAACAGTAATCTTTTTGGGAATGGATACAAAACCCCCTAAATTTGCAACTTCGATTCTAGAGACCTTTGCATGAAATATCAACTCAAGACAAGTTTGTTTGACTTCCATCATTATAACTTTAATTAAAGCGTTAGTAATCAGATGGAGATCTCAAAACTCGATCTCTAATAAACTTCAAGATTACCTGAGAGAGCTTAACATGTAAAAGCAAACCATCTATTACATTTGAATTAAAAAGCATTACCTTAAGCTGTACCTCAGCAACACTTGTTTCATCACAAACCTCCAAGAGCAATGCCTGAAGAAAGTTTCAGCCATTAAAACAGTTTGTAACTAAAAAGATGAAACGTGTGAGAAATAAGCTTTCATGATTCCCCCCTAAAGGATTTATATACTAAGCATCACTAACACATGAGAGGTAGATACCACCACCCCTACGGCCCTACCTTTTAAGGTTGTAAAATCTGAATATTATCAATTAAAATACCAAGCACAGCTTTTTGCTTCTTTGTTTCTTCCAATTCTCAATACTAGCTAGAGGGTGTTAAAATGGTGCTAATAAATAATTTAAGTGAAGGATGCACACATCTTGTATGGAAATGATGAGTATGACATCTATAACATAATGCTTAGAATATTTTTTATTTTGTAAGCGTTATCGGAATAAAATTCTCTTTGCACATAATGCACAAATTATGTTAACATGCATCATGAAAAAGCACGTTGAAAAGAAGCCAACATACCTCAAATGCATTGGGGAAAGTGGTGCGCACAGCATGTTTCTCTATTGAGCCTTTTGATCTGTTGTTTACTGGAGCTGTCCAATAAGGTCATTAAGTTATAGTCAATGCTATGACTAAAGGGCAACATATTCATGAACTGCTATCAAGAAAGCTACAACAAAACAAACAAAAGAGAATTGCAAAGCTTTTGCTCCCTCCTGTCCAATCAGATTATCCACCTTGAAATTTCTGACTCGCAATGTTGCAAGGCACGAGTTTCCAGGAGGATGTTTTTAATTAATTGCATATTAGGGACATTCAATTATTTCAAATTGAACATGTTCATTATACTAATTCGAAAAGATATCCCATGGCTATAGTCAAATCAGGAAGGGAATACTTAAGGGAAAAGACGGAATGAATGTTAGGATTTAAAAAAAAAAAAAAAAAAACAAGCTAACAATAAAGAACACACCATCAGAATTGGATGACACAGTTGTTTCAGGTGTCTTTGCACATGACACTACAATTCTTGCTTGCCTGGAGGAGGAGGTGAGCTTTCCAACAGTGAGGGATTGGCAGTGCGATCGAACCACAGTGGGCCAGGAAGCCAGATCAGGCTTCTCAAGCGAAGAACAGGCATGTAAAATGCTGCCAGCAGAAACTATGATGCAGAAATACCAAGTTCCACACAGAAAAGCAGTGTTGTCTCAGTGTCATACCATCATTATGCTATTATAGGCCAATTAAAGACAAAATGACGCATCAAGGGTAAATACACATAATCACATCATATTTTTATTGCTCCTAAATACAGATAGAATTCACAAAACAGTACAAGATTTGGATATTATAAATCTGGGACCAGAAACAACAATTAAGCACAGAATGAAGGCAGAATATACATTATATATTTACAGAACAAAGCCACACTTTCATGCAGTTCAGCTGAATAGGCCGAACTCCAAACGTTATAAAACAAATTTCGAACACAGAAAGAGTCCACGACTCCATTCTCACTGATTTTTTAAGAAGAATAAAACTAATGACAGTCTTAGTAACCAAAGCTATACATGTTCATTGGGAAAGTAGTAGTAGTGCGTGTTTTAACTCTTTTAAGATTATCACCACATCCTAAAGGCGAAAAGAGAGTTCAGAACTTGCTTGAATCAGAGTTTTTACAAAGTATATAGGTGCAAATTATGTTCATCTGTAGCATAAAACATGGGTCATGCTATCATGTTATGTCCTCTTCCATATAAATCTCATCTTAATTCTTAACCATCCCATCAAAAAAATAACTAGTATGTATGATAGAATTCTGAAGAGTATGTAACATAAGTCCACAAATCCCTCCCTAACCATAAAACTCCAATCAAAATCACTACTGAATCAAAATGATGTTTGAATTATTATCCCCTGGATAGCTGAGAATACCCATGGCTTTCACACTACTAGTAAATTGTAATGATCAGGGTAGGGTAGCTGAGACAGTATCCACAATGAAGACCTCCGAAGTAGGCACCAATCCAAAGAAGTTGAGGTAGACCGACTGAAGCGGTAAATCAAGACAAGACACAATTGAATCTCAAAGATCATATGGCAAGAGGTGAAGATAAACACGGGATGATTTATATGAGCGATTCATGTAGCCGGCCCCATCATTTTTTGTATTAACTCTCCCTTAGTCCCTTAGCCGACCCCGTCATTGTTGTTAAAATCATCAAAAGCCTCAACAACTGGGCAAATGTTCATGGAAGTGCCAATCTACACTACAACCCAACAAAGTCCCTTTGTAATTTTGCTACATTAATCACAAATGTAACAAGCAGGAAACCATATTTCGCAAAACTTGATCTGATTTATGCAACACTACTTAGCCACATAATCAATACAGTAACTTTTATCAGTCTATAGTACTATTAGTCTATTACTAATTCGACATAATCACCTCAATTGCCACTAATATATAGGGGGGAAATTAGTCATTCAAACTTTCCCAAATTAAATCAATCATAGATATGACCAACCAATCAAAAATTACAGGTTGAAGTTATAATATCATACAGCAGAAGATAATTTGTGATAAAAACTAAACACCCCATCAACACAATTACAATTCCAATCTAGAAAAAGCTGGGAAAAGGGGTTGAATTGATCAGACATTAATAGACAAGCTGAACAAAATTACACCTAAAAACAGCATAAATCAAACAAGAAAATGAAGAACAATAGCATACAGAAACAAAAGGGATGATAAAGGAGAGAGGAGATAGAGAAAGGCTTACGACGGAAGGCGGCAGTCTCCATGAAAATGAATTGGAGAATCAAACAAGAAAATGCAGGGAAAATGGAGGAGATCTGTGGGATGAGAGAGAAAGAAGGTGGGGTAGTAAGAAGAAAGTCTAAGAAGTTGGAGGAGAAGGTGAGGAAGAAGTAGTATTGCCTAAAATTGCTTCGAAATGTCCGCCCCTCTCTCTTTCTTTATGTCTTAATTGTGAAAGTTTAATCTTCACGGCCGTGCGCAGGTTCTCAATTTTAGATATCAAAACTATTCCCGGTTAGGGCCTTAGCGAGTAAGACCCTGAGTGGGTGAAAGGATAAAGGAATCTCCACCCTTAAGTTGCTCGTAAAGGAAATTACATAATCTTAAGTTTGTGTGTTTCACTCCTTACTATTAGACCATGTAATCCTTGGTTCTTTCTTTAAGTTTTTATCCTTACTTTATGAGTAATCCACTGATCCCTCACTAATTATCATTTTAGTTTACTTTTATTTAGGCTAACGAAGCATAGCTCCACCAAAAATATAATACTGAAAAACTATTTCGTGTAGAGCTAGAAAAAAGTTGTGTCGTGTTGTGTCTTGATCTCGTGTACATTTTGTGTTGTTCACAAAGCTTGACAAAAATTATACAAATTGTAAGATGATTGCATAATTTGACTAGCTTATCAAAATAGGTCATGTCAAGGTTAGCTTTGTGATGTGTTGTGTCATCTTCATGTGTTGTTTTCGTGTTTGTGTCGTGTTAGTTTCAGTCAGATTATTGGTCGTGTAATAGACGGCTAACTCTACTTACATGGCTTTACTAATCATCTTGGGTGTCGAAAGAGCCAAAGGGTAAATATTGATTACAAAAAAACTCTCACTTAATCATACACCTATTCAGCACATCAAACCTTTCTCAAACTCCAATTTGTGTGTTTAATTAATACAGTACTTTATACTCGTATTTGTTAAGACCTTTTGAAAACAAAAGTAGTATGGAGTAATTATATTCAAATTCATACACTAACAAAGTGTTGGCTCACTTGGTAAGACTCTTATCTCAATTCCTAATTTGATGCATGTTCGAATTCTACCAATTGAGGGTACTTGGGAGTATAGATTCTCTTACTCTTCCCTCTACTTTTAAGGGTGTGGCCTGTAAATATTGGACCAAAAAAAGTGTAAGGGAGGTCTAGTCATGATCTTCTTACAATTTTTTTTAAAAAAAACTTGAATAAGTAATCCGTAACTAATCGAGAAATTCCTCAATAAGTAAAACCGACCACATCGTGTGGACGGCCACGTGAAAATTTGTAAAAAAACGTGCCGGGAAATACAGCAATTACCAAATCCTAGTATGATAGTAGTGTAGTACCTACTTAAGCAGCTAAGGAAAAGCTCAAGTGGCCGAGTTAGTGGCGTTTCTACAACCGGCGACGGCGACCTGGTATTCGCTATTAAATCTTATGTTCAATGTATTATTATGTAATTGCATTATTTTTGTTCTTGTTTAATTTGATAGTAATTCAATTCCTAGGGTTTAGATGATAGAAAATTTCATCATTTTTTGTATGATCATAGCTGGAACATTTTTTTTTTTCTCAATTGGGTTTATTTTGAACGTTTTTTGACATGATAGATTTACTTTTTTCCTCTCTTCTTTAATTTTTGTAGGGAATTATCTTGTTTTGGTTAAATTACTGAGTTCAATCTAATTGCATATTCTACACTTAAATATTAATTGGATTAATTTTAGTGCATAATTTTATTTTATTAATTTTTTTTTGTAAAAAAAACCTGCATTGCGCATTGTCATTGCTTTACATTGTCGTTGTTCTACATGTTAATTACAATTGCTTAATCAAATTTTGTGTTATTGTTGATTTGTTAGTTCTTGTTATCATAGAAAATTTAGTCTATTGAAAGTTGAAAACTTGAAATCCAATTAATGAAATCCAATTAATTTAGTCTTTATTGCTAATTTGACTTGTTCACTTGTAAGTAGGATACCTTTAGTTATAAACTTATAATGTCTATTTTCATAGAGGTGATATTGTATAATGACTCTATTAGTCTATTGTGAACTATAGACTCGTTTCGTATATTATTTTTTGCGCCACTGGGTGTAGTTGCATTAACTAGAGTAATTGAAGAAAACAGTTGATCAACTTGCTGCCCTTTAACGGCTTCACAAGCCATACGGGTTTGTAGGTCAAATAGTTAATTACTGATAAAATTTGAAAGAGAAATATATTACATTACAGTGCAGCATAACATTAGAGATAAGCTAAACTTCAATTTATCTACATTCTACATGGTTACCCCGCTAGGCCTCTAATCTAGCTACATTAAAGTGAGCTGCAGAGTCTCTCTGAACTCAGCCCTTCTCGTTTCATTGTACAATGTCCTGTATTTGTTTGGCCAGTATGTTAATCCAATACAACCCGCTAGTTCCCATTCCATTGTTTTCTTCCCGATAGCTGATTTGTCCACCTTCCAACATACCGTCTCTGCATACTGATCTCCTGCAAATATGACCCCTCCCTGTCTGGTAAAAGGCCTGTATGCACTAGAATACCGGTGTTTAAACCATGCCTTAGGCTGAAACAATTTCATCGCAGAAGGCTTAGACGAAAAGACCTCTCTTCCATTTCCACTGTCATGCAGAAACCAGTTCAAACCCCCACTGTCACCCTTAGCAGTCTCCTCAAATTTCCATGGTGTGAAGACTGTTGTCGTGGTCTCTCCTGCTGATATTTGTACTCCCACTTTGTTTAGAGGCTCGAATGATCCTTCTATTGACTTCTCTATTCCTATCTCCTTCTTGGGATTCTCTGAAGACTTGCTTACTGAGACGCTTAAGATGTCTGCCTGAGATGCTGGAGTGACCTGGAGTGAGATTCTTGAAGGGAAGTGCTTTTCTGCTGCCCCTGCTCCTCGATCATTTAGGATTTTCTCACTTACAAGTCGGATGACATCTAGTCTGCAAGAGAAGATTTAATATAAAACATAAATCAAACTTTGTACTTGCAAGATTGAGCAAAATACTTTAATAAAGCCAAGAAGAAAATGGTACGGAGTACATTTCAGTATTTTCAGAATATTGAAGATTAATTCTAATAAAATCAAATTACAAGTATATAGATGTGCATGTGTAAATATAGTATATAACTAAATACCTTATATTGTCGATGTTTACCATTACTTCTATCCATTTGTCCCTTACTATGGTTTTATAGTTGAGCTGAATGACACCCTCCAGATGGTGGTAGTTTAGAGAAAAAGCTAAACGTTCATCAGCTGAACCGTTTGTGTTCTCGACTTCCATGGTTATTAGAGGGCAATATAGCTGAACTTTCCACAACCCAGAAGTTGAAAAACCATGAGAATACAGAGGAGAAGGTCCTTTGAGGATGCGATTAGCTGCTCTTAGCTCCATTTTCCAGTTTGTGATAGCAAGATTTAGGCATCTCATCCATTGCTCCTCGGTTTTAGACCCTAAGAGCCTTATGAGTTGCTTTGAGGCTTCACGAGATTGGGAAGTCGAAAGCATATCTTTTAGTGATTTAAGGCAATTGTAACGAAGATCAGTAGGAGCTTCATAAATACAAACTAAGAAAACTAAGGTAAGAAAGGAAACATTGAAGATGTCTTTCAGGTTAGGCGGAGGGATAAATTTGGGGATTATGAAGGGATGAGTTTGTTTGGCAGGTCCATATTTGAGAACATCTTGGATGAAATTTGAAATGAGATTGTATATTGTGTTTTCATCACTCAGGAGGTTTGAGGAATTACTAGATTCATATACTGGTTTTGAGATCCAAAGGGTTACAGGGAGACTAAAGTTTGCGAAAATGGCAAAAGAAAGTGATTGGGTTGAAATGTTTCTGGTTATGTTGAGACTAAGGGTTGCCATTGATGTGTTTGATGAGCATATGCATGTTGACATGGAATCCCTCTTCCATTGAGTTGGTGGTGGAAGGTTTTGAATCCATGCCCATATATCGGCATTTCCACATGTAACAATATCCATATTTACTCTCTGCGATTCAAGGGCAAGCTTTGAATCTATTTATAGACTCAGAATTGATTGGGAGGAAGAAACTTTTTTTGTAGCTAGATTCCAGCAAGGTGAAAAAGTCAAAAGGAAGCAATAATAATGCTAGAAAGTATAAAGAACATAGAACCTTAAGAAGGTTGATTAATTATATATGAGGCCTATGATTGGTGAATCGCGCAAGAAATCGATTCTTTGGGGATGTCTTGTACAAGAATGAGATGCCTGGTAGCAATGTTGGATATGAACCAGCTTTATTTGGTAAAATTCTGTTAGCTTAAGTTACTGCAAGCTGAAGCAATATGCCTAAGTAAACACCTCCTCTGAGTTCCTTATGAGATTTGTACTGCTGACATCTCATAATCTGATGAGTCAGATATTAACCGCCTTAAAGTCGTGGTTTTTAATAAGGTGATTAGATTATATGATTAAAAATCTAGTTGGACTTATCTGAAAGTCTGTTTCCAATCACATTTACAGTTTACTAATAGAGGAAATGTATAATGTGAGGAAAGTTGAAGTTGTATATACATTGCTAATTGTAATGTATGATATCAGCTGGAGTATAATTGCTCATGTCATGGCATCTTAGATATTTCTGCTTGCTTGTTGAGCATAGGAGGTAAAGCCTTTGTGGAAAATAACTGATGTTTGGTAACAGTTTTTTTTTTTTTTTTTTTTTTTTTTTTTTTTTTTTTTTTTTGAGGAAGATGTTTGGTAACAGTTTCATTCTTACTTTGTTTTTTTCTCTGAAGCTTACCTATTTTTACCCTTCATTTTTAGAATTTGAGGCAGAAAATTAACTGCTTGTTTTTGCAGGTATAAGTGTTACACAAGTTAGTTCAAGTTAGCTTATGATAAATGATTACCGTTCATATTGGTACGTTGTATGTAGAAGGTGAACTCAAGTACATGTACACATAATGTAGTCGGATGTATTCAAATTAGGCAAAAATACTGTCTGTATTTTTTATTTTTTGTTTGGGGCAATTTTTCATGTTTGCTATATTTAAAAATTGATACTCTGCATTATTTAAAACTTTCTTAGGGTCTGTTCATATTTACTTAATTTCAGTTCAGTTCAATTCAGTTCAGCTCCAATCAGTTCAGTTCAGTTCCAATCAGTTCAGTTCAGTTCAGCTCTTAATTTCCCTCTCACATAAAATATTCATTTCAGCTCAATTCAGTTCAGTTCAGTTCCAATCAGTTCAGTTCAGTCCAGCTCCAATCAGTTCAGCTCAGTTCAGTAAATATGAATAGGCCCTTAGTCAGATGTCCGAGATTTTCTCATGCTTATATAGGCCTCTATTTGCCATGAAAACATTTGTTTATGATATTCTTGTTGGCTATATTAATTCGTTAAAGACTTAAAGTCACGGATTAGTACTAAAAACATCAAATTGAATACCATCTACAACACGTCTCTTACAATATTTTCTAACCCGAAACAAAGAAAATAATGCCTCATAAGGTACTGTACGTCGCGTATAACCTTGCTACTCCCATCAAGAGAAAATCATATACGTATATATGTTAATACCATTATACTATTATAGTATTGGTGAATCTGTTCAAAATTAGAGGCTGATATCTTCTCATCTTCTTCACGCCAAGGAATGTTTGTTACTACTATGTTGGTGGACGAAATAAATAACAAAACAATTTGAAATGCGAGTCAAAAGATAGATGACGCTAAATAAAATAATAGGGTTAGGCAGAAATTCTAGTATATCCTCAATGTGTATCCTTGATGTAAGCTCAATATCAATCATATGCTAGGAGACAAGATTATAATTACGCAACAACATTAGAAGATGATAACTCATTCATACATAATCTAATTTTAGAAAGGGTAGTGTGCACCAAAAAAAAAAAATTAGAAAGGGTAATAATAGAATTTTACAATATAAAATACAGTACTCCGCAGATATTTAGATGTGGATTTTTTTTTTTTTTTAATTTTTTTTTTTGAAAGCAAGATGTGGAATTATATTTACTAGTATTGACTATAATTTTAAAATTTTTAAAATCACACTAATTATCATTGTTATGTCATTTATAACCATCTACCAAATCAAAATGTATGAAATTTATAATTAAAATACTAATATTTTATTTTATTTTATTTTTAAAAAATCAACTTCTCTCTTTAAAGGGCACTTGTGTCAGTGTGTCACAACTCACAACTCACAACTCACAACAGGCGGAAGAGAGACTAAGACATGTTGTTCAAATGTACCACATAAAGCCACACTCATTTTTTCTGGAGTTGATCCAAACTACTCGTAGCAAAATTTGCTAAATCTTAGAAATGATATTGAAAACTTAAATTAAAATCTTGTCTACATATCTGCACATAAAACGCATACACTCCCATGTTTTGCTATTACAGCTAAAATATTTCTTTATTTTTTTTATTTTATTTTTTTTTTTGATTTTTTTTTAATAAGCAGCTAAAATATCTTTGGATAAGATGGAATATATCCTTTTTATTTTTATAGGTTTGAAATTAAGTCATATGCTTCTTAGAATCAAAGTGGCATCATCTTTTTCATACATTTATGACTTTTGGTCATAAATTTCCGCCAAAAAAGTACTTAGTTTTAGGTAGTGACTTTAGAACTTTGAAGCTAAAAGGATGTGCACACCCCACAAGTTGTAATTAATGAATAAAATGCCAACCTAGCCCAAGCTATGTTTATAGTAATCCCACATTAATGCACTCAATCAACATCAACTTGAAATTACTCTGAAATTAGGAATACAAAATTAGTCCTAGGATGTAAAGAGGCTAAAAAATGTTAAACTGTACGAACAATTAGTTCTAGAAAGAAATAGTTTTAACATGAAGCAGAAAAAAAAGAAAGAAAGTATCAGTAAGGTAGAGCACAATTTGTCAATTTCCTATGCATTGGTCACAAGCCAAAATCAATATCTTGAAGGTGAAAATCATTTCTCGGCACAAAGTAACTATGATGAAACAGTTGAGCATTTGTGCAAAAAATCTTAATTGACAGCTACACCATTTCCTTCCATGGTCGAGTGAAACAACTTCTCATTGTAAAATATACGAGTATCAGAATTGATGATTGCATTTCTTGTACACTCTATTCACACATCAGCAAAACCAGAGACAAAGATTTGGTAAATCTCTAACATCCATGTCGAGAACCTTGAAAAAGAATGTGTTGGCTTGTTGCCCAGAAAGAAATACAGCAAACAACACAAACACCTCTTAGCAGATAGAACAACCCTCCTGGAAAAACATAATCTTCTGTAGACTGTAGTACTTATTCCTTTTTTTTGGGCTTGGAGGAAGTTGCTACGTCAGAACATCATCAAATTTGTTGACGTCTGAACAACAAAAGGTTCCATTAACAATCGAGTCAAGAAGTAAAAAATCACCCCTAAAGCAATTGAAATAGGCAAGGCTGGTAGAGCTCGACGACACACGGACAACAAAATGAGAGTACAAGCAAGCCCTGATATAATAGCAAGGTAACAAGCATATACTGTCATAAGATCATACATAGCAGCTCTACCCACAAGAACACTGTAAAACACAAAATCTCCTAGTCCAAGTTTAATACCAGCAGTCATGGATTCCTCATTACCATCACCACCATCTCTCCCCTCTCCAGCAACCATCTCCACTAGGGGTGACCTTTCTTCATCTACCACATCAATCTCACTTGAATTCGCTACCACCAACGGTATTGTTTCCCCCTGATCACCACCCCTTTCATTCCTGATTCTTTCTCTTTCATCATCAACTGCTATCTCCTCCTCATTAGAATGATTTCCAACAGTTGTTGACAGATTCTGAAGCTCCACTGACGAATTATCTGAAACCCCACCAACCAAAAGACCCAAACCCCCATTTCTTCTTCCCCCGCCAGACGTGGAAACTGTAGGCCTTGCCTCATAAACTAAAGCTGGAAGATCATCATCCCTCGACTGAGACAGTTCCACTAGAATCTTCAATGGGCCACCAGGAGCTAAAACTGCAACCAAGTCATAAACTGCCAAAGCAACCAGCAGCACCCAGGTAGTCCATTCAGGTAATTGGGTAAACCAAGCAGCAGTAATGATCCCCAAAATCACAGTGTAAGTTTGGGTAATGATAATTGGAACCCCTCTGCCGAATACTGAGAGTACCCCAAGTACAGAGAAGTTAAAAAGAGAGAGAAAACACGTGGGGGCATCAAAGGGGAGAGAGAAATGGCTGATGAGAGAGAGAAAAATGGCACCCCCCATAGTGGTGAGGATGAGAAAAGCAGATAGGCGCATATAGTGTTTGAGAAAGTTGGTGAAGTTATAGTAGTAAAGGAGGACAAGGACGAAGGTGACTACTGCAATGAGTACAATAAAAACAGCAGCATTAAGAAGAGCGCCTTCAAATTTTTGGGTTGTAGAATCGGATGGATTTTCTGAATATACAAGGTTGGCTGCAGTGACAATGGGAGTTGGAGTAGGGGAAGATGGGAAAGAAGAGGACGGAGAAAGAATGGATACCAAAAGGACAACTAGGAGCATACAAATTGAGACAGGGGACATTACCCCGATTAGTTCTATGCCAAGGGAATCAAGTATGCTCCCCTCCATTGCAGCGACTTTGTGCAGATGAGAAGAGAAGACAAGGGACTAGAAGGTCAGGGACACGCCATTGAGGGGCTTTTTTGGGTATGGAAATAATGAATGAGCCCAAACAGAATGATTCATTCACACAGATTTATGAGCCGTATTTATTGAGGTGTTCCATGAATTTTCATTTGTCCCTTTAGGCCTTTACACTAGTTGTTTCAACATGGACAAACAACAGTGTTGATAACTGTCCCAATGGAGTCCTACTATGATCTGCACAGAGTAGAAGCCCAAAAATTTAGTTTGACACCATAGCAGCCAACATTCTAAATGAATTAAATCTAATCCTATCAAATCCAACAAAAAGCTTCACCAAATTAACTATACAATAATTCAATTGCAGATAACTACATCAATTATAAAATAATTTGACTTAAGCAATCATCACCGATAATGAAAATAACTTGCATAAGTTCCAACATGAAACCTAAGAACCCTTTATACGTAGCACAAACAATAAAGCCAATTGTATCATTGTCAAATAACTAGCAACTTTGTTAAGCAAAGGCAATATAGTTAGCTTGGAAAATCATTAATCACTAACAAAGACCCTATGATCCCACAGATTAGTATAGCTATGCCAAATACTTATAGGGAAACAAATCCACAAGATAGAACCACAAATTCACACAGGTTATCTTTCTTTGTCTCCTGCAAGGTTTAAACATCAAAAAGGTTGAAGAACAAGAAAACTAATATCTCTACTATTATTTTCCTTCTTTTTATAATGGAAATTACTTCATGAATGAAGTAGAGTAAATCACATTCTATACATGCTAAATTTGAGATGGTACAATTCTCTCTTGTGATCCTTGAAAAGAATGGTGAATCCTCAAATTGACCTAATTCTGTAATCACTGGCCAAATTTCTCCTTAACATGTTCTGCACATATGCATGTTATAGCTTCAGAATGCAAGAGAAACTGCAGTCAACGATGAATCACTTCATCAGAGACTCAGAGTGATACCTCCGATGAAGATAGACGCACACTAGAACTTCAGAGTGCAAGAGTGAGGCAGAAGATGATGAAGCACTAATCACTACTCATCAGTGATCAGTCATACCTCCAATGGAGGCAATCTACAAATTTTTGGTAATCTTTGTTTAACTTCATTATTTTGATTGTAGGCAACCTACAATAATCAAGCTAGATGTACAAAATATAACGGAAACTAAGGTATACAGGCAAGGTTCCTTGAGCAATCCTCAAACTAAACTACCTGTACAATAAACTACCTATACAAAAACATGGTAGTTTAGTATAAAAGATGCAGTTGAACCTACACATTGAGGGCTGCATCAATGACTATGCAACATCTAGAAAACCTAATAAGCTATAACAACACATAAATAAGGAGCTAGAGATCAAGAAAGATCAATAAAATTCACTCTCTTTTTCAATTTTCAAAATACCCTCACAAACTTATAATTATCACTAAGTACATGCTTAATAGATCACTTAAGCCAATCTAAACATAGGTGAAAGATCTTATTTACAACCCCAATCTTACATTTTTTCTTTCTACTCTTAAAGGGTGGAGTTTTAACCAGCTTTTCACAACATGAAACTTACATACTTGGAACCAGAAATATCAAGTAACACCAATGTAATGCACAAGAGCATGGATTTTCAAGCATTTGCAACTGTACAACAAAAATCCAATTGGGAAAACTTAACCAATCTCTAACTTTCAACAATCATTGAACCTAACAAACCCTTTAAAACATCAAGTGCTAAAAATGGCAAACCCCATTTTCTTATAAATCATTTGACCTAATTGTTAAATAGCCCAGAAAAAAGGGGTCATGCATTTCCTAAATCAATAGACTAAATGACTAATTAAAATTATTTAGTATCAATAACTACACTAAATGCCAATAATCATTCATAAAACTATAACCCAAAACCCATTACAAAAAAAGCAATTTGAACTCAAATTAGTTCATTGATTAATAATTAGAGATTAGTAGTCTTACCTGAAATGATTCTCGAGCAAAAACCCACACCAACAGAGATAGATTAAGTAGAATTCCTCGCCAATTTGAAGCTGATTCTGGATTTGAAGCACAATTTCAAGAAATAAATCAAATTTAGAGAGAGAAAAGAGACAGTACAAATGAATAGTTTTGATCCAAAGATTGTAGTCAGTCTTACCACAAGAGGTAGCAGAAGTCGACTTTTGCGAGAAAATTCAGAGAAGAATGGGAGAGAGAAGGAATGATAGAAAGGGGAGTGGGAGACTATTGAAAGGAAATCTTGGCTAAACGACATCGTTTTGCTTGGCTGCCTCTTATTTTCCCAAGGAAATTGCTTGTTGCCTAAGAGTTTGTTCACATTTATTGAACTGAACTGATTGGAGCTGAATTAAAGTGAACTGAACTAAGCTAAAATGAATATTTTATGAGAGAGAGAAATTAGGAGCTGAACTAAACTGAACTGAAATTATGTAAACGTGAACAGACCCGAAATATGTAATTTTTATTTATTTATATTTATATTTTTTTTTAAGTACATAGAAAATAAAGGGCCTTTTAGGAAAAAAGTTAGGCATTATTGTAAATCAAGATTTGTCAAAGTTATTTCGATTAGGAGAAATAATTCATAACTAGTCAGTTATTGATCATTAGACATATATATTTAAAGGTAATGAGCTACTGTATTTCCTGCCCTCTTATAGTATCTAAAGTAACAAAATCACTTATAAAACAAGATCGATTTGACCATATCATGAACCAAATCAATGGAGATTCCCAATAGTATGATTGTTGACTACTTTTAATATGTATTATACCACATTAATTGCATGATTGCATCAGCTTTAAGCTAATATATTATCGTATGTGATATGACATGTAACTTGAAAACCAAAACGCACAACTACATCTTCAACCAGCCACATACAACTAACCACCGAGAGTCCGAGACCATTGTAACTGAGTCATAATCCAACATATTTACAGTCCATTTTAAAATCTTGTATAATAAAATTATACCTTAACCATACCATCAATTTGAATAACTACGTACCAATATCGTCTAAACGAAATTGATTCATTCAAACCAAACAATTCGCTTGTCACCTCTCTTTCCCTCTCTAAAATCATTGTTTAATTTGTTGTATCATCAATCATCCTACATCTCCATTTGTTTCCACAAAGAGCCAATTACAACTATAAGATCCACAATGTGTATGTGGGACCCCACCGACAACAGCCATTGTTAACCCAAAACACACCCCATTCTCAAACCACACACACCATAATCCCCAAATCTTGAATCCTCCCATCAACATCATCATCAACCAACTCTCCTTCTTCTTCTTCCTCCGTTCAACCGCCGGCAAACAATGTCGTCGCCGGCGACACTTCCGATGACAACCCAACAAGCCACCACCGCCGACAACTCCACCACCATCACAACCCCCGCTTTCCGCAGCTTCATCTCCCGCTTAACCACCTCTCTCCGTCAAACCTTCGCGCAACGCCGCCCTTGGTACGAACTCCTCGATCGCACCGCCTTCACTCGCCCCGAGAATCTCTCCGACGCTTTCTCTCGCATCCGCAAAAACGCCGCCTACTTTCGCGTCAATTACCTCTCTCTCCTCGCCGCTGTCCTCGCTTTCTCTCTCATCTCTCACCCTTTCTCTCTCCTCGTCCTTCTCTCTCTCCTCGCTTCTTGGATCTTCCTCTACCTCTTCCGCCCCTCCGATCAGCCCGTCGTCATCTTCGGTCGCACGTTTTCTGAGCGTGAGACGCTTGGGATTCTCCTCGTTTCTACTGTGGTTGTTATCTTCTTGACGAGTGTTGGGTCGTTGTTGATTTCTGCTGCTTTGATTGGGGTCGCCATTGTTTCTGTTCATGGAGCTTTTAGGGTTCCTGAAGATCTGTTTTTGGATGAACAAGAAGGTCCTAATGCTGGGTTATTGTCGTTCCTTGGTGGGGCTGCTTCCTCTGCTGCTGTTGCCGCCGCAAATCCTGCCGGAAGAGTCTGATTTTGAATTTTGAGGTATTGGTTTTGGTTTGATTTGATTGATATGATCTGATATTACAGGGGACAATTGGGGGGATTCTTTGGTTATTAGGGTTTTGTAGCTAGCTATTTTAATAGTTGATCTGGATCTAATACAAGAAATGTGTAGTAGATCTTATATTTGCTTTTGATCAATTTGCTAGCAGTGCAGTGTAATTTCTTTTTACTGAATGTAGTTATAATTTGATGAATTTGTTATGAAATATTATTGCTTATCAAAGAAATAGTATGATGAGCTTGTTCACTGATGTTAATTACTGATTGTTATTATGATGAGTTTATTCTAGTGAAGTTTCTTTTAGTTTGATGGGCTGCAATTGTTATCTTTGGTGGTGTAGCATGTTGAATTCATTCCTTGATTTGTCGAAGAGATGATGATTATATTTGAATTGAGCTCTTAATTAGTTTACACTCGTTCTTATGTAGTTTTATCATTGAAGGATGAATGTACGAAAAAGTGTGTTCTTGTGATTGTTGTCGACCATGTTAACCACCTCATAGATCACATGAACCTGGTAGGTTACATGTTTCGGAGTATGCTTTTTGACTTGACTTTATTAACAACTCATAGATAATGAGATGAAATTGTGTTGTTGAGATGGATCCTAATGACCTGAAAATAAATGAACCAAGCATTGTACATGATAGTCTTTACCAGGCTGCAATAAGTTGGCTGGGGGATGGGATTGGGGTGGTGTGGTGTGGTGTGGTGTTGTTGGGTGTAGTTTCCACTAGTATTGCTAAATTTGACTAAAGATTGGTGACGAAGTGTATGCATACGGTGCTAATGTATATTTACCGTGAAGATGAGCTATAGTATTTGAACTTAAGGGATGCAAGATCATGGAAAAGCATGGAGATTTTGTTGAAAAATCTTGAAAGATCAAAGATTTATCATAAACAACAGCTGCCATATTCTTGAGGTCTTTTGTTAGGTGTTCATTTCCATTTATGTCAATTCCATTGATTAGGTTATGGAGTATTCTATCTTGCATTATCTGAGATGAAATTTTTGGGTTGGGAGAGCCAGCGGCGTAAGGAAGGAATTTAGGTACCATTAGCTGGTAGGGTTCACAAAATTGAACTTAAAGACGTGACAAAGTACAGGTGGTGGTGCTTTTTCCCTGTGAGAATTATAGCCTTAGAGTTAGAAATAAAGCATGAATAAACTGATGAGGGAAGATGTTGCATTGTCTTTTGATTTAGGCAATTTAAGTATTACTGCTGGCTTTCTTGCTTCCTGCAGACCTGCACTGTTCTTGTTAGCAGATGGGAGATTAGCGAGTGATGCTTCATTATGTTTAGTTGGGGGCAAATATTTAAATTGGATGACTGTCTCATGTCAAAATTTGCAATTGCAAGAAGCTACCTACCATAGGGTTGCCAAAGTGCTGCAGGGGCTTTTGTTTTCTTATCATTTTGACTGTAGCACAGTTAGTTAGACTTGAATAAGTCATTGATGGACTAGTTGTTTTAGGGACAGTATAATTACATGCCGTGAAGATGCAATGCATACAGGATGGCAATATTATTAGAAAACTTTGTGGGTGTAGGAGTTTGAAATACAGAACATAGCTTTCATGACTTTGATACTTATTAGTTCAGAATGTTTTGTGTTGAAGGACGTTTGACCTGAAGTATGATGATGGTAAGATTAATGGTGGTTGCTTCCTTGGAGCTCTCTAGATATGTAGTTGGTGAGAGAAAATGGAATTCTGTGTGCTGTTTTTCTTTTAATCAAAATTCTCAAGAACAAAAGGTTTGTGTATCTGTTAGTCTGTATTTTATAAACCTGCAACATATCTGTTGGTTTGACCAGTGCCTACCAAACCTTTGAGCTACTGTATTTATGACGGAAAAAGGATTTAGCACAGGGTACTAGTCCTTACAAATCTGTGAAATCTCCTGTATGAACACCAAGCTCTAGCTTCTGGGAATACATACTGACTTGTTGAAGGATTATAATGCAATCAATGTGACTTTAATTGGCAGCAAGACATTCTTCATGATATTCATCTATAGGATGATGTCATTAGGCAGTTCAAACACACGATCATTCTGCCCACCACGGAAAATCCTTCTCAGACCCAATAGGCTTGGTTCACCATTGTTTCTCCTTTGAGTTTTGTTTCTCTAGATCAAAAAGATCAAGTCCTCTACATCTGAATCCACAAACTGTTGAAAGAAGTTAACCACTTGTGGAGAACTGGCCATTTTCTTAGTCACGACCAATTGATCAATTGGCTGGTTGCGTTCCTAAAATGAGCATAGATTTTCACTCTCTTGGAGATGTGAATGTTACATTGTCAGTACTCAGACACTCAGCAGTATGTGCCTAATCTGGTGCTATGGATATCAGGCTTTTCGGTTCTTCAACCTGCACTATCTAAATAGTTGCCCAATGCTGGCCCAACTGGGCGGGCTTGGGCTAGCCCAAAAATTGGGCCATAACATCAATTGGGCAAGAAGAGTGGGCCAGAGACTATTTTTGTTCTACTTGTTAAAAATTTGGGCTGAATAGGTGAAGTCCAAATTATTTTGATTTAGGACTTATCCTATGCCTACATTTAGACCTTCTGCTTAGAACTTTAAATTGTTGTTGTCTTGAAAGCTCTAACACTCTCTAGTCAATAGTCGTACAGGCAAGGATGGAAACTTATCGCATCAAGCTTTTATGATCAAGTCTTAGAAGTAGAGATATTTTTTATTTGGGTGTCATTTTCTTTGATGTCCTTATAGCTTCTAAGGTAGGTATCTTAAGCTCCTTTTCACAAAAATGACGATGGGGTTGTTCGTAGGCTAGTTAAATCAAGTCTTACTCGTAATTATAACTTTGTTCATAGGTCGAATCCCTTGTAATCCATGATTTGTTGATGAATAATGTAGCCTAACCAAATTGTTACCAAAAAAAAATGATATACATACGTTTTATTTTCTTTTTTCTTTTTTTTTTCTCCCCTTTTGTTTTAAGCTTAATCTCACATTCATAGATGTATCTATCAAGTACGGACTAGTTTAATTTTGGGCCAAGGCCATCACTACACACAACTACTACAAGGCTCCACCTAACCAAACTAGACATTTAAATGGATGTCAGTTTGTCACCCATACAAACTAGACACACCACTATACAAATTTTTTTTATAACTCAAATCCAACAAAATCTGACATTTATGTCATTGGCATTTTATTAAGGAGTAATTATTAATAACTAACAATATGGATTTGACATTGAATGTAAACATGCAAATGAACTGTCTGCTTAAATTGTTAGTTTAGATACAAAATACATTGTTTTAAAGAGTCTATCAATACACAGTCTAATGCGTTTTAGTGTGGTTGGTTATACTGTGTGGCCAGTTGACACACACCAAAACACTGACCAGATAACCTTTAACCGACCTAGTAATTTATGTTTGACCGAATAGCCCCAATCACATGGTGTGACCAGCCACATATAAAACTTGTGTATGTCGTTTCAGTTGTACTATCTGTTTCACAGGAATGGGTATAGTTTGAATTCCTTCATTATTAACAAATTTTGATTTGATTATTGTATATGATTTATATATAAGGGGAAAAAAATAATGTATGATCTTGCAAAATGAAAGAAGTATGTTAGTATGTGGGGTATGCATTATGTATAGTCAAGTCACCCTAAATTTCCCGAAAAAAAAAAAAGATGCCTCAAGATGTCATAAAAGCCATCCTTTTCCTAAGGTCATAGAAAAAAGTTACTTTTTATGGCTACATCTATAAATAGTTAGCCATTTTAATAGTGCCTTAATGGGTTAGAAGGGTAGAAGGAAACTCGAGTGCTAGAGATATGAATGCTCTCCAAACTTTGTACTACAATGTTTGTAGTGACTAGTGAGGCAAGTCATGCAACTTCAACCACCCCATATCCCCCATTAGTCTATTAATTTCGATGATAATGAAAGAACGCTACAAAAAATTGATATGTTTATGAATTTTCTATTTATCTGTAATGGCTAATATATAGATGTATAGATATAC
Organism: Chenopodium formosanum; assembly: GCA_024500155.1. Lineage (NCBI taxonomy): Eukaryota > Viridiplantae > Streptophyta > Magnoliopsida > Caryophyllales > Amaranthaceae > Chenopodium > Chenopodium formosanum. The sequence continues at coordinate 4,854,345 of CM044861.1, read as the reverse complement.
GACACAAATAAAACTAATCATTTTTAGTTGCTAACGTGTCGAAAGTACTTTAGAAGTCAATTGTCATTGCGATTTTATACATAAAAAATCTACCCTATAACAAGACCAAAATAAAAATTCTCACATTAGAGGAGAGTTAGAAGACTAAGGCGCATACCAACAAAATAAGATGAAATAACGTCTATTGCTAATGAACTATAATAGCAAACAATATTTGGAAAAACAAAATATAAGATGAAAACGTAAAATCAACCAATTATACTGATTCAATAGTATTTTTACAAATGAAGAGTAGCATTTAATTTGAGAGAAACAAGTAACATCTAATGAAAAATATGTTAACAAAGACAAGTATTCCATCAATCCTATGCAATACTCCATAATTAATTCTTTCCATCAATTTTACACTTTCATTAAAATGGAATTAAATTTGGACCACTATTTCTACAATGTACAAACAAGATAACGACCCTCTCTAATCTCTACTTTCTAGGCTATACAAGTATTTTGTCTATAAGTATACCTAAGATTGTATTTTGTTTGAAAGCATCATTCTTTCACACACTTGAATTATGCATTTAAAGCTTCATGTCATAATCTTCCAAATCTCAACACCTAGAACTTCCAAACTCATTATTTTAATCATATTATTAAAGAATAAAAAAAGTTGGTAACAATTTTATGTACAACAACTAACACATAATAGTAACAAAATTTTGAAAAGTAGTTATAAAATTACATTATTTAATTAATAAAAACAGCAAAATGACACACAAAAAACTGTTGGGATTCAACCTCGTATAATCCCCCCAAAAGTTCACTTTTTTATGCACTTATTAATGAACCCATGCAATTACCAATGGCATTTTCTGTAATTTAGTCAAGGTTCAGAACATATAACTCACATAATAACAAGAAAAAGTAGCCGTTAGATTTAGTTTATAAAGATTTAAAATTGACTCATTTCTCAAAATTTTGTAGTAAATTTTAGAGAGATAAAATAATTTTTTTTGTAGAGAGAGAAAGAAGGAGAGGAAAAACTAGCCGTTAAGAGGCGCCTCTGAAGCATTTGCAAAACTGACAGTTTGTCCCGGGTTTTTTAACTTTTCACGTGATTTTTCTCTCTCATCACGTGCTGTTATGATACTCAAAAAACGTCAACCTTAACTACAAAACCCTCCTCTTCTCTGTTTTATTCCCTGTTTCATCAACTCATTTTCAGCTCCTCACCTAAATTTTTAAATTTTTTTTTTTCAAAAAAACCCATTAATTTTTTCAAATTTTAGAAAATACCCAATTTCTCAAATGTTGATTGAAACTCAAAAAAAGAAGGGTAAATGGAAGATACAATCCAAAGAAAAAACCCCATTTGGTGGTTTCGATTTCGGTTTCGGGTTTAAGTACAAGAAAGTGTTGATGTTGGTGCAATTGTTGATGATTTTATGTCAACAAGGTTGTTCAAGTGAGAGTGGATATGATGGGGTGGTAATTACACAAGCTGATTATCAAGGTTTACAAGCATTTAAAAATGAGTTAATTGATCCAAAAGGGTATTTAAGGAGTTGGAATGATAGTGGAATTGGTGCTTGTTCAGGTGGTTGGGTTGGAATTAAATGTGCAAAAGGTCAAGTTATTGTAATTCAACTTCCATGGAAAGATTTAGGTGGTAGAATTACTCAAAAAATTGTCCAATTTCAAGCACTTAGAAAGCTTAGTCTTCATGATAATCTTATCACTGGTTCAATCCCTTATTCTATAGGCCTTCTTCCTAATCTTAGAGGTGTCCAACTCTTTAATAACCGGCTTTCGGGTTCGATTCCGGCTTCATTAGGCCAGTGTCCTTTGCTTCAAACCCTTGATCTTAGCCATAATTTTCTTACAGGAAAAATCCCTCCTAGTCTTGCTAATTCTACTAAGCTTTATTGGGTCAATTTGAGCTATAATTCCTTGCAAGGTCCTATACCCGGCGAGTTAACTCGTTCGAGTAGCCTTAGTGTTCTTTCTCTTCAATACAATAATTTATCAGGACCATTGCCTTCTAGTTTGGGGAAACTTTCTAGTATTAGGACATTGGACTTGTCCCATAATTTTATCAAGAGTAGTTTTCCAAAAAGTATTTCAAGGCTATTCTCTTTAAACACATTGAATTTAGAGAGTAATTATCTTGTAGGAGATTTGCCTGAAGATATAGGTAACCTTCATAATTTGTCTATGCTTAACCTTAGGAGGAATCGAATCGAGGGCCGAATTCCTCAATCAATGGGCAATCTTTCTACCCTTAAACAGCTTGATTTGTCCTTCAATGATTTCAGTGGAGAAATCCCAAATTCACTTTCTAATTTGGAAAGTCTTGGTTTCTTGAATGTGTCATATAATAGCCTTTCTGGTTCAGTTCCAACTGAACTTTCTGAAAAGTTTAATTCAAGCTCATTTATTGGGAATCTTAGATTATGTGGGTTTAGTCCTTCATCTCCATGCCCTTCAGAAGCACCATCACCTTCAATTGGCATCTCAGCAGAAGCGAAAAAAGGCCGAAAATTGAGCATTAAAGACATAATTCTGATAGCAGCAGGTATACTTCTAGTGATCATGCTCACACTTTGCTGCATACTACTCTTCTGCTTGATCAAGAAAAGGTCTGTGTCAGGACAAGATAAGGAGGGTGTTGCTGCCACGGGGAGGGCCTCACAAGCCGAGAAGGGAGGCCCGTCTGGTGGACCGGAGGTTGAGACAGGCGAAACCGGGGGTAAACTGGTTCATTTTGATGGTCCAATGGTGTTTACAGCAGATGATCTTCTGTGTGCTACTGCTGAGATTATGGGGAAGAGCACATATGGAACTGTTTATAAGGCTACATTGGAAGATGGAAGTCAAGTTGCTGTGAAAAGACTGAGAGAGAAGATTACAAAAGGACAGAGAGAATTTGAAGCTGAAGTTAATATGATTGGCAAGATTAGACACCCAAATCTTTTGGCATTGAGGGCCTATTAATTAGGGCCTAAAGGAGAAAAGCTTCTTGTCTTTGATTATATTCCTAAAGGAAGCCTTGCAAACTTTTTACATGGTAAGAAAACTTGTTTGATCTTACTGTAACTTATTTTACTTTCTAATGCTGTTAATATGTGATTCATGATCATATTTCTGAAGTAATTTGCTGTTTTCGATTGCAGTTCGAGAGCCAGACACACGGGTCAACTGGCCTACAAGAATGAGGATGATACAAGGAATGGCTAGGGGACTCTTTCATCTTCACAACAATGAGAATATAATTCATGGCAACCTGACATCAAGCAATGTCCTCATTGATGACAGGATCAGTGCCCAAATTTCAGACTATGGACTGTCAAGGCTAATGACAGCATCAGCTGCAGAAAATGTGATTGCTACTGCAGGAGCCTTAGGGTACCGAGCTCCAGAGCTGTCGAAGCTTAAGAAGGCCAACACGAAGACTGATGTGTACAGTCTAGGGGTGATCATCTTGGAGCTACTGACAGGGAAGTCTCCCGGGGAAGCGCTGGATGGTGTAGATTTGCCGCAGTGGGTGGCTTCCATTGTTAAAGAAGAGTGGACTAATGAGGTTTTTGACTTGGAGTTGATGAAAGACGCGTCAACTATTGGTGATGAGTTGCTCAACACCTTGAAGTTGGGCTTGCATTGTGTTGACCCTTTGCCAGCTTCGAGGCCAGAGGTTCAGCAGGTTTTGCAACAGTTGGAGGAGATCAGGCCGACTGATACTGCAACTACTTCGGGTGATGACGGTGGTGGTGATCCATCAGCTAGTGATTAAGATTTAGAGGGTTTCTTTTAGGGATTTTTGGTGTTTTGATTAGTAGTCTTGATCATCTTTTGCTAATTGAGTTTTGTATATAGAATTCTATTACTATTTATTAGTTGCTCCTAAATGATCATAAATTAGTAGGTTTGTTAAATTCTCTTGTTCCCATCCATTAAGGAACAAGAGACCTATTTTATTCCAAGTAAAGTCCATTCTTTAATGACTTCCAATACTTGGTCTCTGTTTGATTATTGTTTAATTACTGCGACACCTGAAGCTCAAATTGAAACTGTATTGCTGCTACATCCTCTTACAAAATAAACTCTTCCGTCTAACTGCATTAGGATTTAGGAATAATAACTAAGAACATAAAATCGAGATTACTAAAAATTAGGAAGTCACTTATAATGCTAAGGCAAAATAAAAACGAGACATCTCAGTAATTTGCTGCTTCAATTCAAAATAACATTCACACCAGCAAAGCACAGTATTAGAGTATATACAAGATTGAATACATTCTGAATGACTTGAATTAAGTTGAAATGTGATGGTACACAGCTGAAGCCTCAGACAATGCAACAGATATGATAACAAGATTCTCAACACAATTAGTGAAATAGGTAACACGGACCTCTTCAATAATTAGCTATGTACAGAACGTGGAAAAGGGTTCTATAAAATGAACATAATTGTTCTCAATTGTACAGAAAATTAGACTACAAAAACAACAGAACAAAAATTGTACAGTATATACATGAAATACATCAACTAACACCATTTCCGTATCCTTTTGTTTCATCGGCAACCTTTTCCCAAACACTAGCCATCTTTTCTGCAAATCCTGCCTGCAAAAGCAAGTATTATTTTGGTTAAATTTTGCCAAATAATAACCACAGGAAATACAAACAATTACATAATGCATCAGCATATCTATGCATGATAATAGAAATGGTGTTTAGCTTTGAGAAAGTTACAAAGTTTGCTAAAGCAATATGCTACTTAGTTTATATTGAGCTCCACCACATCATACTAACTCAAAATTAACCAATAAAATAAGGGAAATGATTGCTCCCTATCCTAAATTATTCTGCCACTGCTCCCTCCTCCCTCACTTCACGTCACCCCACCCCACAGCATACACTATGGGACCAACGATTTAACTTTCAGCTCTAGAACTTTAATAGCTATAATTGACTTCAGAAGGTTTATCTAATCTATAGTAATATATAAAGTGAAAGGGGGTTTTGGGTAATAAATTTCACTTTCCCAAAATACCCCTTTCATCTTTTATAATCTTAAAGAAAACTACCAATATAACTACCATTTAAAAAAAATATATAAATATAAATATAAAAAAAAAAAAAAAAAAAAAAAAAAACCTACCACCCTGTATTTTTTGAACATTTTTTTTGAGGGAAATCATATCCTACCTTTTAAGTTTTAACCTCCATGACATCATCAATTTATAAACCCACTTATTATTTTAATTAGAATAAGGTAGATAATATTTTTGGAAAAAAAAAATGGAAAATCGAGCCATACATATAAATTTCTTATGTTGCACAAGCAATTTGCGTGTATCTCACAGCTTGTAGTAAGTAATTTGAAGATGACATATTCAAAGAGGTATCGGGTATGTCATTGGTATTCCTCTATGTGGTTTGCTTCTTGATGTCTTTTCTTTGTTTTTCTTTAAAAATGGTGAACTGGTGACTGGTGACTGTGGTGAGGCAATGGAGTTCTAACTTGATGTGGCAATGATGAAATGGTGGTACTTCCGATGTATTGGGTAGGGGAGCTCGTGGCAGTGGTGTTGTGAAGGTGTTATTAATGTTGGTGGTTGGTATCGTTGGATGTGATTTATGGGGGGGCAATGGATTAATGTTGGAATTCTTGGAAATGCGGTGGTGGTCTAGCTGGCAGTGGTGTTGTGAAGGCATACTTAATAGTATCTCAAATTGGTACAGTATGGTGCTTAAAATAAGCATTGAGGATCAATAGCTAGAGACGATATTCAACATGAGTCATAAAAAGGGAAAGAAAAATAAAAGTGCCATGATATATATTAAGCTAACTAATTACTTATAGAATACCTCAAAAGTATGGATTAGCTGATCAAGTAACAATTAGTATTCAGTTGGTTAAATCTAATACATACAATATTACCAATTACCAGCCAGATGAATGTAGATTAAAGAGGCTGAAGAATGTACCTGATTAACAACAAAGCCTTTCAGCATGCTCAAAAAGTCTGCCTGCCTTTCTTTGTCTAGTCTAGCAAGCTCACTCCTATTATTGTCCTGCAAAATATTGAAGAATTTACCCATGAAGTATCAAAATCAGAAAAAGATTACAAAAGCCCCCATGGACAGAACATAAATTTTACCACATAGTCAAAAATACTTGATAGAAGTGGAGGCCTCGCTTCTAACAAAAGACCACAGGAGTATCACAACTTTTATTCTAATTTATGATCACTAAAATTCAATCACAAAATGGAAATTTATGTAACAACAGCCTCATCTATGAAGCATAGCATGACATGTTTCCACACAATACTGCATAATGATACGGAAATCACTGACAGAGAAAGATGGGCCAAAGAAAAATCCTTTGTGCAAGACCAAATACTACTACTGAACAGTGAAAAAAAGGAATTCTGTGACAATAGATGGCAATCCACATGTACACAAAAAAAGATGAAAGAGGAAATTTGGGAGAACATTCCTACACTGGGTATATACTGACAGGACATATACACATCAGCATCCAAACAGCTACAATTAAATGAATAATTATAGCATGTACCCTGCCGTTGATGGGGTATCCAACCCTAGTTCATTAAGTCAGAATAAAAGAGACATCTAATTTCTAAAGCTAACTTAGCCTGATAACTAAAGGCATCAATTGGCTACCTTGATTCTTTCATATTCCTTGACTGCACAGCATCTGGCATCCTCGGTTGCTTTGATTGCTTCTTTCAATTCTTCAATTTTTCGCATTCTGGACTTGTCACCACCAAAAATTTTAGATGAAGCAACTTCTAGTTTTTCGACTCGTGACTCTAAAGTAGATAGTTCAGATACAAGAGTTTGGACAGTCAGCAAAGCATTAGACCGGTCAGTAAAGGCATTGTCGACGGATAGCATCATCCCTAGATAATCATGCAGCTTATCCTGAAATAAACAATACAACAATCATTAAACTTGGAAACCACACTGAAAATTCATTCAAGAGTGTGCATACATTCCTACTGACAACTTAATGCTTCAATTAACCACAAGAGAATCTGAACTGTCCAAAAATAAACACTGGCTATACAATTTCATACATTCATAATGAACATGGAAACTGATGTCCAATGCAACCTTTACCTGAATGCATTGATTTACAGCCACAACGTTATTCTGAACCAACCAGAACAAGCACTATCTATATATCTCATACAACATAAAATGAACAAAGAAACTGAAGTCAATAGACCTATTTAGTGCCCTTTAAAGTATTAAGATGTCAGAAGAGAACTGGAACAGGAGAGCAGAGCAGACCCAGCATTGTGATATGCTATATTGCTATTACATCAAACTAAACATATCAAGGAGATAGTTACAGAATAACATTATCATACCTATTAGTCCATGTTAAATGGTAGCTGCTGAATCTACTGCTACAGTGTCCAATTTTTCAGACACACGACATGCATATATAAATGCGTTGTATCCTCATCAAAACGCTATTTCTCGTATTTGACATTTTATTTGTGAACTCAACAAAACTACTGCACTAGTTTTAAATATCTAGTGAAAATATCAGACTATGAACAAACTGGTATATGGCATTTGTTCAGCCATACAATAGTCAGTAACTGTCTCTATGACAAACACTCAACATAATCATCAGCATGTGTCAATAATTAGAAATGAAGCTAAACTAATGATTTGTCTGATCACATTCAATATATTTGGTAAGAATAAAAACACATTAATCAACAAAAAATTCTACCACAGAATAATATAATAACATGCAAAACTTACCAAATGCTTGACAGTCTGAGAATTCAGTTCACGATACAATCTACTCGCTTTAACTGCAGCTGTTGCCATATTCTTCATGTCAGCTGCCCGCGTTCTTTGGCATTCATAAAGCGCTTCCTCGAATTCAAACTTTGTCATCTTAACAAATACCAAACCCAACTCCCCCATTGTCTCACCAATATCTTGCTGTGCTTTCACTAGCATTTCGGCCTAAACAGATAACACAACTACCACACATCAGTCTGATTATACAATAACTCAAAACTTCTTGACCACTAAATAAATAAGAGAAACAACTAAGTGGTTGCATGACTGAACACAAGAAGTCAGATATATACACTTCTGACTTCTCCATGAAATTGCAATTTCCAGTAAACTAAGTTACATTCTCCACATTGTTGTTCTGTTTCTAATACTCAGTTCAAGTTCCAACTATTGATTCTACTATTGATTATTGACAAATACTATCAGTAAAATGTTTAATCCTAAATAAATTTTCTACTACTTTGTGATGAACTGACATACTTCCTGTGCTTTTGTCAGCCACAAAACTTCACAAATTAGATATAAGTACATGATAGAATTTATATAAACAAAAATAATGATCAGTATCATCACTAAACAGCTAAAAAGCGCGGTACCTGTTGAGACACATTGCTAAGTTGCAGTTCAAGATCATTAAGTTTCTCTTTCTTTTCCAAAAACTCTTTATCCTCCTCAACAATTGTAGGCTTCACACCACCCCAATCATTCGACACCGCCTGTCTTAACTCCTTAAACAACCTAAACAAATCCCTCCCACTCCTTGCAGGCTGAACCACCTCCTCGGGCGCCACGGTAGACTCCCCCATAAGCTGCCCTGGCAACTTCACCACTCCATCAAGCATCCTCGACGCCACATCCGTAGTTTTAACAAGCGGAAGCCTCCCTTCCACCTGCAAAAACACCTTAAACTCGTCGCTCTTTCGAATAACAGGATGAGCTGCCAATTTCTTCAAGTACTTCTCAATTGCAACTCTCCTTTGTTCAACAAAATCATTCGTTTGCATCATTTGACTCTCCATTATACTCTTATCTGGCCTCAACGGAATAAAATAACCTCTAAATGTCTCCGATAATCGCTCCGAAAGCGTCACTACTTCTCGAAACCTCCTCTTAACACTAAACTCAGTAGTTTCAAACTCAGGCAAATTCGTTCTAGTTGTAATCAAGTAAGTATAGTAAGAACCACTACCTGGAACCAACGAATTCGAAGCTTCTGGAACTTTCTCAGGATCCGACACCGAAATGTAGATATACTCCGAATCCGACAACCGCGAATCACTCCGATCATGACCGTTGATTTCTCCGACAACATCAGCTTCCGCATCAAACGATCGAAACATTGCATCTGCGTAAGACGGAGGTTCAAGGAACGAATTGAGCGACGAATTAGGGTTTTGAATATTGTTCTGATTCGATTGAGTTAGGGTTTCGGCCGGAGAATCATCAATGGCGGTGGTGGAGATCTCAGGAGGAGGAGAAAGGGGATTATGAAAAGCGCCATTGAAAGACGATTGAAGAGGAGGAAAATTATCATTGAGAGCTAAATTCTCCATTTGAGAGTGAGAATCTTCATCAGTTGAATCTTGATCGTGTCCCATCATCTTCGGAAACCCTAATTTTCGACGAATTTGGGGATTTTTGAGGATGAAGATGAAGAAAGTGGAATGTAGGAGAGAGAAAAATAGATGAATTATCTGTAAATCTGTAATCCTAATTAGATTAGTTTTGTCATTTGTACAGATTAACTGATATTTGGAGATTTAGGGACGGGGCAATAATTTTCCAGAAGTGAGTAATAATGAGGAAAACGATGGACTAGGTGAGTACTTTGATTGACGTGGTAACAGGAATTTCATTGGTACACCTTGGCACGTCTCTGCCACGTCATACGTAAAAAAAATTTACTACCTCCATTTCATATTATTTGCAAGGATGTTTTTCCTCTCTACTTTATATCAAATCGTTGCAAATAATATGTAACAGAGGGTGTATATACACTCGGGTGTAGGGGTGCTTATCGAAAGAGTAGATCACGAGCTGAGAGGTGCTCGACTCGTCTCAAAAACTTTTTACATGTGCTCATGCTCGCTAAAGTTTCGAGTCAATGAAACATGCTCGACTCGTGCTTGTTTAAGTTTCGAGTCGAATTGGTTAAAGTTTTGGCCTTTCTCTAATCGTATGCCTTTTTAAAAAAAAAAAAAATTATATTGTTTTCTTTTTTATATATTTATTATTAAATATTTGCTCTTTCTCTTATGATAATATAAATTAACACCAATTAAGTGTCAAAATTGTTTAAACATGGTAACTTTGTTTGTAAATTCTATATTAATAAAATATATTATCGAGTTGCTCATGAGCTTATCGAGTTGAGTTAGGTGCTCGTTAACATCACGAGTTGAGTCGAGTTTTGACCGAGCGTTGACCAAATCGAGTTCGAGTTGTTCGCGAGTTGCTTAACTCAATTACCACCCCTACTCGGATGAAGTGGTGAACCATGCATTCAAGCAACCCAAGGTTAATCTTTGTTATTTATTTGATGATAAAATGAAAAGCAATGATTAATGTGAGAACAAAATACTCATGGGTGCATCGTGCACCCGGATGTTTATAACAATATTTTCATAGCACGTGGATACTTAGTGAGTACAACTATTATATCCTGACTAAAAAAAATATATTTCAAAGATTAAAAAAATGCAATATATATTCCTAAAAAGTTTTAAATGAATAATGCACCCTCACAAATGATTATTATGTTCTGCCTCTATTTTATAGTTATCGCAAATAATTTGATTCTCACACACGCTAATGCATAAGTTGACCATTAACATTTATAATTATATGTTATAAAAACTTGATTTAATGAAAATATACATAAGATTAATCCAAAAATATTTTACATGGTGATATACTGTTAAATCCTCTAATCAAATCCGTTAACATGGGTGATTTTTTCTTGTAAGGGCCTTAGAGTTAGTTAGGGATGCGTTGTTCAAGATGCGTCTTAAAAATTACTTAAATACCAAAAAAAATAATTAAAAAAAAAAGGTATTTTGTTGTGCAAAAAAGCAGTAGCCCATAGCTAAAATGGCTACAGGCTTCAATGGTAATGCCCAATGGGGCAAAGTAGTGAACTGATAACATACAAATCATAAAATTAGTCTGTAAATACCAATAAGCCCAATAAAAACTGGCACAAAGTATGGGCCAATACTACAAATTACATACTCCGTAACAAACATGAAAGACCACTAATTGTCTTACATAGTCAAAATAATTAATGAAAAAAGATGCTCCTTTCTCTAGAATGAAACATGCTTAATCAAATATTGTACTACTGCCTACTGGTGTCGGGTCCACTGTAGTAGGTTTTGCATATTTTTTTTTTGAAAGAATGGGAAGCTAGCATAGTAGGTTTTGAATCTAGATACCAAACAATTAAGTCTTTTATGAGTCAAACTAAGGGCTTGTTCTCATACGATTATTTTCAGTTCAATTTAGTTTAGTTAAGTTTAGTTCTAATAAGTTTTGTTCAATTCAACTCCTAATTTTCTTCTCTTATAAAATGTTCAGTTAAGTTCAGTTTAGCTTTAATAAGCTCTATTCAGTTCAGCTGAGTTCAGTCAATCGAAACAGACCCTAAATCTTATGAGGATTAGTCATATAAGAAGCAATTTAGAAGGACGAGTTGCATCAAAACAACAACAAAAAAAAAGGGGGGGGGGGATGAGAAGAATCGTACATGTATAATTTTTTAAAATTAAATTTGTCATTTTTGAGTTTATAAACAATTCTAAACGCATATCTTATATCTAAATTATGTGAACCAAACACCCGCTTATATACTACTCGTACAGTACCAAAGATAGTATGAATGAGTGATATAATTTATCATTGTAATATTTGCAAGCAAATACGAATCTAGATGATGACATGCACTTAGATGATAGTGTTCATTGCTTGTGGGATACTAACATACTAATATACAAAAATACAACACCAAACCTATAACTACCCATGGAAGGGAACTCAAGTAATATAAGATAATGTCTCAAATGAAAGACCAAAGCAATGACCAAAAAAATTAATAAGCATGAAAAACAAGTCATTTATTGTAAACACCAAAATAAAATATAATATAACTATGGCCACCTCCACTTTTTTTAATTGTTTAAGTTAGGAATCTATATTTTGAGGAGAAGAAAATTTCAATTATGAAAACTATTTATGTATAATTAAGAAATTAACATATTCATGTGTTGGATCCGTCGCGATGTGTAGCTTTTAAATATATACTTCCTCTATTATTTTTTTTTTTGACACCGTTTGACTTTTACACTATTCACACAAGATGATTTAACTCACTTTTGTGATTTATAAATACGATAAAACATATTTAATTTATGTGGGATCTTGTTTGAATCGTTTCAATGTATATTTTATTAATATCCACTTTTTATAATTTTACAATGTTGATAATTAGATATATTAATCATTAAAAACATGCGTTGGCAAGCGTAAAAAGAGAAAGGTGTCAACTAAAAAAAACAGAGGAAGTATAATTTTCTAAGATACATAATTGAATATTGATGCTAAATTATGTATATTGAAAATTATACAAAATAAAAAGTATAATCAACAAAAAGAGACGAACAAAAAGTATTCTACTAGCAAAATAAAATAAATAAAAAGTGTTGACAAATAACAAGTGAGATTTGAAGAGCACTTTGACGGGAAAGGTAGCTTTCAAACTACTAAAATTCCTCTGTCTTTCAATTCTATCATTAACGACCTATACTATTGAGTATTGATTCCAAGTTTCCAACTAAGAATTAAGTGTTGTTTTCCATCAAAAAAGATTTAACAAAAGTCATTAACGAACTCACCAACTTTGGGTTTGATTATATTTGTTAGTTTGCTAAGTTTTTCGTTCACCTATCTTAGTCTATGTCTTGTAATATCCTCGTTTCATCAAATAGTGTGTAACGTTTGTTAATTTTATATCTAAGTCTTTGTATATGGGCAATATATAGCACTATATAGGTTAGTTTCAACGAGAATATAGTGTAATTAATCATTACACTTTAGACATAATTATCGCATGAATCATTAATCCCTTGTGCATGAAGATTTTGTAGTAATGCTTGTTCTTTTCATTTCAAATCTTACCTACAGTTTATATGTTATTGTCAAAAGATGTTTATCATAATATCAATTTGTGCTAATTTGCCACACATTGCACAAATTGACGGGAGTGCCGCTCTATTAGGATGGAAATAGGGGAGCCAATGAAGACATATAACCGTGTCGCTCTAATGATTTAACAATTGATTATAATGGTTAACTAGACTAATGCCTGTTCTTTTGGACTTTTCTAGTTTTCTTTAGTTTAGTTCAATTCAATTTAGCTCACCTCATTTTACTCATATTCAAATCGTTTCAGTCCACTTCAATTCAATATATATATATAAAAAAAAATAAATAAATAAATTTGGCCCTAGACTTGTTACTATTTTTTTTCTTTTTTAAAACTACTACGTTGAAGTTTGCCAATGCAATATGTTTACAATTGCAATAATGCCATAAAAGTTACTCGGTATAAAGATAGGGTCCAATTAACTAAATATGTATTGTCAGGATAAATTATAATGCATCGGTATAAATTTGATGCATGTAAAAATTTAGGATGTCCGATCCTTTACTCCCTTTGATGGAATCCCTAATTCAAATTGGATTGGTCAAGAATTGCAATTTGTACAATTTGTTGATGTTTCTATGGTAGTTGGCATGCTTGATACGCTTTCAGCTAATAGCAACTAGTTTATGCATAATTTAGCTAATGAAACTTATTACTAATGACTAGCATATAGGAGCAATTCACTGTCATTACGCAACATTACTAAATTCTTTTAGAAATTCAAAGAAAGAATCTTTAGATTCGCTACTAATTAAAGTCATTGCCAATTCAACTTTTACCTAATGATTTTGATATTTCTTGTGTATATTCTCCAAGTTGACTAAGAATTGTACCTTTAATATTTGACATATGGTAAATTTGCTGATTTTTTTTGGGCTTATTCTACATTTTCTAGATTTATTTTCTTCTACCAGGTAATTTCCATGAACGTACACATCCATGCAATACTTCATATATTCCGGCTGATTAACGTAGGTTCTTTTACCACTACTACTTGAAACAATGGACATGGTAGAAATTACATCAAAGTAAATTCTAAGCCGTATAAGATTTGTAATAAACGCAGGCCTGGGCCGCACCCGCAAACCAAGAGAGAGTTCACTTTACAAGTCCAAGGAGGTTCCATCCCAAAACCATATGGCAATAGGAGGAGTAGCCCCTTAGCCTTATAAAGTGTTTAATTCTCTCTTCTTCAACCAATGTGGGACACTTACATGTGGTGACACTTGAGAGGTTTATTCTTCAACAATTTTGGCTATCTTATACAATATCGATCAACTATAGATTTGTTGCATGGAGTAATACCAAGTGAAACAAGTGGTATCATAGTAGTATATAATTATATACGAGTACTAATGAAACACTGAATACATAAAATGTTAGGTGCGTTCAATGACATATCGCTAAATAACCTATTACCAGACTATTACTCATTTACTCATTTTGCTAAAATAAATACAAACGTTAAAACATGTGGTGGAATGAAAAACAAGTAACCAGCTAAACACACAAAAAGTTGCGTGAGCTAAGCATTTCGGATCATCCACCACGCGACACAAACTAAAATAAATAATAAATCTCATTCATGGATCAAAAACTAGTTGCCAAAACTATGTAACGCGTCATATGAGAAACAATATAGTGCCAAAATCTTCTAAAGGTTCAAAAGTAGATCAAATAAAAGTATAATCTAATTCTAATACTACTATAGTCTTTATCAAGTTGTTTGAAAAAGATAGCTAGGATTACTATTGAAATTATGGACAGGCTACCTAATTAAAGGGAAAAATCCATAATAATGTTACTTGAATTATTATTTGATCCGCCAAAAGACCACTGGTTGTTAACTAAATTGCAGATACGAATTTTTGTTGAGGCTAACCAATCGCAAGTCTAATCAATTATTTTATTTGTTGGTATCTTTAGCTACTTAAGCTAGATTAGCTAGCATAGTATGAAACATGACGTTCACACCTTTCTTTTTACGGTATATTTGGCTTGGTTCATCATAATTAGTTAGTTTAGCTGCTAGTTATTCCTATAATAATGTCTATTAGACTCTGGCGAATTTTATTGATCTCAAGACGGATCGAATTTTGGACAAGAGAAATTTTTCTGTTATGTGCTTGTTTGGTTGACATAAAAAACATATAAAAGATGTAAAAAAACATACAAAAAAGTGGAAGAATATTATATAGGAAAATTACACTTTCTAAAATTTTTTGCTTCCCATGCATAAGCTAAGACAATAAGGAGTAATTAATTTAAGTTACTTACACGGCCCTCCGAAGTAACTAAAAACATCCCAAGGGAAATGTAACCAACATTATGTAATTCTTAGGAAATTTTAGGATGTGAAAAATCTAATAAATTGCATCGGATAGAAAGTTGTTTGATAGACAAAAACATGAAAAATTACACTTATTTTCATAAGAATTTCCATGCACTTCCCACATACATAACGGAGGAGCGAATTAAAGTCATTTATTAGCTAAGCCCCAAGTATAGTTATTTTAACTTTTTATGAGGATGTAAGCATGTAACAACTAACTATGCTTAACCCATAAAATATCGTGCAATTCTTAAGCAATATAACTACAACTCTTATACTCCGTATAAACTTTCATACATCCAAACATTATTTTGGTCTAAAATTATACAGTATGGTAGTTATATGAAGCATAATGTTGACTCTTGCTGAATTCCAAAAGAACACGCTTCAATCATCTAATTTAGAGATACTTATTATACATCAATAAGATTGTTTTGATTATTATCCACGTATGATATTGTACTTACATTTATCAACATACTTGGAAGGATACATTTTATTGGTGACCGACTTTCATAAATTTCATTTACTACCTATCTTAGTTTCTCCTTCATTAATTAACACTATAGATAGAAGTAATACTCGCGTCATTATTAATAATTCAAATAGACTTTTCACACTTTGATAAACGTCGTTCTTGTACCCTAAATTTATAGAGAAATCGAGAACAAGTATTATGCTGTCGTAAAATTATATCGTGTTATTATTAGTCAAAAAGAGTTAGGATTATGCAACAACTAATTCATAAAACGAGTAAGATTATTACCGGTATATCACTAGATCAGGCTCATGCGATGCACGAAATAAATATTATTTTACGATTTTTACAATATTGTTTAGCTTATTTGTGAGTAATATGTATGTAGTACAAACAATTTAATCAACATCTAATAAATTGAGAAATTAATAAAGAGCGGAAGCCCTAATTCATATAATCTGTATAAAATATAAGAAAATAAAATAGTCTGAACTTTCTTTAATTTTCTAGTCGAAATTGCATAATTAATCAATTAAAATATAAAAATGTATTATTAATTTATCATTTTCAAATTTTTATTCATGTTAAAAAAAATAATAATGTCATTATTAGTTTTGGCGGGAAATATTTTTTAAGAGGTTGACATGTGGAAAGTTATGACAACAGCGGTAATTACTTTAGTTAAAGATTTGACTATTTGACATATATAGACTTTGTAGAGCCGCTGCGCTGACTGATGTACGCGTTGAACAACTTATTATAAAATGCGGATGTTGACTTACATATTCCTCAGAGATATACATTTGACGTTAGCACTTAGATAAAGAAATTTACAGTTAAAAATTCAAAATGAAAACAGTTAAGTCAAAAGAAGTTTCTAAAATGGAGTATAACTTACGTACTAAAGTACGTTATATATGATACATATCACTATATCAGTGTACAGTAGTTGGATTTTAGAAAAAAAAAAGAAAAAAGAAAATAGGTACCGAAAGACATTATTGTTCAACAATCTAGAAACTATACATATTATGCAATTCAACCTTGAGACTTAGCTTGTTTGCCTTTTCTTCTTCTTGCGCCTCCAAATTTCTTCTCTTAGAAATTGAATTAATAGTCATAATCCGTGTGTTTGGTTTAAATTAGGTTTAGAAGTTTAAATATAGTAAGTTACATAAGCAAATACGAAGAATAAACTACTACGAAGCTTGTATTATTAGACCAATCAATCGAATTATATATTAGTTAGGATGCTCGGATTTAGATTAAGTCGCCTTTAATTTGGGTTATAGATTAAAAAGTATACCTTGGACTTTCAAAAGGACAGATACAATAAGGATATACAGTCTTGTTCATATAACTTTTTTGTCATTTGGTTTAAGTTTTTCCTTTGGTCTCATTAAATAAATTATTAAAAAAGTTGACTCATTATTTTGTTATTATAGTATGAGAATCAAGATATTTTTTTTTAGATAACTTTTAGCAAAAGAAAATAGATAAAGTAAGCTGGATTACTATCATGTTATAGACAAAGTAGCTAGTAAGTTATATATATATATACGGGTCCTTGTGCAATTAATTATGTGTAATTGATAAAATACTTATTTAATTACTAAATTTTAGAAACACGTTTTATAAAACTTATTAACCTAGGATTAATAATTTTCGTTTACATCATTACCTTCTTTATTCTACATACGTCACCCGTTGATTCTTCAAAATTGAATATTTATACTAAGTACAAAGTATATGTTACATATGGTTCAACCAATAACCTATGCATTAAATGTATATCTTGCATAAAGACATTAGATAATAATTATGCAATCAAATAATCAATCAGAGAGATAATTTGTCAAAAAAAAAAAAAAAAAAATCAATCAGAGAGATAGAAATGTAATGTGTGGCCCTCATATTTCACCATCCTCAAACTCCAAGATTTGTACTTATTTGTTGATCCTTGCACAATTTACATTGAAATAATGATAGACTAATAATAAACCTATGATTTGGATCATAAACTTATAGCTATTGAAGGTACTATGTACTCTTTTCATTTATGATAAACTATTTCCAAAATTGGAGAAATGGTTGGGATCAATTGAACAAATATAGAGAGGATTAATTGGCAAGTCACTTTGCCTTTTGATATAACTAATTCTTTGGGCAAAGCTATGTAATTATAAAGTTTAATATTTGAAAACAAAAAAAAATGAGACAAATCTACTAAGATCCCTTGATTATGTTTTTTTGTATGTATTTATCGTTTAAAAATTATATTACCGTTACTCCAATAGCTAAAAGATCAACTTATTTTAAACTCCAGTTTTTAGGATTGTTCTAGGAAAAAAAGGTAAAAAAATGCGAATAAAGTAATAGAGATAAAGTAAAAGGTGGGTGTGTATAAGAAAAAGGTGGATAAAGTAAGAGAGATTGAGTGAAAATGAGTAGCTAATGTATGTGCAGTAAGAGGGAACATATATAGTAATTCGCCAAAGAGTTTGCTAAAAATAATAATTAAAATAAAGTAAAAGTGAGTCGAACTTTATAAAACACCTTTAACATAGACTAATGTTATTCTATATAACATAGACTAAGTAAAAGGTGGGTGTGTATTTCGGAGAGAGTATTACATTTGCATTCGACAATCAAAAAGGGACAGGCCGGAGATTGGATGTAGTACATGTTAGCAACTTAGCATTAAATAAGTTAAGGAGATAAAAGCATTATTTGCATAAGCAAAACCATAATAGTCTAAGTTAAGAATTTTCCTTATAATCACCAAATATAGCTGGTTAGACTTTATTATACCATTAAACAAAAATCCAAAAGATAATGATCAATTCAGGTGGAAAATCAAAGCAAAGACAAAACATACAAGAAGAAATTAGGAGGATACTTGCAAAGCAAGAATTGCTAAAAATCAACTTTTTTTCCTTACTAAAAATTTTTCATTTTAATTTTAATTTTTACTTTCTTTTGTTGTTGCCCTCTTGATAGGCCAGTGGGTGCACCAAACACAATCTTTAGAGAGTTGAACATTATATTTGATGTTAGTAATAAAAGTTGTCTAATTAATTAATTAAGCTGACATTTTCCTTGCTAATTTATACTCAACCTAATCTGCCAACCTTAAAACCACCCTCCTCTCTATCTCTTCTCCTCACTATATAATCACCCTTCACTTCTCCTCTTCTCTCACGCTTCCATTTCTTCTCAACCTACATTCTTACCTTACACAAACACATCAACAACGAACACTACACACCGCGACAACAACTCTAGTAGATTGAGTTTATTATTAATCCAACACATACACACACACGGAGTTCACCTCTAGCAAAAACCATACAATGGTTTCCTTTGTGCTAGGACTTGTCTTGTTATTTGCTACCGCGTTCTCCTTAACTTCGGCTAAAGTTCAATACCATGATTTTGTTGTAAGTTTAATGAAGTCCTCCTAGCTAATAGTGTAACAATGCTTTTCATAACTTTATTTTTTTTTGAGTTTAATATAATTAATGCATGGTTTTATATGTATGTAAAATAGGTACAAGCAACACCAGTGAAGAGGCTGTGCAAAACTGTGAATGCCATAACAGTTAACGGTCAATTACCTGGACCAACTTTGGAGGTTTATGAGGGTGACACTCTTGTTGTCAATGTTGTTAACAGAGCTAAATATAATGTCACCGTTCACTGGTAAAAATGACATTTAATTACATGCAATTCTTTTGCATACATAATATGCAGCATGTCATAATTAAAAAGAAAATTTGTCGTCTAATTTTTGTAAATTTATTTTATTTACTAGGCATGGTGTGCGACAAATGAGGACCGGATGGGCTGATGGACCTGAATTCGTGACTCAATGCCCTATCCGACCAGGGGGTAGCTACACGTATCGATTCACGATTAGAGGACAAGAAGGGACACTATGGTGGCATGCTCATAGCTCATGGCTAAGGGCAACTGTCTATGGAGCTTTAGTTATTCGTCCTAGGCCAGGAACTCCGTACCCATTCCCTAAGCCTACCCGCGAAACACCAGTCATTCTAGGTAAAGTCGTAAAAATATTCTCAATAATTGACTAGACTACGCGATTGAAATAATGTACACATACTAATACATACAATTCATATGTTGGTGATGCTTATGATAACAGGAGAGTGGTGGAACCGTGACCCCGTTTCTGTGGTTAGACAAGCTACTAGGACCGGAGCAGCCCCAAACGTATCCGATGCCTACACCATCAATGGTCAACCAGGAGACCTCTACAACTGCTCTAAGCAAGGTTTGTGCTTTTTACTTTCACCTGAATTATTGTAGTCTACATGATATGCTAACTATTATTACTACACAAATAATCATATATCAAATTGGACTTTTAAGTATGAAAGTAAGCATAACTTACCATATATTGTTCGTAGCTAGTGTAAAGTTTAATAAAAACAGTTATGTTACTTTAATTCAGGAGATAAAGTTGTCTATTTTTGATATAATCCAAATTTTATTCTTTCATAATTTATTCATGGGTCAAAATTTAACTATGTTATGAAAATAAGTCCTAATGTGAAAAGCATATTTGTCAACTTATTTTATTTTTCCCTTTTGAAAAATAATGGATCAACCAAAAAGGCAGAAAAGTGTTATTTGCTCTGATTTTTCCCCTGTTTCTTGATACAAACACCTAACATATAGTTGAACTAACCAAATATCAACCATCTGCAGACACTGTCATTGTCCCAATCGACGTAGGAGAGACACATCTTCTACGAGTGATCAACGCAGCCTTAAACCAAGAGCTCTTCTTCTCGGTTGCAAACCATCCATTCACGGTAGTAGGGGCCGATGCAGGCTACCTCAAGCAATTCACAACTAATGTCATAATGCTCGGACCAGGCCAAACCACGGACGTCCTAATCTCAGGAAACCAAGCACCAGGACGGTACTACATCGCTGCCAAGCCTTACCAAAGTGCACAAGGAGTAGCCTTTGACAACACCACAACTACGGCTATCCTCGAATACAAGTCCCTCCCTTGTCCTCCTAAGGGAGTTGCCAAGCCTACCCCTGTGTTCCCACCCCTACCGGCCTTTAATGACACCGCGACAGTCACCTCTTTTACTAACAAACTCCGGAGCCCAAGGCGTGTACCAGTGCCCCTCGATATCAGTGAGAACCTCCACTTCACAGTAGGACTAGGCCTCCTGCAATGCCCACCAGGCTTCAGCAGCAGCCAATGCCAAGGACCAAATGGAACCAGGTTCGCTGCCAGCATGAACAATGTCTCCTTTGTACTTCCCTCGAATTGGTCCCTCCTACAAGCACACAAATTCGGCATCCCTAGGGTGTTTACAACTGACTTTCCGGCTCAACCTCCATTGCAATTCGACTACACAGGGAATGTTAGTCGCGCTCTCTGGCAGCCTCAGAAAGCCACTAAGCTCTATAAGATGAAGTATGGGTCTACAGTACAGATTGTGATCCAAGGTACCAGCATTGTTACCGGAGAAAACCATCCTATGCACATCCATGGTTATGACTTCTACATCATTGCACAAGGATTTGGCAACTTCAACCCGAATTCTGATACCAAAAAATTCAACCTCATTGACCCTCCTATGAGGAACACTGTTGCTGTTCCTGTCAATGGATGGGCTGTCATTCGATTCGTTGCTGACAATCCAGGTACTAAAACATGAATCCAAATAATTAGAGCTGATCGAGTGTCTGACAAAATTGTACTAGATATCTGACTGTTTCATATGGTTTGTTATATTGCAGGAGTATGGTTGATGCACTGTCACTTGGATGTGCACATTACATGGGGTCTAGCCATGGCTTTCATAGTCGAAGACGGAATCGGAGAGTTGGAGACTCTAGAGGCTCCACCAGAGGATCTGCCAATATGCTGATGAAGATCACAGAAAAACAGTATAAACTGGAAATAACACTCAAAAGTATAGAGAAGGGAAATTTTTTTATTCAGTGCATAGAAAACAAAGAAATACTATTCTTCATTATTTGAAAAGTTGTTCATTAGTTTGTTGTAATTTTGCTTCATTGTTTGTTTTGTAAGGATTAGATAAGTCAGGGGGTTTAAGAGTAAGAGGGCTGCAGTTTTCTGTTGTTTGTAAAAGCAGTCAGGCAACTGCAGCTCACAGGGTAGATGTTTAGCCTGACATATTTTGGTGATTTATTATATTTTTGATCAGTTGTACTATAATTGAATTCAGTTACAAAGAAAAAAAATTCAATTTTTGGAAATATATCATACTAGTACTGTATTAAGTAATACTATGCTGTTCTTTCCTCAATCTAAGAAAAAAAAAATAATAATTCTCCAAATTTCCCATGATATGAAAAGTGCAAAGGCAATTCTAAAATTCTAATTCGAGGTAAACCTGTCAAACAGATTGGTCTGGCTAATTTTGGAGCATTTTCGGGTTATGCAAATCGTGTTCAAAACATTGACAACATCATGCCTAGATGATGCAGAATGTAGTGTCTAACTATCTATTAAGTATACCATAAATCATAGGTTTGAGTCAAATGCAAGTTCTACAAAAGTTTATGTTTATCTATCTCAAAGCATGCCCTGATGCCCATATCTGATAAACAAACATTTAAGTGCGAGTGCCTTGGAGGTTGTACATAATCGAGGCAAAAATGCTAAACAATCCGCAATTTTTGTTACTATGTCTTGGGAGGAATAGAGGATTGTTGTATTTTCCTCTTAAAATCATTGAAGAATGATCATCATTCATCACCTTCCAACAATTTTAGATCTTTTAGTTTCTCTTCCAATGTGCCTGCTATGCTGCATCACCAAAACAGAGGTATTTCCCCAATGATGTTCATTGGAAACAAATATTTCACCTATGAAGCCTAACTCCGGTTTCTCACACAAAACAGACAATTCTTCCTCATCTGCATCGGTCTCACCATGGCGTCTCCCCACCATCACAAGGTCATAATTGGTGTCAAATGACCGAACCACATCAAGTGCTTGTAGCCAATCTTCAACATGAATCTCTTGGAACACATGAGCACGTACCTTACTAGTAACCTTATTCTTAAACAAACTCACCCGTGACTTGTCCAAATTCTTGTCATCCCTATTCACATGACGAAATTCTTTTACCATAATCCGTATCAATGTAATGCTAACACGTGGATGTTTAGACATCCGTATAGCAAATGCTAACACCTCCCTGTCATCTTCTCCTCCAAAGAAGATCACTGCAACACGATAAGAGAATTTTTCTTGGTTACTCTGTAGCTTATTAGCCTTGTCCCTATGAACCAAAATTCCAACTGTGCAGGGCATCTGTGACTGTATCTTGCGATTAAGGTCACTTGAGGCACTTTTGGCAGCTTCAGCATGGCTCTTATATTTAAAAGGGACGATAATAAGAGGAATCATTTTGTCCTGAGCCAAAAACCGAATACCTTCAGGAATGCTCTTAAAAGGCGTGATCATAGTCATAAGTTGAATGTTGACACCACCCTTCGAACTTTCATAGAAACTGTTTAAGGCACTTGCTATGTAAACACAACCATTGTAATCACATATCCTTCGGTGCTCCCCATGATCCATTAGGACAGGCACGGCTTGACCAGCAAGCTCCGTTAAATGTACCAAGTAAACACTAATAGGGTCAGATTCAGTTGGATGTGTAGCATTGAGCAAGGTAAGGATACCGGCTATCTCATCTTCACTATCAATGCATGCAAGGATCTGTAACTGCCAACGAGGAGCCCCTAACACTGCTAAGAATGATAAGTCTAAACCTTCATCAGAAATGCAAGGTCTTGTTGGACGCTTCTTGTGCAAATAGTATGATAGTGGTGTTACTAATGTGGTCACAACCAAACTATTCAACACAAGATGAGAAGCTTGGTTGCTATACATTGCCTGCATATCATCAAAACAGGATGCTAATCAGAATACTGCAAAGTGCAAACTAGTTAAAAGTATCGCGTTTTCTAATTACATATACAGATTACATTTCAAATTGGATACATCATATACGCATATATAACATAATTGAAAACAAACTTAACGAACCAGATGATTAACTTGTATGTACAATTCAAGTCAGAACTTAGAATCAAGGCTATTAAACGTACCTGACGTAGTGTATAACTAAAGAACACCATAGTATTCAGCACTCCACTTGTATTCATCAATAGACCAAGCGCCAAACCCAGCCTAGGGGTTAAACTATAATACGTTGCAACCATCATAGTAACCAATGTCTTCACACAATATCCAATTACTAGAATTGATTGATACCCGATATGAACTTTAAAATTCTTAATACCATATATATCTGTCATATCACCAACAGCCAAGTAGAAGAACGGAAGCAAACAATTCTTGATAAACAGTTCACTCCGATCTTGAATTATTGTACCTAGAGGAGGTCCGCTTGGTATTACCAAACCAAGGAATGCAATTCCTAGAATAGGTGATCCAGCTACAATATCACTTATGAATGACATAATGAGAGCACCAAGTAATATGCCGAAAACATAGACTTGTTTCACAGGTTCACCCTGAGGCAAACTCTTAACAAACCAATTTAAGGCCGGCCTTAAGACAAGCACAATAAATCCCACAACCGCACATAGTGGCATAACACCATTACAAAAACCACGAATACCAAACAAATATGACACCATGAGTAACATCCAAAAGCACCATGTCACGACTTCATTAGTCATCGATGAGGCCAATGCAAGTTGGCCCATCTCCGTGGTCAAAAGATTAAGTTCCTCCAACATTGGAGCTAGGTTCGTGAACAGAGTGGAGGAATGTTGAAGGGAGAATACGTAAACAAGGAAAGGATACTTAAACGTAAGGGGATGTAAGAAATCATTGAGTGAAGCCGTTAGGAAGAAAGACGAGAAAAGGGATGATAACCCTATAACCCAAACCTTCTTGTCACTTCCTTTGAGCACACCAATATTGGTTTTAACACTAATGAGGAATACATAATATAGTACACCAATGTAAGCTCCAACATTGATAAATTGTACTTGGCCTGGCCTATCTGTTACAATCTTGTACCTCTTGTAAATCTTTCCTAGAACACTAGGTCCTAAGATAATTCCCGTCTGCACATATTAAATAAAACTCGAATTCAAAAGAAGTTACGACTTTTTTTTTTTCACTATTCATAGACTAACTTTGTCCATATTACGCAAATATGCGAGACATTAAAGATTACAAATTTACAATCATGCAATTGTGTAGGCAAATGAAAAAAAAATAAAGCATCTATTAATAGTCAAATCTATTATGAAATATGAGACAATTAGACAAATAACAAGATGATGGGAGTATAAGGTTGGATGGTATACAGATTGTTACAATAAATTTAGAAGTTTGGAACAGAGCATTTGAACTCTCCCAAATAGACCCTACAAAATTGACTCGTATTCGATTGCTAGCCAAATCATAACGTAACAGGACATAATTTAAAATGACCCCCTAGTTGAGATTCCGTACTTCATATAAGTATATAACATTGATCGGTATATTATAAATTCATCATAATAAACTACGGAGTACTTCACAATTGATACGAGTAATACATATAAACATGACCCAAATAGATCCAAAATCAAATCGAATAACTCATGGTACATAAAACACAAAAAAGAAGATTAAAAAGAAGAAAATTATACCAGCAAATTGCAAACAAATTCAGTTTGCCTAAGAGGCTTGAGAAGACGAAGAAGAGACTGAGAGATAGCAAAAAATAGGGTTAATCTGATGATGGTGAAAGGAAGCACCCTTTCAAAAACATCATCTCCATAAAAAATACCTCTTCTTAATGCAAATAAATGCATAAAATGATTCTCACAATGTTTTTTATATAGGAATTTCATATTATATGAATCCTTGATTATATTATTTTTAAGTTATAGTAAAATATGATTGAAGAATTTTAAGAAATGGAAGAAATTTTTTAGTGGGTGCTGACAAAAAAAATATTAACAACATCCTTAGATGATTTGAGGGGTAAAGAAATTGTAAATTTGTGAAATTAAGATGAAATAAAAAAGATGATAAATTGTGTGATATATAGATGTTTTACAAATAAATTATTTATGAAGGAGGCAGAGCAAAAGGTAGAAATAATCATAGAAGGATTAATTGAGTTTTTGTGAACCATTTGTGAAATCCCTAATTTTCGATGATTTATGCCCAATTTAGGAGGAGATTCACAGTTCTCGTAGCCCTACTAAATTTAACATGAGTAATACATATTTATATGCCAAAAAAAAAAAAAAAGGCACAAGATTACTAAGATTAGTCATTAGTGTATTAATTACTCCATGGACATTCATAACAATCATAAGTACATAAGGAAACTTGAATGGTGCAACAACACTCCATCTCATTTCACATGAGTATGAGACCATAAGGATGTGGAGTTGGCTTGATGGTAACACTTTCCCATCCTTGCCCCCAGCATAAGTGAAAAAGGAGGAAGCAATTTTGGTGAAACGGAATAACACCCCTTGAAAATTGGTCTCTAAAATAATCTTATTCAACTTGTATTCTTGAGTCAACTTTATTGCAAAGATTGACAACATAGATTGTAAGAGCACAAATTGCATCTTTTTTTAATTTTTAGTGTAGAAAAAGTTGTGATGTGAACAAGATTTGATCATAAATCTTTGATATCATGTTGAATTTTTAACCAACTAAACTAGTTGACATCCATATAAATGATACCCTAAATTGTTGTACAGTATTTAAACTACGATTAAGGACCTTAAAATGCACATAAAAACATTATCTATCGTGGGTACACCATAACGTACACACAACAATAACACCAACGATGTACACAAGGACATAAGCTACAATATTGCGATCAAAGAGTGACAAATAATAAAGTAGTTCTTAATAATTTATGTCTGGGCTAGCAGCCTAGCATATAGTGGGCTGGGTATTGTTGGGAATGGACTGGTTGAGGCCCAAATTCTGGGACGTGAATAAAGAAAAACCCAAAACACAGAATCATAACGTCACTGCTGAGATGATACATTCACAATAATAAATGGATACGAGTAGAGCAAATGAACACATATAAAGCGTTGACACTTGGTAAACATGCACCAACTTATACCCAACTCTTGAGGAGTGCTGCCTCTTCCACATTCACATGACCATTACTTTGCACAATTATTATTACTTAGCCTTACGGCAGCTAGTTGGGCTAACATGGGAAATGTCCTATTGGCTATTGCAACGTCTATTATGTGCGCACCTAGATTTAATTTTATGTTTTGTGCTCATATACATACTTATCCTCCACCTCATGCTCTACATTTTCTCTTTAATCACACCTATATTAATGAGTGGATAATATTGCTTAAGCATGTTGGCTTATGATACTTTAGTATTTTTTGGGTATTTGGATGGGTTGCTTTTGAAGAATGTTATTTTTTTTTTTTTTTGACGGGAATTAGATTAGATGGTTGGTATGGTAAATAATACTTGCAACCTCTATATAATGTTTTGAAAAATATTTCATTAAGGTTTTAGGGGGTTATATTAACGCAACATTTTTCTACACAAATCGAGGAGAAAATTTAATGGCTAACCTACTAATGGAATCCTAACTGAAACCGTTAAGTGGTAGCAAAATGTATATTTTTATGTTTTTTTTGATAGAAAATAAATAAATTTTTGATAGGAGTAAAAGTCAAAGTGGTGCTATTTAGTGTTTAGTGATAGTAAATGTCCAGTTTTCCTTGATTTTTTTTTTTTAGCATATATATTGAAAAATTACTAATTTCATTTTTTATTTTGAGCATATATATTGAAACATTACTAATTTCATTTTTATTTGTTTTTAGAAAATATACAAAACCAATTAGAAGTACTCCGTATCAATTAGAAATAGAGAGAATACATTGATGAAAAGAGATTGATCCAATATTTTAATTCATCATGAATTTCTTAAAATAAAACCCATTGACCATTGTTAAATCATGAAGTACACGTATCAAATCTTTTTACTCGTACTAAGCAAAAGCGAGTAGAGTAATGAGATTTGAGCTGAGCTTAGTGAGTAAGAGTACAGTAAATTGACAGAAAGGAAAATGACGTGGGCCCCAAGCAAATTAAATAAAATAAACTTGTAAAATAAGCGATCATCTCAGAAAAATCGAGTTGTTCGGGAACATTCTAGGGGCACGTGTCAAATCAGCAGCCGTAGAAACCTCACGATAAACTCTACAAAATCGCCACGTCATCGAATCATATTTTTTTATACACCAAAATATCCGATTTCGTGCTAAAATATCTTGCCCTTTAAAAACTCCTATATATACCCCTCAGTTGTTACTTGCTTGAAGCTTTCTGAAATTTCTGGTTTTTGCGCACTCTACAAATATCTCTTTAACACCACTAAATTTTTTTCTCTCTCATTCAAAAAAAAAAAAAAAAAAAAAAATTTGTTGATTCTTAATTTACGAAGAACAGTTTATTTGAAGATAAGATTTCGGTGATTTGGTGTTCGAAGTCGTCGACTCGTCTTATGTCAGCGATTTTTGAAAGGTTGGTTGAATTTTTCATCCCTGTTTTATCATTTTGTTAATTAATATTTTTTTTGGTTTTGTTTTCGGAATTTTCTGGGTTTTTTTTTTAATTGGTAGGGTTAAAATTTGAGAGAATTTATTTTGTTTTTAAAGAATCAATAATCTCCTTTGTGTGTGTGTGTTTAGAATGGAAGAAATTGATTAATTGTTCATGAATTAACAATATTATCGAATATTTAGATAATTAGGGTTTTGTGGTGGATTTATAGAGCGGGAATGGTGATTTTAAGGTTAGGTTTTCATTGATAAATTGTTTATAAATTGACAATATAATTGAAAACTTAGAAAATTAGGGTTTTATTGTTGATTTAGAGAACGGGAAAGGTGATTTAAGGGTTAGGGTTTAGGATTTTATTGATATATTGTTTATGAATTGACAGTATTATTGAAAACTTAGAAAAATTAGGGTTTTATTGTTGATTTAGAGGACGGCAAAGGTGATTTAGGGATAAGGGTTAGGGTTTTATTTGATTTTGCTAATTGGAACATTTTGTTTTAGTTATGACCTTGTGTATCGATTTCTTAGATTGATTTGGGGGAAAATTGGATGTTAAGGGGGAAGTTGTATAAATTGATTTATGCTTTAATGATTTTCTGATTGAATGTTCAAGTACTTAGAACTTAGCCTGTTATCTCATTTGTTGCAGATTGTGAACGAACTAATTGTGTTGAGGTCGTGGCGACGATAATTGATTCTAATTTGCATCACCCTTATTTGAATTGTTCCTTGGAGAGGTGGTGGTTGCTTGCTGTGCTAGATTTACTCAATTTTAACTCTGATTTTTCTTTAATTTCCCAGGATGGGCACTTTCGATTTCGACAAAGCTACTTCTAACACACATTGTTCTTCTGTACCCTTTGATTACACCAGGAGAAGGAAGGCTCGGAGAAGGCGTGATGGAACTGATTCCGTGTCTGAAACTCTTGCTAGGTGGAAAGAAATTAATGATAAACTCTATGAAGACAAGAATGATGGCAAGCCTGTTAGAAAGGCGCCTGCAAAGGGTTCGAGGAAAGGGTGTATGAAAGGCAAAGGTGGACCAGAGAATTCTCTTTGTAAATACAGGGGAGTTAGACAGAGGACTTGGGGTAAATGGGTGGCCGAGATTAGAGAGCCCAACAGGGGTAAAAGACTCTGGCTCGGTACTTTCCCTACTGCCGTTGAAGCTGCACTGGCTTATGATGAGGCTGCTCGTATGATGTATGGGCAGAGTGCTCGATTGAACTTGCCACATTACCCAGCATCTTTGATGGAGGATTCCAGAGATAATTCTGCTACTACAACTACAACAGCTACTACGAATACTGCCTCATATACAACGTCGTCAGATAATCACTCTGATGTTTGTTTTGGAGGTCAATGGGATAGTAAAATGGATGGTGCTGGTGTGAAGCAAGAAGATGCTGAAAGCGACTCACAGTTTGATGTTAAAAATGCTGCGATGATGATTAACGTTGGGACCCCAGCCTCAACAGTTAAGAAAGAAGCAAAGGCAGATGGTGAAGGTGGCATTGACATCAATGACTACTTGCAAAACTTAACAATGGATGAAATGTTTGATGTTGATGAGCTACTTGGAGCTATAGATGCTGGCCCTATTTCTCCTGCAGATTATGTAACCAACCAAGGCCATTCAACAAACCAAGACTGTACGATGAACCAAGGCTATACAACAAACCAAGGGTACGATGCTTTCAGGTCTGAAGTTGAGAACAACTCAATACAATTAGAGAGACCGGAGAGCTGGTCAAATCAGAGTCAGAATCCAGATATTCTATATCAGTTCCAAAATCAAGATGATGCCAAGCTGTCAGGAAGTTTGAATTACAATGATCAAGTAAACAATGAGGCCGACTATGGATTTGACTTCTTGAAGCCTGGTAGACAAGAGGATTCTTCTCTAGCTGTTGACGATCATGGCTTCTTCAATCTTGCAGAATTGGGGTTCAACTATTAAACATAGCAGTCTGAGTAATTGTTATACTGCAGCAATGACAAAGAGCAATACTAAATTGATAGTCTAGATTTCATATAGTCAAGTCGGGTTCTGGAATACTGTTACATTTGGTTCATTTTTGAATCTTCATTGCTGTTACCATGAAAATGATGGCCGAAGCAAGCTAATTCTCAGTAGGTTTTTGATATTGGAGAATTAAGCTGTGTTCCTTTCTTTTCATATTGTTTATTATGTAGAGCTAGAGCTGTGAAGCATGAATATACTCTGAGGGAAACTGATCAGTCATTCTTTTTTGTACAAACTTAATCAAGTTACTAACCTTACATGGAACACGGTACATATATTACATCTTTTGCAAATTGTTTAATTTTTTTTGCTACTTTAGCTATTTCTTTTCGCATCCATCCTCTTTCTTCATACTATTGTTTCACTGAAAGGATCCCGCCTCTTCTGAGTGATTGTGATCGTGTGCAAATACATACTTCGTATTTGCCTTCTTTCTTTATTCTGTGCATTGATTAGTTATGTTTTCCTATTAAGCTGCACCATACGTCCATACCCTTGTATGAATTGATCAATATGCTTGTGCTAATGTGCTATTATGATCCAAATTTGCTAAAATGGGCATTGAATTTTGTACATTGGTGCATTGTTTTCTGTACTCCTTTACTAGTGTCCTAATCTCTAAGACATCCTCATATTTTGCTTAAATAGTTAAATTAAGGCAGTAAGCCCCTAAGTATGACTGACTAGAGTCCTCCAATTGTAAGTCTGACCTAGTAGTTGTAATTCTAGTGGATCAACCTTAATCATGTAATGGGCTGTCTGATACTCGTCGGGCTCGTTTTGGTATTGTGTTACGCGAAGTAAGCTTTTATTTTTAAAATGGACTATGAGGGAGACAACAGCCCAATCAATGAAATGATCATCTAACACTCATTAGAGTGACGATAATAAGTTGAAGTTTTATTTGTTTAAACTTGTTTACAACTATTAATTTTTACACTAATATGGCCTATGTGGGGTATGACCGAGTGATATGTCTAACAAGGTACCTCCTATTTGGCTATTTGATCATATAAAAAGTGCCAAATTTCAGAAAAAATAAATTTATGTAAAATGTCACTCGCCAATTAAGGTAATTGATCGGTTCCTAAAAATAAAAAAAAAGGTTTATTGATCTTATGATGTTTTTTTTTTTTTACGTAAGATCTTATGATGTTTAGTAAGGACTTGTTCTCATTGACTGAACTCAGCTGAACTGAATTGAACTGAATATTTTATAAGAGAAGGAAATTAGGAGCTGAATTGAATTGAGCTGAGCTGAACTGAACTGAATTTTAACGTAAGAGAACAGGCCCTAAGTCCATTAATAATCTTTGAGGAAATGACTTAACTTGATTCGTATGATCCTATGTCTTAATTTTAAGCTACTTTGGGTCGACTAGGGATCAAAATAAGTGCTTCATATATTCTTGGCCCTATAGCCCCTATTTGGCTATTTGGTTTGGCGAAGAGGGAATCATACACAATTTGATTTATCAGCAATCACAACAATATTCAATTTGCTAGTAACAATGAGCTTCAAAATTGTCTTATAAAGGCAAAAATATTGTAACAATTTATAAAATTAATTATTCACATTTCATAGTCTTCATTGTGCTTAATAATCTACTCTCTAATTCATGTCTTCATAGAGGGGTTAGAGCAATTGTTCATTCCTCTAATTTTTAAGTGAGGTACGCTGTATCGATTCTTACTAAACTCGTCTTATTGTTTAACCTGTTGATAAATTTGAACTAGTTTACTATACATAAGTAATTTACTCAATTTCACATTTTTCTTTTTTCTTTTTATTTGTATCTTTATTTAAGTGAGTCCTTAATTTCACGTGAGTATTGTTCTTTTGGACTTATTATGATTGAACTGAAATTAACTAAAATATGATGTAATTAATTTAATTAATAAATTAAAATACTGTAAAAATAAGTCCGAACTCATCAAAAGGACCTTGGATTGTTAAAAAAAAAGACCTCCTAAATGAATAAAAACATTGTTTTCTAGGTCCAAACAAAATGTACTAGTAGTTCAAAATATGCTTACTGGTAGTGAATTTCAACTTTTTTTCTCAAAATGATAAAATGATTCGATGCGCAAAACCAATTGAATGTTAGGTGGACCTCTTTTCTATCTTTAATTCAGCACCTACATAATTTCTATAGACTAGAGAGGAAAAGAATATTCAACTTTCTGCTTGAAATACAAGAACTATATACTTTTTCAACCACTATAAAGTTAACTGTATAATATATACTCTATTTTACAGAGTCCTCCATAATTATTTATTTTTCTTACGTGTACACCAATCAATTATTGGTCTATTATTGATAATTGACAAAAAAAATGAAACATTCAATAATTTTGAGGTTAGTGATTCGATTCTTTACTAGGACACTTTTAGAGTGAGGATCTCTAATTCCTCTACGACTCTACTTTTTCTTATTTCACTCTTTAGATGTTTAGTCTATTAACCCGAGTCAGATTGATATGTAAGATGTTCATCATTAAACAAAGAACAATCTGATTAATTAACCAAAAATAATACGAGTACATACTCCGTAAAAAAAAAAAAAAAAATACTGTACGGTTTATAAATATTTCTCAAATAAAAAATAATAATTTAATACAAGTAATGTAGATTATATATGACTCCATATGAGCAGTCACTTTTACTAATTCCTTCATTCACAATTTACAGACTTATAAATTGAGTCAGGACTTTAAAAATTATAGGGCTTTTGCCCTCTAGTCTCTAGATATTTTCTGCAGGTCCCATTTATCTGAACTGTCATTTTCTTCTGTCAAAAATGTTACCAATTTTAACCCCTTTTTCAGGCAATCACTCCATTTGGGCCAATTAATATTTAGATAATTTTCAAAAATATAAATAAAATAAACGTCACCATACACTATAAGATTCATAACCATATACGAATAATACGAGTACATATACTAAAATTACGACCGTATAATCGTGCATCGGAAAAAAAAAAGGTTACAGTACTTTATATGTTATGGCAAGCTACAATAATGGATACCAAAAAAAAAAAAACAAAATTTTAAAAATTTATGTACGTCGTAATAAATAAAGGTAGGTAAGCTAGACACAAAAATTAGAAACGTCTTAAAAGGAGAAAAAAAAGTTTCGATTAAGTATGTTAGCTAAAGAAATACTCCGTATGATACATTCTGCACTCAAATACTCTTTATCCAATAGACAAGAATTTATGACGTTACTTAATCAGAACTATATAAGTTGATAAATTTGTTATATTCTCTCCTCACGAGATAACACTTCAACATTATGATTTCGCCTAAATCATCTAGTGGCATCTCATAAGCTACATAGTCTTATTGTAGTTAAGAATGCTAAATATGAGATTTTAATGTCTTCCCAGTTTTTGTAAACTACAATAAATAAATTGTACTTGTATGAAGTTATGTTAATAAGAGTTTATGAATATAAGATAATTGAAAGATAAAGTCTTGACATGTTTTGAGTGATCATATGAATCACAATTCAATCAAAAATTTACATGAATCATGTGAAATTGTCCTTCAATTCATTCGGACATCATATCATCCCAAATCTTACACATATATTCACTATGGCGTGGGCAATCATGATGAAAACTCAAGAAATTTGAGGAAGAACTTTAGCTAAAGAAATAGAAAGTGGCTAATAATTCATGTATAAAATTGTGAAATTGTACCATGCATTTTGTCACAATCTAAAGGTCTTCATAAAATTCCAACTAACCATGGGACCTAGTTACCAACATTGAGTAAATAGACCAGCTATTTTCACATCAATATTAAATAAAGGTAGGTAAACTAGATATGTATAGATAAAAAGTTTTAAAATATATACCTCGCAATTATAATCTTACAAAGTAGTATTCGATAATGATTTTAACTAACAACTGGAAATGACTTTGCTTCACCCATAAATACATTTTTTTTCTTCCTTATAATCTTATTTCACTAGAGTGACATTTCAATTTAAGTAAAAGTAAATCGAATTTACTTTTTACTTAAATAAAGTTTAGCAATTTCCACAGACTTAAGCGACTCACATAGTTACATATACCTTTTTTATCCGCCATCAATTCCACAATAATATTTGATATTGTGCCTCAATATAAAAAGACTATGAAAGTAATAAATAAAGAGATAAGGGTGCCTCAAATTTTATAAAAGTAGGTTCGAAAATAGACAAACAAATAGAATACTCAATTATTGTTAAATTTACCAAACACTTCCACATTATGCTTAATTAACCACTTACATATGTAAAGTGCCAACTTATTTACATTGGACTATAAAGTGAAGGATCACGGTTCTCTATTTCGCTATTTAAACTCAATTGTGGCAGGTCAAAATGTTACCATAAGTCATCACTTCTTAAAATAAAGTCTCAAATAGTTGGGTCAATTGATTATAGAGAAACAAATCAAGTTGATAATTAATTAGAAATTATGCCTTGACTGGTGAGCACGAATTAAACCAAAAGTAATTGGTGATGATATTTCAATGATTCTCGAGCATTATCTTCTAATCATTTTACTAAAAATTTTGAATTGCAATGTGAGTTGACCTATAGTGGTGTTGAGATTTATCATATAATACATGGAGGTACTATAAGTTTAGCTTAGTTATTATTATAATTTTTTTATTTTTTATATTAACTTTCATTCTCTTAAGCTATTTTTCATGTTTTTGTTGGTAAGGAGGGGAAGAAAAACACTTGGATTTATTTATTTATTATTTTGACGGAAGCATCTGGAATTAAATAGAGGTAGGTAAGTTAGACACATAAAGTTGGAGAAAGTCTCCATCAACAATTAATTATCATAGTATAAACTAACAAATAGTTATGGAATTACGTCATAAGAATAAGACAAAATTATTCATTCAATAGAATTTACTAATACTTAGTACGTTACAAGATGATCTTTTAATATTGCACATGAAAGGAAATATATCAAAGAGCGGAAAATGATAATCCTACCACAAGATGAGAGCTTGGCACACAAATTAACATCATTCCATCAATGACTTTCCTTTACTACAATATATACAACTAACAAGTAGTTGCGATAATACCGGAAAATTAAACAAGGTAACATTTCAACATCAGACATAAGAGATAGGTCAATTAAACACACAATTAACTCGAAAATCATCTTATTAATGATTTCAAAAAGGTCTAATCAAGTCACTACGACATTTCAACATCACATATTTGACGTTTCCCCACCTTTTTCTCAAACAGTAAAATATTTCATCTTTATTTCTCTTCATTTAACAATATAACTAGTGAGTGACCCGGGCTTTACCCCGACTGATACTTTGAATAATTTATTTTTATATTAGAAGCTTTAAAAGATTTATTAATTTATTTAACATTGGTAAATATGAATACAATGACAATACTAATTTATTTTGGACTTTTTGGGTTTTTATTCTACATTCTAATCTCGTATGTATTTATATATAAATTTGGATTAATAAAGCATGAATTAATTCTAGCTAAGATGGTAATGCATTTGGTTTCCATTCAATGAGGTTTGGGGTTCAAATCTTTTCGTATGCATTTTTAATTCACATCATTAGATGATGATGTGGCATGATGTTAAAGGCTATTGAATAATGATGTGGCGCTATACGTGTGTCCAAAAGGAAATACGTGACACATACACAATTTTATGAACGCCTTTTAATATATAGTATAGATATAGATTCACCAAATTAAATTCCACCCTTCATAACCAACTTTAGAGGAAACAAAGCTACTAAATATTGTTTTTGTTTTTTGGTTAATTCTTCACCAAGAGCTTATTATTAACCTTGCATTGTGTTTAACAACTTTGTGTTGCTCAATAGTATAGAAGAATCAACAACACAAAATGGATAGAAACCATAATATAAAAGGTTAGGTCCTTGTATTATACTACCTCCGTCCCCTTTTGATAGTTCCTTATGGGCATTTTTCACGGGAATTAATAAACACAAAAATGAATAATTAAAGTACATTAAAAAAGTAAATTGACATTGGGTATGCAAAAAAGTAGAGAGAGAAAGTAATAAAAGTATATGGGAAAACAAAATTTACATGGAAAAGTAAAATTTGCAAATATATTGTTGCAAATTAGAGGAAATTTTGATAAAAAATTAATATTAATAGTTGTTGGAAAAAGCAAATGGGATGAACATTTGGGGACTAAAATTCATCCATAAGGGACTATTAAAAGGGGACGGAGGGAGTATTTAACTCCAAAAATTACTCTATAAATTCTACGTAGTAATTTTTCATTTTTAATTTTCCAATTTCCAATACCTTAATTTTCTACATTATCTCATCCCAAAAAACCAAAAATAAAAAAATTTCCCAACTCCTAGAAAAAAGTGAACGAGAAGGGACAGGGAGGTCCTTTTACCGCGGGATTCCCAACGACTTTTTCATATATCAGTGCATTATTTTTGTAGCCATTTATTTATTTTTTTTCCAACTTTTATTTCATAATTTCCGTGGTTTCATGCATAAAATTGAACACATTTTCTTACTAAAATTTAATAAAGACAACCCTTTATAAAATGCCAATTTCTATTTCTTTGATTTCTCCGCTTTTTTTCTCACTCTCTTCAATCTCACTCTACTACTCTACTTCACTAAAAAAAACAGTAATCATAAAATTAAATTAACACCCTTTTATTCATCATCTTCTTCACATTTCTCCTCTAAAATTTAGTAATTTCTACTAATTCAATCATGCCCAGGTAATTCATTTTGATTTGTTCCTTGTTTTTTGATTTAATTCATTGATTTATTTCCTTTTAAGTTCAATTTGATCATGATCGTCAAATGGGTGAATTTAATCAAATTGATTTTGTTAACAACAGGGTACTCTGTTTTTGATTTTTAATTTCCCATTTTCTATAAATATTTTAGATTAATTTTTGCTGGTTATAATCGGGTATAACTTTTATAACGAATAAAGCTAAATTAAGTTTGTGGGTATTTCCATATTTGTGTGATTTACTACCTTTTTTATTGCTTTGGTATTTTTTTGGCCTTTTTAATCGATAATCTTTTTATTCTTCCTTTTTTGGTTTTATATTCTCTTATATTTTTTTGCTAAATGTTACTAATACTAAGATACAGTGAAAAACTACCACAAAAACAGAGCTTTTTGAATTTCGTATCTATTTTTCTTGTTTAGTTCATTCGATCAATCTCGAAATAGTTGTATCTCATTTGAAAAAAAAGGATGATTAAGGTTTTATTAATTTTTAATAAAACATTCTCAATAGAGAATTCTTTGTAAGTAGATTTTATTTGGGTTTTATTAATGTGGGATTTGAGTGATTTTATTCTATTTAATTTTTGTTAATTTAATTAATTTGGTGATGATTTTGGTAGGTGAAGTGTGTGGACTAATAAAGTGAAGGAGTTTACCAGGTCTATTTCTGCTGTGCTGACATCTACTTGTGGTCCTCGTGTGTGTAAGACTGTTAAATCTTTCAATACTGTTTCATAATAATTAAATTCTCTAAGTTTATTTATTAATTTTATTTTATTTATTTTGATTAATGTCATCATTAAATTTATGAATGTTGAGGTTCACATTTCAATTAGTAGTATTTTCAAAGGAATTAGTTTTGTATAAGACTCAAAAAGGATATGGGGTTTGTAAAATTTGTATGGATGTATGGTAATAGGCATACTAGCCACAAAGGAAATCGTGTAGTGATGTAGATTAGATTCGATCTAATGGCTAGTCGGTTTTAGATGTCTTTATTGCTTGTATGGTAATGTTAACACTTTGGGCTCTTAGATCTCAAAGGACTCTAACTATGTAGCACATCTTATCACAAGAGGGTGACTTTTGACTCTTGGTTAATTTTACAATGAGAATAATGAGATGATTTTTATCTAAACAATGTACTACTTCCATTTTTTTAAAGTGCAACAATTGTACTTCATGCATTACTTGTATTTATTAACTAACTTTGACTTGAATTTTTTTACTAATGTATAAATAATAAATGTTTTCTTGTAATAACGTAATATGTTGTTGGATTGGTTACAATGTGTATTTCCATAATATCACAATTTTGTATCTTAAACAACCTCCATTTTGCTTAAGGTTACTTACAGTAGTTATTATAGCTACGCAAACCAAGGGAAAGTAAAAATGGGGATCATACATGGGGGTATTTTTGTAATAAAGAGGAGAGAGATACAGAGTAAGCACCTGTTCTCTTCAGCTTAATTTCAGTTCAGTTTAACTCCAATCAGTTCAGTTTAGTTCCTAATTTCCTTCTCTCATTTCAGCTCTATTTAGTTTAGTTCAACCCCAATCAGAATCAAAGCTCAGTAAACCAGAACGGGCCCTAAGAGGTTTATTAAATAAAATGGGGCCCATCAATGGGGGCTTGTGAATAATTGAAAAAATATAGTCATAAAAGGATTAGAGTAAAAGTGAGTAGAATTCAGAAAAACGAAAAGCGAGTAAGCCTTAGGAAAATAGAGGTAGTATCAATGTGAAATTAAAGAAATTAATGGTAAGATATTGCATATCATATGCTGCTCAATTTGTTACAGCTAAAACACAGGGTGAATATTTGGCTATAGCTTTACAACTGGTCTGATAGGTGGAGTTTAATGTGAATGCATTATTTGTTACCAAAGTATAAACAATAATGCATTGTATATTAGGAAAGGGATCAAATTATTCATGATGTATTACACATTAATTTTTTTTCCAAGTATAAACAATATTGCATTTTATAAGGAAAGCGATTTATCATTTCATGATGTGCTACATAATATTTGTTAGCGTAAACAGTAATGCATTGTATAATAGGATAGAGATCAAATTATTTACTTTGATATGCTTAGCTTGTCTGGTTAATCTATTTATACTTTGTATAAGAGTTTTACAAATTCTTCCATCAACTGCAGTTTAAGCACATCAAGGGTACACAATGAGGAAAAGAAGTCTTCATCTGGCTTTACATCCTTTCGATGATCATCGTAAGAAACCTTCCTATCTTCTACAATTTCTACCTGTTTTTGTGCTTAACTTTATCTTGATGTAGAGAGTCAGATTGCAGTAGTAAAATAAAAAGTCTTTAAATGGATTTTGCATTCATGAAAATTACTGATTTTTTAAATTATTTCTGTTATCTTGCAGCCTTTGAGATATTTTATCAAGGTATGTGGAAAACTGTGGATCGATTAAGAATAAGTTCGGGGACTATAACGTTTAGCTTCTTGGACCTTGGATATTTGTTTGAGGAAAAAAGTTTTCTCTCTACCCTGAGGCTTCGGCCAAGAAGAGCAACTTTGACTGACTGTACCTGTGTACTAAGACCTGGTGCTGATGTTTCTGTGTTTTCTACACCTGATAATGCAGAAGAATCATCCGAAGAATCCCCCACAGTAAGCTTCTTGACCCCCCCCCCCCACACACTGACACACACAAAGAAAAAGTGGCTATTACACCGTGCTGATTATTTTCTTCATGGAATACGTATTATCTTGTAACACCTCATTCCTTGCGTTGTGTTATCAATATCTGTTCTGTATCAGTTTATGTCATTTCTGTTAAGTGTATAATCTACATGTGAATTGATATTAATTTCTTCTTAAAGAAAAAGATAGAGGAAGATTAACATACAAATCTATTGTGGGTTACTTTACCTATTAGTCTATTACCAAGTGATTTTAGGATGCAACTTTGTTGGGCGTGTGTGTGGTTAGACTTTCGTAAATGATGATGGTTATGGTAACAAATCTATTTGTCGCAAGAAAGTATGTTGTTTAAGTTCATAGAAATTCCTGTCCCCTATCTACTATCAAAGGGACCGTTATTGTCATTTTCCGACATGTTATCCTTCAAGGAAGAAGTTTAAGTTTGTGAGAAAAAAACAATGTTCTTATCAACATAATTTAGAGAGGATTAAAGGATGTTTCCTTGGATGTATGGAAAAAAGAGGATCATATTTTATCGGAATAGATCTTGAATCAATCTGTCGTTAGAGGCTATTCGAGTTCTTTTTCTGGAGTACTATAAAACCTAATTCTGTTATCAGTTTCCCTTAAGAATAATAAAACTATTGTCCTGTTACCTTGTGAATGTAGTTTAACACTTTGTTAGTGAATCACTTTTACTCTGTGTGTGTTCTTGTTTGTTGTTTTCGCTTAATACTTCTCGCATCCATTATAACATATCAAAGCTTATAACTTAGGAGAGTATGCTTCCAGTAGGCACATACTTTAAGAAAGTCCTCCTAAATCTTCAGAGTTCAGGACAGATTACACTAGTTCATTATTTTTCACTTGAAACTCTTTATTAGAACTTATTTGAATCTATCCGAACTAATTAGCCCTTATTTAAACTTTTTAATTAAACTTGAGTAGCCGCTATCCCTTGTTTGAACTTGCGTTATTAGATGTAACAAAGCATATCTGGATGACACTGTTACCACTCTTGAATGCAGGGATGGTTTGATGCAAGAATAACATCTGTTGAGAGGAAACCGCATGAATCTGAATGCAACTGCAAGTTTTACATCAAACTCTTCTACATCAGTGATGACAATGCTGGAACTGACAGAAGAAAACTAAGCAAAGAAATTGAGACTGTTGGGATCGATAAAATATCCGTCTTTCAAGTTCTCGAGCAAAGGCCTTCAGAAAATACACATTATAGGTGGAACCTGGCAGAAGACTGCACTTCATTGTCGAGGACAAAACTATTTCTGTCTAAGTTTGCTTCTGATATATCTTGGCTTCTTGTGACATCAGTTCAGAAGCAGACTGTATTCGATGTCAGAGCGATAGAAAAGAAGATAGTCTATCAAATATTGGACACCAACTTCAGTCCTTATTCGACTTCTGTTCGTCTAAGTAGTGTGAATTTCAGGACAGACGGTCATATTACATTCTCATCTGTTTTCTCATTTGTTCCGGTGGACAATGAGCAAGTACCGCCTGTCCCAGAGGTGAAGGAGGAAGAGGATCCTCTTTCGGGATATGAGCTTACAGAGTTAAGGCGATCAAAACGTCGTAATGTACAGCCTGAGCGTTATTTGGGTGAGATAGGTCTCGAGGTGACTGATACTACTGCACTCAGAATAGGGTACAAGTTTTGGAATCAGGAAGATTTGGCCATTGTGCTCGTCGATAATGAAGAAGATACAAACCATTCTGCTTTAGAAGATCCTCAACAAAATTTACAACATGCTATTGAGTTGTATTCAGGGGATCGCATCGGAGTTGAGACAATAGACGAGAATCTTATTAAAGATGGTCTTAGTGATGAAGACAGTCAAAATCAAAAGCAGCGGAAGCGAAAATATGTCAGAAAAGAGAAGGAGAATAAGAAAAAGAATGCTGAAAAAGCAGCAAGTAAGAACCAACTTGCTATTGTTCCTCTGCCGGGTGATACCAATCAAATGCCTCGCGAACAAAGTAATCTCCTTAATGAGATCCGGCCAAATCCTCTCGACATTGATGATGATAATGTTCCATTGAAGTTCTACAAGCGAAGATTTAGAGAGCGGAGAACAACAACTTCAACATCAATGTCAGGACGTATGAAGAAAATATCGGAATTAGATGATTATGATCATGAACCGGGACATGGAAGAAGGAACTTTAGTCATAAACAAAATCAGAAGTTTAAGCATCGCGCTTTTGCTTCTTCCAGGAGTGATAAGCACTCTGATGATCTGTCGAGAAATAAAAAGAAACCCTTGGATATTTCTGCTTACAAGGACCTTATATCAACTTACATGAAGAACATACAGTTGACAATAGAGAATAAACAGCCCATTTCTACTGATGCATGGAAAAACCTTCAAGGAGCATCATCTATGTATGAAAAAAAGGCTGCTGATGAAGCTCGACCTCCCGAGGAGGTAGAAGAAGAAGAAGAGTCTGAAACTGAGATGTTGTTTAGAGAAATGGACCTTTGTTTAGCTTCAGCATATTTTGAAGAGGAGGTACTAAATGCTTAATGTTCTGTTTAATAACCAATTTTATAGGAATAGAGATATAAGATATCAGAATCAAACGAGCTTTTACCCTTCTGTTCCACACGAGATTTCTGCTCTCACTGAGCTCATCTTAGGACATATAATTTCTGATATCTTATATCTCTATTCCTAATACAAACATTATTAAGGTACTAAATTCTTATGTTAAAAAAAATACTAGAATACTTAGCATTTGCAAAAACTTTTGGTGCAGCATTCAAAGGCTGAAGATGGTGATGAACCCGCGGAGAAGTTCTTCAAAAATGATGGATCTTGTCAGCATGTGTTCACCATAGACGATGAGATCGGAATTCTATGCCGGTTGTGTGGATATGTAATCACCGAGATCAGAGATGTTACACCGCCATTTGTAAGTG
Organism: Chenopodium formosanum; assembly: GCA_024500155.1. Classification (NCBI taxonomy): domain Eukaryota; kingdom Viridiplantae; phylum Streptophyta; class Magnoliopsida; order Caryophyllales; family Amaranthaceae; genus Chenopodium; species Chenopodium formosanum. Next base: position 4,811,408 of record CM044861.1, on the reverse strand, counting down.
AATTTGAGATTAATTTATTTAGATCACAATTACCATATACTCTATATTTTCTTTCTTTATATATGTTCCTTCTGGTGCTCTCAGATGCGACAATCAGGATTTACAGCAAAACATGACAGAAATGATAACAAGACTGAAAAAGATGATACTGAGCATAAGCTGCTGGATGAGGCCTGTGCTGATCTTGTCTATAATCCTGCCTCCTATGAAACTCTTGTGTCCGAATCAAACGACAATGTCTGGGGTCTAATCCCGAGTATAAAGAAAAAATTACATGATCATCAGAAGAAAGCATTTGAGTTTCTTTGGAGAAATCTTGCAGGGTCTTTGATACCTTCAGAAATGGAACCATCAAGCAAGAAAGTTGGTGGTTGTGTAATTTCTCATGCTCCTGGTGCCGGGAAAACTTTTCTTATCATCGCGTTCCTTGTAAGTTACTTGAAGCTATTCCCAGGGAAGAGACCTTTAGTTCTTGCTCCGAAAACAACACTTTATACATGGTACAAGGAAATTATAAAGTGGGAATTTCCTGTCCCGGTGTATCAAATACATGGCCGAAGAACCTACAGAGATAGGATTTACATGCAAAAAGTCGGGACTGCTTCATCAAGTCTTGTACCAAATGGAGATATCATGCATGTTCTTGATTGCTTGGAGAAGATACAAAAGTGGCATGCTCACCCTAGTGTTCTTCTCATGGGTTACACCTCCTTTTTGTCGCTTATGCGAGAAGACTCTAAGTATGCTCATCGTAGGTATATGGGTCAGATTCTGAGGGAAAGTCCAGGGATTTTGATACTTGATGAAGGACACAACCCGAGAAGCACAAAGTCGAGGCTGAGGAAAGCTTTAATGAGGGTTGACACAGAATTCAGAATTTTACTCTCAGGAACTTTGTTTCAGAACAACTTTGGTGAGTATTTCAACACCCTTTGCTTGGCAAGGCCAAAGTTTGTCGATGAGGTGCTACGAGTGCTTGACCCTAAGTATAAGAAGAAAATAAAGGGGCAAAATAAAACACGAACTTCCATTGAAAACCGTGCCAGGAAGGTTTTCATGGACATCATTGCAAGGAAGATCAACTCAAGTGAGACAGAGGAGAGAGCTGATGGCCTAAACATGTTGAAGAACATGACAAACAAGTTTATTGATGTTTATGAAGGCGGAGGCTCAGAAAACCTGCCTGGCCTTCAGAGTTATACTCTGATGATGAAGCCAACTCCTTTGCAGCATGAAATTCTTGTGAGACTTCACAAACACATGAATGTGGCTCGAGGATTTCCTTTAGAACTCGAGCTCATGATCACCCTTGGATCAATTCATCCATGGTTGATAAAATCCGCTGTTTGTGCAAACAAGTTTCTTAGTTTAGAGGAGCTCCAGAGCCTCGACGAGTTTAGGCTGGACCCTACGAAAGGGTCAAAGGTGAAATTTGTCCTTGGACTGGTTCAACGGTCTATAATAAGGCGAGAGAAGGTGTTGATCTTTTGCCACAATATAGCGCCAATCAACCTCTTCCTTGAGCTTTTTGAGAGAATTTACGGGTGGAAGAAAGGTCACGAGGTTCTAGTCCTTCAAGGGGATCTCGAGCTTTTTGAAAGAGGAAGGGTGATGGATAAATTCGAGGAACGTGGAGGGCCATCAAAGGTGTTACTTGCTTCAATCAATGCTTGTGCTGAAGGTATTACTTTGACAGCTGCCTCTAGGGTGGTCTTGTTGGACTCTGAATGGAACCCCTCAAAGCAAAAGCAGGCCATTGCTCGAGCTTTTAGGCCCGGTCAAGAGAAGATAGTGTATGTTTATCAGCTATTAGTTAATGGTACATTAGAAGAAGATAAGCATGGTAGAACAACATGGAAAGAATGGGTTTCTTGTATGATATTTAGTGAAGAACATGTGGATGATCCTTCAAAATGGCAAGCGGAGAAGATCGAAGATGCTTTATTGAGAGAAATCGTTGAGGAGGATCATGCTAAGTCTTTCCATATGATTATGAAGAATGAAAGGGCTTCTTATGAGAATCCTTTGAAGGTGATCACTGAGGAATAAAACCATCACCCCTCCAAAAATTGTAAAATGTAAGAATCCTCTTCTTTGATTTTCATTTAAATTGCATATTTTTGTTTATTTACGAACTCTTTATCCTTGATTGAGCAGAACTATTGTATAAAACCCGGAGGATGATCATGGATGTTCGCGTTCAATAAAGCAGGAATGTCAAAGATGATTCTGATGTAGTTATGTTATGACTAACTATTTAGATGCAAATTCTGCATTTTCCCTGATGCTTATGCGGCAGAGTTCTCGGATCGTGATAGTGTAGTCTAATGTTATAATATGCAGCTCATAACCTGAAACTGATGCTTGGAGATGTACTCCCTCCATTCCAAGTTACAGTGTTTTTTAAGGTTGTGCATATACTAGGAAATATGAGTTATCTCGTGTTTGAACTTATTGGAACTTATTTTTCCGTACCTGAACTTATATTAGTTGTAAACTTGTGTACCATGGCTTTATTTGAACTTATCGGTCCTTATTTTATCAAAAGGAATAAGATTGTAAGTTATGACTATTGCTTGATTTTACTGAGCTGAGTAAAATATCAGTTTGCAAAAAAGCAGGAATTCAAGAATTGATAGTGGATTAAGCTGTTCACAACTTCACTGTACAAATTGGGCTTTAGAAAGCTTGTACATTTAAAGCTTGGGCTAAGAAGATAATAAATGTTAATGAGATCGGACAAGAAAACTATTTGCCCCAAGACCAATGGGGTGAGTATCGATTCACGGGCCTACGCCCGGTAGACGGAGAAGAGATCATCGGTCCATCTCTGTATTCTTAAATTAATACGAAGTATAAATATATTAAATATGAATACTCTGTATATACATAGAAGTACATAACTTAAAAAAATTATGTGTAAATTATTAAGCAAGTAAATATATTTTTTTTATTAGTAAAAATGCTCCGGAGTAGAGTACGTAATCATGATTTTTTTTTTTAAATATACGTTTAGAGAGGTACAAGCTGTGGATGATGATAATTGATCCCAAGATTCCAACCAAAAGGAAAGTTATGGTTTCCATAAAAACTAGTGTTCGGCCCGCGCGTTGCTCCGAATGTTACTTTGAGTATTTTTATCATATTTATTATCAAAGAGCTTGAAAGAATTTTTTTATTGTCGGAAATTATAATGCTCGTATTACAATAACAATAATAAATAGTTTTGAATAATTTTTGCTTTTATTTCTAATATGTATTTATATATTTATGTGCATAGAAAGAACAACATAAGCTTATAGCTTGGATGCTAATAAGTTGGTCTTCATTCAATGAGGTCTTGTGTTCAAACCTTATTGTATGCATTTTTGGTTAACCATGACATGAAACAACAATATGCTAGAGGTACATGTGGCATATTGAACGATGATTTGCAAAATGGTCTTAACAAGTGGTGGCCTTTGACAATTGGACAAGTATTTTTTTTGAGGACAAATGGACAAGTATGAAAGACTACTAGAGAGTCAAGAAGACTTTCCCAAAAGAAATTCGAAATTTTCTTCGAATTTTTGAATGGAGTCTTTATGTACTCCTTATGACTAAAAGCCTCTATAAGCAACAAGTTCAGTTTGATGTCATCGTCATTGCTGCGGTATGTTAAAACTCTTTCATTGAATTTCTACTACTTCGTATTACTTTATAGTTTATACCATAGACAAACTTAATTATAAGCTCTCAGGGTCTGTTCTCATTGACTGAATTTGATCAGCAGAACTGAACTGAACTGAAATGAATATTTTATAAGAGAAGGAAATTAGGAGCTGAACTAAACTGAATTGAACTGAATTTCAACGTATGAGAACAGGCCCTCATTAACGTTATTTTTATTTTTTTCCTGTTTTGCGCATATATAAAAGACTACAAACGACAATGAAATATGGAGGATTCGATCTCAAATCTTAGATATCTCTTTCACAGGTACGGATATGAATCGGATTAGTGTATCTTTATCACCGCAGTGGCAGTTGGCAAATGGAAATTAAAATACAATGGACCCGTAGGAAGGTGCTTGGGACTTGAGAATTTTTTTTTCCTATTTTTTGAAAGATATTCTTACTGCATGTTCCATATGAAATAACAACTTGCTAGTAAACCAACATGTTTTAGAAAGTAGCTCGCTAAACTTGAAAGGTGTTCAACTGTTCATCATCCCAGTATCAAATTGTCATATAAAATGTAACAGATTTTTTCAAATAGTCCACCTCTTTTTCTTTTATTTATTTATTTATTTATTTATTTATTTATTTATTTATTTATTTTTTTGACAACCAATAGTCCAATGTAGACCAACTTATATCTAAGACTAAGTACCAATTACTATTCAATTATCCTTCTCATGTATGATATGATTCTTTTAAGTTGAAATTAAGAAGAAAAGTTTAGAGCGATCCTTATCTAGTACTCCGTATGCAACTATGGTCCAAAATCATAAACAAAATAATTTTGGAATCTAATTATGCTATAACCGTGTTAAATTGAGTTTTTAGTTTTTACCTTATTTACGTGGTTAAAAGTTATTCAATTTATCAGTAAGTTTAATTAATATTCCTAACTACAAAAAATGCATATTTGTAATGTTTTTATGTAGGATGTACAACTCACACATCCTTGTATGGTGTATAATAGAATCTGAACAACTTATGATCATTATCAAGAACAATAAATCAATAATCAAGTTTGGTTTATTTGGGTTTAGGGACATATACGGTTCTAGAACTCACATAAAGTGACAAAGACTTCAAATTAAGTTATATCCACTCCCAATATTATTATTAAGAGCGATGTATAGAGTTAACAATCGACCATGCATATTCCCAACTAGACTTTGTATCAAGTTCTCCATACTTAACTTTTTTAACTACTAAATAAGGCTTTTATTAGGAAAATCGATCTCCATATATTACCTTATCAAAACCGAACACCACCTTATTGATGATCAAATAAGAGATAATACATTCAAATAATGCATGTCAAGTTCGGGAAAGTTAAAACAAATTAAACCTACTAAATTCGTATAGTGAGAAATAGTTTTAAAAACTTAAATTATAGGAAAAGGTCAAGTGATGAACAAGTTTAGAAATAGAGGTAGTAAATTTTAATAAGTTCCCATAAGAAGGATTCACGTGAACAAAACGAAGTCATCACGTACTATCAGAGTACGTGATCGAGGAATTGGCAAGCTACTCCATACAAATGCATAAAAGAAAAAAAATATGCATCCAATGTACCTTGAAGCAAATTGCAAAAGGGTGCATACTATTCAATGCCAATAAACTTCATCACTGCATACGTACATAAATATTCTATTCAATCTTTAGAGGATATGAGACCTAGTAGTAGTTGGTACAAAATCATATATATAACAAGTTGCATTATAATCTTTGATGAAAATATATGGTATATGCCCCTCTTCCTTGTTACACTACATATGCATTGAACATAGTTTCTCTTCTTCCTACGCAATTTGAATTTATTGCACTTTTTCTTAATTTTTTATACTTTCTTGACATTTCTTTTCTAACAATTAAAGATAAGAAAGTTCCTCTAAATTGCCATTGTCGATCAACTAGTAAGGATGTGACAAACTTGAAGAAAATACTAGTACTAGTAGTTATAAACATAATATTATTCTTCTACAATTTGTCATCAAAAAGGAATTAAATTTTACCAATTGGTGAAATATAAATCATAGCAAAACACAAGTTGGCAAGAATTTCTGGATTTGGGGGAGGGGGTCCTAACTTCCCCTACTATTCATTGGTTCAAGCAAGCTTTATGTAAAGTCTTATTCTTGTAATTCAATAATTCATTATTTTGTTGAATAATGTGATCATTTTTTGTTTGTACATTTTTTGTTCAATAAAAATATATACTTCCTCCGTTTCTTTTTACTTGTAACACAGCCTTGTGGCACGTGTTTTGAGGTCAGATTTATGTAATGTAAACGGATAAATTATTCATTATAATTTTTACAAATGATACTTAACCCTATTCTAATCTTCGTGTAAAAATTATATTGATAAAATCGCTCGTTTACCCTCACTAATCATCTCCTAAAACTGCATGCCTAAAACTCTAAAAGGTGTGTTGCAAGTAAAAGAAAACGGAGGAAGTATATATATTGCATTTTACATGGCTTACAATCTTTATTTGATCATAGTTAGTATCTTTATTTCGTCCATATACTATTATACATTATGAGAGAAATGACATTTTAATACTCTAAAATGAATAGTGTATATCTTTGTTTTATGTTATACTTGGTAGTTTTTCAAGTTTGACTACTTGAACAATATGTGTGAAGACATTTAAATAAAAGGATAGTGTATATCTTTGTTTATATATTTTTGAGCTAGTATGTAGGTCTTTCTTGCACTAACAAGTGTATGTTTTGGTGCAACCAACTAACTTGGATTTTGGGGCAATATAATACATATATTGTTGAAAGATAACTTATAAATAAATATTGTACATTACAGTACCCTTAGGTGCATTATTTATACTTCGTAAATATTATCAAACTAAATCTGACTTATATAGAAACTTCTACATTAATGTGTAATCAATTGTAACGTTTGTCACAGCTATTGTAGTTGATAACAATGTAACAGCTAAATCCAAACAAGTGACAAATTGTAATTTGTCTATAGTTATACTATCGCCCTAACGTAACTAGATCATATATGTCTCATATCAACATGACCCATGCATGTTACATGCATATGCATACATTAATTCAGCCTTAATAAATAGTGCTACTAATTAAAGGCTGAAAAATTCATTAAGTTGCAATAAGAGGTGAAAAAATTATTGCTTTGACATGATGAAAGAGATCGAAGGGTGGGTGTAGGAGGGGATTGATTAAAGTTAAGGAGGAGAATATAATGGAAGAGTTTGGTAGGGTTTTAATTTTTGAAAATCAATTGAGCTTCGAATTATGAAAATGAAATTGCAAGTTGATCCTTATTAATACTGCAGATGAAAGAGATGTTTAAAGCACTTTCATCATTACTTTCATCTTTAATTACTAAAGCTACTTGTTTAGTGAGGAATAATATATAGAGAAGGTTCAACTTCTAGCTAACAAATAATGTAAATATTATCGTACATTCAGGTGTACATGAATACCGATCAGTAATTATTTTCAAAATAAAAAGGTTTAATTTGCAAAATAATTTAATTTAAAATAGTTTAGATCGACCTTTACTATTGAATTATGAAGTATTCTAATATTTCAAGAAAGACATAACCACACCTCTATTAGAACTTGTGACACTTTAAATATATCGCTCTTATAGAAGTGTATGATTATGAAATAGCCTGGTTTAATTTGGAGTCCTGTTACTGCAAATTTCATCAAATAATATAGTCTAACATTACAAATAATATAGTCTAACATTAGCTTAATTAAATATTAGCAAGGAGTACGTATTAGTACAATTATGAACAAATCTTTGAAAAATAAACAAATAAAATAGTGCGATCATACTTTATTTTATTTTGCTATTAAAAAAAAATTGAAAACCAAATTAATTGAATCCATATGTACTTAAGTTTTTAAGGTTGCGTCACATATGAAAAATATACTTAAATTAATATATAAAGTGGTGAGAAAAGTTCCATTGCACATGTAAATATCAGCCAAGTAGCATGTCTTTTGGAAATGAATAAATGTGCCTATCACAATTCACAAATTTAGTTTGAATGTGTCCCTTGCTAGCTCACTCTATCGATTTTCCTTCTATAAGACATCGACTTGATGATTATTTTATTGCCATTCAATTAATTTGGAAAATGTTAATGGCTCCTAATTTTTTGAGTATTGATGTGCATTTTGTGGAACCCTACATTATGGTGTAATTTTATACCCTCTCACGTTATATATTTGTTCTAGTTCATATTCTTGTGTGTAAACTTTATAGAGACAAAATGTAAATTAGGTGTTATTTATATTTATACACTCGAGTGTATGTAATATAAATACTCTGCTTCAATAATATAGAAAATCAAAAGTATGAGAAACAAGAAGAAATTTCAGGCAATTGTAATGTGTCTCATCAGGTTGAAATTATATGCTTTGTTTATCAAATTGTTCTTACCCTCGAAATTAATTTTAAAGTAGTACATGTTATGATTTTACTAAATGCATGATGAGATATAAAAGTTATATAATTTATACTTCAAATTGTCTTCGTTGATTTTAAGTGAAAAATAAAATTGTTAATCTTATTATTCATATTTACTATGATATTAAATCAAATAAATAGCATCTTTAAAGGGAGAAAGTGTGAATTTAGTTTTTTTTTTTTATTATTGTTCTGAAAACTTTTTGCTTAAAGTGTGAATTTAGTTGTTAGAGTCCTAAGGGTAATACTAAAATTTCGGATCATATTAGTAGTCTATTTTTGTCATTCTTTCCATACCACTAGATTGTGCTCAATTCTCACTTATAATGTTATAATCAGTGTATTAATTCTAATTTGAGACCCAAGGTTCTCGTTATTATTATATTTTTTAGCTTTTAACATCAAAAAAAAAAAAAAAAAAAAAAGAAACATTCAGTCATAAATTACGCTCATAATCTCTAGGACAATAACATTTTTTTCAAATATAATACTACGGATTATAACATAACTACTAATAATTACGAATAGAGCTAGTATTATAACACGTTGTGATTGGTTGGTAGTCGCTCTCAAACCCGAACCCTATCACAGCATAACAAAAACAATTTTTTTGCCCGTCTAGTCCGAGGTTAGTGTAAGTAGGGTGGACCATTCCAACCCAAACTTACGTAACTCTTTTATAACCTCATCATCTTCACCTAAAATCTCATAAAAATGAACAAATAAGCCACAGTAACTTAGAATTTGTACGACGACATCTCATTGGTTCATATCTCCGCAATTCTAGAGCCCCATTTGTTTATTAACAATTGGACAAAATTAATTTGGTATTATTATAGTCTTACTTTAGGATAGTTGAATATATTAATATAAGTATTTTTTTTAATTTTATTTAAAATGCAATTAGCCAAGTTTTGAGTAGTTGGGTAGTACTAGTAAAAGAAAAGGGCAACTTCCTAAAAACTACGTCCAAAAATATTTTTGTTGCAAGTTGTTCTTCCCACTTGCCTTGTCCGGCGTAATCCCGCCAGATAAGATCAACCTTTCCTTTCCTCAATTTTCTCTCTCTTTTAATCACACATTCACATCTACTCTCTTCTTCTTAATTCTCTCTCCATCTAAATTTGTTTTATTTTCATTCTCTTTGAAACAAAGTTTTTTTCTTTTTTTTGGAGAGTAACTTATAATGCCTTCTACTCTTCAACTTCAAACTTATACAACAACAGCAGCAACAACAACAACAACGTACATGACCGATACCACAGATATTGTACCTGTGGTACCGGTCACTACTATGGCAGCAGAGATGAAACCCTCGCTAGCTCATGAGCTAGCGAGGGAACTTTCACTCTGCTGCCTTTCTCCTGATGAGGAGATGGACACGGTGGCTAGGTACCACAACCACGAGGTTGGTCCTAACCAGTGTTGTTCCGTTGTGGTGCAGAGGATCGCCGCCCCCATTGAGACCGTGTGGGGTTTGGTACGCCGGTTCGACGAGCCGCAGACGTACAAGAATTTTTTGAGGAGTTGTCGTGTGATCGCTGGGGATGGGGGTGAGGTCGGGTGCCTGAGGGAGGTCCACGTGGTGTCAGGGTTGCCAGCTCAGTGCAGCACAGAGCGACTAGAGGTCCTAGACGAGCAAAAGCACGCCATAGGATTTCGAGTTGTGGGCGGTGAGCACCGCTTGCACAACTACCGATCCGTGACCACCCTGCACCCCTCGTCCTACTCTACTGGTAGTAGAGAGGACAATGATGCAGCAGCTGGTGGGACGACCACAGACTGTCCCACCAGCTGCTGCAAGGGGACAGTAGTGGTGGAATCGTATGTGGTAGACGTTCCTAGTGGTAATACAAAAGAAGAGACGTGTGTATTTGTTGATACAATTGTACGTTGCAACTTGCAATCTCTTGCCAAGATAGCTGAGAGAAAGGCCAGATCATCATGTTCAACAACTACTACCCCATCTTCATCATCATCATGTAAAGTTTCATGAAATCATTTTTATTGTTGAAGGTTTCAAACATTAAATTTACTTTATTTTTGTTATTTTCTTTGTTAAAATTTGTTGATACCCAAATTACTTAGGATTTTTCTTTCTTTCCCTTAATTTCAGGGTGAGAAAATGAAAATGTGCTTATAATTTTATTAACACCCCCCTTTCCCCCCTTAAGGAGGGCAGGTTGTTTGGTACGATGAACATCTTAATCCCATGTTATTTGTCGTTAATTAATTACTTTTAACTGTTAATTTATGTTTACTTAATTATTAGTTAATGGAAAGAGAAGAGTAACAAAGCTTTGGGATTTCAGAAATAAAATAAAAGGGTATATTCTTGATTATATTTGTCACCTCAGATGTTTACATATGGGTTCATTAATTTTAATTAATTAAACTAATCAATTTTTTTAAGACTATTTCAAACTTCAACCTTTGAGGATGCAATGGATCTTAATTAATTAAGTTGATTATCCTAATACAGTATAAAGTATACATGGAGTTATAGGTAGTCAACTCTATACATAAATATAATTTGGCTAGGCAGGCTGTGATACATGCATAAATATTATGTGATTGTCAAAATAGTACTAAATTATTTAGCTATTCAAATATGCAGGCTGATTAATTACAATTTGACCTCCATTAAAACCTTAATTTAGTTCATTATTGTTGATGACGTTTTCAAAATATACTTAACTAGGATGCCATGAGTCATGGAAGTAAAGCAACGAACTAACAGCATGCATTGATCTTCTTAATTTGATTTTAATAGATTATCATTTTTAAAGCAAGGCTTGAATGAGTTGAATCTCATGTAGAAATTTGGGGGGGTTTTATAAATCTAGATGCATTTACAAGAGGATGAAATAAGTCTAATAACTAGTTAGGACTTGATCAAACTTGAAAGAGTTAAACCATACATGATAACCGTCGTATCACATCTCAAAGATACTAGAAAATTTCAGAATGTCCTTTCAGAGTTTTTGAAATTATACCAATATTGTATCCTTTGCGAATCCCAAAAATAATGTACTACTGCATATTTTTATAGGCAACTGTTGGTATTTTTTTTTTTTAACTTTCACATATTTCGAAGTAACTAGGAAAGATATGTAAGCAGGTCGTAGAAGAATTTGATTTACAATCTTATGTTGTGTTACTTTCATTAATCTTATGTTGTGTTACTTTCATTACGCAAGTTTTTTGTTTTTTCTTTTTCGTTTTTTTTTTTTTTTGAACGCACACAAGTTTTTTGTTTTCCATACATTTAATTTTATTTTTCAAAGAGTGTCAAATTTCCAACTAAATTTTTTTGTAAAAAAGTAAATAAATAATTCCAACTAGAAATGACAAAATCATAACACTAGATTCAACAGTAGGCTACCAAGCCTACTAGGGTAACAGAGTTCAAATATCACGGCCTTCATTTTGTCGCTCGCACTTTACAAGCCGTACAATTTTGACATATAATTTATATAACTCGTAAATTAAGGTCTTAATATTCAACATCGAGTTTTTTGTTTTCAAAAAAAAAATTCAACATCGAGTTTTCTACTCCGTATTATTTGTACATTGAGAAGAAGAATATTTCTTTAGGCATGCGGAAGTCATGAGATCTTCAACTAGCTTTATTTAGTGCACCCTTTTTCTTTTGACAAATTAGTTATTCCTCTTTTATAATGTACCAATATCATATAGGGATGGAGTACATAATTTGCATGCCTCATGCATGCATGTATCAAAAAAAAATCTACTACAAATAATTCCCGAGTATAAAAGAAGAGTAAACACGTATGTCCTCTACACCTATATTATATAAACTGAAGGTATGTAGAGCATAACAAGAACTAAAATTTAAAATTTTGATTGATTGAGCATGTGAATGATATTGACATAAACTTCCTATGGATTAGAAAGTTTGCTAATAATATTAGCTTAATCAACTATTATTGGAAGAATTGAAGAAAATAAAGGACCACACATTTTGGTAATAAAATGACCACATATATAGCTCAACAACCTTTGCCTAGAAATTCAATCGATCGATCAATTGTAATCAAGCAAGGTACTATTCTTCAAAAAATAAAATTTCAAATTATTCATCAATAACTACCGAGTATACAATAAAAGATTCTGTCAAAAAATCTATATATACACTAAAAGATACGTATATATCAGTTTTGACATAAGTTGTCTACTAATTTATACTTCCTCCGTTTTCTTATACTTGCAACATGCAGTTTGACTTTTACACTATTCATGTACTCTACTTTGACTAGCTTTAACGATTTATAGCTAAGAAAAAATATAGTCATGTGTGATCTTGTTAGATTCGTCTCGTTTTATACTATTTTAATATCTAACATTTATAATTTTTACATATTGCTAATTAAAGATATAAACGATTGAAATAATGCATCGACAAACGTGAAAAGTGAAGTGTTGCAAGTAAAAAAAAACAGAGGAAGTATACATCTATGTCTTTAAATTAGTAACTTTCTTACGAACTTTTTCTTTAAATCATATACTTGTATTCTTTCAAAAAAAGAAAAAAAAAATTGTATTTACATATTAAGTATTAGTACTAGTAGGTTTCTATATTAGTGCAAGAAGGAATCTTAAGCAGGCGATAGCAAGTTGGAATGAAATTTCAGTTTTCCAAAAACTCAAGTTGCTTTAATAAAGGAAAAGTTGAAGAAAATATAATCGATCGGTGCAACTTGCATTGCTAATCCTTTTCTCTTACTCTAAACATTTTTATAATTCAATTTGTTGATTTATGAAGTGCAACTTGATTTGCAAGTGGACGTTCAAATTGAAGCAAGATTATCAGAATGACATAAATGCCACGTACATTATTGTTTTATTCATTCATATATATATATATATATTTATGTAACGTAAATAGTTGCACATGTATGTATTTGATCGATCTCATGAAAAAGCTATAATAAATAATAATTAAATTTTGATTATTATTATTTGACTAAATCTAGTATTATTTACTACATTGTTAAGTTTAATGCATATTTCCTAGTACTCCTTTGATATCTTTTTTGGCCCTCGAGCTAAGATCGATTTTGTAGTAGTACTAGTACGTTGTTTATATTTTGGGAGTGATTTAAAAATTTGGGGTTGAGTTCGGTATGTTAGGATGTTCTATTTAATTTTTCTTTTATACCTTCGGTATGTTAGGATGTTCTATTTAATTTTTCTTTTATACCTTCTTAATTTTCTCTCAATAAAAAATTCTTTTTATTTTGTTTGTGCGACACATAGATTATAGACTACATTTTTTCATTATTTGTATTTGCCAATTGGTTTTGCATTGCTTGTTTAAAAATGTTTCAATTACAAGTTAGGAGAAGATAAGACATGACTACATGAAATATGAGATAAAATTAGGTAGACATTTAATTTATAGACTTATTATAGCTTTTTATTGTAATAGTCTAATCATAAATCATACAAGTATTATTGTTAGAATACCTTCCTGTACACTTTGTATATTAGCCTCACTAATTAGTTATTGATTAGAATTATGTTTTAGCCTAACAGAATTTAGTCACGCATATTGCGTGAGTTGTTTTTGTTATTTAAAGGCTCTTATGAGCTGTTATTGTGGCAAGACCATTTTACATAATAAAGTTTCTACCTAACTTTCTATCTCTAAGATTCTTTCTCTTTCTCTCACTTCCCCTGTTTCTTCTATTCTTCTTCTTCTACATTTTCTGGAATCAAACTGCAGATAATTGCAGTTTGTTCATGGTATCAGAGCAAAGGAGCTTGAATTCTTCCTGATTTCTTGACGATTCTTTGTTCTTATTTTGGATTTTGATATCCTACTTCTGTTTGGTTCATTTTTCGCGTATTTTGCGGATTTTTTGGTCGAATTCGAGCGTTTGATTGCATGCAATGGCAACTTCTTCTCAGAGTATTAGTTCTTCTTCTGGAATCAATTCAACGATCCTTATTACTTGAGCAATGGAGATCATCCAGGAATGCAATTAGGTAATCATATTCTTACTGGATCTAACTTCTTGAATTGGAGTAGAACTGTAAAAATGGCGTTAATCGCTAGAAATAAATTGCAATTTGTTGATGGAACTCTTCCAATTCCTGCTGAAGATTCTGATGATCGTCAAAATTGGATACGTAATGATTACATGGTAATGTCTTGGTTATTAAATTCAATGGATAAGAATTTGGCCGAGAGTTTTATGTTTGTTAATTCTTCTACTCAATTGTGGAATGAACTTGTTGAGCGATTTGGTCATACTACTGCTCCTAGATTGTTTGAGTTGCATAGGTCTTTGACTTCAACTCAGCAGGATTCTTCTTCAATTGCTGAGTATTTTGGTAGATTGAAGGCTATTTGGGATCAATTACAGATTCTTGAAGGTTTTCCGGATTGTACTTGTGGTGCAATGAGGAATTGTACTTGTGGTATGCTCAAGAAGATTCTTGAGAATGATCAACGACAGAAGTTGATGCAATTGTTGTCTGGTTTGAACAATTCTTATGATCAGGTCATTACTAATATGCTGAGTGCTGATTCTTTGCCTCATGTGCATAAGGCCTATCATATTTTGTAGCAGGTGGAGCAACAAAATAAGTTGAATGATGTGAAGGTTGTTATTCCTGAGATGAGTGCTCTTCAGGTTGCTAAGACTTTTCCCAAGCCTGTTTATCAGAATTTTAAGAAAGATTTCAAGAAACAAAAGAGTGTTGCTATTTGCAATTATTGTAAGAAGAAAGGACATTCAATTGATCAGTGCTTCAAGTTGAATGGTTTTCCAGATTGGTGGAATAAGGAGCGTGGCAATTCTGGTATTTAGTCTGGTTCAAGATTTGCTGCAAATGTTTCTTCTGATGGTGATGGTCTCTTAGGCAAAGTTCCTCGTGAATCAAGTGTTTCTGTTCCAGCTATGACTTCTGGTGTTGCTAGTGGAGTGGATCCAGTTATGGCTTCAGCTCTTTACAATGAGGTTATGAGGATGATGCAGATGTCAGGCACTTCTTCTACTCCTGATAATCCTCTTTCTGCTGCTGTGAATTTTGCTGGTATAACTTCTGTCTCTAATGTTGATGCTTTCAATCATAATTCTGCTCATAGTTCTTGGATTATAGATACTGGAGCTACAGATCATATGGTTTCCAATTTGGCTTTATTTGCTTCTATTAAACAGCTTGAAAATCCTATAAAAGTATCTTTGCCTGATGGAACTGTTAATTTGGTTAAACACACAGGAGATGTAGTTTTGAACCAACATATAACTCTGAAGAATGTCTTTTATATTCCTCAGTTCAAACACAATCTCTTATCTGTTGGAAAGTTGTTTGATAGTCACAGATTACTTGCAATTTTTGAGTCAGATTCATGTTGTTTTCAGGACCTTACAACTAGTCAAGTGATAGCTGGTGGTACAAGGTACTCAGGCTTATATAGGTTTTCTTATTCTTTTCCTATTTCAGTTAAATCTGGTTTTTGTCCTGTTTCTGTCAATAATACTATCACATCTTTTATAAAACCTAGTCCTGAAATTATTCATGCTAGGTTAGGTCATGCTTCTCTTAATACTCTGAAGCATTTAACAGTTCCATCTCTTGGTAATAATACTTCTGATTTTAGCTGTGAAGCATGTGTGTTTGGAAAACATCACAAATTTCCCTATTCTTTGTCTGAGTCTCATGCTGCTGAGGTGTTTGATTTGGTGCATATTGATTTATGGGGAAAATATTCAAGACCTTCCTTGACTGGTGCTTTCTATTTTCTTACTATTTTGGATGACCACTCTAGAACTACATGGACTTTTTTGTTACATACTAAAACTCAGGTTAACTCTACTATTGCTGCTTTCTTGGAGTATGTTTTTACTCAGTTTAATAAGAGAGTTAAAGTCATTAGAAGTGACAATGGTACAGAGATCATACAAGAACAGTGTAGAACTTTGTTTGCTATGAAAGGTATTGTACATCAAAAGAGTTTGCCTGGAAATCCTCAGCAAAATGGTAGAGTGGAAAGAAAACACAAACATTTGTTGGAAACTGCTAGAACCTTAAGGTTTCATGCTGGATTACCTTATAAATTTTGGGGAGATTGTTTGTTAGCTGCTACTTATCTTATCAACATGTTGCCTAGTTCTGTTTTGGGTTGGAAGTCACCTCATGAAGTTTTGTTGAAGAAACAGCCTGACTATGGTTCTTTGAGGGTGTTTGGATGTTTGTGTTATCCTTCTCAGAAGTTGTCTGACAAGTTTGCAGCAAGATCTAAGAAATGTATCTTCATTGGTTATCCATATGCACAAAAAGGTTACAAACTCTATGATCTTGATACTCACAAGGTTGTTTTGAGTAGGGATGTTCATTTTGTGGAAAATGAATTTCCTTACAAAGGACAGTCTGTGTCGTCTCTGGTGTTCCTCATTCTCTTCCTCTTGTGAATCCTGCTTTGGATTCTAATAATTTTCCACATCCTGTTCCACAACCTCCTCCTTTATTTGTTCCAAATTTTCCTTCTTCTTCTTCTTTTTCTTCTCCAAACTCTACAGATCCTGTTTCTGATATTCCCTTGGTTTCTGGGATTCCTTCTTCTCATTCTGATAATGATTCTTCTGAATCATTTTCAGAGATTCCTATCCCTGCTAGAATTTCTACTAGACCTACTACTTTTCCTTCAAAATACAAAGATTTTGTTTTAACCCTTCCTAAACACAAAACCATTGATCAGACTTGTTCTGATCCTTCTCTTTCCTTTAATGTTTACAGTGAGCCTTCATTAGCTCATTTGAACTCAGATTCTCTACATAGTCTGTCTAATGTGTTGACAGCTTTTGAACCTTCCTCTTATAAGCAAGCTAAGGATCACCCAGAATGGGTGGAGGCTATGGAAAAGGAGCTTCAAGCTCTAGAACTAAATGATACTTGGGAGCTTACTGAGTTACCTCCTGGTAAAAAGGCAATAGGATGTAAATGGGTTTATAAAACTAAGTTTAAACCCAATGGAGATATTGAGAGATGTAAAGGAAGGGTTGTAGCAAGGGGTGACAGGCAGATTTCTGGTAAGGACTATAAGCATACTTTTAGTCCTGTTGCTAAGCTTACTACAGTGAGAGTGGTTATGGCTATTGCTGCTGTTAACAATTGGGATATTCAACAGCTTGACATCAATAATGCTTTTTTGCATGGTTTTCTTGATGAGGAAGTGTACATGAATCCTCCTCCTGGTTATACTAAAGCTAAACCAGGTCAAGTCTGCAAGCTTAACAGATCCATATATGGTCTTAAACAGGCATCTAGATGCTGGAATAAGGAATTGAGCAAGTATTTGGTGAATTGGGGTTTTACTCAATCCAAGCAAGATTATTCTATGTTTGTTTTGAAGAGAGACAGCTCTTTTGTGGTTGTTGTGGCTTATGTTGATGATCTTCTTATTACTGGAAATGATACACAGTTGATATGTGATCTGAAGGCTGGTCTTCACAGTGCTTTTACTATCAAAGATTTAGGTGCATTGAAGTATTTCTTGGGTATTGAAGTTTCAAGGTCTGCTTCTGGTATTCTGTTAAACCAGAGAAAATATATTTTGGATCTTTTAAGGGATCAAAATATAGAAAACTGTATTCCAGCTTCCTTTCCTATGTCTAAGGGACTGAAATTAAGCAAGGATGATGGAGACTTGCTTGTTGATCCTGAGGTATATAGAAGATTGATTGGTAAACTCCTATATCTCAATATGACCAGGCCTGATATATCTTATGTTGTTCAACAGTTAAGCCAGTTTCTTTGTGCTCCAAGGGTTCCACATTTTGATGCTGCAATTCATGTCTTGAAATATCTCAAAGGAACTCTTAATTTGGGGTTGTTTTATCCTGCAAATTCCAGTTTCACTTTGACAGGATATAGTGATGCTGATTGGGGAACTTGTTCTGATTCTGGTAGATCTCTTACAGGTTACTGTGTTTTCTTGGGCAATTCTCTTGTTTCTTGGAAGACTAAGAAACAGAAAGTGGTTTCTAAAAGCTCTACAGAGGCTGAATATCGCAGCATGAGTCACACTGCAGATGAGCTTGTTTGGTTGGAAAGGCTACTTTATGATCTGCACATTCCTGTTCCTACTCCTATCACATTATATTGTGATAATGTTTCTGCAATACATATTGCAGAAAACCCATGTTTTCATGAGAAAACGAAGCATATGAGAAGTAAAAGTCAGAAGATTGATGTTCATTACATCAGGGAGAATGTGCAGTCAGGTTTTCTTCATTTGAAACATGTAAAATTAGCTTTACAGTTAGCTGACATCATGACCAAACCACTTGGGTCTGATCAACACAGGTTTTTGGCTTCAAAGATTGGCTTGGTCAATCATGCTCATGCTCAAGAATGGCCTTGTGTTTCTTCCCCAAGTCATTCTTGAGGGGGGGGGGGGTGTTAGAATACCTTCCTGTACACTTTGTATATTAGCCTCACTAATTAGTTATTGATTAGAATTATGTTTTAGCCTAACAGAATTTAGTCACGCATATTGCGTGAGTTGTTTTTGTTATTTAAAGGCTCTTATGAGCTGTTATTGTGGCAAGACCATTTTACATAATAAAGTTTCTTCCTAACTTTCTATCTCTAAGATTCTTTCTCTTTCTCTCACTTCCCCTGTTTCTTCTATTCTTCTTCTTCTACATTTTCTGGAATCAAACTGCAGATAATTGCAGTTTGTTCAATTATTCAATTCACTTAATTGACATGCATATTGATTATTGATAATACTTGATTATTGATAATACGAATTATTATTATTATTATTATTTTTTGAAGATTTATAAATTCCTTTGATTATTTTTGCATGCAACTAATTTGGAGTGGAATATTTTTATATACACTATTAAGTAATAATTGTTGTAATCTTTTAATATTACCACGAACATTATAATATGGTTGTAGTTTTTATAATCTTGTTCATGCAACTATGCAAATAAACGTACCATGTGAATAATGAATCGAGTTAAACTCCATCATACTAACTTCTTTCATATTTTAAAAAAAATATACAAAGTACATAGTACAATAATAATCATACATAAAGTAGACTATTGGCTATTTGGCCAATTGATGGATTATATGGATAAACAATTAGCAAAAGATGCCAAAAAATAATAATTAATTGCAATAAAATCTTTCTCACGGATAATTATCTGGTGAGGGGTATTTTAGGGCTGGAAAAGTTAGCATCCCACTTGTGAGACAAGGCAGACACACGTTTAAAATAATTGTGTTACAAATTAAAAGCTTATATGGTAGTATTTATGAGGTCATATCAATTATATTTACAAGTATATTGGATTAGGACCTGTATTTGGTTGGTCAAACTTAAAGTGGCTAGATTGCAAAAAGAAGATGGATATTGTGCCAGTAAGTATGGCTTTTATTAGTTTTTAGTGAAGTGTCCATACATTATTCCGTCCGAGTGTTAATTTCCTTTTCGCACCAAGTGGGACCTTTTATTTTTTGTACTCGTACATGTTTCTCCCGTACCTATTACTATGGGAGAACGTCAATACTTTTTATATACACCCGGAGACATATAAAGGTTGGTGTATTTAAAGGTATATTTTAATATTTCGTATATTAAATGACTAGCAAATAATAATAAAAAAAAAAAAAAAATCTTGGTATACCTTAGCTTATACTTGGGTAGCTGAGTCCATATAACATTATCTTATAATTCTTATCAATTAATGTTTTTGATTGAGTTTGGTTTTTTAATATGATATCATGACACAAAGCTCATAGATTCAAATCTCACCCACCATTCACTTTAATAGAGTATATAAATCAATTTCGAGATTCAATCATTAGCTTAAGCTTTGAGGTTCAATGAATTTTGAGCTTTAATTGTACATGAGTACTTGTCAACTTTTTTCAAACAAATGTTTAAAGACATAAATGAATGATTAAAGTATTAATAGTAAGTAAAATGAGTGAGATACTTTTGAAAGTTATTGAAAATGATCACAAATTACAAGATTATTATATAAAACTTGTAAAAAATTAAACACCATGTGGATAGCATGGTATTAAGAAGTTAATGCGCGTCATTAGAAAAGTAAGTACATAATGCTACCCGAATCAATCCTACATCTATGAAAGCTATGCAAATTAATTGATTAATTAGGTGGTGTCTTGTTAGTTTGATTGATTCTCTTATTAAGTATAAAACCTTGTACTATTATTATTATGTAAGCCTATCCCAATATGATAGCCCCATAATCCTTCACCTCCCTTGCTCCTCATGAAATCGATCACATATTAGCCTGTTAGGGTGGTAGATCTTACAGACAAATCGAAAATAATATACGTAGTAGACTAATCCAATACCCATTTGACGTTATAAACACGTAATAATATATTAATAAAAAAAAATTTCAAAAAATACTACGCTGAACACAGGAGTACATTTAAGAGTAACCTGAACATTTTACTTCCTTCTTTCCTCTCATTTTCAGAAATTTTATCACGGAGTGATACATACTAGTAGTATACTAGATATGCATATTTCTAGGTCAAATATATAATATATGTCCATAAGCACGCGTGTCAATCGCTAGTATTCAGAAATTGAGGATGTATACATTAACATTTGATATACGAAGTAAATAGTGTCAAAATCAAACTGCGAGATTTGTGTGAATTGTGTCAAATGTAGAGCAAAACTACCCGAAAACCCGTTTCGTTATCGTTCCGAAAATTAGGGTATCCGATCTGATAACCATAACGGTTCGGGTACCCGTTCCGATAATTTGTTATCGGGTATGGTTTTTGGGTATCATTTTAAAATTAACGGTTACCCATTCCGATCCGATAACCAATTTTTTATTTTTTTTCCTACTTAAATCTATTTTTTCAATATTTAAACTCTTACTTTACTTCATAATCACTATATAATATCAATGATTAGTAATATTATTAATAATTTGGTCAAGATCATGTGGTATTGTTGTTAATTAGTGTTAAAAAATATCATAATAACTAATTTATTAAGTTTAATTATCACTATTGGATACCTTATTGGGTACCCGATAACCGATCCGAAAATCCGGATACTATACCCGAAGTTCGGGTACCCAAACTTATCGGTTCGGTTTATGGATATCACTTTTAGTGATATTGGTTATCGGGTACCCGAACCGTTAGTACCTCGGGTACTCAAACTTATCGGTTCGGTTTATGGATATCACTTTTAGTGATATTGGTTATCGGGTACCCGAAGTCCCGAACCGTTAGTACTATTGGTACGGGTACCCGTCACCCCTAGTCAAATGTCTAATTAACCATGCTCAAACATAAGATGCTTCACAAATGCATATTACCCGCCAACTTCATGTTAGTATGTTACAGTTCAATTGCATATCTAAGCGAAAAGTTATTGCTCATTCTAACTCCGACTTTGCCAAATTTTACATCTCAATGATTTCTGCCTCTTTTTCGTTCATCGGTAAACCCTAAACCCTACTATTTGAATTTCAATTATAATTATTTGGGCATTAAAGTTGTGAATTTTATAATTGGGAATTTGTTTTTTACTCTTATGATTTATGAATTACCCTCAGAATTTGTTGCAAATTGTTGGGTATTGTGATTGGTTGTTATTGCTTTGCTCTAATGCTAAATTTTTTAGTTTATTACTGCTAATTATTATACTAGTATGTGCAATTATAGATCAATGAGAGATTTTGTATATGACTTAATTTGCAAATTTGGGAGGTGGGTTTATCAAATGTTATTGATTGGTCTTCATTCAAAGAGTGTTCTTTACGCCCCTCTAGGCCACTATTCCTTACAAGGGAATGCTACACTGGATTTATGTAATTCATGGGGATGGGGTAATTATAGCATATGATTCTTTAGGTGAACGTAATCGATGTCATTGTATTGATTTACCATGAGAGAAAAAGGCGGTATAATGATTTTTAATGGTGTTGTAATTCATGTGAGTGTTGTTTGAGGTACTTTGAGGTGGGGAGTAGGTTTGGGAAATTGGGAGTCTCTTGTTGCTCGGACTATATGCTAAGTTGGATAATGAAAGTAATCTTTAGAGGGGTATGTCATCTAATCCTATATGTCATACCCCCGCCGTTTTGTTGAGCTCTAATCACTTGTAATTTATGTTGTTTCCAATGCACGTGTTTTACCATTGATCACTTCAACTTTGTATCAGTAAAAAAGTATGAAAAAGTTGTACGGTAGTTTTTGAAGTACATATAGAATTGAATACAACCAGATCTTACATGATAATGTTTCTTCTTATTCTATTTTGTCTTCCCATATAAATCAATGAATGCCGTCAAAATAGTAACTGAGTAGTATACATGTAGTATGCCTTTGGTCTAATCAGCCCTTTAAAGATACAGTTTGATTTAATGTGCATTTTGTGTTTTATATTGCAATGTACAAAGCAGAAAGCTAGTTGTAGAAGATCATAAGTGAAGAATTATGTTGACAAGTTCTGTTATAAGTGTTTGATGTTATCTATGCGATTGTTTTTTAATACCAGCAGTAGAAATACATCACTTTTTCTCATGAATTTGGATGGCTCTTCTGGTTAGTTGCTTGATCAGCCACATGGCTTCCCTCTTCCATCTGTGTAGGCATAGAAGAAGTAAACTGTTGGTATCTGACGTTGGCTGTGGATGGGCAGGATGGTTGACATTTTATATCAACAAGAGTATAGTAATTTTGCTTGAGTTCAGGCCATTGAAGCCTGAACACTGAAGTGGAAATTGCACCTGAAGAGGTAGCAAATTTCTTTAGTCACCAAACTTTATGAATACTGTTTAGAATTGTTGCTGCTAATCGTCCTCTTTGATCCTGGCCTTGTGTTGTCTGGTGCCCTTTTTCATTATAGAAGGACCATTCAGACTGATAAAAAGTACTATTTCATGTCTATTACTCGTAATTTAATGTTTATGCAGTTCTTTACATCAAATGATTTTATATACAAAATAATTCCGTGTTGCTTTCATAAGTATACTCATAGTAATCTATACAAAAACTTCATTCTTATTATATCCTCCGGTATATATGACTTTGGCTTTCATCTAGGAACAACTCTTGGTCTAGTGCATTTACAAAAAGTAAATAACAAATCTTTTTGGCTCTTGCTTAAGGGTAGAAAAGTTTTGCAAAGAGCAGTTCGTTCCAAGTATCTTGTAGGCCAGGCAAACACCAATGCACACAATCAGCATAGCTCTTGGGGTTTGCTAACTGCTCTGGGGTTGGGGGGCTCCACTGCTGCTTGTAAATTTGTGTGTGCATATCCTTCCGATAACTTGAAAGCTGGGTAATGTTGAGAAATGATATGGGTACTCTGGTTCTGCTGAATTCTTCATCGATAATATTCATTATGCTTTCATGGGAATCTAAAGCCCAGCTATACTCAGGATCCTTTATTGGAGTTGTTTCGTTGTAACAGTTGCCATCTGGTTCACCTCCCCATTGTAAACTCCTGATATTAAAAATCTAACATCAATACCCCAATTCCTTACAAAACAAATTTCATCTGCAGGTATTTTGAATACATTCTTCCTGCTAGACTTAGTTGGCTTGGGGGTAAGGTTCTTTATGGCCGGACCATCATAGACCCTATCATTGGTGAGATTCATGATGGTGGTCTTATTGGGTTGATTGTTGGACACATTAGGCTTGAAATTGCTTGCAGAATTGGGTTCTAGTAAATGATTACACATTTTCAGGAGGAGGAAACCAAATAGACCAAGCATACGTACCTTGTGTGACTCGGAGACATGCCTGTGAAGAAAACTCTGGTCTTCTTTGGGTCCATGTTTCTCTCAGTCCATTCCAACATGCTCTGTATACCCATCCGGTAAGCATCTTCTGTTTTAAGAATTTCAAACTCTTGCACCTCATCCGTGAAAGACCCCTTCCTGAAAAGACATAAGGAGTTGATAAAAAATATGATTTAAGGTAGAGAAAATAAGTGCCCAGTAGCTAAGAGTTAAGGACAGTACAAAATCTTCAACTTGAGGCTGGTCATCCACCAGATGTATGTGCCGAATACCACTACATCTGCTCCTTCCCAGAATTTCCCATGGTTATCCATAGATTTGCGTACAATCCTCTCTGTTACGTTGTCATTACCAACACCATCTCCATTTGATTCAAGCAGTAAGGGAGCCCAGTAGAACTCAATGGTTGCATTGTAATCCTGAAGGAAAAAATGTTTTGTAACTTTCAGAAGCTCAACGTGTTTCTGACAATATATTATATTATGCAATTTATATATTATTGTACCTTTAATTTGAAGACTGATAATGAATCATAAGAGCTTTTCATGGACTTGCCATTTTCAGGTACCATGCCGTGAAGAAGGCAGACCATGGATATGAACTGACCCCGGCTTAAGGAATCGCCAACAAATAACATTCTCTTTCCCCGGAGAGCCTCCAACATTAAGGTTGCATTAAATCTGCAAGCTTTCATTTAGTATGTGCAAATCAACACAGACTTGAAAACTTAGCTTCAGTGTATGCACATTGATTTGACAACACCATTTCTCTGCTCTCTCAGGTGTGAAAAGATTTTTATTTAGGTATGTGTTCAAAATATTGTTCAACTTACTAAATGATTGCAATGTGCACATGATTGATGTGAGACATATGTGTCATTAGAAGCACTGTGCAATTAAATTCCTCCTGTGTAGCATCATCATACTTCATCTACATATGCATATGAGTTTGTGTAAACATGCAAATTTATACTTCATATATTTTTCTTTGTTTCAACAAATTTTCTGTATCATGTATGATGATAAGCATTGTATTGTATTTCATTACATTGACTTCCGTTAAATCAAAGTAACATTATATCAATAGAATGCTCCGGATATTTGACAATATTCAGGACAAACAGAATCAACATTTTTGGCATTTTAAGATGATAGAGATCTTACATCAAAACTATCATCTAGGAAGTCATTAGATAACAATTACTCACTTTGGTAAATTGCAGCCATGAGGTTGCCAGTGCCAGAACAGGTAGTCCTTGTCAGGACGTCCATGTTCTTGGCATGTCAACTGTGGCAGAATGTGGGGGCACTCTGACTCCTCATACATAGACTGCTTCTCCTCATTCCATACCCACCTCCCACTGAATATATCACAATCTTCTGGTGTCTTCCCTACTGCAAATGGAAGGATCGTCTCTTTCCTTTTCTCGCTCTTTTTATGCTTCAACTCAACTACAATAATAAAACAAAATCTATCACAAGTGCAAAAACAGGAAGGAAAAAAAATAAGATGTCAATATCAGTGTGTGGATCTAATATTGCCTAGGACCAATTTTACTCTCTGTTTCTGAGAACAAAAAGGAGTGCTACAATCACCCCTCTGTAATATTTGGTTTCATTATGATTACCCTAGGTACTTCTAAAACGAATTAAAGAAGGAAATAAAGACCATAGTATCATTTTTAGCTTTAAAACAATGTGTTAGGGAGACATAGTGCTTAGCAGATCTTACGGAAAATCCCCGTGGGAAGATAATGTTTTCAAGATCATTTTAACATCTTTACTGATGAAGAATAATGATCATGATATTGTACATATAAAACCTGACCAAAAACTCTAATAAGGACTGTATTTTGTGATAAGAGGGACTACTAAGTACTAACCAAGAGAGGGAGGGGAGTCATTGAGTGCCGGAAATTGCTGTTGATGATGAAATGGCGTGAAGGCCCAAGGGAAATCATAGCTGTATAGTATGGCCACAAAGCTGATGAAGGCAAGGAGGGTGAAGACCAATGGAGGTAGTCGGGTTTCTCTCACCGTCAAATTCATCAGAAAATAAGAAGGGATAACTTTTCTCCCCTCTGGCTTTTCTAAATGTGGTCTTTTGAGTTTTGGAGGGAGGAAATCTAAAAGAGGAGTTGCATAGATATACAAGGTACGTAGCCCCCTTTTATTGATGGTTGACTGATTGCTTCAAAAAAATTGTTGTTTGACACATGTTTATCCTTTACTTATGGATGGCCATGACAGTTCTTTGCATGTCTAAGAAATTGTTATTTGTTTCTGTTTTCATATCCTGATTACATTTCATGTGATACAAATTACATTTTCTTTTCAAACTGCAACGAGAATATTTAAATGAATTCTTTTTATTGAAAACCATGGTTCATATGACAACTGAAGCATCTTATTGGTAGATGACGATTAAAAAAACCTTCAGATCACAATATTTAGAGAAATTAACAAATTTTGTGCTGCTTGTAGTTGATTGGTTTCAGCATCATAAAATGCATTACCGTGTTAGTTGATTAATCACTTAGTTTTAACACAAAATGGACAGGTTACTAGCCAGTGTCTCTGATAAGTTGTTGACTCCTAACTTTATTAGTTGGATATGTGACTTTGTTAATAAGAATCGAGTGAAGTAATACCAAAGCTACCAGTATATTTCATGTGCTGATGTGCATTTTTCATCTGAATTGATGGTAGACATTCTAGGTGTCTAGTTATCAATTTTTGTTATTTTGTAGTGTTATTAGAACATTAGTGCTTCCTTTGCATTTCTAAGTAGCACCATGGCCAGATTGATCTTCATGCAGGACAACTGCAATTTCATATCAAAACCTCTAGGTCTGCGACAATGTAGCCCCCCACCATTATGTAAACTTACATTATATCTGATATTTCCTTCTTCGTGCAAGAATTCTTGAGCTGTTAAGGGTTATGCCCTGCATGCAATCCTTCAAGTTTCTGAACTTTTAGTGCAGTAGTTTCTGCACTTATATCATAGAATGTAAAGCACTAATGCTACTTGATCAAAATTTGTGACTTTTTATTGATGCCTATTTTGCAATAGGTTGTGATAGGATAGATTATTTTCTTATAAATAGTAATGAGTATACAACTATGTACAAATTCCTTTCTTTTCCGGCTAAATGAAAGATGTCTAATTATGGATTATATTAAGTTTACTTTTAGTATACTGAAACACTATCTGCTATAACTACTCTGTTTTTCTGGATGATTCTTACATTAAAAGGCGACTCAGTGAGATCTATCATAGAGCATGGAACATTAACTTGGAAAATTTTCCAGATATTTCTTTTCTGTATAACTTTCTGCATTACATGATTGTTCATGTACAAAGAATTAATCCCATTCGAATCACTTACATTACTTACAATCATTTTCAACATAATTTGTACACAAAACTTTGTCATTCTTAATTCCTTGATTCATCTTCTTTCCAAAATTGTTGCCCTTGGCAAGTTAGGTATCAGGATGCTTTCATCCATGAGCAAACCTCTGTAATCATAGAAGCTCTAGAATTGAACCAGCCTATTGTGTGCTAAGGATAGAATAGTTTTGCAAATAGTAGTTCATTCCACGTATCTTGTAATCCTGGCAGACACCAGTGCACACAATCTGCATAGCTCTTAGGGTCTGCTTTCTGCTCTGGAGTCAGAGGGTTCCACTGCTTTTTGTAAATTTGTGTGTGCGCATCCTTCCGGTAGCTGGATAGTTGTGTGATGTTGAGAAATGTTATAGGCACCTTAGCTTTGCTGAACTCTTCTCCAATTACTTTCATTATGCTTTTACGAGAATCTGAACCCCAGTATTCAGGATCCTCTATCATAGTCGTTTCATTATAACAGTTGCCACCTTCCTGACCTCCCCAATCTATGCTCCTGCAAAAAACGAACAAGAAATTATCTCTCATTTCTAATCTACCAAACTGATAGTTCGTTACCCAGGTAACCCATGTCTTCTTTAGGGGAGTTCATATTTGAGTTAACTTACTTTGCATGAGTTGGTGACATGCTAGTGAAGAAGACCCTAGTCTTCTTTGGGTCCATATTTCTCTCAACCCATTTCAACATGCTCTTCATTCCCAATCGATAAGCATCCTCAGTGGAGGGCTCTTCAATTTCCTGCACCTCGTCTTTGAAAGACCCTTTTCTGAAGGCAAATAAACAAGTTCAGTCAGAACAAAAGATTGGATGACAGAAATACTGCTCTCAGACTGAGTCTGAGCTCCCTAAAGGGTTCGAGGACATTACAAGATCTTGAACTGAAGACCTGTCATCCACCAGAGGTATGTGTTAAACACCACTATATCAGCTCCTTTCCAGTGTTTCCCATGTGTATCTATTGACCCCTTGCGAACTATTCTGTCTTGTATTCTGTGTACAACAGCATCATCGGAGTTTGACTCGAGCAGGAAGGGCGCCCAGTAGAATTCAATGGTTGCATTGTAATCCTGAAGTTATAATGGTATATAGAAAGCTGAAGCGCATGTTTAATTAATCTGGCATAAAATTAAACTGATGCAGATTGCAGTGCTCTCTGACCTTTAATCTGAAGACTGTCAATGAAGAGTTGGAGTTCTCCATCACTTTGCCTTCTTCAGGTACAAGTCTATGCAGAAGACAGATCATGGATATGTACTGGCCCCGGTTTAAGGAATCGCCAACAAACAGCATTCTCTTGCCCCGAAGAGTCTCCAGCATTAAGGTTGCATTGAATCTGCATGTTTATGCCTTTGTTTAGTACTCCTATTTGCAAATCAATAGGCTTGAACTGGAAATCAATTAAAAATGTGTAATTATTACATTGGTGGTATGCATCACACTTAACAGCCTTCCCTTCCCCCTCTTAAACAATCGAAAAATCTTATTGTAATTAGGCTTTATTCTCTTCATCTTATTTTTGCTGAACGGAAATTAGTTTTATTAGTTAATCTTGCTACATTCTATTGTCCCTAAATATACCTCAAAGGCTCAAATTACCTAAAAATACTTCAAATAGGGGATTATACATAGAACTACAGATACATGCATGATGCATCATGCAAGCAAATGCAATTCCCCCATTAACTTGCCAGAGGACACTATTCAGAAGTTCAATTATTTTCATATTATAATGACAGTTATCATGTGCTAATGCTTTCACTTTCGAAACATTCCTTAGTACTTTACAGTATATAGTGTCTTCCCTTGTTAAACTCTTGTTAATTATTGCATTAATCCCTTTCCAACAGTGTGTCGTGATGCTTATATTAGAGGATCAAACACTAAAACACCGCCATTTTGTACAACATTCTAATTCTTGAAATATCATGCTTTAACTCGATCTTGAATTAATAACTACGTTGATAGTTACATTAAAAGCGTAGTTACAACTTAATATGTGTCAGCTAAATTCAATCGAACAAGTAAATAATATTAGCCAAATCAAAATATAACTTGTACCTCAATAAGATGCATGTAACAACCTAGTAACAAAAATGTCAACTACTCCATAATAAACTATACTTGTAAGTTGTAACATATATTGCATGTTGTATGTGTATCACACTACCTTATAAGAGTTGTAAAGTAAATGTCAACTAACTTAATCGATAAAAACAAGACGACTTACTTAGGAAGATCACAACGGCGAGGCTGCCAACGCCAATTCTGATACCCTCTATCAGGACGGCCATGTTCTTGACATGTCAACTGTGGTTGAATGTACGGACACTCCCATTCCTCGTACATTGGCTTATCCACCGTGTCTTTCACCCATTCGCCGTCGAATATATCACATTCCTCCGCCGTCTTCCCCACCGCAAACGGCAGCCTTTTCGTTCTCTTCCCCTTTTTCTTCTCCTTCCTCTCCACTGCCACCAAAAAAAAAAAAGAAAAAGAAAAAGAAAAACAGAGTATGAGAATGAGGGTCAATGAAAGAAAGGGTTTAGTCAAAGGAGAGAGAAAAAGAGAGGACTAACCGAAATTGGGATGAAGTTTGGAGTTGTGAAAGGAATTATCGAGTGTTTGCAAGTGTTGATGATCATCAAAACTAGAGAAAGTGCAGGCGAAATCTTGACCGTACAAAATGACAACGAAGATTATGAAAGCGAGAAGAGTGAAGATGAAAGGTGTTGATATTCGAGCTTTTCTCACCATTTGATTCATTGCCATTGTTGATGTTAGAGGTGCCTTCATTTTTTTTAATTTTTTTTTTTTTTTTTGGAATTTTGAGAGTTTTTTTTGAAAAAAAAAAAATGGGGGTGGGTTGGAATGTGGAGAAGGAGGGAGTTGGTTAGAATGAGGATTATATAGGATTTGGAAAAAGTGAAGTAAGGAAATAATTTGATTTTTATATTTCATTTAGGTGAATCATCATAAAATTTAGCAACTTTTTAGATTTCGTATTTTTTATTAGAGTTGTGATTTTTTTTTTTTTTTTTTTTATATTATATGTGCTATTTTTAAATTACTCCGTATATTTTATTGTGGATGTCAGCTAACTTAATTAATTAATTTTAGAATCAAATTTTGTCTACATCATTACTCTTATAAGTTGTAATTACTTTCTCTACCCACAAAAATGTTGTTATTTCTATCTGTAGCGGTCAATGAGTAGGTTGACTAAGAGGTCACCTATATAATGAAGTAAAGATTAGCATCAATTATTAAAATAGCATCTTGATTAAATTGAAAATTATGTTTGATGAGTATATAAAGTAAAGAAAAAATATAGGACTATTATGATTATTAGGTTTATAAAAACCTATAGTATTTAATTTAACTAATCTAAACTTATTTGTAGTTGATTTACTCCCATATGTATCAGCCTCAAGTCGTTCAAGTCCTTAAATGCAACAAGGCCAACAACATAAATGTATCGTTTTGATAATGGTATAAATAATTACTCTAAAAAACTTATAGGTAACTTTTCCCGAATATTCCGACAAGAAAAAGAAAAAAAAAATAAGATTAAGAAATGGATAACAAAATAAACTCATGAAGTCTTTTATAGTGGAGGTACAATGAAAGTACTAGAGACCAAGACAAACACTATACAGGCTGCAATCAATCCATTCTCAAATATTTACAGCAAAAAAGTTTGATTTCTTGAATCCTAAGATATATACTTGTAAATTTAATTATTAGATTGTGCACCTTACCTTAATAAATAAAGTTACTAAAATGATGTTCCTATATTGATAATATTGCTTGGCTTCTAAGGGAAGAATTTTATAAATATATAATAAGGCAAATTATGTGATTATATGAATTTAAATAATTGGGTATGTACCTTTAAATTTTGGATAGCTTAGCTTCCATTTTAGTTTGAAATTAGGTAAAGTTTAAGTCTCTTTCGGTTGAGATTTCGACTTCTATCATTTGTAATTGTCTGCCTTTAATTTCTTTGTTTTTTTTATTAATTACTTTTCTTGCTTAATTATCTTAATTAACCTAGAAACATTGCACCAGCTACTTACAACACCAAAATTAAATTGATAGAATTAACATGGAGCAGTTGATGAGCATCAAATATGAGTAAATAAAGACAAGGTTAGTTTAGTTTACAATATAAAGACAACTATATACAAGTACTTTGTAAGGTAAGCAATTTAGCCTTATCAAGCGAAGCAATTTGGATTCTCCCTCCAAGGAGCTAGCATAGATAAATTACGCGAAGTACCTACAATAGATCAATATGTATTATGAATTACTCTAACCTTCTCTTAGAAAAAGTTCATCACGCTATGTTTTAGCACGTATGTAAACTTATATCACGATACAAGATACTTCTAATCAAAAAGTCTTTTCCAATTTTCGTATGAAGAAAAGTGTTGCGGACCATTTAGTCTTAGTGTAAACCCCTGCTACTCATGTCTTCTTGAGTTAACCTTCAACTCTAAGCGACTACGACATGATTTTAATTTGTAGATTAGTAGAAGTGTGAGCAAAACTAAGGCAATAGAGACCAATAGATGATCTCATCATACAATGGTTGTCCCTTTTATTCCTAGACTAGATACAAAAGATAATGGGAAAAAAAGGGTTCAATGATTGCTGAAAATGTACTCTAGCCACTTCTTGTAAAAGCCAACCAACAGATATTCAGCTTCGATTTTGTCAACAAACTAGTTAACCTTTCATTGTAGCTTATAAAGAAATTTCTAATAGAAAGACATGTACTGCCGTTTGCAAAGAAGTTATCAAGTTCAAATACGACTATACGAGTACATCTTTAAAAAGATTGTGTTCTTCTCAACTAAATAAATTTGCGGCAAAAGGATAAGTTTTTCAGTAAATATCAGTTGAATTCAGCAAAAATAGGCTAAGAAAAACAAAGCCCGGCCACAATTGATCAAGTACGGTTCAGCCAATTGAGTGGGCTACTTTTCGAGCCATGCATATTTTAAGACCATTAGCATTGGCCTGCTTAGCGCAATTTACAGTGAATTGATCCAAAGTACATGATTTATGCAGGAGAACATATTTCAGAAGCCCTCAACAATTTTCACAGAAACTTACTCTGTAACTGTTTGGGGGGCGAAAAAAATCAGATGATTATTAGTTTATTACTAAAGGATAAATGTGTTTCAGGACAAAATTGATCAGCTAGCAATCTACATAATACAAATAAACTGCATTTGATCAAAACATTTGATATTGTACAATTGAATTGGATTATGTAAGGAAGGCAAATTTGTTACCTGCTCTACAACAAGATAGTGACTATCAACAGTATACATCATTGTCTTTGACAAAATTATATTCCTCATTTGATAAGTTCATCTTGTACAAATGGAACTTGCTGTATGCTTAAATGCACAATCTTCAACCATTCATCTAGAAGGTGACAATCCCATCTGCCAGACATCACTTGAGAGGAGATGTGAGCTCAGAAGTTGACTGAAGAATAAGAGCTTCTGTGATGGTAAGTAGGTCCTCTAAACCTTTGCACCAAGGACATGAAAAAACTCTGCAATATTTAAAGAGCATAGGAACAAGATGTGAGAAATTGACGGTTCACAACAGCAAAAGAGCTAACAAAATCCAAGAATAAATCCCATACAGATGGGGTCTGAGGTCTAGAGTCTCTAGATGTATACAGCCTTCTAAATAGTTAAAATAATCAGGAGGGGGGGTGGTGGTGAGCACCAACTAGGACATTGGAATGTGTTTAGAACTGGCAGGACAGACAAGGTCTTGCTCGCAAAAACAAATCTAGCCCAAAATAAAAACTTTACTTGACTCAAAGCAGATTCAAAATGGTTTTCACAATTCACTTGTCACAGAAAACAGATAGAAAGCAGAAATTACAATGTTAGATAGGAGTATGCTTACCTTTATGTTATGCGGTAAGCTGATCCAAAAATCTAAGTTAGGGATTACCTGAAAAAAAAAATAAGAAAAAGAAAAGGCATCAAAATAAGCCAGAGAGATAACGGAGCTAAATCATGGAGCAGCAATAAGATTGAGACCAAATTTGGAACACATGTATACAAAAATTAACAAAATTGTAGAATGCCATAACCAAACTAAGAAACAAGTTCAGGTAGCAGACATACATCTAAGCCACGAATACCAAGGGAGAAATATCGATAGGCTCCACCAATGAGCAGATAGGCTCCAACATTGCATAACAATCTGAGACCAAAATCAAAAGACAACAAGTCAAACAAGGAAACCCATAGAAGTAAAAAGCATGCTTATATATGATTCTGAAGAGCCTCTGAAGCAGATACACAGTCTCCCTACTTACATTGTCAAAAGGAAACTAAACCATCCCCATCCGCTCGCATGAACTGCAATTTTGGGACAGCCTGAGGGATGTCTTAGCTCAGTTGCCTGTTAAAAAGACATAATAATAAACCATAGCATTATACATCTGAACCCATAAACGTCTAACATCTATGAAAGATAAAACTGGGAAATACAGAGTATCATCGACCTATAAACTGCACTAATCTCATATACAACTCTTCCATGATAAAGTAAATTGTTCCTCCATAGTGGTCCACACACTAAGTGTAAAGCTATCCAGTGTAGAGATTTACATCAAGGGCATCCAACATCCAATAACAAAACTAAAGTATGTATGCTACGGGAGAAGAATACTGATGTTGGGAGACAGATTTTTAAACATCCTATATACATCCCAATACACATTTTTTCTCGCAGATCATCATGATAAAACATAATTTAAAATACGATGTTACAGAATAAGAATTTTTGTCCATGTGTACTCACATAATGACAGGAACCTAATTTTTCAAATGTCTCTGGCTCCTGCAAACAAGGAAGACAGCATGCAAAGCGACAGTCAAGCAACAATAATTAGTGATAATCAGATGCAGTAAAAACCAAGTCACGTAATCTTACCTTAACTCCCTTTGAGTCGCAAATTACAGAAACTGAAAGTGAACAGTTAACTCCGTCAGTAAGGCTTGACATTGTAATAGTAACACCCTTGTCTGGAGACTTTCGATCTGGTGAACAACCAACATAGAACATTGTAAATTGTAGTGTCAAAAGCCTTTCAAGTTCTACAAGATTGGGTGCTAGACTCTGTTACAGGATAATAAATGTGCAAAAACAATCATAACTGTGAAGAGATTAATGCCCATCTCCCTAAGCTACATACGCCAGGAGAAACCAGTCCGTAAGGTTAATGAAGCCAAAAGTTTGTAAGAGGCACTCCTTCCAGAATTGATTGTAACTATATGCCATGATGAGACTATGTGAGCATGTGACAACTAAATTTGGATAAATGGAACTATTGAAAAATAAGTCACCACTCACCACTATTAGTCTATTACGACTTGGGACTCATGATGTATTTGGTTAAATTTTCATACTCCATATATTACCAAAACTATTAAATAAGTCATGCTATATACGAAGTATGAGAAAAGTTGCATTATCTTTGTTTCAAAATAATTACACCATTTTGACTTGGTGATATTTACTGGTCTTGCTTTGACCATATGTTTCTACTAATATATGAAAGCAAATATTGTACTAATGTAAAATATTATTGGATAGTCTCAATGTATACTTTTGATAAATCATTTTTTTATAATTTTGATAAAGTCAAAATGGTGCAACTATTTGAAATGGAGGAAGTATAAAGAACTTCAAAATCGTGGGAGGGACCATGGCCACCTTTTTCCAAAAGTTAGCTTCACCCCAGCCAGCAAAAGCACTAAGATGAAGAAAATATGGTCCTGACAAACTTATTTCCGGAAACGAGAAAGCAGATTGAATAGATATAATCTTTTACCTGTAAGATTGATGTCAAAGTTCATTTCACGACCAATAGTGGTGCACGCGAGATATCCTGCACATACATGGATTGGTTCAAAAAAAAACTATGACAAATTATTGTAAAACTATTGTTGCAAAGATATAATCTATGACAAACTATTGTACACAGAGCATGACGTTGCAAAGATTTAATCATTATTAATGAGATTCCTAACAGCTTAAATACTACTAACGTTGTTTGGGTTACCAATAGTATCACTTTTCACATGAAGGAAAATTAAGAGCCATGAATTTAGCCAGTAAATGCATTATAAAATGAGCAACATCAGCAAGGAAGATAATAAGTGGAGTCAGAAGGCAGAGGGATGGGGTGGAACTGGAAGAACCATCATAAGACAGTGGATTGTGTGAAGATACTGTAGCAGAAGGAACAAACATAGTTATTTAGTGGCTGTAACTGAATAACACAGAATATGGAAGAGGATCCGAAAACACAAGAAGATATATGCAGAAAAAGATAGTTCCACGCTAATACAGTACTGCTACACTTCTTCTACAGTTCATCAATACATCACTTTTAAGGTCTGGCTTGCTGTAAACACAATGAGGACCTTATATTGACCAGAGGCAATTGTCACACGACAATATACATCGTTGTAACTTTTCGTATAGCCAGGTTTCAAAGGCTAAAGAAGAATACGGCATTATTATTTGCAGGTTTGACAAGTGAGATCAGAACCCTCAGCTACCAATCATCCCCACACCTTGGGATAGAGAAGAAAGTATTTATAATAGGCAAAAGATAAAGGAACTCCGCAAAAGATATCTCACCTCCAGTGTTTTTAGCCACAAGGGTACTGCAACCCATTCCGCAACGTGATGGCCCCCCACAATCCTACCAAATGAAAATGAAAGACTTGAAATTAGACTGAGAAATAATAGAAGAATATTTACACACGCAGCAGAAGAACAGTCTCAAATATATTGAGGTCTGCAATTATGTATCGTGGAAAATTTAAAGGGGGGAGGGAGGGTCCATGCTGTTTATTCATAGAACTTCAACTTCCACAATTTATATTACAGAATTGAATGCAAAATTGTCACCTTTATAAGAATGGCAAAACAGAAAGTGAAAACATATTAAAAGGCATTTTATAAATAGAAGCTATCCTTTTTTTTTTTTTTTTTTTTTTTAAAGGTTCACAAGGAGCAAGAAAAATCCAAACTCCCAAGCTTATTATAGACCTTGGGTGAGAAATAGTCCCAAGGGAGAGAGACAGTCAGCCTAACAAGCAGGATGCCCCCTTCGGGGAGTTTGGTAAGAATCACACTCCTTTCATCAACTGAGGAAAAAAGAAGTATATGCTTCAAGCTCTCCAGGATCCTTGACTGACAAGTAACAAGTATTGCATATTTGCATACCAGTATAGATGTTCAAAATAAGGACCATAAATTTAATTACTGAAATATATATAATGGAAAACCTACCCAACAATCAACACATCTCGGAGGATCGTGATTGAAGATCATTCCGTCACAAAGCTACAGCAAAAACACATGGGAAAAGAAACCTCAGCAGAAAATACAATTCTATCAGATAAGTAACTGAAATAGCCAAATAGAAATATATTCTAAATCCTAGTCTTATCCGAGAATATAAGATATAACTCAGTAGTAAGGAGTCAACACTATTAGTAGCACCACTGTATTTGAAAGAGCGTAACCTGGTTAAGCCAACCTGAAACCAGATAATAGTATCATTTGAAGCTACTTTGTAAAACCTGAAAACAAATTGAACAAAAAATTTGTCAGACACACTTGATTGATTCAGAGTATAATAGTCGAACACTTGATCACTTGATGTGAAACATGTGCATTAGTATATCTATTGAAGTCCACATGTTAATGGAAAAGCGCTTATAGGATACAGTAGTTTTGTCAGGAAGCACAAACACAATTGCATAATTGCAAAAATAGTATTGATGCAGCCCATTATGAGTAATTAATTCTACATAGCAACTTCACAATGTGCCCACCATTACGAGAACACCATGTTGTTTTATAGGAGGACCTTAGTAGGGTGGCATAGACTAGAAAGGTTCTGGTTGTGGCAGCTTAGTTTCTTAATTGTATTACTAATTTTCTTTCAGTTTCTTTATCGTTTCATTGGCTCTGTTCTTTTTTTCTTTTTGCTTTGTTTTCATTGTGGATCTTCCCTTCTCTTTCATCAAAACAAAACAGAACATATCAAATTATTGCACCCTCACAATTGTACTTTAACAAAAAATCATTGAACCAAACCAAATAACCGTAAATATGCAACCTTTAATGCTGCCTTTAAAAGTGGCAAATCAATAATCAATCAACCCAAGTGTACAATCAAGGGGGCACAAATGAAGCCCTTTCGGCCTTGTTCTATTCACCTTAATTTCACATATTTGATATTTCAAGAAAGATAAGCTCAAATTAGGGTATATATATGTTCAAAGGGTTAATAAGTTCTGATAAGATATGTTCAAAGGGTTAATAAGTTTTGATAAGATATAATCTTGAAATATGATTAGATAAAATAGAGGAAAATAAGTACAAGAAAAAACAAGTTTTGATTAGTGTAATAAGGGTTAACTAATTCAATTTACAACAAAAGTAAGTTCTAATAAAACCAAATAAGTTTAAGTCAATCAATCAATCAATCAAAACCTTAATCCCATAAGTAGGGTCGGCTACATGAACCAAAAGTGATTATTCCGTGTAGTCATCGACCAAAATCTCTCTCCTCCATCCCTTATGATCCAATGCCTCATCCTCATGCAAATCCATATACTTCATATCCTTCCTAACTCCTTCCAACCAAGTCATTTTCAGTCTCCCTCTCCCTCGTTTGACCCCTCCATGGTCCCACTCTTCCACTAATAAGTTCAAGTAAGTTCAAAAAATTGATAAAGAGGTGAATAGAATGCACTCTTCCTTTGTGGATGAAGCCTAAAATATGTTCCTTGTCCACTTGGTGTATTTCAACTAGTTGCAAATATAGCATTCTTCTACTTGTTTTATTGATCCTTACAAGATTGCATGGTCCTGTACACTAGAGAAGTAGAGTCCCCTACATATAGGGTAGCTCATGCGCTTTGTTTTCATTGCACTACTTTTTATTATGCTTGACGATTATCGAGTGACATTTTTATTACATAGACTAAGTAGCTAAAATGAAACTAATCACCCAATTCACCCCATCAGTCATCTGCTCCTCCATGCCTTAACTGCAAAACCTATGACCTTATTCCTATACAAACACTACTCAGACAAACATCCAGCAAAAAAACATTGATAATAATCAAGTCCAACATCTAAACAATTGTTTAGCTAATCCCCACGAACCGGAAAAAACGAATTAATGCATGAAAGTAGTAATTATGGCCAAATTTACAAACCTAGGTAACGAATTGCGTTCCATACCTAATCTTGTACAGGTAAATCAAGTAACCGCGATAAAAACCTAGCCTTTAAACATTCCTTCTGATCAATTGAATGAATAACAACCTAATTTCCAAATCCAAACATATCCCAAACACAAAACCAAATAAAACCCAAATAAAATCAATTTGAATCATAAAAGCTGACAATCAAACGAAACCCCATTTACCAAAATGTAGCAAAAATGGTGCAAGTTCATCATCAATCAACATTAACAAAAACCCAGAATCAAAAACCAACAAATGCTCAAATAAATCAATCAAGAAACACACCCATCTTCGCTGAGAACGCCATGTGGGAAATTCTTAACAGGAGAAGTTAAGCTGTAGCTATACAATTTGTTGCGCTCACGAGTGCCATATTCGCAGGTACCAGCAAAGACTGGGTTGAGGTTGACTTGGAACAAAATAGCAACAAGAAAGAGAATGAGCTTTGAAGAATAATGGGAACCCATGATCATGGAGATTTTCAAAATTGTAATTTCAAATTCCAGATAATATTTTTCATGGTTTTGAGAGGGTTTTTATGTTTAAGGTGTTCGATTTGTTATTGGCCTTATTGCCTCTTAAATCTGGAAATTGTTAGTCTTTCTTTCTCTTCGTTTTCTTTTGGAAAGGGGTCGTTCAAGACAGACTTTTTGGGATTTAACTTGGGGTGTTCAAGGTATGTTTTGTGGGACAAATCTTGATGTGCAAAAGTGTGTTATTCACCTATTTATTGGTTATTGACTTATTGCTGTTGTTGTTTGAGGGTACAATTTATTTTCATTTAGGGCGTTCGGAATAAAGAGTAGGGATAAGAGGGTGGGATAAGGATAAGGATAAGGATTTGATAAGCGGAACAAATGATAAAACAATGATTTTATGTTGTTTGATACAAATGAGGATATAGTGTGAAATGAGGACATTGGCTAGGGAGGTTTTGCCATTTACGTGATGTGGTGGTGGGGTTTGCGAGGATGAGAAGGAAGCTTGGTGAATTGTTTGGATCTTGGCGGTCCTGCTAAGTTGAACAATTTTGTACAACAACCTTGTAAGAGAATTATGACAAAGAAATAGAAGCTTTTTAGGTGACCCCTTGTGTGTAGCTAACTCTGTTACCGTAGTAGAATTAGGGTATGTTCTCTTCAGCTTAATTTCGGTTCAGTTTAGCTATAATCAGTTCAGTTTAGTTCCCAATTTCCATATCTCATAAAATATTCATTTCAGTTCAGTTTAGTTCAGCTCAGTTCAGTAAATCAGATTAGGCCCTTAATCAATCACGTGTCATTAAAAAGTACTATGGCGCAAGAAGTATGGAAAAGCAACAAGTCTGTGGCATTGATTAATGAGGTTTCCCCTTTGTCATCCATGTTAACAATGATGTGGTTTGCGAACAAGGTAAAATCTAATGGTTCAAGACTTTCTCTTTGTCATCTATAATCGTTTGATCAAACTTATTATTTTAAAAACAAATATGCATAATAATCGGATTTAGGATTTAAACTCTCTTTTTTTTTTTTTCAATATCTTGATGTTGGTCTATTTTTATCATTGATCGGTTGATAGTACATATTACTAGTATATTGGTTTAGGGTTTGAACTTTCGAGTCAACTAAATTCAACTGAATTATTCACCGAATTTACCCCCTTCCCCCCAAACATCCCTAATGTACTCCATACTCTGTAACTAAAAAAAATTTAAGAAGGCAAAAACCAAAACCCTCTACAAGTCTACAATCGTTGTTTGAGCAGCCGAACAAACAAACAACAATGGAGACGACGTCGGAAATCAACACAAACAAGGCGTTAACAAACACCCTTTTCTCCGACCTTAAACCGCCTCTCTCTGAACCAGTTATCGAAGCTCTTCATCAAGGTGGTTTTCACTATTGTACTCCGGTTCAAGCCGCTACTATCCCTTTACTTTGCTCCTATAAAGATGTCGCCGTTGATGCTGCCACCGGTTCAGGAAAAACCCTTGCTTTTATTGTCCCACTTGTTGAAATTCTTCGCCGCTCTAACCCTTCTCCTAAACCCCATCAAGTTTGTTTCTTTCTCTCTTTTTCTGGATTTTTGCAGTTTATATTCTGTAATTATAGATGGGTTTTTCTTTTTTTGGTGATTTATGTAGTGTAATTGCATTTTTTTATTTAGTGGGGTTGGTTGTGAATGTTTGATTGGAATATGATTTAAGTAGTACTTCAATTAAAATTTTGCTAATTGAAGATGTTTGCTTTAATGATTGAGTAGTGATGATGGGGTGTGAATGGTATGAATATCAATTTGTTAATGCTAGTTGCTTATGTCCTCATACATTTCAACATTCAAAGCAGTGTTTGATTGGATGATTTCTGTAATGTTTGAATTGGGATGATAGGCTATGAATGAAATGAACATTTATATGAAGTAATTTTTTAATGCTTCTTATTTATGCACTCATACATTTGAACATTCAAAGCGATTGGAGCTTCTTTGCAATGAGTTTGAACTGGTGGAGTGGTCAGTGCAGAACTTATATGAGCTTCTAGCAGATGATGCATGTCAAACAGCTTCATTTGCCTGATCATAAGATTCATAACTCATGGGTTGAGGCTTGGTTATTGTTGTTGTTGAATCCCTTTAGGTCATAACTTTGTGTTATTGTATAATTGTGGAGTAAGCCATTGTCGCCTATGTTTAATTGAAGGCTTGCTAATTTGGGGTGTTTGGTTCACATACTTAAGGTAATAGGCATGGGTTTAGAATGGTTTAAACCCATACCTTATGTCCTTTTAAGAGTTGCAAACCCATACCTCAAACCCCCTAAGTATGGGGTTTAAAAACCTAGGGGGGCGAGGGGTGGGTTTGGCTCATTGGCTTATTCCCATACTTTTAGGTATCTAATGAAAGTAAAAACCTGCATTCCATAATCTTACCAAACATATGGTATTAAGAATCAAGTTCCAAACCTATACCACTATGGTTTCATTTCTGTTTCCAACCCTTACCAGTTTGTGAATCAAACGCCTCTCTAGTGTGACTACATTTGTTTCAAACAATAGTTTGACTTTTACACTAATCATGGATTGACTTTGACCACATTGTCTTACTAGAATATAAAGACCAAATGTTATTGTGCCATATATTGTTGGATTAGTCTCAATCAAAATATCGCATTTTTTTGTTTGTTTTTTTTTCTTCTCTAATAAATAGTTGTATATGTGAAGATTTATGTTCAAACTTGTGCTGGGGCAAGTGTGTTAGACTGTTAGTCAAATTATTTCAAGTATTCTGATATGAAGGGAGTGCATGTCACAAAATTTGTTATCTGAAATTGTCTTTTGTGCTCTTTATTTTTTTCTCCTTTTGCTTGTCAGATACTTGTCTTAATTTATAACAATAGGTAATGGGGAAATCAGACTATTAGAGATTTAAAGGTTTATTGAAAATGGGCAGCTAAGAAAGAGCATATTAAAAAGATGGAGGTTACGGAAATGCGCATGTTAAGGTGGATGTGTGGAAACACTTTAAGAGATAGAATCAGAAATGAGGTTATTCGCAAGAAAGTAGGTGTGGCGGGCATTGTAGATAAATTAAGGGAAAATCGTCTGCGTTGGTTTGGACATGTAAGACGGAGACCCGAGGGTGCACCGGTGCGAAGAGTGGAAGAGTGGGACCATGGAGGGATTAAACGAGGAAGAGGGAGACCAAAGATGACTTGGTTGGAAGGAGTGAGGAAGGATATGAAGTGCATGGATTTACGTGAGGATGAAGTTTTGGATCGTAAGGGATGGAGGAGAAAGATTTATGTTGATGACTACACGGAATAATCAAATTTGGTTCATGTTAGCCGACCCCACTTTTGGGATTAAGGCTTTGATTGATTGATTGATTGATTGATTGATTGAAAATGGGCAGCTACCACAGTTAAGGTTAAATTGGTCTGATTGTTTTTTGTTAGTGACTTCAGCAGGAAAAATTTCTGATATTAAATTGTTAGCTTTATATTAAACTCTTTAATTTAGCTGATGGCTGATAGCTGAAATGAATAATGGATTTAGGCCCTCACTTCCCTGTATTTGTGTATCAATAAATAAAATAAGCTTGCTCTAGTGCTTATCAATTACTGTCTTGCAGGTGTTGGGAATAATTATTTCTCCGATTAGGGAGTTGTCATCGCAAATATATAATGTTGCCCTGCCTTTTATATCAACACTTTCAAATGTCAAGCCAATGCTTCTTGTTGGAGGAGGGGATATTAAAACAGATTTAAGAAAGATAGAGGAGGACGGGGCTAATGTATTGATCGGGACACCAGGAAGGTTGTTTGACATCATGGAACGTGTAGATGTCTTGGAATTTCGTGACCTTGAGGTATATTTTACGTGTGTTAATGTGAACTTGTTCAGGTGTCTCTTGGACCATAGTTGAATCTCTTGATCGTCTTCTTCTTCTTTTTTAGACTGCTATAGTGTGGGTTCTCGTAAGTGTTGCTTATCTGAGTACATTCCATATTTAATTGTATTCGTGCACAGGTTTTGATTCTGGACGAGGCAGACAGGCTTTTGGATTTGGGGTTTCAAAAGGACATTAATAACATAATATCACGCTTACCAAAGATTCGTAGAACTGGTTTGTTTTCTGCCACTCAAACGGAGGCAGTTGAGGAGCTTTCTAAAGCTGGGTTAAGGAATCCTGTGAGGGTTGAAGTTCGTGCAACTGCAACAGCGAACACTTCAAAAATACCCTCGGGTCTTCATATTGAGGTATCCTGGTTCATAGAGCTCAGCATGTCTTTATTAGACGTTTGAGACCTTGGCATGGATCTTTCTTTTACAGTTTCATGCTTGCCAATTTTTTACTTCTTTAGTCTTGTTTTGTTTGTGCTCTTGAGAACTCATAAAGTCCTGATCAGTGGTGGTTATCTATGCTTGATCATTGGTCTGATTATATAGTTATGTCATAAAGTCCTAATCTTGCCTGAAATTTCTAGAGCTTGAGCTTCCATTTTCATAGTCTCTTGGGTCTGGATGATGAGTGTATTAATCTGTAGGAATTCTGCATGGTAACTCTTTTTTGAGTTTTTCAGCTTAGTTAAGAATTTGGAAGGTACTTGCAGAGTTGCCCCTAAAATACTAGTTTTCGATGAGAACATTGCTCTCATAGCACTGTTGATGGGTGGGGATAAGTGAGCTATCATTGAATTTGGCCATCCGGAAACAATTTGCCTTTGGGCCCGGTGTATTAAATATGCATGCACATTAGCACATATATACATGCAAATGCTGGTCATTGGTTTTCTGGCAACGTAGGAACATTGGATTTTACTCTTTCTAACAGTATAGTTATCATGTATAATAATGCTAAATGTGTCTTGATCCTTTGACCTAAATTCTTGAAATGTTAAATGTGTCTTGATCCTGTGACCTAAATTCTTGAAATGTTAAATGTGTCTTGATCCTGTGACCTAAATTCTTGAAATGTTAAACGTGTGTAGTTTGATTGCTATGAGTCTATGAGTTTTTGCTCAAATCTCATTTAAACCTTGCTAATATAAACAGTAGTTGGAGTCGGCGGCTCTCCTAGGGTTCCCTTATCTTGGATCCTGGGGAAGAGGATCAAGTTGGCCCTTGCGATTCAAAGCTCTGCGTGCTCTACGTTTGGAGGATTTACTTTTGATATGCAAATTATTACCTTGTATGCTATGTGTATAGCTGTATTTTCCCCAAACTTAAAACAAGCTATGTTTATAGTTTTGTGCTAACCTTGACCAGAACATACCCACTAGCTAAGTAGGAATTATATTTATAATATTTGTATTCTTCTGACATTTTCCCTGGCGTTGGTGTCTTTCTTGTTCTGTAGTATCTGGAGTGTGAGGCAGACAGGAAGTCATCGGAGCTTGTTGACCTTCTTGTCAAATACAAATCCAAAAAGATTATAATGTGGGTTACAAGTTATTCTTTATACGTAGCATATAATTGTTTGCATAAACTTCTTCAAATACAAAATAAAATGGTTGATGTATTTTTGTCTATACTTGTGCAGCTTCTTTATGACTTGCGCTTGTGTTGATTACTGGGGAGTTGTGCTTCCGCAACTTGCTGTACTGAAGGGTCATTCAATAATCCCTATTCAT
This sequence comes from Chenopodium formosanum, assembly GCA_024500155.1. Classification (NCBI taxonomy): domain Eukaryota; kingdom Viridiplantae; phylum Streptophyta; class Magnoliopsida; order Caryophyllales; family Amaranthaceae; genus Chenopodium; species Chenopodium formosanum. Next base: position 4,766,577 of record CM044861.1, on the reverse strand, counting down.
GGGAAAATGAAGCAGGTACGAGTGAGATGATATGTTTGTAGGTGGATCATTATGCTTTTATTGTTTCATACTGATTGATATTCATATGGCCTTTAGAGTGCTAGAAAAAAAGCTTCAGAATCATTTACGGGTCTTTCAAGTGGCGTTCTTCTTTGTACTGATGTTGCTGCTCGTGGATTGGACATACCAGGCGTTGACTGTGTTTTGCAGGTAACATTATTATCGCATTAATGGATGTTACTACTATTTTAAGTTGAACTTTCTTAATTTCTTTCACTTTGATGAAGTTTTGATGTTATGATTATATACTAACTTTTCTACTATTATGATGAAATCAAGTAATGATCCTATGATGCTTGCTGATAGAAGCAGTGATTGAAAATCAAGGCTATATTAATTTTTAGTACAAAGACATATATCTTTAAATATATCTTAAAATGCCAATTATTTTGTTCTATGTTTGCAGTTTGATCCCCCACAAGATCCAAACGTATTTAATCATAGAGTTGGACGAACTGCTCGCATGGGGAAAGAGGGAAGTGCTGTTGTCTTTCTGTTGCCCAAGGTAGTTTTAAGACTTGATGTTCCATATTGTGGCTGACTTTGGATTTCCAAATTTCAATGTTTAAATTTTGCCACCTGCTTGTGAACGCTGATATTTGTTATAACATGTACAGGAAGAAGCATATGTTGAATTTCTGCGGATAAGGAGGGTGCCTCTTCAGAAAAGGGAGTGCTCTAATGGTCCTGATGTCGTTCCCCAGGTGGGTAATATTGCTGTTTGAACTTGAAGTGTCGTTTTGATGGCTGCATGTGTGGGTCATGTTGATGCTAATATTTCCATACTCTTATCAAACTTCATTTCAGATCAGGTCTGTTGCAATAAAGGATCGTGATGTTGTGCAGAAAGGACAAAAAGCCTACGTCTCTTTCATCCGTGCATATAAGGAGCATCATTGCTCTTATATATTCAGGTCATGCTGCAACTTCATGTACTGATAAGTATTTCCGCAATTACTTCACATTGAGAGACTGACAAAAGCAAAATTCTCATGAATTGTAGGTGGAAAGAACTGGAGTATGGAAAGTTGGGGATGGGGTATGGTTTATTGCAGCTACCTTTAATGTCAGAAGTTAAGCTCCACGGACTGTCAACAGAAGGTTTCACTCCAGTTGAGGGTGTGAAGTTGCAGGAGATCAAATTTAAGTAAGAACCTTTCAAAGAAATTAGAATTCTTATGTAAATTATAATACTACGTATAAAGAATCATAGGCTAACTCGTCATGGTCTTCTTTTAGGGACAAATCTCGTGAGAAACAAAGGAAAAAGAATTTGCTGGAGAAACAGTCAGAAGTAAACCAGAATCGAAAAACACAAAAGCACAAACCTGCCCCAAATAAGACTGCAGCAATGAAGAAGACAACAGCAAAGAAAAGACGTGCTGTTCAGACTAAGGAAGATGTAGATGACTTAACTCGGGAGTACCGGCTTTTGAAGAAGTTGAAAAAAGGTACTATTGGTGAGGATGAGTATGCAAGGTTAATGGGAGCTGATGATTTGCTGGATTGAAGAAGACTGATTCTGCAGAAGTAATCATTTACAAATGGTCCACGCCATGAAGATCATTTCACGAGCGAATTGACCAATGAGGACTTATTCCTCGAGGCTGAGAAAGAAATGTTGCCTGTTCTCCGATTTTGCAAATGTTTAGCTGAGCATGTGACTATGGAGCAATCTAAGAAACGTGGTGGCCGACTATCTGAGCTGCCAATGCAATGGTGGATTTTGACACAGCAGAGGTCCTGGATAAAAGTAGTAGAAATATAGTAATCTAAAATCTGATTCTAAATTTTGATCTGTATTATCCTTTTTGATTTAGTAATTTAAGTGTTTATTACTTGTACAAGTATTTTTTAAATGGTAACCCCAATTTAGGGGCGTTCTTTGTGTATTGTTGATTTTTTAGTTGCCATTCACAGAGACGATGACTGGAGGCAACTCATAGTAACTAACAAATGAGGGTGATGTACTGATGTCTGTCTAAATCCCTTCAGCTGATAAAGCTGCTTCAGAACATCTCTGATTATGATTGCACCTCATCGAACATCTTTATTATTGCGATTATCAATGCACAAATTATACATTGAGATCTCAGGTGATTATGTTTTTCATTTGATAAATCACTGTTTTATTTCAAAAAAGCAAACTGTTTTATTTCAAAGTAAAATTCATAGTACGATTTCTTTCCGTAGCTTAAAGAAACTACTACAGTTTTTATGTTAAAATTTTGATTTTGGGTGTTATGTAAGTAAATTTCACAGCACCTAAAATCTTGATGAGTTTTGACTTCAAATCCCAGAATACTATTTGTTACTCAAATGTAGTATAATCGAAAGAAAAAGAAGTTTGGTGATGTAGTTTTCTTCTAGTAATTATGATTGCTCCTTTTAAATTTTTATATTACTATTGTTTTACAAAGTTGAATGTAATGCAAGTTTTATTGTAGCTGTATTACTTAATTACTTTAGGTTGTTATAGTCTTACACAGTATATATACTATTTAAAGACATTAGTAAATAAACTCCTAGATCTTATAATTGTGCCTTTATGCTTATAAATTAGTAGCTGGCAGAACTCTTTTAATTAATGTTTCATCAGAAAGTTAAACTAACATGCTAGTCACTGAGAAAATTGAGACCCTTTTAATTCTACTTTTAAGGAGCAATTACTTTCAGGCTGCAGACTTATTGTGTCAAGTTAAGGAATGTGACTAATAAAATGTGTCAACTTAAGAAAACAAAGGAAATATTATTATATTAATCCTATTAGCCTTTATAATATGCAATCATGAATGTATAAGAAATAACATATCATTTTAAATTTCAAACCAACGACAAAGTAAAAGATATCCTTTAAAATTGCCATAAAAATAGTTAAACTTACTAACAAACTGACCGTCTTACAATAAAATTAAGGCACACCGACCTTACTCCTTCAATTCGACGTGAATTATTACCGACTACTTGACTAGAGCATCAAAAGATTCATATGGTGCATACTAAAATCACACGTACGAAAAACATACACATTGATGCATCTTTCAGATGTTGTCGTGGAATCGAAAAGACTTACAAGAATTTGACAATTGACATACAATGGTGGATTGTCCAAGGGGCCTAAGGCAAGTCTCGGCAACTTTAGAAGTGAGAGATATCAAGATGAGTTGAGCTAAGAGAAGTGGAACGCTTGACCTCAAAGGATTGTTACCATCCCACATACCACAAGAATTGACCATTGTAGGGTTATGGCAATACATTGATCTGTTTGCAAACGTTTCCATCTCCATTGCAATCAACAATCATAACACAGTTAAATAATTGTTGCCTTTTCTTTTTGTTGGTATTTTTTTTGGTTGAATATATGATTATGTTAGAGAAAATTAGAGAGAAAAAAGAAAAGAAAAGTGATAGTTTGTCTTTGTTTTTTATTGAATGATCAACTTTTTTGGGGGAATGAGGTGCATGAGAGATTGAGAGTAAAGGGAGGGTGAAAGAACGGACATTCTGTTGAATCAAAAGAGTTAAGTGGTGATCTATTTGGTTAAATAAAGGTAACAATTTAATACCAGAAACTTTTAAGTGGTGATCTACTCACCTTTATGGTTAAATAAAGGTAACAATTGATTAGGGTTTTCCCCTCAATTACATGTTTGATTGTCCAATTAATCAATTTATAAACCCTAATTTTTTGAATTGAGCAAAAACCCCCAAATTGATTACTCAAACCCTAATTAAACTACTCAATTCAGTTCGTTGTAGGTTAGATTGTAGCAATTATAATTTAATTTGCGAAATTTTTGTTTGAAATCAAACTTAAAGATGAAATTGGAAGGAAATCGTGGGAAGAAAGAGGGAAAACGGAAGTGTGGGCCCATGATGACGTCATGTCTCACAAAAGGTGGGAGTTTGAAAACTTTTGGAAAAAACTAGGTGGTAAAATTTTTTAAAAAAAAAAAACTTGAGGTGGTATTTTCAATTTTGGCAACAATAGTTGATGGTAATTATCAAATTTTCCTTGAAATATTAGAGTAATCACTAAGCAAGTAAGCAGTAAAATTCGTAGTACGATTTCAATCCGAGCTTAAAGAAATTACAGCAGATTTAATGTTAAATTTGAATTTTGGGTGTTATATAAGTAAATTTCACACCACCTAAAAATCTAAAATCTTGATGAGTTTTGACTTCAAATCCCAGAATACTAGTTTGGTGGTGTGTAGTAGTATTCTTCTAGTCTCCTTTTAAATTTTTTTTACAGTATTAAGTACGGAGTAGTTGTTTTAATACATTGAATGTAATGCAAGTTTTAGGGTCTGTTCTCATTGACTAAACTCAGCTGAACTAATCTGAAATGAATATTTTATAAGAGAAGGAAATTAGAAGCTGAATTGAACTTATTAGAGCTGAACTGAACTGAAAATAATCGTATAAGAACAAGCCCTTATTGTAGCTGTATAATATCAAAGTCTTAGACTCTTAGGGCATGTTCTCATTGACTTGACTGAGCTAAACTGAACTGAGCTGAGCTGAACTGAATTGAACTGAACATTTTATAAGAGAAGGAGATCAGGAGCTGAACTTAACTGAACTTATTAGAGCTGAACTGAACTGAAAATAATCGTATGAGAACGGGCCCTTAGACTAGTATTCAAGGACATTAAGATTATGAAATTAGAGCGAATTCGTTTACGGTTTATACCATTGTCTTTTGTCACTTCCTAATACAAACTACTAGATGCAATTATATAAATAAACATGTGCTAACATTAGTTGGATGAACTGTACTGTATATTATGCTGTAAGGGATCTAATCATTCGTATAATTGAGATTTTATAGGTTTTTGTGATACAACCTGATTTGGTTTCTTTTTAAAATTCCTTTTAAATTATAAAATAACCGAATTGGTATAGATATTTCTTATCAAGGCACCTAACTTAATGCTGATGGCTCAAACTATGAGTTGTACACGATTTTTTCCTTGAGAGTTGAGACTATGATTGAATATTTTTATAATCTAGCATTCATTATTGCATGTGCATAACCATTCTTAATTAAAATGTTTAGTATAAACAAATTTAATAATGTTCATGCAGTGCATGAGCTTAATAATTTATTGGATAACAAATAAAGTGTTCCTCATAGTAATTTGATTGAACCACTTTATGCAATTTAATTGATGATACGTAATATTAGATAACACAAAATTTTAAATAAAAGTCATGATAGTTGAGAGTTAAATTGTAATGTGTACTAACAAAATTGGAAGTACCCATTTTTCTCTTTTCTTTTTCTTACAAAAAAGGAGTTAAGCCTCCTACTAAATTTTGGAGGTTAAAACTTAAAATATGAAAATTACACTTTGATTTGTGGAACAAATTTATAAAATGTAATACTCAGTACTAAGTAAAAGTATATATATTGACATATATTATGATTTATGAAAATTATACATAGAATTATAGATAAAAAAAAAATATACCGTATATAACTTACGGAGAACTAGATCCTAACGTCGTAAACTCGCCTCCTAAAAATATACTGTATATAACTTACCGGAAACTAGATACCTAACGTCGTAAACTCGCCTCCTAATCATGAGTCCATTGTACGAGTACAAAAATGGGCTCAAAAGGTGTAAAGTTGAGACTCCATCCTTAGATTCTTTCCTTCACATTATTTTCGGATGATTTAAGTAAAGTAGAAAGTAATGTCAACGGCCAAGTCACTCCTCCTAGTCTTGTTCTTCATCATCATCGTCTTCTTCCTTCAAATGCTAAATCGCCTTCTTCGCGCCTTTTTGAAAAGAGAAACCCTAATCTCAACCAAAAACTTCATTTTATCAATCAAAACTAAATTCTCTCTTCTTCTCCCTTCTTCAATCATGGCTTCATCTCAAAAATCCCCTGAATTACCCCTTTCAGACCCACCAAAATTTGACCCATCACAACCATCAAATCCAATTTCATACCCAATCAAAACCCTCCAAGAGCTTGAATCAAGATCATATTTTGATTCATTTCACTACCCTTTTAATAAATCTACAACCCCTTTAAATGGGGATTTGAATTTGCCCCAAAAACCTAGGCTTTTGGTTTGCCATGATATGGCTGGTGGGTACTTGGATGATGATAAGTGGGTCCAAGGTGGGACCAATTCTGATGCTTATGCTATTTGGCATTGGTATTTGATGGATGTTTTTGTGTATTTTTCTCATAATTTGGTTACCCTTCCTCCTCCTTCTTGGGTTAATGCTGCTCACAAGCATGGAGTTAAGGTACTTTTTTGACTGAGTATTTAGGTTAGTACTTGTGCAATGGATTTTATTTTTGCAAAATTGTATTTCATGTGCTAATTTGTTGTGGTTATGTTTTATATTAGGTGTTGGGGACCTTCTTGACAGAATGGGATGAGGGTAGGATCATTAGTGATCAACTGCTATCGAGTATCGAGTATGCTCGAATGTGTGCTGAACGATTGGCCGAACTTGCTATTGCTCTTGGATTTGATGGCTGGCTGGTAAATTATTCCTCTTTTTGACTATAGTTGATACCTGCATGTTTTTCATATTTTGCCTGTTTTTTGTGTGTTGCAATTTTTGGCAATTGGCAAATGTAAATTGGCCATTATTAGATGATTGGATAGTTAGCTTTATTGTAACTTGGATGTCTAGTTGACAATTGACCCGTTACTTCTTATGGCTGGTCCTTCATGTGAGGTTTTGACTGATACTAAAGATGGAAGATCTTTGCTTGATGTTGAAATGACTTCTCACTATGACATACCATGTATTTTTACTCTGCTTAACTCTTGATGCAATGGATGTTAGAGAACTTGACGCTTAAAAAGAATTGTAAATCATTGTATCACCCTTTTTGTTTTAGTTATCTTTTATGTCAGCTCTTAAATTTTATACAGAATTGACTCTATTTACGGATATCAAAAGTGACAGCTGATATTAGTTTTGCTCTTGGTCTCCTTCAAAAATTAGTTGACACCCCTCGAAATCTATCTTATATAATTCCTTGTTTGTATAAAAGTTACAAACCCCAAGCTTAAGTGAACGGCTACATCTTTGTCTTCATCTTGTGAGTTTTGGTAGTTCTCAGAGGTTATTATAGATAGTTTTGATTTACGGTTATAGGCTTCTACAAAGATTGGATCAGACAGCTGATTGATTTATTGAGAATACACCATACTTCTACTAGATCTTTGGCAAAGCCATAGAAGGAACATGAGTATGTTCTTTTCTTGGTTCCAAGAGATAAAGCAAATATGCTACTGGAATTTTTGTGACTTTTTAATTTTTGTAAGCTTCTTAATTCTTTTTTCCTTTTTTTTTTTCTTCTTTTTTTATTAAACTGTGAATTTAAGCTACTTGCAGATCAATATGGAGGTCAAAATAAATCCTTCTGAGGCAGCAAATTTAAAGGCATTTGTCAGCCATCTAACAGATTTGATGCATATGTCAAAGCCTGGATCTTTGGTGATATGGTATGTACTGAAGATCTCCCTGTCTTCTTTCTGTGTGTGTGAACAGTTCTTGATATTTTATTGCTACCTGCAGGTACGATAGTGTTACCGTTCATGGTGACCTTGCTTGGCAAGATCAGCTGAATGACAAGAACAAAGCTTTTTTTGATATGTGTGATGGCATTTTTATAAACTACACATGGAAGGTTGGTGTTCTGTTTTTCCTTTTCTGCTACAGGGGTGATTATCAAGTGCTGTAATATAACTATTTGCTTACTTCACAGAAAGACTTCCCGAAGCTCTCTGCTAATATTGCTGGTGACAGAAAGTTTGATGTTTATATGGGAATAGATGTATTTGGAAGGAACACTTTTGGTGGAGGGGAATGGACTGTAAGTATCTCCTTTTCTTTCTTTTTCATGTCTCCATTTCTTGTTAAGGAAGTAAAGTTACCACATTTAAAACAGGGAATTTGATGATATATAAGTATAAATCTGACTATAGATGAATTTACCCTGCATTGACACCTCTGATTGATTGTAATTACAATCATCTATCATCGTAAAGATTCAACCTAAAGTATCTGTTGTCAATACTCAATACACTTAAGCAGCTAATGCACTATGAACTCCTTAAATTAAAGGACTCTGCTTCTTGTATGGAGCTACCTAAGGACAATACCACCACTGCTTGGTATTATCTTTGTAACAGTTTCTGGCTTCTGCTATCTTCACCTTACAGAAGTAATTAGCCATACAGTCTTATTATTCTAAACTTTACCACCAAAAGATATCTTGGCCTCCAAGGATATATCTGCTGACATATTATTCTTCCATCAATACAACTTCTTGGATACAAAAAAAAGTAATACTTAAAAGGGATTAAACACATGACTACAAGAGTAAACCTTGTGCCCTTTCCATTTGCCACTTCCTTGTGAAACCAAGGAATATGAAGCCTATTATCTGTTTAGTACAAAGACTCCTCTTACTCCACTGCATAGCTTTCTCTCACACTTCACATAGAAAGATCTTTTAATGCTTCTGTTGAGCACAATGAAGATAATGCATATTAGTGGTATAAGGGGTGAATGAGCGATTAATCATAAAGGAGTTTATAAGTTATTGAGTTGTATTGCAGATATCTGTGACACTTTTTGCTCATTAATCTTTGACAGGTAGGCAAATGCTAAGAAACCTCTAATGTAGAAATTAATTGTTCCAAAATTGTAGACAAACCTTGCTCTAGATGTCATAAGGAAGGATGATGTATCAGCTGCAATATTTGCACCTGGATGGGTCTATGAGAAAAAGCTACCTCCAGATTTTCAGACTGCTCAAAACCGGTAGCTAACTGATCTTATTCTGCGTACATTGACACGCTTGTAATTACTGTCTTCTTTAGCTAGTAATTACATACATCCATTTGACTTTCCTAATACATCGACATGCTATGGGTCAAATTCTATTGAACTGTTACACCTTGATATTCATAGAAGATTAACATGGACAAAAATAGTGGGATGGTGGAAGTACCATATCAAGCTTGTTCAACAGTTTGTTGTTAATGCTTTTCAGCTTCCTTTTTTTCATAGAAATATATGGGATGCAACATTGGTTATAATCCTGAAAATTTGATTGGTATAGATGGTGAGCAGTAGGTGTCAGTGACAGTTCAATCAAGGAAAAATTATAAGACCAAAGATTACATTATATTGTTCCTGGCTTGCTTGTTATGTAATTTTAGTTAGTCTTGTAACTTTGCTTGGTGTTAGATGGTGAATTTTGGATATTACCAACAGTTCAGTCAAATTTTTGAACTTGAAGTACCTGACCTAAGATCTGAAATATAATATCTTAAGCATGCTTGTCAGTAATTCTTATGGTGAAACTACATCATCTGTTGATTCTTGGTTGTGTACACTTCATTGTTGGTTCTTACATGCATACGGTAGATCTGCTGCTTCTTACAATTATCATGTGCTTGTTCACCTATTTTACATGAAAATCAATGCTCTTTCTCGTTTGGGGAGGAGTAAGGCAACTAACAGATTATCATGAGCTTGATTGACACTTATTTCTTTGTTCTAATTGCCGTTGAATTTAGTTGCAGGCTTGCAGCCTTGCTGGTTCACATTGATGGACTTTATTGTTTTGTTTTGGCAGTTGGTGGGATCTTATTGAAAAATCCTGGGAAGTGAGGCAGAGTTATCCAACGACCATCCCATTCTACTCAGATTTTGATCAGGTAGCGATTGTGATCCTGTTGCTTTAATTATTCTTTTTCTCTCTTTACTTGTCACAGTTGCTCAGAACAAAGGACACTCATGATTCACATTAATGAGCATAGACTTAAAAGGACCCTTTTCTTGTGTTGTGTGAATTGTGGTCTTATGCTGCATCTCAGGATTTTGCTTTGCCATGTAAAAGTAAGGGCAATTTATTCTTAGTGCTTTGTGTTGTTGCAGCATCCAAATGACTCAAACTATCACATTTCAGAATGTGATATGATTTCACTTGAATCCTCAAAGTTGTGTCCTTCCCGTCTGCATACATAGCATCATGGAAATTCCATGCATGATGCATTAATATTTTTGAAAATGTGACAACAATTTCCAGACATCCTACAATAGAAAATGTGACTATCATCTTTGGATGGAGTATAAATGCATATATATGGCGTAGTTGTAAATGAAATGATAGCAATAGCAATAGTTAACGGTTAAACTATTAATATCATTTCTCTCCATGGAAATCTTAACTTGCTAAAGTGTCACATGGATTTTGCTCTTTCTTTTCTTATGTGTTCTGTTAGGATTATTAAGGCTGAACATTAGCTTTGTTTGATTTCATGAATTTTAACTAAAATACATTCCTCTAAAAAGACATATTTAATTAAATCCTTGAGCTCTAGGTTGGTATACTCTAAAGGCACCTTGAGGGCATGTTTCGTGTAGAATTTAGATGTATAATTAGCGTATGCAAGATAAGTATTGAATCCTGTTTGTTTTTAATATGCTATCAGTGACCATAGAAGCAATATGAGGAGTTTTTTTTTTTTTTTTTTTTTTTTTTTTAATTTTTTTTTTTTACGTTTTCAGGTTCACATCATCAGTATAACGTGGCAACATTTTCTGTATATAATGCACTCGATATGAATTCATTTAATTATTGATGAACGTTGTTGGATCTTTTTTTCTTGCCTGTAGGGCCGTGGTCACCATTTTTCTCTTGATGGGAGGGAACTTTCAAATGCTGATTGGTGCAACTTATCATGCCAAAGCTTTCAGGTATGGACGTACTGCATGTTGCCTTGTTCAATTTATCAGGCTTTTATTTTTGATTGAGTACTTGAGTTGTGGCTAATCTCTCTGAACTTGATTCATTTGCTTGATACTTTTAGTTTAAGAAGCAATAAAGATATTCATTACAAACTTACACATTGATTTAGGCTGCTTACTTCTAAGCAGTGTAGCATGCTTCTTCATTTACTAAATTCATTCGTGTATGCAGCCTTTGCTGGAGTTTTCTGGAGACCCTGGACCAGATGCTACTCAAGTTTTTGTCAAGTAAGTAGGAAATTCCACTGCACCTATTTGTTCAATGGTGCTGTCTGCATATATCATGTACTGGTGTATAAATTTACGTGCATGTGCGCACGCACACAACCTTTGCCCTCAACAAATCCTACTTTTTATGGTTCGCCCTGACTAATTAACTGTAAATTATTTTGAAGTTGTATTATCATAATTGATTTTCATCTACAATATTGATCAATTGTTCTAACTATCTAACTATGCTAATTACACTGTTGGTTGAGTGAATATGTCCCTTGAAAACGATTCAAATCAAGCTTCCTCAATAATTGTGTGATTTTTTTGCCCCATGGCAATCAGGAGATGATAAATTAATAGACTACACTGTGGAAGAGGGTAGCTTTTGGAAAAGCAAATAAGCTAGTTATAAGCTTAGGGAGGAAGCAAGCTAGTGAGTTAATATATAGAAGAGATCAGTTAGAGAAGGAATTGGCAGAAAAATATTAAGTGAATTTTACTTTGGATTTTGTTTAGTTCCGGGGTTGTACACCCTCTTCAATTTTTGGGGTATAGAATAGCCCTCTTTGCAATTGCGTGTGTAATGCCACATGAATTTGCCTCTCCTTATGGCCTCACCCTCACTTGTTAAAGTTATCATGTTGGTGGTTTAATAGTAGGGCACATGCTGAAGAAATCCTTTTTTATAGACTTCTGTCACTTAAGATGGGAGGATTATCAGGTTTCATTAATGGTTATTTTATTTAAAAATAATCTTTGTTTGTAATGGTAAGGCTTTGTAGAGTGTGCTTCTCAGCTCTCACCCTTTCTAAATCCTGCCTCTGTATGATCCTCTCTGGCGGTGGTTGTGATTGCTATTAGTTTATTACTATGTTGTTTTTAGTTCTAATGAAGTAAAACACTTAATTGTCAGCCTTGAGGAGGAATCTTATAATGGAGGAGGGAATGTCACGTTTAAAGGCATTCTTGGAAGCATTCCTTATTTCACAAAAAGGCTATTTCAAGCAAAAGTTTTCCTAGGGGATCCAGCTGTGAGCTTCACGTATTCTGTAAGCCATCTTCAAATATTCAGCTCTGTTAGGTTTTACCGGTTACACTAGTTTTTGAATTTTAACATTTTGTTTCTCAATGACGGTTGTGCATGCCATTTCCCCCCACTTAAAAAGTCATACTAAAATTTCTGTTTTCCTGCAATAAATTCAGGTTGAATCTTAAAAATGATGTAATGCAGTTCAATTTAATTAGCATCTGGATTTATTCTGGTTACAATTATTCAACTATAATCTGACAAGTAAAGATGAGTTTGGTGGATAATTTTTTGCTTAGTTCCTGTGAAACATTCCGAGTTTGATTGGTGTTCTTCTGGCGATGATACTACTAAAAATCTCAGCTCTAAATAGTCTAGAGAAAACCTTCGAAAACATTTGTCTTATAAGTTATTTTCATTTGCCAAAGGAGCATGTGCTTAAGAAGATAGATTGGTGCTCATGTGTAACACAATCCATAAAATGAGGGTTTGACTAAAAACCCAACCAAAATCATGAAGTACTTGGATCATACTATATACTCTGCCTTTGATTTTTTTTTTTTTTTTCTCTCTCTCTATCTATGTTAAAATGTCACTGTAATCGTGCCTTGTTCTTACTATTGCAAGCTCATAATCTGACCTTCCAATTTGGATTTTGTGAATTAGGTCTATCCCTCACTGAAATAAAGTTGATATTTGTGCTACATGGAGAAGTATTTGATGAGCACTGTAGCTAATATCCTTGTCAAGTTGTCATTGCTTTTGAGAAATAATTAGTGTTCTTGTCAGTCATGATATGAAACACGAAATGTTTTGTCCATTCTGGGCATTTTTATTGGCTAGTACATCACTATAAATGATTAATTGATGAATCATACAATACTCAAATTTCAATTGCTTTGCAGGTGAAGTCAGATGGGGACTCTCTGGTGGGCATTTCTCTTGAATTTATTTCCAGTGAGGGTGAGATTATATCAGTGCTACTTGCATCACATGGGGATGCTTTACTTACCATGAACCATTTCTCTAGTAAGTTCAGAAAAGTAATTATGCCTCATCGAATTACCAAACCGGAGTCCTCTGATGGGTGGGTCGTACAAGAGAATGCCATTGCCATGCCAGGGTATACACTAACAGAAATTCGGGCAGTCTGCTACAAATTGAGACCTGAAATCAACGAGGGACAGACATCTGAGTATTATGCAGTTCTTGGTCATCTCTTAATCCAATATTCTGGGCATAATTTACAATTCCCACCCTCTTCGTCATGGATCATTGAGGGTCAACATGTATCTTGGAAAGCTGGCTTGGATGAATCCAAGTCTCTTTCCCTTACCATTGTATGGAGATCTAAGGTTGGAGATGGTCTTAACGAAATTCAGAAATACAATATTTATGTCGAGAAAACATCAGAAGAAGATGCAAATCTGGATGTAAAGCTTCAAGATGTACAGGAATTTCTTGGAGTCGCATTTGTGGAAGCCTTTTATGTTTCTGAGTTGCTAGTTCCTTCTGGTATTTCTGCTCTCAAATTTGTCATCCAAGTTTGTGGTGTTGATGGGACTTGTCAACCACTCAATGATTCTCCATTCTTTCAATTGAATATTTAAGGTTAGCTACCATTGATTGTCTATCTTCTTATTATTATTTTTTTAATGTATATATTAATAATTGGATATTTAGATGTTCTAATGGCTTTCTTTACTAATTTATGATTGCAAAAAGGTTTTGTTTGCATATGTCACAATATGTCTCGACTGGATATTTCTGGATTAGTTCCATATGTGACAAAAAATTAAATGATTGTAATGATGTCCTTGATGCAACGTGCAGTTAAATTATCTTGTGATTAAATTTGGCCACTAGTCTTGGGGCATTGGCTCAACCTTACACGTAACAAATCATCCTGAACATTATAAGAAACCACCATTTCTATATATAAAAATTCATCCTAACGTAATACTCGTATAATAGTATATGTCACCTTTAATTCCTCTACAATATAACCAGTCACCTACACCTGTAGGCCTAAGCCCAATTGGTGTTAAAGGTGTGAGGAGTTGCACACAAGTTTTTCGCTTTGATTGGTTAGACTTTTCTCAAAAGGAATTTTAGGGGATGTCTCTATCCTTATATAAAACATTGTTACGTCAAATTTATTAAATTACAAGGATATAAAATTAATTCTAGTGACGTGAAGGATATCATATGAATTTTGCAAAAGTTTCTCCCTTTCACCTTGTAGAATATAAATCACAGTAGTGCTGAACCAGTAGAGAAATCTTTGATGGGTCATTGTGATTGCTAATTTCCTATCTTGTGATGCAAAAAAAAGATTTGAGATGATGTCTTTTGGATTTTGTGTATGTGACCTTTTCTTCTTCCAAATTTATCTGCTTGTCTTTTCTCTAATAGAAAATATTTATAAATTCTGACTCACTTGAGATATGTAAAATCTTTCACGTTCATTTTTACACAGATTGTGAGTGTGATAGTTACCTTTAGGGCCGGGGTACTCTGATTTCCACTTTTGAATCATTTTTTTTATTTTCCCTGGTCTGTCTTTCAGTTAGAACTTGGAAAATCTCATTGTTTATTTTTGAAGTTATAATATTTACCCTATTTCCTACCAAAAAAAAATTGTTTTTGTCAAATGTCAACTTTTTTTAAAATGAAAAGGTATTTTAGTTGGGCAAGGTGAAAAAAAATGATCTGTTATTTATGTAATGAACACTTTAGAAAAGAATTTATATTATATATATGTGGATACATGATACTAAATTTTGATCCAAAAAGATGGAAAATTTACTTACATTGTCTGAGTTTAAGCTGGGATATATACCTGAGCTCAATACTTGTACCCAATCTAAGTAATAATATGCCATTATAAAGCTAAAGTAAAAGGTCTCCTATACAATCCCTAATGAACACATCTCTCCTTAAAATAATTTAGATATGGCTTTAAATGTATGATATTAAGTGTGCTTGAATGTTCTTATCAAATACTTGTATATATATTTTTTTTTTTTAAAAATAGTGTGCTTGAATGTAGGTGTATCAATAATTCTGGAATTGAGTAGAAAGTGTTAAATTAAACAGGATATACAATGAAAAGTGATTGGAAGATTATTGACAACTCTGTTTAAGCTTCATTTGCAAATGTGAATTACCTGTTCTTGATGATGATGATGATGAAAAAGCAATAAAAGACAGTCACAAGTGGAAGAATAGGTTTTAATCATTGTTGGTGGTAGCTACTAGCTTCATCCTTTTCTCAAGAGACCCCACCAACATTTCATGACTGATGTGGCCTTCTACAATTGGTTATTGTGGAACCCTTTTTTAAGACAGACAGGTTGTTTGATTAGTTGGTAGTAAATTGTCAAAACTCTAAACTTATAATCGCTTTCATTTGAAAGCATTTGTTTTATTTAGGATAATACACTTGAAACACTGAATTATAAGTTATTATATAGAAAATTACTCGCTTCTTTGGGGGTATATAACTGTTAAGTGACTGTATATTTTAACCGATAATAATCAGAGTAAGAACGGTGGGTACAATGGACTGAGAATTCGGAATCGAGGGAGAACTACTTTCATGTGTGTAAAATGGTAAGATCAGTACTCGGGAAAGATTTAGGAGTGAAAAGGAATTAAAAAGAGGTTAGGAAAGATGCATGAAAAGGAAAGAGTTTAAACCAGAACATGGGAAAAGGATTTTAGAAACCAAACAACCTTTTTTCCTGGGTATCAGTTGTCCTCGAGCCCTCAAATGAGAAACAACTATCCTTCCTATCCTTGTCTCCAGAAAGAAGCTGCATTCGAGGTTGATAAATAAATCCAAAGGAGAATGCCTTTTTGTCTTTTTATCTTGACTTTCCATCCAAATGTTCTCTTTGTGAGCACTATTTTTGTTTTTCCTCTTCATTTTGACTAATTTGCTACCTTTTCTTGTTCTACCAATATATTTTCTTTCACCCAAATGTGTCACATTCCAAGGGAAGCTGATTGTTATCTCCTCTTTCATTCAGATGTCAAGAAAGCTACTGTAATAGAAATAGGCTTGTGACTTTAACATGTTCCCATGGTTCACTAGTGTTTGAATCTTCAACCAAAACAACTGCCGCCACCACTACCAACAGCTTCTGCAGTTTTGTAGACTAACGTGAAAGTTGATTCTAACCGAAGATTATGATCAAATGATTTACCAAAATAATGTAAACAAAGTTTTTCATCGGCTATCTTGCTAAAAGTAATTATATGTTTATTGTTAATGTAGATAGAATCATTGTATTGTGTTTTAAATTAACTGATTCTAAAATTTGCTGACGAAAATAATGTCTTAAAACAAATAGTCCGTATGAATTTAATGGTAGTTTTCACTCTTTTTTTTTTTTTTTTTTTATTGGTACTCGGCATTCTCAGACTTGTTATGACTGACACTGACTTTTCTTTTTCACCTTGGATGTTTTTCTTTGTATGTTTCTTCCTTTTTAACCTATACACAATGCAGCTATGCAACTAATAGGAAAGATTCTTGGAGACTAGAAAACCTTCAATAGAATTTTTTTTTTAACAATATACAACTTTAGTCATTAGGGTTTTCCCATTTTCCTCAACTTCCAAATTATTTGAGTAATAGGTTTACATAGAGTAAATCAAAATATCAAATTCCCTCGAGACTGCTATACTTATCCAAATATCAGCAATTCTTATGCCAAAATGTTTTTGAACTTTTACTTATATAATAAAATTTCTAGGAGAAAAATTTCAAATAAGAATCCATAATATCTGGTGGTGACTTCATTCTAAGGGAAGTGTTATAGGTGTCATGTTGAGGACTTCATGGAACAGGTCATGACAAAATTCTATGCTTTGGTCTTCACAAACTTTTCTGTGCTAAGACTATTCTAAATGCTTAAAAATTATAAGTTTTTGTGACTGAATAGGACAAATACGGAAAACACATTAATTACTGACCATTAATCTGTTTTCTAGTCTCGGATTCTATGTGTATTAATTACAGTGAAGATTAGCATGGCTCCTGTTAGCCTTATACAAGGATGACACGCACAAATCGAGAAACGGTCCTTTTTTTTTTCTTTTTTTTTTCTTTCTGTTTAGTGTCTTCCAAATTAGAAAAAAATAAAATAAAACCCCAAGTACTCTATAATATAATGAGAAGAGCTACAGAAACAAAAAGGGGTGTGATTGAGATGGGAATTTAGAAAAGTTTGGAAGTTTGACTTGGGAAATTGCTTCCCTTAATAAACTATTGTTAGGAAGAATCTTTGAGTCAGCTATTGTCCCTGTTGCTTCTGCATTTAATTATTATTTTTTCTTTAGAAAATCATTACTTTTGATGAGACATGTAATTGTAAGGAGTGATGGACTTGAAGAAACATGGTATTACATTATAATATATGGTGAGGATAATATAATAAATGTAAAAATCTTTGTCTTATTTAGTATACTTGGTCCATGAACTCAGCACTAACACTTGCCTCCCACGTGAAATTTTTTAAGGACACTCACTATCAAATTCTAGCTTCTCCTTCCACAGTTAAGAATTCTGCTTGTAATATCATATGATTATAGTATATTTATAGAATTTTTTTACAGTGATTTCTGCTTCTTGTGTTTTGGACTTCATTTTTTTGAAATGTACTTTAATTCTTAGCACATGAATGATGCATTGTGAGACTTTTTCCATCCGAATTTGAAGCTGACTTACATTAACAAGTTATGAATATTGTTGGAAGTGGTAGTCATGTATTATGTCTGTAATTTGGTGCAGAATGTCCAAGTAATGCATATTCGCTTACAAACATGCATATATATCTTTTGCTTCATTAAATTCATTACCACTCGGCGCCACCACTTTAGGACTTCAGATCTTAAGGTGCTAATGAAATTTTTGTGATATCCAAAAGATGACGTATGTTTCTTAGGACATTTACATGGAATAATTGATGTTAATTGGTACATATAATATGTTACATTTTCCCTAATACCTATACAAAAAGTTCATTGTGGATATATAAATCTCTTTCAAATGCTAGTTAGTATAAAGAGTTTACTTAGTTCATTTTGGTTAATTAGTTTGATGTATTCTTGTTAAGTACCCTGCACAGGGCGATGTGTGATGTGCATGTTGTGCGTGTTAATGGTGGACTGCTTGTAGGCACTTGGGTTCAATCTAGGAACAGGGGTATGGCTCAAGGTGTGATCAATCCTTACCACAAAAGAGACTAAATTTTGTTCTAATATCACATTAATGACAGGCTCCAACATTGATCAATAACAAACATTGAATATAAAATTTACTCAATTTAGACTGTTTGAGGATGACTGTTGTCAGTTTACACTCTTTCCATATTGCAGCCATCATTTTATTATTCTTATTGTCACATACTCACATGCAAGTTTTGTTTGCCCTTTTAGATTCTGATTAACTTCTCATGAATTTGTAAGAAGATTGTTCTTTTAAAGTGATATTTTGTCCACTTTATTTTTGTGTTCTGAACTGATATTGAACTGTATAGTTCAATATGCTGAACAAAAGAACTCAGAATATTGCTGAATGCTGATATTTTATTTTTGAAGAAATTAAACTGCAAAAAGTTTTCAAGTAAAAAGTTGATGCTAATAATGATAGGCAGCCTAGTTTAGTGCATTTGAGTTCAAATGTGGGAATTAATGTTTTAAGGAGCATTAATTCTCCTAGCTAAGTAGACTATTAGCATAATTTTGCTAAACATAGTTTAATTGATTTATATTATTCTCCATGTATCTCGTGTTAGAGTTGACTCCTTTCAACTTGGCCTTGTTACTATACTTCACCTTTTCATACCTCCTTTTTTTTTTTTTTTTTTTTTTGGCAGTACAACCTTTTGTCTTTTAGACAATTTCTTTTGTTTATTTTATTTGCAAGAGCAAGAAAAAGGCATGAAATTTGAAAACCCTAAAAGAAAAAACTATTGGGTTTTTTTAATGGAGTTTTACTAGCGTAAGCTGTAGGGCCCTCCTTAGTTCAATGCTTCTGGAGTGATTTCTGTTCATGGAGAAAATAATGCTAATAATAAAGAATAAGGATATCAAAAATAGAATTATGTAGAAAAAGGGCAAAAACATGGATGCCATATATTATAATGTCATAGTTATGAAACCATGTCATGTCCAAAGAAAGACTCCCTTTTAAGAGAGTCTTGAATTACATGGTGATCACTTGAGGATGGAAAATTGATGTACTGGTGTTGGGAAAGATTGTTGTGGAGAAGGAATGACTTGTCGTCTGCTTCGTAGTTGTTCTGATGTACTGGGGTTGCTATGTTGTTTGATTCTGGCTGCATTTGGATGCATAGTATCTCTGCCTGAGCTACTGCTAGTTGCATTTGCAGCTGCGAAACCTGGTTTTGCAGGAACGATATGGCACCCACACATCCGTAGACTGGATCCCTCATCCTTGCGTTTGCTTCATACACTAGACTGCTCACTGCATCTGCTCTTTGGTGCATTGGAAGCTCCTGTATCCATAAAAATCCAAGTATATGGAGTTAGAACCAACACCTCAGTAAAATCCTTCAGTTTGGTAGGGTTTAGGAAGTTTCGATGTATGCAGTCTTACCCCTAACTAGTTTGGGAGGTTAGAGAGACTGTTTCTGAGTACAGAAATGCACGTACATGGAGTTTGCATTTGTTTTTTTGTTTTGTTTTCTGTTTTTTTTTTTAATATAAAGTTAGGAATTTCCTAATAAAAACCCTGATGTCAGCAGGATTAAGGAAAGTCTAGTGTATGCAATCTTATCCCACAGATATATAAATTTCACTTTTTATAAGAAAAGAAGTGCAGATGAAGTAAAAACATTTGTGTTAATGTTGTAGAAGTGCATAAAAGTTGTGTGATGATGTAGTTTGTGTTTGCCCGTACTCACCTGTAACATTTTGCTGACATTGCTAGCTCCAAAAACCTTATGAACGATGGCAAACTTGTGGGGGTCGTCGGAAGGGAAGTAAGGAGCAAAAATGCAGTCTTTGGCACATCGACGACGGAGCAACTTACAAGAAGCACAAGGTGAAGTTCCATTGCCACCCATTTTGTTGAGTTTACTGGAGAAATATATGGAACAAAGGCTATATAAAGCTAAGAACTGAAGAAGAAAAAAAAAATTAAAAAGGCCTATGGTTTGGAAAAAATGAGAAAAGGGGTGTGGCTATTTATAATACCAAATCTTGTGTGAGCTTTCGTGCACTTAGTTAAAAATTATTTTTTTACAAAAAGTTACATGATTAAAAAAATCATTAGATTTAAAAAATCATTAACCATATTTTATGATATGATGTCTGAATAGAAGGGAGTGACTATGTCATGGAGGATTTAGAAATGATTTGGCCTTTTGTTGGCGTATCAAACAATGGGTAATAAACTGGTATTGGTCTTGTAACCCATTATTATTATAAAATTTCTCTCATTGGATTATCTTTTGAACAGTAGAGTTTCTTATTTTCTTTCACTTTCTCTTATGAGGACTTTGGTGTACACAGATATAAACGAGATTTGATTTTTGGTCTTACGATTTTTCTTAATAAATTTTGATGAAAGTAAATCAAATTACTGTGTATAATAGGTCTAATGATTGTACGGAGTATAATTTTTGAGGCAGTTTAATCAACACGCTATGTGAAAAATTAGTGGTTTGAAAATTGTGTGCTTTGTAACAAATAATGAAGAGACTATCTTTTTCCAAAATTATATGAACTTAGCTAACAAATGGAATAATAGTGTGTAGGAATAATCTTCTGGATTGTCTCCCGGAAAATCAATGCATAAAACTGTTTGTCCTGGAAGCTGATATAGTCATAGCATTACATCTATATAATTTGATTAAACAACTTAACAACCATATAGTTGATCCATTGTTTCCTGATGATAATCTATCACATTCACCAGCAAGAGGATATTGAAGCCCTCAAAGTTATGATTTTGTGGCTATTATTGTTTGTATCACTCCCATTATTTTGGCATTTGTGTAAGTTGTGTTTGATATTTTGTAGGGAGTTACACATATTCCTTTTGTTCAGAATTAGTTGTCACTTATCTCGATACATTATATGTCTAGCCAAGTAGAAAAGACCAATTCATGTGGGTTCTATGTTACTCGAAATCATTATATCACCTCAATAATTCATGTCGGATCTTTGACCCTTGGACAATAGTAGAATACTTGGACACATACCCACGTCAACTATGAGTAGAGGTTATGTTGATGTGATCGATTAGGATCTCAATATATTTGGTTAGTTAGCTTTCTGTGATTAGTTATGTTCTAGAAAGGCACCAAAACATTTGTATGGCAGGGTAAGGAAATGTGAGTATGTGACCATATATATTCATTAAGACTTAGGTGTTAAAAAAAAAAAAAAAAAAAAAAACCTTGTAGTGTAGAAACATTAGATTAATCAAGTTAATGTAAAAACCAATTTATAGACTAATTGCCCTATTCGTGGTTGACTGTTTTATTTTTAGTCTTATATATATTACCATTTTTTCTTTGTTTCTTTGCCCTTTGCCGTTTGTATTCCCATTTCTAGATTTGTCCGAAACTTGTTCCTACTTTAGGGCGGCAATTTAACTACCCCTCATCCATGGACCACATTTCTTAGGTATGTATTCTTGATAATTTTACTTAATTAATTAATTACTTAATCTGTTTTCGTATTATTAATGTTATTATAAGGAGTTTAAGGGTCCGTTTACATTTATTGAGCTGAGCTGAATTGAACTGATTAGAGTTGAATTGAACTGAACTTAAGTAAATGTGAACAGGTTCAGCCTTGATATTGCGTTTGTTTTTAATTTGTAAGATTTTACTCGTAAATTTCTTTTATACCAAAGCAAGAAAGAAAATAGAGAGAAAGATAGAAGACCAGAAATCAAAGTTTGACTGCCGCAAAAGCTCGTGATTGGTTAGCTTAATTGGGCCCACCCATTTCCTTTGTTGAGGATGTTTGTTTAAAGGGTTGAAACACTATTAATTACACTAGAGTTTAGAGCTACTAACCAATATTCAAAACAAGTGTAATTACTAATTATTCGTAAATTTGATTATTATGGAGGTGCCCCGACGTGAATGTTTTTGTTAAGACAGACATTCACGTGAATTCCACATTTTTTGCAAAAACTCTACCAAAACTCTCCCTCCCCCATTAAGAGGGCTACAATATTCTCACTTGGGAGTGGGACCAACAACTATACTTAATTACTTAATTACACTATTGATTCATGTATAATGTGACTACCCTGGTGTATGGTTGAGTCGTGTTTACCCGAGCTTGACTTGAATCACTTCATTGTCAATCGATTTTAAGATAAATCATGCATGAAACAATATGACACCTTAAGGGTTCTATAACATGAATAGTTTGATTTTAATTAGTATTGTCTTTATTCAAGTTTGTAGTAATAAACCTTGCTTAAAATGTCATATTACTGTGATTTAGAAACCCTTATTATGATAAAGATTGATCATAACACGGATATGAGGTAAAATTGGGAAAAGGAATAACATAAAGAAAGTTTATGTTGTTACTGTACTTTTACAAATTAAAGTATGAAGTAGCAAGTAATCAAGGGCTACAGGTTTATAAAAAGTATTCTCCCATTTTCAAATACTTGCAATGCTGTGACTTTTGTGATATATATTTGTTAACTTTCATCCATTATTTACTTAACAAATATCGTAAAGGAAAAAAATTAACATGGTTAGTTTACAAATTCCAATGACATGATTTTATATACTTCTTGCGTACTTTATGCATGCATGCAAAGTTACTAGGAATACCCTACACATGGATCATTTTATAACATATTTGTATTAGTACTAATTATTTCAAAAAT
This sequence comes from Chenopodium formosanum, assembly GCA_024500155.1. Lineage (NCBI taxonomy): Eukaryota > Viridiplantae > Streptophyta > Magnoliopsida > Caryophyllales > Amaranthaceae > Chenopodium > Chenopodium formosanum. Next base: position 4,743,569 of record CM044861.1, on the reverse strand, counting down.
CAAGGTACGGTTTCCTGCAATATATATTCCCTAAGCCCACTCTTTTACATGATCAACTTCAAACATATTCTAATTAATCGGTACTTATTAATTAATTAAATTTTCTGCTAAGTGATAACCAAGTAGATTCACAGCAAGACATAGAAGTAACTCATACTTTTTTTTTTCCAAACTTTCTTACTCCCTCCGTGTTTTTTTAAGTGATACATATTGACCTACACATAGTTTTAGGCAATTTAATTGATTTAGTGGGGTAGTGGAATATTAAAAAATTGTTAAAGAAAGATAGTGGGGTTAAAAGTTTATTGAAAAGTAATGAATGTGAGAGAAAAGATATAATAAAAAAGTAGTAGTGGGTTTAGGTGGGGACCATGAGAGGAGTGAGATATAATATTTTAATGTATTGTTTTGCCAAAAAAGGAAATGTATCACTTAAAAAAACACGGCCGGAAATGGAATATGTATCACTTAAAAAAACACGGAGGGAGTATATATATATCTCTCGTACCAAAGCTATAGGTTGATTTTTTTTATTTTTTTTTTCAGAATAAAACGTGTACGGAAATGAAGTTCTATAATAATGGACAATTCCACAAGTATGAGACATTTTCTAATGTATTACATGTAAATTCATTATTACAACCTATTGAACCCAAGTTGTTTATTGATACCCTAATAAGAATCATATGTGGTCTCGATCTATTTCTTGTTATCTAAGTACGGAAGAGGAATTAATTAACAAACGTTGAGAAGTATGTATATGTACGAAGTTTGTTTAATTTGTTTCTGTGATAGATGTGAATGCATAATACTGAGTAATTAAGTAGTATTTCTTCGTAGATTAGCAAAGAGTCTTCGTATATTAAGTGAGACATCTGACAATTATTAAGAGTATTATACAAATCTAAAAGATTCTCGTCATAATACGGAATCTAGGCATAGATCATACAAATAAATCAACACGTGTATTATGTATTGTTTGTGTATCATATATTCATATCAATAGACATACAATAATTAGCCCTGCAATTTGCAATAAACTATCAATTAGTTTATTTGTAATTAACATTGGAGAAAAAAAAAAAGTGCTTCTACTTCTTCAAAATTAGGGTTTGATATCTGATCTTGTAAAGGTACTTCGGGTTGAATGTACAATTTTGTTTATCAATGAATGTAAATACATTCTAAAATCTTGATGATACACTTTAATTTGTTTATCGTTAATGTATCTCGTAATAGATTATAGATGTTTGTGAATTTGCTAAGATTGATAATAGGTGAAGTAGTCCGTCAATCTTATGCTATGTATGTCGGCCATCCTCTCTTGTTTTTTCAGACAACAAATAATTAAGTACACTAAACCAATTTATGTGTGTTAGTTTTTGAACTAAAAGAAGACACTCCAGCCTAACATTAAGAGATCATAATCCAATAAAGAAAACAAAATTTAGTACACTATTCATCAACAACTTATTTTAAGAAGATTCTTTAACTCTAAAAAAAGAATTCAATCACTGAAAATAAATCAATAAATTAACAATTCTGTCCAATTAACTCTAACACTGAAGAACCCTTACTGACATAAGATTAAGAAGCTGTGAGGTAGGGTTTTTCTTATAAAATGGAAGAAATAAAACCAAATTTCGAGGGAAATTAAATTTAAAATAAAATAATTAAGAGAAGTAAAATTAGTTGGCCAAGAAACCTAAACCTTATCCCTCTGCAAAACACATTAAATGAAGGTCACATGAATCCAAATCTTCTATTTCTTGTCTTTCTCCATAAAACATAAACACAGCACTTCTTTCTTAGCATCTTGTCTCTCTTAGTATTATGAACCTTCATGTCTCTAAATTTAATCTATCAATTGTTTTTATTTATCAAGCCCTAGAAAAGTTCATCAATATATATGTAGTTTGATGAGTCTTGTCAAAATGTGATTCAAAGGTCAAAATATGTGACTATCTAGTACACATGCTAGTTATTTGATGTATGTGTAGGTGTTTTTATCGTTGTTACTCTATACTCATATATTCAAAATAGTTGTTTTACTACGTTTTTATATCCCAATATGATGAATTGATGATAAGGTTTGCAAGTACAAACAGCGCGACTTCATAATTTCTTCATATATAGTGCATATTATAGACCAACATTTCTTAAGTATTGTTTGGAACATCCATGCATGTTACTTTCGAATAAAGCTTAGCAAAAACCTAGAGATACCTGATAACTACAACCAATATAATGTAATAATGTATGTAGCACATATTTATAGCTAAAGCTAAGCTAGTTTATTTGTGTAAAAGTGGTTGATTGGATAGTTTAGTCAAATATGTACTACTGTATGCAAAAAGAGGTACATAAAACAAAAATTCAGTATTAGTATAAAACACTTTGCATTAAATGATTTCAGAACCCTAAACCTAGAAATGAGAGAGACTCTACAAAAACAGAATAGTATATATGGAAGTGAGGGAACTTTCTCTTTGAAATTGTTGCATTGTTTTTCTTCTACTCTTCTGTTTTTGATGAAAATTAGGTTGTGTTGTTTAAATCCAGAAAACAGACATCTTTTTAGAACCTAGAAAAGCAAAAAGAACTAAACCAAACTTGTATCTTTGCTAAGCTCCAATATGGTTCATTAAATGCTAGAAGATTGTTCATTTTCGAGATGCATGCATGGATTTTCATTCTTTTTGTGTTTCTTTTAAGATGACAAAAAAAAATTCAATTAAATGTTCTAAGGTCCTGTTTTTTTAGCTTCTGGGAAGAGCAGATCGAGCAAAGGTCAGTAGAGCATATCCGAGTTTAGCAGAGCAGAGCAAATTAAATTTCAGTAGAGCAAAACATAGCAAAGCTTCCAACATTGCATAGCAGAGCAAAGCTAAGTAGAACAGAGTAGAAACTCAAAATAACAGGGCTTAATCCTTTTACGCCCGTCAATAGTCATCAAGAATTGACCCGACTTGTACAAGTGAATATAAACAAAAGGTTTCCGTTGTTAATTGTTAAATTTGATTATATATATTGGACTATATTCAAATTTTTCTTAATTAAAATTTCTCACTTTTCACAATTATCCATTGGTCTTAACGCTCCATTTGGTTTTCAAATATCATGCATCTGCTATAAAGTTACTTTAAAATGATCAAAATTTACCCTGTAAAGAATGAAAGTTACCCAATATATATATGTAAGATATCCTGGTATAAGTAAAAGTTTTTTATGCTTTATTGATAAAAATTACCCAAAATAGTCTAAAAGTTACCCTTCATAAATTCAATAAAAGTTACATAGATATACAATAATATTACTTTATATCGAATACATACAAAAAAATTTGTTCTTTGTTTGGTTCCTTACAAAAAATAGTTACTCTTTCTATCTCATAATACTTGACACAATTTTCATTTTCATTCGTCCCACAATAATTGACACAAAACTAAATATGGAATGAGACCACTAATAAAAAAATATTTTTCCATATTTTCTCTTTCCTCAACTACCCCACTTTCACCTCATTTATTGTTTTCTTACAATATAAAATATCAAAGAGAATCTTATACTACCTCCGTTTCTTTTTAGTTGACACGTATTCCTTTTTAGGAAGTTTCTTTTTAGTTGACACGTTTTCTTTTTGGGTAAATTTTTTACCTTGCATTTGTAAGGTACCCCACTTGCTTTTTCATTCTCTATCACTCTCTCTCCTCTCCTTAATATATGTGCCTAAATCAAACACGTCAACTAAATAGAAACGGAGGAAGTATACACTAAATATATGTGTTAAATGGACTCACTTGTAGTTTTCTTAAACTAACCCCAGTGTCCCAAGTATTATGAGACATAGAGAGTATTCCGTATAGCTTAGGAAAGGTGAAAGTGAAAGGGGAAGCAGGGTGAAAGGATAGTGTTTTTTATGGAAAAAAAAAAAAAAGAGAAAACACCTTAGGGAAAACTGTTTTCTATCCGTTAACAAATCAAACAATACATTACATTTTTAAGTTCCTAGCTAGTCCCTAGCAGGACACACTTCAAAGGTGACTACTAGTATTTTATCACAGTTGGACGAACTTCAAGGTCCATATAACAATGGACTAGTGATGGTTTTTTGTTTAGATTACTATTTTCGTAAAGCCCAATTCAGTGGCCCAAAAGTAATAAGTAGCTGAAATTTTGACTTCTACTGTCCATAAGCGTGGCAAAAGCATTATGCTGAGCTGAGTTGTTTTACTTTTGGACCCAGTGATTGATTGTCATAAATCCCTAAACCCACAACATAAAACTATAAAACTGTAATACATAAAAGATAATAGGGTGATCTACCCACTTAATGATCAGCATGTTTTTTGTGTGGCCGGCTGACACATTCAAAATATTAACCAGATAACTCTTGATTAAGTCACCCTATAGTTAGATAATTCTTGACCTAGTAACCACGACCAGTTGGCCACATAGTCTGACCAGCCACATATGAAACTTTGTGCTTAACAATTCAAGTATTGAATAAAGTCTCACTAGTGTTTATTTTTCTTACCTTTAAAAGAAAGTAAAATTTTAAGTATTAGATAAGTGTATTGAAAAATTGGAAAAATTTACAGGGCGTTTGATACGAGGAATAGCAGGTTTTAAATGGGTAAGACAAAGATAAATAATTATTATGATGATTCCATATTTGGTATTTTCTTTAAAAGTTGTGTTTGGTATGTACTGGAAGTATTTGGGATAAGTGATAATAGTCATAATACTATCAAACTTATCCCTATCCAGTATCCACAATTCCACACCCCCCTACTAATTTCATTCCCCTCATCCCTATCCCTCCATTTTTATTCTTCTAACTCAAACACTTCTTAAAGATACAAAGTGGTGTAAAATTTGAGGATAGCAAAAGGGGGACAAAATACCAATGGGGAAGAGGGTACTCATTAGGCCCTCAACCTTTGACAATATGTCAACACCTCATTCATTAAGGATTTTTCTCATATATCAACCGAGTCGTGTTTGATGTAGAAATGATGTGAATCATAAAACACTAGTATTTATGTTCTTAGACATCGATTGATTCCACTAAGTTTAACAAATTTCAAACAAACAAAAAAATTGTCACACTAAGCTGAGAAAAAATAGTTATAACTTAATGTCCTTACAATAAAAGTGAAATTTAATAATATTTATTCATATAATTTCAAATAAACTTAGTTCCACACACATAGAATTAATTAGAATCATTTGCCACAATATTGACTATTTTTTTTTTCTTTTTTGAAGGAACAATATTGACTAAAATAATGGTCATATACAGTAATAAGCATCTAAAATAAAATAAACACTAAAAATTCCACTCCACAAAACTCGAATTTTCCAAAAATTCTCCAACTTTATCGTCACTTTTACCCATCACATTTTTCAATAATAAAGTTGGCCAAATGCCATAAAACTACAGGCCATAATTAAAAGCACCCAAAATATCTTGCCACACATACCTAGAAAGCTAGAATAATCACCCAACACAAGCCAAACACACGCTTCAAATCTCAATCCTCCACGTGTCCTTTCATCCAACGGCTCTCATTCCAAACCTAGCGCCCTCCACACGCCCTTATAATCTCTTCATCGGTCCACTCACTCACTCACTCTCATCTTCTCCATCATCTTCCACAACTTTCTCTCTCTAAAACTTTTTTTCCGCCATTTTCGTGATGCTTCTTAGAGCTTCTCCAGCTTTCTCTCTCCTCGCCAACAATGGCGGAGAAACCAATTCTCTCTCATCGGCGAATTCTGTTTCGAATTCTATGAGTTTTTCTTCGGTCCGATTTTCTTCGCCGGCGAAAAACCCTAACAATGGCGGATTCTCCGTTTCTGCGGTGGCGCCGGAAACTAACAGCCGTCCTTTGACCGGAGTCATTTTTGAGCCGTTTGAGGAGGTTAAGAAGGAGCTTTCTATGGTGCCTACTCTTCCTCAGGCTTCTCTTGCTCGTCAAAAGTATGCCGATGATTGTGAATCCGCCATTAATGAACAAATCAAGTAATTCTCATTTTCCTATCTCTGTTTCTTTAATTTGATTTATGATTTACAGTTTATTCATTTTTCTATAAATGGAATTTCTGGTAGTTGTTTGAATTATGATTTGTGACATTTTATTTCATCCTCATTTTGTTGATTTATAGAATTCATTTCGCATTTGATTCCAATCTTTCCTGATTTGTCTACGAAATTTCTTAATTATGGTTTATAATATGTTTTTCGGCCTCATTTCGTTGATGTATCTAATTCTTTCTAATTATGGATTCTGTATATATTTGTGTTCTGCTTTTGCTGATTAATTTCTATGGTGAATTGATCGATTTGTAATTTAGTTATTGAGATTTTCAATAAAATTGTGGATTTTTGCAGTGTGGAATACAATGTTTCTTATGTTTATCACGCAATGTACGCTTACTTTGATCGAGACAATGTGGCACTCAAGGGTCTTGCAAAGTAAATCACTTGAAAACTACCTTTTTCCCCTTTTAAGTTTCATTGATTTATGTAATTGTACTAAATTCCTGTTACTTTATGATTAGATTTTTCAAGGAATCTAGTGAGGAGGAAAGAGAGCATGCTGAGAAATTGATGGAATACCAGGTACTTTATGCAAGAAATAACCCCAATTATGGTTTAATTTGTCATTTAGGCTGTGTAATTGAATTGATTGAGAATATATATTCAATTTACCGTGTTGGATTGCAGAACATGCGTGGTGGGAAGGTGAAGTTGCAATCAATATTGATGCCACTTTCTGAATTTGATCATGAAGAGAAAGGAGATGCTTTGCATGGTGGGTTTTCTTGTTCATCCTTTCCATATATTTGTATACATCGATTTTATTCCTTATTTGGTTTTGTGTGTTTGTGCTGAGATGTAGATCTGCAATTGTGTTTGTTTAGTTAATTTAGCATATACTTAGTACGAAGATGATATTGCTATCATGATTTCAGCTAGGACGTGTGCTGCATTTTGGTTTATTGATGTGCTTTTGCCTTTTAGTGTAGGTTATATCATATATGTTGACATTATTGTACTTTTTTAAGGATTAATGATTTAATGGGTTGTTCATGGAGGGAACGTGGAGAGATATCACATGGTTTAGATGTTTAACTTTTATTATCTTTAGGTCCACTTGCAATTTTAAATGTTCACGGTTTCTTTGTTGGGGTGGTTAAATGTTCTGGGTTCAATAAAAGATGGGTAAGAGAGCAATAGAGGAGGTTGGCCGTTTATTAACTACATGAAAAATGTGATTGAATCAATCACATAATATTGAATCTCAGATTAATTTGTGCTAGATATGGAATATTTGTGGAATGGAAGTAGACAAGTAGTAAGTTATTGGAATGATGTAGGAAAGTGGAGTGATGGCTTACTTATTCTCTTCTAGCCTCTAAATTACCGAATCCAAAATTTTTACTTCTTGCTATTAATTATATAGTTTTTGACCATCCAGCAATTTACTTAAATTTTATAACAAAAAGTAACCTTTGATGTACAATGTTATGTTTCAAGTTTTAACAAGCTTGATGTAAATTCTATGTTGTCTTTCCTTTGATGCATTCAGCAATGTCTTTAAACAAACAATACAGTCTCGATCTTTATAGCGTACTGTAAATAATGTCATAAACCTACCTATTCCTTGATAAACATCATGTATTTGTGTTTGTCATTCAAGTCCATTGGCCTGGCTACAAGTCATGAAACATGTCCTGCATATCCATCTTTGGTGTGAGCCATATGACTACAAACTAGTTTTTTGGTGCAAAGGTTTGCATTTAGTGTATTCTATCACGACTTGGTCTAATGTGTGCCTCTTCATTGGTTTGGATTATGAAAAGAATATTATTGGGTAATTTGGAGTTTGTACACTCTTAAAATATGGTTCATTTTCTTTCCGTTTGCCATAGTAATTACTAGTATTGACTGTTCTGTTTGTGATGCAGCTATGGAACTTGCCTTGTCCTTGGAGAAGCTTGTCAATGAAAAATTGTTGAACTTGCATCAAGTAAGTACTAGTAATCCATTCCTCGTTTATTGGCTGTCTGCCCTTCAACTTTACTCCTGTAGCTAAGGGGAATGGTTAAATTAAACTTATAAAGTAGGCCTTGCTGACAATAACATCCTACATAATTTTCAGGTAGCTGAGAAAAACAATGATGTCCAATTGCAAGAAAATATTGAGGGCGAGTTCTTAAACGAACAGGTAATCTAACTTTCTTGCTTATACATTGAATAACATATAGTGATACATAACTGCTGATTACACTACTGATGTTTAAACTCGCCTATTGCTTTGCAGGTTGAAGCCATAAAGAAAATCTCAGAATATGTAGCTCAGCTCCGGAGAATTGGCAAGGGACATGGTAATTATTTATCTGCCTTTTTTTTGAAGTGATGCTCTCCATGTTTGTTTGATTAATATCATTGATGCTAATGTTATGGTTAATTACCCCAGGTGTATGGCACTTTGATCAGACCCTTCTTCACGAGGGTGACGCTGCTGCTGCTTGAAAAGATTGATTACTGTTCAAGGATTTCGTTGACATATTGGAGTATTGAGCAGAGTTTATGTCATGTAACCTTCTCAATTCTGGAATTGGGGGATTTTAGTTTTAAAACTTTTTTTCTTTTGGTAATCTTGTTCAAATGGAATGTAAACCTGCATTTTTAGTTGATTTAGCTAGGAAATATGAGTTAGGAAGAATGCGATTGACAATTTGACTGTGCTGTTTTTACCCTCCATGCCTAAATGAAATCAAAATCGATTTTGCTCAGTTTGTTTGGGATATCCATTTTGTGTTGGTTTTTCTTTTTCTCTCTTTAAAGAAATTTGTGGCTGTGTCCTGAAGAATTAGGATCTATAATGGTATCGGCCTATTTTGAAGCTGATTTCTTGACTCCATAAAATATAATCCTTAAGCTCAGTTACTGGAAGACTCGTGCTGGCCATCTAAACAGATGACTTCATATCCAAAATTTGTGGCTGAGTATATTTTGAAAGCTTTTAATCATGAAGTTTATTTGTGCCTTCTCAGCCTTGTGGAATATGTTGTCAAATGCTACTGGAAAATCTCTGTGCACACCGATAATGAATTGACTTGGTATGTTGAGAGTCTTGATACTAAAGAAATGAAGACATCAATTCATCTAATTGCTACATTTGATTACTGTGTACGAAGAAATAAAGTTGTCATATACAAAGTAGCTAATAAGCTGTGAACTACTCGCAGCTCTTTTCAAGTTTTCAATATTTGTATCATGTTTGGGAAATCGATCTACCGCAATTATTGTATTGTGCTCTTACTGTCCCATTAGCCCGGATTCATTGTGAGCGTGTGTAATTTATGTCGTCATGTGGTATAATGCCACTGATGCACCACTCTTGGGAGCTCAATATAGCTTGCTCTTGTGGAAAGCCTTAATATATAAGCGCAAGACCCAGCTACTCACGGTCGTCGCCGTCCCCTACCCTTCTCACGTCCGTTAGACCTATCCCTTCCCATGAACCACCATCCCCCATCCCAAAACCCCCCCACCTCCCCTACTAAACAACCTTTAATAAAACCCTATCTAGCCTCTATTTTACAGTGAGACTATGAGAGCAACAACAATGGAAATGCAAGCAGAGAGCACTTCTAGCGACATCATATTTGTCATTAAAGAGATACGTCAACAGCTCAAAACTCGCATTGAAACATGACACAAAGAGCAACATCTCGTTGCTTTACTCCAAACCCTAGTTCCCAACCTCGTTTAATCCCTCAATCTCTCTCTTCAAGTCATTTTCACTTTCAACTATCGTCCTTTCACCCCAAGAAACACCCTCTTGACAATCGGGCTAAATTGCCTTCCAAACGGGAAATAGACGAAGGGTGGGGGAATGATGGTTTAACGGAAAAAGAGAGAGTAGTCGGAGCGGCGACGGGTAATAGGGTTTCATGTAGCAGAGGTTAGAATAATAGGAGTTCGATAGTATGGGTTATAAAAGAATAATAGGAGTCAGAATGATAGAGGTTTATGAGGCATAATAGCCTAATAGGGGTTAAGATAGTAGGGGTTAGTATAGTAGGGGTTCATATAATAAGGATTGCCCTATTATATCTATATGAACCCCTATTATCCTAACCCCTACTACCCTAACCCCTACAATGTTTATCTTAACTCCTACGTCATAGTAGGGGCTAATATAGTAAGGGTTCAAATATATATAGTATGGGACTATGGGTTAAGATAGTAGGGATTAGGATAATTGGGGTTATGAAGTAGGGTCTATCCCTATTTCAACCCCTCCTATCTTATCCCTTATTACACGAATACCTACTACTCTAACTCTTGCTACACGAATCCCTACTATTAGAACTCCATAGTAGGGTTATGATAATAGGGTTTATGGAGTAGGGTTTAGATATATGAACCCCTGCTACTCTATCATTATCCTAACCCTTACTATATACTAATCCCTACTACATATAGGTTCGATACGAGTTTATATAGATAGTATGGGGTTGGATAGTAGGGATTAGAATATATAATAAAGATATATAGTAGATTAGTAGGGGTTGAAGTAGGAATAGTAGGGGTTAGTATATTAAGGACATGTAAGGGATAGTAGGGGTAAGTATACTAGGGACATGTAATGGATAGTAGGAATTGATATTTAGGTGTTTGTATAGTAGGGGTTCATATATAATGGGTTGGGGAGTTAGGGTAGTAGGGGTTATATATATATATGATAATAGAGATTGTTATTAAGAGTTATAGTAAGGATTAAGATTGCAAGGGTTCTTATAGATATGGTAGGGATCGGAGGTAGATATTATGGGTTAAGATAGTAAGCGTTTATATATTGGGGGTTAGAATAATAGAAGCTAGGATAATAGGGGTTCATATATAATGGGTTAGGATATAGGGGTTAGATAATACGGGTTAGGATAGTAGGATTAGATGGTAGGGGTTCATATAGATAAATTGAGGCTAGATACTAAGGGTTTATATAGATATAGCAGAGGTTAAGTAGTAGTGTTTAAGATAGTAGGGGTTCATATAAATATATTAGGAGTAAATAGTATGGATACACATAGTTAGAGTTAGTGTAGCAGGGTTAAGGTAGAGATAATAGGAGTTAGTTTAGTAGGGGTTCACATAGATATAGTAGGGGTTAGACAGTAGGGATTCATTTATAGATACAACGGGGGTTAGGTAATAGATTTTAGGATAGTAGGGGTTCATATAGATATAGTAGGAGTTAGATAGTAGGGATTAGGGTAGTAAGGGTTAAGAGTTAGGATAGTATGGGTTTATATTCATATAGTAGGGGTTATGACATATTGACATGCTATCTAACCCCCTACTACCCTATTAATCTTTAACACCTACAGACCTACTACTCTAACCCTTATTACATGAACCACTATCCTAGCTCCACATCCCTACTATCCCTCATTAATCCCTACTATACTAACCCCTTTTATCCCTATTATTATACTCTTACTATCCTACCATATTGTTTAACTCTACTATATCTATATGAACTCCTACTACCCTAATCCCTACTGTCTTAACACATACGAAGTACTATTTAATCCTTACTATATTTATATAAAATCCTATTCTTCTAAACCCTACTACCAGTTAGGGTAAGTTTCGGGGGAGGAGGGTGTTTGAGCGGTGGGCGGCGCTTGGAGGTAGGTGGTTGAGCTAGGCTTGTGTGTAAGTGGGGGTGGCTGGGTCGCTGGTGATTTTTTTTTTCTTTTTTATTTTTTTAACCAATTGTAGTATGACACGTAAACATGGGCACGGGCCGTGCCTGGTCGTGCCGGGGTGGGGGCCGTGCCGGCTCCGCGGCGTGCCGTGCCGTGCCTGAAATTGGCACACCCCAGCCCACGGCATGGCACGGCCCACGTGCCGTGCCGGGCCGCGGGCCAAACCGTGCCACTCTTCTTTTTTTTTTTAAAAAAAAAAAAAAATGATAAAAAAAAACGGATTAAAAACAACAATGCATATAATTAAAAAAAATACGAGTGCGATAATCCGAAAACACAAAAAATTGAAGAATAACTTATTTTATTATATGACGGTAGCCGGTACGAATGTACGATAATTCAATAATACAAAATTACAAAATAAGTAATGATAATTAAAAATCGTACAATAGTGTATGAATATTGAATAACTTCATTTATTATACGGAATACGAAGTTCGATAATACAAAAAGAATACAATAGTGTATAATGTAAATATGTAATCATGTAATTATTATTGGTCGTCTTCGTCTTCGCCTTTGTCTTCGTCTCCTAGAGGTTCAAGTTCATCCGCCAATTGAGTGGATTGAGAAGTATGAGAACTAAAAGAAGTCGACGTTCCTTCATCGTCGTCGTTTTGTGCATAAGTACGATCTTGAGAACGAGTTTCGGCATCCAACCAATCCTTGAAGCAAACACACATTTCAAGTGTTTCGGGTTTTAGTCTTGTTCTTCTATCGTCTAGAACTCTTCCCGACGCACTAAAAGCTCTTTCGGAAGCAACGGAGGAGACTTGGATAGCAAAAATATCACGACCATTGCCGACAAAATTGGATGTTTCACGGCTTGTGATTTCCACCAATCGAGGATGTCGAGGCCAAACTTCTCTTCATCGTCCATGCCTTTCATGAAATCGTAACTTAAGTACATTTGCAACTCCGAAACATCGTTTTGTGTTCTCCTAGATGATGATGATTCTGTACCTGAATACTTAGACATCAAGTTAGCAGCTTGTGCAAATAAACCTTTGGCCCGTTTACTTACATTTTTGGATGTTTGAGAAGGGGCAAATCGAGACACGGTTCCATTTTTACTTTCATAAACTCTATATAAATTAAAAAACTCATCCGTCACCTTATTCTTAAAAGTTTCAACATCATCTTCAAAATTCATGTTACTATAATAAATATCAATTAATAAAAATGTGCCATCATATTTTTGTCTAGGATCTAAAATAGAAGCAAAAATATAAATCATAGGAATATCGGTGTAATATTTACGCCATTTATCCTCCATGGATGGAAGATATCCACGATAAACATGTTGTGATCGGTATTCCGCAAAAAGTTGTGCAAGTAAACATGCATTGCTAAGAAAAGAATGAGCACAAGGATTATATGCAGAAGAAAAACAATATGTCATACCATATAGTAATTGTAAAAACTGCATATATTTTTCACAATTAGCCCAATCATCTTCAAGTAAAGCATTTTGTGGAAATTTCATATTATAAAAAAGTGTTAAATGAACCTTGTACTCGATTGCCCGACTCAACATTTCATAGGTGGAGTTCCACCTAGTTGGACAATCCGGTGCTATTTTTATGGTTTTTATCCGTTGTTGCCTGCAAAAACCTTTCCATTCTTGATATCTCATGTTAGAGCTATTAATAGATATAATAGCATTCCTTATTTTGTGATAAAATGGACCAATTGCTTGTGTTCCATCCTTCACACACAAGTTATGAACATGACAAATGCATCTAACATGAAGTGCATCTCCATCTAATATAACACCGTTCAATTGGGATTTGACCAAATTCGCACTATATGTCATAGAAGTTGCATTATCGAAAGTCATAGACATGATTTTATCCCTAAGACTATATGCATCAATGGATTCCATTAAATGATGTGAAATGTTAAGACCGGTATGAGGGTATTCAAGCATTTTGAAATGAATGATGCGTTTTTGTAACATCCACTCATTATCTAACCAATGACAAGTAACACATAAATAGTGAAGTCCGTACCCACCATCGATCCCATGCATCGGCGGTTAAAGAAACTCTACTAGGAAGATTAGCTAATTCATTTACTAATTTCAATTTGTACTCTAGATAAGTCTTCATGGCAGCAGATCGAACGGTTTTTCGGGAGATTTTTTTGTGTTTTGGTTGTAGTGCTCGGTTAATATAGTTGTTGAAGGCATCATTTTCGGCGAAAAGAAAAGGTTGTTCTGCATGTACAATCATTCTCCCAAGTTCATCCCTATCTCTCTCGTAATTGTAAATGAAACCTTGTGGATGGAATTGAGAAATTTTAGGTTGGGTTGGATCACTAGATGGTCCACCACATTTTTTTTTATGTCTAGTAAGGTGTCCCGTCCCTCCCTTGGTATCGGCCGAGAAAATTTTACCACAAGTCCGACACTTGCATTTTTTTTCCATCTTTACTTAATTGATAATGTGCGCAACATTCACTCTTTCTTTTGGTTTGAGCAAAATCCTCTTCGGTACACCACTCTAATATGTTAGGATTTTGGGTGTTGGGAATTTGGGTGGATGGTTCACTCGACCCGGAGGCTTGTGTTTGGCTACCTTGGGAAGGAGGAGGAAAAGGAAATTCATATTGTTGAAATTGGGTTTGTTGAAATTGGGTCCAAGGAGCCATATCATCCATTTGTTCTTGCCCTCCCGTGTTTTGGGGATGAAAGAAAGGGGTGGAAGTGTTTGGAAAGGACATGTTAGAAGATGGAAAGGGCATGTTAGGGGGGGCATAGACATTGAAGTGTTTGGGTTTGGTGATTCCCTACGTTTTGACTTGGCTTTTCTAGAGGAGGAGGAAACGTTCGGGTTTGATGCCATGATTAATTAATAATAATAACACAACTAACAATAACAAAGTAACAATTAACAACAATGAGATCAATGAGAATTAATTAGTAAGTAGTTTTTATATAAATTAAATTTTTAAAAATAATTATAATAATAGTAGATTACTTGGATCAATGAGATCCCAGGTAGGAGAGGTTAGGAGCGACGTTGTCCAGAGCCCAAATCCCGCCTTAGACAGATTTCAACAATCCAAATAACCCACAATTAAAATAGAAAGTAGTTTTTATATAATTAAGTAGTTCCAAGAATACAATAATAATAATAATAATAATAATAATAATAATAATAATAATAATAATAATAATAATAATAACAATAATAATAACAATAACAATAACAATAACAAATTAAAATAAAGTTGAGTTAGATCTTACAATGACGCTTCAATGCTTTCCCAAATTTATAATTTCTCGAACTTATAATTTCCCGAATATTTAATTTCCCGAATGTAAATATAACAATTTTTTTTTTTTTTTTTTTTTTTGGTAGTAGACTAATAAAAGTAATAATAGTAAAAATGTAAAATTTATAAGAGAGTAGGAATTTTTTTTTTCTTTTCACAAAAGAGAGCAAGATTGTATGATTTGTAGGAATTTGAGAATTGAGAATTTGGGAGTAAGAAAATTAGAGAATAAGAGAGAAGAGATGAGTTGATGAATTGTGAAAAATTTGGAGGAAAATATGAGGTATTTATAGGGAATTTGGGTGGGAAATGGGGTGGAAAACTAGCCGTTTATAGCTGTTGGAAAACGGCCATAAACGGCTAGTTTTCCAACGGTAAGGCACGGGCCGTGCCGTGCCTGGCTTCGTGCCGGGCCGTGCCACGTGCCGTGCCGGCGGGTCGTGCCAGCGTGCCGGCCACCGTGCCACCCGCCGTGCCCGTGCCGGAATCCGGATTTTTGTTCACGGCACGGCCCACGGCCCACAGGTGGGCCGCCGTGCCGTGCCGCCACCCGTGCCCGTGCCGGGCCGTGACGGAGTCGTGTCGAGCCCGTGCCGGCACGGCCCGTGCCCATGTTTAATGACACGTGTCTGGTAATAACAAGTTGGATGATTGTTTAAGACTGATTTAGAGGATAAAGTATAAAGTTAGAATTATTAAATTTATCGAAAGTTAAAATTATTGATGAATGAAGTAAAGTTGAGATTTTTTTGACAAATTTTTCCTAAAAAAACCAAAACTTAATTAGGGCCTAAATTTAGGAAATTGATTTCCTAAATTTCAAAAAAAAGGCTCCCATAGTAACTGGATTAATGGAATTGAACAAAAAAATACCCAATTTCTAAAACTACCAGCCCAACAAGGCAACAACGCCAATACACATCTCCAAAACCCTAAAACTCTCATCTTCATCTTCTTCCTCACCCTCTCCCCAAATTTTCTCTCTCCTCAAAACCCTAGAAACCCTGCAACTTTCAGAGAGAGAAAAACCCAGAATCCAAAAATGAAGCACAACCCAAGAGTATCAAGCTCGCGCAGAAAATGCCGAAAAGCCCATTTCACGGCCCCATCAAGCGTTCGCCGCACAATCATGTCGGCCCCACTTTCCGCCGACTTACGAAGCAAGCACAATGTCCGTTCTATCCCTGTTCGCAAGGACGATGAAGTTCAGGTTGTGCGTGGAACCTTCAAGGGTCGCGAGGGTAAAATTGTCCAATGCTACCGTAAGAAATGGGTTATCCATATTGAGCGGATTACCCGGGAAAAGGTCAACGGGTCAACGGTCAACGTTGGGATTCATCCTTCGAAGGTTGTTGTTACAAAGTTGAAGCTTGATAAGGATAGGAAGGGGTTGCTTGAACGTAAGGCGCTTGGTCGTGGTAATGGTGATAAGGGGAAAGAGAAGTTCACTGTTGATGATGTTGCTGCTGCTAGTTCTATGGCTCAGGTTGATTAGATTTTCAATTTGATATGTGTTTTTGGGTTTATTTGAAAATTGGATTGTTTTTGAGTTGTTTGATGTTGAGAAATTTTGATACTTGGTTTATAATATATGGTATAATCTATCCATTTTTATTATTGTGTTGGTTTGTTACTTGGTTTTTATATTGATTAATTTTGCTTTGCTGTGGTTTATTATGCTTTGCAAATTATTGGAATAATGATTTTCTATGTGGGTGTTTATGGAGATGGTGATTACAATAGATTATGATTAGTTAGGGATGACATATGACTATATGAGGTTTCATAATTCTGTTATACTTTGTTGTTGAAGTTATGAGAATTGAGCATGGAAGAGTTGGGTTATGTAACCTTTAGATGTGGTGAAGGATGATTGAATCATTGAATTGTGGTAATTCCATTGAAGGGTATTGAGTTGATTGTGAAGAAGTTTGTGAAGTGGTTTCGAAACAGGGGAGTTATTGGGTGGGAGTTTTCTATCGATGGATTGTAGTTAGATTAAATGGGTGATGAGGGTAATGGAAAGATTGGATACAATTGATGGTGTTTGTATTTTTGACTTGTTACATAATTTGAGTGCAATTAAGGAGATCTGATGTTTGTGAGGTTAGGTGTATAAGGAGTTGCATTATGCTCTAAATGATGGGATCAAGTGATGAAGCTACGTTTTGAATTCTTGGTGAGAATTCGAAGGCCTGAGCTTAGAGAATAATTGGGTGTTAGTTATGGGGATACAGTCTGAATTTTTTTCTGAATAAGTTTAGGGAACTTGATTGCTTAAATTTATGATACTTTCAAATCGTGATCTGGGATTTACGGATTTCACAATGTCCCTATTGGACGTGGGTTGAAGATGGTATTTAGCTGTTAGCAGCTCCTATGTTCTTCTGTTAGTGTGAGTCAGGCATCTAGATGCTGAGATAATGTAGCATGTAAATGCAATCAGTCACTGGGATACTGTACCTCTTTTTGGGATCATATCTCCCTTTGAATGAGTGTTGACTATGTTGGAAGCCCTCTAGCTCATATCATGTTAGTTTTGTATGGATGGTTTGGAAACCTTAATGAAGTTGTGGTACTATGCTTTACGAAAACAGGGCTTGATTTTTGTTCTTTGCTTGGTGGATTTGGTTCTTTAAGCGGATTGTAGGATCTTATCTTCATGGACCTGAAAGTATCACTGTATCAGTGTCAAATGACTTTCACCCTGAACCATATCCTACTCTACTCCTGGTCCTGACCACTATGGACCTGAATGCCGACTTGAGTGTTAAAATACTTTGAACATCCCAAAGCTAACTCCAACAATGCATCAGCCCATAAGAATTATTTCTGCTGGATGGTGACTGTCGTAGAGATTTTTGTTGTGTTATGTTGGTGGAAACTGAGAAATGCTCGTTTAGTTTCCAATAGATCCCTTATGTTCTGTTGCTATGTTGTGTTTCCTACTCTTTTTATAGTTCCAGGATGAGTTCAATGAAGTGCTACTCGAAATCAATGGTGATTGTGAGGAGATTTTGTAATGGTTTGGGGCAAAATGCTACGAGAAAGAACTCCAATATGTTTTCATGTTCCTGTCTATTTTGAAGTATGAACTATATCTCATTTAGTTCATATCTTATTCCAATTCGCACAGATTTAACCCATGTACGTGAATGAGAAATGCTCATTGTTAATCACATCTCCATAACAGATTGACATGTTCAGATTGTAATGTTAAAGTCTCAAAACTATATAAGGGCTAATGTTCAGTTTAAGTACTACTAACAAATACATCAGATAAAGAAGGTCCACTAGTAAACAAACTTTGAAAAATTACTTTTTCAACAATTTGAACTTACAGTTTGAGATATGAAAGGCCATAATACATCACAAATTATCCTATGACTTGCGTCTTTACTACTAGAAGTTTTGATGATTCCTAGCCAAACATCTTCTCGCGTGATGCAATCCAGCTCGAACATTTCGAAAGATTAGCACTGCATAGTAGAGAAAGAAGACCATAGCGATAGCCCAGATCGCAAACACGAGATGAGGGGAGTGAGACACCACAACCGACACACCTGTGGTAAATGCTAACATCAAGGCACCCAATGAAATAGTGTTCAAAATAAGTGCAGAATGTGAGAGGCTCAAAAATGAAGGTACTTTCTGTAGTAACAAGAATGAAGTACATGAGTATTGCTAGGGTGGAGCATGTGAAGGCTAAGGCATCTGAAATCAAGAATATTTTGAAGGCGGCCTTACTCTTAAGCACCGCCGTACCTATATTCTCTCCTGGGTTTTGATTAACACCACCAGGTAAAGTAAAACCAGCAGTGAAAGATACCGTTGCAATCAACGTCGCTACCAACGACTGGCCTTGAGCTGCTTTTCTTAGTGAAACAAGTTTTGAGTCTGCATTAGCATTTGCTTTTTCTATATCAACATCATTTTCATATGCATAGACTCGCTTTCCTTTCGGAGTAATCAGACTTCTAAGCCGTTGTATATTCTACACGAAATCAAAACATAAAACATACAAATTACGTATAACAATTAAATTAGATAACATAGAATGAATCAAATTAGTCCTAATTTGACAGTCAATAGGTGAAATCAAAGGAACTTACAGAACGACCGGGATGAAGCATGTGAAATTTGGAAGCGAAAATATCCCCAATGGTAAGGTTTTGTTTATTGAAAGCTCGGAGGTCTAGGAATTGGTAGTTTGATATAATGAAACACGGTAATGTTAGTAGACAAGCATGGCCAAGGTTGGGAATGGAAGCGGCGAATAGATGAAGAGGTGTATTTCCGTCTACATCTTTTCCATTTAGGAGGTTGTCAAAATGTCCTTTCTTGAGGCAAGTTTTAAGTTTATAGAGACAACCCCATTTTGCAGCATAATGTACCACATTTCGCCTATGATTGTCTACTATTTCGATGCAGTCTGGACGACATTTTGTCAACATTTTTATAGCATCCCAATTACACCCAAGTATTGCAATGTGAAGTGGTGTTCGTCCTTTCTTATCTCGAATATATAGTACTGATGTTTCAGTCTCTTGGTTATCATAATGCAAAAGCACCTTAAGAAGCTGATATTTGCTGATCTCTGCAGCCGCGGAGTGGAGTGGAGTTAACCCTTCATCGTCTTGTATCCTAATTAGAGAGGTTTCTTTCTCCAGCATCTTTTGCACCATCTCTGACATATATTTATTGCAACAATTGATCATATAATTAGTTGTGCTATCACAAATATGCACTTGTAAATTGGTTAGTTATTGGTTAGTTATACTGACAGAGATGAGAAGTTTACCCGGGTCACCCCATTGGACTGCAGCATGAAGAGGGGTTCGACCACAAGGACCTTTATGACCATAGCCCAAAGACGATGGATGACAAGTCTCTAGTAATATAGCCACTGAAGCAGTAGATCCCCTCTCCGCGGCAAGATAGAGGGGAGTCTCACCCACCTCATTAGCCTCATGTGGACAACTAGAATCCGCCTCTACTAGCAGCTTCACCACAGCAGCATGACTCCCTCGTGCTGCCTCATGCAAGGCAGTATCCTTATTATTGTTGGTCTTCCTCAGCATTCGCGTGACCTCCTCTTGATTAACCTCCTTAGCTCGTTTAAGGAACAATTGAACTGCCTTGTAGTGCCCGAACCTAGCAGCAAGGTGCAGTGGGATGTCACCATTGTTGTTCTCTTTCCATAGCAGCAAATAACCTGATGATATAGTACCTTGTTCATCATTGAGAACCTCTTCAATAAACTCTATGCTAACCTTTATCCCTATATGAATGTGGAGGATGTTGTTTCCCATGGGCGTTGCCTGTTCCTTCCAATTCGATATTAAACTTATGTCTTCGATTGATCCAATTAGTGCTGCATTGTATAGCTTAGGCTCCATGCCTTTGAGCTTGATACTTTTTTCTTCCGTCTGCTGCTGCTCAACATGATATGCTTGAAGATTATTGCTCCCTGTCGCGTCCATTAAGCTACAAATAAAAAATTTAAATGTACAAAATAGAATAGAAACTTTGGTAATTGGTTACTAACTAACTTGATGAATATTTATTACTGTATAGTTTCAAAATTTGAAGTGTAAAACACGAAGAACATGCAACTTCTTTGAAATTTAAAAAAAGTACCGTGATCAATACTTATGCAAGTGGAAAGACTTATTTTTATAGTCAACCTCAAACAATAAGACGAGCTTTCACGCCTTGACTTTTATCATCTT
Organism: Chenopodium formosanum; assembly: GCA_024500155.1. Lineage (NCBI taxonomy): Eukaryota > Viridiplantae > Streptophyta > Magnoliopsida > Caryophyllales > Amaranthaceae > Chenopodium > Chenopodium formosanum. The sequence goes on along the minus strand of CM044861.1, from coordinate 4,722,762 downwards.
CAAAATTTTCTAGATCATTAGTTCATTACCTAGTAGCTTTCGAAAAAGTTATTGATAGGAATTGTATAAAATTTTCTAGATCAAATTGATGAATTGTATAGGAATTATATACTTGATGACAAAATAAATATGTCTCGGATTGAATCTTTCCTAATGAAATGTCACAGATGGAACAAGGTGAGAGCAGTAGTCCCCTGCACATACTTTTCGTTAGTAAGACTGTCAAAATGTCTTAGATGTGCTTAATTTTTCATTTTAGGACCACAAGCCCACTGCCTTTCACTTAGGTCGTCCAAGACTCCTAAGGCTTAAACTTGAGTCATTGTAGACTCGTATTTGAGATTTTTGTACAAAATAAATACTACATCCGTTACAGGTTACGTGCAACGATTAGACATTTTCCCTCTTTACTTTAAGTCAAATTGTTACACATAACCTGTAACAGAAGTAGTATGTTGCACTATGGTTATTTGGTAACCAAATCTACTCTACAAGATTTACATGATAATCCAATCCCGGCTCAGGAATCAGGAGTGTTTTGGATGTGGTACGGTGTTGGGTTTGGGAGATTTCGATTAGTACACAAAGGAACTCACAATATTAACACCTTCTAGTTGCTTGCACTTGCAGCGATTACTCATTATTGTGCACATTGGCTGATGACCTCACGAGATAGTCTCATGATTCATGCAGCCAACCCCATCTCTGTACAGAAATTACAATTAGTGTAAGCATGGTGTTTTAATCACTCAGCAGCCAGAAAAATAAATTTTTAATATTTTAAATAAAAAGAATCCTAACTAACTTGCAAGAGTTGCAACTAACAATAATACATCAACATTCACATATTCATAAGAGATCACCTAAGAGGCTATAACAGAAACAGGTTTATGAGGTTCCCAGTGTTTCAAAATGTACCTTTCTAATAGCACTTATTTTGACAATCACTTATACAAGAACTCTTATCTTATAACAAAGTAATCAATAGTAGTCTAACTAGCATGTCATTAATTTTGTATATCAAAACAATCAATCAATCAATCAATCAATCAATCAAAGCCTTAATCCCAAAAGTGGGGTCGGCTAACATGAACCAAATTTGATTATTCCGTGTAGTCATCAACATAAATCTTTCTCCTCCATCCCTTACGATCCAAAACTTCATCCTCACGTAAATCCATGCACTTCATATCCTTCCTCACTCCTTCCAACCAAGTCATCTTTGGTCTCCCTCTTCCTCGTTTAATCCCTCCATGGTCCCACTCTTCCACTCTTCGCACCGGTGCACCCTCGGGTCTCCGTCTTACATGTCCAAACCAACGCAGACGATTTTCCCTTAATTTATCTACAATGCCCGCCACACCTACTTTCTTGCGAATAACCTCATTTCTGATTCTATCTCTTAAAGTGTTTCCACACATCCACCTTAACATGCGCATTTCCGTAACCTCCATCTTTTTAATATGCTCTTTCTTAGAAGCCCAACATTCTGTACCATAGAGCAACACTTTCATTTTGATATACTGAAGCAAAGAACTAGACATGTAAAAAATGAATATGTTTCTTTCATTTGGTTGTTGAACCAGCAAAATCTAAGCCATGCAAAACCACCACGAGTATACTCACTACTCGGTACTAGTATTTGACAATGGAGAAAATACCAGTGCCCTTGCAGTCTAGCTGACGATGCATCCAAATTTTCCGGGCAGGTCTTGGTTCCAGCACAAGGCAGCAGAGAGAATAGCCCTCTGGTAACATATAGGTAGAGAATCCCTCAGAATCCATTTTATTTCCCCTCTCTTAGTTCTGTGTTAGGTTCTAAATTGTGATCAGTTTCTATATTGCTTTGCATCTCCAACAATTTCTGTTCTTCTTCTTGACTTTCTTGTGGCTCCGCAGCTTTCACAGGCTTAGGTTTGCTTGTAGACTGCTGATACATAACACCGCCCAGCATACAGATAAGAAGGCCAACTGTTCCCACAAAAGTAGAATGTTTATCCCAGATGACAAGGTTGATAACAACTGTTAGTAACTTGTTCACTATTCCAAGAACTGTAAAGCCTGTGGCAGAGATTGCTTTTCGGCAAGAGAACCCAAAAAAAGAGATTGAAAGTCCAAATAAGCATGATAACCCCACCGGCAGGATGACGCTAAAAGAATGCCATTCTGACTCATCAGAAATATCATGCTTTATCTTCTTCAGCTCGCCCATAACAAACAGCTCTAACGGAAAGAGTAGGAGAGCCTCAAGGTTGTTGTACAAGACTAGGCCCCACGTGTTCAAACCAATGGTCATAACCACATGTTTTATATAAACAAAATCAATGGACATGCTTACAAGGTAAGCTAAAGCCCAGGTGTAAGCCATTACTGTGAATTGATAATCTGTCATCACATAAATGACACTTCCACCAAAGATGGTGACAAGTGAGGCCCAAGTTTTGAGTGATGGCCATGGCTGATGCAGAAAGAGGGTCTCTCCAATTGCAACAAAGATGGGGACTACTGAGCGGAAGACGATGAATGTGTCTACATTGGCATGGAGTAGGAGCTCACTATTGGTGAAAAGGGAGAGATAGAAGATAATTGCAGCAGGTAGAAACCGCCACATGGTCATAAGGTCAAGAGGGTCATGTTCTAACCACTTCAGCTGTCCACAAACTAAAACACCAGCAGCACTGGTGAAATACTGCAGTGCAGTGAGTGCACCAGGATATGGAAATTTCATAACAGCCCATTTATTAATGATCGAGAGTAAAGACGCTGAAAGGCAGTACCCAGCAGCTACTCCATAGACAGATACTTGCTGACAAAAGATACTGTACCATGTAACTTGAACTTCAGGCACAGAAGATCCATTCACATTTGCATTCTTGTTCACCTCGCTAGATTTTGGGTTTTCAACGTCACCAGACATCTGAAAAGAAATTCAAACAAGTTCGCTTTGAGAAGCATTCAACATATGACATCAATGAAACTCATTCCATGTTCAGGATATGACACCAAAGTACCAAACAATTTTGTTTTTATCAAGTAGTCACTTATTCAGACAAATTGTATACAGTACTCAAGAAGTTCCATTTAAACTCTTAAAACAAAGCAGTGATGTAAAAATAGAGATTATTAAGTAAAACCATCAATGCATCAAAAATTACACATGAAAACAGCCTCCAGAAAATTAAGAAATCAACAAGTTCACAGCTCAAATGAAGATATCATTACTGAAAAAATAATTGTAAAATATGGGCAAGAATTTTGGTTGTGCAATAAACAAACAGTAAACATCTCTAATTCAGCAAATAAGCTAAAGTACTGAGCGAATTTTGGTAAAAACTCCCTCCATTCCATTATCTTGCAATTTAAGATTGAATTTCACAGATCAGTGTATGATCCCAAATTTGACAACCTTGCTAATATAGTGCCAAATTAAACAATTTTTTTGCACACTTAGCTTGCATGACAGAGTGCGTATCACAATAAGTGTCAAATTTCTTATAACCTTTGGATAGGGTCATTACTCCAGTACAGAGACTACAGACATATATCAAGCTCATCATTAATAATGAACGCTTAGAAGGTGGTACTACTCGTATTCGGCTTCTTCCCAACGAATCCGATGTCAATGGCAATTGAGATTCAAAAAATCCCCCTCCATTGCCAAAGCCAGCCCCAATTCCTCCCATAACAAGCTTAAGGTATACGCCGTAATGAAATTTGGTATCTTTCAGCTTATTTTTTGCAAACGGAACACATTTGAAGCACATTTACAACTTCATTCATCATTTGTTTTTAGGTTTAGCAAAAAGGAAGAGAAGTTGATGATTATATGACTACCCACCGACATAATCTTCTGAAATAACAAGAAAGCTATAGATTTGCGGGGCATGCGATTTCTTCAAAACTAAATTAGGTAACAATTTACATTTAATTACAAAGCAAATTTCTGGAATCGACTAATTCGTGGTGAAAGCATAATGAAGTAAATAGTTCAGAAATCAAATGAAACCTTAAAATTACATAAAAATGAAACATTGGCACTAAAATCAATCAACAAAACTAATAAATTAATTTCATAATACTAATTACAAGATTGAAATTGTTCCTAAACTTTAACTCTGATCTACCACTATATAAAGATTATAAACTCATCGTTATTAGTGATGAATCTGAAAATTAAATTGAGCCAACCAATGTAACAATGCAAATTGATATGATAAGATTTAAGCAATGAATGAAAGTAGCGATAAATTACCTGGTGAGTTCAATTTCTGGAAATCTGAAAATGCCCTAATCAATAAAATTCTGGATTTGGGGAAAAAATAGTAGGGTAGTAGGAAGTAGGAATGACGCGTTTGCTTCTTGCTCCTTTTGCTTGTGTTATACTGTGATTACTATTTTTCCTTTATTTAATTGGAATAAATTAAGCTGAAAACTAATTAAAGAGGGAAGATTTTGCTTGTTTTAGGCCATGTTTGATTCACCTTAAAAAAATAATAATAAGTAAAAATAATTTCAGTTCAGTAAAAATAATTTCAGTTCAGTAAAAATAAGTTCAGTTCAATAAAATTCAGTTTTCTTAAAGAAGAATTATAATAGAAAATCAGTAAAAATAATTTCAGTTCAGTAAAATTAAGTTCAGTTCAGTAAAAATAAGTTCAGTTCAGTAAAAATAATTTCAGCTCAGCAAAATTAAGGTGAATCAAACAGGGCCTTAGTCATGGAGCGTATCTGGGTGAGCAATTTTATGTGGTGTCTAGCAATTTACATAAATTTAAATCATTTCTCTTTTTATTAATCCCCAATTCCCCATCCTAAAATGGATTACAAAGTACGGAGTAGTAATCAATTTTATTTTGTGTCGTTTTGAATTTTTTATTGGAAAATGATACTCTGTATATACTACCTCCTTTAAGTTTTATTTGCAACTTTTACTATTTTCGGATGCTTAGTATTATTTGCAACTTTTCCAAATATTTCCATTTATAGTAAGTAATTTTAGTGAAAATGTCAATATTGCCCTTACTTAATAAATCAAACACTCACTTAGACAATTAGCTAAAACACATTATCATCATAATCTGATTTCATTAATTTAACAACTCCCACCAAAAAATTAAATCATTCTCCCACCTACTACATTAAATGGCCTAGATTAAATCATCAATTCATCTTGAATTAAAACCCTAGTTCTTGAAGTTTCTTCATCTTTCTCATTTGGGTGTTTCTCTCTCCTCTTATATTTATCGTTTAATTGGTGAGAATGTTTTAGTATAGTTTAATTGTTGGTTATCTATTTTTGTATGGTATAATTGCTGATTGATGAAATGTTGTTGGTTATGTAATAGTTATCCTAAGATGATACGGAGGGTCTCTGCGACACAGATGAGAAGAATGTATGGGATCGGTGCTAAGATCACACCAATTTACGATGATGATGACAAACATGAGTCCCCCACTGCTGCTGGTGAATCTGATGCTGAGCCTGCAAGTAAGCGAATGAAATTTGGCCTTCCCACTGATTCTGGGTAACTATTTATGATCCCTAATTTATCGATATTTATGTTATTATGTGCTGGGTTGATTGATGAATTGTAGTTGGTGAGAATGGTTTAATTGTTGTTGTTGGTGAGAATGGTTTAATTGCTGATGAATTGGAGCCTGTAATGAAGGTTTTTGTGCATCGCTTTAGTTTCCTGGTTTGTGTTCATCTAGCTCTCAGTTTGAATGCAGTTGTATGCAACTTGATTGTCTGGTGTTGTTGCCTTGCATATAAGGGACTATTATTGATGAATGATGTGTATGAGCATTTTAGTTGTTGTTCTCGATGACATTTTTTTAGAGAACAATGTTGTGCAGTACATTGAGTACCTCACATGTTAATTATGGATTGACTTGAGTCCCTTCCTGTTGCCTTGCTTTGCTTAAATGTGGACTGATTTGAGTCCCTTCCTGCTGTGCAGTACATTAAATACCTCCCTATTGCCTTGCCTTGCTTAATTATGGACTGATTTGAGTCCCTTGCTGTTGTGCAGTACATACATTAAATACCTCCCTGTTGCCTTGCATTGCTTGATTATGGACTGATTTCAGTCCCTTACTGTTGTGCAGTACATTCAGTACCTCCCAGTTGCCTTGCCTTGCTAAATTATGTACTGATTTGAGTCCGTCCCTCTTGCCTAGTCTGTCCCTATTTTGTTTTTCGAATGAGTCCCTAATTTACATTGTCATGCCCATTATTAATCCAAATGATGAAGGGACTCAATTGATTAAAATTAGTCCAAACTTTGATTTGCTCCAGTTTTAAGTGTTGTGCACTTACTGTTGAGGTAACATGGTTTGGGTTTTTTTTTTTTGTGATAAAAATACACCCTCTGATGGATTAGTTACCCTTTGATGACTTTTATTTGCAACTTATGTGTGCATGATTGTAAATGTGCAAAAAAAGAAATGATAGTAAGAAGACTTCATATCACATTTAAATTATGTGTGCATTACTTAGAAGACTTCAAATAACTTTAAAATAAGATACAATTCTAGTCCCTTGACAAAATGTCTTCTAACATGACTGCCTTAGACAAAAACTTCCTAGACACAAAAGTACACATAACCAAAGTTAATAAAAATAACTTACAAATCCATTGTATCAACAAAATGTTGGTTATGTGTGGCAGTCCATGTTGTTGGCCATTCTCCCTTTAGTTTGCATCCACTTCTAACTGATCACCTTGTTGGTTCTGAGTCCTTTCGTGGTTCTGATCTGTTTGGATGAACATGGTGTTAATGTAGTTGACTGTTTGGTTAATGAGGGCTTGGCTGACCTCCAATTGTTCTGGTAACAACCCAAGTCTTTGTAGTTTATGCTTCCCCATATGTGGAATCTTGTATTTGTTACCTCCCTCCACTTTCAGTATTTCAACTATACATGTTTGCAATGTTATCCAAGTATACTTGTTTACAATTGCTGGAAATGCATGATAAGCCTCTTTGACCTTCACTATCATTTCATCCAAGTCTTTTCGAAATGATTGGTACTGTAGAGATTGAATCACCCTAAATAGACCCAAATCCAGCACATTTAAATCAGGAGATTGTGCTGGTTGGAATACAATTCTGATGTTGAATCCCCCTTGCCTAGTTGCTGCAATGAATTCTTCATCTTGTGGAATTTGATGTGGCCGGGCGTTATCCCATTGTATAACCACGTCCTTCGGCATGTTTGCAGGCCATTTGCTTACAATGGCTGGTATCACATTGTTAAGCAACATATCCCTAATTGCTTCTCTGTTTATGGCCTGAATTGGCTTTGTTTCAAGTGTTCCAGCATCTCTGTTTTTACTTTTTTTCTTTGCCATTTGTTGAAACACAAAGGGAAATATGTCATATTTCCCATCATGAATCAAATGACCTTGTGCATCATACAATGGCTTTCCAATGACGCCCATGAACATAGCTTTTATCTTGAATCTTCTAGACTGTTGACATCTATATGGATCTTCTTCCTTGGGCAAAAGATAAAATCTTCTTGTCTCCGGGTTTATGTAAAACCACTTTTCATCAATATGAATCATATTGCTCATGTCTTCAAATGTTGGTTTTGTAGTTGCTGTTGCTGGTTGTATGTGATTCAGAACCCACCTAAGCCTTGCTATTTTGTGATCCGATGTCAGTCTTGGCTTGTTTGAACTTGTATGTGTTCTGAGAATGCCCTTTATTTTCAATGTGTGGAGGGTCACATGAGAAATGCCAAGTGCAGCAGCATAACTTCTCTCAGTTGTTCTGAGGTATAAAGGGACTGATTGTAACCATTCCTCACTGTACTGCCTTGCTTTTCTGCCACACTTGCATAACTTCTTGCTCCTGACATTGATAATAGTCCCTTCCGCTAGTTGCCTGCATATTTCTTGAAATAATCTTGTTGTTGTGGACTTGTGAATGCCATAATGCCTTGCAAATCTGGCTAAAGCACCCCTTGGTAAGCTGCCATTATGCATAAGTTTAAGCATTTCATCAACAATCTCTCTTTTCTTAGCGATTGTAAGTTGTGGCTTCTGTTTTCGAACAATTTGCTCATGTTGGCCTTGTGCCATAAACTCTAATTCTGCTTCATAATCTGAATTTTGTTGCATTTCTTCATCTAATAGTTGATCCATGCTGAAAAACCCATCATCAAATTCCTCCTCCATTTCTGTATTTTTTTTCTGTTTTTTTTTTCTTTTTTTTGTTTTTCAGATAATAGGTGTAGAAGAAAGGGATTTTTTTGCTAATGTGCGGAAGGGGAAGATTGCTGCTAAGCTACAATGGAGTATTGAAGGCTTTTTTTTTCTTAGTGGTTTGAACTAATGGCCTGTAAATAGGCAGCAAAGCTTAAATTTTTGGAGAAACATGGTCTGTATTTTTTTTAAGGCCTGGAAAGAAGAAGAGGGGAAATTAAATGCAAGGGGTGGCTGTATTTGTATTTATATGCTCCTTTTTATTGAGCCCCTGCTTTTGTAATGGAGGGAATCTTGTAATCCCTTGCTTTTTGAATGGAGGGAAAATTGTAACCCCTAAATTTCTGAAAAGTTTGAAAATTTTAAAGTAGCCAAACTTTTAGGAGGGAAAAAGAAACCCACCAAAAAAATACGGGTAACTCTCCCACCTTTTTTAAGGGATAATTTGATCCCCACACTTTCTCTCTCTATATTATCACATGCATAAGATTTTATTAATCACCATTTGGAAGTTTTGACTTGGGTTCCGTGTTCACCCCAAAGTTGCAAATAAAACTTAACGGAGGTAGTATTAGGGTTATACATAAACATTAAATTTACACTTGAAAATTGTAAAAAGTTAAGAAATCATAAAAATTTGCACACTAGTTATGCTGATTTACACTAGGTCCAAAGAGGCAAAGAAAACTTTCCCAAAATTTTGAAAGCACACTCCTTAGCTCATGCATTAATTTTCCCGCTCATTAGCCTCTTCATCTTCCACCATTCTCTCTCCTCAAAAAACTCTTCAAACTTCAAAATTTCTCACTCTTAACAATTCAAACACAACATTTCTCCAGATACCTCCCTCTAAAACCCCCCACAAAATCATTTCCCCCAATTTCTAGGGTTTCTAATTCGGAACCCTTAATTCTTAATTATGCACATCAAAGAGATCTGCTTAGAAGGGTTCAAATCCTACGCTACTAGAACTGTAATTCCTGGGTTTGACCCCTTCTTTAACGCAATCACAGGGCTTAATGGGTCTGGGAAGTCGAACATTCTAGACTCCATTTGCTTTGTTCTAGGTATTACGAATTTGCAGCAAGTTCGTGCTTCTAATCTTCAAGAATTGGTATACAAGCAAGGCCAGGCAGGAATTACTAAAGCTACTGTTTCGATTATCTTCGATAACTCGGATCGTAGTCGGAGCCCTTTAGGGTATGAGGATTGTGCTGAGATTACTGTTACTCGTCAGGTTTGTATGCTTCAATTTTATATATTGTTTTTCTTTGATTTTACTAATTGGGTGTTTTTGTTTTGTTTTGTTTTGTTTTGTAGAATTGAGTGAAGTTATTGTTTTTTAAATTGCTTAGATTACAGTTTTCATGTCGAAAATTTTAAATTTGCAGTAATTGGCGTTACCTGTATATTGAGAAATAGTACAACTGTACAAATACAAAATTGGTTTTTTGATTGTGCTAATATTCACAATTCACACTTGAAATGTTCATTGTATTTGTAAACTGTTCAAAGATAGTTTGGTGGAGTGTGATCACTTTCCCGGATTATATCCTTTTCTTAAAGTTTTGGTTTTTAGCCCGGTTTTAAGTTAAGTTGTGGTTTGTTTTAGTTCAAGCATTGGTGGTTGATTCTTGGCACTCTAATATGGGTATGAACACTTTGACATTTTATAATCTAGCCAAGTCTAACACTTGGACACATCACGTGTCTGATATGAGCTCCCGAGTCCAAGTAACATCGATAGTGAGACTCGTTTGCTAAATAAAGACAATGCATTATGTTTCTTATGAACGCAAAAAAATGTATACAATTCTCTCAATTTTTTTATCCACCAATAGGTCCTATTGCCTTTTATTTTTTGTATCATTAATAAGTCTGAACCTAGCTTTCAAGTAACTTATCAACCTTTTCGTCTGCTCTGAAGAGTCATGACGTCATGAGCCATTAAGTTTGCTATTGGAAATCGAAAGTACAAGGAGCTATATGCTTATGGTCAATTTTTGCAGATTGTGGTTGGCGGAAGGAACAAGTATCTGATTAATGGGCACCTTGCCCAACCTAGCAGGGTACAAAACCTCTTCCATTCAGTGCAGCTCAATGTGAATAATCCACACTTTCTTATTATGCAAGGGCGTATTACAAAAGTTTTAAACATGAAGCCTCCTGAAATATTGTCTATGCTTGAAGAGGCTGCTGGGACGAGGATGTATGAAAATAAGAAAGATTCGGCTTTGAAAACACTTGAAAAAAAGCAAAGTAAAGTTGATGAGATTGATAAGCTTCTTGATCAGGAAATCTTACCTGCTTTGGAAAAGTTGAGGAAAGAAAGAATGCAGTACATGCAGTGGGCTAATGGGAATGCAGAGTTAGATAGGCTTAAAAGGTTTTGCATTGCTTATGAGTATGTGCAAGCAGAGAAGATTAAAGATGGTGCAGTCCATGAAGTGGAACAAATAAAGACTGATATTGCCGAAATTGATACCAATGCATCTAGGATGAAGTCCGAGCTTCAAGAATTGGATGCCAAAGTGTCAGAGTTAACAGCTGAGAAGGAAGCAAGTATGGGTGGTGAAATTAAAACTTTGCAAGAGAAAGTGTATTCTTTAGCTCAGGATCTTGTAAAGGAGACTTCTGTCCTGAAAAATAAGGAAGATACTCTCAAAGGTGAACAAAAGAATGCTGATAAGGTAGGTGTTTTTGTCTCCAAACGTGTTTGGTCGTGTATCCTGTAACAATTATTTGATAAAATTCACATTTGCTTAATTTTGCAAGGTTGCTAAAAACATAGAAGAACTTAAACAGTCTGTGGAAGAGAGGGCTGCTGCTGTCAAAAATGCTGAAGATGGTGCAGCTGATCTTAAACAAAAAGCTCAGGAACTCTCTAAAGAGTTAGATGACAGTGAAAAAGAATACCAGGTACAATTTCAGTTTTGATCAACATCGTGATCATTTGCTTACTTGAATGTTTGTTTACAACCATTTTTGTAAATCATGTAAAAGGGCACTGAATGGTTTTGAACAGGGTGTGCTGGCTGGTAAGAGCAGTCAAGATGAAGAAAAATGCTTGGAGGATCAATTAGCAGATGCTAAAGTAGCGGTAGGAAATGTAGAAATAGAGGTGAAGCAGCTGAAAACTCAAATAACCCATGGTGAGAAGGAGTTAGTAGAGAAAACTAATCATTTAAAGTCAAAGCGCAATGAGGCTACTGCTGTAGAAAACGAATTGAATACTAGGAAAAAGGAAGTCGAAGCTGTTAGAAAGTCATTGGATTCTCTCCCTTTTAAAGAAGATCAAAATAGTCGCATGGAAGCTCTGCAGCAGGTTAGTATCATAATGATTATTACTAGATTCTTATTCTATCTCTCTAGTATTTTTCGCCCTCATCTTCTTTAAATACCTTCAATTATCAGGAACGTGCAGCTGAATTGGAGGAAGTACAGAAACTGAAAGATAAAATAAGAGTTCTTCAAGGACAGTTGTCAAATGTTGATTTCACCTACCGGGATCCTACCAAGAATTTTGAGAGGTCAAAGGTTAAAGGTGTTGTGGCAAAGCTCATCAAAATAAAAGATGGGTCAACAATGACAGCTCTGGAGGTACTTGATGCAATTTTTGCAGTTTTTTTCTTCCGCCTTTTAAAAATTTATGTTTGCTACTTGGATGGTGTTTTCTTGCATTATGTACTCTATCTTTCTAATTACAGTTTTGTAATTCAGGTTGTGGCTGGTGGTAGGTTATTTAATGTTGTAGTTGACACAGAAACCACTGGTAAACAACTTTTGCAAAATGGTGATCTTCGAAGAAGAGTCACTATTATTCCTCTGAACAAAATTCAAGCTCATGTCATTGCTCCCGATAAACAGCGAGCTGCTTCTAATCTGGTTTGTTTCTACACTCTTAATGCTAGGTCATATCTATTTCTAACAATTTGCTCTTGTAGTGGTTCTTATATTCTAAATTTTCAGGTAGGAAAGGAAAATGCAAAACTGGCACTTTCTTTGGTGGAATATGACGAGGAATTAAAGGTACTTGTCTATGTTTCTGTTGTTACCTAATCTCATGTAATTTATAATTTAATTGCTTGTTATCTATTGCTTATTATATCCAATATAGGCTAAAAAAGAAGCAGCTTTAAAATAAAATACTAGTAACAACTATTCTGTAATTTTGTTAAGCATCTTTTGTGTTTGCACTAAGAATTATCCACTTCAAACATATCAAAGTATAATCTTTGAAGTTGCTTCTGACTCTATATGTCAAAATATGATGAACTCCACAGAGGGCCATGGAGTACGTTTTTGGATCCACCTTTGTGTGCAAGACCAGGGAAGCTGCTGTAAAGGTTAGTTCATATGCAATATACATCAGAGTCAAATTTGCGACATGGACGTTTGAATATATGATGTTAGTTGGTCTTTGGAATAATTTCATGAATTGCAGCATCAAATTTAGTGGCATGTTGGAGGAACTAACTGTTATATGTTGAATGCCAACTTCTTGTGTCTTGAACTGTGACAGCTTTGTACAGAAGCTAATTTTGTGCTTCCAACTGTACACTAATATAATGTTGAACTCATGGTGACAGGTTGCCTTCAATAAAGATGGAAACATTGATGTCAGGGAGCCATGTGTCACTCTTGAAGGCGACATATTTCAGCCAAGTGGCCTCCTGACTGGCGGTAGTCGTAGGTAATAGCTACTCTTTCAACTTCCATTATTTCAAGTTAATACAATAGCGGCAAAATTTCCTGGAACCCTCCATGGAAATATACTGTTGGCATACCAAAACTAGGTAGCAGATTTTGGGTTTCTTTTTTATGTTGTCAGGGGCGGTGGTGAATTGCTAGGACGTCTTTGCGCTTTGGCCGATGCTGAGACAGACCTTTCTACTCACCAGAAGAGATTATCTGAAATTGAAGTGGAGGTTAGTATCCACTTGGAGGATGGAAAGTATTTAGTTGTTTCTTGTTTGGAGTTGCTGTTGTAGGGATCTGAGTATAAATACTCTGATGTGCTGATGCTGAACAGTTATACTGTTTAACTCCTTTAAAGTTGATTTGCTGTTTGATTTCATTGCAATATCTACATATATATATTTTCTTGCTCAATTTTGTTATTGCTTAATGTGGTTATGCATCATTGTACCACGTTTTGGTAAAGTCTGGCACAGAGTATGTTCCAAATTCAATTTGTGATTTAGATGCTTAGAAGTCATTGATTTAGAATATTATGCTCCTTTAGAGAAAAAAAAAATCTACTGAGGCCTTATTGAGCTGAAGTTGATTTGCCAGTGGATATATGGACGGACTTTTCCTTTTTAATTGCAAATTTTAAGCTTGGTTATCTAGAAATATTTATTCCAGCTTTGGCTATGTATCCTCATCCTTGGTAATATACGGATGGCAGAATATTAATGAACTTTCTTGGTGGCCAATGAGATTCTGAAACCCTTTTTATTTATTTGTCTGATGGGTTGTTAGTAGTTCTAAGAAGGTTCTGACTTAGATCTGTGTCACTTCTCTAAACAGGAGTCTGATGAGTTGATCTTGCTTCCTCTAAATATTTCTGAAAGCTTTACTGCTACTTTTGTAGATTGAAAAATAGCTTAATTGTGGTAGTATTGCTTTCTGTTTATTATTTTATGCATAGGCTCAGAAAATTAACAAGTATCTTAATTTTGCAGATTTCTCAGCTCCTTCCCCTACAGAAGAAGTTTAACGACCTTAACAACCAGTTGAAACTGAAAGAATATGAGCTTGAATTATTCAAGGGTCGTGCTGAGCAAAATGAGCATCATAAGGTTGTATTGCTTCCTCTTTATTTTTTCATGATTTGTAAATTTATGTGCATTGCTACTTTATTTACTGTACATGGATGAGAGGACCATAGCTGGGATTCCTTATCTAATGTTGATCTTTTCTTATTTTAAATTCAATGCAGCTTGGAGAATTGTTGAAGAAGATTGAGCAGGATCTGTCAGATGCAAAATCTACTTTGAAGGAGAAGCAAGCTGCTTATGAAAATTGTGTTAAGAAAGTGTCCACTCTTGAGAAATCAATTAAAGACTATGATAAAAGTAGGGGTGCCAGGCTCAAAGATTTAGAAAAGAAGATTAAAGCTCTTAAGAGCCAAATGCAATCATCATCCAAAGATCTTAAGGTATGTCATTTGGATAATGTGCTTGACCCGATTAATTAATAAATGTTGCACCTTGCAACAAGTCCTATCATGTTTAATGGGCTTCTTTTTATTTGTATGCTCTTTTCTTTTTCTCACTTTTCACTTTTTTTTCAACCGGTTATCTTTTTATGCTCTTTTCTCTTTCTCTTATGACGATTAATATTAACTGACCCCAAATCATTTTGGGACTATGGCTTTGTTGTTGTTTCATTTCCTTGTGTCATCTGATTCAGGCGTGTATTTTGTAGGGGCATGAAAATCAAAGAGAAAAATTAATAATGGAAATGGAAGCTGTAGCTGAAGAGCGCACTTCCCTTGAGAGCCAACTTGATTCTCTGCAGTCTCAAATCCAAAGTTTGGTCTCTGAAATCAATGAACAGAAAGTCAAGGTTACTCAGTTTTTATATCTTCTGAATGCATGATTTTTAGTTAGTGCCCTTAGTGGTAACCTTTACAGCATTTTAACTTTTTTTATTGTTTTTTCTCAGGTGGCCTCTACTAAGGAACATCATGACGAGGCTCTATCAAACCTTAATGCAGCTCGTTCAAAGTTGAAGGAATGTGACTCACAAATAAGCTGTATTCTGAAGGAGCAGCAAAAGCTCCAAAACAAAATAAGTGACGCAAGCCTTGAAAGGAAGAAGATGGAAAATGAGGTAATTTTGAGTTTATTTGCAAGTTTTATCAGTTTTGGTTGCGTTGGATGTATATTGTCGGTTTCCCTATCATTTCATGTGTCTCATGGTATATTTATTTGATGTTGTACTGTATGGCTCTTAAGGAATAACACTGTGAAAAGCAAAATTTTAAATCTATGCACAATCTTTAGCCAATAGTAGGTACCATACTGGGGATTTACGTTGTTGCATACTGTGCCTAATCTTTATGGTCTTTTCTATAATCTCTGATCTGGCAATAGCTATCTTTCATACATTAAGACCTTTTTGATGCCCCAAAATGCTGTCCCCTGCATAAAAATTTGTCATGCATAGGTGAGAAGGATGGAGGAGGAACAGAAAGAGTGCTCTTTGAAGGTTGACAGGTTAGTGGAAAAGCATTCCTGGATAGCATCTGAGAAGCAGCTTTTTGGTCGAAGCGGAAGTGACTATCATTTTGCATCTCGTGATCCTCGCAGAGCGAGGGAGGAATTAGAGAGACTGCAGGGTGAACAATCAAGGTAGAACATAATCTTCATATGTAATTCTTTTAGTTTGCATTTTTTATATGCATTTTTAAATTGAATATTTTTATTAGCTTTTTTGATGATGGATTTATGAGGGCAACATATTTGTAACTTCTTTTTCTTTCTCAGTCTAGAGAAAAGGGTAAACAAAAAGGTTATGGCAATGTTTGAGAAAGCAGAAGATGAATATAATGATTTGATATCCAAGAAGAACATTATTGAGGTTAGCTTTCATTATCACTTTACTGTGATGTCTCTTGCCAAATCTTTTACTCACTTTATATGTATTCTTGGACAGAATGACAAGGCCAAGATCAAGAAGGTCATTGAAGAGCTTGATGAGAAGAAAAAGGAGACTTTGAAAGTTACTTGGGTGAAAGTTAATAAGTGAGTCTCTATCTTCCATGCAATCTTATTTACTTCAGTTTTATCAGTGAAGTAGTTGCTATCTTTTGGGATTCTTGATGTGCTTACTAGCCATCTTGTTTTATTTTCAGCGACTTTGGGTCCATCTTTTCTACATTATTGCCTGGGACTACAGCAAAGTTGGATCCTCCTGAAGGTTGCAGTTTTTTAGATGGCCTTGAGGTTCGCGTTGCATTTGGAGGAGTTTGGAAACAATCACTGTCTGAACTAAGTGGGGGTCAACGATCTCTGCTTGCACTATCTTTGATATTGGCTTTGCTTCTATTTAAACCTGCTCCGCTTTACATTCTTGATGAGGTAATTAAGTTATATTAAATCTTAGAGTTGATGTAAATAGACCTGATACTTTGTAAAAATGGCATCGTCATGTCATTTATAAATTTGTCAAATGGATCTTTTCAACTGTGTTTCTTATTTTTCTTATAAGTGTGCCATGGTTTGTGGATCTTGCTTTAGATAGTAGGTTAGGATGGCAAGGAGTTATATTGCATTGTTTGTTATATTAATTTGTATTAGTAGAGAGGGCCTAACACTGATTTCTGAATGTCCTCATGCTAGCTAGTTGTGTCAGTTGGTTCATGTTTCTGAGAATTCTGTCTCTGTTTAGTTGTTCTCCATTTTGATTTTTGCTTAGTAGATTGTCTTTAGTTTGATGCTAACTGGTTGATTTTGCCTATAAACTTTGTTTTGAATTTTTGTTTTTGCATATTTGTTAGGTTGACGCAGCTCTTGATCTGAGCCATACACAAAATATTGGAAGGATGATTAAAACTCACTTCCCTCAGTCTCAGGTTGAACACTCTTCATCTTTTGCCTCAGTCTAAATTTACAGTACCTGAGAAAGATGTTACATTCTACTTTGTTTCTGTTACTCAGTTTGTGTGGTCTCCCTGATAGTTTATGCTCTAAAGTTTCCGATTGAGTTCTCCATAGGCCATGCTGTTTGATAGTGAATTTTGAATTTGGGTTTGATGTAAATTGATTTAGTATCTTCCTGACTTCTCTCAACAAATATGTGGTCTCTTATATCTCATTTATTTGAGTAGTGGTATTGGTACATAGCATTTGTAGTTCTGAAGCTGAAAATGGGTCCTTGCAATTACTTCATATAAAAGGAAAAAAATATCCTGGTCAACTGTCTATATCAATCAAAAATAATTGGTTTGTTGTAGTTTGAATACACTTATTTCTGCGATTTTGTGCCATAAATTATGGTTGATATATATATCCGGGTTTTAAATTTATCTTAGTCACAATTTACTTACATGCTAAGGCTCCTATTTAAGATTGGTTTCTGATTGTCTGTCAGTGTGATGGGGGAAGGAAAAGCTGCCTATGTGACTGACATAGGTAGATTGTACCGACTGCTAACCATTGATCACCAATAAGTTTGAAGCGCAAATGTAGTACTTAGGATTACAAACCTGAAGATGGGGTTCAATGTTAGCTAAAATTAGTTACATTTTAATAAGCTAGTAGCCTCTCATAATGTATTGTGCTGTTTCGTAGGAGTGAGGATAAGTAACTGAATTTTAATTTTATACAAGTATTAGCAGGATGTAGATGGTACTTCTTTTATACAATTTCATTTAACTGATGCAATTCATAATATCATAGTGGACCTAAGTTTGAATTAGCAGTAAACAAATATGACATTAATTACTGTCTTCTGCTTTCTTTACCGGTAAACAATTGAAAGTCCTATTCAGAATTTATCTTTTTTCCTGATATATTTCTTTTGGATTTTCTAGTTCATTGTGGTTTCTCTTAAAGAAGGGATGTTCAACAATGCAAATGTCATATTTCGCACCAAGTTTGTTGATGGAGTTTCCACTGTTCAGAGAACTGCCACAGCTAAGCTGAAGTGATTTCTCAATGTCCATAAATAGAGGTAACTCCTATGCTGTCATGCACCACTTGTCTCGTATGCTTCTTCATTTTCATGTTCTCGTAAGTCTCACAACTATACTTGTGTATACTGGTCTGTGTATGAGGACTGAAGTAAATTACCAGGATTGGGATGGGGTTATTTACCTTCTTTGGTAATTTTATAGTGGGGTTCATTTCTATATTATGCCTTAGATCTAATTAGGTTCACCAAGAAACGCTTGGTTACATCCTCACAGGAGATGTAGCAATAATCTACTACCTTCATTTGCCAAAATGGTTACACTTGTTTTCATTGTCCCTAATGCACAATTGAGCGATTTGACCATCAAATTCACTGGTGATTGTAACAATAATCTACAACCTGACAGGCGGACGTGACAATAACATTATTAACATGAATGACAATATTTGGTGAGATTTCAACCTTTGACCTCATGTAACTATTTTTCGTGAAATGGAGGCAGTATGAGGGAAAAGAGCCCATACCTTAAATCTACTCCTGGTCGTGTTGTTGCTGTAGCATCCAGGAGTATGTGTGGTATACAGTCTGGCTTAGAAAGAAGTTGGTATAGACAAATTTTGTCAAGGAGAACTAGTAGATCAATTTGGCTCTGAGATATTACCATGAATTCTTTTTTGCTTTGGTTGCTTGAGATTTGGCTTCCTCTGTCAGTCTGTCCATCATACAGACATGTTCTACTGATCATACATTCCTCTTGACCTGACATCATATTTTCTGTTTTCCAGGACTCGACAAAAATGGTTGCTTACCATTTAGATCAATCTGCCAGCATTACAGCATCCTGCACTTCCTATGGATTTGGTTTACATTTTCTGTATGTATTATGTATATATAAGTAGCCTTTGGTAGCTTTTTTTTGGCAGCCTTTATATTGTTGTCTTTGTACTTGTAGTTTAATTTAAGTACCACCTTCATTCTATGTAATGTGTGATCAATTTCAATCATCTGTTGATTATTGATCACTGAGCTTGCACAGTACTGTTTTATGTTGCAAATGCAATTATCATTATAAGTACTCCAATTTTTAAGTTACATCAACTCTCATTATAAGTAATCCCTTGTGCTTTGTACTCTGTATTTATTTTTAGTTTACTGTAATTTTTTTTCCGTTAAAATCCCCTTTTTTTTTTACTTCTTAGGAAGAGTGTTAGACCATTAATAAACTATCAAGTAATAAGATGCTTTGGCGAAAGGAGGTGCTTCCAATGTCACTAATCATTAGGGGTGATTTTTAATATATAAAAAAAATGTAAAAGAATGTATACAATTTTTGCTTTTTACCAACTAATAAAGTTTTTTTTTTTTTTTTTTTTATTAATACAATCTAGTAAATAGAGCAAGATAAGGATTTTTTTTTTTAATTTTTTTTTTTATTTTAACCACAATGGTAAGGAGATTGAAACCTACAAAAAAAATTACTGTATAATTTAAAACCAAAATGAAGCATAATTGGCAAATACAAGTTCATGTCCTAGATAGCCGAATTTGGTTTATCTGATGGCATTTCTTGTAATTTGTGGGAAAAGCGTGCCCCTTATTTCAAGAAATTTGTACAGCTCACCATTTGCACCGTTAAGCAATATTTGGATGCCAAGTTCAAAGCCCGTTAGTTGCCATTTTATACCGTCTAACGCTTGTTAACTATGGTTAGTTACTGTTGCTACTGTTGCACAATTCTAATTTATCAAAAATAATATGAGAATATGTCTTAAATAAACGGTGAAAAAGTTTATAAACAACACTCCATTAAATAAAAATAACAAGTTTATTAAAAACAACTAATTACTGGAGTGCATAATAGATTAATAGATCAACTTTTTATAAACTCAAAAAAAAAAAAAAAAAAAAAGAAAAAAAAAAGAGGTGGGCTGTTACCAATCTTTCACTCACCAACCAAGGTGGGTTAGTGGGTTTGTTGACACATCAAAGTTGCCACTCTACAGTCTACAACAGTATTGTATTGTATTTCAATTCAAGTTTGGAGTTTTGTTAAAGTTTGCACCTCTTTCTCTTCATTTTTCCAATAGATTCGCCAAATATACTTTGTTAGATTACACTCAAAGTAGGGTAACCATGGCTTTACGATTGTTCGCTTCTAAGGCCGCCTCACGACTTGGGATTTCTGTTCTTCCCAGATCATTTGCTACTGGTATTAATCCTTCATCATTTTTTTCTCTTAATATTTTTATTGATTTACGTGTTTTTTTATTTGAATTACACCTTTGTTACATAAGATCTTATCTGGGTTTTTGATGAAATGCTGTATTCTTGATGTGTTTGGATTGAAGGGTTTTTGTTCTGAATCTTATTTTTGTGTTAAGATTTGAATTTGTTTGGTTTGGGTTGTTGTTTTTATTTATTTATGTTGATTAATCATCATATGTGATTAGTTGGGTAGGATTATGATACCATTGGATTTGATTAAGATGTAATGTTAATGTAAAAATTTAAAAATGAAATTTGGAGTATATGATTTTGCAAATATGAGATGTAACTTTTGAGTTCTTAGGTTTATTGGTTGAAGAATTGTCTCAGGTGAAATTGTCTAAAGTTTGTATTTTTGCTCAAAAAATGGCAGAATAATTAATGGGTTTCGTCGGGTCCTTAGATTTGGAGTTTGAAAGGGACGTTTACATTCACTTGTGCTTCTGTTGTGTAGTGTAATTGTGTAAAATACATTGTCTTATACTCCATTATTCATTATCATGTCATTTTCAATCCAAATTTTTGAAGCATATAACCTGTATATTGTTTTTGAATTTTCTTGGTTTATTTTATTGAAGAATATTTTTTAGTTGATAATTATGGTTAAATGCTAAACTATATCCAGTTTAATACTCCGTAATTGATAGTGTCCTTTTGTAAGGTGTAGTTATTGAGGCTGATATGATTTTCACGTTACGTTGAAGGGAGCAGGAGTGTGCTTCTTTGTGACAGATTGCTTGGTTTGTCACTATTTGTTCTTGATGTCTGCCCTTTTTATCTTGCCGTGACAAATAGTTGTTCTGTCTTGTTGCCTTGCACGGGGCGTAGAATATTTGTGCCATACTTAATCCCTTCACCTCTTACATGCATTGATCATTGAAAGAGAGAATATTTAAAAGGCATTCAGGGGTAGAGTGTTTTTTTGAAAGCCTCCTCTAACTTTTAGAATTTAACTCCACCTTATTGGCATCACTTAAAGTAATACTTTTGGGAGAAAAGAAAAACCTTTACTTCTATGTGGGTGATATGGTTTGAGCTTTTGCTTATGTGTTAAAGTTATTGTGCTGAATGCTTTCTTTTTACGAGATGGTACTTCTTACTATAAATGAGCTCGTCCATTTTGGCTGTTTTCCAGTTTATTTAAGTGAAAAACATATGAAGTTAAGGAGGGGCAGGGGATCAGTGGTAATTTGATATGTTTCTTTTATGTAAGTACACCATAAAGTCAATGATAAATTTTAACGCCGAAAACTGAGAACATGCTTTGGAAAATGTTCAGCAATTTGATGATGCCTTACGTGAGCCTGTTTGGGCGATTGGATGGATCAATTTGTGTACTTGTTCTCCTGCTTTGTAGATTACTGTATAATTAACCAAGTTGTAGAGTGAATCTTATCATGAATTATCAACTCTAGTTATTTTTTCATATATAAGCTCTTTGCTCTGTTGTTGTCAAGTTATGCACTTCGTAGCAGTTGTTATGTTTGTGTATGCAAATTGTGTCATTTTTATTTTCATGTTTTCTTATTTCTTTCTTGCTTTAAGTTGCTTAGTTAATCATCTCGTCTGTAGATATTTTGAAATAATTCCTATGCTTTGATGACAAACGCATCGTCAAACCTTCTGCGTCATATTTTTTTTAAATGGCTATGGTGAAGAATGATGATATTGGCCCATCGTATATTAATATGACATTTTTATTTCACCTGCAGTTGTTGGGGACTTGAAGTATACTGACTCTCACGAGTGGGTGAAAGTTGAGGGTAATTTAGCCACGGTAGGCGTAACAGATCACGCACAAGAACATTTGGGTGATGTCGTATATGTTGAGTTGCCAGAAGAGGGAGCTGCTGTCTCTAAGGGCGAGGCTTTTGGTGCAGTTGAGAGTGTGAAGGCATCTAGTGATGTTAATTCTCCTATATCTGGAAAAGTGACTGAAGTCAACAACGAGGTTGGCGACTCCCCTGGATTGGTCAACTCTAGCCCGTATGAGAAGGGATGGATCATTAAGGTTGAATTGAGCAATTCGGATGAGCTTAACTCCTTGATGGATGCAGACAAATACAGCAAGTTCTGCGAGGAAGAAGATGCCAAGCATTAAACTAGACCGCATCCAAGAATTGTTTTGAATGCTTGCTTTGCTTCGGAAGTAACTATAATTGTTCTTGCTGTGATGAAGCTGCTAGGGAAAGAAGCTCCTCACCCCACCACCCCTGCCAGAAAAGTGAATAAAAAAAAGTTTGAACCTTTGCTCTTCATGTAGCTGAGATCTTTATTCTTTTAGCTAGTATTGGTGATCTCAAATGAATGGATTTTTTTGCGAGAACAATTGACCTTTGTGTTATTAAAAGTATCAATTCATGAACATTGAAAGTGGGGTTTAAATCATATTATTGGGGCAGCATATTAGCAATGTCATCTGAAAGTGTGTTTAATTGACCTTTGTGTGTTTTATTTTTTGTTTTTGCTATATAGCATAATAAACAACAAGAAAATAAACTTATTAGCAAATAAATATTTGATTGAAGGATAGACCCAACTCAAGAGGTGGAATTTGAAATTTTTTACTTGAACACGATAATTTACAGATTCATACTGTAACTTGGGCGTTTGTTCCAGTTTTCTATTGGATGGTATATGAATACAAGGTTTAAGAGTGCTGGTTAATCAAATTTGTTATTTGACACAACGAACTAATTCAATGAAACTTGAGACAAAAAAAGTAAAATATTAATAATGGTAAAACTATTGTATAATAAAATTATCTAATTATTCTCCTAAAATACATATATAGTTGAGCAGGTGCAACTTTCTACTGTGTTTGCTGTTCAAATCTAGCTCACAAACCAAGTTCAGTCCGGCAAAAATAATACAGAGAGAAGAAAGATTGACGAGCCTGGAAAAAACATGGGCCTATAACTTTCCTGTATTGCTTCAGTTACCCCCTTTAGTAATGGCAAAGCTCAAAGGTATAATTCACAATACTGTACAACTTGGAGCGACATTGTGCTCAAACATTCATTTGGTACACCACAATAGCACATATCCTGATCGAAAGCAGATCTCCCCAAAAAAGCAAAATGAGGAACTATTGAAACAAAATTGAGGCTTGCTGGTTGATTTTCAAAGTGATTGATGGTCATATGCACTGTCTCCAAATGCTTTCTCGTTCCTTCCAGAGATAATGAGCTCCACCGCTCAAGTATATTTTAAGATTTATGAAGCAAATAAGTGCAAGGAAATGGACTCTTGGCGTCAAAACTATTGATCTAGATTTACACGCCGCATTTTGCAGATGAGGTTGGCTGTTGGAAGGTCAAGCTGGGTGCTGGAATCTGACTTGATCAGATCTTTTAGTTGATCTTTAGGGACGGAAAGACATGTCTGAAATGTTGCAAGTGTTGGGGGAATTGGCACTGACAAAGCTGAAAGAACGTTTGCCAAATACTCTATATCAACTGAGAGCTGCTGAGCTCCACGAACAGTAATATATTGAATCCCTCTCAACTGTTCTATGTATATTGCAGCAGCACCCTCCGCAACCTTCAAAGTTTTAGGCATAACAAAGTATAAGCAGGCATCATATACAAATTAAGTAGGGAAAAAGTGAAGGTAGATGAATCAAGAATCAAAAACTTCAACAGATAACTGGAAAAGAAAAAGGTAAATTGATGTCACCTTAAACATCCATTCAGTAGCAAAAAACTGGGCATCATCTGCATTGGCATCATCACTGGAGATACCTTCTACAAGGGGCTCCAATTGCTGGGGCAACGTAAGGAGATACTCACCAATACTAGTGATATAGGATTGAGGGTATGAGCTAAAGCTTGGAAGAGGAAAAGCGCTAGTCTCCTCTGCAGATGCCCAGATTGGCATGCGTGACACATCACTGAGACGCTGTCGTACCTTTGATATCAGGACATCATATACAAGCTCATTAACAGTTTCTGCAAATGAGGCAACTCTCTGAGATGCAAGTGGAAGTGCATGGAACCGAGGGTCTTTAGACTGCACAACCATAAGAAGTAGTTTTCTAAAGTTAGTAAGTTTATTATACACCTTCAATAAGACAACATATATACAAAGATTCCCAAGGAAACAAAACAAATCATTTTATTAATACTAACACCTCAATATAGCCCCCTAAATAGAGGCAGAACATATAAAACAGCCATGGATGAATTCATAGAATTTGTTAGTGATTCAACATTGGTTAAACACCCATTATCACAACAGCAGTTAAGATTCTCAAAAAGCTTTTCATATGTGATGACCTGATGCCCAAAGACCTCTCTTCATTTGCTACAATCTTTCTCCGTATTTGCCAAAGCAGCTTGACCTAAAAATCTACCTACTCCCTTGCCCCTTTGTAATATATTTCACATCATTTCATACAAAATTAATATTTAAGACACCATTCAAACAGAGATTCGTCAGACGACTAATAAGTTTAATTACAATCTTAAACAACCCCCCTTCAGCTGCTCTAATTCCTGGACCAATTTTACAGTAAACTCATAAACAACCCCTCTATTAGCACTTTCCTTAGACTACAAAATACAAGAGCATATATTGAGTTGAAAAGAAGAGATGAAACCAAATGAATTGTACTTGCCTGTTCTAAAAGACCAACTAGCTTTCGAGCCTTTTCAGGAGCATCAACTAAACGTACAGAAGCCATATCTAGAGCAGCTCTTTCATATAAATTCACATTTGCATAATCATTGTCAATGGATAATTGTCTCTGATTTGGGTCCACAGAGAATGCTGTTGCAGGAAGACTTGTACTTAATCTAGAAAGAGTAGCTCTCAGTGAAGCTTCAAAGACCGAGGATCTGCTCGTTAAACAATCAGCAACAGTAAGAATCTGCAAGGCCCCTTGTACCATGGACCATTCTTCCTCGTTTGAAATTAGGTCAGCTTTACGAGCATTATGTGTTCCTTCCTTCTTGTCCAATCCAGAATCTTTCTTTGCAATGTCAAATGTATTATCAACTCCACATACTGCTCTTAATGTTTTTAGTGTCTCGTTAAGCATAGTAATGTACTGCAACATAATGTCATCCAAGGCCACAATTAGCTCATCTGCCTCAGAACCACCAGTAAAATTTATACACCTCTCAACTGCAGCTTCAAGAAGCAAAATGACTTGAGGAATAGACTCCTCCATCCTCCTAACAGTTTCACTCAGTTCTATTCCTTGAGCACCTACTCCACGAGCAACAGCTCCTCTAAGATCTAACTTCCCAATCTCAGAAGAAAGGATGGCACGCTCCATTTGCCCATATCTATCACACAAAGATTTAAAAATCAATTAAGATAATGAAGCATCAAAGTAACAATTTGCAAATTAATCAAAGGAAATTGGCATGCACTACTGAGCTACAGCTCAATCAATGGGCAAAAACAGTTGAAAGCAAGATCATAATGAGTTTATTTTAAGTTCAAAGCCTCCAACTTACTTCTTTTTAAATGTCTCAAAAGGAGAGTAAATTGCTTTCATTGTATCAAGTAATACTTGCATTGCAGATTCTGAAAAGAGATGTTGGATATTTCTTGCAAAAGTGCTTGTCATGTTATGCAGTTCGATCATTGCATCAAGATGCTTGCTGTGAATCTTTCCTTTAGGCATATCACCAGATAACAAATCCAATGTTCCTGTAGATGTGAATTAGAGAACAAACTTTGTTATTTTAGCTGATCTATAAATCTGAAGCACCAACATCGGGCTAGCTGTAAAATCTACAGTTTAAAAAGTCACCTTAATCAGAATGATTCACATGACAGTTAAAATGCTAGTAAAGCAAAGAGCAATTATAGCTATCTCACAGAAAACTACCCCAATGCTAATTGTAAGCATGAGAGGGAAATTCTTTCTAATCGATGCTCCATAAAGACTCCCTAAGTTTGGACATAGTCCTCAGCCCTCTTTTCATCATCCAATACAACTTTATTGGCTAACAATGGCAGTTTCTAAACAACACAGGACCTATTTATGAAAGACATGTATCTGATACATGGGGCACACTAAAATGCAATTTATCTCTCCTCACTAATTGAAAAGTGTAACTAATTGCATCACACGAATAACACACCAGAGCAAAAATCTATCAACTTGGCACACTAAGATGCAATTTATCTCACCTTACAAAATAATACTGGGCAGCTAACTGTTTTGAACAAACAGCACATCAAAATTAAAATCTATCACAAATAAAGTCATGATTTTCTGTCCTGCCATTATACCCAAAGGTCGAAACTTAAAACTGTCAGTATTTTTAGAGTAGGAACTCTACTTGCCAGATAAGTCATAACCTACACGTAGACATGACAAAAAAAAGAGGAATTTGGAGGTGTTATGATCCTGCACCTTTTCTATTACTACTTCCATCCAAAAAGAAAACAGATTTTCTACAGCTAGTACGCCACACTGTCAAATTTCATTGTTTTCAAGAACGCAAATAGAAATATCTTATGAATAATTATAGTTTTATAAAGTAGATATAATATCAAAAGACCTGTTATAATACTTTCTAAATTCATAATTTCATAATATTTGATGTTAGAAGGGGAAAGGGAAAAAATTGCCAAAGTATGCCCTTAAAAATAGATGACTGTAAAAATGCCAAAAGACCTTATTTTATGCAACAATGAACATATAAAATAAAGATTTTGGGATGTTTAACATTCAACCTTTAGCTAATGCTTTTGTTTCAGGAACAGCATCTCCAGTTGCAAGATTGATGCGGGAAATGAAGCTTGAATTAATAGCCAACATTGTCTCAATTAACAGCTTTGGTACCAGTGTTGTATAATCATCGGGAAAGGCAATTGCGCACCTGCAAAATAACATGTGAATAACTTCTATGAAGCAAAATAAATGACAAGCCAAAATAATAAAAACAAAATTCACAAAGGTTGCCTGCTAAAAATCAGCTTTAGCTTTGGACAGAATTAAGAGATGAAGTGTTGAAGTTTAGGAAGAAAATGTAGAATGACTGCTAATATTTGGAAAACAGCAATAATAGAAGACAGTTACAAACATCCTAGAGGCTTGTTCTATCCAAGAAGGTAAAAGTAACTACAACAAAATCTTAATAATATACAGCATGCTTTTCCTCCCTATAATCTGCTCTAATAGAGCTTCTACCTTAAGTAACTAGTAACTTCCTATCTTATTAGTAAAGTCACTAATAACTCAATTATTATGCTACTACATAAAGTACCCTCCCCGTAGATCGATGCTTAGCATTGCTTGATCTTCATCAATCTTATTCTCAGAAACTTAAAGATGTAGCCATAAGCAGCTGGAGAAAAATAATATTGGAGAGTAAAATTTTTCAAATAATAATAACTCTAAGATTCATATGAATGCATGGAAAACTTCACAAAAGAAGGCAAAAGTAGCAAAAAATTTGGCCTTGCATGTTTTTTAAGGGAAAAGCAACTGAGAAAGAGACACAACAAGAAAATTGTGATTTTTACCATTTCCATTCTTGCTCAAGATAAAGTTGCAGTTCATCGTAAAAGCTTGGCAACCATTTGGAGAAAGAAAGGCCTGAATGAATTGATTGGAAGTCATTACTAGCTAGCCTTTGCCCATCATTTTTTTCAGTTGCCAACTTATTGTTTCGCTGCCTGGATTCGAATTCATCCCAAAGTTTTTTTATGGATTTGAGGTGAACCTTTGTATAGTACACTTCTAGGGACTGGAATCTACCAATTCGCACAAGAATTCCTCGCATCTCCTGAGCAACCTCAATCTGTATAGCAAGAACAAATGAGTTTATGAGACACAAGGAGCATAATAGGAGCAGACAATGCAAAACACATAAATACATTACTTTACGATTTGACAGGGCATCTGTCAATCGAGGCTGCACCATCGCGTCTAGTCTATCCTCTAAGACCTCAAGTTGCTTCCTCACATTAGCAAATTCAGCAACCTAAAAGCATAGCACCAAAAAAAAAAATAAAAAATCTTAAGCCCAGCATGACTAAAATATATTTACGACTAGTAGGAAGCAGCTAAACATCCTACCTCCCCTACTGCAGACAGGCAATGCCTCATGCTGGCTAATGTTTCAGCAGCCCGTGAAAGATCACCACTTGCGAAAACATCCTCCACAGTTGAGCTCAATTGGGTCAACCCAGCAGCATCCTATATAGCACACCAAACTTGCCTTGTTAAGGACTTGTCCTCTTCTCAGACACATCAACTAGATCATAAAGTACAAAGTTTAGAAAAAAAAAAAAAAAAATTATATATAACCTGCAATGTCTTGTATGCTGCTTCCATCCTATGTTTGACAGTGTCAACTTTTGCAAGAGCTGCAATAGAGTCAGCAGCAGAGCCTTCAGCCTGAAGAGAGTTAAGGCCAAAAAAAAAAGAGCTCTCATTGAGCAACAATTCTATGAAAGAAAGAGAGACACATGTAGTCAAAGCCTTTAAGTAAATAGCAAGATCAATACGATCAAACCCCAAAAAAATAAACTCATCAACTCAAACTTTATTTGACATTTCACAGTAGAGATGATCAGCTTACTTTCAATAGTGCATATAATTCTCAAGATTATACGTTGAAGTGAGCAAGACTAGGCAATAAAACTCTCTACAGGGACAAACAAAAGTTACTTTGCAGCTAATAACTAAGCTGGACTGTATTACACTATTAGGAAATGAACAGCTTCCCAAAATTATTACAGAAACTACTTTTTGGTTGGTTAACTTATATAGTTTAAATCAAGGCAATCTAACAAGGCTTTATACCCTCTAATTTGGTAAAGAGAATTGTTACAGAAACAGAGGTAGTTTCTAATATAAAAGTCCCAAACTATTCCTTTCAATTCAATGGTAATAGATAAACTTATTACCCTCAAATTCGGGCAACAACAACAACAAAAGGGCCACTATAAACAAAATTATTATGCGATAGAGTAGAGCCGTCAATTCGGGTATTCAAGTCGGGTTTGGGTCGGGTCAAATTAGGTCTCGGGTTAAATCGGGATGAGGTTATGTCGGGTCAATCTAGCTTCAGGTCAAGTTCAAGTTCAGGTTGGGTCAATTTCAGTTCAAGTTATAACGAGTAGTTCACCTTTTCGAATATAGGTCGGGTTCAATTCGAGTTAAAATCAGATCGGGTTCAATTTCAGGTTCGGGTTGTGTTGAGTCGGGTTTGGATGGGTTAACAAGATGTTACATTCGGGTTCGGGTTAGTGTTGAGTCGGGTTCTGGTTCAAGTTCAATTCTAATAAATATCGATGTGGCCAAGTTGAACTATATAATTACGCCTTCCATAATTTGATTAAGCATCATCAAGATTAATTAAACCTATATACGAGTAATAGAGAACAAAAGTTATATAAGCCGAACAAAAGATTTTATTAAATCGGATTGAGAGTTTATAGAAATATACCGGTATATAAGCTGAATAAAAGGTATATAAAATTTTATTAAGCCTTCCATGACTCGGGTTCATGTTCTAATTGGATGAGGTCCTAGTTCAGGATCGGATTGTTTTCGAGTCGGATATAATCGGTTGACGGTTACTATCAAGTCAGGGGCAGGTTCGAGTACAGGTCATAAAGTAATGGATCAAATGGGTTTTCGATTAAGATCAAGACAGGTTCAAGTCAGGTTACAGGTCACTAGTTTCACCCCATTGTTCGGGTTCAGATCTTTGTCCGTTAAGGTCAGGTTCTCGAGTCGGGTTAGTTTTTGACGGCTCTAGCTATAATCCACACTTTTTGAGGAAATTTTGAGCTTTTGGGGCCCGGTGGGGTGTTGAGACCCTAGGGGATATAAATCAGGGTCATATAATGCCGTTTGAAACCATATATGATCATTATATGTTGTCATAAAGAACGTGGTAGGCTTGATTTTACGAAATCAATGCAAGTTGTGAACGGGTAAAATGACTGTTAAGGGCATATTTGATGGTTTCACCGACCCAGGAGGGTATTAGGGACCATGGTAAACATCTCGGCAATTTTTATTTCCGGGCAAAAAAAGGTCAAAAAATTACAAAATTAAAGGCTACAATCCAAGCTTTTTGAGAAAATTTTGAGGTTTGGGGACCCGGTAGCGAAAAGCCTTGAGACCCTAAGGGATACTTCTCGAGGTCATATAATGCTGTTTGAAACCATATATGATCATTAAATGTTGTCATAAACATCCGTGGTAGGTTTGAGTTTACGAAACCGGTGCAAGTTGCGAGCAGGTAAAATGATTGTTTCAAGAAATATTGGATGGTTCCACCGACCCAATTGGACTCCCGGAGGGTATTAGGGATCATGCTAAACATCTCGGCAATTTTTATTTCCGGGCGAAAAAAGGTCAAAAATTTACAAAATCGAAGGCTATAATCCACGCTTTTTGAGGAAATTTTGAGGTTTCAGGGCCGGTGGCGAAAAGTGTTGAAACCCTAGGGGATATATCTCGAGGTCATATTATGCCGTTTAAAACCATATACGATCATTATATGTTGTCATAAACTCGTCCGTGGTAGGCTTGAGTTTACGAAATCACTACAAGTTGTGATTGGGTAAAATGACCGTTTAAGGGCACATTGGATGGTTCCACCGACCCAATTGGAATTCCGGAGGGAATTAGGGACCATGGTAATCATCTTGGAAATTTTTTTTCCGGGCGAAAAAAGGTCAAAAAGTTACAAAATTGAAGGCTATAATCCACGCTCTTTGATGAAATTTAGAGATTTCGGGGCTCGGTGGCGAAATGCCTCGAGACACTTAAGGTTACATCTCGAGTCATATAATGTCGTTTGAAAACATATATGATCATCATATGTCGTCATAAATGTCCGTTGTAGGCTTGAATTTACGAAATCACACTACAAGTTGTGAACGGGTAAAATGACCGTTTAAGGGCATATTGGACGGTTCCAACGACCCAATTGAACTCCTGGATGGTATTAGGGACCATGGTAATAATCTCGGCAATTTTTATTTCCTGACGAAAAATGGTTAAAAAATTGAAGAATATAATAATCCAAGCTTTTTTAGGAAATTTTGAGGTTTCGAGCCCGGTGGTGAAAAGTGTTGATACCCTAGGGTATATATCTCGGGGTCAAATAATGCCGTTTGAAACTATATATGATCATTACATCTTGTCATAAACGTACGTGATAAGCTTGAGTTTACGAAATCAGTGCAAGTTGTGAACGAGTAAAATGATCGTTTAAGGGCATATTGGATGGTTCCACCGACCCAATTTGACTCCTGAACGATATAAGAACCATGGTAAACATCTCGGCAATTTTTATTTCTGGGATAAAAAAAAAGTCAAAAAATTACAAAATTAAAGGTTATAATCCACGCTTGTTTAGGAAATTTTGAGGTTTCGGCAGGCTTGAGGCCCTAAGGTATACATTTCAGGGTTATATAATGTCGTTTGAAACCACATATGATCATTACATGTTGTTATAAACATCCGTGGTAAGCTTGAGTTTATGAAATCACTGCAAGTTGTGAACAGGTAAAATGATCGCTTAAGGGCATATTGGATGGTTCCACCGACCCAATTGTACTCCCGAAGGATAATAGGGACTATGGTAAACATCTTGGTAAATTTTAGTTCCGGGCAAAACAAGGTCAAAAAATTACAAAATTGAAGGCTATAATCCACGCTTTTTGAGGAAATTTTGAGGTTTCAAGGCACGATGGCGAAAAGCCTTGAAACCCTAAGGAATACATCTCGGGGTCATATAATGACGTTTGAAACCATAAATGATCATTAAATATTGTCATAAACATTCGTGGTAGGCTTGATTTTACGAAATCACTTCAAGTTGTGAACGGGTAAAATGACCGTTTAAGGGCATATTGGATGGTTCCATCGACCCAATTCAACTCTTGGAGGGTATAAAGGACCATGGTAAACATCTCGTCAATTTTTATTCACGGGCAAAAAAAGGTCAAAAAAAATTACAAAATTGAAGGCTATAATCCACGCTTTTTGAGGAAATTTTTAGGTTTCGGAGCACGGTGGCGAAAAGCCTTGAAACCCTGAAGGATACATCTCGGGGTCAAATAATGTCGTTTGAACCATATATGATCATTATATATTGTCATAAACGTCTGTGGTAGGCTTAAGTTTACGAAATCACTACACGTTGTGGTCGGGTGAAATGACCGTATAAGGGCATATTGGATTGTTCCGTTGACCCAATTGTACTCCCGGAGGGTATTAAGGACCATGGTAAGCATCTTGGCAATTTTTAGTTCCGAGCGAAAGGTCAAAAAATTACAAAATTGAAGGCTATAATCCATGCTTTTGTGAGGAAAATTTTGAGGTTTCGGAGCCCTATGGCGAATAGCCTTGAGACCTTAAGGGATACATCTCAGGGTCATATAAATCCGATTGAAACCACATATGATCATTATATGTTATCATAAACGTCTATGGTAGGCTTGATTTTACGAAATCACTTCAAGATGTGAACAGGTAAAATGACCGTTTAAGGGCATATTGGATGGTTCTACTGACCCAATTGGACTCTTGGAGGGTATTAGGGACCATGGTAAAGATCTTGACAATTTTTATTTTCCGGGCCAAAAAGGGTCAAAAAAATTGCAAAATTGAAGGCTATAATCCACGCTTCTTAAAGAAATTTTGATGTTTTAGGCCCGGTGGCGAAAAGTGGCGAAATTGAAGGCTATTATCCACCCCATTGTTCGAGTACAGGCTGGATTAAGATCATTGTCGGTTAAGGTCGGGTCCTTATGTCGGGTCAATTTTTTACAGCTTTAGGGTCACAATACTTTTCTCCACCGGGCCCCAAAACCTCAAAAATTCCTCAAAAATTGTGGATTACATAGCCTTCAATTTTGCAATTTTTTGACTTTTTTTCGCCCGGAAATAAAATTGCCGAGATGTTTACCATGGTCCCTAATACCCTCCGAGAGTTTAACTGGTTAAGTGGAACCATCCAATTTGCCTTTAAATGGTCATTTTACCCGTTTTCGTACATGCCTCTTGTATTGGCTATAAGCTTTCACGGGGCCTTTACGATGCCGGATAGTGTTCCATGAAATTCCAACACAAGCTCCCGACACCTCCTAAATCGCTCCGATTTCGTGTATCATACTGATAGAGTCAGTTCCATAATTCCTAGAATTAGTCAAAGGTACTAACTTCAAAACCTTCTGACCTAAACCCAGCTTAGCAAGCTGTTGTTTCAGGAATTTAAAAAAAAAGAATTCTAACATCTAGTACATGCTATAACAAACTGAAATCCTCAGTTACCAAAATTTGTTTGCCAAAGTATAGTTTCACTTTCACAATTATAAGATAAAATTGCTGGTTAAATTGGACCAAAAGACAATACTAGCCTATCAAGAAATAAGCTAAACCTCTTGATTCTTTCAAAGAAGGGGCACTTGCATTAAATTGTGGACAGTAGCCCTTATTTATTCATTTATTAACAGTCTATACTATGTTTTTTTTTATCAGATTACTGCACTTCCATTAAGTTTTTAGTCACCGCAATTCTGTGCCTTATGGAAGCTGTCAAACATTAGTTTATCAGTGTAGATTCTGTAATACAATGGCGAACCTTAGTTTGGGCTGGCAGTGTCCCAACCTCCCTTGATTTCCTTGGGTCATTAGATATACAATATATATATTGGTCAAAGTCTAAATTATGCATCAAAACATCGCTCTTGCATAGTAATTAAATGTTCAATTTTTTGTACTAGAGGTTTAGAAAGTGTAGCTGTTGTTATCTATGAACTATGATGGCAACTTCACTTACATGAATTCATACCTTACATTTCAACTGTATTGCTTTGTAAATGGAAATACAAGGCACATATCTCATAACTACAAGACTATATAGATTTCTAATTTCACCTTCATTCAAATGGTTTCACAAGAGCAACAACTATTCGACACGATCCGTAAATGCCCTAGGCCTAGCTAATTGCACTATTGCACACTATGTCTAGCACAAATTCATCTCAATTTTCACCATTACTAGTTGGATCAAGTAATTCTTCACACACTCATATTATCAAAAATACAACAAAATACTAAGTATATTAAATTTGACAGCATTAATTCCAATTCCACAATTCCGTAATGTATTGTCACTAATTAATATATGCAGTAACATAAAATTGCAATCAAATAGCCTTAAATTTCTAGATTAACAGACAAAATCAAACCAAATAAATCAAATAAAATCAAACCTGCTTGATCTTGGTAAGGATGGTGGAGATGGAAGAGCGGAGAGAAACGGCGTCGTCGCGAATACGGATGACGTCACGAGTGGCGCGTGGGACGCGGAGAATGGAGGCAGAACTTTGTTCTTCAAGAGAAGCGGAGATCTCTTCAGACATCAACTGAAGCTTCATTTCCAGATCTGCTAAGTGATTCTCCAACACATCTTGCGGATGACGCGCTTTCACGGCGTTGTTTATCCATTTTTTGGCGTCGAATTTCTCGTCGGAGAATGCTCCCAAATCTACCATCATTTTTCCAGAATTTTGATGAATTGATCGATTGATTGATGAAGTGAGAGAATGATCAAGAAATGAGGAAATGTAGGTTGGTGAATGAGTGTGAGTTCATCTGAATCAGAGGTTTTTGAGCTGGTTAAAAATGGAGGTTTTGAAGATGAGATACACTAGAGTAACAGGAGAATGATGGAGGAGATCTAACCATTTTAGTTTTTGGTAAGAGACGAAAAGGAAAAGAACTTTAGTTTGAGAAAACTAGAAACGGCCCAAGTCGCACGGAACGGGGAGTCGGGGGACTAGTCCATGTGGTTGTCGAATGGTTACGTAGTTTAGAGTGTTGAGTACGGCGAAATGGCTAACATAGTAACATCTAAGCATCTAGTTATGAACATAAGGTGTAATGAATTAAGGATCTGTTCACCTTATTTACACATATTTCATGTATAATAAGTTCAGTTTAGGAAAAATGAGTTCTAGTAAATTACACCTAAAATAAGTTTTAATAAAGTCTGTTCAGATAAGATCAAATAAGTATCAAGCGAAAAAGTTTTACTCACTTGAGAGCACTAGGCTAGCTACCCAATTGGTAGCCATTGAAAGCTCACAAAAATTTGTAGGAATTTAAGTATGCGTTTGAATTTTTGTCACATGGTTTTGTTGCTTCTTCTATAGCTTTAGTTCAGTCAAATGTATACAACTCATGGTTCAGTTGTGCTATAATTCCATAATTCCTAGTGCAATCTATGTCATGGCATCTATTAATAGATCAATTCTCTTGTTTTGGATGCTTAATTACTCGAATCGTCTATGTATGTATATCTTGATTTGTTTTCATAAAGGGATTTGATCTGTTTCTAAGAAGGTTAAACTTGTAAAGGATAATGATCACTATATCAACATTATCATTATTATTTATTGTTTATAGTCTGTATTAATTGTGTAATCCCTCAATTTACTCATTTAGGTTGATAATCAAAGATATCCTTAACTCTTAGCTAATGTACTTAATCAAATATTCAAATGTATCTAGTCGTATTCTATTGCTTACTCATATACATGTACTAGAATCACATCAATATAATTTAAGATTATCAACATTTTTTTTTCTCATAACTTTATCCTCCCTGACTAAGTAACTAATACTCGATTGCTTTCAGAGGCAAAGAGACAACAAAAATCTTAAGACAAATATATTATACGAGAGTGAAAATGCTTATGGTAGCCAAAATTTGGAAAATAAAGTCCAAACATGTGTACCTTATTAATCCTCTACATTATCCCAAAAATTACTTACTTTGTGGCTCTGCTTCTACATCGCTTCCAAGTATAAAACTTACAACAAAACCCCATAATCCGAAGAATAACAATCAACCCAACTAACCCAAAATATTGAAGTATTCTCCAACACACAATAAAGAGTGAAGATTGAAAAAAACCATGAGCAATGATTCCTTAGATAAGCTAGTCATCTTCTTAGCCAAAAGAGATGGCATAGACAAGCTAGTCAAGACATACCAATATGTCTCCAAGTTAGCCCATTGGCACCTCGAGGCAACGCAGCCCGAGTTGGCCCAACGGTTCAAACTATGGGAGGTGGCTGCGGGCATGAGTCGGAAGGCCTTTCGGAGTGGCCGGTCCTTGACAGGGCTCAACACCATCCGGAGGAACCCGGGCCCAACCCGTGGGCTGCAGACCTTGGCCGTACTAGGGAATGCAGGGGAGATGGTTTACTTCTTTTTTGACCACTTTACTTGGTTGTCAAGGCTTGGAGTGTTGGATGCAAAGTTGGCTAAGAAAATGAGCTTCATTTCAGCCTTTGGTGAGTCAGTTGGTTATGTTTTTTTCATAATATCAGACTTCATTCTCATGCATGAAGGGTTGAAGAAGGAAAAGCTGCTACTTAAGGGTTTAGATGAGGGTGAAAAGAAGGAAGAGGAGGTGAAGGAAGGGGTGGGGAAAATAAGGGGGGATCGAGTGATGAGGTTGATGGCGGTGGCAGCGAATGTGGCAGACTTGATCATCGCGGTGGCGGAGATTGAGCCAAACCCGTTTTGCTGTCATGCTGTGACGTTGGGGATTAGTGGTCTTGTTTCTGCATGGGCTGGTTGGTATAGAAATTGGCCTTCTTAAAGAATGTAGAGGTTTTACTTTTTTTGGGTTTACATGTAATTACTGAGACACTTTTTAATGTTTTAAAGACTCTAATGCTAGAAAAATTGCAAATACTCCGTTAAATGTTATGTGCAACTTTGGGTTATTATTTGTGAGATATAGAATATTCCAAAGTTGCACAAAACATTTAACAGAAGTAGTAAAATACTGCAATGAGTGCATGAGTTTTTCATCTTGGTGCCTAGCACTTTACAACTGTTCTGGACATGGTTGTGAACATGTGTTTGATTAAGTAATTGAACATTTCAAAAGGTTAATTTCTTATTGTAACGAATGCAAGAAAGATTGAGCGAAAACAGTAATACACCCAATATGTTTTCAGGATTCAGGAACTCACAACCATTGTTCTATTTCTATCGCTCACAAAAAGACTGCTACCAAATCATTAAAGATAGGCAGTAACCATTTTTTAGGAAAGGAAGTAGTGGTTCGAGACCACAGAATAATACGAAGTATTTCTATAGCTGGGGAAAGATGTATGATATTATTGATACGAATATACAGACTACAGAGTTGTAGGAAGCACTAGAAAACAGTTGCTCCAAATGTATAGTCTTCATCATAAATGTAACCCAAGACACTAACTAGGAAAACAAGAGGAGAAATCCAATGTGAACCTACTATGAACCTGACCAAGAAGAGGGGGGGGGGGGGGGGATGTAATGCCTAACTGTGTATACGACGAGAGAGGACTCACTTGCTGTGCCTCATTTTGAAGTCGCGTTATCTTTAAATACAAGCTCAGACGCGTTAACAGGAGGTGATAAAGATGGCATTGTAGCTATTGTGTACAGATTACTTCCAGCTGGTACCTTGGCAGGGTAAACTTCTGTTATTTCTTCACTCCTCTCATTTAAATAGACGACATCCTGCATGGTGAGCTGATGATATTCAACAACCTCACGTAAGAAGCGATTCTCACGAGCATAAAAAGAATTCTCTTGAGCCAACCGAGCCTTTTCTGCCAAAAGAGATTCCAATTGGAGTCGTATCTGAAATGTAAATCCAAGAGTCAAATAATCTGACTAATAATCATGTAGGAAATGCCTTAATTGAATGGTTCTAAGTTCAGAAGTGTACCAATTCATCATCTTCTGGGTTGTCTCCATTCTCCAAACTCTCTCGAAGAATCCTGTTTTCTTCCTCTAGCTGAGCACACCGCTCCTTGGCAAATGCAAGGTCAGCTTTGAAAGTTTTTAGCTCTCTAAGGAGCAGCTTTGTTTTGGCAGCCATGGCCATAGCAACCTGAAATGCACCAAGAAAAGTATCCATCTGAACTAATCCATAAACGTGAGAAATCCATCAAGAATCAAAGGATAGAAGATATGACACATGATTTGACTTCAAGTTTTAGTACTAAACATAAGATTTGAAACACCAAACTTATAGAGCATATATATAGTAAGTAGAGTCTATAAAAGCCTTCTGCCCTCCTTTTTTAAAACCTAAGGGTAAATGATATCCAATAAGAAATGAGAAGTAAAGGCAACAGTTAAGAGAGCTCTAGAGAGACAGACCATAGAAAATCCCTTAGTACAAATTATTATATGACCAGTGATCAAAAAGTGGCCACCTTACGTCGCGAGATGCCTGCAATTGGATGTTCAATTCAGTTTGAGCTACTGAGGGCATTTGGTTCTGTGTTCCAGATGGCTCCTTTACAAGTCCAGCATCTGTGGGCTGTTGGTTGAAGTCAGGGGCTGATTTTTTTCTGGCGTATCTCCGATTTCGAGTGTCCTGGATAATGTCTGCCGTGCGGTTCTCCACAATATTAAGTCCTTCCTGGACATTAGAGCAGTACATACATCAGTATTATTATTGCTCAACATATACAATTGCAAGCAACATGCAATAATGAGTCTATGATGATACCTTCCTTAACTTACACAGCTCCTCAAATTAAAAATTAAATAATAATAAAAAAAAAGAGGGCCCCTTTTATGATTGTTCCAACTATTAATTTTTTAAGCTATGTTTGCTAAGTAAACCTTCCAGAAGAGAAACAACATAGATTAGGGAGAGGGAGGGGGGGGGGGGGGGGGGGACTTGTGATTTTCTACTTATGTAAATTGGTTTATTAAACAGGAAACCAATTTTAGGCTATACAAGAGGATCAAATTCTTAAACACCAATGGGAACGAACTACTCTAGGGAAAAGTATATACTAACAAGTTAATCAGCTATCATTTGGACTTTTGGTGCCTCAAAAAGACAGAGTAGAAAGGGTAAAAAATGTGTTCTTAAATCCATAAAGGTTGTTGGGGGGCAAACAAACAATATTAGTCTTTTTAATTGCCTCCCTAGTTCTATCTTCAATATCATCCTAATAGTATCAGGGAGTACTTGTAACACAAAGAGATGTTCTGATTATGTGCAGTCCAGCTTCAAGATTTTTGTAAACAGCATACAGCTCAAGTTGTAAGCAGAATCAGGTTCCTCACATAAACATCTATAGTTTGATGGTGCAGAAGGTTTCTTCAAGTGACACACCCACTAAAACCGTTCAATGATGGACTTAACAGTAACCAGTTACTGGTTTACTACCAATCCACCATCAGGACCTGGCATCAGTTAATTTCCATTAAACCTGTGTTCTTTGAGTGTGTATAAATATCTACAATTTTGTGCAGTGAAGCTTCTCTCATGGTAGCTTCAGTTGATGGCAAATCTTTTCACTTTTATAACTCCCCAAATTACTTCATCCAAAAAGACTCACACATATTATATAGCTATTGGCCATAAATGGACCTTTCATAACACTGTACGGCAAAAATTGCTCATAAAAAGATCTTTCAGAAAATCCAATTATGTGAACCTAATGAATTTTTACAGCATACAGGGATTTGCATTATGGCACAGGAAGCTCTCCTCAAGGGTTTGATATATTTAAGATAATATCCGAGGAGGCGAGGACATAATACCACTAGGTGTCTGAGCCAAACGAGAATTGGTAAAAAGCCTAAACATAGCACCAAATGGAGCAAATTCACAGCTCAGTGTTTTATAAATTTCAACATTGTGAAATAATTACACAAGCTTACCTCTAAGGCATTGCCAAGATAATTAAACGAAGAAGCAATAGCACCAATTCCCTTCCGTAATACAGCTTTGTCTGGTTTTTTGCGGCCCTGCTCAGGTTGAAATCGGTGGCCATCCTGCAAACAGTTAATTCATATAATGAAAAAACTATCAGAATGGTATATGAATACAGAAGTGAGCATCAAACAAAAACAGAATTTATAACGTCTGGCACCGGACAATTTAAAATAAGATTCGAGATCAAGCAACAAAATACTCTTTTATGGGTATTTATATTTCATATAAAAATCTTTTCTATCCCTGCTTTTTCCCTCACAGTTTAAACTATCATTCTAGGATAACTGTCCACCTCTCATGTGCGATACAGGATTACATCTTTTCCTTATTGCTAGTGGAAGAAGAGAATTTAAGAACAAGATGTTTATCATGGGTTTTCTCACCTGCTGTCCGAAAGCAGCATTATCTTCATACCGACGAGCTGTCCTAGGGGCTTCAGCCTGTTCAGGTGGAACGTCATCATCAAGGACCGCTTTAGCCTTCCGAGCCACTGAGCCCCAGAAACCTTGAAACTCATTCAAGTTTCTCATTGATGCAATACTTGAACAAGTGCTTCTGCATCAACCAACAGTCAAATGCCATGATGTGCGTAATACAACAAAATCAGAGGTGCAAGGATATATCTCTACACCAGAATACCCAAAACTGAATGCCAGTATCCCATTGTAATACGCGATCTCAGTACATGTAGGTTTGTTCAGTCAGGCTATCATACTCTGCACCAGTATGAGTTGATCATACATAGTACATAGTACCACACTTGAGCCGATTGCGGGTTTTGTAAGATTTAAGCTTTGTATACTCCTAATTATATTTCTTTAATCCCACTATACTAACATAGTAACACACCATTCATTAAATAATCTATCATTCATTAAATTTTGATTCAATAGCAATGATTTTCGGTTATACTAACTCCATAATTTTAAACTCCGCATCATAGAAACATCAAATAAGACAAATTCTGTGAAATGATGCAGTAGTCTAAAATTAGGGTTCCCATCTGATAAAACCCAAATAATTAAATTAAAATAAAATTTAAAAAATCAGCATCAAATCAACTTTCTTGTTCACTTACTTCTCTCAAAATACTATCGGAAGTTCAAATTAGGTTCAATCATGTTTAAATATGATAAAATTCGCCCAAAAATGTACAAATTAAAAAGTATAAATTGAAAAAATCGCTAAAATTTAAATCGAGGACACTGAAAATGAAAATTACCTGAAATCAGAAAATTGAATTGAAGTCAATGATATATGAATAGGGGTTTATGTTCTTCAGTGATGAGATCTCGAGCTTCGTCAAAGTGTGGATTAATTTGTGAAGAGCGACGAATTCGTGAAGTTCGCCGATAAGACAAAGGGTGGAAGATGAGGTCTTCTGGACTTTGTGGGGTTATCGGTGTTAATGAATCAGCGAAGTGTTAGCAACATTTTACATTTTTATTAGTCTTCCTTAACCCGGATTTAGTTATTGTTAAACTCGATTAGTTTACACTAGTTAATGCTTCTAAAATGACTTAATTTTAGGAAGAGTATGATTTACATGATTAGGGTTTGGTTAAATTTTTTTGGTTATGCATTAACTCAATTACTTTAACCTAATTTCAATCATATATTCGCGCAATAAGTTAAATGAATTAGGGTGACAATTGATAAGTTATGCAATAGTAATGTTGGGCATGAAGTAGTAATAACAATTTAAACATCTTTGTAGCAATGGAGCAGAATGAATTGTTGTGCGTGTATCAAATTTTCTAATTGATAACTAAAGTTTGTAAAAAAAAAAAAAAAAAATTACCTAAATGTAGCAGACCAATAGCACAGGGCCCTTATCTTTAAAAACCTAAACTTTAAACATTGTTTCAAGTAACTCATTTGTTTTGTACAAATAATGTGAAACTTATCATTTCTCTCACACTATTATGCATCTTAGATTATATACCTATGAGCTTTCGAATTAAAAAAAAAAAAAGTTAGTGATACAATTGAAATTGTTAATAAGGTAAGTAAAGATTTTATAAGCATATAAGAACGATTACTTCTTGACAAGAAACTCTTTCTAGCAATAAAGTACCTTGGATTTGGTTTATGTATGTATCATATATGAAGTGTATTTTTAGTAGCTAAAGTTTGTCAACAAAAAAAAATTACTTAATTGAAGGTGCGCAATTGCACAGGGCCCTTATATTAAACATTTTAAAATTTAAACATTTTTTTTTATAAATCCTATTTGTCTTGGGCTAATAACAACACTATAATACTTTTTCTCGTACTATTACGTATCTTAAATTTCATACCTATAAGTTTTTGTCTAAGAAAAAAGTTAGTGCTACAAATCCTACAATACTATATTAAGCTAAGTAAAGATGTAATAAGCAAATTACAAGGTAGGATTGCTTCTTTTAGCATTTTGTTCCATGAGATAGAAAATTATCTTAAAGTTAAATTGTTTTCACACTAATTAAGTAATTATAATTTGACAATTTGACAATCTATCATATTAACTAGGGATCTTTATTAGCACTATGTTGTATTT
This sequence comes from Chenopodium formosanum, assembly GCA_024500155.1. Taxonomy (NCBI): domain Eukaryota; kingdom Viridiplantae; phylum Streptophyta; class Magnoliopsida; order Caryophyllales; family Amaranthaceae; genus Chenopodium; species Chenopodium formosanum. Next base: position 4,680,354 of record CM044861.1, on the reverse strand, counting down.
TTTTTTTTTGTTTGACACTATGTTGTAAATTGCTAGGTAATACACTAGTTTAAACCTAATTCACATGTCTTGAACGAAAATCAAACTAGACTCGAACAAAACTCAACCCCAACATCAAATAATCAATATATCATGACATGATCCGAACCAATTATGATCCGGGACTTAAAAGCATGTTATCGCGTCACTAACCAACTTTTTAAACATGCCACATGTATGTCCCCTATGGGTTGTCATCGTTCACGGTAGCACAGTCGTCAAATCTTCGTTCTTTCCCGCACTATAAAACTCGAAAAAGGAGAGAGAAATTCCAGAAATCTTCCCAAAATCAGAGAAATGAAAGTGGAAGTGAATGTTAAAGTAAAATCGAAGATGAAAGAAAAAAATTCCGCCATTGTTGTGCAACATGCAATTCTCTCTCTTCTCATTCTACTACTGGTACCTTCTTCCTATGCTCGATCAACCATTGATGAACCTTACGATGTTCGTCAGCATCTTTCTACTGTAACTAGGTTTGATCTCTATTTTTTATTGCATAGGTTTTTTCAATCTCTATTTTGGGGATTAATTAACCCTAATTTTGACTTTTCGGTGGTTTTGATTGATAATGTGGTTTTAATTTGGGATGCAGATATGGAGCTGTGAAAGATATTGTGGATAATGAAATTGTACCTTCTAATAGAACTGATGATTGTACACCTGTTCATATAAATCTTGTGGTAATTTTTTCTTTTAGTTTTCAATTTATTATACATGTATAGAAATGGAGACATTTTGTATGAATATTTTGTTTATGAAATTTGATTGAAGTAAAGATTACATATTTACATTGTTGTATGCCAGAACTTATAATTTTATTGTGTAGAGAGTCATGGAGTGATGTGATGTAGACGGTATTCGACCTCATGTCTTAGTACCACTTAAGACTTTACCAAATATCCATAAGACCATAAGTTGTAATTTATCCAAAATTATAAACTTGCTTCTTAAATGTTGAATGAATTATGTGTGTTGGTAATATTAAGAGCTCAATTTTTTGTGGTGTGGCATAGTTGATATGTGTGCAAATTTTTGGTATAGGTAGTTGTGATTGTGCAGGATTCCAACTTTCCATGTCTTTTTTTGGGTGTCAAAGATTTGACATGTATGACTTTTTGTGCTGGGTTTTATTCTCATTCAGCTAAGTTATTGCCATTTGAAGGTTTTGCAGCTTTGGGATTTTTACTGTGGTTTTTTTTTCCCCCTTCTTTTTCTGTTAATAATGTTTCTATCTATCTAAGCCTATAAATAATTAAGGGTAACTAAGTTTGAATTTACCAAAAGATTGTATACCTGATTCCTGTAAATGCTGACTGATGTGTTTATTAATTATTACATATTTTTTATGGCCAAGGTCATAGTGTTGATGGAATATTGGAATGTGACGGACTGCACGTCATCGGATTGTAAAAGTTTTGGTTGGTTTAAAATTGATGTTTACTTTCTACCTATTTGACTCTTGTGCTACTGTCTTGGCCTGAATAATGCTTAGTGTACCAATCAGGTTCCAAAGTAATGCATGTGTTTGATATGCAAGGTACTTGGGTATGGCATGTCATTTTGAGATGTGAAACTTTGCTTGGTTCATAATTTCTCTTGGGCTGGGATTCAATCCAAGTGTATGCAATTTGGATGAACTTGGAATGTCCCTTGTTTTGACGGGTTTTTTCAATCGAATTCTTGTACTCATTAGCTTTTTCTTACTCATGTTTGTTAGCTGCAAAGATATTTACAGTGTATTTGTCATTTGTTCAAAACTAATCTACATCAAATTCATAGGCGAGGCATGGAACAAGAGCCCCTACTAAGAAACGAATTAGGGAAATGGATAGGCTAGCCTCCTCACTGCAAGCACTTATAGCAAATGCAAAAGAACGCAAATTATCTTTGGATAATGTTCCTGCTTGGCTATTTGAATGGACATCTCCATGGAAGGGAAAGGTAACAGGTGGCGAATTGATTGTCAAGGGAGAAGAAGAACTCTATGATCTTGGAATCAGGATTCGAGAAAAATATCCAAATCTATTAAATGATGATTACCATCCTGACGTGTATACAATAAAAGCAACTCAGGTAGTGACTTGGTCCTTTTCAACTTTAGATCACCTTTTTTAAAATCCTTTTGATGTTGGATGACAGATACTGTTATTACTACATTTCAGTGCATATCTGTCTTCTTTCTGATATGCCATCCCATCTCTTAACAAGGGCTTATTATGCTAGTTATGTTATTTTCTACTAAACGGTTTAGGTTCCTCGGGCATCTGCTAGTGCTGTGGCTTTTTCAATGGGGCTTTTCAGTGAGAGAGGAAGCCTTGGGCCAGGAAAACAACGAGCTTTTGCTGTTAGTACTGAAAGTCGTGCTAGTGATTTATTGCTGAGGTTTTTTGATACCTGCCAAAGCTATAAGGTGGGTATTTAAAGCATAATTGATTGGTCGTTATTACTTTGGAAGATGTTATTTTGTGTTGAACATACATGGACGTTTTTTAGTTACCTCAAAAAAGGTTTTTCTCAGTTTGTTTCTCAAATTGGCTTGATTTACTTGTCTTAGCATGTCACTTACATATTTGTCCTCATCACCTAATGATTCAGCATGGCAACTATCTTGAGTATACTAAATATGCAATCCTTGTAAATAGAAGCCATATTTTAATTTTTTTATACTCTACATAAGTTTTTTTGTTTCTTGAAGTTGGGTTTTTCTTACCATGTTCTTTATTGAATGCATGTGTGTTTTTCCATGCTGGTATATCTTTTACCATGTATATTTTCAATTCTCATATGTTGTTCTTACAAAGTTCCCATAGCATTCATATTGATGGTACTTGGCCTGTGGACATCTTGAAATCTTGTAATATGATCACTTCTGGTTTGTGTGCTTAAAATTGTTGTGTGTTTTCACCTTACTCCACTTTCTTCCTCTCCACATGGCTGTAGAACTACAGGAAAAATGAGGAGCCTGCTGTTGAGAAGATAAAGGAGCCTATTTTTAATGATATCACTCATGCCTTAATCGGACGCTATGGATTAAATTTCACCAGACAAGATATATCTTCTCTCTGGTTTTTATGCAAGCAGGTGTGTGTTCATGCAAAATCACAATTTATCAGATGTACAGTAGATATCTGTTTTTCTAATTATGTGACATATTGCTTTTGTTATGGCAGGAAGCATCATTGCTAGACATAACTAATCAAGCTTGTGGTCTTTTTAATCCAACTGAGGTACATGGACTTGTAGTTCTACCTTTGTTGCTATTGCTTTATTTTCTATGGTTTTTTTCTTATGAATGATCCATTGAGTATTAGAACTATAAGTGGCACCAAAAAGGATTAGACCCACATACATCTACATATACATTTTGCTGACATTGTGAGAAGGTATATGCTAATGTTGTTGTGCTTTCCTTTTTTAGCAACTTAACCTGTGCTGTATGAATGCAGATTTACCATCTGCATGTAAACTTTAGTAGAGCTCTTCTATACTCCCTCTTTCTTTCTTTCTTTCTTTCTTCTTCTTTTTTTTTTTTTTTTTTTTTTTTTTTTTTTTTTTTTTAAAAAAAAAAAAAAAAACTCTTGATATCTAGTCCTTTGTGCATGAATTAAGGATAGCTACATTTAGTTTATTTCATTCTCTAATTAATACTTTTCCTAATCAAATAAAATGATTAATTCTAGACCTTCCTTTTCTTACTTGCTTCTCTTGGGAATTGAATAAGCTCTCTTTCCTTTTCTGTTCAAGGTGCAAAAGGTTGGAGTAAAGTAGTTATGGCTTTCATTATAACTAATTAAAGGAGAGCTTTTTTTTTCCCCCCTGAATTAGTACCCTTAAATATATACACTATCTAGCAGGGCAGCAAATAAAATATCCTAATGCATTATATAATGATTTGGACGGAATTATTTAATTATTTTTATAATGTTTTGTTATTTGCAGCTTGCTCTGCTGGAGTGGACAGATGATCTGGAGGCCTTTGTGTTGAAAGGATATGGAAAATCTGTGAACTACCACATGGGATTGCCTTTGCTTAAAGATGTAGTTGAGTCCATGGAGCTTGCTATCAAGGCTAATGAAGGTACATAATTTTATTTTGGTTTGTATTTTTTTTTTTTTTTTTTTTTTGGTTGCATCCTCTTCTGGAGTAATATAGGTATTGAGTAATAAATTAATTGTCACAAAGCTTGAAGAAGAAGTCAGTCAGTTTGTTAGAAGGGAAATCCTATGAATAGAGCTAATAAGAAAAAAAAAATTATGTTGAATATTGATTAAGTATCTTGATTTTAGCTTAGTTAAGCTAATTTGGGAGAGAATCCACTTCTCGAAAGTGGGAATATCATTTGTAAGTGGTGTAATTCAGTTTACTAATCAATTAAACTCCTCCTCTTAAATTTATTCTTGCATTTAGCTGTTAAATGCAGTCCAAACCTATGGTAATTCGTAGCAATTTTCACTGCTTATTATGTTCAACGAAAATTAGTGAAGTTTCTTTCCCCAATGATGGATTATGCATTTTTTTTGTGTGTGTGTGTGTGTGTGCGCGCGCGCGCGCGGTTACTTCTGAGTTCTGAGTGGTGCAATATTGTCTAATTCTTAGAGTCGACAATGTTGAACTTTTAGCCTTAATTAATGTTGATTTTATCTCAATTGTACATTTTCTTGTGATTTTCAGACGTAATGTTCAAATTCACTTTGTTATGCCTGTTTGTGTCGTGTCACTGCTTCAAACATTCTCTCTCCAATGCCTGTAACCTAAAATGTTGCTACTTACCCGAAAATTGTCTTCAGCCTTTAGTTTAGCCATTTTTTGGAGAGGTTGAGAAATCAGGAACTTTTGATGGTCTAATGTACAAAGTTAAAACTTCTACGACAACCTGTTTGTTAATCTGAGTGGTGGGAATGGTTCCCTTGGACCTTAAGGGGATAATGAACTTGTAGAGCTGACATTTCCATGTCCTTTATAGATGGAATCTTGCTTGTGTGATAGTGTCTGTTCATATTTTCTACGTATGATATTGTTGATATTTTAGATTCTTACTCTAGCCTCACTTATATGCTCAAACTTGTCATGCAGAAGCTCTGCCCAGTGGGAGTTATGAGAAGGCAAGGCTTCGATTTGCTCACGCTGAGACTGTGGTTCCATTCTCATGTCTTCTTGGTCTCTTTCTTCAAGGATCTGGTGAGGATAGAATCTTAAGATCTTGTTGCCCTGCTCCCTACCTTTTACCTCTAGAAATATATTTCTGTGATTATATTGGTGGTGGACTGGTGGTCTTACTTGGTGTTATTCTTTGAATAATTCACAGAATATAATCTCATTCTTAAGGAAAAACCGTTGGAGCTCCCTCCTATGCCTCCCAAAAGGCGAACTTGGAGGGGTAGTGTCGTGGCTCCATTTGCTGGGAACAACATGCTTGTACTTTACAGTTGTCCTGCCAGAAAGAGCAAGTATTTTGTTCATGTACTGCATAATGAGCATCCAGTACCTTTACCGGTAAGCTTCAGTTAGCTGTGGCTAAAGTATACATTGGGTTGCACATTGTAGGATATTAGCCAAATAAGGATTTGTTCAGCATTTGCAAAATAGGGGGAATGAAATGACTTTGTTCTCTTTCTGTCTTTAAAGCTATGCATGCACTATTGCCACTTTTTGTCTATATAATACTAAAAACTAATTTAAGTGCAGCCAAGCCTATAGAAAACACAATTGCTGCTCAATAGAGGGTGTATTTTTATTTTTTATTTTTTCCTACTCAAAACTTTCTGGTGTTGCACCTCCAAACATTATGGCTCCAGAACAATGCAGCTCCTCTTGTATCCCCGTCTTTATGTTGCCTTTTTTTATTGGGTCCCTTTTCATTTGCTACATCGTCAATTCGTCATATGGTATGTTGGTCCTCTCATCTTTTTCTGCAGTTATCCACACACCCACCCACTTTTCTCTCTACTATTTTAATTAATTAATTTATTTATTTTAATTATTTTCTCCTTAAGAGCCTTGTACAACCTTTAGACTGTAGTAAATAGGAATGGAGGGGGAGTGCATAATTGCTTCATGGTTCTATTAAACTGTAGACTGTAATTCTGTGCTTCCGTCTTGCTTATCTTCTGATTTCTCTGTATTTTAGTTATTTTTGTTAACATTTGATACTGTTGACTTGTTTGAACAGGGCTGTGACAACTCTGACTTTTGTCCATTTGAAGTTTTCAAGGTAACTACTGCATCAATGTGTATGCTATCGTTTGTTAGGAACCTCACCTCTCAGTCATCGAATTGCTTTTGTGTCTTTTAGGAAAGGATACTTGAGCCTCACATGAAGGATGATTATCAGGCCATCTGCACGGTGAAGGATGTTGTGCCAGAGCCTGCATACAGCAAGTTTTCATCGCTGTTTGGTTGGCTGTTCTCCTGGCAGGGTAATGCAAAGGATTCTGACAAAGCCGACTTATAATGGGCCTCATTCCTATAAAGGGGTTCTGCCTACTCTTGGATTTGATACTCTATCTGAACAAGTCATCATTTGATTTTCAGCTGCTGGATCCATATAGCAGAGTTGTTTTTTGGTTGATCTTTCTGCTCTTCTGCATTGATTTCGGAACACAAATATGGAAGCATCAGCAACTTCACTATGCAGGACTGCTGTTGGCCTCAATGTTAGATCTGGAAGTTCAGTTCTTAACAAATGAAGAGTGATTTACCTGGTGACAGTGATGGGAGTGAACTTGACCGATGCTTGCTGCCTCTACGCCTCTACCTAGCTGTGTTTTATACTGAAGAATGTTAACTTGATTTTAATTATTCCAATCAAAATCCTTTTTTTTTTCTTTTTTTTTTTTTGCGACTTCGAGTACGATCATAGTGGAAAGACAACATCTGTTATAATCCTGAAATTTTTTAGAAATTGCTAGAAGATGTGTATGTTGCATCAGAAGTTTGAAAGCCATTAATTTGGACATCGGTCTCTTCAGTCTAGTTTCATGCTTCATCTTCGATTTTATAGAGAGGTGCACTAGACCTAGGATTAAGAATTATCATGTTGCCAATGCAAAGGATGATTGTGTTCTTTTGAGGATGGTATAAACAAAATCAATTCATTTACAAGTAGAATTGATTTTGGCTATGTAAGAAAAACATAGAAAACTGTGTCTCATAGAGGGTATGTCGTGTTCTCAACTAGGATATGCAAAATTATTTCCTTTGCAAGGCTTTAAAAACATCTAGTCATTTTAAATGTTTGTTATTCAACAATCAGTTAATTGTTCATAAAATATTACTTTACTAATCAATCTATACTTATATATTAAATAGCGTTCCTAAAACACATAAGGTTTTTATTCTACGTTAATCATTAAGTTATTAAGAGTTTATTAGTCTCTCAAAAAAAAAAAAAATATTAAGAGTTTATTAGTATCTAAATCATTAAGGATTATTTCTTTATCATTCAACCAACGACAAGTCGACAATATATAAGTTATTGGGTATTCAGAAATCGAAATTATTCGTATATAATTTAGCACGATAGACATTCAGAAGTGGTCATTTACATAGAAATGTACCTCTAATGCAAAGTCAAAGCACATTATTTATTCAGAAGTGGTGATTATTTCTTTTCTTTGTACCGGTTTTTCCCTCTTTTGCACCACAAAAAAAAAAAAAAAAAAAAAAAAAAAATTCTTCACGTTACCCATCTTAGCAAGTTAATTCCCACTTAGTTTCATGATTATTATATCATTACACTTGTTAAACCCCCCATCCCAAAAAAATGCTATCCAAAAATAGTAAGTTTTTTTAAAGCCTTGTATGCATTTTAAATGGGTATTTTGTACTCGTGCTCAAAAAAAAAAAAAAAAGGCATTTTGTATACAAAAGGATGTATTATCTTCGCTTTACAAAATATAATTTTAAATCTGATAAATAAATTCATAAAAATTTTAATATGGTCTAATGATTAGTTCTAATAAGGTTTACTTTGGCATGAAATCAGGTTTAAGAATTTGCAATCAAATTCAATAAATTAAATTGAATTGCAATCAGGTCTAATCAGATCAAATAAGTTCGATTAGGTAAAGGAATGCACTCATATTATTAATCTCAAATCATATAAAAGTTGAAATAAGTTTTTAAACCGACCCAAATAGGGAATTAATTTACATTAAAGCAATTTTTTAAAAAAATCATCTGTAAAAATTTGTGTCTTTCAAGTGATCTTCTATAGATTAACTTTGATCATTAGTAAGAAACTACTCCGTAGTAGATTTTAATGGAAGAGTTAAAAGCATCAATCACAATTAATCTACTTAACCTATTCATCTTCTTCCTCATAAAAACCTCCCTTTTGAAACCAAAACCCAAAAATCTTCATATCCAAAATTCAATCGTTGACTTTTGCCTTTTGATTTCCAAAACAAAATTAAATTTACTCAATAATTATCACTCCTAAACGGCTAATTTGCCTAATTATCTTCACTTCACTTAATTTTTTCTCTATATTTAGGCAAAATTGAAGAGCAATTTATACTCTTATCAAGATCAATGACGATTCAATTGATATTAATGACCAATTTTTATTTATTTATAACAATTTCAAGATCAAGCAATACCCACACATATTACAATATTCAATTTTCTTTCAATTTTAACTCAATTCAAAAGGTGAAAAAAACATTAATGGAAGCACTCTAAATTCTGGCGAACTGTTCTTGTTCGGTGAATCTGGAGTAATCGAATGGGTAAATATGCATAATTTTTATGATAGTATGATTCTGGTTGTGAAAAACCTAAAAAAAAATTATTTTATTATAATAATATTTTTAACCTTTTATAAATAGTTCTTTAAAATTTAAGGGCCCAATTTTTATAATTAGAACCGGGCCACCAAATTGCCGGAAACGGCCCTGACCCAGGGCATCGCCTGGGCCACAAACTAGTATATATATTATATTTGAAGTTAAAGCATATCCCTATCTATATATCACAAGACTTTTGGCTGTATTTATTTAATTAGTGTGAAAGATCAGACTTCCTACAAAATTGGTATTCTTTGTAAAGTACATTATTTGCATTGATGATTAGAAGTAGAATAATATTTAATACAAAGTTGACCCAGATTTAATTAAGGATTAGAGCTATTTTTTAATTTTTTTGGAAAGTAGATGAGGATAAACAACATGTCTTACGTATACTACACAATTTTATAATGATGTGGAAACTTCATGTTCTGATGTGCAACAGCCTTGCCAACGGGTATATACATCTCTTGTTCTTAGGTCAACAATGGAAAGTCTTAGGGCTTGTTCACATTTACTTAATTTTAGTTTAGTTTAGCTCAGCTCCAATCAGTTCAGCTCCAATCAGTTCAGCTCCTAATTTCTTCTCTCATAAAATACTCATTTCATTTTAGTTTAGTTCAGCTCCAATTAGTTCAGTTCAGTTCAACTCCAATCAGTTCAGTTCAATTTAGCTCAGCTCAGTTCAGTAACTGTGAACATGCCTTAAGTACTCCCCCCATTTTTAAATACTTGCTCTATTTCTCCACGCGCGGAGTTTTAGGATAAATTAAAGAAAGTAATAAAATATGAAGGTAGTGGGGTAGTTGAGAGAATAAAAATTGTAAAAATCAAAAGTAGTGGAAAAATAGGAGGAGAGAGAGTATTATGTTGGGTCCACTAGGTGTGAGAAATGAATTAAATACCGTAAAAGTTTTCCAAAAGAGGAAATGGAGCAAGTATTTAAAAACTACCGAAATTGAAAAGTGAAGCATGTATTTAAAAACGGATGGAGTAATAATAATGCATGGACATACTTATACTTGGTATTATATATAGGGGGACATATGAGTGCATTTTGCAACAAAGCAATATAATTCAATTTGTTAAGCATCCTTCCAAATTTTCAGATATAATATTAATTGAAAATCTAATTGCTTGAGAGAATAATAATGGTTTCTCTCAAACATATGAAGCCAATAATCTTAGGATTGGTTCTAATCCTCTTGGCATCAGGTTAATTACACACAAGTTATTCGATCTCACTTAGTTATATATATTATGTGCTGCATTATTCTTAATTATACTTTGTTTATCTAATGATTCATTCTTTTACAATTTTTGTTTCGATTTTGTAGATTTGACATCAGTGCAGTGTTGCACCAGCAAAGGTTATGAGTGCGAAAGTTCTAGTGATTGTTGTGAGGGATTATGCGGATTCGTCGTGTTCCCAGCTCTCCCTATTACGCAAAGAGCTTGTTGTTCCGGACCGTGGTACTGGCTCGATTGCACCCGCTAGATAACTAAGGCACAAGGGATCAAGCTAAGGATGCCAATCGATTAACCATCTTGTTGCTCAATGATCGATATTATTATCTTTTGTACTGTACTTCTTTCAAGTGATTAAAAATAAAAATAAAAAACAAATTAAATTGTTTATATGCATTACTTTTGTACGGAGTACTAGTTAAAATTTTAAATGTTAGCTCCCATTGATGTGTTTTAGTAACTACGAGGTACTATGTTACAAACTTTAATACGGAGTACTAATTTAATTAAGATCTGATTGATACAACTATTCTAAATTACTTTTTTACATTACTCTTTGCAAGATTTTACTGCGTAAACTCAAACATCAATGTCAATATATAAAATTAATAAGGTGGACAAGAAGAACTAAGGACAGGAAGAGGTAAATAGTAGAAATTAGGAGTACAAGAAAACTGATTAAAAGCATAGAAGAGCTCAACATGAATTACCATACTTAAAGGGTCATCAATTAAACCAAATTATGCCATATACTTCTTATCAAATAATTATTACATTGAGTTTATTTTAGAACTACTCAATAAAAAATACTCTATAAATTGCTTTAAAAAAAAAAAATACTCTATAAATCAAGCTAAATACTAAAGGTTTAATTCAACTAGTCCCAAGTTAAAACTTAGGCATAAACCATAAAGAAGGGCAAAAACTTGAATGAATATCATCACCTCCATAAATGGTTTCAAACTCCTTATTTGTCATGTTGTAAAGTCCCATATCATGCCCCCCGAAAAGAGTGAGTGAATTCCAAAATTGGAACTCATCATCGGTAAAGTAAATACAATTGCGTTTGCAATTAGTAATGTGTGATGCACGAATAGAAGTATTATTCCCCACAAATAATGCAACATCACCCAAGTCATTGATTTGTACCCAAGTATTTGTGTCAAACTTGAACCTATACACCTTAAAATGTATTGTAAGGTAATTCAAACTATCATCCTCAACTCCTTCAAAATCTATTTTGTGTCTGCTTACCATGAGAAGATCACCAAATGCATCCAACAAGTATTGTTGTTTGGTGCAGGGCCATGGGTCGTATGCTTTAGGAATAGGCGAATACTCCATTATTGTCGCGGTCTTTGAGTTTTGAAGTGCACTCATGTCACAATATCCAATTGCTCCATCCTGATACAAGAATAGTAATTTTTGACCCCAATGCACAACATCCGTCACCCAATCCAACATCCATGATCGTTTTAGTTTGCGTGTACTTAAAATTGTTGTCCATGCTTTGTCACCAGGCTTTGCATAGTAAGCGATACAACCTGGAAACGCACCAGGTAATGCTATAACAATATAGTCATTATCGGCTTCAAAGACAATCATCTTGTTCACAAAACACTGTCGTGCCCAAACAAAGTCGTCTATTTCATCCTCATAGTCGTTGAACATGGTTGTTTGAGGGGGTAGAGGAACTCGAGCTTTGGTTAGCGGGTTAAACATGTATATCTCTAGGTTAAGATCAAGTGTGACAACCCAACCACACGACGAACCCCAACATCTAGCACCATAAGTTTGAGGGAGGTTCAATTGGTAACACCTTTGATTATTAGGACAATATATCTTCCTAAGGTAATTATTCGAGTTATCTTGTGTGTTTTCGGGCAGCATCAACCATGGCATCGTCATAGTCCAAGTTTTTTTAGCCATAGAATACGCGGACTGCCATGATTGACATACAGAGGAGAAACTACATAAGTCTTGGACAGAATCTAGTTTCAACACTATTTCTTGAAGGATATTAACGGGTAAATCACTCCAATGAGCCATGTATGATTTGATAATATTTAGAAAATATAGAAGAATTAGAATTGTATTTCTTGATCCTAATATTCCACCCAACATCCATATTTATACAAGATCTTTCCTTGAGCAACAAGGAAACCAAAACTTATCTAACTTAGGAAACTAATTATCTTTTCCTAAGATAAACTATAAGAAAATATATCTTGTAATCAAATAATATGTCATATCTTTCCTAATATGCATGATTTGATAATGTTGTTCCAAATAAAAACATGAAAGCAGTTAAAGAGATGAGATTTTATGATAACATAAGTATATTTATAGATTTATACAAGCTCACAAATTTGTGTAGCAAGGAAACCTATGAAAAGTAGGATACTACCTAGGGCGTGTTCGGCAAAAGTAGCTGTGTGGGTAGCTGTTAGCTGTAGTAGTAGCTGTCAGCTGTACACCTAGCTGTTAGCTGTCAACTAGCTGTTAGCTGTGAATGTTTTAATTTTTAATAGTAGTGTTCGGTAAACTAGCTGTTGAGTTCCTAAATATTTTTAAATAATAAAAAAATTATTATTTCATTATTGCATAAATTATACTATCTCCGTTACATATTATTTGCAACGATTAGACATTTTCCCTCTCTACTTTAGGTTAAATCGTTGCAAATAATATGTAACGGAGGTAGTAATTATATTTTTAGTCAAATTTTGATAAAAAAATTTAAGGTGTGGTTTATAAAATAAAGTACATAATTTCTTGAATACTATCAAATACATTTGAAAGGAGAGTGTACAATCTATCAAAATAATAAATAGTACGTAAATAAAAATAAATTAGTGTATACAAACCTTTAAGTAAGAACATTTATTTTCTTAATAAGCTAAAAGTTACTCTAATGAAAAAATACGCATAGGTTTTATTACAATAAATAATATTAGAATATTAGACATGAGATAATTATCAAAACAAATTTCAACGTTAAAATTTTGATAAGTATTAAAACAGTATATCAAATTTGAAGGTTAAAAAAACAGATTTGGATTTTATTTTCTTAAATTTTGGATAAAATTCTACACCTAATTTTCAAAAAAAAAAAAAAAAAAAAAAATCACAGCTATTCAAACTTTAAAACTTTTAACTTTTGGCAAAAGCTACTTGAAACACTAAAAGCTACTTTCACCACTACCTTGCCGAACATGCCTAATTTTTATCAAGTAGCGTTTTGACCAAGTCAAAAAGCTAAAAGCTACACAAAAGCTACCTAAACGCTAGTGCCGAACACGCCCCTAGTTTCCTAATTCTAAACAAATTCAAAAGCAATTATTATTAAATCTACAACTTAAAAAATAATCTATTTTGTGTTCCATTCAATTTATACTTTGGGCTAATTTGAATTCGAGCTCCGTTATTTTGGAACAATGTGAATATTATTTTGATAGGTTTTCTAACATAGTTAGATTGTCATACATTGTAACCCTTATCAATACTAGTACATAAAAAATTGCTTCAGATTTAGTTGCATTACTAGATGAAGCCCGTGCGATGCACGGTTTTTTATTTTTAAATTTTTTAAAATAATCTTTTTTTAAAAAAAATAAAATAAAATTATGTGCTAAAATTTGTTATATATTTAGATAAAATTCATACCCGTGCATAGGGCTGTACACCGGTCCAAAACCGGACCGGACCTGACCCGGACCTGAATGGACCGGGACCTGAATCCTTGATTTTTAAGGACCGGAGACCGGACCTGAATCAACAGGTCCGGTTCCGGTCCAGACCTGAAAAATCAGGTCCGGTCCGGGTTTGGACCTGAATAGACCTGATTATTGATTTTTTTTGTTTTTTTTTAAAATTATATAAAATTGCTAACCTGTTTAGACCTGTTTGGACCTGTTTAGACCTATTTGGACCTGTTTAGACCTGTTTGGACCTGTTATGGACCTGTTTATGGACCTGTTTGGACCTGTTAGACCTGTTTGGACCTGTTTATGGACTTGTTTAGACTTATTAAATATAAAAAAGTAGCTTTACCGGTTTCAGGTCCGGACCTGAAAATTCCGGGTTTTACCCGGACCGGACCTGAAACCCGGAATCCTTAAATTTCAAGGACCGGGACCGGACCTGAATCTACAGGTCCGGATCAGGTCCGGTCCCAACAGGTCCGGTTCAGGTCGGTTTTCAGGTCCGGACCAGTTTTTGTACACCCCTACCCGTGCAATGCACAATCGGTTTTTTTTTTTTTTTTTTTTTTTTTTTTTTTTTTTTGTATTTATGAGCTAAAATTTGTTATATATTTAGATAAAATTCCTAATATTAAAAGATAATATTTAATATTTAATTAGTTTAAACTTAAAAATCTCATTCGCCAATTTTGCTTACATGGCATTTGAATTATTTAATAAAGAAATTAATAATCTCTTATTTAATTGGCTACAACAAAAATTAATAATCCTATATGGCGCGCTGAGAAAATTAGATCCTACGTGGTTCTCTAAAAACTCGGGAAAACTCCCCTTTAAAAATTTACTAGATGAAACCCGTGCAATGCACGGTTTATTTGATTTTTTTTTATTTATGAGCTAAAATTTGTTATATATTTAGATAAAATTCCTAATATTAAAAGATAATATTTAATATTTAATTAATTTAAACTTAAAAATCTCATTTGCCAATTTTTCTTACGTGGCATTTGAATTATTTAATTCTAAAAGAAATTAATAATCTCTTATTTAATTGGGGGAAATTCTACATGGTGGCCTCATGTTTTTAATTTTTCCACGTGGAAGACGATGTTTTTTTTGAATCTCTAAAGTGACATCAAAATTTTTTAAAGTTACAATTAGTGGCCTAATTGTCATTAAATGGGCTAACCATCTCTTAAATGGCTCATTTTTTAACTAAATTAAACGAAATGACTAACCTACCTTTGATTTAATTCATCCCCTCCCCTTTTTCATTAATGCCAACCACATTACACTGTTGATCGACATTGAATCAACAGAAATCCCAAAACCTTTCTTCTTCCTTCTAACTACATCAAATCAAACACAAACCTAGTGTGTGATAATTAGGGCGAATCGAACACAAGTGATTGTCAAATTTTTTCTGAAATTATTGAGCAATTGTTAGCGATTAAGGGGTTGGGGAAGATCGATATTTGGGAAATTTAGGGGAGCGAAATTTAGGGTTTTTGGTGGGATTTGAAGCAGAATTCGCACAATCGTGGACATCCTAGGAGTTGCTAAGTGGTATACAGACCTGAAGCAAGGTATGTCTTTAAATATAATGTATTTTTGATTTTTTTTTTGTACTTGCAGAAGTTAGATGCTCTGTTTTTGCTTGTGTGTGTATTTGTTGATTAAAGATGAGAACTTTATGCTTGTTTGGGGGTGTTTGATGTTGAAATATATGCGTCTGGTTGTTATATTGCAGAATGGATCAAGTTATGCTTAAGTTTGCTCATGGTGGTAATGTAATTGATGTTTTTGTTGAAGATGTGGATAAAGTCATGTGGATTGATTTGATCATTGAGTGTGAGGAGGGGTTTAGGAAAAATAACTATGACTTCCCTAAATTCCCTAATTTTCACTACTGTTATAACTTGAAAGTTGTTAACATTACTTCTGATAGTGATTTGATGAGTATGCTGGATAGATTAAAGGATAGGGCAGAGAAAACTATTTGGATTGGATTTGGGGATAAACCTAGTGATAGTGTTATTGCTGCTAGAAAGCTAGCTGAAACACAGAAAAAAATAACCCTCCTAGCCCACCTAAAAAGTTGAATAGTCCAGAAAAGGAACAATCTCAGACTAATGAGGGGTTAGATGATCTTGATCAAAATTGGGATATAGGAATTCCTAAAAGTGAAGATTACATCAATGATCTTAGGGTAGAAGCTGAGTTAAATTTCTTTGCACCACCTTAAGAGGAGGATGAATATGAAGAGAATAATCAAAAAAAAGGAAAAAAAAAGATTGCACCTAAACCTAGGAAAAGTAAGAAACTACCTGTGAAGAGAAAGCTGCAGTTAGTCACTAATTCAGAGAGCATAACCCCACAAGAGACTTTTTCTAATGCCCCTATTGTTCCTCAAACACAAACAACTGTCATTCCAACTCCCTTTCCTCCTGTCCTACACAAAATTCCTAGGACTACAGCTGCTAGGAAGAGGGGTTCTCAGAACAATAATACTTTGGTTGAGGCAATGGTGGTGACTGAGAGTGAGTTCAATGCAGCAGTTAGGAATAGACAGGAAAATGAAGCTCAAGTGGAGGATGACAGTGATCATGAGGTAGATAACAATGCTAGGGTGTTAGATGACAGTGATAGGATGTTAAATGACAGTGCTAGGGTTGAAGATTACATAGATGACAATGCTGAGCTTCAAGATGACATGCAAGTAGGGCTTGGGCAGAGAGATGACATGCAAGTTGGGCTTGGGCAGAGAGATGACATGGATGGTGCAGATGCTGAGCTTCATGGTGACATGGATGCTGATGGGATGGATGGTGATGGTGAAGATGATGAAGAAATTGGGGACATTCATGACTCATATGACCCATACATAGCAGAGGAATGGCAAAGGGAACTAGGTGGGGTTCTTTTGTCTGCTGTGGCAGTAGATGGAAACAATGAATTGTTTCCCTTTGCTTGGGTTGTAGTTCCCAAGGAAAATGCTGACACTTGGAAATTTTTCTTCTGGCACTTGAAAAAAATATTGTCAGACTCTGGGAGGGGAAATGGCTGGTGTATCATTTCAGACAGACAAAAAGTAAGTTTGCTCTTGTTTTTTATCCTTGGGTGTTAATGAAATGCAACTAATTACTAATATAATGATTGTGTATTTGTATACAGGGAATAGATCCAGCATTGAATGAGATATGGCCTGAGGTGGACAGGAGGTATTGCTGCAAACACTTAGCAGCAAATTGGAAAGGTGCATTTCCTGGCCCTTTGATGCATTCCTTGTTCTGGTTAGCCTGCAGTGCCACATCACCATTCACATTTAAAAAGGCCATGGATAGGATACAAGTAGTAAATCCTAAGGCTTGTGAATGGTTGGCTGATTTGGGAAACCAGTCAAGGTGGACAAAACACAAATTTGATCCCAAGATATGCAATGATGAAAACAAAACCAACTTTGTAGAAAGTTTCAATGCAACATTGGGTGTGGATAGGTGCAGGCCTGTTTTAACACTATTAGAAGGTATAACTATTGCTGCAATAAATTGGTTTAATTTTGATTTACACTGTTTATAACTTGGTGTATAATGTTACTTGAATAGGTATAAGAAGAATGTGTATGGTGAGGCTATCAACTAGAAGACAGAAGTGCAGCAGTTGGAATGAGGATGAACCTTGTCCAAACATAGTGAAGAGACTAAGGGTGTTGACCTTTGAATCAAGAACTTGCAAAGCTTATCAATCAAGGGAGGGTGAATATGAAGTGAGGGATGGGAAGTCTATGCTTCCTGTATCACTTAACCAAAAAACTTGTGTTTGTGGTTTATGGCAAATTTCAGGTTTGCCTTGTAAACATGCAGTTACAGCAATATTGGCTGCTGGATTGAACCCTTACAACTTCTGCAGCACATGGTTCTCAGTCCAAACATATAAGCAAGCTTATGCCAACTCTATTAACTCTGTACCTGATTATGAGCACTGGCCAGAGATTGATATGCCTACAATACTTCCACCACAAATTACAAGAGCCATTGGTAGGCCATCTAGACAGAGAAAAAGGGCAGCTGATGAACCAGACAAAGGGAAAAGATCAACTACAGTCAAATGTTCTAAGTGTCAGTCCTATGGTCACAACAAGCAGACCTGCAAGGGTGGACTCACTGCAGCTGAGCAAAGTGCAAAGGATGGCAAGAAGATTGCAAAGGCTAGGGCTAAAACTGCAGCACAAAAAGCTGATAAACAAACTGCAGAACATGGCACTTCCACATCACAGCCAGTTGGGAAGACAAGATTCACAAGAAGCTCACTTAAATTTGCTTCTCAACCTGAGCCCTCCATTAACACAACTCAGCATTCCAAAAAAGCTTATGAGGGTCCCACCAGCCAACCTATGACTAGGTCAAAGACAAATGCAAAGGGAAAGAACAAAGTCTAAGTTGTCCTGTCATTATTTTGTAGCTTACTGAACTAAGTCAGAGCTTTAGTATTGTTGTTTAATTTTTGGAGTCTAAGATACATATATGATCAGTATTTGGAATACACCATTTACTGTCCTGTTTTTTGACATTGCAACGGGCTTTTGATATCATATTTATGCACAATTTCTTTTCATACTTATGCTTTTCAATCTGTTTTCCATAAAATTGTTGCCTAAATTAACATAACCACAACAAATACCATAAATAAACAACAAACAAATGTAATAGATAATGACAGTAACAACCCCAATTTTTATTTATACTTAGAAAAATTACATACTTCATTCATAAAACCCTTACAATTTAGGATTCACCTACTTGCTACTACCCCTTTTCCTTCATTACCCTGAGTACATCATTTCATGTAAACAAAAACACAAATTACTAACACGAAAATAGCAACTCTCATAACCCTCTTAAACCCAACAGAGAGGTCTTCCACCATGTTGTGTATTGCAGCAATTTCTGAATTTGGTGAAGCATCGTAGTATCTAACATCATCTTCAGTAACCCAGACAAAAAACCCGCAACCTCTGATTTTTTCCCTGCATTTGTAGTATGGCTTCTTAGGATTGCTCATGGAATCAGAAAACCTAACCTCAGCGTTTTTAGGAGGGTTACAATTGCAAAGCTTCATCCTTACCCAATTGAAGCTTCCATCAGATGCGCCCCTGTTCCTTGAAGACAGTCCTCGAAAATTCATCCTTACCCAAGTGCAAGTTCAGAGCTTTTTTTTTCGAATGAAATTGCAGATTAAACCCTAGGAAATGAATTGGAAGAGGGAAAGATTAAATAAAGGGGAATTCATGTTAGGAGGGAAACTGATAATGAAAAAGGGGAGGGGATGAATTAAATCAGGGGTAGGTTAGTCATTTCGTTTAATTTAGTTAAAAAATGAGCCATTTAAGAGATGGTTAGCCCATTTAATGACAATTAGGCCACTAATTGTAACTTTAAAAAATTTTGATGTCACTTTAGAGATTAAAAAAAAACATCGTCTTCCATGTGGAAAAATTAAAAACATGAGGCCACCATGTAGAATTTCCCTTTAATTGGCTACTACTAAGATTTATAATCCTACATGGCGCGCTGAGAAAATTAGATCATACGTGGCTCTCTAAAAACTCGGGAAAAAACTCCCCTTTATATATATATATATATATATATATATATATATATATATATATATATATATATATATATATATATATATATATATATTAGATTTAATTGGCCACAACAAAAATTAATAATCCTACATGGCGCGAGAAAAGTAGATACTATGTGGCTCTCTAAAAACTCGGGAAAGAACTCCCCTTTAAATATATATATTAGATTTTGCAAAGGGAATTTAACTTGACACACCTCCATGGCTCCATGTGAAAGGAGCATAGCAAACTGTACTCTCACAAAGCATATGCCAATTGCCAAAAAAATTTAGTTATTACTATGTTACAAAACTTTGAATTGTTTAATAATTCAATTAAGATCTGATTGATACAACTATTCTAGAGTAATGTAAAGAATTACTCAGAATTCTTCATTACTCTTTGCAAGAATTTGTTTTACTGCGTAAACTCATACATCAATGTCAATTATAAAGAGAATCTCAATTTTTTAACTCAGAATTCCAGCAAAAATAACCGAGAAAAATCTCTGCTGCCCTCTCTTCAATGACTTGGTTAAGATGTTAAAATTTTGCGCAGAAATTATGAACATAATCCAGCATTAAGGCTCTTATGCATCTTCCATGATGCAGAACTACCAGTCTAACAGACACATTTTCCATATCAAGTATATCGGTTTTATATTTACTCCCATCTGATTACCAGAAAGAATCATCCGGGCAATCAGTTCTTCAACATCAATTATCAGCTAAACAAAATTCAATTGGTGACCAGCAGGGTCACCTATATGATTACAGTACATAACATTATAGCACATCCATTCATGAAAATTGGTGTTAGCAAGACAATCTCAACTCATATTCAGCTTCTGTAAGCGCTGCCGCCTCTGGTAAAATGTGTAATTTACAGGTTGGGGCTTTGCTGGTTCAGAGGAGTGATACTCGATGCTCTCCAAATACTCATTCTAGGAGTTTGAATAGCTTGGGCATGTGCCTCTCTAGTAATGAGAACTTTCCTCTTCGAATAAACGTAATGGCGATTTCCAGTGTTCCAGTCATGAATAGTTCATTAGCGGGCTAACATCCCAGTCAGGGACATTTCTGTAGGCATGTGAATAATGAGTGAATAGTCTATTTGGCAGAACATATAGTAAGATTGATGAACTATAATGTCTATAGAATTTCATTACGGTGCTCCATTAAATGAACGGAGCCAAACTCAAATTAGCAGAAAATCCTACAAAAAACAAACAAACAAAAAAAAAAAAAAAAAAAAAAAAAAAAAAACCTTGGTGTAATTGATACATATCAAAGACAACTGTTAAGAAGGGTTTTCTCTCACCCCTATACGAGCTTTCTGTATTAACTCAAACATATAAAGAGTGGAATAGTTATGAATAAGAATGAAATGTATAGGATACTTTTAAGGGAAAATACACCAGAAAACAAAAGCAGGTGAGAATTCTTCAAGGTTGATTTCATCATTAATTAAATTCTTTACAAGAAAGATCCAAGAAAAAAAATATATATACAAGGAGGACAAAATTGGAGATAGGGTTTGGCAGCTAACACTGAACTCATGTAGCGTATAGAGGAAACAATTAGAGATAAGGCATCAAGGCTAACCGACTCCGTAACCTTGTAGCATGTAGAAGACTAGGTTTATAAAAATAAAACTATAAAAATATTTCAAGCTCATACCAGGATTTTTGGAGATCTAAACCTTCACCACCCCATCAGCCACAGAAGACATCAGATCCTCTCTGGATGCTGACCGTCTACTTTGGAGACGCATCTGATTTCTATGTGGACTCCACATGGCACCCATGCCATTGTTGTCAAATTGCATTTGTCCTAAGCTACCTGATGAGGGACTATGTGAAACTCCACTGACTGCTGAATAAAGAGAAGAATCAGTGAGCTGAATGTTGCTTCCGCCAATCCAATGTCCATTACCAAGTGACCTTTCTAGATCACCAACAGCAGTTGGACTCAGTGGCATTTTTACTCTTGCATCCCCTGGAAAATCACAGATATTCTTATCTCATAATTGGTAAGGCAAAAGTTAACAAAACGAGCACAACATTGAAAAATGAAAACTACAAGTACTGACCAAAAGATGCATACAAACAAGCAAAACCAATGCTTTGTCTTTGTATCGTATATTTATTTAGCACATAATAGTATTTTTGGTGAAAAATCAATTTAGTGCAACAGCAACTATCTGTGACACCTACAACCCCAAGGTAATAGCTAGCCTACAAGCAGAAAAGAGGCAAACTTGACAGCTATACTAAAGTGTTTCAACATCTGAGATACACAGTATTGCTTTTAATTGGAGAGGTATGAAGATACAAAAGTTGAAGGACTGCATTATCTCTGAGCAGACTGACAGTTTCAGAAAATTCAAAATGATACTCTAAACAATCAAAGCAGATCATCAATATGCCAAACTGTAATATTGGTTGCAACAGAACCTGATGGTTGTTCTGTTCATTTACAATATGAAATTTAGATAATGATAGAATAAATAAATAAGACCTTACCTGAACGCTGGAACCGGAAAGGTGAAGATATATTGAGAACTGATGCTGGCGCACTACTAAGCCTAAAAATAGGAAGTTGTGTTCTGCGGAAAAATCTAGGCAGGCAATTACCAGCACATGACAATGCGCAAACCAACAAGAATGATGATATCAACAGCACAGCAAAAATCACAACAGGATCTATCTTCATCTCAAATAGCTGAAGTGTATGAAGCTCTGTTCTTGTTGCAAATGCCTTGCCAGCTTCAACAAGAGCAACTCCCTGTGTCCAAGTGGTACCACCAGAGCCAATCATGACCTGACCATCAGTTATGTGCAAGCCTTCCCTCAATAATGAAACTATGTAGGGTGCCCTAAAGCAGTACTGTTCGATAAAGGGCTGTGGAGGAACACTTTTATATGCAACTTCCCAAGTTTTACCACAAAACTGATGCCCCTTCTCCAATACATCATCAAGTGTTGCTTCTGAACTCAAGTTAAAAAAACGATAGACAACAAAGAAACCAGACATTGCATAAAAATGACCGCTAGGATGGGGAAGTTCTTCAGAAAGAGCGCATGGTTGCACTTCACAATCAATTCCAGGGCTAAGATCTGACCATTCTGACAAATTGACTGCAACCTTTGCAACTGCACTGCACTCTGCCCAATTTGGAGAGCCAACAAGCCGAACAGGGACCCCAGGTTTGCCCCTTTTGCCAAGGTCTTTCTCTCTATAACGAGGACTCCCAGCATCTTGGTTCAGGGAAGCACACAGTGAGCAGAAATATTCACTTTTATATCCAGAGTGTAAGCATGGATGCTTAATCTCAACATTTCCATGAATTAAGTCTTCCATACTCACTTTTGGCATCCCTTTGAGAAGATGAACAACAGATTTGTCAAAGGCATCATTTAATCCATACCCATTAAGAGAATAGGCACTGAGATGATGGTTCACTGGCCCAATGCTCAGGTTTAAGTTAGTTTTATTCAGAACAGGTTCCTTACTTTCAAAGGTTACTTGCAGTGATGAACCACCTAAATCAAGGGCACCAAAAGTATCTGTCTTTGGTATGGCCCCTAAGACACCTGTTTCATAATTCAGAGCTATCCAGCCATAATAAGCTTCCTCCATACCACTGATAATCTTTATCCATTCTCTTTGAGACAAAAACGGGGAACTTCTTAGAATAGACCAAGCATGATTAAGAAGCCAATCAGAGTCAGGTTTTGGCAGCCTACGAACACCAGCAGTAGCATAGAGAAAAAGAGAGGTAGTCTTATGTGAATTCTTTGGGATCTGCTTCTCAGCCCACCGGAGAAGTGGCTTTATTGCAGTCTTCAAACCACTTGAGTTACGTACCAATTTATCAAGCCCAGGCTCAGTCTCCATACGGTTATAAGCCCGTCCACTCTGTCCCTTTGGCTTCTTAACTCCCCCAGAATATGATGTCAAAACAATGGGAAGATTACCACTTTTCTTGTGAGCGACAGATGCTTCATATATGTATACCCGAGTCCCAGTACTCCCACAATCAAGCACAACATAAAACTTGGAAGGTCCACCAGACCAAAAAGTATAAAGAAACTGACCAAGTATAAATAAAAGAAAACCAAAGAAAAGTAGGCACAGAAAGATCATCAATATTCTAACCCATTTCTTACGTGTAAATGGATTGCTTTGAGGCACTTTATCCTTCGAGAAACTAGGGCTGGAAATATCTTTACGGGATGAATGAGGAGGCATTGCATTGATGACATCAGTCCCACCATTTTGATCACCGTTTTCAGGATCTAATCGACGATATTGAGAAAAGTCTTGTAATGATGAAGACAGCCTCATGTTGTTCATATGCCCAGGGCTGCTAAAATTAAAACCATGGCCAGAACCTTTTGGAGGTGATAATCCAGCTTGGATGTATGGGATGGATGAGGAATGCCGCATGGATGGACGATTTGTTGCAGATGAGATGATTTCTGAGATTTTGCTAAAGACCATGGTTTTCTAAAAATATGGGAGCACACTCATCTGTCTCCTGGCAACATATATATTACGTGCTGCTGCCAGAAAACAGTATGTTTGGGTATACAATGGGCCACTTATCCAGACCAGACACTAACATTCAGAAATCCTGCAAACAAGTTAATATCAAAATCATGTGTCAGAGTATGAGTAAATGACCATAAATTTCCAACAGAAAAATTTTGAACATCTAAGCTTGAGAAAATTAAAATTAATCCAGTCTAAAACCAGTCATTCTAATAATTCAAGATCACTGCCGAGAAATTCCTATTACGTTCAAGCATTTTGCCGAAACACATTGAAAACATGCAGAAATGCCTAGGCTACTAATTCTTAGAAACAATAATCTAAGCTAGGAAAGAGTACAATTTCAGGTTACTGTTTGTTAACATAAAAATGGCTCACCAGCTTGAATATGCCCATACACAATGGTAAAACACTCTATATGATTAAAATGCTACAGCATCATCATCATTTTCCTCAAAGAATTTATACAGCAAAACAATGCGGGTAATAATATACAGCACATTATTAAACAGACCATTGGCTAATTGGTAGGTTAGACTTCAACACATTGCAAAACAGATCATTGGCTAATTGGTAGGTTAGATTTTAAGACATTACAAAAGCTTTTATGAAAGTCTATTAGCATTCTTCACTTATTTATTTGCAGCATAGAAAACAAATTCATACATTCATACAGATATCTCAATAGAAAGACTCTTTACACAAAATTGAATCAAATTCACACCATAGCAACCGAAGAACATGTCAAAGACTCTTTTCAGGTCCAAATAAACCCCTACTAACCACCTTGCTACACCTAAATATGTGATGTATACCACAATTAGCACATAACAATTCACCAAGCTATAACAGCAACACACCCAGGTCCAACAATTACAATCCCAATTAACACCATCATTGGCAAATGTCGAGGAGGCGCGGACATACGTGTCCTTATCCCTAAGCAGTAGACATTAGTAGCTAAATTGTTTCAGCACATCATTCACATTATTTCATAGGAAATAAATCTCTAGAAAGCAGTCAGGGCAGTAAGACAACTATACAAAGCTGATTCCCATTTCCCAATTTCTCCAATAACCCAAATAACCCAAAATTTGTCTAACCTTCTCACAAAATGTTCATTTTCGGGTGACCAGGGAGCCGCAAAAGGGCAATGATGAATACGAAATTCGATTCGATCCCAGGTCTTGGATACCAGCCATTACACAAGATTCAGTCAAATTTTCCATAAAATTCCTATTGACAATGTCTCATTTCCGATACAAATCAAATCTCCCTCTTAGTACTAAACACAACTCTTACACCTTTTTAAGTGGGAATCTCAAACTAATTACTAATCCGTTCAAAAATATTGTCAAAACTCAAAACCCAACAAAATTAATACACAAAACAATCAAATTATCAGCAATTCTGAAATACCCACAACATAAAATCACGAAATTTCACCAGAAAACCAACTCTCACAAAATCAAACTGCAAATACATACATCAAAGTAATGAAATATAATAAACCCAAATCTAAAATCTTTATTGCAATGTAAATCAAAACCAACCTCTAAAAAACCGCGGATTTCCACAAACTATTAGCAGATCAAAGAGTAGTAATCTAACCCCTTCCTTTGAATCAGGAATTTGGGTTTAGCAATGCTAAAAGTGTGAAAAAAGGAGAGAGAAAAAAAACAGTTGGGTAGGAAAGAAATAGTGAAGAGTTATGAAATGGGGGCACAACCATTAACAGTGAAACTTCTTCTTTCGTTGTAATCTTTTGCTTGTTTTCTCTCTCCTCTTTTCTGCTGGTGTGATCTGATCTCCGGGTTTCAGGAAGATCCAACGGAAGCAACCCCCAGAATTTTAATTGTGTTTTAAAAAAAAATTGGGTTTTAATTGTGTGAGAATTTTGTGCGAAAAAGGGCAGGAGAAAGAGGAAGAGGTGTGGTAGTATTATACTTGTATGACCTTTTAAGATTAAAAGTCAAATTTATGAAATCAGAAAATTTTGCAATTTTTTATCCATTGTCCCTAATTGTGAGCCAAATCTATAAAAATTATTTTGGAAATTGGACATTTTGGAATATTGTGTCTCTAAATAGTCAAGAACTCAAGTTTTTTTTTTTTGATACTCAAGATTATATGGGTTGGAAGTTCTTAAATATTATAGTGTTGGTGTACACAACACTTATGAGCTGAAAATACCGCTGAAAATACCCTAGGGCAATTAATTGACGTTTACTTAAGATAAATTAGTTTTGATTAGTAAAAACAATTTCGATTGGGGGGGACTCGCACTAAAATAAGTAACAGGAATTCTTTTTTTTTTTTTTTGAAACAAAGAAAAAGTAATAGGAGTACTTTGTATAAATTTGTATGAGATTACAAAGGTTAATTTGATTTTAATGGTTGATGGAAAAGGAGGACAAAAAAGGAAAGGAGTGGAAAAAGGATATTTTCTTTGTTTACATATTTGATGTGATACGTAATAGTTAATAGGTGGAATAATTTGATTGGTTAATAATTGTTGTAAGGGAATTGAAAGGAAATTAAATTAATTGATTGACTTTATTTTAGAGTATCATTTTTTCCATTCATTTCTATTGAACTTGAAGTGTCAATATGTGAAAGTTTAATAATTTTCCTAGAAAAGGTCTTTTCTTTTAACTAGGGCAGCTAACACGCGCATATCTTGAAGGTTTTTTTGGTTTGGCTTTTAAATCACAAATTTAGTTGAATTAACAAAAGAGAAAATTTTCCTACAAAAAAAATAATAATAAAAAAAAGAAAAATAAGAGAAAATATATAAACAACTATATTTAGGTGGTATAAATGTTCAAGACAACTAAGGGTCTGTTCTCTTACGTTGAAATTCAGTTCAGTTCAGTTCTGCTGAGTTCAGTTCAGTTCAGTTCAGCTCAATTCAGTTCAGTTCAGTTCAGTTCAGTTCAGCTCCTAATTTCCTTCTCTTATAATTATTCATTTCAGTTCAGTTCAGTTCAGTTCAGCTGAGTTCAGTTCAGTTGAGTTCAGTTCAGTTCAGTTGAGTTCAGTCAATGAGAACATGCCCTAACATTAATGAAAGCATAAAAGTACATAAATATTTTAGTGGGTGTAGTTGTCTAAACACTATTCATTAAAAATAACATGTACATATTAATGTGGGTATGTATGTAAATACACATTCTGAAGGGTATAATTGGCATTACACTATTCATCAGAGTAGTTTTCTACTTTTTATAAGGTAGGGATTATTTATTTTCATTTTCCAACAATTCTATCAAAATTATTCTAACCAAAAATAACAATTAGGCCCTGTTCTCATCACCTTACAAAAATAATATTAAGTAAAAATAATTTCTGTTCAGTAAAAATAAGTTCAGTTCAGTAAAATTCAGTTTTCTTAAAGAAGAATTATAATAGAAAATTAGTAATAATAATTTCAGTTCAGCAAAAATAATTTCAGTTCAGTGAAATTAATTTAAGTTAAGCAAAAATAATTTCAGTTCAGTAAAAATAATTTCAGTTCAGCAAAATTAAGGTTCAATTTCAGTAAAAATAAGTCCTATTCACTTCAGCTCCAATAAGTTCAATTCAATTCTATCATTCTCTCGTAAAATATTCAGTTCAGTTCTTTCATTCTCTCATAAATAATATTTATTATGGCTTTAATTTAGTATGAGTATTTCAAAGTTCAAACATTGAAGTTTAATTAAGTAATTACTACTCGTAAAGGTTAATAAAGATATACAAATAAGGCCCTGTTCTCTTCACCTTATTTTTGCTGAAATAAAATTATTTTTACTGAACTGAAATTATTTTTGCTGAACTTAAATTATTTTTACTGAACTTAAATTATTTTTACTGAATTGAAATTATTTTTACTGAACTGAAATTATTTTTGCTGAACTGAAATTATTTTTACTGATTCTCTATTATATTTCTCCTTTAGAGTTACTGATTTTTACTGAACTGAATTTATTTTTATTAAACTGAAATTTTTTTTACTTAATATATTTTTTTTAAAGTGAACTAAATAGGGCCTAATTGTAGTACTTGGAATGAAATAAATGCGAGTTGACAACATTATGTTCTGAAGTAATGAACAAAATGCATGTATCAAGAAGAACGAGCCCTACATAAATGGTATCATGCATGCAAATGCATGAAATGTTAATATGAACAAAAGAAATGTGAGGATATAAACAATGAGGGCCTGTTCTCAATGACTTAACTCAGCTAAACTGAACTGAACTGAGCTGAGCTGAACTGAACTAAACTGAACTCAGCTGAATTGAACTGAACTGAATTGAACTGAAATAAATATTTTATAAGAGAAGGAAATTAGGAGCTGAACTAAATTGAACTGAACTGAATTGAGCTGAAGTGAACTGAACTCAGCTGAACTGAACTGAACTCAGCTGAACTGAACTGAATTTCAACGTAAGAAAATAGGCCCTGAGTATATATTTTGAGTCGTAGGATTACAAGTCCTAGCTTTAATTTAGTCAAGAAAGACAAAGAATTGGTGATTAGTTTGGATATTACTTATTACACCCAATATTAAATCTAAATTACTTGTAGTGTTTCACGGAATTCTATGGTCCTAAACAATCAAAAGTAGATTAATTCGAAACCAGCCATTCTTGATTCAACATTTATGAGAACACAACTTTTCAATTATTCTATCAAGCTAAGAGGATTGGAAGGATAAAAAAGAAAATTAAAATGAATCCCTTGTTTTTATGAATAATTAACCAACTCAAATACAATGTTTGACTAATTAATGTTATACGAGTACTTCGTAGTAATTTAGAGTACTACCTAAAAAAACAGAAACAGTCAATTACGTACTATGCACATATAACATAATAAGAAATGCATGGACGGCAAGGTCAACCCAAGTTATAAATTAACTAGCCGTGGTTTATATAACTAAGATAATTCTTGAGCCATGCTCATTTTTAAAATCAATAATAATTGAAATTTAAAATGAAATATAGGAGTTTTAGAGAAATGTAAGTCAATAGTCAATAATAATACTAAAATAATAAAAATTTTAGCAAAGTTGATAATTCTACACAAAAAAAAAGGGGGATTTTAGGAGGGATATTCCCTCCAAAAAAAAAAAAAAAAGTTAGTATCTTTCAATGAAAAAAAAAAAAAAAACCTAACTAATTTAGTATAGGTATATTGATACCTAGCTTCCTCTTAAAATAATACGGATCCGAGTATAATGGCAATATAATGCTTGGTTTTTTTTTTTTTTTTTGGTGTTTAGAGAGCCACAAGAGCGGGATCGGATGAGAATCGATCCCAGGATCTTCTGGAATTGGGAGGGAAGCTCTAACTTGAGCTATCCCTCACTCTCAATATAGTGTTCGTTGTAGTATATACAATTACATAAATAACTAATTGCTATGCAAAGAAAAATTAAAATAAGGTTGATAGTTTATGGATTCATTAACTCTTTTTTTTTAACATTATGCGACAACTTCAATTATCATGGATCGATTAAAGGTATCTAACTACATAATGTGATAAGCTCTATTGATTTGAAGAGAGGAAAAAGTAAAGCGTTGATCAAATGGATGTTCCTTCGACGAATAACCAATTGACTTGTTAGGTACGAGTAGAAGGAAGACTCAAAGCAAATGGGGTTGAGTCGTTGTCAATAGGCATAATGAATTGGATCAATTCCATAATGTGTGTTTGAACAAGTAAAGAATTAATATCTTTGTCACTAACACCAAATTGGAAGCTAATATGTCTTAATCATCCCATCAATTATAAGTACTATTCGTAATACAAGTAATATTCAAGAAGCATTTGATGAATGCTACGCTTTAATTGGTCCTAATTATAGCTAAATAAGTTTTAAGCAAACTTCTTCTATGGACCCATGATAAGGGTATTTAAGGGGGCAAAAATGGTTCCCACTTGAAAAGGAAAGGTTTGACTTGTAATTGAAATTAAAGTGTCCAAGGTGTTCATTGTCATGTTGTGCCTTGTGCCATCTGCTTATGAATAGAAATAATTTAGGACTAGTTGGCTGTTGGTGGTTGTCGGCGTTTGAACCTCGATTGTATTATTGTGTACTTCGTATTATAAAATGTTGATATTTAACAACCAAAAAATAATGTCACGTATTAATTAAAAATCTATGATGATTAATTCTAAAACAAATTCTAAATTTACAAGCCATTTTATAAACTTACTTTACCAATAAAGAGTATATTTTCCCAAGGAAAAAAAAAAAAAAAAAAAACTAATGATAAGATTGGTTAAAAAAATTGTAAGAATGCGTTTGCCGGGAGTCGAACCCGGGTCTATTGCTTGGAAGGCAATTATCCTAACCGTTGGACTACAAACGCTTATTTGATTATCTTAACTAACGTTGATACCATAAACTTATTTCAGTTATTTGCATTCATTTTTTTTTTTTTGGTTCAAAAAAAAAAATAAAAAAAAAACCCTGCCCTATTTTTTATTTTTATTTTTTCCGAAAAAACTGACAATTTGTTGTTTTTCCCCTTGTTTGTGAAAATTTTGTTAATTTTGTTCAACATGTCAAAATCTGGATTCTCCAAACCTAAAAATCCTACTATTGTACTATCTCTACTCTTTCTACATTCATTATACATGGGATTTTACATTTGATTTTCACTCCTAATTTGTGAACTGTTTTTCACTCACATTCATACTCATAGTAGTAGCAGGTAAATCAAATTGCTAAATTCCTAATTTCCATAATTTTTTTTTTACTTAAATTTTTATTATATGTCACCTTGTTGCTCTAATTTTACTAATTTTATCTGTTATTTGCTGTTATATGTTTAATGTTTGAGTTTTTTTAGTGTATGTCAATGCTAATTTGATTTTTTAGCTCATAACCTAGCTCTTAATCGTGATTAATTTGATGTTATCTTGATATTGTGATTATGCTTTTCTAATTGTATTTTGATCAGTTGATGTAATGGTGCTATATTGATAATTGATAGTTGGGTGAAATTGATAGATATTCAATTCATTTGTTTTAATTGTTGAGCAAAATGGTTAGAAATTTGCCAAAATCTGTAATACTTCGAATGATAATAAAGTGATTGTTGATTTGTGATGATTTGGGAAGTTGATATAGCATGAAAGATGAAGGATAAGAGTTAGATATTGGTTTTTTAGACTATAGTATTGGAATTTGATTTATGTGATTAATTTATTTGGTCTAAATTTCTTATATAAACCCATCAATATGGTACACCCTTTATCATAAACAAATCTTGTTTCTGATTTCGCCATTGCAGACACATACACTACAGATTTTGTGAGAAAAGGAGAACGAATGGCGGCTTTTGCTCCAGCAAGAAAGACCCCATCACCAGGCATAGAGATTTCTGAAGAATGGTCAGCTGCTGTAGACACCATAGCAAAAAGTTTTACCAGATCACTGCCTCCTGTTGTATTCATCTGCGGCGCTAAGAACAGTGGCAAAACCACTTTCTCTCGTTACCTCCTTAACACTTTCCTCCCTAGGTTAGATTCCTCTCTATTTTGTATATTGGCAAATAATTTCATTTGAGTTCTCATAAG
The DNA here is from genome assembly GCA_024500155.1 of Chenopodium formosanum. Taxonomy (NCBI): domain Eukaryota; kingdom Viridiplantae; phylum Streptophyta; class Magnoliopsida; order Caryophyllales; family Amaranthaceae; genus Chenopodium; species Chenopodium formosanum. The sequence continues at coordinate 4,648,816 of CM044861.1, read as the reverse complement.
TTATATGGCATTTTTTGGGCAGTTAAAGATTTGTCCAGATTTTTTGTTTCATTTTGTGGTTGTTCTGCTTAGTTGTTGGTTTTGCTACGGAGTATTATTTGTGTACTGTGTGAACTTGAATACTTTGGTAAAGTTGGAATGTAATTAGGGTCTTACATGAACCTCCTAGCTTTTGTATGTTCGGATTGTGTTAGTTTATGTAATGAACTTGTGTAACTGAAAATCATTAAATAATTTATGTTATAATATTAATAGTTTAGTTTTGGTTGCTGATTGGATTTTGTCAATCAAATTGGTATCTGGATTTGAGCTTATACTGATATTCTTCCTGCAGAGTTTATTTTCCCTTCTAGGATTCTTCGTAGAATTATTGGAAAAAGAAGTTTACATTTATTTGTGTTACCTTGAACTTGGGCATGCAGACTGATTAAAAAAAAAGCCATTGTTTCTCAAAATAGTAAAACAACGCATTTTTGTTATGTTTGCTGGCAAAGTTGTATTGTTTGGTTTTTCCTTGGATTTGGCTGACTTTGGAGCAACTACGTTAAAAGTTTTTGTCAGATGTTATAAACCATTGTGACATTGTAAAAGTTCGAAATTCACATAGCTTTTATTGTATTGATTAAATATGTGTATACATATGTCACTCAATGATATTATGATTGCTTCTGGTTGGCAGATACAAAAGTGTAGCTTATCTGGATACAGATGTTGGTCAGCCAGAGTTCACTCCTCCTGGATGCCTATCCCTTACTATCATTGATGAAGCAACTCCTGGTACTTTTATTTTTGGGATATATTTTTACCTTCTCTTATGTGTGTTTTATCAGAAGACACTAACTATTACTTGTATAATGTTTTGCCGTTTGTAATTAATTTCATTTCCTTCGTCCAGACTTAACAATCCCTTGTCTGAAGACACCTCAAAGGTATAAACACCCTATTGTAATATACACTTTCATGTCGTTTAAGAGAATGTTATTCATATTGTTGGTGAAATAAAAATTAAAATGCATCTGCAATGTCATATCGTTGGCCTATGTTACTTGGTGCTTGGGTTTAATCTATGACATTGTCTTTTACTATTTGGAGCTCTGTTTACTTATGCTCTATTCTTGTATGCAGTAAAATGACCATGTTTTGTCTGTATGCTTTAATTTAATGTGTTTGGTTGGTTGTAATACCTGATAACCTTGTCACAAAAAACATCGAACCTCTTCTGTTTGTCTTTACTATCCTTAATAGATTTATATGTGGGAATTAAGCATCGCCTGAAAATTTGGGGCATTTTTCAATTTAACTGATAAATATACCTCGGCTGAGAATGGGTCACAAGTAAACAACAGGTAAAAAAAAAATTTAAAAAAAATTGTAAAAGTTAGTATAGGGGGAAGATTTTCACTTGTAGTTTGTAGGTACATCAACTAAGCATCACAGGCACATCAAGCAAGCATTGGAGGTGCATTAAGCAAATATCTTTGGTAATTTAAGAAACTTCTATAAAAATTCAAATTTCAGAACTAAACCTGCTAGCTTGGTGATTGAAGATGTAACTCAAGTGACTGATGTCAGCAGAACTTTGGCTAATGTTAACTTCCTAATGAGAGGCAATCAACCATAATATTGAACATTACACTAAGTAGAAACAAGCTGATTCTGCACACCCAGACATTAAAATGTGATAGAGATGTGGAGCATTGAAGGGATTGCTTTGTAATCCTACACATTATAATTGAGCTTTAACAGATTCTTATCAATTCCCACTCAACTCTTTCTCTCTCTACTAACTTGAGAGCAAAAATATTTATAGGTTTGGTTTGGTTCGGTGAAAGAAGGATCCAGATGCTTGTATGCGTAGCTATGTATTTTTTGACTGTTTGTTAACTGCTACCTTATGCCGTTGCTTCTATTTTGTGTACTTCATTGGTTGCTAGCATCACTTTAGACAGATCAGTGCTGATTTTTTTTTTTTTTTTTTTTCATAATTTTGTCTTTAAATATTGTGCTAATCTTGAGATATGATCATTTATAGCTGTTTCTTTGTTTGGGTGTCTGCAGATGCTATTTCTTTGGAGATGTTTCTTCGAAAAGGGACCCTGAAACATACCTGAATTGTATGTTTGCGTTGTATGATCACTATAGAAAGGACCTAAGGATTTCATGTAAGAATGGAAGCCCTGGTGCAGCTGAGCTGCCCCTTATTATTAACACGCCTGGTTGGGTTAAAGGTAGGCCGTGAAATTCTCTCTCTCTTCCCCTTGAATATTGTACTTTTCTTCTTCTTTGGGAATGCTATAAATGTGTTATTCACATTCTTATTGTACAACAGGTCTTGGCTTTGATATACTGGTTGATATATTGAAACACATTTCTGCTACACATGTGGTTAAGATAAATATATCTTCTGAACGTAAGAATCTACCTAGTGGCGCATTCTGGCTTGATGAACTTGATGAATGTTCCGTAAACTTGGTGGAGATCACTTCTGCTCGCAAGGATTCCTACAACCGATCGTAAGTTCTTGATATATATATTTATGTGAACTGGTGGAATGCTAGATTTATTGGCTGCAATCTGTAATTATTCAAATCTGTGTTATCATGAATGTTATATTACTTCTCTACAAATTCTGTTGTGAGTTTTGGACTGTTTTCCACAAAACCTAGCTGTAGCGCTTATATGTTTGAACCTGATGACCAATAATGTTTGGCTTGAAAGAAAAAATTGATGTTAGACGATTGTTAACTATACGGTCTATACCTGATGTAGGCACAATATTAATTGACACCTGGATTGGTTCAGGTTTTGCATGTTCTATTAATGTCCAAACAAAATCCATATCAACCTTATCTTTTTTCTAGAACACGTATATCTGGCCCCTGGTTCATTCTAACCAAATTTGACAAAAGAATGTTCGATTAATTGGGTAGATTTGCCTCAGGGGTAATTGTTTAATTGAATCGATCTGCAGCTGTTTCCTACCGAAATAACAGTGTATGAGCGCAGGAAATTATTCTTTCATCGTCCACCCCCTCTCCTCTGATTTTTTGAACAGTGAACAAGCATTATCTCTTTTATTTCTTGCTGCAGTTTGGACTTAAGGGATCAATGTTCCTTGTTTTATAGTTGATTACTGTTTCTACTCTTGCATAGATTTCTTGTCAATAGAAAAATCACTATTTGAACCCATTTGTATTCTTTTTCTGAAGATTAAGAGAATATCTTTTTTTTTTCCCTTCATGTGTTGATTCCACCGTCTCCCAGGGTGTTGGTGCAGAAGGAAGCACGTCTTATTAGAGAGCTATGACTGATGGCTTACTTTAGGCAGTGCTTTCCAAGTAGTATGAATATCACCACAATCAAAGAACTTGCTCTTGCATTAGCCTCTCTTACTCCTTATCAAGTCCCTATATCAAGTATCAAAATCAGGCATCTTCATTGCGAGGTATGTTGTTTTAATTGCTCCATACCAAGCTCCTATACTTGTACTGTATATTTTTGAACTACCACTACTCCTATAATTACATGTTTATCTATTTGATGTCAGTATTTGTAGACCATTGTCATTTATGTTCCAATGATCAGGGTCATTTTTATGTGATATTTTTGCTAGGTACCAAATTCTGAAGTGTTCTACAGTTTGAATGCAACAATAGTAGGATTGGCTGTTAGCTGTGAAGATTCTCAATCTTTGCCTGTCTGCATTGGCCTTGGTATGTCCTATGTATAATATATCTATAGGACATAATCAATACAAAGTATTTAAATTTAAATGCTGTATTTTGTTTATAATGCCACTTAGATCACACTTCTAATTTCTGAAGAAATATTGTAGTTATTTTGCTATATGCAAAGCACGCTATTCATTGGCGTATGGACATAGCTATCTGATTGTATTGATGTTATTTTGCGGTCCAGGTATCGTGAGAGGCATTGATTCATTGAAGAATGTGATCTATTTGATCACACCTGTTCCGCAGAATATCCTAGCTGGTGTAGATCTTCTCCTGCAAGGATATATTCAGATACCTATTGGCCTGCTGCAGGTATGATAATAGTTTTCTTTATGATTTTCTTCCCCATAGTTCTTTAGGTCTTGTAGTTTCCTTTTGCCCTTCAAACGTTGTTTGTGCAATAGTGAAAAATCTTATTAAACTATTGATTGGCGGATTACTCGGGGCAGGATTACTGATTACTTACTTTTAAGGCCTTCACTTGATCTCAATCATGTCTTAAGTTTAATCATTCATAACACTCTTTGCTAGTAACTGTAATATTGAAAAGCTTAACTTGCTAAATGTTAAAGACGGCTTGTCATTTTGCCATGGCTCAAAATCGGAACGTGGCTTTATTTACAAGGATGAAGGGAGTGTTACTTTTTGAAAAGGGGCAGGCAAATTTTTGAATCAACATATTTACACCTGATGTGGTTTCTGGATTTATAAAATTTTATATCAGTTCCATTGTTTCTTACATTCAATAAACTCTTATAAACCTTAACATCTTGACTTTGTTATTGCTTTACGATCTTTCTCTGCAGGTACAAGGTTGCATGTCGCCTTACATGTCTGCAAATGTCATCCCCACAAAGGCACAAACTAGCTGATAGACTTTGTCCAACTGAGAAGAACGTCAGAGTAGCAGAGTAGAAAGCTGTAATCTACTTGTGATATAATTGTAGGTTTAAGTTAATTAGTTAGTACTAACTAGTGTTTTGAACATTAGGTGACTGCCAGATGATGATGCATCTATGCATGAGATTTGCTATATAACTTAGTTACAAAATACCAACAGAACATTATTTGAAGGCAGAAAGAGGGAACATCAATCCATGAATTTAGCTGTAATTTTAATGGGTACATTTTGTTTTTACAGTGGTCGTTTGATAGACAACATTATGGCATAACCGCATGATTGACAGTGTTTCTGATCCTCAGTTTGTTGAAACTGTGCGAAAAAATTAATCTGAGAATGAATACAGAGGCTGCCAAGATGGATAAAAGGAGAAGAAATTATACATAAGGACCAAGGTGAAGAATGGATAGACAGTGCCTTTAATAGCTAAAACCATGGAAGATAATACTCTCAAGAAATAACAAGTCTCATTAGTTCTACCTATTAATATGCCTTATTGTGCTATCAGTCCACGTTTTAAGCACTTGAGAAATTGTTTCTGGACAAAGGTACATTACTTACAAGTTACAATGGTACTGATGTTGATGTCAATAATCATGTCATATGACTTGAACCCTAACTAATGCATGGTGCTGATGTTGATGTCACTATCTCAAAGCTAATTATCTATGCATAACACATTCATCCATCTAGAGGAGTTTGATCTGTCGAAGTACCAATTAGAAGGCGTACTAGGGGCTTGTTCTCATTGACTGAACAACTGAATTTCAATGTAAGAGAACAGGGCCTAGATTACTAGTATAGCTGTATAGGAGTCGGAGTAACAAATAAATGGAAAGCAAGATCAAAGCGTGTAAATCCAGGCAGTACATGTTGAAAAATGCTTGAAGAGAGAGAATACAAAGAGGGAACAAAAGTTGTTGAATTTTAAAAAATGCGTTTGCCGGGAGTCGAACCCGGGTCTATTGCTTGGAAGGCAATTATCCTAACCGTTGGACTACAAACGCTTTCATGTCTGAAATTCTACATTTTTTCAATAAAATTAGAAATACGGAAATTCCACATCTACCTCAACAAAATAGTGGATATATCTAAGGAAAATTTGTTAGAAACAACCTTTTAAAGTGTCTTTTTTGTTTAAAACAACCTTTTAAAATATTTTTTGCAACTTCAGACCAAATTAAAATTTTTTTTTACAAAAGGCAACCCAATGTAAGTTTCCGGCGTTGACTAAATCTTTTCCGATGTTGACTACGCATGTGCAAGACACGTGCCTCATATATTACTTCATACACCCAATTTTCCTCCAATTAACTCCAATAAAAACCCCTGCTTCTCTACCATTCTTACAAACTGGTAACAGCAAACATAGTACACTACCATTCTTTCCAGCCATACCTACATACACACTAATCTATCCTACACACTAATCTAACCACAGAGTTTCACTACAAGGAAACTACAGCAACAAACACAACAACACAAATAAAAAGTAATTTGTCACTTTGAATTCCAACATTAGTTTGTTCTAGATTTTCATTTTTATTCAGCATTTTCTTCTTTACTTTGTCCAATTCTTCATACAACCTTTGCTTCTCATGCTCTGTTAGTGATAAGTTTGGCCTTCAAAATGCTTAAATCAGTGGCTAACTTGCTCCTTTCTGCAATCAAGACATTAGTGACATCCCTTTGCTAGTCAAGAATGTCTTCATCAAGCCACTCAAACGTGTTGCATCCCCTTTGACCGGTTTACAAGCGTAGAATTTCCGTCCTGGGTTTGGGGAAAAAAACCCTAATTTTTCGCAACACCAATTTACAGAAAAAAAAAAGTAAAATAAAAAACAAAAACCACGATACCTGGTTTGAAATTGACGAAATGCTTGGTTGACACCTTGAAATCCCATATTCAAACAGCTTTAGAGGAATTTGTTCTGCAATTTTTTTTCCAATTGAACGACAAAGAGGAAGGAGAGAGAAGCAGGGGTTTTTATTATAGTTAATTGGAGGAAAATTGGGTGTATTAAGTAATATATGAGGCACGTGTCTTGCACATGCGTAGTCAACATCGGAAAAGATTTAGTCAACGCCGGAAACTTGCATTGGGTTGTCTTTTGTAAAAAAATTTTTAATGTGGTCTGAAGTTGCAAAAAATATTTTAAAAGGTTGTTTTAAATAAAGTAGACATTTTAAAAGGTTGTTTCTGACAAATTTTCCTATATCTAATGTAGTAATGAAATCTACCCAATTTGCGGTAGAAATGAAATTTAATTTGAACCAAAAAAAAAAAAAAATGAGAAAGGTATATAATTATATTAATAACTACGTGTATAGTGTTAAATATTTAAATGACATTAGTTATTGTGCAAACTGAAATATATGTTATGACAGGTAATATATACGTGCATATAGGACAATTAGTATACAAGTGTTGATAATTTTTATTTTTTTTGGTACATAAATGGACTATCCAAAGTCCAAACAGTGACACGTGGAAAGTGAACAATTTATAACTACGTCTACACGAGGAGACATTTTTTTTTTTGAAGAAGAAAGTATTTGAATATTCTTAAAACAATAACAAAGTCTTATATGTGGCTGGCCACATTGTGTGTAAGGGATTACTTTGTAGTGTAATAGGGGTCACTTGACAGTGTTAAAGGCGTTACTTTGTTAGTGTTATAGGGATTACTCAATCATTACAGGAGTTACTCAGTTAGTATTACAGGGGGTTTATTGTCAGGGAAAAAAAAAATAAAAAAAAGAGTGGTTAAATCTTGAACAAATATCTAATAAACAATTAATTACAAACAAGCCCGTCTAGCTCAGTTGGTAGAGCGCAAGGCTCTTAACCTTGTGGTCGTGGGTTCGAGCCCCACGGTGGGCGCTTTATTTTTATTTTGCCTGTATTATGTTGAAACAAATTATATAATTTATTTTATATGACACTGATCAACCATCGTCAGTATGTCCGAGTGGTTAAGGAGACAGACTCGAAATCTGTTGGGCTTTGCCTGCGCAGGTTCGAATCCTGCTGCTGACGATTTTTGTGTTCCTCTTTTTTTTCCTAAATCATACGAGTAAATTGTTAACAAAAGAAATCAGTGCTCACCTTGAAAATGTTGCCATTGAAAATTGAGCTACCTGGATCAGATTTAGATACTCCTAGGAAACAATAAACAAGCATTACACAGAAATATAAGATCATTAACTTTAGCAAAATCTAATTAATACTTCATAGTTGCTCTATAACTGTGCCGTCTATGTATTGTTATTTTTCTCATTTGGTAATCTTGTTTAACTAGTACTTTAACCTTACTCAAATATTGTAAACAGAAAAGGACAATATCTTACCACAATTTAGTTTTAATTCTTAACCAATGGAATCATTACTATACATGTACCATCATCAAGTTGTTATTAAGCTAATCAAGTGATACATCACCCCAAGACTACACTTTTGCCAAAGCTAAAAGATGCTCAATTTGAAAATAATTAAACATGGAGTACAAACAATCTCACCATAACATTTTTTACATTAACATTATGAGAAGTATATACTTTGTACATAGAACTAGTTAAATTCATACATACCACAAATAGTAAACCCGAGATTGCTCGTAATATCTTTGAATACAAGTAAATCTCAAATCATAGATTTTGTTTTTATACAATTAGTGAAAACATACTTTTAGCCTATGACTATTTTACAAGCTACAAAATCTATTAGACCATCATTTACAACTAGCATAATTAACATAACAAGATTACAAACGTTAAAAAAACTCTTATGATCATAAAACTTTTTCTTCTTCTAACGATTGGAGCATTTTGCATTTTGGTGAGTAAAGGGCTAAATCTTTTCTCTAATTTGATTACCTCCACAACGATACCTACCAACAAAGTTAGGGTGAGTATTTTGTATAATGTACCCTGTAATAATTAAGATCAAGGACTTGTTCTCTTCAACTTGTTTGTACTCATTACTTATTTGAAGTTATTCTTTAATAAATAAAGATAAAATTAAACCAGAGTAGAAAGATTTAGATCAGATCATATTAGAACTTTTATTGACTATTTATGTATTGCTAAATATAGTTAATTGTGCATTAAATAAAATTATATAAAATTACATATTTATTTAAAAATTTAATAATGAGACGGATTTAACAAGATTTATTTTGATGATATTTTCTTTATTGATTAGTATTAAAATACAGTCAAAATTTATTCAAATTATTAAATCAGATCAATTCAGCTCAGGTCCCGTGTATGATGTCCTATCTCATTTAGATAATTTTGTTTGATCAAGAAGAAGCGGTCAACAACTTTTTTTTTTTAACAAAAGGAGGAGATATATTAGATTAAAAGGCTAAAGCCTTAATATATACATAATTCATCACATTGTTATCACAATGAAGTCTGATGATACCACAAAAGTTTACATAATTAAACTTCTCCCCATTATCTACTACACTCCATTGGAGTTGATTATGTACATCATTTACAATCCCAAAAGAAGCGGTCAACAACTTGATGATAATATTAATTGCCAAACAAAGAGTAAATAAAATAAATAAAAAGGACCCACACATCACATACTTTCGCCATAAATCTTAAATCTTTCTTTTTCAGCCATTTTTTCTCGACGATCAAACTTCATAAATTTAATCCCTCTTTCCATTCTCTCTCCTCTGAGCTTCTTCTGACACACACCTCCACGCACTCCGTAACTAATTTATTTTCCCACCAACAAACTCTCCCTTCTCCCTTCTTCCTCCTCTGTTTTCTCTCTGTTCAACAATGGCGATTTCATCTTCATCTTCAACCTTCCTCCATGAAAAGAAATACCCCTTCATCTTCATCCTCTCTCTCCTCTTCCTCTCCTTCACCTTCCTCCTCATCTCCAACTCTCAATCCTCCTCCTTCTCTCTCCCCTCCTTCAACTTTGCTCGCCGCGGCACGCCTCTCGAACCTCTAACAATCTCTCCAGAACCTTCCGCCGTCGTCGCCGCTCCGATCTATTCGCCGGAATCTCCGGCGAAGGTTTCCGTCTCCGGCGAGATTGATTTCGACGGAGATCTGTTGAATTTGAAATGGGAGGTGTGTAAGGGTGGATTGTCGGCGGTTGATTATATACCTTGCCTTGATAATTGGAAAGCGATTAAGGGTTTGAAATCGAGGAAGCATATGGAGCATCGAGAGCGGCATTGCCCTATGCCGAATTCTCGGTGTTTGGTGCCGTTGCCGCGAGGTTATAAGATTCCTATCCCCTGGCCTAAAAGTAGGGACATGGTGAGCTTGTTACTTGCTTATTGGTAAGGTTTTAGTTTTTTCTGTTCAATACTCCGATTAATTTCACGTAGGAGTACGAGTCGTGTTGTGTCGTGGATGTCATCTAGCTTAGTTGGTAGCTCGTTTCGAGATGGTTTGGTATTGGTATCTAGGATGAGTTTGCGTAAAAACTTATCATACGAGTGGATGTCATTTAGTTTAGTTGGTAGCTCGGGATGGAATAAAGTTGAAATCTAGGATTAATATCGAATATCGTTTACATTGTTGCACTGTTGCATTAGATCAAACGTTTTGTGAATCGCTAAACGACGCCCACAAATTTATCACATCGCCCGCATTTAATGAATGAAATTACAATGTTACCCCTAGTGCCAAACCGCCAAACAACCGCCACTACTGCCCACCTCCGCCTAATAACCACCCTCACCACTGTCCACCATCACCCAACAACCACCCCCACCACAGTCCACCGCCGCCCAATAACCACCCCCCAAATGTCGCATCTCCACTGCGGATGACTAAATAATTTTTTTTTGCCGGAAAATGCTCCAACCGCCCTAAAAAAGCGATTTGACCATGGTCAAACCGCTCAGGCAATACGGTTTGACCGTGGTCAAAACGCCCAGGCTAGGCGGTTCAACCATGGTCAAACCGTATTGCCTAGGCGGTTTGACCGTGGTCAAACCGCTTGGCGGTTTGACCGGGTCAAACCGCCTAGGCAATACGGTTTGACCATGGTTGAACCGCCTAGCCTGGGCGTTTTGACCACGGTCGAACCGCCTAGCCTGGGCGGTTTGACCACGGTCAAACCGTTTTCCCTAGGCTGTTTGACCATGGTTGAACCGCCTAGACAGGACGGTTCGTCTACTTTTCCGGCGAAAAAAAATAAAGCGGTGGTGGTGGTGATTTAAAGTGGTGGATGTTGTTTTACGTCGGTGGCAGTGGCGGTGGTGGTGTTGGGTGGTGGTGGTGGTGATTTTAAGTGAGGAGAGAGAAAGAGGTTAAGTTAGAGATTGGGGGTAATAACGTAAATTCATTCATAATTTGCGGGCGATTTGAGTAATTTGCGGGCGTCGAATAACAACCCCCAAGGTTTTAATACAAGACCTTTTTAAAGAATTATTAAGAAATTCATAAGACTTTATTTATTAGATCATAGGTTTAAAAAAAATTGGAATGGGTAAATGTAAATTATTGAGAATGTTTAAAGGACCACAGAAGAGGAAAGTTTGGTGTATGACACAGTGAAATTATAATAATGTTTGCTCTAGATTTGCTGAGTTCTGGACAAGGGGATTATATTATTAAAATTATACTACGTAGTATGATACTTTTAATAATTGTTGATCAGTAGTATACGTGTGTTTTAAATAAAGCATAATTATAGACTAATAAAATTAGGAGTAGGTTAGTTAAGGTATAAACCATATACTAGCTTGTCAAATGAAATGTGGCATGTGGGTATGTATGAGTTGTTATAATGTAATGCAGTGTATTGGAATACAAGAAAAGAAACTTGGAGTTATTTGGACGTACAAGAGTTGTTCTAAAGTAGGATATGATTGCACATGGGCGGATGTTTTGATTTGGTGTTAGCTATGTCATGGAATGATGATCATTGTTAATTGTACGTCGGGATGGCAATGGATCTGGACCCGACCCGGATCCGTGGATCCTTTCACGGATCTGGGTCTTCAAATTTTGGACCCAACGGGTCCTGCTGACAAAAAAGGATCTGGATCCAGGTCTAGCCCCAGACCCGGATCCAGATCTGTTTACCCGTTTTTTATTTTACATATTAAAAAAAAAAAAAAAATTGTTTGTTTCTTTATTTAAAATGTTGATGCTGTTAGTAGTGATAAAGATTAGCCCTTTTAAGAGATGAATTTTGGATGCTCATATGGAATATATCATCGTATATGTAGCGTCATACTTTTTTCAGTTGTTTATAATTTTTATTACAAAATATAAGTGTATAAGTTAGTTACTTTGTGTTTTTAGATTAGGCGTATAACATTAATTAAGGTTGAAATTAATAACCCCCAACGGAAGTTTAAAATAAATTTTTTGACCCAAACATTACATTTATTGCAAAAAATTAGGCAAAATATATTGGACCCGTTTTGGACCTGGATCCGGACCCGTCGGATCTGGATCCGGGTCTTCATTTTTCAGACCCGACGGATCCGGGTCGGATCTGGATCCTAGATACAAAAACGGATCTGGATCCGGGTCCATCTGGACCCGGTCCAGATCCGACCCGTTGCCATCCCTACTCTTGTGTGGTTTACATGTGTGAGTATGACCCTTCATTTTACTTCAAGTGTCTATGTCGGATCAACATAGATTGGGTATAAGCGTACTCTTGAGTATCTTGTTGCGACTTGCTTCATTAGGGACCATAAGCATGGAACTTAGCTGACTGACTTTCGTACATGAATCTGTGTCCAACACTAATACCTGATTTGAGTAACATTGTGTATGAATCATGAATGTATTACTGGCTACCTTGAGTTGTACTTTTTATTCTACCAAAGTGTTATCGGCCATGATTAATAGTAGAAGAAGTTGTAGTTCTACATGAGTTGTCTCAGTATTTTGCTGCTGGGATGTATTCTTTCATGCACTAGAAAGTCAGTGTGATAATAATTGTGCTACCAGTTTTTCTCTGCGACACTGCTACATTCTAGGAGTGTCACGTATCTGATATGTTAGTCTAATGTTTGCTTAACAACTTTGTTTATGACACAGATTTGGTATGATAATGTCCCTCACCCAAAGCTAGTAGACTACAAGAAGGACCAGCATTGGGTTGTCAAGTCAGGTGATCATTTTATTTTTCCTGGAGGTGGAACTCAATTTAAGGAAGGTGTAGCAAACTATATCCAGTTTATTGAAAAGGTATATTTCTCGATTTTGTTTGTTTAGTATTTAAAAACATCACAGATGTTTATGATTATAGTACTATAGTTGAAAGATAATAAACTCTATACTACATAAGTGCATCTGGCCTGTGATATACTTTGGGGTAGAACATATCCGCCTTCCTGGCCGAGAAAATTTATCTTTAATGGCGTACTAAATTATTTTATCATAGGAATAATCACCTTGTTTATTCAAAAACATTAAAGGGTCATCCCTGACTAAAGTTATAACTTAAAAGTTGTCTCTAGATTGAAATGTCACCCTGGTCTAATGATAAGTTATTACAAGTATATGACAATCATTATAAATTACAGATTTCAGAGTTTGATCAGAACCGGTGCCAAATTGTAGCAGAATTTACCAACTTTTCTCATTTTGCTTGTAAATAGTCTTTGTTGCTCTATATGCCTTTATGTTGACTCTTCTTTTACTCTTTATTAGGCTACACCCCTTGTCAAATGGGGTCAAAACATCAGAGTTGTTCTGGATGTTGGTTGTGGAGTTGCCAGCTTTGGAGGACATTTGTTGGATAAAGATGTTCTTACCATGTCATTGGCCCCTAAAGATGAACACGAAGCTCAAATACAGTTTGCTCTAGAACGTGGAATTCCTGCATTTCTTTCAGTTATTGGAACTCAACAACTAACATTTCCAGACAATGCCTATGATCTCATTCATTGTGCTAGGTGCAGGGTACATTGGGATGCAGATGGTACTTCCTGAGAGCCACCTCATACTTTTGTTTTATTTCTCATACATCTAATTCTATAGTTTTCTGCAACATGATAATAACAAGGTGATGCTAAACTGGAAAAATAAGGGATTTTATCAGAGCATAATTTGTGCAGCAGTTAATTACTCAGTGTGACTCTTAAGAAAAAAAATTCATGTTTGTTAAACTGCAGTTTAGCCACTCAATTTCACTCTTTGCCTTGTGTAAATAAGCTCTTGAGTCTTGATGTATATGTCTGCTGATGTATTACACGATACACAAGCAGAGTCTTAAGTTCATTTATCTGGATCTCGAGGATGGAAGCCATTTAATGACAAATATATTTGGAGGGGAAAGAAAGAGGTGGATTAGACTTAAATACTGGATTACTGGGAGGCAGTTCAAGTTCACTGATTTGAGAAGACCAAAAAGCTGTCACAATTTTCAACTTGGTGCTCAAACATAGCTGCTTTACTTTGGTTTTATGAGATCTCCTTTCTAAGTTTCTTGTTCTTCTGTCTGCTGTGGAAGATTATGCATTAGAGTTCTTTAGGATTGTGTTTCTCTCGAGCATAGGTTGAGTTCGAACTAAATTGACAAACATGGATTGTCGAGTATCTGGTTGTAGCTAGCGAATGTAAACACCACTTGATAAATTCTTCTGCATTGCCTTACAGTGCTTTTTTTTTTTGTCCAACTTGAGTTTTGTTTATTGGTCAACGTGTCTGTTTGATATGCTTGCCAGCTTTTGAGTTATGAAGGTTTTTTTTTTTTTTGACAGAGTTATGAAGTAATTAACTTTGCTATGTTTGTGTCAACAAAAAAACTTTGCTAAGTTTAGCTGCCCAATCAGTAAGAACTTTGTATTTGATCTGCCTTATGTTCTTGTTCATATTTTGTTTTGTAGGTGGCAAACCTTTATTGGAGCTCAACAGGATTCTCAGACCTGGGGGGCTCTTCATTTGGTCTGCTACACCCGTCTATCGCAACGATGAAAAGGACGTGACCGTATGGAAATGTAAGCCAATTTCTTAACAGGGAGTTTGATGTCAAGAAGTGTTGAATATGTCTGTGATCTCTGTTGTATGCTTTTCTATTGCAGCCATGGTAGCTTTAACGAAATCAATGTGCTGGAAGGTAGTGGCTAAGACCATGGCATCAACAGGAATTGGGCTTGTGGTGTATCAGAAACCCGTCTCTCCATCCTGCTACAGGGAACGAGAAAAGAATGAACCACCAATGTGTGAAATGGGGAGAAATATGTCATGGTACTCACCTCTTCAAAAATGTCTTCCCCAGCTTCCACCTGAAGCTTCCAGTTGGCCTCCTCTTTGGCCCAAAAGGCTTACCGCTAAACCATATAGCCTCCCTTCAGCACCACTTGTGGAACAAGCATTTCATAATGACACTCGTGACTGGCATGCTCTCGTGGCAGATGTTTACATAGGTGGCCTTGGAATAAACTGGTCAAGTGTGCGTAATGTAATGGACATGACTGCTGGTCATGGAGGGTGAGATTTTTTTACAAAGTGACCTTTACTTTGCTAGTTTGTACCCTCTCCTTTTTGGTTGCCCTTGCCTATCAAATCTTATAGCAGAACTGCTTTATTCTGATCATCTATTGCTTATCAGTATTTGCATACTATTGTGTGTTGAGCACTTGATTATTATTGCCTTAGAGAGGGATAATTTAAGGTTGTTGAGCACTTGATTTACTTATTAAAGGCTTACACCAAGTTCACCTCTCTGTTAATTTTCTATTCTTGGTATATTTTCAAATTTACTCCTGGCTTATTGCCATCTTTGCAACTTAGACAGGCACAATTTATAATTGTTTTGTGTTTCAAAATTTTAACTTATTAAACATATTGCATTTTTCACAGATTTGCTGCAGCACTTATTGATATGCCACTGTGGGTGATGAATGTTGTTCCAGTCCATGAGCCAGATACACTTCCCATAATTTTTGACCGAGGGTTAATTGGAGTGTATCATGATTGGTGTGAATCTTTCAACACTTATCCAAGGACTTATGATCTCCTGCACTCTACTTTCCTCTTCAGCAATCTCCCAAACAGGTAAAACTGCGAATATTTACCTTTCTAGTGTTCATTTCTCTATTAATGTTAGTTCTTTCAGAGTGAATTTCTTCACAGAAATCAATTGAGTCAGTGCAACCTTATTGTTTTCTTCATCTATTTGATGATCTGAACTTTCGTACCATTCAGGTGCGACATCATAGATTTGGCTGCAGAGATTGATCGCATTGTAAGACCAGGTGGGTGGGTACTGATTCAAGAAACCAAAGAACAGATCAACAGCATAGGAGCAGTTTTTCGTTCTCTTCAGTGGTCTGTGAAATCCTACAATGATCGATATCTTGTTGGCCAGAAAAGTTTCTGGCGTCCACATGGGGGTCGGGTGCAAAGATGAACCAAGCAAAGAATTGAACAAGTACGACTTCTACTGTATAATTTTCAATGCAATTTTACCATTCTTTTGATACCATGTATGGATAGTGTGTATAGGGATCTCCTGGAATGTTCTGATTACACGCCTTATAGAGGTCATGCTTGGAATGAGGGAAATTATTTAAGGGATGATATTATTTGATAATGATGTGTTAAATAAGCGAGAATGATGGTGGACTTGAAGGAAGAGGAGGTGGTCTATTAACCTAACAACCACCCCCACCTCCATCCACTTTGCAACCTCTTATTTAACTCCTATTATCCCCTTAGATAATTTACTTCATCCCAAGCAAGCCACTGAAGATAAAATGAAGGAAATGAACGAAAAATTATGTTAGGAATGGTCTCTGTATAATGTTTACGCTCTCGTTCCCCTGGTTAATTCTGCTCTTTCTGTGCTGTTATTAGCAGCCCTGGGTGGTGCCAAATTAAAACAAACGCATTTAATCAAACAGAAATACTAGCAATAATTATTTTATTTGTTTATGAAGACATACTAGTAATAATTTACAAAGGTAAAGATGACCTGAGCCAAATACTTTGATCCAACATGATAATACAATCTAGTGCCTGCAGCGCACATCCACATTAATCAGGCACTTTTGTTTGCATTACTAGCAATTTACTCTTTCATAAAATAGGAGCCATTAGAGATTGCTACAAATTTGTGCTTAGAATTAAAAAAAGATAACAAGAAAGACTGCTAACACAAGCAGAAATTGAGGTCTTCAAGACTTCAACATGTTAACTAACCTGTAAGAGTGTCTATACTCCTCGCGAGTCAAATAGTTTGATTTGTTTTCACTATAGAAGAGTCGAGAAAAGTATGATGAAGTAAAGACAGTAATAAAAAGAGCGCAAAGTTTGATCATATCTCAAGAAAAAGAGTTTGAAAACGGCCATTGCAACATGGCAGTATAAAACTTCATTCCTTCAATTCCAGAAAAAACTCATTACATGGGAAAAGTACAACAGGTATAAAAAAAAAAAAGTAGCACACTACACAGTACACACTTTCAAACAAAGAGAAACAAAGATACAAGTAATGTGATTTACAAAGGTAAAGAGGAGACATGATAGCCAGAGTGCATAAATAATGATTATAAGCTAAGCACTGGCCACATGATACATTATTGTTCTAACAGTGAAGCTTCAAAATCTTCCATAATCATGCAAAATCAAGAGTTCCATAAGTCTACCAAGCGCTCAATAAATCATTGTTGAGATTAGAGCAAGCAACAACTGAATCATCCCTTAGAAGGATCCCATCAGCTGCTTCAGCGTTCCTTGAAAAGCAGCTAGCTCCCTTCAAGCTCAAAGTTTGTCGAGTTACAGCTCTACCGGAAAGAACTGAATGATCCTTTACCATCATTGAACCCTCTGACTCTTGAGTGTTTTGAAGAGTTGTTTTCACATTCCCATCAGAGGACTTCACTTTCAATTCGTTTGATATGGTTGTAGTCATCACCTCTGTATCTATCTCCGGTCCAGGGATTGTTGAAGTTACAATCTGAAGAGGATACTGACGTTTTGATGTTCTTAAAGAGACCACTGTACCGTCTTCTGCTACCACCCTCACTTCTGTTTGCACCTTTACCTTCTGCTCAACAGTCTTTTGTGTACCAGCTCCTTGAAACTCAATCGAATTCTTGAATTTCAATTTCTGAGTTATACTAGTGGTAAAATTACCAGTACTACAATTAACCCATCCAGAAGATTGACTCGTTCTCTCAGCTTCAATCTCAAATGATCCATCCAATTGCTTGAACTTATACTCCCGCGACTCTTCATATTCAGATGGCTCACTAACAGCCACCATCCCCTCAACCTGAGTCGAGTTCTTGTCCACCCAAACATGCAAATTCGCATCAACCAACCAAAAACTAAGCGAATTAGCCACACCAATCTCAAAAGTATGACTTTCTCCATCCAAAAGGGAACCCAAAAACGGGGTCAACTCAATATCATACGAAGGCAAATCAAACGCCCCAATCGCAACAATTGGATCCCAAGACATCGGATTGATTCCCCCGGTAAAGATAACCGGAAACGGCACCTCAAATGCCACCAACTTCCCATCAATCTTAACAAAAACCTCCCTGTATGCACCATTCCCTCGGCGAGTATTCAACTTATTCATCTCAATGTATTGAGTAGGAGGATTCGAGTACCAAAACTCATCATCCCCATGAAATGAAACATACAATTCAAGCACAATCCTCTTAGAATTCATCGGAATTGCAACCCTTTTAAAACCAGGTTCAGATTCATTCTCAATCCTAAACCAATACCCCTGTTCACCTTCTTCACCAACAGGAATCACCAAATCAGCTGGTTCATCATAAACCCCACTACCCAAAACCCCAGATTCTAACCCTACCCTAACCCCAGAACCAAACCCTAATTTCCGACTCTTAATTTCGGCAACAACATCATCCTTATAAAACAACATAGTAAGACTAATATTATAAATCCCAGTAAATTCATCATTGACCAAATTCTCAAGCATCATAGAAAGAGAAACATTAGATTGTTCAAGAACAGAGGAATACCTAGTAACATCCTTCTCAACATCCCAGAAAGTTCCATTCTCAGAAGGTTCAGGGGTACTAGTCCGGAGAATCTCAACCCCAGAAAGCCAAACTCCGGCAATACGATCATACTGATTACCGGAGACCTCGCCGGAAAGCTGGAGCACGACGTGAGACCACGGCGGAGGACAGTCCGCCGGCGGCGAGTAGAGGACGGAGTAAGGAGGTTGATTGTAGGTGTAAGCGAAGGAGTAGTTGAGGAGAGAGAGAGTGCATTCTGGTGGAGGGAGTGGGAGGGCGGCGGTTGGGAGTGGCGGAGTGAGGGCGATGGATTGGGATGCGGTGGTGTTGGCGGCGGAAGACGGTGGTTTGAGGAGGTGGTGGGGTTGAGAGAAGGTGGTGGAAAGTGAGGTGAGGAAGATGATGAGGAAGATGGTGGAGAAGTGGTGGGAGTGCATTTTGTTTGTTTGTTTGTTTGTATTTGTGGAGTTTGAATTGAATTAGTGTTTGATCAAAAAATGGAAAGTTTGTTGTTTTTTTGGGTTTAATTTAAGATGGAGGGAGTTATATGGAGGGGTTTTGTTTGACTTTTTATTCTTTAGATTTCGATTTGTTTTTTTGTTTTGTTCACATGGATGGAGTTGTAGGAAAAGATCCAATTTTGGTTGGTAATTATTCCCCTGTTTTTTTACTACTTGTGACGATTTTGACACTCAAGAGATGTTGTGAATTGATGATCCCTGAAATCGTTAAATAGGGAGGAAAACTCTAATCAGTTTAGTTATCTCTCACTCTAATTATTTACTTTTATATTTATTAAGAAATAGTAACATACAGAGTAAGTATTAATTCATTAATTGTTACTGTGTATGAGTATGTTAATGGATTAGTCTTAATATAATTTTACAAATACTAATTTTTTTTTTCATAATCTATATTAATATACAATTATATAGCATAAGTTTAAGGTCAAATTTGTGCAATTGCACATTTGCCCATCAAACTGTTACGAATACTCATGATAAAAGGGAGTATGAGATGAGATAAAAATGAGCACTATAGAATAGAGCTTATTGTGAGTGAGTTTGATTGGAGCTGTTTATGGTTAGTGTCGAGAGAAGCTAAGTAAGGTCAGAGGATGTTAGCGATTATAAACTTTTGGTTAGACTTGCATGGTTGAATAGACCATGTACGACATTAAGTAACGGCTAATAATTAAGCAGTTTAGAAAATCTCAAATTGTTTTGTGATACTACGTAATTGATTTGTTAGGAAAGAAAAATGATGAAGATTTTACTTAGCTTGGTCGCAATCTTTTACCTGATCATGAGTTGCTCACTCAAACTTGGGTTGATAACGACTCGAATTATCAATCTAAGTCCAAATTGAAAATTCAAACTCGAGATCGACATAAAATTATAATGAGTTAAGTGAAATCATTACAACCTTTAGCATAATTTGTCTTATGATCACCTTAACAATTATGCAATTTTAAAAAACATGTAAAATTAACAATGAATTCCAAGTACGATTTAATTAGTGGAGTTAAGCTAAAAAAACTCGTGATTAACTTTATGACTTAGGCTCATAAGTCATAATTACTCCTTTTATCTTTACAAATTAAGAATAGTAATTATCAACTAATAATCTCATGAATTTAATTACTTTTAACCTGTTTATGAAAGACATTTGAACTAATTCAGTAATAATATCCTACAAGATGCTTCTCTTATGAACCTTCACATAAAAATGGTGGAAGTTTCGTTAATTGACAATTAATATATTCATTATATTGTAGACTAGATATACAATTAGATACTATTGTTATTTCTTCGTGATTAAGAGTTGGAATTATGTAAGAAAATTCTATCAAATTGCCGGCAAGCAAAGTTTTATCATATGATAATGAGATCATATATTGACGGGGTGTTTGCACTTCGCAGGCCAGGAGGGGAGATATATTCCAAGGGGGACTATATATGGGAGGATTAATTGAATTTTTCTTTTTTTCCCTTTCAATTCCTTAAAACTTAATACAATTTTCCTCTTTTTTGAAATATATACTTGACCTTTGTCAAAAAAAAGAAGAAGAATAAATATATACTAATATTAATTAGTTAATTACATTGTTGGATGTTCTCGAAATATATTTGCACCAATAATGTCATTGCACAAATAGCTCCATAGTTGATATTGTCATACAAAATATAAACTCTTTATATATATTGAATTTTGTGATTTGTGTGCAAAGATAAATGGAAATTCCATCAAAGAATAATTGACTAAAACCCAATTTATATTGTTACCCATGAGGCCATGACATTAAAGATGAAGGATAGATAGATACATTGAAAAAAAAAAAAAAAATCAGCGATTCTGGAATAATAACACCAAATCATTTACGTAGTACTCTCTCAATTCCTTTTTATTTGCACCATATATCTAATTTTTGTGAGAGCTTTTTGAGTCAAATAATGCAAACAATAAGGGTAGAAGGAACATGTTATTACATCATCAACAAAAAAAACCTTTTCAACCAAAAAAATAAAAATAAATAAAAAACAACAAAAAACATAAGCGATAAATTAAGGCCTTGTTTGGCATCATTATTGGTTTTTAGTTTTCTGTTTTTTTGAAAACCAAAAACCAAAAACAGGAAACAAGAAAAAGGTGTTTCTACTTTTTTGTTGTCAGTTTTCAAAATCATCATGATTTTAATAAGTCTATATATTTTTTGATTCATTATGTGACATATATAATATACTTTTAAAAAACAAAAAACCAAAAAACAGAAAACCACAACGATGCCAAACGAACCCAAATATTGTATTTCCTAAATGGTTATTTTTAATAGGTCTTCATTTTCCAGTATATTATATTTGGACATCAAGAGGTGGTAAGAGTGGAAATCTAAAAACTCCTGAATTATTATCCATGTTATAAGATGTATGATGCTTTATTTTATTTGTCATCAGCCAGGCAATTCCAGCTGCTCATTTGTTGATATGTTCATTTAGATTGAATTTATAATAATAATCAAAGACGACTAATTACATCGTTAACTTTTCGAGGATGACAAATTATTATATTTGTTGATTTACTAGTTAATTCTTACTTCTTTGCCAATAAGAAGCATATACTTCCTTATTATTATGCAACCCCAACAGGCCAACAGGCTAATACGTTCTCCAATAGCATGTTTGTGATCCAATGGGCCATTAACCCATTATACCCATTGGGCTAGATTAAAGATAACATTCCTTATTATTTTTGGTTCAATATACTTCTTTTATTAGATCAACAAAGTGCTTACTGGTGCACTTACACAGGTACATATTTGCAATGTTGCAAACTTGCACCAACTAGACTTCCTGGTAGATGGGTAATGTTGTATAGTATAACAGATTAACAATATCTAAAATTATACGAAGTAGTAAATATATTTGACTAGTAGCACAGCATGAAGCCAACCAACGTAACCAACCACCACATATGAAGCTATTCATTTAAGCTATACAATCCACAAACTAAGTTATTCATTTAAGCTATACATACCAACTCTGATACACGCATAATCGTATTAGAAAATTACGAGTAACACTCTTTGTATCACCATACTTCATACAACGCACAAGTACTTGTATATTGTATTGAGTTATTTCGTGACAATCATTTTGGTGTAAACAAGTTACACAAAAATGAATGAGTAAAAAAAATAAAAGTGGTTACACAAAAATGAAGCTGCAAAGTACAAATAATATGCACATGCATTTGCTAACAGTAAAAAATAAAAACCACCCCCACTCAAAATTCCACTGTTGGCCTTTTGGCGGGGATTCTGTTACATACCACTCTGACACACACACACACTTCTCCTTCTCTCTCTAGTTTCTCTCTCTTCTTTCCGCCATTAAAGCTCTATTTAAGCTCCACTGAAGCTGCTTCACCTCCTCCATCTTCATCTTCTTCTCTCTTAAGCTGAAATAAAACTGGAATTTAGCGACAATGTTCTACTCTCATCAACTGCTTGCTCGAAAAGCTCCACTTGGACAGATATGGTAACGATTTTCTCGCACATTCTCTCTGCAACTTCTTTGAGTCTTCAATTTTAGCTTAGGTTCATCGATTTATGGTTTTGATTGATTATTTGAAGTTTATTTTTCTAGCTAGGTTTTACTAGTTCATCCTCTGTTTTCAATTTTTTTTTTGAACTTGAACTTTTGTTGGCGTCGATTTCTTAACTTCTACAGATCTTCAAGTTGATCTAAAATGGTGATAATATTTTCTGATTTTATTTAGATTGTGGAATTATTACAGTATGAGTATGATATTGTTAGTTAATTTGTCCTCTGTTTTCAAAATTCCAAAATTAGCTGGGTTTTTTTTTTTATTTTTTCCAATGATTTTTGTGTTTAAATTTCGCATTATGAGTACGAATTTGTTAGTTCACTCATCCTCTGATATAAATGGGAACTTGAATTGCTTTTGTATTTGTTTTATACTTAATATAGTTTTATTTTTCAACAAAAATGGCGAAATTATATAATATAGATTGGATTTTTCTAATCTAGCTCTATTATGGAAATTATGTGACGAAATCAGTTTTCGTGAGCTAACAATTCATCCAGAAGTTCTTCAAACTCAAGTCAATTTCCATTTTATTTCAAATTTTCTTGGCATTTTTGCTCAATTTCTGCAAAATTTGTTGTAATTAAAAATGGAATTACGTCAATGTTATTGTTCAATGTTCATCAATTTCAGTGTTACTGCGAAATTTTCTGTAAAATTATCAATGGAGCTTTACAGTTCACTAAACTCTTCTCTCTGTGGGTATAAGGATGGCAGCAACAATGCACGCGAAGATGAATCGGAGAAAGCTCGATCAAATCGACATCATCCGAATATGGTCCATTTTCTTTCTCCTCTCTTTTTTAGGTTAACTTTGATTTCAATTTTCTGACATCATTGTCTAATTGTAAATTTTCAGCGAAGAAATTTTGAATCCTTCTGTACCAATGGCGCTGAGATTGTCTGGAATTTTGATGGGTATAATATACTTGCCGAATAAGTAACACTTTCAATTTTATTTTATCTGCATAATTTATTTATTTTTTCAATTTTTGTATTTATTAATTAGGTGGAGTGGTGATTGTTTATGAGCGCAAAGTTAGACTCCTCTATGGTAAGCACCGTTTTAGACTTTTAGTCGATTTTTCGAATTAATTTATATTTAATCATGTTTAATTACCTGCTAATTGTGAATTTTTATTTTAAACAGATGATGTTAATCGTCTTCTGGTATGTTAATCTTGCTAATCTTAATCCTAGGGTTTTTTCTCTCATAATTCTGCTTATTATTGAGAGATTGTGTTGTGGGTGTGACCGTGTACTGTGTTGAATATGTGCAGGTTGAGATCAACTCAGCGTGGAAGGTGAAACCTACTGTGGACCCCACAGTTCTTCCCAAAAGCAAGAATCAAGCAAAGTGGGTCCTACACTATATTTTCACTTTGTATAACGTTCATTTCTGCTTTTAGATTTCTGGGTTTACAGGAGGTTTTGGTTGATTGTTTGTGTTATATATGCAGGTTTGAGGCTGTGACATTGCCTGAGAATCATGATGATGCAGATATTGGTGATGTTGATCAGTCTATTGACTACTCTAACAAATTTACCAGTAGTGCAACTTTCCAGCAAACAGCTTATTTTGCCATGGTAAATTGAAGCACCACACTTAATCTAAACTCATTCACGATTATCCTGGGATGCAATTCATGTACTTGCTATATAACTGCTCTTTCTGATGTAGTTAACTCAAAACTTATATTCCTCACCAAGTTATTAGCTGTCTAATCCTTGGTCATTTAGACGCGTAATGAAAGATTGAGTAGGCGCATACAAAAATTTCCTAGAAATGGTCAATTACAATCCTTTGGCCACATTGATATCAAGGAAAGCTCTTAATTGGTTAAAATATAGTGCACAAGTCTGATTTACATACTCCATGTACATATGTATCAGCTATATAGCCTACGTACTAGCTGGGATCATATCCACATTATGGATGTGTTATGTATTCTTGAATATTTTCTAGGGGTTGTGATATTCTGACATCTGTTGCAACTTCAATTTGCTGATAATTGAACATTTGAACCTGTCTGTGATCTTCCAGAGACTGGATACTATTGATGAGCTCACTGAGAGCTTCAAGGAAAAAGAACAAGATGATAGACACCATCAAGGTTTTTCTCTAGACACTAGTCCAATAAGTCCCCAATTTTCTGTCCAAAGGCTTGTAATTCTGTCTGTTTACAGTAGATTGTTTGTGTAGGTGTGTGCATAATGGATTTATATCAATCAGCCTCAGTGGTAATGACCATCTAATTATTCTGCATTCTGCTTATTGTTTTCTCAGCTGAACGTGCTAATATCACCTTAGATGACCCCTTTGATTCATTTCAAGTAGGAGGAGGCCTCTATAATCGCTTTGAAAGGTAAATCCCAACTGCAATGCTGAATGAGTCAGAAATTTCTAAATACTTCAAGAAAAAAGCTCTTGAGCCTTTTTGATGATTAAAATGTTCAATCAGCTAACTATATCTTCTCAGTTGACATTTTTAATCTACATCTTCAGGTTTGATATTGAAGGAGATGAGGAAACACAAACTAACTTCCCGTCTCACGGGCAAACTGAAATACCACCTGCTACTACACACTCTCCACCTCCAGAAATGGAGCCAAAGAAAGGTTGGTAGCATGAATGCATGAGTAACCAATTGAGCAGATACATTTATTCAGTGGATTATTACATGTCATATACACGACACAATATTAAAAAAGAAAGCACAAATTATTATTTGAAGAAGCATGCTCAGAAAGTCAGAAATAAACTGATAACTGTACAATTGGTGCTACATAACTATGCTCAAGCTTCATCATGAAAAAGATTTAATAAGGCCAGATATAGTTGTTCTAGAGTATAGACAGAGATTAAAACACCTACTTGCTCTGTTGGGATTTTACAAAATGGATCTAACAAACTAGTTGGATGCAGATGATAGAGCTGGTGACGACGTTCCTGACCAACAACCAGTAGACCATGCTAGTTTATCTCCTTCCCAAATCAGGGAGGCAAGACAGGTAGCTATTATAAGCTGTGTTGTGTCTGTGTCCTGTTTGGGAATAAAATGTAACTGATTATCATTATAACCCAATTACAGAGACCACAGAAACATGTACAGAAGCGAAAGCCACAAAGAAGAAAAGCAAGGGAAGCTCCTTTAATAATGGATATGGAACAAACCATGCTTCCGAGCAATTTATACCAAACTTGGCTCCAAGATTCTGGTGACATACGGGTCAAAAGGCCCAAAATTGTAGAGGTTTTTCCCTCACATATACTTTATAATACTTCTAATTTATCATAGAAGGCATGCATACAGTGCTACTCTCTAAGAGTTGCTAAGGCAGGAAACTACTGCTATCATGCTCACCTTGCAAATACTGTTTTGCAGCATAACAAAGCAAAATCAACTGTGAAGATAGCCAAACTAGTAGACCTACCACCAGTTGCGCTATCTTGTGGTTTAGTTGGAAAATATGATGAAGTGTATTATCCACAACCGCTTCTAGATCTGTGGATGACAAGTATACAGCCTAGACAAGATTCACCTTCTGGTCAGTGTTTTACTCTATCTCTCCTACAAGAGAGTTTTAGCTTGGCTGTGAAAAATGTCACAACAATTTGAATATCTTGTACAGGAAGAACTACTTCACCCCTTCCACCAGAACCATCATCATCCTCACCTCTTCCTGGACAAGACTATCGAGATCCACCTGAGATTGTAAGAAACTTTTTCATCTAGCTTTATGTGATAAAACTCCATGTATTGTCAAACTGAATTTTTGCTTTTGAAGCCTATGGGGGAATTTGGCAATGGAGGTGCAACTGAAAGAGTAGCCTCACATGAAAGAATACGAAGCAACGTGGCCACAGGAATGGAGATACCTCTCCATGAATTCAACCTCATGTCTAATGGTGTGGGCACAACAAATCCAAATGCTGCAGTCACTAACTCAGGTATACTGATGCTGCCTTTTGATATTCTTATATGATGTTGCCTTATTTGTAAGAAATTACTGCATTTTAGATGGTAAAGTTGAGCTTTATGTGTCATTACAGGAGCATCTGTTAAATCATTATCAGTTCCCAGCCCAGGTCCTGGACTTGACTTTATGTCTAACACTTCAGACAGCTATTCAGAACGGTTAGTACAAAATTTAAATTGCAGTTCCTCTGTATAATTACTTGTTTTTAAAAGGGAATCAGATTTTACCTCTTGATATGAATCTCATTACTTTAGAAAATGAATGAGATTCTGGACAAAACCAATTCAAATCTGGTATTTTGACACATGATGGATTTATTCATATGCTTTGAGGTTATTGAAATTTCATTATTCCTAGGCTAAGAAAGAAAAGGCCTTCTTCAACAAGAGTTAACAGTGCTGGGCTTGAGTCGCTGGATGAGGAGAACCAATGGATACATGATGCAGCAGAACTCAACCTTCCTTCATTTGTTGAGCGACAACCAGGCTTCAAGGTGCCTAGACACACTCGACATGGTCCAACCCCTGAACATGGTAACATACACTAGATATATGAGCTCCTAGCTCTGGCAGTAGCAATATCTGTGAGAAATATCGGACAATCTTATCACTGCTAGATTTTTGCAGATCTGCTGGTAGAAACAGGAATTACTCAAACTCAGCGTGCTGCAATTGATGAGGAAGCTGAGGTGATGGCCAACAATATCAAAACGTAAATCCTGGGTCATTTTGGATTCTGTTTTACATCAGCAAAATATGTTCTTATGTAAAATATTATGTTGCTGATCCCTGATTTGATAACTATCTAGGCATTTGAAGACGTACTTTGAGACCCCAGGAGCACCTCAGACAGAATCATTGAACCAACTAGCTTTTGGAATGAACAGGAAGCAAGCTGCACAGCTTTTTTATCAGACTTGTGGTAAACATCAATCCCCTTATAGCCTCATAAGCTACATTTTGATTTATGTTTTTTTATCACAAATGAGTTTCTCAAACTACTGACACAAAAATCAAATCTGTTGCAGTTTTGGTTACGCGTGATGTCCTGAAAGTGCAGCAGAATTTGGCATATGGAGACATTAACATCTCTAGGGGAGCTAAGATGTGAAAATGGGTGCATTATAAGAGCTCAAATTCATCACTCAACACCGAGATATTACACTTACTCTGTCTCACTGATCAACACTGCTGATTCTGACATTTTTAAAGTAAGCAGCTTGCAGGAAACTCAAAGGATTTTCAATACACATACAGAAGATAAAGGTCTTAGTCCATATTTCTTAATATATTGGTTACTGCATCCTAGTATATAAGATATAGAAAATTATTGACTTAAATTCATACAAAGTATTTAGGAGGGTATATATGTTAATCGAAACACTTGTCGAAAAGGTAGCCAATTAAACTTAGTGATAATGAATGTCTTATCCAGCTATACAACCTGATTAATATAATTATCACTAGCAAAGTACATTGTATCTCCTTGTCAGGAATTCAGGATAAGGTCAAGTGTGCCATATATTATTATACAATGATAATTTTTGAAAGATTTGATCATGTTTTATTCATGTCACATTCATAAAGGCCTCGTTTTATGTCTTATTTTCTTCACATGATCTCACCCCTTAAAATGGGATACGCTTATCTGGGCAAACTATGAAGAAGATTTAAATCTAGCTGACACGGTTTGAAACAGCTCACACTCCCTAACTTCTTGCAGTATTATATGGGCACCTCTTTAAGCTGTTTCCACATGCTTCATTTTCTGCTGATATTTATTTTGGTCAGCTGCTATACTTGATAACAATATTTCAAATTCACACCTACGTGCTACTCGTACTTACACTCTTGGCAATGACCAATATACTTGTATGGAGTATTCTATCCGTCCAAAATTAATTGTTACATTTTCGCTATTAATCTTTTGCATTGTTCAATAGTAAATCCGTGTTTGGAAATTCACATATAAATCATTCCTCTTATTGATGTTTTTTTAGACATACTATTATAGTATACACGAGTATTACCTCTGACCAAAGAATAGGCAGGTTTGAACATGAAATCCTCATTTAGAAAAATCAAGTAATGCTGTATTGCTGTTAACCCATGAAAAGTAAATCACCAACTAGTTTCCATGATGAAATTTGCCATTTGGCAACTTTAAGAAATAAAAGCTTTTGTCGTGGTCCACATAATTGATGGTTATGCATATGGTTATGGCTCATAATTACAGTTTGTAATCATGTAAAACTGTAAATAATAACTCTAATATGCTACACGTACGTATTGCATGTTTGCAATTTTGCATCACATTTCAAATGCGTGTTACTGCAACGGTGTAATTTTTTGATCAAATTATTATCAGCTAAATTTTGTAGGCTTCTAGCCTTCTAGTTCCAGTGTTAAAGGATTTATTGAAATACTTGGTATGAATAGTTTCTGCCTGAGAAATATTATGGGGAGAAGTGGGGGTATGAATAGCTTGCCCAATCAAATCGTTTGGGACCTTTGTGTGAGGTCTACCCCGGAAGTCCGGTACTCCTTAATGTGACATTATATTATCTAAACTTATTTCGTTTAAATTAAGTCTAAATAATTTTTTTTTTTTAGGACAAGTCGAGATAAGTTATACGAACTATAAAGATGAAACAGATAGACCCAAGGTTTAATACAAGCAGATATTTTCTTACAAAAATTATTAGCAATCAGATACTTTTGGTAAGGTTGATATATTATGCATTAAATTGATGATTACTTTCCTAAGAGGGAGATGCGGAGAGAATCAAGGGAAAAGCTATGTAATAGTCTAATTATTTTTGCAAGTTTAAAATTTCAGATGATTATGTATATATGTGCAATTCCTAAAGTAGGCACACCAAGTCACCAACCTCATTTACTTATGTAACTTATCTATAAGCATTAATTTATTTACTGAGTCCTAGTTAATTGATATTTTATCCCTGAAACAAGCTTTCATAAGTCTGTATTCATGATTCATTTGATGTATGTCATTTTGGAACTAAATCACATATTCACACCTAGCATAATGACTTCTTCCACAAATTCAAATACTATTAATTTTTATATACTCCTAAATTCCTAATTTTCCTATCTATATAACAATCGGTCTTGTATGTGGATCGAACCCATAACTAATTTTAATTTTTTTAGTTAACGTTTTGAGTATGTGATTGCTTTTGAATAATCAGCTAAAGTTAGCCGTCTATGTACTTCATATTTAAGTGACCTTTTGAAAAAAATTGATAACATATTTATTAAAATCCCAAATTTATATATCCGTAATGAATTAAAAGATCATGTACTTATATAATGTACTCCGTATATGTCATATCAATATACAACTATACATGGCAATACGCCGATGCCCAATAAACAGGATGGAGAAGCTAAAAATTTATTTTAAAAAAAACTAAGAATTTTAAATTCACTCTAACTTCGACTCAACCCATTTTCAACCGTACCTTGTAACAGAAGACACAAGAGTCAATTGCCACATGACTCACTAATGACACAATGTCTTACATTACGCTATCCTAACACATCATCAAACTCCAAAGCACAAACAAGGTAATAAATCAACATATAATCACCATTCTCATAAATTTTTTTAATTAAAAAAATCAAACAATTAATGCTCTTGCTCTCTTGCACACTTGCACAAAATGAAACTCACGAGGAAAATGAAACTCACTAGAACCTACTAATAATCCAAACCCATTTTTCTTCTTCTTCCATCCAACTTTTTTTGATGTTTATCCAATTTTTTTTTTTCTTTCACCCTTTAAAAACCTCTCACTCTCTCAATTAATCAACCCATTTCAAAATTCAACCCCATTTTTTTTCATAAATTTTCTCTCTCCTCCCTTTCTCTCTCCTAAAATGTGGGTCCCATGGGTGAAGAAATCCTC
Organism: Chenopodium formosanum; assembly: GCA_024500155.1. Taxonomy (NCBI): domain Eukaryota; kingdom Viridiplantae; phylum Streptophyta; class Magnoliopsida; order Caryophyllales; family Amaranthaceae; genus Chenopodium; species Chenopodium formosanum. The sequence continues at coordinate 4,618,210 of CM044861.1, read as the reverse complement.
TGTTCGCACCCACACAAGATCACCCTCCTTAACCTTGGATGACCACCCTCCTTCTTCACCAATTCACCTACATTCTCCCTCCTTAAAAGACATTGAAACCCTCTTCAATCACCACCCTTCTCCATTGTTGACCCCACTTCACAAGCATTCTCTCTCCTCTGCTTCCTTCAGCCCGGCCCAAAGCCCGGCCCACCACTCCGTCTCCTTCAAGGACATCGACTCCCTTCTCTACGACGACCCGACCCGGACCACCCAACCCAGGAAGCCCTCTGTTTTCAACCGGGTCAGAACGTGGGCCCACCAGCCCGACCCGCCACCGGACTCTCTCAACAAGGTGGTCGTTTACTTCACCAGCCTCCACGTGGTGAGGCGGACGTTCGAGGACTGCAAGACCGTCAGATCAATCCTGAAAGGGTACAAGGTTAAAATGGACGAACGAGATTTAGCGATGGATGCGAGGTTTGTAGATGAGTTGCAGAGGATAATTCCTTGTACTGTTTCAGGGAAGAAGGCGGGTTTACCGGCGGTTTATGTTGGTGGAAAGTACGTTGGTGGGGCGGAGGAGATCCGACGGCTGCAAGAGAGCGGAGAATTGAAGAGGATGATCCGAGGGTTGGCATTGGATGAAGGAGGGATTTGTAAAGTGTGTGGAGGGTATAGGTTTGTAGTGTGTCAATGGTGTGATGGAAGTCATAAAGATAAATCTGGGTTTAAGAGTTGTTCTATGTGTAATGTCAATGGTTTGGTTCAGTGCAATTTTTGTACTTCTGTTTTGTTCTGATGTACGGAAATAGTGGATTATTTCCCCAGAAAGGTAAAAATTAAAGTGGTTAAAAAGGGTCTATTGGAGATTAGTGGTGAAATAGGTAAAAGTAGGAAGAGGAGTAGAAGATTTTTTACTTTAAAATGTAAGAAGTTGTTATTCGGATTGGAAACTGAAAATGTTTCATTGGTTTATCCCGGCCTAGATTGATAGGAGTAGATTGAAATCGATGGAAGTGAATTTTAGGCACAATTTTAGTCTTATGTTTGTGATAACAAATTTTGTAAGTAAACAAAGAGTTGAGAACATGGAATTAATAGTGGAATACATATATGTTCAATATTTTATGCATTTTTGTTTAATAAAAATTTTCAATGACGTTTTTGATTATTGGTGGAGGGATAGTGTATCATATCTCCAGGAACTCAGGAAGACTTTAAGCGCTATTTGTTCCAAAGTTTATTTTTGTTGCCGGAGTCCGGTGTCATTTGTACATATGGAAATACAAATGATCGTTTATGGAATTTTATTATTTTTCGTACTCCGTGAACAAACTGCGTCATAAGTTTCATTTGATTGTTCTTTTAATAACATCTTATACAAGTAAGAAATTTTTTTTTCATAAATGTTAGCAAAAAAAGCAATGTTACAAGTTGTGATCACGACGAGGAATTTTATATTCTACATATTACGTATTTTTTTTTTCAAATATAGTTTGGTGTGAGAAAATTTCAAACAAGACCCAAATAACGCCTGGTAAATGTTGTAAAGGCGTACCTAAATCAATCCAATATCATCTCCTATATAGTGTACAATAATATTTGATTATTTAGGTAATAAATATTCAGTAATTGAAATGTTATTATGCATTTTAATCTAATTGTATTTTGAAGTACGGACGAAGTTTTTTTTGGCTTCGAGCTTGGCAATTTGGTCAAGTTTTGGTAAAGCTGTTGAGTTTGACTCGTTACACAAGGCCTTGGTTTCAAATGCTCAAATAATTAGTGACCTTAACATTATTTTACATGGAAAGGATAACTTGCATTAGAGCCTATTCACATTTACTTAAGTTCAGTTTAGTTCAGCTCCAATCAGTTCAGTACAGTTCAATTCGGTTCAGCTCCTAATTTCCTTTTCTCATAAAATATTCATTTCAGTTCAAATCAGTTCATTTTAGCTCAGTTCAGTAAATATGAACATGCCCTTAGTCATTTGTAGACAAGTTTATGGTTCATTCGGCCCAATATTTGATGGAGTAATAATCCTTGTTTGGTGATTATGGTAGTTGTAATGTTGGTCTAATGGAGTCTGTAACCTGCGAAATGAACATATGTTAATAGTTGCCAAAAAGAAAATTGTCGCGGAAAACTTCTCCACTTCGGTTACACATGTAATTCTTTAGAGCCCCTGAAGGCTCAAGACATTGTGAAAAACTGAAAAAGGCATATAGCACACAGGAGAATAACGATCATTATGCACCAAAAAAAAGTACCGGAGTACTTCACAATGTCCATGACTACCATGAGTAATGATAAAATATGCTCAGAAAGTATTTCATAATTTATCATTGTGGAACTAAATTATTTGTATAATTAATACGAAGTATATATCTTTTCATAATTTTTATTATGGAACTACTAGATATTGAGCGATTAAAAGTTGCACACAAAATGATAAGGTATGTTCAGAATTTATTTTTAAAATCCGATCAGAAATAAATAATAATAAAGTCCTAACATAAAGTAATAATTTATATATTAAAAAACATTCCTAAAACAGAATATGTTACATGTGTCACCTTTTTAAAGTTCCGACAGGTCTGCATCTAAAAAATGCTTATAACAAGAATTGAACTCAAGACCAACAAGTCTTAAGTTACAAGTCTTACCATCTTAGCCATTTATTAATTGTATTTTTTTATCCAACAAAATTATAGTTAACTTAGATACGTTAATTGATGTTTTATTATACATTTGTTTCCAATATGCACTGATTGAGTTTGACAACTAAAATATGTTTACAGCAAGATTTAAACTCGAAACCAACAAATACAAACTAGCAACCTGGGGCATCGCCCGGGCCACACACAAGTTGAGCGATTAAAAGTTGCACACAAAATGATAAGGTATGTTCAAAATTTATTTTTGAAATCTGATCAGAAATAAATAATAATAAAGTCCTAACATAAAGTTGAATAAACATAGCCCAACACTTTGTTTAAGTGATCATTAGTATATGTTTGTCAAAACTAGCTATAAATTAAATACTTCGTATTATTTAACACACTAAGGGCCTGTTCACTTCAACTTAAGGCCTGTTCATATTTACTGAAATGAGCTGAACTGAACTGAATTGAACTGATTGGAGCTGAACTGAACTGAACTGAATTGAGCTGAAATGAATATTTTATGTGAGAGGGAAATTAAGAGCTGAACTGAACTGATTGAAGCTGAACTGAACTGATTGGAACTGAACTGAACTGAATTGAGCTGAAATGAATATTTTATGTGAGAGGGAAATTAAGAGCTGAATTGAACTGAACTGAACTGAACTGATTGGAACTGAACTGAACTGAATTGAAATTAAGTAAATATGAACAAGCCCTTAATTTTAATTCATCTCAGTTCAATTCAGCTCCAATCAGTTCTGTTTAGTTCAGTTCAGCTCCAATCAGTTCAGTTCAGTTCAGCTCCTAATTAACTTCTCTTATAAAATATTCATTTCAGCTCAGTTCAGTTCAGCTCCAATCAATTCAGTTTAGTTCAGTTCAGTAAATGTGAACATACCCTAAAGCTAGTTTTGTACTTTTGTTGCTGTTTTCTTAAATACTCCGTACAATATTGCAATAGTACAAATTAATCTTACATCCGCGAATTCGAGTGTAAGAAAGTAAGATAGATGTTTACTAGAAAAGCTAACGTGGTGATTCTAGAAAAGGCAAAATGACCCCAAAATTTTAACACAATATTTTTCAACACGCAAATTAAGAAAAATAATACTCCGCTATTTATTAATTAAAATATATAATTTAAAAGAATTAATCATATTTATGATTAGTTTATGATTAATGCTGTTAATCATTAAGGATATTTGGTGAATTTTGGAACACACAATTGTATTTGATGAAATTTGAAAAAGATCAATGACATAAGGGGGAAAAACCGTAAATACAAACAAAAAAAATTGTAACAGCCGAATAATTAATTATCATAAAAGCATTGGATGTTATGTCTTTTTTTTTTTAACGGCCAAACTTGAGATGACATGCAATACGTACAATGGGTAAGGTCACTTCCTTAAGATGGGGCATCGTCTCTCTTGTTGTGATGGTGATCTTGGCGCATACACAAGCAGCGGTTGTGTCGATTGTGATAGGCGGAATTGGTTTTAGCACCCTTGGTTTTGCCATGACCGTGTACACAGTAATCAAGCTCAGAGAAAGAGGTTTTAAACTCAACACAGAATGTACATACATCATGAACGCCGCTAATTATAAGATTCTAAGTTATGTTTCTGGTATTCCTATTGAAGCCAACATGAGCCAAGGAGCCAAAAATACATCTCATCAGAGTATCAGACTGTATCATTTCTGTATGTATTCAATTCACATAAAACTCTTAAGAACGATTAATCCAGACGTTTATTGTGCTTGATTTCTAGGTGAGTACTGTTGTCTTTCATTTTTTTTTACAAGGAAGGAGGTAAAGATTATACTAGTATGAAGTATATAAGTATATTATATCTTTTGAAATCTTGAATACACATTTTCTTAGATGCTGAAGTGAGTTAACAATGTTCACGTTTATAAATAGTTCTAGCGTTCTGGATTAGCATTGTTTTAATTCTCTTCGTTATAAAATTGTAAATAAATAAGAAATAACTACCCTTCAAAACATCAAAATTTGATTTTACTACCCGTTTATAAATAGTTCTAGCGTTCTGGATTAGCATTGGTTAATTTGCTTTAATTTTCGTCAATATTTTTAATTAGATAATGAGAAGTTCATATTGAAAAGTACAAATAAAGTTATAGTTTGAATAAATTTGAAAATTAAATCTGATTAGAGTTAAGGTCTATTCTAATTTATTGAATTAAATTGAATAGAGAACTGACATTAAGCTGAACAGAACAGACCCTTAATTAGATTAGATCAAAAATTTCAGGTCATACCAAATCAAATCCCATAAACATATCCTAATTTTTTTTATAGGGAACATAGCTTTTTTATGTTTATTTATTTATGTAGCAAGATAGCAACATAGCCTAAACAGACATGGTTAAATCATCCGCATTAACCAAAGGAGCCACTTTACCCGACAAAATTGGCTCCTTTAGAATTCATTCACAAACAAAAATTCCATTAATAGATTAACCTTGTCCAGAAAAAATAATGCAGTCGATTTTTCTCACTTTAATCTGTTTCACGGAACCCTTGTTTTACGAAGAAAAATACTTGACGCTCCCACCAGATCTCTCACAAACATTGGATGACGCCTAAGCCCGAACTTTAGATCTCATATATCCAATCAAAAGAATTCCTTTGTCACCCAAATATTTGATCCCAGCAGCGAGTTTATTGCCCTGTGGAACAGTCTTATGTTTGTCGTTGGTATGATAAAAATATTTAAAGTCTACTTTCCTCATTGACCTCTTTGCGGTTATGCCGCTGCCACAGGTATATGTATGGTGTTTCAAAATGTCCATTATTTGAAGGCTATTTTATTGCTCAATCCGACTTACTTTTGGCTCCAAATGAACAAATAAATAAATCAATAGTTTCGATATGGTTTTTAAGTGAACCTAGAAACATCAAATATTTTACTGACGCGAACTTCATATTAGAGGCCCTAATTAATGGTAATGACAATGGTTATTCTAGTTTATGTTTGCTCTATTGTCATAACTCATAAAAGTTAGGCATTTTAGCCCTAAGTCTTATAAAAATTTGGCATTTGGTACATTCAATAGTAGTTAGAAGCAATCTTACTCCTAAGAGAAAGAAGATAGAGTTCTTCGATCATTTCCTTGGGATCTCACTTGCTATGGGATATGGGGGATGTGTAAGACTTAACAATTTTGTGCTTCCTTTTGTTTTCTCAGGCTTATTTATGTTACCATATCCTATCATCAGACATCGGTTGGTATACGTATCTATGCTGTATTGCATGCCATCTTCTGGTACCAGCTGCCTTCAAGGTTGTTTGTAGTGGTCTATTCATCAAAAAAAGAAATAACCAAAACATCTGGTCTTCTGATGAAGAGTTCTATGTCAGGAGCATTCTACAACCTTTTGTCATTTATGATACTTAGTAATGTGAGCTCAATTCTCTCATAATTGTCTAATAAAGAGTACCCTGATGCAAAATAAGATGTGGCCGATTTGATAAGCTTATTAATGTCTTTTTGTGAATGCAGTTGGCAGGAGCTATATATACTACCACTATTACATTTGCTGGCTACTGCTTCATTGTGTCAAGAAACCAGACCAAATGAGCATAGACGCTTGGAACCGTGATTGGGATCAATTTCTTTTCGATTGTACCAAAAGTAATGAGAACAAACAAAGCATGTACTCCAGTGCTATAACAAATAAGATCTTGACACGGAATTTTATCCAGAAGTACATGTTCTGCTTCTCATGGGGACTCAAAAGCTTAAGGTATAAGTCACAACCGAATTAACAGTGTCACACTTGGTCTTATTTGCTTCACACGCTCTTCATTCTAAATTAGCTTCTGTTTCTATACATTCCTTACTTAAAAATCAATTATGGTTGAAGCTCGATTTAAAACATACAGTACACCTTTAGTTGTAATTTCTCTGTTTTTATTTCTTTTTTGCAGCTCCTTAGGCCAAAATTTCACTACAGGATTTTCTGCTTCAGAGACTATTTTTAGTATTTTTATCACCTTGTTCGGCCTAATTTTCTTTGCTGATTTGATTACTCGGATGCAGGTATCTTCACTTGATGCTGACTCGGCTTTTCTAGTTATATAATTTCTGATGTGTAATTTGTCATGGGGTTATAGATTATAGCTGCTGACAAAAAAGGATGTGGCTTCATGTTTCTGTATATTGGTGGATTGTTTGTTGATTTTATGTGCTGCTTTTCTTCTAGCTAAAGGTCTACACTGTTACATAAAGGCCGGGATACAGTCCTTGGAAGAGAGGGAAGAACAACAGAGAGCAAGACAAAGAGAAGTGAAGGAATGGATGGATTACCATCAACTACCTCTCAATCTAAAGGAACGAGTTGATCATGCTATCCAACTTGAGTGGACGGACAATGGCATTGATGATGAAGCCATGTTGGATTCACTTCCAATGGACCTTAGGGCTGAAATAAGGAAATATCTGTATATGGATTCTGTCTGCAAGGTAAGATACCTCCCTTCTTCAAATGTGTATCATTGTGTACCTCATTATACATAACTGAATCACTTAAAGCACACTTACATACCTGAAGCTGTTGACAAATTCGTTTATACTACTATAATACATGAACATGGCTTCATATAACATGGAAATATATCCAACTTTGCGCATTGACATCTGCAAGCTAAAAAATCTTAGTATTGAAATATTTCTTGAAAAATTTGTATTGCTTTTTTCAGTTGCCTAAGTTTGCAGATATGTGCAGCCCTTTAGTTTGAGGCAATTTGCCAACATCTTAGAACATTTTCCTGTAAGGAAGGCACATACATAACTTATGAAGGTGATATTGTTAAGCAAATACTCTTTATCTTCAGTGGTGAATTGGAACTATCTTTCACGGACAAGGGAAACTCCACTTTGACCAATTTAGGACCAGGTGAATGCTGTGGCCAAGAGCTTGTAACATGGGCTTCACAACCCACAACTTCAATGGACAGCCTTCCTTTTTCGACTTGGACCATAAAGTGCCTCACAGATGTTGAAGCATTTGTGCTACAAGCTTATGACATAAAAATTCTTGCTACTCAATTCGCGCACAATCAAGAGTTTCAGCGTGCTTTCAAGCAGCATTACCCTTAACTTGGATATGTGACATATGACATATGATCCTGAGCTCACGATGCTGCTGATTTTTACTTGGAAGTATGTCATATAATTGGTTCAATTGAGGTCTTACTAAAGGCCTATGAATATTACTAGATGTTGCTAACATACTTTGTGAATGCAATTCAGTTTAAGGAAACAATTCTAGCTGGAAGTACATTGCATCTCCGTTCTTTTTGTAGACACGGAAATGTAAAGCTTGGACATGAATGCAGGAAATACTAGAAAATGTGATGTTCTTGTATACCAAAAAAGGAAGAGACAAGTCTATTTCTCAATTTCAAAAATAAATTTCTCTTGAACTATAAAATTTTTGCATACTAGAAACTAAATGTATATATGCTGGAGTTTTTATGTAACTACTACAATATGGAATGAATGAGTATTGTTACTTCAGGTGTGGTGCGTCACATATAAGACTTTGCCACTAATTTTTCAGGACAAGGAGGTGAGAGCAGTGTAAAGGAGCATCTGTCTCCTTCAAGCTAAGAGGAAGAGTGTTTTTCCATTATAACACTAGATAGAGTTTCTAGGACCAACCAGTGGTGGATCTAGAAAAAAATATTTAATGGGGTCAAAATACATTCGGGATATTTTAATAGGGTCATTTCCTAAAAATACAAGTAATTTTTATAGTAAAAAAAATAATTTCACAAGAAAAAGATCTTATTTTTTCATGCTCAAGTGGGGTCAAGGGACCCCACTCAAATGGCTTGCATCCGCCACTGGGACCAACCTATAAAGGACCTATTCTAACAACTCTTCATTGACATTTGACAATGTATACAAAGAAATCTTGAGATGTGAAAATAAACAAATATCATGTTGATGAGTGGTTAAAGTTATTGTTAATGATTGATCAATAATCACCTAGACTTATCAAAGGTTAACGTGACCAGAATTGGGATTAATCAACCAAATTAATATCACTTGCATTGTTTGGGAATAAGCCATATTCTTAAACGACTAGTAAAAAAGTATTGACCTGGTGGAATTTTAATGAAGAAAAGTCAGTTGAAAGAAAAGCTACCGAGTATTTAGGTTTGGAGTATGTTGGAGTGTTGGACCGTTGAAGTATTGAACTCCGAATAATTACATGATCACTAATATATTTTGTTAATGTTGTTTATAGAATTTTAATTCACCCATTTTAATTCTTCGCATACCATTATTCAATCTGCTTTTGATAATTTTAGGTGTTTTTTTTTAAAGTAAGGTGGTGATAAAGACCTAAATTTGAACACGGGATCTGTATATTGACGCTTTATTTGACTTAACAAGCTCCAGACATATTACACTTGTAACTTGTGTCAAGTACCAGAATAACATACATACATTCATACATATTTCATGACCTACCATCGTGTCTCTTATACAATGTCGGGGTTACCACAAGCTGCATGCCGGGCCGGCCATGCCCAAACTGAAGGTGGTAAAGTCCTCCTAGGCAAGAAAGTACAAAAACCATTAGTCACGCGAGTCCGTCAACATAATAAAATGAAACAAAATAATGATGTCTGGACTCACACTTTTACTCAGTCTTCAGCTCAACGTAACATCCAATACTTCTAAACCCATCACTTTCTCCCCTCCATTAATTCTCATTTTCTCTGATTTTTTTTTCCAAATCACACAATTACAACTGTACCTTCCTTTCCAACACTATTCCCTGTTTGTTTTTCTTCAAGTCAGCCTTCCTTTTTCAAAAAGTCTTCCCTCCTAAACCCCATTTTCTACCCCCTACTACCCTTCCATAATCACCATACTATCTCTCTCCAAACACACCTTTATAACTCTGTTTTTCATACCCTTTATTTTAAGGGCACCTTACCTCAATTGGGTATCTTCGTTAGGTAATTAACCAAGTCCAAAGTTTGAATCTTTACTAATACTTGCCAATTGGGTATTTTTCTGAAATTTTCAGAATTTGATATCAAGGGTTTCTTGTGGAATTGGAGCTTATTTTAAAGACTGGGTCAAAAACCCAGTTTTTTTTGGGGGAAGTTTTTGTTGAATTTTGATTGTAAACTATGTTTGGTGTTTGATGAAAGAGAGAGAAAATGAATGATTATAGGTGGACCAATGGGTTCTTTACATGGAGCATGCTGCTTTTACTTGCTATTTTCCAGCTCAATTTCATCTTTTCTTGCTCTCTCAATCATGAAGGTACTTAATTCTTGTAATTTTTTTTAAAAAGTTTGGGGTTACATGTTGTTGTAAATTAATTTTATGTGTATGTTATATGAATGATGATCAAGTGATTAAGTTAATGACAATGTTATATTTGGGCTATCAATTAAGATCGTAAATTCTTGTATCAGACGGTCAGACCAAGTATTAGTTACTTGGGAAATGTCAAAAAGTTAGCAAAATACGTAAAAAGTTACCATTACACGTGCTAAAAATAGAATTAAATTGGATGATCAAGTGATAAGTTTAGGATTTGGGTGATATAAACAGGAATTGCTCTATTAAAGTTTAGAGAAAGAGTGGTAAATGATCCATACGAAGCATTGTCAAGTTGGAAGGAGGAAAATGGAGAAGCAAATCCCTGTTCATGGTTTGGAATTGGGTGTGTTGGTGGCCATGTTGTTTCCTTGTGAGTTCTTCTTTTTCTTCTACTTTTTGAATTTTGATGGTTTCTTTTTGTTTAAAGCGTTACATTTATCCCACATTATTGTTACTTTAACTCACTTTATTTTTATTGATAATGTTGATATAATTATGCTTTCCCCGTTTTAGGAAAGGTTGGCATATTTGTGAATATGTAAAAAAAAAAAAAAAAAAAACGAAGTATGAAGGTTGTTAACTGTTAAGAGTTTTCGATTCCCTGATCGAACTTATGAGCTTGTTGTCGCTTATATGAATTTATTGGCTCTAATCCGAACTTGTAGAAATCTATAAACTAAAGACTTTCTTCTAAGCAAAACAATGTGGAAATTTTAAAGAGAGAGAAACTCTTAATTAGAGTGTTTTAAAGAGATAAAACCCTCTAAAAACCATGAGGGAAAAATGAAGTGATGAATCTAATCTAACAGTGCAATAGTGCATCCTATAGTTACAAGCTGAGAACAGAAATATTTAGAAGAGAAAAATTCAAGGAGCTTATTACTCTGCCAAATATTACAGCTCTAAAAAGTATTGATAAATACCTTCCTGAAAAAGATATGTAATTAACTTCTTTGACTCAAGCTTAATCAAGCTGACTTGAGCTTGCTCAGCTGGCACATGCTGTTTGCTTGCTTCTAAGTTTGAATTCTTGGCCTTGCACGATGTTGTAGGAGCTTGTGTTGGTTGATTGTTGCGATATACTTCCACAGTTCCACAAGACTTGTTTGAGCCAATTTGCCTTTGAAACTTCTGAAATAAGTGAAATCAAGGTGTAATGAACATAATCATACTTGATCATCAAAACTGACAGTGCACTTATCCCTTATTGAACTAGTAAACAATCTGACGTGTGATATGTTACGTGTAATATGTAGTAATAGGTATAGTGGTACACTTTTGGACTATTATTGTGCTGATATCTGTTGAGTTTCTATGCGGTATACATTCATTCATATGTCGTTTATGTCCTAAGCTGTAGTAAATTTTACAGGAACTTGAAAAATCTTTACCTTGAGGGAACACTATCTCCAGAACTTCACCATCTTCTGCACATAAAGTCTACGTAAGAATATATTGAAACATATGAAGTCTAATACTGTATGTATTTGTTCTCTCTTTTCTTGCATTTATGTCACTCTGAAGTCTTTTGCAGCATATTAAGGAACAATTCCTTTTCTGGATTTATTCCTGGAGAATATAGAAATTTGAAAGAGCTGGAGTTGCTAGACTTGGGTTACAATAGAGTTTGCAAACCAATTCCACACGAAATTGAGCAAAACATCCCAATCCTGTAAGTTGCTGCAACATATTTGCATACTTACTACTCTAAATACAATGTTGTTTCCAATTTAGTCATTATGTCCCACCTATGTTTAATCTGCAGTTTATTAAACAACAATGGACTATCCTGCCACATGTCTCCTGATGTAGAAGATACGACGCTTCTTGAAGTTCATGAAGATACGAGCCAGCTGAATAATTATGTGGAAGTATTACCACATCCTAGGTAATGTGGGACATTTCACATGACTGTAGGGATGATTTACAGGTTATTTATTAGCAATACATCTACAAGAGAATTTCTCTGGCTACTTGTTTAAGAATTAAGTTCTATGCATTAAGATTCCTCTTAAATGAAACTGCTTAGCATAGAAATAATTGAGATCAAACGATTTGCTTCTTGAGGGTAAAATGTTGTTTTCTTTGGCGAAGTGCTGATGACAACTTGCTCTTAACCTTAGGCAAAATGATCATGCAGAAGAGGTTGTACATTCGAGGATACTACAGGAGCAACTTCGAGGTGAAGCTCAACTTTCTGAGCAACTATTTACACCTGATGAGGCACGTGCAGGTGGTGAAGCTAATCATGAACATTCTGCTGCGTCTCCAGAAGGAAAGGCCCCACCAAATCGTAGGAGAGAATCCCCACTCCCTCAATCATCAGATCCTGCTTTTAGAATTCCAACACCTAATTTGACAAATGAATCTCCATCACTACAACCGCCTCCACAACCTCCCCCTACTCCATCAACTGTTAATTCAAGTAATAAGTTAATTCCAATAGTGGCTGGAGCAGTGGGTGGATTTATCGCATTGACTCTAGTTGGTTTATTATTATTCCTATTACGAGGCAACAGGATCAGAAAGGCAACAGGATTGAGTGGTCAGCTTAAGAGAGCATTTGTTGCAGGTTTATATGCTCTTTTTATTTTATTTTATTTATTACTCATATTTTTTTAAAAAATAATTGCTTCTTTTATGGACATGTTGAAGTTTTAGAGAATCAAAGTTGTGTAAAAGTTTGTTATTTGAATGTTAGGTAACGATAGATCAGATGGACTCAGCAGTCATAAGCCAAGCTTTATTGAAGGTTAGAATCTTGCAAGTTTTATGTCAGCTTTCAGATTATTTGCTATAGCTAATCATGTAGAGAATAGTGTTTGCTACTTTTATTATACTACTTCTGCTCAAAAAAATATAGAGAATTCATTCTTCCTCATCCCTGAACCCTACTCATCTAGACTAGCTAATTAAGGATTATGCTACATAGATTCATTCTTCTGGAGTTCTAGTACAACAACTGGATCAATACTAGGTAATCACTATTGTTACCTTTGTTTTTAGCAGCATGTTGAACTCCTAATGGGCTATTAATCGTTAAACAATACCATGATATCATAATTTCACCTATTATGATGATTAATCGAGAACTATATATTCTTTTCTTTAATCTATGTTCTTTCTTTTTATGTTTTTTACATTTTTCATGTACAAAAGCTTAATCCTTAAGAATTTCCATTGCAGGGATGCCAAATCTGAAGAGGTCTGAACTTATAACTGCTTGTGAAGATTTCAGCAATGTCATTGGATCATCATCTATTGGTACCATATACAAGGGAACATTTTCAAATGGAGTTGAAATAGCCGTTATATCTCTTGTTGCAACTTCTGCCAAGGATTGGTCAAGAAATCTGGAAACGCAGTTCAGGAAGAAGGTTAAATTGATAGCGAAAAAACTAAATAATTTATGATCATTATCTTGGACTGAAATGCTTACTTAATAAACTTTATTCCCTTTTTCATTCTCCAGATTGAGACTTTATCAAAGGTGAACCACAAAAATTTTGTCAATATTATAGGCTACTGTGAGGAAGAGGAGCCGTTCACTAGAATGATGGTTTTTGAATATGCTCCAAATGGCTCACTCTTTGAGCATTTGCATGGTGAGTATCTAATAGCCCTCCTTGTTCAAATCTATCTTCAGACTTCAGACAGTGGACTGGAGAAATGTGGAGATAGGTAGATAAATAAATTTTGTGCCTTTTGGTCTATCATTGCCTAAAAAGATTGAAGTGATAGTCTGTGCTAGATTAGCAACTAATTTTGGTATAATATAATATGAAACAGATAATTCTTGGACCTAAGTACTGATAGGATTATGAATTTATGCTGCTAATCCAGATATTGCCTAGCATAAGAATTTACAGAAGTAATACCTAGACTCAGAACATGTAAGGCTTCCAAATAAAGAGGGAAAATCGAGAGAGATAATCCATGATATATAATGTGGAATAAGATTGAACTTCTCAAAGAAAAGCTAGTATTGAATCATGACCAGGACTGTGATATTCCGATACCTTGATGAATTTATTATCCTGGTGATTTTTTTTGCAGTAAAGGAAGCTGAACATTTAGATTGGAATATGCGGCTGAGGGTTGCAATGGGAATGGCATACTGCCTTGAGCATATGCACCAACTAACACCACCAGTGACTCACCCAAACCTCAACTCATCAGCTGTGAACCTCTCTGAAGATTATGCTGCAAAAATTTCCGATTTCTGTTTTTGGAATGAAGTGGCTGCTCCACGAGTGCAGCCTTTGGCTATTGGCTTGAGCAGTTTGAGTACAGCATCAGTTACTCCCGAGAGCAATGTCTACAGTTATGGCTTGTTGCTTCTAGAAATGATGACTGGTCGTATCCCTCATTCTGTGGAGAAGAACTCACTTGATGGCTGGGTATTGGAGTATATGAGAGGGGAGAAACCTATTAAAGAAATGGTTGACCCCATGTTAAGACATTTCAAACCAGAGCAGCTTGATAAAATCAGTGAGGTAACAAGAAAATGTCTTCATTCTGAACAAAATAGACCGACAATGATAGAAGTTACTGCAAGATTGAAAGAAATAACAGGCATTATACCAGATAAAGCTGTACCACGATTCTCCTCCCTTTGGTGGACAGAACTTGATGCTCGTTCTGTAAATGGAACCTAGAAGTTATAATAATAGTACATGGTTTTTGAGTGTTTTGACTAATTTTATTTATCTTGAAATATAAAGCTGTCACATTTTTTTCATTTGCTTGTTACGGTACAAATTTAGCATGTAAAGTTTGTTGTCGTATTTATGAAGTACAATTGATTATTCTATATTGCTATAACTGTATGAAGTGCTAAAAAAAAGAAGTTAAAAAATCCATTTCTGTGCTTGTTGTCTGAAGTTGGGCTCTCCAAACTTCTGATGCATATATTTTTTTAATATAAAGTCAACCTTTCCTACAGATTGGTTAGCAAAGTTCTAATCCTGTCTCCAAAATTCTTTTTTTAAGGGCACCCTATTAAAACATCTTGTATTTGGACAGTTTATTGGGTTAAGTTTCAAGAGTAAAGTTACCTTAACTCTGTACAGTCTAATGTAATTATTTGAGCAAAACTTTCACACAAATGTAGTTTCTTTCGTGTAAAAGAAACTTATATGGAACCTTCAGATCAGCTTCATTTTGGTTCAATGGATTTGAGTCATGCCTAGGTGATCAATCTTTGATTTTGTTCGAATCTATTTAATCGGCCTAAGTATAATAAAATTTATCATATCAATTTTCAATCATAGTTGACAATTAGGATAAGGTAATTAGGTTCATATCCTTTTTTCTGATCTAGGTCTGCTTGAACCTGGATAACACATAATAATTCAAGGAATCACATATTGGTCCGATTGGCGGTGAAGTGATCTGCACCTGATTACTCATCTAAATGAATACTTCTATTTTTTTAAATTCAAAGTATATTCTATATGATGTTCTTCACGTCAACCACCACTACTTTAGTTTTTGTTGATCTTCTCCTTTCTCTTGAAGCCTGCAGTCTGCAGACTGCCGTAGTTGCCTGCATGTCTGAAGTCCATTTTCTGAATTAAAAACAGTTGTTGACAGTTGACACTAACCTTAGTAGCACCCACGTACGTTGAACTATTAATCAGATTATAAACATATAAATACCCCATATTAATCCCTCTATTCCTAGAACAAAAACACAATCCAATTTTCCTAAACACAAAAACAAGAAAAAAATGGCAAGAACCCATAATTTGCTTCTGTTATCAGTTTTGGTCCTAGCTTTGGCCGTTACTTATGCAAGCGCAGATGGATATGGAGACCATAAAAGTTCGTATCCAAAACCATACGCACCACCTAAAATAGTATCTGATGTTGTGGTGGAAGGGGTAGTCTACTGTCAGAGCTGCAAGCACTCAGGATCATGGTCTTTCCAAGATGCAAAGCCCCTTGGTGGTGCTGTAGTCAGTGTTACTTGCAGGAATTACAGGAACAGAATCACCTACTACAAGGCCTTCACTGCAAACGACGAAGGCTACTTCTACGCTCAGCTTCAGGGCTTTTCAATGAGGCATCCGTATCTGGATCATCCTCTTCAGGCTTGTGTGGTGAAGCTGGTTTCTTCCCCTCTCGAAAGCTGTGATGCCTACACTAACATCAACTATGGTGAGAACGGAGCTAAGCTTCGGTTTGAGAAGAAGAAAATCATGTCAAAGAATTACGACGCTGTGATTTATGCTGCTGGTCCTTTGGCCTTCCTCCCTGAATACTGTTCTCCTGACGAATTATGATTTAATTTTGTGTGTGATTAGTCTATTATCCTCGCCTCAGTTTATTAATTTTGGCGTATTGTATGTGATTTGTGGGGTTCTTGTCTAAATATGAGAGCCATTTTGTATGTTCATGAATACTAAGCATTAACATTTTCTTACTCAGCAGTCAGAAATAACATTTCTCTTTGCCTTAAAATATTTCTGATGATCTCAAACAACAAATAGAGGTGCAAAATTGGTGAAAGAGATCTGCATAGCTAACTAAGCATGTGTTTACAATTAAAACAATTGAATAAATATATTACGAATAAAAGAGTAGAACAGAAGGTAGATTCATTGATATCCAACAATTTGAGCATTAGCAGAAGACAACACTAGAGGCAAAAGTTTAGCAAATGCACAAAATACGCGATACAACAGCACATTTAGTTTGCCCCCTAAAAAGAAGCAGTACAAGTATCATACCTAAAAATCCAATGGCATCTTAAAGAGGTCATTTATATCATCCATAGCTTCTTTTGTGAAGATGGTTGGCTCATGTAAGTCAAGATTATCTTTGCTTGAAGATTTTCGTGGAGGTCGTGGACCTTCTGAATTATTGAATTCATCATCGGCAAGAATTGAAAACCCACCAAAATCATTATTTTCTGACACGGCTGCTTTTTCCTGCCTTTTCCTTCTGGTGGTCCTGACAAAATCAATTGGCTTCCCAAACATGCCATTTATATCTTCCATAGCTTCTTTAAGGTTAACTGTTGGATCCACCAAGCCATGGTGGCAGATATTTTCCACCTCTGGTTCATCCAGAATAGCTGAACCAACAAATCTACGAACAACTGTGTCCTCCCTAAATTTGGTTCTAGTCTTTCTGGATGATTTCTCCACTTTCATCTCATTGGAAGACTCTGACTGATGATCTTGAGGCCTAAGAAACACAAACGCATCAACCCTGGAAGAAGATGACGGGGAGTCATCTTGGGTTTCACTTGGTTCAGAATCGTTGCTCATCTCATCATCAACAAAGATCTTGAGTGGTTCTTGGGGAGGCTGATCAATTTTACTTTTTGGCACTAGAAATTTTTCTTTGTCACTTTGACAGGTTGATCCAACCATATTATCTGGATTTTCATCCATAAACACCTCGAGTACATTGCTTGTGCACTGATCTCCCTTGGTTTGCCCTCTATATGTTCTTCGAACAACATTTGCAGGCTCTATGGGTTCATTGAACATGCTATTTATGGCATTCATAGCCTCTTTCATGTTTATGGTAGGTTCTACAAGGCCATGGTGACAGGCATCTTCTGCTTCAGACCTTCCAACAATTGCAGAATCTACAAACTTGGCCACAACAGAATCGTCTCGGTACAACTTGCTACCAGCATTTTCCTTTCCTTCATTTAGTGGCATCATATTCTGAGGACATTCTGTTAATATGTTCCCAAAATTGGTATGCTCTTTCTCAATGGAACTTCCAATAACTCTGCATAATCTTTCATTATTCTCCACAACGCTGCAACCTTGGCCAGTGGTATTATGATCAGACAGAGGTCTCTTAGTTCTCCTCTCCTCAAGCTGTATAAAAATAATATGTTAACTTCAAACTTCTTGGTATCTTGAAGTATAAAGCGGTTAAAAGTTGAGAATAAATTTGGTGGAACCTGAACTCTCTTGTTCCTGTGCCGCTTCATGCGTTGAATAAACTGCTCATATGATTTCTGCAATTCATCTAAAGGTTCTGCAAGGCTTCACAGAAGTTCACAGGACATGAATAATACCCTGAAGCACAAATTAAATACTCAAAACATCCTAATGCATGAAATAAAAAACTAAAGAGGACTGAAAGAAGACAAAGATTTCATACTTAATGCCTAACATAAATGATATCAGTTCACGCATGGCCCGCTGTCAATAGCTAGGACACAGATGGACACAAGCACACCATTAAACTGAGTATACATGGAAACTGGAGAATCTTAGTTCTTCATTGATTGCATCAAACTCCTACTGGTTCTTAAAACCAGCTTCTATGAATCACATAAGATTGATACTAGGCTACTAAGTTCAGAGTTCAGGCTTAAATTTACTTCAGGGCTGACAAGATTAGTTTTCAGTTTTAGAGGTAAGAAGCTCAGATAAGTTCAACGCTATTAAATTTAGATAAGTTGCGAGGTCTTCAGATGCTAAGAACGAACCCGAAGAAGTGCTAATTTTCCCCTCCTTTGCATCCTACCTCTGCCTAAGTACATGAGCATCCAGCCCTCCACTCATTAATAAAAGGGCTATGTGCTATTTTCATAAATATTTCATCATAAAATGTGTTCAGATTTCACCCTAAAATTGTCTACTAGGCTAAGACGACTACTTGCCAAATTAATTGTTTTGTTTCAACAAGGCACAAACTTTTTTGAAAGAATAACAATCACATACTATGAATAAGCTATGTGCAAACATAAGCAGTCATCTCCAATCAAACACAAGACCTTTACTTTAAGACAGAAGGCGGTATTCCATCCAACTTAGTTCTTTGGTTGGGCATAAAAGTGGTATATTGTTCTCCTCCACATCATGATTAGCACTTAGCTATTGAGGAATAGCTAAATGTTTCCTCATTCATATCCAAACTCCAACCATAGCAACATGGACCTCCACTCTTTCAAAAAGGCTTATGTGCTAAACTTTTAAGTTCATCTTTCATTACTCTAAACAAGAAATATATTCAGAATACAGTCATTACACCCTAAAACCCTATTTGAAATAGTTATTAAGAAAACAAACATGCTCGAAATCGAAACAAATGATACATTTACAATATTCTCCCTAGAAAAACTCCCTACCTTGTTCAATTAAGTTCATATATTTTCTTTCCAAGAGTAAAAAGAGGCAACAATAAAGTCTCTCATCTTCAACCCCATTTACCACAAATTATCAACAACAACAAAAAAAAGCCTTTAGGGTTTTACCCAAAACCCCATTTTCGACAGACATACAACCCACATTAATGAAATTATACCACATGCTCACACTATACAGCTACAATAAACATAGAATATACATTTCCCCTTATATAATTTCATTTAAATTCTTCAAATTCGACCCATAAAAAAACATCAAATAAATTGTACAGTTACTTACTTTTGAACCCCCAAATGATACAATTTATCAGCATCATCAAATTTCTTAATCTTCTCATAATAAAGCGCGTAAGCTTGGTAAAACAAAGCCCGCTTAATCCCAATTTTTTTCATCTCCATAGTCCTTAGCAACGCCTTCGGATCATCAACAAAATCCATCTACAGTCCACAATTGAAACCCTAATCAATCAAACTTTTTTCACAGATTCTTGAATCGAAATTCAATCAATTATGAAAAAAAATGGGAAAATAATTACCAATTGCAACCAAATGCGGAGGTATCGGAGGTCATTGCGATAACGGCGGTTCGAATCGAAAGTCTGAGCGCACTTTTGAAGAAATCGAGGGAGCTTTTCTTTGAGGAGATGGGGTGGTAAGGTGTTCTTCATTTTGCGAACTCCGCTGCCATTGATTTGGAGCAAGTTAGTGAGAAAGGTAGTGAAATTGATGAAGAGGAAAGAGAGAAGAGAGAAAAAGTGGGTTACCTGAGCCATGGAAGAAGAGGGTCGTTGCCGGAGTAAGATTTGATGTCGGAGATTAGAGATGAGAAGAGATCGTTGTGATTTGTGCTCGCCATTTTTGCTCTGTTACAGAGCTTTGAGATGAGGGGGAGGGGGAGGGGGTGGAAGAGGAAAGTGAGAATTTGAATTCTGATGAAGGCGTTTAGCCGTTAGAGACCTTAGACTCTTAGAGTAGTATGTGAGTACTTTGAGGCCCATTTGGAAAGCTAAAGATCCAAAAAAAAAAATTAAGATCCAATTCTTTCTTTCAAAAAAAAAAAAAAAAAAAAAAAACAAAACACAAACCCCCCCCCCCCCCCCCCCCCCCACACACACACACACAAAAACATGTTTTCTTCAACTTATTTCATATACTTATTAGTTATTACGTAAGTAGTATTTCTTAATAAATTTAGATCAGATTAGACCAAATCAGAATTTTTAATTATCATTTACTTATTGCTAACTATCGTTAATTGCGTATTACAGAAAATTATGAAAATTACATATTTGAAAAGTTCGTAAAGAGACGAATCTTATAAGATCCATTTTGATGATTAATTTTTTTTTAGATTAGTATTAAAATGCGGTCAAAGTTTAGTCAAATTATTAACTCAGATCAGGCCAGATCAGATAATAAAAAATCAGATCATACTTATGAAATTCAAACCAAATCTCCTTGTTTCAGGTGAAGAGAACAAGTCCTAAATAGGTTTTTTTATTTTTAAAAGACGAATTTAGACTTTAATTATGAGTACTCCATATGTTTTTAGGATTACCTAAATCCGCACTAAACCAAAGTAATGTATGGAGCATTTTATAAAATTATTATACATCCGTATGTACCTAAATTATCAACAACAAAGATTTTTTTACACAACTTACGCAAGCCAAATGATAGTATATAGTCAAGTAGCAACATTATTTATCAATAATTTTTTTTGATCGTTTGTGCAAAAGTTCAACCCAAACAAATGTGTCAAAAAGTGATAGCGCTCGCTATCGCAGAACTCCGATTTAGTGCTATTTGGGTGCCGTTCTTAACCGAGATGAAAATAGTATAGTGCACCCGGGTGCACCATGCGCATGGTGTACCCGGAAAGAACATTAGGCTTATTTTAAAGAACATGAGAAGAAAAAAAGAACATATGAGTGTTTGAAAAAGAACATGCTAGTATTTGAAAAAGAACATGCATAATAGTGTTCAACAAAAGAACATATTTATGTTTGACAAAGAACATGGTCTCCGAAAAGAACATTAGGCATATTTTAAAGAACATGGAATAAAAAGATCATGTTAGTATTTGAAAAAAAAACAAGCTAGTGTTTGAAAAAGAACATGCTAGTATTTGAAAAAGAACATGCTAGTATTTGAAAAAGAACATGCATACTAATCTTCAACAAAAGAACATGTTTGTGTTTGACAAAGAACATGGCCTCCGAAAAGAACATTAGACATATTTTAAAGAACATGGAATAAAAAGAACATGTTACTGTTTGAAAAAGAACAAGCTAGTGTTTGAAAAATTAACCTTGCTTGGTTATCTTCCAGTTGGCTTCAATTCGTTACTATTATAATACTATTGCTGTCTTTGTGGATTTGCATGACGTGTTACCTCACGCTAAATATTGAAACTTGTCTGTATATTTATAAGACCACATACTGCTTTTTCTGTGGATTTGTTTGGCGTGTTATCTAACACTAAATATTTCACTTTAAAGTTAAAAAGAAAGGGATGAATTAGAATTAAACTTTATGACCTTCTGATTAATTACATTAACTCTTTATTCCATAACAAAATACCTAACTATCCATAACATTGTTAAGTTGTTGTCCTTGTTGATGATTGAATTCCATAATCGATTATATTCGTATTTTCTATATATCAAGGTTTGTTGATAGATGTGTTGAAAAGAAATGGAAATTTCATCTACTTTACTCATTTGTTTTAAATATCGATTTTACTCATTTGTTTTAAATAATAAACTATAATAGATTTGTTGATAGATGGAGTATAAAGATGTACTAATGTATCTCGCATTATTTTTTACTTTATTCCTTTCTTAGGTCAACTATTTTACTCATTTTTTAATATCGTTTTTACCTTAGCTTGTGAGACAATTTTAATCTTACATTATCTTACGACTAGTATTTAAATGATCTCGATCCAACTCTTGTCTTCTCGTAAATATAAAGCATGATTCTAAATAATTTTAATCTTGATACTTCACATTACGAAATGTTGTCTTTATTTTGTAGTAATTTTTTTTTAACAATTGTAATTAAAAAATCTTAATCAAGTAATTTTGGATTGTTTTATACATAAATTGAATATTAATTTGGTTTTTATAAATTAAAAACAAGTCTTGTAAAAAAAATAAAATTAAATAAGTCTTTTATACTTACTTTATATAGTATTCGACGTACTTTTTTTTATTACTCGTAGTATTATAGTTTATGTTTGATGTTCCATAATCACTATATATAGATCAGATTTACATTATCGGTTGCATTTATTTATGCTGCACATAAATTGATGCTAGCTTGGTATTTTTGCTAAAATAAATTAGTTTACATTGGTTGCTAAAAATAAGTTATTTTTATTAAATTTATAGGGCAAGCCCTAACGATTCATGAATTATTACATTACACTTATTTTTTTGTTATTAATAATTTTATCACCAGACGGACACGAGATTCACGTACAGTCGGTACAAATCAATTATTTTAGCAAAACCCATCCAGTAACGTTACAGATCTTACAAAGTTTGATATTGTCGACAAAAAAAGGATAATAATAACAATTAAAAAAACTACTGTACTGTATTCCAGAATTAGAAACAAATCTGAACAATTCAATAAAGAATGCATTAACGTGATTTATGAGCTGAATTGCTGAGGATAGGGGTGACAACTGACAACCAACAATACAAAGTGTGGACTGATTTGATTGAGATTGTCTTCAATCACTAGTGTATAGCCCGGGCGTTGCACTGATTGCTACTTTAATTAGACCTTGTGATTATCGATTATATACATTTATTTTCATGTTGATAACATAGTTTATGTTTGGCTTAGATGGTTAAGTAACTATCTTTCTTATAAAAGGTTGGGTGTTTGAATCCCCTTATCATCATCATTTTTTTAATATGAAACAATATTCTAGTTGATTGAGATGGAGTCACTACTACAAAATGCGTGTTTTTTGGACGCTTTTTAGGCCTTTTTTCGACACTAAAAAGCGTCGAAAAATTATTTCTCGACGCTGCAAAAAAGCGTCGAAAATCCGTGAGTCGAAAATTTTTCAGGGACACAAAAAAGCGTCGAGATTCTCGACGCTTTTTAGTGTCCAAACTAATATACGAAGCGTCGAAAATTATGTATTTCGCGCATTATCCCAAATGTATGTAGTTTTTTAGCGACGCTTTTTCCTGTCCACATAATCAAATTTAGCGACGGTTTTTGTTCTCTTGCGTTTATTCATGTCAGCCTATGGTATGGCGGGAAAGTCTTTGAAATTTGAAAATGTGCAATTATGTAGACATTAAAAAGCGTCTAGATTTATTTTTTAAGCTTTTTTTTTTCTTTTATCAAATTATTATCATCATACATACATTATAATTATTTAAATTTATCATAAATTAAATTAATAACATTAAAATAAAAATAAACAAATATTCTATATAACTAGATTAAAAAAAATAATTAATCAACAATAAAAAAGAGTACGTAGTTAATTACCAAATTTAGAAAAGAAAACATCAACACAGTACAATCATTAAAAAAAAAAAAAAAAAAAAAAAAAGGTCGCATATTATAGTATGTAGCTTGTCCCTAAATAAATACATCACTAATATAAGACTAAAAACCAAAATAGATAGATGATGGCCACATTGATCGATATAGTCGCTTGTTGATGCTCAAGTGTCCCGGCCTATTCTTTTGTTGCACCTACATTGCCTTTTCCAATCTTCAAAAAAAAAAAAAAAAATACAAAGTATAAATTAGTAAATTACACAATATAGGTTCAAGATTCAACATGTTGTATTTAAACATAGAATTGTGAGTTAAACATAAAAATATAAATGAACAAAAAAAGCCAAAAGGTCTTTCATCAAGAGTTCTTAGTGGACGTCTACTGTCTACTGTCTCACTGTTATTTCATCAAAAGGTCTCACTGTTAATGAACAAAAAAACCTATGCTTGTCTACTGTCTCACTGTTATTTCTACCTTAAGTTTAAGCTGCATGGTCAGTGCCCTGGTAGCATTAGTATGGAGTTTCACACACACAAGCTCCGACTTTCACACACACACACACACACACACACACACACACACACACACAAGCTTTGAATTTCACACACACACACAAGCATTTTAGAATTGAAGTTGTGATTTCAAGTCTGATTTCCAGTACTGAACTTCAGATCTGAATTTCAGTTCTGATTTCAGTTCTGGAATTCATTTCTGATGTTCAGAGCTGAAATCAAAACTGAAATCCAGAACTGAATTCAGATTTGAATTTCAGTTCTGATTTCAGTTCTAGAATTCATTTCTGATGTTCAGAGCTGAAATCAAAACTGAAATCCAGAACTGATTTCAGATTTGATTTTTAGTTCTGATTTCAGTTATAGAATTAGCATGTACTGAATCAAAAAAGAAAGCATGCTATACATATCATATGTGTGTCTCAAAATCTGATCTCATGATGCAGTAAGGAAAAATAAAAAAAATTAAAAAAAAAAAAACCAAACAAACATGACATTAGCACATAATACATATCATAGAGACTCAATTCAAATATCAATTAGCATGTACCTCGACATAGCAAGCATAATTTACTTGAAAAATTAATTATGCAGCTCAATACAGAATAACTCTATTAAAATCCCACCCAAACAGCAAGAATAAAACCAATTCGAACAAAACAGAGAAACAAACCAGTCCGAAAGAAACAGCCCAGTTTAATAGCAAATAAACTCCAAAAATAATGAAATTTTACAGTAAGAAAGTAGATTGAAAAACACCCAAATTCAAAAAAAAAATCACCTAAAAAGCTTCTCTAACAAAGGAGAACGAGCCAAATGAAGTCAGCACTCACAATAGCTCCTACAAAAATCAATGCGAATTGTGATGGAATTGTGAGACGAAAAACAATGCAATCATGCTCATTCAAAAAATGAAACAAAAGCCTAATTTTCTGAATTAAATTAAACCAAAAGCATAAAATGAAACATAACAGAAACCCTAAAATCTTAATTACTCATGAAGCTAACCCATATCTAAACATAATATGTGAGATTATTGAAAAATAAAACATTAAATTAAACCAAGATCTATTAATTGATTCAAAGAGAAAGCATGCACCTTAATATTATTGATCGGCAGTAAGAGGGACGACATAGATTACAATTTTGGGTCAAGTTCTATAAATTGATTCAAAGAGAGATAAAGATATGAATTTTACTTAGAAGCATGCATCTCACCTTTTTAATTGATCTACTCTTTGAGAAAGGCAGAGATGCAGTTCAGTATTCTGATTTGAAATTGATAATTTAACTCTCTCTAACAAAAAATTGTCAACAAAGTACCAAAAAAAAAAAGAAATTCACCAAGATAAAACAAGTATATCAAATTTTTAAAAAATAAAACCTTTGTGTACTCCAAAATTTTTAACAAGGTTCAACAATAGTTACCTGATTAGTGATTAGTATGGGGTTATTGGGTTATAAATTTATTCATTGACGCCTTACGCACAGCGTCAACCCAAAAGCGTCGAAAAAGCAAGGGAATTGTAGTAGTGACACACAAACAAGATAGGATATGAACACATCCATGAAGATAGTTGGGGCAGCATCTCAGTTAACAAAGGAAGGCAGTAGCGAGTTTGCAACAACACCTCAATGCGTGCAGCAGCAGCATCAAACAATAACAGCAGCAACATCAAACAAGACCAAAAACAGAACAACAATTAATAATAAAAGCAACAGCATATAGGTACCTGCAACACCCAACCTGTTGACAAGCAACTAGCCATGACGCTGCCAATATGGCTGCTATATTATGTCAGCAAGACAAGAGCATCAGGGACATCAAGTGAAGAAAACTCCTTCAAAACCTCTTAATCACAGTCCCTAGTACGCCTTTAAAAAAAGAATGGAGAAAGCAAACCAAAAGAACTTTAACACTATATTTGATGCATAGATGTAGAGGAGGAATTAATTATTAAATTGTAAAATCATATTAAAACCAACAAAATTACAAGTAACATTTGCTAGGTAAAAGCAACAACCAAAGATGAATTGAATTTGATTAAAACTAACTAAAAAAATCTATCAAACATCTAATTAAAAGGAACAAGAAACTGTCTTTCCGGTTTGGTTCTCTTTGCTTCATTACTCTCTACTTCTCAAAATCACAACTTTTCTTTAGAAATTTACTTCAAAATCTCCAATTCAATCGATTTTATATAACCGTCTTTTAAATTCGCACATGAAATCTACAATTTAATCGATTGAATATAAACTTCTTTCAAATCGCAAGCATATATATTAAAAAATTAAACAACATCAGATCATAATTTTGTGATAATATTGAAAAAAAAAAGTTGCTAAAAACAATTTAATAGACTTCAATCAAAAGAGAAATTCAAATTCGTTCTAAAACGAAAGATGTACCTTATAATCAACGGCGGCATAAAGAGTGAATAAATCGATCAAAGTTCAAAGTGAGTAGAGAAATTTCACCAAGCATAAATTGGGGAATTGCAAGAAGATCTAGATTTAGATCGCACGAATTCATGAATCTCGTGAAGGAGGGAGGAATAATTAGGGTTGAGAACTGAGTAGTCAATTTTTTCTTTTCTTTTTTTTTGGGTTTATTTTCCCCTTAAAATTGAAATGTGGGCTGAGTTGTGAGGTACTAACAATTCACGTGCGTGACATGCGCTTATCTTCGACGCTTTTCAGCAACTAAAATTGCTTTCGTCACCTAAAAGCGTCGAAAAAACGCGGATACTAAATTTACCCACCGACACCCCTTACCCAGCGTCGAGGCAACAACGTCGAAAAAACACTCATTTTGTAGTAGTGAGTAGGTGACGTGGCGTGGTCTACGTGGCACAGAGACGTTCTTAATAACGCCTTTTAATTATTAGTATAGATAATTATTCAAGTGACATGCCTTGAGTTTCATTTGATTTTATATACACTCGGGCGTATGTACAGATAGGTGCATCCAAAGGTGTTTTTTTTTTTTTTTTTTTTTTTTTTTTGCTCATTTAATATAATTTTGCTCATTTTAAATTTTAACATAAGTAAAAAAAATTTAAAAAAAAAAAATCAAATGAACAAAATATACTTGGATGCACCTTGCATCCGAGAGCATACAATTTCATGGTTTAATATTAATGTGTACACTTTTTAATTAAGTTTTTTTATTACAAAAATAAAGCTAGGTATTTGGATTTAATATGCAAATATTAAGACATGTCAACTAATATATCATACAACCAATAATAAACATATTGAAGTATGTATATCCATATATCAACTAATACGCAAATATTTAAAACATATATCAACTAATACACAAATATTTGAAACATATCAACTAATAATATATCAACTATGAGCAAACTAACTTATGTTAAATTTGCTTATCATAATTAAAGGAACAAAGTCATTTTTTCATAATATTTCTCACTTCTATTGAAATAATTACTGTATAACAAAATGTTCAAATTTTAAAAATGTTTGTTAAAAGGTAATCAAGATTCAAACGGAGCTTAACATGAGTCTCGGTTATAATTTGTGGTTGGTGCACCCGGGTGCACCATGCGCATGGTGCACCCAAAAGAACATTTAGTATATTTAAAAGAACATGGGTAAAAAATGAACATGCTTTTATTTTATTGCAACTGCAAATCCATCACTCTTTTCTCCTGCGATTTCTCACTCCTCTTTCCCTTCCTATCACTCTCTTTCTTGCTACCAATTTTCTCTCTCCTTTACACCATTGTTTTCATCTAAGAATTTCAATGAAGGTCTCAAATTGGTCTCATTTTGCTTCAATCTCGTAATACTTGTACTTCTTCTACTGTTTGGGTATAAACCATTTCCAAAGTAATAATTTTCTCTCTCTAAAACTTTTCTCTCTATCTTTTTCTATTTTTTAAAAAAAAATCAAAATAGCAAAATTGTTCATCTTCAAAGTGAAACCCAAGAAAAAAATTGAACTTGTTTCAACAATTCAACCTTCAAACTTGAACAAATGGTGGATTCAAGTAAAATGTAAGTATAAATTTTGTACATGCAAATTATTTTTCGTCAATAATTTTAAAGTCAAAGTGTTTAATTTTGTGAATTTGGGGTTTTTTTTAAAAAAAATAAAAATAAAAATAAAATAAAGCTATCACAGACCCAAACGTTCATACCTATCCAAAAACAACAAATTCTTAACCTATAGTCTTGTCCTCCCTATCAATTGTAGTCGTCGTCTAGCAACTCCATCAATGGCACCACAACCAAGCATGATCCTCCAAGAACACCAACAACAATCCAACGATCACATTTAGAACGCTCGAGTTCGGCTCGCAACCGAATCAGACGTTCCCTTCATTAACAAACTCATCCATAAAATGGCCGAGTACTACAATCTCGCCCACGAATGTGAAGCTACCGAAACTTCTCTCTTCGCCGCCCTCTTCAACTCGAAACACCAGCCTCTTTCAAACCCCTTCAGTAGTACTGTCAGTGTATTCCTCATTGAAGTCTCCCCTAATCCTCTCCCAATTCCTCCCCAGCAGAATTGCCGCGCTATTGATCTTTCAGGTCACGAGTTTGAGCCCGACTCTATTCACAAAACCGTTCACGTTAATCACCTCATCAATGACCCCGAGGAGTCTCTTTTTCGTACCGAACAAGGGACAGTAATTGCGGGTTTTGTGATCTTCTTCCCGAGCTACTCGACGTTTCTTACGAAACCCGGGATTCATATGGAGGATTTGTTTGTAAGAAAGGGTTATCGTGGTATGGGTTTTGGGAAGCTATTGATGAAGGCGGTTGCGAATTTAACTGTGAGATTGGGGTATGCGAGAATGGAGTGGACTGTCATTACTTGGAATGTGGATTCTCATAGGTTTTATGAGAAGTTGGGAGCTCATATTTTGAAAGATTGGCGTATTTTTCGACTTGATGGTGATTCCCTCCTATCTTATGGTCAGCTTGATAATTAAAAACTACGAAGTATTAAGTTGAGACAATAAATTTAAGGAAGTGTCACTTAAATTGTGATAGAGAACAAGAACTCCCTCCGTCCTGTAATTACACGCTTTTATTCCTCAATAGAAATGTAATTTAGGGACAGAGGGAGTAGTATTTAACAGAGTTGATGATAAACACATACTACTTAACCTACATACATATATGAATCCATATGATAAATATGGTTATGTCTTATGTGAGGTTGATGAGTATTTAATTTTTTTTTTTTTTATAAATTGTTGTATCGTAATACAAGTATGAAATAAAGAGTTCGTTTGGTTGAATATAATTCCTTGAGATTTTAATTTCCCATGTAATAAATTCGTATGAGAAGTTCTACTTACCTAGGTCGCCCTAGATAATTAAATTCCTTCATTTTTGTAGGAAGTTTTCAGAATATTTCCCATAAATTTTTCAACCAAATATTACCAAAAATAAATAAATAAATAAATGGCACCAAAATCTTTATTATTAGAGGTTTATGAGTGTTTTCTTTTAGTACATCATTGTATTGTTGTGGTATGAAAAGTCTATATTTGAGGCCGGGCGTTGGTGAGTGTTCTGATCATTTAATTGTTGCGATAGTATGAAAAAGTCTATAGTATGAAAAAGTCTGTAGTATGAAATAAAGTGCAAGTTTTGTATTTTAGTTCAATTTTCATATTCACATAATTCATTTACATCAGAGCAATGTTAGTGAGTACTTAATAAAGTCGTCTCAAATCTCAATGTATGATTTCTAAATATCAATATTAATTTATAAAATGAATATTATTTGGATTGGCGTGTTCTGTTCAATTGGGACACTTTAAAAATAAAGGGAGTAAGCCTTTAAGTCTTAACTATAATGCACGTGTAATTGCACCCAAAAAATAACTATTAAGCATTTCTAAAAGCAACTAGGCATTAATAATTGAGTAATGAATGAAAATGGTCGACAGCTCAAAGATGCAGCATTTTTCCCATGACGCGAACGTGCTAATTGGGAACTACAACTACTCTGTATACGAGTATTATAAATAATAACAAGTAATGAAAGATGAATTAAAACTAAACAAATCACTAATACAAGATTCATATCAAATCAACGACTAACAACTCTCCCTTCCAAAAAACAATTCTAGCCAAATCGAAATGAAAACCATCTCTAAACACATTGTCAAACCAGCCAATCCAACAAAAAATGGCCTTTTCCCCTTAACTGAACTTGATCATGTTTCGGTCATTACACACTTTTACTTCGTATACTTCTATGATCGACCGATCCAACAAGATTGGCACGGTATGTCCACCAACAAAATCATCGATACTCTTAAAGACTCCTTGAGTCGCGTCTTGGTACCATTTTATCCTCTAGCTGGCCGATTGCGTTGGGTTGGAGGAGGTCGAGTTAAGCTCGAGTGTAATGCAATGGGTGCCGACCTTATTGAGGTAGAGTCTACTATGAAAATCGACGACTTTGGTGATTTTTACTCATCGAGTGAAAAGTTCTACGATCTATTGCCTGAAATTGATTATTGTGGGAAACCAATCGATGAATTACCTTTGTTGTCCGTGCAAGTCACTAGGTTTGCGTGTGGTGGCATTAGTCTTGGGTTCGGTGTATCTCATGTAGTGGTAGACGGGCGGAGTGTGTTCCATTTTGTTCAGGAATGGGCTAGGCTTGCTCGAGGCGAGCCCTTAGAGGTTGTACCTCTTCTAGATCGTCGTGTTTTGCTAGCTGAAGATGCGGATGGACCGTCCACAACAAAGGAAGTTGATGACGGTGGTAGCATGGATTATTTTAGGAATGCTGGTTTAGGAATGCTGGTTTAGGAAAAGTGGGTGATAATGTGACTCCAACGTTCGAATTGTTAACCAAAGAAAAAATTGAAAGCCTCAAACAAGAAGCTAATAGCAACAAGGGGACATCGAATAATGATGATATTGGGCATCCATATAGTCGATTTGAATCTATTACAGCTTATGTGTGGAGACTCGTGTGCAACGCACGAGAGCTCAAGGGTAGCGATATTGCCACATTAGTAGTCGTGGTTGATTCTCGCCGTCGTATGGATCCACCGTTACCATTAAGGTATAATTTTTATCTCATTATACCCTTTTACTTTACAACATTTACATTTTTTCTCCGTATTATCTTATTTTACTTTTTCTTATTTTCTAACCACTTACAAGTATATATTTTCGTCATATTGATGATCTCTGTTCTTACCAAACATAGTAAAATTAGTAATGCAAATATGCAATAGTGTTCTAGAATAATCAAAT
The DNA here is from genome assembly GCA_024500155.1 of Chenopodium formosanum. Taxonomy (NCBI): domain Eukaryota; kingdom Viridiplantae; phylum Streptophyta; class Magnoliopsida; order Caryophyllales; family Amaranthaceae; genus Chenopodium; species Chenopodium formosanum. The sequence goes on along the minus strand of CM044861.1, from coordinate 4,586,743 downwards.
TTAATTAGTGGCGTATTATTAGAGCATGAGATTAATTAAATTATTTCAAAATGCTGGTAATGATTTTTTAGTACATATGGAGATCATGGAGATACGTGATACGTGGGATTATGCTCATTTTGTTGACTTTTCTTACTATAGTATATCTTCCGCATGTATTATGTGAGAAATAAAATAATTAGCAAGTTATTTTACTTTTATTTTCTCTCACCTTTTTTAGCATTAAAGTTTCTCGGTCTCTTTGACCTCTATATATGAAACTTCTTCCATATCAAAAATAGCTTACTTAATCCATTAATTTTCACTTTTATATTATGGTATTATTATTGATTGCACACCTTACAGATCTATTAAGAATGGCGTAAATGAATATAAATAATAGCAGAGACGACTTACATCTAGTAACGTATTATTGATCTTTTGTAAGAGAATAGTGTTTTAAACTTGCCATAATATCTACAGTAGATTTAATTTCTTGCAGTAGTGTGAGCGAGGCTTGTAGTGGGCTGATATTTTACCTAATATTCTAATACCTTTAGGCTATGTTCACTTTAGGGCCTATTCATATTTACTGAACTGAGCTGAACTGAACTGAACTGAACTGATTGGAGCTGAACTGAACTAAACTGAACTGAACTGAACTGAATTGAGCTGAAATGAATATTTTATGTGAGAGGGAAATTAAGAGCTGAACTGAACTGATTGGAACTGAACTGAACTGATTGGAGCTGAACTGAACTGAACTGAACTGAAATTAAGTAAATGTGAACAGGCCCTTAGCTTATAACCGTACTTGTTATTACAATCGACTTTAAAAGTAAAGTGCGCCAAAATAAGGTTATATTATGAGAGCTTGATGATCATGTTGTGTACTTGATATAAACCAAACGCTGACTTCAAAATGAATAACAATATCATTCAATCGATCTATTTAATTTAATGTTTGACCCTTAGCTTAGAACAAATCTTTGCATTCTAAATAACAAATTAACATGTTCTTTCGTTTCTTATAATCGTGCAGCTACTTTGGCAATGGTGCTGTTGACATTCAAATATCAAGTTGCGCGGGGGAGCTCATGTCGAAACCTTTAAGCTATGCATGTAGTAAGGTTAGGGAAGCAATAACCAAGGTGGATAACAAGTTCGTTTTGGAAACAATCAAGCAATTAAAAAGCCAACAAAGCCTAATCAATTATCAATTCTTTGAAGATCGAGGGAAACAATATAGCCCTCCAAATGGTGACCATAGTGATGTATTGGCTATAAGTTGGTTGAACCTCGGATGTTCAGGAGTTGATTTTGGATGGGGCATGGAAACCTATATGGGGCCTCCTATGGTCCATGGCACTAAAGGTATTTGTATGATTACTCCTCATAAGAGCGATGGATCTGTGGTGATTGGAATATTCTTGCAACCTAAATCACTAATAGAAAATGATGAGTATAATTCAATTAGAGTTGTTGATAAGAAAATCCCAACCTTGACTCCTCGGGCCGGCCCAATTCGATTTGGGCATGAAAAACCCTATCCAAAAATTCCCAAACTACTTGGAAAAACACAAGTTTTATCATCTCAAAACGGCCTGAAAGTCCGACCTTATCTTTCGACTCATACGGCTCACAAATTTTGCCCGATCTCAACCCGTCCTACTTTATGCCCAACTTTATATGCAACATTTTATAAGTATTACCCTTGAGTAGTCCTTGACTATATAAAAATATGTTGCATCCTGCCAAGCTAGTGTATCATCTATCTTTATGCTTAATGTAGCGTTGCTAAGCAAAATTCATTCCCATGTATGAGTTTACCCGTAATGTGAATCAAAAACATTCCTAATTCTAGGTGTATCATGGTTGACATGTTAAAGAGGATTGAAGGATGACGATGCTGATCAAGACTTTTTTATTACTTCGTACTTTATAAGTGAGCTCATTTAATGTTGTTATTATTAGTAGTGGTTGTGTAGGGCCTTAATTAGCTTTAATTAGGCTCCAATGTGTAAGGGACTAATTTTAATTAATGTATGATTGAGTTTATGGTTAAAAGAGATTTTGATAAATAACCAATAATATGAGACGTTTTTAAAGGTGAGAAATTGATAACAATTGAAGTAATAGTTTGTCACACCAAGTTAAGTCTTCTATTCATATGTTATATGGAGTATATAATCTTGGAATTTTGGAAAGATGTTTTGAAAAGTCTTCTACTCATGGCACATTTGATAAGCGGTCATTTAGTGTATAAATGATTATAGATTTGTACTCCTATGTTCATTGTCAATGGAATAATGTGCCGGATGATTATAGGTATGTACACTGTGATTTTACAATTCAAGACGATCTTATATTCATTTGTCAATGGATTTTTAATTCATCTCATAACGTTGGTGTTTTGTTCATAAATTTTCATTATTACCATACAATACTACCTCTATAAAATGGTAATACGTAGTAGATATTCACAATAAAAAAATTTGTGAAGCTAAGAGGGAAGTAACCATGGGTTCACAAACTAAATTATATACCACTGGTACAATCTATTATCAGCAATTAAACACGTTTTAAGGTATATTGAACTATATTTTCATAAGAGCAAGTCCAAATTTATCACCGAGATAAACAAAAAATACAATTTAAGTGGCAATTGTGTAAATAATTTAATTAATTATTATTGATTTACTTATTAAACTTGTGTCAAAAAAAAATGTACTTATTAAAGTACCATATTTCTTAAACTTGCAATTTTGTATAAACATAAAATATCGATATATTTACGAAATTATCCTTTAACCTACAATTTTTTTTTTGTTTTTTTTAACGGACAATTTTTTAATACAATTGACGAGATAAATCCTTAATTTTTTTTTTTGAATAAAGATAAATCCTTAAATGAGACGTGACAATTTTTTTTTTGGGTTTTTCTACACAGTAACCCTGTTTTTTGCCAAATATGAACTCAATTTGGATTCTTTAGGACCAAAATAGCCCCTGAAACCTTTGACGGAATACCAATTCGATAAAAATAATATTAATAAATGGAGAGTGGGCCCCACTAATGGAATTTTTTAACGGCAAGGTTACCGTATGGAAATGAAAAGTATATTGGGGTTACCGTGTAGAAAGCCATCCCTAGGTTACTGTGTAGAAAAACCCTTTTTTTTTTGGAAAATGCTATACATAGCCCTTAGGGCTACATATAAGCATTAAATTTACACTTGAAAATCGCAAAAAGTTAAGAAATCATCAAAATATAAACACTAATTACACTGATTTACGCGTGTTTTTGTCATGAATTCCTAATTTTATATAATTTCCAAGAATGTATTTAATGTTTATATATAGCCCTTAGGGCTACATATAGCATTACCCTTTTTTTTTTTTGACAGTGTTGAACAATTAACTGATTATTTCTTCCCCAAGAAAAAAACTTATAAAAAATGTTTCAGAAAATGGACCAAAAGAACAGAAAATTGGGGGAAAACATATCGTAATGTGCGGTAGCTTAAAAACCATTTTCAGAGAGCCCGTAAACCCCATAATCTCGCCGTCACTTCCATTCTTCAACACGCCGCCGTCTTCGCCGTCGCAACCGCCATTATCACCACCTCGAGTTCCATCCTTCCTCTTTCTCTCTCCTCAACAATGGCAGTCCAAACCGAAGAACCCAACCACCGACTAGCATCCGAACACAACCCTATCTCCAACAATGGCGACGCCGACGACGAGCCAAAACCAGAAGAAGATGACAACAGCAATGGAGAAGAAGATGAAGAAGACGACGAAGAAGATGAAGTCGCAGAAGAAGACGACGACTACGACGATGAATCTGGTGCGACGGCGAAATCAAATGTAGGGTTGAATAAGGAAAAAATGACGAAATTCGCGAATCGATTGAGCTCTGAACCAATAACCCTAAGAGTTCATGATGTGATTATCAAAGGGAATCTTAAAACTAAGGATTCTGTGATTGAAGCTGAGATTATGGATGACCTAAAACGAGCTTCAACGCTTCAGGAGATCTTTCAAGCTGCTGCAATGGCTAATTTGAAGCTTCGGCAGCTTGATATTTTTGATACGGTTAATTTTACGATTGATTCTGGACCGATGGAGTTGCCTGGTACTGCCAATGTTGTGATCGAGGTTTTGGAGACGAAGAATCCTCTCACCGGTGAAATTGGGCTGTTCACTAAGCCTGGGGTAATGTTCTGTTTATAACATTTTGATCATATTCTTTGAATTTATTGTTTTATTTGAGTTTTTGTTGTGCTCAATTAAACTATCAGATTGCTGATTGTAATGTTGTAGTTGTTTGACTTTTGATGAATGTTTGTATGATAATGTGGTATGTCTATAACAAATTTTGGGGGCGAGGATAGGGTATTGGAGTGGAATCGAGGTACGAGTACTTTTACGAGTATTAGCATGATTAGAACCTCGGGGGAATGATATAGGTTTGCAATGTTGATCCTTTGGTAGAGATTTTTTTGGATGAATAAATTTCAACGGTGATAAACTTATGAACACTATGGGAAAGCGTTGCTGCTGCAAGTCCTGCAACCCGAGATTGTTAGAATGAATTAACTGTCTATGTAGTAGTCTAGTAGATATAAGGGGCTAGTGATTTCGGCCTTTCTTTTTAGGATGCCCACCTAGTTCACTGGAGCTTTAGCTCCGACTACATTCGGATCCAACCTGGGTTGCACACTTGGCTTATGGTGGGTGAGTCTCCCAACAAGAGTTTCTGCATACGGTAAGGTTCGAACCCGAGACCTCCCTTGATGTTGCTTACCACTTGAGCCAACTCTTGTGGCCTTCTTTAGCAGAAGTAGTTGTTAGGTGTTGTGGTCTCATGGTGAATGTTATCTCTTATATCTCCTCAGAATTATTTGAGGTTAGTTTCAAATTACCTGCTTAAACTTTTTATCTGTGAAAACTAGCTATTGTAGTTTTTGTTTTGGTAAAAGGGAAAATGAACTACTGTATTATTTCTAAAGCTAACTCCACCTCTAGATGCTATGATTGTTAGCTTTATTAAAACACTACTTATATCATTTAAGCTACCTTGGAGCATTTCTTTAAATAAAATCTACTTCATATAACTGTTTTTTTGAACTTAAAACTCTGATATGTCACAGAGAAGTCATTGGTCTTCAAGAGGCTAGGGTTTTGGCTTTTTAGGTACTTGGCCCAAATTGGTAATTAGATGTAGGGTTTAAGCTTTTGTTTAAAATGTGTGTGTTGTTTAGCGTAGAGTTTTATCCACTAAAATGATTGGATTGTGTTGATGCTCAAAAACTGTTGAAGTTCTTTGTGGGAATGTAGTTTTAGCGAGTTTGGTTTTAAAAATGATTTTCTGTGTTTTGTTAAGACAGTATTTGTGTAAATGGACTTTTGTAAACCCTTATACAATGGAAAGAGAGCCATAGTAGGTCCACTTTTGTATGCATGATGACGGCATTGGGACTGAAGCTGTACCACTAGCAATTAATTGAAAGAAGAGAGCATGAAACTTGCAATTCTGTCCAAAGAAGTCAGGATGTAAGAAGCCTTACTTCTGGCAAGCAAAGAGACTGATTCTGGCAGTGTACCAAAAGTCTAGAGTATAAAATTACAGGACTTTTATAGCTTGCATAGATTCAAAAAATAGATCTATAAGCCTAACAGTTGATAGCAGGATTAAGCCAAATATTGCACGGTTTGTACATAAGAACTAGTCCCTTTGCAGACTATGTGGAGTGGTTAGTAACTCTGCTCAAAGATTTGGAAACTGGACAGACCAGCCTGGGAATGCTTCTACTTGGATTTACTGATCTATAAGAAATGGATGACAAGACCACTAAAATTTGGCATTTGAAACCAAGGGCACTTTGGTTTGTCTATCTAGTTGCAGTTTTTTGGGACAAGATAATAGCTCCTATCTATTTTTTGACCAATGAAGTATATTACTCATACAAGATTGTGGAAAGGAGGATAACACTTGAAGTTTGTATTAATGATAAAGACTTATTCTGCTTGGATTTGTTGTGTGCTCTCCAGCCTCTGCTTAGCTGATACTCTGCGATTGATTATATACAATCTTAGCTATTGATCCCTGATTGAGAATCTTCAAGTGTTTTTCATGTTAGAGAACTTGCTATTTAAACAAGGAGAAAAAAGTTTCATACCTAGGGTATCTATCCATAGTAGGGGTGTCACTAACTCATTTCTATTCCTTCTAAGAATAGTGCTGCCAGCCTCACAATTTCTGAAATCTCATAAGTTTATTGAGTAGTGACTATAGCATCCTCAAAGCCTTAAGATAACAAGTTAATAAGTCAACGTTAAAAGCCATCATCAGTGGAAACTCATTTTTACCCCTGAAAAAGGGAGTCTTCATCAATTCTGTAAAATGCTAAAAGAACTTGGAGACGGTAAAATTCAAGTAATTTGCAAAACTTGGAGAAAATGGACTCCAAATTCAGAGTCTCCATTCAAACAAAAGAGTTCAGGCATCACTAGGCATTAGCTATAGAAAATTGGAGGGGAGGGGTGAAAAACGTACACTTGGATCATTAATCATGAAAGGAAAGAAGTAGCTGTCCAATTTTATTAAAAATAAACGAGGTTGAGTCTTGTTCGCCTACATGAATACAGGATTAGTCGTAGAGTCACTGTCAAGCCTGTCAGAGTGCAGGATGGAGGTCAGCAAGGGTAGGCCAGATGATGGGGGAACCTTATCAACTGAGAGTCTCAGCAAGAGCTTACAACGATGTGAGTAGGGTACAGTTTTTAGGCAAACTTATAATCCCCTTTATAGGCAAAATGAGTTCGACTCTTTCCCAATTATCATTAATAATAGCCATATGCAACCTAACATTTAAGACGATCTAACTATCAATCAATAATTCTTTTTTCAGTGTACACCCTGTATGCCTTTTAATTACCATTGTGCTGGCAGCGAATAGACATTTGAACTTAATGCTGTGTGGTTTGAGAAGGATCATAGCATTCACCATGTGCTTATGGGCTTATGGCTTTGACACTTATTTATTTCTTTTCATAGATGCTCTGTTTCTTCCATCTTTAATTTCTGCTGCTATTATACTTATGGGATATGTTGCTAATTCTGACAATTGCCTTTATAGGCTAGATCTTGGTCTCTTGAAGGAGGTTTGAAGCTGAAGAATCTGTTTGGTTATGCTGATGTTTGGGATGGATCCGTGTCTTATGGATGGGATCAGACAACAGAGGTGAGTACTGGTGTTACACTTCCCAGATTGAGACATTGGCCCTCTCCGGTGTTTGCTCGAGCATCTCTACTCTCTCAAGACTGGCTAAAGTTTTCCTCATACAAAGAACGAGCTTTAGGCCTCGGTCTTGGTCTAATATCAACAAGGAATCATGAAATGGTATACAATTTGACATGGCGCACCTTGACAGATCCATCTCAAATGGCAGGTGAATCAGTTAGGAGACAGCTGGGGCATAGTTTGTTGTCATCATTAAAGTATACATATAAAGTTGATCAGAGGAATTCACCTTTGAGGCCTACTCGGGGATATGCTTATAGTTTTACTACTTTATTAGCTGGCCTTAATCCTGATTATCGGAGTGCACGCTTTCTGCGGCAGGTATGACATTTTTCTTTCACAGTTATCTGGAATTGTTGGATGTATCTGTTCAAGTTGATTCAAATACAAATCAAAGGTTGTATGTACCTTTGAGCAGTTTGTTACCCTGATCTCCTATCATATGACCTGGTTTTAGACTATGATCTGCTACCAATTTTTATCCCTCCAGCCTCATCACATCTTTTCACTTTATTATTTTCACTGTTGCAGATGAAATTTTATGTGAGTGACAATTTTACATTGTACGACCAGTTGTGTGAAAGTTGAATGTATGTTATTCTGTTACAGTTTTTTGGAAAGTAGATAAATTAAGAAGATAAAGGCTACTTCTTGGCAAGGGGGAGCTCCTTGTACCTTTTTTTCTGGCATTGTGCTCAAAAGTTATCAATATTTTCTCTGCATTAACTGTAAAGTGATGTGCTTTTGAAATTTCTGGGTCAGCGATACCTTGCTCGCTATCCTCTTTCGATATATGTCCTTCAGATGCAGTATCTAACTAGTGTTAGATTTGTATGTGTACTTGAAATCGACATGATGAATTAGTTATTAGTCTTCAATTATAGTTACAAGACTTCCCAAAAAAAACCCCTACCCTCTTCGTGTACGAAAACTAGATATATTTCCTATGAATCCTGAACTTTGAAAAGTCTTTTTATCAGAATAAACATTGATTCCACGGTTGTTGGGTTGCTGTTTCTTGTTTGATCCTTCCTTAGACTATATCCATTCTTTTTAGGTGTTAGGCCGGTTTTGAGAAATATACCAATTTGAAGTCTATTATATGTAACCTATAAAAACTTAACAGTTCTTTATTTCTGCACCTGTGGCCTATTTGGCCTTGATTTATACTCACTGAAGTGATTAAAGGCTTAAGTAACCTTTTTTGGAATTTTTGAGAGGGAATGAATCATTAGCAGACCTATGAAACTCTATGAAGTGCAGTGATGCTCATTTTGAAACACTATGCTGGTTATTCTAGGACTTGGTTTGTGGATAGCCATGGTAGCTCTAAATGAGTTTGTGTCTATGTAGTGTGCACTCACTATCATCTTGAACTTTATACTCGTAGCATATAAATGAGGCAGTAGATTTCCGAGCTAGAAAGACTTGGGACTTGCTCTTGCAATTGCCTCTTTTTGCTCAGTGCTCATTTGATTTAGTGTTGTGTGTTTTTAGTTTTTGTTTTCAAGACTTTCATATAATATGAGTTGCTTAATGAACCAATGACTAACTTTTAGCTTTTTATTATACTAATCTGTAGTTGTGAAAATTGACAACAGAAAACTGGAAATAATATGTATATATATTTTCTTTTTGCTTCCCATATTTCAGTTTTCAGAATAATTGAAAACAAACAGTATTAAATTATTAACAACTAAACTCTTTAATATAGTTATTCCCTGGAGTTCAGCTTTGATACTGGAACCTGTGATCTAACTGCTTTATTTGAATGATGATAGTTTTTCATAACAGGGATGAAGACTATTATGTTGAAGTGTCATAATCTTTGCTTTATTTACCATGTTTTGAGATTTGCCAAATATATTTATTGTCCACCCTACCAGCTGCTTTGATGGACGTGATTAGTCTCTGTGAATTATGAGCTGTGGCCCCTTTTAGTTGATTTTATTTAGGCCTGTTTTTCAAGATAACTAAGTCAACTATTTTGCTCTAATATCCTCAACAGGAATGTGATTTCCGCTATGCAGTGCCTTTGGGATTTTGTCGTGCAGCACTTAATCTTGGAGTCTCTGCTGGCCTTATTTTCCCATGGGGGAAGGGGTTTTTGGATAGACCGTCATCTTTGCCTGATAGATTTTTCTTGGGTGGCAATACTTCACCAGTTTGTTCATTAGGAGGGCCAAGTTCAGTATTGGGATTTAAGTGCCGAGGACTTGGACCTACTGAACCACGAAGACAAACTAGAGATAAACCTGATGATGATTCCAGTGTCACTGCTTCTGAGAGGGATGCTGTTGGTGGAGATCTTGCTGTCTCTGCATTCGCTGACCTTTCATTTGATCTTCCATTGACAATCCTCAAGGAAGCTGGGGTCCATGCTCATATATTTGCTTCTACTGGCAACCTTGTCAAACTAACAGAGAATGAGTGGCGCAAGTTCTCTACAAAGGGCTTCATGCAGTCATTTCGAAGTACTGTTGGATGTGGTGTCATTGTTCCGACAAAATTATTACGTCTTGAGGTTAGTATATTTACTCCAATTTAATTCTATATGAGACATTGTATACATATAACAGCTCTGTTACCTTCATCTTCAGCTATTCAAATGTTATAGAGTTATAGTGTTCATGATCTTAAAATTAAGTTTCTTTCTGATTGAACAGGTTAACTATTGTCACATTGTGAAGCAATTCGAGCATGATCATGGAAAAACTGGTGTGCAGTTCTGCTTTTCATCTCCATTTTGAACATTGGAAAGAAGTTGGGATTCTTCTGCAATTTCAGTATTGTACACATCTCCCAAATTTTTACGACACCGTGATTTTGACACAATATAAGTTGCCCTTTTGACTGGAAATGCAGTAAAGTGCTTTCTCCAGACAGGGAAATGTGAAAAAAAAAAAAATTGTTGCATTTTGTCTGAAAATTAATTCAATAAATTGCTCTGGAATTTAGAATTGCTCAGGGATATTTTGTGTAGTTTTTGTTGCAGCTTCCTAGTTCAATTATCTTAACTATATTTTGTAACTTTTAATGGTAGTAAAATAAAATTTTAGATAGGTAGCAAAAGTCAAAAACATGGTGATTTGGTGGTAGCAAAACTCAAAATTTCACATTGCTTTACAATAACCCTAAATTGGATAATACACTTTAATTGGCCAAATCCCCCAATTTTGTAAAGTCCTAAATTTAATATTTTGACTGTGAACTCTTTTTTAAGATTTAAATGAAAAATTAAATCAACTACAATGCGAAATTAAAGATATTTATTCAATGGTAGATCTAGGATTTTCGAGATGGTGAGGCACCATCAATTTATGTTTACCCTGCCCTACCTACACTACCATCCGCACATCACACCAATTCCACCCACCCTTAACATATTGCACCAAGAAGCAACAAAAAAGTCCAAAAGAAGACAGAAAATTTGAAATAAAAATATAATTCTTTTGTTTTTTTAGTTGACACGTTTTGACTTTAGCACTATTCAGAAGCTCTCATTTGACCGTGTTTTGTGCTTTATAGGTAACGAAAAATAAGTCATATGGGGTCTTATTAGAAACGCCACGTATAATGTCAAAATATCAACTTTTTATAATTTTTGTTTATCGATAACTAAAAATATTAATGGTTGAAATTGGGCATTGGCAAACGTGACTAAAGAAACGTGTCAACTAAAAATAAGCGGAGGAAGTAAAACTTAAGACAAACCTCACAAATTACATCAATATATAGGTTTTTAGGGTCATAATAGGGGAGGATTAAACTATTTATTTTTGTGATTATAACACATTTTTTTCAAAAAATACTCTTAAGTCTTTCAAATCCAATTCTCCAAAGTTCAAATTGTAAAACATAATGCTAAAAATAGAGCTGTTAAAAACTGATCCGGCCCGAGAACTCGACCTCAACCGGTAATAATCTGAATCCAACCTGCACCCGGACAATGGGGTGAAACTAAAGACCTGTAACCCGACTGGAACCTGACCATATGTTAACCGACAACCAATTGGATCCAATACTTTTTGACCTGAACCAAACCTGCTCCCGACCTGAGAATAACCGTCAACCAATTTAATCCGACCCAACAACAATATGTACCCAAACTAGTACCCGACCCAATTAGAACCTGTACCCGAGTCATGGAAGGTTTAATAATATTTATATGCCTTTTGTCTAACTTATACACTGGTACAAATCTGTAAACCCACAATCTGATTCAAATTGTATACCTTTTGTTCTCTATTACTCATATATAGGCTTAATAAAATCTTGATAAAGCTGATCAAATTATGGAAGGCGCAATTATATAGGTTCAAGTTGAGCACGTCGATATTTATTGGAATTGAACTTGAACCAAAACCCAACTCAACACAAACTCGAACACGAATGTACCATATATTAACCTACTCAAACCTGGCTCACACACAACACGAACCTGAAATTGAATCCGATCTAAATTTGGTTCAAATTGAACCCGACATATATCCGAAAAGGTGAACGACCCAGAATATACTCAAGAAATTGACCCGACCCGAACTTGAACCTAATATGAGGCTAGATTGACCCGGCATAACTAGATCCTAATTTAACCGAGACATGATTTAACCCAACCTAAATCCGAATTGAATACCCGAATCGACAACTCTACTATAAACCACGAAACAGGGGCGATTTAGGAGGCGTCGGACTGTCGGGAGCTAGTGTTGGAATTTCACGGAACACTATGGGATGAATCCCGGGATCATATAATATTTTGTGGACCCATATATGACCATTATCCGATAACGTAAAGGCCCTGTGAGAGCTTATAGCCAATACAAGAGGCATGTATGAAAATGGGTAAAATGACCATTTAAAGGCAAATTGGATGATTCCACCCCCCAATTAAATTCTCGGAGGGTATTAGGGACCATAGTAAACATCTCGACAATTTTTATTTTCGGGCTAAAAAAAGGTCAAAAAAATTACAAAATTGAAGGCTATATAATCCACAGTTTTGAGGAATTTTTTAGGTTTCGAGGCCCGGTGGCGAAAAGTATTGAGACCCTAAAGCTGTCAAAAACTGACCCAACCCGAGGACCCGACATTTATCGACAATTATCTGAACTCAGCCTGTACTCGAACAATGGGGTGGATTATAGCCTTCAATTTTGCCACTTTTCACCACCGGGCCCCAAAACCTCAAATTTCCTTAAAAAGCGTGGATTACAGCCTTCAATTTTGTACTCAGCCTGTACTCGAACAATGGGGTGGATTATAGCCTTCAATTTTGCCACTTTTCACCACCGGGCCCCAAAACCTCAAATTTCCTTAAAAAGCGTGGATTACAGCCTTCAATTTTGTAAATTTTTGACCTTTTTTCGCTCGGAAATAAAAATTGCCGAGACGTTTACCATGGTCTCTGATACCCTCCAAGAGTCAAATTGGGTCGGTGGAACCATCCAATAAGCCCTTAAACGTTCATTTTACCCCTTCACAACTTGTAGTGATTTCCTAAACTCAAGCTTACCACGTACGTTTATGACAACATATAATGATCATATATGGTTTCAAATGGCATTATATGGCCCCGACATGTATCACTTAGGGTTTCAAGGCTTTTCGCCACCGTGCCCCGAAACCTCAAAATTTCCTCAAAAAGCGTGCATTATAAGCCTTCAATTTTGTAATTTTTTGACTTTTTTCGCCCAGAAATAAAAATTGTCGATATGTTAAACGTGGATCCCAATATTCTTCGGGAGTCAAATTGGGTCGATGAAACCGTCCAATATGCCCTTCAATGGCCATTTTACCCATTCAGAACTTGTAGTGATTTCGTTAACTCAAGCCTACCACGGACGTTAATGACAACATATAATGATCATATATGGTTTCACACGACATTATATGACCCCGAGATGTATCCCTTAGGGTTTCAAGGATTTTTGCCATCGGCTCTTGAAACATCAAATTTTTCTCAAAAAGCGTGGATTATAGCCTTCAATTTTGTAATTTTTTGACCTTTTTTCGCTCGAAAATAAAAATTGACGAGATGTTTACCATGATCGCTTATATTTTCCGGGAGTCAATTAAATAGGGTTATTGGAATTGTCGAATATGCCCTAAACAGTCATTTTACACGTTCACAACTTGCAGTGATGTCGTAAACTCAAGCTTATCACGTAAGTTTATGACAACATATAATGATCATATATGGTTTCAAACGACATTATATGACATCGAGATATATTCCCTAGGGTCTCAACACTACTTTTCGCCATCGGACCCCAAAACCCCAAAGCCTTCAATATTGTAATTTTTTGAACTTTTTTCGCCTGGAAATAAAAATTGTTGAGAAGCTTACCATGGTCCCTAATACTTTCCAAGAGTCCAATTGGGTCGGTGAAACCATCCAATATGCCCTTAAACGGTCATTTTACCCATTCACAACTTGCACCGATTTTGTAAACGCAAGCCTACCGCGGACGTTTATAACAACATGTAATGATCATATATGGTTTCAAACGGCATTATATGACTCTGAGATGTATCCCTTAGGGTTTCAAGGCTTATCACCACCGGGGGCCCCGGAAACATCAAATTTTCCTCAAAAAGCGTGGATTATAGCCTTCAATTTTGTAATTTTTTTGACCTTTTTCGCCCGGAAATAAAAATTGCCGAGATATTTACCATGGTCCCTTATATCCTCCGAGAATCAAATTGAGTTGGTGGAACTGTCCAATATGCCCTTAAACAGTCATTTTACCCGTTCACAACTAGCAATGATTTCGTAAACTCAAGCCTACCACGGACGTTTATGACAACATATAATGTTCATATATGGTTTCAAACGGCATTATATGACACTGAGATATATCCCCTAGGGTCTCAACACTTTTCGCCACCAGGTCCTGAAACCTCAAATTTCCTCAAAAAACGTGGATTATAGGCTTCGATTTTGTAATTTTCTGACCTTTTTTCGCCCGTAAATAAAAATTGCCGAGATGTTTATCATGGTCCTTAATATCTTTTGGGATTCCATTTGGGTCGGTGGAACCATCCAATATGTCCTGAAATGTTCATTTTACCCGTTCCCAACTTGCACCAATTTCGTAAACTCAAGCCTACCACGGACGTTAATGACAACATATATATAATGATCATATATGGTATCAAACAACATTATATGACCCCGAGATGTATCCCTTAGGGTCTCAAGGCTTTTCCCCCTAAACCTCAAAATTTCCTCAAAAAGCTTGGATTGTAGCCTTCAATTTTGTAACTTTTTGACCTTTTTCGCCCAGAAATAAAAATTACCGAGATGTTTACCATGGCCCCTAATACTTTCCGGGTGTCCAATTGGGTCGGTGGAACTATCTAATATGCCCTTAAACGGTCATTTTTCTTGTTCACAACTTGCATTGATTTCATAAACTCAAGCCTACCATGTACGTTTATGACAACATATAATGATCACATACATATGGTTTCAAACGGCATTATATGACCCCGAGATGTATCCCCTAGAGTCTCAACACTTTTCACCACCGGGTCCTGAAACCTCAAAATTTCCTCAAAAAGCGTGGAGTATAGGCTTCGATTTTGTAATTTTCTGACCTTTTTTTGCCCGGAAATAAAAATTGCCGAGATGTTTATCATGGTCCTTAATACCTTCCAGGATTCCATTTGGGTCGGTGGAACCATCCAATATGTCCTGAAACGTTCATTTTACCCGTTCACAACTTGCATCGATTTCGTAAACTCATCCAATATGACAACATATAATGATCATATATGGTTTCAAACAGCATTATATGACCCCGAGATGTATTCCTTAGGGTCTCAAGGCTTTTCGCTACCGGGCCCCTAAACCTCAAAATTTTCTCAAAAAGCTGGGATTGTAGCCTTCAATTTTGTAATTTTTTGACGTTTTTTCGCCCAGAAATAAAAATTACCGAGATTTTTACCATGGCCCCTAATACCTTTCGGGTGTCCAATTGGGTCGGTGGAACTATCCAATATGCCTTTTAACAGTCATTTTACCTGTTCACAACTTGCATTGATTTCGTAAACTCAAGCCTACCATGTACGTTTATGACAACATATAATAATCACATATGGTTTATCAAACGACATTATATAACCCCGAAATATATCCCCTAGGGTCTCAACAATTTTTTCCACCGAGCCTCGAAACCTCAAAATTTCCTCAAAAAGTGTGGACTATAGCTAGAGCTGTCAAAACTAACCCGACCATAGAACCCGACCTTAACGGACAAAGATCTGAACCCAGCCTGTACTCCAACAATGGGGTGAAACTAGTGATCGGTAACCTGACTTAAACCTGACCTTATCGTAATCGAAAACCCATCTGATCCAATACTTTATGACCTGAACCCGAGCCTGCCCCCGACCTGATAGTAACCGTCGATCGATTTAATTTGACCCAAATACAATCCGAACCTGAACTAGTACCCGACCCAATTAAAACATGTACCCGAGTCATGGAAGGTTTAATAAAATTTTATATACCTTTTATTTAGCTTATGTACTGCAATAATTCTGTAAACCCTCAATCCGATTTAATAAAATCTTTTGTTCAGCTTATATAACTTTTGTTCTCTATTACTCGTATATAGGTTTAATAAAATCTTAATGATGCTTGATCAAATTATGGAAGGCGTAATCATATAGTTCAACTTGGCCACATCGATATTTATTAGAATTGAACTTGAACCAGATGCCGACTCAACACTAACCCGAACCCGAATGTACCATCTTGTTAACCCATCCAAACCCAACTCAATAGAATCTGAACCTGAAATTGGACCCGATCTGATTTTAACTCGAATTGAACCCGACTTATATCTGAAAAGGTTAATGACCCGTTATAACTTGAACAGAAATTGACCCAACCTGAACCTGAACATGAGCCTGATCTGAAGCTAGATTGACCCGACATAACCTGATCTTGATTTAACTCAAGGCCAAATTTGACCCGACCCAAGGCCGACTTGAATACTCAAATTGACAACTCTAGCTAAAACACAACATTAAGGGCCTGTTCTCTTACGTTGAAATTCAGTTCAGTTCAGTTCAGTTCAGTTCAGCTGAGTTCAGTTCAGTTCAGTTCAGCTCAATTCAGTTCAGTTCAGTTCAGTTCAGCTCCTAATTTCCTTCTCTTATAAAATATTCATTTCAGTTCAGTTCAGTTCAGTTCAGCTGAGTTCAGTTCAGTTCAGTTCAGTTCAGTTCAGCTGAGTTCAGTTCAGTTCAGTTCAGTTCAGTTCAGCTGAGTTCAGTCAATGAGAACAGGCCCTAAATACTTAGACTTCAATTTTATCACAATTGGACAAAACAACTTCAACAATTTAACCAACAATAATTTCAAAACAATTTATTTATCAAAATAAGAAAATAAAAGCTAAAAGAAATAAAAAGTAAATAAATTCTAAATAAAAGAATTGAATGAATATAAAAGATAAAGGAAAAAAAAAACCATCAGAACCACAATCATCATCATCCAATCAGTTAATCAAGGTAGTTTTTCAAGGTTAATTCAATCATAAAACCACAAAACTTTAAGGAGTAATAAATTAGTCAATTTATTTGACTATATACCTTTGAAGAGTGAGTTAAAACTGGTGGACAATTCCACGTCACATTATCGCTAGAGGTCAATCGTCACTCTCGTTAGTCCGTCGTCTGATATGAGAGAGTGGGAAAAGGAGTTAATTAGGGATTTAGGGTTTGTTGGCTTTGTTCTACTGTTTTTAGTGGGTTTATGATTTGCAAGGGATAGAGATCGAAAGGAAATATAGTTTACCTATATATATCCGCCACTGAATTTACTTATCATTGTGTTTAGCTATCGAAATACCTAGTTTCTCTTTATAAAGTAAGTTTTGAACCGGTTTTTGGCAGAAAATTAAATGTAGTAGTGCTACTCAAAGTTTTGTAATTTTGTGGTAATTTTTTTTTTTAAAAAAATAAATATAGTTGTTCTTAAAATTAGTCATTTAAATGGTAGCTTTTGACAAAACTTCCTTATTATTAAATAAAAATTAACAAAGGTTTAGTAGATGCGTATCTAATTTCATTAACCCACTCATTTTTAATAAAAAAAATATTATTTAAAAAATTATAATATGAAAACCAATAACTTATTTAGCATTGAAATTTTTAATATGACACATATAAATTTTGAATAATCTATCAAAACATAATTATATGTGTCAGTTATTATGTGCAATATAATATTTATGTAATTATTCGTATTTTATTAATTTATAAATAATTTCACGTAATTTGTTAATATATAAATAATTTTATATTACTTGTTTATTTAATTTCAAATCTTACTAACTAAATTTATTTTAATTATAATTCATTCTAATGCATTACATATACATTACAAAATAAAAATTCGCCATTGAAATTTCTACAGAATTCAATATCGTATAAAAAGTTAATTATATGATGTATTATCGATCTCCGTTTGTAACGTTTAAATTTTTGACATTATTTAACAATCTAGTCAAACTTACGTGATAAACTTAACTTCCATGGTAGATTTCTTAATGGTAGATTTCTGAATTTGTCACAGACTAATTACTTGTACTTGAAATATGTGAAGGATTTTATAGTGGATGAGTGTGATAAGTTGTTACTCTCCAAATATAGTGTGGATAAGTTGTTTGAGCTTACCCCGAGGAATAAACAAACTGTAAATTAGGACCGTTGATTTAAGTTGACCATAAAAGTATCTAAAAATTTTCTTTAATTGTTTTCCTTAATCCTCTACATAGTAAACTACTTCATTGATTTTCTCCAAAGTATGAATAACCAAATAATCCACTTAATTAACATGAAATCCATCAATTAGCTAGTGTACGTATAAAAGGAAGAATTATGAAGAGCAATAATTATGAATTGTATATGCAGTTCGTATGAAACTATCCAGTGGGTAAAATTGTATTCTTTTTTCAAGGTTAGTTACCAATTTCTCATTGATTGTTATTGGTTATACTTTAATCTAATCCAATCCATGATAATTGCTCCTCAATATACCTATTTAAAAGAGATTTAGGCAGAAGGTTGAATGCACTGGAACTGCATCAATGACTGCGACAAGCAGTTATGTTTTCAGTCTTTTTTTTTACTCCCTCCCTCTCTTTATTAATGTCCACTTTTTATCATTTATTACTCACATAATAGAGAGAAAGGGGACATTAATAAAGAGATGGAGGGAGTAATAAATAAATTTAAAATTATTTGTTATAATTTAGAAGTCAAATATATGGATGCACAAGATTAATCATTAATATTTTAACGGTAAAGATTGAAAGTAGTTACAATGGCTACATTTTTTATGTAGCTATTGAATAGTCTTTCTAAATTTATATTATACAACCGATTATGCATGCGACTTGTACCATGCATGCACATATGCCCTTAGCTTACTGTTTTTACTCATTCAGTAGTCTAGTACTCCGTATTGATTAAAATTTTAGTGTTTTGCATTGGCGTTGCAAAACATGCACCACATGCTTATATGAGTATACGTTATTACATACAATAATACAAGTACGTATATACTTCGAGCTTTTTCTCCTCGTAAGAAGGGCATTCGAATACTTGTTTTTTTTTTTTTAAATCTAACCTTTATGGCTTTATAAAAATGTATATATTTATGAACATATGAAGTACTGTTGGAGTATATAATTAGAGCTTAGAAGTGTATAAACTATAAACAATAGAGGAAAAGACAGACATACCTATAGTAAGCAGATACGAAGATCCGCATAAACAGGGTCACGAATTTTTAAACTAAAAAAGGCCTTAATTTATAGAGTTGGTGGGCTAAAAAAATATCAGGAGAAATAACAATATGACAACAGAACTGTTGGAAGTTGACTTTACAGCTTGTATGTTTGCTCAATATTCAATCTCACTTACCAACATTTCCATCATTTTTCTAGAATTTGCATCTATTTTCCATTATTTTTCCAGCTTCTACAACTTTGTCATCAACTTAATTGTATGTCCCTTTTTTAAATTCCGACTTATATATACTTGGTACAAGTAGTGTATGATTATATGAATATGTGCATATATACATATACAAATAAGAATCATACTTTATACTTCGTAGTAATTTAATTAGAAATGTGCTACTCCTATATAAAAAGGGATATATATGTGAAGAGAGCATGTGAGTTAAGAAAACAACTATTGTAATATATAAGCAAGTAAAATTTATATTAGCAAAATCATTTTATATCATTCCTTCATTGTGTCTTTATGAGAGTTTGAGACAATGTGATTATTAATTCTTGATAAAGTGCAAATCATGTTATATTCTTATTATGCACTCAATTACTTTGTATAATGCATATTATGTCATCAAAGAAACATATAACTAGTTTAAATTAAAGTACGTACAATTATTACCAAAATAGATAGTATATATGTAATGTCAATAATGTTTTTAATTTGAACTAGTAAAGTAATGATATTGACAATGCTATCTAGATAAATGGAGTATTATTAATTAGTGTTCATTATATTCTATGATATTTGCGTACAGACTAGTATAACTCGAATTCCTAGTCTGTTGCTTAAGGTGGGAAAAGAGGAAGAAAAAAAAAGTAATAAGTATTATAATAATTGTATTATTATGTTGAGGCTAAGAAAATTTTCATAGATGAGAGGTGTAGATTGAATTAGTTAAAAATGATTTATTGACAAATCAAACAAATCACAAGAAAGAATATCTATACAACCTTGATTTACTTGGACGGCTCACTTTTGTACCCTCAGGATTTCCGTGATTAATTTAGACAAATATGAAAATAAATTAATCAATAAAGCTAGCAAGCAATAAACTATAAAGTATAAGACCTTTAATTGTGTAAATAAAATTATAATTAAATGATAAATTCGTGCACAAAAAGTAGAAGAGATTTTTTTTTTTATTATTTGTTTTTTTGGGTGTTCAATAATAACTTGGGCACGCAAAATAATTAAATAAAGAAGCAATAAAAAGGAAATACATACACGAGTGCAGAATATTTATAAAGTTTAATTCATTTCATTTTATTTCATGCGAATTACTTTATGAAAAGTCTTTCGGTCAGAAGTCAACTAGTTCACTGCATTCTTGCCAAAGAGAGACTTAGCCGCACGAATGAATTAGGAATTTTTACAAAACATATGTGCTGTCTAACGTTATCATATCTACAATTTCAAAGACAACCGTCAACAATCTCTCTTTTGGTTTCCTGTATTTTAGGTGTATTAAAAAATATACAACAAAATTTATTATTGTCTAGAACATATTAATTTCACCAAATTATGAAGTAAGTTTATGTTAGGTCATGTTTCAATCACCTTATATTCACTTATTTCAGGTCTCATAAATTCAGATAAGCTAAAATGTGTTCATGAAAAATAAGTTCTAATAAGAGTTACTCGAGTTTAAATTACAAGTAACATAAGTCTTAATAAGTCTAAAAGTGAAAATCAAGTGATCTGAATAGAACACACCCTTAAGTCCCAATAAGTTTTGAACAAAATATGTTAGCATGCAACGTCTGTTTTGTTATCATAAAAAAATCTGTTTCATCTGTCCTAATTATGTATGTTTGGAATTCGTTAAATTTTTTTTTTTATATATATAAAATCGAAAATTTGAAAATCGGGTAAATGTTATTTACATGGAGTATGTATTTGAAAATTGAAAATTTGAAATACTCTGTGACTTATATATTTTCATCATTTTATATAAAATCGAGTAAATGTTACTTTATATGGAGTATATATTTCATGTAGGTATGATTATTGTAGTTTAGAAAGTGAACATTTGTTTTACACTTTAACTTCATACTAATGTTGGCCGAGCTGAGTGAGATGCGAAGAAACTGGGATTGGGTGTCAGAGTGTCAGTTGTCAGTGACGATACCATGTTTGTTGTTACTGTTATTTTAGCAAATTGGAGAATTAGGGCATCTACTAGTCACTTTTCTTCCCATGTCACCCCCTTGTTAAATTAATTAAGCACCCACCCTGCTCCTTTGGAATTATTTCGGGACAAATTATCAAACTGATTACTCAGAATTTTAACTTGATTATAGTATTCATTTTGAATAATTGACCAATTTTCATAATTATTGGTAAACTATACTATTACATCACTAGTTACTAATTATATTATATGGAGTATATATGTACACAATAATATAATAATGCTATATAATAAATTAACTACTCCTTATAGTAACACAAAGTTTTTTTTTGAAGTTTATTCATAGATTAATTAATAGATATGGAGTCTAATACAAAGATCGCTTTTTGTATATTTTTAACTTCCCATGTATGATCGATTTTAAATTTAACATTCGCTTTTAAATAGTGTAGTCGAAAGCTAGCTAGCACACATGTTTTTACTCATTATTATTGCGTAATACACATATACTTATATTAAGTTGATAAGGCTTATAAAAATACATCCAAGTAAATGATACGGGCATACGGCTACATGTAGAAACAAAGGGAGTACATTATTTGTAACTTAGATTAAAGAAAATCAAACGGACAATCTGAGCCATAGTTTCACATTCACAATGTTGATTGAGTGGCCCTTGCTACACAGCCGATAGCCGTTGACTAGGAAGGTAGGCAGAAGAGAAAGTATATTTAAGACTTACGAGTATTAGTTTTGCACGCACACACACAAACACAGAGGGAGAGAGATCCGTGAATATAGACGTAAAGGACAAAGATACACCCAACAAAAGTATTCTTTTTAATCCCACTCTTCTGTTTCATCCACATGCACATGATTTTTAGTTGTTAATTTTGTCTTCCTTTTTTTAAAAAAAAAATTAAAAAAAATATACTTGTAAATTAAATGAAAATTGTTATGTATTTCTTCTTCTCAATATACATGCCATGCAATGCCACCTAGTTATACTTTTCACGGGATTATGATAAGTGATCGAGTTCCCCTATTGTTCCTTCAGCCTTGGAATTGCTTCATTCTTAGAAATTAGTAACAATAATATATATACTTCCTCCGTTTTTATATACTTGCAACACACACTTTATCACGGTATTTAAGAAAAGTGGACCTCACATAATATAATACACTTATAAATGAGGTTAATAGGTTGTTAAGAGTATAATTAAGTGAGCCATGTGCTTTAAATAAAAATAATTGTACAATTTTCACCATAAAAACCTTCCTTTAATGGTGTGTTGCAACTATTGTGACATTTCCATTTTAGGGAAGTGTTGCAACTATAAAAAAAAACGGAGGAAGTACTTTGTAATGGAATTAAATTATACAAGTATATGTGAAGTATTCAATTTTCAACTGCTCATTATTATTTTATACAAATTAGTCTTGTATATAATAATAAAATTTGAAAAAGAATTGTAAAATCATTTAGAGCTTAGCTAGCATTAATAAAAGCATAAGTTATCGACCATTTAGAATTAACCAATTAAGCTAATTAACTAGAACATATATCCCAAGCAGTGTCACAACTTTGCAATGTAGTCGTAAACCTAATGTTAAACCCTAATGACTATAATTATTCTTGGCTAATAACTTTCATTTCAACCTTTAATTCCCCCCCTTTCATACAAGCTTACAACCAACAACACACCCAATAAATGAAGTCCAAATTAAAATACATGACGTATATGTAAAGCAGTATTGATATATCCTTCTCCTTGCCCTAGCTAGTTAATTAAAGCATCATGCAATGCAGGCCATACAGCTCACATAAAGAAAGATTTAATTTTTAGAGAGAGAAAGTAGTTAGAGAGAGAAATAGTAGTTTATACATTATATATTTAACTAAATAGTATATACGTCATGAAGTATATAACAAGAGTATAATGGTAGGAATTTCTTCAAATTCTCTAAGACCTCACCTGCTTAATTTCATTCTCAAAAAAGAATATCTTCCTAATCCTCTCTTAAATTATTTATATTATACTCCATCCATTTTTTTCCTTCAATAATTCCCTCCTACAAAGACCTAGCTAACTATAACATATAGTCTTATATTCCATAATTAAACCGCCTTTCGAGTTTATTAAAAGGCAAGATTAGTGAGAAAGTAAAGAGAGTAATCATGATTAGGGCAGCAAGTGCTAGCACAGAAGGATCCAAAACAAGCCTTTCCAATGATAGAATTGATGAGTGTGAGGAGGATGATGACAAGGTACTAGAGGAAGAAGAGGTGGATGATAATAATAGTAATGATAGCAATAGCAAGGTGATCAAGATCAATGGCTCGAGCTCGAGTACAAGCACCGTTGAGGAGAATGAAAAGAAAGGGCCTACCTCATCGGGATCCGTTAGGCCGTATAACCGGTCCAAGATGCCAAGGCTCCGGTGGACCCCGGATCTCCATCTTTGCTTTGTTCATGCTGTTGAGAGGCTAGGAGGACAAGAAAGTAAGTAGCAATGATACTATTCTTTGTAATTAATTAGCAAATTAAGGGTTTAATTTGGATAACTTTTACTAATTAAGGTTTTTGTGATGAAAATGTTTAGGAGCAACACCTAAGTTGGTTCTTCAGTTGATGAATATCAAAGGCCTAAGTATTGCTCATGTCAAGAGTCATCTTCAGGTAAACAAATTTAGTCAATTAAATCAACTAGATAATCTTTAATATATATGAGCAATCTAATTAGTAAGTTACCAATTAAGTCCTTTCTAATTTAATTTGTATTTTTTTTTTTTTTTTGAATCATAATTTGTATTTATTTAGATATATACGTCTTAAATTTTTGGTTTTAGCTATGTATTTGACTCCTTGAAATGGTTTTATTTTCAGATGTACAGAAGCAAAAAGATTGACGAATCAAATCAAGGTAATTAATTTAATTAACTTGCTTTTTATAAAACATTTAAATCAAATTAATTAGGGTTTTGCAGTCTTTGATTATTCTCTCTGTGTCTAGATTAGATTCTTATCTAATTTCATTTATTCGATGTTCTTGATTGATTATTTTGAAAGCAGCTATGAGCAATCAAGGGCTATTCGCTGATGGAAGAGATAATATCTACAATCTTAGCCAGCTACCTATGTTACAAGGCTACAATCATCAAAGATCGCCTTTTAGTCTAAGGTACTAAACCAATATCCCTAAAAATAAGAAAAATAAATGAATCGAACAATTGAATCATTTATATACTCATCAAGATATTGATTGATAATTTATCATAAACTAAATTATATATTTGTTCCAATTGTGATTAATTAGGTATGGTGATCCTTCCTGGAGAGGTCATTCGACGAGCCAAATGTATGCTCCTTACAACATTGGGACTTCATCCGATAGGTCTAGAAACGGATTGAGTTTTGGTTCTCTTCCGGAAAGGATGGTGTTCTCTAGTACTAATAGCAATTCTCAAGCCGGTATCAATAATCTCTTCCAAGGGCAAATATCAAATTGGAGAACCAACCAAACACTCAAAAAAGCCCCAATCTCTCAAAGCAATGGGTCATCATCATATCAATCCACAAGTAGGCCAAGGTCTAACATGGAGTTAAATCTAGCAATTAGTCCAACTCAAGAAGTAGCTGTCGAAAGAAAAGAGAGATCAAACCCTTTGAACTTCCTTAAACCATCAAACAACAATATCAAGCAAGGGACAAGTACTAACAATAACCATTTGAAAAGGAAAGCTATGGATTTGGATCTCTCTCTTGCCCTAGCTCCAAAAGATATCGACGATCCATTAACCAAGAAAAACACAAAGGATAAAGAGGTAATTGGAAGTGATGAATTACTATCACTTTTTTTGCAATATCCACCACCATTATCATCTACCTCGGAACATGACCAGTTCATTAACAAGTTGAAGGAAGGAGATGCAAGTAATAGGGTGATTAATAATAATAATAAGCAAGAAACAAAGACAAGTTTGGATCTGACTTTGTGAATGAAGACAATTGCTGAGTGAGATATTGATGTACTTTATTGCAAAAAGTAGATAGTTATATCTATTGCATATAATATACCAAAGGTAATGACAAATTAACTTGTCCTTAGCACTAATATTTTGTTGTTATATATGATCACTATTTTGGTTGCATGCTTGTACACTAAATATTCTAATTGTCTAGGAAATCGAATATCAGCTAAGAGTTGCATAAAAGAATTGAAGGACCAGTTACATTAGTTAATTAACAATAATATATTTTGATTTTTGTAAATTTCTCGATATACTTCATTACTGAGAATCCTTGCTTGCATGATTAATTATCCTTTTAGCTGTCTCAAACCAGACAAATTTGCCATCAGAATCTTGCTTGCATGAAAATGTTATGTGTGTGTGAGTTTTTATTTTTATTTTTATTTTTCTAAGTATATAGTATAATTATTTAATCTGAGCCAGATCACAAGTTTTTGGTTCGATTTCTTATATCAAGAAATGATTATTTGTGGATTATAATTAGTTCCTTGTGAAAAAAAAAAACAAAACAAAAAATTATCTCTTTAAAATTAATAATAAATACTGTATCATTGCTGTTATGAAAAGAAAATGAAAATTTCTTTACATTCTTTCTTTTAGTTGTTAAATATTTGGGTTATGTTATTCCTATGTTAATATATGATAGTTACGTTACAGGAAGGAAGCTAAACCTCAGATTATATATTCAGTGATATATCTATGATATGTTATGTGTGGTTGTTATATGTTGTCTTTGCTTAGCTTAGTTCTGCTCATTTATCATAACACACTCAACTAGCTTTCTTCTTGCTTTATGAATTAAGCTAGGTGATTATTCTTGTTGCAAAAAGCATCTATGACATAGCTACTGCACACTTACTATTGTCATTAATATATAAAAACCGACCTATACTTAAAAAGTAAATTTTACAATTAAGTAGTACTCCATCTCACATCTTGATAATAGTAGCCGGAATTCTTAAATCCATGTCTTAGCTTAAAATTAGGCGCATGGTAATGGTTAATCAATGTATCTACACGTAAAAATTAGATTTTTCATGCGTATTGGGGATATATGTCACTGAATAATTTAATTTTATTATTAAATGGATAATTATAAAGAAAAATGACTGGAAAACCGGCCAATAAATGTCTAATGAACTTATATTATAAACATCAACTATAAATTGTCATGCATATAACCAACCTATATATTGTCTGATTATGCATGTATACCAATATAACTATCTATATGTATAAGCCTAATATTCCTAACAAGCTATGATCAAATTTTAGCATTTGTATGTTTAACGTACTACGACTCGTATTGTATGTCGATCCCCGTGTTAAATATTTAATTAATTAAGTAGTGTGGGAAGCACATTAGTAGTCAATGCATTGGCAAGAACATAGTGTGCAGCTTGTGTAGGGTGAATTGAATCCCAGAAAACATAAGTTGAAGGATTAGAGCAAGTCAAAACCGGTGTATTGCATAGACTGCCTGATTCCAGTATTCCTGTGCCACAACATCCTTCAAGTGTCGTTTGAAAACCTGCATTCATAACACAATTTCGATTTCATTATATTTTTTAATTAACCTACAATGTTACAATATATACAAATACAACCTTGGTTAGTATATTACTATATTACAGTATAGTTAACTAAACGTCCCTAAGCTAGTACAATATTACTTTTAGCTAGGTATGGTATATAAGAATGTGGTTACCTCAACAAAAACAACAACACAACAAGGTTTAATCGTGTGTGAATGTGTAACGTACATGTACATGTAATAGTATTGCATCGTATATATACGTAGTATATGGTAACATAAATGGATTATATAGATGAAAAATTAGTTACCGTATGGTTGAGGTTGGTTAATCATATCGAGCAAAGGATTGTAAATATCAGCATAGGCGAATCTAGCATTGGCATGTTGAGATTGCAACCCAATAAGTAGGGATTGGAGCTTCCCATTGTAGATTAAAGCATCTGAATTTTGTTGATCAACACAAACTCGTTGCAGCCAATGCATGCTAGGAATGATGCTGCCAACACTTACTTGGATTGGCAAGCACCCTAGTGGTGGAAGACCCGCCACCGCGAACCTTCTTGCTCCTAGGTTGTAAAGCGACTGTAACAACCAAGTTAATATTAGTGCTAATTAAAAAAATTATGAACAAGTATTAGCCTTACAAAGCCAAATGGTGGGTACTACATTAGAATTTTATAAAAGGATGATTTTTGGTACACGAGTCACTTATTCAATTCATGGTCCGGGCTAATAATAGATGGCACTCTAATATATATCAAATCAAAATACTGAATGTTATTATAATCGAAAATGCTAAATATGTGACTTAGATAATTTTATGATTTTAATTTTTCAATTGCTAAAAATGTCACTCTAATGGAGTATTTATATTGTTTATTTATTGTCTCAATTGTGATCTACGTAGTAGTAAATATTATTTACGAATGAAGTTTGAATTTATTTTAAATGGCAAATCACTCATTTTAATTCTCCTATTTATTTTGGAAAAAATGGAGATAGTGATCAATACTTCATGATCAATAGAGAATGTGTGAAATTAAATTATCTTTAAATTCCATAAAGATAATCTCTAACCATCCAAGGATACTCATCCTAAAATCTAAGGTCTATAATAAAAACTCCCCCAAAACCCTAATCGAATCCTAGTTGCCGCTGGTATCCCAAGCCAATTACCTCTTCTCCGTCCCGGATTTTCTCAACATATTCAATTCACCAATAACTCTTTATTGTCTTTTTAAAAGTTAGTTGGCATCCGCAAGAATGACTAATCTATGGTAGATATCTATGTCAAAGACTCGGGACATTAGTCACACACTCACACAACTATCATTAACATTTAACTAATAACATTATAAAAGTACTGAACATGCAACAACAATAAAATGGGAATTAAAAATAATAAACATAGTAAAATCAAGTTAAGAGCATCTCCAATGGTTCAATTATAAGGACTTGCTTGCAATTTAAATAAAGTTCCTAGCTACATGCTTACCATTGAAGAATAAAAAATTAAGCAACATGCTAGCAATTGTAACCCAACCAAGCTACATGCTTCATTGAAAAAGAGACAAATAATCTCCATTCATATTGGAACATGTGTATAATTATCTATTATTTTCTTAGAACTTTATTTTTTTGCAAACTACAATATGTTGTGGCTTACCATTGAAACAAGTTGTTGCTTAAAAAGTGTTGTGGATTAGAAATTTATGTGGAAAAGCAAGCTACGAAGCATTGTAGCATGTCATTGGAGATGCTCTAACATACCAAACAATTTGTTAATAATGCGTAACAATAACATACCTGAAAAATAAACTGAAGCCTAGAAATAAGAAGATCCGAGTAACTCGAAGGTGTATATAACAAAGCTTGAGTCGGCAAATCAAAATAATTAATCAACATATCATTTGATCCAACCGATATTAAAAACATGGCATTTTCTACGGTCCAACTCGTTTTCTCTTGACCCACATTTCTCTCCATTCTTCCTAAAGCCTCCTCAAAGTAACTCACCTGAGCCGTCAGATCAAGTGCGTGAGTAATCCCAATCGTCAGATCATCTAAACCGGACCCAGCCGAGGCGAAACTAACCCCAGTTAATAATTCCTGGTCTGACACGGTCCGGTTCAAGTAAGCCGGGATAAAATCTTTTAAACCGAGTGAGGCTGCTATATAATCTGGTGCAATTCGACCGTCGGAGAACCGGCCGGTTGGGATTCTTCCAGGGAAGTCTTCTCCATATGGCTGGTGGTCTGCTCGGAAGAGGGCCGTCGGAATGTAGTTGTTGTTGCCGGGGTCTGCTGTTGAGTCCCCGAACACGTAGACGGCTGTTATTGGTTGCGTGGCGGCTAAGGTAGGGGTTAAGGTAGCGGTAGTAAGGAGTATGATGAATGTAAGGGTGATCATCATAATTGTGGGTTTTGTTGCCATATACTATTGTTTTTTGTGGAAATTATGATTATGGAGGATAATAGTGATTAGTGAATTTGTTTTGTAGAATTTATAGGATTAGTGTTATAGCACTATTTTTTAATTTGTGAATAAATAAAATTATAGGTTTATATCAGTATTATCCCTGTGTTTGGATTATTATTGTAACTTAAACCTTGAGTTTATCTTATATTCTTATTTACTTATTATTTAACCTTTTTATTTATGAATACTTATGAATAGTACTCGTATTAGATGTCACCCAAAAAAAAAAAAAAAAAAAAAAAAAAAAAAAAAAAAAAAAAAACTATTATTAGAGAAAACTATCCCAAGGATTGAGTTTTAACTTTTAACCCAAAGTTGAGAATTTGATGAGATTGGCTAGAATCTCACTAATGCTAGATTTTGATAAGTGAATATACTTAATTTTGGTGCTAAATTATTTATTAAAAAACAAATGGTGCTAAATTACAATTTATGACTCAAATTTAGTGAATGATACAGTAATTAAAAAAAGGAGTAATAGAAAAAATGCATGAGCCGGAATTAACATGCAAAGATAATGTTTCTTTGTTATCAAGCATTCAAGCTTGTTTGGTTTACTTGTTCTTGATTGCTTAATTTATTGGGTTGGGCTATACCTTTATTTAGTGCAATTTTAGTAGGAAAAGCCTTTCTAAAGCCCGATTTGTTAGCCCATAAAAGTTTCCTTAAAGTCCTGGACCCTCACTTAAGATCCTTAACTTCCTAACTTCTTTTTCTCGTGTTGGAGAATTCTTAAAGGGGCATTTTGTTTTCATGAGTTTAGTAAGATTGCAACATTTAAAACTACTCAGCCCTTTCTTATAAATTTAATAACAGACTATGAGCACGTTCTCTTCAGCTTAATTTCAGTTCAGTTTAGTTAAGCTTCATTCAGTTAAGTTCAATAAATCAGAACATACCCTATACTCTGTAGAAGTTTCCTATTGGAGTGCGTTAAGGGGATTCCCACCTCCAAGTACCCTTGGTAGGATTCAAACCCTAAATCTCTAATATATGTGGCTAAGTTAGTTTCGTGTATATATGTTTATCTAACTTCCGATCGCAAACCAATTATATTTATATGTCACATATCTACAATCATTTAATTAAAATACGACATCTTGAATTAAACCGAAACCTCAAACATAAATAATTCTCCGTATTATCTACTCAAATGTTGCCCTCATTAAATTGTAACCAATTATTTCGGCTATTTAAAGTATTAATGCTCAATTAATATAAATGTAAGAGATTAATATCGTTTTATAGAGTACAATTCAATGAAAGCCCAAAATCCAAATCTCAATCCACCTCCATGGCGGAAAGGACTCGTGACAAATGACCAGGCCCGTATCTGAGCCGGGGCAATTGGGGCGGCTGCCCAGGGCCCCCAAACAGAGAATTTTTAATGTTATAAATAATATTGGATCCTCATATTACTATTACATGTTAGTGTAGCTTAGTGGTAAAAACATTTTGTGAATCCACACATTCCCCTGATGTCACGGGTTCGAGCTTCAAATTGCCACATTTTTTTTTCCTTTTTCTCTCTTTATTACTTTAAACCCATCTCTAAGTAAGACCCATAAAAATTAAATACGGACTACTACAACATATTTTCTAAATATTTGAACTTTATAACTTAAGCCATAAATTAATTGTAGTTCTTTTCATATACTAATTTGGTAAGTTAATTATTTTACTATCGTATATTTTTTTTTTGAAAGACATTTTACTATCGTAGCTAGTATACTTAACTTTCTTTATTTTTAATATAGTTGCACCCAAATATTGGGAATATAGTAAATTTAAAAAAGATTCTCGTAATAGATTCTCAACATATTTTTAATCTATTAACGTATCTACATAGAGTGAATGATTTCTTCTATTTCATGAATTCGTGTATTATATTCCATTTACACTAATGATATAGTACATACCTTCGTTTCCGAAAGTTTTGTACACTTACTATTTAACAGACTCTATAGCGATATTAAACCATTCATTATCTAATTTTATACGTGAAAAAATTATTATAATTCAATATTTGAAAAATATAAATAGAGACACGTCTAACAAGATGCCACATTATTATATTTAAAAGTATACAATAATGAGAATTTATGGTAAATAATTTTTAACCAAATTGGAAACATATTCCAAAGTGTCAAAATTTTTTAGTAATTTAATTTAATGGAGGTAGTAATTGGATTTTTATAAGCTTTTCTTTCTAAATAGATAAACTAAATTAGACAATTTGTTCAAAATACTCATGTTAAAAAGAATTTTTCTTTATATACAAGTATTAAACAAAATTATTGTTATGCACTTATGTTTATAGGGCCCCAATATATTAGTTCGCCCTGAGCCTCTGAAATCTCAGAAACGGCCCTGCAAATGACTATGTCGACTAATTACTCAAAGATACCCGAATATCCCAACCATTTAAAACCAGAAAAAACAAACCAAGAAAACAATTTTCAGACGAAAAAATGAACATTTTAAACAACGAAATTAAAAAAACTAAAAATTAATAAAATTAACAAAGTGCTACAAATCATACAAGCATACAACCGTACAAGTGTAGAAAGCACACAAGTACACAACAGAATGACCCCCCAAAACGAAACCAAAATCACTCAACCAATCAGAAAGTAGAAACCGAGATATGGTTTTGGCAACACCTATTTTCTCTCTCCTCCCTTCCAATTTCCTTCGGTATATGCTTTTCTTCTTCCAGCATCTCCTCCCAAAATCCAATTATCCCTCCCTCTTTAAATATGTTCCGCCATTATTAAACCTTCCATTTTCTCTCTCCTCTCTCCAACAATGGCGTCTTCAATTTCACCTCACACCAGCCATGTCGCCACCACCTCTTCTCACAATCATAGGAGTAGAAATTCTCTCTCCTACTTTACTGATTATCATCACACTTCTTCTACTTTCCTCCATTTGAGGAAACCTCTCTCCTCTTCTCATTCTCTCTCTTCTTCTTCTTCTTCTTCGTCCTCGGCTTCTTCGCAGCTGGTAACTCGCGTGTCGACGGCGCCGGTGGGGTACGCGACGCCGGCGCCGGAGTTTGATTTCGAGAAGGAGATTGCTCGGCTAAGAAGCTTGAAGTCGAAGCTATCAAAGGCAGGGAGTTTGGAAAGTAAGCACCGAGTTATTGATAATGACTCGCGAGTTAGCCGATTCTTCAATTCGAGTCGGAGTGATTTTTCTAGGGTTTTGGAATCGATTGAATTGGAGTCGTTTGAGATGTATTTGATCAAATGTGTTGTTGCGGCGGGGCAGGAGCATGTGATTAGCTATGGAGTGGAGGAAGAAGATGAGGAGAGAGAATTTGAGAGTAGTCGAAGTTCGTTGAAGAGTGCGTTGTTTTCGTTGGCGGAGATGATTGAGAGCTGGGATATGGCGGGAGGTGGTGCAGGGAATGGTAAGATGGGGATGAGTAAGTTATTGGAGGAGGAAATTGCTGCTTTGAAGAAGCTGTTGAAGACTTTGGCAGAAATGGAAAGGTTTTATGATTGCATTGGTGGAATTATTGGGTAAGCTTTCCTAATTTGGAAGTTTTTCGATTTCGTAAATTCGTTTTATTGTGTTTTTATTGTGGCATTTATGCATTAGTATTATGATTAAGTTAGTTGGATGATGGCAAATGAGTGATAAAGATAGCTGGAATGTGTGTATGCAGATAATTGAATTAAGGTAGAGGATTTTTGTAATTTTTAGATGTGATGATTATTTGCAGTCTTATAGTCTTTTGAAGCAATGTATTGCAGTGAAAATCGAACTTTTGATTTAACACAGAAGGCATGTTAATTGGTCATGAGAGAGCATGCCCTCAAAGAAATCTAGTAAACTGAGATTGTAGATATGAATTATTGGAAAATTGCAAGAATATGTGAATATCATGTTTCAAGATGTAAAATCCTGATTTTACTTGTGCGAATTGTGTAACATGATAACACAATTACAATGTTGTGGAGTGAGCTTATTTTGTTACAAAGTTGTTGTATAATTAATGAGGAGGGGTGCAAAATGGATAAGTGATCAAGAAGCAAAGAGTGTGGTTTGCTTATGTATTTAGGGGTATCAAAGCTGTAGTTGATTGTGGAGATTAATACAAGAAATTTATCCTCAATTACCTTTTGGATCTTAATCTGGAGCAAATTTGTCTTGTAGGGTAGAATAGTATAGGTAATAAGCTAATAGCTCAATATGGGGATTCCATTGAATATGGTATAGAGTTTCCTAAAAATAAGAATTGTTATGCTGCTGACCAATTTGTGCATTGGCATGAGTATGCATAGCAAAGAAATAAATGGTGGACAGGGAGTTTCGTACTTTCGTTTGCCAACTAGCAACACTTAGACTGTATTGACAGGTTTGGAGTAGAGACAGATCTAAGCATTGGCTAGTATGTGAAATTAACCATAGATGTTGAGATCTCTAATAAGCTCCTGTCGTTTTTATACTCAAACCATGGGCAGACAGGAGACAACTTTGCAAATTGAAACATCTTAGCCCAAGAGGCAAAGTTGATTTTTGGTATTAGTGATTGTAATAAATGTAATAGTGTAATCTGAGCAAGACATAATATGAGAACAAGTAATAGGCTACAAATTCCCAATAGGGACAAGTTAGAAAAGCTTGGAGTCAAGGAATAGAAAACAGTGTATGTGAAGGTTGGTTCTTATGGGTGCTTCTACCAGGATAACCCAATCGATCCTCTCTACATCCACTTGTTACACCAAACTTTACCATGAGCCCTCAATTGCATCTGTACCTAGCTCCAAGATTTCTTGCCGTCTGATAGCCTTACCCTCATGTATGCCACACAACATTGATCCAAAAAACGCAATCAATTCTTAGCCCAGGTTTGATATTCGATGTTAGGCCTTGGTCAAGGATCATAGCATGAGGAGAGGTGACCTGAACACAAGTCAAGTGAGGTTCCATTCTAAAATCATATCGAAATAAGCAGATTTGTGATATTCAAATCACCTTCCACTCTGTATTTGGTGGTTGGTTTTTTGAAATGACAGCCTTCTAATTCTAGCTGATTGGGATTTTGGTGAAAGTTCCAGCATATAATTTGAAAGCCAATTAGAATTCTTGGGAAGAAAAGGGGGTGGGGGGTGATGGTGGTTATTGTTAGAGTTAAGAAGCTTGGATCAGAGTCCTGTTCTCTAGATGAATATTTGGCCATTTGACCTTCATGGGGTATTGTCTGATGCAAGCTGTAGAGGTTATTCATGTGACATCTCATATTCAAAACAGTATAGTCACTTTTAATGCTGGTGAATATGTGCTGATAGTTCTTAATTTCTGGATAATTCAGCTTCATGCATTTTTTGGGTACATGCCATTCTTCTTTTGTAAAATTCTGAGTAATGTGGAGCACAATTTGGTTGGCAGATACCAGCTAACTGTCTTAGAGCTTCTTGCTGAGTCAGTTACTGGGAAAACCATGAATAGTTCCCAGCACATGAAAGAGTCGATGAAATGCCAATTTGTGGAAATTCATTCTCCCAAGGGGGTTGACCTTTCAAGAAATACAGAGTATGCATCACAAGCAGCTATATGGGGAATCGAGGTTGGGATTTTACAGATGATATCTAATTTATATGGAAATATGAATGTGTTAATTGTATCAGTGTGTTTATCACTTGATTTATTTCAGGGCTTGCCATATCTTGGTGAAATCTATCCTCTGGGTGGCTCTGCGGATCGGCTTGGTTTTGTTGATTCTGAAACAGGTGAATGTCTTCCTGCAGCTATGCTGCCTTATTGTGGACGGACTTTGCTGGAAGGACTTGTTAGGGATCTCCAGGTAAGATTGATGTCTTACATCAGTAATCAATCTCAAATTATTTGCATAAATTTCATTTAATCTGTAATTTCTCCTACGCTTCAGCGTAACTTCTTACATTTCCTTTAATAATTAATATGTGTCTTTATATGCTTTTAGGCTAGAGAATTTTTGTATTTCAAGCTATATGGACAACAGTGCATAACCCCCGTTGCCATCATGACAAGTGCTGCAAAGAATAACCATGAACGCATCTGTTCACTTTGTGAGAAACTTAAATGGTTTGGAAGAGGTCGATCAACATTTCAACTGTTTGAGCAGGTGTAATTTGTATTTTCCTTAAGTTATTTCTTTGGATGTTCACCTTGTTTTGTTTTAAGCAATCTGATGATACGTATTGCCAGCCTCTTGTTCCAGCCATCAGTGCCGAAGATGGGGAATGGTTGGTCTCTGAACCATACACTCCAGTTTGCAAGCCTGGAGGTCATGGGGTAATATGGAAGCTTGCTTATGATAAAGGTGTCTTCCAATGGTTTCACAATCATGGACGTAGAGGTGCAACTG
Source organism: Chenopodium formosanum (assembly GCA_024500155.1). Taxonomy (NCBI): domain Eukaryota; kingdom Viridiplantae; phylum Streptophyta; class Magnoliopsida; order Caryophyllales; family Amaranthaceae; genus Chenopodium; species Chenopodium formosanum. The sequence continues at coordinate 4,551,097 of CM044861.1, read as the reverse complement.
TTCGGCAAGTCAGGTCTGCTAGGAATCTTGTCTTCATGATCTAAGTTCTGACATTTTGTTTTCTTTCTCTTTTTATCTTTGTTCCCTTCTTCTCCGCACATAACCAATTTCAATCATACTGCAGTAATGTTGTTGCTGCAACAGATTCTACCCTACTGGCTTTGGCTGGAGTTGGTTTGCACCACAAAAAGGTTTGTTTTGCCTTTTGCTGATATGATTGTGTGATGGGGACTCTTCTCTATATTTCCTTTTTTATTAATCACTAAGGAAGATGCGAATGCCATAGCTAGCCAATCTGAAGCTCTTTCGGTTTTTCCTTAGCTATTTCTAGTTTGCCTTACATCACAAATTTAATTGTTGGCAGCATTAATGAAAAAAAAAGTAGGTAATAAATATGTTTAGGGGTATAAATGTCCACACACTATTCTTAAGAGTTAAAAAAAAGTACTTATTATTGAGGGTAAATAAGTTATAAACATTTTAGTTTTTAGAGGGTTGTCCAAAGTCTCCAAACACTATTCGTTAAAATAAACTTGTACATGTTAATGAGGGTATATATATGTAAGTACACATTTTGAAGGGTATAATTGGCAACACACTATTTATAAGAGTAATCTTGTACTTTTTATAAGGTAAAAAAATTGTACGTGTTAATGAGGGTATATTTGTAAATACACATTTTGAAGGATATAATTGGCAATTTGGCAACACACTATTCATAAGAGTAATCTTGTACAATTGGCTGACCAGTGTTATGTTCATATGACAAAGTTTGTGCCTTTTCTTTTGTATGTGTATTGCTTCCAACTAGGGTAATCTGGAAGTAATTTGGGGCTGAACTGTAGAAGCCTGAATGATGTAACTTTGAAGGCATGCTTGGATTGGGGTAAATGTATTACTAGGTAATATAAGTCTAACTAAGCAAAATGAATGTGAAAATAGGGAAGAAGGAGAGAGTGATGGTGTGATTGTAAGGAAATTATGTAGTGATGGTGTAGTATGAGGTGAAGAGGAATCAATACCCTCATATTGGGGTAATAGTTACACTAGGGGGAGGGTGGGTAACTATTACCCTCATTATGAGAGTAATAATTCCTCCACCTCTCTCTTTTCCTCAAGGCACAACTACCTTGTTCATTAGTAAATACCACGTCTCCTACAACAAACACCACTAATTACTTTTGTTTTTTCAAGCTTGACTTTTATTACCCTCAATCCAAGCATGCCCTGATAGTGACATATGTTGTGGTTAACTGATAACTTCTGTTTCTCTACGAAAATGTAGTCCAACTTCAATGCCTCAACCATATTCGTTTAACTAAATGAAATAAATTCCAAATTCTTTCACTAAATAGATGTTAATGCATTCTTAAGAACTACTCAATGAGTTTTTTGGTTTAGAATCATGGTATGATATTTCAAAATAGGTCCATACGCTGTGAATCTTTGGTTGCTCTATGGAATTTTCCTAGGGTTATCTCTTGGTAATGTTATACTTCCTCCGTTTGCCAATGCATAGTTTTAACCCTCCGTATCTCTAATTGAATATAAGTAAAAATTATAAAAATCCGATATTGTGAAAGTATAAATTGAAACGAATTCAACAAGATCCCACATGACTATATTTTGCTCAACATATCAATCATTAATAAAGGTCAATTTTAAGAATGTGAAAAGTGTAAATTTTCAAGTGTTGCAACTAAAAACGGAGGAAGTGCGTTATTGGGAGACTTTATCTGTTGCTTTGGTTTACTGCTGAGATGGCAGCTGTTGAACAAACCACCAAAAAATAAAAAGTTGAAAAGGTTAGGATTTGGACAAACTCTATGTTTCTGAAGCATTGGTGGCCCTATCTTATCGTCTCCCCCCCCCCCCCCCCCCCCTCCTGTGCCTCATGTGTTTATATGTGCAATTTGTGCAGAAACTAGGCTTTGCATCTTGTCAGAGGACTGCTGGGGCTACTGAAGGAATTAATGTTCTCGTCGAGAAAAAGGAAATAAGTGGCAAGTGGGCTTATGGATTTTCATGCATTGAATACACTGAGTTTGACAAATTTGGGATCCCAGCAGCTTCTTCATCAAAGAGGTAAAAATGCTGTATATAAATGTATTAAATCTTCTTTCTGATAAGTGATGAATTTATTTTGTAATACTGTAATCCCTCTGTATATATATCTGTGATTGTTTGGTACCCTATCTCTAACCTTTAAAAAATGTTTTATCCTGATTTCTACCTTACCTAGCACGCTAGCAGAGTTCCCAGCCAATACAAACATTTTGTATGTTGATTTGCATGCTGCGGAGCAAGTCGGATCCCGCAATGATGAGAGCAGTTTACCAGGATTGGTTCTAAATATCAAAAAACAAATTGAATATGTCGACCATTATGGCATTAAGCACAGGTATGAACCAATAATTCTTGTACAAAAACACAAGTTTGTCATTACAAACAGATTAGAAAATAAAGTTGAAACGGTGGCTCTATGCACACACTTACATGCAGCAGGATGGCTTAAGCCCTTTTAGTTTAAGTCAATTCAAGGTAGGGCAGGGAGGGTTAACTTTAGTTATGGTTCTCATTACTTGTGTGCATGTTGCAGTGTTTCTGGTGGCAGGCTGGAATGCACAATGCAAAATATTGCAGACAACTTCTGCAATACATATCAATCTCGGTGTTATGGAGTAAAAGAAGGTACGCTATTTCCTTCTTACTATTGAATTTAGTCTCACCTTCATTAATTTCTGTTTTCCATATCTATGTTTCTAATATCAATTGATGATAGCAGATGTCCTAGATACATTTATGGTTTATAATGAACGAAGAAGGGTCACCTCATCTGCCAAGAAAAAAAGAAGGCAGGGTGGCAAGTCGCTAAACCAGGTAAACTAACCCCTCTCCCAAAAATCAAGGCTTTTTTCAATTTAAATGCTGATGTTCTGATTTGTTACCATTGATCTGTTAAAAGATACGAAGTATATAGATTTGTATGTGCAAGTGATTATGTGAAATTATTAATGGAATAAAATTACACAATTCTGTCTCAGTAGGGCATGATTTTTTTTTACTAATGCTATGGTTTTGTCATGTGTGCCATATAATATAAATAACAATGGAAAATTGACCTAGAAGAACACAAATATACTCAATGAGCCTACTATTATATTGGGGTACAACTTCTGCAGTGGTGCAACCCTTTATTGTTTGGCTTAGATATGGTGCCTTGAATGCTTAAGCGTGGCTTAATATTGAAGGAGCTAATTATCTTTTCTGCCTCTTGCAGACTCCAGATGGAGCGTTGTTGGATATTACGAGGAATGCCTATGATCTCCTTTCCTACTGTAATATAAAAATTCCTGAAGTATGTCACTTTGGTGACTTGGGCTTATAACTTCTCATGATAAACAATATAATTATTAATTTATGGTGCTTTTGTTAGACTTGACTTTCCCAAGGAAATTTAATTCCTAGGAAACTAGGAAAGTTGCTAGCTACGGGTCAATTAGCCGCTTTCCCATTGTAATGTTTCTTACCAAACACGCCAAAATTCTTTGTGCCTCATGTTGGACCTGATATTTCTCTTGGTCATGTAGATTTACATTTACTAATTGGGGTTAGTGAAATTGCTTGTGTGAAATCAGTAGGATTTTTCTTTTCTTCGGGAAATTTGCTCAAACTTGTGTCCTTTGTTGCTAGTCTCAAATGTATTTGTTACTAACCAAGTAACAATTTCTCTATTTCCTTGAAATTCGTTTCGCTCTTTGTAGGGCCCCTACTAGTATTTCTTTGCCATGGGATAATACTTTAATCAGAAAGGAATAGAATACTTCCCTTGAATTAGAAATCAGAAGAAACTACCAAAGGCATCATAATTGAAATACATGATGTATCTCGATCAATGTTAGTGATTGGAACTCATTTTATGTATCTTGCAGGTGGGAGGTAATGAAAATTACATTAATTCTGGTCCACCATATCTCATCTTTTTGCATCCTGCTTTGGGCCCTCTTTGGGAGGTTTCTAGGCAAAAGGTTAGCTCAGCTACATTCTGCTTGAATCTATTGATTGCACAAGACTTTAAGGTCAACATTACTTCTTTTTTAAGGAGCTGTAGTAAATATTTTATAAAAAGGTACACACACAAGCATCCATACAAACATACATAACCCCCGTACCCCTTCACATAAAACTCATCACATCCACACCCAAACCCACATGCAGAAGTGCGTGTGTGTGTGTGTGTGTGTGTGTGTGAGTGTATTTGTGTTAGGGCATAATAACAAGAAGCTTTATAGCTCTTACCAAAATCAATAGTCAAAAAATATATCTTTGTCATATGCAATATCTGATAGGCTTTCATGGCCATATATGATTATGCCTTCTGTCTTTATTCCCAGTTTCATGGAGGTTCGATCTCCAAGGGCTCAGAGTTGCAAATTGAGCTTGCTGAGTTCTTCTGGAGAGATGTTCAGGTGTTACTTGACAGAAGCTAGTATAATGAGTCTTAAGAATCTTTATTGTTGAAGCTGACTTTGCTACGTTTTCAGCTTGATGGCAGCATGATCATTGTTGCTGAAAATGTGATGGGGACTATGAAGACTGATGAGAGTGGGGAAACTCTGTTAGAGTATGGTCACAGGTGATTTATTCAACCATTTTTATTTCCCTACGAAGAGAGAAAGGATGCAAACTCAGCTTACCTATGTTATGGATTTCTTTAGATGTGCAAGGTGTAAGTTGCAAAATGTCAAGGTACTGAACAAAGGAATTGACTGGGAATCTGGAGGGAATATATACTGGAGGCACGAGGTGCATCGGAATGCGTGTTTGAAGGTTATGCTGCATGGGAATGCTGAATTTGAGGCTACTGATGTTACTCTCGAGGTAAATAACTAACTCAGAAATTATCATGTGAACTTATGATATTATTGTCGTAACTGATGACACATTGTATGAGAAAGAGTGACATATGGTTGTCATTAGTGTATCTATCATGACTGCTGATGTAGAAGTGGAAGAGGCAACACTGTCTGGACTGTTGCATGTGCAAAGAATTTGCTTTTTAATGCAAAAATTAGTGCAAAGAATAATTTTTGATACATTTTTTGGCATGGAGAATGTTAACCATTCAGCTTTGATGTAGTATGTGTTATGTTCAATGTTTTGCTGACTGAATGAGTATAACATCAAATGATATAAATGTCATTGGTTGATTTAGATCTCGTCACTTCCTTTTGTTACTTATTGTAAAGCTTTTATCTAAAGCAGATTATGCAGTTCCACTTGTTCACATATAATTAATCTTTTAATGCTTTTTGCTCATGTGGTTCATGATGCAGGGAAATCATTTATTTGAGGTTCCTGATGGTTATAGGTTGAAGGTTACATCCGCAGATCCAGGCAAGTAGTGACAATTTTTTGTAATGGCTAGTTGAACGTAATTTATGCCCTATGTTCCAAAATAAAGCTCAACTTTTCCAAAAGTCTTATCTGTTAGTGGATGGAGAGAGTTAAATAAGTAAGACACTTAGTGCTAGGATATAGACAGAAGAGCTGATGAGACAGAATGAGAAAAGAAGAGCTGACTTTCCTAAAAAATTATCTGTTAGCCTGCCTGTCTAGTATTTTCTTTCATGCTAGAGATAAGATTTAAATGAATTGTCAAAGACAGAAAGATGGGCTCACCTGAGTAACTCCATTTATATTTTCATTGACATTTTTAATCAAGTATTTATGATTTTCTTGTCATTGTAATTCTTGGCTGTGGGGTAAAAAATTGTTTTATGGAAAGTCAAAGGTTTTCCTTGACCCAACACCCAAGTTTGATAAAGGAAGCTGTCCAAGTCAAAGTTTAAGATCTGACATTGGAGTATACCATAATTTTTGCCGATTTTGCTCACTGATCTGTTTCCTGGAGATTTATATAACGGGGTTATCACTAATTGCAGGTATTTCCATGCAATTAGACCCCATCGAAGACTCTAAAAAAGATACTGGAAGCTGGTTTTGGAATTACAAGATGGATGGAGCACATGTAAAGTTGGAAATGGTAGAATTGTGATGCACTAACTGCATTCTTCACTTCCACGGATGTGAATAATTGTTCACGGAAGAACTTGGGTGATGAATGTTCTGCTATATCCTCTGATTGGTTGAACAGAAGTTGAACCTTCACACGGCATTCTTTGCTAATGTGCTATAAAAGAGATTAAAAGGCTTGTATCTCCTTTAAATTTGGCCTCTCTATCTCTCAACGCACATATTCTATGATTTAACCTCTGCTTGTACATGATATGTAAAATATCATAATTTTTGTAAATTTAATTTATTAATAAAGTAATGTTATATAGTTTATGTAAAATTAAAATTCCATCCTACCTATTATAATGCATTTTTTTTCTTATGTTCTTTGATGTTAATTGACATGTTGCTCAGTGCTGTGTAGCTTTTCCTTTGATGACGACAAGACGTCATATGACAGACGTATGTTATTTCTGTTGAACTCATTGAATTCATCAGCCTCCAAGAGTTTGAAGGCTTTGTTCTTTCTGAAGTTCTGGCATGCCCTTACATTCTGTCGTACCTCGTATATAGGGACCAACTCACTGTACATGGAGACAAAGCCTTCAGAAACAGCATATCTTTATCAATGCTCTGTAAGGTGACATGACTTCTTTAAATGTTATTATTCAATCTTCCCCTTATTCTTGATGCAGTTTCTTCTCTTACTGTTAGTTTTCTGAAAATCTCATGACATTAATCATCATAGAGGAGCTATCAATTAAATACAAGTACTATGATTATCTTATATTTTTTTTTTCTTTCAAGTGGTATTTGTTTGTACTGCTTTAAATTATTCATACAGTGGAGTAAATTGGCATTCATACCCACCTCATTCATCTTCTTGCCTTCATGAAAGCAAATTAAAGAAAAGAATTTGTATTTATTAACAGTGTGAATATAAGAACCCACACCACCTGAACCGGAATTGCTACAGTTGAGCAGTTTGGATCTTTTTATTATCCTATTTTAATTAATGCAGAAAATAAATTTTGAACCCTAATTACAAGTGAAGTATGAAAAATTCATTGTTGTTCTTGATTTTCCTTCATCTTCTTTCTATGCTAAAGATTCGCAGGATTGGAGCAGCATTTGATGAGTAATCTGAGCAACAGACTAGCCCTTTCTCGAGCTTCAGATGACCCTTTAGCTACCAACCTCCGGATTAATGAAAAGCTTTGGGGATCCAAATGCCTCACAACTTCAGCTCCATCTTTGGTTAAAGCCAAAAGAAGAATGACTGAATTCTCTTTACCTTTTGGAGATCCAAGTTTCAGGACATCAATCAGAAGGGTTATGAGATCTTTACTTCTAGTTCTAGTGATCTCCCCCATTCCCTCAGAAGATCCTGAGAGCAATGCAAGCAGTGCCAAGGCATCATCAGTGATTCCTGCCTTTTCATCCATCAATATATTAATAAGCAAAGGTACTGCCCCTTCATGTACTAATGTCCTCTGATTTGGATTGTAAAGTGAAAGATTAGTTAGCGCTGTTGCAGCATCTCTTTTCCCTGTTGTGGTGCCTTCTCGCAAGAGATGTATCAGGGATATTACAACTCTTGGTTGTACTCCAATACTTGCCTTGTAATCATCAATGATTGACAAGCTTGAAATTGTTGCAGCTGCATTTTCCTTTGCCTTCATAGTTTTTCCATATTCTAGAATAAATATTAACTTTTGGAGTGCTGCAGCTTCCATGATCAAAATTTTGTTGTCATTGTGGATGGACAGGTTCAACAATGCAGTCACAGCATTTTCCTGCATTGCTGGCTCATGGGAACTTAGTAAGTTAACCAGAAATGGAATTGCTCCAGCCTCAGCAATTATTTTTCTGTTATCCATGCTGCTTTTTGCTAGCAATCGAATCTCATAGGCTGCTCTACATTGCATTTCTGGAGATGCAGTTGCAAGTTTCCCTACTAAAAATTCTGATGTCAATCTGATAGCATTGAGACCCAAATCTTCCCTTTTGTTATGCTCTGAGGAAGAGGTTGTAAGTTCATTTAAAGGGATATTGTTGTCCTGGTGCCATTGATGGATCAGACTCTTCAGGTTGTAGTTGGGTATAAGAGCCATGTGTGTTAGCTTCCACCCAGACTTCGGGCATGTTCTACGCCCTGAATTGATCCACTTAGAAATCGAGTATCGGTCATAAGTGTATCCAGTTGCTAATATCACTGGCTCTCTCATTATCTCGAGTGAAATTGGGCAACGAAATTCATTGGGAACATCTGTCAGTATTGCTCGAGTAGATGAAGATGTTGATGCAGCAAGATTTTCTGCAGCAGTTTTCTGCTTCAAGAGTAGAGTGGTTTCATTATCTTCAAAACTAAAAATCATAGACCTGAGATATGAAAGTAATGAGATTAGACTATTTATTCTCGAAACAACTATAGGTCCACCTGTACCACCCTGACTTGTTGCTTCTGCCTTTAATTTGGAGATTTCTTCAGCAAAGTCAACTGAACTTCTCAAGCCAATGCTGCTCAAAAGCTCTCTTGCTCTTTTCACGTCCAGGAAACCATAGCTCTTATCATTCTTTTCCTTTGAAGTAGCTATTATTTGAAGTACTTCTTTCCTTCTTTCCAACTCTTTGGGATCAACTACCAAATTTATCCTTTTTGCCAGCTTGCACACGAGCTCCACTTGTTCTTTAATATCTATGCTTATATTCATCAATTGTAGAGGTAATAATATATCAAGAGCTTTGCTGATATCTTTCACTATTGCATCAAATTCCTTTGACAGGACTTCTGTTTGAATGAGGCTCCACAGGTAGCTACTTTCAGTGCATCCTTGGATCAGAAGCTTTGCTCTTGTCATCAGAGACAAGAGCTCAGTAAAGCACAGGATTGCAGATGGAAGAAGTGGGATGTCTAACTCTTGCATCTCTGTAAACAAAGGAGAAAGCAGTCTGATTCTCCGAGTAATGGATAAGATGTTTTTTACTTGTATCGGAGGGAGATTACTTATTGAGGAGATCTCCTCAGATATCATGATCAGCGATGCTATCAAGGACCCTGTTGGAGGAAAGCCTGCAAACATTGGAAAAGGTTGAAAAGATTTATCCATGGTGTTTTTCAATTCTTATGCTGCAGATTATCAACTTCTTTGGCTGCTTGAATGTTGACCCTATCAAATTGCTAAGATAAATTATAATATAGATCATGGTTTTGACTAGCTATTATAAATATTTATAAGAGACGTGAGTTTTGTTTGGCTGGTTCAGACATGCTGTCAAAAAGACAACCTACAATTTGTCAGCCTGTGGTCAAAAGGTTTGATTCAGGTGACTAATAAGTTTTCAAGGCATTATTCGTGGTGGTTGGAAAGTTGCTTAATGAAAACGTTATACAATGTTGGTCGTGTTTGGAACAGACTTTGTAATTGGCATTATGAAGGCCTTTAAAAAAAAAACAAGGCTATTTGTATTTTTGTACAGAAATGAAGAATCTCATACATAAGTGTTTATTATTGTTACTATTATAATTATTATGGTGGAATTGCTCTAAAAACTATTTCGTACAATTCACAAAGCTACATTTACATTTAGACAAAAGACGATACCTACTGAATTTAAGCTGTAGAATCATGCTGGTCAGACCATATTGTGAGCTTGTTAGAAACTCACAACTAAATGTCTAAATGAAAACAACTTATGTTGATGACCATGAATGACGCGAAACCAAAGATTAAAGCAATAACCTCAGGCAATATGTCATATTTGAAACTTCAACTTGAGAAGCTTCCTGTTATATGAGATATGAATGTTAGCCAAATTTGCAATAGTCAGACCTTGGAATAAGACAAACAACAGTAAAAGAAGTTTGGAGGTTGGGGGTATGAACAAGGTGAAGGAAATGATTAAAATGACATTACATTACAAACAACAATAAAAGAATCAAGCTTGTTCATTCCCTTTTCTAATTCACCTATAGCAAACGCCAGTTTTAGCACTACCTACCCGGAATTAACATAGTTAATGCATCAGACAACAGCAGCACCCCTAATAATTTGCCGGTTCACCAAATCCTTGTAAACAAGGGTAGAAATATTAGAGTGCTTTCCCATAAAACCGCTATTCCAAGTAGCAGTTATGTTAGAAAAAAATAAAAATAAATAAATTATTTATTTAAATTGCTGACGTGGATAGTAGATTGGGAATTGTTAAAAGAGTAGCCGTATTTATGGAATTATAAATCTTCCCAACAATATTAAGGGAATGCACTCGAAATATTTATTCATTTTGGCTAGATTGCTAGTCAAGATGCAATCCATATCATACATTCTTTGCTGCTAACCACCAGCACAACACCATGCGACATTGCCACCACCCCCAGTACCTTTATAAGAAACACTCAAGACATCCACCGTCAACACTGAGAGATTATGACAATGGCAAAAACATAACACCCTTTTCATGTTCCTTGCATCACTAATTAACTTCTGTACTGAGCAGGGGAAGAGAACCCTGCACTTCTTGAGTTTTAGGTACTCTTAAATGCATCTGTGTTTCCAGACCTTTTACTGATTGCAAGTATAGTTTCTTGAAATCCACTCTTTGGTGAATCAACCCAAATAATTCCAACTTATAATGAATATGAGCAGCAAAGAGTTCTCAATACTCAACAGAACATATATATATTTCCTTGAACCAAAGTTTCTACTTAGAGCTACAGAAATTAAAGATATCTGTGGCACACAATCAAGATCTGTACTATTTGAATTGTTTAAAGCTCCAACATTAATTTATTGTATCATTGATTCAACTATACAATATCCGCCAAGTCAAAAAATTAAGATCATAGCACCTAATCCTCGTATATATCTAGTAAATGAATACAAAATCAGCAATACAAAAGAGTAACACAGAGTAACAGCTCCTCTTCATTTCAACTGCTATGAGCACAATTAAATGCTAACACGACCTCCATACCTTTTACTACTGCAAAACATACAATTGCAATGCCCAAATCATTTGTTAACTTTGTCTGGCTGTTTCTTTCCTCTGCGCTTGTAATGTTTCTTTCAGTTTCTTGCTCTGTTCGAAGTTTGCCTTTCGCTTTACAGCTTTCTGAGGAAAACCTTGAACATATGATCATTCACCCACCCCAAAAAAAATAAAAAAATAAAGCACATAAGATATAAAAAAGAAGAATTACCTCCTGCCTGAAACAGCGATCAAGTTTAACTTTAAGTTCAGTGCACTCGCCAAAAAATTTGCCTACGGGATGTTCTGTATGACATTTCTGGAATGCCTCAATGATCTGCAAGATACAATGCAATCATCAAATCCTCTAATCTTTGAAACTAGAGCAGCTGCAGATAACAAGCACGATATAAATATAACCAAGGTGCTAAAATACTAACATGACATAAGATAAAGTGACGTGATAGAAGAAAACTTCAACTTACTTCAACACACATTGGGTGCCGGTGTAATGTCAAAGGAGGATGCATTTTGTGCAGCACACTGAGATTAACTGGCAAGGAAAGCATTGAATATTAATTGCTAAGCTAGAACATAAACCTGTTAGTATAAACATACTTGAAAAAACACATAAAACACTTTTTAAAGTTGTTTAACTAAAACAAACACGAGGAGCTGAAAAGAAGAAAGGTGAGGATTGCTAATATCACTAAAACTTTACTTTTCAATGACAAATTGTAATCCCCCCCCCCCCCCCCAGCATTTCAACCCAACTCTCCAACCAAACAGGGTACTTCTCACTTCTCCTATCTTTTTCCTCGGAAAATTACCAAAACATTGAGAAGAAACTACAAATCATATATGCATGGAAAACAGGCAAGGCATTGATTTACAGACGCCAGAACTTTTAAGCATCTCGAACACCATTTTCAATTAGTTAAATTCATTTTGTAATTCTTGTTCTCAAAATTTAAAACTTCCAAAGAAATAAAACCTCTAGCTTGTTTTTCACTCATTTCTTCCCTACTCTCCTTGCACTCATTTTTTCTCATCCAACAAAAACTTTTTGCATCCTATTTTTCAAAATTAATTCAGCAACAATCTATGAACAAATCCAACTAACAGCCCACTACCCCCAACAGCTGTCCATCTTCTGGAAGACTATGCTTAGTACAAACTCTCATCAATCATATATTGTATACATCAAACTTTCACTTACTACATAATTCTTACCGAAAAATGTATAATGAATTGATATGGTGTTACACTACAGATCTATACCATAAAATAGTTTGAAGGTCTCCTATCACATTAGAGAGTGTATAGATATATATTTAAGATTCTCACAGCAACCCATGTGTCGGTCCATCAAGAAGACAGTAAAATGGCATAACAAGTACTCACACCAAACTTTAAAAGAAGATAAAAGCACAAGGTATAGAAAAGAAACCAGAAAGCAAGTCAAAGGAGCAATATAGGAGATGAATAGAACTACAACCTAGGGGTCTAATCAAGGCTATTAGGATCAGGGTTCTAACTTGTTAGGTTCAATAGTGAGGGTGCAGAATCGGATCACTAGAATCTAATCGTAGAATCGTAAGATCATACAAATTTGAGAAAAATAGCAATCGAAATGATACTACATGACTATGTATATCATGTAAAAAGAAACACGAAAGTTCCCCATAACTGGGAAATTATACGAGAAATCATGGCATTGAATCAAATTAACTAAAGTTAATATCCTTAGCAAGCTCAACATTACTAAAACTATAATTCAAAATATCACCATCAACAAAATTGCATTGAATAAACCCTAATTTAAAGCATAATCCAATCAAAACCTTATAATTTCTTCCAAGTAACCAAATTTTGCAATGTATCTCCCTCAAATTGACATAGATGGAGTAATCTCCTTTAAAAGCACAAATAATTCATCATGTTTATATAATCATAACCTAAAATTGCAGAAAATTCACCAACCAAAAAAAAACATCCGATTTTCACATCATAACAGGCGGAAAAATTCAACAAAAAAATAATACAGTAAGTAATTGTAAATACCCCAGAAGTGGTATTAACAAAGAAAACGAGGGGAAAAATTGAACTTACATCAATTAAATTGTAAGGAATACAACGGGAAGATGATCGACGATGATGAAGAAGTTGAGTGGTTTTTGAGGAGAGAGAAAATGGCCACAAAATCGCGAATGTATCGAACAAATATTAAGGGATTGCGGGGATCGCAAGTTCGACTCTTCTTGCCGTGATTGGTAGTGATTGAACCACGAAAATGCTGTCAGGCTGTGCATCGTAATAAAACCGTATTGGACCGAAACCCAAATGGAAATTTTATTTTATTATCTTTGGTTTTGTATTAGTAAAATTTTTGAAATTTCTTTTTTTCTTTTTGAAGGATCATGTTTTGAAAATTTGATACTCATATTACTTAAAAATACATATTCCGCTAAAGTTATACTTCCTCCGTTTTCTTTTACTTGCAACACATCTTTTAAGCACGCAGTTTTAGGAGATGATTAGTGAGGGTAAACGAGCGATTTGAACAATATAATTTTTACACGAAAATTAGAATAGGGTTAAGTATCATTTGTAAAAATTATAATAAAAAATTTGTCCGTTTACATTACATAAATCTGACCTCAAAACACGTGTCACAAGGCTGTGTTGCAAGTAAAAGAAAACGGAGGAAGTATAAGTTTGATCACATGAATAATAAATACTTATTATCTTATTATTATTTATTTGATCACAGATTTAAAATAAATTAATTATAATACGTATTTTAGAGATCATGAAAAATTATGGTAGTCATTGAAAAATACTGTATTTATATTTGATGGTTTTTTTAACTTTGTATAAATCATGATCTTTGAATAATGTGTCAAACAAAAAAATTGATCTTTGAATAAAAAAATAAAAATAAAAATAAAAAATAAAAACTTTGTATAAATCATGATGTATATCACACTTTTTTTTTAAGAATAATTGATGTATATCACACTTTTTTTTTTTTTTTTTTTTTTTGAAACCACGACTCGGACTTTATTTAATCAAGGGACAAAGAGTCCATAAGTACAAAGGAGGAAATTTCTTGGGGAACATGATTTTCCCACAATTGTTCAAAACCAAAAGGAACAAACTTTGCTAAATTATGAGCGACACAATTACCATCTCGTCTCATGTGAGACCATTTGACAGACATAAAACTCGAGCACAATGCAAGAATGTCACCTAGCACCGTATCCATCTCCAAGGCTGCTGATTTTTTCGTGAGTTTCTCAATGATTAATTTGCAATCTGATTCCAGAATTACCTCTTGGAAGCCATATCTTCTACCAAGCTTCAGAGCAAATAATAGTGCTTTAGCTTCTAAAATCTCAGGGGACCAAAAAGCACGATGCCTCCTTGTTGCTGCAACAATTACCCTCCCCTCGTGGTCTCGAATCACAGCCCCAAGGCCAACCCAACCTTCATCTGTAAGGCTAGCATCTGCATTTATTTTGACAATATTTGCAGGAGGTGCGTGCCATTTTCTTGGACTTGGAGAAGGACGAAGACCAGCAGCCCCATAAATTTGAGCTGCGTATTTTCCTTGCTCTTCGACATATCTGCCCACTCGTTCTACAAGAACAGCATTGGGTGTTGATTTGCTGGAACACCTTGTTGTTCCTTTCTCCCCATATACACCAAGCAAGGAACATCCCTCTTTGTATGGTCCTTGGTTCAAGGCCCTTCCAACTCACCACAAGATCGCAAAAAGAATCATACTCACCCCATTTTGCCATCACCGAGCAGCTGCAATCATCCCATAATTCACGCACTCGCCAACAGCCAACAAAAGCATGGTTCACAGTTTCAGCTTCGGTAGCACACCAGGGGCATGCCACATCCGTGGTAAGATGTCTGAAATGCAAAAGACTTTTGACAGGGAGGGTGTTAGTGCATAATCGCCAAAAGAAATGTCTAACTTTCGGAGACACATCCAACTTCCAAATCTCAACCCACGCTTGATGGAAGTTATCAATCTCGCTAAAGGTGGGCACGGGCCGTGCCGGCACGCGGGCGGCACGGGCCCGGCACGATTCCGGCACGGGCACGGTGGCGGCACGGCACGGCACGGCGGCCCACCTGTGGGCCGTGGGTCGTGCCGTAAACAAAATTCCTAGGTCTGGCACGGGCACGGGCCGTGGCACGGCGGGTGGCACGGTGGCCGGCATGGTGGCACGACCCGCCGGCACGGCACGTGGCACGGCCAGGCACGAAGCCAGGCACGGCCCGTGCCTTATGGCCGTTGGAAAGTAGCCGTTTATGGTCGTTTTCCAACAGCTATAAACGGCTACTTTTCCACCCAATCCCACCCAAATCCCCTATAAATACCTCATATTTTCCTCCAAAATTTTCACAATTCATCAACTCATCTCTTCTCTCTTATTCTCTAATTTTCTTACTCCCAAATTCTCAATTCTCAATTCTCAAATTCTTACAAATCATACAATTTTCCTCTCTTTTGTGAAAAGAAAAAAAAAATTCCTACTCTCTTATAAATTTTACATTTTTACTATTATTACTTTTATTAGTCTACTACCAAAAAAAAAAAATTGTTATATTTACATTCGGGAAATTAAAAATTCGGAAAATTATAAGTTCGAGAAATTATAAATTTGGGAAAGCATTGAAGCGTCATTGTAAGATCTAACTCAACTTTATTTTAATTTGTTATTGTTATTGTTATTATTATTGTTATTGTTGTTGTTATTATTATTATTATTATTATTATTATTATTATTATTATTGTATTCTTGGAACTACTTAATTATATAAAAACTACTTTCTATTTTAATTGTGGGTTATTTGGATTGTTGAAATCTGTCTAAGGCGGGATTTGGGCTCTGGACGACGTCGATCCTAACCTCTCCTACCTGGGATCTCATTGATCCAAGTAATCTACTATTATTATAATTATTTTTGAAAATTTAATTTATATAAAAACTACTTACTAATTAATTCTCATTGATCTCATTGTTGTTAATTGTTACTTTGTTATTGTTAGTTGTGTTATTATTATTAATTAATCATGGCATCAAACCAGAACGTTTCCTCCTCCTCTAGAAAAGCCAAGTCAAAACGTAGGGAATCACCAAACCCAAACACTTCAATGTCTATGCCCCCCCCCCCCTAACATGCCCTTTCCCTCTTCTAACATGCCCTTTCCAAACACTTCCACCCCTTTCTTTCATCCCCAAAACACGGGAGGGCAAGAACAAATGGATGATATGGCTCCTTGGACCCAATTTCAACAAACCCAATTTCAACAATATGAATTTCCTTTTCCTCCTCCTCCTTCCCAAGGTAGCCAAACACAAGCCTCCGGGTCGAGTGAACCATCCACCCAAAATCCTAACATATTAGAGTGGTGTACCGAAGAGGATTTTGCTCAAACCAAAAGAAAGAGTGAATGTTGGGCATCAATTAAGTAAAGATGGAAAAAAATGCTAGTGTCGGACTTGTGGTAAAATTTTCTCGGCCGATACCAAGGGAGGGACGGGACACCTTAATAGACATACAAAAAAATGTGGTGGACCATCTAGTGATCCAACCCAACCTAAAATTTCTCAATTCCATCCACAAGGTTTCATTTACAATTACGAGAGAGATAGGGATGAACTTGGGAGAATGATTGTACATGCAGAACAACCTTTTCTTTTCGCCGAAAATGATGCCTTCAACAACTATATTAACCGAGCACTACAACCAAAACACAAAAAAATCTCCCGAAAAACCGTTCGATCTGCTGCCATGAAGACTTATCTAGAGTACAAATTGAAATTAGTAAATGAATTAGCTAATCTTCCTAGTAGAGTTTCTTTAACCGCCGATGCATGGGATGGTGGGTACGGACTTCACTATTTATGTGTTACTTGTCATTGGTTAGATAATGAGTGGATGTTACAAAAACGCATCATTCATTTCAAAATGCTTGAATACCCTCATACCGGTCTTAACATTTCACATCATTTAATGGAAGCTATTGATGCATATAGTCTTAGGGATAAAATCATGTCTATGACTTTCGATAATGCAACTTCTATGACATATAGTGCGAATTTGGTCAAATCCCAATTGAACGATGTTATATTAGATGGAGATGCACTTCATGTTAGGTGCATTTGTCATGTTCTTAACTTGTGTGTGAAGGATGGAACACAAGCAATTGGTCCATTTTATCACAAAATAAGGAATGCTATTTGCACTATTAATAGCTCTAACATGAGATATCAAGAATGGAAAGGTTTTTGCAGGCAACAACGGATAAAAACCATAAAAATAGCACCGGATTGTCCAACTAGGTGGAACTCCACCTATGAAATGTTGAGTCGGGCAATCGAGTACAAGGTTCATTTAACACTTTTTTATAATATGAAATTTCCACAAAATGCTTTACTTGAAGATGATTGGGCTAATTGTGAAAAATATATGCAGTTTTTACAATTACTATATGGTATGACACATTGTTTTTCTTCTGTATATAATCCTTGTGCTCATTCTTTTCTTAGCAATGCATGTTTACTTGCACAAGTTTTTGCGGAACACCGATCACAACATGTTTATCGTGGATATCTTCCATCCATGGAGGATAAATGGCGTAAATATTACACCGATATTCCTATGATTTATATTTTTTCTTCCATTTTAGATCCTAGACAAAAATATGATGGCACCTTTTTATTAATTGATATTTATTATAGTAACATGAATTTTGAAGATGATGTTGAAACTTTTAAGAATAAGGTGGCGGATGAGTTTTTTAATTTATATAATGTTTATGAAAGTAAATATGGAACCGTGTCTCGATTTGCCCCTTCTCAAACATCCAAAAATGTAAGTAAACGGGCCAAAGGTTTATTTGCACAAGCTGCTAACTTGATGTCTAAGTATTCAGGTACAGAATCATCATCATCTAGGAGAACACAAAGCGATGTTTCGGAGTTGCAAATGTACTTAAGTTACGACTTCATGAAAGGCATGGACGATGAAGAGAAGTTTGGCCTCGACATCCTCGATTGGTGGAAATCACAAGCCGTGAAACATCCAATTTTGTCGGCAATGGCTCGTGATATTTTTGCTATCCAAGTCTCCTTCGTTGCTTCCGAAAGAGATTTTAGTGCGCCGGGAAGAGTTCTAGACGATAGAAGAACAAGACTAAAACCCGAAACACTTGAAATGTGTGTTTGCTTCAAGGATTGGTTGGATGCCGAAACTCGTTCTCAAGATCGTACTTATGCACAAAACGACGACGATGAAGGAACGTCGACTTCTTTTAGTTCTCATACTTCTCAATCCACTCAATTGGCGGATGACCTTGAACCTCTAGGAGACGAAGACGAAGATGAAGACGAAGGCGAAGACGAAGACGACCAATAATAATTACATGATTACATATTTACATTATACACTATTGTATTCTTTTTGTATTATCGAACTTCGTACTCCGTATAATAAATGAAGTTATTCAATATTCATACACTATTGTACGATTTTTAATTATCATTACTTATTTTGTAATTTTGTATTATTGAATTATCGTACATTCGTACCGGCTACCGTCATATAATAAAATAAGTTATTCTTCAATTTTTTGTGTTTTCGGATTATCGCACTAGTATTTTTTTTTTATTATATGCATTTTTGTTTTTAATTCGTTTTTTTTTAACATTTATTTTTTTTTTAAAAAAAAAAAAAAATTAAGGTAGGCACGGTTTGGCCCGCGGCCCGGCCCGGCACGGCCCGCTAGGCACGTGAGCCGTGCCGTGCCGTGGGCTGGGGTGTGCCAATTTCAGGCACGGCACGGCCCCCACCCCGGCACGGCCAGGCACGGCCCGCGGCGGCACGGGCACGGCCCGTGCCCATGTTTAAATCTCGCATCCTTTCCCGAGCAAATAAGCAGAACTTACAGTATACTCCTCTAACTTGGAAAAAGCCCAAATCAAACTATCATTTTGCTCTCTTTTACTTAGAGGGATAGCTAAAATGCATTGTTTATCCCTCTCCGTGAAATATTTATCAAGGATGTCCATATTCCACTCTCTGCTATCAATGCCGATTAAGTCACTGACTTTGGAGATGTCAGTGGACTCATCACTCAGGAGAAAACGACCCTCTACATCAGCCACCCACGAATCGGACCACAAGTTAATATTGGAACCGTTACCCACCTTCCAAATAACCCCCTCCTTGACAATAGCCTTCGACGACCAAATGCTACGCCAAGAATAACTTCCTGCCAGACCAAGACACGAGTCAAGAAAGTTGGAGTTGGGATAATATTTTGCTTTAAACACTCGACCAAGCAAAGATGAGGGAGCCTTCATAAGTCTCCATGCTTGCCTACCCAAAAGGGCATCATTGAACACGCCTAAATCCCGGAAACCCATACCACCGAGGCATTTCAAGGTACACATGGACTCCCAATTTCTCCAATGAATCTTCCTTTTTCCATCACTCGAACCCCACCAGAACCTAGCCATGGCCGAATGAATGCGTTGGATGATCATAGTAGGAAATTTATACACCCCCATCAAATATGCCGGAATGGTTTGAATGACAGATTTAAGGAGAATTTCCTTGCCTGCTCTTGACAGCAATTTTTCTTTCCAACCCTGCAGCTTTTTCCAAATTCTAACAAGAACCGCCTCAAAAGTGGCTTTTTTCGAACGGCCCACAATAGTAGGGATACCCAAATATTTTTCGTGTCTGTCAACCTGCCGCATATGTAAAATTTCCATCAAACCTTCTCTAAGCTCAATAGGGACCCCTCTGTTGAAAGAAACTTTCGACTTCTCATAATTAATTTTCTGCCCGGATGCTTTTTCATACTGGTTGAGTAAATCAACTACAATTTTGCATTCCTGACGGTTAGCTCTGGCAAAGAGTAGGCTATCATCTGCAAAAAGAAGGTGAGAGATTGCAGGACCATTGCGGCTAGCCTTGGCCCCATGAAGAGCCCTGTCACTCACTTTATTCTGTAACATGTGAGAGAAGACATCAGTTACCAGAATAAATAAATAAGGGGAGAGAGGATCTCCCTAGCCAGTCCCCTAGAAGGAGAGACCGAACCACATACTCCTCCATTAATCACAAAGGAGTATGAGACCGATGATACACAATCCATCACCAAGTTGACCCAACGGCCATCAAATCCCATTGTCAAGAGGAGCTTTCTTAGAAAACCCCAATCAACCCTGTCATATGCTTTACTCATATCCAGCTTCATGGCTATCGTCCCTTTCTTCCCTTTGCTCCTATTCTTCATAGTATGAAAAATCTCCAAGGCAATAAGAGCATTATCAGTAATGAGGCGCCCCACTTGATTAGACCTATTGTGATCTTATTTACTCCGTATAAATTTCTTTTTTAAAAAAAAAAATTATGGGACAAAAATCAAATATTCATAGATTATCCCATTAATAATAAAAACCTAGCATACAAAACTTCCTCTTTGATTATCTGCGATGGTCTCCCCTCAGCCCTCACTTGCTTTAGCTATCAATTATCTCTTCCTCACGGAACTGCCGTTTGTCTAGGCGTCTAGCCCTTGCTTCACCGCCGCGCCACCAGTCTACTTTAGGTATCTTCAATAATCTATTTCTCTCTTTCTTCTTTTAATTTTACTAGCTCCATTGTTTTAAGGTTGAATTCTTGAATGATTTATGTCGTCTTCATCATAAGTATCTATTCCCTTGCTCTCCACATTATATAATCTTGTGAGATATTATTATATTCGTTTCAAATTATTCTTTTTAAAAGTATATAAAAATATGATAATGATAGATGAAAAAGAATAATTTCTATATACAACCGGTTATACCATGTATAGGGTAGGGTATACTTTTTTTTTATGTGTTTATACCTTTATTTGTATGTTTAAGAAAGAATTTTAGTTGAACACAGTGGAGGATCCAGCGGGGGTTCAGAAGGTTCAACTGAACCCCGTTGGATCCGGGAAAAAAATGGAAAAATTGTTTATTGAAAAAAAAACAGAATAACTATATAAATAATATTTCAAACAACAAAATACATTGTCAAACACGCAGCTCAGTTGGATAGGATAGCAGATTTTTGGCCATAAGGTCTCGGTTCAAGGGTCAGTAGGACGCTTTCTTGAGTATTTTTAGCTTTTCACTTTCTTTCCTCAGTTGCTTTCATGGTGTTTCGGCAGGTCTCTTCTCGCCTCCCTATTTTTTTTTTTTTTTCACTTTCTTGTTTTTTTACTTGTTTAAATTGTAGATTACTGGCTAGATTGTTAATATTTTTTCTTTTTAGTGTTAGTTTTTTTTGAATAGTCTTTATAGTGTTAATTTGTTAATTGTTGCAGTGTTAAATGTTTAAATCAGTTTTAATTTTAAAATCTATTTATTAATTGTTACTTGTTTAAATTGTTAATTTTGTTACTTGTTTAGTTGTTTGACTGTGAATTGAAACGTTAGTGACAATGATGTATTGGAACGTTTTCAAAATATAAAAACTCGAAAAATGCTTTTGTAATTTGCATCTTTTTTATGTATTGTATTTTAACATTATCCTAAAATTATGTACTGTACTACGTATTATTTTATCGGATCATTTTATTTTGCATTTTTAATGGAATTTGGACTTGTTTTGTTGTGTACTTGTGTATCAGTATTTATTTGAACACCTTATTTTATACTTGAATACCCGATTTATATCCGTGCATTCGGATATCGGTGTTTGATGAAGTTCGAACCCCCTAGGTACAATTCGTGGATCCGCCACTGGTTGAACATGTGTTCGTTCAAGATACAAAAGAGTAGTCAAATTTGTACATATCATTTGATAAACTTTTCTTTCTTTTTGTTTTTCAGGTCGAGTAACATAGTAACATACATTAATCATCAGTGACTTTATAAAACTAATAAACTTTTACAAATTTGTGAAATATGAAATTAAAAAAAGATGACATTGTGGCGTTGATAGTATGTGCCTGCATTGTTGGCGTACCCTTGTTGATATGTCTTTGCGCCTGTTGTCTAAGAAGGAAGAAACAACAGGAAACATTGAAATCGAGGGACGTTGAGCTCGGTGGAGCTACAGCGATGCCAACAAGTACAGGTGTAAGAGATGGCAATGTGGCTATTTTGGGTGCAATTACTATTATGTCCGCTTCTCAAGCTGGGTGTGATGGTGGCGGAGGTGGCCAATGTGGTGGCGGCGGATGTGGCGATGGCGGATGTGGAAGTGGAGGATGCGGTGGTGGCGGATGTGGCGTTGGTGGATGCGGTGGTGGCAGATGTGGCGGTGGAGGATGCGGTGGTGGCGGATGCGGTGGTGGCTCCTAAAGTAGGGTGGCATTGTAGGTTTGTAGTGTTAAGTTTATGTAGTTATAGTTTTATGTTATTAGTTGACCCTTAGATTAGAAAAAAGTGCCAACTGATTTTGTACAGTTTCATGAGAAATTTTTTTTTGGCTTTTTAGTAAATATCAACTCGTTTATTTGATTAAAGTATTCAAAAGACACCCAACTTTTAGGGATAAATCTAGTAATGCAACATCACTATCTAACTCGTTACAAAACTTGGATGCTGTAAAGTAATGCAAGAGTGTCAATCACTCAAATTTCATGCAATATGTAATATGTAGTATTTGTAGTCTAATCAAAGCTAGTTATAGGTAATTGTATTGGTAAATACTAAATAGTAAGGTAGCTCAATGTCTAATTGACTAGTACGGAGTAATTAATAATGAACGGTTTTTCTTTTTCAAATTCGATAAAGAATCATATTATCATGAATCATGATATGAAGATACTTGTACATTCATTCTGCATGTTAAATTATATGACATACTAAATTTGACTTTTTCCACTATTTACATAATGGTTTTGACTTGATTTTTTTTTTTTTTTTTTTTTTTTTTTGGTGCAAGAGAGGGGCAAACCCCTAAACAAGAGAAAAACAAACAACTAAAAAAGACAAACAAAAAGAAAATAAAACAAAAAACAAAGAAAACAAACAACTGAAACCCTCAGTCCATCGAGGGGATCATCCGAGTCCTAGAGACGCCAGTCAAATCCTCCAATAAAACGGCAAGAAGATCCTTCGGGATCGCCTCAATCATCATCATCCGTTGCTCCAAACGGACCCCATAGTTAGCAAGCCAATCTGCCGCCATATTAGCTTCCCTATAGCAATGACCAAACCTAACCTCCCAATCTTGACGACCAATAAGAGCTTTACACTTACGAATTATATGAATAAAGGGTGAGTTGGGAGGAGTAGGATCAGTCAACATTCGAAGAACAACTTCTGAATCGGCTTCCAGCATCACTTTTCTATGCCCACCATTCCACGCAATGGCAAGACCACGCATCACACCTAGAAGCTCCGCCTTTGTACATGTACAAGCCCCACAATTAATAGCAAAAATCTCATGTATATCACCTCTATGTCCACGGATGATACCTCCAGCCCCTGCCTTACCTGGATTCCCCTTTGCCGCCCCATCCGTGTTTAATTTCACCCAACCTTCATTCGGACTTTTCCATCTGATGAGCGCTTCAACCCTTTGCCTTTTACTAGCACCTACTCTGAGTAAGTTTCTATCCCATGCCTTCTTTATGTCACCCACACGAGCTAAAATAAAGCTCCCCTGATCAAATGGAATTTTGGCATTAGGGATAAAGACCCTCTCACATCGCCATTTCCAAATCCACCAACACCCCAAAGCAAAAATTGTAGACCAATCCGCACTAATATCAGGTTTACCCCCATCCAAATTGTCAAAAATCCAGTCTTGGAAGGAATTATTAAATAAATCCACATCATTAGTCCAACCCAAAGATCTCCAAACTATCACCGCAACAGGGCAAGTACGAAGGATATGGTCAGCAGATTCTTCAGCATACCCACAGCAATTGCAACGAGGATCATCAGCTATTTTGCGAATGAATCTAGTGCTATTTGACATGATTTTGTTCTGCACCGCAAGCCACAAAAATACTTTCACTCTTTGGGGGACTTTGAGGTTCCATATTAGCTTCCAGCTCCTAATCTGATCAGAAGAAGGCGTCTCTACATTACGAATTAGTTGAAGCGCCGAACCCAAAGTAAATCCACCTGATTTCGAACCTCTCCAGTAAATTTCATCCACAGTAGACTCATCTTCACCAAGCTCAAAAGAAGCTATGGCCACAAGAACTTCGTTTGGGAGGTAGGAAGCAAACACTTCGAACTTCCAACAAGTGTTCTTATCCCACATATCTCGAACCAAAAGATGATGCATACTCGAAGGCGGAGTTGGGTCAGCATAAGCTAGCAACGTATCATCAGTTGCCCATCTTTGAGTCCAAAACGAAGTGTTGCCTCCGTTGCCTACAGCCATATTGATCCCCTTCTTTAGCACATCAATACTCCCCATAATGCCTTTCCAAACATTCGATGCTCCTACTTTATTCTTAAACATATTCACGTCACAGTGACCCTCACAATATTTGCTTCTTAAGACCCTAGACCAAAGGGATTGGGGTTCTGCTAAGAACCTCCACCCAAGTTTCGTCATGAAGGCCGCATTCGATTGTCTCATCGAACGCAACCCAAGACCCCCCTCCACCTTCGGCTTAGTGATACTTTCCCAAGAAACCAAGTGAACCTTCCTCCCATCATTCGCCTCACCCCACAGGAATTTTCTCATTTTTCTATCAACATCATCACAAACTAAGCGAGGCAACCGAGTAGTTTGCATTGTGTAAGATGGAATAGGTAAGAGGGAAGCTTGAATTAAGGTAGCTCTCCCTGCTAAAGAGAGAGTTTTTGTCTTCTAACCCGCAAGCTTAGAATTGACTTTATCTAGCAGGTACTGGTATTCATGCTTCGAATTACGTCCATTAATAATCGGGACACCTAGGTACATGCCCAGATCATTAGTTTCCTCCATACCAAGGCTGCTGCATACTCCATCTCGAATGTCAGTACTCACATTAGTGGAGAAGAAGACCCTCGATTTGTCAGCACTCACTTTACTACCAGAAGCTGCTTCGAATTTATCTATAACATTCTTTCATAAGCTCAGCTTGGTCAATGGACGCCTCACAAAAAAGGATCAGATCATCCGCGAAAGCCAAGTTGGAAATTGTCGGCCCATTCCGACTAGCACGGACCGGTTTCCAATTACCCAACCTCACCTCAAAATCAATTAATTGGGCTAAGCGCTCCATACAGATCACGTACAAATAAGGTGACAAGGGATCACCTTGACGGATTCCACGGGAAGGGCTAAAAACTTCAGTTGGATCTCCATTCCACAAGATTTGTAATTTGGCAGAATTGATGCACTTCATTATTATCTCAACCATAAGTTGTGGAATTCTCAACTCCATCAAAGATTCTCAAATAAAGTCCCACCTTAAACGGTCATAGGCTTTTTCAAAATCTACCTTAACAGCCACATACGCCTTCCCACTTTGTTTCCTCCGCATCGTATGAATCATTTCTTGGACTATCACAATATTGTCTGTGATTTGACGCTTAGGAACAAAACTACATTGTGTAGGAGATATCAAAGAAGGAAGCACCGGTTTGAGCCTATTAACTATGACCTTCGTCACAATTTTGTAGATAATGTTACATAATCCAATAGGTCGAAATTGATTAGCACGTTGAGGAACATCAACCTTAGGGATAAGCACAAGGAAGGCATCATTCAAACCATCAGGGAACTCTTTTCCTTGAAGGATATCCCGAACAAGTGAGGTTACACTCGGCTTGACCAAACCCCAATATTTTTGATAGAAGAGGGGTTGGAATCCGTCCGGGCCAGGAGCTTTAAAAGCCTTCATCGACATTAAAGCCTTCACAATTTCACAATCAGCATACGGTCGAGTGAGGACACTCTAATCCGAAGCCTCAATATCAGGAGAGCAGTTCAACAACATATGATGCCCTGTGAACTCTCGAGGCTCCTCTTGGAAAAGGTGCTTCCAGTAATCAACAACCAATGCTTTGACTTCCTCCACATCCGAAATCCAAGCACCAACAGCATTCTGAAGAGAATCAATCCTATTTCTCCTTCGCCGAATAATAGTAGACAAGTGAAAGAATTTAGTATTGCGATCTCCATCACAAATAGCATCCATTCTCAATTTTTGGAACCACAAAATTTCTTCCTGATCTAGAATTCCATCTAGTTGTTTCCTAAGATCGGCCTCAATTTTGAGTAAGTGAGGGTGGTTTTGACTTGATTAATTTACTATATATATATATATATATATATATATATATATATATATATATATATATATATATATATATGTATGTATATATATATATATATATAATGTTATTGTATAATAAATTGTTAGATTCGTTATAATGTCTACTTTTATAACATCAATTTTCCTATAACTTAATTAGCATATGATTAGATAAATTAATGGTCAAAGTTGTATCTCGACATGTGTGATTGATCAAACTCTAACACTAAGTAAAACACAGAGGGAGTAATGATTTTTGCTCCGTATTACGTTGAATACTGAAATTCACTGTTGATTGTTTCTAATGTAACTTTTCTCCAATTGAACAAGTGCATCTAACTAGTTTTTGATCTAGCTCTTAGGAAAGCTCAACATTTACATAATAAATAAATAAAATAAATAAATAAATAAAAGAAAAATATTGTAAAAAATACTAATTCAGAAATGTGAGACTATTCTCATACACAAAAGGAGCATATTATGGATTCCGTCTTGCTTATATAGAAATAGTCAACTAGATAATTGTTTATTTCAACAACTAACAAAACCTTAACTCTATAGTATATAATAAAGTCATAGAGAAATTGCATGAATTATTCAATAATTCTATATACTCCGTAGTATATAGAAATATAGAATGATAAAAGAACATTTAATTAATATGATTTGACTTAGTTTTCTATAGTCCTACTCCTGCCCTTAGAGTATAATAAGAAAGAGTTGCAATTTTTTCAGCACAAATTACACTATAAGTTGTATGATCATATAAGAAAAATTGCATTCAAATATAATTTGAAAAGGATGAAATTAAATGCTATGGTAGCGCTCATAGTGGTATTATGCTGCTTACTTCCTCTAATCCTATGTTTGTTTCAGTGTCTGATAGCAATGTTATGTGTAAAGGCAAGGCAACGGAAAATCTCCGCTTCGCAGAGAAATATTGCTGCTGCAAATGGTGATGTCGAAATTGGTGGAGGAATAGGATTAAATAGTAGAGGTGTTAAAGATGGTAATATGGTCATTTTAGCAGGAAATGGTGGTCGTTCTATGGCTCCTGCTAACAGTAATATTGGAACCAAGGACGATGATTGTTGTTGTTGTGGCTGTGGCGGTGGTGGCGATGGTGATGGTGGTGGTGGATGCGGTGGCTGTGGCGGTTGTGGTGGCTGAAGTTGCAGCGAATACAAGTGTACAAAATATAAAATGTTTTTATTGTGTTCAAATAATCCAAGATTGACAATATGTAGTATATATTTGGTGAAAAAATAATACAGGGAGACAATTGCTACCATTTAATCTGTAATTAAAAATTAATTTTATGATAAAGTGGTAATTTCTTCCTATATTCTTTTATTTATCATCATTAATTTCTCATATACAAAAGTTAGGAGTATATAGGATGTAGGATGTAGTTATGTTCTGTTCATATAGAATTAGTCAAGTAAATATTTTATTACATCAATAACAAAATGTTAACTCTATAGTTAGTTTATACCATAAATCCGAAGTCATAGCCCAATTGTATGGTAAATAATTCATTATAGAATGATAAAAGAACATTTGATTGATTTCATACATGTTAAGCTAGCTAGCTTAGCTATGACTTGACTTCTTTTTTTTTCCGGACGAGAAAGGTATATCATTAATAACAGTTTAAAAAGTCATGCAACATATACAATGATCAATGATGAGATCATATAATTAATAATATGCTATGACTTGACTTGGTTTTCTATAGACTTGGCCTATAATTAATAGTAATGATCATATTAGAAAAACTGCAACAAAATGTAATTGAAAAAGATGAAAGCATATGTTATAGTGCTGATAGTAATAGGCTGCCTTATTGCTCTAATTTTGTTTTTGATTTTGATAAAAAGATGTGTAAAGAAAAAGGAGGTAAAGAACTTGTCGTCGCGAAGATCTGTTGCTGCTGCAAATGGTGATGTTGAGATTGGCGGAGGAAAAGAAATTAGTAGAGGTGTAAAAGATGGTGATATGGTCATTTTAG
Source organism: Chenopodium formosanum (assembly GCA_024500155.1). Lineage (NCBI taxonomy): Eukaryota > Viridiplantae > Streptophyta > Magnoliopsida > Caryophyllales > Amaranthaceae > Chenopodium > Chenopodium formosanum. Next base: position 4,522,817 of record CM044861.1, on the reverse strand, counting down.
CAGGAAATGGTGGCCGTGTTTTGGCTCCTGCTGCTGTTGTAGCCAGTACATCAGGTAATGGCAACGTTGGTAGCAGTGGTGGTGGCGGTTGCGGCGGCGGTGGTGGTGGTGGGGATGGTGGTGATGGAGGGGATGGGGGTGGTGGTTGCGGCGGATGTGGTGGTGGTTGCGGCGGATGTGGTGGTGGTTGCGGCGGATGTGGTGGTTGTGGTGGCTGAAGTAGCACACCATCAAATAATAAATACAACTAAATCAACTACAACATGTGTAATGTGTAATACACTAATACTGTGTAGCGTTCTGATCATGTAAGTGTGTCTGCATATCCAAGATTCTAAGTTTAATTTCCTTTTTAAGAAAAGTAAAATTAACAATCGAGACAATTGTTTCTATGTAAATTTGAAATAACTTTAGTATGGTGTATTTATATCAAAGTTGTAAGAATTTGGCAATTTCTTTCAATATTCATTCTAATCATTCATTTGTCACAATTCTAATTTTTAAAATAATATATTTTTCCTTAGGATTTAGGAATTTAAGATGTGTGTTAGTATGTTAAGGGGTTTTCTATCATCTATTTCAAGTTTGCAACTCATAACATTATAACATTGGTTTTCTATTTACTAAGGCTTTTTTTTTTTTTTTTACCAACTACAACTTTACAAGGTTATAGTTTAATCCTGTGCGTTGCACGACTTAAATAGATTTTATTTGTTTAAAATAGTTGTCAATATTTTATATTTGAAAAAGGCGTGATAATAATCTCATTAATTGTACCAACTACAACTTTACAAGGTTATATGATGAGAATTTTTTTTTGTATCTCACAAATAATTTTCATTTGTTGTGAATAAAAAAAAAATAGGGGTAAAAATAAATAAGTATTTCTTCAAAAAAAATAATAAATAAATAAAAAACCTAATGTTAACTAGCTTAGCAAGATTGGACTGGGCAACCGATTATATTGGGCCAGATCAAACCCCTGGATTTTTTAAGTAATATGGGTCAGGCTGCAAAATTATTTGAAAAATGGGCTCTATCATCAAAGGATCTTCTCAATGCAAAGAATAATAGATTAGCAAAATGCAAAGATAGTATTACTTTTTATTCATTATTTCTTAATAAACCTAAGTCATATTATTGACATAAACATACCATTAATATCTTAGAGGCTGAAATATTATCTCAATACTAATTACAAACTATTGTGGATGTTTTTTTGGCTAAAGTACTAGCAACTAATCAAAACTTAGGATCAATTCCGTCTCCCTATTATTTTTGTATTCGACTTCTAAAAATAAACCTTTCATAAAAATAAAAAAAAAATAAAAAATAAAATAAAAAAAAAGGACTTCTTAAAAAGTGAGCAAGAAATCTCCTTTGGAACTTTTCTAAGAAAAAACAAGCACAATTCACCGCAAAAGAAGTTGCCATCACTACTTGCCTCTAATTTCCACCACATAATGTGGCTTCCAATCCATCCATCATTAGAGAGTTCAGCTCCTAAGCTCACCAAAAAAATTTGTAGAAAATCTTTGACACTTATTGATCGATTGTTTTATATCATGAAAATAAAGGCAACCATAAGTATGTAATTTGGGAAGGGAAGGTGCAAGAAGAACAAAAATTGTGAGATACAACACCATGAATTTTATAAGGATACAATTAAAAATGTTGACATTTTAAAAAAGACAAGACAATTTAGCTAATTGAAAATGTTTATCTCTTTTTTTGTTAAAACTATATCAACAATCTTTATTTAATTTAGTGATTGTACATATTATTTTATAAATTTATAGCACACATCGTATGCATATCGATCTAGTAATGTTATACGAGTAATATAATCTCCAATTTCTTGTGGCACTATTTGTAATATAAGAAAGAGCTAATAATAAAAGCAATTAGATTTCAAGACCAATTTCTTGTGGCAAATATTGCTACTTTTATTTTTCAAGACCAACTAGATTTCACGTTGAATTTGCAACCTTTTCTCTTATAATAGTAAGTATGCTTTTTATCAAATGTGAGCCTAATAATAAAAGCTCTTCAACCTTATTTATTTCTTTTAGTTAGGCCCGACAATTATAATCAACATTGGATTACATTACATCTAATTAAGCTAAAGTAGAGGCTCGTAAGTACCTAAAACCCTAGGTAACTAAAGACCTTTGCTTTTTATTTTTACATTCATAATGAAAGGTTTTCAAATCAAGCAAATAGACCAAAGAAATGATGCCCTTTTCAGGTAATGTCACTTCCTTTCTTCAAATCAAATGAGTGTGTATGTGTTTTATTATCTTCCTTTCTTGGTGAACTATCTTGTCATTTTACTATTTTTCTACATTGAAAATAAATAAGAGGGTTTTTTTTTTTTCAGAAAAAATTTTAAAAAAAATGTACATACTCATGTCCTGATATATGTCCTACATTAGCTTTCCTTCCACTTGAATAATAGCTGGTCCATATTTAGCAATATTTTCTATTTATGTTTTACTAGCTAGTCCTAAAAGTAAAAATTATACTACTATTTTAAAAAAAAAAGTTAAAAATATATTGGCCCATGCAGGGGTCGAACCTGCGACCTTGGCGTTATTAGCACCACGCTCTAACCAACTGAGCTAATGGGCCAATTTATTATTTATCTGTAAACTTTTGTAATAAAGTATAGTGTTATTTTGATGGTTTAATTTCCTGTTTCGTGACATATAGCCTGACAGGTTTATGTGTACTCAGGTAAACTCAGCTTTATCCAATCCCAACGTACCAAACTCAAACAAAATCATCTGAAGATAGATTTATAAAAAGTGAATTCTTATCAATTTCAAGTATAATGAAGTTTTTGGCTTACTAAATCACTTAAGTAAGTGTGTCTTTATTTTTTGTAAAAAATATATTTATGATATCCCGAGGAATAAATTTATTTATTTATTTTTCATCAAAAAAAATGCTCATCAAATTTCTAGATTAAAAATTTTAAGCAAAAAGTGTAATTTTCTAGTGCAATATTGTATTTGTATGGCTCAAGTGGTTATAACTTATAAGCGATTACTTTTGCTCATTATAGCTTAATTATAATCATGTCGTGTCACGTTTGCTCTATGAAGAAATTGAATTTATTTCCGCCTTTTTTTTTTTGGGGTAAATTTTGAAATACCCTCATTAAAGATTTAAAGATCCCTTCGTTTTTTTTTTTTTTGGTAATTGTTCAAATTTAACTTTTATATTATTCGCATACTACGTCATCATGTTTTTTCTACTACTACGTCATACATCACAATTTGTCTAAGTGAAACTTTTTAAAATACATTGTGCATTAACAAATATAAAAACGAAATGAAACAAAATAACCATTGTTCTTTCAATAGAAACTCCAAGACAGTGTGATTTGTATCAAATAATAGTAGTATTGGGAGGCCCACAAAATGGTTTTTGGCTCTCTAAGTTTAGGAAGAGAGTATATGCATCAAAGAGAGACCCCCCAATGTATCAACCACATATTGACATATAAATAGCCCACTACTATATCAAGGATAAGCCTATTCATAAAACACAACACAACACACACACGAAGTGTATGTCATGTTGTGTACTTTTACTTAATCAATTACTTTATCTCTTTTCTTTTGAATGAAGAAACAAAACCAACCATGAAGAAGGGCTACACCGAGCCCAGGTCAAGCTCATCTTGCGCAGCCTGCAAGCTACTCAAGCGACGTTGCAGCCCTAGCTGCATATTCGCCCCACACTTTCGAGCCGATGAGCCTAAGAAGTTTGCCAAAGTCCATAAAGTGTTTGGAGCCAGTAATGTGAGTAAGATCCTTAATGAAGTCCCTGAGGAACACCGTGAGGATACTGTCAATTCTTTATCATACGAGGCTGAGGCTCGCCTTCGTGATCCGGTATATGGGTGTATTGGTGCTATTGCGCTCTTGCAAAGACGGATGATCCAGCTCCAGCATGATCTTGCCCTTGCTCGTGCAAGATTAGCTCAGTACAAGGCTAGCAGCCTACATAGTAATGTTACTGCTAGTAGTAATACTGATGACAATGGTTTGTTTGGTTTGGGTGATCATAATGTTAGTATATTTTATATGAATTTATGTAGCGAAGGGTTAATAAGTTCAGATCAGTTTAGCCAAAGTGACAGTGGAGCTTATAATTCTACTGACTTTGGTCAAGTTCCTGATCTTCTTCCTTTATGATCATTCATGTAATTAAATGTAAATCTATTTATCAATCTTTCAAAGGTCTATCTTAGATTTAACTTAATTATGGCCTATTTAAGGGGACGATCATAAAAATTTATGTCTGAGGTGAGCACTTTGCTTTACTTTAATCTGTTCCATGAGATCACTTCAACATGGTTATTTTAGGCCTTATAATATAATTGTACATAAATACATATGAACGGGTATTATTTTATTTAGTGCTTCGTACTATGTTAATTAGTCTTGAGACCTTAAATTTTTTACTCAAAAAGAGTCCAATTAGCTAATTGGCTTCTTTTCCTCCCTAAATACCACTCTATTGGTGGAGACCGTACAGAAAATGTCCTATCATATCCTTAAACTGCGTAAATAATCCATTAAGACTAAACGGAGATATGTGTACTTGCGTAACCCTGATTAAGGTTTTAGATCACCTGGAGAATATGACACTAGAGAAGGCTCAGCAAAAAAATATCCAAAGAAGAGAGAGAAGTGGAGTAATAAAGGGTGAGTAGTGGACAAGGCATTAATTTATGATGTATCCCTGAAAATGCAGCTTCACCATTGCATTTGGTACACCACAAAAATTGTACTGGTTGCGCATTTCTAATTTGATGCGACATTTGTGTGTTTGGCACACTCTTTACCGCAAAAAAAAAAGCTAATCAAAATTTCTTCTTTTTTCCTTTTATCTTGAGAAAATCAAAATCCAAGCACAAATCATGAGTTTGATCAAAAGAATACTAGTTGTAGTAGCAATGTTTACTGTTAAACTTATTGATCTGCTTTTAGCATGTGCGAATGCAAATCTAATGGAAGATGACTGACTAGAAAATCAGTTCAGTTGACAATCGACGTTATCCTGTTGCCTTGATCTTGAAAGGCAGAAGCCACAAAAGAGAGCAAAGAAAGGGGGGGGGGGGGGGGGGGGGGGGGGTATACTCGCATAGACACGTCATCCTGTTTGATAGGTCAAAAACTCAAAACTATGAACTAATTTGACAAATTGAATACAGATGGGGGGAGTATATTATATGTAGATATCATGTTTGTAAAAACCGAATTGATCGACCTAAAAATGTTGTGAAATAGTGGATAATAGAGAGACTTTATTATCAATTGATTTTAGGATGGAAACTTAGTTAAATTTAAGCGCTTGCTTTAATGCATAAACGAATTATACAAAATAAGAAAAATTATGAATATGATTTGACATTAAATTGATTGTATAGAAGATGTTAATGTCTTGTGGAGCCATAGTCACAACTTTATCAAAGAGTTTAGTTTGGCATCCAAGGCGACCATTCTAAGGGTAGTAGTAGGGTCATAAGGATGATGTTTATCCCTAGTAGTCTTTTTTCAGTTTTTCGTCTAAAACATTTTGTTGACCCTTAAATTGATCTGAGAAACATGAGTTACATTTTTGTGGGGGGGGTGAGACTATGAGATTACATGGACGATAAAAGACAAGATGTTAATCAAATAAAGCTCAGGGTGTATCATGTCATATGTTATTCAAATTACTCCAAGCTTTTATTTATTTATTTATTTTATAGAACTCCTCCAAGCTACTTAACCTCTCCAGTTTTCCAAAAGAAGAGGATCTCATGACGAAAATAAAATAATAAAGAATAAACTTACTGTTTTAATCTAGTACGACTGTACGAGCATAACGTTCCTATTTCCAACACTTCCTTACTTTAAATCAAAGTTAGATTTTGTGTAACGCTAAGAGAGTTGAAAGTATATGAAGCATGTTACGAACTTCTCAAGTCGAGCTTAGCTAAGCTCATGAAAATGTATCAATCAGCCAATCACCTCTACCTCCCCACCTCTTCCACCACCCTACCCCATTCAATCTATAACCTTCCCATTATTGTCCTTGGTCGGTGAGCTTTGTGACCCTCCTAGGCCCTATCAACTTCAAAGCATTTCATTCAACAAGTTGTTGCAATAATTTTGCTCCTGCTATAAAAAAGGATTTGCGTACTCTTTCCACAAGCTAGTAAGTTTCCAGCCTATAGATTATAACACAGCAAAGAGTCATCATGAGACTGAAATTGATTTCTGCACAAGATGTGTCATGTCTAAAGTTCCTAGTGCAATTGAATTGCTGCATTATCAAAATCACTTTAGACCCAACAGGCTGAAAGAGTCGAGGGCACACAGCAACTTGTGGCCTTCTTGACAAGACACGAAGAGAAGAGGGATAAGACCATGAGAGTGACTGAGAGAGGGTGGGGGAATGGCATACAGCAACTTTCGCCCTTCTCGACAAGACAGGAAGAGAAGAGAAGAGGGTGGGGGAACCCCTTCAGCCCTTTTCTAGCTATAGCTTATTGATAGAAGATGCATCCCCCTTTAGATAGGCTCCACCACTTGTTAAAGCAATACATATGCACACAGGACAGTAGTGAGCAGACTGACTCCCAAGAAAGCAAGTTATAATTTTCAGACATTCATTTACTCTAGCTTTCTGATTTTTGCCATGTACGGAGTAACACCTACAGATTATTAAAGTTTAGTGATACAATATTAAGCTGAAACAGTTTACAGACTCTAAAGAAGTCATGGAAACCAAGAAAACAGGGAACGCCTTCCAAGGAAAACTAAGTACTTCGTACAACATAAGGCTGCCCCATCCCCTGGTGTGAATCAAACCTGTGTTTCATTTAGACTTGGAACTGTGGAAGCCAAGAAAAACTTCTTTTGTCTCCCTAATTCTGTTGTTAAGTACAATATAACTCACTGTAGTACAGTCTCTTACATTCTCATGCTGCCCCATAACATGCTGAGTGATTTGCTTTATTCCTTCCCTTCGAACCAAGCACATAAATGGGTTCAAACCCACATCCAAAGGTACTACAAGGTAAATAAATTTGTATACAATCTTTACATAGCAATACAGGTTTAGAAACAGACAATCACATACATGCAGAATATAATACCAATTATTACTTCTAAAGCTCTTTTTGATCATCATAACTCAACAGAATCTCTTAAGCTCCATTTTAACTGATTAGTAAACAATGAATACAACAAACAATAAATAGCACAACAAATAATTTATATTACATACTCTAATTAAAAGATGGTGTCCACTCAAAACACTTACAATCAAATAATACCTGGGAACAGAGCGCAATTTTCTGAACCAATTTCCACAGAACTTCCACCCTTCCAATGTCATGTACAAAACATCACACAGAAGTAACAAGGTGATGCTTGCGCAGGGAATGAGTCCATCATCTTCAGTCTAGAAAATGAAGTATGATCTCTGCTATAATTTCTTCCCTGTTTCAAAACTCACGTTGTATCAGACAAGGCTAAGTTAAGTACTAAGAAATTAAGTGACCAAGTACATTACTACCCGATCAGCTTTCCAGTTATACATTACAAATAGCCCCTAAATATAAAGTCAAAGGTTCATGTGAGCTGGTTCTGATTGGCAAGCATCTAGAAAGAAAAATATTCAACATTACTGAATTAATTGCAGAAGTGCTTATAAAACCCATTTATCAGCTGCCGAATGTCACCACGAACATGCAGCAGCCACAGGACATACACAGCCCCAAAAATGTCAATGGACAAGAAATCACTTATGACTAACATTAGTTAACTATGCTTGGCTTAAATGAAGACTAAAGCTTCAGACCTCCCAAAAAACTGATATGGCAAAACAAAAAACCTCCTTGAAACTAAGCAACTAAGCAAGCATGCTTTCCATATCACAAAATTGGTGTGGTCTTTGTCACATAAGTATCTAAGCAAGTACGGTAGCCTATCAGTCTATCAAAATCCTTACCTAAGGTTTGCTCATCCCATCAGCATTCAACTATAAATGTAGTAAAGTAAGAACAGTGATTCTTACAGGTGTCAGCCAAAACAAATACAAATATAGCAAAAAGCACGTACATACACTGATGGGCCGTGATGGCTCCTCTAACTGGTTCATTCCTCTGTTGATACAGAAAAAGAATGAGTTCGGTTGAAAGAAAAACGATCTACTTGAAAACACATAGAAGAATGCAAAGCCATATCCGATTGGATTAGTTTTCACATCACGGTGCCAGAGGTCTTTAAAAAGTCAGTAAATTTAGCATAAAGCCATAGACTACTAGACTCTCTAGTGAACTAGCTATTCACAAGCTGATTGCATCTACAAGAATCAATCATCTAGCACAGTATATAGAAATCACATAATCTGATGTAAACAGCCTAACCCCTGCTAGTATATTAGGAGATCCTTGATCTGACAATCTGACATGTAATCACCACATTCTACTTCAAAAATAGATAAGCAGATGACAATGCAAAAGGCCTTTTAAGAGTTAACGCACTATAATCCAAACCTTAAGAATAAGGATTTCACTTTCACTAGCTATGCAGATTCAAGTAGACAAAGAACTAGTCTACAATTGTATGAAAACACAACAGATTTCCCAACTCAAGTCAAAATTTAACGTAGGCAAAAACCATTATATAAGACAAATTCAAAGAAAGATATGCGAGAGATAACATTCTATGCTAGAGGCAGTAGCATACAAGAGAGCATTGATGTTCTGCATGTTCATTCAGCATCATATACCACTTCTATTTGATCTACTTTACTAATCCTGTAAACACCATCTAACATAAATATGCATCTGAGTCCTGTTTCAAATACCAAATGGTGCCAACAATAACATTTTGGGAGTGAATAACAGACTTCATCCAATTGTAATCTCAATCTTATAAACCAAGAAAGGTAGGGTTAACTAACGAAGTTGGGTGAAACTCATGAAGTCATGATTTATCATTCAACTTTTCCTTTCCCATACCCAGTAGGTCTAATAATGTATCAAACTCGCTCCTGATTTTCCAATTGCCACCTTATCAGCTTAAAAACAATTAACTTAAACTTGGGGTATAATTTATTTGGAAACATAATTAATGATGAAATGCCAATATGGCAAGATGCATACCTCAGGGATGTTTTGAAAAATCACAATACTTGTAGGGGAGAATTTTTTTTTCAAGTATTCAATAATTACATTTATGAGGCATTTTGTGATTTTTGGAGTAAAATAAGCACCATTAAATTGTTCGCTTGTCATATTTCCCGACCATACCAATGTGAGCATATTCCCGGGATCAACATAGTTTTGTTAATTCACAGTTAATCTAATCTACCACTACATGCCTGCAATCAGCCTCTAAAATACAACCACGAGATTATTAAGAACTAGCTCAAATAATTACGCAATTGAAACATTCATTATATCGATCAGCTACATGTTCCTATAATGTTTCTGGTTTATACCTCACTAAACCCACGCTCTCTTCTCATTCCTAGCCATGCATTAAATCAACAATCAAATCCGGAAACCAAATCTCTTCATTCCATTCTAAATAAAGTTTTGTCACTTTAAACAAACTAATGCACACTTGATCCTACTATAATTGAGGTTTTGTTCTCCTTTCGCCTCACTTCCACGTATTTCAGGAACCATAAGTTACAATTAAGTTTTTGCACTAATAAGTTCAAACAAGTAAAGTTCGGGTCATAAAAGGGCTACACTAAAGTTCAATTCACAACTACAGAGTTCCAATAAGTGAAATTCAAGTAAAGAGAGCACATTTAGAAAGCCAAGCACCACATCAATCAACAAAATCTAAAGCTTTAACCAAAATTCAAGCACATTGTATTGTAGAATTAATTATAAAACACAATATCAAAACCAACAAAAAAAAAATAAAAGTAACAGAAAATCTCACCTGTTGAGGAAGATCTCTTGTTAGAACGCTTTAATCTTTCAAGCTGAATTTGAGCATCAACAAACATATTCATCCTCTGAAGCTCCAATTCTTTAGCCAATTCCAATTTCTGCTTCTCCAATTCCATAAACTTCTCCTGTTTCCAATTCTCAATTCTCTCGTAAACCTCTCCAAATTTCACCACCGCTCTCGCTAACTCCTTCATCGCCGTCTCCCTTTCTCTCTCCTCCACCATTTCCACCGCCTCTCCATCTTCATCCGACTGAGTCCACTCGCTCGAATTTAAACTTGTCTTCAAATTAGGGCTAAAATTATGGTTAAAGTTAGGGTTAGGGTTAGGGTTAGGGCTAGAATTTTCGGCAGCGGAAACCTTAACAGCGGATGAGGTAACATTACCGATCAGAAAATCAAGGCGTTCAAAAAACCGCCAAGTGGACGGCGGAGATTTGACCTTCTCAACCTTATACTTCTTCTTGATCGTATCGATTCGATTCTTACACTGAATGTCGGTTTTCCGGCGAGTAACTCCGGCGGAATTGACGGCGTCGGCGACTTCATTCCAATCGTTTTGCCGGAGATTTCCGCGGTTGCTGCGAAGGTAGCGTTCTCCCCAAGCTTCGATCAACACCGCCGTGGAATCTTCGCTCCAGCAGTCGTCTCTGCCGCTTGATTGCTTGGGAGTTGCCATGAGAGAGAAATTGTGAGGAATTTTGAGGAGAGAGAAAGTGAAGATGAAGAAGATGAAGGTGAAGGTGAGGGATGAAGATGACCCTGCATTTTGATTGGTTCTGCCAAGGTTTGACCGCCGGTAACGTCAACCATTGCCCTTCACGGAAATTTGGCCGTTGTTTTTTCTTTTTCTTTTTTTTTTCTTTTTTTTTTTTTTTTTTGGTTTGGGTATTTTTGGTGGGGAGGTAAGAATGTGAGGGAAGATGTTTGGAGGTTGAATTGGGTTGGATCAGCCCAATTTTAATCTGCCTTTTAAATAACTGGGCCTTTGGACTTGATATTTAATAATTTTTGCACACCAGTTAATTTTTAGAAAATCACCTCGAGAAAACGTTGAATGTTTATATACACCCAGGTGTACGTTGTAGTTAAGGTTATATTTTTTGCTTATTTGATGATTAAATAAACAATAGACATTGAAAAGAGTTCTGAAAATTCCTTGCATCGTGAAGTCAGGTGTATATATGAATTTTTCGGGTCTCTAATATCTCAATTTTCTTACTTTTTCAAAAGATTAAAAATCAGAAAAATTTGTACACTTTATTTAAAACTAATCATTGATGCAAATGATCGGTGTTATGATTGTTCTTGTTGCGTGTTCTAGTTAAGGAACATTCATTTTAATCGAGTTACATAATTCAATCGTTGTAACTCAAATATGGTCCCATTAAAAAAATACTTAATCATCTAATTCCATTAAAGATCAATAAAGTAAGTAAACTTAAATATGGATTCACATCTTTATATATCTTCAGTTTAAATGAAAGAGGTCAAAATTGTTTCTTTTTTATGTATGGAATTCATTAGCTCACATAGTGGAAATCATTACTAGGATATAGGATCACACCATCTCTTATTGAATTTTTAGTGCAACTTGTGTAACAATGGATAATTGAAATCTACCTTTTATACGAAGTATATCTAATAAGACCTAATTTGATAATATGCTCTGTTCGATCTTATGATACAAAATTGGGAATTTAAAACCACTTGGTAATTCGTAGAATAAATACCTCCTCTCTAGTTATTCTAACAGGAAGTGAATTCACTGTTAATAGAGCATCTTGTGGCATATCCGAGAAAGTGGCTGGTTCGTTCTTTTGCTTCCAAAACTACAGACATACACTTGTTGTCTCCAATGATCAAGATACTCTCCTATCTGCATTTCTATATCTGGTCCTTTTTTTCACGTACCAATTGACAGTAACTGTTCTTAACTTTATTACCATCTTCATTTGAAACGAATCATATATAAATTCAAGCTGTGAAAGGAAAATTACTAATAGTGCTCGAATCATACTTGTATAGTGTCTCCTTCGTCTTATAAAGATAATAGTCCTATAGACCTATTGTCCCAACACTTTGTTATCAAACATATACGAGTTATATAATTGTATTTCTGACTTTACCATTCATGTACTCTCTTTGTCACACTATTAGTAGTAAGATCGGGATGTATGGAGCCAGATTTTGGTCCAAAACCACTCCAAGTTTGGTCTTAACTGGGTTAATTGAAAATCCTTATGTACAACCCTTATATAAATTTCAATAATGAAACGGATAAAGTACTTCATTTTTAAAATGAGAAAGGTACAACCCATCACAACTAATAATATTCCTAATGATCAACTCACCTAATCAAATCCAATCTAACACAAACAGAAAAATCTTAAAATAAAAACAAAGTAGAACTAGTCAATTTTTTTTCTGCCTCTACTTTTGTGAAAAGGTGTGAAAGATAGTTAAAAAGAATGGTTTATCAAAAGAACCCAAGTGGTGAAAAAAGGAGATACTAGCTAGTAGATAGAAATTGACATATTATTATATCATTATTATTATAATTATTAAGGTTTAGTAAGATATGTTTGCATTAGCATGCAAGATCCATGCATATCCATCTCAAAAGCAAAAATTATCCTACATACAATTATCTCGTGAACCATGCAATTCTGGTAAAAAAAAAAAGATAACATAATGTTGAAAGGACATGCAATGTAATCAAACAAATGAATCAAATGTATCATATCAAGACAAGAGGACCCGACCTTAGCTTTTGTTTAAGATGCATGTGCATAAATTGATTCCCTTTTGCTTGTAACTTTGTGCTTAAATGAGTGTTAGATGTTGGGTTCATATCTTCGACAAATCTATAAACTTTGTTTGAATGTTCTAGATGTTGATTTATTTGGTGTTTATTTTCAACAAAGTTGAAAGAGACTATAGGTTAACAATTTTATTCGCATTGCATCCAATCTTATTTATACTACTATGACAAAAAAAAGCTTGTATAAAAGCCTTGATTAGGCAATGAGCTGTTAATTGATTGTTTGATCTTAACGTGCATATCAATTGTGATAGAGTACACATTGGGTTCCAACAAATTGGAATTAATTATTTGAGATTTGAGTCAATTCTTTTATTGTCTTTTGTTTACAAATTTATCACGAAAAAACAATTATTGGCGTTAATATACAAATCGATTAAAATTTCCAAAAATAACATACAAAAGCCAGAGTGTAAAATGTATTGGTCCGTTCAATTTATTGATTTTGGCGGACAACATACTCAAGTTATTTGTTGTAGTGCTTAACCTAACTCATATTGTAGCAATTAAGAAGATGAATAAACTAAAATTTTATGAGGCTTGACAATCCAACTTCATATGATGACATAGAGTACATTATATCATAATAAGATACCATCTATCATACGAAGTATAATGGACTAATGGTATATACATATATACTCCGATCCGTATACTCAATTGGCTCCATATAAGTAGATAAGTATTGCTTTCAAACAATAGTTCACAAACAAAAACATCATTAAATCATAAAAGCTACATCAAAATAAAATTGAATGCAAACCACATTGTTTTTGTCTTGTCGATATAATAACGTATTCATAGACAGCACATAAAAGGGAATTGAAGTCGGTTCTTCAATTAATTGGTACACCCAGGCATGCATAATACCATCCACATAAAAACTGTTAAATAAATTTTCCAAAATATATTGACAGAATATTCTGACATAATCTTCATTGAAAAATTCGTCAAATTCTTGTTACAAATTAGAGAAACATTTGAAAAAGTGCAAGCTACGCCAAAAATCTTTAATTTATTTTAAGAGAGTACATACTAGTGTACTGTACTAGCTACTGTATGTTTGTGTTTGTGTTTGTGTTTGTGTTTGTGTGTGTTTGTGGTAGAACCAACCGTATGTAGAAGGTACTCTTCTAGTGTGTTGCTTAGTGAAATGCATCACTCATTGGAGTCAAACTTCTATATTCACCTGATGTCACATTGTCACCCACGTCAACTAGTTGGCCTTCCTTTTCTTATATTCAGATTTAATGAATTTATTGGGAGGTTACCTTACCTCTAGGGCAAAACCCTAAATTCCGCCATCAGTCCGCCACCTTTTTTCCGTGAAAGGAATATTATGACGATGATGATCGGAAGTAGAGGATGCAATTTCTTGCACAACATTTTAAAATGAGATATTTTGATCGAGTAACTTTATGTTTTATCTTATGTGTATACGCTGCTTTTACCTGTGAGGTTGTGACATAATGACATTACACTTATGCTTTTTTTTTTAATTACTTGGAAGGAGAACAATTAATATAGTACTGCTAATTAGCATGAAGATATAATCAGGTGGCTGTATGCTTGTATTAAACGGGTTGATAATGAGCTTCAAGAAAGGGAATTGTCGATTGTAGCCTTGTAGGGATATAAATAATAAGAAGGGGGTGATTATATAACAACACACATTATGATAATGACATAATGAGACTAACTAAATTCATATTAAAGGAAATAGTAACACATAATATCTATTTATATCCTAAAATACTAGGAAGTATATAAAAATAAAAAGTGATTTGAGCCTTACAAAAGAGGCATTGTATGCTCATATATTTATATAGAGGGGGTCGGAATTTATTTGCAAAATATGGTTAGGAATATATGACCTAGAGTAACCTTTAGGACTTGATTATAAGTTCAATAAAGTTGAACTTTTTTACAAGTATAATCCTAGTAGTTTATGTACAAGAGCTTTAATTTCATAGGTATGCTCCATTGCTTCAAAAGAGTAGAAAGTTTTTTTCTTGCTACTTTACTGATTCTCTTTCTTTAGATATAGGGCGGCCAAAGGAAATCTAAGCAACATGAATACATGATAATTTTGAATTAAACTTTGTGCCAAAATCAGAACATATTCACAGCTCTTGCTAGATTTCCTTTTTAGAGGGAATAATTTTTGTGGGATCAATACGAATCTTCATTGCTACATAAAAAGTTAAACATATAGTAAAAGTTACGCATATAATAGTTCTTACAGTATCTTTGAGTAAAAATAAGGTTGGAAACTGACAAAACTGTCAAGATTATATAATTTGTAATTATTTATACTTTGTTCTCTTTATTACGGAGTAGATTTTATTTTACTAATAGAATATCACAATTAAGTCGATGTCTAATTGTATATTGCATTGATAAATGATAACCTTTGTTATTTAATGAATTAATGAACTAACATTAACTTTTCAAATTTGACTTCTTTGACTAAAACATTTTTTACCATCCAAATGATGTTTGGTAATATTAATTCACACTCTGATCCATTGATCCGGTTAAATGGTTAATGATGTTAATTATACTGTACTTATATCTATGTATTTGTTGATTATTGTTACTATTTGAGTACGTACTATTATGAAGGTAGAGCGAGGTTATAAATCTTAAGAAAAAACACTCTGTATAAGTTAAAGAGAACATAATCGTTGAATACTAATATAATATCCCTAGCACTCTCTATATGCATAGCATAGCTGTTATTACAATCATACATTAGTCGAAAGTCCACATGGCTTGCGATAGCTCTCAAGAAATTAAAACCATCAATCAACCAAATACTGCAACAACAGGCATACCAACAACAAAATCTATATCTTATCGAAGCAAATATACAAAACATTCATTATAGAGTAATTATTATACCATGTACTCTAATTATTGGTACAATTTGCAAGAAAATAGTCTGGCATCCCATCATTTGTTTAATGTACTATTACGTACGGTTTGTGATAAATATACACTCATTACTCCATATGAGTAGAAGTAGAAATACACACCATCACCGACAAAATAATCTTTATTGAACTATGACATATTAGTGTAAAGGATTTTGAAGGACACTATATCTGAAAGGACACAAAATAAAGGTATATATGAAATATGAAATTGGCAAACTTTCTTCATTCTCAATATAGATTTGTTATTTGTCAAAAGAAATAATTGAGTGAAATATTGGTTAATCATAAAGTCAAAAGAAAATGTACCATCACTTGACTCTTTAATTGAAAATTGAAAGGTGGATCCGTGGATGATGTATGTGAAGTCAATTGATCTACATATAAAAAAATGAGATGAATAAGTATGCTTAATTTAATAGGATTATAATGTGCATTACATCCAAATTTATTTAGACCAAATAATCAAACAACTATCTTCTTTTAATAGCTAATAGTTTGTCAAAAAAAATAATAGCTAATAGTTAGATCGATTCAAACCTAATCAATTGTCGCGATATCTGCCAATTATAGGGGGACTCAAAGTCCCAAACCCTAAATCACTAGATTTTAAACAGGGCACTTTGTTATCATTGAGTATTCAAGTTAATAGCTCTTGAAAGTTAATTTCTTACTCCCTCCACAGATATATAGATTCATAACACAAAATAATAATGATGTAGATTCCCAATTGATTATGGCCTGGACTCAAATTCAAATGGAAATTTTACGGCCTTATCTATTAAATTATTTAAGATGATTACATACTTCGCATTATATTATTCGAGATTACACAAACGAGAAACAACATCATTATGTGTTTTAAGCATATATTAAGATATGATAATATCAACGTAAATTATGATATATACATAAGCGAAAAAAGTTAGCATAGAAAGTAAGCAGGGTGATTAGGAATCACTCGTACAGATTAATTCATTGTATAAATAAACTAGACATTGTTAGACCCCAGCCCCAATCATATAATATTCATCCTTAGAAAAATTTAGGCGAAATCATGCTTAAGCTTATATTCCCTCCGTCCCTTAATACAATGTCTCTTTCTCTTTATTATGTGAGGAATAAATGCTCAAAAGAAGCATTGTATTAAGGGATGGAGGGAGTAACACCTAAGTACTTCCTCCAATTCCTTAAAATATACGAAGTAATTGTTTTTGACCGACATAGTTACCTATGCGATTATTAATATATTTATTTTCACAATTAAAATATGAAATTCGATACATTAAAAATACATTTGAGACGAATTCAATAACATTTTATAAATGATAGTAATATTTAATTTGATTTTTTTTATATATTCTGTATATATATTTATGTGGTGAAAAAAGTTTCTCTTTATATACATACAATATCTATTTTATTAACTATTACTAAAACAGCGTATGCTGACATCACCTCTGCTCACTTTTCGCTCTCTTAATAAATAAAAATTCGCCTAAATGCAATGATGATGTCATCTTTCCTTATCCTTTTTTATTTTTATTTTAGCTATCTTATTAAACATTTTTAAAATTTAAATATTAGAAACTTCTACATTACAACTAAACCTATCAATTTATCGTAGAAAATTGAAACAATTTTAAATAGCATACTAATAAATGACATCTTATATTGAACTATGTATTAGACGACGTTGAACATCTACAATTGTACAATACTATATCATAATTTTGATGAATATCTAAAATTTTAAAATTACAAATATTTTTTTTGTACGTAATACTTATTTATATTTATGTATAATAGCCCTTTTATTTTTAAATGCACAAAATACAATTAAGTTTTATATAAACTGTGCATCGCATGGGTTCTAACCTAGTTTTCAAATAAGTATAACTATGACTTTATGCACTATTTCATATTCTATTGTTGACTTATTTTTTTCTAGTATTTTATAAAATAAATGTAGTATTGATATGTACTCCGAATTTATTATTTTTTTTAAAAGGAAAAGGTAAGTTGTTACTATTAGTTAATGTTGTTCGGAATGTCGTCCAAACTCCAAAGTAATCAAATCCGAGAGCCAATTAGGTTCCTCGCCCAGCAAACCTCATCACTAAAGGATGTCACCAGCTCACCGCTCATTTAGCTAAACGTTGAGCAACCTCATTACCTTATTTAAATCTTTAATAAATTGTTAGATTAATTAATTACAATTTTAAATAAACTACTAGACAAGCTTACACTCCGTAATCCGTATGTGTTATTAGTAAACGTATATTCATATTAATACACTTATTTAGAACAGATAGATGAAGTACAAAAGTCAAATTATTACAATTATAAATAACAAAATATAATACACCATGTGTACATTCTATAAGTAGCTAGCTAGCTATCATAAACCGCTAACATAGACAGACATAAAAGCAAGAGACAAGCTGTTAATGTCTCTGATTTTTGGTTTAAAATTCCCTCAATTATTATTAGTTTAATTAATTAACTAAAGTGACACCCTAAGCTAAGAGAATCTCTACTAAATCTTACACAGTTCCAAACAATTCTCTCCTTCAAATAAAGTGTTAGAGTTACCAATTATAAATTGACATTATAGCATATAGGTATGGCAGATATAGTAAACAATTGTAGTTAGTTTATGAGTTTTAAATTTGGTGCAAATTTGTCAATATACTTTTTTGCATGAATAGATTTACTGTACTTGTAGTAAAAAGTAAGATCAATATTAGATTGAATTTGAAAATGTGATCCGAATATTTACCTTTAGTTACTTTCTTTGTAAACTGACATTGTTGATTTGTTTTCATTTGTAGCACGTAGCCAGTGTAGGTCTTGCTGGTAAAGTAAGCAAAAATACAACAGTGCTACCGACTACCGAATAAGGAATTTTATTTATTTATTTATAATGATTTAATTTTTTGAAATACAGTAAGTTAAAGATAAATTGAATAGAAGTTTGTACTACTAGTATTTAGTTACTTTCAAGTAATGGAAATTGATGTGATAATTAATAGTGTAACATGTGTAAGTAGCGATATAATTTACCTGATTATTTTTTTCACCTAGCTTAAAGGTTAAAAGTAATAAAATTTTGTTCCCTTAAAGTAATAAAAATTTGTTCCGTTAGAAGATTTTACATAGTCCTATGAGTATTTGTTAGAATCATCTCAATATCAATTTTTAATAACATATACTTTTTGATAATTAGAGATTATTACTCTGTATCGGTCAAGTTTTGCGTCAATAAATATAGAGTATGAGTGTATGACATTCAAATGGGCACTATTAAACAAACAGAGGGAGTAATATACATGTATATGTCGTTTTCCTCAATTTACCTAAAAAGTCCCATGAAACACATCTTAACGAAACAAAAGATAGAAATAGAAAATAGAGATGAACCTAGCTAGTCCTAGAAAGAGGGAAAATCATGGTGATTCTAATTTATAACGCCGTACAATACTACTCACTACTATTACTCCATTGTCCATACCATTTTCCACCTAAACAATATTTTCTAAACAATATCCACACAACTCACACTCTCTCTCTCTCTCTCTCTCTCTCTCTCTTCCCCACCTCTTTCTCTCTCCTCCCTAATCCCTTCTTATATATTTCAACTGTTTTCCCTTTTATTTCCCAAATAATGTGCACAAATTTCTCACACTAAAATACCATCTTCAATTAAATAATGGGAAGCAACAATTTTGTTCAAGTTAAAGAAGCCATTGTTATCACCCCTTCAGAACCAACCCCTAATTGTATACTTTCTCTCTCCACCCTTGATTCCCAGCTTTTTCTACGGTTCACGATTGAGTATCTACTGGTCTACAATCCTTCTAATGGACTCGATCGCAGGCAATTCTGTTCTCGGATTAAGTCCGCTTTGGGCCGGGCCTTGGTCCAGTACTACCCTCTTGCGGGCCGGGTTCAAGAGAGGAAAGACGGGCCTCTTCAGGTGGTGTGTCGGGCCCAAGGGGTTGTGTTTGTTGAGGCTGTTTCTGGGTTTAAGCGGGTTGATTTCGAGAGGGCACCACGCCACGTGGAGGAGTGGCGGGAGCTCTTGTGGTTACACGTGGATGATGTCTTAAAGGGGGCCCCACCTCTTGTTGTTCAGCTGACGTGGCTTGCTGACGGGGCGGTGGCGATCGGGTTCGGGTTTAACCATTGTTTGTGTGACGGGATTGGGAGCGCTGAGTTCATGAACTTGTTTGCAGAGTTGACCCGTGGGGTTTCGGGCCGTGGGCCGAGGCCCGTTTGGGATCGGCACTTGCTTGACCCGTTTACGAAAGGGTGTGTCCGTTTTGACTCAGTGAGTCATCATCCCGAGTTTAACCGAGTTCAGGACTGTTGTGGGTTCATGGATAGATTCGCTACTGAGAAATTGGTCCCAACTTCAAGTGTATTTGTCAAGTTTCACATCAACCAACTCAAAAGACAGGCTAATCGACTCAACGAGTCAGCTAATTACACGTCGTTCGAGGCTGTCTCGGCCCATATTTGGAGGTGTTGGGCCAAATCATTACAAATGCCCTCAACCCAAGTACTTAGGCTTGTTTTCAGTGTCAATTTCCGGAACCGATTAAAACCGGGTCTACCCGTTGGGTTTTATGGAAACGGGTTTGCGCTCGCGTGTGCGCAAACCACGGTTAAGGACCTAACCGAGAAGGGGTTAGGGTACGCCACGGACTTAATCAAAAGGGCTAAGGAAAGGGTGGATGGTACATATGTAAGGGAAGTGATCGAGTTAGTGAGTGGGAATCGGACTAGCCCAGACTCAGTTGGGGTGTTAATATTGTCACAATGGTCAAGACTTGGGCTAGAAAAGGTTGACTTTGGGCTTGGAAAGCCAGCCCATGTAGGGCCCATTTGCAGTGATAAGTACTGTTTGTTATTGCCAGTTCATAATCAGAGGGAGGCAGTCAGGGTGATGGTAGCTGTCCCTACAAGTGCCGTTGACATGTACCAACATTTATTGACAAAACCTTTCTCTTCTAATTAAGAAATTTGAGAGCATAATCTTTGTTTAATTAGAGTTAGAGTTTGATTAATTAGATTGCTAATATTGATTTCATAACTCGAATCACGTAGGCACAAGTTTTGATCAATTATTAGACTTTTGGTGTGAGTTTTGTTTAAGATTTTTGTGGTAGGATGACCTAACTTGTTGAGTTTACAATCTAATCCTAATGATTAATTATTTGATTAACCAAGTGTGAGAATATGGTGTAGTACGTAATGGCCAATTGAGCATGTTGTCTTGTAAATTTTGTCATTATCTAGGCGATGATGAAATTAAACTATGATTTATTTGATATTTTGATATAAATAACAATGAAAAGTTTTCTATTGTGGGCAATTAATTAAAGAAATGCTTACCTTGAAATCCATACAACCTGATTAAATCAGAATGAAAAAAATGCAACTAGTCAAAATCATGTACTATATAATAACAATGGGAAAAAGTCACGATACTTTTAGCATATTTGGTTAATCAATCGGTAGTGCTAAGTGCCGGTGCATTAAAAACATGCTAGTGATATGTGCATGGACGGCTCAGCTGCTAAAGCACTTGTCCCATATTGTACAAAAAGTAATGGTTGTCCTTATAAATGGATACAGGTCGGGTCGTGCAAGGTCATGTGTTGTGTCAGTTGGAATGACATGGTGGAGTAATATAAGAAATGAGTCAAGAAAAAAAATATAACGTGACGATCTCACTAAGCCATGGATCGATCACTATCCAAAATTATATTTAGGCAATCATACTTTAATTAGACCATTTAAATATGGTTAATTAGTTTAGTTAGTTGATAAAATTATCATATGGAATTTGATCAAATGCCAGAATCCATTGTTTTCATTAGAATATGATTACACAAGCTAAGATATTTTAAATTTTGATCATTGAATCATTTTGCTTCCAGAGTCTTCGTTTGGACTAGTATATTTGGGTGCATAAAGACAACTAGAGAAGAATAAAATCTCAGCTGAATCTTTATAATTAGATTTTATAGATTAAGTGATAAGTTTATGTCCAATCGTGGAATTATGATTGTGGGTCAACCACTATGCTTTTCCATTCAACAAACCCACACAATATTTTGTACGGAAAAGAAAAAAAAAAGTATTAGTGCAAAGAAAATCAAATGAGGATTTGAGATAAATAAATGCTTATATAGTAATTCACTGATTCGTTCATTAGATGGTATCGCATGTTGATATTATTAATGAATTTATATATAATTTTGTAGATGAAAATCTCGTGTACGTTTATGATCGTGCTTGTATAACTCTTACTCAAAAGGACAAAACATATGCTAGTTTTCATAAAATTCATTTCAAACTTTAAAGTGATATTGAGTGTTAATGAAAATGTATAAGGAAAAAGTGTTGTATATGGGAGGACAAGCATTTAACCTTGTTGGTGCAAGGGCTGTCTTAGCACTTTATTACTTATTCTGCTCACAACTTCATGTTAATTTTACTCCAACTCGATCAGGTAAATTGCTCATCTTAATGTGTTCATTAGCTTTTGCCTTATAAATAATTTCAAATTAGTTGAACTCTCTCCCTTTTTTTTTTTTTTTTTTTTTTTATTTTTTATTTTTCAACTAAAAAACATTCTTCAACTCATTTGTGGGTGAGGAATCTATCAATTGTACATAAATTAGCTTCAGAAGGCGCTATTAGCCCATATCAATTAGATGGGCCGAATCCAGCTTGCATGGATGGTAAAATAAGTAACAAGCAGACTGCATGCACTTTACTTGGCCCAATTGACTCAATTACTAAGGAATCCATTGACCCAGTCCATCTTCAATTTTATTTAATTTTAAGTTATGTCCTCGTGGTTGTTGAGTTTCTAAAGTGTGTCCATACTTTAAATATACCCTTCATATAAGGTGTTTATTCAATCCACTAATCGTACTCTCTGATGTTAACCCAACGTTAATAGTTGTCTTAATTGTTAATTACCCCACTTTCTCGCTTAAATCAGGCTAGAGTTATATAAGTGGATAAACATTAAGCATCTTTTCCGCATTTTCTCATCTACTTTTTCGTCTTTCTTTTAAAAGCAACCGTTGTTATGTCAAGCTCTCAGTTTACTTCTTCTTTTTTCTCATCCACTTCTTATTATTACTTCCCTTTTTTTTTTTTTAAACAATTACTAACATCCAGTTAACGTTAAAGGATATGATTGATTAAACACCTTACATTAGAGAGCACATTTTGTAATTTTGAAAAAACATGAGCATACCTTAAATTAGATACTCAACAACCTCAAGGACATCACTTTAAAAAAAACCCTAAAAAACTTTAGGATAAAGGTAAGGATACCAAATGTATTTATTATACTAATAAATAGTTTTTAAAAAATGACAAGGATACCAAATGAAATATCGCATTTACTCATATGTAAAGATAAGGTAGACCATTGACCCCTTAAAAATATCTCCAAATCAAGCAAAGCTTCTAATTTGAGCAAGTCTATTTCGAATTTTCGATATGATTGAATTGTGAAGTTAAGGAAGCATAAAGACATAAAGCTACCTAATTACCTTTACACATGAGTATAAAATAAGGTAGTTTAATTTGACGAAAATATATATGACATAACACCCATATTATTACAAGTTTATGGAATCTAAAGATTTTGTTGATCGTGAATAATTCCTTCAACAATAGGAAATGCATTGCTCCATTCAATTCCCAATTTCCCATAATAATTGTTGGTTATCCCATGTGAAATTGTGATTATTTCACCTAATAATAAAACCTTTGTATTCTTTTCCAATCGTTTGATCGTCAAAATCCTGTGTTTAATTAGCACGTATTCTAAGTTATGTATGATTGTCTGTTTATGGGCTACTTGCTTCCAACATTATAAAATAATCCACCCAGAACCTATACAAATAGAGCCACACGTGACGCCTACTAAGTACTACAGTATTATATTTGGTCGCAACTCGCATAGAACCAAGTTAAGGAATTCAGAGACCAGCATTTTTGACTCTAATAACGCTTGTTGGTATAAAATTATATTTCAATGTAGATGGTATTGTTTAATATCAACAAAGAGATCTAATGATATGAACAAAACATTTTTCTTTTGTTGATATTAATGAAGAAGTATTTTGGAATCATGGTAATACCATCTAAGCACAAAATTAATACCAACTAACACAGCATTATTATTAGAGGCTGAGAATTTCTCTTCAAAGACTCGGAGTATTGTATAAGTGGAAGTTTAACAAGTACAAATGTTGATTATGCTAAAATGGTAACTGGACATTGATTTTACCTTGGATTCAATTGATAACGCGTGTTTGATAGATTATTAGATGAAGGATTATATATAAAAGATGATGATGTCATGATAGATGCGATTAATCCTTAAACTTTAATGATTAAGTTAGTCTGTTATATATTAATACTC
Source organism: Chenopodium formosanum (assembly GCA_024500155.1). NCBI lineage: Eukaryota > Viridiplantae > Streptophyta > Magnoliopsida > Caryophyllales > Amaranthaceae > Chenopodium > Chenopodium formosanum. The sequence goes on along the minus strand of CM044861.1, from coordinate 4,498,619 downwards.
CAAAGTAATACAAGTAGATCATTAGCGCCTATATCTTCTGCAGAAGAGTGGAAAAGGAGTAATTGAAATTTATCATGTAAAATGCTGAGTGAATGAAAGAAGTGGCCTAACTCCCAACAAATGATTGGTTCAAATTGATCTGATTTATGTTGATGTTGTATGTAGGATTAGTTTCATTTGGTGCATGTTGTGTATGTACATATATACATAGTAGTATATAATTAATTTAACGTGTGTAAAAAAGAACAACGTGTGTTATGTTCGTTCTACCTGGCCTATAAATCATCAGCATGGGCCGTTGGTGGACTTGAACAGAAATAATAATGCACATATCCAATCCAGAGAAATAAATTAGTTGACTAACAACTTGGAGAACATACAACAATTACTACATACTCCGTACATGTGAATGCATGAATATTGAAACACAATCGTAATTTGTAAAATGGAGCATTCGAGCTACTCGTATTCTCGTAGTATAGAGAAGATGGAAAAAGGTGGGCTACTCATGGTTTCAGATATTTAATTTGTCAAATGCGACTGCGCACTTAAATTATGATTTTAAGAAGCAATAAAATAAAAGATGCCTTATCCTTAGAAACAAATAAAGCTTATAATTTGTGTGGTGTAAACAATATGGTATTCATCTTCTTCTCTTTCTCTTTCTCTTTCTCTTTCTCTTTCTCTTGTCTCCTTTCCGAGTTACGAGGCTCTGCCTGGCTACCACATGCTTTTTTTTGGACCACCTTCATTTATCCATTCTACATTATTACAGTATTTCAACTATCTCTCTAATTATCTTAGCTTGTTAATATTTTGAGTTCTACTAATATTATTCTTGTGATGATAATTCAACTTGGAACTTGTAAGCTAAGCGGTGTTAATTATATTTATGCAATTAACCATTTCAATTTGAGCTTCTAATTAACTAGACTACCTATTCGTTGTTTTGTAATCATCATTTTCTCTAATGGAGATTGGGACATGTGTGAACATTCTCTGCAAAATGTTAGTTAATCTAGCTACTACGAAGTACAAGGTACTATTTAGTTTTTGGTATGGTGAGAGGATTACAAGGAATAATGATATCAACGGGGTTTGAATTTAATTTGGACTAACATAGTTAATCACCCTGGCCTCCACCTTAATTATTATTTTGGATATAAGTTAAAGTAAGGAAAAAAAAAAAAAAAACTGGATATGAGGAGGTCCATGTTGCATTCACATGTCAAACCTAATGGGATCTCATGTGAGAGAGCGTAATAGAGTATATAAACTGATCATGGGCTTCAACTATTAGCTTAGGCTTGACCCTTTAATAATTTTTAATGGTTAAATTATATGTTCGTAAGTGTATCTTGTCAAATTTTGTCAGATGATAAAGCATGCCGTGGTGAAAGTACAAAAAGAAATAAAAAGACTATAGTTCGTCCTCGTACCAAATCCGTGAAATTCTGACTTTGCCGCCTGATAACGTAGCATTTTACACACAATAAGGTATGACAAGTGATGAAATATATATGAGATGATATGATATTGCTGCCTTGCTGGTAATATTATCCGTTCACTGTCTTCTTGACAAATTTATCACGTACGATGTAAACTATATATGCCACTTGATACATTTGCTTTCCATCAGCCCACTTGTAAACTGTTATTAATGTTCAGAGTACTAATGTAGTGGAAAGTACTATTATTAAGATAAGATTAAGTTAACCTTAAATTAGTACAGTGATGAGATCTTGATTCCTAGGTAGTTTTTAAGTCCATATAATACACCAGATTTATTCAATAGTACCATGTTGTAGGTTGTACAGTTAACGTACTACCAGAATGTGGTGGCCTGTGATGGTAGAGGCCGTGCTACAAAAAATCATATCGAGCCTAATGGCTATACATGAATAAAAGAAGATGTAATTCTGGTCGTAGTCTCGTAATTGTAATAGAATTGGATGTGGGAGTACTTTTTACATTGGATTGATATTTAAAGCACTACTACATACTTAAGTTTACTCGCTAATTAATCAATAAATTAAAATTGGATGTGGGAGTATATTGTATTTCTTGAATTTCAGTATGTGCGTGGAAAAATGATAGAGAGATATCCACAAAAACAATAGGATAAAACATTATACAAGAATGAATTATTATTTGTATGTTTATGTGCCGAATACCGCAGATTTAGAAAGCCTTAAACAATATCCATTATTATAGCGCAGTTCCATGCATGGAATCCTTTTGATCTCTGATCTGAAGCTCCATTAATTGGTGGTCCCTGGACTGGGGACTCAGATGGCTAGATAAATTGCAGCCATTATAACCAATAATCATCACGCTTGCATTAGCATTAAACTAAATAAATAAAATCATGGGATCGGAAGCTGCCATTGTAAATCGATGTTGCATTGGTGCGCTATTTTAGGCCTCTTCTTCTTTGCACTGCTCTCTCTATAGTATTCAACTTTGCTATTGTGTTGCAGTACTGCTGCATTTCCAGTGGTTGTATTTCAGGCCTTTCTTTAGTTTCTCCATTAATTTAAACTATATCCGCCTACTCTTCAATTCCTGCACACTTGCTTTAGCGCTCTAAATTAGCTTAGAGGACTTGTATTGAGCTGGAAGATTTTCTATACAACGTTTGGGCCTCATAATATTATTAGCATTGCAAACATATATGATCTTTTATTTTAATTTTTTTTATTATTGAATAAGTAATTGGTTATGTGATTTGCAAGCTAAGGGTAAACTTCCTTCAATGTATGCCATCATAAGATAAATCCTTTTTATTAGTTGTAACTTACGTACTACTCCCTCTGTGGCGGAGGGAGTACAAAGTATATACACCAAAGTTTCTTTACATTAAATCTAAGGGTTAGATAAATTGGGTCCAGAGTTAGGGTTTCAACGTACTTGTATTATATTAAGCTTCTCTCCTAATGAAACATAAATTAGATGCTGAGTTATTAACAAGAGTAATGATACTTCTATTACTCATCAACTCCCTTGTTTGCTGCATCAAAATCTACATATATACACAATTACTTGAATATGTTAATTAAATAATTATCAGTCTTCCATTATTGAACGTACTCCATATAATAGTTTTAAATATCAATTGTAGATTAATCTTATATTTAATCATTGAGAAAATTAGGGTAATTAAAGAGTAATAACACATTTTCCAGGATCTCTAATTTTACAATAATTGTAGCTTGTAAAGTCTTCCACTCTTAATTAGCACTAAAAGCTGGCTTCCACACTACGTGTAACAATTTACAGTAATTAATTTCTTGAGGTTATACTTTGATTTACTAGGCCGGGTATAAGATTATAGGATTGGCATTTGAAACTCATAAATGACCTCTAATCTTTAAATCTTTATCTTTGACTCAGTATTATGGTTTTGGTTTTAGACTTCAATTTTCCACTCGTTAACAATTCTGATCTAATTAACTTTTTTCTTCTTCTAATTGTACTCGTATTATAATTGGAGAATGTTGAAAATATATTACAATCAAACCAACACACACTAAATATTCAAAACCAAATAATTTCAAGATATGAGCTATGGAGTACTCCGTTGTTGTTCCGAATAGCAATGCAAAACTATAGAGTGCAATAAATATTTTGAACTTAACTTGTACGCATAATCCTACAAACCATAGTTACCCTAAACTTGATGGTTCGTGTTATCAAGACATAATGCAACATTTTTTTTTTAAGAGACTTTGTACAATTCACCAATATTTTGTAGGGAGAGCGAAGCTTCTTTCCAAATTAGCTAGGATCGGACTTTAATTTTCTGTCTTTTCCAATTCGGGTTTAAATTAATTAACTCAAATTCAGATTAACCAAACCCTATAAACAACAGTTTCAACACTTTGAATACCAAATAAAATCTCTGATTTTAACCAGAAACCAATCAAAATAATTACTACTCGTAGTATGATAAACGAAGTATTAAATTGTTGTACCAAAACAAGTAACCATTTTTTTCTTTTTTATTTAAAAAGAAATAACATTGAAAACAGAAGTCTAAATTGAAAGAAAAGTAGCCCTGAAAGCCAATGACTAATGAGGTTCAACTGAGGCCTGTTTCCATTACTTCCTTCACACTGCAATAACTTTCTCTCTCCTCTCTCTTCTATCATGCACCCTTTACAATATGTCAATACTCAATACAAACACATACATAAAACAGATAATTCAATTCAATATACTATCTCTAGTCCAATTTACCCGCAACAAAGGAATATTTTATATTTCACAAATAATACCCCTTTGTTGCGAATAAATTGGACCGGAGGTAGTGTATAAATACCGAGCTAAACTTGGTCTATTGGTAGAGATGACACCTTCTAACCTTGAGGTTAGAGGTTCAATTTTCACTAGAGACACTTTGAGGGTAGAGATCCCTTACCCTTCTCCCCTCACTCTACAAGTAGACTTGTACAAAACTATCCGAGAATCCGATCTGCAACCGATCCGAAATTTTAGATATCTAATCCGAGTTAATTGTTCATATAAAACTACCCCTGTATTATTAACTTATTATAATAATCTTAATATATTTGATGATAATATTTATTGCAAAAGGACTACTATTTTGTTAAATCATGTTGTACAACTTATCGATATAAAAATAACAAAATTAGTGAAATTTAGAAAGTAATCATAACAATTTTAGTTAATATTAGATAATGGATATCTGAAGCATCCTATCCGAAAATTTTGGATATCCGAATATCGAATAGTCAAAATTTTCAAATCGGATTTGGATATCAATTTTTGATACCCGAGTATTCGGATCAAATATCCGATCCGTGAACATGCCTATCACACAAAGTGTCTGATCCGTAAATAGCGGACCAAAAAACCGTAAGGGTTGAGGTTCGATAATAGTCCTTCTCCTTACCTTAAAAGAAAAAAAAAAAAAAAAAAAAAAAAAAAAAAAAAAAAAAAAAACAATATATATAAATAAAATACAATCTGTCTAAAATTTAAAAACAAAAATAAAAAACCCCAAAAATCAAAAAAGCATCAAGATACAGTATCACCGCCTATTCCCACCATTTACACCCCTTCCACGCTTCTCATTTTCACCCTCCTCACCACCTCCCTTCTTCACCACTTTGCACCCAACCCACCTCTCCTCTGCACTCCACCCTCCGAGGCACTCTCAACTACTTTACCATGCAACAACAACAACAACATCAACAGATGATCATCAATCCTCAAAACCTCATTCTTCAACAACAACAACCCTCTTCTCTCGACTCTCCTACAAGCAACAACTCCTCTTCCTCCTCCTCCACCACTTTCAACAACAACAACAACATTTCCATCTCTCCATCTACTGCTTCTCCTCCTCCTCCTCCTCCCGCTACCTCCAACAAGCGGGGCCGCGGCAAAGGCGGCCCCGACAACAACAAGTTCCGCTACCGAGGCGTTCGGCAGCGGAGCTGGGGTAAATGGGTCGCCGAGATCCGCGAGCCTCGTAAACGTACTCGCAAATGGTTAGGTACTTTTGCTACTGCGGAAGATGCTGCTCGTGCCTACGACCGCGCTGCTATTATTCTCTACGGCTCTAGGGCTCAACTCAACTTACAACCTTCTCCTTCTCCTACTAATGGGGGACCCACTACCAATTCTTCATCTTCTCGTGGATCTTCTTCGTCTTCTTCCGGAACTACTCATACTCTCCGGCCTATCCTCCCTAAGCCTGCTAACGGGTTCGGGTTAACGTTCTCCACTTTCCCTTATAGCGGGTTTGGGGCCGGGTCCGGGTTGACCTCTTCGTCAGCTTCGGTACTGCAGTACCCGTATTGTCCGAATATCGTTCATGGGCCGGTCCAATGGGCCGCTGCTACTTCCACCACTACTTCTACTACCACCTCATTACCTTTCTTACAACCCCTTGTCGAAAATAATCATAATAATGATACTATCCAAAACAATAGTAGTATTAATTTGATTAATACAAGTAGTAGTACAACAACTACTACTAATAGTAATGAGGTGGATCACGATCCGACCCATCAACAGATTCGGGTGCAGGAAGATGAACCGGGTCAAATTCTACAACAACAGCAATATCATCAGCAACAAAATAATAATGAGTATTGTACTCAAGATTATCATCATAAGAGTTTTTGTGACGAGATAAGCTCGTTGGTTGGGTCGGTTGATTCAAGTTTATCATTAGGGTCACAAGTAATCGGGCATTCGGATCCGGGTCTGATTAACTTATTACCCGGGTCACCGTTAACTTGGCCGACGGCGTTAGCTGGTGAGTTAGAAGAGTATCAAATGCATCATACAACCAGTCTTTGGGATTATGGTACTGATCCTTTCTTGTTCTTCTCTGATAATGAACATCATCAAATTTAATTAATTAATTAATTTTATTGATTAATTAAATTTGGTGTTTCATTTTGCATGCATCTGATCTCTCTACAAGGTAAGCATAATTAATTAATTTACTTGGGAATTTGGAGGGATTTTTTCAAGAATTATGGTCAAAAATGAAGGGAAAAAAATCAACATGCAAAATGAATTGCACCATGTCCCAAAACTTAAAATTTGAAGTCCCAAAGGAAGTTGGTTAATTATATTGAGAATTGCAATTAATGACCCTTTAATTGCAATTATCTCATATTATATTTATTGATCTTTCAATTATAAGGGGTTTTTTTTTTTTTTTTTTGTATTTGCCTAAGGTATAGTATTAGACTAGTAATTATATTAGAAGTAATTTTTTGCTGGTTTTGTTTATACATAATATTATTATTATTAGGAGTATTATTACTACTACTCCGTATTATTAATATATATTTTTATTATTTTTCTATTCTAGTTCTTGGTATTCATTGATGAAATTACCAAGAAAAGGATACTTAGGGTTAGGGTTTTGAGTTGGGAATCGTTGGTCTCGAAGAAGGAAGCAGGATTTTGTTGAATAAGATATTTAATGAATATTTTTTGTTTTTTTTTGGATATTTATATTTATCAATATATTGGTGAATCATCCTTTTCACTACACCGAATTTTTGTTTTCTTGCCTTTATTTTGTAAATGGGAAATTGTGAATCCAATATTATTCCATTTATTTTATTTTATTTCTCTGCATCTACTGTAATAATGTTAATTTGGACTAGTTTTTGAATATGATTGTGGTACATATATTATTCTGAATGGAATCTAATCGATGAATAAAACCTAGTAGACACATAAAGCTAGTTTTTGATACTGGATATTTACATTGAAAATGAGTTTATCAACAAATTGATGATAATTTAAACATGGAACGACATCGTTTATGTATATCCAAGTTAATTACTTAAGTTATTTATACATAATTTCGCTCTTTCCTATAATTTTCATCCTATTTCTCCTCGTTATCCTTCGAATTCTTACACAAGAAGAAGATCGATAGTGTATTAGGTTGTCAAGTTGTGTAACATTCCTTAATGTATGCCCATCATTCTTACACGAGGAGAAGATAGTGTACTAGGTTGACAAATTATATACCTTGATAAGTGGATATAAGATCGACACCGTACCCTATCTATTTTGCTATTTCTTTTCGACGATAATTAAATTGTCTTTAATTTATAGCTATTAGAGGTGTGGTTTAATTTATTATTTGGTTCATTTGCTTTGAACTTATTATTTATTAGTGTAAATTGCTTTTAACATCCTATATATATGAAGATCTTGCTTTTTAGGTTAATCGAGTAACAATTCCACTAGGGCAAGTAAATAATACTACCTTAGTCGAATAGTCGTCCTCATATAATTGTGGTATATACAATTTTGGTTGGTCTTCAAATTTTGTCATGTTATCTTAAATGGAAAAATTTTGTCACCCAAATCATGCAACCGATGCCATGAACACTCTTTATGTAGAACCTATTACTAGTTTACTACCTGTCTACCTTTATTTTTTTCACACAGTTCACAGTCCACACTCTTTCAACTTATATTTTGTGATATAAGGTCCTCCACTAAAACTTTCTCAATCAATCTATTTCTAATTCAACATTTCATAATTATTGATAATTAAAATATTATTGGTTAAAATTTTGCTATATACTATAACTTGTACTCCTTATATTAGTTCTCCGTATGAGTATATGACCGTATCTATTGACTAATGTTCTTGTCCAGGTTTCTTCAATTCCTCCCTCCCAAACCCCACTTTTTTACCTCCTGAACTCACACAGAGTTCTTTTAATTTAACTAGAACACGAAAAAAAAAAAAAAAATGAGCTGAGGTAGTTTTAAAATACGGAGTATCTAAGAGCAAGATTAGCTCTAGGCCTTAAGATTCTAGAATCATCATTTTCTAATTTTGCGGTTTTAAGACAAGAATTTATTTATTTTTAAGCATTTATGAAGTTTGGTCTTAATAAAATCTGAAAACTTCATATTGAATGTAACACTCATTTATTTATTTATTTATTTATTTATTTATTTATTTATTTATTTTGTTTTTAAAAAATTTAATAATTTAATTTATATGTAAAAAAAGTGAGTATGAGCGATTGAAGAGATAAATTTTATCGAGTCTTAAGTGTCTTAACATAGTTATAAATAAGAAAAATAATTAAATTTAATCGATGTAACAATGGATTAAAGTCTTAAGATTTTTTTATGTTCTACCCGATTCACCCTTTGGGCAAATCCGGATTCAAAATCAGTTCTGGGTGGTGGTTAGGTTTCAGTCTCCTCCCAATTGTTGTTGCAGGGGATTAAACATGGGTCCTCCCTACCAAGTGTAGTCCCAATCACCACTATACCAACAGTCAATTGGTATTAATGTCTTAAGATGAGGTTGCGCTAATCTTGCTCTAATATATGTGACTATGGGCATGTTCTAATTTACTAGATTGAACTAAACTGAATATTTTATGAGAGGAAGAAATTAGAAACTGAACTGAACTTAAGCTAAAGAGAACAGACCCTATATGTCAATGTGTGATGGAGTACTCGTATTACTTTGATTCTCTCTCTTAAACTAACCTTTTTTCTTCTTACACAGGTTTTATTCCCTCCCTAATTGTAAACCTTAATGAGTTTGTAGCTAATGCTCCTCAATTCAAGAAACCTAATCTGTCACGTAAAAAAAAAATGTGTTTCATTATTTTTATGTAATTGCCTTTGATTATCTCCAATGGCTAGCTAGATTGCCTGTTGCCAAATTGCCTTGCCCCGCGTAGTTGTAATATTTGAAGCTAATTTACCACTACGTACTATTCCGTAATTTGCTTTTTTTTTTTTTTTTTTTTTTTTTTTTTTTGGAAAGACGGTAATTTGCTAATCAATTGTATTCCACATATCATTAATTAGTTGATCATTCTAATTTTCATTTTTAATTCGAAGAGTTAAGTTAGGGTCTGTTCACTTCAACTTAATTTCAGTTCAGTTTAGCTCTTAATTTCCTTCTCTCATAAAATATTCATTTCAGCTATATTCAATTCAGTTCAGCTCCAATCAGTTCAGTTCAGTTCCAATCAGCTCAGCTCAGCTCAGCTCAATTCAGTAAATGTGAACAGGCCCTTAATAGTTTGACATAATTGACATTTTTAAAATTTGCAAGCTTAGCTACATACAAGTTGCTCCGAAGATATTTGTCAAAATAATAACCTAGGTTGAATCACATTTGCCGACACTAATCTCTGCTATAAAGAATAATGAAGTTTAGGTATTAGTATATTCACTACACTGTCTATTGAATTACCCATGACTTCATTTTACTCTATTTTAATGTTCTTAATGGGCCGAAACTTAATGGGCCGAAATTTGCAAGCGGTTAGGACTATAGGAGTTTAATACAGTAGTGATTTTTATGGTGAATGTCGGGTCGTTTTATGGCCTAAAAAACCGGTCATGTCACTGGAATAGCTGAATACTTGAATAGGCATGATCAAGATGTTGTTATTGGACCAATGCATGATTGAGATGATAAATGGCACCAAATAGGCATTTTGGGACTTTAGAATTAGTTCAACCTCTCTCTCTCTCTCTCTTCTTTAAAATCCTAGCATTCATTGATGAATTTTGGAGTGTCACTTTTTTAACTGATAGAAAGCCCCAATTGTTTTTTTTTGTTTGTTTTTTTTGTATCTTTGTTTTTAGGTTTATGATACGGAGTAACACATTATCAATAAAAAAATTAAAAATAAATAAATATAACTTTGAAAGAAAGGTTTTCATTCTCTTTTTGAAAGAGCATAAAATTAGTTAGGGAGATGGAGTGAGTTTAGTTCCAAACAAGGTTAGAGGAGGTTCCATACTAAAAACACATTGATAATGAAGGGAGTAACTCCTCTACCTTATAAAGTAGAACCATCTTACTTTTTTCTTTAATATGGGATGATTATTAGCGGGTTTATAATGGTTTTTTTATTCTTTGAACATACATGTACAATCATGATGCAATCTTTGTTGTGTTTATAATTCCTTGCAATTCTTCGTGGAATCTATATACTTCCTGGGCCAAGGGTGTTGGCCTGTTTATACGGCCCCATTATATTTTATGGCATGCTCATATGGCCCATTATTCTATAAATAGGTATCTGACACGTGTTCGCTTGGGAAGAAACTTCGTTTATTCATTTTTATTTTTGAGAAATCAACAATTATAACTTTAGGACAAACTGTGAAGAAAGATTACCCGACGGAAAAGAACAAATTTTTACAAACCTTTTTATTATTGTACTTATGAGCAAATTGTAAACTCATACTCCCTCCGTTCCCTAATGTTTTTTACGTTTGGAATTATGCGCGGTAATTAAGAAATTGTGTAAAGTTGAGACATATTGGAATATTTCAATGATTGAAAGTACAAATTTATTGAAAAATACAATGTTGAGCATGTGGGGTGGAGAAATTAGAGGAGAGATGAGAGAGAAAGTAATAATAAGTGTTGAAAAACTATTAAAATAGTACAAAAAGTACCATAGCACATGGAAAAGTAAGGACTTTTGAGTAATAAAATTGTAAAACAAGGGTAACTTAGTCCAAAATTTATGACCAAAATAGGAAAGATACTAAATGTAAAGAATAAAAAGGTTCACCCTAAATAGAAACGTAAAAAACATTTAGGAACGGAGGGAGTAGTAGCTTTTTTTTTTCGTTTTTTTGACAGCATAGTAACCATTAATTAGAATAATACGAGTACGTCACATTTTTCAACTCCGTATTTTACTTTATTTGTATCTTTCAATTTTAAGGATTGAAGCAAGATATTACAATTTTTAGCATTTAAGATTAGAGTTTAAGCCGGTCTTTTGATCTAAGAACTAGGTATATTGAGAGAGACAGTACAAGACCACCCCCCCCCCCCCCCCAAAAAAAAAAAAAAAAAAAAAAAAAAAAAGGAGGAAATATTACTTTTTGACATGGTAATTAATTGTCTAATTCATAATGATGTGTAAAACCCAATTACAATTCTTTATTTTTTTTAAAAGCATATAAAAAGGATAATTATAACATTTTGATTTGTATAAATATCGTTTAGAGACGGCAAGACCGCAAGAGTATAAAGAAAATATAAATAACTAAATAAATAAACTTATAAAGAAAAGAACAAAAAAAAATTTGAAAAGTTTTGTACGACTAGCATGCTTGTAAATTTACTTATTTTATACGCATTTATCCTTTGCTTTTCCTAAACCAGTAATTAACCCTTTTATAGGTACCTAAATCTTCACGGCTTCAAATCATCACATGGAATTAACGAACATAATTGAAACTTCGCTTGGTATGGATAAAGATCAAGCTGGTTTCATTTGGTCTATCCGTCTATGCTAAAGTTATAAAGCACATTTTCCTAGTATGGTTCACTTTCTTCAACTTTTTTAATTTTCTCTTTCAAAAGTTTGAATGTTTGTATTTTTCATGTTTTAGTAAGCTAAGCATGATATATTTTATTTTCAAACTTAATCTGTCTTATGATTAAAATAAAGGAAGGGCTAAAATTTGACAATTTTAAACACTTTAAACTTGGAACGGTGGTTGTTCATTTTTATACAGAATATAAAAGGTTGATTAGGATTTGGGTACTTTATGCCAAATTGATACAATGTACTTTAATTTTGTTAGTTGGGCCTGTTCTCTTCAGCTTATTTTCAGTTCATTCAGTTTTTATCTTAATTTCCTTTTCTCATAAATTATTTAATTTAGTTCAGTTTCAATAAGTTCAGTTCAGCTTAGTTCAATCAATCAGAATAGGCCCTAAGAAATACATATAGTAACTTTGAAAACATGCTTTTCAATTCTACTCGTAATATGAAAATTTTTAATTACATTGCTTTAATAATTGTCGTATTAGTCTTTATATATACTTTGTATTATTAATCTCATTGTATTGGTACTATATACTCGTACGATTTACAAAGTAATGATGTACTAGGTAGCGTGAAAGTCAAGATAAATAGCTAAATTAAGTTAAGATATTGCAAATATTGAATACTTTGTATGTTACTTATTTGATTCAAAATATGAAAAGTTGAAATATATTTATCAAACCATCAATGATTGGTGGTACACTAGCTCAATTATTTATCAAGAAATTAAATTCAAAGGTAGTACATTTAATGTCCAAATCACTTTAAAAAACATACAATATGAAGAACAAATTAATAAAGTTTATAAGCTATAATCTAATAAAGGTTTAATTGTCTAAGTAGTCCCTAATAACTAACCTCAATTATTGGTATAATAGCCTGAATTAGAGCGTGAACTAGGTTGGTTAGTTAGATATAATGCTAATATAGCACAATTGTCTTCCTTAACGCAAGCAAAATCATGTGACAAAAGCAATCTTAGGTCGAAGCCATAAGCTGCCTTTGCATATAATACACTGACTCGTGTCTTTCCTAAATTGACTAATTTTTAAATAAAGCATTATATAACCACGTAGATTTTCAACCTTTCCAGATCATCTCACTAACAAGAAGACAATATAAATCATTTATATTTTTTCTACTTTTTTTGCTTTTTGTCTTTTTGATCAATAAAATAGTATCGAAATCAACTACCCTGAGATCTAAGTATAAGCATTACATATGATTTTAATAATACCACTGTACTAATGTGATTAATGACGATTTCATGCTCAACTCAATAATTTGTATTTAGTTAGATTATAATGTTTCTTCAATTAGAATATGTCTTAAATTGATTCGTACCATACGAACAACCTATCATATTATTGTCTCCGATTGTATTGTTTTATACAGAGTATTTTGATAATAATTGTCTCTATAATATTACTCCGTAATATATATAAGTATATGTGGGTATGGTGGGGTACTAGGTATAATTTTTTTTTATTTTTTTAATGATCTTGACTAAAACCTCAAATTATTTTTTTTTCTTAGTATTTATGAATCAGACACTTTGAAAGTGAGGGGAAAGGGCAATAAGATCTACAATTCTTCATCCACAAAGTGTCAGTAGTGGGGATTGATCCACCAACCTTAAAGTTGGAACTCTTAAAAGTGCAGTGCAATCTTTCCCACTACACCAACTTACCAAGTTTAGCTTGACTGTACAATTTTTGCTTGGGCCTATTGTTGATTTGTTGGGACCTATGTCTCTTTTGTTTTGGAAGTACAATACGAAGTACTCCGTATTAACTACCTTCCTAAGCTATGTTTTAACTTAAATTACTTGAAATTGTGCGTGTTATTTTTTTTTTTTTTTTTTTGAAACAAAACCTTTTTGAAAACTTATTTTATGTGGAGTTATTTATTTAATTTTCCGAACTTAATTTTTTTGTAACGAAACAATATTAAATAAGATAAAACAAAGACACTCTTATTATATACTTCACTTTGTATTTGTAAAGATTTATAAAACTTTCTCTCGCATGCCTTTGAATTGTGAACCAGAAGATTATGTGTGCTCAGTGCTCTATATTATTTCTTCATTAATCCTTGTTGCACCACTTACAACATCTTATTATAAGATTTCATACTTGGCCTATATCATTTACAATAAATTAATACATACATGCCCTCGCTCCTTAACCTATAAGTTAACCATTTTTAATTTTCCTTCCTTTATAAATGTTGTCATATAGAAAGCACCATCAACGAACTAATTTTTTTAAGCCCCACATTCGACGTGTTCTCCAACCCAATAATACATATTTTCCCATTCAGTTTGGTTTATGTCTTTTTAGTCAAAAAAGAAGGCAACAAATAAATGTCTAGTTAATTCCACTACTCTTATGCTGTCTTCAAAACTTTATGTAGTTATCACTTTTTTGTTTTAGTTTTTTTTTTGTATTGTCGACCTATTGCTACATTGCTTGTAGTAGTAGCACAAAAGATGAATCAATTGTCACTATGGATTCTCAAATTAAAGCATTATATAAAGGGTTACGAATATTTCTTAAGGCTCGTCTTGTCAATGTTAAAAGATGTATTTTTCTTCCAAAATCTACAAACTTCTCCCAAAGTTTATAACTATATACATGTATTTATGGATGTGTTCAAAAAAGTCGACGATAGTCAAGGGTGGCTCTTTTAACTATAAAGTGACAGATCGAACCCACCGTACTGTGGGGGACGGGAGTATTTTCACGAATTCAGCCAACTGATGAGATTTGAACTCAGATCTTAAGTTTAAATTTGGTGTATCCAAGCGAGTGACCAATGGCTCTGACTCTCTTTTGTAACAAGAGGTCTTCATCAACTACCATGACTAAATAGTCTTTTCAAGAACCCTTTGCACATGAAGAATAGAAGAGTTGATAGTAGCCTAGCTAGTAGGATGCATGTTGGGATTTTATCAAGAATGCTTCCATCATCCATTATCAATTTAAATAGCCTTAGAAAAGTTTCATCACATGCATGGATGAACTATATATCTTGTTCAAGATGGGTCCATTTGGGTAACTTTTTTTTTTTTTTTTTTTTTTTTTTTGGGTTTGCATGTGTGATAGTGAATATATACAAGTATGTATACAAATATCTTAAAAGATTAAAGTTTAAGGCTTAATAAAATAATCTATGCAAGACTTCAAGAACCGTGGGTTTCATTTAAGGGAAATCAACCTTGGAAATTGTTGGTTGATATGCAAATGTTGTGCACATGTAGTTTGTTTTACATTGGAATGATTGGAGAATTATTTTTTTGAATTACTGGAGTACTGTAAAGGATAATGACTTTGTTGATTAATTAAGACTATGGCAACATTGATCATGTAGTTAATCGAGTCATGTGTGGAAAGTCACATCCACCTTATTTCAAGTTAGCACATAGTAATTGGTTGTATCTCAATGATAATGTACTTATGTACTGGACAACAACAGGTGACATAAGTATCATTGGAATAAGGGGTAAGCTAAGGTACATACATGACTTTGATCGAGGTTATAACATATTCTCTTAGATTGACCGAATCAATATAATGCGTGAATTTGAAAAACAATAGAAGTCGGAAAAAACACATCTGATCTATACATGGTGGTTATTAGAAAAGGTACGTTGTTAGATTTTTTTAGTTAATTGAAATAAGTGAAATACTGCATATAAAAGTAAAGCTCCTATCTATTCAGTTACTACGTATTTTGATTATGTTTGCAAAATAATCTGATTTTTAGTACTGCCTAGGTTGATGGTCCTTGTACTTGTAATTTTATTATATAGTTCTAACTAAATTTCAAGCTTAATTATGTTATTAAACCTACATTATATTATCTTAAATACCACTTCAAACCTTATATTGTACTCGTAGATTTGTAGGTAAGTAGGTTTCATAAACACTTAGCTTTCACTAAGAGTGAAGTGCTCATATAAAAGTAAGTATCCCTTTTATCCAAGTTAAAACAAGAATTATTCTATAATAGTAATGTTTATTACAAATGAAAAAAAAGGCTAATTATAGTCATTAAAAATTACAAATAGCAAAGTGTCAACAAAACTAAATTAAAGCAAATAACAAAAATAAAAAAGATCATCATTGAAGCGTCCAAGAGGACCAAGGCACATATATATATTGCTTATTGACCTATCATTATTTGACTCATGGACCAGTGCCTATAGTCTTATTCGACCAATCTATTCTCTTTATTGAAGTTCTGGACTTTGAGTATTTTTCTCTCTCTCTCTCTTTTTTTTCCCTTCTTGTTTGTATCAGTCTATTCCTTTCAAAAAAAAAAAAATAAATAAATAAATAATAATTTCATTATCCATTAACGTAAATGTTACTACCGATATTAGAAAATAGAAATTCACTCGATTTTGGCTCGATCGTTTACTCAATAGTTATATACACGAAATAGTATTGAACATATTGTTCAACTAATTGTACATTATATTGAAACTTGTTTATTACTCTAGTTCTTATTCTCTAATTCTCTTTGTTACTACACCATTTATTTTTCAAGGTCTCACCATATATAAACCTTTTTATTTTTTTGGCATCACCATATATAAACCTTTGGCCTTAGAAAAAATACATTAAAGTGATTTGAATTTAACTTATTATAATATATCTATCTATAAAAAGTATAGTAATATTCAAATTAGACTAGCAAACAAACAAAACATACATTATTAAAAGAACAAAAAGGTGATTTGTTTTTTAGATGAAAAAAAAAGTGAGGACATTAATCTTATAAATACTTCATACAAAGTTTTTATTTTTATTTAATTTCTTTCTTGGATATTTAATATTAATTAGAGAATATGCGATAAATGATTTAGATAAAGGAAATATAACAATCTTTCTAGGAATGAAATTATTTCGCATTTATGGTGATATAGTAATTATGCAAATTTAAGAAGTTTATTTCACACAAAAAATAATGGTCATCGTATATTCATAATTAATTAATTACTACCTCCGTTTCTTAATATGTGCAACAAAGGGGTTTTTTTTTTTTTTTTGTGAGATATAAAATATTCCTTTGTTTCACATAATACTCCGTAAGAAATAGAGGTAGTATTAATTAATTATGTACAATTTGTATTTCAAATAGGCCTAGTATACGATATTATAAACAAAGCTGTTAAAGGGTCCCAATAGAGCTTTGTCTTTGGCCACCATTCTAGCCTAAGAAGCTAGACAAGAAGTGAGACACTTGAAAGAGAAAATGCTGACATGGGATGCCAAATTGCAAACAAGAGTACAAGTCTACAAGACGCATGTTGTTAGTTAACAAAGGATTTTTAAGGGCTTTGATTCCAAGTTGGACCAAACAAGTTTAAGGGTCTGTTCACATTTACTTAATTTCAGTTCAGTTTAGTTTAGCTTCAATCAGTTCAGTTCAGCTCCAATCAGTTCAGTTCAGCTCCAATCAGTTCAGTTCAGCTCTTAATTTCCCTCTCTCATAAAATATTCATTTCAGCTCAATTCAGTTCAGTTCAGCTCTAATCAGTTCAGTTCAGCTCAGTTTAGTAAATGTAAACAGGCCCTAAGAAGTGGTGAAATTGACCCGTTAATTCCAAACCTGCAAATGAAACATTTCCTCTACTTCTATTATATCATTTCAAAGTATTGCACTTATTTTCAATATGTCATAATTTATTAATTTAAGCTTATTTTATATGTACGTAGTAACTGTTCTCTTCAGCTTAATTTCAGTTCAGTTCAGTTCCTAATTTCCTTCTCTCATAAACAATTCAGTTCAATTCTATTCAATTCAGTTCAGTTCCAATCAGTTCAGTTCAGTAAAATTAGAACAGGCTTGTTGTCTCATTCCATATATACCTTTTACCAATGGATCTAAATAGCCTATTGTCATTGATCGATTAATTAAAAATACAATGCTTCTTTACAATCATCTAAACCAAAGTATTACCTAACTAACAACACACCCCCTTGCTTCCTCCTTTCCCTTCCTTATTACCAACTCATATCACTTTGTCTCTAAGCCTTAACCCACAAGCTAAAACAACAACAACCAAAACCAAAACCAAAAATCCCCCATTATAATTTCCTTTTTCCCAAATCAAATCAAATCAAATCAATCACTATTCACATAAATCACAATCACCTAAAAAAACACCCCATTCCCATAATTCCCATTTTATTTTTCTCACCTTTTCAAAAAACAAAAAAAAAAACATCATTTTTATTTTTTCTTACCCCACCATCGACGTGGCCATAATCCCCATTTTACCCCCACCACATCACCCCCTTCTCTTTTCTCACTACACTATAAACTCCCCTCCAACTAACACTCTTCTTAGTCAAATTCGTCAATTCAAAATCCAAACACACACACAAACAAAAAAACTCTCACTCTCTTTCTCTCTCTCTCTCTCTCTCCTACTCCCTCCACCGCACGCGCCGCCGCCATGTCGAGTCGCCGCCTCCTCAACCACCTCTCCCAACTAACCACCGACGAAAACTCCCGCTTACTCCACTGGCATTACTCCGAATTCGACGACCACAATTTCCAAATCCACGGTCAAACCCTCTTTTACCTCTTCATCCTCTTCTCCATCATCCTCCTCGTCACCCTCTTATTACTCTACGCGCGGTGGTACTTTCGTTTCCGCCACGCCCACCACGCCTCACACTACCACCACTCACAAGCGCACGCATCACACGCGTCGGCAAACCCGGCCGTATGTCACGGCCTAGATCCCGTAGTCATAAAGGCCATGCCCATACTCCTCCACCAACGGTCATCCGTTGGAAGGGAAGATGAGATGGAGTGTTGTATTTGTTTAGGTGTTTTTGAAGATGGTGATAAAGTCAAAGTGTTGCCAAAGTGTGATCATCGATTTCACTCAGATTGTGTAGATCGTTGGCTTTTTACTCAGTCGAGTTGCCCACTTTGTCGACTCTCTCTTCGGGTCGACCCGCCTTCTGACCCGTCGGTAATACTAGCTGTATAATTTTTTTTTTTATTTTTATTTTTTTGATTTGTTAACTAGCAGATCGAAATTTACCCACTTCTATTTTTTTTTTTTGTGGGTTAGTTGGTTAATTAATTAGAGAGGAAGATTTTGATGCAACAACCCAAAAATCACATAATCGTGATTCAGCGGATTTGTTGAATTTTTCTCTTTTTTAATTATTATTAATATTTTATTTTTTTCAATATTTTGTAAAATTGAAATAAGTGTGACAGTCCGACCATCAATTGAGTGTGTGACGCGTCACTTAGACGACAGAACTGTAGTAAATTATTTGGTTGTATATTATGGAGAACCAGAAATTTTTTCCAGTTCTTTTAAGTTGTAAAAATCAACCCTTTGTAATCCTAATTTTGGGATTTCAATATAAATATTGAATGTTTTATATTCCTATTATTTTGATGTTTTTTTTTTATTTTTTTTTATTTTGCTTAATTTTAATTGAGAACAAGAAAGTTCCGGATAATTTTCAATATATTAAAAAAAAAAAAAAGTTATGGGCAATTTGGAATTATTAGATGGGAAAATGGTGTACAACTAATATTTTGTTGTTTAAATTCCCATCTAAGATAGATAGATAAGCTGAATTGCAGATCAAAGACCGTATCTTGACGATCCACTTGTATATAAGTGGAAAGGGGTCACATTTATGAATTGATTCTTGAAAATTGACTTAATTTTATGACTCAGGAACACTTAATTCCCAACTCAAAAGTTGTTGTATCATACTAACTTCAGACGGCTGGATAAGGTTTATGATATGACATTTCACATTTGGATAAATTACATTGATAGTTTCATACGAAACTTGAATCAAGTTGTTTAAGCTGAATCTGAAAACGAAGTACGGAGTAACTTAAATCCAATTCTAGTTACAATCGGGTGCATTTTTGAAAGTATATACACGATCCTAGGTGTTGACGTGGATAGATGTGTTCCCGGGTGCTGATGTGAATGCAGAAGGTTAAGATTTTGTAGCAGGGAGATTACGACAGAGATATTAGATATGAATGACGAAGGTTAAGATTCTGTAGGGAGATTACGACAGAGATATTAGTAAAAAGATCCTACTGATATTAGCTTATGAAGAAGTATTAGTTGATAGAGTTGCAAATTGCATTATTGTGGATAAGTGATAGTGTGATACTGATAGATCAATTTTAGCATACTAAACCAAATAAGGGCAAATTTATGTTAAATTTAATCCATCACATTTGTAGATGTGGAGAGGTGTCAGAAAATTGCAAATTCAGTGATATTTTAGACTACACACTCCAGTTTATTGTAAATTGGCAAGGATATTACTTACCCATAAACCATCTCATTCTTTCCCCAAATATGATACATATACTACTTGACTACTTTTACTAGATTGTCAAGATAGTACTTGATATGAGCACCTTTTACCTTAGGATGGCAATGGCTGAGCAGGTAGGCCATAGAAGATGAGCCTAGCAGCTGTTCGTTGGGCTGGGACGCACTGACTAGTCTACAAAATGCAGCTCATGGGCACGACAGGATGACATGGCTGCATAGGGCAAAGATTGGGTCGTTTACATTATGGCCATGTTTGGTAAATAGCTTTTTAGTGGCTTTTTGGTTAGCTTTTGGCTTTTTTATGTGGTCAAACAGCAAAAAATGTGTTTGGTGATTGGCTTTTTAGTCAGCAAAAAAACTGGCTTTTAAGCCAAAATGAAAAAGCTGCTTTGAGTAGCTTTTTGTTGGCTTTTGGCTTGTTGGCCCACAAATTATCTTATAAACAGCCAACAACCAACAATTAATTTACCAAACACTTTTATAAAAAACCAGCTTAAACAGCCAATTTCAAAAGCCATTATAAACAGCCAAACATTCCAGTTGGTCAAACAAGCTAAGTGAACCAGCCAACAACCATTTGCCAAACAAGGCCTATGTCCTGACATGCCAATCTTTTGTAAACGTGGTCCATGTCCTCTTAGCTTGGTCATACCACTCATGTAAGTCATGTTGTGTTGAGGTTCTACGTGTTATAATGACCATCTGAAATCTCAATTGACAATGAGCATGGCAAGAGCTTAATGTCTCTCTATAGTGTGTTTTAGCAAAAAATGCCAACTAATTTTTTTTTTTTTTTTTAAACCACTAAAGTTTCATTCTGTAATCAGTAAGAATTTGATACAATATAGGTAAAAGCCAATCATAAGTAGAAAAGGTCATCTTTCTCTCATTTGTAGTCTTGTACATATCTATATCACATCTTTTTTTTTTTTTTCCCTTTTTTTTAAAAAAAAAAAAAAATGAACAAGAGAGTTAAGCAAATATTATTGAGTCTTGAGTTCTTGACTATTAGGTGGACCTATACTCGTTTCTTTCAAAAAAAAAAAGAGGTGGACCTATACTTGGAGTTTTGGATGCACCACAAGTCCACAACTCCACAAATGGATACATGAATGACGTATACATAAAAAGTTGATTCAGAATAGTAAACTTGCAATTCAGCCCAAACTTTCTGAACAAGGCCCAAACCCAAAAAAATCTCATAAGAAAGCCCATAAATCCAGAATCTTCGATAGGGTTTCACTATATATTATCCCAAAACCCTCGTTCTTTCCTTTCCTTACTGTATCTCCTTTTCTCTCTCATCCGCTGCTACATCCGCGATTAGGGTTTTGAGGTTGCCGACTTTCTTCATCCTTTCATCATGAGGGCCAAGGTACTTTGAATTTCTTCCTTAATTAATCGATTAACTTTAATTTCTACCTTATTTTCATTGATTCAATCGAAGTGTTTCTGCCATTGTTAATGTTGATTTGATTGATTATTGCAGTGGAAGAAGAAGCGTATGAGGAGATTGAAGAGGAAGCGCCGAAAGATGAGACAGAGATCTAAGTAGAAGAAGATCTACCGCTTCCATGGTTACTCCTTTAGTTTTATATTTTGTTTCGTTTTGTTAAATCTTAGTTCGTCGATCGATTTGCTGTTTCTATGGCTATCGAAGTGATTTAGGTACTAAGTTTTTCGTGTCATGTAATTGATACATTTTGATAAACATGAATTTTGGAGTAATGTAACTCTTGAGTTTTTTCTACCTATTTTCCTTAAATCCCTTCAATTTTCTTATATTTCTGCTTGACTGATTTCAATATTTAATTTGCAATAGTTGATTTCAGTAATATTTTTGTTAGATCTATGTTGTCTAGTAAAAATGCGGAAGCAATTTTGGATGCCCTGTTTATAGGAATTTCTGGAATGATTAGGTTCCTATACAATGAAGTAACATTGAAAATTGTTTGAAATATTTTGATGCGATTATCTGAAACTGTTTACTTGTATGTTTGGTAAGACTGACCATTCGATTACCAATGTAATTCGAATGGAAAATTTTGGAGAATAGGCTAAAGGGAATAATTTGTAATCGTGTCGGTGATAAATGGTTTGGTGTAGTATGAATTGCTTTCCCTAGTGTGTAATTTGTAGCAGTATAGTAAGAATGATGATGAATTGGGAAGGTGATCTGGTGCTGGTGTTTTCTAGATATTGCTTTCCCTTGTGTGTAATTTGTAGCCATCAAAGAGTTGACCAATGGTTTTTTCCGTGTTGTCAAAGAATTGAACAATGAAAACGGATTGGATGGTGAGTGCCTGATCGAATTGATCGGGGTAGTACGAGTGAGATGAATTAAGAAGGTAATCTGATGCCTGGGTTTTTCTAAACATTGCTTTCCCTTGTGTGTACTGTAATTCTGGTACCTTAATGTTTACCAGTGATGATGACTCGATGAGTACATTATGATCATGTCAATCTTTGTTAAATTTTCTATTATCTTGTAGTTGGGGATTATTTTCTTGTGTACTCGTAGAAGGCAACATTGTACATTACTGGTTGCTCGATAGACTTTGCTACTGGAGTAGGTTACTTCAAATTCAGTAGGATCATTGTTTCCAGAATTCCTATGGTCTTTCTACTTTTTCCCCTTGAAGTGTCATTACTGTTTACTACTGTGTAAATTACACAATCACTTTTCACCATCAAACTATAGTAATCTCATCCTGTATTTATTCTGCTGCCTACTTTGCCTGGCCCTTTCAATAACTATTTGAAAACTCTGCATGATTGTTTGTATTCCAGCAGTTGTGCTGATGACGTTGTGGTGCACAAGCAAATAAGTAATGCAACAATTTTATTTGCAGCATAGTAAAAAAAAAGTTAGTAACGTTGTGCATGAAAGATTAATATCTTCTCTAAATAGCAAATGTAGGCGCCAGTTAAATGCAGGGGACATAACTGGTTAATTGGTGCCACGAAAGTAAAAAAAAAATGGACAGAAGTTGAAGGTAAGGGGACATTTGATGTCACCAAAGTAAAAAAAAAAAAAAATGTAATTTACTTTCGCACGAACAGATCATTAGGCAAAGTTAGGACTATTACAGTATTACTCTATTAATTACACAAATTTACATACAATTTATTCTCTACTCGCATTTTTCATTTTTCTGACCAATACGGAGGATAAACAACCAACTCTTATTTATAATTACTTGACTTGTCCCTGTCTCCCTGAAACAGAAAATTCTTTACGTTCTCTTCCCTAAATAAAACTGCAAAACCCCCCAATTAAAAGGAAAATAAAAACAAATTCTATAATTATTTACTATGGCCTGAAGCATCCGATTTAGGCCCATTCTCATCACCATTTCTGGGTTGAAGAACAAGACGTTCAATATAACTCTTAACCTCCGCAGCAATCAAATTCTGCATCACATTAATCAAACACGTGTCCTCTCTCCCCACCGTACATCTCATCATCCTCCTAATCTCACCCTCATCAACACCCTTCACCTGATCCTCCCTTTCTCTCTCTCCTCCACGTGGCACATCCATAACCTTTCCAGGTGGCAAAAGCGTTAAAACCGTCTCAACCCCACCATCCTCCTCCTGCTCCGACACCACACCAGAACTCACCTCCCTCTTAACAACCCCCGAGTCAGACTCACTCGAAACCGCCACCTCAACACGCTGCCGTTTCGACTCATTCGACTCGGTGGTCCCCACTTGTGGACCCCGCTTCCTCCTAAGTGTACTATTCCAATGATTCTTAATCGCGTTATCCGTACGGCCTGGAAGAAGCTTAGGAATTGTGGCCCATCTATTACCATGGGCCTTATGGGCCTGGACTATAATCTCATCCTCTGATGGGCTGAAAGCCCAGTGTTGAACCTCCGGGCTTAACTGATTACACCACCTTAATCTACAAGATTTCCCTGATCTTCCTGGAATTCCTTCGCTTATCAAAGTCCAATTCCTCGGCCCATGTTGTTCCACTAGCTTTTTCAATGTTGCATCCTCTTGTGGGGTCCATGATCCCTTCACCCTTTCCTTTACGACGCCGTTTTGGTCGTCGTTCTGTGTTCCCATTGGTTGAAGATTTTTCTGAAACTCCAAAACTCTCAAATTTATTAGAGGTTTTTGTTGGTTTTTTTTTTAATGGAAGAAGAAAAAATGGATGAGAAGAGGTTTATATTGAAGAGAGAGAAAGAGGAAGTTATAACTGCCTTGCTGCTGGTGTGGGAGGTTACAAATTTTTTGGTGTAACTGATTTTTTTTTTTTTTTTTTGCATTAACGGCTAATTATATGGGTTAGTTAAGCGATTTTATCTTTTTAATTTTATTTACTAATTTACGTTATTCAACGACTGTTTTCACCAAACTCCGAAACTATGGCAGTTAGGAAATATTTCTCTCTCTTTCTTCTAATTAAGAATGTCGCAAACGTTTACGACATTTTAGTCAACTTCGTGACTTTTTATGTGATTTGAGATGTTTAAGCGTCTATTTACCAGATATGAAGTACAGGACACGTTGTTTATGAGACGTATTATGAAGTTGCATTGGTGTTGTGTGATGACTATTTAAGGGTAGGTTATAGCTGTCCTTTTAATTTAAGTCTAAAAAGTTTGGTATAACAAAATTGTAGATTAGAATCAGTTATGAGGAAAATTGTAGATTTGTAAGTCTACATTTTGTTTCGGATGTGATTAATACTCTTAAACTTACGACGTTTGATTAGTGGTTACGTTGTTATATTCTGTTACAAATTCCTACGTACCTAACTCAAGTCAAGTGTTGGACCAAATCAAAATTTTGAAGTCAAATATCAATCATACATATCATAAATTCAATTGCTTCGTTTATTTAGTGATCTTGTTTGTCTGGTAGAAGCAGTTTACTTTGGAGATATATACTCTTTCTTCCAGATTATTTACTTCAAATATATTTATTGTAAAATCTTGGCATAAAATTTTACAATTTGTTGAGTAAACTTTTGGTAAATCACATTTATACTTTTATGTACATACAAGTGACACCAACATATTATGACATGTGTAGTAGAAAATGTCAACCTTTACCATGGACATAGATACAATCATACAAGCCGGTTTTATAGGAGAGCTTAACTATATAAACTGTTTGACAAAGTTATCCTCTTTCGTAATTTTTAATCTGAAAATGTAACTATTCTATGGTTAGATTAGCCATGTTGTTTATATTGCATAGTCTAAATTATTTTCTTAACATACTTAAATACAAAGGTTTTAGATAAGTAATGTGATGTCCGTATCTCTTATTTATATTTTGGGATCATAATAAAAGAATTCCAAAAAAATAAAAATAAAGGCATAGTTTATTTTAAATGTTAATAAAAGGTAGGTAATATAATGCAAGCAACAGAATTATAATGGTAGATTAATGTAAGTTATAACCAAGTTTAATGAGAAAAATTAAGGTAGGTAAAGAGTAAACTAGTCATTGTAAACTTGTGGATTGGAATTGTGGTTGCGTTATAAGGGAACATGTAGGAGGCATTGCTTCATCTTTCACCCGTAAACACTTATCAACTCCTAATATTGCTATTTGCTACAACTGTTTTTACGCGCTAAAACTTATTACACTCCAACATTACATTCATATCATTTTGTTTGTATGTTTTTATGCTTCTTTCAATCTTTCCTACTCATACATACTTTGTCATATATTGACATATACGTTATATTGTCTATTGCACCAAGTCATGGTACAATATTCCACGTGAATTAAGTATAAGGTACATTTGAGTTTAATATAAATCACGCCTTGGCAATGACCCACGGTGAAATGGTGTATAACGGTTTATTAAATGTGTTGCAATCAATATAATCAAATCATGTTTAATATCTTAGAAAAAAGCATGCACAATATTATCATTCCAACGAGAGTTGGACTTGACAAGACATGATTATTTCATACTTCCACTATATATAATGTAAAGTCAATAATGCAATTACTATCTATCAACTAATTAATTAAGAGGAAAAAAAGAAGCGTTGCCTCTTACTTGTGACACGAAAATTTGAAGTACTAGTACTAGACCATGATATAATTCTAGTCAAAACACCCATTAAAGACTGCTTAATTGCACTAACATTACAAGCACCATCATTATTATCTAATTTACAGTAAAGTAATAGAATGCTTTTCATTCTCCCTCCTAAACAACCAATTTCAGCTCCAATTATGGTCAAGTTGAGGTCTTTGAGTGCCCGGATTAGCTCAGGGATCAAGTCGGGCCGGTCTTCGCAGCATAATGTAGCCTTCATAAACATTATGTTGTTGTTGTTGTTGTTGGGATGATTTTCTTTCTGATCACGAGCAATCGTCGGGAAGCCTACTTGCATATTATTTGTGTGACATTCAATAGTAATGTCATCAATTTCTGTTGGGATTGTAAAGAGTTTGCTGATTTCTGATGCTTTTCTCTTTAGGTCCTTAACTTGCTCTACTACTCTTTCTAGGAGAGCTGCCTTGTCCATCTGTTTTACAAAGTTAGAAAACTGTCATGAGATTAAATTTTGCAAAACTAATTCTAAATGCACGTAATATGTACTTTAGTAATTTAAAAGATTACTAAAAAAATAAGGACATTTTAGTAATTTAAGATAGAGATTCTATCCAATATCATTTGAATTTTAGAAAATATAACATTTTCTCATATATATTTCACTTATTCTAAGTGGCGAAACTGTGTTTAAAGCAATTTGATGAAGAAGCAAAATCATTGCTCATTGTGAAACGCAATTATTTTCTGTTAAGTTATATTTGAAATTTAATCATATAAATTATGTCTATAAAAGTAGCACCTTTTAAGATACATGGAGAATCTTTCAATTAAATGAAACATGCACATAATGTAAGCAATGATATTGCTGTAAATTAGCCTAGCTCCCTAGACATCTTAATAAGTTTTTGGACCTACTTTGACTTCATTGATATATACCCTAATGCTCGAGGTTATGATGACGCCAAGCATAAATGACTCAACTAATTAGACTAATCAATGGGATTAAGAATTTAAGAATCCACTAATAGCCTGATAAAATGAGTACTTAGGCTATAGGGAATTAGGGACTTAATTAGGGAGTACCGCAAGTCCGCAACACTGTCTTCCATAACCAACAAAGTGATACTTTTTTTGTTTGTTTAGTACGGACTAACATGTAAGAGGGCCCGATTCGATGACAAAAAGATAATGATAAATTAGTTGAATGGTTGGAAGTTAGGACTATGTAATGTAACAATTCTTTCATTATATTGGGACCTTATTAACATTTTCCAATATATGAAATGTCACGATCTTGCACCAAGATGAAATTATCTTTTTAAGTAATATAGCTATCCCCTATTAATTTATTTATGAATTAGGCCAAACCACAACTATTGATGTTTAATACAATACTAACATATGCTGATAATAATGATCATTGCTTTATCATCATATTATATACTTGCATAGTTGTATACATAATTACATACAATGTGTTCAAACAAACTTAAGCATAATAAACAGTACATTATTATATAAATGAAAACCAGATTAAGGAACCTTAATTACATACCTTTTCTGACTTGGGTACAAGCCTTCTAAGCCTAGCAAGCTGCCCATTAATCCGATCGCGACGGCGCTTCTCAGCTTGCCTGTGGCTATGAGAGGAATTAGTAGCAGTTTTATCTTCCAATTCTGTACTTCCTTCAATTTCGAAGCCATAACTTGTAGGTAATTCTTGCAGCAATTGCATGCTTCTTGTTGCAGTTGTAGCATGAAAGTGATGACTGATAGTTTCCTCTTCTGGTAATCTAGGATAGCTAAAGCTATTTTGGGCCATTATTATAAAACCTTTTTGTGAGAATATATATTTATATGAAGATAACATACGACTTATATAAAAAAAAAAGATTTTCTTTTTGCCTGGTCTAGACTCTAAAGTCTACATATATAGTCATCTACGCTGTTAAAACTTTATTTTTAAGTGATTCGAGATTTTCATGTCATATATGATTCTGAACAAATTATAAATTATCCATAAAGTAACGAGAATAATATTTTGTCGAAATCTATATTTTCCACTCAAAATCCATAGTGTATTAGAAATATCAATTTATTATTGACTGAAATGACGAATAATTGATGATTTTGGACCACGTAATAATAGGTCGATAAATATAGTTGAATTACGTTTATTTAATTGGTTTACTATTCTAATATTTTGCCAATTTGTGATCATGGTTATTTGTTAGTGATTGGGGGCCATATTTGTCTATGCCTAAGCTAATTTGCTTTTTGGAGTATTCATACTAAACTAGTCCAATGAAAATCTTTCTAGGATTGATAGATATAAATAAATCTTACCTCATCATTGAATACAAAATAGCAGATTCTTGAAATCTCTTTATGTATTTTGTGAAAGTAACTAAATTGGACTTTGTCACTCTCCAGTCTCCACTATATTGGCCCATGGTTAGCTTGGTAGTAAGCAATTTACTTTCTAAGTGTGAAAGATTTGTTTCAGAAGTTAAATTAGGGCAACATTATATGGTTCTAGTTAAAGGGATAAGATTTTATCAAATCAGAGATTATTTATATAGTTATAGAATCTTTTCTTGCACATGAAACAAACTTTTCTAATGCTTCAATTCATTTTATATTAGTTGTAAATTGAAATTGGATCAATTGTATTTTCCCAAATTATTTTTAGGGGATTTTTTTACGATACTTGATCAAGGACGACATTATTTGTAAGTGAGATTCATGAGAAGAATTTGTGCAATTAATTGCTAGATTAAGGTGTTGTCCTTGATAATAATATATATGTATTTACATAATTACTTTTTGTGGTAGTGGTCCTTATATATCGTATATTAATCTTATTACGTATTGCCTGTTAAAAGAAATTAAGATCTTATCACTATGTACTACTCCGTATAAAAGATGAGTAAAAATTTCCTCTTGCAATCAATAAAAATTGATACATCTAATACACTATGGATGTACATAGCATGGTTTGTGAAATGTTACCATTTTAAAATTTAAATAGTCTTTTCATATCTGTTATAATATCTCTAATTATTCGATTAGACTGTCTTATAATTAACCAAACCATCTTAATTAAGATGTAACATAAACAAAGATGTTGGATTTGAAAGCACCAGAATCACAAATCAACATAGGAGATGTCTTTGGTGATATTACAAATATGAATAGATAGGAAGTGAGGACAAACAATCGGATCGTCACCCCACAAAATAAAAGGAAAACAAAGAAAAAATGAGCCCACAAAATTTATGCATACTTATCTACTCAGATTTTAGATGTTCATCAAAGATACAGTGTTACTCTGATTGGCAACGCATCCTATGTGATGTTTTGTCTTTTTATGTGTCAACTTGCTATTAAGCTTATTGCTTATACAATTGTGGGCGGGAATAAAGGTTAATGAATTCGGTGTCATGCAAAAATTTCATACAAACATTTGATTGAATTCTTATGTTGGTCGGTCCATCCAATTACTCCAATATATGGATTACATGATAATGATATTACACAATTTAAGCAATTCGAAGATAGCTTCAAATTCGATAATTTGATAAATGATTTGTACAAAGAAAATGAATTTAAATAAGCTCAGATAGAATAAGTCGATTAGAATGGAGTTGAGACTTATTGATCTTACCATGCACTGATCTTGGCTGAACAATTCCATATTTCCATGAGATGGAGAGTATAACAAACAAGTGAATACCTACTATTGGTGACAAAATTTATCACTTACTAAATTTCATGAAGCACGTAATTCAACAAGGCTATGGAGAACGTTTCATGACATTGTTAAATTCAAGGTTTTGCACGCAAATCATAGACTACAAATTTCTTATGTACGTATCGGATTATAATTGGTTAGCATCTCGAATAATAATGGGGTGAGATTTTTTTCACAGTAAATCCTACCCCATTTCAATTATTGCGAAGGAGAAATCGGGTTGAAAGAAGATTAATAAGGTGCTTCCAATGTTCATGTGAAGACATATTCTAAGTTTCTAAAGGGACCTAAACCGTGTAATATAGAAGTACACATTATTGACAAGTAAGATCGATCGAGATGGATGAATGCAAAAATTAAAAGAGATACACAATGAGGTTATCTAATAAGACACATGAAAGGCAGAGGACATGCAAATAACTCACTTTAGTTGTCCTTTAAAGAGTCCTTGATCTCAATGATTGGCGTACATGAAAATGATAATTCTTAATCTAATATATACACTATGTCCAAATTTATACTGTTTAATATAAATAAAATTGAATTAGAAGGACAATATGGTTGTGAGTCTTGTGACTTGTGAATGAATGCATCATACATGCCTCATGCGGTCATGCCTGTAATTGAAGCAATGTAGCACATGTAGAGTATATATCTAGTCTATAAAATACAAATTCGAAAGACATGTATGGATGCTATTAATTTCTCTCGATTTTTTAATGTCTTTATCCCTTAACATAACTGGCCTTGCATGGATTAAAATGCTAGTTCTTCAAATATCTAGCCTATAAAACACAAGTTTAAAAGACATGTACCGTTGCTATTAATTACTCTCGAATTTTTTTAACATGTCATCCTTTAACAAAATTGGCCTTGCATGGATTTAAAAACTAGTTCATCTACTATCTGAAATTAAGATCAAACAAATTTTCCAAATAAAAAGTTGGGTTTAAAAGTGTGCTTGACCTTCTTGTATATATCATCTGACTTGTATCATGTTTATGAATATTTTTTTAAAAAAACTTTTTTTTTTTAATTAAATTGGAGTTTAAATTTAAACTTGCAAACTTTTTGGATTGCAGCAAACACAATTAACATTTTTTTTTATGGGTTTTGAGCCAAAGTATGAATAAATTTTAGCACATTTAAATGGTCTTATTTATGGTCATTTTTGAAAAATGATGGGTTATAGAGGAATATAGAGGTGAAATAGACAAGTTGTAAAACCCTTTTGCTCTTTAGTGCTCAATCTTTCTTAGACTAGCTAGCTTACTAAGCTTAGGCCAAATAATTATGTATTTGGTCTGACATTTTCTTTTATCATAATTGAAAGGACACTTAT
Source organism: Chenopodium formosanum (assembly GCA_024500155.1). Taxonomy (NCBI): domain Eukaryota; kingdom Viridiplantae; phylum Streptophyta; class Magnoliopsida; order Caryophyllales; family Amaranthaceae; genus Chenopodium; species Chenopodium formosanum. The sequence goes on along the minus strand of CM044861.1, from coordinate 4,467,281 downwards.
AGAAAATTTAAAGTCCATATTGTCGGCAGAGAGCAGGTCCTTGATTGCTCATTTTATATGGTGCTAAATTAGTTGGCCTCAGGGAGTAAAAAGGAGCTACTGAATAATAGAGGAAATAGGGATATCATTGTATCATATGATTATTGCAACAATGTGTTCCTATACCATTCAACTAACACTCGATTGACTCATCCACTCAATTTTTTTTGTGAGTTAATACAAATAAAATGACATCACATGACATCACATAATTTAATTTTAGAATATGTGTTACAGTCTCTTACGACTTTATATGTGAAGTAAGGAGTAAACAATTAAGTTAGTTGATATCTATATTATATCCGTATTTACAGCGGTTGTTAGCCCATCTGATTGATATGTGCAAATGAACCTAGCAAGCGAGAAATACTAGTTGATTTCGATCTCTACTTAAAGCATTCATATACATCTGTATACATTCAGTACCTAAATACAGTAGTAAAGAACCTTATTTGACTATGATTTCTGCATTCTCAGTATACAATAAAAGATTACTGAAGTAATACTCCTTGATGTCGATTATAGTGTATCAGAATTCATTGTAATGTATAGCGCCAACTTTCCAAACAATGTATGTGGTTGCAAACATAACTGAGCTGATAAAAACAAAAGAGAAGGCAATCAGAAACAAATCGAGACCTCCAGGGAAGTCGAATGTCAGGCCTGCCTTTGGCATTCCCCGCTTACTGTCATCAAACAGGTTAGTAGGGGCTTGTGGAAGGCCCTTCTTTCCTTTCTCACTCTCTCTCAAAGCATCCAATACACTGCGCCCAATTTCTGATTTAGCAGGCTTGGCATCTGAATAACGGCTCAGAACCCTTGCCGCCCTCAGTCTTTCTCTTGCAGTTAGTGGTGCTTTCTTCTGTACTGATTGCACATCAGCAGATGAGGGTATCTTGTTTTCCTGTTTTGAGTCATCAGCAACACTTGTTTCGGATTGAGCAGGATTAGGAGAGGAATCTTCAGGATTTGAAATCTCACCGCGATCTGTAATTATACGGTCACTCTCTGCAACTGATAGATGTAGATGTCTTCTTTTTAAACTTATGGTTTGCCTTGACTTGTTAAGGGAAAAGGGAGCTGAAATATGGCCAATTTTCGGAACAGGATATCTAATGGAGGATCCGGAGACCTGCACAGTTGGTTTAGAAAAGGACATCAGAAATTATCATAATTGAAACTATATCCAAAAGTTTCGCAGGCCATCAGATAAGGTGGTGAATTTTTTGAAGCCTACTCCCACAATAATATAGGCATGATTACCAGAACATGCATTTGACACATTCATCCGATACATAAAACATCCCATAACCTTCATCAGATGCAATACTGTATTGCTCTAAGGACATGAAGTGTTGATCTCTCTTCCTCTTATGCTAATATATTTGATGAAGAAGCAGGATAATAATATATTTGGAATTTGCCACTAAAGAATTTTTATTAGGACAATCGATACAAGGAGCTGCGGATAAAACTCACTTTGACAGTCGAGTAAACATATATCTAGAAGACAAACGTCCTGAAACAGACATTGAGACCACACAGTCACACAAAGTGTAGGGAGCCTTTGAGCAGTTGAATCTAGTGCATCCAACAGAGAGGGAAATTAAATACAATAGCAATTAAAAGATATATGATTCATTATAGCTCAGTTTCAGGGTTGACACTGAACTCATATCAGTAGTGTGATTGCTGTGATTGTGACTACAAAAAAGTGCGTTTAGACTATCACATAATGTTGATGTCTAAAGTAAAATCTTAAGGGATCATAAAGATGTGTCTGTCATAAAACTTTGATGAAAGCCTTTAATATGGCAAGCCGAAGGTAGAAGGATGCAATATCATAGAATGAGGACATTTCACTAAGTGAATCCACACTCAAATCTTAAGCAATCTATGAAACAAACCAATGAACAGCAAAAGAGCTGATGGATCAACCTTCAAGCCTAAAAGAAATCACTTGTTACAATCACAAGTAATGACTCCTATTAGGTACATGACATCCAAGAGCATACACTCCCTACTAATGTGACAACAATTCATTAACGATGTTCTGTTCTTCGAATACACAAGTTGAGGACGCTCCTAGGTGCACACAAAATTTTTCACTATCATGCTTGGAAAGTAAATCAAATTTGCAATAGCTAGATTAGATTATAAATCATCATTACTCATTAGCCTTTTACAGTATTTCTCAAAGTCTATCAATCCAACTAGAACTCATAGAAATATACCTTATCCAATAGCATACCAAAATTAAGGCGAAGAAATGTAAGAATTCTCATCACATAGCCTTCGGCAATTTCTATTATACAATCGGGTGTACCACGTAACTAGACTATATTTTTATGCATTTACAAATCCCAACTAACCATACTTTGAAACAAAGCTACATTTAGGTACCCAGACTACCAAACATAAGCCAAAATTGTACAGCATTCTACCAAACTACCAAAAGAATGAAATATATACATCAAAAAGAAACCTTTCTTCAAGATTGTCAATCAAGCAAAGATAGAAGAACAAATTACCCAAAAAAATTAAAATTAAATAAATAAAAACAGAGAAAACTTACAGAATTAAAGGAGACGACGGAGTTGAGTGAAACCGCCATGTTTAGGAGGTGGTCGGAGGTTGAAGCTGAACCATATGAGCTCTCAAAGTTGGTGATGGTGTTTGTGGCACCAAACTACTCTCAAGCTTATTCATAGATTTTCTTTCTTCCTTCTTCACTGACTAGCCACTACTCGACTTCTATTGCGCGTGGATTTCACATTGTTTTTTTTTTTTTTTTTTTTTTTTTTTTTTTTTTTTTTTTTAATTTTTAATTTTTTGATTTAAATTGGAGGGAGTATAATTTTAGAAGAGAAAACTCAGGTTAATCTGTGTGATAAACCATTTTCGTAAATAAATCAATAATTTTTTTTTTTTTACGGAATAAATTAATAATTTAATTCATTGCTTATCCAATTATTATCATTATAAAGCCTCTTTTTTTTGAGGAACTTTTAAAAAAATGGGGTGTACAATAATTATAAAAATAGACTAAAGTGATCAATACTTACCCCTGAAATGAATAAAAGTTACCCTAATATGCATAAAAGTAATCCAATATAAATAAAAATTATTAGTAAAAAATCACATTTTAAATGACAAAAAATAAATTATTAGTGATTGAATGTAATTAAATTACCATTATAAAATTTTTCTTCTTGTCTATTTATATAAAAATTGTATTATGTTTAAAGTTACCCAAAAAAAGACAAAAAGTTACCCTAAAATTAGATAAAAGTTACCCTAAAATTAGATAAAAGTTACCCTTATACTGCTCGATGTACAGTAATATTAGTGTAAGCCGGGTGTATACAAAAGTTTTTGCTTTTTTTTTTTAGGAAAAAGTTATTTATTTATTTATGAAAATATCATCTGACAAGCAAATCTCATATAAACTTGTAATTTCTTATTTTAGGAGCAAGAAAATAAAACATGTAGTCAATTTTTTTCACACCATAAAATTCTATGAAGTACAAGTTAAAGTTAATTATGAAGAGGATTAAGCATGTGCCTCTCCCAATGATCTATTAAAACGAGATGAGTCTGCTGAAGACCTGAAGTGATCCAAACTCAAATTTCTGAATTCAGTTTCGTTCATTCACTTTTCATTTTTTCCTTGTGAAAATGATGAAGCCACATAAGCAATAACTCAGTAATCGTGATCAATACTCTTGGTTCATGGCTGTGCCAATTCATGTAAAGCATTCGACCAAAAAATCTAGACATGTAACCAAATCAAAACCTGCTAACAACACTTGGTAATGAGATTTAAAAAACATATTCTGTAAGACAAATCTGCTGTCCTCTATATAACTCAAGATTAGACTAATTTTACCAACTATGAAGTGCTTACTCCTCTATCTGAATCAGTGTAAGGTAGAAGAAACAAAAACTCAAATGTGTGGTTCATTAATTTTGTTTATTCAGGAAGTTTGCATAAAATTGGTCGAACTGAGGCTTTGAAATCCTCGTAAAACCTCTGCTCTGAAAACCTGTCTGCTCGCTTCCTTGCAGCGGCAGCCATCTCAAGTCTTTTTGTCTCTGGCATTGACAAAACTTCCAAAATAGCTTCTGCATACTCATCCTCAGATTGTGCAAGAAATCCTGTTTTATGTCCATCTTCTTCCAAGACAATGTCCATCTTTGGACCAGCTGAATTGTGGGCTGGGTAGATGAAGTAATTCAACAGCAATTATGCATTAGATTTTTCTCGCACTAGCAGAATAAAATAAAGCTATTGTTCCTTATATTGCTTACCTATTGGAACTGCACCCGCAGCCATAAATTCCACGACGCTTATGCCAAAATGCTCATCAGTCATGGTATGGATCCCTGCAATGGCAGCTCCCAAAAGCTTGACCAAATCCCTGCACATTCAGTCAGACGTAAGCCAACTAACAATCATTCATCACTTGTGATGCCACAGCATGTATAGCATGAACTAGCTAAAACGATCTAGCACAATAAGCGCTCAAATGGAACATATAACAGGAATAATTTAGAAGCCAAGGGGAAAGATATGGGGGTGCTTTTGAGAGTTTGAGGAAAAGTTAATCAGAATCCACATCTTTTTTTTCTACAACTGTCATAAACAAGTAGTTACTCCCCTCAAGAGATGGACTCAATTATTTTCCAAAATACTCTGTATTAGCAATTTATTGGCCTAAGTTGAAGTGCCAAAGTATCCATAATGACATACACAACTTTGTAATGACAGCCCAACACGACTTTAAGGGTACTTGAGCGAAATGCAGACTCCATGTAGGGTGGCTTATGAGTTATGACCCGTATCCTGACTACATAGGTGACATAGCACAAAAGCTTAAGAACCATGACAAAAATAAAGAATGCTGACTTTTTAGCCTAGTTAAACTGCATACTTGTATAAGATATTTTTGTGGAATTCCACATCATTCTCCACCTTCAGCTTAACAGCCATTTCTTTCAGCTTTTGTAGTCTATCTTCATCTGCCTCATTGCGACAACTACCCACGAGCTGGAGCTTAGGTTTAGGCAAGCCTGCATCCAACTTACTAATGGCTTTTGCAAATGCCTGGAGTTGAAGAGGATGTGCCTGAGACAAGCACAGGATAAATCTTAATAAAGAGCTATAATGGGCATCAAAGGCCTGAAGATGTCAACCACAGCTACAATACCTTGCGTCAGAATTATACATAGAAATGCCCACCTTCTCAGGACGAAATTGAGCCACTGATATTATAGATGGCACATCTGTGGGTCTTTCCAGAGGCAAAGCCTGATTGAGGTAAAGATTGGTGTAAGAATAAGATGAAATCAAGAATACTAAAAAAACATGAAAGATAATTGGTAATCAGCTAGCCAGCAAAAAATATTTCATGTAGTAGCAGGAACCTTTGAAAAGTAATGTATAAATGGTTTTCAGTTAATATGATGCCAGATAGTCAAATCTAAAAGTTAAAGAACCTACAAAAGAGTAGACAGGTAATAGTAGTATATTTTTCATTTTTCATTATCTTTTTTTTTTTTTTTTTTTTTTTTTTGAAATATCACAATCTCTTTAATTAGACCGATAATACTGTTTGCCTTCTGCTTTTCTCCTTCTCAAGCTACTTAAGAATGGTTAACTTGTATTAAGACACGTCATCAAAAAATAACGGGGGCTGACTATAGAATTTCATTACAGTTACCTGCAGGCCCGAAGTATCACAAGGTGGATAGACCCTCTTAGTACGCTCAGGAATTCTCCAAAGTTTCACAATATGTGATTGAGTCCAGGATGAATTCACCATGACTGTCTGAGCATATGAGCCAACAAGACCATACAACCAGCTGAAGATTGAATAGTAAATTATCTTGCACCGTGATAGCCAAACACTGCCACAGAACGAGCAATTGAGGATATCAACATAAGTATTAAAAAAAAAAAGAGTTTAAGAGTTCATATGGAACCTCCAATTTTCCTCCAATTTTACTAGTAACTAACTATATTTCAAAATTATGCAGTCTTTATGAAGTGCTGCATACAAGCATCCTACAATGGAGATTTTAGTAAAAATGATCAACTGCAAACATAAAGGGTCTCCGAAAGAGAGCTCTTCCATGCACTTTTTCCTTTGGTAAATCTTTATTGAGACTGAAATTACAAATCAAATACAAAAAATCCAACCTTTTGGCAATTAAGTCCTCATTGTTATACAAAGCACTCCTTGCACGAACCCGAGAGATCATATCTGAACTGATGGTTGGATAATGAGTATAGCTGATAACTTTACAGCCAAAAAGCCTAGCCAGTGGGTATGTAAAAGCATAACCACTGGTATCAAAATAATACATAGGTGTGAACTTGCACAGAGCTTCCCAAGAGAGGTAGACTGAACCAAGACTCTGACCAATCATAGTGAAGCGAGGATATGTTGTCTCCTCAATCCACTTCCTTTTGTTTAGATGTACCACCTAATACACCAAGCCACAATTAATTCAGGAAAGACGAACACTACCAATGACTTCTACGTTTTAAGACTTCTAACTACTATGAGGCCACAAAGAGAGCAAGATATCAAAAGAATAAGCCAATAAAAGATATATTAGTCAGGTCGATCTTTACGATTAAATACCCTTAGTTTGGTACACCATCAATCAATCAATAAAAGCCTTAATCCCATAAGTGGGGCAGCTCAGTTTGGTACACCATGATGCTAAAAAATGCAAAGACAGTGACAAACTAATTAATGGCAGTAAGTAGTATAATCAAAGCGACAACCCCGGATAATGCAGATGGATTGCAACTGTTACAGCTTGAACTAATAATTTCAGTTCAATGCAGTCATTGCATGGCATAGCTGCGGATACTCGCTCCATAGATGCCTAGATGGACTACTAGAGCTCAGTCAACCTCATGAAACCTATCAAATTTCATAACTTTATAACACCAGTCATCTTCCATTGTGATTGCATTTCAGTCAATGCAATACAAACAGGTGAAGTTATAACCAGGAAATGAACTCCATTAATAACTTTTACTTCCCATAAGATAGCATAATCTAGTTGCTAGTTTAGAAAAGAGTCTAGTTCTGTCTCGTAAAACAAATTTTATAATAAACTCTCAAAATCAGAAATCACGCAAAGCCTTAAAAAGAATCACAGAACAACACAATTGCAAATTGGGCAAATACACAGCTTACACTTGCAATGCACTAGCACTACCAAAATCTTCAAAATCCCACTACAATTCAGTCAAATAAAAGTGTAATTGATACACGGATCGTATTTCGTCTACATCACTACCCTTGAAAAAGAACAAAAAACATCAATATCAACATAGCATTGAAGATTTGTCGATATAATTCTGGCAAATCAAAGCAAACTAGCTAAGTTGGTAAAGTATTGCAGATTGTACCCACAACCATGATCAAATCTCGTCTACATTAGTAAATTACAACCCTAATTGCTTAAAGAGCACCACATCCAAATCCCAAAAAATCAAAAATAATCAACCAAACAACACAAACCCAATTCAAAACAAAAACAACCAATAAAAAAAAATGTAACAAAAGCTAAAAATACCCAATTAAGAAAAGGAAATTTCCAGATTATAGATTGAACAAACCTTAGGTGGGTTAGCCAAATGAACCCCAAAACGATCAGTGGCTCGAGCCATAAGGCTCTGAGGTGAAGCATCATGATCACCCGTGTAAATTACGCAATCAAGGTCTGATCTTTCGTCTTGGATGGCTTTAACTGCGCACCATAACACTCTCTCTCCTCCACCTCCATCGTTGGTGTATGGATGGAAAAACCCAACTGCATTTTTCCTGTTTTTTCTTCCATTTATCACACCTATTGGAAATTTCAGGAAAATTGATACTAAAGTTGAGACTAATAGGTAGATTATCTTCATTATTATGATTTTAATTAAATTGTTGCGCAATTATTTCATAAGAGAAATTTGGGGAGTTGATTTTTGAGAAGAAAGAGTTAGACAACGGTGTTGTAGACGGTGAGAAGAAAAGTGTGATGGATTTACCCGCTTTTTCTTACTTCTTAGATCCGGGCGAGTCCACAGACTCTTTTGCAAAGAATATTACTATCACAGGGAAAAAATTATAGTACCCGGTTTTTTTTTTTAAGGTAAGATGGTCCTATCCGACCGGAATTCCTCATGGGTCAACCTGACCCGGGTTACAATATTCCATTACGTCATAGATGGGAACTTTCAATGCTGAGTATTTCGTAACCCCAACTAGCATAAAACGAAGAGCTTTTCGGGCAGCGAGTGAGATCTTGAATATCTTTTTTCTGTTGATGCGAAATAAATGGTCTTAGCCTTTACGAGATGCCCTTTGGAGTGTTGGATTGAAGGTTTTGTTTCATACCGTCCTACGCGTAGTACAGGTGTGGTTTTAGTGTTGATCATTTATTTTGGAAATATACATATTAATTCTGCAAATTTCATCAATTTAGCTCTACAAAATTTGATAGAATGTGATGGTTTTAGTATTGAGAGTACGGATTTTCTATTTTGGAGTTTTATCCATAAACCATCAAATTAAATGACACAAATTGTACGTAGTAAAATTAATTTGACTCGTCACATAAATTTTCAAGTTAATTTCCTTCTTACCTAGAATTCACTCAAATGGTTAGCATTTTTTTTCCACTCAAATGGTTAGCAACTTGCTATTTGTTATTTAAAAGTGTCACCAATTGTCGATAAACATTTTTCCTCATTTTGCAAAGTTTCTCGTTTTAAAATTAGTTGTGAACTTGTGATCTACAACAATTTTCACTTGAGCAATTAACATTTAATTGGAAGTGCCGAAGTGGAAACGAGGTGGTACTTTGTTAAAGAGAATTCACAAATTAAAATTAGGTCCAAACCGATCCCAACTCTATTTTAGGCTTCAACGTAACCAAATTGAAACCCCAAAACAAATTTTTAACCTTCAATTTTGGAACAATTAGATCTATTTGCCAGTTCAACACGGATTTTGATCAGCCCTAGATATATGCACTCTCTGTCTTTCTTTCATGTGTGTTGGGCAAGTTTGACAATTGATATAGAACCCCTTAAATAAATACCTCTATGATCATACAAAACTATTAAAGCAAAAGGGCAAACACCTTGGAGAAAAATATTGCTCGAGATGGAATCAATTAATCAATTGAACTGAGAAATTAGTGGAAAATTTAATACGGCCGTTCAAAATCAATTTGCAACTCAAAACGGACATCAGCTGGCTTACAAGCAGCAGCAGCCAAAAAGAATAAGCTTTGTGTCAAAAGAATGAAGATACAAAAATGTACATCAACCATATATCACCTAAAAAGAATGCAAAAATTCAACATTATTCTCAGATTGACCTTTCATTGTCCAGATCGAGTATAGCACATAAGAAAGTGTTGAAGCTTCCGTCAGGATAATTAGCACAGCAAAATTTTAAACTGCAGCTCAACAGCATGATGAGAAGCAAGTGCAGGATAGAACGAATTTCCCGAACTATGCAAACTAATAGCTTCCCATAGGTGGCATTCCATAAGCTGGCATAGGAGGCATTCCCATACCCCCCATTCCTCCCATAGGGGGAGGAGGTCCATAACCTCCCATTCCTCCCATAGGTACAGAACCTGGCATTGGAGGAGCAGGCAAAGCTAGAGGCAGTAACTGAGCATACATATTCTGCATCGAAGGTAGTATAGATTAGTTTCTATGCAGGAATGGAAAAGTGTAAAAGGATAATGTGTGTGCACAAGACAGAGAGATGCAAAGATGATGATATCAGAGCACTTCTTTGAAGATTAGTTTAGGACGTGTGAAACGGGAGTTCAGCAGCCAATTATATGTGGACATTAGGAAATACGAGATACGGAAGTTGGAAAATATGATAGAAACATAAAGACCATAGGTAGCTACCTGTTGAGCAATTACGTCCTTCTCGTCCTGCTCTTTAGCCTTTACTTCCTTCTGGGCTTCAATTTTGTCCTTGATAAGTTCATCAACCTTGCCTGTGTACTCACGGATAAACTGCAAGAGAGACCAGAGATGAGAAATTTACTTAAAATGCAAAATGCAGCAGTACAAACTGTTGTCTAAAAGATTCTGAGCTCGTTAATCAATCTCACAATCCTAGTAACTACGTATCTAATAAACTAGGAACTGGCAGACTTGTACTAGAAAAGACAAGTAACCCCCACTTCCAATCCTTTCCTACCATGAGAACAACAATTGTTACCTGCAATAAGTATGGGAAGGCGAAATCGATCATATTGTTCATCCAGGCAAGCTCAAGGGCAACATCTGGCCGTATCACATCATAACAAACAAAGAGACATGCAGCAAAGCACTCATTCTTCCCCTGCAAAAGTAGATTTAACGAAAGTTAGCCCCAAAAAAGATGGTACTTGCCAGTTTACAAAAGATGACAATCCCCATATCACAGACTAAATAGGCCTCATCTGACATAACAGCAGCAACCTAGTTTGGATCTTTACAGTTAGCAGGCTCCAAATAGGTTCAGATATATACAGAGCATTACCTCTAACCAGTTGAGACTAGTATCAACCTATCAGGTTGCTCATGTAGTCATGAGCACATGGGTTTTTAAAAAAACATCAATACTCCAAGAGAAACCAGGGTATTTCATAAGTATCTTGAAAACAGAACAATTGTTACAAAATAATAAACATAATATTCACTGCTTTTTCGACATATTCCGTGTTCCATCATGTACCCTTTCCCCCCTCCCAAGCCAAAAAAAAAAAAAAAAAAAAAAAACATGAGTCCCAACAAGGCCCAGTGAAAATCAATTACTTCAAAGATAAGCTTTAATCAGCAAAATTAGTATAAGTTCAACAAAATTATTTTAATCAGTAAAAACAATTTATATACAGCAAAAATAATTTATGTCTGTATATACTAAGTGAAGAGAACAAGCCCTATAATGCCAAATCGGAGGCACGAGGAGAATATCTCCAGCTAACCCATGCCAAAAACGCAGGCCTTTATTGAAAGACAAGGAAAAAAAATGTACCTCCTGTATGAAATAAACCAACAACTCCTCTGCCAGTTCGCGGTCACCAGATTGTGAACAAGTTTCCATTGCATCTCTATAATGTTTATCTTTCTTAGACAGTGCAATAGATTGCTTCCATCGACCTGCCTTCTTATAGATATAAGCAGCAACACGTCTCATCTCAAGAAGCTCATGTTTCTCAATCTGTCATCAATATTACTATGTAAGAATGAGAGAAATTGTACGCCCCTCTTTATCAACATATGTCAAATGAAGAAAACATAAAAAATGCCACCATAATAAAAGCAAAAACAGGAGATAATGCAGTCACCTTTTGTGCCAGTCCTATCTGATCAAAGTTATCATGTAAATCAATTGATTCGCGCAATCTATCATAGTCTTCCTCCTCAACATATATTTCATTCAGGGCCTCATTTACAGCAGAGACATTATTGCTCTGGACAGCAATCATGTATGGCTTCACAAGATACAGGTGACCCGCCTACAAAACAAGAGATATTAAGTGAAAAGATTGCCCAAACTAATTCAGATAACAATCATTTTAAGGCATGGGAAATTTATTTTTAAGAAAAGGAGAAATAACCAACCTTTCTCATTATATCAACCACACGTGTATGGTCCAAACGAAGTGCCAGCACGTTAAGCATATCATTTATTAGATCAGGATGCTCCTGTAGGTAGAAGTGCACAGCTTTGTAGTACAGCTCTACACTGGCAACTTTAGCCACGACATCTTTGAACTGCATGTGATCCCAAGCCTCGGGAGAATGATTCATTACAGTCACAGCAGCATTATCAAATTCATCATATTGGATGTACAAATATGTGAGTTCTTTCCAGTGCTGCTGTTCATCGCATGCTCTGATAACCTTAGGAATGTTTAGACGAGTAGCGAACAGCTTAATGTGCTCCATAAGCTTCTCAGAGCGATATCTAGCATAAAGTATCCCCAGTTCAGTAAAGATGCCCATATGTGCACGTTCCAATCCCAGACCACTTTCCATCAAGGAGATTATCTCGTTGAAACAGCCCCTGTTCTGGTAATACTGACTGACCTCTTCCATGTCATCCACCTAAAATTTTGAGACACACATACGAGAATATCAAATTATCAGTCATCCACAAACAGATAATATACATATCGCTAGCCAAAACACAGCATATCAAGGTTAAAGCATGAGGAAGTAGCTTATAGAAACCTGTTACATGCATAAACGAAAAACAAAAGAATATAACCCTTCTCACATATCAGACCAATTTTCAGGCATGTAGACAGCCAATATCAAGCAGGTAAATTAATGTATGATTTAACAAAACGGCCCCTCACCCCCGCATAAAAAATAAAAAACAAACAGACAAATCATACTTCCATAATTATTGATTTCCCAGTACCTGTATAATGATGTTGAGACCACAAATCTGAGCTAATCTGAACTCTTCAGCATCAACACAAGCAAAACAAACTTCCTTCCATGTCTTCGCGCTATTAGCTTTCCGTGCCGCATCAACAGCACTTTGGAATTGCTTAAGCCTCACTAGGGTAACAGCTAGCTTCGCCCAGTTAGAGATAAAAGCATATATTATCTTTGCAGCTTCATATAAAGCTTCATCAAATAAGCGATCACCAACATTTTGGAGGTTGGCAACATTTGGCATGAGAATGAATTCCTCAATGTCACTCAACCTATCGATCTTGGCATAAGCATATATGAGTTCACTATCCACCCTAGGCTCCTTTGTTTGCTGCCTAACCATAAGAAGATACTTAACCAGGTCATGATAGACATCTGCATCTTCAGAAGCACGGATCACATCCAAAAATTGAGTGGAGTCCTCTGCACGAATAAATGACTCTATTGCATCACTGACCAACCCTGCTCTCAACTGAGCCTTTGCAACTTGGCTCCAAACAGCATCTTCTTCAACCCGGAATGCAAACTCCACAGCCCGGTCAATGCTTTCAATATTATCCAACAGTACATTAACCGCCTGCACATTCAGATTGAATTTCTTGAAAATTGCAAATGCTTCTTCATAAAGTTGGGCCTCAACAGCCACTTCTCCAACTGCAGGTCCATCAAAATTATCCAGCCTGTTGACATAATCCATGACTCTAGAAGAATCTGCTTTAATGGCTGTCAAAATGAGGAGATTTTGCAGATTGGAATTCCCACTGAAAGCAGAGTTCTGTAGAACAATCTTTTCAAGAAGTTCAATTAATTCATGAGGGAGATCAGCTGTCATGAAAGCTTTGACTGCAGCAGAAACTTGTTCTGGACTCTTGCTTTCAGGCAAAGCAGTGGACACAACTTGATCAATGATCTGCCTCCTATACTCATTCTCAGGATTGAGGACTTTCTCCCAAAGATCACCATCCATTCTTTCAACAACATATCTGGAATAGAAGAATTAATCAATAAGCACTTTTCAATAATTACATCACAACGATAAAAATGCTAAGGTATTCACCAACCTCGCTTGTAGCTTGAACAAAGAATTCTTATTTGTGACATTGATAAGCTCATCGTCACATTGTCCTCTCCTATAAGCAACTACTGCAAGGGTGGGGTCACGCTTCTCACAATATTTACCCACAACACGTGAATCATAGTATGGGTTAGTAGTGAGAAAGTGCTCTGGATTATTGTTACTCTCAATGATAATTTTTCCCAGAGCATTGTGCACATGCACATCTTGGCTTCCTTCACTAACAAGATGCTCAAGAAATTGAGTGAGCAAGCGGAGTCGATTCCTGAAATATAGAAAGAAAAAAAATGACAAAGCAGATCATGAAAATAGAGAAGAAGTATAAATCATGCATCGCACTGTCAGCACCTCTTCTCACATTCCTCCACTAGTGGCTCAACTGGAAGAAGAGAGCGAACAGAGAGTATCAGACCCTTGATAAAATCTTCAGGGCATTCATCATCAAGCAGCTGCCCAACAACTAGTGGAGCATTTCCCGGATTAACCTAACACATCCAGATGAGCCCTTGTCAGCAATATTATAATACAGTATCAACATTCAAGAATCTAAACTATACATGCTCCAACAGAAAGCAACACATATATATATGGAGGTCATACCTTCTGAACATAGCCTTCTATATAACGAAGCATGTTGTTTACATATAGGTAGTGTGTGAGATCTGGAACATAGCCAAAACGATCACAGACATTAATCAGAGGACGTGCATCAGGAAGTTTAGCTTCCATCAAGAAGTTTTTCGTCTTCTCAGCATCATAAAAGTTGGATTCTCTAGTCACTCTTTCTACTTCTTTCAACTGTCCGGTTTTGGCAGCTGCTTCGATATATTTAAAGTGAATTTCAGGATCCTCACTACATAGAAAAATAAAATGAGGTGACAATAGGAACAAGATAATAACAATGAAACTTTTATAAACTGAGACACAGAGTAAAACAGGCCTTCATCTTGTAGAATATTACCTGGAGCTCAAATATGATCCAAGGAAAAAGTATAGCCCTTCATATGACTTAAATTGCTCAAACAGCTTAATGCATGAATCTACTCCTAATTGCTCACTATACTCCTTAGCAGCCTGCAAATATCAAACAGCATAAACAACCAATTAAGCGGCAGTATACCTAATTGTTAGCTTACTAATAGTACTGGTGAAAGCAATAACTAGATTTTGACATGACATGCACAAGTTGAAGAAAAAATGATACGTTCAATTTAAGTTTGTTACCTCTATAAATGTATACAGATAAATTAACTAAGTAGTCAAAATATGATAACATAATACCAAACATATCTGGAGCTGTATTTACGTTATACTTTCATAAACTATGAATATTGATTATGTAAAAATGTACCTTAATTCATCATATGAAATTGATTTTACATATTAATTTAAAAGAAAATTTAGAAAAATACTACTATTATATTCTTTTGAAATTCTAGCAATAATTATGAGTGAAGGTAATCTTTTGTCAAAGTTAAACCTCAAAAAAATAAAAATAAAAAGTTTTTTTTTTCTTGAAAAAGGTAGTAAATTCCCTTATTTTAATATAAGTTGGACACATGGGAAGAATAATTATCCAGTGTAACCGCCATGATTTGTTAAGACTAAGGTATATAAATTATACCCTCTCCATCCAAATTCATCTCAACACTTGCCATTTTGTGGTGTCCTAAGTTACAATCATGAATAAAGGTATTAGTTTCCTTTATTTTAATTTTTAATATAATTTTGATACATGATAATAATAATAATAATTATCTAGTGTAAAATTCATAATTTTCTCATAGTAAGTTACATTCATAAATCATATCCCCTCCATCCATATCCATCTCAACACTTTCCATTTTGTGGTGTCCTAAAATCTTCATCATACTTTCTTTTCCTATTTCTCTCTCCATCCTATCAAACTTTCAACCTCTCTTTTAAAATACAATTTTATCTCTATCTAACCACTTTCAATGGTGTATTCCACACAAGCTACTATCCTTAAATATTGTGCCAATCCCAAGAGTGATGATGAATTAGGAAGGAGCAATTATATCTAATTCAATTTCCATAAATCAACGAAAAATACTAGTTTTTTAAAGCAACAGCAGTAATCAAACCACCTTATAAACATAGACCACTTTTGACATCTGTGGTCCAATCTCATTAGCCTTGAGTCATGCCTATATCCATAATTTGTGCTCGAATATTGAACACGTACAAAAACTTAAGCCATAAGGACATGATCCTATATTTGGGCTTAAGTCAAGAGGCATAACATCTACATTTGTATAAATTAAAATTACTTCATATTTGCTTAGAAGTCAATAGAGAGAAATTATGAGAATACCTGAACAATAATCTGAAGGTTGCCCCTAAGATTGACAAGTAAAAGGTCCTTCATGCACTCCAATGCCCACTCACGTGAAAGAGTCCCAAAGAACTCAACAAGTGCCTGCACATGTCCAAATTGTTAGCAACAAGCCAATCAATTCAAGTAAATAAAATAAAACCAACCGGATAAAATTTAACCTGTGGTTCTATTGCATGAGTGTTCACAATAACACGTTTTATATCTGGTAAATCAGTATAATGCTGCAAAAATTATTGAAATATATATGTCAATAAGGGACCTCAATTCGAAACAAGGTTGAAAAGGATCAATAAGAAAAGAATTTGAAGACCAATTACCCGAAGAGCTTGGATGTATAAACCAGCTTTCTCACAAAGCTGAGCAACTCTAGAACGATCATAGTGACTAAACATTCCATTAGCCAATATGGCATCAGCCACATTAGGGAAGGTAACAAGATTAATTTCCAAAACCTGCATACATCCACAAGTCAAAATGCTCAAGTATTGCTGATGATTATAAAGATATCTCCACCATTCATTAAATCAGTTGATGACATACCTTAGTTTGCAAAAAACCATGTTCAGGCAAATTTGGCTTTAAAACATCTAGCAGAAATGCGGTTGCTTCCCGTATCAAGTTCCTCTGAGATACTCAAAGAGAGAGATAAAAGGTTCATACGTTGATATTTGATAAACAAACACAACAACCACTAAATATCACTTTCTTTAAATGAAATAGAAAAAAGGTAATAGGTATACAATTCTTCAAACTTTTTACAGGTTCCACGCAAAAATTTAACAACAGTGAAAAGAAGGAAAACATCCACACCTGAAGAAAAAGATCAGTTACTGTGTTATAATCAACAGGACACCCTCCCTCCATTTGGGACATCATCAACGCAAAATTGACAGCACCCTGTAATGAGCATTTGACAAAAAAGCACATATTACAACCTATTCTTCAATGGCCTATAACAAAGTTAATGGAAATAAAGTATACCACAGCCTTTTTCCGGTCTTTTTAAATGGCAAAAAAAAGCAAGTAGTCAGAAAACATACCTGAGGATCTGTTCGTAGAATGGTTTGTAGGAGGAACAAGTAATCTGGTGTGTAACCGACCTACACCAAAAGAATAATGTAAAACAACTACAGCACATGTCATAATGAGAGTAAAGAAACGAATGCGAAAAGAGCTAACTTATAGCATAACAACATATAAATAGAATATAGTAAAATGAAGATCTATCTTTACCTGCTTAGAATAAATGAGAATTTTATCAAACTCCCTACGCTCAGCAAAGGCAGCAACAACCTTCGGAGTTGCTCTAGCTTTGATATATATTTTCAAGGCAAGGTCTGTGTCAACAGTCTGCAAAATCAAAAGATATACGAAACATCAAATAATATTCAACAGTCACAAGCAAATAAATTAAAAAAACATATAATAGCTGTCAATATACCTTCACTAGATCTCCAAGTTCCTCAGTGCACTCCAATTTGTCCTCTGCCAGCCAGTTCTCTAACAGATTTTTCTTGTTCTGATTCACAACAAGGCGAGATAGTTCCAGAGATTCAAATGCATTGAGCTTTCCTCTAGTTAAAAGTGTCCCAAAGTATTGCAACAGAGGCGGTGTCTGCCCTGATTGAACAGGAACACTCTGCAATAACAAACCACCAGAAAATGAAATTCTGCTTTACAGCAAACCAATACACAAAATGGCTTCATGCCTTCATGGCCTTCATCTAAAACAATCATCTATATGTTTTTCACATTATGTGGAATACAGCTCATCTGAAAAGAAATTGAGCATAATGATTTAATGAAGCCCTCTGTTCTGGACAATATGAGATGTAGCTGTGTCCAGATATCCAATGCATCTAAAACTTGCCCCCTAGATCCATAGGTTTCTGATTTTTACTATTATGAAGCATGAACGGTAAAATCTACCAAGATAGCATTAAGATATAATTGACATGATTTTCAAGGAATAAGAGAACTCATAACTAATAACTGGATAACATTAAGATATATGCAACAGTGGCTACTTGTGTTTAACTCTAAGCTCATTATAACAGATGTGTCCCATAAAAAAGTATGAATATTAATAATAACTGGATCAAAATAAACGAAAGAGGAGAGGAGACGAAAGGTGGAAGCTGAAGCAATACCAACTAAATAAAATTTGCAATTTATGCTAATTAACAACAATCAATGCTAAAAGGCACAACTACGAACCAGACGAAGCCAAATGGCACATATGATAAAAAGGCATCAATTTGACATGAAAATAATGCACATGGGGAAAACCTGAAATTTCGCAACAGTGTCAGGAGTACGCAGGATCCCTTGTGGGGATTCAGCAGCAAGCTCTGCAGCTTCCTTATACTTAGTTTGGGAGAACAACTCTTGGAAACGCTGGACAACCTGAAATAAGTAGAAGATGGCAGTTTAGCAAAATTAACAATCATCAAAATAGCAACAGGAAAAGTGCATGATATAAAAATGATTTTTTTAAAATCCTTTAGGCAGATTATTTATCAGTTATTCCAAGTCAGGCAACACCAGAATCATACCATAATAAAGCATGACCTCAAATCAAAGAAACCATGGGGAAAATAAAAATCAACATACCAGATTTTCTGCACCAGGGAGATTACCCCTTTTGGCAAGATTAACAGCAAGCTCCAAATTGTTCAACTGCAACAACCAGATCCATAAATATTATATATCAATAACAGCTCATTAATTGTTTCCAAATCTAGAAGAGAATTTATTATAAACACACCTGCCCGCTGACAAAAGGAACAATAGTAGCCTCATTGACAGTGGCAAGAAGAACCTGACCCCTTCGGTTGATGGCATAGAAACCTCCAGCTGATGCGGCTTCCGATGTCAAAAAAATTGGATCTGGACTGATTCGATTCCGATAAACAGCACTGGCAGTCTCAAGGTCATACACAAATAGCAGTCCAAGCTTGGTGACAACATAAATTAAACCATACTTTTGGGACATCTGCAGAAGCAATAAATGAATTTATCAACAAGAAGTGGTGGGAAATAGTAACTAAAGGCGCAGCATGTACTCTAATGTGCCTGCACAAAATGAGAATATAATTTAGAAACTACCTGCATAGCAACTGGAAAATCATCAGCAAAATCAGGAGGGAAGAATAGATCAGCTTGTTTCTTTGTAAAGCCTGGCTTTCCTGTCAATATAGCACTATGTCAAAACAGATGAAACACACTACACACCTTACTCATACCAAAGGCAAGGAAATCCAAATAATGATGACTTTAACAGAGAACAACTATATACGATATAATTTCTAGTAAAATATTACATGAAATGTAATAGAAATGAACTGGATTTGGCATAAAGATACTACCAAGAACAAAATCGATATGACAACACATACAAGCTCACTAAGAAAGTAATTGGGGGATAAGAACCAAAAAAAAGTACAAACCTGGCTGAGCACCAAGTTCAATGATATGCAACTTTGAAATAACCTGGCCAGCATTCATGGACTTTGTAGCAAACACAATAAGAGTAGAAGGGTTCTCATTGCCAGGGGCCTATGAACAATGAGGGAGTATTAGAGAATTTGAATGCAAAGTAGATATCCAAGAAAGTCAAGAAGGGGAAATATCACACCTTATATGAGGCAAATGATGCAGCATGGGCTTCAAGAGCTTGACTGCGCTGCTGATCCATAGAATAGAGCTGCATACTTCCTTTCACAAGTTGAGGCCTCTGTAATAGGAATAGATTATATCAGAAAACTATGATGTCAGAGATAAAACAGAGAAGCATTCAGAAATTAAAGTGTCTCGATAATTAAATAAATTAATGCAGGCAAGAAATTCAAACACACAGCTGCCAATCCTTAACTCAGCATAACTTTACCAAAAGAAGAGAACAAACAAAATCAGTGCACAACAGCTACTTGACATGAAAAACCATTGACACAGATTAGCAAAACCTAATTTAGTTTGTACAGAACTCAAAGCATAGGAAAGAACAGTAGACTGTAAATCCATGACCTGAAAAACCAACTTCCAGACGCTCAGTCCAAATCAAGTATTTAACATAGTTTAAGTGATAAACACAAATTTTAGCGTACATTAAATCATCATCACCTAGAAAGATGAGGGGGAAATACTTGTCTATAACCTCGACACCTCGACAGAGCTTCATGTTTTCTCTCAATAATTTACAAGTATGGAAAAAGTAGAATCTGATCCCTAAGATACAATAGTGTGCTATTCACTTCAAAATGGATTTCAACACTTTAAACAGCTCATTCTCACAGGGTACAACAATTTTGTAATTACACTATTACATGCGCAGTTACAATACAAGATATTATGACCTATTACACTATTACACTACTAGAGTTTCAGGTTACAAACTAAGAACAAGGGATGATGATGTGGGGCATTAGGATAATTATGACCTATTGCAATTTTACGAGGGAGGATGAGTATAATGCTGAAACCAAATCATGTTGGGTGAGGCCACATGATATGCCAATGGCCCAACAAAAGGCACAGCACAGAAAGGCCACACAGTCAGACCATATTTGGCACAGCATGTGGACCATGACTAAAAGGATCAGAATCAAACCATCTATTAGATCGGGGATTTTCAGAAATCGTATACTACATACTACTAAGATATAGGGGAAGACTGCCAATCCGCCAAGATAATCCAGAATCATGTAACCTCTTTAAACACGGCCAAGACACAACACAAAACCAGATTGCATCAGCAGGGCCGTGCCCTCACCGTGCCTGAGCTGGGCCATCCTTGCTGGCACTGCCCAATAACAGCTTTGGTTGATACTCACAAGCATTAAAAAATCAGCAATCAGCAGAAAAGCAATATTTGTGCAACAGATATGACCAGATGAGCTTCTTACCTCAGGGGAACCAGGTGCAATACCAATCAAGACCAACCACTTTTCAGATGGGTCACATTTATAGTTGATTATTTGATTGTTTGCTAAGTTAGCAGTCCTTTCAAACATTTTTACAGGTTGAGAATCCCCTGCATTTCAAAAGTCAAGGTAAGGTTGTTAAAAGGGCAAAATATACCACAACAGCAGTGCACATATTTGCTAGGAAAGCAAGGGTAAGGAGATCAAACATGCAAACTACATCCCACCTTCAATTGACCAATGATAAACTGACGTCTGTGTCACGAGTCCAAGCGTTTTTGCAGAAATCCACTTCCAAAAGACAACCTACACAAAAGCAAAGATTTTGGGTCCAATAAAACAATGAATAGAAAAAAATAAAGGGAAATGCAGTGTAGCCCAATATAACCAAGCATTACTCCTTAATTATGGATTTAGGAATTTACCTGCTCAGGCATTTGGTGTGATTTGACCTTCGTTTTTGTTTCAATGTTAAATATCTGCAAGTGGTCTTGGGTGGTCCCAGGAAGTAGAGCTACACAAAAAACCAAGAAAAATCATAAATTTCATCATCCATCAAAGGTGATCAAACAGCTATTAACCCAGCTCAAGTAAGCCATTTTGAATTTCTTGTTTCACAATATTAGTCAACTATACTTGCCATATTAAGACTAAAACATGAGCTAATTGTTGTATTAGCTGCTGTAAATAACAGATAAGACCAAATTAAGACCCGGACATGTTTTGAAGTCTTCACAACAGTTCCGAAACCTCACCACAGGCTCATTGCTGAAAAGATAACTCAAACTAAAATCATTAGATCTTTTTTCAAATATCAAAAGCACCACATCATACTAATGAAGAACCTACATCCCCATGCCTTCATATTAAGACATATTTGCAAAAACAAAATGACTAATTCCTCGGTCACCTCATAACAGCAATTTCCAGCACTCAAAAACTCCTTTCATAGTTTCACAAAGACTATCCAATCCAAGAAACTCATTTGTATAACAATGAGAATGCACATTGAAGCACGGAGGTAACAACATAACTACTCTTGAGAACAATATACACTTCAGCATTGACTGTACATTTGAGTCCTCATATTGGAATATCACAAACCTGTATCCTTGAATCAACTCTTTAATTCATCAGAAACTTAGCTCAGTTTGTACACTCAACTATACCTTCTTTAAAGAAAAATCCTAATAAAAATAAATAAAAATAAATACATAAATAAATAAAAACTTGAAGATTTTGTTAATAAGCCCAATTAAGCACATAGCCACATGTTCCTGACTATTTATTCACAGCCAATCCTTCTTATACACCATTCATCATTAATGTTAAGCCAAAGTATCTCAGTTTGCAGGTATGACAGTATGAGATGTTGGTCTTACTAAGTTTCCAAAAACAATGAAGCAGTCTTATTATCACAACATAGCTAAAAACCTGTTTCGTATAACTAAATGAGAAATAGGGAATCAAATATGGGATGACTCGGTTTATTTTTTAAAAAATAATAATAAAAAAAAAGAAAATAATAAGAAATGAAAACTATGCTAATAGGGAATGCTTAGAGCTTGAAGTATCTGGCAAAGGTACATCTCCAAGAACCACATTTGCCAATTATACAAAAAAACAAAAACATATTATTTAGTCATGGTTAAAGTGTCAACACCATAGAGCATGGGTTTGAAACTGTTTAGTACACAAAATCAAATAACCCAGTAATAAGCCTCTAAAGGGTCTCGCCTATCTCAATTCTCTAAACAAGCTCACATTTGGAGTTAATGCACCATATGTCAATACTACTACCTCGATCCCTCCAATTATCTTCCACTCAACCATTTTGGCTCATCCCAATTCATTATTATTATTTTTTATCAATAGATGGATAAAACTCCTCCCCAGTCCCCAACACATAAGGGCTTCACCTTCTCTTTTCTTTCTCTCAATTAGATCAACCTTTCCTCGGGAATTCCTAATCCTACACAATCTCTTAATACAATTTCTTTCTCTGTCTAATTCCAGAAAATTTCATTCACGTGTAAGTAGTGTCTAACATGAAATGGCCCACCCTCTACTGGTTTTCATAAAATATGTGCCAAATCTTAAGTGGACGATATGAAATGGAAGGAGTACTTTACCCCACTTATGTCTCATGAGTTGGCCAGTAGGTCTTTTCTAGAATATGAATATGATAAAAATAGATGAAGCTTTAATGACAAATCAAAACTCTCATGATAATCATCCTCATAGCAACAAGAAAAACCATTAATACGAATCATGAGGTACACATACTCATGCATCTTGGAATAATATTTTATATTCTTTGATGTGACGTTCTTGGTTAAGGTTAACATCAAGGATAAGATAGTTCAAACTTAGTGCATTTAGAAAGTGGGGCAATGACCTACAATTTCAAACCATATTAGAAAAAGATAAATTGTACAGTTTAAAGGAGTGAGCATCACCATGGATCTATCTCTTTTTACATTTCAGTCACCATGAAAAAATCAACAATATTTTGGAACAGTCGCTAGGTGACCACCAAACATATATACTAGCTATAAAATTATAAATTCACTAAAATGCAAATTTTACTCATTGCATATATAATTTAACATCTCTCCTACCTTTCAAAGCAAGGATTCGAGTATTCGGATTCATGAGAGCAGAATCCGCGGTAATAGGCCTTCTTAAAGGTTGCATCGGCATGCTCATATCAACAATGACAACACTATTCTGCGGAGATGTTTCCCGCACACATATATACTTCTCTGATTCCATGGTCACATTGTTAAATGTGATGAATTGTTGATTAATTCCAATGCTAGGCAGCTGCATCGACGAAACAACATAATTACTACTTCGATCAATCCTCTCATTTCAAATTACAACAAAATCAATCTCACTGATCCATAATTTGCAGTCTAAAACTCGCATTTCATCAAATCATCAAACCACAGATTCACAAAATGACATTCAATTCAGATCCAGCTAATTTTTCAAAATGTATAAGCATTACTCAATCCAAACTTCACAAATCATCAAATCACCAAAAATACAGCATAAAATCAAAATCAAAGCATGGATCCGAATATAATTTGAGAGAAAACTAACCGTGAGAACTTCCTTCATCACGATCGGCGCATTCGCCGCCGCCGCCATTGTTGCGAGATCGAAATGTCGAAAAAATTCAAAAGATTCTGCAAAAAAAGGAAAAATGTTGATTTGAATGTGGAAAATTGAATTGAATTAGAGAGATAAAGCGTTGAAAGTCAAGTAGAAGAGTTGATCGCAGGCCTTACTTGCCAAAAAGAGGAGAGAGAAAGCTTAACGAAGATCAACAATGGCGATTCAAATTCGAGTTGGCAAATCTGAAGAATTTTACGAAGGGAGAGAAGTGAAGAGGAGAATGGAAAAAATAAATTGATAGATCGTGTTAAAATGTGCTTCGTTAGTGCAAGTGCGCTATATTTCGTTAAAAAAAAAATCCTTTTTTCTTTTTATTTTTAAAATATTTTTGCTTTCCCTGTTTTCTATTTTTATTTAATTTATTTATTCTGTTTTTGGGCTGAGATCTAAGCACTGGAGGTGAAGGTACTCATAGCCCAACGGGCCTATTTATAGACTTGATTCCATTTTTGCATATCTTTTCATTTGTTTCTCGAAAAGAAAAACAAGATTATGTTTGGATAAGGAGAAATAGAGGGAAAGGTAGAAAAAAAAAAAAGCGAAACATTTTTTGTTTAGATATCTATTGCAAAGAGGGAGGTATATAATTGGAATGATCCATTTTTCTTTCCCTTTTAGTAAACCAAATCCTTCTGTTGTTGGAGAGAATTGGAAGAAAAATGAAAATTCGTCTCCTTCCTCCCTGTCCCTTTTCTCTTTGCCCTTCCCTTTATAATTCTTACCCAAACATAGTACATATATTTGTACACAAATTCTTATACAAAGCATGTGATACTCGCGTGGTAATTGGGTGAAAAAATAAATTTAATGATCATAGCAAATGAGTGAAAGAAATTTAATGCTTCAAGTTAATTAAGATGGTTCATATGCCAAATTAGATTTATTTGTTGTGTGACAAGCTAACAGCCATGCCAACCTCTTAAACATTGCCATGACATGTTGATTGCAACATACTAACATGTATAGTTGAGTCATTTAATGTCAAGAGTGTAGTAAATATCATGGTATTCCTCCACTTGCTTGATGTATGAAACTTCATATATGGAATATTATTCAATGTGATCTTCTTGTGGTGTTCAATTTTTTTAATGCAAAATTTCATAAGTTTTTATTATAAGATTAAATAAAATTATTATAAGATTAAATAAATCTATGCAATTAACAGTCAATTATAATTAGACTAACCACGCCTGTGAGGTCCATAGCAAGTGGTACCTTAAGGTCAAGTAGCTCAAGTGCGTCATTTGAAGGATAGCAATGCAACCTAAATTGGCCTGGGCTCCTAGGAGACTGAAATTATGTACAATCCGCAATATTTTGTGCTCATAACTTAATTGTCAAAATTATGTTACGTTTTAGAAATAATTATAAGGTTCACTTAGATGGTAATGAAACTTTGATCTTAAGTTGCTGCTACGTATTTTATGATGAATGAGAGGGCGACAAATAATTTGGAATAAGCTTTGGAAATTAAAGTAATTATATATCTTTATAGGTATCGATTCGAGTTTAACATGTAATGTACTACAAAGTACAAGCATTCCTCACTCATGACATCCTCCATCCAACAAAGAGCTCCAATGTTCGGAGCTAGGCGTTTTAGACTATTAGTGATCATTTTATAGGATTTTGCAACTACTAAGGCTTGAAAATTTGTGAACATGAAAAGTTAATTTTCATCTTTTAAATAACAACCCTCCAAATTCTACCTTAGTATTCATTAGAATCCCTCTTTCTTTAAAATAATAATGATAATAAGTTTCATGCATCATTATTTTGCTTTGTAAGTTAGATATATCCCGTGCATTAACATGTACATTCTAGTAGGATATAAATGAATATAATAGAAAAGTATATAACTGAATGAATAGAATTAGGTTTTTAAAACTAAAATTTCATCTTACAAACAACTCGAATATATAAGGAAACAAAATTGAAGTTTGCTACTATATATATATTTTCATGGCTAGCAATCTAACTCTGTGGCCCTATATATGCACTACATGCACTAAACTAGCTTAGTGATAATTATTGATACAAATTAAATTAAATTATATACCTTATATATACATCTGAAGCCTAAAAGAGGTTATAATAATCTTGTAAAATCAGCTAGATTAAAGAGCAAATCTGTCTAGTTGAATCACCATTACAGTTGTATCATCGTTAGATCCCCTACTTGTTGACAACTCCACAAGCTTTCTACAAGCATGCTTTAACTCTGGCTTATTACTCCCTGCTGTAAAAAAGGGCAGAACCACATCTACTGCTTCCTGATTGCTAACCTTGTTCCATAGGCCGTCTGAAGCCAAGATTAGGAACTCGAATTCGGGTTTAATGGTTAGAGTTTTTGTTTCAGGCTCTGCTGTGACCCATTGCTTGAGATGTTGGTCTCCTATTGCTCTTGACACTGCAAGAGAACCTTGTATTCTCCATGTGCCGTTACAAAAATCGACGTATCCACCCTGTGTAAAACAACATTACAGCTTATAAGTCCGTGTCATATGAGTTACACGCGTACAAATGCGTGTTTTGAATATAAAAAAGAAAAACGATTGTGTAAGCCATGATCATGCATATAATTATTTGTCATACCTTGGATTCAATCCTAGATTTCTCGTCTTCTCTTGAAGGGTTATGATCAGTAGTCAATGCCTCCGCAAGGCCACCCCTGCTAATAACAGCGCGACAATCACCAACATTAGAGACCATAAGGTTACCCTCTTGGATCAATGCAGTTACACAACAAGCACCACCACTAGATTTCTTGTTAAGAAACTCCTGATCAGCAGCTAGATAACCATCTCTTATACTCTCTTCAATCAGTTTGCTAGATTTGGCCCCGGTAACTCGCCCTACATGGTCTAATATGTTGTTACCTAGCCTTGCTGCCGCAAACTCGGCAGCTTTTGGGCCACCATGTCCATCAAATACTCCAAAGAACGCCTGCAATTAATCAAAAATATCAAAAGAAGTTTCTGACCACTGTAATTTTAATTATTTTTTTAGACAACTAATAATTCCTGGAATAAATAAAAAATGTATACTTCTAATACAACGTACTTATGTATGTCACTCATTTGATTTTAATATTTTCTAATTGCAACATTTAGCAACTAAGCATAATTTATTCTAAAACTATCAAGTATCAACCGTTAAATTAGGTGAACTTTTGAAATGTTATAGACCTAACATGCCCATAATTATTAATTATCAATTAAAAAGTATGTCTCACATCTCTTAAAATATGCGGAGTTGTTAACATACTACGTATATCATCACATCAGCAAAGTTACTAAAATCTTTAACACAACAATTACCTGCTTAGGGCAACCATGTACATCATTAACACGAGATGAATAACGGTCCTCCAAATGAGCCCTTGATTTCCCTCTCTTACTATAAACTCCATACCCCTCCTCTTCAACTTCAATCTCCTCGACACGATCTCTAGGTGTACACACAACATTATTTTCCATCAATGTAACAATCGGAACGTTAATCCTCGCCGGTCTTTTCCTCTTCATCAATGGCAATTCATTATGATGATGATGATTTCTTACTTGCCCTTCCAACTGTTGAAACCTTACCATCAAATTAGGTGATATGGGGTTGGCGTGATGGTTGTAAATATTACTCGTATTACCACTATGAGTAACAGTTGGTACTACAACGGCACAGTTCATTTTTCCTTTATTATATCTTGTGTATAGAATTTGCTTATTTCTTGATCTGAATGATCTCCTTAATATTAGCTCTGGTCTAGCTATTTATGTGAATAAAAACTTTGGGTTAAGATTTATGAATAGCTCATACGAAGTTTCTATATATAGTGTTGATATCTTGATGAGGAAGGCTATTAGGGAATAGGGATTGAAGGGTTATGATGAGTCAACCGTTCAACGGTCAAAAATTGCTTTATATTTGGTGTGGTGCATAAGTTGAGGAGACTCGGTCTATTTCTTAATCCAACTTTCTCCGACTTTGTCCTTAATTTTAGCGGCTGATAGTGATTAGATCTGGAACTTTTGATTGGTTCGTCAAAAGGTTGCGTCAAGCAACCAAGATAAACCATTTGCTTTTTTCTCGGTTTCTTACTTTTTTTTTTTTTTTTTTTTTTTACGAGTCGGTTTCTTACTTTCTTTTACTTCGTTAATTATTACGTGAAACTTTGTATCCATACTCATATTACACATTTACACCACAATCAATATCCAAATTTAGTATTGTTAAACCACTTAAACACGTACGAGTAACGATTATGAGAACAAGCAATCACTTTTATAGTATGTAAAATTCGAACGCAAATATTATTAAAGATCTAACAGTAACATTCTTATTAAGTAAATCAATTCTTATTTTGTTATAAAAAAAGATTAATGAATTAATCGACTAGTTAATTTTAAGTCCTACAAATTAAAGGCGTACGTCTAGAAAACAAGAACCTTAAACATCAACTACTGCTTCTGCTTGCTATTTCAAATACACCGGCCGTATAATTGTCTAGTCTTTTTAGTCAACTTAATTTTTTTACGTATGAGATGTCACTAGCTGTTAAATTAATAATTGTGAGTAGAATTATTGTCTTCCTGTTTGTCACGGAAATTTAATAATGGTTGTCGGTTCTTACTTTATGAATGTTTCTTTCAAAATAAGTTAACCCATTCTTATTTTTACGTAGTCACTTCACATTTGGTTGAAAGAGTGGATTTCTTACACAAGTTGTTGTTTAGGGTATCTTTTTAAATACTCACGTACTCCGTAGTATTTTCGAAATGGGAAAATTATTTACCTATAAAATCACACGCTTTGTATGGCGTTAATCGGGTCCCAGCAGTTGGTTCGTGGAGGCGGATGCACGATTCACATGGTGAATCTGCTCCAAAATACTCCGTACAAAAATGCGGAATGAACATTCAGTTATATACTAATGAACATGGTCATATAAAATAACATAGTAGTCATTTATAATGTACATGGACATATACATAAAAGAACATAGTATTCATTATAATGTAAATCAGTTTTTTATGCAACAATTTTGTATATATATTTTTTTAAAAAAATATTTTGTACAATGAAATAGATAAATAGTACTATAATTATTTTTTTTACCATACATTAATTACAAATCATTTCAATTTTTTTTTACCAAAAGTTCACTTTCTCTCTCCAAACAAAACTTCAAACCCATTTAAATTCTTCAAACCTCAAACAAAATTTCAAGAAATTCAAAATTTTGAGCCCAAAATTGTTCAAGATGACAAATAAAAAAGAAAGGTAAGACTAAATTCGACATTTATACTTGTTTATTTGACATTCATACTTGTTTATTTTGAGTTTGAGTGTTTGTTTTTTATAAATTTGATTGAAAATTGTAATATTTGATTTTATTGAAAATTAATTGCGATTTTGATATAATTTTGTTGTTGCAATGAGAAATAAAATGAAATTCTTGAAGAAGATCAACCGATTAATATATTTTGGAAGAAGAAAGCAAACAAATAGACAAATTTAGAAAAAAATTGTAGATCCAAATAATACAATGTACATTAAAATACAATAAAATGTTCTTTTTTCATATACTTATATGATGCAATAATACAATGTACATAAAACATGTAACCAACATTATACATATATGTTCATTAGAATATAATTCAATGTAAATTATAATACAGTAAAATGTATATTTTCATATACATACATGATCATTTATACCAAATGTACATTTATTATATGAATAATGTTCTTTAATATTATCATGTTCTTTACGTACTAATATTACAAATGTTCTTTAGATTTACAAAAAAAACATATAAAACTGGATGTTCTTTATAAAATAGCTATATGTTCTTTACAAAACAACTATATGTTCTTTACTGAATAGCTAAATGTTCATTCCGCCTTTTTTTAAAGAGCAATGGATGCACCAAGCATGGTGCATCCGCCTCCATAGAAAAAATTTCAATCGAGTCCTCACTCATTATGAATGTCCATTTTATAAGTCCAAGAATGTTCTACTTTAAAACCATATAACAATATAAAGATTAATCCCTTAACCTTATAAAATAAACATAATTTTCTTTTTCCTTCAATGTAAAATACACATCTCACTCGTTTAATGAGAATCAATTCTTAGGCCCCATTCTCTTCACCTTAATTTTGCTGAACTGAAATTATTTTTGCTGAACTTAAATTATTTTTACTGAACTTAAATTAATTTTGCTGATTTTCTATTATAATTCTTCTTTAGGAAAACTGAATTTTACTAAACTGAACTTATTTTTGCTGAACTGAAATTATTTTTACTGAATTGAAATTAATTTTACTGAATTGAACTTATTGTTGCTGAACTGAAATTATTTTACTTAATATTATTTTTTTAAGGTGAAGAGAACAGGGCTTTATACACACATGTGGGCTTGTTCATGGACTTAACATACAGAGGATGCCTCAATGGATATGTCTCACACTCACGTCGCATTTTCGTTAATAAACCAACAACTATATACAATTTTATTCAAACGTAAAGCCTACAATAATAAAAAATGTTGTTGATTTATTTACGAAAATACGAGAACAAATTTCGTTTCTCGAAACAGGGAATTTCCCCAACATATATCGTACGCGCATAAGCCACTGATGCTAGTCAAGTAGTCATCACCTGAAGCTACCACGCAAATGACACGAGTCGCGTAATATTGTTCTCTATCCATACGAACAAGGCTTGTCATCGCGCGCCGTACCAGCTGTCATTCTCTCACTCCAGCTTAACTTGATCCACATTTATTCGACCGCTCACACGATAATAAAAACACAGCATTAACCAACTTAAACGTCATCAAACTCCTCAACCTAATATACACACACGTATACTACACAACCAATATAGCACTTTTGTTAGTTATTGAGAGGAGATGTCAACGGAACAAGAGAGGAAGGCGCTGGAGGATAGGCTGCTAGGGGGTGGAGATACCGTAATAGCTCCTGGTGACACTAGGGATCGTCAAGATAGCCTTGCTGAAGGCGCCCGTAGTCGGGGCAGCCAAGAAAATACTCGTAAGGAGCATATAGATGCCGGCAGTAACGTCGATATTAAGTCCGGTGGCGATAGAGATGAGAAGGAAGGATTCCCCATTGACGAGATCACCTTCCGTAGATTGCCTTAAAAATGGAGTATTAGAGTACTATGCGTTTTATTACTATTAAATAGGTAGTATGAAGCCTAGTAATATTGTGTAATTAGCTAGCAAACGTTTTTATTTTATTGATTTTGAATATTACCGACTTACGGAGTACTCATTAAATATTCAGATCAGTTTCTGCTTTGAATTATTGAGCTTTAATTTTTTGTACTGTGCTAGGATTTTCAAACTGGACCGACCTAATATCAATGGACAATGGACCATTATTTAGTAACCAGCCTATTTAGATTTAATCACTCGAATTTTCTTTTATTTTATTTAAACACCTACAAAAACGATAAAATATTTTGATTTTGCCGCCTCTTAATCCATTGTTAAATTCTTTTTCTTTTTTAAGATTTCATGCCAATCTTGCTCTACTAAAGTTTTTGGGTAATTTTGGCTATTTAAAGTCCGACTTGAAGCCAAAATTGACATAAAGTTTTTAACATGTTTATCTATCTATACTATATATTAAAAGACATTATGGTTAGTCCCTCTATCTCCCCTCAAGTGATGGCGGTTCGACTCGTCACAGCCCCAATTCCTGTGATAGGGTGGGGCCTCTTCCCGTAGTTTACCGTTAAAAAAAAAAGGAAAAAGAAAAGACGTTCCTGTTTAGGTGTCACATGGTGCTCTCTTCATTTAATCATGTTCTTACAAGATATATACCTACAACTTTAAGCTTAAATTCCAATATGTAATCCACTAAGCTATTACCATATTACATGTTATTCTATCAAAATTAAATTTTTATAAGGATTTGTATCATGAAAAAGATGCATTAATTCGGAACATCGTACAGGTCTAAAAACTACTCGTAGTTGTTATTATTATTAAAGGTAGAACATGTTATCGACCTATGTCATTCTCCTCTCAACATAACTTGATGCCACATGACTGACATGAGCAATAATGACATGAGTACATGAAAAATCAAAAAACTTTATAATAAGTCCCGCTCATTTAAAAATGTATTAACCTAAAGCCATCATCAGGTTTAGAGAGACAAACGATTCATGAGTAATACAAAGAAACTGCATATAGACAGTGATTATTCCATACTTTTTCTATTTTAAAAGGCATTAACTTAGTAAGGTGGTGAGCTACATAATTACCCTGATGTTTTACATGAGACTAATTACTAAAATCAAAATATATACGAACTATTAAATAAAACACTAGCTAAGATTTTATCTAAATCAGAGAAGTAGAAGGCATCGACTCAAGTCTTTTAACAATGGTTCGTTTAGCTTATTTTAACCAATTACACTTATACTATACGCTGATCAAAGAAATTCTCATGATAATTTCTTATTAGTTGTTTTTAACACTATTAGGTAAATTAAGGGCCCGTTCACATTTACTGAACTGAGCTGAACTGAACTGATTAGAGTTGAACTGAACTGAGTTGAAATGAATATTTTATGACCAAGGGAAATTAAGAGTTGAACCGATTGGAGCTGAACTGAGCTGAAATGAATATTTTATGAGAGAGGGAAATTAAGAGCTGAACTGAACTGAACTGAGTTGAAATGAATATTTTATGAGAAAGGAAAATTAAGAGCTAAACTGATTGGAGCTAAACTGAACTGAACTGAAATTAAGTAATTGTGAAAAGGCCCTAAGTATTTTCAAATAGATTAGCCAACAAAATAGTGTAGATATTTCTTATTAGTTGCTTTTAACACTATTAGGCAAATTAAGTATTTCCAAATAGATTAGCCAACAAAATAGTATAGATAATTAACTAAAAATAAATTCAATTTAGACAAGATAGGTTGAAAACTTGAAATGAATTAAATAATCAAACCCAATGCAACCTTGATAGAGAATGGTTCTATACTTCTATTTCCTCCCCAACCCCCAAAAAATAAAAAAATAAAGAAAAATCATAAACCCAACATTAGGGTTTTACGCTAAAAAATCAAAACTGAAAAAAAGAGCGGGAGCTCATACACCAAAAAGATTTATGCTGAAGCAAGAAGGAGGCAGAAAGAGAAAGAGAGAGATGGAGAGCAACCAAGAGGAGAGCTCACCAACAATGGCGGCAGGAGTTCGAGAACTCAGTGTGCTCGGAGAATTCAAACCATTTGGCTTAATCGCCGAATCTCTCGACGGCAAGCCAATTGATAATGTATCTGATAAGTATGATTACTTCCTCTTCGATCCAGAAATTGCAAGGGAGAGAGATGAATTCGACGGTATCGATTCCTCGGCTTCGTCTTCGATATCGGTTGATGGTTGTGATCATGAGATTTTCATCCGCGGAAATAGGTATTTTTAATCAGATTATTGCTATTGATTTTGGTTTTAGCTAGGTTTTTTTTTGTTTAATTTATTGCAATGTATATAAAATTCAGATGTTTTTGTGTAATTTTGTTTCAAATTGTTTGGCAATTGATAAATGGTAGAGAGTATAGGATGACTGGATAAGCATGAGGAATTGGAGTGGCTGAAATTTGTTGTCTTTAGAACTAGCGTGAACCCGAGGTGTATTCAATTTGCATATAAAACAATCTTGACGATAAATGTGGAAGTAACAGGAAGTTTTTTTTTTTTTTTTCCAAATTATGTTAGACTGGAGTGCACATTATTGCTCCATTGGTAATTTGGAGAGATGTCAACAAAAGTGACTTGTCTATTCATAATTAGGGATTGTAAGGTTTTGGTGAAAATGTTGTTAAGTTTACTTAGGATCTTCTATTGATGTCGTTCAGGGAGCTCATGGGGTACTTATGAGAGGAAGGGGTTATGATGTTGAGCTGATGTTTGAAACAATTGTTAGTTGGAAGCTTGTAATTGGATACATTGGTAATCTTTTTGTTTGATGTAATCAAAATGATTTAAAGGTGGAGGGTTAAGAGGGAGAAATGAGCGGGGAAGAATGACACATTTAGCTATGATTTGGGAAGTAATAGTGGGCAACGATCTCCTTTGCTGAATAAGAATTTGTATTCCTTTGTTTCGTTTGATCGTTCATTTGAGCATATAATTTAACGGATCCATCGCTGGAAACATGCTTATTGCAGTAACTGAATTAACTATCTAATTGAATACAGGATAATGTGGATTACGGGTTCACGAGTGTACAAGAGATTCACACTAAGTTCTTCCGTAATTATGGTATTTTTTCTATTCTCTGTTCCTAAACAAAAGCAAACACTCTTTCTTAGTTTGAGTGGTATGCAAAATTTTTTAGCTTCCCAAAGCCATCTGTATTTAAGCACATGATAATATTACTGCAAGAGCTAAGAAGTTTTCTGATGTTCAAATTGGTCCGGTATAAAGTCTTATCTTGTTTGTTGCAAGACGCTGTATTGCTGGCTGAGTATATTTCTGGAAGTATTCCTTTGAAATCCTTTGTTTTCTACATGTTGTATATCGTGGACACATGGACATTGACTTTAGTATTGATAGTTGGGATGCATTGATCTTTTTATCAGTCAATGCTGTATCACATCTTAGTTTTCATTAGTCTTGTACTTCACATCTCCCGCTGCTCTCTCTCTCTCTCTCTCCCTTTTTTTGTTTTTGTTTTCCCATGTGTGTGTGTGTGTGTGGAGGACTGACATCTGTTTGAATTGATGTCCAAACTGAATGCTCAGGCTTGCTGGTGTCATATGGCTCATTCATCTGAGGCTGTACTGTGTATTTTGCAAATTGATGTCTTGACAATCTTCAATACAGCTGGTAAGAGTTGTTAAACCAAGCTAGCTGTTCAAAGTTATATCTATATTATACAGGCTTCTTCTGGAAATTAGTCATGTGATTGTTATGGATAGCATTAAGCTGGTTCATATGATATCCTTACTAATTCAAGAAAAACAAATTGATATTGCATTTCTGGTTGCTGAGTAAAGAATTCTGTCTTGAATTGAATGAGAAATTCCAAAAAAGTGAGAAAATTAAGAGTTAAGACTGTTGTTATCTAACTGAACATGAAAAGGAAAATTGAATTAACTGTACATCTCTATCTGCAGGGGAGCTGACATCAGTCCCACTTCCGGGCATAGTTACTTCAATATGGCCGCTTCCATTTGGGCTGCTTGTGCAGCAAGCGGCAGAAGGGAACCGTCCAACTTATGCGCCTCTCTCATCTTCTGCTCCTTTATTAAATTCCAGGGATACACTTTTAAAAAGAGAAGTCAGACAAAGTCCCCAACAGGTCTTTGGCTTTTCTACCTCTGATGACCAAGGGAATTCAGCTTCAGTGTCTTCTCATCTAATATTGAATGATCCACTTGAAGAACCCCAGGTGTATATTATGGGCAACACCCCTAGGAATTTACTGTTTAAATTATTTGTATTTATTTCTTTATTTTGTTGTGTCTGCCTTTCCCCCCCCCCCCCCCCTGCTTCTTCTTCTTCTTCTACTTTTTTTTTTTTTTTTTTTTCTCTTTTTTCTTTTTTTTCTTTTTTTTTTTTTTCTTTTTTTCTATTGTTGGTTAAGTGATGCGACTCATAAGCTGAAATATTCTGCATCATGTATGCGTTTGTAGTATATTTTGTTAATAACTTCTCTTTATACTTCCCAGCCAGTGTATGTTGATGAAAGAGGTGGATTGAAGATAATGAAGGATTTTGATGAGAGAACAATCTGGACTAGTGATCGTGTTCCTCTTATTGCTTCATATAATAGAGGTTTCTATTCTTGTACCTCTTCATTTATTCCCAAATTTATAAACAAACAAAAGCCTTCACCTCACTGGTTTTCTGACTTTTCTCTTTTATGCTTGCAGAGAAGACACAACATTCACTTTGGCTAGCAGAAAGTGTCAGTACTTATGTTGGAGAGCATGTAATTTCTAGTTCTCACGAAGCCCACACTGAAGTGTTCCCATGTCAATTCTCTTTCCGAAGAATTTGGCAAGCAAAAGGCTACCAGGCAGCTGCAACCAAGGTGTCTATTTGCTTATTTGTTGATTCTCCATCCTAAATGCTCTTGTGAACTGAGTGCAGCTAATTCATTATGAAAAGCGAAGAAAGAATTCAAAAATGGTCACCACAGAGATTCTTTTCCTTCTTTGTGTAATATATTCATCTACCATGCTGCTTGCCTTGATAGTTTTTTTACTTTTCCAGCATTAAAGCAAAGAATGATATAAACCAACAAAAGTCGAGAATGAAGAAGTTAAGATTTTCGTATCTTATGTTTTCCTACAAACTAAACCTTTGTCATCTTTAGGTCTTTGTAGCCACTGATGATGACGCAGCACCTATTATTTGTTTTTTGCTCCAAGAACAGAAAAGGTTATTATCCATAAGGCTTCACACTGTTCAAATTAATGATGATATACTCTTTGACGTCAAAGCAGACATGAGTTGGAGCATACAAGCAGTTGCAGCGGAACCTGTTGCTGTCACCCGCCCAAGGTAGTTTATATCCTAACATTAATAAGGTCATTTTAAATATGGTATTGTATTTTGATTGCAAGTCTTTTTTAGGGCAAAAGTCGGGCTGCTTCCTTTAATGGACATTCTTGTTCTGGATTCAGACAACAGTATTTTTCTCTATGTAAGTTGCTTGTATTTTGGTGTGCCTTCTAGTACTATTATTCACTTTTATCTGTAGTATATGCTTGTTGACATTATTACATCTCTGGGTTTCCAGTAATTCTTGGCTTTCAATGATTCTGGTTTTGTGATCTGTTTTATGAAAATATTACTTTGTGTTTCAATTGCATATGTTCATTTTGATTAGTTGTGGAAGTGTGAATTTCGTCTCTAGCTGGTTGCGTCCTCATGAAGGACATTAGTACTAGAAATTAGGTGTGTTATTAAAGAGGTTGAAATGTTGAATGATGAGATAGTTGTCAGTTTAAAGCATAGAGAAGGTGCCCTCAGACAGACTGATAGCTGAGTTTCTGATGAGCAGTTAAATTGAATACCCATTTTAACTGATTATCATGTGTGGATTATTGCAGAAGGCATTCTAGAAACAGATGTTAGACTACTTAGATGCATTGAAATCAAACAGTACAATGGCTGTACTTGTTTCAAACTTTCAACTTTCAATTCACTGTCAAGGAGCTTGAAATGAATGTGCTAAGGAAAGGTATGAGAGCAAGAGAAGAAATGACACATTTATTATGAATATGTACTCCATGGGATTAAGAGTCTGATCTATGAGGTGATAGCAAATGATCATTGTCTCATTTCATTGAAAACTGTAGTGCAATGGACTCATAGAGTAGAACGAAATAGATGGGGTAGTGTGGGAGCAAATTCACTCAGTATAACCATCATTTAGAGTCCATTGTCTTTACTTAGTGAAGATTTCTCGTGTTGTGGTTTGACA
The DNA here is from genome assembly GCA_024500155.1 of Chenopodium formosanum. Lineage (NCBI taxonomy): Eukaryota > Viridiplantae > Streptophyta > Magnoliopsida > Caryophyllales > Amaranthaceae > Chenopodium > Chenopodium formosanum. Next base: position 4,429,737 of record CM044861.1, on the reverse strand, counting down.
TGCACTCAATGCATTGCATTGATGCTACAAGTTGGCACAAAGCATCCCTGTAATGGGAACATTCAAGCTTTTAGTGTTCCATTTTAAAGTTGAAGTTCCTCAGATAATACAATATCCCTATACAGACAAAGAATGACACTAAAGAGGGGAATTGTGGGGAGTATACCAATGAAATTAGAAAGAAAAGAAGATGTATTAAATGCCAAGTTTGCTACTCCCCCTGTTTCTTATTATGTGAAACAAAGGAATATTTTATGTCTCACAAATAATACCCCTTTGTTGCACATAATAAGATACGGAGCTAGTATACTAGTATATCATATCATATTGACAGGAGAAGATTAAGGGAGGTGAAAATTAGAAGAGTTTGATATTGTGAAATTCTTTTGATGTTCTAGATGGAGGTTTTCTCCATATTACCTCTACAGGAGAATTTGTAAGACCTTTAGAAAACTATGTGATTTACACAAGTAACACAGCTACTTAATCTGAGGGTGGAGGACTTTTCTTGTTCAGGACTTCTACAGGGTCAGAACATTCCTCTCTGCTTTAGCTGACAAATTGCTTATCCGAGTCTTTCTGTGCGTAACGTTTGCTGTTCTGGTCTGGTTTTGTTTCTTCTAAATGCTCTTTGAACAGCAAATTATTTTGAAATGGATCTGTTCCTGAATGTCTGTAGTATAAATGCCTCTCTATATATTTTTGGAAACAAATTTTTTTTTTTTTAGGGTCCTTTAGTCCTTGACTGATAAGTTAAATTAAATCAGGACTAATTCTTGTGGTTACTTTTCTTTTATAAGGGCCATTTTCGATCTTGTATGCTTTACATTCTTTCTTATTATTGCTTTGCGCCCTATGATGTATTACTGTTTTTGCAATGGCAGTCAGGGAAGCAGTGCCTTTGTAAATATACGCTTCCTCTTTTTCTAGGCAATCATCAGCTAAAAGAAACTATTAATCCTCCAAAGAGAAGATTTATTCACAATGTGAAGATTATAGGATTGGCTGATGGAGTTGGGGCAAGAGTAAATGTGATCTTAAGCAATGGACAGGTATGCAGAAGTTCATTATGTTAAAGTATTTTTATATTCTAATATCTTTCCATAGATGGAATCTCTGAATAGTGAATATGCATAGAACATTCTACTTTTTGTGAATGCATGGTCAAGGATACTATCTATTTTGGAGTAGTGCACATGCTTGTCTGCTAAAGCTGAAGTTAATCCACTAGTAACACCGCATATTGTGTGGTGCTAGAAGGGCATTGAAGTCTTATATTGTCATTGGCGGAGTCTATGAATATGTGGAAAATGATCAGCAAAAGCTCACGTGGGGCAGCTCTAATCTTCAAGAACAGTAAAAGGGTCTTTGCAAAGAGCTCACCTGTGCCAGCTAATTTTCTCACCTATTTGAGAAGGCAGTCAATCCTGCGTGAAAGCTATATACAGCATATAGGGGAAGGCCAGAAGGGTCTTTTAATAGAAAGTTAGTTAGAGGATGCATTGGGTAGCAACTCTAGCAATTATGATGTGCTAATGATGTAATAAATAGAGTGAATGCTTAAAAGAGAAATTCATTGTAATAATAATAGAGATTAGAGAGAAAAAAGCAGATGGAGAATTTCACATTTTCACCTATCGAAGAATGAGTGGATTTTACTTGAGCTAAGATCACATCAATCATCTATACAGTCTAATTTACTCAATTCGATTGATAATTTTTATTTCTTAATTTGTGTTCTTCGCAGTCTCGCTTGTTTATAACCTCATCGAATGATGTAAATTTATATTTTGCTTTGAAATCTTTAAGGCAAGACTTTTGCAAGTATAATTTCTTTCCTACTAAGAGACTTAGAATTTCATGAATTAAATCTAGACTACATGGTGTCAGTGAGAACTGTTAACTTACTGGTGTCTGTTATGTCCATTTCTGCAGTATCAGAATTGCCTGATTCTTCTGTTCTATTCTTTTTCTCATTCACATTGGCTATCTTAAAGTTTCTAAGTGATACTTTAACGTGTACCAATTTCTTCAGATGCTTAGATGTGCGCTCCGAAGAAGCCCTTCATGCTCCTTGTCAAATGATTGCATCACAGCAATGGCCGAAGGCCTTTCTTCTTCCTTCTACAATCAATTCCTGCAGTATTTTTGGGGTAATTGTGAGACTGCTGATTTGTCAAAGGCTAATTCTGGTGCTGATGAGTGGAAATCATTTGAGAGCGTCATAATGCAAATTTACATGAAGTCTCAGTCAACTTCACAACCGAAATCTGTTCTTGTGTCCGGGTCATCATGGGAGTTTCTTGTCAAAAGTGAATTTCATAAGAATTATTGCAATCGTAATTTCTTCCCTGGAATCTCAATTGAGGGGTTGGATGACAGATTGGAAGATCATGTTTCTTCTTCAAAGAGGGAAGACGTGCACAGCCCAGATGGACTTTTCTCTTCCAAGTTTCAAATTGAATGCCTGGATTCTTTGCATGCAGTATATGAAAATCTTAAACTTATCAATCTTCGAAAGCGGTAAACTCCAAATTCTTAACTTTGTCAACCATTTTGTGTTCTGTGACTTGAGGTCTTTTGTGAACTACACCGTCTGTCCGTAATTGTTTGCTCAATTTCCTTTTTTGTAGTCATTATTCATGTCCAGGAAAAAGCAAATAGAGCAAACAATTAGGGACAGAGAGATACTCTATGCATTATGGAGGTACTTCTGCATACTTGCGGCTTATTTAATGTAAAAATAATGTCCGTTGCCATGCTAATTATATATTATCATAATAAATTAATAAGCTAATTGACAATAAAGCTAAATATGTGCTGATCTGAAGCCGAATGAATACCTCATCACCCAAATTGATTCGACCCGGATCTGTTGCAAAGTACCAATTGTAATATCTACTTATCTGGGCTTAGTTCCCTGAAAGTATTTTTGAAGGTGAAAAGAATAAGGCCGTAGTCTATTTTAATAAGAAAAGTGATCTCAAAGAATTAATTCGTATATTTTAGTCTCAAAGCTGGATTGTGTCTTAAGTATCAGATGGGTTCTAGTTGCACTCTAATGTATATATATATACCCACTTTAATTGAGGTACATAACGTTTAAACTAAGTTAAATGGTCACTTTCTGTACACACTTCTATTTTGTTATGAGGTAGGTAATGGTCATTGCGTACTTCGCGCTGTGAGAGTGTAAGGTTGTTTTTAGCTTGCCTATTGATGTTTGACTCCTAATGGCCAGTTACTAGTCACTGTCCAATGAAAGGCCTATAGAGGCTTTATAAAATTTTGCTGTGACCTGTATGAGTAACCGTAACAATATACACTTGATGCTTTACTGCTACCGCTTTCATGACTGCAACTGTGATAAGTATCATGTTCAGCAAATGAGCAGTGACTTTGTTTAAAGCAGCCATTGCTGTTGAGAAATTTGCTAAGTGTATACATTCTCGAGAAGTTCTTGGCGTTTGTGGATTTAGTGGCTATCATGTACCTTAATTGTGGAAATTTTTTTTATACTTGATTCTAAATGGTCTTTGAGACTGAGTGATAAATGTTGAACTGTGGAATTTTTTTACATATTGGCTTCTAGTTAATGGATGTGTGATGGTTACCTTCTTTGTTGTCACTATGAGTGTGTCTCTCTTTATTGATCTTTAGCCATTTCTTGCAGGGATTTGGAGCATCTTGCTGTTCTTCTATGTGAAATCGCTAATATTTTGGGAGAGGAGAGTTTTATTGATCACTATGTACGCGATTTTCCTTTTCTTTCCAAGATAAAAAGGAGAAATCGGACTTCTTCACCAAGATCACCCCCATCTTTGTACAGATGGCTTGAAAGTTGTTTGCTTCATGGACTTAACTTTGCTAATCTTGATGACATTCCACCTCTGGCTTGTAAGGATGGAAGCTCTGCTGTCAGCTGGTCTCGTAAAGTGGTCTCATTTTATAGCCTATTATCTGGTGCAGAAAGCATCGAAGGGAAGCTCTCTTCTGGTGTATCTTGTAAGATTGCTTCAGGTTCATCATCTACTTCCGAGGAGAAGATGGTCCTTGCAATGGTTGCTGAAGGATTTGGTTTGCAACAGCTCGATTTATTGCCTATTGGAGTTTCATTACCATTAAGACATGTATGTCTGATATTGTTAAGAAATAATGCTGAAATCGTAGCATATTCACGTAACATTTTTATTTAGTGAATGATATCTTCTTCATTCTATTATCTAGTTTACATTGACACCACTGTTATTCGGTTGTGCACTTCTAATATCATCTTAAGTTTTCTCATCCTCTCCAATTTACTTATGTCATACCTGTAGGCTGTTGATAAGTGCCGGGAGTCTCCTCCTACTGGGTGGCCAGCAACTGCATACGTTCTTCTTGGTCGAGAAGATTTAGCTTTGTCTTGCGTTGCTCACTTGAAGAAATCTGAACAGCTTGAGACTCAAACTAATAGGCATTTGATTTCAATGTCTGCACCTTATATGCTTCATCTACAGCCTGTGACAATTCCCTCAACAGTATTAGATACAATTGCGATGGATACTTCAAAATTTGACAGTGTAGATTCTTCTGATGATTGTCCAATAGATGGCATGGAGCATTTATTTAACTCTAGCACTCAACTGCGGTATGGTAGGGACCTACGCTTAAATGAGGTCAGTTATCTAAATTTCTGCTTTGTGGTTGGACATGGCTTTTGACCGTTGTGTTGGGGTTATGTGAACTGGCTCTAATACTATACCATAAAATAGATGGCTTTAGTTACGTGCGCAACCGGAAAGTAATTAGATATGACTCCTTTCTGACCATGCCATGAGCTCTATCTTGTCTTGCTATATTACTGAGTTTATAGTCTTCATGAAGATAGTTAACCTTAGAATTCCCACAGTATTACTCGAGCCTTCAGTACTTGATCTACAAGGTTGCTGTCCATCATGGTCTTTTGTTTTCTTATTTTATTATTATTCCCATAATAGACGACTGTTTAATGTATATTGCCTACAGGCTACTAGTAATTCTCCTCTCTTTTTGAAGTAGTTCATTTTTTTCCTTTGGTGATATTCATAGGGACTGGGTTAGTACATAAGAACATGGGAGATGCCTAAGATGATTCGGAGTTTTCACGCTTCTGCATACTCTTTCAGGAGATCTGAAGGTTTAGGGATGTGCATTATAGTGAATATTTTCAATGGAGGTTAAGGGCTGATTACTTTCATTTTTTAGCTTAAAGAAGGTGAAAAATGTGAACTAATTTTGCATGTTGGGAATTACCCTCTTTATCCCTATCACCTTGTGGTAATTTTTTAATTTACTAGAGAAAAACTGATATGTTTTTCTGTATACTCTCTTGGCTTCACTATGATTCTAATAGCTGACATATTTTGGAAGTGAACAAGGAACATAAGGAGTAAGTTTCAATGGAGTAGTGCATTAAAAGCATAGAGTTGATAGAGAAAATAATAACTACATCAATCACATTGCAAGTCGAAACAACCAAATAGGAATGTATGAGATGCATAGTGAAACAATGGAAGTAGTATATGCTTATGCAGTCCTCCTTTTACGGTTTTCCCCTCAGATGCGAAAATATGTTTTTATTGTGAATTATCTTCTTATTTGAAGTTAGAATACTATACTCGTATAGCATGACTTGAAGTAGCCGTAAAATTTTTCTCTCATCTCTTCCAGGTCAGACGTCTTCTGTGCTCTGCAAGACCTGTTGCAATTCAAACATCTATTAATCCCACTGCATCAGACCAAGAGCTTCAACAGGTAAGGTTATACTAGCATATAATACATATTCCCTCTGTCCCAAACTAAAGCCTGTCCTCACTTTTCACTTATTAAGGTTGGCAATGTGACTATACAAGTATACATTATTCCCTTTCATCACACATTTGCCTCTATGAAACACATATGCTGTTTCAAGTACTCAATACTTGAAGGAGTATATACTTAAGAATACCAATTAATTGGTTACCTTGAAAAGGATAGAGGAACTCTTTGGGATATCCTTTAATGTAGTCTTTCTGTTCCAACTTCCAGTTCTTTTTTTACGTAGAGTAGTTTTTGAATCAAAAGGGTTCTGGTAATATATAAGTGGGATGGTATTTTTTCTTTTATGGGTACACCATTTACTGATTGCTTTGAATTATATTTTTAGATTGCTGAGGGTAAGCTTATTGGGTATGAATCTAAGTTTCCTTTCTTGATGCATTATTTAGGGAGCAAGGTGCTGTATCTAAGGTGGCATGAACATAGTTTTTTTGTTAGACCCATTTGATCATGTCAAAATTTTCTATCTGACCGTATTAAGTAATTTTATACAAGGAAAAAACTCATGTAGAATCTTGTTAATGTCGCATGTATATTAAAAAAAAATGCTTTTGTAACATTATAACAACACTGGTCAAATTTGTGCAATGCATTATGCATATACTCTCTCTCTCTCTCTCTCTTATAAAATCAACGGCTTCTACACAATTCATTATCTTTCTTTCTAAAATGATTATAGTGTTAAGGTATAGTCAAAAAGACTAATTTATTCATTATCCTTGTAAAGGCTCAGCTATGGCAGTTTTCCCAAAGGACGACTGCACTTCCACTTGGACGTGGAGCATTTACTTTGGCAACTTCATGCACCCTTTTGACCGAGGTACTTATGTATATATGTTGAAGAGCAATAAAAGCTGTAGTTATAGTTTTCAAGTCTTCATTTTTTTTTTCTATTTTTGAATTAGTATATATTTTTAATACTTGATTATTGTAGTTATTGGTTACTCCCTCCTTTTGTGGTAGATGTTTCTTGTTTATGACTTTCCATATTCTTTTGCAGGCACTCACAGTACCAAAGCTTGTTTTGGCTGGACGGTTGCCAGCTCAGCAGAATGCCACTGTATGCTATGATGAAACACGTTAAATTTGATAATTTTTTCCAAACTCTTGTTGGCAAGCTGATTCATCTATTTTTCTTTTGAAGAGGATGTAGATAATTTTCAAATATACCTCTTTCCAGTTGTGTTCTCTGTGGTGACTTCCATGGATATGTGATTAGCTATTTTTAATCCGTTGGCAGCCACGTCTTTGCCTCATTTAGCGATATTACTTTTCATGTTTCTTGCAAGGCTTTGCTTATCAATTACATGATTGCTCTTCTAATTGTCACGTTACTGTTTAATAAGCTTTGGAATTTCAGTTGAAGCACATCATCATCCATCATTTGTTCCAAAATAACAATGACTGGTCTGGGCCATATGGCCCGGATTTTTTGTTCTAATTAATTTTTTTCGCATAATTGTGATACTTGTATCCTTAAGGATCTTTGATATTGATTCATTTAATGATTGGCATAATTAATCTAAAATTAAATACAGCTTTTAGCATTGGGTGGTTGTCATAGGTTCATATTCATATCTCTGCCACCCTTCTTTTTTATTTCTTCATGTTTTGCAAATCTTTGCTAAAAGCATGGAATATTGGAATTGTTGTCTCTACATGCTGTCCCCTTAATGTTTTGGCGCTTATTTTCCCTTAAATTTGTGCAAATCTTGGCTTTCTTAGTTACCCTGATTCTTTTAAAATCCTTTTTTTGTCAGGTCAATTTAGATCCAAACATACGGAATTTGCAAGAGCTTCGAGCTTGGCCTGAGTTTCACAATGCAGTTGCTGCTGGTTTAAGGCTTGCACCATTTCAGGTATGTTGAGATTTTCCCTTCCCTAAGATGTCTTTTCCTTATTACTTATATCTGAAGTATGGATCTTATATAATTTAGTACAAAAATAGATATAATAAAGTTCTCATTGCAGGGCAGAGTGTCTAGAACTTGGATTATATATAACAGGCCCGAGGAGCCAAATGCTATCCATGCTGGTCTTCTTTTTGCACTGGGGTTGCATGGACACTTAACTGTTTTAACAATAAATGACATATTTCAATACTATAATAAGGTATGTTATGTAGGTGGATTTTTTTTTTTTCCTCATGTACCAACAGGCAGCATGGGGCAAGTATCCAATAAGTATGACTTGTGGGCCTAAGCTCTTTAAAATTTGCCTGCTGTAGAATATAAACCAGGTTGATTGTTGAACCCTACAGTATTTTTGCTAACCACAATTTTGCTTCATGTTAGGGACATGAAAGCACAACTGTGGGGCTAATGCTTGGCCTTGCAGCATCATACAGGGGCACTATGGAGCCTACAATGTCGAAGGTGATACATTTTAACTGATAAATTAATTTAATGGAATCTTTATTCATATGCATTTTATGCTTTCGCTGATCTTCTGAATACACTGATTCATAACTCACCTCCCCTGTAAAGAAATTTATAGTAAAACGAATCATATACTACCCTGCATGCAATAAAATATTTTATTGAGATGCCTTAAAAGCAAGGTCTGATGCTCACTAGTCACAAATTCTATTGCAGAGCCCTTGCCCCTTAGTCTGTTTCTAGAAAGATCCCAGTGGAGTTGTAGAATAAGTAGAATTTAGAGAAGTGAACCTCTTTTAAGTGACATGGATGACTTGTTCAGGATGTTCAAATTACCTTATGTAGCTCTTAAAAAGGAAAAAAAATGAGCATTGCATCTGTTTACAAGTATCTTTAGAGAAAAGACACCAGATAGATCCCTAATGCAAAAGCCACCTTCTGTAGCATCCATGAAGGTGTAAAATTTCTGAAATATTCAAGTGTTTCCATCCAGATGTTTCACATACGTTCCTTTGACATCTTCCTAATCAATTACATTTTGCAACGAGTTTTTTATTCTTTAATCCATGCTAATTTATTCGTGATGCTTGTAATTAGTTACTGATGTTAAATACTCATTTATGTTGTTCTCATTTGAAACATTAATCATCCCTTATAGAATTTGCAGAACCGAAGGTACAACTGCATGTACATTTATTGACATACTTTAGATAGTATGGACTCTACTTCAATAAGTTTATTGTTATGTAACTCTTAAGTTGTCATTTTAAATCTCTTAAACTATCTCTTTTCCAGTTTCCCCATCTTGATTTGTGCTGCTGTATCTGCATCTGAATGTATAGACGTTGAACAATCTTGTTATGTTATGGTGCTTCTTTTATGTTTTTCGCAGTCCTTCTACGTTCACTTACCTGCCCGTCATCCGTCATCCTTTCCAGAGCTAGAAGTTCCTACAGTTTTGCAGGTATTTTTTTGTCATTATATTATGCTTTGCAGGATATATCTCATTCTTCTACAGTTTGTAGCTGTGGACCTATATCTCTGAAAATTTGATGTGGGATCATGACCCTGTGAAGCATTTGATTTAAATAATAAAAAAGTATATAGTAAGATCATAGATGAAATAAATCTGTTTACATTAGTTGGTGCACCATTGATTGTGTCCTTAAAGTATGTTATGAGGCTGCTTGATTTCTTGATATTCTTGAAGAAAAATGAGATGAGTTATTTTGTTTTGTTCTTTGGATGAAAAAGAAAAAAAAAAAAAAATCTTGATAGTTATATTTGACATTGTGCAACTAGTTTATAGAGTTATATTTTGGTTTGCTGAAAATTGGAATTCTTTATGGACTGCTCTACAGACATGTGTCTGATATCTGTTGCCTGCGTATTATATTCTTTCCATAAATAGTACTATAGCTGGCATATACCAAGCTTAGGTGGTTCCTGAATGGTGTAGTTGCAAATATCTTTGGTGGGTCCTGAGTTTTTTGCTTCCTTATTTCTTTTCTTTATATGGTTTCAGTCAGCTGCATTGATGTCTCTCGGCCTCCTTTTTGAAGGATCTGCTCATCCTCAGACTATGCAATTTCTTCTGGTATTACATTTATTTATCTCTTTTACTATTCAGTTTGAGGCATGATTACTTAAAGATCTTTATTTCATCCATTAGCATATTAAATAAAGATCTTATTTCGGCCTTTTGACGTAGCATGCATTTCCAATCTTTACTAATCCTGCCGCGGCTGCCGGAGCAGGTTACAATATCTTCCTCAAGTTTGTTACTCTTCTTGTTAAAAGAACATTAACTGAGTGTATTTTTTATTCTCGCTTCCCTTTGGATTTAATTCTGTCTGAACTGACCAAATGCTTCTTTTGACTTAAGTGTTGTGTTTATTGGTTCCACAAGTTTTGTTGCAACTGCTGTTTTTTAAAGTGCTTATTGTTTGTTTTCTGTACGTGCTCGTGTTTGTTGATGATTAGTCCTTTTGCATCTCTAACTGTAATCAACCAGTGAGGGTAAGCTTGCTTAAATTTGGAGGTCCCTAGATCTGTCTCAGGGGAGTCCTCAGTGTGTTTTTCTTTGTGGTGTGAAGAGTGAGATAATTCGTTCGATTCAAATATGAAGTGTAACTTAAGGTATATTTAAATCATAACAAAAGAACTATGTTTTGAGCCTTTGCTGCGTCCTATAGCCAGTCCTCTTAATTGTAAAGAGCCACTAAAAGCATGCATCTCCAACACAAAACGACCATGTTGTTGTCCATAACTAATTGATTCTTTTGCAGGCTGAAATAGGCCGTAGAAGTGGCGGTGATAATGTGCTTGAGAGGGAGGGCTATGCTGTTTCTGCTGGATTTGCACTTGGACTTGTTGCTTTGGGTATGAATAATTAGACCGAGCTCTCTTTTATCACCTATTCTTGCTCACTGTTTGCTGTCCAATTCTAGGTCGCGGAGAGGATAAATTTGCTTGCATGGATACGTTGGTTGATCGATTGTTCCACTATGCTGGAGAAAAATTTGATGTATCTCGTCAGGTACTCATCTTACGCCACATTGATTTTCTATCTTTATTTGCTAAACCTGATGCTACCAGTCTATTTTTTTAGGAAAAGTCTCTTTTGACATCAGTGACAGATGAGCAAGGCAGGGGTATGGGACAGGTAATTCAAAAAAAGGCGTTGGACATTGTGGGACTATTCATTGTTTAACTGTACATGCCTTGACAAGTGAGGTATACTCTTATTTTTCCTCTGTTTGGATTATCTAAGCAGATGTTGGATGGCGTTCCTGTCAATGTAGATGTCACTGCACCTGGAGCTATAATTGCTTTAGCTTTGTTGTTTTTGAAGGTATGAATTTCGCAAACTCAATCTAGTGAGCCATATAAACTATTATGAAGTAATGTCTTGAATCCTCTTGATAAATTGTCTTATTATGATCATGCATGAAATGCATCCCACTTTCTACAAGTTAATTGAGACTACGATATCTTGCAACTCTGTTCATTTGCAGATAATACTTTGATCTGATTTGAGCAGCATTTGTTGATAGATATAATGTAAATTAGTTACATGGATTTTAAGGATTCCATGTGAGAGAGACCAATATACTAGAGGAAGGCTTAGGAGAGTAAGGACAAAATTTATATGCAGTTATGCTTTCAACCTAACCAATTTTACTGCTAAATATATAAAAAAAATATCAAGTATCTCTCAGAACCTTGTCCAGAAAGCTCCTTAGGTTTCCGTCTTTCCGATTGCACCACCAAAATACCAATAGATTAATTTACACTTGACCAAACCAATGAATATTTTAATTTTTTTTTTCTTTGCTGTAGCTCAAAATTATCGCCATTCAGGATGATGCTTTAGTAGCGACCCTGATTGTGTGTGTGTATACATTTTTTACTTCCTGTGGTGGAGATATGTATGGAGCTATTACACCGACTTTTTTACATATTTGACATGATGTGTCTAAAAATCTAAAATTGCTCATATGATTTGCGAACATGCTACACCATATGACTTTGCTTGATTTATGCTTCTTTCAGACTGAATCAGAAGTGATAGTTTCCAGACTTTCCATTCCCTGTACAAATTTTGAGCTGCAGTATCTGAGGCCTGACTTCATTATGCTTCGTGTTATTGCTCGCAATTTGATAATGTGGAGCAGGTTTGATGCCATAAAAGAATCTTTTGAATGGGAGGATTGATCATGCATTTAAAACTTAACAAGCTGCCTTTCTGAACACATGCAGGGTTAAGCCAACCAAAGAATGGGTTGAGTCTCAGATTCCTCAGATTGTGAAAGAGGGTATAGGGGCTCTTGGTGATGAACGGAATGATATGGATGAGGTGGATGAAGAAGCAATAGTCCAAGCATACGTGAATATTGTAGCCGGAGCATGTATATCTCTTGGTAAGTTAGGTTAATGATCCTTTCTGCCCTTTCTAATAAGGAACTAAAAATCATGCTATAATTACTTCGTATTTAATTGTGGCATACTGGCATATTCTTGCACTTAACCTTGTGGGGGTGTAAATGCTAAACACGTCTACTTGGAGCCACTGCAATTTTTTTTTTTTTTATTGTATTAGTTTATCTTATAGGATGCATATGATCTATAACTGTATCGTAATATGGTTTCAACTTTTTCTGTCTCACCCCTCCAGTTACCTCAGCTGTGCCCCATCTTTATATTAAATATCTGCAGTATCTCTCAATAGTGGTATACTCCCTCTATTTTTTTTTTATTAAATGCAATACTTTGATTCACGTGGAGTTTTATGTGGTTTGGTTGAATATATTAAAATATTTTGTAAGTGGGGATTGTTGGGGAATTTTAAAATGATAAATAAGAGATACTGGGTGAATAATTTATTTAAATGTAAGGGGTGCGAGAGCAGAAATGTCAATAAAGTATGAGTGGCGACTGTGAGAGGAGACAGATAATAAAAGTGTACAATATACATCTGTTTAAGGGAAGTGGTTCATAATAAAAATAAATAAAAAAGAACACAGGGAGTACTTCTGTATGTGGAGCAGCATATTATACCCAGTGTGCCTTCTTTGGCACCTCTTGAAATATTAATGAAATTTTACACTAGATCCAAGGGAACAATTATTTGCTAAATCCTCCATGAAAATGGCTTGATGTGAACTTGTGTTGCAGCAATAACTCATTTAAAAAAACGGTAAACTATCTGCACTTCTGCAGTTTCCGTATGGCATGAATAAGTAAATTAGGGTTATGAAGACACGTTGAGATGCTAGAATTCTATATTCTGATACTTGCTTGGACACACGAACATATTTCTAACTCTATCCAATATGTCATATATTGTCAATCAGTCATATCTATGTTCCTGTTTTCTATTTTCCGGGTGATGTTTGCTTGCTTTCTTTTTCTTTTTCTTTTTTCCTCTGTAAAGTCAATTCCATATTTTTATGGCAGGTTTGAAGTACGCTGGATCAAGAAATGCCAATGCTCAGGAGTTGCTCTACAGCTATTCTATATACTTCCTGAATGAGGTCTTTATCCTATTTATTGTATTTGTCGTGCCTTTCAGCTCTTTCTAAGTCACATGTTTAAATTTTGCAGATTAAGTCTGTTTCTGGTACAGCTGGAAGTATGTTTCCCAGAGGGTTGTTAAAGTTTGTTGACCGGAGCACATTGGAAATATGCCTCCACCTTGCTGTTCTTTCCTTGGCTTTGGTAAAAAAAAAAAAAAAAAAAAAAAAAAAAAAAAAAAAAAAATTACTTTTTATATATTAAGATTGCAGTATTGCCTACTTTTACATGCTATGTGATACTGTTTTTTTGAAGCAGGTTATGGCTGGTTCTGGGAACCTGCAGACATTTAGATTGTTCAGGTTTCTGCGCAGTCGAAATTCTTCTGATGGCCAAGCTAATTTTGGGACTCAAATGGCTGTAAGTGTTATTTGTTTGTTGACAGTTGATGTTCTGATATTTGTAGATTCTACATATAACGTTTGTTTCTCTTAGCCTCTTGCTGTTGTATTTGCTGAGTTTGCATTCTCAGTGCCACACTCCTGTTGGAGATTCTGCGTCTATATTCTTCTCGTTACTTCAAACTTCTTAGTGTGGAATGAAATTGAAAGTTAACTCAACATGCTAGAGCTCTGTTCTCTGAGGGTGGGGTGAAAGGCAGGGTGGGCGTTTGTATTGCAACTGTCTTTTATGCCCAAGGACTAATGATTATATGTTTCACTCTTGCCTGTATGATCACTAAAATTGGCAAATTGTATTCCTAGACAATTAGTATTTAAAGTAATTCTGGCTTCATGTCTGTCTGACATATCTTAAAATATTGTGGCAGCTATATGACTTTGTAAAAAATGATCTATACCTTTAAGGTATGCCAACTGCACACTGTTTGTTTTGAAAAGGTATATATATGGCTATTAGAAACTTGCCAGTATTTTCAATATGGGGTTTTTATATCTTATGCTTTTCTACATAATCTAAATGCTTATATTTTTTAAAAAATTTCATGGTACAGCAAGAGACTTAAAACACTTTCAGTAAACTATTTTGCCATCATGAGGGGTTTGCGCCTTTGCAATAGTGCCACTTAAATCCCTGAGTTTGTACTGCTCCATGAACTTGGTCAACACTGCATAGGGCACTCTCTATATAGTCCTCTAAATGTTTCTTTAATATCCTGTTCTTGAAAGTATTGGTCTCCAATTCTATATATTTATTGTTGTATTACTTGTATATTCCTGCTGATCATCCAAAAAATAATTCAAGGATAGATATTTTTGATGTGGTTGTAGCCTTCGAGATATTAAAACTAATTATTGTAATTCCACTGCCTTGATATAGGTGAGCTTGGCAATTGGCTTTTTGTTTCTTGGAGGAGGAATGCGCTCGTTTTCTTCTAGTAAGAGTGCTATTGCAGCTTTATTGATTACTCTCTATCCTCGATTTCCTATTGGAACAAATGACAATCGCTGCCACCTCCAGGTAAATTTGTTGGTTTAGTTAGGATGAAAATTTTGCCAAGGCAATGGTTGATGCTGTCCAGGCTAACACAAAGGAGCAGTATATTCCTACCATGAACTATTGCCTTGGAAAAATCTTCACTCTTTATTAGTTTAATAGTTATATCTTCTGAAAGGGAAAAGACCATGTTGTCTGTCATCTTTGATTTGCAGCCATATTTGGACTGTTAAAAAATTCTGAAACATACATTTAGTGACAGTCAATGGGTTCTAAAGTAACTCTCTTGTGTAGCTCAATCCTCAAATACTCAGCTGTAGCAACTCTTTTTGTCCTCTTCACTATATTTCTGCCAGAGAAAAGTCCCTTGATTGTATAAGCTTCTGTGTGATTAACTGCCTCCTCATCTGATTTGTTTGTTAAGAATTTATCTTTAAGCAGTTCAGCCGTAAGTTTAAAATAAATCTGGGCTTCAAGATCCTTAGCTTCATGCCTTCATTCATTGGATTTCCATTGATTTCTCCAAATCAGATGTGTGTGACTCAACTGAAACCATATCTTGATTCATTGGCACAATTTGTCTACCTTACAGATCAGCATGCAATAACTTTTGATTTTATTTTATTTTCCTTTTTTTTAAAAAAAAATATATATATTAGTCTATTTTGCTTGATGATATTTGGCATTTTTCAAAAAGATTATTGCTCATCTGAGATATTGCACTTGCTTTCTCCCAGGCATACAGGCATTTCTACGTACTTGCAACTGAAGCTCGCTGGATTCAAACAGTTGATGTTGACACTGGCTTACCAGTCTATGCCCCTCTTGAAATTACTGTTAAAGAAACTGAACATAATGCAGAGACAAGTTTTTGTGAAGTCACGCCTTGCCTTCTTCCAGAACGTGGCATTGTAAGTTTACATACCAATTCTTAGTTAGTATCATTCTTAGCTATTAAAGACTTGGAAAATAATAACGCAGTTGAACAAGACAAGGGAAGGAATACTTCCAAAAAGCAAGTTCATTGTAGAGTCAATAATTTTTTCTTTAGTTAACTAATTTTAATTCATTATTACAATAAAAGCCCCCAAGTTTGACCTCAGGGTTCTGTTGCTTTCAGCTTAAAAGTGTTCGTGTTTGTGGTCCACGATACTGGCCCCTTGTCATAGAGCTTACTCCTGAAGGTAGTATGTATGCTTTGTTGCTTAGTTTTTTCAAAAAATGAATTTAATAAAATATTTTTAATTATAATAATAATTTAATTTGTAGCTGGTGTTTTTTCACACAGATAAACCTTGGTGGCTTTCTGGTGACAAAAATCACCCATTTAATTCCGGTGTTCTTTATATCAAAAGAAAGGTTGGAGCATGTTCCTATGTGGATGATCCTGTTGGATGTCAGTCATTAATATCACGAGCCATGAACAAGGTATGTTTTTTATGGGGAGACCAACTTCTCCTTGGCGGTCCATCTAAACTCGTTTTTTTGATGTAGTTATTCTGACATTTGCCTCTTTATCCTTGTGCAGGCATTTAGTTTGACAAGCATGAGAGGTTACAGTCCCAAAATCAATAGCGAGCCAAGTTCGAGTAATGTTGATCACCTGGTCAGCACATTTTCATCTGATCCAAGCTTAATTGCTTTTGCTCAGCTTTGCTGTGACTCTTCCTGGAACAGCAGGTACATGTGTACATGCGATGATCTAACAATGTGTGTGTGTGTGTGTGTGTGAGAAAATCACATCTTTATATGGAGTATTTTTCTGGGATTGTTATCAAAATGTTACTCCACCGTTTATTTAATCTGTCAAAATCATCCAGTTTTTATTTTATTTTATTTCTTTTGGGTTAAATATGCTTAACCTTGCTCTTATGATGGCTGAAAGACTGCCTCTCTCAGGTCCCTATTTCACTGTCGTATTTGGGAACATGTGTTATTGGTATTTAACTGCTTGTTTGTCTGGGCAGCAGGTCAGATGTTGATTTCCAGGAATTTTGTTTGCAAGTTTTATTTGAGTGTGTTAGCAAGGACAGACCAGCTCTTTTGCAGGTATAGTTTCTCTGCTATTTTTTCCATACTAAATCACAGTTGTAGTAGGATAAATTTTGTTTGTACTTGCAGCTAATAGTTCCGTTCCATTACCTCTACCACAATAACTGGCAGGGTACCAGGAATAGTTGGGTTTTTTTTTATTTTTTTTGTATTTTTTTTATTTTGTGTGTGTGTGTGTGTGTGTGTGTGTGCGTATTGTATTTTAATATCAACTAAGCTGAACACTATGCAGGTCTACATGTCTTTGTATACAATGATTAGAGCAATGACTGACCAGGTTTCAGGCAACACCGTGACCTTTTTTGATTCCCTCTTCATATCTAGCTTAAAGGTAATCTCTTCACCAGACACTGCAGTTTATCGCTCAGTGTTTACACTATTTATACATTATGGGATTGTTCATAGCCACTTCCGACACATTCTATTGATTTACTTTGCTAAGAGATAATCAGTTTTGGTTTTCACAGTATATTTTCACTTTCTCTACTCTGTCTGTTTTCTCATTAGAAGGAGATACATTTTGAATTAGCAAAATAGCATCGATAATGGCTGCAACCTTGCTTTTTGAATATAAATCATCTGCATCTCTTTTTGTATCAGATTAAAATAATAGCTCAGCCTGCTGTAGGGAATTTGATGTCTAGACACTGCTAAATAGTTGGTGCAAATTGTCTGTTATAATTAGGTGGTTATGACTGTTTTTACACTACATATCAAGCATCCATCCTGGGAGCAAAATCCCTATCCTGCACAGCTTCTCCCTAGTTTTGAGTCCCCTCATGTACAGCAACTTAAACAGCCCATATGCCCAATAGCTGCTCATTCTTGCACATTATCCTGGCCTTATTTCCACTTATTAGCCTTCTTGCATATTATCTTCTATTCATCTTTAATCTTCCATCTCATCTACCCCTAAGCCATCAGTGGATGAGGGAACATGTTATATCTCTTGTAAACCCGGAGGCACACTAACTTGTCAGTAGTACTCGTATAATGGCTTACTAGGCTATGGTATGGAATATGGAACTTTATACTTCATCATGTAATGTGTATATGAATTTCTTTTCAATGCAGCTTGTAGTAGCTTACAATGAGGCCTTGCTAAGAGGAAGATTATCCTCTTCAAGAGATGGCATTGTACAATCAAGTTTTCTAGGGTCTCTGAGGAAGCGCGTAGAGGAGCTTTTCAGCTGCTCCCATGAAATGCAAACTGATTTACATAATTATTTGACTTCTGGAAAATGGCCAGATGACAAGCTCCGGGGTAAAAAATGTTCTATACTATTGTCTTGGTACCTTCAGTGGTTTTGTGTACCGTCCCCATCTGTAATCCAAACAACTATAGAGAGGTTGAAGCCTAAGCTCAAGAGATCCTCTGCAGCTCCTCTGTTGCGGTTAGTATTTCCTCGGATTCATGTCAGGGTGATTTCTGAGATAGATAAATTATTTATTTCTGGTTAGGTCATGGTTTTTTAAGTATTCCCATGTTGTACTAAGGTATTCACTGTAAATGGTGAGCCTAAGATGGGCTCTTCCAAAGTTCCAAAGCATTATTTGGGGCTGAGCTGTCCTCTGTACAGGCAATACATATGCTTGTAAAATATGTATAGTTTGTTAGGTGTAAGGTAAATTCTGTTTGAAACAACAACGAATTTGTTGTTGATTCAAACTGCATGCCTTCTATTTCCGGGTGGCCGGGATCATGAGCCTGACAATGTACATAACCCTGATGTATCTTCGAGTGTAGTTTAGGTTGTGCGTTGTACTCAATGGGCAATGCTGCCGATGTATTCTAGGAAGTAGGAGCTGATGATTTTAGGACTTCTGTCTCCAGAAGTGGAGACTAATGTAATTCAACTCTTCAAAAAGAAGCTAGGAAGTTAGAAAAAATAATGTTATACAAGTATTACATTTTTGGTTGAAATATTTGTCTATTATCAATTAATTGTGAAGAGTACCATTTATTTTGACTACTCAGTATTTTAAATTGCCATAAAAAATATCAAATCAATCAAATGGAATTGAGCACTGTGATTTCCTAAGTTATAATCCTAACAGCTTTAATTATCAGTAAACTTTTGAAAAGACTATAGTAATTAAACTTTTATTGTAAGATTTGGAATTTCATGTATGTCATTATAAAATCTGTAATTTAATCAACATCTTAATCATTTTTTATTGTATAAATTATACAAAAAGAACTCAAATTGTTGTAATTGACTAAAACAGAGGAAGACTTCAATATCTCTACTAGACTGTTTATTTATAATGTTTGCTTAAGATAGCTAAGCTCTTAAATTCCATCTACAAAAAAGGCTCAAGCTCTTGTTTAAAATGTGGACAAACTTTTATTGCATTATGAATGATGTCACAAAAAGTTTTGCATGCGATAAGTATAGGCTGAAAAAAGCTGTTATTAGTGTACAACTTCAGCTGATCCTAGCAAGCACACCAACAAGGCCAGCAGAGTTAGCAGTGGCTGCTTCAGCCTCCTGAAAATCACTTCTATCATCACCATAGTTATCATTTTTATCCGGACCACCTACAATCGCCCCGACTAAAACATTCGGGTTAGGCTGATCCTTGTGAAACCAATCGAACCCCTCTTTACACCCAACTGGTGTTGGATCCTTCTTGATAGACACAATTGAGGCACCTCTATGATGCACCTTTTGTGGGAAGTTTGACCCATAACCCACCATGTAGCTTGTGCTCTTTGGGTTGGCTCCTAATATATAGTCAACCTAGTAACCAAAACAAAGGGTTACAACTAACAATTAAGTTGGTTAAAGTCTTAGAGGCGATACCCAAGATCTGGAATTGAAACTCGTCTAAGCTATATTTGTTATGAGGTGAATCATACCTGTGATCTAGCAAAAGCAATGAGTTCAGGAGGATTGACCAAGGAAGATGAGCATGTTAGTGCTTTCCCCGTGGCAGAGAGATAATCAGCATAAACTGTTATGGCTAAAGAAGCAGAAATGGTATATTGGAGATTATCCCATTCATTAAACCATAATAATCCACCACTTGTCTTGTAAATGTTGCTGCTTCCTTTCTGTATACAATTACATAGGAATTGCTCTGCTTCATCTTTGTTTGCCCCCAAATTTCCACTGCTTGGAAATTTCCCTTCCAAAATTTGCTGCATACAATTGAAATCAAGTCACATTATATTTCTAAGTCAATTGTGTCACGTCCCTAAGCTAGGACGTGTGGAACCATATACGTATGCAACGATTGTACTGCATATATTCTTAATAACTATATCGCGTAAAATTTAAGTACCTTGGCTACAAGTATTTGTGCACCGACGAATTTGTCATCCCACGAGAACATGGATCTAGTACCACCATTACCCTGAAAGTTGGCTAGGAAGTCCTGGTAGATTTTATCTCCAGTGGCTCTTTGTAGCCATGCAGCTGCCCATAATAATTCATCCTGCATAACATTTTTCATTAAACTTGTTCCGGTTAATTTCACTCCTATGATTTGTCTTTTGTAATTATATACTTTCTTTATTACCTGAAAACCACTGCCTGAGTAGAATTGTCCTACTGATGGAATACTGTCCGAATATTTTCCTTGGTGACTATTTGCAAAATCAAATAACTGTTCACATCCAAACCATCATCATTAAAAATAATTCATGTAATTTTCTAATTCCTCCCAAAAAATAAAAAATTAATAATAATAACATGACAGCGATCCATTTTAAGGTCACAAATGAATTTTCCACAAATTTTAAGGCACAAAAACTTTGGATGATACATAATTTGTGACACTTAAATTGGGACGAAAGGAGTATAGTACCAGACTACATATCACTAGTGTTATAACAAACTTATGCTACATATAAATTGATCAAGCCACATATAATCAATTAATCTAGGCACATATGTCAATATGTCCATGCTATATAGTACTGGGTATTATAGTACCTGTTTTGCATGAGTAACAAGCAAGGATGAATATTTAGGATCAGCATGCTGGAAGGCAATGGAAGCAGCAGCGAGAGCAGCTGAGGTTTCACCAGCCAAGTCAGAGCCAGGGTTAGACTCGTCGATCTTGTAGACCGTCCTTGGTGTGGTCATGTCCTCAGGCCTCTGCCAACATTGGTGATCAGAGGCCCCTTCCCCCACACCGGCGTAGAGGAGGTTTGGCTGTGGGTGAGCCTTGATGAAGTAGTCAGTGCCCCATTTGATAGCAGCCAATGCATTTTGGAGCTCATTTTGGGCCTCAAGTTGTGAGCCAAACTCAACTACACTCCATGCTAGTAGGGATACTGTAAAAGCCATTGGGAGTCCAAATTTTACGTTGTCTCCTGCATCATAGTATCCTCCTACTAGATCAACCTGTTCGATTGATCATAAAAAAAAAAATTAATTTCAAACCAAATTTAACAACAAAAGACATAAACTGCCAAAAAAAAAAAAAAAAAAACATAAAGGTACGACATACAGTTATCTTTTACTTCATGAAGGATTTTAAATATATTTTTACTATACGTTACATATGTAATTAATCAATTATATATTTTTAAACAACAAAATTTAGTCAAAATGTAGTTTATGCATGGGTCGAAATAAAAATTGAAATAAAGATGGCACATAGATATATCAATGCTACATACACCAGCATCCTGGCCATCCTTCAAACCCGAATCACCGCGCCATGTAACACGTTGTTGAGCAGGCAGTTGGCCTGATCTTTGTGCTTCATAGTATAGCAAAGAATTAGTCAGAGCTTGTTTATAATCTAAAGATAAAACACCATTAGCTAGAAGAGACATTAGCACAACTAGTAGTAATAAGCTAAAGTTATTCCTAGTTGATGCCATTTTTTTTTTATTATTCTAATTACTAAGGACAAAATTTTAGTGTTAGAAATACAAATGAATTACAAAATGCATTCTCAAAACTCTTATGAATATTTATTGTGATGATCAATTGTACCTCTACTGATTTTGTGTGATATTCTTTCCTTTTTAAAAGATTTCATGCATATGTAACGTTTCTAATTTTGTTATATCATATTATTGGTTCTTATTAATTGATATTCTAATGAAGATCATATGATTTTTTTGATTTAATTTTCTGCTTCTTGAAAGAGATATTGGTCAAATTATTCCATATATTGATCAATTTTCAATAATTTTATCATGATTATATTTATGATAGCCAATGGTTTTAGTCTCTCCTTAATATCTTTCCTGATTAATCTGATAGATACCATACATATATGGATCATAAAGGGTGATCCAAAAGATTGCAATTATTACAAGTCATTTATGTTAGGAGTATATATAGTCTTGGCTTTGATTATATGCAATAATTGTACACTAATTTATTCTAGTCAAACTTCTTCATTCTTAATATTGTTTGAATGTAACTTTTTCATAACGGTTTAAAACTTGTAAAGGTCAAAGATGCACATACATTATTAGATACTGTGCAAAAGTCAATTGAGTCGAAGTTTTTTTTTTTTTGTTTTTTTGAAGGGCAATTGAGGGCCTGTTCACATTTACTTAATTTCAGTTCAGTTCAGTTCAGCTCCAATCAGTTCAGTTCAGTTCCAATCAGTTCAGTTCAGCTCTTAATTTCCCTCTCACATAAAATATTCATTTCAGCTCAATTCAGTTCAGTTCTAATCAGTTCAGTTCAGTTCAGCTCCAATCAGTTCAGTTCAGTTCAATTTAGCTCAATTCAGTAAATATGAACAGGCCTTGAGTCGAAGTTTTAGGAACAAGGGTATATTTATAGTGTATACCTTACATACTTTGCTCTATATATTTAGTTTATAGCATATCTATGTATGCCCCCTTCCGACCAATTATATGAATGCTATCATAATATACCGGATTTATGGATATGTAATTATATATTAACAGATTGAACCAATAAATCATACATGCCACAATGCAAGAAGTTAAGTACGTCATGGAAATTTCATTGATTTCTTGGAGCAAAGACTCCTCTATACATTTCTCTTTTAGCACTTTTTCTTATTGCTTCTTAATTGAATCATATGTTACATTCTCAAATTTCTTTCTTTGCAAGCGGGCGATTTTCGCCCTAATCTCAAAAATTAAAAAACTAAACATTTTTTTCCCTTTCTACACAATTGGAATGCAATCTTGCAATCCTAGACATCAATTTTCAATAATCGACGACTCACAAAAATTGGACATTTAAAAAAAATAAAATAAAAAAATATAAAGAACGTTATGTCACGTGTAAAATAATAGGTCACGTGTGGCTAGAGATAATTCTAGTGTAAAGAAACTCATTCCATGTATCAGGAAGACCAGGGAGGCACCAGTGAATGCAATCAGCAAAAGTTTCAGGGTCTGCTTGTTGTTCTGGTGTTAACAATTTCCCCTGCTTAATGGTATGTACCGATGTGTGTGCTTCTTTCCGATACTCCGACAACGACGTTATGTTAAGGAAGCTCACCGGAACCCTCTTCATCGACTGTGTTATGTTGTGTGCAATCCTAAACAGTCTCTTGTCCGTGCCTACGTTCAATGGCATCGACGTGTTCAAGATTGGCGTTGTCTCTAAAGCACATTTTATACCATCAGGGTTGTCCCAGTCCAAACTCCTGCAAGATAAAATGACAAGTACTAATCAACGTATAATTAAGTCATCTTATCGATTACACCATGCTACTATACAAGTAAAAATATGATTTATGTATGAATTGTGCATTTGAATATATGATATTTATTCTAGCCAGTTTAATTGAATAATCAAACACGAAACACCTAATTCATCATGATAAAGTATTGTATAGAACGGACTCACGTGAGTCCGGTCATACAAAGAGAAAAAAAAAATATCAGAAATAAGATAATAATAGTCAGATATTAGATTATAAACATCAAATATTAGGTTATAAGTGCCAGAAATTAAATAATAATAATAATCAGATCTTAAATTATACTTATCAGGTATTAGATTATAATTGTCAGATTATAGGTCTTACTTGTCAGAAATTAGATTATAATGGTCATATATTAGATTATAAATATCAGGAATTATATTGTTATTGTCAGAAATTAGGTTATATATATCAGATATTAAACAATATTAAAGGAATACTGGGCAATTCCGATGAACAAGAAACTTGAAGTTGGAAATCAGCAGCAAGCCCCTGTACCAGAGGAGAGAGAAACAAGAGAGAGGAAAATTGGAAGCAATTCGTCAGTTTACAATACTTGGTTTTCCATTTTCTTTTCTTTTAATTGTTAATTTTTGATTTCCATAAACTCTAATTTGATTTTCGTTGCTCTGTTTTTTACATTTCAGGTCATCGATGTTCTTCACCCCAGTTGTGCTAACGTTATCAAAGTTTGATTTGTTTTTCTCGATTTTGTATCACAATTTATTTGATTTTAGTGTTGTTTAGGGGGAAGAGGGAGGGTGATGGTAGTGGGTATGTCGGAGATGGCGACATCATTGCCGGCGTGAAGGAGGGGGTGGCTGATTCTGGGTTGTGGTGGCCATAGGGGTTGCGGTTTGTGATGAGGTGGGTGCATTATAAACCAGACTCACTGTGAAACGGACTCACACAAAACCTTCTCATTTATCATACAACTATACGACTAATACGAGGACTAATTATTTTTGTGTAAAACAGAATAAGATAGAAATTTACTTGATATGAAGAGGAGACATGCTCATGAAGAAAACCGTTGTACGATTAGGATCAATGTTTTTATCCACCCATTTAGACCATGTTTTCAACACCTTTGCATAAGCCACCGGCCTCTCTACCTCATCGTACTCGGTTGCCCCTTCATCGAACGATCCTCGCCTGCTCGATCAATCACCAAACCACCATCATTACTAATTGTTCATAGCATAACTTAATACAGTACAAGTGCTAATCAATTAATAATAAAATAATTACTTACAAAACTTTCATGTTAAAAGTGTTCATCCACCAAATGTAAGTGTTGAAGATTAGATAATCTGCATCCTTCCAATTTACACCATGCTTTTTGATTGATTTAGGCATGATGATTCTGTCTAAAATGCTGTGCATTTTTGGATCATCAGAATTTGATTCTACTAAGAATGGTGCCCAATAAAATTCCACCGTAGCATTGTAGTCCTGCATTACACCCAATAACAAACAAAAAAATTATATTCATTTCTTAAACTTTAAGCAAAGTTGTAGTAGGAATATACACATCTTCAACCAAAATGATTTAAGACTATGGTTTATATACATTATTTCATCATATCATAAATTGCATGCTATATGGCCCCACAAAATTGCACTTTTTTTTTATAGTGGGTGACCAAATTCTTACACTATGTTAAAGAATAAATATGTAAAAAAAAAAATAATTAAAAAAAAAATAAAAAATAAAAAAAAGTGTTGGTTTTGGTTTGAAAAGAAATGTTGATTACAATTGATTGGAATATAAATTTCAAAAGTAATTTAACCAATTCTTTTTCAATACTTTGTTTAAAAGGTGTTTCAATTATAATCTTTGGATCCCTAATTTTGCTAATTTACATCATTACTCTTAACAGTAATACTTAACACTAATCAAATTAATCAAACAGAAATCTAATTCTTATATTACCTTAATAATGATACATACTGTTATCTTTCATTATTTAGTAGCCAACTAACCATAAAAACAAAAACTCATGAACATAATTTGATTAGTTGTTGACTTGTAATATAAATAAAGCTGAAAAAACTACCCACCAAAATCACATTATTATTATTTTTAGAGACCACCGACTTGAGCTTATTCTACATGATAATGACTCATTTATACTACCTCTGTCCGAAATAACATTTTGCATCACTAGTCATTCAAATTACACTATTGACGTGACTATAAATTGAATTGCGAGAATTAAGAGACAAACCTCGACCCTGAAGATGTTAAAAGAACCAGTCTTGACCAAACTCTTCCTACTAGAAGGAACAACAGATTGAACAAAGCACACCATTGATTCCCATTGATTTCTATTTAATGAGTCACCCACAAACATCAATCTTTTATTTCTTAACTTCTCTAGCAATAATTTTGGCTTGAATCTGTCACAATCCACCATCCATAAAAATTCAATAAATGATCATAAATTTAATTATTTAAATACAAATCTGCCATATTCATATCATTATAATAACATGAACATACCAAAAATAACACAATAATCATATAAATAATTGAGTAATTAAAAAATTAAATCTTACTTTGGCAAATTGCAATCTTTGGGTTGCCATCTCCAATTTTGGTAAGTTGAATCTTTTCTTCCATTTCTCATACAAGTAACTTGTTCAGTGAGAAATTCGCATTCATGTTCCTTATATAACGGGTGTGTAACATTATCAAAAACCCATTGCCCTGTAAATAAATCACATTCTTTTGGAGGTAATTCAATTTCTTCATCATCATCTTCTTCTTCAACAACAATTTCACTTTCTCTCTCTTCCTTACCACTTTCTCTCTCTAAAACTGTCTTCTTTACATCATCATTATCCTCAGAATTCACTTCCCCTGTTTCTTGCTCTGTTCTTGTTTCGATCGAAACATCCTCTGTTTTGGCCCCAATTTTAGCTGAAATTTCTGGGTTTTCCATAATTTGAACTGGGTTTACTTCAATTGGTTTGTTTTCTTGCATTTCTTGAACTTTTTGCTTAGAAAATGGGAATTCTGCAATCGATTTAACATCCTCATTGTACATGAAAAACCCGAAAAGAAGTATCGAAAACACGACGACAAAAACAGAGAGGTTGTTGTTCTTCTTCTGCTTCATTGTATTGTCAGTTGAGAGAAGGAGGAGTGATGATTTTCGACGCATGGGATTGAAAGGAGAGGAAATGGTGAGTGGAAAAAAGCAGAGGAAAACAGAGGAAATATAAAGAAACAGGGGAAAAACAGAGCATCATTTATTATTTTATGATGAAGATTTTGTAGTGAAAATTTGTTTAAGGGTTTTGTTTGGTGAGAAGGGTTTGTCTAACAGAAACAACTATTGGGAGAGTTGTCTTTCTCAAGTGGGTTATGCTTATTTCTACTCCATTGCTTAACTACTTTGCACTAACTCAAAAAAAATATAATTATAAATATATTAGAAAATTAAAAAATAATAATAAAAAAGGGGAACAATTGTGTTTGTTTGAAGCTTCATCTTTGACAGCATTATGGTCATTTTCTATGAAATTCTTTTCACCAAATTGTGAGAATTAAATAAGTTTGGTTTGTTATGAAGATCATTTTAAAGGGTGATAAAAAAATTAAATAAAAAATTGAAATAAAAAAATTAATAATGAGATTTGTGGTTAAAAGACTATGAGGTAATAAAGAGTAAAGATTGTGGGCCTTAATAAATTAGGAACCTAGCTTGGTATGACAAGTGAGGGATGGCACAAGACAAGACTGTGGGCCTTGAATTGTAATTTTGTTTTCTTGGATGGCCTTATATTTTAGGTAACATTATATGGGAATTGTTTAAATTTTATTCAAGGCAATAAAAAATGTGAGTATGATCATTTTTTATGATCAATAATAAATTTTCAAATTTCTAAAAAATTTGTGAGCCACCAAGTGTAGAAAGAAAATCACCCTTCTTCCTTGTCTATATTTAAAAATGAAAATAAAAATAGAAAAAGTACCCTTATTTCCAAGTTAAATTAATGTTAGGAAAGATTTTTTTTTTTTTTTTCTTTTTATGAAAATGACTCATGTTATGTTGATAGATCATTAATCAAGTTAAAGTTATTTATTAAATGTCTGTATAATTATATATATCAAAGTTAGAGCCAACATAGAAGTGGATGAAATGGTCATATTAAAATCATCTTTCTTACTGATTTTATTGTATGCATGGGGATCAAGAACTAAAACCCTAAATGCATCTCATCTTTAGTGTCTGTAATGAGATCAATGAGTTGTCAAAACTTTCGGCAAGTATCATCTAGGGCCTGTTCACATTTACTTAATTTTAGTTCAGTTCAGTTCAGTTCAGCTCCAATCAGCTCAGTTCAGTTCAGCTCTTAATTTTCCTCTCACTTAAAATATTCATTTCAGCTTAATTCAGTTCAGTTCAGTTCAGTTCAGTTCCAATCAGTTCAATTCAGCTTCAGTTCAGTTCAGCTCAGTTCAATAAATATGAACAGGCCCTAATTTTACTACTCCATAATATAGAAAGAGTACAAGTGTGTTAATTTCTAGTAGGAATTACAAAGCATGCACAAAGTACTTGTAATACATTGCAATGATAATTTTATCCCAATAAGTATTTATTGCTAATCATAATTGAATTGATATTTATATCAATATGTTTCTGCTAAGTGATTTGTCGATATTTACTACGAGTAGTAAAATTTTTATTTTTGTCATTTTACGAATGATAAGAAAATTTTAAGGGAAAAATAATTACGAAACATGAAATTTTAGATACTTTTACGTTATGTATGATTTTTTATTATTATAATAAAGAGATAGATTCTAATGGACTAATAACTCTTTAGGACATGAGAGTTCTTGGTGGTACGAAAATCGTCATCCCAAAAACCATCATTAGTAGAGATCTTGCTTCTTAAAGTTACATACAATATTATATAGAACTCCTACCAAGTAGTACTTGGTTACTTGTACATTGTACTTGTCTTCTACCACTACAACACTATGCTAAGAATGTACACAAGTAGCTAGCAACTTATACCAGAAGTAGTAAAGAGTACATACAAATAAAGACTAATTAGATAAAACAACGTTATTAATTGCTAGTTGAGGCATCATTAGTCAAAAGCACTACTTGAAGCTTTGAGAAATGATTAGGTTGAGGAACTAATTAACCAAACTTAAGTTTAATACTAATTAATAATGAGTAGCTTTCTATTTGAGAAAAGTAGAAACTAAGTTAAAACCCCACACCTTTTTTTAAAACTATGCGTAGTCTAGTAGTACACCAACAAATGTCTTCTTCTTGTACTTCGACCATTTGCCTACTTTATTGTTTACTCCCTCATATACTTGGTTCACTCTCAATTTTTTAAGGATATGTATTGCATCTCTTTTATTCCAAGGCAAGCAAATTATTTGTACATTGAAAATCCAATATATATAAAGAGAATATAGTTAGTTGTATGTTAAATCAATCACCAGATTAGTGGTTGCTAGATTTAGGTAAATGAAGAAATTAAGTCATTAACTATTATTGGATTCCTAGGATTATAAGTTTGAATTACTTAGGGTCTGTTCTCTTACGTTGAAATTCAGTTCAGTTCAGTTCAGTTCATTTCAGCTCAATTCAGTTCAGTTCAGTTTAGCTCCTAATTTCCTTCTCTTATAAAATATTCATTTCAGTTCAGTTCAGCTGAGTTCAGTTCAGCTGAGTTCAGTCAATGAGAACAGGCCCTTAATGTGATTAGTTTTGATAGGGAAATAGTTCATTAAAATTGACATTTGAAAACATCATTTTCCATTAAAGCAAGGGTAACGCCTTAGGCCTTGTTTAATTCACCTTAATTAAAACACTTACTTTTTCAATAAATATAAACTCCATTTCAGTTGACAAAGCTCAAGTTAAAAAAATAGGACTAGCAAAAGGTTAATATCGGTTAACAAAGTTCAATTACAGCTAATACAAGTTTATATAAGTTTAGATCAGTTCAATTAAGTAACGTTCAAAGTTTCGTCATTATGTTAAAATAAACTGAGATAAGTGAAAATTAGGTGCATAAAAATATAAAATACACCTTTATCCTTGTAAGTTGAATCTATTTTAGCTTTTAACAATGGAAACTGATGAAGCTTTTGACACTAAAAGGTGTTTTTACTAAGGTAGATGTTGTAGCTATATTTACTCCATATAGAAGCAATGTAATAAACTTTAGCATTTTATCCATGAAATTTAATAGGAGCATGTATATGTGTAAGCATTTATCGCAAAATTGATATCAGCTGAATCAATGGATCATCATCTTTCTAATAATCATTATGATCGTTCAATTGAAGTTAGATGTCAGGAATAAATGAATTATAAACAAGTTCAATCAAGCCAAATACAAATACAACCATATATAAACACAACAGCTACTATCAATACAATATATCACCAAAAAAAATATTGCAAAATAACAGCTTCTAAATGCTTAAACTTCAACTTCATCTCATATTGGTACAAGTAGTAACATATGGATGGAATCATCAAACAAACAATTTTCCCACATAAAAACAGTTCAATACCTTCCTCTAGTACCATACCTATTTCCATCAAAAGAACAAAACAATCCAAATAGTCTAGTTAAAAAAAATGCAAGGTAGATCCAACAATAATGTAGGCTGAATCAATCAATAACGCGATATCTATCAAGAGGATCTTTAAAGTGAAGTCGCTCATGGTAAACTCTCCAAGCATAATCCTCGAAAGAAAACGAGTTAAATACCCTCCGATCCTCTTTACCATCATCGACATTACCATCATTGGTACTAATACTAGGCTCAATGCTTTGATGATCATTATCATTGTTGTCACCTTCCTTATTATCTTGATCTTCTAGTCCTAATGTTTCCTTTTCGCGGTTGTTGTGGTCCATGGACTTGTTAAAGATGTTCAAGAGGGGTGAGACAGTGCTCTCAAGAGTAAGGGTGAGCAGCACTGTCATTGTTATGCAGGGCAAGCTTGAATTTGCATCATCCAAAACCGGAGCCGGTCTTCCTCTCAATTTCTTAAGCTTTCCATTGCTCCAAACCTGTCAATTCTATCAATATTAGGTTGCTTCATTTAACACTTGCATACTATATCTAGAAATTATTTTTTTGGTAAACCGTAAACCTGACCTATTATTTGACTAATTACATGAGGAATTATTTCCTGTATATGCATCTTAATAGATAGGAGGGAGCTCATGTACTTATTAATGCTTCAGTATATATCCAGCTACTATTCAAAAAACAAAAATTTGTTTATGATCTTTGTATCACTTTCATACCAATATTCTTACTCTAATAGTCTAACATAACAACGCCATATTACATTTACGCGAGGCCAATTTAGAGCTCATGCTAATAGTCTAATGGTTAATCATATCAATTGATTAGAATGGCCAAAAGTCTCCATTCATCACCACCAAAAACACTAGTTCTAAACTTCAAATGACTTGTTCTCATGTCAATATCCATGGTAATTGATCTCCAATGCAAGTACAAACTCCAAGTGTGTTTTACTTTATAAATTGACACTACTAGTCTTGAAAGTTATATGAACATACACAATGTACTGAAAGTTACTTTTGCCTAGCTAGTTCTTAACTAGCTTTGTGCAACCAGTAAAAATCAGAGTATGTACAACATAAATCTGATCACGACTCACGACTCATAGTACATTAGTAATACTATCTACGGTCCAATTTACTCGCAACAAAGGGGTATTATTTGTGAGACATAAAATATTCCTTTGTTGCGAGTTTGGACCGGAGGTAATATACTAATTTCCCCTATTTAGTATTTACCTCTCTTGGTTAAAACTAAGGAGTTATTGTCCTTCCTATTAGCTTAAATTACAGAAAAATGATTTGTACTCCGTATGACATTACGCCTTATCCATATAAGTCCAAATCCAACAGTAATAATAGCAACTGACGCACAAATCCAACATTAATAATAGCAATTGACGCGTAATTTTGTCATACATTCCTACTTCATCAATACGAGTATCATTTTAGCAAGGCAGTAGACATCATAACCGTAACTTAAATCAGATAACACACCCAAGTGACCCAACAACTTCACTACCTTGTTCTTATTAACAAATACTACGTATGGAGTAATGTAATTAACAATAATATAGCCTGATATAAACTGTATCCCACTAGTTGGCTAAAGTGGAATTACATTAAATAAAACGAAAATGACATACAATAATTAAAAACAATTATAAATAATGAAATAAAATATTGTGACAAACGTACCTGAGCAATGTCACCAAGTGTAACCAACACAGACCCAACCATCGGCTCCACAATGACCGAACCAGAATCCGACACCAAATCCAACTTCTTTGCCTTAATCTGGTACTGCAACCCCACCACATACGGGTACACCTCCCTCCCTTTCTCACCGTCCGATGTTATTGATGATACCCACATCAACGTACTATATTTCTCGGGCTTCGGGTCGGGCTTAAGGCCCACCTCATCACCACCTCTAAACGGGTTCTCAAGCCCAACTGCACTCGCTACCTTCTCCACCACCTCCAATCCCACCTTCTCTAATTCACTAGTCAACTCTCTCAAATTGGTTAAACTCAACTCAGTATTAGTCGTTGAACACTCACCATCCAAGCAAAACGACCCCGTTTTATGATCATTGCCATCAACTTCATCGTCGTCGTTGTCGTTGTTGAAGCCGAGAGGCCAGTCAGTAGGGACGGAGCTAAGTTTAACATCGAGTGGTAACTCGAAGAGTGAACGGGAGTCCGACTCAGCGGACTCCGCGAGTTGAGGGGTGATGGAGTGGTTGGTGAGTTGGAAGTAGCCGAGTTCAAACGAACTACGGCTACTACTAAATGATGTGGAGGAAAGAGAAAGTGTAGGAACATGTTGTTGTTGTGATGGTGATGACTTGGTAGTGCCACGTGGAGAGAGACGAGAGGGGAGAGAGAGGCTAGGTGGAAGGCGGTGGAGAAGGCGGGAGAGGGTGTCAGCTGCGGCGGAGTCTGACGTGGAGGAGAGAGAAGGTGGTTGTTGAGTTGAGGGTGTTGGTGGTGGTGCTGAGGTGGGTGTGGGGCCGCCGACGTAAAGGTAGTTGAGGAGATTACGTGGGTTTTGTTGAGTAGAAGATGAGCTTGCCATTTTTTGATTGATGAGAGTATGAAAGGTATGAATGTAGGAGGATGTTTTTGTTTGGAATTGAGGTAGAAAGAATGGTGGTTATGGTGTCATGTATTCAAGGTGTTTATACTAGTTGTAGTTATTTCTTACGTGGAATACATTGTATAAACTAAATATCTATCAACTTAAAAATTATTTAAAGGATTATAGATAATGCAATGAATGTATGTCATTTGAGATGATAATTATAATTACATATGCATGCACACCCTATATGATGGTCAATATATTAACACGCATTTTGAAGTTTTTATTTAATAGTAAGCCAAACTTAAACCTCAACACTCACGATTTTTAAAATACACGGGTATAATTTAAGATAAAAAATAAAAACAAAACATAGGAATCTATTATCCCAAACGCCCTAACTTGGCAAGATTTGAATCTTGAACCTTAAAAACCTTACCAGGTGAGTCAAGTTTTTACTGAGTTTACACGCCTGTTGAAACTAATGTGATAGAAGACAAAAAACGTACTTAATACTGATATTCTTTTGTATTCTTATTAATTAAAGAAATTTTGATTGGTACCAATTTTTTTTATTGTTAACATATATCATGTACTACATGATTTAATAACAAGGGTCAAATTTAGTGTTGTTAAACTAATGCCCATGTTGAGTTGTTGACTTGTTGAACTTGATTGCGTGATTTGCATGAGATATTAGACAAGAAATGATATGTATTATGTTCATACTTATGGAGTTGATGTATTAGGCTTAGCGTATAGAATTAGTTTTTTGTGAAATTTCTGCTTAAAGATAAGTAGGTGTCAGTGTCACTTGACATAAGATTATATTATAAAAATGTAATTAATTTGTTCAGATAAACTTAATTAATTAAATTCATACATAAAAACATACATTCTTCACACAAGAAGTGAAGTGATTACAAAAAAAAAAAAAAAAAAAAAAAAAAAAAGGTTATTTCAATAAAAAAAAAGTGTTTAAGAGTTCAATAAAGCCTGAAGGGAATAGCATGCAACTACTTTAACTGAGATTTTGCGAACAACGAAATCACTTTTGTGGGGTGGTTTTATTATATTTCACAATTCTTTATTTAATAAATAAATAAAAAGCATATGAATAACAGAATAAGCATAATTGATTAGTAGATTAAAATGGCAAACAGAACACAGTGTTTCAGGAAATGGAGGAAAAGAAGGGTCAAATGTGTGATATGTATCACTGTACCAGCACATTTCACACCCACAAATTTGCAAATAGAGTAGGGTTATGCCAACAACTATATCAAATTATTTTCCATAAATACTTGTTTAAGACACAATTAGAGGGCGACTTTTCATTACTAAAAGTTTTGCTAAATACAATCATTAGAGATATTAACAAGCAATTACTAAATACTAAATACAACCGAGTACAAAGTATATATTTCTCGAAAAGGTTACTCTACAGCTACATACGGAGTATTAGGTTGTAAATAAATAAAATAGAAATCTAATTAAGGAACGGAGGGTGTAAATAAATAAAATTGGTAGGAAGAGTATTATTGAAAAATGAATATGGTGAAAAGCAAGAATTAGGCACCTTAGGTTGCGGGGGAATTTTCTGTGGCTTGGCTGATGCGAACATTGACAAGCATGTGCTGCCAACACCCCCCACCTGCCACTGCATCTGCTGCAACCTTTGTACATACGGAGAGTAATTCATTTGTTTCTCTGCTTTTTTTGTTTTTCAGTAACTCATTCATTGTCCTCTCCTATTTCTTATGTTTCAACAAATGATCTTTGAAATGTTTGTTTTATCTCTATGTTCGCCCGGAGGAATGTCATACAAACTCCGGTGGCGGGGAGTGGCAAAAAACTCCAAAGAGGCTATGATAGCTTGTATGCTCTATTGGTCCTAAAGAGTGTTGTCAAATCAGGTGTGTGATCTGTTTTAGTCAAGTTTGGCCTAATCAAATTTGAGACATGCTAGATCACGTACTGCATCTGTGCAGATCGAATTCTAAATTGGGTCTATTAGATCTCTTTACGTTTGGTCAGGTCATTCTTGGATCGGGTTGATCATTGACACTTGACAGTCTAACTAATTACTGTGAAGTGTGAACTATGTAGGTTCAATACACATTGCAAGCTGGGTATGGGTAAATAGCCTTAAAAGTATATACATCCCAATATGGTTCACAGCAGCTACGAAAAAGAAAAAGCCCAAAATCAAACCTACATGCAGTGATGCAGCCACTCTTCCACTCAAAATTCAAGAAGTGTGTACAACAGTCATACATATATATATATATATATATATATATATATATATATATATATATATATATATATATAGAGTAAGGCTCATGTAAGAACCCTCCTCTATATAAGAACCCAATCTTATATAAGAACCAATCTCAACCCTTTATTAGTTTTGATCTAACCATCTAAAATGATCCTTTAGTAATGGCATTTCTGTAATTTTAACAATTTCGTATTTAGAACATAGAAAAAAAAATTTAGAACATAAGCTGAAAAAATTTAGAACATAAGCAGAAAATTTTAGAACATAAGAAAAATAATTTAAAAGATAGCAAAATTTTAGAACATAAACAACTAAAATGTTAGAACATAAGAAAAATAATTTAGAACATAAGTTTAATGAAAAAATAATTTAGAACATAAGTTGAAAAATAATTTAGAACATAAGTTGAAAAAAATAATTAATAACATAATCTGAAAAAAAAAATTTAGAACATAGGAAATATTTAGAACATAAGCTGAAAGAATAATTTAGAACATAGGAACAAATTTAGAACATTATTAAAAATAATTTGGAACATAAGTAGAAAACTTAGAAAATAGGAAAAACTTTAGAACATAAGCTGAAAAAATAAATTAGAACATAGAAAGAAAATTTAGAACATAAGTTGAAAAAAATAAACTAGAACATAAGCTGAAAAAAATAATTTAGAACATAATCTAAAAAAAAAAATTAGAATATTATTGGAAAAAATTTGGAACATAAGTAAGAAAATTTTTAGAATAAAGGAAAAACTTTAGAACATAAGTTGAAAAAAATTTAGAACATAGGAAAAAGTTTAGAACATAATTAGAGTTCTTACATAAAAAAAAGGGTTCTTATATAAGGTGGGGTTCTTACCGGATCCCTCCCCTATATATATATATATATATATATATATATATATATATATATATATATATATATATATATATATATATATATTAAAACCCAAGGCAAGAATTGTAATCATGCCACGTGTCATCATTTTTGCCACGTGTCGTCATGAATTGGTAAATGATGTGGGGTCATGTGATTCATGTCATATTAAATCTAATCATCAATTTTCCCTCACAAAAATTAATGTTCATAAATGCTAATTTTTTAAACCTCATTCTTTCGTTTGCTCATTTATACTTTGAAGAAATTTATAATGGTGGATAAAAATTCATTTAACAGATATAACAAAATAATATGAAGTATAAAAGTTAGGTTACGCATATTTCATAATGAATTTTGTCAATGTTCGATAAAATTTATAAAAAAAAAATGATTTTTTTTTAAATTATAAAACCATCAATAAATTTCACTTTAATTTATTAAAGTTATTTTTTAAAACAATTTACTATAGCGTTTTATATAAAAAAAATGACCCAGGGCATCGCTCGGGCTTCAAACTAGTTACACTTTCAAATGCGAAGATAGGAAAAATAATCAAGCAAGAAAATATATTGCTCTCTAATTTGAAGATTTTAAAAAACAATGCACTAAACAATTTTGAAGACAATTCTGTAGTAGTAGATTTTTTGGCTACTAACAGTTTAACAGTTTACCCTTTGTCACATAATTCAGAACAATATTAAGATTCAAAACTGCAAGTATATAATTAAACCCAAACTCATGATGGGACTTCTAAAAAAAATTGGTCTCATGAACTAAAAAAGTAAATTTGTTAACTCTCTCAAATCATTATCTGCCTTATCTAGCAAGCTCACAACTTCAAAGCTGCTTTTGCCATGGCAAGAGCACCCTCATAGGTTGTATGTCCACCAATAAAACCGCTCATATGCACAAAAACACATCCAGGGATGCCGCATCCCTTGGATAAATCATCATCCCTCAAACCTCTCCATGATTCTGGAAGAGCCTTCCTGCTCTCAAATCTATCAGGGGCTACTGCCACTGCCTGGATTCTCCAGTGTTTGCTTCGGTCATCCTACCAAATAGTGATAACATTACTAAAAAATGCGCTTCAGACTGAATAAATTTTAATTTACCCTGACTTACACTTGAAAAGCAAATTTCATTAACAAAATTTGATGTTCCAAAGAGGTGATTTCATAAAATTTTCTATTATTATCAAGCAATGTTTAGCAGGTCAAGTCAAAAGACAGGCTAGAACAATTGTTAAGTACTTTCTTAGGAAGATGGTAACTCTGCCATACCTGGTAAAGAACATATTTGATTGGAGGATCAATCTTCATTTCCTGCTCAAGCTCAAATAGATGGAGTTTCCACTGCAAGGTACACACATAACATCAGATAGAAATTCCTAGTTTTATGTAACTAAACTTTCCTGCTCAAGATAAGTCTGCTCCATAATAGAGTTTTTCTAGTTTATGGTCCTTTATAATGAACTCCTGCAACTCCCAATCAAGACCAACCAATATACTTTTGACGGTGATGGTTTCACATATAGTTGAGTAATTCCCACCGTTCAAATCAACGGGAACTTAAAATGAACGAGTGTTTAGAAAAGCCATCTCTGTTTTAGTATAATTGATTCCAAGTCACCATAAATTTCAGCCTTTCAGGTGCTCTAAAAAGTCAAAATTCTTAAGGCAAAAGCATGATACATGGTAGTAATTATCTTTAATCACAATGGTCAGGGTTAAATTTGATGAGCACTTAAAGCGGGAAGTGGAGTCTACTCTCCAAGGGTTTTAACTCCCATACGGCATACATATTGTGTAACACAGAGTTCTTCTTGAGCATTAAAGAACAAATGTTCATAAGGTCAAATCTTAATGATCAGGTTGCATCTAAATGAATAATCTCAAAGTAAGCACACTTTCTAAATATACAGAGGTGATAAATTTCTAACACATCCTCCACACACATAAAAAAGAAAAGGGAAACGGCATAAACAAAATATTGTACATAAATCATGGTAAAGTAGTTATGAGTATTATTTGTTGATCCAGACCATAAGCATAATTGTGAATCAGCGCAACATGACGACAAAATTCAGATTATTTGCAAGTAATAGATAATGGAGATAAAGATTTGTAGAGCTATTTACCGGACAAAATCTATCCAAGACCAATATCTCTCCGCTAGGGTCAACATCTTTTCTTGCTGACAGACACTCCACAACAATGGATCGAGCTGGCAACCATGATTTTGCAAGAGATCGGAGATTCTGAGAGCCAAAAGATGTTCAATGTCAAAGCAGACTAGAAACATGTGACAGCTCAAATTCCGATATTTCTTAATGGGCAGGCAGCAATGACTAAGCATTAAAAGGGTAAATTACTTTTATCAAAAAAAAAAGGGTAAATTACTATTCAAGAATCTCACATCCAAAAACTCGCCACCAGCTAGATTCATTGCTCTCTCAAAGGCTTTGTTTTCGTTCTCAGATGATTGATCAGGATCTGTCCAATCCAAATTCAGCTTTCCAACTCTCGAAGACAAATGAGTGTTGTTGACATATCTTGGCGGCTGGTCAGTGTCGTACTGATTAATTCCATTATCAATTGCATCAATAGCCTGCACCAATAACCAAAATATTTTATAAATGAGTCAATACAATCTCAGCTTATCAAAGGCATCAATTTTCCCATGTTTGGATGTTAATTCAGACAGGGGGATTTTTTTAAAAAAAAGGGAAAAAAAAAAACATTTTCTTTAACTCTTGAATGAGATAAATCCTTCAAAAGGATAGAAGGATTGAAAACTAAAATCTTCTCTCCCCCCCACCCCCAACCAAAAAAAAAGTAATATCCTCCTCTTCCTTTCAGACCAACATACATTAATTAAAATACAATCACAAAGTCTTCAAGCAAGTAAAACACTACAACATACTAGAGAACAAGCAAGTTAGGCAAACTAAGACAGAACCCCACCCCCGTCCCTCGGCCTATCCTCCTCTTTCAACACCCCCCCCCCTAACAAAAAAACCCCTTTGCTTCTGTCCAACATATTCCAATTCAAATACAAATAACAACGTAATGGAGCAAAAGCAAGTTAAACCAAACCACGAATGAAAACCTCTGGCCCTGAATCTTACAAATGCTCATGAAAGAGAAAGAGGTCCGATAAACAAGAATCCTCCTCCTAGAATTCCTTCGCTGTGTGAATTACTTATTTCAGATCCTCCACCTCCAAAACATCCAAACCATATGATCACATAATTTCATCGTCTAGATTGAACCAAATAGAATGCAGTGTACAAACAACAGTATAGCATAGCAGAGTTGGCACTTGTAAGTTGTTACACAACACATACACAAATAGTACAAAGTAATTAAAAAAAAAAAGTACTATGCAAATACAAAACTTGAATACAATGAACTCTAATGAAAGAGAATCCTAACGAAAATTATCACAAACACTTAATACACTAAGTGAAGTATTACACAGCAATGCTTATAATTTGTTGCAACTAATTAAATATCAATGTTCAAATTCTTAATTCAACACTTATTTTCCAACATCTCATCCAATGGATGAACAACAACCTACATGAATACTTCATACACCTATATGGGAGTTCCAATGCAGGAAAAAAATCATATTAGTTCCACACTACAAGCAACTCGACCCTTACTGATCAAGAGTCTTCCACAAAAAGGAATGTCGTAATCAAAACATCACTAGTTAACAACAATTCAACAATATTTGATCAATAGAGCCTGTAAAAATTATTAAATTTAATAAAATGCAAAGGTACAAACCTCCATAAAGTTCCTATAAACAGCAATAAACAACCGAAATACATCTTGGTGACCTTCATCAAGCCTCAATTCCTTTGCAATTATCTCCATCCCAAAATGCTACATTTAAATAATTACAAACATCAAATCAAAACTATATTTCTTCAAAAACCCAATTCAGACAAAATAAAATCAAATCAAAATATCCCAATTCTTCAAATCAAGTTTACTCAAAATTCAGATTAAAACACTAAAAATAAATTTAAATTACCTTGTAGACAAGACCAGCACTACTAAGCTTAGTATTAAATCCATGACCAAAAACCTCTGCAAAACCCTTTTGATGATGATCATATCTATCATTACTTGGATCATACACTCCTCCAACATCCAAAACTGCATCCAATGTCTCCAAAACCTGCAAAATAAATTAATCAATTTAAATAAAATCCCAAAAAAAACTTGTAAAAATAAAAAATAAAAAAAATTCCAAAAAGGGGTTTTAGAGAAAAATCAATATAAACCCACCTGGGGATCACGGGTTCGAACAATTTCAGCACCAGAGAATTTGTCAGAGAGACGAATCATGAAGCAACCAAGAGCTTCGTCGCAATGGAAGCTGCCATTATGGGTGCCTACGCGCTTAAGCTGGGCGTTAATGGGGGAACCAGTTGAGAAGGTGGAAACCCTAGAAGGTGAGAATGCCATGAGAGAGAAAGAGGAGGAAGAAGAAGTAGAAGAGAGGAGAGAGAAAGAGGTGAGGAAAGGGAAGAGCTTGCGACTGCTTGTATTAAACCCTCCTCTGCTTACTGAGAGCATTAACATGTCCTTTCCTCTGCCCTTTTTGCTTCTTTGTTGCTCTTTTGTTTAGTTTGGTTGTGTAGGAGCCTAGGAGGGAAGGACCGAATGAGGGATTCCCTTTTGGTTTCCATTGCGGAGTAACTAAAGAGTTGGTACTTCACGAGTTCACGATACGACATGACATGGTTTTGATCTCAAGCTAAAGGAGAATTTTTGAACTTGATACTGTATTAGACCAGTACAAGAAATTATTCTGGTTAAATCACACTATTTTAATTTTTTTGGTTTAATCACATTATTTGATCGGTTAGTCTTGTACGAAGTATATTTTTTTTAAATGGAGGGTTCACTTGAAGGGATAAATAAGGAAAACCTCTCAAATGAGTTTCATGAGGTTTAATTCCTAGACCTTAGAGATAACGATGGAGAGCGATATCACTACTCTACCACCTCAATTTCGAATAATGTGAATTGTAAAGCCAATCTTGTCATTAGCTAATTAAAAATCTCGTATAATTTTATTTTATTTTTTTTTAATAAAGATTGATTCATACATAAAATGTCATATGACATTATGACATCTACAAAGAGATTATAATCTAATAAATATATAGAAATTAAATAAAAATTAAAACATCATTTCAGCAAAAATATGATCATTATTGCAAACCGTAGACTAAAATTTCGTATAAATGAACCTTTGTAACGTATTTCATTTTTGTTTCTTCATTCATGTGTTTTCCACCGTAATTACGATACGAAATTTGTTATGATGACCCAATCAATTTGATCACATTTTAACGGATTTACCTGCTTCCTTCTCTTCTCCCTCAGAACACTTCAAAGTTCGATCTTTATATTAACCCCCTCACTTCATCTCCCTTCTTCCTTTAATTTAATTGGTAATATACAAAATCACCAACCCAGAAAACTCAAATTCATTGTTTAACATACAATTACAAAAAAAAAATTAGCCCAGAAATTCTTGATCGTGAATTCGCAATGTTGGGTAAAATCTTCAACAAGCATTCATCTGATTCTCAGGTACTCCCCTCTTCGTTTATCTTTTTAATCCTTGAATTTTTGTTCTATTTTATTTCCTTTGATCATTGCTTAGGGTTTGATCTTGTTCACCTTTTATCCCCAAATTAGTTAATTCTGGGATTTTTATTTGAATAATGTCAAAAGAAGTTCAATTTTTAACTTAGATTACAAGATAATTAGATGGGTTTTTTTTATGCTGGTTCATTTTTTGTAGATTTATGCTGAAACTTGTACGTGTTAGTTGATATTACTGTATCAAAGAATATAGAAAAAGGGGGAAAATTTTTAATTGGATTGAGAAATGGCCATTTTTTCTTACTGACATTTGACGAAATATAGGAATTGGGAAACATCTTATTAATGCTGTAATATCAGATATTGTAGGGTATGAAGGGTTGGCCTTTCTTCAGTAATTAGAGAGGTTTGTTTTGTTTTTGTATCGAATATCGTGTTTTTAATCTTTATACAACCAGATAGGCAGCAATCTTGTAACAACAGTCAACAGATTTTGTCTAGTGAAAGAAGAACTTGTTGGGAAAGGACTTGAGTTATCGAAAATCATGTTTTAAACTTGCTGTATCTAGGTTTGTATTAGCAAGAAGTTTGTTTGGTAAGTGGTCATAAGTCTCATAACTCATAAATTGAGGGAAGGAAAGCTTGTATTCATTAATCATGGTGACTAATTGTGTAATATCTGCATTCTTGTCTAATATTACTAATTCTTTTCATCTATCGGCGACAGAATGAATCAGCGAAAAGTAAGGGTCTGATTGACTTAAACCCACAAATTATTGCTCATTATGGAATCCCTCCTACAGCATCCCGTCTTGCTTATGATCCCATTCAGCAGCTTTTGGCAATTGGGACTCTGTGAGTTATAATTCTCATCTTTTTAGTTTCTTCTGATTAATGTTACAAAAGTGTACCCTTAATCAATATATTAAAGGTTGTGTATTACTTATGATTACATGTAGATAAGATGTGTGTTTCAACTTTTTTGAGATAAAAAAATTACTAGCTTAGTGACTAGTTAATACTTTAATATCTCTCTGTATTTGAAATGTTTTCACAGCTAGATTTACTATGAGATCTAAGCTTGAGAAAGAATCACATACCACTATACCAGTAGCTTGATGTAGCTTCTTATCTTAATTGATTTATGTGTATAATCTAATCCTCTTTAGTATTGAACAGGTTATCTTTTTTATTTTATCCATGATCAAGACATTGATGTACATTTAATGAATAGATACCAATGCTAATAAATATATCTATGTTTCCAACAGAGATGGAAGAATTAAAGTTATCGGCAGCAATGATATAGAAGGCCTTTTGACATCACCTAAGGAAATACCTTTTAAAAACTTGGAGGTAGCCTAATATGATGTGCATGTTATTTCTCCTTTTTTACTATGTTTTCTGGCAATTAATGTTTCATAGCCATGGTCCCATTAATCCATTATTGCATAATATATCCTTAATTGCTTGTTTTTAGGTTCTCTTGATGTTGGTTCATACATTTTTTTTCTTTTTATCAGCATGCTCAGACTTCTGGTATGATATGTTTACAAGTGATGTATACTGTGCCATTAGTTTTTCTAACCTTGAGGGTGCCAGACCCGCACAAGTGAAGTATACAAGAATGGAAAAGGAAGAAAAATTGTTCTATCATGCTTATGTTTTCTCTTATGATTTGCACTAGTTACCTTTTTTTTTTTTTTTTTTTTTTTTTGAACAACATCATTAAGAACTGTGCCATGAGGTAGACCCTGTGACAGAGGCTCATCTATTGAGTTATCCAATGCCAAATTTGCTGGATTTTAAAATTTTCCTTGGTAAAAGTATTTGTTGGTTGTCTATGGCACACAATTCACCTTTTGCTAGCCTTTTAGAACCAGAACCCTATAAAGCTGTATACGGGTCACCCTTCCAGACCTTCCTTACCTGCAGGGGTAATATGATCACCTTTGTTTATTAGAACCCTCTTTTTATCTTTGAAGGTCTCTCTAATTTGAACCCTCTATTATTGCAGGGGTAAGGCTGTGACTTATTAGTGTTTTGCAGGGGTAAGGCTGTGACTTGTTAGTGTTGATGCACTTCTAGACCCATTTTGTATGAGAGGAATTGTGATGTGCCTACTTCACTATTTCTATTTGCATAGATGTTGACCTAATATAGAAAATATATCTAGTATAATATGTTGAATGCTGCTATGTTTTTACTTTCTTGTCATATAAATTGCATGTCATGTCTGTTACTGAAGCAGGATAAAATGTTTTCCACTGCACCTTTACTTGATAAACTGAAATTCAGACTGTTTTGATGTTGATACTCATAACCTTTATCATTCTCGTTTACTTATTCATTATATAATTTTTCTTGTCAACAGTTCCTTCAAAATCAAGGCTTTCTAATTGGCGTTTCAAATGAAAATGATATTCAGGTAGTACTGATTTTGCATCACAGGAAATCCATTTATTTATGCTTCACGTGATTCTCTGGTGGTCTATCTCAATTTTAATACTCCCTCTCTATAAGCATTTAGATATATGCATGATTCAGATATTATTAATTTTGGCAGGTGTGGGATCTTGAACACAGATGTATAGCCTCCGTGTTGCAATGGGAATCAAATATAACTTCATTTTCTGTTTTTGAAGAAACAAATTATATGTATTTACTCGCAAACCTAATAGTCCCTGTATTCTTGACAAGTGTGGACTTCATAGAAGTCTTCTGATCTGAGCATGGTTGCTCAAATACTATAATACAGGTATCTAGGAGATGATTGTGGATTGATCTCAGTTCTACAGTATGATATTGAAGAAAGAAAGATTCTGCGGCAGCAATATAGCATCCCAGTTCACTCAGTTTCCGGTAGTGACATCATTCTATCATCTGTTTGGACCTCTTGTTTGCATTACAAATTCTTTTCTTTTTCCTCCTATGTGATAATCCCTCTCAATTTTTGTCATATATGAT
The DNA here is from genome assembly GCA_024500155.1 of Chenopodium formosanum. Lineage (NCBI taxonomy): Eukaryota > Viridiplantae > Streptophyta > Magnoliopsida > Caryophyllales > Amaranthaceae > Chenopodium > Chenopodium formosanum. The sequence continues at coordinate 4,385,395 of CM044861.1, read as the reverse complement.
CTTGTTGGCTCTTTCTTCCGCATTTGGTATCAACTTAGTGGTGCATCAAATCTCCTAAGCATGCATATAGATATACAGATAATGGTTGGTTCAATGGGCTACCTTCTTTTTTGGTATTTCATGAGACAAACACTTGGAAAACAGTAAAACAGTACTTTCAACAATTAGGGATTTATCCCGTTTGTGGCATTATGTTCATGTATGGCTCCATAACCTGATAAGTTGGTCCTATGAATTTTACTGTTTAAACATCCACAGGTGAGCAAGTGTCACTCCATGGGGGTAAGAGATTTAACACCAAAATTATTAGGATTGTGAACTGCTTCATTCATCGCTAATTATTTTGAGAATTAATGCTAAGAGAAACCACAATAAACCTTTAAAGCTAGGATACACTTAGAAGTCATTTTCTAGTTCTCCGAGGGGCTGTTTAGCAATGCAAATTATAAGATGTAACAGATAATGGTCCAGAATTTTTAATGTGGAGGTCTTATGTGTTATGATATTGATGTTAGGCCATTGACTTTTGTGTGTGTGTGGCTGTGTGCACATGCCTCTTTGTTGATGCACTAGGTTAGTGCTTTATCAATCTTTCCACTTGGCTATTTGTAACAGATTCAGTTCCAGTAACCCACCAGGATAACTTGATTTGACTGCTAATTAAGGAGTATGCTATTAGATGGACAAACTACGGTCTTGATTGTCTGGCATAGCTGTGACAATTTATATGTTGTTAGTTTTTTTTTTTTTTTTCCATAGGTTCTGATTTACAAAGTTATTGCCCCCTTGTTCTCCACAATCTACTGTACTGGACAATTCCTGTGGATGGATTTATATTGGTTGGTTGGCTGTTGTTGTTATTGTTGATGCTATTGTTTATGCTCAGCTATTTACTTGTATCCTGTTGTTGTTTTAATATATGCTCTCCTTCTAGGACTGTTGTTCGGTCTCTTTCAATTAGTACTTGTGTAATAAATATTTATTTGAATTATTCTAAGTCATTAGTGTCACTAGGAGCATCCATGTTTTCTCTATCTGAAACATTGCCCTTCTAACAAGTTACCACTACTGTTAATCATGCAGAGGCTGCTGGGATACCACTGCGTAATGATCAATCTGTTGTCGGAATTCTTCCTCAGCCCTGTTCTGGTGAAAATAGGTATGTTGAGAACCTGGACTTCTGATTTCTGAACGCATAACTTTGCAATCCAGAAGCAGTAGGTACTTTTAAATGAGTTATTTCCTTGTTCATCTTAACACATAGTTGACTGTTATATCTTCTTTTGTGCATCCTCCCCTGGTTTATTATCAGTTTTTCTTGCAGATTGCTGTTTGCATATGATAACGGAGTTATCGTTCTGTGGGCTATCTCTAAAGATCGACTGGTTTTTGCTAGAGGATGGAACAGTCACCAGGTAAATGACGAGCATGTTGTTAATTTAGCAGAAATTGGTGACGAACAAGTGGATAAAGAGATCATCTCTCTTTGTTGGGCATCTTCAGACGGATCAATACTGGCTGTTGGCTACGTAGATGGAGACATTTTGCTGTGGAATTTGTCTGATGCTGCAACAAGAAAAGACCACAAAGCTGGAACGCCAGTGAACAATGTGGTCAAGCTTCAACTGTCATCTGCCGAGAGAAGATTTCCTGTGATTACTTTACATTGGTCAGCAAGAGGTGTGCCAAATGATGATGGTGGCCAACTCTTCGTATATGGTGGTGATGAAATTGGATCTGCTGAAGTTCTGACGGTATATCTCTAATATAATCCGGCTAGCATCAGTTGTGATGGCATTTGTCATTTATCTTAACATGTTGCCCCTGGATTTTAATTGTAGACTGGAAAATTCTAGTTTTGTCCACTTCTCTGCAATCTACATTACATACTAGTCCATATGTTTTATTCGCTTCTGTGGAAATTTTTTGAACATTGTTAATTGGGTTGTTGAAATTCTCTTCTGATGCATGCCCCCCTTTCTTCCTTAAATTGTTAAAATCTCATTTTCTTGTGCATGATCTGGATTATTTGTGCTTTTATAAAATTTCAATTCCAGCATCGTTGCTTGATTTTGACAATGATAATAATCTACCCTGTAATTTCTCCAGATCCTGAGTCTTGAGTGGTCTCCCAAAAAAGATGCTTTGAAGAATGTCATCCGGGCAAATGTCACCCTTCAAGGTTCTTTTGCAGATATGATATTGATTCAAAATTATAGTGTGGTGGAACATACTGGGAGGAACACATCATTCTTATTACTGACTAGCCCGGGACAGCTGCAATATTACGACAATCATTGCTTGTTGGAATTACTTTCTGATCAAGATAAAACTTGTACAACTCCATTCAATTACAGAAGTGTTGTGCCAACGTCTGAACCATATTTGACTGTTGGAAGGTTCATTTCGGTGCTTGGAAATACTAAGTGTTCAGCAGTTTTATCAGAGGTGCGAAAAATTCCCACATAAGTGGACTTGGATCTCATCTGTTTTTGCAGATTTTATTTCTTCCTTTGAATCCCTATTGATGAATAATACCATCTATATCGTTAGATGGCTTCAGATCCGGCGCTGCAAGAAACATATCTACCAACTGATAAGAGTTCAAAGTGGCCATTAAATGGAGGAGTTCCTTGCCATCTGTCACTTCACGGAGAGAGAAAAGTTGAAAGACTCTACATAGCTGGATACCAGGATGGATCTGTTAGAATATGGGATGCAACTTATCCAATACTGTCTCCTATTTTTATATTTGATCCGGAGGTTTGTCTATTGTCTGAAAGCATTGACATGATATTACTGATAGATGTATCTCACTAAGTTGTCAATGACATCTATTATGATGAAGTGTTGGATTCATGCTAATCATATCATGTGGTGGTTGTAGGTCAGAGGTATTACGAATGCTGGTGCAAAAGGATCAGTTTCTGCTTTGGACTTCTCTTCTGAAACTCTAACTATAGCAACTGGCAATGACTCTGGCACGGTGAAAATTCAACTAATCTGTTTGTATATATTTCTACAGTTCTATAAGTAACTCTTTTCAATTGCTTCCAAAACAGGTTTATCTTCACAGTCTTATTAGAGATAGCAATGAAACCAGACACATAACCAAAACTGAAGGTGTGGCCTGAAGCAATTACTTACTCCATTATTTTGTTACCCGACTTGCTCTGTCTTTGTTTCTAAAATCATTTATCTGTTTGCTTCAGATGTATACAACCCATTCATTTCCATCATCTTTTGATCTATAAATTTTCAATTGAGAAGAAATTTGGTAGTGAATGGATGGGGGAATATGAGCCATATTCATTTTAAAGATATTAATAATAAGGTCTTATTCCCTAAAAAGAATTTTACTCAGAGTGATCAAGCAAAAAAGTTGTTAATTACCTAAAGAATTTTAATCTAGATTCTGGAATTTCTGTTCTCAAGGTTCAGTATTTCCCTTGAGCCATCTTGCACAATTATGCCAATTAAAGTCTTCCAATTTTGGGATTCTTGTTTTTGCAAATGTTTGTCAAAGCTTGTTTCTAACCAAAAAAAAAAAAAAAAAAAAAAATCTATATATGTTACTGACTCTGCTGTGTATTGTTTGAACTTCGAAGTCCTTGATTTCGAACAGGATAATGAATCTCATGTCTCAGCTGTGTTTACTTTATGTACTTCTCCTGTATGCACCTTAAGATACACAAAACTTGGATCCGGGCTTGCAGTTGGATACAAGAGTGGGAAGGTGACTGCATTTTCATAATAAACCGCATTGAAGAATTCCTTTCATACATTCTTGATATAGTTGATACTAGACAAGTTGCATTTTTAAGATTTTGCTATTTGTACTTCCTTTCAGGTTGCAATGCTGAATATAAGCACACCGTCAGTATTGTTTCTCATAGACACTCTTTCCAGCCCAAATTCCCATGTTGTCTCATTTTCACCGGCAATATCTTTAGGAAATCATGACTTGACAGCCAGCTTGGATCATTCCAAAGGTCATGGGATAAGTGAACCTGCTAAAGAGATAATATGTGCCTTGACAAATGATTTTCATATTACTGTTCTAGATAGCTCTGATGGAAATGTGGTTGGATCGGCCTCCAAAAACCTCAACACAGAGTCAACTGCAATTTCTATGTACATTTTAGGCAAGAATTACTCCAGATTTCGGCACTATAGTTTTTTCTTTTAATATGATGGCTTATGTAAATACTTATTGCAATATTGTTTTTGTAGAGGGTACCAAGTGCATCACTGGAGTCTCTGGTGAACATCTACATTTCTTATCTCAAGAGGACCAGGAAAAAACTGATCCTGCTCAAGTTAGTGGTCATAGTGATGGGGATCTTGATAAAGTTGACCAATCAACAGACATTGTGCAGACCTCACCGGACTTGCAGATATTAGTTTGTTGCACGGATGCATTACTGTTATACTCTTTAAAGTCTGTGATTCAGGTTCTTCCCTTAGCATCTATTTATCAATCTATCAAATCCTCAGTTATCCCCTCCCTTTCTCATGAGTGCAATTTTTTTTTTTTTTTTTTTTTTTTTTGGGAGCAGGGGCATGTTGACTCAATCCGTGAGGTTCATCTTCGGAAAACTAGCTGCTGGACAACCACTTTGAAGAAAGACAATGAGTACAGGCTGCTTGTATTTTATCAGACCGGCACTATTGAAATAAGGTGGCTTTTGCTTTAAACCCAGTTCTTCTCACTAATTTTCCAGAGCAAGAGATTATGGTGTTCTTCTATGGGCATAACTGCTACCTCTATGCCAGAAAAATAGACTTCATAAAATTCCGTCAAGAAACTTGGGCATTGACAATGCTTACTTATATAGGTTCCTGATAACCATGTCAACCATTGAAAAACAAAAACCAATAAATGACGGTTAATGTTGATGTTATCCTGGATATCTTTTCTTAGGATTTGAGAAGACTATTAGAGACAGATAAAATTTGCTTGATCCTCCATCCTTCATAATTTTGCCAATTGAAAGTACGTTATATATAGAGATTATTAAGTGACACTTTTACTATAAAAAAATGGGAAGGACTCATAAATTTTAGATGTCTGGGTGTATACCCAACCATATGGAGCACCTGACAAAACTAAACTAGCACATATTTGACCCGAGTTCACTTTTTAGCTTCTGATTGTAGTATCTTAATTATTTATAACTCTATACAGATGAGAAGATGAAGGTGAAATAATCTAGTGGTTAAAAACTTTAAATTGTTAATGACAGGTCTTTGCAAAATCTTGAAATCTTGGAGGAACTGCCTCTACTGTCCATTCTACGATGGAATTTCAGGACCAACATGGATAAAACTATGAGTTGCACGGAAAGAGGCCACCTTACTATGGTTTGTCTCTTTTACTGTTTATTATATTCATATCTATCTATTTTGCTTTAAATTTTTTATATTGTATGTTGCTTGCACTTAAAATTATCAACGTGTGGAAAACCAGAGGTAAGATTCAGCCCACAGCTTGATGCATCCTCTTTGTAGTAGGATTTTTTTTAGAAGGATTCTCTTTGTAGAAAAGATTTACAAGGATAAATTCTAAGAATGAGACTAATCAGACTATCACTTTCAATTTATGGAGGCAAATATCCTGAATTTTGAAAGTCTGCCACGACAGTTTTGTTTGGGTGGTAATGAAATGGAACCTATTGGTACTTGGTAGTGACGGTTTAGGTTCCTCCATATGTTCACAAAGTTCTTTCCTAGCTACCTGAACCAGATGTTTACACCATTCAATTCATAACAAACCTTTACCTGAAATAACAACAAATCTAATTTTGGCAAGTTGGGAACTAAATTAAGTTTGTGCCTCCAGTCTGCATTTATCTTGAACATCATCTGTTTGTCTCTTCGATTTGTAGATGTGACTATTAACTGTTATCCTTTTTTCTCATCTTGTACAGGTAAACGGATGTGAATTCGTTGTTCTCTCTCTTTTGACTTGCGACGATGATTTCAGGTCTTTACAATGCACCTTGCCCTCATCCATATACCACGCCCTCTCCACAATCTTGAGAATTGGTGTGCAATTGACATTAGGCAAACTCCTTTCAATTTTTTTCTTATTTCCTTTTCATTACTTCTAATGATAGGATCCCACAATCTTTACCATGTCTGTATGATGAGGCCTTGACAGCAGCTTTAGATCTGAACTTCTCTCCAAACCAGAAGAAAAATAAGGTAGTTTGCGTTGTTTTTTATGGAACATGCTTCTCTCAGTTGCTCTTAACTTTGAATCATCGAACAAAAAGAAACTATTAAACTAATTTTTGGCCTCGCTAACCAATGCTTCACATGATTTCATGTATTGAACCTTGTAAATGATCTCTCATTGATTTTAATAAATTGTAAAGTTTCCATTGTGTATTGAAAAGTGGTAGTTTCTGTTTGCATATTTGGTTCATGACTTCTTGCATGTGTTACCATCTACTTGCAGCAGGAAACATCTTCCGGAATTTTTGGTGGATTAATGAAGGGCTTAAGAGCGAGTAAAGAAGCTCAGAATAAAGATCCTGTGGAGGGCTCAAAATCTCTCCTCTCTGTAATAGATAATGTATTTTCAAGTTCTAAAACAGATACTTCTGCAGCAGCAAAAGATGCTAGAAAAGCTGTAGAGCTTAACATTGGTCAGTCTAGCTCTCTCTGTGTCATTGCTCCTTTGATTCTCCCGTTCCTCTCTTTCTGAGTTTCTTATCTTTCTCTTGACCCAGATGATATAGAAATTGATGAACCTCTACATGTCTCACCTATAGCTCACAAAAGCGAAAGTGAAAATAAAGGTGTGCCAAAAATCATACAAGTTTTTAGCTGGTAGATTTCTTCAGATGCTTAGCTTGTGGTGTAAAAACTTGCAGATAAGAGCACGGAAAAGCAGAAGCTATTTGAAGGTGGAATCTCTGAAACAAAACCAAGACAGAGAACAATCGAAGAAATCAAGGCCAAGTACAGAAAGCCTGAGGTAAAAACTGAAATGGATTTCTGATGATTGCTTATGATAATGCTCCATACAACAAAATTCCTGACAGTCTTTCTTTACAGGATGTTTTATCGGCTGCAGCTGCTGCATCAGAAGCTAAAAACAAGCTTCTAGAAAGGCAAGAAAAGCTTGAGGTATGGTAATCTAATACTGTGCATTCAAACTGAAACTACATGAGCAAAAACATTTTAAGTTGATGTTTCTTTACCTATTTTATAACATTTTTGGGCTCTAAAATTCTCAATCAAGGAAAATACTCAATGTAGCCCTAATAGTTATGTTCCTATGTATAAGACAGTGAAAGCAGAAATAACACCAAGCAACCTGTAATTTTTCATAAATAATGTATTCAATAGAATTACTATTTTAAGAAATAGCATAACCAATTTCAAAAGTTACGTCTTTCACCAAACTTTGAAATTGAACTTTAGCCACTCTTTAGGTACATTATCAAATTCGGGTTTTTTTTTTTCATATAGTGGCTCTCTCAAGTAGCTTTAGATGCATTCAAATTCATTTTTAGCTTTCTTGCTGAAAGCCCCTTTTAATTCATTATGCCTTGGTATCTGTTGTTATGTCTTTGAAATCCAACTTGCCCTAATATGTTCCCTGTACAATATTTCAGAGGATCGGCCTGAACAGCGAAGAGCTAAGAAATAATGCAGAAAACTTTTCCTCCATGGCCAAAGAGTTGGCAAAGAAGATGGAAAGTCGTAAGTGGTGGCAATTATAAGCTAGAACAACCACTTGACTATTTTATTAAATGACTACAACCACATGGTTAATTCATGAGGTTCGACTCTCAAATACATTCATCCGATTGCCTGTTGATCATGTGATTATTCATCTTGATAACTAACCATGTATTGAAGCTGTATGTTGCATCAAGATCCGATTACATTGCTTAACTAATACTACCATATTTGTATATACATTTCACAAGCAAAGTGGTTTCGTTCTGAAAATAGGGTTGACTGATCACTGTAATACTACAAACTTTTTGGATTTCTACCTTATCATGTATCTAAATTATGTATTCATATTGAAACGGATCTAACCAGACAGTTGGAACACCCACTTCTAGTTAATCAGTTCATCCCAGTCCAAAGAACACTTAATAAGGATTCAAACGCGTGACCTCAAAGCCACAAGCTTAAGCTCGGTAAGTTGGTAATTGTACTCCGTATGTTGTAACTAGACAAGTGTACATCATGCAATACCTTACCAGTTTACGAAGAAATCTGGTTAATGAATGTATTGTTACCAATTACAAGTACAATTTTCCTACTTAATTGGTGGACTTTGCATGTTTTATTATAGGCTTCTTCTTGTTTTGGTACTTGGTCATTGACATTACTGTATTCATTGCAAATCTGTAAGCTAAAATGCGCAGTGGTGCACAATATTCCAGCTTGCTGCTATTTTCAAAATAATTTGAACCAAACCATAAATATACGATTATTTTTTTATTTTTTTTTTTTGACTCCCTCCGTCCCACAATACTTATGTGTCAAGTATATGTATTGTGGGACGGCCAAGAAAGGGAAGTGTGCCAAGTATTGTGGGATGGGAGGAGTATAAAACCATAGTAATCTAAGTAATGAGAGGTTTTATTATTAGTTTTGTTATAGAAGTGCACGAAATTTTTATTATAAGGAACTGGAAAGCTGTTAACAAAAGTGACTCCTCTGTTTATATAGAAGTGTAAAATATTAAAACAAGTCGCAAATGACATGATTTTTTTAATCAAAAGTTTTGTTCCCTTAAATAATCATATATTCTGTCTTGGGGTGAAATCAAATTGGTGCTCTAGCATCTTCTATATTGGTCTAATGAAGTACTATACCATTTTCTACCGTCTTTAATTCAAAAGCGAACAAACTGTTTAATCCGTTTGACATTTCTTCCATTCCCATATGCACCTTTTTGATGCAAAACGTGCACCAACAAAATAAAAATGAAAAGGACGAAATGATGGACACAAGACATATAACACAACATACATGTATAGTGACAAAATTTCGAATTGAACTTAAACTCGTATATCTAAAATGATGCAAACCAGCACGGGCACTACACGCATGCATGAGGGGGACGCGTATATTTACATGCGTCCCCCTTAACATGCATGTGTTATGTACATGCTAATAGAATGCAGCAAGATGAACAACTCTTACGTACAATTATTTTTAATTATCTTAAGCCTAAATCCTTCCCTTCTTTACCTCTTATGGATTGAAAGAGTGTAATTAACTACAAATATTTCAAGCATCTAAATTCTTGGAAACTACCAACTTCACTTATCTTGTGAATACCGAGTCTATCTCTCATTAATACTACTAATACAAGAAGAAAAAACTAAGTAACGTAACAAAATTCATCACATAATTTATTTCGTGTCAACTAAATTCATAACTAATCCTTTCGTCTATCACCTTTTTTTTTTGCCTTTTAACTTTTGTTTTTTTGGTCAGTTGGTGACAATTACAGGGTTCCCTTTGGCGGTTCAGCCCGGCCGTTATTTTACTCGTCACCGTTATCTGGAACCCTTCAATTAGTGGCAATAAGGTTGGGTTTCTTCTGTTTGCCGGATTTCTCTTCTCTCCGGTATGGTTTTTACCTTTTGTGTAATTACAGGGAAGCCTAGTGGCCTGGCTTAGTTTTCCGCTTTCCTTTAGTGTTTTAATCTGTTTTGCTTCTATATTTATGGCTAGTTTTGAGGAACTAAGGGGTATGTTGTGTATTTCACATGTTGAAGAGAATGATGTCTCTTCTCATGAGTTAGAATTTTCAGTTGGGCAATTGGAGAATCCTTTTGGGATTTTCAATTTTGCTAAGAGCTTAAAAGATGAGGGAAACATGTTCTACAAGCATAATCAATTGGGGTCTGCTATTGCAAAATACTCTCTTGCTCTTAAATTGTTGTCTTTTGCTTCAGTCTCTAGTGAAGAGGATAAATTGATGTTTTCGGGCACTGCTGTGTCCCTTAATCTGAACTTGGGTGCTTGCTTCATCAAGGTAAAAGACTATGATAGAGTGGGTCAATTATGTTCAGCGGTTTTGTGCTTTGATACTACTAATGTGAAAGCTTACTATAGAAGGGCGATTGCCGCGTTAGGGCTAAATAAACCAACCTTAGCTTTCATGGACCTTGCACAAGCCCTTAAAATAGATCCCAATAATAGTGAGTCCCAACAAAAACTAAAGGAGGTGATATCCTTATTGGGTTGGTCTCCGGATTTTGTTGATGAGGCACTAGCGGTAACAAGGAAAGATGAAAAGTTTAGAGATTATGTTCGTTGTGGGAAGGAAGATAATGGTAGGAAGTTAGGAAAAAAAGGGAAAAGGAAGGAAGGAGATGGTCGTGTAGATGGTCATGTTCGTAGGTGTTCAGGTGTGAAGGACGACACCAAAATGGAAAAGGACGTTGGTGGCAATTCTTTGGATTCGGCGAGTAAAGTCAACCCTACCAACCAAGATCCTAGGCCCAACGTTATTGATACCAATTGTGTTTTGAAGGGCACTTCAAAAACAAAAAACCCAAATCTGACAGGGTCAGGTTTTCGGTTCTTAAGCCGGAAGCGAAATGATTCCTATTTGCGTATCACTCCAACAATGTGTGGAGCGATTTCTAAAGGGCGAGCAGTACAATACTTTTGTTCTCGCCATCAGAATTTCATTACCATCCGAGTAGCCAATCCTTTAAATAAGATGGACAGTGGTGAATCTCAAGAAGTTTCTCCACCAATGGAGTTTAGTCAACCCCCTGTGGAAGGGCACGATAGGTGTGAAACAACTCCAGATTTGATGCAAGAAGATCCATCCATAGGTATGGCAGGTCTCGAGTCCTCGTGTGAAGCTGCGTCAACACTCCTACCAGTTTCGCCTGTTTCTTCCCCTTTGCAGACTCCCGTCCACCCAAGAACTTCCTCCTCGGATTTAATGTTTGGTTTTGTCTCGCCTTCCCGTCCCAGGTTTAGAAGGAAATATGCAACTCTGCAAAGTAGGTCTCCAACATGTTTTATTAACTCTTTGTTTTGCAGGTTAAGTGGCTCTAAAAGAATAGCATCATGGCCCACCGAGTACACTTGGTTTCCTAGACGTAAGAAGTTTTATGGTCCGACCCCCAATGTTCTACCGTGTAATTCTGCTTTCTTTACTTAGTTTAGGTTGTAATCATACTTCTCATTAATAGTACTCTTTGTCAAAACTAAATATCATACCAAAACCTAGGTTTTTGTTATGCCATTAAAATATGTAACTTGCGTGTCATACTATATCTCTGAATCTTATACAAACTTTTTCAAATTCAATACAAATCTATTGACTGCATGCAATTGTATGACTTTCCGTTGACTTTATCAATTAATATTCGCATTTGGATGCTACAACGCTAGTTTTGCGTTTTTAATATTTTACAACATTTTGCACCAATCTAATTTTTTTGAAAATTTAAATAAATATTTTGACCTTGAATATGGACGGTGAATAGCCTTAATCTATCTACTCCCTCCGTCTCCAAATGATAGTCCGTTATGGCCTATTTTTAGTCCCAAATTGATAGTCCCATTTGTTTTTTTCAAGTACCATTAATATTAATTTTTTATCAAAATTCCCTCCAATTGCAACAATATTTGTGTAAATTTAACTTTCCCATGTAAATTATGTTTTTCAATGTACTTTTATTAGTTTCTCTCTCTACTATTTTACATACCCAATGTAAAATTATCTTTTCAATGTAATTTTACTACTCCCTCCGTCCCTTAATTACATTCCTCTTTGGAAATTTACACGGGAATTAAGGAGGGAAGAATAAGACAAATAACAATAATTAGATTATGCAATGGGAAGTACAAAGATAGAATAATTATTACTCATGACATGTCATCAATCCTTTGCAAAAAAAAGGACCAATCACATGCTCTAATTGAAAATTTTTAACCAATCATATTCATTGTAATTTGGCACATGGATTATGAGTGAGATTAGGAAAAGATGAGTGAGAAAGCATTAAATATAAAACAGAAAAAGAGAGTTGATTTATTAAAAAAAAAACTTACCAAAAATAGAAAGGAGGAATGTAATTTTGGAATACCAAAAATAGAAAGGAGGAATGTAATTTAGGGACGGAGGGAGTACTTTTATTTAAATTTCTTAATTCCCGTGATTTTTGTCCATAAGGGAGTATCATTTGGGGACGGAGGGAGTATAACAATGAGACATATACATGTGAATTGAGTAGGAAGTTCTATTTTAACTATTCTTTATTGTTAATTAAATTAAAGCATTTTACAATCAGATTATTATAATTTCTTTTTTGAAAAGATAATTATAATGTACTCCATAATATATAATATACCATGTAATTAAATTATTGGTTGTCATGGTCAACTTGCATTGCAGTCTTGTTTAAGTCTTTTACTTCCACTACTTCAAGTTACGGAGTATTATCCAATTAGCCATGCTAATATGATTGATAAAATCTGATGAACTGAGTTCATCAAACTGAAACCCAGAAAAAATGAAGAGGAAATTTAGAGAGGAAAAGAAAGAGAGAATTTCATTTCTGGAAAAAAGAATAGTAGAATATCCTTACAACAACCAACTGTAAGCATTAATAATAAAACAAAACTTCTAGAAGAAAAGTTTGTTATGAGAATAAAAGTTTGTTATGAAGACAGCTGAGCTGGCATCCAAGCTGGCAATTAAACCAAATCATAATCTTCAATACCCCCCCGCAAGCTAGGCATGGATTGAGAGTCAATCAATCCTAGCTTGGAACACAGGTAAGAATGTTGAGGGAATGACAGAGCTTTAGTGAAAAGATCAGCAAGCTGTTCTTGAGAAGGAGTGTAAGTAAGCTCGATTAAACCTTCCAAGACCTTTTCCCTTGTGAAGTGGCAGTCAATTTCTATGTGCTTCGTTCTTTCGTGTAGTACAGGATTCTTCCCAATCTGAATTGCAGAAAGATTATCACAACATAGCTTCACAGGCTTCAAAATACAGACATCAAGTTCCTGTAATAACCTCACTAGCCAAGTAATCTCTGACGAAGCTGCTGCCATAGCTCTGTATTCAGCTTCAGAGGAAGATTTTGAAACTGTTCCTTGTTTCTTCGACTTCCAAGAGATAGGAGAATTGCCTAGCAACATCACATATCCAGAAACAGATCTCCTGGTTTCTACACATGACCCCCAATCAGAATCTGAGTAGCCTTGTAAAGTTAGCTGAGATGACCCTTGTAAAAGTATGCCTTGACCAAGAGTTCCAGCTAAGTACTTTAGAACATGATGCAAAGCCTGAAAATGAGGAATTCTAGGCTCACTCATGAATTGACTAAGGGTTTGGACAGAATAAGCTAGATCTGGTCTTGTATGAGTAAGGAAATTCAATTTTCCCACAAGACTTCTGTAAAGAACAGGATCATGATAATGATCACCTTGATCCGAAGTTAATTTCAAATGAATAGGAAGGGGAGTCTTAGCAGCCTTAGACAGATCCATACCACATTCCTGAAGCAGTTCCTTAGAGAACTTCTTTTGAGTGAGAATAATCCCAGAAGAAGAGTGTGAAACTTCCATGCCAAGAAAGTAATTCAAGTGACCAAGATCCTTGATACTAAACACATTATGTAAATGAGTTTTCAGATCATTAATAAGAGAGATATCAGTTCCAGTTAGGATGATATCATCCACATAAACAGCAGCTATGAGTAAAATAGCTTGATCCCTAAAAATGAAAAGAGAAGGATCATTCTCAGCTTGCACAAAATTTTTCTTCTGTAGTTCAGCAGTAAGTCTGGCAAACCATTGCCGTGATGCCTGCTTTAATCCATACAAAGATCTCTTTAGTTTACAGACCAGATTATTAGGATTAGGAATACCTTCAGGCATTTTCATATAAACCTCCTCTGTCAACTCACCATGGAGGAAAGCATTATTAATGTCTAACTGAAACAATTCCCAGCCAAAACCAGCAGCTAAAGCAAGTAAACATCTTACAGTGGCCATCTTAATTACTGGAGAAAAAGTCTCAGCATAGTCCACCCCAAAAATCTGAGTATAGCCCTTAGCAACAAGCCTGGCTTTTAATCTTTCCAAAGAACCATCTGCTTTGAGTTTAACTTTGAAAACCCATTTGCACCCAATAGCCTTTTTGCCCTTAGGTAAAGGAACCAAATCCCAAGTATTATTCTTCTCTAATGCTGCAATTTCTGCTTGCATAGCATTAAGCCAACCCTGATCTTGTGAAGCTTCAAAGTAACTCTTAGGTTCTGTAACCTTGACAGTGCAAGCAATTAAGGACTGTAAAGTACTGGGAATGTCACTGAAAATAATCACATTACACCAATGCTTAGAGACAGAAGGAATAGTGACAAAATCCTTCATCCAATAAGGTTGTTTGTGTGGCCTAGAAGAATTTCTGACAGCAGAAATGGGTTGTGTGTTTGATGAAGAGGAGCATGTTTGGGAAGGTGTTCGAGGTGGTGATTGTATTTGAGTATGAACAGGTGACTGTGTTTGAGAAGATGGCTGTGTTTGAGGTGGTGAATGTATTTGAGAGGTGGGACTAAGATGAGGGTTAGGATCAGGAATGTGATGCAGAACAAAAGGCTCAGGTAAATCAGGAAATGTATGAAAATCAAGTGAGGTATTAAGGGGAAGAAAAATAGGCTTAGGTGTAGTGATGGTAGATGGATTAAGAAAAGGAAGATGTTTCTCAAAGAATTGCACATCTCTTGACACAAAAAACCTCTTTGTAGAAAGATCCATCACCTTATATGCTTTCTGATCAGGTGGATAACCCAAGAAAACACACTGAGTAGCCCTAGGATCAAATTTGCCTCTATGACTTTTTAAAGTAGAGACATAACAAAGGCACCCAAAAACTCTGAGATAATCCAAACAAGGTGTATGTCCATGGAGTTTCTCAAATGGTGTGCAAAAATTGATAGAGCTAAGTGGCATTCTGTTTATTAGATGAGTTGCTGTCAATAAACACTCACCCCAGAGAGAAATAGGAACATTTGACTGAAAATAAAGAGCCCTAGCTGTTTCCAAGAGATGCCTATGTTTTCTCTCAACCAAACCATTTTGTTGAGGTGTGTCAGGACAACTCTTTTGGTGTACAATTCCATTTTTCAGAAAAAATTGCAACATGGGACCCTCACATAGTTCCTTTGCATTGTCAGATCTTATACACTTAATCTGAGATGAGAACTGAGTTTTAACTATGACAGAAAAATGTTCAATGATTGAAACAGCATCATTTTTATGTTTCATGAGAAAAATCCAGGTGTGCCTTGAAAAATCATCAACTATGGTTAAAAACATATTACAACCATCATGAGTATGCACCTTATAAGGTCCCCAAGTATCTATATGAACTAGCTCAAAAATATGAGAAGTGACAGAAGTACTTAAAGGGAAAGAAATCCTAGTTTGTCTTGCTTGTGGACAAATTTGACATAAGAAATCATTATGAAGAGTAGAAGACACACTACCCCTAACATGATGTATCTTATTAAATGGCAAATGCCCTAATCTCAGATGCCATAGCTTGACATCCTCAGAATTTGACACAAGAACTGACTTATCAGAAACAACACTTCTCTGTATCCTGCTACTGTCATCTCCAACAGCATACAGTCCTGATTCCAATTTACCAAGAACTAGGGAATCCCCCTGAGAATGATCCTGGATCAAACATGTGTCATGAGTGAACGTAACATCACAATTTAGATCCTTACAGAGTTTATGTGTGCTTATCAAGTTAAAAGACAACCCAGGAACATGCAACACATTTCTCAGTTCTATGCCATTGTCAAATTTGACCACACCAACATTTTCTACCTTCACATGCTTACCATCAGCCACAGTTATGGTATTAGGCATATTTGTATATTTTTCATAAGAATGAAACAAATCTAGATTGGAACAAATGTGATCTGTTGCTCCACTATCCACAATCCATTTAGAATTCAAACAAGATACCAAACAAGTACCTGCAACATTGGCTGAGCTGTTAGTTGGATACACAAGATTCTGTGTATCCACAGACTCAGGATGAACAGATTGATTGTCCTGATTATGCATAATCTGCATCATCTTGCTGTAATCAGTAGAAGAAATATGAGCAGTCTCATACTCTTGATCTTCATCAATAGGATCATCACTGTAAACTATTGCAGCAATCTTCTTGCTTCTCCCTTTGAAAACACCTTGAGAAGATGGATAGCCATGTAATTTGAAACATCTATCAATTGAATGACCTGGAATTTTACAGTGATCACAAAAGAAAGCTGAATTCCTTCTGACAGGAGCAGAACTTGTCCTTCCTGCACCAAAATTACCAGAATAACCACCAGTGGTACTAGTCTGAGAAGGTCTAGTCCATGAACCAGGAACAGGAGGCCTGTAAGCAGGAGCTCTAGCCTGAATAGATCTATGCTCAGCAGAAAAAGCCATAGAATCAGTGATAGAAGCCTCTCTTTGCTTCTCATCCTGAATAAGAAGTTTATAAGCCATAGAAACACTAGGCAAGGGTTGCATCATCAGAATGTTAGTTCTAACATTAACATATTTGTTGTCCAATTTCATAAGCAATTGAACTAAACGCTCTTCCTGCTGTTGTTTAAGCAACTTCTGAGTAAGTTGACAAGTACAACCACTGCATGAACAAACAGGTAAAGGATTAACACCATTGATTTCATCCCAAATACCTTTGATTCGAGTAAAAAACTCAGCAATACTGCTCGATCCTTGAGATAAGTCATGTAATGACTGCTGTAATGTGAACAATTGAGGTCCAGAACTCTGTGAATAACGATCCTCGAGATCCTTCCAGACTTCTCTTGCTGTAGTGAAATAGATCACACTTCTAGCCAAATTAGAATCCAAAGAGCGAAGAATATAAGAGATAATCATCGCATTACACCTCTCCCAAGCATGAAAAGTGGAATCAGTAGCAAGAGGTTTAGGCAGAGATCCATCAATAAACGCCAATTTGTTCTTCGCAGCTAGCGCAATCATCATGCTACGCCTCCATTCATTATAGCATTCGCCAGAAAATTTTTCTGAAACAATAGGTAAAGCAGGATTCTCCGAAGGATGCAAATAATAGACACTACTAGGATCTTGAGTAAGAGCCGCCATTAAAGAGGATTTAAGCTTTAATCAACAGAAAAAAGTATAGAAAACGAGAAAACGAGCCAAAAAACTCAATCTAATCAGAAAATCGCAATCGAAAAACGAACAATCAATCGCTCAACAAAATCAACAAGAACAGAGAAGAAACAAAACGGAAGAGAATCAAAAAACAGAATCGAAATGCTCTGATACCATGATAAAATCTGATGAACTGAGTTCATCAAACTGAAACCCAGAAAAAATGAAGAGGAAATTTAGAGAGGAAAAGAAAGAGAGAATTTCATTTCTGGAAAAAAGAATAGTAGAATATCCTTACAACTACCAACTGTAAGCATTAATAATAAAACAAAACTTCTAGAAGAAAAGTTTGTTATGAGAATAAAAGTTTGTTATGAAGACAGCTGAGCTGGCATCCAAGTTGGCAATTAAACCAAATCATAATCTTCAATAATGATCATTCATTCTACTATTCCGTACCATGTAAGGTCAAGCATGCCTAATCTCTTTTCCCATTTTTTAAGATTAATTGACTTTAATTTAAAAAAAAAAATGGGGGGGGGGGGGGTGTTGTCAAAATTCAAACTTTGAGATAGTATGGGAATTAGTTTTAGGGAGTATTTATGGACATACATATCTTAAATAGTTTCTAAACATATATAATATTCAATTACTCATTAAAAATCGCTTATTTAAAAGCTCAAATGAATCGAATGAAGTGGAATTTTTTTCAAATACAAGACCATCGAAAAAATATTATTTAAAAAAATTCTATTTATTCGTTCATATTTTACCACACTAAAGGATAGAAAAAATTTATTGAACCTAAATTACAAGAAAAGTCTTTTTTAACTGAGATATTACAACTAAATTAAAAGAGTAAAGCATATGATTATAAGAAATGTTGTATAATACGGAGTAACTATTAATTCCGATTAGACAAAGATGACTTCGGGTCATCATGCACTGACACAATAACTCACTTGCACGAGGAAGAAGAAGGAGGTTCGCACACAGCGGGACTTGCTGTACTCCAGCTGCCCTGTTAGATAGAAAGAAAAGGAAACCCCAAAGACGTCCGATATCTAATATCCGTGGTCATTAAAGTCAACAAGAAACCCATTATTTTTTAGCAATTGGGCTATTGTTTTTGTATTGTGGTAGGAAAAAAGTGGGGGGAAATGGAAAGAAAACATCCGCCGAAATATGTAAAATGTGTGAATGAACATGTTCTGACCACGTCCACAACTTTCCACCATCACCGTACCATGATGTGATCCGTGTGGATCCGCTTTCAAACCCCCATTTTTTACTAATTTTGTTTTTTTTTTCTACGAGTACAACATCAAAAGATTTTGGAGTGCTATAGATCTTCTAAAATAAAAGGAAAAAAAATTCTTGGTTTCAGCTCTAAATAATTGCTTTTTTATTATTTACTTTTTACGAAATAATTGGTTCATTAGGCACGTTTATCTTTACGTCATTTTAACTATTGCTTCGTAATATTTTTAATTATTATGTCGTAATGTCTTTATTTATTACTGTAAGATGTAAAAAGTTATTATTTTCTTCGCATAAAGTATATATATAAGATGAATCGAACAAAAATATTACATAATTATGTAGTTTTTTAAGTACAAAACAATACGGAGTATATAAAGATAATCAATGTAGGTTATGTTTATAAACTAAATTTGAAGTATAACTCTCTCTATATTTTTTAACGTCATTTTCATTTTCATCATACTTAGGGCCTATTATCTTCAGCTTAATTTCAGTTCCTAATTTCTTTCTCTCATAAATAGCTCAGTTTAGTTCAGTTCAACACAGTTCAGTAAATCAGAACAGACCTTTAGTTTATCTTGATTTGTAGTTGCAATAGTTCAACTGTGTTCATACATACTAGTTTTGTACAATACGTAGTAGCTTTACATAATTTTACAAAAAACAGCTCTACATACTTTAAGCATTAAAAATTACTCCGTAATAACTAATAAAATAAAAATAATAATAAAACAAAAGGTTTAAAAAACCGATTGAATTATGATGAGAGATCTTTCTCTTTACCTTAATAAATAAATAAATAAATAATAAATAATAATAAAAATAAAAATATCTCCTCAAAAAAAAAAAAAAAAAAAAAAAAAAAAAAAAAAAAAAAACCATTAAAAAAACCAAGGGAATACGAATATCAACATGGTCTCAGCCTCACGCACGTTGACGAACCAACAAAGGTCCAGGAGAAAGAGTGAGTCAGCCATTTAAGCTATCTTTCACACCAATGAAATTCTCTGGCAACTGATACTTCCACATTTCCTATCAGTCAATTGCCCTAGGCCACATATATAAATTAATCATATTACAAACCTTTTATTTATAATAATATAATCACTCTGTCTGCGTAATTTTATTATTTCAATCGTCCCTATTTTGTTGCCTTTTTTTTTTTACATCATATTTTCTTTGCCGTGTTGTTAACGTAAGATTTTGTTAATCTCTTCCTATTGTATGATTTAATTATACGAGTATCATTTTATTATTGTAAGGGTCTGTTCTCATTGATTGAACTCAGCTGAACTGAACTGAACTGAACTCAGCTGAACTGAACTGAACTGACTGAAATGAATATTTTATAAGAGAAGGAAATTAGGAGCTGAACTGAACTGAATTGAGCTGAACTGAACTGAACTGAATTTCAATGTAAGAGAACAGGCCCTAAGTGTATAAAAATGAAGATTTTTTTTTGAGGAAACCGCCGAGCTACTGCTTATATTAATTGAGGGACAACTTGTCCGAGAATACATACGGAGAGATCTCTATAGGACATATCGATCCATATATAAACTTAAAAATATATTTTAAAGACCGTGAAAAATTTAATGAACAAAAAATATGGACTTAAGGAGTAAGTATGAGTGCGTAGTACCACTATGTAATGACATCTATGTAATGACATAATGTCATTTTGTTTGTGTAGTTGTGGGTCTCTCTTTTTTGATGCCCTCTTGTTAATCGCTTGTTAGATTGCCTTCAATCTCATTTATGAATAAATATATTTTATCAATATCAACTTAATAAATTTAATTGTAGTGGCGCATAGTGTTTAATATTACGAATCGAATTATATCTACTATTTTGACCCTATTATTTTTCGTAAGTCTAAACTAAAAAACTACTCATTCCGTTTTTTTTTAATTGACTTGTTTTAATTATCACGTTTTCATATATCATGCTTGTCAATGCAGATTTTAATTATCAAAATTTAAATTCTCCATAAGTAAAATTATAAAAGTTACATATTATGATGTTATAATTAAAACATATTCATGATAGATCTTGATAAAATTAAATCGTCTTAATTTTTTTTTTTCCTTTCAAAAAAAAAATTAAGACGATTTAATTTTATCAAGATCTATCATGAATATGTTTTTGAGTTTTTCCTTAGATATAATTTGTGAAAGACGGTCAAAAGGGGGTGATGAATAAAGCGGGTCAAGTAACAAATAACGAATGAACTAATGAAGTATTATACTAGCATTATAAATCAGCTATCAACATAAGTGTGACCCGCTAGCTTGAAGTAAGTTCAAGTTTGAGTAGATTTGGATTTTCCCGGCATAAAACATGTTTTTCTAGGCCCAGATTGTGATTTTTAGGCTATTTTAGTCTTAAGACATGATGACCTAAGCCAATACAACTCAACCAGATTAAGCGAGCTTATTTAGGCTGGTATGAAGTTTTAGGCATCTCTTTAATCGACCAAAACAATCCCCATCGATCATATTCTATATAAAGTGTGGCCTTCTTGTATCACCTCTAACTGTATCGACTTTGATAATTAAAAATACACCAATTTTATTTTGTCATATTACATTACGATGCATTATCGTGGCCCAGGCTGACACCCACAATAACATGTTAAATTTTTTGTCTACACTTCGATGTCTATATGATCATTAAGAAAAACCCCTAATGAATCGTGTCGTGATTTTTCCATCTTTACTCTTAGGAGCTAAACTAAATAGATTGAAGCTGAACTAAACTAAACTAAACTAAATTGAACTAAAATTAAGCTGAAGTGAACAGTCCCTTATACTCCGTACTAACTACTTGTATTCATTAATAGCAAACCTACCCTATAAGCAGGCAATTGAACTTGAAAAGTGCAACTAACTATTATACACATCATTTTCAAATTCCAGCCACCTTATTTTAATGTTGCTGGACTGATTTCCGGCCACTTTAAACTAGTAAAAACTTTATTACTTACAGGAACTCAACTGGAAATATCCCAAAAACCTAAAAAAACAGAGAACCCAATTTATTTTATTTTCTTCCCCTTTTCTTGAAATCAGTGTATTCATACATACACGTTGATTATAACCTTATGCTATAAATAACACCATTATCTCCATTAAAAGAGCAAAAATACAAGAAACAAGAGGGGCAACAACTAGAACAAGGTCCTCAAATTTTGCTGTACTTTACCATATTTTTGTTATCTAAAAATCTGAAATCTCAACTTGTATAGATTTTGTGGTACACTAAAAACCCAATATTGTGGCAGAAATTGCACCTTATATTATCTCTTCAAACCCTTGAAAAATATTAAAATCTCGTTCAATTTTCTCTCTCCTCAAAAACCCTTAAAAAATCCCTCCCATTTTTTGTTGGGAGGGTATTCTGAAAGTATCCTTAAAAAAAAAAAGCTTCGAACTTTTCCATAACAATGGCGAGTTGGGTACTCTCAGAATGTGGTTTAAGGCCTCTTCCTAAAACCTACCCTAAACCCAGAACAGGGTTTTCCTCAAATTTCAATAACAATCCCTTAAAAATCAAAACTTCCCCTGTTTTTTCCCCTGTTTTTTCAGATCTGAAATCAATTTCTTGTTGTTCTAATTCTAGAGAGAGAAAGTGGGAGGTTAATGTTAGTACCCCATTAAGGGTATCTAACCCACCTCCAATTGAAGAAGATAATGATGAAAATAATGATAAAATTATTGATGAATTTAATCCTGGTGCACCACCTCCATTCAAATTGGCAGATATTAAGAATGCAATTCCTAAACATTGTTGGGTTAAAAACCCTTGGATTTCAATGAGTTATGTTTTTAGGGATATTGCTATTGTTTTTGGATTAGCTGCTACTGCTGCTTATTTCAACAATTGGATTGTTTGGCCTCTTTATTGGATTGCTCAGGGTACCATGTTCTGGGCTCTCTTTGTTCTTGGTCATGACTGGTAAGTTTTTTTAGTTTTCATTATGTTTCATGCTTTTTGATTTTTTTCGGGTTCGTTCTAGGACACAAATAATAGGTCTTGTATACAACGCGCGTATTGTGTAGTACTCTATGTAATGGGATTGACTTAGTCGTCTGGAATCACATAAAAGTTACCCATTTGCAAAATTGAGATTTATGTGATTTGAAGTGACAAATGCCAATTGATTCTTTGCTTGTGATGGGGGTTGTTGTGATGTTCTAATTTTAGTTTTAAAATATGTTCTTCTTGATAATGTGTGTTAATGTAATTATATTTTTTGTTGCATGTAATTGCAGTGGACATGGAAGCTTTTCTAATAATCCAAAGCTTAATAGTGTTGTGGGCCACTTGCTTCACTCTTCAATCCTTGTTCCTTATCATGGGTGGTATGTTAATTTGCTGATTAATTGTAATTTTAATTTATGTTTTAGACTATTTTATGATTAAATTATGTTTGATAATATGAATTATATGATGATCATTAGTCTGAAACTGAAATTTACAACTTTTTTATGATTATATAGGAGAATTAGTCATAGGACTCATCATCAAAACCATGGGCATGTTGAGAATGATGAATCATGGCATCCAGTAAGCTTGTTAAACTCTTCTGTCATGTTATTGCCATTTTTCTGGGGTAGTTTGTGGTTAATTAATTATATTGTGCTATATTTCAGATGTCTGAAAAACTGTACAATGGTTTGGACTATATGTCCAAGAAGTTAAGGTTCACTTTTCCATTCCCCTTGCTTGCATACCCAATTTACTTGGTAAGCCTTGAATCCAGCATGGTTTTAGCTTTGTGTCCATTTCACATCGATTGATCGATATTTGCTGCATTCGTTATACCAATTTGGTGATTGATCTTATTGCAGTGGGTACGAAGTCCTGGAAAATCAGGTTCACATTATCATCCGGGTAGTGATTTATTCACTCCAAGTGAGAAGAATGATGTGTTAACCTCCACAGCTTGTTGGACAGCAATGGTTGCATTGCTTGCTGGTTTATCTTTTGCCATTGGTCCTATGCAGGTGCTCAAGCTCTATGGTGTTCCCTATGTGGTGAGTTTTGAAGTTTTATCTCGAATTTGTGCTCTTATTACCTAAACAGTTAATGCATAATTGAATGTATTGAATTAGTCATGTTGTGTTTGACACAATTGCTGCTCAATTCAGATTTTTGTTATGTGGTTGGACTTGGTGACTTACTTGCACCACCATGGACATGAAGACAAACTTCCTTGGTACCGTGGACAGGTATGTTATAGGTTTAATAAGCCTTCTAATGTTAGTAACTCTAAGATTTATTGTTGAAGACTTGGAAGTTTGTTAAACATCAGTATTTAGGATGTTTATATTGAAAGTCTGATTGATCTGCTTGTTTCATTGAGTAGGAATGGAGTTACCTTCGAGGAGGGCTAACAACAATTGACCGTGATTATGGATGGATCAACAACATCCACCATGACATCGGAACTCACGTCATTCATCATCTTTTCCCACAGATTCCACACTATCATCTAATTGAAGCAGTGAGTATCCTTTTCAAACAGCCTAATTAGTTTGGCTTTGTTTACGTTTGTTATTTTTTCTGACGTTTGGTCTGAATCTGTTTTGCAGACAGAGGCAGCAAAGCCGGTTCTTGGAAAGTACTATCGCGAACCAAAGAAATCTGGACCTCTTCCATTTTACTTACTTGATGTTCTCTTGAAAAGCTTTAAGAAAGATCATTATGTTAGTGACACTGGGGACATTGTCTACTATGAAACAGACCCAACTCTGTAGTCTGACAGATTCAAGTGACTGCAAAGACAATGAACCCGGTGAATGTATTGAAGGTGCAAGCAGGAGGGATCCAATTAGATTTGTGATTAATCACGACTTGTGTAGTAGCAGCCTCGAACTGTATCCTAGTTTGTCCTCCCTAAGAACGGTGAGGAGGGCATAGGACAGATGCCTCAGATGGATTACTATCGCTGTACTGATCACGGTGCAAAATTTGGATAGAGGGGGTGGGAGATAAGGGGATTAGGCAAATTATATTCATAATATATGAGTATAATTGTGTTTATTGTTTTACTTCTTTTTAATCAGTCTGTATCATACATTATCTGCAGTTTTTTTGTATAGATTATAAGGGACTCCAATTTTATAGTAGTAGTAATATGCAAGTTTTGCATATTATTTTACTACCCCAATAAACATGAAAGGTGCTCATATTTTTCCCTGAACACAGCTTCTTGCAATCCTAGATCACTCCTATGATATGTATTTTAAGCATATCACTGTTATACAAAGTACAATCTAAGCAACTTGGTTTAGAATATGACTGATTATCTGGTGTTCTGCCAACAATTATACTCCCTTCATTTCCAAATAAAAATCTCATTTCACCCCTAAAAACGATATTCCTTTTTAAAAGTTTTATTTAATATTTGTGTGTTACTTGTGTTTCTATTCATTTTTAATCGAACAAACGTAACAATCTAACTTTTTTTCACTCGCTTTTGATATTTTGTTTATATTTACCTTTAATCAACAAGTATCTTATTATGCTTCAAAAAAAAAAAAAAAAAAACAAGTATCTTATTATTTTAATTTTATTTATTCACCTTTCTGAAAATATATGAAAAAGGTAAAACAAGATTTTTTTTATCAAGGGATGGAGGGAGCATATCACTTTTCATTGCCGAAAAATGAACAGCTTATTGGTCCATTAATTGTAAGACTAAACACTAAAAGGGTTGTTGAGGTCATATTAAAATAACAATATTCATCATTAACTAAGCATTTAGGAAATGTCAATTCTAATAAACATGCACATGGATAATGCAGTATCTAACCAACCAATGATGCTTGTTCCTACATCACAATGTGATGCACTTCGGACTGTTTTCTAGTGAAAAACAATTGGCTATTGTTTTTTCAAAGGGTCATAAGAACAAATTTATTCACTTTGGCCTTGTTTGGCAATTAAGTTTCAAGTTTAGCAATAATAAGTTAACTACCTAGATGTTTGCATTATAAATTAGATGATTTGAGAGTGAGGGATAGCTCAAGTGGTTAGAGCTTCCCTTCCGATTCCAGGAGATCTTGGGATCGATTCTCACCCCCGCCCTTGTGGCTCTCTAAACACCAAAAAAAAATAAAAATAAAAATAAAATAAAATAAAAAATAGATGATTTCCTTTTTGTTGAAGCAAATTTTGTTTATAAATAAGCTTGTTCAATAGCAGTTAGCTGATTGTTAAAAGCTGATAAATACGAATATGTGATAGTGTGACTGTATTATAGGCAAAATTGTCTTTTACAAATCCACATTAGAAAAGTAGAATACCTCTTTAAAAATAATCAAAAGTTTCATCTCAATCCTCCTTTTACTAAATACTCATACGGTCATACCTCATTTAGAGGTTTTGACTATTCAAAACGACAACTCTATAAACACCACAAACTCTAATTACCAAACAAGGCGGAATACTCACATTACACATAGAACAAGTTTCACACTTTGGTTCATCATAGGTTACAAATTACTCCGTACATAGTACAGTAAGAATTACTTACTGTTTGCCAAGGTTGTGCTGATGGTGATAGAGATACAGCCTGACAGAGTCGCAGGTAGGTAAATTGGTCAGAACTGGCCTAAAGAGGCCCTTCAAACTGGACCACACCTTAACTAGTTCGGTCCAAAATGGGCCCTTTTTCTTTATTTTTCTTTATATATTTATAGTGTACTGTCCTTAAATTTTTTTTTGACGGTATTGTCCTTATTTAAGATCTCATTTCTCCCCAAGATTATGTTCTTAAATACTGTATAAAGTCTTACTTCACCTATATTTATTCTCTTTATTCATTGATTTATTTATTTTTATTCACTTAATAACCAATCAAACTCATTATCTTGATTTTTATTACAGGGTATTTACTTTTAACCAATCAAGCTCCATATTATGTTTACATAAAATCGCTTCAAAAAAAAAAATTGTTTACATATAATCAACCAAATTCTAATATCTATTTATTTATATTCTTTTTAAATTCATCTTTTTAAAACCTTGTGTAAAAGTCAAATAAGACTTTTGACGAGAATAGACTATAAGTATGACTGTGTGAGTATTGACGTGATTATATTACCTTTCGTGAAAATTACAAATGAGGTTCTGTATTTATTGATCCCTTGATTAATTGTTATGCATTTCTTTACTTCACAAAATTGGAGTACCTTATCAAGTTCCTTCACGAGCATGACATTTCCAATTACGGCAAGTATCCTTATAACTGTTAATAACTTACAAGAAAAATAATGATAAATAAATGTATTATAAGTCAAATAATTCAATAATTAGTTTTTTTTTTCCCTTTTTCTTTTTTATAAGAAAGCCAAGTGGCTATTAGATGTTATTATTAAATTATTAAAAGCCGTACAAAAGTCTACAACAACAACGTTAACTATAATATCAGGAGTACTCCAAAGTCCCAAGTCTCAAATTAAACTCTCGTAGAAAAATCATTCATGTTAAGGTTTGCCATTACGGTTGATCTCCGATCCCTAAATTTAGGAGAAAACACAAAGCATTCAAAATTACAAGTTAACGAAAAACTCTCTCGCAAATGACACTAAAAAATAATTAATTTTTTAAAGTTCATTTCAATATTAATTTCAAAAAGGTTTTGTGTGAGACCGGACTCGTGTGAGACCGAGCTCAATAACAAAAGTCCAATAAAAAGGCGCGGGCTAACTAAACCCGATCGCAAGGCCCGCAGCACCAAAAACATGATAGTAGACTCACGTGAGTCCGTCTCACCCAAAACTTTACCTATTACTTTATAATGTTTTCTTATTATTTTGACTGTTTTTAGATTAAACTTTACTCTTAATATTCTTTTTTCCCCCCCTTAAGAATTTATACTTCTTCATCCCTCACTTCAAAAATTTGGAATTTGAAGTATGGCAAGTACCCTTTTAAATTTTAACATATACCACGTAATTTTTTTTTTTTTAAATTTTTGTTTTTAATAGATGTAAACTACATATTTACTTGTAAATTAAAAGTTTATAAGTTATTTAAAATTTCAAAAATTAGCATATATGGCACCAATTACAATATTTGATACCCTAATTGATATTTGCACTGTTAGATTATGTTGTAATTAAGATAATTCTTCTTTTGGAGATGGATGTGGGCAAGGGCCAAGAGGAGTAATGGAAGGAGTAGAAGGTTGTGAATTTGTGATGGTGACTAAGGGCGTGTTCGGTGCTAGCTTTTGACTAAGGCGCTAGTATGGTGGAATATGATAGACTTAATATGTTGATTTATCATAAGGCTAGATGCCAATACATCCTTTGTTGCTTTTGCTTCTCCCAACATTAAGTAAGCAAGTCTACATATAGTTATTTAAATGTTTACTTTATAGTAAAGTAAAGCAGAATACATAAATTTTGCAATCGAAGTTTCGAAAATAATGTTTGTGCTTTGATTTATTCTACATAAATTAGAAACTCATCAAAGTGTATTACTCCGTATATAGTAATGAAATTGCTTTGAAAATGAAAGATTGATATTCAAATTCCAATGACATATATATAAAGATACACCATCTATTTCACCATGGAAAGTAAGTGTCTCTATTTCACAAATTAGGGTTCATAGTAACCGTATGAGGCCTTTGCTAAATTTAGACAAGAGGGCATAAAACTTTCACACGTTATTTAATGATGTTTGCAGTTGATTTTATAGGTAGACGCAATTTATGTTCACTATATTTCGGGAGCAATTTGGGGTACACTAAGTGTACAAAGGAATCTTGTACACTACTATCCCATTGGTTGAAAGGGAATCTTTTGTTTTTGTGGGCCACCCTCATTTTCATTTGAATTTCAAACCTTATTTTTTAAATTTTAAATTTTGAATTTCAAACTTATCAAACCTTTCAACTACCTAAATTAATATAATATATAATCCCAAAAAAATTATCTCTGATTTTTTCCCCTCATTTTTTTCTCTCTCCTAAATCTTTTTTCTCTCTCCTAACTTTTTTCTTTGTCCAAACTTTTCTTTCTCCATAACAAATGAAAATCACCGAATAAATCTTACATTCTTAATTTCTTCATGCAATAATTTGACCCCTGCGATTTTTACTGATTTCTCCGGTGAATATTTAAACGTCATTGGTCAATTTTATTTTTGCTTCCTGTTATTTTCGGCCGTACTTGCGGTGGGTTACAATTATTAAAATGAATTTTAATAATGATACTTATGAAGAATAAACTTACTTGAATACAAGTTTGGTTGATGTTTCAAAAAAAAAAAAAAGGAACTACATGCTGTAAGTTAATTAATTTGATTAATGTTGATGTTGTAATATTTTCATAGAAATTGTTCCTGGAAATCGGTTTAATGTTTGCTGCCGAAAATTGAAATTGGACACACAAAAATTTCCCAAAATTGTAATTGACATCAAAGTTTCGCCGGAATTGTAGTGAGAAACACCAAAGTTTCGTCGAAATTGCTATAGATACATTTTAATAAATAAATTTCTTTTAACATAATGAATCTGTTGATACCCATTAGTCCAATGGTTTAGAATACATTTTTCGTGTGCATATGTCTACAAAATACCACAGTTCAAAGGTACATATTTTTGGTTTAACTTTTCAATTTTACAGAATCAAATCTAATTTTAAAATATCAAAATAACAAAAATATAGTTTTTATTTTTTTATTTTATTTCTGTGAAGGAAACAAACTTATACCTTTGTATTTAACTTTTTTTATATTTAATAACTATTTTTATTTTTCTACCAAGAATTAAAAAAGTATTTTAAAAAGTAAAAAAATTTCAAATTTGAGAAATGTAAAAAGAGAACTTATTCAATTAATAATATATATTAATATGTAATCCAATGAATGTGCTGATACCCCTTAGTCCAATGGTCTAAACATTATCAAAATAGCATAATATCAAAAGCCATTCAGTGTTCGAACCTTGCGACCTTGAAAAAAAAACTTTTTTTTTTTCAATTTTAAGAAATCATATTGTATTTTAAAATATCAAAATAACAAAACATACTTTTCTTTTTATTTCTTTGAAGGGAACAAAGATATACTTTTAGATGTGTAACTAATCTTTAATAACTACTTTTTTTCTATAAAAAAATATTTTCCAATTGTCTAATAAAGAAACTCCTTGAGTTATGATGGATAGTCATCTTGTGTTCGAATCTTGTGGAGGTACAAAAGAAACACATTTTGCTTTTTATTTTTTAAAAATTTTCATTTTAAGAATCATTTTTGTATTTAAAAAATCATAACTAATTGTTATCAATACAAGTTTAAAGGAAGCATATTTGTATATATAAAAAGTCAAAACATACACCATATTCGAAGTGAAAAAAAAAAACAAATAACTTTTTTATTTTAAATGTTTTGCATGTAAATTATTTGTATAATGTGTCCAATCAATTATTTTCGGGCATAATTTTTTTTCTAAAAAATAGAATTTTAAATGTTTTGCATGTAAATTATTTGTATAATGTGTCCAATCAATTATTTTTGGGCATAATTTTATTCTATAAAATAGAATAAAATAATAAGCCGGGAAATTTAGTCTAATAGATGCACTATAAAAATTAATTTGTTTTCATCCAATGTATGTGTTGATACCCCATAGTCTAGTAATAAACAAACCCCTTGAATGACTATGGATAGTCGTCCTGTGTTCGAATCTTATGGAGGTATAAAGAAACACGTTTGATCTTTTATTTTTGATAAATTTTCATTTTAAGTATCATTTTGGTATTTAAAAACTCTAAAATAATTAATATCAATTTTAAAAGAATCATATTTGTATTTGTAAAATCAAAACTTACACCGTATTTCAAAGTCATGAAACTTATTGGAACTTTGTAACACCTTATCAAACTTATTATACCTTATTGAACTTATCAGACCTTACTAAACTTATTTGAGCTTATTATTCCTTATTGGACCTTATTAGTACGGGTATCCATCATTCGGAATAAAATTTGAAATTTAATCAAATCAAAACTGAATTATTAATTCGGATCAAATCCGAACTTTAAATTGAATTGGATTGGATTGAAATTTTTTAAAATTCGAACGTTTGAATTGGATTGGATTGACCTTGTTTGAATAAAAAAACGAAATAAATTAAATATGAAATCGTTAGTTTATGAATAAGTATTGTTAATATAATCATGCTAAACTATGATTATAATTATTACTATTTATCATGTAACCTAACTACGTTTTCAGTACTTCTATTAATCGTGTACAACTATACTTTTAAGAATTAACTTTTTATTATTGTATTTTTAATTTTATTTTCGCATTAGGCCCAAAATATTTGTAACGTATTTTAATTTGCACTCTTGTATCGATTCCAAATAACCAAATTTTAAATCGGTTTGAATCAGAGTGGATTTGGTGAGGAATTCCAATCAGGTTGGATTTTATACTTGAAAATCAAAATTTATTTCAGATCGGATTGGATTTGGGCTAAATTCAAACCAAAAACCGAATGGACACCCCTACTAATTAGAAACAAAAACATATTTCCTCCGTTTCTTTATAGTTGCAACACTTCCTTAAAATGAAAATGTCACAATAGTTGCAACACACCATAAAAAGAAGGTTTTTATGGTGAAAATTGTATTATTACCTTAGCTTTAAGTAAAGCACATGGCCCACTTAATTATACTTAAGTGTATTATATAGTATAACATGTGAGGTTCACATTTCTTAAATAGCGTGATAAAGTGTGTGTAGCAACTACAAAGAAACGAATGAAGTAATACTTATATATTCAAATATAAGATGCACCCAACTTATAATAAATATAACCCATGTTTATGGATATGATTCCAGCAATACAAAAACAATTATATTAATTACCAAATGATTAATTTACATAGTTCCCTTTAGTGGATGTATTTTGAATATGATGAATTTAACACATGTATGATTTCAAACCAAACTTAAATAAATAAAAACTAACTTAGTAATTGATAACATAAAATTTATATAAAGAATATTTACAATTTACCTCTCTGTTAATACATATTATTAAAACAAAAAACTTTCAATTTAAACTTCGTGGTAATATATAAAACGTACAATTATAAGTTACTAAATGAATAACACGTTTTTTTTAAAAAAGAAAATTTAAACAATAGAAGAAATAAACTAGAATTAACATATCAAATAAAAGAAATCATTACAATTTATAAAAGCAACTGATACATCTATTAACTAATCCATTTAGAAAGTGATGCACATAACATAACAAATATTGTACAAAAATTTTTACTAACACATATTCTTGTTGAAATACATAATTTAATTAAATTAACCAACAACATACAACACCATTATCCTAACATTTATAGCCCAATAAAATTTTATCCCTAAACCCTTAACCCAACCCTAAGAACATTTATATGCAACAGTTTTCATCATAATATATTAATAAGCATCCTATTAACATTTAAGGAATCATATTATCTTTAATAGAATCATACAATATATTTGACATAAATATAAACAGTATAAATAAATAAATAAATAATACAATAACATATGTGCTGATACCCCTTGGTGTAGTTGGTGGATGTTTTCCTATTATACATAAGTGATCCGTGTTCGAATCCAAACTACACCAATTTTTTTTTTTATTTTTTTTTTGGTTTTTTTTTTAGTTTTCATTCACATAGTAGCCATAAATACTATGTATCCAAGTTTAAATTAGATTTTAAATACTAATGATATATACTAATTATTAATAAAACAATTTGAGTCATGATTGATTTAAATTCAGCGTACCAATTATTATTATTATTTTTGTTTGCATTTTATTATTCATTCATCTATTAGCCATAAATAGTAATGTCCTAATAAAAATTAGTAATTTTACATACATACTAATGTTACCAATCGTCAATAAAACAATTCGAGGTCTGATATTTCTTCAAATATGAAATTATGAGTCTCCCACTACAAAACCAAAACCATTCCGTATTTCTGAGCATCAAATTCCATAATACAACATCTTTCCAATTTAAACAACATCAAAATGGTATTAACAGGATTAATATAAATATTTTTTTACTGATTCATATTTGATTCATACATATACAAATATTTTTTCAAAGACATACATATGGCAAAACCTTATAAATTCTTCACCGCTTGCAAATTACATACCCACAGCCGGAGTACGACTGGCTTTTTCTTCTCCGTTTGACCGATTATGAGAACCATGTTCATTTAAATTGTTAATTAACCTCAACCACTTCATTACCAATGTTATGAACCTCAACTTCTTCATTTAGATCGAATGTCATTGTTGCTTCTTCTTCTGTTACATCGTTTGATTCTGCATCTCACAGAGCTAATCACATTGTTTATCACTTCATTAAGATCAATCTTCAAACGAGGGGACAGGTTTTCACTTTCCATTTCACTGCCACAATAACAAACACACTACTGTATTTTATCTCTGATTCTACAAAATAAAAAAAGATCTTATAAAATAATATTTTAATTTAATATTGACAAAATGATCCTATGTATTAAAAACAGATCCTACACAATTATTGACAGCAAATAAACCTCGATTCCATTGAATTTTTGCTTCCATTACAATGGTACCCAAAAATAGTTCTTCAGTTAAATAACATTTAACATGAAACAATTATAAAATTCACAAAACCAAAGCAGCATACAAAGCAATCTATTAATCTAAACGATTTTCCCTTTCAAATCAATTGTTATAAAATTTCTAATCTTTACCCAAAATCAATTTCTTCTAAATCAAACAATGAAAACCCTAAATTATCAAAACGTCAAATTAGGAAATTTAAATGAAATTATTCAACAACAAACAAGATTACCTGCGAATACTTGTAATTGATTGCCGAAATTAATATCCACACTTGAATAGTTTCTTCACAATTCATTCCCTTATTCAAATTGGATGTGTTCTTTACCAAGGAATTTTGGGGGAGAAGATGGGAAATTTTGATGCTTAATTGGAAAATTAATGGTGTATTATTCATTAATGGAAGCATTTTGGCGCCCATTGAAAATTTTGCCCCTCACCTTCCTCACAATGGAGCTAAATCTGAAAATTTTGCCGCTCTCCTTTCCCTCTTCTTTTTTTTCCTTTCCCTCTTCTTTTTTTGTTTCCATAATTACATTGCTGAGTTGGCGTTTTTTTATTGGTGGTGTACAAAAGGAATCTTGTACACTTAGTGTCCTCCTAGCCTTTTACCTATATTTCCATGAACAAACAATTCAACGAATTTTAGGCTAATAGCTTTTTAATGCAATTTTGTTATTGCATATTCAATGCACATTAATCGCAAAAGTTAAACTACTAAGACCAAATCAATCCGTCCCATACACTTCCTTTCAAAAAAAAAAAAAAAAAAAAATCCGTCCCATACACTTATAGACTCATAGCCATGTGGCTCTTATAAAGTTGATTTTTTTTTATTTTTTTTTTATTTTTAATTTTTTTTACTGTTATTTTTTTGAGACCTCTTAAAAAGTTGAATTAGTCACAACATTTTTTGTTTGTTTTTGTTTTACTTGTATACAAGTAGCAAATTGCAAAGGGTAGCGTTGTACACGGAATTCGACCTCAAAGGGTGTGATAAAATTCATATTTTGTAAATAAGTTTTTTATAAAAAAAAAAAAATACAATGTATTTAGTTTATTACTGGCATATGGAGTTTTTCATTTAATTCATTGTAATACTAAATGTATAATCAATTAATCATATATTGAAATTAGTGAATATATACCCTAATTAGAGCTGCGCCGCCTGAGCATGGTACAAGGTAAGACAAAATTTTCCCTCATAAGCTCGACACATCATGAAAAGCCCCTATAGGTTATGGGTTGTATAAAAACATCATTTTAAAATTTGACACTAACTAACACAACACAATGGTTTAACCACATAAATTAACACGGTACGACCTTGCGTGCTTAACATACCTCGATGAGCCGACACATGGGCTTGCATGTCCAAACTCATGTCCACATATATACCTAACTTTAAACCTTATTTCTCAGAGTGATACTAGGAGAGGAGAAAACCTGCCATATGTTGCTTGAGCCGCCAGGAGGCCAGGGTTATGGACACTTATACATACTATGGCTCATCTAATAAATTTAATTTTCCCAATGTTATAATAATAAATCGTTACAATTGTACACTTGTACAATTCATATACTTAAGCTCTCAAATTGAACAGCTATGATTCCTCAAAAGAAAAAAATTAAAGAAAAAATAATTTGAGAGGAAAACAGAAAATGACATTAGGAATCCCTTATCGTGGGGGAATTAGTAATGCAAAAATAAAATGATAAATATAAACAACTAAAACTCCATAAATGCCAACAACTGTCAGAAATGTCAGTATAAATTGTCATGAAACCTTAATTCTTAATTCACATAAATTTCATTTTTTGGTTTTATATAAGAGAATCTAAGAAAGGAAATCGGAAATCTCTCTTTTTACATTTACAAAAAAAAAATATACTTATATATTATACTTGTACCTAGTTTTAATTAGTAGCCGAATATTAGCATATGCTAGTTCATACAGAAAAAATGCTGAAAAACAATGAAAAAGATGTAAACTTTAATGGGGTTTTTGAAGAATTTAATCCAGGTGCACCACCTCCATTCAAAATAGCTGATATTAGAAATGCAATTCCTAAGCATTGTTGGGTTAAAGATCCTTGGAAATCTATGAGTTTTGTTGTTAGAGATGTTGTTGTAGTTTTTGCATTGGCTGCTGTTGCTGCTTACTTCAATAATTGGTTTTTATGGCCTCTTTATTGGATTGCTCAGGGTACTATGTTTTGGGCTCTCTTTGTTCTTGGTCATGATTGGTGAGTTTTTTTACTTTTATTGTACGAGTTCGGGGTACGTGCCCCTCTTCGACCCCAGAAAAAGGGTTCATTGTTGTTTGTCTGTTGCATTTTTTTTATACCAAAGTAGCAAAAATAGTACGTATATTTTGGAAAAAGGTTGTATTAAATGTCAATTGGTTGTAAATGATTACAATGTAGGTTGTTGTGATATCCTAATTTTGCTTTGCTTTGGTTCTATTTTTGTTGTGGAATATGTTCAATGTTGATATAATGTGAGTAATTTTTTGTTGTTGTTGTTGTTGTTGTTGTATTTGACAGTGGACATGGAAGTTTTTCTGACAATCCAAAACTAAACAACATTGTGGGCCACTTTCTCCACTCTTCAATCCTTGTTCCATATCATGGATGGTATGTCAATTTTGTTTGTTTAGATGTAAAGTTGTAAA
This sequence comes from Chenopodium formosanum, assembly GCA_024500155.1. Taxonomy (NCBI): domain Eukaryota; kingdom Viridiplantae; phylum Streptophyta; class Magnoliopsida; order Caryophyllales; family Amaranthaceae; genus Chenopodium; species Chenopodium formosanum. Next base: position 4,349,629 of record CM044861.1, on the reverse strand, counting down.
CTTGTACTTTTATAATTACTATGCTTAATTTCATTGGTTAATGATATGTTGAGTATTACTATATGATGATTATGAGTCTGAATGAAACTGAAAGATTGAACCTTTCTTTGCTAATAATATAGGAGAATTAGTCATAGAACTCATCATCAAAATCATGGGCATGTTGAGAATGATGAATCATGGCATCCAGTAAGTTTATCAACTCTACATTCCTGTTCTTTTTTGTTTTGGTTTAGAAATAAACTTATATGAGGCGGACTTACAAGAACTTAGCAAAAAGTAGATTGCATATTTAGTAATTTATTCGAAAGGTTACTTTTTACTTGTTTTGAAGGGGTATGATTAACTTTTAATGTCTCACAATATAGTAAGTTCGCCTCATCCAAGACTTGTTTTCCTAGCAGGATTTGGCATTAACCTAAATTTTGTGTGCATTTCAGTTGACTGAATCGATATACAATAGTTTGGATTTTATGACAAGGAAGTTCAGATTCACTTTTCCATTTCCCTTGCTTGCATACCCTGTATACCTGGTGAGCTCACAGTCCAGCTCGATGTTTACAATTGCACGTTGATTTTCGTTGTGTTTTACCTATTAACTGATTAATATTACTGCAGTGGACGCGAACTCCTGGTAAATCAGGCTCACACTACCACCCGGACAGTGGTCTGTTCACTCCGAAAGAGAAAAATGATGTTGTAACTTCGACACTATGTTGGTCAGCAATGGTTGCATTGCTTGTGGAAATGTCTTTTATCATGGGTCCTATTCAGGTGCTCAAGCTCTATGGTGTACCTTATGTGGTGGGTTCTGATATTTCAACTCTGAAATTCATTTGTTCTTTACCAAAAAAATGAAGAAATGATTAGCTTATTGAATTAGTAGTCATCATGATTTTCACACATTTGCTATTCATTTTAGATTTTTGTCATGTGGTTGGACTTGGTGACTTATTTGCATCATCATGGCTATGAGGAAAAACTTCCTTGGTATCGCGGTGAGGTGTGTTATCAGCTTAACTATACTCTTGGACATTATGAATTCATGATTTTAGTTAAAATTCTGTTGGAAGAACAATTTCAGATGTTTGACTCAGAAGTTTGATATATTTTTCTACCTGTTTTCCTTACTAGGAGTGGAGTTACCTTAGAGGAGGGCTTACAACAATTGACCGTGATTATGGATTGTTAAACAACATCCACCATGACATCGGAACTCATGTTATTCATCATCTTTTCCCACAAATTCCACACTATCATCTAATTGAAGCAGTGAGAATATTTATTTATGTATCTAATGAAAGTCTATTAAGTACAAACTTATTTCTTCCCTGTTTTCTGACAATTAGTTTGAACCTGTTCCTGCAGACAAAAGCAGCAAAGCCAGTACTTGGGAAGTACTACCGCGAACCAAAGAAATCTGGACCTCTTCCCCTATACATATTCGGTATAATCTTAAACAGTCTTAAGAAAGATCATTATGTTAGTGACACCGGAGATGTTGTCTACTATCAATCAGACCCAAAAAATCTCTAACAACAAACAACTGCAGGCCAAAGATAGATAAATTCCTCGAGATCATCCTTCCTGTGATGTCCGAGATATAAGCATGTTTAATGTTCTACTCTTAGCTTATTTGGTAATTAGACTGTACGAGAATGTATCTCACATAATTAGCGTGTACTCGTGTATCACATAGACTAGTAATTGTTCCTCATTAGCAAATTTGTCTGTTGGTAGTTGCCTAATTTAATTGGCGAACACAGACCTTTTCATTCAAGCTTATATAATTTATTTCTGATGCACTTGTATTTGGGTGATGCAGTATCTAATCAGCCAACTATGTGTGTTCCTACATAACTTTGTGCAGCATTTTGAGTTCTGCCAATTCACTAACTGATTTTTCAGACTGAAACCTTTATGCTATACTTCCTTTGTTTTTTAATACTTGCAACACTTTCCTAAATTGGAAATGTCATAATATTTGCAACACACTATAAATGAAAAGTGTTTTGAGAAAAAGTTGTACTATTTCTTTTATTTAAAGCACATGACCTACTAAATTATACTCTAAAAAACCTCTCACCCCATATTAAAGTGTATTACATTATGTAAACCCCACTTTTCTTAAATAACGGGAAAAAGTGTGTGTTGCAGCTATTAAAAAACGGAGGAAGTACATCATAGAATTAGGTTAGCTTCCATACATAAAGCATCTTAAATTATTGTATGATATTCATTTTGTCACTAAAAAAAAAAAAAAAAAAAAAAAAAAAAAAAAAAAAAAAAAAAAAAAAACCTAAGTACAGAATTACTGATATTTACTGACATGCTCACATTACAACGTTGCACACTTGTGCTGAATAAAATGTTGAAGGGCTAATTAATGGACTGATAGTTTAAAGTGGTCCAGGCTAATGGCCCCTTAAACCGGAACCACAACGTTGCTGGGTGGTGGTCCAAAGTGGGCCTTTCTTTAGCTGTCTTGTATGTCGTTTACTATACTCCACTTTTTTAATGTTCTATTCGTGTGATCACAAAATTTGTACTCATATTCGAATATTTGTGATCAAAGATGTGCACTCTCCACCATTTTTTCTTTATCAATTTATTATACATTGGTAAAGTTTGTAACTATATGAACTATCTATATTATCCCCGTTAAGTTTTAGTTGCAACTTTAGAATATTTTATACCTCACAAATAATACCCTTAAAGTTACAACTAAAAGTTAATGGAGGTAGTAAAATAATATCTGAGCTTCACCACATACATATGCTTGTGAAGTTGTAAATAGAAGATTCTTTTATCTTTCCCCTCAACTCTCAAACGTTGACCTAAATAGTTGAGGCGATTGACCTACGAGAAGTGTTCTTCGTGATAACTACTTCGTACTTTCATAGCGCATATTCTTAGGTACACACTCATGCACCTAGAAATAGGTGTAACAACAGTACAATATGAATAATAATTATTCAAAAAGTGAACATAGGTATAAAAAATATGAACATTAGCTTTTCAGAAAGTGAACTTAGGCATAAAAATGTGCGATTTTCGATTTTTTATGTGGTGACTTTGTGACTAACTTCGATTGATTAGGTTATACTACCTTCGTTAACATTTAGTTGCAACTTTAGGGTATTATTTGAGAGACATAAAATATTACAAAGCTGCAACTAAATGTTAACGGAGGTAGTATATGATTTTCTTAATTCTAATGAATTGAATTTTATCTGATTTTGTGCATTTTTTTTTAATCAATGAACATAATCATGCAAAATATGAACATATGCATAGGTTCCCTTAAATGTGAACATTAGCTTTTCATAAAGTGAACATAGACATAAAAAATATGAACTTATGCATTTTAGAAAGTGAACTTAACATTTCAAAATACGAACGTAAGCATTGGTTTTCTTAAAGTGAATACAAGCATTCAAAAGGTGAACATATACGTAAAAAATATGAACATAAACATTTAAGAAAGACAACATATGCATAAACAGATTTAATTAATATTTCATGAACAACACTACATATTTACATTATGAATATTTGAAATTATATATGAACATATAAAATATTATTATGAATATAATGTATTTAATTATGAACATAAAAATTTAAAGAAATAAAAAATAATATGATTATGAAACATATACATATAAGTATTAAATGTTCATTTTTTTTACGTGTTCATTTTTTATTATTAAATGTTCATATTTTTTTATGTTCATTTTTTTTTACTAAATGTTCATATTTGTTTACTAAATGTTCATTTTGTAGAGCGTAGTGTTGATTTTTTTTACGTTGTTGCACCTATCTAAGGTGCACAAGGGTGCACCTTAGACTAATTGCTTTCATAGTTTCATATAGGATGAAGATAAATTATTAGCCAGAGTTCAATAAATTTTACCACAAAAAGATAATTCCGCAATCCCCACTCCCATTGTACTTACATAATTAATATTTCTGATTTGAGGCCCAAGGGAGTAGATCTTCCTCCCTCCTTTTACATGCACACAACTACTTGTTGTAATTTAAAGGCCAATCTAACTACGTAGTACTTTTATTTATGATTATGAATTCTAAATAAATACGGAGTACTACGTAGTAGTGGTAGTACTATTATTTTTTGGTGAAAACATATTTATTTTGGCTACTTGAGGTTAGACAAAGTTTTTATTTGGCCTCCAAAAGTTTTATTTGGCCCGTTTTTTTTTTTTTTTTTTTCACACTTTAAAAATTTGAGATCTTTCATCTACAAAGTAGATGTATTTTATTCCTGAGCCTCAATCATCAGCTTAAGCTTTTGGTTGAGTTAATCCTCTAACAGTTTCAAAAAAAGTACTGTATATTATAATTTCATTTACCACCAAAGTAAAAAAAATAAAAATAAATAAAAAATAAAGTAAAAAAATTGGAATTTCATTTTGATTATCTCCATCTCATTGAAATTTCTATCTTTAATTTGACCTACTATACAATCCCAAAAATAACAAATATACTAGACCAATTGGCCTACTAATCTACTATACGACCCCAAATATGACAAATATACCAAACCACTAATTTATCAAATGACCTTTTTTTTCATTTACGAAAAGGTCATATACAAAAATTAAAGAAAAATCAACTTACGCGTTTAATTTTTTTTGGTGTTTAGTCTTTAGAGAGCCACATACACGAATGATGAAAATTGTTTCAGAATCACCTAAAATCAAGAAGAAAGCTTTAATTACTTGAGTTATTTTTCACTCTAATAAGATACGCTCATATGAAGCAGTGGTCGAATGTAATGTTCACCAAAAAATCCTGCTATTCTTAAGTTAATGTTCGGTAAAAAGAAATGACAGTATAAAACATTAGTGGAGTGGGTGCTTTTATATTTTCAACCATCTATATTATTGTTGAAAATTAGTAAGGTCCATTTATTTGCAATGGACCTCTTGTGGAGTTGTAATTGCAAAAAGACTTTTTGAAATCTAGCTAAAGTTAGTGTATTGCCAAATAAAGAGAAGATAGCATAGATTCACACTTTCGCCTGTCATAATTTGCTTAAAATTTGGGGCAGACACAATATGTGTTATGTGATTTATGTCTGTTATTTTGCACATGTTTATTTTATTCTATGAAATAAAGTAGCTAGTGTTCTAGATGAATGAATTATGTGACTTTTGTTTGATTATTACACCCCCATATTCCTAAGAACAAAAGGTAGTGGGCTAATTAGTTAATTGAGTTTTCAATCAATGCACATTAATCACATTGAGGGCAATACTTGGTGCAAACTAATCCTTGTCATTTTGATGCGACTCTTGATGATTTGAAATAGGTACAAGTCGCACAAGTGCACAACTAGTTTATTTTAGATCAAAAATCCATCCTAAAAGAAGGGTTTGTATGTCCTGATTTACTGAACTGAGCTGAACTGAACTGATATTTTATGAGAGGAGGAAATTAGAAATTGAACTGAACTGAACTTAAGCTGAAGAGAACAGGCCCGAAGTTCCTTGTAAGTACTACACTCCACGCAACTAATTTATTAACTTCATCATACTAATAGCTAGAGTATTGCTAATTACTCGTAAAGATTTTGTATACTACGTATATGTGTATTATGAGTATTATACTCCAAGCAACAGGTTTATTAACTTCATCGTACAAATAGAGTATTACTAATTACTCATAAAGATTTCGTATTTATGTATATTATGAGTACTATACTCCACACAACTGGCTTATTAGCCTCATCGTACAGTCTACATAGTACATTATTGATTTAGAGAAAAAAAATATTTTGCATTGACATGAACACATTTTTGAAACGGATGAAGCATTAATTACTTCATATTTATGTATCATGAGTACCATACTCCACGAAACTTGTTTATTGATTTAGAGAAAAATTAGTTTGCATTGACGTCAAAAATAATCTGTATTACTATACTCCAAGCAACTGTTTTATTAAGTGTCAGGAGACGTGCTATATTGAGCAATGACTAAGAAGAGAATTCCACGTAAGTACACTGACTAGTTAACGAAAAATATTTCTTTCTCACCCCAAAAAAAAAAAAAAAAAAAAAAAAAACTTACGATTTAATTAAACAATATTGAGTCATTTCATCCTTGCAACGGTATTGATGGATGAGACTAAAGTACGTTGAGATAAATGCTAATTTGGACAATAGAGGCGACAATTAGATTGCAATTAAATGGTAAGAATCTACCCAAAAGAGAGTGTTTTAAGTACATTGGGTCAATTCCTCAAAGATATAAAGATATTCACCAAAATATAACCCACAAAATTAAGTCCAAAATAGAGGGTGTTTGGGCAATTGGGCATGTGACTATGTTAGAGCATCCGAAAGGATAAATAGAGAGTTGGGATATGGAGATCTTACAATTTATAATACGTTGGAGGAGTCTAGAAACAAATTGAATGTCTAGATCTAAAAATAATTCGAGTTTATAGGTACATGCAGCACTAGATAGAAAGGAAGTATTACGATTGACAATCAGCCAAAAAGATAAAATCTTGGTTCATGTATCCGATTTCGATATTATTGACTTATTGTTGTTATTGGGAACGAGTCGAGCAATAGTTTATCTAAGATGAGTCGGCTCAACATGGCTTGCAACACCTACACAAGAGATCTGACTGCCTGAGCTTTTCGAGCTTAAAATTTAAAGGCTTAAAACAAATTCTAACATGAGCTAAAGACTTGTAATCAAATTGAGCTTAGATTTGCTCAAATCATAAAATCTTGAGCTGAGTTTGAGCAACTAGAGAGCCTTGATACAGAGCTGGTTGGATAAGTTTGTGTGAAAATTTTTACTTCGTAGTATCGCAAGTAAAATAGGCTCAATTCTTGGAGGAAACATGCAAATGATAGTCTTCTGTTGCCTTACCAAGAGGGCTGTTACAGTTGAAAATTAGGCATGTTTTTCCTTTCATCTGCTGTTTTTTTGCTTCTCGTTTGGCTCTGCTAACACAAAACTTTCAACAATTTAAGTTGGAATAACTTAATTTGAAACTTAAAAACTAAGTCATCCCGATTTCATAATAAATCATTGTAAACTCGCCTCATATAATGTTTTGCATTAAGCGTATAGGTGAAGGAGGTTCACCATAGGCTTATTTTCACTACAACCTTCCAAGTTCCAATTCATATTATGTGATCTGCTATGCGTTCAATAGCGTGGTAATAAATGACAGGAAACTATGCTGTGTCGTTTTTAAATCACTCTCACTCACTCTACTCTTCTCTTTCACCTACACTCTCTCATTCTATATCAGCACCCCCATCGATAACAGCCATACGAGCAAAGTTCGAAAAACATTTCCCTACCATAATAGTTACTTATGGGGCCAATGAGCTGCGGGTAAGACATGTTAATCTTAAAGAAAGGAGTTCTCAGTCTTCTCACATACTCATCTACATAATAAAAAGGCAAGTTCAAATCATTGTTCCAACAGACTAGGCATACTAAGCTCTTTTCCCTATACAGGTTTCGAACCTAAGATCATTTGAAATTTGAGTGAGTTCTCTGCCAATATAGACACTGAGTAAACTAATTCTCATATAGCCTCTACATAAAATCTAGTACAGTACAATTTTCAATACATGAACAACTCGATGTATTTCTATACATCCTTCAATGACAGGGTTTAGAAAGGTCAAGATGTATCCAATAATCCCTGTTAAACGTGAAGGGAGGTTATCAACAAAAGAACAAGGAAACTATTTTGGATGAAAATAGACCTATCTAAGACTAAAATCAGTACTGTACAGATTTTACTGCATTCATGAAAGCAAGTATCCGTGACTCATCCTTCTTGATGCCATCTGCATCGCAAATGCCGCTACTAACATCAATTCCATTTGGGCGAAGGGTAAGAAGAGCATCTTGAGCATTTTCGGGTTTGATTCCTCCAGCCAATAGCCAACCATGTTTGCTTTTTATTGATGGTAGTTTAAACTGCGTCCAATCGAATCCTTTCCCGCTGGAAAAAAAGATATTGCAATAGTAAAACAAGCGAAAACTGCAAGGACTGGGTGTTGAGAGTATAGACAAATAAGGACACCTTTCCAGGCCAACAACAAAAAGAAAAAAATTGGATCACTGCACTAATTGGAGGTTTTGGAGCAGGATTAAGAGCTGGTTATAATATAGTATGAGGTTGCCTATAATTTCATAACTGGCAAGGAACAAGTTGACATGCCAAGTTATAAAATGCAATTATCAGTAAATAGTGTGTCCATCTATCATAAAATTAATGGTATGAAAGAAAAAGCATCTGTAGGAAATAAGGGATCCAAGCAAAAGATCAAACCGATTAAAAACTCAAGCTACCTCCCAGAAATCTATTGGAAAAAAGATCTTGTAATTGCCCTTGTGACCTCACCAGCAAGGCAATTTTGGAATCCAAAGGGCATCACTAATAGTCGATTCCTTTGATGCTAGACCAACAAAGATAAATCCAAAAGTTTTTGTCCTTAACCTTACTTAGCCTAATAACATGAACTAGAAAATGATAAAAACTTGCCCTCTAAAATCAAAGACAGCGGTTGTTGGATCAAGGAGGGCAACAAGGCAACAATTATTTACATTCACTCATAAATGTGTCAATGTAATTCTGGCTAATGCCATTCTATAAGCTGGAGAATGCATAAGGTAAAAAAGGACATACCTTCCTCCAGTTGCACTATCTACAAGAATCCAATCTACTAAAGAACATTCTTCTTGAGAAATATTATTCAGGAGCACCCCATCTTTGTCAGAGTGAAGAACATAAATAACTCGATTCTCCTTTACCAACCGTGGGAAAGTACTCCGTGAACCATTCCCATGAAGCTGCATAACTTTAAAGTTGCACAAATTAGAAGGTTGAAAAGCAAAGGGCAAAGAAATTCATATTTTGAACTGCATATACCTGGACATATTCTATGTTTGATGCAGCAGCAGCTTTTAAAATAGTGTCAGCATCATCATCAACAAATACCCCCACTGGCTCAGCTCCATACTTCCTAGCAACCTCTGAAATCTCCTTGGCAGTTGCAAGTGAAACAGAACGTTTAGATTTTGGCCATATGATCATCCCAATAAAATCAGCACCAGCTTCAGCTGCAATTGCAGCATCTCTAGCAGACGTGATTCCGCACATCTTGACAAGAGGTTGGTCTTTTTCATACTTCGTAGATGTAGGAGGTACTTTCAACGTCTCAGATGATGCTACAACTCGTGTATTCCTCAACTGAAGCCTTGAAATATATTGTTGTCTCTTAAGCATGCCTACAAGTAATGAAATAGAAAGGATATGAAGTAATCATCCAACTTTCAGGTGATGCTTGCCATTTGATAAAGATATAAACTATAATTTTCGCATTGGGCTTTTTATAGTTCAAAAGACCAGAGTACATTACAAAGTATTAAAATTACCAGTTTAACAAAACACAACGTTGACTTTCATGCATGACAGACAAGTGACGAGTCAAGTAACTTAATTATTCTTCCCAATTCATATTTTCATATATATACAGTTATATGAAATCTTCATATGCTTAACAAGTTGGTGGCAAACACATCTCACTCATCCTCACCAATCTCCTATTTGACAAGGGGTTGCTACAAGACTGAAAGAACATTGAAATGTAATAGAAAGCTTGAGATATGAACTAAGGTTACATCACAGATTTCAAATAAAATAATTGAGACAGTCATGCTAACCAAAGCTGGCACTTTTATTAGTATGAAATATAACTATTACCAGCAAATAGCCTGTTAGAGGTATTAGCAATTCCGAGATGACTACGAACTTCCATGATGAAACCTGAAATGGAATACAACATCAAAAAGACTCAATGCCAGAAATAACATACAATCAAAATGTAAGGCACAACCAGGCCAGATTAATAATTTACTAGTCTGGCAAAGACCACTCAAAAACATTTGTGCCAGTAGAGGTATTCAGACTCTGACTATAACAAAGTTGATGCAACTAATAAATTGCAATCACCTCTTCCCACACTGACATTTAGTTTCAATTATCGCTCATCCCATCTCAAAATATTCATCAAAGATCAAACCTTGCTAAATTTGATCATGTTTTTGATCATACCTAAAAGTACAACATATAAAGTGTTTTGACCTGCTAAAATTCACAATTCATTAAGAGGCAAACAAATGCAGAATGCTCAAGATATACAACAATAAAACCCCAAAATATGAGCTTAGCTCAAAAAATTCAACAATACAATTCCACAATATCAACCAAAAAGAAAATAAATCCAAACAATAAAAAAATACAGCCGAAATAAACCCTAAAATCAAAATTTGAGGAAACTCAAACATAAACCCTAAAAATTCAATTTTGCAACAGTGAATCAATGAGTGATAACACTAATAAGTGAATGTAGTATTCCGTACCTCAAAAGCTTTCTGCTACTGCCAGCCAGCGATTATGAAGAACAGATTTGAACACAATTTAAGAGATTTGACAGAAGAATTAGAAATTCTGAAAACTAATAAAATTGTGTATTAATAATTAGAAAAGGAGAGAGAAAATCATAGTTATCAAGCTGTTGAAGGAGATCGGAGAGTTCACCGGAGATAGAATATGTGGCGGAGTATGTCGTCGTCTTCAATTCGCAGGTAGAAATCCCAGAAATAGTTTTGTTTTGCAAAAGAGAGGATTGGAAAAATTAGCGGATTGAGGCAAAAACTACGGAGTAGAGTTTCTGTTTGGTAAAGAGCGGATCAAGAGAGCGGGTTAATGTTACCGCTGCTTTACCCAGCGTTTTGATGTTTCTAGTTTGTGATTTCCCTTGTTGTACTTGTATGCCTATATGGCTGGAGCTCAAATCTTGTTGCAAGCTTTATTGGGGTGTTTTTAGGTTAAGCTTATGTCTAGAGGATCTTAGGATTCTTAACAAGGCATGATAAAAACGGCTTATATCTAATTACTCGATACGAACCCGGCCCTCGTATAGACTTGAACAAAAATCATATCCAAAATAAAGTGGAGTTTACCCATTTTTTTTACCTGATCACCAAAGTGACTCGAGCCTATATAACTCGACTTGTAAGTTACTAGTTATTCGAATTGGTTCGACCGACTTAACCTAAATTATTGACCGGAGCAGACTTGATACCTGACGTAATCTGAACAAATATTGTCCAATACATGAAATGATTCTAACCAAAATTACCCAGTATTGAAAATAATATGAAATGGTTTCAACTCGAATTAATTGACCCCAAACAAACCGGAATTCAGACTTTACATTATGCAAGTGTAAAATTACACATTTTGAGTATTTTTTTTTCCATTGATCTTTTTATTTATTTAGTTTAAACTCAAAACGACCAAATATATTAATTTTACTCCAAAATACCCGAATGTTCAAATGATGACTTGACCTGAAATAACTTGATTAGAGCCTAACCTAATATCTCGACCAGAAATTCAACATGACTGAAAATGACCCGATCCAAACTTGACTCTAAGTCTCAACCCAAAACTTCACCCCAATCCAAAACTTGACCCTGAGTCTCAACAAGAAACTTGTTAGATTTCGGGAAAACTCCTTGGGTTGGAGTGTGTACCATTGAATAATATATATAGTGTTACAATACTAGTCCTAATCTTGTTGGGAAACCTAGTACGATAAGAATACAAACTATATCACAAATATATACAAATATATCCTACTCTGTGACAAATATTATAATAATCCTATAATATCTATCACACCCCCGCAGTTGTAGCGGGAGGAGGGCGTACGCTAAGACTGGACCTAAATTCCAGAAATAAATCTCGTGGTAGGTCTTTGGTGAAAATGTCTGCAAACTGATATCTAGTAGGAACATGCAAAACCCGAACTTGTCCCAAAGCAACCTTTTCTCGAACAAAATGAATATCCATCTCCACATGTTTGGTGCGTTGGTGTTGTACCGGGTTGCCAGAAAGGTAGATAGCACCGACATTATCACAATAAACAATAGTAGCCTGCCGTAGAGGACAATGTAACTCAAGTAAAAGATTACGAAGCCAACAAGCCTCTGAGACAACATTTGCGACGCCTCGATATTCCGCTTCTGCACTTGACTTAGACAAAGTATGCTGGCGCTTAGATGACCAAGACATGAGGTTGTCCCCAAGGAAACAACAATAGCCCGATGTGGAACGTCGGGTATCGGGACAACCTCCCCAGTCAGCGTCAGTGTAAGTAATAAGTCGATGAGAAACAGTCGGATATAAATGTAAGCCGTGATCAATGGTACCCTGAACATAACGCAGAATGCGTTTCAATGCCTCAAAGTGAGGTTCCCGAGGATCATGCATAAAAAGACACACCTGTTGTACCGCATAGGCAATATCCGGCCTAGTGAAAGTGAGGTACTGAAGAGCACCTGCTAAACTGCGATACAAAGTCGGATCCCGAAATGGTGGTCCTGCATCTGCACTAAGTTTTGACTTAGTGTCAACTGGAGTAGCTGCAGGTTTACATGAGCCCATACCTGCACGCTCTAAGATCTCCTGTGCATACTTTTCCTGTGAAAGTAGCAAATAAGAGGGAGTACGAGTTACCGCTATCCCTAAAAAATAACTCAACGGACCCAAATCAGTCATAGGGAACTCAGCTTGCAACTGAGATATGATCCCTGCACGCAATTTGTCAGATGAGGTAGTTAATATAATATCATCAACATATAGAAGCAAATATGCCATATCATCACCCTGTCGAAAAGTAATGTAACACCCCAATAATTCTCTCTTTAAACCTCTGAGGACCCTGAACAATATTCAAGAGAATTACTGGCGTGCTACCGCCACGTGTTCAAACGTTAAGGCTTTATCAGAAAATAGCAGCGGAAAAACTAAATCAGTTATAAATAAGTTTCAAAACCAACGAATGAAACCAAATTAAGTCATACAACTTGGAACCATTAAGGCCCTTATTCAAAACCCAATAAAAGTAGTAAGTGATTAAATTCAGTGTTCAAATAAATTCAAACCCAAAAGAAATAGTGTCGAATAAAATCGAATTAAAATAAATTCAAACTTGCAAAAGAAATAAAATGAAACAACCAACTCTCTACTCAAGATCCCACAACCCTGATGAATGCTGCATGTGTAAGAACCTGTGGTAATTCTGCTCCCCAATATTACAAGTGTAAAAATTGGATCGTCACAGGGTCATTGAAAGGCGAAGGCCATGACCAAAGAAAGACACACAAAGCACGCAATCAGCAAAGCTGAGTACATACAAGCTGCAAAATAAATTAAGAATTCCATAACATGCTACTAATAATCAATCATTAAATTATAGACTCAACACACGACTCAACTATTTATATTACTAAGACTCCATTAATTAATAATAGGTAAATCATTATTTTTATTCATTGGATTACGCAATAGACAAGGTTGTCCAACCCATGCTCTATTTGGAACATCAATAAAAGAAAAACCCCATGCCTCCTTTCGGAAACATCAATAAACATCCAACGACCACGGGCGCGACTCCGTGACCGTAGTTAGTATGAGATCTCACTTAACTCCTAGTTTTGAAAAATATTTGAAATAAGAGACTCGTAGATCAGACGGCCTCGAGAAAAGTACACGGCTAATACCCCATGTACCCCAACCCCTGATTGTCATTACTCCAGAAGTGCACCAATCCAGAGTTTTATTGCTCATCCATCTTGCACTTTACGTGATTTACAGGTTTAGACTTGGTGATGACTCATATGCATAACAATACAATCAATCCAATATCAATTCAATCAAGTAAAGCAACTTTTCAATTTCAATTCTTGATTTATTAGTGGCAAGCAACATTTATTATTTATTCCTTTACTACCTCGGTGTATAAACACCTTGAGTGCATAAGGCACCCCAAACTCTTAACCTTGTCTTATAAGACATGAACCATTCCTTTACTCATCCTATTTCATTAAATCATGAATGAGTAATAATTAAGTCATTTCACCAATCACATACCTTTGCCTCTAAGCGCACCTTGCATAATTAGAACATAACCAATAATTACAATAAGGAATAGTGCACGTCAAAGGAAATTCACAATGTATAACCAAACAATTTAACCCGGTCATCCCTAGACATGATACTAAGTTCTCGATCCGTCCTTAAACATGCACCTAAAAGCAAGATTTTGTAACTTGTACGTACCTTGAGCAAACGAATTAGTATGCCACTTTACTAACTAGAAATCACCTTCAATAAACTCCTCTCCTAAGCCAAATAATAACATCTCAATCAATACCCAATCAATCAAATTTACAGCAATACTAACTTACTTTAAAACCTTCAAAATCCAAATCAAACAACACTTTAAAACCTTCCCTTTTGTTAAAATTAAAGGCTTATATATAGTTCTTTAAATTTTTCTTCATAAAAACCTTAAAATACACTCTTATACATGAAATTACAGCAAGTTCAAAGTCTAATAAAAATCTGAAAATTATATAAAAACCCCTAAAATCTCTCTTTTTAATGGGTGATTAAACCCTCTTTATAAAACATCAAAAGTAGTACTTAGAAACTATTTCCAACACTTGAAACTTCAATAAAAACATATATTTATGCTTAATTAACTTTAAACATAATTAATTTTATTAATCAAACTCAAGGATAATAATTTAAGTATGTAAAAACTTCGTTAAAATCAAAAACTGCCCGAAAATCATATTTAGAGGCTGAATCGGATGAGTTTAGAACCTGGTCGGGATTAAAATCGGATTAATATTAACGAACGGAAATCTAAAAATTAAAACACGAATCTATGTGTTCAAAATAATCTGGAATTAAGTTAAACTAATCAGTAGTTATAATCACCAAAATTTCAAAACATTATTACTATAAAAGCCCTAAATCAATTGTTCATAAAAACCCTAAAATCATGATTTTCAATAAATTGAAACCCTAGGTTTATAATTCATAAAATATGAAATTTATAACATAAATATAATCTGAAATTTATAATATTTATACCATTAAAATATAATTTGATACTAAAAATATAATCTTTATACTAAAATCAAAACCCAAAACAATTAAATTAACATTAAGCAAAATAAAGAAACAAAGGAGGATGAAAATAAGACTAACCTTTTTGTGTGGGAAATTTTTGAAGATTTATGGGATATTTATAGGAGAGAATTATTGTAGGGTAAAAAGAAAGATTGGGCCTCATAAAAATAATGAGTCGATTAAGTAAACAAATGGGTTAGGCTTGTATGATTGGACATAAATTGTACAATAAAGGTAGGGGTGAAACAAACTCGGTTTAAAACCGAACCAAACCGAAAACCAAACCGAATAAGAAATTTGGTTTGGTTTTTTTCGGAAGTGGTTCGGTTTCGGTTTTAAAAAAAAAAAAATTTCGGTGTGTGGTTCGGTTTCGGTTTGCAAAAATGAAAAACCGAACAAAACCGAACCACACCGAAATATAGGCCCATACTAAAAAAAACCCTAGCCCAACATATTTTTACCCTTAGTATATATAGGAAAAAACCCTAATCCCCCCTCTCATTTCTCTGAGTTCCCCCTCTCTCTCCTCTTCTCTGCCCTCTCTACTTCTCCGCCCTCTCTCTCCTCTTGTTTGTCTCACTCTCTCTCCTCTTCTCAGTCTCACTCTCTCTTCTTTCTTACGCCCTTTCTCCACTTTTACTCCCATGTCCTCTTTTCCCCACCAACCCGCATCACCATCAACTAAGGTTTCGAGGTTTTTCGAACTCCATAAGTGCATAAACTATGGTTTTTCATTTCGTACAACATCAATTAAAGGGTTTTCATGTCAAATTCGACCATGAAAACTCCAGATCTAGAGTTTTCATGGTCGAATTTGACCTTTAAAACCCAAAATCGACGTTTTTTGGTGGAATGTGAGGACGTGAGGTAGTTCTCTTTTTCTTTCGTTTAATTTAATTTGGTTTAAGTTTTGTTTTTCTACATTATTTTTGTGGTGGTTTGTGATTGAATTGTGATTTGTGGTGGGTGCGTAATTGCGGATCTAGGTGATTTTGTTTGGTTCGGTTTTGATTGGTGTGGTTTGGTTCGGTTTTTTTTGCTAAATTTGATGTTTATTTTCCTTGATAGGAAAATTCGGTGTGGTTTGGTTTTTTTTTTAGAAAACCGAAATTTAGGTGGTTTGGTTTGGTTCGGTTTTAAAATTAAAGTGGTGCGGTGTGGTTTCCAAAATCTAGAAACCGAAATATGGTGGTTCGGTTTCGGTTTGGGCAAAAAACCAAACCGAAAACCGAACTTTCACCCCTAAATAAAGGTGCATAAAATAATTTGTTCAAATAATTTTCGACCCAGATTAATAATTTGAAACTTTTGAAATTAAATTATGAAAATAACAAATAAATATTATAAATAAAATAAATTTTCATTTATAAAATATTTAAAAATACGGGGGATTACAAGTAAACAGAGAGTTGTCACTCTGAGAGATGACAAACCCCAATTTGATGAGAAAATTTGCAAAGCGCTGGTACCAAGCTCTGGGAGCTTGTTTCAAACCATAGAGAGCCCTGCGGAGTCGACAAACATGAGTGGGTGCTTTCTGATCAATAAAACCCGGAGGTTGGTGCATATAAACAGTTTCCTGCAAGTCACCATGTAAAAATGCATTTTTGACATCTAATTGATGTATTGACCACTTTTTAGCCATAGCTAAACTGAGAACAGTGCGAATAGTGGCCGGTTTAACTACCGGACTGAAAGTCTCATCACAATCTACACCAATTTCCTGCGACCTGCCATCACATACAAGACGAGCTTTGTGCCTCTCAAGGTCACCATTAGATTTGTATTTATGCTTAAAGAGTCACATACAATTAACAACATTCACCCCCGCAGGCCTAGGCACTAATTCCCATGTCCCTGTTTTAATTAAAGCACTATATTCATCATTCATCGCCGCATTCCAATTATGGTCATTTAAAGCTTGTTTATAGGACTTTGGAAGTGGTGATTTATGATGATGGGGACCCGATGGTTGAACGGTGAGGTTACAATATTTCGGGTTTGGCTTAAAAATTCCCCGTTGACTACGAGTGACTCGGGGAGAGGGAGGTGGAGGCCGAGTGGGTTGAATGGGTGGTACGCCACGCAAAGGAGGTGGTGTGTATGTGGCGGGGCTGCTGGCCAAAAAGTGTGTTGGCAGAGGGGTCCGCAGCCCACCCGCGGCTGAAGCTGGGCTGCCGCAACCATGCCGCTGAGTGGACTGCTGGGTGGGAGTGTGGCAGTTCTGCTGGGGTGGGCTCGTAAGAGGGAGCTGGGCTGATCTGTGAGCTGGGCTGACAGGCGAGCTGGGCGGGGAGTTGTGTGGGCTTGGAGTTGCAACTTGTGAGCTTTGTGGGCTGACAGGAGGTGCAAGTGGGCCTTGGATGTGTGGGCTGCTGTGATGGGTTGGAGGAGATAGTGGGCGTTGCATTTGTTATGGAGTAAGAATGGTAGGATGCAACAAATGAGGTGAGGGTGAATTATCACCTAAAAAATCATATTCTTGGCTACGAAATTGAGCTAAATTTCGGAATGGGAAGGTCGCTTCATCAAAAGTGACATGACGCGATATGATTATTTTATTTGTGGTGAGATCAAGACACATATACCCTCTATGGTCAATAGGATAACCCAAGAACACACACGGTGTTGATCGAGGAGCTAATTTATGTGGAGCTGTTGCAGACAAGTTAGGAAAACAGAGACACCCAAAGACACGAATATGATCATACGAAGGAGTTTTACCAAACAAGGCTAAAGCAGGAGTATTGTGTTTAAGGGCTTTTGTTGGCAAAATATTTAAGAGATAAGTGGTCGTTTCAAGAGCATAAAACCAATACGAGGGGGGGAGAGACGCATGAAAGAGAATTGTACGCTTAATATTATTAAGTGTACGAATCATACGCTCGGCTTTGCCATTTTGTGAAGATGTGTGTGGACAAGAAAAGCGGAAAATCATTCCATGGTCAATACATTTTTGCTTAAAAGGGTCATTATCAAATTCCCTACCATGATCACATTGAAAACATTTAATCTGACGTTCAAATTGGGTTTCAACATAATTTCGGAAATTAATAAATGATTTAAAAGCTTGAGATTTGTATTTTAGAGGGATAGTCCACACAAAATGAGTATGATCATCTAATAAAACTAAATAATATTTGTGGCCTTGAGAACTACGAATAGGGGATGTCCATAGATCGGCATGAATAATATCAAATACACAAACAATAGTATTATTAGAATTGTCAAAGGGAAGGCGAGTATGTTTTCCTAATTGACATGAATTGCAAAAAGTGGAGTCATGCTCCTTATTACAATAAATATGATTTTTAGACTTAAGAAAGTTAAAAATTTGAGCTCCAGGATGTCCTAGACGGCTATGCCAAGTAGAAGGGGAGACAGCAGTGAGGGAGGTAGCTAGACAGGTTGACGGAGTGGACTTGGTGATTTTGACTGGATATAAATCTCCCGAGCTATCACATCTCGTTATTATTGTCCCCGTACGAAGATCCTTCACAGAAAAACCAAAAGGATCAAACTCAATAGACACGGAATTATCAGTGGTGAATTTACGAACTGAAATAAGGTTCTTTATGAGTTGAGGTGCTAGGAGGACATCACGTAAAATGAGAGGTGTTTTAGGATGTGGAATAGTGCCATGACCATAACCTGTTACTGGAATACGATGACCATTGCCAACTAAAATATGATTTTTAGTGCTTAAATTAAAAAGGGGCAAGAGATTACCAGCATTATTCGTCATGTGAGATGTGGCACCCGAATCCACGTACCATTGATTGTCGGGATTTGGAAGAGTCATTGTAGAGAAAGAGGATGCCAAGTCCGTAGGAGTCATGGGCTACCCATAATGTGCTGTGTAGGCCTGCTGTTGTGGCTTGGGCTGACCAAGTATTGATTGTTGTTGCTGGACCGGAAAGGGAGCAGGAGGTCTGGCCCATGTGTTTTGCTGAGCCCATTGTTGGAAACTTGCCCATAATTGTTGCTAACTTGGGCCAGACGGATTTGAGGAGTTGGATTGGGCCGAGGTTTGTTGTTGGTGCTGCTGCTGGCCACCACGCCCTCTGCCTTTGGACTTTGGCTTGCCTCCCCGTCCTTTGCTGCCACGTCCTCCGCCACCACCGCCCCTGCCCTGCTGTTGTGGCGGCCGCTGCTGCTGGGCGGTTGCCGCGGCGGTGGTGGTGGCGTTGTTAGCTTGAGTAACAAATGCCTAACCGGAATTATCTTTTGCGGATTTGCGTGACTCCTCTAACAAAATTCTTGATCTTGCTTCATCAAATCCGGGAAGAGGTCGAATTTGAGTGATGGATTGAGCCACTCCATCGTAATCTGAGTCAATTAAACCTGCACAAAGACGTAATACCAATGTTCTTTCGGATACGGGTTGACCAACGTTGGCTAGTTGATCTTTGAGTTCCTTCAATTTCTGACAGTAGGAAGACACATCTGGAAAATTTTCAACAAAAAGATTATTAAACTGGTTTTCAAGATAAATAGCACGGATTTCTCTATTGTCTTGAAAAATATTAGCGAGCCTATCCCAAGTTTCCTGTGCCGTAGCGTTCTTGTACAACACCGTGCTAACTGCATTAGCAGGGTGATAGTCATTAAGATGGAGGAGGAGGTGGTGGGGTTGGGTTTTCATTATCTTTGGCCATTGAAAATTAAAACAAGAATAAAACTTGCTACTGACCAAAATATCTTGCGGCTAGGAGGTCAAAGAAACAATGATGGAGGTAATGGAATTACCACGTAGAGAGGTAGCGGAAGAGAAAGGATCTGATCTTTTTAGGAAATTAAAAAAAAAAAAATTGTGGAACCCTAAAAAAATCTAGGCTGTGATACCATGTTAGATTTCGGAAAAACTCCTTGGGTTGGAGTGTGTACCATTGAATAATATATATAGTGTTACAATACTAGTCCTAATCTTGTTAGGAAACCTAGTACGATAAGAATACAAACTATATCACAAATATATACAAATATATCCTACTCTGTGATAAATATTATAATAATCCTATAATATCTATCAAAACTCAACTCGATTCAATTATCTATTGACTCAAGATACCCATTTCCAAAGCATTTAATAATAGTGGAATAATAATCTTTGTTTAACGGTTGGAAAGTTGCACTTGTGATCATATAGCTTCATGTCTTAATCAACTCCTTACTCCATTTTCCTACTCGACTACTCTCAAAGTTTGCTAATAACTAATCCTAAACATTTCCGAAGACTAGAGATCACAACACGAACATAATCCAATTCACAATCTTCCAAAATCAAAAGACACTAGATCATATCTAGGAATCTAATCATTTAAAAACTTACTTTGCTTCTTAGTAGTTTACTAAATATCCCATGAAACTCCAACCTAAAACAAAATCCAAAATTGTGTTCCCATGTGGGCGGCTATAAAGTAGAACCAGCTCATTCCATTATAATTGAAATTTTGGTAGGACTATAACAGAAAAATTATTACTTTTTGGGCCCCACGCGCCATTTGTTGCAAGTGACAGCCTTTTGCATTTACTTTCCTCTCATTCTCCAGCATAGACCCCACTATTATTAGAAATTTTTGACTCTGGGTCCCACTTAGATTATATTGCTAGTACAATTATGTTTGATTATTTTGCATCATTTGGTCATGCAAAAGAAATTTGTACATGAGTGAATGAATTCAACAAGCACATCTTATTTTTTAATTCATAACAGAATTAACTAAAAAGGTAAGAATTCAACAAAATACAGCTTATCATTTGGTTTTCCTTACCTTGTTTTTATGTGGACAACAATTATATGACTTTTTCCCCTTTTAGAAGACTTTCAATAATTAAAGACCCTATTAAAAGCCTATTATGTCATTAATAATTTGTTTCTGGTCTACCAATATGAGAATTGGTTGGATTTAGATTAATGGAACTAGTTCTGACAATATAACAAGATTAGGAAATGATGAAGAGCATCAATTTGTCCATGGGGATGTTAACAAAATTTAGGTTTCCGGAATTTGAGTAACATAATTACTATCCGTCAACTAATTATCTGCGTTTTGTCAAACTGTCATTTAGCCAATTTAGTAATATGCCATTTTAAACTAAAACATGCTATCGTAAAAATTATATATTGATTATCGTGTGTGTCCCATTGACTGTGCAAGGAGTAATAATGGATTTACAAATGATAGACAGCTTTTAGGATATAGAAGAAGATATGCATTAAACTATCAAGATTCCAATTTTGAACCCACCTTAAACCATAAAGGGATGTAGTTCATAAGCTTTCATCATCTTTCCTTGTCAACCAATTTTTAGAAATTGCTTGGTGACATGATTAATAACTCCAAATATGCTTACATTTGACTTCCAAAAGAAAAATTAAAGTTGCAAACTGTATGAACAAGAGAACTTCTTGCTTATTGTATAACTGTTGATCAATGTGTTTATAAAAGGTACGCAGTACAAAAATAACAAGAGATGATTATACTGACAAAACACATTACTAGCAAAAGATAAACAATCAAATTCCTTGAGAGAGGAAAGAATTGTCCTACAATATCCTTATTCTAAAAGAAAAACAATGAAATGAATAGATTTTGCTTAATACTACTATACAATTAGAGAAAATCCCTTAAAATTCTTTGAATCTGATCTTCCCTCAATCGAATTTTTCTCCCCTAATCCTTAACATATACTCTATATAACAATAAATTCAAATAATAGAATTCAATAGTTTAGTTAGCATTGGCCTAAAACCTCCTTCAATTAACCAACTGCTCTTCTATGTACATTTGCTCCCATGGTAAACACATATCCTGACCTTGTGCACCATTTCCTGCACCACTACGACCATAACTCGGCGACCTTGCTCCCAAAAACCCGGCACCAGCCTCGTCTTTCACCAGAGAATTAACCCAAGAAACATCCGGCTCATTGAACCCGGGTGGGGAAGTTCTAGTAACATTGGCATTGTTATTGGCACCACGAAAACCAAATGAATTCGACTTCCTTAGCTTGTTCAACTCTTCTCCATGGATCCCCCAGTCCAATGTTCCATTCGGCGAGCCCCAATTGGACATAGGGGTCGACATTGGAGTTGACATATTACCACCCATTGGTGATCCTGGTGCTGTCCTGTCTATGAAGCTCTGGCTTCGCTTAACAAAGGCTGCAGCCCGCGAGTTCAGCATTGCTGCAGCCATTGACTTAGGGGAGTCCATAGCCCTTGGAGGTGACAACTTCCTTGGTGAGTTCAGTGGCGAATCTAACACACTTGGGGGTGACATCTTCCTTGCTACATTGATCGAAGCAAAAGCTGATTCGAGATTAGTAGCCTGCATCATGTCATTAGCCCTGCCCATGTTGTTGTTCCACCTAGGAGACGGCCTAGGTGAAAGAACTTGCTGATGCTGATGTTGCTGATGCTGGTGTTGTTGTTGCTGCTGCTGGTATTGATGTTGTTGGTTCATGAGCTGCGACTCGATTTTGATCAGCTCACGTTCCAACTCCACATCTCTAGCACTAAAGCTAGACCTTAATCTACTACCAGGTAATTGTAGATTAGGAGGGGTGACACCAAAACCCGACTTCCCCTGATACATCCCTCCTGCACCCCCTGATGCTCCGTTACCAGGGGAAAGCGGAGCAAATGAAGGGGACATCGGAGGAGTGGATGTACAACTAAACCCACCATTAGGAGACGACGCCACATTCACATCAGGAATCGCGGAACCAGTAGAAGCATACACAGGACGCAACTCCTCCCTCTTATGAGCAAAGAAGCAAACCTTCCTAGCACACCCAATCTCATCCTTACACAAACGAGTCCTATACTGCGCCGGATGCAACCACGACTCGAACACACCATGAGCAAACTCACAATCCTCCCCCTTCTTGCAGCTCCCCTTCTTGAACTCGGGGCACGGCACGCAAGTGTACTGGTACTTCTTAGGGTCTCTCCTCCTTGCATTCTCACCGGGGTGAGCAAACGGACACTCCGTCCAATCATGAGTATACGCCCTCGAACAAGGTTTAATCTTAAAACAATACATTCTAAAGTCATCACTTCCGTATACTCCATTGTTAATATCCGGGAGTTCGGAAACTGCAAACTCCTTCTTGGAATCTGACTCGGAATCGGAACTGAACCCGGAAACTGAACCAGTATCTGAATCAGAATACCCAGATTTCAGCAGAACATCAAGCTGCTGCTTGTAACTGTTCTTCGAGGGTATTTTCGGAAACATGTGGATTAAATCAGACGCCCTATTACCTGAACAAAACAACAACAACAAAATTATAATCAATCACTAATTTATAACAAAACAAAAACAAATTAAAATATTCCATAACAATAATTCATTTATCAATTGATAAAGATAAGAAATAATACCGTTGGCATCAACGATGTTGGTGTTAGCAGAAGCTGAGATAAGGCGGTGAACGACATAAGGAGAATTGTGAGAGCCACCAGCCACTGCACAGTGAAGGGCAGTGACTCGATCCGACCCGGAAACCCGGTTAACATCAACCAAGTCAACACCAGATTGAAGCACATAATCAACTATACTGTTGCTACCATACTGAGCAGCAACCATAAGTGGTGTCCGCTCTTCGTAAGCCATTTTGTTGGATCCAATTTTACGAGTGTACCAAACTCCCACCTCATCAATCGATAATCCATCCGACTCAACGGCGAGTTTAAAGCTGGTAACATCGTCGGACGCCGCGTACTCGAGTAATGTTGATGTGTTGTTACATACTTGTTCTTGGGAGATATCCACACCCATGACTTAAAATACAATTATAGGTCGTTAGAGATATGAGATATAATCAATATCGGAAAATATATGTGGTATATTTCGACGGGTGAAGAAATTAAGTGATTTAATGAAGGAATGATTTATGTGTTTGGAGGAGAGAGGGGTAAGGGCGGCTCTTATAAAGGAAAGGAGCACCGGCCAAAGGAACAAGGGAGGAAAGTGTGACTTTTCTGCTTTCGCCCTTCTTTCTTTAAGTACTTTTGGATTGATTGATTAAAATAATTAGTTTTGGTTTTCTTTATAGGTTTGAAGAGTAATAAAGGGGGGTCAAAAAGTCAAAGGGTCAAAGGGGTACTACGCGTGTGGGCGTGACTATGCCTTGGTCTACGAAATGAAATTGGCATGAATGAAATCAAATGTTGATTCTTATATCTTAACTATATCTTCACTCACAACTATCTGATTGCTTACCTTTATTTTATATAATTATCATTAATTTATCATCTTTGTACACTAATCCTTTTTGCAAGGACTTGGAAGCTAAGAGTGGGAAGTCTTGGAACATTGTCTCTATCACTCTCTACGGAGTTACGTCATATGGACTATTTCTTCTTTCTCGAATAAGGCTATGTTCTTTTGAACTTCTGGGCAAAGTAGAGCGGAGCAGATTTCAGCAGGGCAGAGCAGAGCAGGGCTAAGCTTCCATACACTGCGGAGCAGAGCATGGCAGGGCAGGGCAGAACAGAGTAGGACGGAGTAGAGCAGCTACAGGGCCTAATTTGTTGTGTATTACTTTAAAAGGTTTTAAAAATATCGCATCTGTTATGAAAGTATGGTTTCGCATATTCATTTTCTAATTAAATGTCTTAGTTAATTTATGTGATTAGGAAGCGATGAAGATATATAATACAACCTCTTGCAAATTAACAGTAAAAGTGAGTATAGAGGAGATTAATTAGTGGAAAAGCTAACAAATTGTTATTACAAACTCAATAAAGTCAACGAACTTCTTAGAAATGAAGGGGCATGTATGATTGCAATTTATTGATGTGATACTGTCTTGTTACAAGTAGATTGCATCAAAATGCAAGTTTTCTACTCTCTTTAAGCTTAAATGCATATAGAGCATTGATGATCATACTTGTTGGCTAAGCTAGTTGCCTTTGTATACATAATAAGTAGAATCTAATGATTATTCTTGGTCTTTCAAGTATCCTTTTTTTTCTGATACAGTTAATATACTCGATCTTCACATGGACTTAATAGAGGGCACTGGCTTCACAACTTTAGTGGATTGCAACTAGGATAAGGCCGGTCGCACATCAAAATCTAATTTTCACGTCTTTGTGTTGCATTTGCTCTAGATTATGTCTACTACATCTAGTACTCAACAAATAATCCAAAAGTAGCTCATAACGGAGTAGCTAGTTAATCAGTTAACACCCACAAATCACGAATATGTATTTTAGCAAGAGAATTCGCTATTTCTTAATTGTTAATTACTCTATATCATATAAAAAAGCTACGATCTTTATATATATGTGTGCAAGAGAATCTTAGCAAAATATATAACGTAACCCTGACATAAATCGAGTGTGTTTTAGTAAAATTGGTACGTTATCCCTTATATATCCCTCAAAGCTAGGCCAGACATAAACAATCTTGTCACTAAACAAGTGAAAAACAGGTTGAGCTATCTATGAGCTGTCGAAGTGTTCTTATTGAATAGGATTATCACCTTGCAATTTTGCCTTGGTACCATCTTGTCTATCATATTATGGTCTGCTGCTTAATTAATTGGGAAGTACTGCATATGCAAGCCTAGTTGATCAATGATCTCTATTTTTGCTACTTCCTAGAGTTTTGTTTAAACTCTGTATGTAGCTAATAACTATCCACATAATAAAGTGAATATTGGTAATTCATAATTAGTTGCATATATTGCATGGATCGATTACGAGCTAGCTACATGAAAAGTTTAAGTGGGAGTAATATATAATTTCTACTCGTAAAAGGTAAAGCTACAACTTTATAATTATTGAGGTCGCTCTTACATATATAAATATCCTTAAGTAATTTTTTACAGAAAAAGTGGTTTTTTTTTTTTTTTAGTTTAGAGAATCACAAGGGCAGGTGATGAGAATCGATCTAAAATTTCTTGAAATTAGAAGGGGAGCTCTAACCACCTGAGCTATCCTTCATTCTTAGGAAAATTATAGTACTTCTTCCGTTAATAGTTATCTGCAACTTTAAGAGGTACGGGTAGTATTACATGTTCAACACGAATTACAAATTTACAATACTCCGTAGGCAATTATTGTTTTGATTTGGACTTTGGAGTGTAAGCGTAACACATCACTTGCACAGTGTGCAACTGTGCATCGAGTTAATTAAGTTTGCAGCTGGCTGGAAGGAATAATGCAAAAGCTAGCTTTGGTGCCTGTGTCTCCTAACCACCCAAGCAAAGGGTGGAAATTAAATTATAGACTAGTACTAGTCTACTAGTATTGCATTAACATAAAGCAGTCCAATAAATATTAGAGCGATACGAGTACAATACAAGTCCAATGTTTTTCTAGTCTAAAGTTTGATACATGCCTTTTGAGCACGGCAAGCTGCATAATATTCAACTAAATTAAGTCCAATCTAAACACATACTCCAATCCAGAGTTAATATGGTGAAGAAAAACAAACAAATTTTCGAAAAAGGTTAGTTATTCATATTTGACTGATAGATCATATCAGAGGAGTAGTCTAAGTTTAACTGTTCTTTTTTCGTCTCAAACTATTTGTTTTTATTTTTTGACTTGGTCGTATTTTTAATTACTAAACTAGAAAACAACAAATTATTACAGGGATGGGTTGTGTAAAAAGCTCATTTCAATGTTTAATTTTAGTATTGGAAATTTTGCATTAAACCACCTTTTATAACCCTTTAATTGCAGGAAACCACCTTATAAAAATTTTTTCGCAAAAACACACCTTAACCGCAAATTTTTTTGCAATCACATACCTTTTCCCGGAAAAAACCCATTGACCTTGTATTCCGGGGTTGACTCGACCACGTGCCTCGCACGTGACACCCTAAAACCACTAACCCTCCCTTTTCCGGCGGCCAACCAAATTCCCCACCCCACTGCCGGCGAAGGCGACCACCTCCCTACCCTAGCGCTGGCGTTCTTGCTCCCTTCCCTTTTCCCCAACCCACGAATTCTCTCTCCTCCTCTTCCACCTAACCACCATCACTTCCTTCACTCTCACCACCCGAACCCAAGCTCCACCAGCACTACCCACTTTCCTAAAGCGCCGCCCACAAATTCTCTCTCCTCCTCTTCCTCCTGAAGCGTCGTCGTTTGATTTATTGCCCACACCCAAACTCCGTTGTTCGTCAACCGCCATGGATGTTGCACTTCACGAAGGTACGAGAATTGGGTTTAGGGCTTGAGGGTTGGGTTTAAGGATGGGAATTGGGAACGGGAGGGGATGAGGTCGTCGGCGACGAAGGAGGGAGGTGGTCGCCGGCCACTGGAAGTGGGTGGCTGGGGAAAACCGGAAAAGGGATGGTTAGCGGTTTTAGGGCATCTCATGGTCGAGTCAACCCCTAAAAACCAAGTCAATGGTTATTTTCCGGGAAAAGGTGTGTGATTGCAAAAAATTTTACGATTAAGGTGTGTTTTTGCGAAAAAATTTTTATAAGGTGGTTTTTGCAATTAAAGTGTTATAAAAGGTGGTTTAATGTAAAATTTCCTTTAGTATTTTATGCTTTGAATACATTAGTTTTTAGTGCTTCATTTTTACATGATTAAAACATATCAGGACTTAATTTAAAACAATCAATATTGAAGATTCGACAAAGTAATTCAAGGTTTTGTGACAAATAACGTAAAATAATTATAAGGACGGAAATTCATTTCATAGTCAGATAATATTTTAACAGAGGAAATTATAGGTACGTACTAGTGTTGAACATATTTGCTCGCATACTTCATACTTGCTGCTTCTGAAAAATAGATACGGAGTACTTAATTTTTACTTTGTATATTTTTATAGCTTATTTTTTTTCAAACACGTGGGTTAATGTATACTTGCAGATTAAAAATTACAAAAGGCAAAAATAGTGACTTAGCACGGTGTTGAAGACTTTGAGGTCATCAACCTGAAGAACTTTAATTTATATAATCAGTAAATGAGCTAGATTAATCAGTAATCCATTTGCGCGTTTTTTGTTTCCTTTATATTTTAACTTTTTAAAAACGACCAATTTGCGCGTTTCTAAATGCATATGGATATAGAAATAGTGGTTGTCTTACGTTAATTGTTGATGCAGGACGACTTTCTTGCTAATGGGAGCATGGGACTAGTGCTAAATTATGTTGTCTTTATGTGGGACGAAGGGCCGTGCAATTCACAATAGTGAACGACATTTGACTTCTAGTGCTACCCTTATTAGTTACTCGTATTATCCATAGTTGTCGATGTTATATTACATATAGATCGGAGTAGTAACTTATTCATCATTCATGCATACGAGTTACTTATTTGAGCTTATTATATCTTATTAGAACTTGATACTTTTGGCTATAATACTACAAATCTTGTCTAACTCAAACGTATATTTTCCAACATATCTCATATGATATATGTGTGGGTTTGATTTTTCAACACACCCATAATGAAAAACACCTAATACCTCGAAATCGATCAATGATCCTAATTCTGATCCTTCTAGTGATTATACTCATCTCATGTAAATGATTTTAACCTCAGTAGCTTGCATTCTAAATTTGTAATGGTGGAATCTCAAATAGATAACAAAATGCAACTTAAATTAGTACAATGTCTATCAAATTTATATATACATATAGACACTAGACAGTAGGGAATGACATGTGAAATTATGAGGCTTTCACATAGTCACATTATATTACTCACATACATATACAGAAGATATCAAGATACTCCGGTTTCAAAAAATATACTACCTCCATTACATATTATTTGCAACTATTTGACATAAAGTCAGGGCCGTCTTAAATTTTTTCGAGACCCTGTTCTAATTCTAAAAATTGGGCCCTTTAACAAAGATGTCATTTTAACTCATCTACAAGAAGTACTTTAGACTATAATTAATACTACAACTTAAAAAAAAAAAATTTGACGTCAAAGCAAAAAAAACAAATTAATCAAACAAATAGTGCACTGCACCTAGAACACACAAATCAACAAATTACAAACATTACCAATTGTTCAAATTCCAAATACTATGTGTCAAAAAAAAAAAAAAAAAAAAAAAAAATCCAAATACTCCGTTTTAAAAACCCCATTGCCGCTAATCAAAGTTACATGTAACCAATTTCTTTTACTTTTCACTTTAAAAATGTAACAATAAACTCAAAGCAAATCACAAAAAACTGAAATTACATTATTCAATACTAGGGGGGAAAGTAGTAAATTACACATACCTCATAAGTAGTATAGGAGTAATATGACTGATTTTCCTCATTGAATGAATTTTGATTTTTAACCGAGTAAAATTAAGTAATCCAATTAGAGAAATTTGGATTTATTTGATACATATTACTTAAAAAATTTAAATTTCTTTTTCTATTAGAAGTAATTCAAGGAGTAAGAAAATACTACAGTACTCCATACCCATAACTAGCCATTGAATTATAGTTATTTAGAAAAAAACATTGAATTAGAGAGGAAGGTGGACCGGTGGGCAGTGGGAGGGAGTATTAAATTGGAAATTTCAATATTGTTATGGTAATAGCGTGAATTAATTACTAATGGAGGATTTAAAGATGGAAATTAAAGTTTACTGTACCATATTTATGGGGAATGCAAATTGACTGGAGTTATTAAGGGTTAGAGAATCACGAGTAATTGACGCTTCATACTGCCGCACAAAGAACTTTTTTTTTAAAAAACAAAGCTGGGCTTCTGCTGGAATTGGGCCCTCAAGATTATGGGGCCCTGTGCTAAGGGTCTGTTTGCACAGGCCCTTAGCCGGCCCTAAAGAGAATGAAAATGTCTAATCGTTGCAAATAATATGAAACGGAGCAAGTGATACCCCAAAACAAGCAAACAACTCGATCTCATTATACTAATTTAGTATGCATACATGGGAGCCCATGATATTGACATTACTAGTGGTGCATGGCCCATGTTAGTTAAGTACGAAGTACTTGTTTCAATATGATAATAATAGGTCACCGAACTAGCCACTTGAAAGTTGGATTATCAATTTGGGAAAGAGTAGTGCTCAATCTAAATTTCTTGATGCATATTTTTGTTTTCACCAATGCAAAACCCAAATAATGGTTGCAACTAAACTAGTCCATTCTTAACTCGTGATCGTTTGTTACATGCAAACCCATTGTCAAAGAAAAAACATGAGAAGTGAAACCGTGGAATTCACTAGCAAAATTCTTCTTATTGTTACCTTGCTGTCTCCGATGAATATTGAGCTGATATGAGCGCTTTATGCTCATACCTTCACACGAAACCAGCATACTTACTATCAAAATGCACACGAAAATTGATTCATAAAAGATCTTTTACAAACAATAAACATGTCACAGCTAACATTATTTACTTGCAATCTTGCATTATTGAGTAAACCTACCATGGCTACCAATTAGGTATTGGCCTAGCATCAAAAACTAAAGGCGTATATAACTCAGTCACATGTTTAATTTTTGTATAAGACATAAAATAATAATACATTTGTTGCAAATCATAAGAAACGGGGTAATATATACTCCGTACTTGTATGTAACCTGTAATGCTCTTATGTCTTTTTTTTAAAAAAATAAAACCCTTCAATGTGATTTTAGAATAGTATGATACTTTCGCCAGTGTGGCTCCTTAGCCCATAGTCAAATTTGACTAAGGTGCATTGTAACCCAACTAACCGGTCCATTAGTAAAATGTTGGCCCGATAATGGCAGCTTGCCAGTTTGGATACGATTTACAAAGCACTTTTTTTTTCAATTGGCCCATTATGGAGTTAGGAAAGCCCAATATGTTGTTTTTAGTTGTGTGTTTGGCTAGACTTGGCTAATGGATCTGGTTCTTCTGCACTAGACTTATGACGGCCTTTATCACATGGTTAACAAGCTTCATGAAATAACCATCCTAGTATGTCCGATAAGAACTCTGTTTTTGTCACTTAGGCCTTGTTTAGTTAAACTTATTTTTCCTTATTTAAAAAAAATAAAGGTTTAGATTAGAGCTGTCAATTTGAGTATTCAAGTCGGGTCAAATCAGGTCTCGAGTTAAATCAGGATCAGGTTATGTGGGTCAATCTAGTTTCATATCAGGTTCAAATTCAAGTTAGGTCAATTTTAGTTTAGGTTATAACGGGTCGTTCACCATTTCGGATGTAGGTCGGGTTTAATTCGAGTCAAATTCAGACCGGGTTCAATTTCGGGTTCGGGTTGTGTTGTGTCGGGTTTGGATGGGTTAATAAGATGGTACATTCGGGTTCGAGTTAGTGTTAAGTCGGATTTTGGTTCAAGTTCATTTTTAATAAATATCGATGTGGTCAAGTTGAACTATATAATTACGCCTTTCATAATTTGATTAAGCATCGTCAAATTGAAATATAGATTTTTCTTCTTTAACTATAACCTTTCTACAAAGACCTAGCTTAGATCAAATTAGTAGATTGAATAATTCTTTG
This sequence comes from Chenopodium formosanum, assembly GCA_024500155.1. NCBI lineage: Eukaryota > Viridiplantae > Streptophyta > Magnoliopsida > Caryophyllales > Amaranthaceae > Chenopodium > Chenopodium formosanum. Next base: position 4,318,119 of record CM044861.1, on the reverse strand, counting down.
AGGGAAGTTTGATTATGTACAAAGTCAATTACGGCTACAGTTTAAAAGTTTATAAAAATATGTGAAGTGTTTTAATACATACGAAGTACGTATATTTTATACAGTACTAATTTGCCGCCACTTTCTTAATCACAAAACAACTCATCTATAAATTTTCCATGATCCATACAGTAAAATTTAAGATAATAACGCACTTCTTCCACCACAAGCCCTGAAAAGAGAAAAGGATTGGGATTGACTTGAGAAAAATGTGCGGAACGTTTATGGTTGTAACTCCTCGCCAACATAATTCGTGGCATGCAATGAAATAATTATATATCATTGTCTTAACTTTACCTTTTTTCCCTCTTGTTTTTGGCATGATCGATACCACCTTGAGAAAAATATCTGTCATGTGAACGAAAAAGTAATAGTGATACATATCTGTGATGGTATAGCCTCTAAAATTTCCAATAATTAAAATAAATTAGAATCACAACGTAAGATTTAACTCATAAAACAAAATAGATTGATGCCAAAAAATAGCATAGTACTAGTAGTTGCTTTCCTTGTTGTGTATATTACAATATTACAATATAATGACTTTGTGAGTAGTTGCAATCGTACAATCTTTTACTAGGACCACCACTTTATGCCAACACTCCACCTATTCACACTTGATAATTTTAATAGAATCGAAACCAATATTAATGCAATTTCAGTATTAAAAATAATGTCATAGATGAATTTACTCGAGTTTATAGGCACAACATATTAAGCTTTTAATTTGTGGAAAGAAGTTTTATTTTTATTTATTTATTTATTTTTTTTTTGGACAAGGTCGAAAGAGAGTTTGATCACATAAAGATTAACATTGTTTTATTAGTAAATCAATTGGTAAGAATTGGAACAATCCATAAGTGAAATTTGCTAGTCATCTTTCTTTTTTATTCGTTTCTTTTTTTTCTTTTCTGTTCTTTTTTTTTAAAAAAAAAATTTCATCAATGAGGGACAATTAATTTAAACTTCATGAGCTATTCTTTTAATTACCATAATCCTAATTTGTAACATTTTTAACTGGAAAGATAAAAAAATCTTCAGGAATAAAACTAGCTACTTTGGAAATTTTTATTTTGTTAACGGGAACATTGAACCTTTTTTTTTTTTTTTTTTACTATTTATATATTAACTTTGACCATAATTTTTCACTAAATAAAAGATAGGTGTTAATAAAAAAATTTATTGTATAATATAACTTTGTTTATAAATTATAAAAATAAAGTCAAATTAGTACATTAACATGTGTGCAAAATTAATTTGACTGTGTCAATTATTTTGAGACAAAAACAATAAGTACGAAATATATGCAAAATGACCATTTCTCAACGTGCATATATAATACAGTAGTATACTATAATTCTGCCGACTTGTAGCTTATTTGTCATAGTACTTCTATGAATAATAGTCATACTCATATATTAAAAAAAGTTGATTGCAATTTGCTGTACTATAATAGTAATAATTTAGTACGGAGCATTATTTACTCGTTAATAGTAACATAAAACCCCTTTTCTAGAAGGTTTCAAAAAAAAAAAAACAGTACATGTCGCTTGGGCAAATAATAAGGCTTTAGAATTAGCCGTGCAAGTGTGCTACATTGTCTAGTCTAGTGGCCACTGCCCAGAAGTCTTAATTATGGGAGGACCGGTCAGGCCGATATGATCTAGGATCATCATTAGGTAAACTAAATACTACAAGTAGTACATAAAATCGATTAAATGCATGTCTCATTATACTCCATCAGTTTCATATTATCTTTTTTATTCGAAATCTTTACATTTTTTTTTTTATTATATACATGTACTACGTATGTTTATGCTAGAGTACGCATGAATAAATAACTTTAGGCAGTTACTAGATCCAACCATATTAATAAGTAGGAATGTAGGATGAACCGCTGAGAATACCAAGAGCTTGAGGCTTGACTTTATCCCAGAAAATAAATTGTATTTTTCTTCATAAAATTGACTTATACGAAGTAGTATAGTAATTGTAGTCATATAAAAGCATACCTACTTGCAAATGTAGTTATCACAAAATTATATCATAGTGCACAGATTAAAATTAAACATAAATACATAATAACGAGAAATTAAGTATTCTACTACACTAATACTCTATAATTTGCTACATTTTAGAACGAAAGGAGTATTAAAAATCTAGAAAGACAAATCCCCTACGGTATGACAAATTTGCTCAATCTCATGAGTCATGAATTGGTCTAATAATGCGGATCAAATACTCATATAGCCTTGCCAATACACAAAAAAAAAAAAAAAAAAAAAAAAAAAAAAAAAAAAAACTCGATTAGGGGTGGTGGGAAGCTAGTGACTTCAAAAGGATTTTGTCAAGGAATGCAATTCTTTTAGCTATTGGTAAACATATTACAAGTGGCCAAAAAATGTACAGTAGTTTCAAATAGAGTATCCATCGAGTCTTTTTTAAAGATATTAGAGTATCCTAATTAAAGATATTAAACCAGGAAAGATGTGGTAAAAACATATCTTTACATTCATCAATAGTATTAGAGTATAGGATTGCTTAAAAAAAAAAAAAAAGTATAGGATTGCTTAAAAAAAAAAAAAAGGATAGGATTGCTTAAAAAAAAAAAAAAAGTATAGGATTGCTTTAAAAAAAAAAGAGAGGGATAGAGAGAGATTGGGAGTTAAAGGAGGATTAGACAAATGTTGTTAATGATTTGCGTTTTTATATAGTAATAAGATACGTACTATCGAATTAATGCTATTTTATATTTATACAATATATACTCACCTCTTTTACGGTAAAATTCATATAAATAAAAATGTCCAATATGTTATGAGTATAAGAAAGTACGACTACTTTTATTTCTTTGATTACTTCAACATATTAATTAGATTATGAAATATATATATATACATTAAAAGAAGAGAAGAACAAGTAAATTTTTAATCTCACTAAATAAAAAACACATGATAATGATTAATTTCAAATAATAATATAAATTTAAATTAGGTAAATATTTATCATCACCGTGCAACGCACGGGTACTAATCTAGTATCTTTACATTCATTAATAGTATTAGAGTATAGGATTGCTTAAAAAAAATTAAAAAAAAAAATAGAGATTGGGAGTTAAAGGAGGATGAGACAAATGTTGTTGATGCTAAGTATAAATAAATATAGATATAGTTAATAGTTATATAGATGTGTTATTGAGATAGGTTATGCTTCAATGTTGTACTAGTATTTCCATTTAAAAAAATAAAGAAAAAAGCCCTAACTTTTATGCTTTCTCTTGAATAAATATTTTAGGCTTATTGCATTACTATCTTACTCCTCTCTTTTACCCCAGATATATACACATATTCACACTCTCTATATAATTGTGTATTCTATTCACTTCATTGTCAGAGTAACTCACCCTTGATACATTCTCTCCTACTTTGTTCTACTTAGTACCTGAATAAAACTTAAAAGAATACAAGAAAGACATGTATGATATTGACCATCTCCAACGGTGATACTCAAGTTTTAGTATTGAAATACAAAATGAGTTGTTTTTTTACCTCCAATGGTGATACCATACACACTTCTCAGTTTAGCAACTCATGTGAAATCTAATTTCCCAATGGTGAGACTTTCTAAAAGTATACAAATGTCACTTTCAATTTATAGCCCGCCAAATATATCAAATATTACAAGATTTAATAAAAAATATAAAACTTAAATAAATTACAAAATATATTAGAATTATTGAATATTGACAAGGGGCCCACACTTTTTGTCAAATGAGACTCACAGTTGAGTATCTAAACTTAGCAACTTTCTTTTGGAGTTGCTAAGTTTAGATACCAACTTATTGGTATACATTGTAAAAAATACACTCTTTCTCCTAAAAATACTCACTTGAGTCTCGCCATTAGAGAAGGTCTAGATTCGCTTTAACGTGGATTTTTTTTTTTTTACAAAGTGAAATTCAAAATGGAATGTGCTTACTATAGTTGGGTTTCGCTTACACTCAAGGACGAGTGCATATAGGCGCATAGCACCTATTTATTAAGCATGTATATAGGAGGGCGGTTTGGGGTTTTCATTTTTTTTCGTTTGATGTTTTTCTATAGTGATACATTCATGTGTACAATTATGCTACAGTGGTACATTCATGTATACTATTATGCATGTATAATGTATCATTAAGTATAAGTTATCTTAATAGTATTTTTTGTGTATTATATACACGTAGTGGTACTTTTTGTCATCATATTGTCCACCAATATCTCTTACTCTTTGGCCCAATTTCATGTGACAAAACTTAAACTTAATTTCAATGATGCCATCCTATTTGCTAACCTATTTCCTCAAAAAAAAAAAAGTAAAAAATAAAATGCCATCCTACAGTATTTGCTAACATATACAAGTAGGCGCTATATGCGTCTATAGTTATCCCTCAAGGACCACTAAAGGCTATTAGGCTATAGAATATGCAGCACGTGTAAAATTAAAAACACCAGCCATGAGTCCATGACCCATGAGCCCAAGATTCAATTAGAGAAGCGGGGATTGTGAAAATGGCTATTGTGACGAAAATGGGGGCTCAAAAGTGATAATCGTACTAGATTACGTACAAACAATTTTATCACATTTTCATACTCCATCCGTTTTCATAATACTTGGGATGTTGGGATGATCAAGTAATTTAAAAAAATTATAAGTACGACTATTTAAAACATTTATTTATTATATACTCCCTTCGTCCCTTTATTTTTGTCTTGTGGTTATTTTTTGGGTCAAACTTCAAAAACTTTGACCATAAATTACTGTAAGATAATATTAACTCCTTAATCAGAGTGATTTTCATTGATCAATATTTATAGGGTTACAATGAGAAACCTAATCATAAGGTAATTATAAGATATGTACAGATATCAAAGATAATCTTATACAAAATATATCCTAAACCTACAATGAGAATATTCTATGGATATTCTCTATCATACCCCCGAAGTCACAGCGGGAGAAATCGGATGCTCAGACTGGATTTGAATCACGCATCAAACGGTAAGGATAATATGATAACCCATGATCAAAAGAGAAGTAGTAGACATGTGCCGGTGATGACGACGAGAAGCAACAACCATAACCTACGTAGAGTAGAGATAAGCACTGCTAGGCCGGAGGAGAAGGAGAAGAGCCACACACAGACTTAGGCTAAGTTGCAGATCAAGAGAAAAAGAAGTTAAGGGATCAAACCATCATCGGGAAGAAGACACTACACTACTACATGAAATCACAGTTGAAGAAAAGCAAATAAATTTGCTCAAGAAGCTACTAAAATCCCACCACTTAACCACTTGATAAAATTACCTCAAAAAAAAAAAAAAAAAAATTGACCCACAAAAGGAGATAAATTCCACCAAAAATAACCAAAGTTGCGGCTATGCACTTGTGACAAATATAAAAAAAAATTTAAAAAAAATTGTTGCTAGTGCAAAAATAATCCAACTCCTTCCTTTCAAGTTGTTGTACAGTAGTTGAATAAGGCTCCAACCAAAGATTATGACCTCCGCTGGGGAAGGGGGCTTGGAGTGAGCGAGACGACAACTAATTAAATCGCGGAAGCAAAATAAAACTATGTTTTGTATAATTGTTTGTGAATCCCGCCGGTGGATTTAATTTTCTAACCCATCGGCAAGGGAAGAGAAAATTTTAGATCTAAACAATTTCAAGATCTAACCTAAGCTGTGATACCATGAGTGACCTTGTTAGATTCGTCTCATTGTATACTTTATTAATATCATATTTTAATAATTTTTTAAGTGCATAGAAAAAAAGATATAGACGTTTTAAATCGCATCTTAAATACTGCGCACAGTCAAATTAGGCAAAAAAAAAAAATAGGGACATGGAGTAAAAAATTCTCTTTTGTATTTTTATATTACAAGAAAACAACAAGTAGGGTGAAAGTGGGGTAGGCAAGGAGAGAGAAAATATGGAAAAATATTTTTATTATTAGTAGTTCCATTTCATATTTGGTAACGTATCAAATAGTGTGGGACAGACGAAAATGGCAATTGTGCCAAGTATTATATGGGACGAAAGGGGTTTTTTTTGGTTGCTGTTGTTTAGATAGCCACAAGAACGGGTAATGAGAATCGATCTCAAAATCTCTTAAACTCGGGAGGAAAACTCTAACCACTTTAGCTATCCCTCACTCTCACACTTTTATAATATAGTAATTCTGTATTAACTATGGTTTATGCATGCCACATCACACATATTAGAAGTTCATTTCGTGAGCAAGGTATCCTAATGTTATATTATTCTCTTTTTCTTATCAGAAATAAAAAATAAAAAATAAAACTTCAATAATTATAGTTTTCAACGACTTTTTTAGTTGGTTAAATCGTGGTAGACTTTTTTTTTTTTTTTTTTTTGGTAGCTCGTAAAGATATTGTTTGAGATTGATACCCAATACTTGGTAGTCTGTATTGATAAATTTTGTTGATATTCATGTATTATTATTTATTTGTAGCTCTTTCTTGAAAAAAATAAAAGTTTCATAGTCATCGATAATCCTACTATCCTAGTGCCGCATCCTATTATGTGTTTGAATTATCACATATACTTGTATAAACCAATATTTGCATTCATAAGCTTTATGTTTGATTATGCAAATAATTCTTTTACATACTTTTATAATTACTCTGTATTATTGTATGTTGTTAAATCTCAATCATCAAGTTGCTTGTAAGTCGTAATCTTTATTGTGTTATGAGTCATATTTATTGAATTGGTGCTTGTTGAGAATTAAACTTTTCATGTATATCGAAAAATGTAGCTAGGAAAATTTATTTAATGGATTACTATTCCAATTGTCATGTGATTTTGTATTGAACTTTGTTTAGTTTTCATTGTTTGTAGGTACATAGTCTCTCTTATTATCGTGGACCCTTAATTAATCCAATTATACTTCCTCCGTTTTTTTTACTTGACCTGCTTTGACTTTTACACTATTCACCACCCCTCATTTGACCGTATTTTGTGAACATTACGTAAGGAAGAACATATTCATGCGAGATATTTTGAACTCATCTTAATAAGTCCTACCATAATATATAACTTTGATAATTTTTACTTATAGAGAGTTAACATTATTGATTGTTAAAGTTTTATAACGGCAAGCGTGATAAAAGAAAAAGATGAAGTAAAAAAAAAAACAGAGGAAGTATATGTTAACTCTCTCTTCTATGAACTTGTTCTTTTTCCTTTGATCTAGGAATTTATTTTTTTTTCTATTACTATAGAGGTACACCGAAATGAAAATACTTAGATCAAACTAGAACACGTACTAGTTCTAAACTTCTCAATTCTATTTCTTTTCTTGCTAATTCAGTAATTTGCTTGTTCTAGCCTTTAACCAGTGATTTGTTATTAAATTTTTAGAGATGAGGAATTTCTAATTAATCGTAATAACCATCTTTCAAGGCGGTAATAGGAATACTGTTATGGAGAAAAAAGGAAAGAAAAGATCGAAAGGATGAATGTTGCTCTAAAGAATAAGAAGAGAGTAAAAAAGTTTTTCAAGCGAACGATAATAATAGGATAGTCAAATGTACAAAGGTACCTATCAAGAGTTCAAGACCACAGTTCTCAAACTAATAAATCTCCTTAACACACAAGACCAAGTGACCACCAACATGCTTCAAAAAAAAAAAAAAAAAAAAGTGACCACCAACAAGGGCAACAAACCTCATCAATTCCGCATGTTTATTTATAAACTTATATGCTCCACTTTAGTGAATGATGTAATGAAATAATTCCATGTACAATATATTATGAACGTTTATAATTACTAGTTTACTACACTTATCAAATCCAACTAACTATCTACATGAATTAGTCTTTCAATAAAGCAATGATTCTGTTCATACTACATTTATAAAAATATCATTTTCTTTAATTTTTAGAATTTATGTATTTCTTTATTAATTTGCCATTTCATATTCCACTACAATTAAATATTAAATTTTCTAAGGTCAGTAAGGTAAACAGCAAAAGCCCAATGCAATATTGACACATATGATATATATTAGTGGAATTTGATTATAGCACAAGGTGACTGCACACTTTCAGCTGAACATCACGTGCTTTAATACTCTTTATTATCATTATACATTTAAACTTTTTGTTATTTTTGGACCACAATACATTATAAATATTGGTGCTACCTAATATTATGAAAAAATGATCATGAGGATGACAATTGACAAACCAATATAAGAGCAAAGTCTAATTTAACCCAAATGCTAAACTGATGGTAGAATCACATAATTACTTTTATATTTTGTCACATCTTAGCTTATTCAATTCCGTTCATCTAATTTTGTTGACATGTGTTGTTTTAACCAACTATCAAACTAATATAAAATTGGTCATAAACTACAATCTACATGGTATTGACAAAATTGCTAAATCTTTACCAACAAAACTAGTTGAATAATAGCCGCTTGAAAAAAAAAAAAAAAAAGAGAGAGAAAAAAAAAAAAAGAGGATGATTTGAATGCATAAAAAATTACTGAAGTCAAGTTCTACATTAGTAGATTTGAGTTACCCCCTTTGGCCAAGTCAAGCCATCATTTAAAAACAATCAACATGCTTAAACATATTAAAAACATGAGAAATTTTGAAGTCCAATACTTCGATTTGTATGAGATCTTGATCTCTCGCAGCACTCATTATTTAGACTTTTAAGACCTAATCTAATTGACTGAACTGAGCTGAACTGAACTGAATTTATTGGAACTTAACTGAACTGAACTGAAAATAATCTAAAGAGAATAGACCCTTAAAACAATAGATAATCTAGCTAGTTACTCCCTCCGTATTTAAATACTTGCTCCACTTTTCTTTTCCGGCTGTTTTTAAATACTTGCTCCATTTCCTTATTTAGAAAGCTTTTACAATATTTAATTAATTTCTCTCACCTAGTGGACCCAACAATTTTAATTCCATATTCTCTATCCTTCAATGCTCTCCTCTACTTTTGTTTTTTTTACAATTTTTTATTCTTCTACCAACCCAACTACCTCTATATTATACGAAGTATTACTTTCTCCAATTTCTCCTAAAACTCCGTGTATGGAGAAATGGAGCTAGTATTTAAAAACGGAGGAGTACTTTACATCTTTATAGATGACTCGTTTCCTTTTCAATTTGTTGATGTATAAAGGTTTTGATGATGAGGAACTTAAAACTGAAGCAAACTCATCTAATAAAGGTTTCTCAAGTGTTTGTTTAGCTTAGGTGAAATTGATCTTGGAGATGAAAGAAGTAACTGATGCTAAGAAGCCTCGAAGAAGCTCTTTATTCAGAAAGTTATTCAATAAGAAGAAGAGTTCCCTCACAGGAACTAAGTTCCCTAACAGGAACGTTCCTTAACAGGAATCTGAAGATGAAGGACTAAGTTCTTTGGAGGAACTTAGTAATACGTGAAGCCCAAGTAATTCTACCAGATCAAAAGAACAGTGCAGCAATAGTTTAGTTAAGATTTTATCTTCTAGATTTATTGTTAAATATGTTAAGTAGGATATGCATGGAATTTATTAGAAGCGTGACAAGATAGCTTGGCAAATTAATTATTTCCGGAAAATATAAAAGATAGAATTCGAAAAAGATTTTTAACTTGAAAGCTTATTTTCTAAAATCTGTTGTTAAAAAGATATTATGCTTTTTAACTAAATATTTCTATCTTATTTTCTAAAAAGATTCTTCACAAAAGATTTACTTAAAACCGTGTTTTAAGATAAGTTAAGTTTAACTTATTTATCTTTTTAAAAACCTACTTTCTATACGAGTCTTACTTGTATAAATAGTAGAGGTCGAATTGAGTTTAGGTTTTGTGAGTTTTATGCGTGAAGAATTACAGAGCTTAAATTGTGTAAGTTTGCCAAGCTTATAAACTTGTCTTATTAGTTTCGGGTTTCATGCATAGCTTGCCTATCATATACTAGGTGTTTATTATTTGTATCTGGTTTGGGTTATTTGGGTAGAAAGTATTTTATTAATTTTGTTTATTGTGTTAGCTTCTAGTGAGAAGGGGAAGATTTGTACTTGGGGAGTACGAGTGAGTCTAAGTGTGGTACTTAGACTGGGTAGAACAGAGTGCTGTTCTGTAGTGAGTTCTTTTAGGAACTTGAGAGTAGAATCTTTATTATAGTAGGTTGTAACTTGGTGTTTGCCCTATTATAGTGAAGTATTTTGTGTTTGAAATCCCTAAGGTAGGGTCGAGGTTTTACTTCTAGTTGGGCACTAGAAGGTTTCCTCGTAAAATACTGTGTGCTTTACAAGTTCCTGTTTTATTCTGTTTTGTTATGTTTTATAATTCGAAAAAGTAGTCACTAGGAACTCATCTACAATTCACCCCCCCTCTTGTAGAGTTTGTCTCAACTAACAATTGGTATCAGAGCAAGGTTCTCAAGTGTTTGCAGATAACTTTGCTGAGTAAGTTCCTGGAGAGATGAATTACAAGGAGAAACTAGAAGAAGGGTACTCAACCCAACGTCCACCAATGTTCAATGGTAAGTTCTATGCATACTGGAAAAACAGGATGGAAATCTTCATCAAGGCTGAAAATTACCAGGTTTGGCGTGTTATTGAAACTAGTGATTTTGAAATAACTCAAACCAATGACAAACATGAGGTAGTGTCTAAATCCATTTCTGATTATGATAAGGAAGATTATCAAAAACTCGAATTGAATGCTTTAGCAATAAAGTATTTACACTGTGGACTTGGACCTCATGAACATAATCGTATTATGGGGTGCAAGTCTGCTAAACAGATATGGGATTTGTTACAGGTAACTCATGAAGGTACCAATGAGGTAAAACGTTCTAAAATTGATTTATTAATGTCTAGATATGAAAGGTTTGAAATGCAATCTAAGGAAACCATAGAGGAGATGTTTACTAGATTCAATGATATAATTAATGAACTGAACTCCCTTGGCAGACATATTCCTATTGATGAACAGGCTAGGAAAATTCTAAGAAGCCTTCCACAAGATGAACGATGGAGATCCAAGGTGACTGCCATGCAGGAAGCTAAGGATTTCACAAAGTTCAACATGGAACAACTAGCTGGATCATTAATGACTCATGAACTTCATCTGAGTTCCAACACTGAAAATTCAAGAAATAAGAGTCTGGCACTCAAGGCTCAAGACTCTGAAGAATCAGAAGTTGATGAGGAAGAGATGGCCATGCTAGTCAGGAAGTTTAAGAAAATGATGAACAATAGGAAGTTTGATAGGAACAAAAAGTTTACAAGTTTCAGAAACACAACATGCTTCAAATGCGGATCAAAGGATCACTTTATCAAAGATTGTCCTGTTCAGGACGGAGAGAAAGGTAAGACTAAAGGCAAGGAGCAATCCAAAGAGTCAAGAGTCTACAAGCCTTACTTCACCAAGGACAATGTCAAGAAAGCCATGTTAGCTGCCTGGGGAGACAGAGATTCAGAAGAAGAGGAGGACCAACCTTTAGAAGAAACGGCTCATTTGTGTTTGATGGCAAAAACCGATGAAGCTGCCAAACTGAAGGAGCTAGAATCTGAGGTATGGTACTCTTACAATAATTTGAAACATCTATCTAAAGAGAATCTAATAAATGCTGTCTTGGAGATTCAGGAAGACATTAAGGAATTATATAGATCCAAACAGCAAAGTGATAAAGCTTTAGAAACTTACAAAGAGAACAGTGAGTGGGTTGATAACATGAAGTTTGATATTCAATATAGGTTTTTTAGTCTGTTTGATGATAATAAAATTTTAAAAGAGACTGTAGAAAACCTGAAACATGATAATATACTTCTTAATGTGGAACTGTCTTTACTAAAACTCAGTGTAGATACTCCTAACTATGAAGTTCCTCCACTTACGGAATATCCAAATTTTGAAAAATTAAAATATGATTTGGAAGATCTAAAAATGGATAAAGCACGTCTTGAGGGGGAACTTGAGAGAGTAAGGAAAGGTAAATAACCAGAAGAGTACAGAGTTCCTGACTGGATTACTAAAGCTCAGACCAAGAGAACTGAAGGTTTAGGTTATAAGAAGAAGTTTCAGAAAGAAAAGAAGTATGTTAACTTGCCTAGTAGCATTGTCTGTTATTTCTGTGGTAATACTGGACATAAACAGGTTAAATGTCCTAAGAAAGAGAAATGCACTCAGAAGAATGTCAAACATGTAGAACAAGTCTGGGTTAAGAAAAATAAATCAACTCCTGTTGCACAGGAACCCAAGGAAACCTGGGTTCCTGACTCTAACGTTTAATTCTTTTTGCAGGTTCCAGTGAGGGGGAACAACACTTGGTACCTCGACAGTGGTTGTTCTAAGCACATGACTGGAGATAAAACTAGATTTCTCTCACTGGATGCCTACTATGGAGGGACTGTGACCTTTGGTGATAACATGAAAGGAGACATAATTGCTATTGGTAAAATAGGAAGGTCACGTTCCCATGCTATTGAGAATGTATTCTTAGTCGAGGGCCTCAAACACAACTTGTTAAGTATTTCACAATTTTGTGACAAAGGTAACTCTGTTAGCTTTACTTCTAATAAATGTTGAATCATCCACAATGACACTGGGAACATTATTTTGGAAGGAACTCGAAAAGGGAACACATTTGTTGTGGATCTCAACGAAGTTCCTAACAGCAGTTTAACATGTCTTAGTGTTATTGAGGATGATCCTCTTCTATGGCACAAAAGATTTGGCCATGCAAGCTTCTCTTTACTTGATAAATTAAGATCTAGGAACTTAGTAGAAGGACTTCCTTGTATTAAGTTTTTATATGACAAAGTGTGTGAAGCTTGTGCTAAAGGAAAACAGACTCGAATATCCTTCAAGTCCAAAAAGATGGTAAGTACCAAAAGGCCTTTGGAACTCATTCACATGGATCTCTGTGGTCCAATGAGAATCCAAAGCAGAAGTGGTAAGAAATATGTAATGGTTATTGTTGATGATTTCTCTAGGTTCACTTGGGTTTTCTTTCTTGTAAGCAAGGATGAAACGTTTGATGAGTTTGTTGCTTTTGTAAAGAAAGAACAGAGAAGGACAGGAAATAACTTGATACATCTAAGATCAAATCATGGAACAGAATTTGAAAACTCCAAATTTGATGAATTCTGTAATGAGTATGGTATGGATCACAACTTCTCTGCCCCAAGAACTCCACAACAAAATGGAGTAGTGGAACGCAAGAATAGGAGTCTTGAAGACATGGCAAGAACAATGCTGATATCAAGCAGATTGCCTAGGAACTTCTGGGCTGAAGCAGTAAACACAGCATGCTATATACTCAATAGAGTATCAGTTAGAGCCATCACTAACAAAACTCCTTATGAACTGATGAAAGGGAGAAAACCTAATATTTCTTACTTTAGATCTTTTGGTTGTAAATGTTTTGTTCATAATAATGGTTAAAGGAACTTGGGAAAGTTTGATGAACGAAGTGATGAGGCTGTATTCCTAGGATATGCTTCAAATAGTAAAGCCTACAGAGTCTATAATAAAAGGACTATGTGTGTTGAGGAGTCTGTACATATTATATTTGATGAAACTGAACAATTGATTGATGTACAGGATTGTGATGATGATTTTGAGATTGAACTTGTGCGCAAGCAAAATCCAGATGAGGAACCAGCATCACTGCAGAAGCAGCAAGTGGAAACAGCTGAAGTAACGAACCCTGAAGCAAATGCAGAACCAGAATTGGAGAATGCACCAGGAACCCCACATCAAGATCCAAACGAAAATCATAATAAAGAACATCAAGTGGAAACTCCTGAGGAAGTTCAGCCTGAAATCCAGAATGAAGTTCCTACAGAAGAACCAGTCAAAAATAATGAAGAAAGATTGTATCCAATCAAAGATTTCACTCCAAGGCCCTAGAAACATCAGAAATCACATCCAGTAGATGCAATCATGAGTGATATAACCAAAGGAACTCAAACTAGATCTCAGCTTAGAAACTTCTGTGCATTCAACGCATTCCTCTCTTCTATGGAACCTAAAAACTATGTTGAGGCTTTGACTGACGCTGACTGGATTACTGCTATGCAGGCTGAACTGAATGAATTTGAAAGAAATAAAGTTTGGCATCTGGAACCTAGACCAAAAGACAAAAAGTCAATTGGACTAAAATGGGTGTTCAGAAACAAACTAGATGAACATGGTATTATTGTCAGGAACAAAGCAAGACTAGTTGTACAGGGTTTCAATCAGCAAGAAGGAATAGACTATGAAGAAACATTTGCTCCAGTAGCCAGGTTAGAAGCTATTCGTTTACTTATTGCTTTTGCTGCTTATATGGGATTTAGGCAGTACCAGATGGATGTAAAATGTGCATTCTTAAATGGATATCTAAATGAAGAAGTCTATGTGGAACAGCCTCCTGGATTTGAAAATCTAGAGTTCCCAAACCATGTCTATAAGCTTGACAAGGCTCTATATGGGCTTAAGCAAGCTCCTAGAGCATGGTATGAAAGGTTATCAAAGTTCCTTTTGGCTAATGGATTTAAACGTGGTAAAATTGATAAAACTTTGTTTTTAAAGTCAAATGGAACAGATATCCTAGTTGTACAAATTTATGTTGATGATATTTTATTTGGTGCAACTGATGAATCTTTGTGTAAGTACTTTGCTGACCTTATGAGTGGAGAATTTGAAATGAGCATGGCTGGAGAATTAAATTTCTTTCTTGGTTTGCAAATTAAGCAAACTGTAGAGGGAATTATGATTCATCAGCAAAAATATATTAAGGAACTGATCAAGAAATACAAGTTGGAAAATGCCAAATCCAATAATACTCCAATGGGAACTGCTACTAGATTGGATGAAGATCCATCTGGAACTTGTATAGATCAATCTATGTATCGAGGTATGATAGGCTCACTACTTTACTTAACTGCTAGTAGACCTGACATATCTTTTAGTGTAGGTTCGTGTGCCAGGTTCCAAGCAAACCCAAAGGAGTCTCACCTTACAGCAGTAAAAAGAATCCTTAGATACTTAAAAGGAACTGATGATTTGAGTCTCTTCTATCCTAGAAGTGATTCTTTTGAGTTAAATAGTTTTACTGATGCTGACTATGCAGGTGATTTGGTAAATAGGAAAAGCACTTCAGGTATGGTACAATTTTTAGGACCTTGTTTAGTTTCTTGGGGTTCCAAGAAGCAAAACACAATTGCTTTATCAACAGCTGAAGCTGAGTATGTGGCAGCAGCTGCTTGTTGTTCACAAGTTCTATGGATAAAACAACAGGTTAGAGATTTTGGTATTATTTTTAAATGTGTACCTATTTACTGTGATAACACAAGTGCCATATGTATTTCTAAGGATCCAGTTCAACACTCTAAGGTAAAACATATCCACATTAGGCATCACTTTCTAAAAGATAATGTGGAGCAAGGGAATATTAAGTTAGAATTTTGTCAAACTGAAAATCAAATTGCAGATATTCTAACCAAGCCCTTGAACAGAGAAAGGTTTGAGAAATTGAGACTGGAACTTGGGATGATCAAGCTGAAGTACTAGCTTCTGAAGTTCCAAGATATGGCAAAGTCAAAAATAATGTAAATAAAGGAAAAAGAGCATTTATCACAACTTTGGTGTGATAAACATAGCTGAAGTGTCACCGTTGTTAATTACTGAAGGTAAGTTCATTAAAACGCTTAACTAATTTTTCTAGTAGTAATGTACAGTGTATATGTGTAGAAAGCGTGTTCCAATTGCGTATTTGTGAACAGTGACAGTGCTTTGAAAGTTAAATGAATTTGGAAACAAATTATTTTTGGTAAATACATCTTGCGTGTTTTGCTTTTGGAAAATTAATTGAATCTGTTCAATTAATGACTGCTCAGTAAACCCATTAACTCCCTTACACCGCTTCATTAAATATAAAAAGCCTCTCAACCACCTTACATCATCACGCTGTCAAAATCATTTACTCCACTGTGAAAAAACCTTCCACACTATTCCAAAACACTCTCGAACAAGAAATCATGGCCATAATCACCTCCCTAAGCTCGTCTGAAAACTCACACCACAACCAAACCTCTGAGCAAGAAGAAGTTTCATCACTTCCACTTGTATCAAATTCCGAAACACAAATCGTCAACCCACCATCTTCCACCATGCAAAACCCTAACCCCGAACAAATGGAAACCATCACCAAGTCAGTGCTCAAAAAATTAAGGGAATGGAAGGCGAAGAAAGGTCAAGAGAAGTCTCTGGAGGAGCATATTGAGGAAGTTGAGGAGTTTGCTCGAAATCTGGAAGAGGAGGGTTCTGAGAATGAGAAATCAGAGGATGAAGAAGAAATTGATCAAGCTGAGCTTGAAATACAATCAGATAGGTATGTTGTTGGACACCGAATTGATTTAGATTGGTGTAGAAAAGCTAGGTTTCTTGAATTTATTGATTTAATCAAATTCCAAGGGTGGGAGTTTCTGTTAGTCAAGATGTCAAATAAATTGATGTATCCGAGTGCTATGACAGAATTTTGTGAAAATTTTGAAGCTAAATTGGGAATAATAACGAGTCAAGTTGGAAAAATAAAAATTGAATTTGATGTTGAAACTTTAAGTAAAATCCTGAGAACACCCATGGAAGGGTATGAGACTTACATTAAGGGTAAGTCAAGTGTCAAGGTGGGAAATTACTTAAGTGGTGATATAGTCGAAGCCCTAGGTGGAAAAAGGGGGAAGAACACTATGAGTCATAATGATCTGAGTCCTCTAAATAAACTGTTGTTCAATTTGGTTAAGAAAACAATCTTGCCAAGAGTTGCCAAGAAGGGTGAGGCATGTTTGATGGACATGGCTGTAATTTTCTGTCTGTCTAGGAGAATTAAGATAAATTTTCCCTCACTGATGTTTCAACATTTAGCACATTGTGTTCCAAGTGGAACAAAAGTAGGTTATGGTGCAATTCTGTCCTCGGTTTTTGAAAGTTTAGGGGTGAAGCTGAAAGGAAAGTATGTTGGTTTAGAGGAGAAGCCAGAGAATGTGATTGATGGAAGTACTCTGGCAGGATTAAGTTTGGAAGTAGTTCAGGGAAAAATTCAGAAGTTAGAGAAGGAAGATGAGAAGGCTGAAAAATCGACAGGGAAGAGAAAGGAAAAAGAAGTAAGTGACAAACCTGTCAGGAAGAGCAGGAGGCTATCTGCATCTGCAAGCTCTCTGCCTAAGACCAGCATGGAGGAGCCCCTAGTGTTAGATACTGAAGAAAAGGTAATTGAAGGGCAAGTGGATGAGCTGGTGGAAGGATGGAGAGGGTAGAAATCCAGGTCAAGGAGTTTGTTGGAAAGTCTCAGCTGCAAAAGCTAGAGAAACAAGTGCAGGAGCAGGGGAAGGCACTTAAAGAACTGAAGACATCAGTGCAGGCACAGGACAAGGCTCTGAAGGAACAAGAGAAGAAGTTCCAACAGAAGCTGGGGAGTCTTGAGCAACGGTTGGAAGCTCTGGTTGCACAACAGAAGGAGGACAGCAAGCAGATCCTAGACCTACTGCAGACCTAGCCTACCAAAATTCCTTTTTAGCTTTCTTAAAAATAGCCTATCCTAACTTCTTAGCAGTCATGAACATTTTCTTTTGTTTTTGTTAAAACTTTAAATATTTTGTAATAAATTTAGCAGGATGTTCAATTTGTTTTTGGTTTTAATGAATGTTTTTGGAACTGCCTATACATATGTGCATTTGTATATTGTGAATGCTTAAACAGGAGAGTGGAATTTGCCTAAGGGAAGTTAGCAGCGCTGCCTTCAGTTTCCCACACTCGATGAATTGCTTGTGGGGCTGTAGATAGATGCTTAATAAACTTGAAAAAGCAGGACTTTTGATAATGCCAAAAGGGGGAAAAGAAGAAGCAAACATGGAGGCTGAAGTTGTTCTGGGTTCCAGTTGAGAAAGTATCAGAAACTTTCTTCTGATATGATGCTTTAGTTTAGTTTATAGTTTAGTTTACTTTCTGCCTTTGTTTTGTTTTTTATTAAGTTCTGGTTTATTTTCTGTTTGTGTTTATTTTCTGTCTTTTATTCAAAAATCCAAAAATACGTCCTTCTATTTGTTTTAACTTTCTCAAAGAGTTTGCTTAAGTTTGTCATCATCAAAAAGGGGGAAATTGTTGATGTATAAAGGTTTTGATGATGAGGAACTTAAAACTGAAGCAAACTCATCTAATAAAGGTTTCTCAAGTGTTTGTTTAGCTTAGGTGAAATTGATCTTGGAGATGAAAGAAGTAACTGATGCTAAGAAGCCTCGAAGAAGCTCTTTATTCAGAAAGTTATTCAATAAGAAGAAGAGTTCCCTCACAGGAACTAAGTTCCCTAACAGGAACGTTCCTTAACAGGAATCTGAAGATGAAGGACTAAGTTCTTTGGAGGAACTTAGTAATACGTGAAGCCCAAGTAATTCTACCAGATCAAAAGAACAGTGCAGCAATAGTTTAGTTAAGATTTTATCTTCTAGATTTATTGTTAAATATGTTAAGTAGGATATGCATGGAATTTATTAGAAGCGTGACAAGATAGCTTGGCAAATTAATTATTTCCGGAAAATATAAAAGATAGAATTCGAAAAAGATTTTTAACTTGAAAGCTTATTTTCTAAAATCTGTTGTTAAAAAGATATTATGCTTTTTAACTAAATATTTCTATCTTATTTTCTAAAAAGATTCTTCACAAAAGATTTACTTAAAACCGTGTTTTAAGATAAGTTAAGTTTAACTTATTTATCTTTTTAAAAACCTACTTTCTATACGAGTCTTACTTGTATAAATAGTAGAGGTCGAATTGAGTTTAGGTTTTGTGAGTTTTATGCGTGAAGAATTACAGAGCTTAAATTGTGTAAGTTTGCCAAGCTTATAAACTTGTCTTATTAGTTTCGGGTTTCATGCATAGCTTGCCTATCATATACTAGGTGTTTATTATTTGTATCTGGTTTGGGTTATTTGGGTAGAAAGTATTTTATTAATTTTGTTTATTGTGTTAGCTTCTAGTGAGAAGGGGAAGATTTGTACTTGGGGAGTACGAGTGAGTCTAAGTGTGGTACTTAGACTGGGTAGAACAGAGTGCTGTTCTGTAGTGAGTTCTTTTAGGAACTTGAGAGTAGAATCTTTATTATAGTAGGTTGTAACTTGGTGTTTGCCCTATTATAGTGAAGTATTTTGTGTTTGAAATCCCTAAGGTAGGGTCGAGGTTTTACTTCTAGTTGGGCACTAGAAGGTTTCCTCGTAAAATACTGTGTGCTTTACAAGTTCCTGTTTTATTCTGTTTTGTTATGTTTTATAATTCGAAAAAGTAGTCACTAGGAACTCATCTACAATTCACCCCCCCCCTCTTGTAGAGTTCGTCTCAACTAACACAATTGACCAATTTCACGCATAAGGTTTCAAGTTTTGATTGTACTTTTCCAACACTCATACTTATCAATACACTAAGCTAGTTCCCGTGTCATGCACGGTACTCCCTCTTTTTTTTTTATATGCATCAGTTTGACTGGCACATTTGCCGAGACACTACTTTGACCATTTATATCTTTAATTGTGTATTAGTATAAATTGAAACAAAATTATATCATGAAACTAGACATTATGACAAATCTAATGATATATTATATAATAATATTTATTTATTTTTTATAGGTGAAAAAATTAAGTCAACCATAATATGTGAATGGTGCAATTTTCAAAGTGATGCATATATATAAAAAAAAAGGAGGGAGTAATTTTCAATAATCATTAAAAACTATCATTATATTAATTTTTGAAAATAAAAAAAAATCTAAAAATATTGTTGACAAATTTTGATCAAAATAAATGATTACAAAAAGATACGTTGGATATAAAATGATGTTGAAAATTGTCTAAATCATGTTAAGAATTTTTATAACTATATAAATATTTGTGGTAATGATATGTAAAATCTTTTTAATTTAAGTAATTATTTGTAAAACGATTACAAAATTATTTTTATATAAGATTTGTTTTTTTAAAAGAATTTTATTCTACAAAAAAAAAAAAAGAACACACCAGGAAATGACACGTGTCATTGCTGGTGTGTCTTTTAGTATATATATAGTTAAGTAATTATTATTATTATTATTGTTATATAAAGTCATACAACCTACAAAAAATTAGTGAGAAGCCGAGATACATCTGGGCCCCCACTTCTCTAGCTACAAAAAATTATTATTATTATTGATAAGTACAACAATAAATATGTTTAATTATAAATAAGCAAACTTTATAAAAACATTGGTATTTTTGATAACATGCATTGAAACAAATCTAACAAAATCGTACATAACTATATATTTCGTATTTTGCAAGTATTTTAACATGTAAATGCATAAGATAGTCAAACTAAAGTATCCAAACAATGTAAAAGTCAAAACTTTGCATCAAAAGAAAGCAAATCAATGAATATACTACCTCCGCTTCGCATTACTCGCAACAAAGGGGTATTATTTATGAGACATAATACATTACTTTGTTGCGAGTAATGCAAAGCGAAGGTAGTAATTTGCAAAATTCATGATGCATACATTCATTTTTCTATTAATTATTTTCACAGTGTTTCGCTATCTTATATATCTATACATAGTATTGCACGGGTTAAAAAATAAACTAGCAAATTATCAAACATACGTATGTGTTAGATTTCGGGAAAACTCCTCAATCTGGAGTGTGTACCATTGATCAAATATATAGAGTTTACAACGCTAGGCCTAAACACGTTAGGAATCCTAGATACGATAAACATACAAAATATACATTTAATATATCCTAATCTGTGACAAATATTATCCTAACTATAATATTTATCACACCCCCGCAGTCGTAGCGGGAGGAGGTCGTACGCTAAGACTGGACCTAAATTCCAGAAATAATTCTCGTGGTAGGCCTTTAGTGAAAATGTCTGCAAACTGATATCTAGTTGGAACATGTAGAACCCGTACTTCCCCCAAAGCAACCTTTTCTCGAACAAAATGAATATCCATCTCCACATGTTTGGTGCGTTGGTGTTGTACCGGGTTGCCAGAAAGGTAGATAGCACTGACATTATCACAATAAACTATAGTAGCCTGCCGGAGAGGACAATGTAACTCTAGTAATAAATTACGAAGCCAACACGCCTCAGAGACAACATTTGCGACGCCTCGATATTCTGCTTCTGCACTCGATTTAGACAAAGTATGTTGACGCTTAGATGACCAAGACACGAGGTTGTCCCCAAGGAAACAACAATAGCCCGAAGTCGAACGCCGGGTATCGGGACAACCTCCCCAGTCAGCGTCAGTGTAAGTAACCAATCGATGAGAAACAGTAGGATATAAATGTAAGCCGTGATCAATGGTACCCTGAACATAACGCAGAATGCATTTCAGAGCCTCATAATGAGGTTCCCGGGGATCATGCATAAATAGACACACCTATTGTACCGCATAAGAAATATCTGGCCTGGTAAATGTGAGATACTGAAGAGCACCTGCTAAACTGCGATACAAAGTAGGATCCCGAAAAGGTGGTCCTGCATCTGCACTAAGTTTGGACTTAGTGTCAACTGGAGTAGCTGCAGGTTTACAAGAGGCCATACCTGCACGCTCTAAAATCTCCTGTGCATACTTTTCCTGTGAAAGTAGCATATAAGAGGGTTTGCGGGTCACCGCAGTCCCCAAAAAATAGCTCAAAGGACCCATGTCAGTCATAGGGAACTCAGTTCGCAACTGAGAAATAATTGTTGTACGCAACCTGTCAGATGAGGTAGTCAAAATAATATCATCAACATATAAGAGCAAATATGCCATGTCATCACCCTGCCGGAAAGTAAAAAGAGAGTTGTCACTCTTGGTAATGACAAATCCCAATTTGATGAGGAATTTCGCAAAGCGTTGGTACCAAGCTCTAGGAGCTTGTTTCAAACCATAAAGAGCCTTGCGGAGCCGACAAACATGATTGGGAGCCCTCCGATCAACAAAACCCGGAGGTTGATGCATATAAACAGTTTCCTGCAAATCACCATGTAAAAAGGCATTTTTGACATCTAATTGATGTATCGACCATTTTTTAGCCAAAGCTAAACTAAGAACAGTGCGAATAGTGGCCGGTTTAACTACCGGACTGAAAGTCTCATCGCAATCCACACCTATTTCCTGCGACCTGCCATCACATACAAGACGAGCTTTGTGCCTTTCAAGGTCACCATTAGACTTGTATTTATGCTTAAAGAGCCACATACAATTAACAATATTCACCCCCGCAGGCCTAGGCACCAATTCCCATGTCCCTGTTTTAATTAAAGCACTATACTCATCATTCATCGCCGCATTCCAATTTTGGTCATTTAAAGCTTGTTTAAATGATTTTGGAAGGGGAGATTTTTGGTGAAGGGGACCCGAGTTTTGAACATTGAGGTTGCAATATTTCGGGTTAGGCTTAAAAATACCACGTTGGCTACGTGTAATACGAGGAGATGGTGGTGGTGGCCGAGTGGGCTGTAAAGGGGGTAGGCCACGCATTGGTGGCGGGGAGTAAGGTGGGACAGGGTGGCTGCTCGGCTGGTGTGGCAGTGGGGTGCGCGGGGAGGTTGCGGCTGGTGAAGAAGTGCCGCAACTGTGTTGCGGTGTGGGCTGCATTGGAGGGGAAAAGGAAGTGGGCTGCACAAGTGGAGAGTGGTGTGTGCGGCCCACTGTAGGTGCAGCGTGAGAGGAGTGCTGCTGGGTTGGGCCAGGAGTGAGAAAATTAGGGGCCTGCTGATTTAGTGGAATTGGGCTTGTGTTTGTGAGTTGGCTTCGTAGGTAAGGATGGGTGATCAAGGGAGATTGATCATCAAATCCTAGAAAATCATAGTCTTTTAGCTTGAATTGAGCTAAATTTTTGTATGGGAAGGTAGACTCATCAAACACAACATGTCGAGAAATAATAATTTTATTAGTAGAAATATCAAGACATTTATATCCACGGTGATTAGAAGGGTACCCTAAGAAAACACAAGGAGTAGATTTGGGAGCTAGCTTGTGAGGAGTAATGGCGGTCAAATTTGGGAAACAAAGACACCCAAAAACCTGAAGGTGATCATAAGATGGGTTAGTGCGAAAGAGGGCTTGAGCCGGGGTCAAGTTCTTTAAAGACTTGGTTGGCAAAATATTTAATAAATATGTAGCGGTCTTCAAAGCATGTGCCCAAAAGGTGGGGGGTAGAGAAGCATGGAATAGTAAAGTGCGCTTGACATTGTTTATAGTCCGAATCATACGTTCGGCTTTGCCATTTTGGGAAGAAGTGTGAGGGCATGAGAATCTAAACACCATACCATTATCTAGACAAAATTGTTTAAACGGGTCATTGTCGAATTCACGACCATGATCACTTTGAAAGGATTTAATGGGTCTTTCAAATTGAGTTAAAACATATTGTCTAAAAGTAAGAAAAGTTTGGTAGGCTTGAGATTTAGAGGCTAAAGGAATTGCCCAAACATAATGCGTAAAATCATCTAAGAGAACCAAATAATATTTGTGACCATTGCTACTACGAATAGGAGATGTCCACAAATCGGCATGAACAATATCAAAAGCACAATAAGTATTACTATTCGAAGAATAGAAAGGAAGTCTAACATGTTTCCCTAATTGACATGAATTGCAAAAATTGGAGTCATGCTCCTTATTACAAATTAATAAAATTATTACTCCTAAGAAAGCTTAAAGAGGGTGCTCCCGGGTGTCCTAGACGGTTGTGCCAAGTGGTAGGAGCGACTGTGGTGAGAGATGTGGCAAGACAAGTGCTTGGATCATTGGTGGTGATAGGATAGAGATCTCCCGAACTATTGCATCTGGTGACTACCCTCCCCGTTCGAAGGTCCTTCACAGAAAAACCATTAGGGTCAAATTCAATAGAAACCGAATTATCAGATGTAAATTTACGGACTAAAATTAAGTTTTTAATAATTTGAGGGGCAAGGAGTACATCTCTAAGTGCAAGTTTGTTAGGGAGATTAGTATGACCATAACCGGTAATTGGAATGCGATGACCGTTACCAACTAAAATATGATTATTAGGGCTTAAATTAAACAGGGGAAGAAGATTACCGGAATTGTGAGTCATATGAGTGGTAGCTCCCAAATCCATATACCATCCATTATCCGGTGTAGATAGGCCCGGTGAAGAATAAGCACTAGCAAAGTCCGTTGGCGTCATAGGGGGACCGTACATAGGAGACCCAATGTAATAAGCTTGCTGTTGTGGACTTTGTGTGTTGGGCCGTTGCTGGAATTGGCCCATTGTAGGGAAAGGGGCTGGTGGAATTGCCCATTGAGGCCAAGCAAGCTGCTGACCTTGGGCCCAAGACTGACCAATCGGCCCAGGAGATTGTTGAGGGGCTTGGTTCGTGTTTTGCTGTTGTTGCTGTGGCTGAGCACCACGGCCTTGGCCACCACGGCCCTGTCCCCGGCCTTTGCCACGGCCGCCTTTCCCCTGACTTTTGCCGCGCCCTGCTCCACCGCCGCGCCCACCGCCAGTAGGCGGCTGTTTGTGTTGCGAAG
This sequence comes from Chenopodium formosanum, assembly GCA_024500155.1. Taxonomy (NCBI): domain Eukaryota; kingdom Viridiplantae; phylum Streptophyta; class Magnoliopsida; order Caryophyllales; family Amaranthaceae; genus Chenopodium; species Chenopodium formosanum. The sequence goes on along the minus strand of CM044861.1, from coordinate 4,293,498 downwards.
TTTCTGCAGCAGGAGATTGTTGCTATGCGACAAACGAAGAAGGCGGAGGAGTTGTGTCGTTGTTGCGGCGAGACTCCTCCAGGAGAAGCCTTGAACGGGCGTTGTTAAAGGAGGGCAAATGGTCGGTTTGGGCGATCATTGTTGCAACCGTGTCGTAGTCGGTTTTATTGAGTCCGGCAACCAGACGAAGTACTTATTTCTGATCAGAAATTGGTTGTTCGACGTTTGCAAGTTGATCGGCAATGCTCTTCAATTGTTGGCAATAGGCAGTCACATTCGGGAAGGAATCCAGATGAAGTGCATTGAGTTGAGTTTCAAGAAACATCGCCCTCGTGCTCTTATTGTCTTGGAATATGTCTTTGAGACGATCCCATGTTTGTTGAGCCGTAGACTTGCGAACAAGGATTGTTTGAAGAAGGTTAGTGGATATGGTGCCATAAATCCACTGTTTTACGATCGCGTCCAAGCGATTCCACAAAGTATCTGTGACATTAGAGGGTCGAGACACCTTAGAGTCAATGTGATGTAATACATCGTATGCAACCATGTGATTTTCAAACAACTCCACCCAATTGGAATATTGGACTTTCTCAAAGTCTAAGGTTAGGGGAATGGCGTTCTTGATGTTGGTGACGGTGAGTGCGGGATGGAACTCGGTGGATGGTGGAGGAGGTGGCGGAGGAGGGGACTCATCTTCCTTCGCCATAGGTAGCTCAATAAGGCAGTGAGCAAAGGGTCACGAAATCTGGAAAAAATAAAAAACAGAGGACCAAAAACAGGGGAAGAAGTGCGGAAAAGTGATGGAAGGTCCCAATAAAACAGTAAAAAAACCAAAGAGAATTTGGAAAAAAATAAAAAATTTGGGATCTAAAACCTAAGCTGTGATACCATGTTAGATTTCGGGAAAACTCCTCAATGTGGAGTGTGTACCATTGATCAAATATATAGAGTTTACAACGCTAGGCCTAAACACGTTAGGAATCCTAGATACGATAAACATACAAAATATACATTTAATATATCCTAATCTGTGACAAATATTATCCTAACTATAATATCTATCATTATGACATAAAAATAACAACTCGCACAATAATAAGGGAAATGATAAATAGCTAATAGAGAAAATATTAAGGATAAAATAACATTAATTACATCGATATGTACGTGACTTTGTTATGACATCCCAACTTAATTTTATTTTATGAAATATATTTATTACTTATATATAGCCCTACGGGCTACATAATTCGTATACCATTACCCTAATAATAATAATTTCCGTAGCCAACAATATGGTGACTCGTAAGTTTACTGATTGAGGAAGGTTTAAACCGTTTAATATTCGTTGTAGTTCATACAAACTGGTGCACAAAACAATTTCTTGCCAAAAATAGATTAAAGAGTCAACGACTTTTATCTAATTTTTCAAGTTAACTGTTAGATCATAAATTTTGTGATAAGAATATGTCACACCCATGTGAACTTCACGTGCATATTCTTGTCAAACACAAAATACTGGATTTTATTTGTCGGCAAAAAGTTGTCAACTTGTGTTATAATTTTTAATTGTTCATTTGTTCCCCACAATTAATCAATAGTTCATCGGATTTGGAACACTAGCCGAAATTTTTATATATCAATATCACACCTTAATTATTCATAGTTCTATGTTTTCTTATGCTTTTTAATTTAAATATGGGACTATGAATCATTATTGAAATGCCTCAAATGATCAATAATTTCAATTTACAGCATCAATAATAATAATAACAATAACAACAAATTATTATTATTATTATTATTATTATTATTATGTAAAAATCCTAACAATCAAATGACCTCATATCGCTTAGAATATATAATAATGTCTTAGGGCCTGTTTTTTTTTCAGTTCAGTTCAATCAATCAGAACAAGCCCTTAGTGGTATAATCTGATGAATTACTGCCTTTTTGTTTTGTTTTTTTTTTTTTTTTTTAATAGTTTACGTGTTGCATATGTGGGAAAATTCTTATGCAACCAAATAAATTCTGCAAGAAGAGTTGATGAAAATGACGAAACAAATTCAATAAAGCATACTGATATCAATTTCACAATCAAAAGGTTCATTAATAATTTCGAGTTAGGCCCCGTTCACTTCACCTTATTATTGCTGAACTGAAATTTTTCTAAACTTAAATTATATTTACTAAAACGAAATTATTTTTACTAAACTGAAATTATTTTTACTGATTTTCTATTATATTTGTTCTTTAAAGATACTGAATTTTACTGAATTGATCTTATTTTTACTAAACTAATATTTTTACTGAATTAATATAATTTTGCTGAAGTTAAATTATATTAATAAATTAAACTTAATTTTACTGAATCAAAATTATTTTTACAATTTTACTTAATATTATTTTATTAAGATGAAGTGAACAGGGCCTTAATAACAAAAAAAAAAAAAAAAAAAAAAAAAAACAACAAAATTGATTATAGCTAAAACTAATTAAGAACGTAAACTTTGTGCTTGTTCACTTGTTTACTTATTTTTCTTTATTCTGATTGGTGATTATCAGTTTATATATAGATCTGCTGATATGAGGTATAACTAATTTTTAGAATTTTGCATATATCCTGTAAAAATAATATACTCAATAATGATATAGTATTTCAATAAAATTCTACAAAAGTTATCGTTTTGATTGTAGAGGTGTTAATTCTGTCACTGATCGGGTTTAGTTAGGTCTAGCACTCTAGTCGAGTTAAATCTAGTTTAGGCATAAATCACGATAAACCAATAAGTTCATACAAGACAAAATTAAAATTAGGTTATTTTTGAGTCAGGTCGAATCTAATCAGTTCAGTTTAATATTTTTAAGTTAGGCATTAAGCACTTAAGCAGTAAAGCGTGGAGGTGATTGGTTGGATATTGTGAATATATGTGGCTAAGAATGAGATGTAACATAAAATGTGTTTGTTTCATTGTTTGTGTGTATGTATAAGATATGAATCATGCATCATTGCATCAACGTCATGTTGCCGTTTTCTTAGTTAACTGGACTTCCGTGATCGGCATGAATTTCGGCTACAACTATTTAACTGTTTCTTTAATATTTCGGCTGCTATATTTAATACACTTAAATACGTACAGTAGTATTGATGTTTTTGTTTTGCACTGTAGGAGTTACCCAAGTTAAGCCAGCGCATTTAAGTGATCGTGTCACGATCGAACCAGATACTCTCTTCGTTTTCTTAATTTAGTTTAGTTCAGATTAGAATGGTCAATTCGAGTTGAGATAAAAATTATTACTCCCTCTGTCTCTAAATTACATTTCTACTTCTCACTATTATGTGAAAAATAAATAATACTCCGTAGAAGTTTAGTTTTAGTTTTAGAGTAGCATTCAATTATTTTTAATATATATAATGTCTATGTAAATGTATTGATACTCAAATATGTCCATTTAAAACTATGCAAAATGAAAACCAAAGCAAAAAAGGGAATTGGAGTATTGGTTTTAATTTTGTTAGAGAACTAATTCGACTAAGCCAGTAAGTTAATAAAGATTCAATTCAACAAAAAGCTTAAGCCGAAAGTTAGAATAATCCAGGATAAGTTTATATACACTATCATGCCCCATGACATACATGAGAGCCCGCTTCATATTCAGCGCTATATATTATATTTGAAGAAGGGGTAGATAAAATTTAGACTCGTGACATTTTATCACATTGGTTCATACATATCATGTTAGATTACCAAGTTAACAAAACATTTAAGTTGAAGATTGATGTTCAGGATTGGTTCAATTCATATACCCTAATAATTGTCACGAGATAAATAAATAAAATTTGTTTGCTCTATCACTATTGCAACATTTGAACGTTTATACTGTTCACACTACCTTCGAATTATTATTAACTTCATATGGATATATATATTCTCTTATGAATCTTTCAAGAAAAAAATATACGAAGTATATATTAAGAAACTATCAACTAAATTTTTAATTTTTTAAATTTTCAAAAATTGAAATTAAATACTACGAAGTTCAAAATATAAAAAGTGAAAGTGAAACTTTACATTTTTCAATAGTATTTTTTTTTTGGTATTCCACCCGATTTACCCTTTGAGCTACCCAATTACCACTGCACCAACGAAAGTTTTTACAATGGTCATTTGAAATATGACTATTATATTATTTAATGATAAATCATATGATCGGTTCCTTTTTCAAATTATAAATGGACATAATTAGTCTCTTAAAATCTACAATGTAAACATAATTTTTAAAATTTTTAATTCCACATAAAATAATTATTTTTCGTGAACTACAAAATGATAATAATATTTACATAAATAAAACTAAAAGTTTAATATAAAATAATATTGATAATACTATTTTATACCAAAAATTAAAATAATATAATTTATTATTTGAAGAAAAAAATGTCAATTACTACCTCTGGTTCAAATTACTCGCAATTTTGGGGTATTATTTGTGAGATATAAAATATTCCAAAGTTGCGAGTAATTTGGACCGGAGGTACTATAAACCATATAATCATAAAAAACATTATATTAGCCATATTTCAAATGATTACCGTAAAACTTTCATTGCGGTAACAACCAGTTGTTACATTTTTCATTACTCATGGAATGAGAAAAGCAAATATTCATAGAATGGCAAGAGCGGTATAGTCATACACATCACACATGTTTATTTTGTACGAAGTATTTTTTATTATATAAAATTGATTCAGAAAAAGAAATATGCTGAGTGTGAAATGTTTTTATGGAAGATTACAATTTGGAAGATATCAAATGGTTCACGACTTCATTAGGCTGAAAGTGAAATGATCCCCACTTGAGCTTCTTTGTATCTTCACCAAATAAAGAAATAAATAATTCCATTTCAGCATACATAAGTGTAGTTTTGAACCAATTGTGTATTGCCATTTTGGACCATTAATCCCACTTTTTTTATTTGACGGCCATTAATCCTATCTTAACTAGTAACATCATCTTGAAATTCACGAATAATCTTGAATTTCACCCAGTTTAAAATTATCTTTTTTTTTTTTTTTTTTTTTTTTTGGTGTTTAGAGAGCCACAAGGGCGGGGTGAGAATCGATCCCAGGATCTCCTGGAATCGGGAAGGAAGCTCTAACCACTTGAGCTATCCCTCACTCTCTTCAATTTTTTATTTTGGCCTATATAGGTATACTGATGTAGAGGCTGTTTATAGGGTAACATGAAAACAATTAAAGAGATTAGGATTTACGAAGCAGAGTTGTGCATGGCTGGGCCGAGTCGACAAGAAAATGGCCTGACCCCAGTATAAAAGCTTGATATTAGAGGACGGCATGGACCAGCCACTATCAATCAGGCACAATAACAAAATAGCTAGATCCGATATTAGCCTGAAATGTCGCGAGAGACACGCTAAGCTAGTGGATCATAATTCATGTATGGACACCATTTTTAAAAGTTAGTTGGCATTAGCTCTACGGGCCGGATTACATGTCGATTAATTTTTTTATTTATAATTTTTTTTTCTAAAAAAAAAGTATTCACCAAAAAAAAAAAAAATTGTGAAGGCCCGCCTGCACAACACTCGAGTCGGTAATACACTAATACATGCACTCTGTTTTTGAATGATTGACATGATAAGCCCAACATGACACGACTTTTTCTTAACCCGCTTTAGCACGACCTAATTAAGCATGTGACGCGTCATACCGGCACAACACGTAGGATGAGTTAAATAATATCAGTGGAAAAGGATGGAGATATAGTAGTATAAACAGGATATCCAGTATAAATTTATGATATAAAGTAAAATAGAAAAATAATTCTATATAAAGAAGAAATACGTGTATTTATTGAGTGATATAGTTATTCAAATTTAACGGTAGATAAATTATATAATTTGTATTAAATTATACAATATTAAAAAAAAACGAAGGAAGTACGTAACACAATGGGAAGCGAAAACTTAGCCAAGTAGCCAATACAAAAGTGTGGTAGCTTAGTGTGACGGGTCATCTCCAGGCTCTCTTTATCTCGAATGTCGGGCTGTCATGGTCAAGTAAAGACACACCCACAAGGCCATCCTAACCCAAACCCAAATGTCCCTTTCTAAATTAGTAGGCAGTACTACCTTTTATCACTAACTCGCACGTTTTATATTATTTTTTTACTCTATTTATCCCACGTTCCTCTTTTATTTCTATCATTTCATCATTTCTTTTAACTCCCTCTTCCCCCTTTGACTCTCTCCCCTCCTCCTACAACACCACTATAAATTCCAAACTAATTCCTTCTCTTTTTTCCATCATCATCTTAAACAATTTACCAACATAGCTAGCTAGAGATTTCGTATTCTCAAATATATTACGAGAAAAAAAAAAAATATATATATATATATATATATAAGATCATGAGTTGTGTTCAAGATTGGCCTGAGCCAATAATCCGGGTCCAATCCCTATCAGATAGCGGATTGGACCGTATACCGGACCGCTACGTCAAACCAATGACGGAGCGGCCGGTAGTGGAACCCGTGGTTACGGAAGGGGTGGCCATCCCCTTAATAGACCTTTCAGGCCTCTTCTCTGGTGACCCAGAAAAAGTCCGGGTCACCAGAGAAAAAGTAGGCGAGGCCTGTAGGGTGTGGGGATTCTTCCAAGCCGTGAACCACGGGGTCCCCCCTGATCTGATGGATCAGGCACGCCAAACTTGGCGCGAGTTCTTCTACCAACCCATGGAAGAGAAACAAAAGTATGCCAATGACCCTAAAACTTATGAAGGGTATGGAAGTAGACTTGGAGTTGAGAAAGGTGCTGTTCTTGATTGGAGTGATTATTACTTCCTTCATTATCTTCCTTCTAACTTGAAGGATCACTGCAAATGGCCTGCTCAACCTCCTCATCACAGGTACATACCATTAATATTTTACTTACTTTTTTTTTTTTTTTTTTAATATCAAAATAAATCAACTCATTTTGCCTATATTAGTTTAATTAGCAAAGACATCACAAATAATTGTTTTTATGACTTTTATCATTGACCATACCATATGTAAGTGTTAATAGAAAGATAATAATAATAATAATAACAAAAAAAAAAAAGTTGTGAAAAATCTTTATATTGGAAGATAATGGGGTTCTTTCTAGTCCTTGATACTATACGGTTTTTTCTTTTTTTAAAAAAAATTCATATTATGAGGTGCATAGTTATTGACTTATTGTCCAATAAAAAATCATCGGATCTATCTTTAAAAGTTACTACAAGAATTTTGGGAGCACAGTATGGACGAAGTTTATAAAGAGTACTCGTAGTAGTTATTGAAGAACAAACACGTTTTAAAAATGTTGTTTAAAGTAGAATTTATTCAAAAAGGTGACACCTAAAACTTAAGATAACAGTAGGAGCGAAGTTTATACAAGATGACTCTAGTGGAGATCAGACACATGTACATGTGAAAAAGCGAGGTAGGATTTACCTGTGAAAAGTGGTAAGGAGTACGTAATATTCGAGTTCGGAGTAGTGACGAAGATAATAAAAGGTGGTTCTTACAAAATTAATTTCAAAGCATTGACAAAGTCAGATCATACATTTAAGAGGGGCCGAAGGTTTCACAAGAGATAAAGCGAAGAAAGAGGATCTCAATTGTCTAAAAAAAATAAAAAAATCTCATAATTAAATTGTTTTTAATTGGTTCTCAAAAAAAAATTGTTTTTAATTACGTTTTGCTTACATTTTCAAACTCGTTTACATTTCTATAATACCTCATTTACTATAATTTAATTTAATTTCTATATTAATACTCCGTGGTAAACAATCTTAGCTTAGCTTGCTAATCAAGTAACTAACTTATACGTAATATAAAAGGTAGCAAATTTAAAGGTACCCCCTTATTTTTTTTTATTTATTAAGTCACATGGGTAAGATTAAATTTCCCTTGACCACAATTTTGAAGTTGGCAGGTGTTCATTGTTGTTTAATTCAATTAACTTGTTCCCCTTTTCGTGACACTATGGCTAACTCGAATTTGATTATGTAATGTATCAAATGGAGTTTTCCAAATAAAGCAAAGAATACTTAAAATAATTAAAACAACAAAAAGGAAAAGTTTGTTTGGTTTAACATTTTCCAATTGCTATAATATTATATTATATTTTTTTTGAGAAAATTATATTATATTATATTTAATTCGAGATAAATATCATTTTATGATATATGTATTAAATAATGCATTCATGATTTTAATATATTAGTCATGCAATTGTCTTACACACAAAAGGCAAATGTAATTTCAATGACATTGCAAAGTATACATCTTGAAGAATTATAAATAATTAGAATTAATTTTAGTGAATTATATAACGAATTACTGTGTACAATTTTCGTACGATAACTTCGTGTCTGCACTGCTTAACTACACGTCTACATTGCTTATGATAATGTCTCTATTCATTTTGATCACGACGTGTTAGTATAGTGAAAGAATTTGTGGATAATATAACACGATATAAGTGCTCATGATAACTTATTGTTAAGGATCAATCAACAACATGTTAACGTGCTAACTTTTTTGATATGATAAAAATAATTGATTTAGCATGAATTTTGGTCCATAATATTCCACAATTTTCATTATAATGGATACTTGTGGTGCTAAATTAAAATTACTCCCTGATCCATACTTGGTTATATTAGCCATCAACTATGAACCACGTTATCCAATTTCTTTTTTTCTTTTTTCCTTAATTAAGGGCCACCCTTTGTGCTTTCTGAATTGTCATCCAAAGTAGACAATCATATGCTATGAATCCTATGATCTATATTCTATACAGTAAGCATCAAAGTCCTAACATTTTGTTAATCATCAAATTAGTGTTTTGTTACCTTTTGCATGTACGAGGTTAGATCCCTTAATTATCACGTTCAATGTTATCTTTGAAAATGTCAAGTTTATTAATCTTTACCCTTAATTACATGCTAATATAATCCTTTGTACATTTAACTTATTAATACTTCTCGTAATTTGACTTAGTAAGTTAATCAACCATATGGCTAATAATTAATATAATTCATAAAATGCAGGGAGATAGTCGAAGAATACTTAGGCGAAGTGGTGAAATTAGGTCAAAGATTAATGAAAGTTTTTTCGACTAATCTTGGATTAGAGGAGAATTATCTTCAAAATGCATTTGGAGGGGAGGAGAATGGAGCTTGCTTAAGGGTGAATTTTTACCCAAAATGCCCACAACCTGACTTGACCCTTGGACTGTCCTCTCATTCGGATCCGGGTGGGTTAACCATTTTGCTGCCGGATCACGATGTACCGGGTCTTCAAGTCCGTAGAGATGACAAATGGATAACCGTTAAACCCGCTCAACATGCTTTCATCATCAACGTTGGTGACCAAATTCAGGTACATAACTGTCTAAGGCATAACTTTGGAAGACTTTTTTAAAATTTTGTCAACTTTAATTTATAATATAATATTATAAAATGTTATACGGAGTACATAGTAGACGTATAAGATTAGTCAATCATCATTTAAGTTCAAACATCTTTTTTTTACATGGTTGAAAAGATGGTAATCTTCGATTTAATTACTATATAATCTTTTCACTAACATAATTGATAAAATTTTTAACTCAATTTTTATTCATGGCTGAAGGCGTGGATTATGGTAGTAGTTATCTTGTACCACTTTTTTAACTAATCTGTTTTGACTTGGGAATTAATGATATATATATGCATAAATAATCTTATGTATAATACCCTAAAATTTACTTGTTAACTTAGTCAAATCACATTTGTAAAACGTGTTATTACTTTGTGTTTAATTACTTTTATATGTTAATAAATTGTTATTCATATTCATAATCCGTAGCATAATATGCATTTAAATGATATTCATTATTCGTTTCATATATACTACTTTTCGTTTATATTTTATTCCAACCGAGCAATAAGTAGGGTGTGTCTACATGCCGCGAATGTTAAGGAGGTGGGGTGGGGGGGATATTACAAAAAGTAGAACAAAGATAGACAAATCAAAGAGAAAACCATTATTAAAACTATTTTAAAATTTTAATATTATGTATAACTCTTAACTCTTAAGACTACAAGTTCTCAAAAAAAAAACTCTTAAGACTACAATGCTACGTATAAGAAGAGAAAAATTTAAAAAAAAAATGAAAAAATAACATTAATTACAATGATTTGTGTGTGATTTTATTATACATTTTTAAAATTAATACAAAATAAAAAAAATTAAATATTTATTCTTAGCCCTAAAATCTACATATAGCATTACCTTTTAAAAATAAATTACATAGTACTCCGTAGAATCGAATAATAAATTTGCTTATAAATACATTTAGGAGGGCTTGCCAATCAACATTCAACACTAAGAAATGCAATGTGGGGATTTCTAGTGGACTGTATGATGCCCTCAATCTTTAATTTTTAGTATGTCTTAACTTTTACAAAATATCAATAGAGTTCATCCTATTGGTCAATAACACCTTCTCTAGATATAATAATAACTTGATAAATCGTTCACTTTTTGTAACGTGGAATCTAACTAGACAAAACAAAAATTGTCTTATAAAATTGGGATGTGGAATCTAAGTAGTAGACATGAATGAAATATATTTTATTCTAATTTAATTTAATAGTTGAATATAGAATGTTTTTCCTATCATTGGTTGGGTATACGTGTTTGTGTTTCATTATTCCATCATGAATACATCTTTTGCTATAATTAGAATCAAAATTATGAAAAATATTAGGGAAAAAAAGAGTATCATGCAAAAAATAACTAAAGGTGGTATGACGAATGAGGGGATGATGAAAAAGATAACCATCATGTATAATGACTATATTATCCTACATTGTAATAATTTTATAAGACAAAAACTATTGACATTTATAGTACAAAGTTATCTCATTATGAATTGCAACTATTTTTATATTTCGCGGTGTCAATACATAGATCAATCATTTTATTTAGTACTTATATATTTAGAATCAACCACCTGTCCTGCATTATAAAAACTTATCTATACGAATTAATGGATAGAAAATGTACGAATTAAAGATATTTTTAATTGCAATCACATCTTATAAACTGAACATGAAGTACTTTACATAAATTAACTTACCTTATTTTTGTCGTTTTTAAGCAAGAATGGCTACATCTATGATTTATTAGTCAAGTGATTATTTTTATAAATAACTTGTAATGTACATCACCTACTCAATGAAAAAGACTTAATTTGTCATCTTTAAAATGCACTTGTACTAAGCATTTTGTTTAGGGTCCACCATGGTTCAGGTTGGCCCTATCTTTGTTGTCTTTATTTTGATTAGTAAAACCAAATTAAAAACGTAGTACGTAGTATCAAAAATGAAAATATGAACGTAATAAATTGTTTTTAGTAAAAATTCATCAAAACACCAACTCACCTATTTTCTCTTTTCTGGACTCTGGTGCAAATAAATATAAATCCACCTGATTATTCCATATAATTACGTGATGGATTAGATCATCATACATCTAATATGAAGTGATTGATAATAATTTTCTCAGTGGTTGTATAAAATTATTAATTCCTTCATTCTTTATAACATGGTCACCAAAATTTTGTCAATAATGGAGCTGGGGAAGTAGTTTTATATAGTTTGAGGTGCTAAGCTAGTTGACTAGAAACTAATTACAGTAATTTATTAGACTCTTTTTTTTTTTTTTTTTTTTTTTTTGTATATATATATATACATAAACAATGATATGATAAAACATTTCAAGATATTAGACTTTTTTTAATCAAATTTGGAAACATTTTTTTTATTATTCAGACAAACATATAAATAAACATTTTAAAATTTTCACAATTAGAAGAAATTTTGACAAAATGTATTCATAATAAGTTTAGGAATTTATAGTGTTTTTTTCACCTCAAGAAAATACAATTCAAAGCTAATTAGATCTATTCATATCTTTCCCTCAAAAAAAAAAAAAAAAGATCTATTCATATTTATTCAAATCCTATTAAGTTTAATAAGTTGTTTAAAATTATAATTCAATTAAGTTTAATTTATGTCAAAATAACGCAACATTAGTATAATATGAACTACGAAGTATATTAGGATTTGCTCAATATAGTCACCATTTGATGTAATGTCCAATCACTTTTGTTGGCCCAACTTCTCTGCTGTACCCCAAACTCCATCCCATGTGCAAGATTTCATAACTTGTACATGGACCAAATATATTTAGAAAGATTTATGATATGGTATGATATGATATAAATATGGAGCATGGTAATTGATTCGGATTTTGAAGTATTTGACATCAAAATTAATAAAACGTGCATTAAAAAATTAAAGTAGCTACTTGAATTTTTTGTATTTGATAAATAGCAACTTGAAGTTGAACAACTTGTATTGTTTGTTAACCATGCAATTGAAAGTAGAAATTGTGATTTTTTTTATTCACGCCTTTCTATTTTTAGTTGCACACTTGCACTAGTTGGCATTCTTATCTTTCTTTATTTAATTAATGACATTTTACGTGGAATTCGTACCCCCTCACATGGTTGATGACACACCGTTTTCACCCTTCAAGTGGTCATACTATTAGAAAACTATGAGTAGAATTTTCCAATTAAAAACTTTTAAGTAGTTTTATTGCCATAATTTTACAAATATGAAAATTATGGATCTTCTCAAAATACTAAAAGGCTCTATTTATGCATCAATGTAAATACTATAGATCCCTTTAAAAATGATGTACAATAAATATTATGAGTTAATCGTTAATTAACAATTTGCTTGATTAATTGATGTAGGTACTCAGCAATGCTATATACAAAAGTGTAGAGCATAGGGTAATTGTAAACCCTAATATAGAGAGAATTTCGTTGGCATTCTTCTACAATCCAAGGGGGGAATTGTTAATTGAGCCAGCAAAGGAACTTGTTAGTTCCGAAAATCCAGCATTGTATCCATCTATGACGTTTAATGAATATCGTCTCTATATAAGGTTAAAGGGTCCTCGTGGAAAGTCTCAAGTGGAATCATTGAAATCTCCTAGATAAAAAAAAAAATTAAAAAAACTCAAATATATACTTCGTATAAGTTATTATCTAAGCATGAGTTAGTTTATTGTATATGTATTTGCCTTTTGTGGCTATCAAATGTAATTTCAAGGAAATAAATCAAGTAGTCATAATTTTTCGTCAACTCTATTTCTTGTTTCTCCTGTGAGAAAATATAGATATGAACGAGGCTAAATTGAGTGGTTCCTTGAGAAAATAGACTAATTTTAATCATTCATGCTGGAGTACTATATTCATCGAATAAGAGTACTTAATTTTATATTGAAAGACCTTGATGGAGACATGGAGTAGACTGCTAACGAGACAATCAACTTATTAATTGGCTCGTATATACAAGCTAGACCCTTAATGAAAGTTTATCCGAATACACGAGTAGTAGTATCATACCAAGCAAAGCATGGTGGAGTTGAACTGGGGAACTTATCTTGTGACTTTGAGGTCACAAGTTCAAGCCTCATCAACTATAATTGCTTAAGAATAGGAGGATTCTCTTATCTCTCCACTCTACTTTCAAGTTTAACCTGCGAAACTGGACTAGCTTAACCTATAAAAGGTGTTAATTTAGTAGGGTCCTTTATCTAGCCTTTTAAAAAAATATGAGTAGTATTATAACTTATAAGATATTTGGATGTGTGATTATTTACCCAACCAATGAACCAATCAACTATACGAAGACACATCTTGCACTCTTGATAGAAATTAGAAAGTAGTAGTTGACTGCAAATCTTTTTCAAAAAAAAATAAAAAAGTAAAATAAAATTACTACTTGTACTATGCTAGTGTCTTTACTAATTAACGTTCATAAATAATAAGAGCCATGAGTGAGAACGAGGGCTTACACATGAGTACATGACAGTTTGAGACTTTGAGAGAGGATAAAGTCAATTGAATGTACTATATGCACCGTGGTGGCACATTTGAATGACAACTATCTTTTTCTTGTATATATTATTATTACGGAGTACGATTTAAATTGCAAATTGCAGTTATCTAAAGTTCGTATTTTGTAAATTGCATCCATTTAAAAAAAATTGCAAATTGCAGCCCAAAAGTTCACATAAATTGTAAATTGCAACCCGATTCAACTTTTTCATTGGTTTATATGTCAAAAAATCTTCGGTTAAGGTTTTAGGGGTTATTTTAGCTCTTAGGGGCCCAAATTGAGCTCAGCTGAACTGAACTGAACTGAACTGAGCTGAACTAAACTTAACTAACCTAAACTGAATTGAGCTGAACTGAACAGAACTGAATTTCAACGTATGAGAACAGGTCCTAAGTATCTCGTTTTTACAGTTTCCCACAAATCGATACATTTTTGTTACGCAAAACGAGTCACTTGCGTTATTTTTTTGCTAATTCCGAGCTCAATTCGGATCCCTAAGCACTAAAATGGTGCCTATAACCTCAATCGAAGATTTTTCGACTTGTAAATCGATGAAAAAGTATCGGGCTATAATTTACAATTTATATGAACTTTTGGGCTGCAATTTACAATTTTTTTAAAAATGGCTACAATTTGCAAAATACGAAGTTTATACGGCTACAATTTGCAAATTTTCCAAAAAAAAAAAAAAATTGTCCCAACCATTTTTTAACCTATTTGCCTTTTTTCAAAACAAAGAATACATCTTTGATCTAAGGATTGATAGATTAAACTTTTTTCTCTTAATCTTAATAATCAAGTTAATTGCACATTCGGTGGGATGTCACTTAATTAGTTAATCGCACTATTTAATTAGAAGGAAATCACAAGCTTTAATTTAATAACTTTATTAATTGACATATTGATGTTACATAGCACTCTTGTTATGAGTTGAACCTGGTCAAAGGTTGAATCAAACCCATAACTTGCAATTCTTATATTATTCACATGGCCTGTCTTGTACATTGGCTTTAACTTTAGTCTGCATCAAGAAATGATCTTAATTTAAGTGGTTTGTTAGTCTTGTTACATTTCAATTTCAAAACAACTTTACATCACAATGACAAAAATCAACTAATAAAATTTAATAATGTATGCTATGTTGATGGATAAGTCTATACACAAATTAAGTTAGGGTTATTGCAATATAAATTTATCTTATTTGCTCAAGTATGATCTATACACAAATGAGGGCAATTGCAATAAGATTGGAAGTGGCTTGCAGGATCGGAGTAGTTATTTTCAGTATCTTGGCCGTCTTGAAGAGCAATGATCAGCCTTACTATTGAGACGATTGTGTTCATCTAGTTGTACTTGAGCTATATGTATATGATACAATTAAGGTTTTTTTTCTTTCTTCTGTCTATGTGCTTGTAACTTGTGAATAAATTAAATTGGGATTTTTTTTTAAAATTAATTAATTTATTTTTATTTTTTTTGGTAACAAACTACAACCGAATGTACAATGAAAACCATTCCATCAATACACCAAGTCTTAATGCATGATGAGCACCTAGGAAACACTTTTGTAGGACGATTTAGAAATAATAAAGTGTTAGTTGAACACAAGTAACTAAAAACAAATAGGACGATTTAGAAATAATGAAGTGTTAGTTGAAGACAAGAAACTAAAAACAAATATTCTCCAAGTTTTTTGTTTCTCAGCCAAAAACGTGTGTAAGACATTAATACAACAGTTGAGGTGCAAATGCGGCGCATGCAAATTGTGAAATTCTCAAATGCAAGTCGGCAGAAAATAAAATTCATCATTTAAAAAATAAGTAAATGAGTATCGTACTCTTTACGTTACTATACGTCTATACTGCGGTAACATAACGTAACCTTAGCTTTACTCTCATTTGAGATCAAAATTTTTCATTTCCTCTTTAAACGAGCTTCCTTCTTCTTATTCTTAATATGAGTAATAACTAAAAAAAAAATATTGTTGTTTAATACATGTTTGGGTCGCACCCATCACTAATAATAAGTTCACTTTATTAGTTCAGGGAGTTTTCATCTCAAAATCATATGTCAATTGAAGAAGTAGTCCCTTAGTCTTATTAATAAGTGCTTAACTCATTTTTATTTTCATCAATGTGGGACACTTATACTCCTTTCGTCTTTTAATAAGTGTAAAGTGTTACACTTTCATGTTGAGATATATCTTTGACCATTATATAAATAGTGAAAAATATATACTAAAGTGTCACACTTTTTAAAACTCGAAGATAGTATATGTTAGTTTGAAAAAACTATACCTCAACAGTTATTATTATTATTATTATTATTATTATTATTATTATTATTACTACGTATTATTATTATTATTGTCCTTCAATCTTAATAAGATTCGAGTTCTTGGTCATGCATGGTTAGTTCTTAAAAATATATTTAAAAATACTATGAAGTATATATTTTTGTCTTGTTACTTTGGAGCTAGCCTCTCTTTAATAAATAAAAACATATATAATACATTACTGATAACTAAAAAAACTTAAAAATTCTGTGATTCAAAACTTAACACATCGGTATATTATAAACAGATATGTCCAAGCAACGCCGCAAAGCAAGACGGCGGCAAGTTATGGAGTACTCCGTAGTAATAACAACCAAAAACAAAAGCAGTTGCATTATTAGTCGATTATACTTTTCTTTTGTTTAGATCATCCCATTTCATTCATATAAATGGTTAATTATCCCCTTTCTTCAACGCTAAAGGCCCAATAAAATATTGAAACTTCAAAGCCTCTTTTTTATATGCTTTGGTACAACAAGCCAAGGATCTAGCAATAAGACTGGTAGTATTTTTTTTTTTTTTTTTTGATGCAAATAAGGGTGGTAGTATGGTACTATATGCATTTTTCCCTCCGATCCTGAATAATCACAACAGTTGATTTTTTCAAAATATTCAACATTAACTTTGATCCTTATCTCTTAATAATGTACTAATAGTATAAACTTTAAATGTCTTTGTGTAATAATAAGAAGTATGTTGTTAGATTGATCCCATGTCTCAATGTATATTTTTCTTTGCTTTTATTTTTTACTTCGTATAAGCTTTACTATGCAATTGTACTTTGTATATATGTATATTATGATCAAACTTATGTATTGATAAGTCTTTTTTTTTATATATATATATATTTACAGAGCAAGCGAGTAAGTTAAATTTGTACTTTAAACTCTAAACACACTGACATTAAATCTACCAATATACATCAAACATGCTTTAATTGATGTAATAATTTACGGCATATACTGTAATATTTTCATTCTAATAAGGATATATTAATTGGCTAAGGGTCTCAATTGTTCACCTTACCTTAGTTACCTCCGATCCATTTATTAAAATATAAGTTTAAATAAGGATAATAAGTTTTTATAAATTTTAATTACGTAATACTTTAATTTATATTACTCCATATAAAATTTCTCACTTTGTACAACATCAAGTGTTATAATTACAACGAAATGAAGAGATTAATTAACATTTTATTAATATAATTCACTTTAGTGGTGCTAATTTAGTAATATACAATTAAGATCCTCTATATCACTACGTACAACCCGTAACTTATTAAAGTTTGAAACGTACTTGTACTTCACAGTATAAAATACTTTGATTAGTTTGGGTGGTTGTATGACTTAGATCTTGTACCTACAAAATTAGTAGTTGAGATTTACACAAAATAACAGGTTAAAGATTGAGTTCGTCTTTATTAAACCCACACACACACAAAAAAGGTGTTTAAATAGCACAACACAAAAATATGTTGCCAAATATATCTAATATAATGAGTTACAGAGTATCAATTATCCAAATCATGAAATTGTCGTAAGCAACTACGTCAAACAAACAAGTTCAAGGCTTATATTAGTGCTCCTATTGGAGTGTCCTTCCATTGCACTTCAATTTAATCATGAACCTCACATTTTCGACAAAGAGATAAAGTTGCGGACTTTTTAAATTAAGAAAGAGAGCACGTAATGATATGTCTACATCAGGTCGTGTTCTTTTTATACTTTCTTCGTTAATGGTTAATTGCAACAAAGGCTATTATTAGTGAGATATAAAATATTCCTTTGTTGTAATTAAACATTAACGGAGGAAGTATTAGCTTTTAATTTGGTCATGAGCTATCTAAATTTGCTTATAAAATGTGTTTTGCTAAAAGTACCGGAATTAGTTTTTGGATTAATCAGTTTTGGAAGCTATTGTTTGCTAGAGTTAACATACAATGGGCATGAAATTTGTGCATTATGAAACATCTAACAATTAGAATGAATTGAGTCCGTGTAATTACAAATTAGTGATCGTGTTGAATTCAAGATTCTTTAATTTTTTTGATAAATGAATGAATATTCTTTAATGTGATTTGGGCTGTGATATCAAAAAGACAACAATTATAAGATATTAAGATTCATAGATAATTACACTAGGGCATGTAAATTTGGAGGTTAGGTCTGTTCTGTTCACCTTATTTTCACTTATTTAAGGTGTAATAAATTCAGATAAGTTAAGTTAAGATCAGATAAGTTCAGATTAGGTTAATAAGTTCTGATAAGGGTTACCCAAGTACAAATTACAACTAAAATAAGTTTTAATAAGGTCTAATAAGTTCATATAAGTTCAAGTAAGTTCAGATAAGTTAAGAAAAGTTCAGATCAGTGAAAATCAGGTGAATAGAAGTATAGAACACAAACCATGATGTAGCCACTATGCAACTAATGATGAGAATAATAATGCTCCATGATATTTTTCCACTTGAAATAAGGAACATTTGAGAATTTTCTCAATGCACAAGATCAAGTCAAATAATCTAGATGTATCACCATTCATCATGTATGGTATGGGGCCATAAGTCTTAACATGTCATTTGATAAAGTTTTTCTTGGAGACTTCTTTCACGAGGGAATGGATTTAGTTATCCAGTTGTGGTTTTAGATTTTTGCTCTCCAAAGACATACAAATATGCAATACACAAAGTAGAAACTATAAATCAAAAGTGGAAAAGAGTATGACATGATAAGAACAACTTCACTTGTCTTTTGAGTTCAAGCTAATCACTTTCTCACATCTTAACATTTCAGAAACTGACACAATGTACACGTGTATTGTTATATTAAGTGCTTTGTGGTTGTAACTAAAAAGACTAGCATAGAATTTCGAATTGATTAGTATTGATTAGCCCTTTGATTTTATCGTCATGTTACTGGAGTTGGCATATATATTTAAATATTTATATGGATTATGGATTGAACTTCGACTTTTTTTTTTTTTAAGGGAAATTGAACTTCGACTTAGGAATGCATATATCAACCCTTTTTATTACTTTTTATCTCTTGTATAGATTCTGAATCCATATAGTGGAGCTCGTTGACTATTTCTTTTTTTAAAAAAAATTTAATATATTCTGGATAAAGCTATCTTTACCTTTAACGCAATCTAGAATTCTCTTTTCTATAGCCACATTGAACCTAATATAATAATATTTTAATAAGATTTTTTTCATTCAGAGTACACATGTCACGATATAGTTGATCAAAGAGATAACATTCATCAATTTAAAATGTACATAGTCACTTTCTTGGCCATCTTTAGAGGTTGTGGGCAATGGGCAATCATGCTGGTAACGTCATTGCCAATGGGAGTAGTCATATCATTTAATACAACAATCACTCAAAGAAAAAAAGTTGGTCATATTTGAGACTTATTTTCCAAATAAACAAGCACATACAAAGAGTAAACAATAAATCACATGCAAATATATTAATATTGAAATGGAGTTGTATGTACTCTAGTTGCGTTGCTAATTAGTGGGTTAAAGTCAGGCAAAAAGAGTTGAGTTTAGGGATATAGTGGTCCCTTAAATGTCAGCCACTCGCAAGTCCTATCAACAGCAACAAAGTTCCAAAATACACATGCTTAAAATACTTTAAAATATTACTCCATACTTCTCATTTGAGGGAATCAAAAACTAACACCTAGACTTCTCGAATGAAAAAATCTAGATATATACGTAGTACAGTAGTACTTCTCAATTTTTAGGCATATTTCCACAAGGGTGTGATCGGACTAGCTAGGTTTAATGTTTGGAATTCGTACTCCGTAATTAATTATGTTTGATAGATTATTAGTAGAACAATGGAGCTATTCCGATGATTTACATATTGTACTTTTTTGAGGTACTTGATTCTCTAATCTAGTAAAAAATATTCATTCTATGTCTACAATTTCTGGTGTGAGAAATGTAAACATTGTCTACTCACAAAGGATAACATAAAAGTCGATAAATAAATAAAATATTGAAATCACTATATAAAACAAACTCATTCACATTAATACAATTAATACATATATATACCTAACCCTAATATAAGTTTAGTCAATTTTTCATATCCATCTCAGCTTATGATTACTCAAACTCAAATATATAAAATGTAATGATTTTAAACCTCTAATCTGACCTACATCACGATTTACCATTGTGACTGTGAGATCGAGTCTCATTAATCACATGGCGAGCAAGTACTTTAATTCCATGCTTAACCGCCACCCACACACACAATGCCTATCAACATATATAGGCACATTGCTTTCACAAAAGAGGCATTCCATCCAAAATGTGCAATAAAGATATGTATGATGTATCACAACAGTGACTCACCAAGTTAGGTGGATAAATGGATCGAACAAGCCCAACCATTTTCCATTGTCAAAGGCATTGATAATAATTTTGTTAGTGGATAAGGAAAGCTTTGCTCCCCTCAATTCACAAACTTTTCCAAATTCCATTAAAAACAAAGCATGAGCTAAAAAATACACTAAATTGGTCGCCATTATTTCTAGCCTGAAATTATAGGTGCTATAGAAGACATTAGACACGAGTCTAAAAGAAAGAAAAATAAAATAAATAAAAAAATAAATAAAAAAGAAAGCAAAGTTCATTATAACTTCTACACATTTGCCCATATGATTGATTTTTTTGCACGTTTACTATTTATGTGTTTGTACCATTACAAATTTAACCAAGTATTGTCAAACGAAATTAAAATAAAGAGAGGAAAAAAAAAAGAAGTTATGTTCTTTTCCATAGTTTCGATTGTGGTTTATAATATACTTCCTCCGTTAACTATTATTTGCAACAAATGGGGTGTTTGCGAACTCCTAGACAAAAGTTATTTGTGAGTGTAAAATGGAGAGAGAAAAAGTTGGGTGTATGTAATGAGGAGAGAGATAGAGAGAAATGATAACTTAAAAAGGAAAGAAAACATTTGTTGCACATAATAGTTAGTATCCATTTATAGTATATGTTGCAAATAATAGTTAACGGAGGAAGTATTTGGGATGAATATATAGAAAAAACATTATTAGCTAAGCTCTTATTGTACTTGTTTAAATTCATTTTAAAATATCAATTTTTATCATTGTAATTGGTAAGCAATTAAAAATTTTAACGGATATAACATGCTTTTGGGGACCGTTAAATAAACATAAATTAATACAAACTATTGGCTCTCTATGGACTCTATCTCTTGCATTTTGCTTGCCTCATTGCAGTTTCTTACATTTAAAAAAATATAATTGGTAAAACAAAGTAAACTAGCAATTATCCGTAGTACATTAGATAATGAAGACGATTAGTAGACATTGAGAACACACAGCCTTTACTTATCTTTCTTTAATCCCTTCTCTACTGTACTTTTTCGCGATTAGGAAAATCATGTCCACACTAATTCAATTATCCAGCATTTGCTCGACGTAATCTTGACATACTAGTATACTACCACACCAAGATGTATAATTGACATACTACATAAATCAAGGCATATTTATAAAATAAATAAATAAATAAATAAAAAATAAAAAAAAAAACACTACTATCGGGTTCAACGCTAGTAAGATTTAAACCCAAGACAGCAACAGATTCACAACTTCTCGAGTTTCAATTCAAGATTGGGCCTAATATCAGCATGTAAAAGATCGATGATTTATCTATGCGTATTACAGAAATCTACGTACAATACAACACGCCATTGAAAAAAAAATAAATAAATAAAAGATATACAGCATTGTGCATAACTAAACCTGTTATTACACACTGTACTATATTACATATTACATATATTATGCATTAGTATAGCATGGGAAAACACAAAGCTATACTATGGGAGAACATATAGTCATATACTAAGGTTTTATACAAGATATATACTAATAACTACAATCTATACATTATACTTATTTAGCATAGCAGTATCAGTATTCTGTATTCCTAAAGTTGTTTCAAGTCAAAATTATTTTTGAGGGAAGGCAAGCTTCTTGTACCTGCTGTTCTACAAACTGCGCCTCACAGGCAGCAATCATAACAATAGAATGAGCAGTCAGTTGATATCTACTTTGAGCTTCAGCAAACCCTTTGCTAAGAACCCGGCCAATCCAATCCTCGACCTCTTTATCTCTGTCAGATAAGCAGGCAGCTGCGATTATCTGATCCATGACTTTAGGCTCTATCTCCAGCAAGCACTTCGACTTGATTACTTCATTGAAGCTTGCATGAATCATTTTAGATATTTTTGTAGCCAATGTATCATAATCAAAAGGGTTAAATTCTAATTTAACCAAAATCTTACTTAACTGGCCTGAGAAATCCTCCAACCAAGAATCAGATTTTTCAGACAAACACCCTGCATCAACTTCTTCAATGTTGGTGTCATTCACTTCACTTGTTTCAGCCGGAAGGTTCAAGTCAAGGGACATAATAGATCTCCTGTGAGGTCGTTTGACTTCCATGCTAATAGATTGGTCAATTTTTTCATCTGTTCCATTGAGCTTCCTCTTGTTTAAGAAGGTTTGACAAGCCAAATTATCTCTTGTTTCATGTGAAGCACCTTTAACTACAATTTGAAGTGGCCAGCCTTTTGCCCTTCCAATTCTCTCCTCCGGAAAGTTTGATGGCTTCCCCCTCAAAGGGAGTGTTGAGCTATTCTCTTTAGAAATCGAAGTCAACACGAAGATTCTATTGTTAGTAGCAACTTCCCTCCCGTATGAGTCTGAAAATTTACCATCTTTCATGGCCTGCAACAAGCTGCATTGAAGTACTGGGTCCGCAGAATGGACATTTTCAAAGAGAACAACACAGGATGGTGTCTTCCGCAACTCCTCAGCAATGTGATCAACTATAGTCTTGCCTCGAGACCTTGCCTCAGACCCTTGGCAGAAAGTCATATCTCTAGAGCATAAATCTACATGGATGAAGCTCTTCTTGCTTCCATATAAAATCTCAGCAAGGGCCACAGCAGTTTTCCTCTTAGCAAAAATGTCAGGTCCAGTAAAATTTAGCCAAATATCTCCTCTGAGACCAGATTTTTGGTAGCTTCCACTAACTGTCCAAGAATGAGCGACTATCTGACTGATCATCCTGAGAGCTTCACATTGCCGGCCAACTCTTTCAAATAGAGTTTTAAAAAGTGCCTTAGAATTATTCTCAGGCTGCTCATCTGCTTTCTTTTGTTGCTTCGAAGCTTGAGGAAACAATCCCAACCCCAAATCTGTGGCTACCGAAACAACAGATGAGGGAGATGTTTGACCATCATCCACACCTGATATGCAGAGACTGTAAGGAGAAGAATATCCACCAGCAAGAGGATGCCCAGTTCTTGGAGGACTTTCTGATTGTTTGGCAGGAAAAATACCACTCTTTAGTGACCTTAAAAGGACTGGCTTGCTAGATGGAGACAACGAATGTTTCTGTACATCCATGGAGGTGCATAAATTGATCCGTCCATAATCACATTCCTTGCAAGACCCGCTGGTAGTGCAGCTGCTCTCATTGTTTACATTTACGACCTTTCCTTCAGGACTTTGGTAGCCTACATCAGTTGGAAGTTGAGAAGATTCTTGACAAACTTCTGGCTTGGATAATGGTTGAGTATGGTTCCGACATTGACATAAATTGCAATGCTTTGTCTGCAAAACTGCTACTGGAGCACTTAACAGCACTTTGCCACCTTTAGCCTGCACTGAAGAGATAAGATATGGTTTACTCAAAACAAAAAATACAACACAAGCATCTATTCAAACATGATTTAAATGAGTAACAAATAAAATAAATGTCCAGGAATTACATCACAAATGCACAATATAATCATATTCATACTACATGAGTACCATATTCATACTGTAATAAATACTCCCTACTTACGCTACAGCAAAAACCTTCTAATAAACCTAAAGTAAGAAGCCTGAACAAGAAAAAGGACTTGTAAATTTGTTAGTTTGTCAGCTCCTTGTATGGACTATGGAGTACTATATCTTGCTCTACATTTTTATTTTATACTGAATTGTAAAACTTCAGTATATCTTGCTCTACATCTTTCATACTGTAATAAATACTCCCTACTTAACTTTGTTAATTGTATGATTTGTATCTGAACTAGAATACCTAAAATAAGATGAAAGATGCACTCAAAATCTTTAATTCTATTTGAAGTGGTGAAGTATCCAAGATGGTCTTTTAATGAACTACCACCCTATCTCATAATTGCGAACTAGAAGAGAATGTTAAAAATAAACTGGGTTTTTATTGCACCGGAGAATCCATCACCCTCAGAGGTTCCAGCATTTCAGCAGTCAACAGATCGATAGTTTGCTCTAATATAGATAAGTATTATGATGTACGAGTATTTGAAATCAGAATTCTGTAAGTAGCTTGTAGTTCTATACTTGGCTAGCTTAGATCGCTTCGTCATTGTATTCAGAAAACCAACAATAATAAAAGGTTATATTTCCAGGTTCTTCTGAGTAGATAGTAGTTCTACACTAATAGACTAAACCTGAGCTGCTGTTAGAATGCTGGATTTTTTGTCCTGCAGAGTGCGCAGGAACATTCAATTTTAATTAGATAAAGGTAAGAACAAAAATACCCAAGATATTCTATATAATTAGCAATCTAATTTACTTCTCTCAAGTAGTACAGGGGCATAGTTATTCACCTTTAAGTAACAGGTTTTTACTGACTTCACAACATCAATTACTTCTATAATGAGGTTACAAAGCAGCAATGTCTCTTCAAATGGTTTCTAGTCTCTTAAGTCTTAACCATAACTTTTGTTAAACTTTCCACTAAAAACTTAAAACTTCCACTGTACCCAAAATTAGGATACATTCGCATATCTGTTAAAAACACGTCCAATGGCTGCTTGGACCCCTTTAGATTATTCCAATTCCCATCTTTTTACTTTTTTTTGGCTCAGTGCACGGAAAAATGTTTACCATTGACTCCGTCTGTCCCACAGGAATTGCCCCATTTGACCCAAATAATGTTCAAATGGGGCAATTCTAGTGGGATGGAGGGAGTAA
This sequence comes from Chenopodium formosanum, assembly GCA_024500155.1. NCBI lineage: Eukaryota > Viridiplantae > Streptophyta > Magnoliopsida > Caryophyllales > Amaranthaceae > Chenopodium > Chenopodium formosanum. Next base: position 4,268,082 of record CM044861.1, on the reverse strand, counting down.
CAGTATTCTTTGTTAAGGATAAACTCATCCGTCATCACTACACCTAAGAGCATATTTAGGATTCTTGGAATACTATGAGGTCAATATGCTTTGTACTGTATGTTGGGCACATATAAAGGCAAGAATCAGATACAATAATACACCCAATTACAGGTTGTTATATATGCTTGTTAGAAAGTTGGAGGCTTCATCATGAATATCATCCTTTTCCTATATTCCTTGCTTTTGACCCATACAAGAGAAAATTTTGGTTTGAATCTCTTATGAAAATTCAAAACAAAGATTAGAAATATAATGCATACCTTTAGGTTATCAAGTGTATTATTTGATCCACGTTGTTTATCAGCCATTGAAGTCATGCATCCTCTACTTGAAATTTCTTCCACAATTTTTTCACTGCTCATGCTACAGGGAGTGACACATTGATATGAGCTGCCGAATGGACCTTTGGCTTCAGGAGATGAAAAAAACCCACCAAGGGGAACAAATGATCCCATCAAGCTGTTAAACATGAGATGTCAGAGCAGGCAGCAAAATAAAAAAGTAGCTGACGCTACAGAAAGCTCAAACATGGATGTCTCGGGACTGAACAATGCTAATTAACACACAGGCTATTTGCGTAGAATATGAACCGAATACAAAGCAGAACCTTGAATAGTTAATCAACATGATATAGTCAAACATCTAGTCAAAAGACTTTGGACTCTAATTAAGAATTAATAAATTCAAAACAATTAGTCTATGAGAAGCAACGGGAGAGGTAAGCCATGTCTGCCAGACTAAATCACAATTCACCAGATTTTTTTACAATAATGTATGGTTTGTCTCCGTCAAAAAAAAAAAACAAAAAGTATGGTTTGTCTCCTTGTCTGTCAAATAGATCCTAAGACCAACAATCTGGGCATTCAACATTAATTTGCAGACATGCTCATAACTACCCTTCCTCCAACATAACTTTAGCATAGAGGCATAGAGCTGCTACACTTCACTTGCTCTCTAGTAAATTTTTCATGAATGAAATTTGCCATCACACCCCATCACAATGAAGGCAAGTCTAATATAAACATGCAGAAATGCATGCTACTGGTCCTGAAGTTCCTAACAGTTAGGGTGGGAGTTCCAGAGTTTTTCATTTTTAGGGTACAGAACTAGACTGAGGAAACATCACTCTACATATATCAATTTCAATTCCTCAAGAACCACAAGCACCATGAAGCCACAGAAAATGTTAAGTTTCAAATGCTACATTTTTATTGCAAATTATATGCTCATAGAGTCATCATAACTTTCAACCTTCAAGAGAGATTGACTGCACCACGTGCAAAAGCTTTAAGTACTATCATGTAAGCTTGCAAAGTAAATCTATGAGCTTCAGTAGTTTTGTAGCCGTAGAGGTATAAACATCCTAAAAATGCTATGCACATCACATAATAAAATGTTTTTAATGAAAGAAAATGTTAGAAACTATGTATTTATTAAACTATATCACTGAACTATCATGACAATTTTTGTGTGCAAACTGCCTTAGGCAACAACCAACAATGATAATAAAACAGAACCTCAAAAAACTAGGCATTGTTTTGTTCACATAGTTCAAACTCCAATGGCAGGTAAAAGGATAAACACCACATACGGAGTACTCTGGAAGATATCAAAATAACAAATGGAGTATGTAAAAGGTCATAGGACTTCCCTCATATAATTCCGATAAATGTAAGTAGCATAGCACAAAAAGTTCTACTCAAGAACATTGGAAGAAAAAATGGTCAAACTTAATTTTATGCAAGAGAGAATCTATGATCACAAGTTTAAATTATCGCTGTTATAGAGGTTAGGTTATCAAATACACTGTAAGCCTAAAGCATGCATCATTCTATTTTAAATAATGAAACAAAAGCTGAAGGTTTTATAAGTCCTGATTCCTGAAACTAGCAGCAGTCGTACCAAAAATAACACTCCGTGTAATACAAGATCATAGAATAGTAAGTCACCTCGACTTAAAGCATGATTCTCCCACCGGAGGCCTGACCGATGTGATCGGTAGAGGCTGCAGATCCCAGTCCTTGTCTAAAGACGGAAATCTACGTAAGAACTCCATACACATCTGATCATTAGCAGCAGAACCAATCAGCCATATTCTGGTATCATGAACCTCTAATAGCTTAGTCAATCTTCTAACAACACTATTTACCACATCCTTCACATACCCATTTTCTCCTCCAAGAAAACACTTGAGATTACCAAGACTAACCATCAACCCAGGCCCCAAGCATTGCTGCACCATCAAATCCATTTCCCTAAATCTCAAATTAACAGCCTCGTAACTCCAATTCTCGGTCACAATTTTCGACACATCTTTCTCAATTGAAACCACATTGATCCCATGTATCTCCAAAGGCAAATAACCACTCTCCCTTTTTTTCTCTAAAACCTCTACAAAACCCTTGAGAACATCATTTGCACTAACCCCAACAAGCAATGGATTTCTACCCTTATGCCTAACAAGAATCTCCCCAATTCTCCTATAATCACCCTCTTCATCCCCAAAACCCGAAAACGGAAATCGAAACCGGTAACTACCCTGCTCCGAAAACCCACCAAAAACACTTGGCGGGTACCTAAAATAACCCTGCAATGGCCTCAAAAGAGCCAACTTTACATCAAAACTACAAAACCCTGCATCACTAAACACCCTACTAACAATTGGATCATCAAGAATTGATATAATCAAGTGTGGCAATTCCACTTTAACAACCCCAGATGAACAACTCCCTAACTGTTCTTGATGATTTTTAACGGTCATTAAGCTATCAGGGTGTCTCCTCTGATTAGCTTGTGACCGTTTAATTGCAGCCATCAAAGAATTTGAAATTTTGGGTTCATCAACACAAGGTTGTGAGATAGGTAACCTATCTAACGACACAGAAAGGCAAAAGTCCAAAGCTTTCAACTGAACTTTTGGGTAAAACGCAGCGTATTTGGCTCTTACACATGCTTCCCGAAGTTGGGAAGGTGATAAAGAAAGAAAGGCGGAAACAGCATGAAGCGACGTCGTTTGAGCATGCCCACGGCGGCGCGTGACAAGCACTGCCTCATCAAGCGCGTGGGAAGCTTCAGCATTCAGACATTGCTTTGCTGTATTCACCGGAGTTGGCATACTGTTGCCTCCCTAAAAGGGAACACCCCAAAAAATAAAAATCAAATCTTGGGTAATTTTTTTTTTTTCTTTTTGAAAAATGGGAAATTAAAAAATCAAAAATTTGATTGAAATGAAAAAAAGGGGATTGAAAATTTGATTAATTTATTGTGAAGAAAAGGTGGAGGGGAATGGTGAAGGTGGAGAATGATGGTGAAGAGGGTGGTGGAAAGTGGGACCTTCATTGAGGCATTTAGTCGAACACATGGTAGGCATATATTCGAGTATGATTTCATTTGAGATTTGGGATTCCTGTATTTTGATTGAAACACTGTTGGATTTGGAATTATGGATGATAAAAGGGGTCAATTCTAACATGGAGTAGTATCTTCTCAAAATTTATTAAAAATTGAAGGGTTTTTAATTTTTCAATTCAAATGGAATCCCACTTTATTTGATGAGTTGTTGTTGTATCTCCCTTGGAATTGGACCAATTTGATAAATTTAGACAATGATTCACTATCAAGTGAAGTAGTCAACTAGCCATTGGGTGGAGTAGTCACTATAATGGGTGAGTGATGAGGTTACTTTTAGCTCATCATTACAATTCAACGGCCACATATGAGTCGTACATAGACTAGAGTGGTAGCCAAATTGTTTGGGTTCGGGTTTGGTCGTGTTATATTAAAAATGAAAATACTAATATTTTATTTTATTTCACTCTATTCAATTCATCATATGCAGGTGAGGAGTTTATAGTTTTGAGGTCTATTGACTGTTAATCTGTTATTGAAGAGTTTCTAATTTTATGTCTAGTTAAATTTTGGTATATTATGGAAAAAGATTAACTTAAGGTATATTTGATTTTGGGCCAAATCGTATTGGAACATTTTGGTTTGTATCAATTCAATTCAAATACTTACAGATGTATGTTGGGTGCAAGTCTAATTAGCTAAGTCATATTCATTGGCCTTCATATTTTTCCATCTTAATCTTTTAATTCATGTTGTTGTCCTTTTACATCTATATTTTTATTCCTCTATTTCCATCCCAAACTTTAGATTCATGTTGTTGCCCTTTGACATCTATTTTTAATCCTCTGTTGTCTTATAATTTAGGTGAACATGGGTTACATGGCTTCTTTTCCACTTGTTCTAAACATACATCTAATTATATGCGGTGAGAGTCTAATATGCGGTAAGAAAGTAAACAAGCAAATAAAAGATAACAAAATTCACATGCAGATATTGTTTTACTTGTACACCAACGAATAGCATAGATTAAAAGACTTACAATTTTACAGGACAAGCTTGACTCCTAAAACTCGTTACTTAATAATGACATAATGTTTTGTCATAAAACAGACTAGAACTAGCAAAAATAAAAGTGACTAAAATTTAGCAATCACGATCTTTCATTTTCTTCCTTTTTAAATGCGATTAAAGTGGGAATACAATTGACAAGAGGATGGAACTAGCTAGGATTTTTTGGTTCATACATTTTGGTTCGTGGCAAAATTATAACCAACCCTTTTACTAAGAAACAAAAACATTGCTTTCATTTGTACATTAATCAGAAAAAAGAAGGGTACCCTTATTTTTATAGGAACCTTTTGTTTGAAGGTGACTTTTAAGACGTGAGAAGAGAAGAATGAGACATTATATATTTATATTACATCTTTTTATTTTTAGGGAAAAGGCATTTTATTACATCTTAATAATGCAATTATTCCAAAAAGTAAGAACTTTAAGCTTTTGAGTTTTGAGGAAGAACGATTGGTCTGTTTCAGGACCAACATCAACAATGATAGTGAACAAAAGAAGGTTTTCTGACAATAATGCACTAACCATGAGTATAAATTATGATGGAAAAAATAATAGGGGTAACTTGATTCAAAATTACTTAATTTGAAAAAGGAAAAATTGTATTTAGAGATCAAGTATATACGAGTATTTAGGTAAATTCATTGCGAAATACTTATGTGTTTACTAGATAATTTGAGCCAAATTGATTATTTAATTATCAATAATTGAAATAGAAAATAAATTTAGTCTATAGAAATATAACACGATAGTCAATTATAAAATTTTACTCCACAATTTCTTCAAACAGGATATGATAACAAATAAATATAATGAATTTCCTAGGCAATCAATTAATAATGCTTAACAAATATATATATAGATTAGTATAGAGTAGATTATTTTTAGCTAGTATAGAGTAATAGAGTAAAAAAAAAAACTACAAAAAAAAAACTCCAATTTAGAGTAGTATAGAGTAATAGATAGATTTATTTTAGCTAATAGTCTATACGAAAATTATTTCTTTAGATTATATATTTCCAAAAAATCAAAAAATTGTTTATGTTTCAAAAATAGCTTGACAAAAAACATCTAAAATACAAGTAGAATTTTTAAAAATCTAGCTACACACATATTGATTATATTTTCTAATTATCTACTAATTCAATTGCAATTTGTATTATTGATATCAATGACGGTTATCTAATAATCTAAATTAAGTAAATAGAAAAAAGTTGAAGCACAAATATTCAAGTACCTCCTATGGAAAACCATGGGTCACATTATAGGAATGAAAGTGACCCAAGGCAAGAAACGAGCTCACTTGACAATTTATTCTAGGCAAGTGTCAACAATAACATAGTACTCCGTACTACTTTTGTGTTGTCGAGTGTCAATTGACGCTAACATGTCAAATACAGTACTCATAGACTCATAGTATTTCTTAGCAATTGTACGGAGTACTACGTATGAATATGAATGTGTATGTAAAGACTACATATACACATTCACTACTTTGTACTCCGTATTATTTTTTGTTTTAAAATAAAAAAAAAATGGAACGATTTCCTAAAGTATTGTCTGTGTGGGATAGGTTTTCGGTAAATTTTTAATAATAAAATAAAAAATACTTGTTTTTATTGAAAGGTGGTCTCTTTGAATTTGTCAATGCTCTCTTTTCTCCTTTAGGCTAAGACTTGTGAATTAACCAAGGACGTAAAGAGATCATCTATTAGTTAGTTGCGTTCTCTTTTCTTAAACCGCTATTACCATTAGCGGTTTTAGAAAAGAGGTCACACCTAACTAATAACTAGTCTCATTGCGTCCTCTTATCTTGCTTTAGCTAAGACTTAGACTTGTGAATTGACCAATAACTTAAAGAGACCTGTTATAAGTTAGGTGTGGTCTCTTTTTAAACCCCTAATGGTGATAGTGGTTTAAAGCTGAACCAAAAGAAAAAAAAAAAAAAATAAAGCCCAACACCGATCCTACGCGGATAATATCTAGGGGAATTTGTTTTTAAACCAATGTATAATGGGATTTTTTTTTTTTTTTTTTTTTTTAACAATATTGAGGGAAATCGTTCAAAAAAATGACACAGGTTAATTATAGAAAGCAAAACTTGATTAGTGGAAAGAGTTGTCATGTGCAATCAAATTTCACTAGTTAATTTGGGGGTGGAAATTCGCTTATCTTTCCCCCACCAATCTTAAATGGTTTATCCCATTGACTTGTGATAGATTTCGGTCTTCTCCTTACCTACTAAGAAATTTTTTGACATACTTGCTACAATGCATTACACTAATTTATCAAGTATTAATTAAATACTGGTTCTTACTTTTATCAATTAAATTAGTCAAAAAGCATGAAATTTTTTGAAAGAAAAAAAGCTTGAAATTTTAATTAAGAAAAAAATTCAACATTATTATTATTTTTTTATTTTTTTGTTTGTAAAGGAATTCACGACCTAAACTTTTTCGCACATGATTTATTTGTAATAATTAAGCGATATGTATAATTCATATATCTTCCTTTTCAAACTTGAATGAAACATAGCACTCTCAATCATTATGAAATTAATGAGTACGTAATAACATAATAGCAATCCTACTATAACAATAATTTTTTGTAAGGATCACTAAAAAAAATTCATTGATGTGAATTTTTATCTCACACGCGATTCATCTCTATTCTTTTATAAAACAACACATTATACTACCTTTATTACATATTATTTATAATGATTAAACATTTTTTACTTACGATTTATATCAAACTATTACAAATAATATAAATTCTTACTTTTTAGATTTAGTTGAAAACGAGCACAAATACATATTTTCTTGTCACTATTGTGACTCTACTTTAACCAAACAATGTCTACTATTCTTACTTTTTTTTTTTTTTTGAAACATATTATTCTTACTTTTTATATAAAGTTAATAGTGAGTACCAATATAAATATTCAACTTTCTTGTCACGAAACTTGATTGAAGACTTACAGTCTTACACTATGGAAAGAAAAAAGAGAAAAGTACCTTAAGAAATTTGATCGACATGTGCTTATCTAATAAAGAGAACAACAATGGACATGACTGCAATTCCTAACCCATAATTTTTATTCCACTCCATGTATAAAGATTAATCATTGCATGTATAGTGCTAAAATAAGAGGAACTTTTATCGTTTACTTTTTTAGTAAATATTACTAGCATGTGAGGAGATATTTATCAGAAAGCCACATTTATTTCCTTTGTTATTTTAACAATTGTCATAGGAGTGATTAGAGAAAGGACATGATGATATATGTAGCCTTAATATACAATAACTAGTCTTCTGGCCCGTATAATACACGGTTTGCCTATAAGTACATAATATAATTTTTTTGTTTTATAATATGTTTTTAATTTAATGAATAAATAAATAGTTTACAAAGGAGAATAAGGGGTGAAAATTGAATAAACTTTAAGGAGATGTAATTAGGGGAAAATAAACTAAACAACATTTATATATTTATATATGGTATTGAATTAATGCTATCTATAGCATATATTAAAAGGCGTTCTTAAGAACGTCGATGTGCCATGCAGTCCCTTTTTGTTACGCCACGTCATCTTCCCAATATCTATCTCATGACGCCACATCATCACTCAAACAATGCTACATCACCCAAGCAACCAACATTACTCCACATAAAAATGTAAGGATAAGGAGAATCGAACCCTCAACCTTTTATAACAAGAGTAATTATTTCACCAGGCCATCTAAGCCAATTATCAAGTGTGTTATTAATATGTAAAAAAAAAATCATATAAGTGCAAACCATAAGTTTCTATAAAAAAAATATAATTAAAAAAAAAAACTCAATTTTAGTTTGACAATGATAATTACAATTTTAAAAAGTCTTTTAAAAAATTTATCAATTGCACGGCTACAACAGTAGCAACCCGGGGCAACGCTCCGGCTACTCACTAGTTTTTTTATTAAATGTTAGGAGGGAGATAAAAAGGATAGGGTAAATGAGATGACATGTGGCATTGTTCAAGAAGATTGTTTGTGTTTTTAAATAATAGGTATAGATGAATAAATAAATAGTTTACAAAGGAGAATAAGGGGTGAAAATTGAATAAACTTTAAGGAGATGTAATTAGGGGAAAATAAACTAAACAACATTTATATATTTATATATGGTATTGAATTAATGCTATTTTTTTTATTAAATGTTAGGAGGGAGATAAAAAGGATATGGTAAATGAGATAACATGTGGCATTGTTCAAGAAGATTGTTTGTGTTTTTAAATAATAGGTATAGATAGATTGTGAAATTTATGGTATAATCACGTGTAGATTGATGATGTAATTTATGTTTAATTTTTACTACTATTTTTTCATTAAGATTTTTTTAAAAAAAAATGGATGTTCTTTAATTTAGCCATATGTAATTCAAAGTATGTCCTTACAATGATTTTTAAGGAGATTTAAAGGGGTTAAGGCAATCCCTCTTACATTTTATTTCCCACAAATTATGTTTAATTAAGCCGCATAACCTATCACTTTTGTTAAAATATATCATCACTTTCAGATTCAATACCTAAGTCATACAAATATACACTAACCACGTTAAACTTTGGAATATACATCAAATAATACAATTCATCTTTTCGATCTCTACATCAGTCATCATCAGTTCATCAATTGTTCAAGACACTATATATATTATAAACTAATAAACATAAGTTTTTTTTCTTCATTCTTTTAACCATTGACATCAAATAAATGAAATAATGATGTATATTATGTAAACCTATAGAATATGGTTTTTGAATGTAACAATATTCATATTGTATACGGAGTATGTGCTTTTGAAAAGTCAAATTATGTACATTGAAGTTGATAAAAATTAATAAAATGGACACAGTTTATTTTAAAAACAAATGAAAAAGCAAGTAAACATTACGAGTATTAATGTAAATGAAATACAGTTAAAAAATAAAATTATCAAGTTATTTTGAAGGTCTTAATCTTAGCTTCGAATTGGAGTTGGACGCATCAATTCCTGGTAATAATCAAAGATTGAAGGTCCAAAATCCTATTTATTGTATAGTTGTGTGATTGTGCATTTGTGCCCTAGTTGGGTGTGACATGATGTATAGCACAATAACGGTTCCCTTTCACAAAGGCCATGACAAGATCCCCCACCAAAAAAGCTTGATTTCACTTGCTTTAAGATGTCATTATTCATTCTTGTCAAAATTACATAGAATAGAATGAAAGAAGGAAATGCGCATATACTCCGTACTATAACTGATTTATCTAGGGCTAATTGCTCAAGTTTCAAATAAAAGGTCTAGTGGATGATGTCCATCAAATGCCCACCATTGACGTGCTTGTATGCCGTGGCGGATCTAAATACATTAGTTGTATACCTTTTGTTTTGAAATAGATATAATGGTTACACTTTTCTTTTTATTTTATGAAATCTAAGGTGACTAGGTGACAATGATAATCTAAAAACTATAAGAGTGTGAAAAAGGTTATTATTAGTTCTAGGCTCTAATAATTAGATCTAGTGTTAGTTTGGATCATATATTTGTTGGGTCAAGTTAAATCAATTGTTGGTTAATATCGAGTGCACGTTTGAGTTCAACTAATAAAGTCGAGTTCATCATTTTTCATTGCGAGTCACTAGATTCACCCATTATTTGGGTACTTTTAGGATATGAGTAATTGTTAGTTTAGATTGAGTTCCAGATAAAGTTGGTGTTTAACCAACTTTAATTACATTATAGATGTAGTTTTATCATGGGAAAAATAGAGCCGTCTATAGAGAATAAGAGAAAGCTTTCGACCAAAAGTTTAAACCCCGATTCTCAATATGATTCTCTACTTTTAAGGTTAAGGTGGTGGATCTTTGTAGTGTAGAGATCAAATTTCTTGGGGCTAATTAAGGGATTCCCCTCCTCCTCTAATCGAATCAAATCAGTAATACTAGTGTGATGGACTTCTAAGTATATACAGTATGGGCTCTTTACTTCTTTAGACATTATTGCATGTCATATACATGTAACTTAAGCACTAGATGGGCCTTACAAGATCCTTTTGTCACCTTAGTGGGCCTGATATCAAAATCAGATGGGTCAGCCTTGTAGCAGCTTTACAGGCCTGATCACTTTAATTTTAACCACAATTTAAACGGATCTTAATTGGTTGTATATTTTTACATTTTCATAACGATCAATACTAAAAGTTCGTATCTCAACTAAAAAAAAAAAAACGTACTAGTAGTGAAAATTGATGAGGTCCTATAGCTTGTTAAACGATAGATTTTGATCAGTAATTCACTATGCAATGATTCGAAATTTAGTGCTCTTCCATAGATGACTCAAACACAAGTACACAACCAATAATCAAGTATTTTCGTATATATGTCTTATATATGAGTCTTTAAGTTTCATTTTCTTACGTTAAAAAAAAAAATTCCGCTTTAGCAAATCCATTGGAAGAGTATTATCATTAACATTATTAATTAGAAGATTTAGATACTTCAACTATATAAACATAAAATGTTCATTTGTTTAATGTCTAATACAAGTATTTTACACACACAAAAAAAAAAAAAAAAATGAAATCAGCTCCATATAATAATTGTATTAAAGTATAAATTCATTAAATTGGTCTCACGCATGAATGCAGTTCAAAATTTGAGGGAAAAAAGATAATTAAAAAAAAAAAAAATAATAATAATAAAAATAAAATAAAAAAGCAGTCAGTGAGATACTTTTGTCTTTAATCAAGCTTCAAGATCTAAAGAATTCATCAATCAATATTTAATTTGTAACATCCGACAGTATAAAAATAAAGTATGTTTATTACTGTAAATATTTAAATGGTTGCCCCGCTCAACTAATTCAATATGCTTCGGAGAATCTACTGGATATTTGATATTAAAAAAGTGATTATGGCTTTTATTTTTTTCAACTTTTTTTTTGTTTTTTGAAAAGAAACAATGAAAATAAAAATAAAAAACTCATACTAGTGCCCATTAAGCAAACCCGTATCGGGCATTCGGCCGTATGTTCTTTATAGGGTATCGTGTGTTAGTGTTACCCTTCTTTTCTCCCCAAAAGATAAAGGTTGGAAATAATAAAGAAGGGATTAATTATACAACTTATAAAGTATGGTGTTTGCTACCAAGTATTATTGTTAGATTCAAAATATATTGTGTTTTAGGATCCAAATAAACTCAAAACGCATCAGCGCAAGTGCACGAGATCATCACGTGCATGATCTATTATGTGAAAAGAGTCTTTATTTTTCCGGTCATGATCGAGAATAGAATTGTCAAATACATTACATAAACAGTTTATGATAAACTCCTTATTGTTCGTAAAGTGTGACAGTTTCTATTATGTAAACAGAATTTACTTATCAGTTTATTTGGTAGGGATTCAAATGCACAAATGAGCAAAATAATAAGTAAGGTTGTACCGTTTAGATATATGTATTAGTGAAGAGCGTATCCTTAGCTTCACACTACACCTATCGCTCACATGCATGATGCTATATTTATGTATTTGTAAGAAAGGGAACACGAGCCCCCTGCCATGGTAGCTAAGATCATGTACGAAGCATATAATTCACGATGTAACTTACTACATACTATATAAACTATCAACATATTCACATACATAGAGTTTTATTTATATGATATATGAATTTTATTCAAGAAAATATCTAAAAGTTTACAATCTAATTAAACTCTCCTTATTAGACAATATTATTGTATAGAGCATGATGAATGAAACTAGCACTATTAATCAAATAGGCCCGACCAAGTAATAGTAGATCACAAAATGCACATGCGGTTCGACCACTTTGTTAAATCAATTTTGATGGCACTGACATACTTCTTGATCAAGCATTAATAATAATGCTATATATAGGATTCATTATTTATCTGTCTCAATATCAAATAATAATTGAATTATATGCAATAATATCCCATTATTATGTTACATACTACTTGTAGTTTATAAATTAAGTTAATCATATTCTTGATTTGATAATAACTCTAACAACGCATGTACAAAATTATTAAAATAAAAAAAATAAAAATAAAAAAAAGTTGGGAAATGCATTTATGAACTGTAAAGTGTACGTAAATTATAGCCAAAGAAGAGGAACATACATAGTGAAGATGATAATAAATAATAATTTAAATTAGAGATGGATGGAGGGAGAATCAAGTAATTAAAATTACACCTTCACTAATGAGCAACCTAATTATACTTTCTCCGTCCAAAGGGTTAGCATATCACTTAAATTCTTTGCTGTTCTACCTATCGCTTGCATATTCTAACTTCTACCATATCCATATTTTTCAAATAGTTGTTGTTCAATTAATTTTATTTATTTAATTTCGTTTAGGCTTGTACTTGCATTATTTTTCTAGTTATCATACATTTTAATTTTTTTTTATATTACGTATTAACAAATCCAACCTCTAAACTATGTGACCTTAGCGTACTCAACATATTCTTACACATCAGGCCTGTTCTCATTGACTGAACTCAACTGAACTGAGCTGAGCTGAACTGAAATGAATATTTTATAAGAAAAGGAAATTAGGAGCTGAACTGAACTGAACTGAACTGAGCTGAACTGAACTGAACTGAGCTGAACTGAAGTGAACTGAATTTCAACATAAGAGAACAGACCCTATTCTGATTGACTGAACTGAGCTGAACTGAACTGAACTGAATTGAAATGAATATATTTTATAAGAGAAGGAAATTAGGAGCGGAATTGAACTGAATTTCAACGTAAGAGAACAAGCCCTAGTATTTAATTTTAAATCGAAAGCATTTTAACTAAACTATAACTAGATTTAATTTATTGCAGAATTGAACACGTTGATACCATAACTAGTCATAAGACGATTAGACATAAGAGTAAACTTAAATCCTAAATTTCAAATTCACTATCAAATGTACAGAAATTTTCTTAAATGAGACACCAACGATTGTTTAATAATATGGTTCACCAAAGGACAAGGTTTGACTTCTCAACTATCAACCAAACGACATGAATTTAATCAAGTTAACTATAATACGAGTCAAATGACCGAGATGTAGGATCTGTATCAGCCCAACTGTCTTTATCTTTGAAAATGAAATAATCTCTACTTCTTTTATCTCATTCAAAAAAAAAAAAAAAAAAAAATAAATAAATAAAATAAAAAAAATAAAAAAAAAAAAAAACCTTGATTAATTCAGCTAATTGAAATAATTACAAAGTTCATTGAACATTTAACGTGTTTATAGAAATGAAAACTTTTAACTTAAGGTAGGAGTTGTACCATCAATTCATCAATTTCCTACACGATTCTTCTTGATCACTGTTTAATACTTTAGTTGTATAAGTATGTATTTCCAATTCTATACCCTTTTCTTTATTTTACTACAGCTCTTAATCTTAGAAAATAACAATTGAAAATTTGAAACAATAATAAAAACAAAATTAATTTTGGAAGGAATTGATGTAGAACTATAAAATCAAATGGTTGTGTGCATTTTTGAATTAAACATATTGTGATAATGAGATAGATCATTTTGCGTTTTAAATTGAAGAAAATATCAAGATCAAAGTTGACTATTTAATAATAAAATATATGTGTAACTCAAAACTGCCAAAGAATTCAGTGTGAATATTATTCGCCAATGGAGAATATAATAGTACATCGTTCAAGTTGAACATGATCTCTTTACGACTCTACCTATATATTGCTTGTAACTTGTAAAATATAAATATCGAAAAATTAATAAACATTATAAGACCCTTTTCCTAGCTTCTTGATTAAGTACAGTAAGCAAGTAACACACTCACCTAAATGAGTTAATGTTGCACCAATCTATGAGACATAAAATAATTAAATTAAAGGTTCTAAAGATTATAACATGTTAAAAGTTAAGCAAGCATATTATTGTAATTTGAATTTAGTATAGTTGAACTAGCATTGTATTAGTACTACATGTCTAGTTGTCCACATGCGAGTAAATTTTTTAAAAAGGTTTTTTTATTTATTTATTTTTAGTCCAAAAAATTAGAGATCGGTCAATAATACTTCCTCCGTTTTCTTATACTTGCAACAGTTTGACTTTTACACTATTCATGTACTTCACTTTGACTAGCTTTGACGATTTATAGCTAAGAAAAAATATAGTCATGTGTGATCTTGTTAGATTCGTCTCGTTTTATACTATTTTAATATCTAACGTTTATAATTTTTACATATTGCTAATCAAAGATATAAACGATTGTAATAATGCATTGGCAAGCGTGAAAAGAGAAGTGTTGCAAGTAAAAAAAAACAGAGGAAGTACTATTTTTGAGTTTACTAACCTTTGATCACCTTGTGTTTTATTTATTCTTATATACATATAAGATTTGTTGCGGATGATTAATTAAGGGCCTGGTCTCATTGACTGAACTCAGCTGAACTGAACTGAACTGAAATCAGCTGAACTGAACTGAACTGAACTGAACTCAGCTGAACTGAACTGAACTGAACTGAAATGAATATTTTATAAGAGAAGGAAATTAGGAGCTGAACTGAACTGAACTGAATTGAGCTGAACTGAACTGAACTGAACTTAGCTGAACTCAACTGAACTGAACTGAATTTCAACGTAAGAGAACAGGCCCTAACTCTGATTTACTGAACTGAGATGAGCTGAACTTAGCTAAACTGAATTGTTTACAAGAGAAGGAAATTAGGAACTGAACTAAAATTAAGCTGAAGAGAACAGACCCTCAGTTGATTAAAGCCTTGTAAGTTGGTAATTCAGTATTCACAAGTTGTGTTATTCAAATACAGCTTGTGAATACTGCTGTATTAATATCATATTTCATAATATAGAGTATAGAATACTCCGATTATCATGCACTACAGGCTAATTGTACATCATAATATGTATTTGTAAATGTAAAACCATTTGGAAAATACATATGTAATTGTAAAACCATTTGTTAACAAATTTAAACTTTAAGCTCGAAGTTTGTTTTATTTCAATATAATGTAGTTAAAATTAATTAGTCTCAAAATGTTTAATCTTATCCAAACTTACTTTATATAGACTGTTATCTCAAAAATCGAATCGAATAAGACATATAGAGTATAAACAATTCCGTATTTCTTAAGCATATCCACTCGAAAACATAATGCACATCATAATCTCGACTCCACACACAGGAAGGAAATAAAAAAGGCAAGAAAAGCCAACACTGGCCCCATCCTTTTACAAAGTAGGTGAAAAAAAAACTCAAATCTCCCGTTATTGTCTTCAATGTGAGTACAACTTCTATTACATGTCACAAACAAACAACACTACTACTACTTCTTCTTCCTCCTTTTCTAGTCGAAACTACCAAAATACTCCAAAAATAAAATAAAATAAAATTCTACAAATTAAAGCATCATTCGATTCGATTCTATGAAGAAAAAATCCCTGCTTTTATGTTTTTGACCCCTTACCATCTTTCTCTCTCCTCCTTCTTCCATCATCATCATCACCTATGACTCTTCTTGTCCCCTTTTTTCACTTTTTATTATTATCAATTCTATTGTATTTTATATTATTTTCCCATTTTCAAATTTCGAAGAATTTGTCAAAGTTTCAATCTTTTTCTTCCTTCTTTAATGGAGGTTCAAGCTTTGTTGGAATTCTTCCGCAAAAATAATTTCCCAGAAGCTGAATTTGCCTTAAAACAGGATCTTACTGAAAAGAAGGAACTTTATGGGTCTTATGATTTCGAGAAGTTTCTTTTTCCGATGAACCCACCTTTGCCGCCGGTTAAACTCCCGGTCAATTCTCGCCGGCGGGCCGTAATTGGGCCTGTTTCGGGTTCTGGGTCGGGCCCTGATTCTTCTGGGGATGATGAATTTAAGAGTTTGGGCTCGTCTACTTCTGTCAGTGCTGTCTGTTCTTCAGGTTTATTTTATTTTTATTTTATTTTGAATATTTTTATTGGTTTTTTTTTAAAAAAATATAAAAATTCAATTTTTATGTGGTTAATATGATTTTTAATGTTCTTAAATTTGAAAAAGTCAATTTGTTGGTTGATGGAGTGTTTGGCTTAAATTAGCAAGATCACTATTTTTCAGGGGTGAAATTATTTAATGCATTGCTGAATTTAACTGTCCTCTAAAATGTAGGAGTGTAATTCATTATGTTCATGTTTAATGATCATTAATGCTGGTCCTTGATTAATCATTTATTGATCTTTTCAATGGTGTTTGATTGTTTTAGTAAAATAAATTCATAATACAAGTACTTATTTTTTTTTTGTTTGGTGTGTGGAGTGCCACAAAGGGCAGTGACGTAGACGAAATTTAATCCTAGGTCTTAGTACTACTTTCGAGGCATTATCGGACTAAGCTAGTAAATCGGCGTCTTGAGACAAGGAATATGTAGCATTGCATGTCACCAAGCACTATGCAGATTTAGTGATTTACCACTAGTAGTTCGAGACTTTAACGAACTAGGCTAATTGGCTTCTAAAGTAAAAAGAAATATGTACTCCGTACAACTTTAGTAGCACTGCTTGTCACCTGCCGAAATGCAGGTTTAGCACTGGCATTAGTTTTGCTTGTTTAATCTCACCATATCTGTTGACTGATCTTTTCCTAATTTGAGACATGCAAGCATTAACAAGAACACATTAGCAACATAGATAGCGAAATAGAAGATGTTTGTAGAGAAATCGATGTGATTAATTTCTTAGAAATATAGACGAGTTCAATTTAAATGTGATTGTACTATAGAAACTTTCTTTAAGAGATAGATGAGCTTAAATTTGAAACACATTTTAGTGAAATGTTTACCTTAATATCAATATTACTAATGTAGTTATAATAATGTGCCTCCTTTTGTGTTGAAATCATGGCTTCCTGCAGACTTTACAAACCCATATGGACAACGTTCTACAACACAAGCGGATTCGGATGCTTCATCTGATAGAATGTCTCAGTTTGGAACTGCAAGAGAGTACAATGATTTTGATATGCAAACTGACTTGTGGTATGATGATAAAGATGATGGACCTTATATGACTCCTAGCTTTGGTGGGTTAGACCCTTTTGGCTGCCCAAGTGAGGATAAGTTTGTCATGACTTCTGGGATGGTAAATAGTCTATCAAGAAGTCCATTTTCGTTTAATCATTTATCAGAAGATTCCGAGGAAGTAGACCACCATTATATAGACTATCCCTTTCAACCTCATAAGATGTCCACTGAGGTTGTCAATAATGGTCAAGTTAAGGATTGCTATCATCTTGATGAGAAAAACAGCACTGAAGTAAGGATTAAGTGGGATCTTGGGCGTAATGGTTGTAGTGATCGTGAAGATTCTGATTCCAATGTTAAAGAAACGATTTTGAATGAGTTGGAGGCAAGCTTTGCTAAGCAGAGGCTTTCTAATACTGAAACTTTGGTAGAAGGAAATGGAAAGGAATTGGCTGAAGAATTAGATGGTTCTAGAAGTATATTTGAAACTTATAAGCAGGAATTGCTTCTTGTTGACAGTTGCGCTTATGATTTTGGAGCTAATAATGATGAAAAGGAAGTGGTTAAAAGTACTGAAGAACCTAGCAGTGCTGTCGATGAGCAAGAAAGCACAACACCGGAAGATATTCCATATTGGGAGACCAACGAAGATGACTATGAAGTATTTAACTTAAGAATTATTCACCGGAAGAACAGGTTGGCACTTGTCTTTCTTGTTGGGAGTATGCCTAATATGTTTCCTTTTTAAAAATAAATAATTTATAAGTGTAACGTTTCGTTCTTATCATCTAACAAAATATGGTTTCACGAGTATAAGTTCAGATTTGTTCAAGTTCAAATAAGTTCAGATAAGGGCTACACAAAAACAGTTCACAACTAAATAAATAAGGTCTGATTAGTTCAGATAAGTTAATGACAGGTGAAAAGAATGATAGCTTAAGCTTGCTCACTAAGTATATAGTAAGATTATTTAGATCTCATATAAATTTTTTCTGTCATTTACAGGACAGGATTTGAAGAGAGTAAAGAGTTCCCTATTGTCTTGCATACAGTTGTTGCGGGGAGATATTACATTACTGAGTACCTGGGCTCTGCTGCTTTTAGCAAAGTTGTTCAGGCGCATGATATTCTAACTGGAGTTGATGTTTGCCTAAAAATCATTAAAAATGATAAAGATTTTTTCGATCAAAGTTTGGATGAAATTAAACTTCTCAAGTATGTCAACAAACATGATCCTGCAGATACGCATCATATTTTACGTCTTTATGATTACTTTTACCATCAGGTTTGTATAGTGTTTGGAAATTTTAGGCTCAAGAGCTCTCATTTATTCCTCCCAAGACATGGCAGCTTAGAGTTTTTGAATTAATTTTTTTTCCCCTCTATGAAGTAAATTAACTGAAGAAATTCTATTTTTCATATGCAGGAACACCTTTTCATCGTTTGTGAACTTCTTCGAGCCAATTTATATGAATTTCAGAAATATAATCTGGAATCTGATGGAGAGGCCTATTTTACTATGAGTAGATTGCAGGTACTTATTTGTCAATTGAACCCATTAATCCAGTTTTTAACTATGTTTCTAGCTTATTTAAGTAATAAATCTTGTATTTGTAGAGTATTGCTCGGCAGTGTTTGGAGGCATTGGATTACTTGCACAGTTTGGGAATTATCCACTGTGATCTGAAGCCTGAGAATGTTTTGATTAAAAGCTATAGCAGATGTGAAATAAAGGTTATTGATCTCGGAAGCAGTTGTTTTGAGACTGACAACTTGTGTCTGTATGTTCAGTCTCGATCTTATAGGGCTCCTGAAGTAATTTTAGGGCTCTCTTATGGTCCTAAAATCGATATTTGGTCTCTCGGCTGTATTATGGCTGAACTTTGCTCTGGTGAGGTAAGCTGAACTCTAGAATTGATAGTAATACATAAGATGATAAGAATCAAGTACTTTCAATGTCCTTTACTTTTCTTCATTGTTTTCTTTTTGTGTTCTTACAAAATCTTCTTCACAATTCTATTTGGATTTATAGACAGTAATTCAACTAAATGCATACGTATACACCCTATTTGGCCTCCTCCATTGTAACACTAATTTTCTTTTAACCTTTTTGTACTATCTTTATTCACTTCCAATCATTTTAATTCCTCGAGAAAATTTAGGGGCAAAGGGAAGTAGTTATTTTGGTCTTCTAGTACATTGTAGGCTCCTTATACATGAGGGTTGGGTGGATGTTTTACTGCAAGATATACATCTTAATTAAATGATATTTAATTATCAGCCATTTTTCTTCAAAATTGTTCCCGTTGGCTGTAGAAACTTTACTCAGTGCATTACCAAGAAAAAAACAAGATCAGGGGTTAGCCTGTTCGGGATGTGATAAGCTGGTATGAAGTTGGGTTTTGTAGATGGTGTAAAGTTTAAGGAAAAAAACATAATTATTACTAAATGAAAATGTTATCCCTCATTATTGGATTTGGTTGAGAGTTGTTAAGAACATCTTCTCTCTGTACCTCATAATTGGTGCTTCAATTATGATAATATGTAGGAAAATATTGCCTTCTGTGATTAAATGGATCCTTAATTAGTCATTTTTTGTGGTGATTTTGTCGTATTTCTAGCTGATAACATAAGCATCATTTAATGTCATGTATATAACCGCCAGTGGGTTTCCCGCTGCCAGTCCCAAGCCTGGATAAAGGAGGAGGGTTACGGTAGGCCAGTGACAGCCAGTATAAAACTTCGTCACATCCCATGACATGAGCCAAACAGATATTTTCGTGGGGGCGTTCCCTACTCAGCGACGCGCTGCACTTCCTAGACCCGGGTGTAGTGATAAGTATGCAAGGGTTGCTAGGTCGTCGCCCAGAAGCGACGCGCCACATTGCCCGAGTGTGGTGTCAAATGAGCAAGGGCGTGCCATTGGGGCGTTCCCTACTGAGCGACGCGCTGCACTTCCCAGACCCGGGTGCAGTGATAAGTATGTAAGGGTTGCTAGGTCGTCGCCCAGAAGCGACGCGCCATATTGCCCAATTGTGGTGTCAAATAATCAAGGACTTGGAGTTGGGATCAGGAGGGAGCGTGGGAGAAAAGAATTTAGTTTGCGGATTGGTTCTTGGAATGTGGGGTCTCTTACGGGAAAATCAGCAGAATTGGTAGAAGTAATGAAAAGACGACGCGTGAACATCATGTGCCTCCAAGAGACAAGATGGACAGGAGAAGGAGCTCGAGGCTTGGTTTTGGGGTATAAGGTATGGTATGTTGGGCAAGAAACGAGCCACAGAACAAGGAATGGTGGAGCTAGGAACGGAGTTGGTGTGGTTCTCGATGAGAGGTTGGCAACAGAGGTGATCGAGGTCTATCGGAAGAACGATAGGTTGATAAGGCTGAAGTTGCTATGTGGCAAGGAGATTGTGAATGTTATCAGTGCTTATGCTCCCCAAGTGGGTTTAGATGCAGAAGAGAAACGACAATTTTGGGAGGACCTAGACGAGGTGGTGCAGGGTGTCCACCACTCAGAGAAGTTATATATTGGAGGGGATCTAAATGGGCACGTTGGGGCGAGCCGAGATGGCTATGAGAGTGTCCATGGAGGCTTTGGGTATGGGCAGAGGGACGCCGGTGGTGAAGCTATTATGGATTTTGCCCAATCATATGATTTAATTTTGGCTAATACTTGGTTTAAGAAGAGGGATTCACACTTGATAACTTTTCGGAATGGAGCAAATGCAACTCAAATAGACTTCCTGCTCACAAGGAGCATAGATAGACAAAGTTGCATAAACTGTAAGGTTATCCCAGGGGAGAGTGTGGTCACCCAACACCGGCTATTGGTAATGACTATTCGTCTGAAAGAGAAGGCGAAGAAAAAAGTTAGACAAGAAGAACCAAGGATAAGATGGTGGACCCTAAGGGATGCAAAAGCTAAGGTTTTTACAGAAAAGGTAATTGAAGAAGCGGATTGGGATGGAGAGGTGGATCCGGACATGACCTGGTTACGAATGAAGAACTGTTTCCTAAGAGTGGCCAAAGAGGTCTTAGGGGAAGTAAGGGGAAGAACTTCGGTACAGAGAGATACTTCGTGGTGGAATGAAGAGGTGAAAACAGTAATTAAGCAAAAAAGGGAATGCTATCAAGCCTTAGGAAAATGTAGGAGTGATGAAACCTTTGCAGCGTATAAGGAGGCTAAGAGTAAGGCAAAGGCAGCTGTTCGCCAAGCAAAAGAAAAGGCATATCAGGAGGTTTATGAAAAGCTTGATTCCAAGGAGGGAGAAAGGATCATTTATAAGATGGCAAAGAGAAGACAAGAGGCAAGGAAGGATATTGGCATGGTGAAGTGTGTCAAAGATAAGAACCAAATGGTCCTAGTGCAAGAGGAGGACATCAAGGACAGGTGGAAGGGGTACTTCGATGAATTATTTAATGGAAGTAATGGAGTTGTGATAGGAGATACCTCTATGAGTGATGAAGAAATCAACATGGAGTATGTGCGAAGGATTAGGAGAGTAGAGGTGGAGATTGCACTGAGGAAGATGAAACCTAAGAAGGCGGTTGGCCCTGATGGGGTACCGATAGAGGTGTGGAGGTGTTTGGGTAAGATTGGTATTGATTGGTTAACAAACCTTTTCAACAAGATATGGACGGCTACAAGGATCCCACAAGATTGGAGGAAGAGCACCTTGGTCCCGGTTTATAAAAACAAAGGAGACGCTCAAGATTGTTCTAACTATCGAGGAATTAAGCTTATGAGCCATACTATGAAGTTGTGGGAAAGGGTGATTGAACAAAGGTTGAGGGCATGCACAAGCATTTCAGATAACCAATTTGGTTTTATGCCTGGGAGATCTACTATGGAGGCAATCCATTTGATAAGACAAATGATGGAGTTTTATAGGGTAAAGAAGAAAGATCTTCATATGGTCTTTATTGATTTAGAGAAGGCATATGACAAGGTGCCAAGAGAGATACTTTGGTGGGCAATGTTGAAGAAAGGTATCCCACGAAGGTATGTAGACCTAGTTAAGGATATGTATCGGGATGTGTCAACAAATGTGAGGACATGCGGAGGGTTGACAAAAGATTTCCCTATTACAATCGGATTGCATCAAGGGTCTGCATTAAGCCCTTTTCTTTTTGCAACGGTTCTAGACGAATTAACTAGACCAATTCAAGATGAGGTTCCATGGTGTATGCTGTTCGCAGATGATATCGTTTTGGTGGATGAGACTAAGGATGGGGTTAATGTCAAGTTGGAGCAATGGAGGCAAAGGTTGGAATCTAGAGGGTTTAAGCTAAGTCGGAGTAAGACTGAATATTTGGTATGTCGTTTTGGCACTCAGAGGGGGACAAGCAATGAAGTGGTGAGTTTGGATGGAAAGGATTTGACCATGAGTGAATGTTTTAAGTACCTAGGGTCGATCATCCAGAAGAATGGTGACATTGATCAAGACGTGACCCACAGGATTAAGTCAGGGTGGCTTAAATGGAGAGCGGCCACGGGAGTGCTATGCGACCGCAGCATTCCCTTAAAGTTGAAGGGAAAATTCTACAGGACTGCCATAAGACCAGTGTTGCTCTATGGTACAGAATGTTGGGCTTCTAAGAAAGAGCATATTAAAAAGATGGAGGTTACGGAAATGCGCATGTTAAGGTGGATGTGTGGAAACACTTTAAGAGATAGAATCAGAAATGAGGTTATTCGCAAGAAAGTAGGTGTGGCGGGCATTGTAGATAAATTAAGGGAAAATCGTCTGCGTTGGTTTGGACATGTAAGACGGAGACCCGAGGGTGCACCGGTGCGAAGAGTGGAAGAGTGGGACCATGGAGGGATTAAACGAGGAAGAGGGAGACCAAAGATGACTTGGTTGGAAGGAGTGAGGAAGGATATGAAGTGCATGGATTTACGTGAGGATGAAGTTTTGGATCGTAAGGGATGGAGGAGAAAGATTTATGTTGATGACTACACGGAATAATCAATTTTGGTTCATGTTAGCCGACCCCACTTTTGGGATTAAGGCTTTGATTGATTGATTGATATATGTTATAAGACTATTTTCTAATAAATAACATGGATTGCTAGGTACTTTTCCCTAATGATGGTGTTGTAATGTTGCTGGCCCGCACGATTAGTTTGCTTGGTCCTATCGATCTGGAGATGCTATTGAGAGGACAAGAGACACACAAATACTTCACCAAGGAGTATGACCTTTTCCATATAAATGAGGTTTGTGCTGTTTATCTTCTTATTAAGTTTACAAGCTTTATCAACTCACTGCTTTAAATTATGAACTGTATCAATATCTTAAGATGTACATAATGCAATGACAATTCCGCGATTTTATGTGTAATGGTGTTACCATATTATAAATGTCCGTTATGGCCATGAAAGATTGTTTACTCATTGTAATCACCTGATCTGAAGATTTACTTTATCTGTACACGACACCACCATAACATGCTTTTTACAGAAAAATCTAATATGAAAATTGTCTTTTGAATATAAAGTTTAGTACTTAGGACAAGTGAACTTTTCATCGATATACTAGCTCCTTTCCGGACCAATGCAATATAATGGCACCACAATTTTGCATCTTTTCGGGAGTTAAGCCTTATTTACTTCCATCCTTGAAATATAATGTTATTCTTTTGTTAGGATACAAATCAAATGGAGTACATAATTCCTGAGCAATCCTCCTTGGAGCAGCACCTACCAGTTTCTGATGCCGGCTTCATGGACTTCTTACGGTATTTGCTTCAGATAAATCCTCGAGGGCGCCCTACAGCAAGACAAGCGCTTGAGCACCCTTGGCTTTCCTTACCATATACTTCATAGTTAGTTTCAGCATCATGACCTGCAACTATGGTTTTGTGTCTCACCTTGTAATTTTTTTAATTCAGTGAAAGAAAAAAGGAAAATTAAAAAGGAAAATCCTTTCCTTTTTCTTTTTGAAGGGAGGAAGTGGGCATTTGCATAGTTGCATTTGAAGGTGTTCTTTCTGGTTAAGTGCATCGTCTTTGCAAAATCTGTGCAAGATACCGATCTTGTGTCCATAATAGTGTAAATATTACAGCCACAGGATGCTGTACATAGTTTAGAGTTTAGTGTTTGTGTTTTTTGTTTCTTCTTTTTTTTTTTACCTCAGCGGGTTGTCTGCTGTACTTCATCTCCCTGCTGTTGAGGGAATTGGTTTCCTGATCGAATGCAGGCTAACCAACGTATATGTTACAGCTAAATTTAATGTATTGTACGTTCAAAATTTTGCTATTTAGTGCTAATCATCAACTCCATGAATGCCAGTTTTTTATTTGGATTGCTTGGGATATTATTAGACATCTCTCCATCCTAAGCTACACCAACCGTGAATCGTGGCAGGAAGTCCTGTAATCCTTGCATACTGACCTTATATTTTTCACCTAGTCTGGTCTGGACCCAATGACTTTCATTTATGGCCAAATGGGGCTATTCTTGCTGGTGCTCAGTGAAGACCGATATATGTCGTGAGAGCATTGCTGTCCATCATCAAGCCCCGCCGATAACTGAAATGTGTTGGGCACTGTGTTACCCATCATCTTCTCAAATCAAGTGTATCAGTATCACCAAGTCAGACAGTCAACCTTGGTGCTATTAATCTGTCCTGTGTTCCATATTTAGCTCGTGGGCCTTGGGTATGATGTGTAATGGGCTTATATAAATTATATTGGCCGTGACACTTGGGCCATATTCCAGATTTGGCATGGCCATCGACTTAATTGGGCCAATATCTTAAAGAGACTCGAGCGGGTTGACGTAAAGTGGCATGGGCCAACTTGAATTGGAGCAGCAGCAAGTGATGTTGGTGCTTAGTATGTTAAGAAAAGGAGTGACAACGTTAGGAATCCCTTTTCACGAGAGGAATAGCATGTTAGTCCTTGTTGGTACGCACATTTCCTAATAAAAGTTGGTCACTTATAAGCTTTATTTAGCTTTTCCAAAACATTATCTCAATATCGTACAAGATTATTGAATATGATTTTCGCATTTAGTAGCAAAAGCTACTTAAAAAGTAAGGCCATAGTGAAACATGTAATTTCATGGTGTAATAATCCTAGCATTATTATTTATTAAGTGGAAAATTAGGATATTCTTTAATGTTTATGGTATTCTGTAGATGGTAAACTCATACCTATATGTATTTATGGCAATGATTCTCCGACAATTTTACGTGCATGAATGATTTCCATGATATAATTGCAATCTTCTTTATTTTTTTTACGGGCAATTGCAATCTTCTTTATTTTATGATTAAACTGTACAATAATAAGATTCCCATCATAAATTTTCATACAAATCTATGTTTCAATAAACTTCATTAGGCAGTTTATTTATTTTTACCGAGTTTAATAAAGTACGAGTAATAAACTTTAAATTTAAGAAATCAAATTATAGCCTAAACTAAATAGTATTGCATATTTGTATACAACTTGGATTTTCTTGTTTTTATTTATATGTAGTCTTAGCCGTAACATTAATTAAAATAAAAAATTAAAATTGTTTCTATGTTATAATGGAAATCTTTTTAATAACATGAGTAAATTCACATCATCTCTATTCACGATTTCAAGCTATCAATATTTATTTTTAAAAGAAATAAAGAAATCATGTGTCAATTTGTACTTAAACTAGTGGCCCAGTTAACGATTGGAGTTTGACCCATCCATGACCCCTCTTAATGGATGACAATATTGACATCCCAATTAAAGCCAAATGTGGATGGATACTTCAACCATACGTACACAAGTATAAAACAAAACCCGGACATGGACCGATCGTTCAGTACTACATACCCCTTACATGAAGGGAAGTGAACAATTGCAACATTAAAATTAGCAACTACCAAATGAATGAAACTAGACCAATTCATCTACCTTTGTGACCAAAAGTTGTAGGTCATATAGTACGTACTACAGTATAAAAACTTGACCAAATAGAAAAAAATAAAAATGTACTGTAATGAAAAAAAAAACCCTGAAGATTTGTCCTATATTTCAGAGAAGTCGCGTGAATTTCTAGGCATCTGATCTAAGTCAGGGAAAAAAGGGATAATAATACAGTACTAAAATAAAGTTGAAATCACATGAACAGAACAAGCATAACAAGTGCACAACTATGGCCACTTTATTATAATTAGCTCAAAAAAAGAAGTTCAGATTTGTCTCTTCTTATTGGCTCATTCTCAGAACAATCATAACTATTTCTTTCAGATTTTAAAGTTGAGGTTATTCATATAATATACCCAAAAGATTTTTACTTAAGGATTAGAGAGAATATAGGAAATTAAACGTTATGCATGCATAATTCCTGAGCAACTATTTAATTGTTGCAAATAATATGAAACGAAGGTAGTATTTATTTTCATTTGTTCTTTGTAACCATATTAATGTAAACAAATTTATAGTTTACTTACTTTATTGAAAATTAC
Source organism: Chenopodium formosanum (assembly GCA_024500155.1). NCBI lineage: Eukaryota > Viridiplantae > Streptophyta > Magnoliopsida > Caryophyllales > Amaranthaceae > Chenopodium > Chenopodium formosanum. Next base: position 4,241,123 of record CM044861.1, on the reverse strand, counting down.
TCATTTTTTTTAATGAAAATGACTCGTTTTTAGGATTGAGAATGTACACTAAATACTCTTGCTATGTGTATATATTGATAAGTGGATTATTACCTTTGATTAAATTTATAGGAGTACAATTTTGTCATGACAAATGATTTTTAAGAAAAAGTAAATTTAAACATATAGTTTCGTTGTTTATCTTCATTACATGATATTTAATGTTCAAAGTAAGCTAAACTTGTAGGTTCAAAACGCATTTAATTTATTGAATTGTGTAAGTGATACGGAGGTCAAGGTAAAAAGTTGTACCATCTTGATGAATATTTCAAAGAAATAAACTTGAAAAAGTAGGTGTTTAATTTGAACACAATATAAAATACGTAGTTTTTATTTTTTATTTTTAATGATTAATAAGGTTATGTTTATTCCCAAAACGACCTAGTCAACTTCATAAAAATTGTCAATAGCACTACAATATACGATGCCTCAACGAGTATATAAAGAGCACCACACATTTTTATTTCAAGGTAAATAGGTAATCAAACACTTATTTCACTCCTTTGTTGTCCTTGTAACAATTATTATTGACAACATATTAATGTACTCCATAATAAGGATCTTCCTAACGAGTGTCCGGGGTGTTAAATAAGGAATAATAAATAATTATATTGGTTGAAATAGTATTAAGTTAATGATGCTCGACAAAATCACGCGTCGTTCAATGTAATTAATGTTAGTTTTGCTTTAATATTTCCACTTCTAATTCTTTTATCTAACGCCCCTGGTCGCTCGTGAGCTTTTGCCATGTAATAATACTCCTAATAAGGGCCTGTTCAGTTTAGCTCCAATCAGTTCAGTTCGCCTCCAATCAATTCAGTTCACTTCAGTTCATTTTAATTTAGCTCCAATTAGTTCAATTCAGTAAATGTGAACAAACCTTAATAATACTCCTAACATACTGAACTGAGCTGAAATTAAGTACCATATTTAATGAAAAAGTATAATTTATTAGTACTACAAATCTAATACAATCAACACAAAAAAAAGTCACCTCATTTGAACTTGAAAAAATACGGGTGGTGGTGGTGACTAGCTTCACGATCTCCTCCCTCCACTCTCCTGATCACTTCTCTCTCTACTTTCTCTCTCTAAAATTACACAAAAAGTAAGAATCACAGAAATAAAAAGCAATCAATCAATCAATCACTGTTACAAATCCGCTCTTTATAATTACTTCGTTATTTATTTTTTCATGAATTGTTTGTCAGATTCAAAAAACCCAGTTCAATTTTAGCTCAATCAATACGATTTCCGATTAATCTTTGATTTCCGATGAAATGAACAAAAACCCAATTCAATCATCGCAACAAATGTTCATTTCTGTAATCTAAAACCCTAATTTCATAATTTTTACCCCTTTTTGAAGCTCAATTTTTGCTCAAAAATGGCGCAAACTGAAGTTTATGCGCCGAAATCTGGTCAATTATGGAAGACGGTGTTGAACTGGTTAACCTTCTTGTTCCAGATCTTTGTTCAGATCGTTCGTGGTACTCCTTCAATGGCGCAAGTCTTCAATAGCATAGGTTTCAGTTATGGCGGACAAACCTCGTTTCTCTCTCCTCCAAATTCTTCTTCTTCTACTGGGTTTAAGCCTCTTCCTGTTGTTGAAATTCCTCTTCAATCTTCCTCTGCTACTGCCGTCGATATCAACGCTGTTGATGATGATGCTGCTGCTAAGCCTGGTGATGGCGATGTTCGTGCTTCGGACAAGCTTACCGTATGTATTGTTTGTTTTCCTAGTTTGTGATTATAATTTCTAATTCCAGAGCTAATTTTGGTTTTAATTTTGTTTTAGCATGATTTGATTTTTTGGATAAATGTTAGTTTATAGTGTGTAAGAATTTTCTAATTTTAGGATTCATACTAAGTTTAGAGTATTATGTTATGTATGTTTTATCTGGATGTATAAGGAGCCGGAGGGGGCAATGATGTAGACGGGTTTTGATCCGAGGTCATGGCCTCATGGGTACCACCACCTGCACACAACTTTACTTAGTAAGCTAGTTGACATCTAGGAGTTTATGATGGATGGTGGAAATTATGATCTTGGTTATGTTATGATGGGAATTTTGATTGGTAAAAGTGAGCACATTGGTTCATGATAATTAATGGTGCTTTTTGTTTAACGCAATTGAGTAAGTTCTGATGATTAGGTGAATAGGTGTAGAAAGTGGGCTGATGAGTTACATAAAGAATTATCCTTTTCTTTAAAAAAAATAAAATAAAATTGTGAGGGTCTGGGGTTACTTTGGGGTTTGTAGCTGGTTGATATAGGGGCAGGTTTATTGGATGTTATTTCTCCATTATCGTCTACTCTGTCGGAGTTGAAGCACGTTTATGTTTGATGCAATGCTTTTGCTGTCTTATGTGGGGTGCTGGCTTGAAGGTTTTGCATGTTCCTAAACGATGAGTCTACTTATATGGTTTCCTAGGACGGAGATGAAAAAGGAAATACATTTGCTGTCCTAGTGCTCATATGATTTTAGCAGTCTGTTTGGGTTTCCCTTTTTGGACTAGGAGTCAGTTTAGCTTTAGCTTCAGATTTTGTTGATGTGGAGAATCGAATATGATGCTGTCAGTTTGGCTATGTATTAGTGTTTGAAATTACTTAAGTAGCATTTTTTGTATTTTCATATTGGAGGAAACTGTTGATTTGATATTTCTTGAGCATTTGAATGTCGGTTTTTTTTGACATAGAAATGGTATTTGAGTGGTTCTTGTACTGGGTGCCAGGCAGTGGGCATCCATAATTGGATTCTTAGATTTGAGGGGTAATTTTTTGATCTGCAAGCTGAAGGCCAAACCAGTGAAGTGAAAATTTGAAAAATTGAGGATTTACTTTTAGTAATGTGGACAAGTTCCCTGTCTTTGAATATTAGTGATCACTGGTTGCTTATCCCTGGTAATACACGGATAACTGTAATAATTGAGTATTGTATTTAGTTCAGAGATATGGACAAGATCCTGTCATGGAGCAGTAAAATTTTGGATGATTGAGGATCTAGTTTTGGGGTAAAGGTTCAATCGTCCTATCATTAAAAAATAAAGGTCAGAAACATAGATGCATAGTTATTTATGCACCTTATCGCTGGTTATGCTTATGTAGGTGGTTCTAAGAGCATTAAATCTAAGGTTTAGCTTATTTTCAATATCAAAACTAGGAATACAATGGACATCCATCACTTATACTCTCTGTACTGATGTGTGATGTGTTCTCATATTTCATTGTATAATATGTAATGAATTACTGACCGTTTGAGGTAAGGTATTGAATAGTTGAATGGCTTTCCCTATTTAATGCATCAGACGTGCACATTTTTACAACTTTTTACTTCTTTGACATAATTCAGTTTCTACTTCATGATCTCCCCGACTGCTTGTAACAATGGCTCTTCATTATAAGCATTGCAGGTTGTTCTTGATTTAGATGAAACACTAGTTTGTGCATATGAGACTTCTAGTTTACCGCCTACACTTTGTACACAAGCGACAGAAGCGGGTTTGAATTGGTTTGAGCTGGAATGTGTATCATCAGACAAGGTATTAAGTTCTTCCTAACTTCATTTAATATTATTTTGTGGTTGCTAAAGCTTGATTTATGTATCTCAAATTGAAGGAATTTGAAGGGAAGCCTAAAATCAGTTATGTGACAGTGTTTGAACGTCCTGGATTGAATGAATTCTTGGAGCGACTTAGTGAATTTGCAGATTTGATTCTTTTCACTGCTGGACTTGAAGGTTCACATTTGTTTCTGATCTTTTGTACTTTCACATCATCATGCTCAAAATCTATGGACTTAGTTGCATGTTGCACCTTGTTATCCAAAAACCTTATAAAGGAAACCCCTTAAGGTAATCACGGGGGAATGCTTTTAGGGATAAGAGGCACAGGGCTAAAGAGAGAGCCAAAAAAGGATCTTTCAAGTAATTTATTAAAAAAGTAACTGAAAATAATACATGTGACCATCTTATAAGTTTATGTTATAATACTACTACTATAACAGTTTCTGTATTTAATTTTCTTCTTAATTTCAACAGGTTATGCTAGACCTCTCGTTGACAGAATTGATGCTGAAAATAGGTTCAGTCGTCGTCTGTATAGGCCATCGACTATTAGCACGTTAGTACTCTGTAACTCAGGGCTCTCTTTTTCCTCCTAACTGCATACATTACTGTTCATATTGTGATTACATTGATTTTCTACCAAATTAAATTGAGGCCTTGTTGTATGACTCTGTATCTAACATAATTCCACTCTGAATATCAACTCATATATGGATGGTCATATCAATGGTTTTTCCAGTTGGCATTTCTCAATTATTTGCAGCTTACATAACTTGCTTCATGCAGTTGTCGAAGATATTATATTTTCAGAAACAAACAAATAATGACTCCAGAGGGTCAAGGTTGGAAACGGGAATTAGTTAATTTATATATATGAAAAAAACCAACTTTATGCTTGTGGCATTGTGTTATCCCATAGACTTGGACATTTCGTGTAGAATAGTACCAGAATAGTATACATATTTCATTACCATTCCCTAATTTTAATACCTTGTATCTAAATTGGCTGTATAATACTATAATATGATGACAAAGTATAATGTGATAACAGAGAGTGATTGTCATTTTTAATCCAAACCTATGTAAGTATGGTCCTTGCAGAAAGATATTGTGGAATAAAAAAATTCCCCACGTATTCTGACTGGTTGCTAAATTTTACTTCTTGCTTATCACCCTTATCGGTGTTCAGAGAGATTTCCATGCTTAAGGAATGCATTAGTCATGTGAGGCACTACTTAATGTAAAAAGTTTAAGCAACTAGTTTTTTTATTGCTGTGGAAGTGTGGATGAGCAATAATTTCTGTTAAGACTTGTATTTTTCTTGGATATTAAGATTGACTTTGCATCACTTTGATGGGAACATTGATAGTAATTAATGTATAGTAACTTGAAAGTTGGAACCATTGTGACTTATTTCTTGTAAGTAATTATTAAAGCAGTCAAAGCTACAATATCTGGTGTTATCATTAAGTTTGTGCCATTGTTATTCACTTTCGTGTCTTTTCTGACTTGAACAACTCAAATACACAAGTAGCTAATTTGTGCTCAATAATGTGGTATATTTACAGGGAGTATCGGGATCATGTGAAGGATCTATCTTGCATCTCACCAGATCTATGCAGAGTAGTTATAGTCGATAACAATCCATTCAGTTTCTTATTGCAGCCAGTAAATGGGATTCCATGTGTACCTTTTTCTGCAGGGCAGCCACACGATGATCAGGTAGCTAAATTGCAGTTGCAGAAGAAAAAAAAACGTTAAAATAGTAGACATCGTTCACTCATTTGTATTCTCTATTTCTCTTTCAGCTTCTCGAGGTCTTACTTCCGCTCCTGAAGCATCTCTCAGTTCAGGATGATGTTAGGCCTGTCTTGTATGAAAAATTTCATATGCCCGAGTGGTTCCAAAAGCACGGAATCCCTTCCCCTGGTTGGACATTGTAGTGGCAGCCGGAAAGCATTATTCTTTGGCCGGTGATTTATGCATTTTGGAGGCATGTATTCATTGAACTTGTATAGAGAAGGGGCCATTTACCAGATTTGAAAATTTCTTCAGCCTCGATGAAATTTCAAAGCTACACTTTGTGACCAAATTTATCATATTTCTTTTTGTATGTAGCTTGATTGGAATTTAGATTCTTCTGTAATTTTGTATGCCATTAGGTTTTCCCTGTAGTCTTGTAAGTTTAAAAACTTGTATGTATTCTCGTTTTAAAGTTAATAAATTTATGCAGTTTCAGTTGTTTTGGGCTCATGCAATGATTTCTTAATAATTGCATTATTTTCATTTTTTATACGTTACTAAATCAGACAATGATACATAATACAAAGTATCAGCTTACTGTTGTTGAGCTAATCTCAATGTTGATGATTTGATTAGGGTTGTGACTTAGATTATTCCTGATCTAATTAACCAAGCAATAATGATTGTCTTATATTCTCAATTTAATTCATTTTATTCGAGTGTTAAGAGTGAATTAGGATTATTGTTTGGCTACTTAGATCAGGTTTTTTCTATACTCTCTCCGTCCTAATAAAATTGTCTTACATTCTCACTTTCACTAGTTTCAAGTGTCATGGACGTGAACTTGTTTTATTCACCCGTTTTTAAAGCATATGACCATATGGATTGTTGAGTGGGGAAAATAAACCATAGAAAGTACATAGGCAAACTAAAAAGGACATCACAAATAGAATTATTTCGTATGAACAATTCTAATGGACGGAGGGAGTATCATGCATTAAATAGTGCTTAGGCTAGAAATTATGATCCAAATTATTGGAGATACCTTTTTAAAGTAGGTGAATTGTGGACTTTGTGAAAAGGCTTTTAGACAATTTTGACTGCACAACATAAACAACTTTTGTGTGGATGATTACAACCCATTTTAAACTATAATTTGACTACCTGCGCTAGAATTCCCAGGCATCATGTATTCATGCTACCCACTTCCACTATTAAGATTGTCAGATAAATATTGTTAACTACACTTTCCAGGCATTCCAGCAATGCTTGTCTAATTCATGTTAGTTTAAACTTTAAAGTTTAGACTAACAAATATAAAAAATGTTAAAAAGTAACCTATGATATATGTTCACTCTGTAGCCTTTTTATGTTTATATCACTCTAACCTTCTAGGGACTTTCTTTGCTTTGAGTAATGAATAATGATTAACATATAATCCCTCCTTGTAATCATGTTCTCACCCCCGCCCTTGTGGCTCTCTAAACACAAAATATATATATATATATATATATATATATATATATATATATATATATATATATATATATATATATATAATCCCTCCTTTCAAAAAAAAAAAAAAAAAAAAACGTATAATCCCTATTTGAGTGTTGAGTCATTCGATTTTGGATTCGGGTTCAAGTATGATGGCGTATGGGTTAGAAAGTTTCAGCCTTCGGGTCTATTAGTAATTACTAGTAGTTTCTCTACAAAGTATAAATGTTATATGAGCCATTAATTGTTATATTAATTCTTGGGTTAGATAAAAATCACATTTAGTTTCTACAAATATAATTTAATTTATGGGATGATTAGGTTTTGACAGTTTATAAAGACGAATGAATTAAAGATTTCGTCTTTGTTTTTAGGTTACGAAAAGTCATTATACATTATTTTACTCATCATTTGGATTATTATAAATTTCTCAAAAATCATAAAGAGTTGTTCCCTTTCTTTTAGTTTCCTAGTAATATTTGTCTTTAAGTTTTGGAACTTTCTAGTTTTGAATGTTTGTAGGAAAGTGGAGTTAACTAACCAAACAGTAATCATTTGTAGCTCAAAGTAAAGGGACCAAAAATTCTAAGAGTTAACCCCTGCTTTAACTCTGCTCCCCCTTCCTTTACAGGAGATTCAAAGCTACCATAAATTCAGGAGCTTTATTGCTTTAATCATATGATACCATTGCATGTACTTCTACTTTCAAAGTTCTTACATTTTTATACTTGTAACATATATGTTGTTGTGATGTTGTCTCTACCTTATTGAATTGCCAATTTTAAATTTTCTACGTGCCATTTTTGTTCTCATTGACACCAGCCTCTAAATAAGGTGTGCAGTCGTGCATCATACACTTCGATGTATAAGAATTAAATGTCGGTTGTATATACGACGCACTTAGTTGTTGACCAAACCAAGGAGAATTAAGGCCCTAGCTGGTGCATATTTGTCCCACCAGGGAAGCTTATATTAATAATATACTTTGCTCAAGTTTAGTGCTAACAACTTTTGTACTTATATAATGTACTAATAATAGTGTCTATTGAGTTTAGTTTAAGTATGTGAATGTGCATATGCTTTGTTTTCCCCATATTGTATTTTTGACTTTGCTTCAAATTTTATTATTGTTTGGTAGGTGCGTGCTTGACCATTAAACTGAAATGTTCATATACTTTTTGGTGTAAATTTGGCTAAGTGATTTAACTACTACAAGTTTAGTTGAGGTTAAAGGACTTCCCATTTCTAGATTCTTATTAGTACTAGTAATAAACGAACAAGTAGCAAGATTAGTACACGAACCCAAAATGTCAAAAGCCTCCAATCCAACGAAATCAAATTGCATGTTTGACAAGGATCCCGAGTATATGACTAGTCTATACGATATTGTATTTTTGACACAACATACAAGATTCGACATTAGTTGATATCACTCTTTTAATTTATCATAATTTATCATCATTCTCCTAAACTAAAAACTAATATCATTAAATGACGATATTATAATCTTGTATGCATATAGAACGATGCAACCATCACAATTGTGTTCACACCACTTGCTAAATTGGTCTACAATACACTTATCAATGATTCAATGGTATAAAATAAAAATACAAAATTCTATTAAAGATGTCGAATTCATGTCCAATCCTCTCTTGAATTTTAAGTTTCTTTTGGTAATGTCCTCCTAAATTAAATCTAAAAAAGTGTGTAACAATAATAAGCTTGTTAGAAACTAATACAATCCTTTGGAATAAGAGTTTATCTTTGAGTCATTGAGTGTGCCAAATATGATTCACATTTTTCACTAGTCTTACATGAGTTGAAACTTTAAAGTCAGCATGCCATTTTTTCTTTATTGTTTTTATCTCAATTTGAAAATGTATGTTCAAATTTTGTCATCAAAAAAAAAAAAAAAATGTATGTTAAAATAACGCTTAATTGAGGTGATTAATTATTAATTTTGAATTTAATATCTCCAATTTAAATCACCTAATTCGGGATGCAACGTTATTTAGCTTTTACTTATAAAGTTTTATTTCTGGGTTTTCAAAATTTGCGCAAACTAGATACCTCTATATAAAGCCATAAAAGGTTGAAAAAATGGTTATGATTTTGTTGCTGTGTTGCATGTTAAATTTGAGAGGAGCATGTAGACCACACATGCAATTTATAGAGTTGTCTAGTCTCCAAAAGTGGATGCCATATCCATAGTCGAATCAATATTTTGATTATTTTCACAATAGTTTTATCCTGCATGTTACATAAACAATTGTACACTAATCCTTATAAATAAAAAAAATAAAAAATAATAATAATAAAAAAATAAAAAAAACAAATAATTTATATGTATAACTAGACAACTAGTATTAAGATACAGTCCTACATGCGAGTAGTTTACTTATTAGTTGTTATGTTGGAGCATTATAGTATTATACATAGTATTTTTACAAAATACTTGTATGAAGATAATTAAGATGTCAATTAGTTTATTTTGTGTGGCTGGGCACAAAATAGAAAGGTATGATGTCAATTAGTTCAGTGCGTCTTGTGTGCGGCTGGTCACACCATGTGACCACTTATAAAAAAACAAAGTAACCCCAATAACACTGACCCGGTAACCCTTGTAATACTCACCAAGTAACCCCTAAGTAACCCATATATCACTAACGAAGTAACCCTTGAAAAACTGAATGAGTAATCCCTAATACACTAATAAAGTAACCCTCGTTTTGAATGGCCACATTGTGTGGCCAGCTACATATAAGACTTTGTGCAATTAGTTTATTTTGTGCGGTCACGTGGTGTGCCGGCTGTGCCCAGCCACACAAAATAAACTAATTGACATCATACAAAATTACAAACTACATATGCGTTATATGTGCGGCTGATCACATTGTGTCGATTGTGTGACCACTTATAAAAGAAAAAATATCCCCTTTAAAACTTACGAATATCCGCAATAATACTGAGTTACTGACTAAGTAACTCCTATACACCGACAAAGTAACCCTTATAACACTAACCGATAATAACCCCTATAACACTAACAAAGTAACCCCTGTAACACTAACAAAGTAACCGGGGTTTACTTATTTTGGAGTTACTCGGTTGGTCATGGGTTATTCTCACACAGAAAACATGCTAACCTAATGAGTTTTTCAAGAATAAGTAACCCTTGACCAATTGTATAACCTCTTTCACACAGTATTGTTAGCCACAAAAAAAAAAAAAAAAAAGAAAAGAAAAAAAAAAAAAGAAAAAAGAAAAAACTCCGTTTATTTATTTATGTATTTTGAAAAAGAATTGTACTTTTTCTAAATACGGAATAAACTAAAATCCCCATGAAAAAACAGTCGTCACTAGTCAACCCACATTTATTTCCTCACTTCCTAATTCTCCTTTAACGGCAAAATAAATACTTGTATTAAATTCCCTCCTAAAATCCCCAAAAAAATAAAATAAAAATTCCATCTTTCTTGTTTCAAGGTTCTCTGTTTTTTTCTGTTCATATTTCTCTGTTTTCTGCTTAATTTTCACTTCAAACGTTTCTTCTTCTTCCTCCAATGAAGAAACCACAAATTTCCCAACCCCAAATCTTAAATTCTCCTTCAATTAATTCCACTTTATGACGATCAAATACCCACAAATTTCCGCCATTTTTCTCTCTCTCTTCTTTCTCTCTCTACCCACCATTCTCCATGGCCTCGGCTCCGGCTCAACTCTCGCTATCTCCTCCGCATCTTCCACCGTTTGCGGCATCGTCGCCGGCGAAATCAACCGCCGAATAGAGTGTTTCAGTAACGGTCAATTAATTTCAATTCAACCCAATATTTCTTACGCCGCCATTGCAGGTGGTGGGAGCTTTTTCTGTGGACTTAGATCTGGAGGAACAAGCTTACTGTGTTGGGATACAACTACAATAACTGTAAATTCATCTACATTTACCCCAAAAAGAAATTATTACAGTGATTCTTCACCATTGAAGGAGATTTCAGTTGGAGATTCTCAGGTATGTGGGGTAATTAATGGAACAAATGAGGTAAAATGTTGGAGAGGAATGATGGGTTCGGGTCAAAACCCATCTGGGGTTGGTGGGTTTGGGTCGATTTCATCTGGGTTTGGGTTTACTTGTGGGATTTTGATGAATAATAGTAGGGTTAGATGTTGGGGTAGTAATGAAACCCTAGCTTCTGAAATTGAAAATCAATTTGGGGGTTTTTCTATGGTTAGTTTAACAGCTGGTGGACAACATGTTTGTGGGTTTAATTCATCTGGGAATTTGGTTTGTGTTGGTAGCAATTTAGATGGGCAATTGGATTATCCATTTGATTTGAATGAATCTTCTGGGTTATCAAATTTGGCACTTGGATCAGATTATAGTTGTGCAATTAGAAAATTGAATGGCACAGTTGTTTGTTGGGGTAAAAATGGTTCATATTCAAGTAATTTGATTGAAGGGGTTGATTTTGAGTTCTTGGTAGGTGGGTTGAATTTTGTTTGTGGTTTAATTACTAGGAATTCTTCAATTATGTGTTGGGGTCCTGGATGGAATGGTAACAATGCTTCTTTGGGAATTGAACTTCCTTTGCCAAAGATTTTGCCTGGACCTTGTGTTCAATCTGATTGTGATCAATGTGGTGTTTATCCTGAATCTGAGTCTCTTTGTTTTGGTTCTGGTAATATATGCAATTCTTGTAGTGTTCCATCATCAGTGGTGCCGGTTCCGGCACCACCACCTAGGGTATTGCCACCTTCATCGTCACCATCGACATCGAAGGGGTTGAGAAGAGGTCTTTTGGTGTTTGCCATTGTTGGGGCAGTAGGTGGGTTAGCTGGGTTATGTACTATTGTTTATTGCTTGTATACTGGTGTTTGTTTTGGGAGGAAGAAGATTCATAATTCAGTACAACCAACGATTACTCGAGGAGGTTCGAGTAATGCTCGTACCTCTAGCAATAGTCCTCCTTCGAGGTCCTTGACTATTAGGCGTCAAGGATCTTTGGCGTTTAGGCGGCAAAGGAGTGGAACATCTTCCACTAAACACGCCGATAGGGCAGAGGAGTTTACCTTCCAAGAGCTAGCTGATGCTACTGGTTATTTCTCTTTGGAAAATAAGATTGGTGCTGGTAGTTTTGGTGTGGTTTATAGGGGTAAATTAGTGGATGGTAGGGAAGTGGCAATCAAGAGAGGAGAAACAGGACCGCGAACAAAGAAGTACCATGAGAAGGAGAGTGCATTTGAATCTGAATTAGCATTCTTGTCTAGGGTACACCATAAGCATTTGGTTAGACTTGTTGGATATTGTGAAGAGCGCGATGAAAGGCTATTGGTTTATGAGTTCATGAAGAATGGAGCGCTTTATGATCATTTGCATGATAAGAAGAATGTTGAGAAAGGAGATAGTGTTATTAATGCCTGGAAGATCAGAATTAAGATAGCTTTAGATGCTGCTCGTGGTATAGAATACCTTCACACTTATGCAGTCCCGCCTATAATTCATCGTGACATCAAGTCTTCAAACATTCTGCTAGATTCTGATTGGATTGCTAGAGTATCTGATTTTGGATTGTCTTTGTTGGGTCCTGAATCTGATCAGGATTTCAGGCCAACTAAAGCAGCCGGGACTGTTGGGTATATTGATCCCGAGTACTATGGGTTGAATGTGTTAACTGCCAAGAGTGATGTTTATGGTCTTGGTGTTGTATTGCTTGAGCTTCTAACAGGAAAGAAAGCAATATTCAAGGATGTCAGTAGTGATGGAGATCCGACTAGTGTGGTGGATTTCGCTGTACCAGCAATTTTGGCCGGTGAATTAGTGAAAGTTTTGGACCCAAGAGTAGGACCGCCTGAGTCTAATGAATCAGACGCGGTTGAGCTTGTTGCTTTTACTGCATTACATTGTGTTAACTTGGAGGGAAAAGATAGGCCTACAATGACCGATGTTGTATCCAATTTGGAGCGCGCTCTAACCCTTTGTGATGATGATAGTCATGGTAGTATCTCTAGTGGCGGAATATTATCAATTGGATCAGATTGAAAAAAATTCAAGCAAAATTGATTGTTTTTTGACATTCTTTTTCAGCTTTTCCTTCATTTTGTATTGATCATTTTTCATGATTATACATGTTTATTGAATGTATATACTTCATTATTAGACACAGTAGGTGTAGAGTAGGAAAACATGATTTGTTTCTTCCCTGGGAAATTATTGTAATTTTCTTGAAATGAAAGTGTAAATTTGAATTTTCTATGTCCTTAACTTTTCCTCTTTGGGCGAGAATGAGCTGGCACTAGACGTGGCCATGCCACGTAAGTGGCGAGGTCCTTTTAAGATAATAAGGCGAGCTCTTCCAAAATGGAAAAAACTTCACAACTTTTTAAAGCGATCACCAAAGTTAGCTAACCAATCTACATACTAATTGGCGTCCTTTTCCCTTATGGTACAATGCATGAACTTGGATCATGCAATCAAAATTATTAGGAGGAAGACCCTAAATTAAGATTAGAAAATCTTGTGGAACTCTTGAAAAGGATGTTATACCAGGAGACTTTGGCAATTTCCATATTATTTCATTTTAAAATAAGAAACGGTCCAAAGAGACGTCGGTCATAGTCCTAGTCTTTGATTTTTCAAGTCATATAATATACTGTACCGGCGAAGGAATGGCGTTTTCTTAAATTAAATTTTGATGATTTAATATTGACATGCAGGTTCATGCAACATTATTATATTAATTTTGTCATGAGTAGCATAGAAATCCTATTAGGAAAATGACACCAATCAAAATCTTGTTTCGTCATTAAGAAGTAAATTCAAAGAATAATGTACTTGAGATTTTGTAGGAAATTTGGCTCCCATTTGTCTCTTTTGAGCTTAAGATCCTTAAATAGAAGATGCGACCGGTATAGTAGAAATAAAGAAGATGCGAAGGGTGAAAGTTCTAAGGAGAGAAATGCAAACCTTTCTAATTAATGAAGGTGAATGTTGGAAGAAAAAAAAAGGCCTCACCGTGATAAGAATTATGTAGAAGCTATAAGGTAGAAAGAGTTATAAATAATACTCACTTCATTCCTAAAAGTTCGACTAACTTTGTATATGTGTGATTTTCAATATACATCTTTGACTATAAGTTAGGCTAAATTTGCTCGCAATTTAACTTGTACTAGTCCACCACGGGGGAATTCAACTCAAGTCCCAACCACCAACTCGGTACAAATCAACCCATCTTGATTCACCGGCTTAGTCCGGCTTACTTTTAGCAAATTTTCTGGACCAAAATGAAATAATTAGTCAAGTTATATGTTTAATTAGTGCAATACTGCAATGCCATTTTGTGAAGGAACTTGCCACAATTGACTACCTTTTGGAATATTGAAATTGTTTTTGGGACTATTGCCAAGTCATATATCTCAATTCTAGAATCTTAGTACTCTATTCATATATATTGCCATCATTAATACTAGTACTACTATTAATTAATAGACTATGCATTTATACTACTCTGTAGTCTGTACCTTTTTCCATTGGGTAATCCAACCACTAGGCGGACAAAGTTTTTACCGTGTTAAGCATGTTTACACTTTAGAGCTTAATTTTGCTATGGTATACTATCCGTGTTTATATTTCGCATTTTTTTTTTTTTAATAAAAGTCCATACACTATCCTTTTACTATTAAAACGTCCCCACATAAACGAACACATGTATAGAACATTATAACCATAATAGATTATGACATTTTAAGATATGAAAACAAGAGCCACAAATTCACTAGATAAGATAAGATTCAAGTAATTACCATAAAAACTTCCATATTATGAAACCATATATTTTTGGCATTGAATTTGGTCAAATTTTGTGGACCTATGATTGTTGAGTCTGAACAAGATTATATACAACTGCTGTTGTCCCAAGTAGCTTAAATTAAACTATAAGTAGGGCTCAATTAATATATTAACATGCCCATACAAACTAACAGTACTCACCACCTTATTATAATATAACTGTAGCAATTTTATTAATTTAGTCGGTGCCTCTGCTTTTATTTCTAATTCTGATTCAAATTATTATATCTTATAATAATAAATTAATAATAAAATAGAATAATAATATCAAATGCATATGTTTTAAAAAAAAAATGGATTTATTTGGTGAAGTTGTGGATTTGGCCGGTGATCTAAGTCTAACTCTGTTGATGAGTTGCTTGGTGTACTTTTTTGTGTACATTGTCTACATTTTTGGTGAAGTTTGAACCTTAATTGCTTTAGAGTTCCAGCCATTCATTCTTTTCTAGAACACAAGTTAGGAATAAATTTATCTTGAATATTTAAACGCGTGTCTTTTCAACATTAATATAGGGAGACATATATAAAAAGTGATCATAAGATATGAAAAGGTGGCAATATTACACATAATTCTAACTATCTAGCGAAAAGGTAAGCACAAACTTTTAAATAAAACGGATGTTCAGTAAATTACTGAACATCCGTTATAAAGTGACAATAAAAGGCATAAAAGTTACACTAAAACGCACAAAAGTTACTCTGATATATATAAGAGTTATTTGTTCTTCATTGATAAATTTGACAAAAGTGATACTAAATTTGACAAAAGTGACACTAAATTTGACAAAAGTGAACTCGATATACAGTAATTTACTGAAAACCGGGTGTATACAAAAGTGATTGAAAATTAAATAAAAATAGTTATTAAGAAAGAACAAACGCTATAAATTGCCATCTCTCCTCCTCATAAGTTGGTAGGTAAAGTTACGAAACATTCCAAATACTTCTCCATCATAGTATTTTGGCAATAGCTAAATTAAACTAGAACCATTCCATCCGTATTATATAAGCATCCACGAAACCCTTTTTTAGCGATTCATTTTGGTATAAGAAATGCTCAATTAAGACTTGTTCTCATAATCTCATCCCCACACAAAAATGAACGTATCATAATATATATATATTTTGGATGATGTCAGCTTAATTTCAGTTCAGCTCCAATCAGTTCAGTTCAGCTCCTAATTTCCTTCTCTCATAAAATATTCATTTCAGCTCTCAGTTCAGTTCAGCTCAGTAAAAGTGAACGTGCCCGTAGTTTATAATGTTTCTCAATACGCTGGTAGTTTGGTACCATGCTTATGTTGATTATGCATAATGTCTGAATGAAGATAGCTGTATACAAATTAATTCAACAATCAACATCTCTCATTTTCATTGGTATGCTTATATACAGTATTACAATACATTACTTTACACCAAGTTGCAAATGTTTATAGAAGTAGTTGCATATTTATAGTTCATATATATTGCTAAGATTTGCATCAAAATATAACATGCTAAGACGCGTTTAAAAGCCCTCTTTATTCCTTCTTTTTCTGGTTGAGGGGTAGAATTTACATCTTCATAAACAAAATGAACATGCATTTAATTGGACATGATGAATTGATGATGCATGCCGAATTGAATCTATTTAAACAAAATAATCGTAATATTGGTTCATTCTTGATTTAAAATCACACGCACACATTATTGTTGTAAGAATACAAGTAAATGTTATTGTACACCCGATGCACATAAGATGAGCCGGAAAACAAAACAAACATACAATTAGCACAAGGGCGAAGTTCAAGACGGCTCTTTTAGTTCTAGCTCTACAAGCTAAGTTATAAAAACAAACATCTTTGACTGCCAATTCTTAATCAGATGTTATATGGTAGGGCTGCTATAAATTTATTTCCAATCAATAATTGACTCCTTTATCCATTCCTTTTTTGACCGGACCTCTTCTCATACTTCAAAGGTTCCCTACCTACCTCTCATACATGATACATGTACAAGGTGAATTGATAAAGCATAGTAAAACAAGATTTTAAAAAACGTTGAAGATATTGAAAAGGAAAGCCTTCCAAAATTTACAACCCATAAATTTTAATAAACAATTTGATACGGGTCATAAAATTCAATGATGTATTCGACAGTAAATTGAATTTTGTGAAAGAGAAAGTACAGCATATTACATAATAGTTACATAGTCCTACATATGTCCATACGAAAGATGTAATAAGGTACAAAATACTTTCGAAGACATTTTATACAATACATACCTGAAAATTTGAAACGCTTGATTTTCAACCCCGTTAAGTAAGTCACTGCTCTAATACCATACGAAGTACTATAATGTAGGAAAAATTAAAGAATGGTGTAGTATAATCATGTCTGTACTCTGTAAAATGTCTTGTTTACCAGCCACAATTAGCAGTATTTGGCCGGTGAGTATTAGATCCTTCGGTATCTTCTTTTCTCACGGTGTTCTTCAACTTTGTTCATCCAGTCATTGAGTGACAAGAGACCCTTGTATCCATAGTATGCTACAGCAACTAGAGCTACCAAAACAATGATGAACATAACAAATCTTTGCAGCCAGGTTATGAGTTTCTGTTCATAAGCATGTAATTACAATTAGACAAGTCCAGGAATTAACTATGAATAAAAGGATAGAAAGTTGTCGCATTGGGATTCAATCATAGAGAAGACATAGAAAGAACCTGAAATTTCGAAACTTGCTTCATTTCTTGTACTCGCCCACGCCTCTTTTTTCGCTTTGGTACATTTGTTTCATTCTCGATCTCCTTCTTCTGTTTGACAAGAAGCAAGTAAACAAGAAGTTACAGAGTACTGAATTCATATCCAACCAGAGGTGGCAAAGTAGTCTTTCGGTTCAGTTTCAGGTCATATTTTTTAGTGGTGGTTACGGTCATTTGGTTCAGTTTCAACTTTCAAGGCCATTTGGTTCAAGGTTAGGATGCATTAATGTTAAGTACTAGAACTGTTAATTATCAACTGCTAGAAGAAAATTTGGGTAGCAAGGACGAATGGATTACAGCAGCTTAAGCCAAGCAGGAAAAAATTACCTCTGGTGCCTTAGCTTTTCGCTTCAGTAACTCAGCCTCAGCAGCTTGGGCTTTGCTCTTACAGCTGGAATCACAGGAAAGAAGTCCATATCCATATTGAGTTTTAGGTATATCTTTAAGATCACGACCAGAATTTCTATAACTGGTTTGAACATCACAACACAACCACTCCTTTTTCAAGTTGTGGCATCCACAGCGAACAGTAACCTAGCAAGAAGGAAAAAAAACACCTTTGATGAAAGGTTAAAAGATGAATAGCACTTAAAATTACGGATGTAAATGACGTTGATCTACATGTAACATTAGTAGATATACAATTAACTTTCTATTTGAGCTTACTACAAGTTTTTTTGATATACTAAGATTTGAACAAATAAACAACCAGCAAAGTAGTTATTTCCAATTCCCACAAAATGAGTTCCATTTAACTGAACCAGTTGGCAGTCGCCCTGTCACAAGAAGAGCAAGGTTTCAAGTGGAACCTCTATCAGCAAAGTTCACTGCTTTGAAGAAAAAGAAATTCCTGACATCACTAGACAAAGTACTACGGTGTTTGTATTGCGATAAGCAATGAAATTTGGATCAAAAATTGGGAAGGAAACAGAAGTAATACATGGGTTACTCAGCCATATCAAATGAGTCGAATGCAATGTTGACAGCAAAATAATGCAGTGGAATACCAAGCAGACATATTGCTAGGCTACTTTGTGGTGGAGCATAGAATGTAAATATTAAGCTAAAACAAATTTACATTGTATGCTAAAATGCTAAATACTCCACATTGTTTGTGAAGTACTTGACTCTCCACAAATAGTACAACTCAGAAGTAATTACCTTTTTACAGCATTTCTCTGGTGAAGGACAAGGACCAGGATGACAAGTCTCCGGGCAAAGATGTGTACAATAAGGTAACTTTCTGCATATACAACGTAAAAATCACATATTGGAATTTGCAAGATTTTTAGTCGATATTGTTTCAAAAGAGAATACAGTCTACATTACCGATACAACATAAATGACCAATTTAACAGGATTTCGTTAAATACTATCATTTTCAGTACTATAACATGTTATCCTACAATCTACATTAACCAAATTCCAAACATGCATATTAAACTAATAGTGGTTAATGTGTTTTTGACTTAAAGGCAAAAGCTAACTAGATCAAACAATTAGTACTCACAGCTTTCCCAATATCAGAAGTGATAAGTTAGTTCTTATAATAAGTTCACATGATAATAATCTTTAATCTAGTCTGCCAGCTGATCATACTCGAGTCTATGTGACCATGCTAGAATAATGAAAAAGTTCAATACGTCCATCCAAGAAGCAAAACCCAGAGGTTTCAGTGCACACAAAATGGCTTTGTTCCAATTACAAATTAAGCCTAAACCTATACATAAAATTATGTTTGCATTGGAAGTGCGATTTTATTTTAAAATTTTCAATGAAAATATACACTACTCTTAAAAAATTTACCTGTGGCAAGGTCCACCACATGAGCGAGCACTCAGTTGTTCCTTATCGGATAAGGTGTTATAGTATATACACTCAAAAACATGGACCATTGCACCACAATGACATGCACGTTTTAAGAGCACTTTGCACGGGGGGCATTCTTCAGGATGGCAAGGCTGTGGGCAAGGGTGTGAACATGCCGGTGTCCTTTCCTGAAATTAAGAAAAATGGCACTTAAATAATGTTTCTCATCTGCAGTAAAACATACTCAACTCAACTAAGTGATTAACTCCAGCTGCTGGGAAAGATTAAGCAAACAATGAGCCAAAGACAAAAGAGTGTACGTAAATCATGATCACCAATAAAAAGATATTCCCAAAAAAAAAAAAAAAAAAAAAAAAAAAAAAAAAAAAAAAAAAAGAAGATAAAGAAAAATTTACAAAAAGGAGGGCAAGAAGTCCATTGGAAACTGCACGTTACATTTTTTATATTATTGATAAGATCTTTCCTTCGTTAGTACGTTTAAAAAAAAAAAAAAAAAAAATTAAGGTGCAACTTCCGAAGCAATTACTCAACTGGTCAAGATTAGCTAGGGGCAAAACTAATGCATTTAGACCTTCCCATACCTACTGATTACAGGATCTATACAAGGTAGATTGTAATAAGTTGAAGTGCCAAACAAATAATTAAACAAAAAAGGTAAAATCTACCTTTTGGCAAGGGAGAGTACAATCTTCACAGGGCACTCCTCTTGAACGCTGATCTGATAAGGATGTTAAGTTCTGAAGGGCATGGCAAGTCTTTGTGCAATAATGATTGCCACAAGCAAGAGGATTTCCACACAAGTTGTCACAGGAAAATTGCGCTTTATTTGAACAAACCATCTGTGGAGAAACAAACAAAGCATAACCAGGCAAGTTATATATTGCAATAGCATAATACTAATCAAAAGTAATTCTGCTAGCTGGAAACTACATTGGATTATTAGTACATGCCTCAATCCAACCTTTTTATACCAATAAGGCAAACAAGGCAGTCAAAATCAAAATAAAACCAACAGAAAACTCAATTTCTATATAATACCAACCATTCTTTCTGCTGCAAAGTGTTGGCCAAGACAAGACCTCCAAACAAGTTCTGGACATGGTGGACATGGAGTTCCAGCAGTTGGTTCACTCTGAAAATTGTGTTTCTTTTTCTTCGGTTTCAGTGTGAACTCTGGGTTAGGCGGAGGTTGAGGACCATGACACCTAAAACCAGAAAGAAAGATAAAAAAAGGGGAAAGGTTATACGAAAAGAAAATAACGAAGACCTTGTCACTTCACCCAATTTTTTTTTAAAAAAGGCAACAAACTTGCCTTAATTTGCAGGCATGGCCACAAGGATATTCTTCACCACAGGGAAGTCCACAAGATGGGCAGTTTCCATAATGACATTTGTGGGGCTAGTGCACAAAACAACATTGCAAATTATATTAGTGATCATGTTGTTACAAAAAATAATGGAATTTAAAAATCTAGATATGCACTAAGAGAAATGATTTTTTTTAGCCACAACAGTGTTGGTGTGCTTTGGTATGGCATGTTATAAAAGACCGACAAATTCAAGCGGAATATTTATGGGCATGTAGTCTATTAAACAAATGTTATTAAGGAAAAAGAGACATAAGTAACAAAGGAAGACGATACGGCGGTACGGCCAAGGAAGAAAAACAATCAGATAAGATTTTTCCACATCCAACCTAATGCAGACAGCAGACTTCAGAGTTCAATCCAGAAAGATAAACCAAAATGTTGTTGGGAGGCAAATCAAAACATACCTTACAAATTGATTTGTGCCTACATAAAGGAGCTATCCGACATGTTTTACGGCAACGAGGCGGCTTCTGTTCTGTTTCTGTACCACAAGGAACCTGGTCGCAAGTACCCAGATAGCATGTAAAAACAATGCAAGCGTGGTGATATTAAATAGCATATATAGCTGCCATCTGCAAGCTAGGCAACATGTATGCCAACTTACTGTGGTGATTTTGATCCTTGAGGTTATCAAGATTTTGAAATGAAATAGAATTGGTTTTAGAAAGATTTCTTTTGTCAAAGAAGCTCTTCATCACACACTTCCCCAACCAAATATAGATAGTTAGGTTGTTTTGAATCTTGCTTAAAACAAAATTAGTTGGCATCTTCATAGAATGATATTAACTAACTAGGAGATATATTTAAAGAGATTACAATCAACATAATCTTACATCATGTAAGTATGTAGCTAATCTCATAGGCGTCTGATATGAAAAGTAACCTTCTAAAAGACGAAAAAACAAGAAACTCAATTGGATGATGATATCTCTTTGCCCTGAAAAGATTGTACCTTTTCACTTTTAAGTTAAAACAACCTTTGAGACTAAAGTTTGACCAAATTTGGTGGGTATCCAAACCTGTAGGGGCAAGATTGTAAGCATCCTACTTACAATTTCCATGCCCTAGATAGGAGTTACCTCAGAGACAATAAGCTAACTTTGATGTTGTTGGATTAGTGTGACCCAAATTCCATAAGTCCAACTAATTATGTCTCAAAGGTCTCCAAAGATTAGAAAACTCTAGTGCGTTGAGAAAATGATGGGAAATTTGAGGAAGAACGTAGAAGAACTAGATAATTCTCAAGATGCTTCTAAATTTAAGTGGATATTTTCAAGAGTATGTAGAAGTTTCCACACTTCTTCCACCTCCAAATCTCATCTATAAATATCAATGTTGGGCATCATTTGGGAGGATGTATCCACCTACGTCATCCTTCAATGCTCTGATCCTATTATACACTCTATAAGTGTCCCTCCATACATATTCATGCTTAGAGAGGTTTTTACCTCAACTCTTTAAGAAATCATAATCGGAGTTTCTACATACACACAATCTCCCTAATCTACTATTTCTATTTTTGCACTACTCCTTTGTGAGTTCATGAGAGTTTACTAGTGCCACTCACCTAGGGTTCTTGAACTCTCCTATTTTTTATATAGTGGATTATTTCATGTGCTCGTCGCCGTGTATTTTACAATTTTTCCCACATTAAATATTGTCTCTCTTTTTACTACTCATTCTGTTACTAAATAATTGACAAGGTCAAGCTTAATAATAATAATAATAATAATAATAAATCTCATTATAAAATTTGTGTTTTATGTGTTACTAAAAAAACAATGGTCAAAGTTAGTATATGAATAGTGAAAAAAATCCATAAGAATGGAGGGAGTACATGTCCAAACTCATCAATCCTAATAGATGTTAAAATTGGACAAAGCACTTTAAGTTAATAGAAATTGTATCAATTTTTTTTGTTCAAAAGTTAAGAAATTTAAAGGTTGAATCCTTACCTCAAAACGTGTCTCTCCACAAACACATGAAATCGTTACCATAAGCGGGCAAGGTGCACAGGGTCCCCTAAAACAATATAACCATAAATAATTACTCAACTCTATATATGTCTATGGTATAGAACTATACATAATTATTAGTATTATGATTTATGACTATAACTAAAAGGGGAGTGGTATACTTGCACATGATGATAATGAGCAAGTAACTGTAGTTGACATTAGATAATTTGCACCAAATTAAAATAAAAGTGCAAATGATAAGCATATTATGTAAATGCTTCTTGTAATACTATTCATGCTTAAAAAAAATGGAAAAGGAAAACTTTTAACCACTGTTATTTTTTTTTTTTTTGGCAATACAACCTCACATCCATTACAGATTACTACACCACAAACATTATCATTTGTTCTGTGATGAACTCGGGCCAATCGGGTCAACCGTTAAAAGTCTACACTAGAAGCGTCAAGCACGGGCACCAACAATGAAGCACCAACAAGGCAGCAAACAAGGAAGCAGGGCAATTCCAATGTATTAGAGGACAAGTTTAATTAAGAAGAGAAGAAGGAATAAAAGCAAGCAACTTTTAGTATGTTCTAATTTGGTTTTTCTATTTTAAGCATTAGAATTCACATGTAATCTCTAAGGTCAATGTGACCATTAGTATAAGTAATTTAGGATATGCAACTTAGAATTCATTCAGAAATTTGTGAGGAAACTTGGAGACTAGCAGCCTCAAGTTGCTTGGAGAGTAGTAACCTCAAGTTACTTGTATCCCTCTTTTGTCATTGTTGAATGAAATCAGTCCTTCTCTCTTATTTAGTACAATTACAGTCTTAGTCCATTACATGTTCCAGAAGAAGATTATGCAGATACTATCAGATACTACTAGTGAGACATTTGAGAAAAACTTTAAATGTAGTATAATCGAATTTTTGACAAAAAATGCAGTTAGATATAAATGTAATATACCTATGACATGGAGAAGGGCATTTGTGGTTTCTGCAACGGAGCCTCCTGCCACAAACCTGAAAAACAGATTTCACTACATTCTGAACAAGATGTTATAGAAACCACAAAGCATAAACAACAGTTGTAAAGCAATAAGGTTCACCTCTGTACAAGGTGGACAATCTCCATCGCAGCAACGACGCCTGCAAGCATGGCGCCCACAATCACGTTCTCTCGAACACTTCCTTTCACATGCCAAATCTTGATAGCAAGGAACCTATATTATTGTCAATTAAATTGGCCTATGTCATCGCAATATAGTACCTAAATCTACATTCAACCAAAATGAAGAACTTTATATACCTGTTTCTTTACGCTTCCACATCGACATGACTTTGTGATCATGATTCTACAAGTCTCCACGCAAGACCCACGATGACACCTTTCATGGCACGTATGCTTGCCACAACTCAGCTTCTTATCACAGGTTGCCCCACACAATGCCACTTCAACATCACAAGGGATCCCTTCATAAACTCTCCTCCCACAAGGACAAGTCCTCCTTCCCTTAAGAGGGCAATGACCACACACGTCACCATGGCACCCTCGCTCGCACACATGCTTCCCGCAATCCAAACCCTGCCCACACGGATTATCACATCGAAAATCCCTATCACAACACTCCCTCTCCTCCTTTACCTTCCCACATTGGCACCTATACACACCCTTCTCCCTACATGGTGGACACTCATCATTATGGCAAATCTCAGCACACCTATGAATCCCACAATCCAAAACCTTATTACATTGCTTATTACATGAAAATTCCTTAAACCCACATCTCCTAACATCCTGAATCCCCCCACAAAAACACTTACTTTTCACTAATTTAGGGCAAGAAGGACAAGGTCCTGGGTGACACAGCAATAGACAAAAATGCCCACAATTATTCTTTAATGGCCTCCCACAAATCTCCCCACAAGAATGGGGCAAAACCCAAGGATCATGAGGTGGGTTTTCCAATTTACCACAAAAACAATAATAATTCTTAGGAATTAAAGATTTAGAATACTCAAATCTACATTTAGGACAGTTCCATACCGAAGTATCGGCCGCGGTCTGAGCCGATATGGGGAGGCGCGTGAGGGCGCGTGACGCAGCAAGAGCAGTAGATTGTTGAGCCCAATTCTGAATACATTGAAGATGAAACACAGAGAAGCAAAACCCATTACAAGACCAAGTGGGGTCAGTTGATTTGATGCGTTCAAGGCAGATGAGGCAAGAAAGAGCTCCTGAAGAAGATGAATTAAGGAAAGATTGGATCTTTGTAAGGTCTAAGGATTGTGGGGAAGAAGATGAATCTTGGCCGTTGATCTCGAGGTAAGCTTTGAATATGGTGTTGGAGAGATCGACATGGCGGAGGTGATGGGCGGAGGAATTGGGGGCGGTGTCGGAATCATAGTCGGAGGTGTCGGAGGAGTGTGATTGTGGCGGGTTTTTGACGGAGGACATTTTGGGACTTAAACCAAATATGAGCAGAAGAAAAGAAAATAAAGAGCAAATTGGTTTTGCCTCAAAAAAAAAGAGCAAATTGGTTAAAATACTTCGTATTCGTATGTTTAATAATCAATAATCATCCCAAACTACTCGTAGCATGTTTTGATTTCATGTTTCTCATTGATATCCAAAATCAATTACTCCCGAATCCTGATGATTTTAAATCAATTACTCCCGAATCCCGATGATTTTGTGATAGTAATACATCATGAAAAATTAACGAAGTATTGACTCATTTGATAAGGTTCTTAACTTTTCAAATTAAAATTCTTCATTTTGTTGCTTTAGATTTAATATAAATTCACTATAGTTCCGTGAGTTTTTTTTATTTTTTTGCTTTGGTGACCTATGATTTTATTTTTTCTTACTTAACATAATTATTTTTACCAGTTAAAATTCTAAATTTAACTTATATAACTCCAATATATATATAAAAAAATAAAATAAAATAAAATAAAAATAAAAATAAAAATCAATTGAAGAAAACATTACCCGACTCAATGAATAAGAGTTGTAAATTGAACATAACCCTTATTAACCTTTTATTGAACAAACAACATTAACAAAAGGAAATTAAATTGAACAAATGAAGGTAACAGCCACAACTTTTTCAACATCCAAATGAACCATATATACAATGGCAAAACCACAATCACCAACATCCCTCTTAACTGCATGCCACAAGTCTTTATATTCTGTAGATCTAAGGACTTGTTGCATTTTCGCACACACCGGAAAAGTAATACAACACATAGGCGGGATAAAAACAAAGGAGATGAACAACTCAAATAAACTGAAAGCGCATGAGAAGCTTGACTGATGAGTACTTTATTCCCTCACGGCTACAAAGTGGGACTGACCGTATACCTTCTCTGATCTCCCAAACAGGCAAACATGTTTGACCTCCAAAATCATCTTTCTCAGACATATCATACTCATGAACTTCAATCCGAAGGAGTGCAAGTTCAGGAACAGTCAGTGGGAAGACAAACTCTTCATTCCAGGCTGGTATCCAGTTATCTTCTAATGTTTTTGTTTTCTTCATCACAGTATCTGCTGCCACTCCCGCAATCCCAACCTGAAATTGAAATTATATTGAGATGTTTCAGAGAATACCTTATTGCCACCAAAAACTAAAGCATTCTGTATATAACAATGTTCAGTTCTTGTGTATGCTGTATTAAACTCAAGATAACTCAATGCAACACCATAGGGGTTGCTAACAACCTTCTTGTGATTTAGGAGATCAAAAAGTGCAGTGCATAGTATCATTATCAAGACAGACAACCCCCACGATCCCAAGGTTTTCTTGTCACATATACTCATATTCTTATTTCAAAAGTTGGGATAGGGTGAAAGCTTATTCCCAGGCGGATGGGGCATATAGAAGCCTAATGTGTAAATATTTGGATCATGTCCTGCACCTTGCAATGAGAGTCCATAAGAACTAAAGTGGAGGGTGCAAGTCAAGCCTAGTGTGTAAAAGTATTCACGAGGTTTTAGGTTGTGTTAATTTGGCGGCTTACCCTAACATAAAAATCTGGAGGGGAAAATTGATCAAAATGTGTATGCTTGAAATCATAATACCATCCTTCTCCCATATATACAGTCACCTGCAAATTCAGAAGATTAAATCAGCACCTTTCTACATAAAATTAATTTGTGAGGTCAGACAATAGGCAGAACGTTTCGTTAAAAGTACAAATAATTTGATGTAAGCCACTAACCTTCAAAGTCTTTTTTACTTCAAGTTTAGCTTTAGGATCAAAGACCTCACCATTAGGACCACCGTTCAGAAGAAAATCTGGTTTTTTTACATAACCACATCCACCGTTAGCTCTGAACATTCCTTGCATCAGCCAGAGGGATCTTCCATATCCCTGTCATTGGAGAAAAATAATATCTTAAGCTGTACAGGGACAATGAATTACAGAGATAGTACAGGCTTCATCACTTTGACAAGGGAGGTTAAAAACCTGCATATTAAATGCAACCATCTGAGCTCCATGCATCCATCCAATGAGAGGGTTGTAATTTGATGAGGTAATTCGAGTCCCCTTAGGGTAGATCCTAAGCATATTATTCTGTGTAAACCTGAAAGAAAAATGGAAAACTTTCTAACATCTGATTTAGTAAATGATTTGTATATGCAGATACGCAGGATAGGGAACAGGGAAAAATAATCAGCTGAAACCCAGTCAAACCCCCTATAATTTAGTATATATCAAGTATTAATGGACTACTCCATTTATCTATTCTCTCAGCCATTATTGACAGCACAGTAAGACAATGTAGAAAATGTTACAGAAAGAGATATTAGCAGGGCTCGCTAAGAGAAATATGTTAATATTGACATAAATACCTGACAATCTCCTTTCCATAGCGAGATGCTGCCTTTTCGAGCTGTTGTTCACTCAAACTAAGACGTCTCACCTTATTAGGATCAACCTTTAGTGCTTCGCTTAGACCACCCTTGGGTTTTCCAGCATGTATCGCAATGAGGCGTGTGTATTCTGGTGCCGCAAACTTTTTTGACTTGTTAATGTCATCATCAATTTCTTCGTCATCATCATCATCTCCATCATCCAATTCGTGATTCTGGCATTCATTTTGTTACCAACAAAAAAATTGAGGCAGTAAATAAAGGAAGCTATTTTAAACAAAATATATACCTTCTGACTATGAGATTTAAGACTAGGGACTTCCTTTCCCCAAGCTTCCTCATCTCCAGAATTGTTGCCCCTCTGTGAATCTTCCTTATCTTTATCATCATGATAAACTATTGGAGGCTTTGTCGATATCAAAAAACGTTTCTTTAGTGAATCAGGGGAAGGAAGTTTCTTAAAGCATTCTGAATCCTGTTCTGGTGAAAACAGTGCGTTCCCAAATGTTTGAGTGATCATCTACAGGATAAAATCATTAATGAATTATTTGTTGACTCTCAATACTGATGATAAAGGTCTTAAACCAGTTATGTGATGAATTAGCTTTCAAAATACAGATAGACGTTTAATTGATTAGAGGACCAGAGATTCACCTCAGCAGTTTTAGTTTGAAGATCGGTAGTAAGGTGGTCTTCAAGAGTTATCACAACAGGATAATCAGATGTGGAGAAGGCATGTTCCTTGATGGATCTTAAACATCTAATGAGCTCAACAGGTGAAGTCATTGTCCTATACAAGAGTAGAATTATACCCAGAGACAGTAAACGATAAGCACAGTATTACAAAGAAGAAAATTGACTTTAAACATGTCAAAGTTTAAAACATTATTAACTCAATAAGACAAGTCATTGCCACTATGTCTAGGATATGCAATTATCATTTCTAACTTCTTGATTCAGGAGTAAAAACATACCCTCCATGAAGAACATCAACATTGTCTTTGGAAGAATTGGGCCATATATCCAACTCGATCACTCTCACAGCCTTTTTCAGTGCATGTATGATAGGAACATCACTACAGTCACTAGTCAGTTGATTCCCAGTAAGATAAGAATTGTGGCCGGTATATATGAAATAGTGTGACAGTGGAGCAGTCATATCTTGGTGAACCTACAAGAAAGAAAATATGATATTTGGTGGAGAGCATAAAGGACATATGCTATTAGCTTACAGTTTAATATAAAATAACATAATGTAGCTATATTTGCAGAAGCCAATGCGGCATAATTTGATATGACTTTATTTCAGGAACCAACCTATCTACTCCACAGTTAATTCCACTCCAATTAGAAGATGGTAAATTAGATAGCATAACACACACAGGAGAGTAGGAGACAATCACAGACAGAGCAAACACGGAAAGTTTTTTTTTTTTTTTTTTTTTTTTTTTTGGGGGGGGGGGGAGCTGTGGAAGAAGGTGTACTTCTACAGTTCTACCATTACTTAAAATACCAATGGCCAATTACCTTCAAAATCCTCCAGCCTAGGGCGGGGTGAACGAGGATCAAGTGTACACAACGTTAACATTAAAGAGAGGCCCTTTCAACCTTAACACCCCCCCCCCCCCCTGCAGTGACTATTTCTTTTATATACGCGTCACAAAATGAGAAGTAAAGGACAATTTATGAGATATGATATTGAATGTTGGAACCCAATGTTGAAGAAATGCTCATTGGAGGCTCTTTCAACTTGTTAGGAATAAAGTACTCAAAATGGAATTGACTTGATGTTTGTGATGTTCATGATTTGGACAGGTGTAACTAGTGCACTGAAAAGAATTTGAATTTACAAATTACGGATGCAAAGCAGAACACAAAAAATAAACTTTTCCACACATATTAGCATGCACTCAACTGACAACACACAAACCAGTGAACAGATTCAAAAAAATCTTCAGATATTAACAACCACCCAACAAATTTAGGAGCTCAGGAATGTTAAAATAAATAAGAAAGTTATTCTGGGTTGGGAGATAATTTGGGAGCTCAAACATGAATGACATGACACCCAGCTCCATAAGCATAATAAAGACAGCAATTGCAAAAGAATCCAAGGAGATGAAACTATTGGGTGATAAAAAGATCTGGAAAAGCAGTACCAAACATCACTTTATTCACTTTAAGTTATAATTACAAATAACGAATTTTTATGAGAATGGTCACTGACTAGATTAATTCAAGAAATCAATGTCATTTCACAAATAAGGTGGCAAGAGCTAAGCATATGATGCAGTAAATAAGGAAATCAGGCATGATCATCAGTAACTATGACAGAAGGCAAATCTATAAAAGAAAAAATGGAAGATTTACCGATTCAAGAACAATACCAATTTTGATTGGCAACATAATGTATAGTACTTGATACTGGCAGAGCTTTAATGTAAGGGTGTGAACTAACAACTACAATGAAGCTCAGTCGACAGGATAGTTTGCAACTCTGCACTTTTTTTTATTTCTCCATATTCTTACTTATCGTCGATATAATTGCATGGAATTAATTCAACACAACCAAAAGCTTTCCTTGATTATGCATTGCAAGCACAAAATGCAATTTGCAAAATAGCTTAAACAGCCAGAGATTACAAACAATTACAACAGCCAATGAAGACAAACCAACAGAATAAACCATCCATCATCGGCTAAGGAATCACCACTATTAAAAGAACAATAACAGACTCTAGTATCCTAAACATGATCCCAAATCAGTCAAATGTACATACACCCAGGCGTATAATAGACTCAACCTTTTGGCAATGCTCTCCCATTCAAAGTCCAAACTTTTAGCATTTACACTTTTATTTTATCAACATCAACAATAATTGATCTCTTTTCCAACTGGGTTAATCCAAAAAACAGAACCTAGTGTATCAACTAGAAACCAACAAAACAAAAGCCAAAACTACATTAAAACATCAATGTGACTAAATACAATTACTTCAAATAGTAATATGCATATGCTTGTCTAAACATGCTGTAGCTTCATCCATTGCAATAGCTTACTGGACCCCACAATAGAGTGAAAAAAGTCAGTACAATTTAGGAAACACAATCCAAGAGCTAAATTCACCCCAATTGATAACCAAAATCCAAAATTCAAACCAACATCATCGTATAATTCACAAATTTCAAATACCCATATAATAATTCAACCTCAAAAGGCAAAATTGAGATAAAGTAAATTGCAAAAAAATCAAAATTAAAGTAAAAATTATACCCCAAGTTCAGGAGAAAGAGGAGGATTAAGATCCCCAAAGAGATACTTGAAAAACCCTTCAAGATTAAGGCCATGCTTATGAAAAACAACAACAGACCTAACACTATCAATCAAAGCTTGAGCATTTTCAATAGTAGCTTTATCTTCCTTTTGTTGTTCAACAAGAAAACGGTGAAGATGAGTTGGGGTCATAACACCATTTTCAGAGTAATTCTCAAATAAGGCCTTAATCTCTTTTGGGGCCTCAGAAGCTGTGAGCTTGAATCTTCTTCTGCAACAAAAACACACTTTGTAAGTTTGGTTTGACATTGAAAAAGATGAGAATTTTTCTGGGGTTTCTCAGAATATTTTTGGAACAAATTTAACAGGAAATTGGTGTGACGTTTGGCTTTTTGTATGCCAAAATTTAATCTTTTTTTGATGAATTTAAGAATTGGGTTTAAATTTTGTGGAATTATATTTATTTGTTGTAGTTATGATTGATTATGATTGTTGTTTGTTCAAGTAAAGGATAATAAATTTGCAGTGAAAAAGGAGAATTAATTAAATTGAAGAAAATTGCGATGGATTTGCTCGGCAGAGACAGGTGGATTGGTGCAGGTTTTGGGCCCCAGGTGATTATGGTGTATGGACCTTTTTTTTTACTGTACTTTTTTTGGAAGTGAATGTGTGTGCATTTTTTTTGGTAGAATATTCTCTGTGTTGCCATTATTTTTGACAATATTGGTGAAATTTGACCCGACTCGAAAAATTAAAACACAATTTAAATACGAGTTACATTGATAAAGTTTTACTATGTATTAGGTTAATTGGTGATGCTTAACATAGATGGCCTTAACTTAATAATTTATATGACTAAAGTTAAATTTATTCTTCGTATTGTGTTAACTTGATTAGCATTTTGCTAAAGTATTATTCCCTTTGTTCCATAATATCATTTTGTTTTTCATTTTTCATGGGAATTAAATCAATGAAAAATTGTCTTATACAAGAGTATTTTTAATTAACTACAATGCATGTAAGTATATTCTCAATGTTGTATTAAATAAAAGATTATATATTTATCCTCATCTTTGATTAGCTCTTTTGCAATTTCACATGTTTACTTCCTTAATCGAGTAATAATATGATACACCATCAATCAAATTACCAATTTTCGATTTCAATCAATGCATGTTATCTAACTACTAGGGTTACATAATTATGGCAATTTTTATGTATTTTTTTTTTTATATTATACTAGGTTAGATCCCGTGCCATACACTGTGACCTATAGGCTATAGCTATATATAGTTGTAGATTGTTGATTGAAAAATATTATAATCATAAATTAGTCGAAGAATAATAAATTATTGATTTAGTATTTGTAATTTTTAATTATAGCTTCTAATACGCAACTAAACAAAAGTAGGTAAAAAAATCCTGAGCAACTTTTTTTCTTATTGTAAAACAGGTCACATTATTTCAAAATTTTACCAAATTTATGTAATACCCCTAATTTTTGGAAATATTTTCTTAATTAGTAATTTCTTTAATTAATTGAAATAATTAAATATTTCTAAATTATGATCTTGGTCGGTCCATACTTTATTAATTACCGTTATATTCCGTTATTAATTCGGATTTTATCTTAATAATACCCAACAACTTTAGCTTAATTATTATCTCATGAATTACAACAAATCTTAGTTTTGATATTATCTATATATTTTAACTTGATTTAATTATCAAATCTAATTATTTTATTTAATCAAGAATGATTTTCGATTTTATTTAAAAAAAAAAAAAAAAAAATAAAAAATGAAAGGGCCGTGAGTTTGAGTAGTTATGAAGCCATTTTTATCATTATCCTATTTTAACTTAAATCCCTTAATTTCTCTTAATTTATCTTAACCATATTAGCATCTATCCTACTTCCATCCCTAATCCTTTCCATTGTATTTTCCCACATGAATTAACCTAGACTAAATTTCACTCATATTCATTTAACAAACTTACATTTATCATGTTCCCATGCTAATCTCAACCCTCCTTTAACTCTATCTTACTACCCCTTAAACACTATAAATAAACCCTCAACACTTCACAAATTCCTCACACCAAAAGATCAGAAAACTCTTTTCTCTACTCTTAATCTCAAGCCCTCCTCTATTCCTTTCTTGTGCTCAACCAAACCACCATTTCTCCCAACCATACACTACCCTTTTCTCGTCAACAACTTGTGCTGACCCATATTAATATCGTTGCCGCAAGCTAAGGTGCTACGCACCCTTCTACTTATTGTAACTTGATTCTTTTTATGTATCCATAATACTACTATTATTTATTTTTTTTTACTACTACCCTAAAGATAATACTATTATACTTTTATTAATGTTATAGTTTTAATGTACAAATTATACGTACTAAGAATCATCATTTTAAAGGATTGGTTTATAAGTTAATAGTTTGGTAGTTCATGCACTAGTGGAGTATTATTTATAGTTTTGTGTTAATTTTGTTAACCTTATATTAATTAAGGTTATTTTAATTGTGTAGGAGGAGTCCCTCGATCGTGGTCGAGTTTAGTGATCGTACCTTAATTGTTCTCGTGATCAAGGTACGTATAGGTGGCTAGGTTCTTGATACAATGCGTGTTTTGGGTAAATGATTGTTTGAATGATTGTTTGAATAAACGTATGAATTTTTAAGTTAACGATTTTCATGATAAGTTGAAATATAAAATTTTGCGGTTTAACGGTTTAACCTTTAAAAGTGTTGATCGATTTAATAAAAGTTGTTGATTTATAAATTACTTGATTTAATTAATTTGCAGCTCATTATGGGCCTGAGTATTCGGTATTTTAATTGTCCCTCTTCCCGGGATTGGTTAAGTAAGACCATGAGCTTTGTATGATCTGGTCTTTCCTCGAGTATAGTATAACTTGCTTGGGGGGTGTGCACACTTAGGTGAGGAAAATTGGTTTAGGAATATATCAAAAATTGAGAAGTTTATAAATTGGAAATCTATTGGTTTGGAAAGCTTTTATTGATAAATATTACTACCCTTGGAAGGTTTAATTATTTTTGGAAAGTTTAATATTGGAAATTGACTTGTGACAATTAAATTTAATGGGTTATTTCAAAAGTATGTTTGCCTAATAAAAGTATTTACATGCCTTGCACTTATACGTACTTAGCATTTTTGCTAATCTGTTTTCCTTTTTGTTTTGGTTCGCCCTGTTTACCATTTTGGTAAGCAGTCTTGATTTCAGGTGTGAAGTTGTTCGTGCGCATACTAGAGTCGGGATTGGGATCACATAGTTAGGAATTAATTTTATATGGACAAGTTTTTATTAGTTTATTTTGAAACAGTTATTATGGTTATTCCTATTATTAAATAAAAAATTAGTTATTTTTTTTCCGCTGCAATTTGAGTAATTAATTAAGCCTTACGTTTTCACGTGGCGGTAATACGCCCAAGTCTATCTCTACGGTATTTGTATACGTATAAATATAGTATATACGTAGAGGGAGATTTGGGGGTGTTACAATTTATTTAGTTTGATTTGTGAAATATTTTTTATTCAAAATATAATTATTACTATGCGTTAATATGAAATAAAAACTAATATTATTTTTATAAATGCTTTGTTTCCTTAGTTAATATTCAATAATTGTGTCCGGATTCCAGGCACATTTACGGCTCCCAAGACACATCATTATAGTCAAGTCACATCACTTCAATATACTTATATGACATCATTATGAATATATGACATCATTATAGTCAAGTCAGATCACATTATTACACTTATATGACATCACTATATTTCATGAATTTCAAAATAGAGTCATAACTCATTCTTGGTACTTTATGGACATCTTTATCGGTGTCTTATGGTTTCAAACCTCCTTATATGACCCTAGGACTCATCTAACACATTCAGTTTATTTTTTGTAAAAAGTCAAAAATTGATCAGAAATAGTGTATTATAGCCTTCAATTTTGGACAATTTTCCACTTATTTTGACCCGAAAATAAAAATTACCGAGATGCTTAACATGAACCCTAATACATCCCGGTAGTCTATTTGGGTGGGTGCAACCATCCAAAATGCCTTTAAACGATCAATTTACCCGTTCGCAACTTGCACCGATTTCGTGAGCTCAAACCTACTACAGGCAGTTATGACAACATATAATGGTCATATGTGGTTCCAAATGGCATTATATGACCCCGAGATTTATCCCCTAGAGCCTTAAGAATTTTCGCCACCGGGCCCCGTAACCTCAAAAATTCCTCAAAAAGCGTGGATAATAGCCTTCAATTTTGGAATTTTTTGACCTTTTTTTGCTCAGGAATAAAAATTGCCGTGATGCTTACCATGATCCCTAATATACCCCGGGAATCTATTTGGATGGGTGCAACCATCCAATTTGCCTTAAAACGGTCAATTTACCAATTCGCAACTTGCATCGATTTTGTGAACTCAAGCCTACTGTGGGCATTATGACAACATATAATGGTCATATATGGTTCCAAACGGCATTATATGACCCTAAGATATATCCCCTAGGGTCTCAACACTTTTCACCACTGGGTCCCGTAACCTCAAAAATTCCTCAAAAAGCGTGGATAATAACCTTCAATTTTGGAACTTTTTAAACTTTTTTTGCCTGGGAATAAAAATTGAAGAGATGTTCACCATGGTCCCTAATACTCTCCGGGAGTCCAATTGGGGGGGTGAAACTATCCAATTTGCCTTAAAACGATCAATTTACCCATTTTCGTACACGCCTCTTATATTGCCTATAAGCTTTCACGGGGCCTCTACGTAACCGAATAATGATCGTATATGGGTTGAAACAATATTATACGACCCCGGAATGCATCCCGTAATGTTCCATGAAATTCCAACATCGGGTCCTGACACCTGGGTTAAGACGCTTCTGATTTCGTGTATTATACCCTTCATATTTGGCTTCTGTATATCATTTTTCAACCCGAAAAGATTATGCATCCAAGTAATTCCATGGGTTCCCAAAGGGCCATGGGAGTCGTAACATAGTGCCCCCGGAACCATCTAACTCATCCTTAATCATTATGCCTTAAGGGCATTAGGATTCGTAAATAGTGCTCGGAACCCAGTATGCCTATTTGTATTGTACAAAAAATAACTTTATTTTTATAAATGATTTGTTTCCTTAGTTAATATTGAATTGATAGGTTTTAGTTGTAATGTAGAAACTTTTAATATTTAAATTTCAAAAATGTTTAATGTGATAACTCTTCAAAAAAAAATAAAAAAATAAAAATAAAAAAGATGATATCATCATTGCATTTAGGCAGGGAAATATTTATTAAAAAAGCGACACGTGGGCAGTGGTAATGTCAACATCTTCTGTTTTAGTAATGGTTAATAGATTAGTATTTAAGGTGTTCATTTCATGAAGTGTCATCCTACAATTCATCCATTCACAATAGTGATTGTGAAATATTAATCACTATTGTGAATGGATCAATTGTGAAGACTATATGGCGTTAATAATATTGAGTGTATGACCATATAGTGGTGAGCCGTGAGGGTAGTGTTTTAGTGGTGGATGATGTTTTAAAATTTTAATAATAACTAATACTATTAGCTTTTACAAATTAAAAATACGTAGTAGTTGATATATGTTGTAAACAATTTTTTTGTTTCATAGGCTGAAAAGTGAAAACGGCTTCTCCGCAAAAGCTGCAACAAATTGTTTAAATTCTAGTCTTAGGGCCTGTTCATATTTACTTAATTTCAGTTCAGTTCAGTTCAGTTTAGCTCCAATCACTTCAGTTCAGTTCAGCTCCAATCAGTTCAGTTCAGTTCAGCTCTTAATTTTCCTCTCACATAAAATATTCATTTCAGCTCAATTCAGTTCAGTTTCAGCTACAATCAGTTCAATTCAGTAAATGTGAACAGGCTCTTAGCCTAAGAAGAAAAACTCAGAGTTGGTGATTAAGTACTCGAATAAATACATGACATATAGTCAATGACTAGTTTATCAAACACTCATATTTTAACTATCTACCTTCAAATATACTCCATAATTTAATCAAATAGTTAATTTTTATAATTACATATTTAGATGTTGACGAATAAGGTTTTTTATTTTTTGAAAAATTGACGAATAAGGTTTTAGTAGAATGCATTTTTCTTGGTAATTTTTTTTTTCAAAAGGCTCCTTTCCCATTATTTATGATGAAAAGAAAAAGACAGTGTCAAGAAAAAGTGAAAAAAAGACCAACTGATGTAGACAAATTTAAAAGCTAGGTGTGAAGGTGTCCCATTCATACAACTATCAAGAGTGCGATTTGTTCAACTATCTGGAATTTTTTACTTACAATCTACATCAATATATTTTTATCAAAGAGAGAATAAACGTGAATCCGACAATCAACAATCAAGTACGTGTTAATTTTGCATTCAAAATTTTAAAACGTGTTAATGCCATATCTGAGATTAGAGCTATTTTAACACGATTAGTAGTACTTTTATTATTATTATTGACGGATTAGTTGTGGAATGTAGCTTAGGCATAATACAAAGTACAATAAGGATATTATTATCTACTGGTATTAGTGAAAATCCGCTGTCAAAGTAAAGATTAGAAACCAACTCCCTACGTGGAGGCATATATATATATATCTGCTCCTCTAGTCCTCCTAGTCTCCCACCACTTCACTTGTTACATGGAAAGATTAAAAATAGACAAACATTTTAAAAAAAACCTACCACGCTAGAGATACTTAAAGGTGGGAATTTCTCTATCCTTCCACCAAACAGACTAACACTTAAAAAGCTAACTAGCTAACATCAGCTCAATCGGGTTGACTTTTGAAGGATTTATGGTCCGATTTGGCCTTGACCTTCTTTTTTATCTATTCAACTAACAATTTTTTTTTTCATAGCAATTTTCAACTAAAAGTTATTTTTTTTTTTAAATTTTTTTTGAAAGATTCAACTAAAAGTTTTTAAAATCAACTAAATAATACTTTCCACGTATAAGTTTGAATTCTATACTAAACATACAATTTGTACTAGTGTTATGTTTGGAATTTATGCAATACATACATGGACTAAGGGCATGTTCTCATTGACTGAACTCAGCTGAACTGAACTGAATTGAACACAGCTGAACTGAACTGAACTGAAATGAATATTTTATAAGAGAAGGAAATTAGGAGCTGAACTGAACTAAACTAAACTAAACTGAATTGAGCTGAACTGAACTGAATTTCAACGTAAGAGAATAGGCCCTAAGTCATTAAGTATGTACTCTAGCTTATTACCCAGAAAAAAAAAAAGTATATATTCTAAGGCCCCGTTCTCTTCACCTTAATTTTGTTGAACTGAAATTAATTTTACTGAACTGAAATTATTTTTGCTGAACTTAAATAAATTTTACTGAACTTAAATTAAATTTACTGAACTTAAATTATTTTTGTTGAACTAAATTATTTTTGCTGAACTAAAATTATTTTTACTGATTTTCTATTTTAAGAAAACCGAATTTTACTAAACTGAACTTATTTTTACTGAACTGAAATTATTTTTACTGAACTGAAATTAATTTTACTGAACTGAACTTATTTTTACTTTACTGAAATTATTTTTACTTAATATTATTTTTTTAAGGTGTAGAGAACAGGGCCTAAGTATATTAATTCTTATAAATGAGAATTCATAGTGACTTTTAAGGTTTATTTAGGGTTTGTTCACATTTACTTAATTTCAGTTCAGTTCAGCTCCAATTAGTTCAGTTCAGTTCCATTCACTTCAGCTTCTAATTTCCCTCTCTCATAAAATATTCATTTCAGTTCCAATCAATTCAGTTCATCTCTAATCAATTCAGTTCAGTTTAGTAAATGTAAACAAACCTTTAGACCAACAAAAATGCAATAGGGGCAACACTTAAGGGCTTGAGGGATAATTTAGTAAATTGTAGATGAAATGTATGTCCATTTATATGCTTAAAAAAATGAACAATTATTTAGTCAAAGTAAAAAAGATATAGTAGAATTCTTGCAAAAAAAAAAAAAAAAAAGATATAGAAAATATTACTTACTAAGCTACTAAGTTACATTATGCGTAGTATTTTTGTAAAAATATATTTAGATTAATTAAAAATTATAATAGTACGGAGTACTCTGTATGAAGAAAAATAAATTTACATTTTTGGTGATTAGATATTTTGGGTCAATATTTTAGTACTACGTATAAAAAAAGTAAATAAATATTTACAGTACTCGGTAGAATAATCGATCAGTTAGTTCCATGAATCATACCGTAATTAGTTACAGCCAGACATTATACTTTAATTCAGTGAAATCAAGACAAATTAGTTCCTTGAATCTTAATTAGTTACAGCCAGACATTATACTTTTATTCAATGAAATCAAATAAGTTTTCTATCCAAATCACTGATCAATCTTATAAAATCAATTTCAATCAATTAAAATCATTTTCATCTAGTAATAAATCAACTCATTTGGTATTCCATGAAGAGAACACAGCTTTATTTAGGCATGGCCAGATTTATTCATGTTAATAGTGTATCTGCACACAATGTAGCACACCGTTCTTCAATTTCATACATGAGATTTATAATTATTACTAGTACTAATAAGCACATAAATTAATAAATATTTCGTGTATGGCCCCGTATACTTCACCTTATTTTTACTAAAGTGAAATTATTTTTACTGAACTGAAATACTTTTACTGAATCTCTATTATATTTCTTATTTATGTTATTTTTTTTAAGGTGAATTGGACAGGACTTATAATAGGAATTTTTCAAAATTAATAAAATTAAATTGATGAATTTTATAATTAAAGTTCCTTTAGGTTCATCATTCACCTATTTAATCCTTTTTTTCATATGGTTATTTGACAATGAAGCTACCAAAATATATTTCGTATACATATTTATTTTTGCAACGAAAAACCTTAGAGATGAGTATTAATTAATTAGCTGTATAACATATATTTGGACACAAATCATTCAAGGACGACCAAGGTTCTCAAATCAAGCAAATTATACAATATAATCAACTAATGATCTTATCCATATAAGTTTTGATATGATATCAAAGAGTTTTGTCATTTGTGGAAAGAACCAAGCGATTCCATATCATAAATATTTTTTATAATATTCTTAGAAATTATAATGGCAATAATAATAATGGACGTACATATTATGATCATTTTCCATATTTACCTTGACTACTTTCCATGCATAATTTTATCTAACCCCTATAAATATAAATCTTGTAATAAACCAAAACAAACCATTCCATCTTCCTCTCTAAATTTCTTCAACTATGGCAAAAATTCACATTCTTTTACTATCATTATTTCTTACTAGCCTAATCTCAATTTCTCCTACTCTAGGAGCCCTTAAACAAGGTTTTACAACCGATCTTATACACCGTGATTCCCCATTGTCTCCATTATACAACCCTTCTCTAGACAAATGGGAACGTGTAAGGAATTCCATACAACGTTCGTTCTCTCGAGTAAGCCGATATAGCCTATCATCATCGGTGTCTCCTAACGATGTTGCTTCCCAAGTGAAGCCTGCTAGAGGGGAGTATCTCATGGATGTGTACTTAGGTACTCCACCCGTTAAACAACTTGGGATAGTTGATACCGGAAGTGACCTTATTTGGACACAATGCCAACCTTGTACTCAATGTTTTAAACAAAAGCTTCCCATTTTTAACCCTAGAAGGTCCACCACGTACAGAGTCCAAAGTTGCGAGTCTAAAGCGTGCCAGGCTTTGGACCCTAACCAAGGCTCGTGCAGTAGTAGAGACACTTGTCAGTACACTTATACGTATGGAGACCAGTCTAGTACTTCTGGGGATGTGGCCGCGGAAACCTTGACTTTTAAGTCTGGGAATCGTGGTAACACATCCTCATTCCCTAGGATATCCTTTGGTTGTGGTACTGATAACTCTGGTACTTTTTCAGAAGAGGGTTCCGGTCTCATTGGGCTAGGGGGTGGGCCACTCTCATTGGTCTCCCAACTTGGCTCGTCGATTGGGGGTAAATTCTCCTATTGCCTAATCCCCTTAGGCGTCAAAGGGAACTTCACAAGTAAAATTAATTTTGGGACAACAGGAGAAGTGTCGGGACGTGGTGTTGTCTCTACACCCCTAGTCCAAAAGAGTCCCCAAACATTCTATTTCCTTACCTTAGAAGGAATAAGCGTTGGTAACGAAAGAATACCCTTCTCTAGTTCCAAACTTTCTCCTTCATCCACCAACGATTACGGAAGTGAAGAGGGTAACATAATAATCGACTCAGGTACCACATTGACCCTTTTGCCTCCAGAAACGTACAACGAATTATCCAATTCTGTGAAACGGGTTATACGAGGAAAACCCGTGTTGGATCCATCCGGGACATTGGACTTGTGCTACAAAGCTAGTAGATCCCTTAAAATTCCTAATTTGACAGCACACTTTACAGGGGCAGATGTACTGTTGACACCGGATAATACATTTGTTAATCTATCAGAAGATGTGGTGTGCTTTGCTTTTGTACCAGCACAAGACATTTCAATCTTTGGTAACGTAGCTCAAGCTAATTATTTGGTGGGATATGATCTTGAAGAAGGGACAGTCTCCTTTAAGCCTACTGACTGCACTAAGGGGCAGTAAACAAACACTTTCTATCTAGATTGTTAGTCGCTTCAATTTAAGTACTTATGTTATTTATTTTATTGCATTTTATTTTCCGTTGTCTTGTAAGATGAATTCATTCTTTCTTACTTGAATAAAAGAATGTGATTTGGTTGTAATTTATCTGTTTAATTAGATAAGCAAATAGTCTTTGTTTCGTCGAATACAGGTAGAAACTGCTCCAGGGGTATATATACCTCGGACCTCAGGGATATCAGCAAACCTTTTCTTACAATTATGTGCTTAACAAAATTGATGTGTGGAATGAATCACAATTAAAAAAATGTCATTCTTTTTCATACAAAACATTACTCCGTAGGAGCTATATCATAGCTAACTAGAATATGCATACTTCTAAATACAGACATACAGTAGAGAAGTACTGAAGTTTATAATCTTTTATAGCAACTGACTGAATTAAATGACAGC
This sequence comes from Chenopodium formosanum, assembly GCA_024500155.1. Taxonomy (NCBI): domain Eukaryota; kingdom Viridiplantae; phylum Streptophyta; class Magnoliopsida; order Caryophyllales; family Amaranthaceae; genus Chenopodium; species Chenopodium formosanum. The sequence goes on along the minus strand of CM044861.1, from coordinate 4,199,231 downwards.
AAAAAACATTCGAGCACCCAAAATGTAGGCACACTTCTAAATACAGTAGAGAAGTTCTGAAGTTTAAAAGTTTTACCAATAAATGACAGCAAAACATTCGAGCAGAGGCTCAGAGCAATGTATTATAGCTACAGCACAAACTAGCTGTAACTCTTTAAGAGCTTCAGCAAGTATAAATAGGCAACTCTCTATGAATCCATGGAAGAGAATGTGGCCACACTCCCCACTAAATGTTCGCCTTTAACCTTGAAAGAGATGACTAACAAGCTTCCCTTTTTTTTGAGGGGAACTCACAAGTTTCCCTTTAAAGATGAAGAAGATAATCTCAGATTTCAAGGATTGTCCTTTCTGAACTCTGAACTTGTATCAGCCTTGGATATTCATGAGATTTTCCAGATCCGTTAAATTCATCAAAACCCATTAACTAAAATCATACAAATAGATTTTTAAAAAAAAAAAAAACGTCTGTTGACCTATCAGCAATCTGCTGTGTCCCATGGAATAGGGGCGATTTACAAACACATAACAGTCAGCATTCATAGAGCTTAACATACCATTATGAACAGCATCTTCATGACCATGTAACAATGTATACTGTTCTTGAAATTCTTAGTTGGATGCATCACATCATGATAAGAAGCCTTCAATTGTTGCTAAAATTGGGAGAGACATCAGAAATATCATAGCAGAATAAAGATAACAGCGTAAATTTTTATACTTGTATGAACATTCAGATTCTCTTCTCATTCTCTCATAGAGTAGTACATTGTATCAAGTTACAACATAGCACATATTGTTACCACTGATAGGTACTTTGCTTCAACACAACACATATCTAGCTTAGGATAAATGTTTCAAAACCGCATCTTTGAAGATTTATCCAACTAACAACAAAAAATCATCCCTAAAGATGGGCATTCTCCTTGCATGATCTACTATTTATCACCCTTTCAAATTTTAATACTCAAACAATTTAAGTCCTTGTGCAGTGCGAGCTAATCAGAACAGTAACCTAGTCTATACACTCGAATACTGCAGCCTCGAGTATGGTATAAATTAAGAAAACTGAAACCTCATCAAAAGCCTAACAGATGGGAGTTTCTCTCCCTTCCTATCAAAAAGTCGAATTGATCTAATTCCGGTTTTCAGCTCTGATATTGGCAAACACGTTTGCCCTCCGAAATCATCCTTCTCTGACATGTCAAAATCTCTTACTTCAATTTGAAGCAGAGCCAACTCTGGGACGGTTAATGGAAATGTGAACTCCTGATCCCACACAGGTGCCCAATCATCTTCTATGACTTTCGTTTTCTGTTTGGCATAATCTGCTGGAACTCCCAATATGCGAAACTGCTCACATAATAAATAAAACTCTGCCAATCAGTTTCAGATTGACTTCTTCAGGCAACATGACACAAATTAAAGTATCAAGAAAAAGCATTCCTTTTAGGTTGGTGGAGCCTTCAAAGAATCAACATTACAGGATTTTAATCAAATCGCCCTCAAGAGGGGAATTTTGCATTTATAATTTTATAATATCCTTCTAAAACAATTTCCATTATATAAATGATACTTTATAACTACCAAAATTAGAACAATATTTGAATACAAAATATGTTATATGTAGTAGCTCTACTAGTGAATTAAGTATCAGCCTAGGAAATATTCAAGTTAGTAGCATCTGCTATAAATAAGACCTCTGAACAGATCAGTGATTAGCAATTTAATCATCATATGAACTTTTTCATACAGACTGCTAAAGACCAAAACAGGACATATTCAGTAACCAGGGATTGAAGTGAGGAAAAATCAATTCATTGTACTCAAACTAAAAACTATACTATAATAGACTTCATGAATACAGGCCATGGAATTAAAGTGGACTAACCTTCACATAAAAATCTGGTGGAGAAAAAGTATCGAAGTGAGTTTTACTAAAATCCAAGCGCCATCCATCGCCCAAGTATGCCCTAACCTGCAAGTGTCACACAGAGTTCAGCTGAAGAACAGTAGTAGCTTAGCGAGAACCATAATAAAAAATATCGGTTATCAGCTGACCTTCAAGGTCTTCTTCACTTCTAACGGGGCCTTTGGATCAAATATCTCACCATTTGGACCTTTTTTCATCAGAAAATCAGGTTTTTTGACAAAACCACAGCCACCATTAGATCGAAACATCCCTTGCATCAACCAAAGAGATTTACCATATCCCTGCATTTCAAAGGAATATTAAATCCATTGACTCCATCAAATAAAAGATAGAAAACCAAGAAGAAAAAAATCATATCTATGAGAACAATAAAAAACTGAACATCAAATCAGATATAAAACATAAAAAGGACACTGAATCAAAGTTACCAAACAGAGGATCAATGCTAGGATAAAGCATACAGAAACATGCTTTTATTTCCTCAGATTGAGCACACACACAACACGCATTCTAAATCGGCAAAATTAATCAAACTAGCTCAATAGCAAGTTACACTTGTTTGCCTCAAACAGGAAAAGAAAAAGAAAAAAAAATAAATAAATAAAAGGCATCATTTGAGCTACCTGCATGTTAAAAGCAACCATTTGAGCCCCATGCATCCAACCAACCAATGGCTCATAGTTTGAAGATCTAATACGCGTTCCCTTGGGATAAATCCTAAGAAAGTTTCTCTGCGTGAACCTACAATTTTGAAGCAGCAAGAATGGCTATCAGTGAGTCTAACAGAAATAATGCAGCAGAAATTGCTGCTGTGAGAGAGCAGTGTAAATCAAGACAATACCCACTCACCTCACAACATCAGGTCCATAATTTAATGCTGCCCTTTCAAGAGCCTGTTCACTCAAACTAAGACGTTTAACTTTATCTAAACCATTTCTAAGTGCTTCTCTCAAGCCATTCTTTGGTTTACCCGCATGAATAGCAATCAGACGCTTGTATTGTGGTGCAACCAACTGACCAGATTTACCATCAGACGCAGCATCACTGTCTTCATCATCTTGATCACTTTCACTATCACCGTGGGTACTGTTGGGTTGTGTATCATCTCCAGATGAAGCTGGTGAGGCATTCCCCTTATCTTTGCTTTGTTTGGCCTCAAGGTATTCTTTTGGTGGCTTAGTTGAAAGAAGTATTCTGAACTTCAACTCTTCCGGTGAAGGAAAATGTTCTAAGTGTTGACACTCCGGACAGTACAGCATCTCCCCAAATATTTCAGTCACCATCTAAAGGAACAACTATTATGTCACAAGATAAAAGAAAAACAAAAGGCACAGAAGACATAGTTTGATGCAGGGGGTAAAAATAAATAAAAAAATAAAGAGTTCAAGGAAAACTACCTTTGCAACTTTAGCTTGAAGGTCAGGAGTGAGGTGGTCTTCTAATGTTATTATCAAGGGATATGAAGATGCTGCAAAAGCATGTTCTTTTATAGACTGCAAACATTTGATGAGTGACACTGGAGTTGTAAAGGTCCTACAAATGAAGAGAAACTTCAGGTGTTAAGATTTTAAAAGGGCTAAAGAAACACAAGTAAGGTATGCTCAAAGAAGTTCACACACCTTCCATGAAGAACATTGATATCGTCTTTTGCTGAATTGGGCCAAATATCAAGTTCAATCACCCTGACTCCTCTCTGCAATGCCTTTATTATTGGTACATCACTGCAGTCGCTGCTGAGTTGATTCCCCGTTAAGTAAGAATTATGACCCGTGAATATGAAATAATGTTGCATTGGAGCAGTCATGTCATGATGCACCTGTGAAAAAATAACAATAAACATGCATTATGTCAAGAGAAGACTACATGTTCCCCGCAGGAGATCATTCATGAAATCAAGTGTCATAAAATATAGTCACGTTAAACTGTGGCAATCATCAATTCAGCACATAACAAGTCCAGTTCACTAGTACATGCTAAAACATTGTCTTCAAAAATTGCTTATTACCTATAATTGAAGCAGCAGCTTGCATACTTGCTCAGGAAATTCAGATTTCTTAATAGTTAGAATTGCCTATATTGTGTAAGGGTCCATAACATACCTACTTAGCTACAAATAAAATCCAGTTTCATCAAATGCTAAAAGTTACAACTTCAGCAGTAACTCCAGTAAAGTATAGTCAGGACCAGGTATATACTATATTCACATAGATGTTCCTCTAATCTGAAAACTCCCTAAAATTGACTCGATGTACTGCCAAAGTAACACCTACACTTCATCAATACAACAAACTACCATTTCTATTTCTATCAGATCAACCCACTTTATTTGCTTGTGAGACTTCAAAATTAAACTCAGAACCCTGAAAAGAAGCACAAAAGCATCTATAACGGCCCGAATCAAGAACAACAGATTCCAAGCACCCAGCTTTCGCCTTGTGACGTTGAAGCTAGCATTGACAGCATAACCAAAATGGATTTTGATTTCAACCTATATACCTTCACACCTATTTGGGCCATTTCTCCTACAAAACTCCAAATCATATATAGTAATCTTCCCTAAAGTCAAAAGTACCTAAAGTTACAAACTATTCCATTAAACACCAGAATTACTACCAATTTTTATCCATAATTACCCCACATACATTTCCCCACAAAACCTCCAATCACAAAATTCACCCTTCAGTCAAAAATTACTACCTTTACACAAAAATTATCATCCAAATCTCCACCAAACTCCTAATTCACCTTTCCAATCACATTTTAACATACAGACAACTGATGATCAGTTGACATTCCTAAAAAAGAAATACAACAAACTTATTCTGTTCCTCTATTCCAAAACCCAAACTAAAATCCTCAAAAAAAACCCTTTCATATTCACAAATTACCCTAATCAAATAATCCCGTCTACATCATTTACCCTTTGCGACTCTCTATACACCCGTATAAACGGATACCCACCCGAATAAGCCAATTAGCCAATACCCAGTTTATATAACTCTTTATTTACCCAATCCAATCCAATCCAATCCGATCATATTTACAAAATAATTTTTTTTTATTTTTTTTAAAAAAAAGCAAAATTACCTGGGAATTAAGAGGAGAATTAAGATCATCAGAAAAGAGAAAAAAGAAGAAATCATCAAGAGTCAACCCTTGGCGCGTAAACTTGCTAAGATGTCGTCGACGTCGTAAAATGTCGTCAAGAAGACGAGTAGCGTCGGCCTCCGTTGAATCCTCCGCCTGAAAATCGACCAGAAAACGGTGGAGTTGCGCCGCATTCATGTGGGTCCCTTTTTGGGAGTAGATTGTAAAAGCTTCAACAAGATCAAATGGTGGTTGAATGTCATTGATCTTAAACTTTCTATTGAAACACATAAACATCTTGTAATTATGATGGGTACTACTACTCCCCATTTTTATTTTATTTTTCCAAATAATAATTTTAATTTGTTAAAAAAGTATGATTGAATTTGTGAAATGGATCAGATTAAATTGAGAAATGAATGAAAAAATGTATGTATTTGAAGGGTTTAAATCGAAAAAAAAAAAATGGAGATTTATGGAGGTAAGAAAGTGGGAAAGAAAGAATGGAGATTTTAAAGTTGTTTGTCTTTGTATGTTATTTGATTTGATTTTTGATTGGTGAGAAAATAAATAAATAAATGTAAGTTGGAAATTAAAGAAATAATAGTGAGTGTTGTCCTTATCTGAAATCTGAAAATTAATAAAACTGTTGGTGTTGACCGTTAAATATAGCAGTTATCATTAACACGGCTTCGTTACGTTTTCCCGCTGCTTCGGCTGCTCAACTTTGATTTTTCTTTTTTTTTTTTTTTTTGGATGTATGCTAATTTTCTTTTTTGATAGATTGTGCAAAAGTGTAAAATGGTTAAGAATAATGATGGAGGAATTATATTTGCATTTCACTTTTAAAATATCTAGTCGGTCACCGCAAATCGAGCTGATGTATAAGAAGTTTAAAATTAATAATATCATTCTTTTTAAAAATAAATAAGAAAACTGGAAGAACTGTTTTAAAAAGAAATTGGAAATAACATTTAATAGGCCAAAGTAAAATATATATAGAGCATATATACGAAGTATATCAATAGATAAAGGATTTCACAATGAGTAAAAAAACCTATTCCGCATTGACTTTTACTTCATAAAAATATAATTGATCATACGACTGTGTAATCTTGAGTTTAAATTATTAAATAATTTAACCATTATCATATAATTTTAACATTAATAAAAATACACATATAATGATGTAAATATGTAATGATCTAAGATATTGCCTGGATCCAATAATTAGTTTGATTATTCCCTCCATGTTTTTTAAGTGACACACTTTTCATTTCCAGTTGTGTTTTTTTTAAGTAACACACTTGTTCTTTTAGAAATTCCTTACATTTTAATAATATATCTTCACCCCCACAATCCCTTGCTTTATCATTTTTCACCCTTTTTATGGTCCCCACTTCCTCTCACATTCTTTTACTTTACTCCCTCCGTCCCTTTATTGTATGCCTATTTCTCATTTTGCACGGGAATTAAGAAAGTTACAGATTCCTTAAAACTAAAAATTGGGAGTACAAATATGCATGTGGGGTTAGAGAGAGAAAGAAAAAGGTGGTTGAGAATTAGGAGAGAGAAAGTATTGGGAATTGATATAAAGTACAAAAAAGAAAAACAAAAATGATAACAACTCATCAAAACAAGAATAATATTGGCAAAAAGTACAACCTATAAATAGAAACAGACATTTAATTTTAGTCACCCAAAAAAGAATACAGGCATGTAATAAAGGGACATAGGGAGTATTATTTTTCACTCCTCCAAGTCTCCAACCTACCCCACTAACATCTTATTTTATTAAAGTCAATAAAATCTTCTAAAACTCTGTGTCGGTCAGTTAATTTTGTTCCTTGGGCATGGGCCATCAAGTAGTGTATGTCGGATGTCACCCATATTATCATTGGACATGTGGCAAAATAAGGGCAACTCCTCTGACAAATATCGACATAATATATGTCGCTACCAACCCACCACTCTTCAGTCTTCTTCCCTCACCAATTATAATTGATAAATACTCCATATTCCATTAATTAAAAAAGAAAAGTATATGACTTATATAATATTTATTTCATGGGATGAATAAATTAATTTTAGTTTATGTGAATTTAATACACTACACGTACGATTATAAAATTGATGAGAGTAGAATTATTTGCTGGCTATGACAAAAGGATGATTAAAGCTAATTACATGGATTTAAATAATACGAGTACTAATCACCTCAAATAAAGCTGATGAGTGATGAAGACCATTTCTTAATCTCATAGACGTGTGTGTTAAGATTTAAGAGGGATACAACAACTTTCCAACTATTAAAGATGCTTCTAATGTGAACGTTTCACATACTTGCCACCATCTAAATTTCTCTCTTTTCAGCTATTGACATAAGCTAAGTAGCTAACCACCCTTCAAACTTATCATTGATCGATCTCCTAACGACATATTTTACAAGTTGTAATAATAAATACTTCGTATATTATATAGTAGCTACATATTTTAAGACTTTTAGTAGACGATTATAAAAAAGACGATAATTTATCCTTTTTACATATAATTTAAGTTGAAGTTATTGTATTTTCATAAATTATATCAAGGTGACTTAGTATATATGTTTATTTTATATTATTTTATTTAATTAAACTCTAAGATGTTTAAATTACATTAACTAAAGTGGACGTAACTCACTCCTAATCTTCTCCTTAATTTCACTTTTTCTTTGCTACTAGTTACAGTAATACAAGTATAATGTAATCTTTACCATGGCTTATTGTTAATGACGAAAACATCTTTATCTCTTTGGGAATTATACCCATAAACAACATAATGACAAAGAAGTAGATCAAATTCAGACAAAGCTATCAAAAATCTTCTAATTTGGAACTACATGCCTACGTTCAAAGAAATCTATCACGATACGATAGGACAGACAAATATAATGAAAGCTTAGAAGAGAAAATGTTAGTGCTTGAGCAAATTGTGTAACTTATACATGAACACACAATAAACTTAACTTGCACTAATTACTTGATCCACACAAGACTAAATATAACAGTATCTTAAATAGTGTCCATTTGAAAATTTATGTCAACGATCAAGTATTGCTGTATGGATCATAACATAAACACTCATTCTTAACTCTTTTGATAACTTGTATTATTATACAAGCATGAATCCAGTGACCAATAACCCCGTTGTTCAAATAATCAAGGGAAAAATTGCAATAAACCAACCCCACTTACCCTAGTATAAGATTGCTCTACCTATCAACAAAACCCAATAAACTCTTTAGGGGAGTAAATATCCACTCAAAATTGATATACTACGTAGTTATCAAATCTATATCTATACTTAGTATTTTAAAACACAAACCACAAAATTTCATAGGACACATGACATCGCAAGTCACTCAATACCGCCATACGACACATGTCACTCAACATTGGGTAGAAAAGCGGGCCTTATTATTCAATAGAAAAACGGGCCTGATCCAAAGAGTCCGCTAATCAGTAAACAGTGATCTGATCTCAATCTCCCACCAAAAAAGGAAATCTTTCTGAGAACATCTCCAAAAGAGGAAATCAAAGTGAGCTCACAAATATGGCGATTTCCAAGCGGATTATATTTCCTGCTCTACTATGGCTTCTCGCTCTCTTTGGATTCTTACTTCTTATTCTGGTATCTCTCATTATCTTTTTCCAGTTTTTTGTGTGTTTAATTTCATTCTAAACGGAGTAGTATATAATTTCATGTTTTTCCAGCTTCAATCTCTGAATTTATTAGTGTTTTTTCTTGATTTAAGCTGATGAATTTCATCATTTCAAATCCAATTTCTATTTGATTCAAGAAAATTTACAAAAAAGTTGTGAATTTGTAATTTAAAATTCCAATTAATGCTACATTTTGGATTGAACTAATTGCAGAATCATTTAAGTGATCCTGGGTCACCTCAATTGCAAAAAACTAGCGATCCGCTAGTAAAAAGTGAGGTTTTAGGGACTAATAATGAGGTGAGCATATAGTTTGTGTTTGATTTGGTATCACCCTTTTGAGTTATTAGGGTTTTTTATTGCAATTTTACATGTTATCTAGTCAATTGGTGTTTATTTGATTGGAAAGTATGTGTTTTAGGGGAAGGCGTCAGATGGTGGACTGAAAGAAGTAACTCACCGGGTTTTCTTTGATGTCGAAATCGATGGGAAGTTTGCTGGTATGTGCTTGTTTTAACATATACACTAGTGTGTGGCCCAGGCGATGCCCCGGGTTGCTAGTTTGTATTTGTTGGTTTCGAGTTTAAGTGTTGCTATAAACATTTTTTAATTGCCAAACTCAATCATTACATAATGGAAACAAATAGTATAATATAATACCAATTAACTTATCTAAGTCAACCATAATTTTGTTGGATAAAAAAACACAAGTAATAAATGGCTAAGATGGTAAGACTTGTAACTTAAGACTTGTTGGTCTTGAGTTCAAGTCTTGTTAAAAGCATTTTTCATGTGGCACATATTGTTGACATGTCAAACATAAAAAAGGTGACACGTGGAACATATTCTGTTTTAGGAACGCTTTTTAATATATAAGTATAGATTTGAGAATTGTTTAAATGATTGATGAGGTTAAGAGGTGTTTTGTGAGATATGTAGGGACTGGTAAAAAAAATATAAAAATTAACAAAGAAAAAGAGGTTCGGGTTATTATTGCATTAGAACTTTATAATGTTTGCTCGCGATCAAAATAGCGTAGCAAGAGATTTTGTTTGTAAGGTATCAATTTTGTCTGCAAGTATTTGCTGGAAGTGTTGATTTTTGCTGAAAAATTAGCAATCTAGCGTATAGTGTTATTATGTTGCAAAATAATTCACAGTCCTGACAGTTCATATAGCATAGTTTCCTGTCACGGCCTGCATTTTATTATCACTTACTTTTGCGTGGTATCATGGTATGGTTGGCTTGAGGTATATGTTACCTGTACGCATAATTTGCATGACAAACATTTTTACTTATTTCCATGTGGATACATGGATTAGTATTGACAAAGGGCAAGCCGTAGCCATCTTACTTGACAACTCTAGATCAAAACTGAGAGGTCTGTAGTTTGAGAAGACATATAAGAACTTTGCTTGTGTCATTTTCACAATTAAAGCATGTCAAGGCATGGTTAGATGCATCATTTTAGGAATGATGACACCTTTTCTACGAAACTCTATTATTGCTGAAATAGCTAAAATGGCCACAGGCCCACATTTGATGGTTTGAATGGGATTGCTGTAAATTTTGGCTTATTCAATTATTTTGCTATACTTTTCGCTACTTGTTTGTAATCTTTGTAGCAAATTTACATGTGTAAATGCCTATATAAATTGAAGTCTTGTTAAAGAGGCCTCCTCCCTATTAAGCCTGCATATATCGACACTTGGGCAGTATATTGCACAGTTAATTAGTTATATGACAGGGACCCCTCGACTCTGCAACGAGCCTTGATAAGGCTTTAATGCTCAGTATATCGTACCTTTATAATATCTGCATAAGATAGGAACATCTGCACTAGATGGCAGATTTAGTTATGCTTCAACATGCGTGATGTGGGATTTTACCTAGCTGGAAGCATTAATGACTGTATAGTTTGAATTATTCAATCTAGACCTGGTTTTTCCATAGTATGGATGTTCTTCTATTCACCTGTTTATTGTTTTAGTTTCTGGATGGGGGATGGGTCATTGGTGGAGATTGGGGGGGGGGGGGTGGGGAATGTAGGAGACATAAAGTTAAAGTCTTTCCTACTTAACTTCAGTACTGTTAGCTATGGGGAATAAATTGAACTCATCTTCCTTTACCTAAGTTAGTGTATGTTCTTCATATCAAACTGAAGGATTAGAGTCTTCATAACATTTTTAAGCAAAATGATGTTGCTTTGATATTTGCTGGCATAGAGACATAGAGTTAATATCAGATACTGTCTAAATCTTTATCATATATAGATCAAGGTGGCTCATTAATGAATTTTATTCAATACACATTTAGATTTCCTAAGAGCATTCCCAAATCAATAATCTCCACTGTTTTATAATCTGGAACTGTGTCATTGAAATTTCCATTATGTGAAGGGAATCTGATTATTATTTTTGTATTTTTCAGGACGAATTGTTATGGGCCTTTTTGGAAAAACAGTCCCCAGAACTGTAGGTACAGTCCTTCAATTTACTTAAATGCTCCATGTTTAATAACTGCACTGGAAAATCATTCAGTGCTGTTTTAAGATCTTTTTAACTGATGGGAAAATCTATCTTCTTGCAGAGAATTTTCGAGCACTATGCACGGGTAGCCATGTAACTTTTGCTCCCTTTCTTTTAGTTTTTGCCTCTATTCATGGATTTAATTGCTGCAATGAGTATCCACAAATTTCCAGCTATATCTAATTTTCTTACTTCTTTTGAAGAGAATGATCTTCAAAAATATTAAGACTTTGTGGCTTCTGGCTAGTGTTCTTCTTTTTGCATTTTTTACCCAGATGATGAACTCGTCTTGTACATGGGTTTCTTGTGATGGCAATGACTGAGAGTAATTGGCTGTATATTGTCATGAAATCCACATGCACAGGATATGGGGAATAATATGGAGAGTCAACCATGTTTTACAACGTTTTCATGAAAGTTTGCATTTCTTGCTGGTATAAATGATAGTATGAGCTAAACTTTACATTATTGGTAATGGATTATATTAAATTAACTAGAGCTGAGGTGACTGACTGAACTGGATCAGAATAGCTTTGTTCCAACATTGAATATTTATGACTTAGTATATCACTTATTATTGCAGGAGAAAAAGGAATTGGAAACAATGGGAAACCTCTGCACTTTAAAGGAAGCAAGTTTCACCGGATCATTCCAAATTTTATGATTCAGGGTGGTGATTTCACTGTTGGTGATGGCCGCGGTGGAGAGTCTATATATGGTGAGAGGTTTGCAGATGAGAACTTCAAACTGAAACACACTAGTCCAGGTAGCATAAATTATCACACATGTTCATATAATACTGAATTGTTTTTTGTATGGGGCAACATGTTTATTTTAATTTATCTATATTTTGCACTATGAGAATGCACCAGAGAAGCTAGCTTAAAGTTTCATGTGGCTAGCTTTTACCTTTTCTTTTGTGCAAAACTTAGCCTTAATGTGATAAATTGTTCAAGAGTAGTTATCTTTCTGAGGAAGTGGGTATTCCATGGGCACATGCCTTGACAAACTAGCTCCACTGCTACTAAACCGTAATGCTTCTATTAATGATTATAGTATTATATTGCAAGAATATGATCTGCAATTGTTTGCATAGCGCTTAATCTCTCATAGTTGAAAAAATCTTATTGTTGCTTACTTTGGCCAGGACTTCTTTCAATGGCAAATGCTGGACCAGATACCAATGGATCACAGTTCTTTATTACAACAGTTAAAACAAACTGGTAAGTTGCTTAAGTTTTGGTTTCTATTATATGTTTTTATGTTTATAAAACGGTGAGAGAAGGGGGGTGGAGGGCAGTTGGAATTGAGACTTTCATGGTCCTTTCTCTGAGAATTTTTTGTTTCTTATCAAAATCCAGAACTTAGCTTGGCAGCCATCCAGAACTATTATTGCATAATGCATATTCTTCGCCATTCAATATTTTTTGTGGATGCCACAACCCAGGTTCTGCCAAGTGGTCATCTAATTCACATTTTGTTAATTTTGCTATTAATCTAGTTCAATTAAGATTATGACTAATATTAACGGGAAAACACTAAATTTACACAATGCTTTGATACTTAAACTAATTATGACATGAGAGTGGAAAATAATTTACAAAAAACGTTAACGTCTAGGAGCAGAATTATGATGCCAAGGCCAAATCACCAAAAACCCAACCAAAATAGACTTTTTCCCTGGCACAGTAACACCTGTCACATTGTGCTAAATTTGTCCCAAGCTGCATGTCGACATGATTCTCTTTCAGCTTTAGATGAGGTTGTGTTGGTTTGTGGAGCTTTTGGTAGAGATATTAGACAAGTGGGAGTGTGGGACTCAGTTCTAATAAACCTTGATGCATGCTTCAGCTAAGGTTGTAATAATTTTTCCATTTGTGGTTGCACATTCAAGGTTGGACGGGAAGCACGTTGTGTTTGGTGAAGTGTTGTCGGGAATGGATATCGTCCACAAGATTGAGGCACGTGGTACACAAAATGGGATACCAAGAGGCAAAGTTGTCATATCAAATTCCGGTGAAATAAAATCATCATCGTCTTGAGTACAGAAGACATTGCACATCTTCACCCAGTAGCCCTTGGAAGCTGCCACCAGTGAGATACAGCAGACTTTTGATATTTCTTGGACGAACATATACTAGCATCTTGTACAATGTTGACATTATTGTAATTCCGGCATAATATGCCACTTACCATATCAATAACTTTTTTTGCTGAATTGCAACATCCGGCACTTTCAATGCATTCATCTATATTCTGAAAGCTATGCAGATCATGTAATGGCATAAATACATAATAACTGTACACGGAGTCTTATAAAACTATCATATTTTTTCATGACGGGTTTATTAAGTTGTTGGGGGTTAGTGTAGGTGTTTGGGCAATTAGCTGTTGAATTCGTTAATACTCCATAGTTTTTCAGTAAAAAAAGATGAGTACATTCTATGTGGCTAAAATTTCAGGTAAACCGTGGAGCGGTGGGTATTCTTAACTCATAAGGGTGTCCCAATAGGCCAATACTCCCAAGTCCCAAATGGTTTAGAGATACCTCGACCATTGAGTGGTTGTTATGAGGTGCCACTGGCCGGCTGGCCGCCAACGTTGCTAGAGGCTGACGAAAACTCTAGGAAGATTAGCTTCCCTGGACTGCTAGATTGCTAGTTACTTACTTACCTGCGGGAATTAGTTGCACTGGGCCATGACAGTTTCATGTACTAGATTCGAGTCATTCAACTTGAAATGGGGAACATAACATGGTATTTTTCTTATCACCTATCATATCAAATCAATTGGTCAAAATAAAAATGTAGTTTATTCATAGTTGAAATCACACGCAATTTGCAACATTTATGTTATTTTCTCTTAATCTCTTTGCTTAGACTACTTATCCAAATATCCGTATTCTTCAATTAATGAAAGTGCTCATGCAAGAGGATTAGATGCTAGGGTACCATGCTGCACTTTTACCCCCACCTATGTCCTTTACAAAGATGCTTATTGCTTTTACCAAATCTTTTCACCTGTGTATGATCAAGTTTCATATAAAAATCCGTGATCTCTTCAAAATTCGTCAACTAGATTCCTATATTACACATTGAATACAATCAACTCGCTCCCTCACACACACGCGCCAAAAAATATCTCACTTCTGGTGTGTTGTGTAAGATATTTTGGAAATATCTCACTAAACTTCAACATATCCCATAAACGAGTTAGAGTTGAAATGTCTGCACATAACTTGACTACAAAAAAAAAATTTGGTTGGATTAAGAGATTTGCATCCTACTTGTGATCAACCGAGACATTAACTTGACTTGATACGATTTGTTTGTTATTTTTAACTACATACTAGATGGACTATAATCATGAATCATCTATATAAATCAAGACGTAGTGTTAACTAGATACTTTTCAGTAGCCTACAAGAGTACAAGATTAACATTCTAAGTTTCTAACAAATACAAGAAAGAGAATTGATCTCCTCGCAAAGCAAAGAAAAATAGCAAATAAAATCATGTTTTGTTAAGTGACTTGTTCAACTAGAAAGTCTAGAATCCAAGATAAAAAGTTGGTTCATTAAAGAGCACAAACAAAAGATCATGCTTAAGGTGCTCCATTTCATTTTCACTGGCATCAATTGGGACCAATTCAATACACAAGCAAATTCTAGCAGATTAGATATTCAAGAATCAAAATATAAATGCCCTTACCAAAATTGAAATTTTTCACAGGCAATGTTTCTGTTGGACTTTGTAGATGGGATGATCAATGAGACAATGAGGCAATGACTATTAGTCTTTGCATGAATATGGATAAATACAAATAAGCATGTAAACTTATAAGATTGTTGATAAAGAGAAAACACATTAATTTAGGAGTTTATGTGATGAGAAGATAGACAAGAGTGATAAAAAAAAATAAAAAATCGTATGTGTACTATGTGATGAAGATATAAATAGAGTGAGATCACATACAAGTAAGTTAACTTTGACTCTTTGATGATTGTTTGATGTAATAATATCCATCAACAAAAATGACTCGTTAGTTGGCACACGGGCACCACTGTGTACTGTCCAAATGACCAAACAAATGTGTAAATGGGTACACTGTACAAATTTTGATACATACCTACTAGATCATGCTATAATACTCTGTACAATATTTTGTTAATTGGTGCTCCATGTTACCACAAAAAAAAAAAAAAAAAAAAAAAAAAAAAAAAAAAAAAAAAAGGGTTCAAAATGTGTTCATCAAGTCATCATCACTTAATCGGTTTAAAATGTGTAATGTTTCACGTTGATTGCTTTTCTTAACCTATCATCAATCCTGGCTCCAGCTATCAAAAATAGACACATCAAGAGCTAGTTATCCAGATGTTTCAGAGTGCTAATCCTGATAATACACATTTCTAGAATTGACTAAGCATGAACAAATGGACAATTTCATGCCAATTATATTATCATCCAATCTATGAGTACACAATTTCTAACTTCATCCTTAATTATTTTCTGTTCAATGATTGATTTTTTTTTTATTGTTAATTAAATTCGTTTGATATTTAAATCATCTAATACTGTATTAAAGAGTATGTTACTTATTCGTTATCTAAATTATGGGATTTTTTTTTTCAAGAACTTAATAAAAATTCGGATTGAACCATCATGTATACGGAGTATAACCCTTCTTTCGAAAGCTTGAAATATATACATTAACCTTAGTTAAGAGATTTTTTACTCCATCCTAAATTAGATTAAACACGAACAAATATATTATAGAGTAATAAAGAAAGACAATATTTTTAAGTTTTAATAAAGCAAACCCATATAAAATTCATACCGATTCATTACCAATCAATGGTCATCCTTACATCACATAGCTTAAAATACTTTTTAGTACATAAAATTGAACAAAGGAGCCAAATTCCCCTCTTATTTTTTTTTGTTCCTTGAGATAACTAATTAGTAGCAATTAGTACCACTTATTAGTACTAATAAATCACACCAAGGCAGATAATCTTTTTTATATTTCTAAAAATCCCCCTTTACTCATTATTCCTCCTCCCATTACTACTTCCACCCTTTCCCCCACCTCCTTGCCGTTGCTGCTTCACCCTCCCGGTGAAATTCCCCGACAATTCGGAGTAAATCGACGCGACTTTCGTAATGTTCCCATTCAATTCCTGAATGATCGCCACATTCTTAACCATATTATCTGGCATCCTCGACTGATGGTTCTCGTTGGCCTGCTGGATCAGCATCCTGTTCCGGTCCAACACCGACTGCACCTGACTAAAACTGTCCGCAAACGCATTCCACGCCTCCGGATCCCTGCAACCCTCGCCGGAGAACTCATTTGCGGTTCTCCGGCGACGGTTGCCGGCGCCGCCAACAGACCCCATGTTCTGTTGGCGATCGCCGTCGTCTAAGCTCGAATCAGCTCTCGAGTAAGACATCTTGGTCAAACTTTATATTATATTTTTTATTAATATTTTTTTTTCAAGCTACCATTGGAGGCTACTTGGAGCTCTGGTTTGAGGAGAGAGACAGGGGTAGAAGAGGTTTATATAGAGGTGACTCATCAAATGAGGCGCGTGGAAAATGTGTTGAATAAAGGGTAAATTTGGAATTTCACACGTGCTGTGGGTGAGAGTAGGGGAGAGTAGTGGTGAAATATCCAAGGGTGGAGATATTTTTGTAATGAAAAAGTGCAAAAAGAGCAAAAGTGATTCTGCCACGTAAGATGGAGGGTGAGATGGTGAATACGGCGTCGTTTTGGGTATACTATGAATTGTAAATACCTTTTTGATAAGTTCTGGTTGAATAGTCTTATACTCTTATGGATAAAGTTTTTGGTGAACCTGAGAAAAATAATTGATGCACTAATAAATAAAAATAAAATATACAGGCTGGACTTTGAAATTGACATATCACATAAGTATATTGTATATTTATATTTAAAGAGTCATTATACGAGTAACATTTGTGTGCTTTTAATTTGTTTTATCATAGCCCTCGTCATTATTATTTAGGTAAATTTTTATGTTCAATTGGTTGTGTTAAGTACATGATGTAATTCCCTCAAAAAAAGTACATGATGTAATTAAACTAAAATTATAAAACGCGTATTTGTCTTTGCGTTGGTACCTTGTGTGCATATAACTATAAAATACTCCCTCCGTTTTTAAATACTTGTTCCATTTCTCTTAGACACACATGTCGATGCTAATCTTTGATCACTAATATCTTTAATTATCAATAAGTATAAATTCTAACAATTGAAAATTAATAATTTAATCTATCCATTGAGATGATTCCAACAAGTACCCACAAGACTATATTTTTTTCTTATGTATAAATCACAAACATTAATCAAAGTACTACGTAGGACAAATGAATAGTATAAAAAATAGAAATGGAGCAAGTATTTAAAAATGGAGGGAGTAATTTTGACTGTACCTTATAACAAATGCTTATTTAACGAACATTGTCCATAATTATATGATAATTATTTCATTAATGAGATGTTTTATGCTTCTTGTCATTTTGAAGTTTGAAATCCAATGATTTCTGTTGAAACTAATTGTTGCCCACTTGTGAGTGTCTCACATTGGAGAAAGAGGAGTGATACTTTTTAAGGTGGAGGAGTACCTCCTGCTAGTGCCAATTGGTTTTAGTACGGAAGCTCCAAAGTCCAAAGCCTTGTTTGTAAATCAAACTCTCCTCCTTGTTCGGGTTGCCTAGACCCATTTCACATTGTTTCGAAATTTAACAATTTCATTGAACTTTTAGTTACAATCTGATGAGGAGATTAAACTAAATTTTCCACACTTTAAAAAAAAGGTGTTTAAGATAATCAAAGGGTTTTTAAACGAGTACGCCCAGGTTACTCACGGTGAGTAACTTTGTTGTTACTCACATGTGCCACGTAGGTATCACACATACTGTGAAAAGGAGGGGCCCATCCCGTTAGTTAACTCCGTCTCCTCTAATCCTCAATTTCTTTCTTCCTCTAATTTCTTTCTTCCTTATTGTCCTGCACTCCTACCTCTTGATCTGAGTTCTGTTTCTCCCCAAGAATGCCTCAGTGTGTTCCTCGTTGTCCTGTAATTGCGAGTCGTTCCTAGGTACTTACCTGTAGATCTGCCGTAACTGATGCTCGAAATTAACTGTAGATCTGATTGACGTCTTTATCCAGGTAACATTCGCACTGAATTCTTTTTAATTGGTGTTGAATCGTTAAATTGGCGGGGTATTCTGAAATTTGGTCGGCGGGTTATTATCTTGTTGTTGATTCTAACATAATATGTTGTAATGTAGGTAATTACATAATTCTGTTTGTGTGCTTGTTTTTATGTGGTAATGAAGCTAATTGTTGAATTTTGCTTTCTTTTTTTTATGTGGTAATGAAGCTAATTGTTGAATTTTGCTTTTTTTTTTTTGTGGTAATGTAGCTAATTGTTGAATTCTGCTTGTTAATTTTGGTAATGTAATGTAGCTAATTGTTGAATTTTGCTTGTTAATTTTGGTAATGTAATGTAGCTAATTAATTATTGAATTTTGATGATGACTTCTTTCAATCAAGCGAAGTACAATTGCATATTGTGATTGTGTTGTGTTGAAATGTTTTAGCTGGCTATTGTGTGTTGAAATTACAGTCAAAAGTATAAATTACTGTGATGAATAAGTGTAATTTTTGCTGTTGCAATTAATTAGGACGTATATCGTTGCTGTGATGGCTGAGGAGGTAAGGTCATTGATTGAAATAGACTGTGATGAGGTTCTGGAAAAGGACGTAGAGGTAGGAGGTGAATGCGTTAAGGTTAGCACATTGATTGAAATAGATTGTGGTGAGGGTGTTGAGGATAATGACCCTGGAAGGGATGTAGAGGTAGTAGGGACACTTGATAAGGTCATTGAAATTGATTGTATTGAAGGTGATGATGTTATGGGAAAGGATGCAGAAGCAGGGGGGTGTGATCAGACAAGCACATTGATTGAAATAGACTGTGAAGATGATCAGGCTCCCAAAAATATGCACACCCCTTCCCCGGTACATCACTTGGAGAACATTGACAGAGCTGTCTCAATAAATAAGGCTGTGACTTTTGTTGAACCTCCAAAAGTTGGGATGGTGTTCTATGGTTGGGAGGAAATTGAGTTGTACTATAAATCCTATGCAGAGCAATGTGGGTTTGGAGTCAGTAGAGTGCAAACTGCATTTACCAATAACAAAGAGAAGAAAGAGATAAGAGGTATGACGTGGAAGTGTGAATGCTGGGGTCCACCAAATATGAGGGCAAAGCGGGAGGCGAAGAAAAGGGCAAAGTTAATGGAACTTGGAGGCAGTGTTGGGAACTTGGAGGATGAACTTGCAAGGGGCAAAAGAAAATCAAAAAAATGTTTTTGCCAAGCTAGGGTTTATGGGAGTGTTAATAGGGAAGGGCTTTGGGTTTTAATAACCGTTGAGTTGGAGCATACTCATGTTTTGTACCTCGCTATGGCTAACCTAGTTAAAGAGTATCGCATGAAGAAAATGACTAAAACCGTTCGCAAGAGATTGCTTAATTTTTTTGAAGTTGGAGTACCTGTGACACAAATACGTGGGTGTTTGGGGACGGAGAATCCAAACTTGCCTAACGTGAAGGATATGCAACATGAGGTTTATAAGAAAAGACGGTTGAAGATGGTCGGAGGAGATGCTAAAGCCATGATGGATTACTTTGATTACATGCAAGCGGACAATCACAAATTTTTCCATACCCATAGGTTGGATGAAAAAGGGCGTTTGAAGGATGTGCTATGGGTTGATGCGAGGAGTATTGTAGCTTATGAAGATTTTGGAGAGGTGGTGTGTTTCGATGCCACATATCTCACTAATCAGTATCAGCTCCCATTTGTTAATTTTGTAGGAGTAAATCATCACGGTCATTCACTCTTATTAGGTTGTGCTCTTGTATCGCGTGAAGATTGTGACACATTTCGCTGGATCTTCCAAAAATGGCTGTCTTGTATGGGCAACAAAGCTCCTGTTTCCATCCTTACCGATCAAGCAACAGCAATGAGAAAGCCATTAGCCGAGGTAATGCCCAACACACGGCATAGATGGTGCATCTGGCATATCTTAAGGAAGTTTCCGGAGAAACTTGGGAAGTGTGCCTTGTAAGTTGGATTGCCTAATTACTTTTAAATGTTTGATTGCATGTTTTGTGTTTTAATTATAATAGTATTTTTTGTTTTTGCACCTCATGTATATTTGACTCATATGTACACTACTGCCAGAATAAAATGTCTGTAATAATATACCATGCAGCCTTTTGTACATGAATGTTGCATAGTCATGTTTGCCTTTTGGGCTTTGGTGAATGGTCAGGTACAATGATTTCAAGGACCCTTTGAAGAATGTGATATATGACAGCTTCACCATTGATGAATTTCAAACACGCTGGTGTGAAGCAATGAAGTTGTATGAGTTAGAGGACAACGAGTGGTTGCAAGAGCTGTTTGTCGAGAGGCACATGTGGGTTCCGGCTTACATGAAAGAGTACTTTTGGGCGGGGATGAAAACGACACAGAGGGTAGAGAGTATAAATAGGTTCTTTGATGGATTTGTCAACCGACACACTACACTCTGTAAATTTCCTGAAAAATACAGTGCAACAATGAAGAAGAGAGTTGGCGATGAGACAGATGCTGATGACAGGGATGCAAAATATGTAAGGCGTCTGGTTACCGGCTTTAAAGTGGAGAGATATTTTCAAAAAATATACACTGATGCTAAATTTCAAGAAGTTCAACAACAATGTGCACGGATGTTATATGTGATTCCTAAGACTGAGGATGTTTTAAGCCCAGAAGTAATTCAATACCTGCTTGAGGATCGTGTATGGGTTAGGAAAAGTGGAACCGATGAAGATGTGGTGACTGACTACAAAAGGTTTTATTCAGTTACATTTAACCCTGTTACAAAGGACACAACTTGCGACTGTCGCATGTTTGAGAAGGATGGTATCCTCTGCAGGCACATCATAAGAGTGTGGGACCAAAATATGGTCAGAGAAATTCCCTTGAAGTATGTGCTGGCTCGCTGGCGGAAAGATGTCGTAAGGAGGCACACTCGTGTCAAAGTTGCGTACCATGATCCTACAGAAACTGATCAATGCAAACGGTACAACTCATTGATCCCTGATCTTGAGCTGTTGTGTGACGAAGCTTCTTTAGTAGATGATGATACAATTGAGGCTGTCCGCGTTGCAATTTCAAAGGTACGGAAGGATGTGAAGGAAAGACGAGCAAAGCAGATGGAGCTACTGCTGAAGGCAGCCGTGACAGAAACTGACAACAAGACAAGTGAGCACCAACCTAGCTCACCATTGTGTACTCCTCCACTCCAAAGGACAACATCATTCTCTACTCCAAAGTCAGCTGCCACACCTAAGTCTGGTGACTTGGTAAATATTCCTTCATCACCAGCTGCAACAACCCCAAAACGCACTACACCTGTCTCTTCCTCTAAGTACAAGAACGTTGG
Source organism: Chenopodium formosanum (assembly GCA_024500155.1). Taxonomy (NCBI): domain Eukaryota; kingdom Viridiplantae; phylum Streptophyta; class Magnoliopsida; order Caryophyllales; family Amaranthaceae; genus Chenopodium; species Chenopodium formosanum. The sequence continues at coordinate 4,177,455 of CM044861.1, read as the reverse complement.
TATTCTAGATCCTCCAATAAAAAAGAAGGCCCGAGGCCGGCCTAAGAGCACTAGGAACAAGAGCCTATCTGAGGTTGGATATGATATTAACAAGTTAACCCCAAGAAAGGTATTAACTTTCCAACAAGATACTCTTCATGAGATGTTTGTTCACTGATTACATATATTTTTCTATGTTAATTTATAAATTTTTTTGGAAATAGGAAAGTGCGAAGGACCCAAAAACTGCCCCCCCTGGGTTAGGGATCAGTACTCCAAACAAAAAGAAGCCCAGAGGCCGGCCTAAGGGCTCTAAGAACAAAAGCAAAGCTCAGGTAGAATGCTTGAAATTTTTTTTCAGTAAAAACTTTTTTTTGTGATTTGACAAAAATTTGGTCTTTAATGAAACTTGGGTTTATTAACATTGCCTGTTAGAAGTGTTAGAAGTGTTTGCCAGAGGTGCTTACGTCTACAATGTAGTTGCTTAAGCATGAACGGATGAAATTCAATTAGCAAATAGAATGCATTCTATATTTATGACTGCAACTATTTGATTCAGCTTGCTGTTAATCAGGAAAGTGGAGGACAGGTTTCCTTGCCAAACCTCCCTGATATGGGGAAGTTACAAACAAGAAAGGTATAACCCTTTCCAAAATATTTGCAGTATTACACATTGAGTAGCCACATTGATTGATATTTAATCTTTTTCTAGGGAAATGCCAATACGAGTCAACCAAATGCCAAGAAATTGCCGGTTAAGAGGAAAAAAGGTGACAACCCATACACTGAGTTCTGGGTTGCTGGTGGCGAAGCTCAAATTCCGTGTGATGATTTTGTTATGGATGATTTTGACAACAACTGAGTGTGAAAGTGTATTGCTCACATTGCGTTTGCCCTCTTCAGTGATTCTTAAGATACAACTTTGTGTTTTGTTTTTTCATATGGAATTGGTTTTCATATGAAATTACTGTGTTTGCTACTTTGACTGCTACTTTGATTGCCAGTTGTTCCATTTAATACTAGTATGGATTATGTTATGGGCCATTATGGCTCAGTTTTTGATGGCCCAATTGATGGTTGGTACTTTTATTCGGCTTTAAATTTGGGTTTTGAATCAATTGATTTACCTAACTGGGTTTTGGTAATCAACTGATTTACCTAATTGGGTTTTGGTAATCAACTGACTAACTTGGTAATCAACTGATGACTAACTTGTAGTCAGCAGTTAAGAATAAAAGTTGCATCAACAAAATGCATATGTAGATCAATCCAACTACGCATAGGCGTCATTTACATGTAGCAGTTAATAGTAAAAAAAAATTCAATTGACCATCAAGTGAATGTAATGCTTAATACGGGGAATGGGTTCTCATTGCGTTCGAACTCAACCAAAGCATTCTCACCGAGTTCAACCCCTTCACCGGCCATCATTTCCGGTACTCCTTTTTTGATGGCACAAGCTATAATTTTGTTGTTCGAGTCAAACTTGATGCGCATCTCTGCTTTCCACCACTGATTTACATATAAATTTACTTGAGTCTTGTCTTGAAAACCTTGGAAATTTGCACGGGCGAACCTTAATGGAATATTCTGAATGAAATTAAACAACAACATTAGATGGGTAAAACAAACACTAACAAATAATTCGCGTTGCGAAAGAAAAAATAGGATGTATACGTACAATTCCGGGTTTGTCAAAGTAACCCTTGGAGAATGTGAATTTGAAGGACGTTGGAGTTAAAAAAACCTGCATAGGCACATACTCATCACTAATTGAACCATCACTCTCTAATATTACATGAGGGTCCACTATTGTAATTTCTTTATCGGCACGCCAAATCCTAACCCGATAAAGCATGCCATCGTCGTCCTCCAGCTCCAACACGATGCGGTCGTGCATTTCTAAATTGTTCGAGGTGACAAACTCCCCCCATCCTTTACTTAAAAACATTTCAAACTTACCAGGCCCTGTAATGTCATGCCAAAATCTCACGGGGTACACTCTGTTCTCTGTACCACGGTGCAGACGTAAGAAACGATCTGTAATACCCCTCTTAACCCATAATTCTTGTGCCTCCTTATTCATACGACGTGGGATAAGCTGGTTAGTGGTCACATTACTTGTTTGTTAGTTCAATTAACAATTTTAACAATGTTTGAGGGGTAAAAGGAAGGTCCTAATATAACACATTAGACACACTCACCACTTTTCTAAGCTTCTGAGGTGTATCAAGTGTGAATTCAAATCTCCACATTGACATTATGTTGCACAAATCTGTTACACAAAGAGATGCCCCATGTCATAACATATTGCAAGCTGAACGACTTCATTGTCCTTGTGTTTATCAAAGATAATGCCATGATAGATTAATAGGGTTTTGGGTGAAAATTACATACTACAGAGTGAATGGGTGAAAATTGTACAAATTCCAAAATTATGATGTGCACTTTCCAAACCCAACTATAGTGTTGTTGTTGTCCACGACAGAATTACTCAATAAATACTTTACTGACATCCCTTTTGGCATATTGTGCACAATATCATACACATTTAACCCTAACCAAGCAAACCACATGCAGTGACTTTTGAAGAACACAATCATACTACACAATTGAGTGCATATTTGAAGAACCCTACTACACAGTTGAGTGCATATTTGAAGAATCATACTACACAATTGAGTGCATATTTGAAGAATCATACTACACAATTGAGTGCATATTTGAAAAATCAATGCAGCACAAACACATATCGTTTCCAAATTTACCAAATCCACCCTCAAATGCAGACAAGTACAATCATAAGAAAAAAACAAGGAAAACCAGGAACAAATTACATGGTATGAGTTGTCAATTAATCAAACACACGAACATACTAGAGTGATTTTCAGATTTCAACAATATCTTCAACAATACTTTGATTTTGTCTACTACAATAATCAACATTAATTAAGGACAATTACACCAATTACTCTTCAATTACACAAAGGTATTGCGACACGTACCTACTTTCTGAGTTCACACCGCCGGGAGACGTTTGTAAGCAGTATTTAATTTTCGCTTATCAATGTCTTCCGAAATTGGGGGGGGGGGGGGAGGGGGGAGGGGCAATGATGGTGGTGTTAGGGTTTGTGAAGTTATGAAGGTTGGTGGAGTTGTTGAATGAGTTAATGATTCAATAAATAAATGAAAAGAATTATTTAACTTAATCTTGTATTTGCTTACAAGGTTTTTTTTTTTTTCTTTTTTGTGACACAAACGAAACAAAACTAAACAATAAAACATTTGTAGTAGTAATTTCGATTTAATATAGAGGTAATTTATGTTTAACTATAGAATTAATTTGTAACGTACTTGTAATATAGTCACATAGTGCAAAATTCATTATTGAAGAAAGAGTTAACGAAGACAATATGCAATTCAATTTGTAATTCTATTCACCATCTGCATTAGGAAGTCTTTCCACATCATCTGCTGTGAAAACGCGGACGTAAAAGACCCCGCCTAAAGCATAGCACCAATTGGTACTTAAACACATCAGTTAGCGTACCCATATGAAATGAAGATATATAATGTATGACGTATTAACGGAGGATAATCAGACTTACCAGCGCATCGTTCATTGTTACCCTGAATGTTGTTGTTTTCACAAATGCGCAATTTTCGTACTCCATTATGTTTGAATTAAAACTACTAGAGATTTATTAGAGATATAGATGAAACGGATGATATAGATGAAAGGGAAATGGTTACCTATGTGACAAAGGAATAAAGGGATATAGGTGTGTATTTATAGCAAAGGACTAAAGGGATATAGGTGTGTATTTATAGCAGTATGTATGTGGCAACTAGATGTCATTGTATGTTGTGTGGAGGACATTCTTGTTTCTTCACTATTAGTGTACGCCACTAACATTTGTAGCGCATGACAAGTCATAGATTCTCTGCATGCATTATTATGAACTCGTATGAAAGGTTTATTTTTAAAGCATGAATGTTGTGTGTTAATATCTACCAATCACAATTTATTATGTGTGAACAGTTAAAAATAGTCACCTTTCTAAAACCCACACCAATCACAATTGTATGTTAATTGACTTTTACGATTATTAAGTTGTATGATGTACTTGGAAATTGACATCTATATTTAATTTGTGTAATACAAAAATTTAAAAAATATTAGTTTTATTATGGTGTTGTACAATTAATTTGGCAAAAAAAAAAAAGAAAAAATTAAAAAAAATTTCACAAGATTACAAAATTTGTAAAAATTTCAAAAGGAGTTTTAAAAACTTAGACCAAAACAGTAACAAATTATTATTAACAAATTTTTTTTTAAAAAAAACAAATGATACGTATGATTTCACAAACCCAAGTCAGGTATATAATATTTTTTGGTAAAAGAATCACCACAGTCGATGACTGTCCCAATGGCAATTCCAACAACACACTCTAACTTACCTCCCCTGCTCAGGTCACGGGTTCGAACCCGGCTACTGCCCCTTTCCCCCCCTTTTTTGTTTTTGTACAATATTTTCAAGTATTGGGTTCGAACCCAGGCAGTGGCACAAATCTCCCTTTTTTTTTTTTTTTGGGAAACAAGAACATATTCTCCCTAGGTAAATACAAAATTCATATGTTGAATTTTCGTTTACCTTTTAATTTTTTTTTTTTTTAAAGTTTTACTTATTGTGACAATAAAATGAAAATGTAATTGTAAAAAACTAATTTCTTAAGAAAATTCATGTCACGCAAAGGATCATACTCACTTCGACAGGTATATAATTATCTTTTGTAAAAGAATCACCACGGTCGATGACTGTCCTAATGGCATTTCCAACAATGCACTCTAACTTACCTCCCATACTCAGGTCACGGGTTCGAACCCTGCTACTGGCCCTTTCTCCTTTTTCCTTTTTTTTTTTGTAACATCAACAGATTTTATTAGTTTAACTCTCCAAAATTGATTTGGTTATGTACGGGCTTGACCAAAATTTAAGTGATCGATGACTCTCCACAATTCCATTTGTCCATTGGCAATTGCAAAATTTGTTTAATAGCAGCCTCACAAAAAAAAGTAGTCAAGATTTGGATGAGTTGATTGCATCTTACTTGGTTTTTTAATAAAAATGAATTAGATAGTCGCACATAAAATATTGCAATCTCATATGTACATATACTAAATAGAAATAGACTTCAATTATTTTAGAAATTGAATCCTTCATATAGCAACAGTTCTAATAAACTATTGAAAACTAAACATAGAGTCTAACAAATTAGAATTAAAGGGTTCATACAACCATAGATAACCATCAAAAAAGAACAAAAACAAATACAGAACACATTGTCATTAAAGGGTTCGTACAACCATAGATAACCACAGTCAGAAACTAGTCAACGTTAGAGTAGGGGGCTCCATTCCAGTCAACGTCACAATATATTGTGCACCCAATTTAACACCTTCACCTCTTATGAATTCTTGCACTCCTTTCTTAATGTAGCAAGACGTGATCTTACCATGCCCATTGCGTTTGATGTGCAGTGTGGCTCCCCATGGCTGCCTTCCTATCAGAACAACATCGCAAGGGCCTACAAGGCCACTAAGATTGACTTCGGCAAAGGGTAATGGAATGTTCTGCATGGCATACTCAAAATTGAAAAAATCAGGCCACATCAAGGGAAATACGTGACTAACATATTTTTCACCTAGCATGTTAACAATTATTAAAAATCAACTTACAATGGTTGGTTTAAATATGTAGCTTTTGATGAACTTGAATATAAAGCAAGGATTTGGCACAGGTTGTTGGATAGGCTGGACTACGTCATCACCTTCATTAGCACCTTCATGGTCGCTTGAATCGGACGAGATCTCAATAACACCCGGTACTTCAACCCCATCCCGCATAATAACAACCTTGAATGCACCGTAGCCAATTAATGTGATGACTAATGAATCACCAAGCGCCACCCCGTTCTCCTCGGCGAATACCTCCCAACCATCTCCAAACATCAATTTTTTTCCAGATTTAGTCCTAGCCTTCATCAACCTAACACCGTAGGTTATTGAATCATCGTCCCCTCTTTGTATTTCAACCTCCTTTAATCCTCTAGGAATTTCCGATTTTACATAGTCTGGAAGACACTATTGTAAAAATCATGTGGTTAGCTTATGAATCACCAAGCACAACATTATATGTTGTAGTTATTAAAAAATATTGCTCACCAAGTAAAACAACTTATGATCATCATTGACTGTGATAGTAAACCAAGTTTCACCCCCGTCGCCCATTCCTACCTTCAAAAAAAAAAAAAAAAAAAAAAAAAAAAAAACCAAAACCAAAAAACCAAAAAAAGGGGAAAAAACCAAAAAATAAAAAAACAACACAGTGAAACAGAAAATTATAGAATGCTAGATTGGATTAAGTGTAATAACCATTTAACGCACTGATACTGACAGTAGAGGTTGACCAATTAAAACTCTTATATTGCCAAGTGGGAAATAAACCCGAAGATAGTACATTTGAAGTACAACCAACAACAGAAAAACCGATCTCCTAGATCATAACAAAAATAGAAAAAAAAAACCAAAAATGCATACTTAATATCAAATACTCCACCACAAACGTGCAATTTAACAATTCCAATTTCACCCTCGGGCTTAAAATAGTCAATAACTTCCAAACTTCCAAATCTACGAATAACTAGTGATTATACAACTATTAAACAAATAATAAACAAAGATATGCAACATGCAGAAATTAGAAGCACACACAACCAATTCAACATTTGTCAACGACAAAAAATGAACCTTATTTGACACACCTGTCGTTAATTATAGAGTTATGATGATGTAAGGAAATGAGGTATAGGGTTTGAAAAGGGAAAATTATACAAAAGAAGAAAAGAGGGGGACCATGCCTTTGTTTTTTCAATCCTTCCTCACGTAATTTGGATCCCTATTAAATGTAATTGTTTTTTCCTATGGTCTACGTGTAACCGCCACTTTGCCTAATGAGGTGAAAGTAAACGTTTACCACACATTATTATGTTATTAATGTAGTTTTAATTAGTCAGCATTTTGTGTTAATTTTTCAGTTACGTTTATCACTACTACATTAAACACAGAACTTTAATTATTCACAAGTTCACAACCAATCATATCTTATTCATTTTTTAAAATATAAAAAAAATAAAAAAAACCTTAAAAGGAATGAGGATTAAAATAAACTAACAATATTGGGAAATTCGCCATCAATAATAACATCAAAACGCAAAGTTTTTTCAACGCAAATATTTGTGTGCAGCAATAAGACACTCAATGTTGCGCAATTGTACTTTAAAAAAAAAAGAAATTCATTACACTCCGTCGTATTATTCATAAACAAAATCACATATGTAATTAATAAAGGACGTAATGATATATTGAAATACCTTGTGCTCATTTCATCAGGACGTGCATTGTACTTTGTAATACATTGTGCTCGTTACCACCTATAACTTATTAAACCAAAAACAAGTGAGGTTGTTTCTATCTACATTTTTACTTTATTTCTGAGTTTGACTTTTGAATTGTATCTACATTTGTGCAAAATCTAAAGTAGACTTCTACAATAGCACATCTATATATTTATTATTACAACTCACAGGTAGGAGTGTTATAGTACAACTTACTAGCTAAGTCACAAACAACTAAGTACGTACTTAAGATCGATCTCATCTTTTTTAAAAAAATATTAATTAAGCTCGCGGTGTTAAACAAGGTAAATTTTTAGTTTCTTTAACTTATTATTAAGCTCGCGGTGTTAAACAATCAAAAAGTCGCTCCTTTAACTAATTAAATTTATAATGAATCGGAAATTATTTATAACTTAGCTAGTAAGTTTATAGCTAGTAAGTTTATAAGTTGTTAAATTTATAACTTATTAAATTTATAATGGCCAAGAACTACTTGCCCATTAAGCGGTAACATATGTTTATTTTTAATTAATTTCTTTCCCATATGTGTACTAATTATTTTACAATTTATCATAACATATATTTTGCGGTATTGAATTATCCAATTAATTTAGATTAATTATTATAAGTAATTAAAACAATCACACTACATACGCACAGCATAATACCAACACACACAGTATATTAAACATAGTGGCAATAACTGCCTTGATTAATAACACGTACAAACCATGCTGCCACAGTCAGCCTAGTGACAGGGCTACTTAAACAAAGTCCAACACACAAATACAGAAGTTCTTAGTTAATTAGTACAAACCATCCCTAGATTGAAATTACAACAACTAACAAACACGGTAATATAACTAAATTTAAGTAAGCTACATTAGTCAAGCTTAGTAGATGGTTTTTTACTGCAAGACACGACCTCCATGGAAATGCACCTACGCACCATGATCAACACCGCACCGACTTGAGCATCCTAGGGGTTGGATGGACCCGCATTGGCTGTAGCTGCCGGCTGTTCAACAATTGAGCAATTAACAAATCAACGTCAAATACAACATATTGATAGCAAAAATTGAATCAAATGTGAATGTGACAATACATACCTTCAACATGCCATAGACCCTTAATGGGCAACCAACCATGGCCCCAGCAACAAGGTCAACCGCCGCTACCTTTCTCACATTCCAAATGACAGCCACACCACCACTTAGACCAACACTCTCATCTAGTGACCAACCGAAATTGTCGAACACTTTGACAACTTCCTCAAAAGATTTCTTACCCACCCTAACTTCGGTAATAATAAAAATGATTGGTTTGTGGAGCGCCATAACATTGTGCACATTAGTACTAAAGGAAGGACGAGTAACACCACGAGCATTCCAAACAATAATAGAGGAACCTAACTCAAACGCGTTACAACCTTTTTTGTACTTACAATCAAGAGCAACATCCATGTACCTAAGCAATGGGTCGGACCTAAACCTACCAGCACAAGCAGTGACCATAATGTCGCTTAACTTAGCATGCACATAATACACTTGGAAACCATCAGAGTAACATGCCATTGACGACTCGACCTTCCTAACGGTAAGAGGGTAAATTGGGCCATAGATATCAATTTGTGGTGTTGGGTCGATTAGGTCTTCAATAAAAAGTGGAATGATCTCACTAATGTTACGATGGTCGTAAGGAAGCTCATTATTGTTTAATTTTCTAAACAATTCAGGAAGGTCAATTATTCCAACTAGGTCAACTACGTTTGGCAAGTGAGCAGGAACGAAATTACCTGATGGCCCCATCATGAGCATGCCTTCCAACTTGTCATCCCAAGGGCTCTCAGGATTGCGGATCACCTCCCTCACACACTAATCAGTGAGCATTTTGTATTTGCCACCTTCAATCGGACCAAAGTAGGCGAATTTGTTGAAGGCCATTTCTGGCCTTCCTGTGTTGTTTGAGTCACGGAAGGTAACTACGTTAGGGGCTGTTGTAGCTGCGTAGCAACCAGGTGGGTAAATGGGGTTTTTGGGATCGAAGGGTGCGGTTGCCATTAGGGTATATCGGAAGTTAGAAGGGGAAGGTAGTAAAGCGAAGTTAGATAGACGTGGCTAACAATGCATGTAAGATTGCCCTTATATAGAAGGGACATAGGCTATGTGCACTATCAAACATTTATTACTAATTTACTAATAAGACAAAACACTTTCAATTTAATTTTATTTTTAACACAAGTTTAAAACTATACACAAGTACAAAGAAAATATTTTAAAGAGGACAACTCTCCCAATCACTTTTACCAATACAAACACAAAATGAACCATGGGCTTAGCCTACTCAGTAAATTTAAAACAACAATTAATTAACTACTTCTCATAAATACAAATACTACTGACTAGTGACCCACAACAAAATATTTAATGGTCATAATGCAATTTTAATTAAAAATCTAACTAATGGTGATACATTTGAAACATTGGGTCGTTAGGGTTATTATTGTACTCAACAACCATCTCCGGTAGAGGACCGAGGGTTTCAGGCCGAATCCTTGGATTAAAACCGTTAGTTATGTGGCAACGGGTTATGGAATTTCTTGCGTCCTTAACAATTTTTAATGTTCCATTCCATTCGTCCTCACCAAACCTCAATCGAACAATAGTTTCAGGTCGAAAATCAGCAAAATTACGTGCAAAATCTACGGGCACATTCTGCACAGAAAATAACAATATATTTGTTAGAAAATTTGTAGGTGGTGATAGGGCCCCCCTTTTGTTGACTATATTTAGACATAATAAAAAGGTTTGTGCATTTACCATTATTCCAAGTGTTTTGTAAGTCATTGTTACGTACACCACAAACCATGGAGCTTGGTCATGCTCAACCGATGAGTCACTACTAATTTCTTCTGGTGCATTATTACCTATTTCCATTCCTGACCTAAATACTCTAACACGAATGGTTGAATTGTTGCATATAAATATCTTCAACACGTCTCCATTTATTATTTGATTTTCATTTATAAATTCTTGCCATCCATCCTCAATGAAATACTTCCAATTTGAGCCCATTTCGACGTTTCGAACAACAACTGTCCAGACGTGATTGCCAAGACTTCGATATACAGTTACATTGCCATCACGTAGTATATGACCCAGTGTGCTCGGGATACGCTGGAAATTTTTTTTTTTTTAAAAAAAATATAACCATTATAAAATGGAACAAATTTTCGAATTACATTTATCCACACAGGTACTTACCAAAGCAACACGTCTTCTGTCATTAACAACTACTTCGAAACTTGGATTATTCCAGATACTCATTTCTCTTCAAGTCTGCATAATGAATGAAAAAAAATGTGGAGATTAATATCACATTAGATGTACTCAATAGTAAAATTGTACTGTCATTGCTAGTATAACCTTCTTGTTCGTTCTTCACCTCACAACAAATAGTACTTGTACTTTACTATATTGCGTTGTAATCAAATTGTTCAATGACTTGGTTCAATTCTAAGTCTTCTTATAGTTTGTAAAATGGTAGGGGCTTACAATTATTGGATTCTCATGAATTAAAAAAGTATGAGTTGACAACACAAACAAAAGAATCTATTCCATATTGTTTGGAATTCGTAACAAGATATTGTTTTGGCTAAAATGCGACTTTAGTAAGGCCCTTTTGCTAAGTGTTAAGTAATTTGTGTTTAGATTTAAAATGCACATTTAGTGAGGCCCTTTTGCTAAGCGTGAAGTAAATTGCCGTAGATTTAATATCGTATTGAATCACAAAACACGACTGCGTATTCGTATTTTGTAAAAAAAAAAAAAATAACCATGATATAAACTAAATTGTAATTATATAAGAATGGTTTTGCTAAAAATGCTAAAAATGGTTTTGCTAAAAATGCTATTTTTTTTGGATTTAATATAGTATTGAACCATAAAGCAAGATTTTCATGGATTGTTTTATTTATAGAGCAAGTAATCGTGTTTTAGTGGATAAACCAAAACCCGCACCCACTTCAAGACATCCTAGTATCCTAGTATAACTTTGCTAATCTTATATTCCCCATACTCCAAGACATATCAAACAAAACATGTTCATTGTTATTGGATTCCTTAGATTGCTAGCCAGGAAGCTAGTTTCTTATTTTAGGGTAAAGGTTAGTAGATGCATTGTGTAGTCACATCAAGTCATGTTAATTTTGCAAGCCAACTGAATATTGTTGTCCACAGGCGCAACATATTATTATATGGGTTTGGTCAAGTTGTGAAGATTCTACTAGGTGCCGTAAGTTTTGGGAAAAACGCATATGTTTCAAAAAAAAAATACATATGTTTTATTAAAATTTCACGAAATGAAACATATGTTTCAAAAAAAATTAAACATATGTTTCAAAAAAAATTAAACAAAAACACATGTAATAGCCTTAAAAAAAAAAAACAAGATATAATAACATTGGGCATACTCTAATAAAAACAAAATTAAAAGAAAAAGGGGGGGGGAGGGTGTGGGTAAAGGGCCCCTTTCAGGGTTCGAAACCGAGACCTATGGGAGGTAGAGGTAACTTAGAGAGCGTTGTTGCAAGAGCCAGTAAGACAGTCATCGACCGTGGTGATAGTTTCACCAAAAAAACTTATATACCTGTGTTAGTGAGTGTGAAAAGAATTGTGGATTGGTTTTTATAATAACTTGTTACTGTTTTGATCTTTTATTTTTTCATCACTACATTTGTAAATAGTTTTTTACGTTTTATTTTTTTTTACCAATTGCATGTTCCTTTACGATTTTTTTCTGTTTTCTTTTTTTTAACCATACATTTTTTCAGACCAAAATTTAATACACAAGTCAGTTTCCAAGTATTAGATTAGATCTTAATGAACGTAACAGTCAATTAACCTACAATTATCAGCTACATTTGATCTTTTATTTTTTCATCGCTACATTTGTAAATAGTTTTTTAAGTTTTATTTTTTTTTACCAGTTGCATGTTCCTTTAAGATTTTTTCACACCAAAATTTAATACACAAGTCAGTTTCCAAGTATTAGATTAGATCTTAATGATCGTAACAGTCAATTAACCTACAATTATCAGCTAATGCCATACAAAAACGAAAGGGATGTTTGAATTACCAAAATGAATGAGTAGTACAAGGATAGAAATGACGTTAAAATATGGACAACTTGCATAAGTACATCATTTCTTGCGGAAAATTTGGCTGCCGAGTTGTCAACTCACAAATGTTTCAGTTAGAGCATGCGGACTGAACTTGTTTAAGTGTTGGCGCAACCTACATGTTTTAGGTTGAAATAGGGTTGATATAGCTTTCATTTTCAAGGAATTGGATAAGACCTAAGGTGTTGGGGATAACAAAAAATATCCACCGCATGCAGTATTGGATAAATTAATTAACCAAATGTCATGAAACAATGTATAATTTAAAGTAACTTGGGTAATTTCCTCATGAAAAGGCACATGATAATGAAGTATAACGTCCATGTAAGTTGTTAAATAATATAATTTAATTAATATTAAACAACGTACTGCATCATTTCAAGCTTTTTAATATAATGTAATTAATATTAAACAACCTGAAGTACATTTCAAGGTGTTTAATATTAATTAAATTGCTTGAATAAAATTACAACATCAATTACAACAACAATTACATTACTCAAATACAAGGTCGTGACACGTTTTCCCTCTAATACAAATTTAATATAATTAAGTGGTCATATAAGTATTTAACTTTGTTGGGTTTTTTTTTTAAAAAACCACATGACTCAAATCTTGGTTTTTTTTTGTAAATATTAAACACTTTTAACATAATTCAGAGTGTTATAACAGTATTGTTAATTAAATGTACTACGGAGTACTAATAATATTTAACGAGGTACGCTGACGTTATATTATATTAAAGAAATCAAAAGGTGAGGTGTAGTATCCAAACGATGAAGTCCCTGTCACAAGGAAACGAGGTACGGTAAAGTGAGACAAATGAACCTTTATAGTCCCAATGGTGTTTAAGGAAAGGATGAACTTGAGTTCCAAGCTGGCAATCCAATGCAAATAAGCTCAAAAAATCGCACCCGTCGATTCTTGATCTCAACCACCGATATGATAAGTCAGCAATCTGTGTTTGTTGAAGATTTGTTCACAAATTCGGAGCGTCAAATTACCGTTGATTTTTGTAATCGTGACGTGTTGATCGGTTAATTTTTGTTGGATTGGCAACTTAAGTAATTATTGACATTCATAAATTTAATTATGATTTCTAGTGAAATCGCTAAAACACACAATGATTTTATTAATTAAGGTGAATCGACATATTGGTTTTTGGATTATGGTACGGGTTCACAGATGTTTGGACGCTGTATCATATCAGTGTGTGTTTATTATAAACTACAATTACACTAAAATATTAAACTAAAAACACAAAATGTAATGTACGATGATTCATTTCATTAACGACCTCACACATTGACTTTTTGCTTGAAGATGAACATTGGTACTTGATTTAGATATGGGATAGGTCACAGATAATTGATCGCAATATGCGTTAACATGAATTTGATAGTTTTACGTATGACTAATAATTTCCCACCATAACAAATATTTCATTAAAACAAGGGTTTATTTACGATGACACACTATTACGAGTGCGTAATCATGAATGTAGGGTTAAAAGTATAATGATCATTGTTTGGGTATATAGTTTATTTGGATTTTAATTATAGTATATATCTTACAGGTGTAAGGGTTTATGGTATGAGGAGTATCGGGTTTAGGGTTTATGGTTGGTTTAGGGTTTAGGGTTTATGGTTTATGGTTTAGGGTATATGGTTTAGGGTTTAGGGTTTAGGGTTTAGGGTTTAGGTTCTAGGGTTTAGGTTCTAGGGTTTAGGGTATAGGGTTTAGGGTATAGGATTTAGGGTATAGGATTTAGGGTTTAGGGTTTAGGGTTTAGGGTTTAGGGTTTAGGGTTTAGGGTTTACGGTTTAGGTTCTAGGGCTTAGGGCTTAGGGTTTAGGGTTTAGGGTTTAGGGTTTACGGTTTAGGTTATAGGGCTTAGGGCTTAGGGCTTAGGGCTTAGGGTTTACGGTTTAGGTTCTAGGGCTTAGGGCTTAGGGTTTAGGGTTTAGGGTTTAGGTTTTAAGTTCTAGGGTTTAGGGTTTAGGCCTTAGGTTCTAGGGTTTAGGGTTTAGGGTTTAGGGTTTAGGGTTTAGGGTTTAGGGTGTAGGGTGTAGGGTTTAGGGTTTAGGGTTTAGGGTGTAGGGTTTAGGGTTTAGGGTTTAGGGTTTAGGGTTTAGGGTTGGGTTAGTGGCATTTGCGTAAATTTACATAACAATTATGGTCAATTTGAGTTGTTGGTTAGGTGTAAAATAGGAACAAAATGTGACACTAAGCCTCCATTCGAGCAACAGAATTACAACTACACAATGAACCTCCACTCCAATTCGATTATTTCGCAATTATCAAAATTAGAGATAGGTGTTGTTCGTCCTCATAAAATTAACTTCCATCCTTCATGTGAAAACTTGTACATGAGGCCCGTATTCTCTTCAGGGGAAGCAGAAATAGAATTTAATTCAACAACATATTTCTTTGACAATAGCGACTTATCCATGTATAATCAGTGCCCAGTTAGCACGTTATACGATGAATTGTGTAGTACGCCAGAGAAGGGATCGCCATATGGTTCACCATTTAGAGTAATGTTGTTGCCTGAAGCACGAGAACACGTACCCGCATACATGCCTCTTATTTCAGATGTTGAAGCTTACTTACATAGGGGCGCTAGTGTGTTCATGAAATGGTTTTGTACTCAAATGTCCGGAATGACACCAAATTTCATTCCAGATGATTTAGTCCCAGTTTTTGATTTGAAAATTATAATTGCCCCCGAAGAAATTCCTATATATACCTTACCATTGAACCTCAAAGAAGTTCTACTTGGTGCCAATAGACATGGTGTCCATGTAATGAGGGTGTGCCGCAGATTGTCACACATCAACATAAATGTTCATTCCGTCTGTAATGAGTCTAGATATTTTAGTGTCTCAATTAATTCTACACTCGTTTCAAAGTCAAGATCATTCAAAAGTTTCGTCCGTGATTCTAAGATTATAATTTGGAACGCAAGAAGTGTTCACCGACCCTCATTTGCTGCAAATGTGTCGATATTAATTTATAATTACTCGCCTATGGTTTTACTGGTGACCGAGGCTAGAGCAAGCAGGTACCATATCAACTACATTCGTCAACAGTTTGGTGTAAATTATCTTATTGAGGTAATTGGACCAGATAATGGCTTAGGTGGAATTCTAATTGCTTGGGATAAGCGAGCCGTACCATATTTCCATCTCAAGAACTCATTGCTATATGGCCAACTCGTATCCACAACAATAACTGTACGTGATTTAAAATTTATAATTTATAAATGTCTTTAATTTCTGTTACAATACATGTTAATTGCATAATTCGTATGTTTTTTTGTAGCCGGGATGGATTTCAAAGTTCGAGGAAGTTGGCTTACCTTACAATCAGAATTCGGATAGTGATGAGTACGAGTACCTCGAGTTCTAGAATTAAATCGAATGTATGATGTACACATGTATTTTGCGTTTAATTCATAGATTCAAGGGTGTCAATTTTTTGTAAAACGATACTACTCTAACGCTGGTAACAAGTGCATGTTATTGTAACCAATACCATTTATTTGGTACAAGTTTTTTATCCTATGGATATAAGGGTTACCTGGCGGTTGCTTTTTTGAGATGTAGATGGATAGGGTCAGCAACGGGTCAAGTTCAGCTGGAAGCATGGGTTGTTGTGATTTTTTGATAAATCACATCACAAGTGTTGATATTTGCTCCTTAATTTAGGGGTAAAGTTACTACTTTGCTTATGTACTCCTCTTTTACAAGTAGCTCTAGGGAAGGACCTATTTTAATGTACAAGTTTGTGTTTGTGTGGTTTGTGTTGTTAAGCTAGTTATTCATAAAACTAAATCTAATTTTTTCTTTTTTAAAAAACTAAATCTAAGTTTTTGTTTTTTTAAAACTATTCACACAAAACTTTTAATTAACTTTTAATTATTAAATACTTTATTAGTTTAATTGCAAAAATTATTCTCTAGACTGAAAATACCTATGAATTCAAAGTCCCGTGCATACCTAAAAATTGAAATGGGACGAAATAAAAGTTTCTTCTAATGACTCAACAATGAAACAAAGAGTGCATTAATTCTGTGAATTAATTCCATTCTTGAACACAATTATTATGTGAATTAATTCGAAACGTGAACAGTATATGATATCACTCAAGTCCAATATTAATTTATGTTATTCTGCGTATAAGTAATCTTAGTTAAAAAATTAATAAGTTTAAACGCTTGATTGCATGTGATGTTAAGAATGTATATTAGTTGAAACATGGTCTTTGATGTAAAGGTAACATTTTGGCTCTTAGGTGTAAAAAATGTACACATTTGGGCAATTTCCCGCCTTAAGTTAGCTGACGTGTAAGATTGACATTGGATGACTCATTGTATATAAGGACATGGTGGGAAAACCTAACTCAACCCCAAAAGTTCAAATGGCAAGAACTAAGAAATGTGGTGATAGGTTTACTTCATGTCTTGGGGGTAGGTTAATGAAGATATCCAAAAAAATTCTGATATCTCAATCCAAAACTACCAAAAAATGTACTCCCCCTCCCTCCCTAGCCGGAAAAAGTCCTCCACTTCCATCAAAGCCCCAATTGAGTCCTCTTTCTCTGTTGAAAGCCATCAAAACAACCCATATACCCACAAAGAAACGTTCTTGTAAGAGATTTCCTCGTAAGAAAGTTCATCTAAGGGTTTGGAATGTCACTCGAAATGCATCATTAAGAATTATGGAGCAGCTAGTGAAGGAATTATGTCTTCGATAAGTGCAATTACTAGATATATCAAGGATCACTATTATGGAGATAATAAGTTCATTCTATTGGGGCGTCATCCTCTGTTGCTAGACTATGAGAGATGATCTTTGGGCTAGTCAAATGGTCCAAAGCCCTTTAGAATGGATCCTATATTGGTCACACACAAGGGTATTGGGTTAAGCAAGTAAGAGGCCCATTAATGGGCCTCATGAGCAATTAACTAATCATGAATTGGATTGGGCTAGCATGGTTAGATTGGAATTAGGTTTTGGGCTTTTGACATGGGCTCTTATTTAGAGATGAGATCTATAAATAAGATCCATGCCTAGGGTTTGTAAGAAGTAGTCATAATTCACACACTGTGAATTTTGACATTAATGCAACCAATCCCAGAACCCTAGTCCTCTCTCCCACTCACGGCCCTCATCCTCCCCTCACGTCCGTACGGCCGGCCACCCCTTGGTGGCGCGTGTGGTGGTTATCGTGGTGGTTCTTGGTTAGTATGTCTCTCCTCTCCGTTGAAGGTTGATTGAAGCGTTCAGTCACGACTAACTAGCATTAGTGGAGGTCTTAATCTGTGCCTGTGGACCAAGTAGAGGAATCACGCTTGGGGTTCTTTATCTCGCTTTGTTCTTGCTCGATCGCACGTGGAATCACGCTTCAAAGGTACGATTATTTGTGCTTTATGTGTTATGCATTAGATCCTTGGATTAGGTACTGTATGAATATGATTCATGTTATTTCCGCTGCGTAGTACCTATAAACTCCTACAGCTAGCCCATAATGCATCACCCCCCCCCACGTCTCTGCCAAGGTGAAGGAGCAGTTAGCTGCTGGCTTAGCTGGTGCTAAGGCAACGATCAAGGAAAGAGAGGCTGAGGCTGCGGCTAATGGGGGTGCTGCCAGTAATTGTCCTGTTCTGTTGCAAGACATGATGGACCATGAGATGGTAGAAGGAGGTGGTCCCAACAACAACACAATTGTTGTTAGGAGTAGACAAAGAGGTGACCATGGTGTGGTTTATGAAGTGAGTGATCATGAAACATTCGAGGTGGTGTATGCTGATTATGCTTCCCGAGTGGATCTTGCAACCACGGACATATTGCTCAAGAAACATGGGGGGGTAATTGCTCCCACTGATACTGTTGCAAGGGCTGGAGTTCGTACCGGAGATGTGTTATATGCCCATGCTGTGGTAATCCTTATCCTTATAAATATAAATTTTTTTAATTTTGTTAACTACTTTTGGTAGGATTAAAAGTTGTTTACGCTTTACATTAACCTTATTAAATTACTTTTGCAGGATCCTTCGAATAATACGAATGCCGGTGCTAAGTTCTTCTACATCAAGAACACTTGCACACCACCGCATGAGATGAGGGTGTATGGGAAGCTCTCTTCCAAGATGCAGCGATTGTTCGAGAAATGGGGAGCCGAAATCCACAAGGACCCGAAATGCTTGAGATTGATCCACCAGGACAGGAGGTTGTCAAGACGTGAGACCATTCGTGATGCTGGTATCAAGAACTTCGACTATGTGTACGCATATCCAGATAAGTAGATCGTTATGGGGTGGCATGAAGATTTATTTGTTGAGCTGTGAGTTGTATTTGGATCGTATAAGGCCCTTTTGTGTATGAGCTTGTTGTTGGCTGTGTTGAGGCCCTTTTGTGTAAGCTCTTTACTATTTAGTGTATGAACTTGTTTTGGCCATGATGTATAGGCCTTTTTATGGACGGACTTTAATGTTGCAGTATTTGTAGGCCCTTTCATATATGGACCTTTGTTTAGGGTTGGCTTAGTAGTATGGATCAGGCCCAGTAGTAGTGGCTTGATGTAGTAGTAGTAGGTTATGTACTGTAATATGTATTCCAGCTCTGTTTTAACAAGTACATTACTCCTTTTGTGTAAGATGGTTGCTATTAAATTTATTTCTATCCTCATATGATATGCATGGTACCACTTAAATAAATGAACCCAAGTACATGGATCTAAAGTACAAAATAAAAATACTTTCAACACAGGTCCTGAGTTATGCAAATCCACATTGAACACTACTTACTAAATCACTGTTAAAAAAATTGTTAAAACACTGTCAAACAAAATCCATAACGAACATGGGCCTATCAACGTCCAAATAAGTCCATGAAATTCTTGGATTCTTTAATAAATAAAGTCATGGGCCTCTTACATAAATCCAAGTACAAAGGACTGTCAACTCAAGTCCACAAGGAACATGGGTCAACGCAGGTCAAGGTCCTATAAATTCTTCTACAATGAACACTTACTTGCTAAGTCATTATGGGCGCAAAAAATTATTGTGTTGGAAGCATTGCTAAATAAAATGGATCTGCTAAAGCTTACTGAGAAGTCAATCTGGTTAAAATAGGTGTGCAAGGGGTGCAATCTTCAATGACAGTGCTTATAATGGATATGTCATAATATCATGCATAACACATAATTCTCACCTACACGTACATGTCTTAAAAGAATTCACAATGCATATTATGGCATCGTTGATACTCCTCGTATTATACAAATGAATCAACTACCATGGAATTATGCATAATTCCATACTAATTATTGTACATCATTATTAAATAAGCCTGCTGGTAACACAGTTGCGGGTTAAACTACTTAGAAATTGCAACAAAGTTGCGGGTTACACAGTTGTAATGTAGGTGTTTGAACCAGTCCTCATGTAAAGCGGCATAAAATTGCTTCGAATAACCACCACCCTGGAAAGTCAAAATTCAAATATAAAACGAAAAAAAAAAAATTAATCTCATGGCTCCTTTCCTTTCCCTTTATACCATCAGACATTTTGTAGATAGAATGAACTCACAGCTCTGTTTATTAGACGAATGGAGGGTGAGTGATAGTCGACACGCAACAAACACAATTGTGTTTGCTCTCCACATTTCGCAACAAGCCAAGTACAATTTCTACGAGGAATATCAACGACGTCTTGGACATACATCTGCTGAATAGGTCTTTGCATTCAATGATTGATTATATATAAACAAACAACACAAGAAACGCAAAAGCTGTGTGGGAGAATCAATACAGTAATGATAAAACAAACCTGTGATACTATTCCCATGAACTGACTATGTGGGGAATCCAGAAAAGTATTTAGAGCACGCAAAAGCACACTCAAAGCCTCCACACCACCAACAAAGAATAACACCTCCGTCTGCATAACGCATAACCATGCCAATTTTCATTACCTATTTGAATTCCGAATAAAGAATACAAAATGCCATGTAAAACACAGACCTGGGCAATTACATCCATTTCCACGCGATTCTGCCACAACTCATGTAAGTCCATGCCAAACGCCCTATGAAACTGGTTGTTTAACAGTCAGCGGAGTTAAAATGCAAATAAGAAGATGATAGGTATAAATGTATGTAGGTAAAACTTACCCAGGCAACAAGCCGACGTAACAAGGACACCAAGTCCGAAGATACATTCCTTCAAGTGAAATCACAAAAAAGGAAATCAGATAACAAATAAAATTGCCGTAAAATAACATTCCATATAACTATTAATCTTACCACGTAGCTGTGCCAAAGGAGCAATAACTGGACAAAGCATTCAGTATTTGAGAGACCTGAGGAAGTTCTGCTATTGGTACACAATTAAGTTTGGTTGAATTTAATGGGACATCACCTGAACCTGCTTTACAACTCCTCATACCAGTCCGCCGCTTATTAGGCCTTTTTACTTGGTGTGGAAAAGAACACTTTGGTGCACCACGCCGCTTATTAGGATTATGCCCATTCTCGGGAGGTTGAACAACATACTGATGATCCACAACCTAATGTAGTCACAACACATGTTCACAACAGTTAGAAACAACAACAACACATGTTATCAACCGATAAAAGTTTTATTATACCTTTGCCATATTGGAAGGTCCATCACTATCCCTAGCTTCCTTCGGATGAATCTCACCATAGGCTACATCTAAACTCTACATAAAATTTTCACATATTTAAAACCCCGTTGAATTAAGATAATATAGTGAATTTAATCATTCAAGTCAAAGATTAAACTAACCCCCAACTTTCCATAATCACCTCCGTTTGCAATTCGATCTTGTTTAAGGGCAATACTAAGCTTATTCATGTCCCAGACCTTTATTCGGGGAAATTCACCCCATTGCACAGGAAACCAATTTAACCTATCAAGATAAAAAAAAACCTACATTGAACACAAGATTTAGAATGAGAATACATCCATGTCCACACCAAGAAACATAATGACTTGATTAGAATATTAAAATACATACCACTGCGAATATGGTACACCCACCACATCCACCAGCAACCCCAGTAGAATAAAAGCGTCGGGCAAAACTAACAACACTCTCCATCAACTTTTTCAATACTAATTCACACCAGTTGTATGAACCAGCATTCATGGCACAAGTCAAGGCAGGTACTAAATCACAGGCCAACCTAGGAGACTGTGTAGGACATAACACCATCTCTAGTGACAACAACAAGAAAAGTGTCTTGAATTCCTCCTCCTCGTGTGCCTCCCATTTCCCCTCCACCCTTTCCATCATTTTAGCATTCACAGGTATGCCTATAGAAGTGTACACTACACCATTATCCTTCTTTGACCTTGTCCTAGTTGGTACACCATATTTTTCTTGGATAGTAATGACCTTTTCATGCAACAATGAAGACATTGATTTACCAGTGGGAACAGGTAAGCCCCCATTAGGGATGCCTAATACCCAATGCACTTGGTTAGCGGAAAACCTAAATTGTTTACCATCCGGAGCAATGAACAATTTATTCACAGGATCAATACGACTCATCAACCAATACCCAACTAACGAGGTAAGTGTATGTCAGTTGGTACTGTCAATAATCCACCTAATCCCATTTCATTAACCCAACGAGTTCTTCTATCATCAAAGGTGAGGCATATTCTGGAGAAAGTCTCAATACGGCAATTCATATTAGGTGGCTGCACAGATTGTGATACAAAGCAAGATCAAAAAAGACTTCATTCTTCAAATTTTGTAAAAGAAACAAAACAAATCAATACAATGACACATACCCTGCCAAACACTTCACCTTGTTTCTTGATAACCTCCCCCATTCCCTTCACTTGACCACCAACGCTACTTGAGTCATCCTAAACAGCAAAATTTACTGTTTCCTTTCAGCATATTATCGAAAACTTTTAATAACACAGACATTAACAACTGATCGAAACCATACCAGAAAGTATTCACTTCGAATACCTTTCCCCAAAGGATTTACTCGATTTTTACCCTGTTAACAGCATCACAATTGAATTACATCCTACAATATCATGCATACTGTAATATCAATCAATCAATCAATCAATCAATCAATCAAAGCCTTAATCCCAAAAGTGGGGTCGGCTAACATGAACCAAATTTGATTATTCCGTGTAGTCATCAACATAAATCTTTCTCCTCCATCCCTTACGATCCAAAACTTCATCCTCACGTAAATCCATGCACTTCATATCCTTCCTCACTCCTTCCAACCAAGTCATCTTTGGTCTCCCTCTTCCTCGTTTAATCCCTCCATGGTCCCACTCTTCCACTCTTCGCACCGGTGCACCCTCGGGTCTCCGTCTTACATGTCCAAACCAACGCAGACGATTTTCCCTTAATTTATCTACAATGCCCGCCACACCTACTTTCTTGCGAATAACCTCATTTCTGATTCTATCTCTTAAAGTGTTTCCACACATCCACCTTAACATGCGCATTTCCGTAACCTCCATCTTTTTAATATGCTCTTTCTTAGAAGCCCAACATTCTGTACCATAGAGCAACACTGGTCTTATGGCAGTCCTGTAGAATTTTCCCTTCAACTTTAAGGGAATGCTGCGGTCGCATAGCACTCCCGTGGCCGCTCTCCATTTAAGCCACCCTGACTTAATCCTGTGGGTCACGTCTTGATCAATGTCACCATTCTTCTGGATGATCGACCCTAGGTACTTAAAACATTCACTCATGGTCAAATCCTTTCCATCCAAACTCACCACTTCATTGCTTGTCCCCCTCTGAGTGCCAAAACGACATACCAAATATTCAGTCTTACTCCGACTTAGCTTAAACCCTCTAGATTCCAACCTTTGCCTCCATTGCTCCAACTTGACATTAACCCCATCCTTAGTCTCATCCACCAAAACGATATCATCTGCGAACAGCATACACCATGGAACCTCATCTTGAATTGGTCTAGTTAATTCGTCTAGAACCGTTGCAAAAAGAAAAGGGCTTAATGCAGACCCTTGATGCAATCCGATTGTAATAGGGAAATCTTTTGTCAACCCTCCGCATGTCCTCACATTTGTTGACACATCCCGATACATATCCTTAACTAGGTCTACATACCTTCGTGGGATACCTTTCTTCAACATTGCCCACCAAAGTATCTCTCTTGGCACCTTGTCATATGCCTTCTCTAAATCAATAAAGACCATATGAAGATCTTTCTTCTTTACCCTATAAAACTCCATCATTTGTCTTATCAAATGGATTGCCTCCATAGTAGATCTCCCAGGCATAAAACCAAATTGGTTATCTGAAATGCTTGTGCATGCCCTCAACCTTTGTTCAATCACCCTTTCCCACAACTTCATAGTATGGCTCATAAGCTTAATTCCTCGATAGTTAGAACAATCTTGAGCGTCTCCTTTGTTTTTATAAACCGGGACCAAGGTGCTCTTCCTCCAATCTTGTGGGATCCTTGTAGCCGTCCATATCTTGTTGAAAAGGTTTGTTAACCAATCAATACCAATCTTACCCAAACACCTCCACACCTCTATCGGTACCCCATCAGGGCCAACCGCCTTCTTAGGTTTCATCTTCCTCAGTGCAATCTCCACCTCTACTCTCCTAATCCTTCGCACATACTCCATGTTGATTTCTTCATCACTCATAGAGGTATCTCCTATCACAACTCCATTACTTCCATTAAATAATTCATCGAAGTACCCCTTCCACCTGTCCTTGATGTCCTCCTCTTGCACTAGGACCATTTGGTTCTTATCTTTGACACACTTCACCATGCCAATATCCTTCCTTGCCTCTTGTCTTCTCTTTGCCATCTTATAAATGATCCTTTCTCCCTCCTTGGAATCAAGCTTTTCATAAACCTCCTGATATGCCTTTTCTTTTGCTTGGCGAACAGCTGCCTTTGCCTTACTCTTAGCCTCCTTATACGCTGCAAAGGTTTCATCACTCCTACATTTTCCTAAGGCTTGATAGCATTCCCTTTTTTGCTTAATTACTGCTTTCACCTCTTCATTCCACCACGAAGTATCTCTCTGTACCGAAGTTCTTCCCCTTACTTCCCCTAAGACCTCTTTGGCCACTCTTAGGAAACAGTTCTTCATTCGTAACCAGGTCATGTCCGGATCCACCTCTCCATCCCAATCCGCTTCTTCAATTACCTTTTCTGTAAAAACCTTAGCTTTTGCATCCCTTAGGGTCCACCATCTTATCCTTGGTTCTTCTTGTCTAACTTTTTTCTTCGCCTTCTCTTTCAGACGAATAGTCATTACCAATAGCCGGTGTTGGGTGACCACACTCTCCCCTGGGATAACCTTACAGTTTATGCAACTTTGTCTATCTATGCTCCTTGTGAGCAGGAAGTCTATTTGAGTTGCATTTGCTCCATTCCGAAAAGTTATCAAGTGTGAATCCCTCTTCTTAAACCAAGTATTAGCCAAAATTAAATCATATGATTGGGCAAAATCCATAATAGCTTCACCACCGGCGTCCCTCTGCCCATACCCAAAGCCTCCATGGACACTCTCATAGCCATCTCGGCTCGCCCCAACGTGCCCATTTAGATCCCCTCCAA
The DNA here is from genome assembly GCA_024500155.1 of Chenopodium formosanum. NCBI lineage: Eukaryota > Viridiplantae > Streptophyta > Magnoliopsida > Caryophyllales > Amaranthaceae > Chenopodium > Chenopodium formosanum. The sequence continues at coordinate 4,152,219 of CM044861.1, read as the reverse complement.
TATATAACTTCTCTGAGTGGTGGACACCCTGCACCACCTCGTCTAGGTCCTCCCAAAATTGTCGTTTCTCTTCTGCATCTAAACCCACTTGGGGAGCATAAGCACTGATAACATTCACAATCTCCTTGCCACATAGCAACTTCAGCCTTATCAACCTATCGTTCTTCCGATAGACCTCGATCACCTCTGTTGCCAACCTCTCATCGAGAACCACACCAACTCCGTTCCTAGCTCCACCATTCCTTGTTCTGTGGCTCGTTTCTTGCCCAACATACCATACCTTATACCCCAAAACCAAGCCTCGAGCTCCTTCTCCTGTCCATCTTGTCTCTTGGAGGCACATGATGTTCACGCGTCGTCTTTTCATTACTTCTACCAATTCTGCTGATTTTCCCGTAAGAGACCCCACATTCCAAGAACCAATCCGCAAACTAAATTCTTTTCTCCCACGCTCCCTCCTGATCCCAACTCCAAGTCCTTGATTATTTGACACCACAATTGGGCAATATGGCGCGTCGCTTCTGGGCGACGACCTAGCAACCCTTACATACTTATCACTGCACCCGGGTCTGGGAAGTGCAGCGCGTCGCTCAGTAGGGAACGCCCCAATGGCACGCCCTTGCTCATTTGACACCACACTCGGGCAATGTGGCGCGTCGCTTCTGGGCGACGACCTAGCAACCCTTGCATACTTATCACTACACCCGGGTCTAGGAAGTGCAGCGCGTCGCTGAGTAGGGAACGCCCCCACGAAAATATCTGTTTGGCTCATGTCATGGGATGTGACGAAGTTTTATACTGGCTGTCACTGGCCTACCGTAACCCTCCTCCTTTATCCAGGCTTGGGACTGGCAGCGGGAAACCCACTGGCGGAGTTATACTGTAATATCAATCCCAAACCAAAATTAATACTGATTTACCATTGTTGGGATGATCAACTAGACCACGGGTTGTACAACAAACTGCACTTCAGCATACATAGTACAACGGAACCAATTGTCAATAACACAGCAAACCTCATATTTATATCAATCGATTTGAATAAATTGAACCGCACAATACACCTCATATTATGCTACTATACAAATTCTCAAATCACCAGCAATTGAATCAACAACTTCAAATTCAGAATTGGAAGAAAGGAAAACTACGCAAAAGCGGAACACATACCTCAACACGAAATGAGCATCGCCTTCAAATCCGACAATACTCAAACTCAAACATGCAAAAAGATCAACAACAAAGTCGAACTCACCCTCGTACCCGCTTCAATTTCCGCTTGCCGATTTACGCTTGATTCAATTTCCCCAATTACACCCCAATTACAGATATTAGGGTTTCACTTCGTACACCGTTAGTCAAACTGGATGCCACTGTCTGGTCAAGTTATTACTGACCTTAGCTGTAATTACATAAAAGCCCATACTCTAACTCTGTAAAGACAATTATGCCCACGTGAGAAACATTCACTTCGTACACCGTTAGTCAAACTGGATGCCACCGTCTGGTCAAGTTATTACTGACCTTAGCTGTAATTACATAAAAGCCCATACTCTAACTCTGTAAAGACAATTATGCCCACGTGAGAAACATTATTTGTTACTCACGGTGAGTAACTTGTAATTGCCGTTTTTAAACATTGAGATGAGAATATTATCTCACTAACAATCTACAATGTTCGAAATTGCTATGGCTATAATGGATTCCGTTAAAAATTATTATTAGCACTAACATATAAAATAAACATTGACAAGCACAAATTCTAAGTCCCTATCATGTTAATATGTTACCCCTATCACCCTATGTTTATATTATTATTTTTATTTTTTAGAAGGTAAAGAGACCTCAAACTTCATGATTATTTTGTTGTAGAGAATCTCCACCCCCAAACCTTCTCACTTGAGGGTTTGAACCTTAAACCTCTAGAATATAACGTTAAAAAATCATTATTTACCACTCATCTAGACTTTTTTAAAATAAGATGAAACAAATAGACTCTTATTTTCACTTACTCTATTCAAAATAGGTTCAAATAATAAAAGTTATTAAATTTCATTTTTAAAAAAATAGATAAATTAATCAAATAAAGCATATACCCTAAATTAAACCAAATAATTATAAGATATTTATGGATCGAGTGTTGAGATTAGTGCTTACTTGAGAAATAATAAATGAGAAATAATAAAAAGTTACCACTAAGGATTGTGAAGAGCAATAGTACTTTTTGAAGAATCACATAAAAGGCACAAAAGAGCAACATATTTACGCCACGGCAGCAACTAAATATTTTTTTAAGTTTACTTGTCTTCTCATGATGCTATCTCACAAGATTTCCTACCCTCTTTCACTTTTTCCTTATCATTCAAGATCAAACCATTTATCATCTTTCAACAATCTTGGTCCTCTTAGATAGTTGGAATAACATGCTAGTCATTTGCTATTGTTTAGTTAAAAGATGATGTTTTGGTAATATAGCACTTTAGGTTCATCGCATACTTATTACGGAGTACATAATGAGCACTTTAAACATCAACTTTTGAATATAAATAATATAGCAAATGAAAAGTTGTTTATGAGACGAAAAGAGTACATAATTCAAATGGAAATAATTAAATAACAACGCATGATAAGGAATTAAGGATATTCAGTAATTTGTTACGGTGCACTAATAAGTCCTCTATCACAATTTATATCGCACTCATAAACACTTGCTCAACGCAACGTAGGATGATGTAATACATGTTTGGTAGATGCATAGAAGTGATATAACAATGTCATATGAACACATGTGAAAATTCAAAAGTCCGCTAGGGATTTTGACCCGTCTGCTCAAATAATTGTACACATACAAATGTTACACATTCAGTATGTACTCTTCTTCACTGTATAAATCATCAACAAATAAAAGACCCCTTTTCTATAGATATTTGACAAAAGCACTAGTTAAGTAGTTAGACATCACAAAAAAATTGTGACAATAAGATTAAAACATGACTTTAAGAAGTATAACTTTTCATAAAGGCAAAAAGATGTTATGAACTACAAATAATAATTATATGTTCCACTAGGTTAAATAAATATTAAATACAGAGTTATAGTAATAATACTTTGTAATATATGTTCTAAAATGGCATAATAAGAGATACATGCATCACTCGTTCAATGTTATATAATGTTCGGTGTTTTATTTAAAACAACATTTATACTTATCCACAATGCTAACGCCATCCAAAATTACATGTACTTGGAACACACTCCGTATTTCTTTACCCATCATCCAATCCACCATGTATCTATCCTTACTTCATCATTTAAAGAAAAAAAGGTAGTGGTTGGATTAAACATATTGGTAGTCTTCTTATTCATAATAAAGAACATTTAATTTGCTTAATTGGCATCCACGAGATCATCAATATTTTATACAGTTGTATATACTTGTATTGAACTTTCTCGAACATGTAAGACAATTTAATTTAAGGGATAGAAAAATTAAAAAATTTAACAAAACATTTCAGATAAACTCTTAGCCAATTCAAATTCATTTTCAATCAATATTCATCCTTACATCACAGGCACATTGCATTAAATTTAACAAAGGAGCTAAATTCCCCTCTTTTAAGCTCCACAAATTTTTTAATGTTATTTTTGAGGGAACTAATTACTAATTACTCTGATTATTAGTACTAATTAATACATAAAAGCTACACAAATTTGTTTCTAATTACCCCTCCCATTGCTATTCCCTCCTTTACAACTTCCCTTCCCTCCACCCCCAGCCGGTTGTTGCTGCCTCACGCTCCCGCTAAAATTCGCCGACAAATCGGAGTAAATCGACGCGACTTTCGTAATATTCCCGTTCAATTCCTGTATGATCGCCACATTCTTTTTCATATTATCCGGGAGCCTCGACTGGTGGTTCTCGTTGGCCTGCTGGATCAGCATCCTGTTCCGATCCAGCACCGTCTGCACCTCGCTAAAGCTCTCGGCGAAGGTGTTCCACGCTTGTGGACCTCCGCAACCGTCGCCGGAGAACTCGTCCATGTTGTTGTTGTTGGTTCTCCGGCGACGGTTGCCGGCGCCGCCAGCAGACACCATGTTCTGCCGACGACCGCCGTCTTCCATACTCGATTCGACTCCCGAGTAAGACATCATAGTCAAACTTTTTATCTCTCACTTCTTCTTTAAGAAAGCTATGTGGAGGAGTTTTGATTTGGAGCAAGGGAAAGAGTAGAGGAAGGTATTTATAGAGCCGAAGAAATGTGCGTTATCTAAATGTGGCGCGTGGGAAAAAGTATTTACTGGGGTAAATTGGGAGTTTTTCACGCGCTTAAAGTGAGAGTAGGGAAGTTTGAGGTGAAATATCTAAGGGTGGAGATATTTTTGGCAGGAAAAAAGTGCAAAAAGAGCAAAAGCGATTCCGCCACGTAAGATTGAGAATCGAGTTGTGTTGCGACGTCGTTTTGTTCACTAGAGTATTCATAGGAATCTAAGGTGAAAAAAATCTTTGCTTGAATTTGATTTTAATAAGAATGAAACAAGAAATGTAAAAGTGTCTCTTGATGCACTTCAATCGACATTGTAGAAATTTTCTATGTATACTTTCAACTATTTTATATCTAAGTCTTTGGAGTTTGAATTTGTTAAGTTATTTAATAAATTACATATGAGGTGATAATTGACTTGTAATGATAATTTATCCATGATAATTAACATTTGAGTTAGTTGACTTGTAATATGTTATTAGCAGCACTAGTTATTAATTTTTAATTGTAATTTGAACACGAAATGCATACAAAAGGACATACAAAGTGTGAAATTATATAATATTTTTATTATACGTAATTATAGCTAAAAATATTTATTGGAATAATCTGTAAGGAAATGTGGACAATTAAGAGAGCTCGCCTTTAGATTTTTGGAATAGACGAAAAATATCTACGCCTTGTTACTTAGTAATGCGAAAGGTTTACCATGTAACATTATATTGGGGAGCAAAGATATTTTTGGAGAATAAAAAAAGTGCAAAAGAGCAACACATTTATACCATGGCAACAACCCATAAAGTTTATTTCTATGAGCATCCCTTTATATACGGCTTGTCCTTTGTTTATCCCACAACTCCACAAGGCTTTCACTTTTCACTTTATCTTTCTATTTGACACAAAAACTCCATCTCTTTAATTAACATTTTCTGTAACTAAAAAAAAAAAAATCAACAATATTCTCATACTAATACAAACTATAATCTATGCGATTATAAATTTCTAGCACTCGTAAGTTGTACAATGATACGTCGTGTTATATATAGGTTTATTTATATTATACTTCATGTTGTAGATTACATAAGATAATTATTGACATGATTTATTTACTTTAATTTCAACATGTTAAATGACATTTTTTGCATCCAAAAAGTAATTAAAGTTGCAAGCGAAAAAAATAAAATACTAGGAATATAACGAAATTATTGAAAGAGTTCCATAAGACCATAACATTGAACTCTTAAATCTTGATGTGTCAAATTTCTTAAATGTATTATAAGATCACAATAATAAGCAATATTATATTATTATTTGGTACTTGCATGCTAAATTTACTATGTACGGACTCTACGAAGCAATAGAGTGGAACAATAAACAACTGTTGTGACTTAAAATTTGTTTTTAAATATTTCACTGATAACCCTACCAACGAAGCTGGAATAGCTCAGTTGGTTAGAGCGTGTGGCTGTTAACCACAAGGTCGGAGGTTCGACCCCTCCTTCTAGCGAATTTTTTTTTTTTTTTTTTTTTTTTCCACACTCAATAACACGTAGAATGAGATCTACTGCCAAAAGTCAAAACTGTTGCTCTTGGGGGTAAGTTATGTCAACTTCAAATTGTAAGATCTACCATTTTATTGTACATAAAAATTGAGTGATAGTGTTGTTTTATCAGGTATTGTCAAATTGTTTTTAACAACGCCACTTATATGTCGTTTGTACGAGTTCGTACAAAATAGTGCATGATTGTATTATTTTATCAACTGTAATCAACATAAACCGGCTAGGCGGCTAATCCAAGAGAATTGTCGAATACGGAGTAAATGACTTTATTAAGAGACGGTAAGAGTAAAACGAGTACTAATTTTGTTTTTTAAACACAACTCAAATATGCCCAAAACACCCTAAAAGAATGATTTAGCCGTTTTGCACATTTGCTGGGTTTATTATTTAAGCGCGCTCACAACGATTGAAAGAGGAAACTATGCATACAAATTTTGGCGCTTAGAGTCGTTAGCTTTTCATACCTCCGACGAGTTTTCGACTTTCGATTCATTTGCCTGCTACCGATAACATCAGGTAATTCTCTCTCCTCTCTATCTCTTTGAATTTGGTGATATGCTTCAGTAATTCAACTTCAACTATTTTTCGAATCACATTTTCGAATTACTTTGAATTATTGTATTCTATATTGATAATTTGCTCATTTCAGAAATCGGCATACAATCGGCGTAATTCTGTTGAATTTTAATTGCAAAAACCCTAATTTGAACCACATTTTGTAAATTAGATTCAATCGATGATCGTCGATGTAATTTGTAGAATGTATAGAATGATTAGTACTAAAATTACCGTTTCTTTTCTGATTTTGGTTGATTAATTAGGGTCTAGGGTTTAAGTTTGCGAAATTATGGAATCGTACAACCTTAGATCAGTGTTGGAGTTACCTGCTCCTTTCAGATCAACCTTCAATTTTAGGTACTATGCTTAATCTTAATATCTCTTACTTATCCTGCCCAATTAATTTTTATTTTCAACTAATATGTTGATTTTCGTAGCTTGAGTTTGATTTTTTGCTTAATTTTCACGCTAATTTTAGTTTTAACACTTCAAATTTGGCAGAATTATGATTAAAATTTTGGCGATTCATAATGTTTACTACTTCTAATTTGTTGTGAATCATACTTTTTTGGATTTGATTTATGTGTCTTTGATTCATGCCAATTGAGGATGAACTTTCAAAATTCCAAATTATGAATACTTTCATCTTGCTGTTTTGATCACCGTCATCTTCATCATTATATTGATGGTTCGATGTGGAATAGTATTTTTGTTCTCTTTGCATTAATAGGTTCTGATTTGTTCTTTTTATGAATCGCTGCTTTGATTCATACATGTCAATCCTCGATAGTTTGGTTTTTAACTTTAAAGGTAATAGTTCATTTACTTTTTGCTGATTGGCTTTATTTGTAGCCTCATTTTATAAAATGAATATGATAATTTTGTATTTATATTTATGACTACATTTTCTGTGCTAATCTATCCCATTTCATCTTTCAATATGTGACCAAATCTTTCAGTCTTATGAGAACTTAGGATTGTTTCTTTTGGCGTGCTAAGTTTATTATTGGTTTATTGTAACTGCATTGAGATTCTGCATGGTGGTAGGTATTTCAATTCTCTGCAGAGTGAATGCTTTCCTTGCTGCTTCCTCTCCGATGTAAATATGGTCGTTTCTGCACCAACTGGAAGTGGTAAAACAGTGCTATTTGAGCTGTGCATTTTAAGGCTCCTCTCAAAGTTTCTTTCAGCAGACGGGAGATTCATCCATGTGAAGGGCACCCTGAAAACGGTAACTATTCATTGGCTGGTTTTCCTGTGGTTGATCTGTAATTTTTTATATCTTGTATAACGCTTCCTGAATTTTTTTCAAGTTAATATGAAACACTTGAGACTTTCTTCCCATTTATGACATAAACATCTTGGGCATTATTGGTAAAAGTGCCATAACATCTAAGCTGAACCGATATAGTCAATTTGATCCTCTAAATCTGCAGCGAATTGTGGTGGGTGCTGCCGTTTTTCTTAACTAATTACTGGAATATTGCTCCCTGAATGGTTTATTCTTTCTCTGTTTATAAGCATCAAATACTTTCATTAATCATTATTACTTTGAAGTACTGCATGACTTTACATTCACGAGAGAATAGATATCAGTCCGTGCTTCACTATCAGTCATTGACTAGTATTATTGCTTCTTCAGATCTATATAGCACCTTCCAAGGCTTTGGTACAAGAGAAGCTTAGGGATTGGGATCGGAAGCTAGGTGCATGGGGCATAAATTGCCTTGAGATGACCGGGGACAATGATTCGTACAATACAAAGAATATTCAAGATGCAGACATAATTCTAACAACTCCTGAGGTACACATGATATATTCCTAGCATCTCAGGGCATATTTTTGTGAGATGTAATAAGTGATATCTTGTGCCCTTGTCTTTCACAGAAATTTGATGCTGTGACTCGCTATAAAATAAAAGATGGTGGCTTGAGTTTTTTCAGTGACATAGGACTTCTATTCATCGATGAAGTTCACCTATTAAATGATCCACGTGGTGCTGCTTTGGAAGCAATAGTGAGCAGGATTAAAATGCTTTCTTGCAGACCTGAAATGAAATCAAGCCCCCTGGCTCATATACGTTTTATAGCTGTTTCAGCTACAATTCCAAATCTGGAGGACCTAGGTACACTTTAATTGAACACTTCCTGTTTGTTAGAACTTGGTCGTATCCGATTCGATAATGGATAATGATCCTCTCTGCAGCGGAGTGGCTAGTGGTTCCTCCTCAAGGAATGAAAAGGTGTTTCATGATCTTCTATAACCTGGTGATCTTTTGTTCAAATTTTAAACAATTACATAGCTCATTTGTTTTATGTTATTCTACAGGTTTGGTGAAGAAATGAGACCTGTAAAACTGACTACCAAAGTTCTTGGTAACTGCAGAATTTTGTACCTGATATTTTAGCCCATAACTTGACAGGGAATTAAAAAATATGCAAATTCCTTTTTTATATTGCACAAATATCATGTAAATGATGATGGAGGAGTTTCTCAGCATGATAGATCAATGTTTAGGCGGCTATCTACCTGTTCCCTTATTTATCATATGAGTTTTGTCATTAATGCCTTTCTTCTATCATTAGATTCTTGTTGTTGGTGTTGTTCTTCTTCTTCTTCTTTTTTTTTTTCCCTTCTTCATATCATAAGTTTGATATCCTGCTTGTTATTTCACCTGTCAATGTCTTTTATAGGGTATGCAGCAGCCAAAAATGATTTTCTCTTCGAAAAGGCACGAATCTTAATCTGACTACAAGTAAACTGATTATTTAACCAGATACGCTGTTCTATTGCTTTGTTCATAGAGTAAATTTCTTTGGCATGCTTAGTTAGAAGCTCTGGAACTTTATGTTGCTGTCACTGCTGATTTTTACTTTGTTGACCTCTTCCAGCGGCTCCAGAACTACATCTTTGGTAAGTTTAGGCCATATAGGTCAGAGTCAGAGTTAGCGTTTTTTTTTTTCCTATATCAAATTCATTATAATGTTAATTTTTTGCAGATATTTTGATGCAATATTCTAGAGGAAAATCTGCTCTAGTTTTCTGTTCGACCAGAAAGGGAGCACAAGAAGCAGCACAGAAAATCTCTCAAACAGCCATGACATTTGGGTATTCAAATCCATTCATCAAGACAAATGATCAACTAGAGAGATTGAGGGAAGCCTCATTGTCATGCAGTGATAAACAACTGCAATCATACATTCTCTATGGTGGTATATGACCTAATCGGAAACCAATTTAACATATTTAGTCTCAATGTTTGGTTATGGTGTACATCTTTTGTTCATTAAGCCTATTGGATGTTTACAGTTGGTTATCACAATGGCAGTCTTTGCATGAAGGATCGAAACCTTGTAGAGAATCTTTTCCTTAATTGTGATATTCAAGTTCTTTGCACAACAAACACGCTAGCACATGGAATCAACCTACCAGCACATACAGTGGTGATCAAGTCTACGCAGCACTAGTATGTTTACACTTCCTTTTTTTACAAAAATAGATTGAAATGTTGAATATAGTATTGTCTTTGATCTTTGAGGTACCATTATCTCCAGTAATAAGGAAAAAGGCAGTTACACGGAGTATGACAGATCCATCGTTTTACAGGTATATCATTAATTGCACATGAGTACATGACTGCTTCAACTTTCTATCTGACTTCTGAATCTGTACCATCTATAAAATACATTCTATCTGACTTCTGTAGTTCTGAATCTGTACCATCTATAAAATACATTTCATCCAGGGTTCCTTGTGTTATTGGGATTATTTCTACAATGTAACTTGCCTTCTACTTTTGTGTGGACACTAGGCTGCATTATCCTAACCATAATCGCTTGACTATTAAAATTGGAAAGACATTTGCTGAATATAATGTATCTATAAAACCTTTTAAAAGTTCTATATAGTGAGAAATTGTGAAGTAAAATAATCCTCAATATTTGCATTTGGTTTCCAATGTTTTACCAAGTGACATCTTTTAAGGTGCAATCTTGGTATGCTAAAATAGAAAATGAACCTTTGTTTACTTTGATTTAGGGAAACAACAGTTTGTCACTCACTCATTGTAGTAATTAAGTCTCATATAATTAAGTCAGTAAGACACTTGCAAATCTTAATTACCTAAATGTCAACTTATCAATACACAGAAAACAAAACATTGAAACTGGTGCTATAATCTTCACTTTGATATGAGTAACAGCTATGCTTGACAATAATTGTGAGGAAAAGGGAGTTGTACAAGAAAGTCCCAGTGATGAAGGTGAGGAGTTGAGAATAGTGGAACCTATGCCTACAAAGGATAGAGTTTAAAGCTATGATACTTGGACTTAGGTATTCTTGTTTGTCTCGGGTAGTTTTTCTAGGGTCCAAACTCCAAAGTAAGCATAAACTGCCAAGTGTTCAAACTAAAGTGTTGAGTATTGTGGAATGAAGAGTTCGATTCGCAAAGATTCAAAGCTCTTTAGAAGCAAATGAGAAAGAGAAAAGGAGGTGGTGAATTTTTTTTTAATAAATTGGACCTTTTAATAATTTTTATTCATAAAGATTGAATTATAAACACCTCTTGGGATTATTCTGAGACAATGAAGAGTAGGTATTATTTTCGGCAATCTAATCACTCAGATATCTAACAGGGTTCCTGTACAGTCTTCAATAACTCAAGTATAGAATAGGTAGTAAATTGATTAAAGAGTTGGTATTTCCATAATTTATCATGCTTAACTTATCAGTTCTAGAGCTTCCAGAAGACAGGGATATTGTGCAGTTTATAAGCCAATTAAGGAATTCAAAATGTTTCAGACATAAGTTCAGCATTCTTCACTTGAGAGAAGAAGATTATATTGTTGTTACAGATCCCTGTTCTGAATCTGTTGTCTTCATGTGTCTCTTTATTTCTATATCATGTTTGACGTAATCTGGTAACCTTGCAGATGTGTGGTAGAGCTGGTCGTCCACCTTTTGACGATACAGGACTGGTTATCATCATGACAAGAAGGGAAACAGTCAGTCATAACCTGATCTCCCCTAGCCTATAATGATCAAATTTGCACTTCTTACTTGTACTCTCTCCTAGTTTTATCTTTGATAGTGTTGATACTTATTCTGATTTTCAAACTGCTCATGCTACACATTTCTTGTAGGTACATTTGTACGAAAATCTTTTGAATGGATGTGAAGTTGTAGAATCACAGTATGTATGGACCCTCAAAATTCATTATGCATAGTTCTATATTTAAGTATTATAAATTTTTTATGACATAGTTTCTCTACTGCTAGATTACTTTCTTGCATAATGGAGCATTTGACTGCGGAAATAGTACAACTAACTATCCCTGACATTACAAGAGCAATTGAATGGATGAAGTGTTCATACTTGTATGTCAGGATGAAAAAGGCAAGTATCTTGAAATATATACCGTTAGTCACTCTGTAAGAATTCTAATTCTTTTGGTACCTTCAGAACCCAGAGACTTATGCTATTCAAAAAGGGATTTCTAGAGACCGTATTGAGAGTCATATGCATGGTACTAATTTCACTCTGTGTGTCTGTGTGTGTGTGTGTGTGTGTGTGTGTGTTTTTGTTGCTGTTTGCGATAGTATAACTGCATTCCATACAGTAATATATTTTGGGTCCTTATCTAATGGTACATATCACTGGTTTAATATTTGCTGTTACAGATATATGTGTTAAGAAAGTCAACGAGTTATCAAGAAACCAGTTGATCTGGACTGATGAAGACGGTTTTCTGTTGAAGCCACTTGGTAAGCTTGGCTCATAAATAGCATTTCTCCAATGAAATCTTATGCCTCACATGATTGTATCCTCTCTTGACCATTAAAGAAGGGGTGGGGACAGGTTAGTGCACTAACCAGCTGTGCTAAATAAACTTTCAGAGCCTGGAAGATTGATGACGAAGTATTATTTGAAATTCAACACGATGAAATATATTATGCAGACTCAATCAAACTGCAGCCTAGAAGATGCACTTCATATTGTTTGCCGAGCAGAGGAGTTAGCTTGTATGTACGGAGTATATTACTTTTCTTGCGATTTTCTGCTATATGGAGAACTGATTTACTCCTTTAATTGGTGAATGTAGGGATACAGCTTAGACGCAATGAGAAAAAGCTCCTTAATGATGTCAATGCTGACAAAGATGGTCGCCTTCGTTTTCACATCCTTGGAGACAAAGGAAAAAAGAAAAAGCGCATTCAGACAAGGGAAGAGAAGCTATTTGTTTTGGTCAATGATTGCTTGACTGGAGATCCTCTGGTCCATGATTTGTCCTTAAGCCAGGTCTGGTCATGTTGTTACTTCTTGAATTCAGTCTATTTATGAGTGGATTGACCTCAGGCTTAAGCACTGTGCTCCGGTTCATGTTCATACAGGATGCAAATTCTATATGCTCAAATGGATGTAGAATTGCCAAATGCATGAAAGAGTACTTTTTTTTAAAAAAGAACTACAAAGGAGCATTGAACTCTATCGCTCTTGCAAAATCTCTACATCATAAACTGTGGGATAGCTGTCCTTACTTGTTGAAGCAATTACCTGGCATTGGAATGGTGACGGCAAAGGTAACTAGACACTGTGTATAATTTGAGATGCTGATGGAAAATTTACTCTTAAGGGTTAAGATTGCAACTGCTTTCATGCTCAGGCATTGCATTCTATGGGAATAACTTCATTTGAGACCCTTGCTGAAGCTGATCCTAGGCGAATAGAAATTGTTGCCAATCGGAAATTCCCATTTGGAGACCATATTAAGGAGTCTTTACTTTCTTTACCTCCAAAAGTTGAGATGAAGATTGAGGCAATTGAAGGCCAGGGGCAAGGAAAGCCCAAGCTGGCAGTAACTTTGACTAGGCTGACACAGTCCCAATCTAACAAACGGCATTATGCTGATATGGTAAACTATTAGGAATTGGTTTCAAAGTTTTACTTTTAACAAAACTGGTGTACTAAATTTCAGATGGCTGGATTGGAATCCATTCTTTGCAGGTTGTTGGTGTGGAAGAGGAAAATATGATCATCTACCATGAGAAAATCAGGTTATACTAGTTTCACTTGAAATCAATTCATCTTTTTATCACCCATCATTTTGAGGCATGCTAGAGATTGGATCAGAAAACAGAGGAAACCAAGCAGGAAAAATAAGAAAATAGCCGCACTAAGATAGATTGTATTGCAAGTCAGGAAAACCACAATACAACTCCCTTCTTTCGAGAGGAAAGGATGCTCTCCAAGGAATAACTTCCACAATATTTTTCTAGATGCCTTTCCCCGTTACAAATCCCTTCTTAAATACCCAAAACAAACTAACTAGCTGTGATAACAAACTCAGCACACAAAACAAGGACTAACAAACTTATTCCCCCTGTATTACTGATTTACCCCTCTCACTAACTTCCAGCTCACTGTCCAGACTCCAGCTCATATTCCATCATCAGGCCTCTGTTTGGGCTTCCTCCTAGCTTATGTGAAACGCACCACTGGTCTGGGCTGATCTCTTGCAAGGCATTACTTTTGATTGGGTGCTTTGCATAAAGAGCAAAATACATTGATATGAAGCTGTTTTTTACTTTTTACCATTACTGAACTTCCTGAAAATATATGCATATGACGTGTCATTCTCATAAAAGTGATAAACTGTATTTGTTATTCATCTTCTGCTTTTATTAATGTTTCTTCAAATATTGTGGCAGGGTGGACGATTTTCTCAGGTACGATCACTCAAATTCTTTTTTCTCTGTTTATTTGTCTGCAATATACTAAACTTCAAATGGCTCATTGTTCTTTGATAATGTATGAACATCTAGAATGCCATTTTTATATATTCCTCAAACTTCTTTTGGGAGTGTAACTGTGAAATTAAAACTTTTAACAAACATTTTACTATTACAAAAATAGTTTTAAAATAATAGGCTGAGATGTTCACTCACTTCAGGATGTAATTTTCTTGATTTCCTTGTCGAGGCTTCCTGAAATATCAGCAACTTCCATTTTCAAAGAACAGATTCTTGTAATATCATTCTGTGCTGCAAGTCAATGTTTTTACTTGTATTCTATGCATCTTCAAGTATGATCAAAATTCAAGGACAAAGCTACAAATTTGAGGATTAAATCAAAGGATTTCAGTTTGATATGTTTTCAATTAAGCCTTTGTATCCATTAGTAGACTTTTTGTTGGTGAAAGTTGCTACCTTATTGCATCTGTTGGAGATAACTTCTTTTGTTTACAGCCCATACCAGATGACAGTGTTTTTGCCAAACCATCTACAAGGAAAATCAACTGTAAAGGCTAATTTGGTTTTTGAAGAATTCAGTAAGACTTCAGATCTTATTATCAACTTTTTCTTTTTTTTTTTTTTCCCTTGTATGTTGCCATTCCTTGTCTCGTTTTGTTTACTGAATTAATTGTTATTCCCTGATAGGATTTTCTGGATTCAGATAATTTGATGATGCTCCTTTCGTTTTACACCCATCATAGATGGCTCATGAATTGACTAGGGAAAATTTAGGAGCCATTGAGATTTCACAAGCCATTTTTACAAATTTCGCACTTGCCATGTACTCATAATTAGCAAGTGTAGATTTGGGTTGTTGTACAATTGTGCTGCCTAAGCTGTTGATCTTCATGTTTTGTCAAATCAAGCAAATAAATTGGGACAGAGGAAGTAGCTTCATCTGTGGGTGGGAGCTCTTTAATATTTCTGCATGCTCTGGGTACATAAAAGTGAACTTATATAATGCTGTTACTCCATGCAGTTGGTATTGATATACACCACAAGATTGAGCATCTTGAAGAAATCAAGTCAAATGTGACTGTTAGACTTGGAACCAAGAGATCTTCTTCTGTCCTGCCTCCTGCAGAAGCTTCTTCACTCGAAAGCACTAGGGGAAGTGCAAAACAAGCTAAGGAGATATCAACCAGAAGCAAAGTCAATAAAAAAATTGATGACATGTAACTGACCTATAATCTTGCCTGGCACTGCCAGCCCCCCTCCCCCCAACACACACACACACACAAAAGTATAGGAAAAAATACTGGCATAGTCGACATTTGTTTCTTACTTGTGAATCTTTGTATTGACAGGCCCTCTTTCAAACTCATAGATGATGAGCCAGACGAAGGTATGGCTAAAAACACTCACTAAAATCACATATTCACCCTTTATTTTCTGTTTATGGATACTGAAATCTGCGTTGAGGTGTGTTCTCGAAGGTAGTTTTGATGATAAAGCTGCTGAGGATGACTGCAAGATCATATCTGGGAGTACAATCTTTGATCACATTCGTAATAAGGCCAAGGATTTCCCTGCCATAAAGAAGTCCAGTGCCATTAATTTTACTACATCTGAAGCTTCAACTTTGCCAACAAAGAGCATTTGTGTAGAGCAGCATGTTTCTCCTGGCATGATTGAACTTTCTAAAGAAGTTGAGGGAAATACTGACAAAAAACAAATGGTTAATTTAGGAAGAAACTACAGTGGCCATCTTGACATCAATGGAGATGCAACTGTTAATCAAGAGACTAATAATGTTGAAGAGTCGGCAGGTAAAATATCACGATGAACAGAACTTCAATTCTGCACGTCACGTTCAATTTAACCTTTGTTTTATGTTGTATCAGGCGTATTTCATCCTCAGATAGAAGTAAACAGAAAAGAAGTCCGTAGACTTGAACACATACTTGATCATGTTAGGAAGAGGTCCAAAAATTTACCAGTGATCAATACATCAAACACCAAAGAAGGGTTTTCTGCTGGAGTACAAGGGAACTTTTCTGACAAGGAGCAAACACTGGGTCATCTGAATGTTGCCAATGAGAAACAGTCATATGGACCTTCAATTGGTCCTCTGGTTTTTTCAGATCTCAAAACAATTGAGCATGAGTACAATGTACATTTGCCAGCAGGAACCTTCGAGGACAAGAAGCGTGCATCTTCAACTTCAAGAAAATCGTTGGATCTTCCATTTGACTTCTTCAACAATCAACCCAACAGAACATATAATGCTAATTCATCTCTCAGCTCTTCACTGTCAAGGAAAGATGTCCACTACGAGCCTCCAGGCGATTCTGCAGAGCCTAAAAGTAGTACCACACTGAATCATCTAATGGAAGCAAGTCGAGGAAGCTGTTCACTTGAAACTGGGGACAGAACCAGGAATGCCAACTCATTTCTCGGATTCAAGAGTGTCTTCTCATTTCTCTGATTTTTAGCCTGATTCATTTCTTGGATTCAAGTGCATATTCTCACTTCTCTGATAGTCTGAATCCCCTTTCCCATTGAAGTAACTTCCTTGACAGATTTAGGTAGTGCTTATCTTGACCAAATGTATCCCTTATTGTACATTACAAGCTACTAAGTACTCAGTAAAAAACTTCCCAGTTGGAAGTATATTGAATAGGATCATGGCTTGATGAAACACGTTGTCAAAATAGTAAAAGATGTGAAAATGATTCTATAAATTTATAAAACGAAAAAACAACAGAGAATGCAAAAGAGCAGAGAACTAAGCTAATAGTAATTTCTCAGTTGTCTGATCAATTTTTTTTCCCTAAACCATCATATGTACCTAGTTTTTTATACAAAACCGAAGTTTATTATACAAAAAAAAAAAAAAAAAAAAAAAAAAAAAAAAAAAAAAAAAAAAAAAAAAGAAGAAAAAAAAAGAAAAAAAAAAAAAAGAAAAAGAAGCTAATGAAGTCCAACAAATGTTTAGCAAAGTGCCACACTGTGCAGTCGTAGGCTCGAAGTGGAGGAAACTGGTACTTTACATGTAACACCCACCCTAGTCACCATCTGCTAAAGAATTGTAGCCAGAAAAATAATAAGATTACTTGGGTTTGTTCTCCATTGTTTCTATCTCTCTTTATTTCCGTAACTGAGGTAATAGGCATGCACTCACCTCCGTTTAGTTTTAGTTGTCACATTATTAGTTATCATGACAATCATGTGACAAGTTGCTTAAGATTGAATTTTAGTAAACATGTACATGCATTTGTATAGCAGAGTGAAAGATGGGAAGGCAGAGGATCGCGCAGGTAGCTTCTAAAAACACGAGTGTGATAAAGGAGATAATCTATGCACCATTGGAATACTCAAAGGAGAACCAGATTGTTTTACGATACGTTAGAGAGGGCTATGATGAGTGTTGTGTTGTTTTGCATTCATAACATGCAATTATTTTCTGGGCATTCAAAATATAAAGCAGACCCAAAGATCTAAGTGACACAGAAAACAGGTTCTTTAAGGTTCGGAATAACCTGGGTTATATTAAGGTGATAAGTCATTCGGATCAGGTATAGAACCTTGCAAGGTACCACATGCGCAACCTGGTTGCAGAATAAGCAAATATTATTCTGATGATTCCACAGAAGATGAGTGGATGTCTACAATCAACTAAGAACAATATAAACTGTAAGGAAAGCTGTAAAACTACATAAAGCCACAATCATACTACGATATAGGGGCCTCGACGACAAATAATTTTTTGTTCACTGCATATAATAAAATTACGATCGAGGTATATATGAGCCAGTATTAGGCCATTTATCCAACTATTATCTCCAAGCTAAAGCAGCCACTTATGCTAAGATACTCAATCCTGAAAAGGGTGTATACTTAGAAGAGGCAGCGGAAAAATCCTAAAACAGTTCAGTCCCACTGTATTTTCCGGTGAAATGTCCAGTCTGACGCGTTTAATGCCTTAGTCCCATCAATAGAAACCATATAGTATGGGGAGTCTTCAGCGAATTCAGTTGGCATGGATTTCCAATGCAGATTCGGTTCCCAGTCTGCTTCCTTGAGCACCTTCAGTATCTCTTCTACCAATATATTGCTTCCTTCGGCAGAGAAATGTATCCCATCTCTGCCAAGTACAAATTCAACATAAAGTTTGAGATATGCTTCTTCATAATAATTTACACTTGATATAATTTACCAAAATAATTGGTAGTTTCTTGATAATAATTCAGTGCTGAATGCATGTGAAAATTATTCAGGTGATTAAAGCAGCAAGTGAAAGTCTTTTAAACAGAATAGTTACAGGTCAGAGCAGGAAAAATAAGCTAACTTACGTAAAACAAGCTGTCAACCAGTCCTCCCTCCTCTGGATTGCAGAATAAAGATCAATCACTTTCAAATCCATTTCCCTGCATAGCTCTATCAGGGCTTCAGAATATCTTTGACATTGTTCATTTGATCGAAGTAACTCCGATAGATATATACTGGTTCAACAGAAACACCTACTTTAAAATTATAATCCTGCGATGTGGAAAGTTTTAACAAAAGAAGTCTAAAAGGAGAACCTTTTGTTTTCTCGAATATGGTCTTCATTCACCGGAGGACTGCTAAGGAAAATAATCCGTGTTGTATCTGAAAGACCCTAATTTGCAGACACTTATATTAGACTTCAGATAATAAGTAAGAACAAAGGATCTAAATAAACATAATATGCAGTGTAGCTGCAAGAAGACTAAGAAAAAGAGTAAATTGCGGAAAGCTACAAGTCCCTCAGGTGTTTAAATGAGACCTTCGGATGAAGTATAATTTTGGGATATAATTCTAATCTTTGCTCTTTGTTGCCATTTCCTTAGGGCCTATTGGTCAGTTACAAATCTTAAGAGAAATCTCATCACATGATCAGCTTCATAAGATGCATAATTTGAGATGATTGAAAGAAAAGGGCATACTATTATTTTTTATTTTGACAGGCAGGGCAGACTATTTTACAGCCTCAGGCCCTCAAAAACCTGCTTTATACAGTGATAATTACATATAAATACAATGTACACAGAACAAGAGCTAAAACTTCATAAAAAGCAAAGAAGGCAGCAACACCTTAATATGAGTAGCAATCTTTCTCATGTTCTCAACGTATTCTGAAAGTGGCACATGAGGGCCAAGGCCTGACGGGTGGCTGCCCATTGAATCATTACCTCCGAAGTACACTATTACCAATGTAGGCTGAGTACTAGCATCCTAGAGTGTTAAAAAATAAATAAATAAATAAATTAAATAAAAAATAAAAAATAAAAATAAAAATAAAAATAAAACATAATCAAGGTCAATATCTTAGCTGGAAGAGCAATAATAACGATCACTGATAAATGCAAACAATTTGTTAGAATGAACATCAAAGGCATCTGCAGCACACATACTCTCATGTGGACAATTCAAAACAAACTCAGCTTAAGACATCCTCTGCATTGTACTTTATAGAAATAACCGATACTATATCAAGAAAAGAATAGCTGTCTAATGAGTCAAAATTCATTTATCTCACCACAGACAGACGATGATACATAAAAGGGGGAGCAATGGAGGCAGTGAGAGAGGGGTGTGGAACTATGGGAGGGGGGCGGGGAGAGGTGGGGACTGAAATTTTTTCATCATCCTTGCACTAAAAAATCAAACGAAACAGAATACTCTGTATCACAAAAGCCTCACAGAACAGCAGAACCAACCTAATAATAGACAAATGAATAACAAGCCACATAAAAATTGGAAAAGATACAATATTTGCATTAGCAGGGGCATTCAAATACCTGTCCTCAGGGAGAAGGGAGGCCAAAATATAAATAACTTGATCACAGGTAATTTCAACAATACTTGAGAAACGGATCTACAGAATCTCTATCATGTGGATTCATAACAGGGCTGGCAATTAAGAAACAGACAATTGTCAACCTGATTCTCAGGTTTGATGAACAATAAACCTGATGTGTCCATATAGTACAAGATATTTGTTATTGACTTACTTTAGCATATAAACAATAATTGATTAGTGCAGAAGCTCAGCACAATCAGCAAAAAATTTTACAAAGGATTTCTTCGCAACTCATCTAGTAGGGAACTCACAAGCTACAGCACCACTTTCAGACCCACAATGCTCGATCCATAACACATGAGATGAGCACGTGGCAGCTTTTAGCCACTCTACTCCAAGCAAAACCTTCCCAAGGCATGCAATAGAGAGGCCAAGGATAAAATAGAACTTAGCATCAAAATCCACTCCCAAGGCATGCGTTATGGTGATGGTGATCTACAATGAGTCAATGACCCTTCCTTGGACTACCTCCTAGACAGCAAGACATAAGACATCGAATAATCCTTGCTTCCTTTTTCCAGTAACATATTTCTCCCAAGTACCAAATGATTGAAGCAATTTTCACTATGAGTAATTAGCCAGTCCACCCAACTGTCATATCTCTTGAAATGCCCATTCATCCAATTATGATGAAATTAATAAACCATAATTAGTTATGGGCTCTGATGTTATCTTCTGGGATATACAGCATTGAATTGTTCTAATTTTTATGCTCTCTCCTTACATTCAAAGACACATCAGCTCATCTATATCATCTGCCTAAAACCAGAAAATATCCTTAACTTCATTCTCTAATAGTTTCTGCAATATTACACCTTCTCATACCGTAACACATTCAGTTTTCTATTCACAGTAGTTACAGCTGGATCTTACATAAAGAGGTGGCTAAAAAAAAAAAAGTTTGCAACAAAAAATATAGCAATAAAGATAGAGTTACCTTTGGAAAGACTTGATCAAGGACCTCCAGTGCACGGCGAGAATTCCAGCAGGTATATCCTCGCACAAAAATGTCTGCCTGTATATATCAGAAGCCAAGCTTAAATAAAGCAAATGAGTACATAAGGAATGGCTATGATGAAACCGGACGTGATGTGGGATGATTAAAACTAAACAACCATGGCATAAGAACAAACATAGCTGCAAAGTACATTAAAACAAGATTATCATAGTCATATCTCAGACAATACTCCACAAGGAATTCTTCTTCTATTGAAGTGAACGTTTCGCTAGATTTCTCCCTAGAAAGAGGGAAAGACAATTAAAGAAGCAATTCAGCATGAGAGTCAATATACACCAGCTAAATTATCATAGAGAGTCAAATGTAAGTCTCCTCAAGAAAATGAGGAGCAACTAAGCAGCCAGACTATGGCAAGAAAACACTCAAGCCATTAGAGAAAGCTCAATGATGACATGTAATGATTGAACTCTTAGGAGATCACATCTTTAATGGCCTTAAATTTCAATGTTTTTTTTTTTTTTTTTTTTTTTCCTACAAAAGCCCATACTCAAACCTTGCTAAACATTTACCACATTGGTGAGTTAATTGAACATATGAACTAGCATTAATAATTTTAACAGGTAATACTCATAATACCAATCAACCTCCTACTACCCTTTTAATTATATCAATAAAAAGCCTCTTTTAGAAGCTATTTGCCCAACAACTTGTGTAAAGTAACAATGTTGTTGCCTAGGAGAGCCATTAATCTATACATAAAGCATTAGTGTGAGACGGTTGTATGGTACGACATGTACTTTTAACAAAATCCGAGGTGACATTTTCCGTCTCATGACGATCAAACCAAAAATAAAAAACACATGTAGCATTGACCCTAAAAGAACAACAAACATCCTTCTACATGACTTACATATGTCAATTTTGGTTCATTACCTGAGAAAATGCTGTACAACCTTTAATAAATTAATATCAAAACAAACTCAAAGAAACACCTTTTACGCAACATATCATAACCCCACAAAGTACAAACCAAAAACACCCTAATATCAACGAAATTTCACACAATCAATCATTTTTTTTCAAAAAAAAAAATCATCATTAGCAACCAAATCATTTCAACTTTAACAAGATCATTGATTCGTCAATACCCTAAATTCACCGCAAAAGATAACAACTTTCACATTAATCTAACATAAAAATTTAATCTTTATAAAAAAATGAGAGAGATTAAACCTTGCGAGCATAAATATCAGCAAGAGTGGCACCCCAACCGCCATTACTAAAGCTGTATTGAACAATCGATGATCCGAACAGCACGAACTGCGGTCTAGCGGGTCCCACCATTGTTGTAATCGCAAAAAATTGGTGAAGATTGATTGAGAGAAAAATGAGGAGAAGAAAAGTTCAAGAAAATTCAGAATTGAGATTATTGGTGAAGTGGGTAGAACAACTGAAAGAAGAAGTGAGTAAATAAATAAGTAGTGTTGTACGAACGAGTAGTAGTAAGTTAGTAACTAAAGGATGCATAATTTGGTGGGATATTCAATGCGACGTGGGCTTTTGTTATTTTGGGTATTCAATTGCAGAACCATACTACTTTACTCTTACTTCCCAACCTCCATTTCATTCATTTGCATTCAACCATCATTTTATTATGAATTCCGTAGTCAATTTTTCAGGGGAAAGGCTATTTGCCCATCAACGCCGTAAGTGAGCTGGGTTTAGAACGTCGTGGGAGACGTATTAGCCATACTTTAGCTTTTTACGCCTAACACATTAATAACGAAAAGGTTCTAATTTATTAACCTTATATTTTAACCTTATATTCCTAAAAAATAAGTGTTTCGATAATGATTATTGAACATATGGACTATATATTTGTCAGAGTATTTAAGTAGGGGAATGGGTGTGTATTGTGTAAGTTGGACCCCCACATCACTTAGATTAGAAAACTTATCGGCCTTCCATGAGTTTACTGTATACGAAGTACTAGTCAACTTATTGTGGATGTAATTTAAACTTAATAGTTCTTAACTTTTTTTTTTCCTGAACTTATTTTTACTTTTTTCATAACCTAATGAATAGTATAGAAGTAATACGTATTTTGAGTTGAATAAAAACGGAGCCAAAGCAAAGTTAACATAAGAACTTAAGAAGTAATATGGGGAAAAGCAAGAATTTAAAAATTGGAGCATAATTTTCTAGTGTTTCCAAAGAAACAAAGCACGTTCAAATAATTGCTAGAAAAGGTGTCAATTAATACACCACCAAACTTAGACATACTTTAATGGTAGTTGAAAAGTCTGAAGATTGCACGTCCACTTGGGCCTTTTCTATTCATCAGCTTTGAGACTGCAAGTACTGTCTAAAATAGCCAAAATGGGACTAGTAAAGCCACTGCGGAGTAACATTACTATATGTGGACATGTGGTTATACACCTGCTTTACCACTACATTCAAGTTTTGACAAATTTATACTGATGAGCAGTAACTCCCTTACCACTACATTCTTCCCCTGATCTTGTAGATGTAGATGCATATAGGACATTTTCAAAATTCGACTTCATTCAAATATAATGAGATAAGATATACTTCGTACTTGTATAAGATAACAAGTTTATCAGAAGAATTGAAACCATTCCAAAAGAAATCATAAAATCAACAACTTTAGTTTGCAATATACCTGTAGTATACATGTTTATAATTTACCACTTATTGGATACAACCCCTGAAAAAAAAACATAAGGATTTGGAGGATTGCACCATATGTTAGAGGCGCCTGGTCCATAAATTAAAACGTTAAGATTAAGAAGCACATATACAATACAGGAAGTGCAAAATCTCACTGGTAAGAACTCATTTTATAATTAAATCAAATAGCTGGTTCACAAAAGTATGAAACAAAGTAGAACCAGAGGCAATTAAGGTGAATCAAAGCTGCTGCAACAGCGTTGCAGCAGCAATGCATTATTATATAATCTATGCTTGTCATTTGTCTATTACAATGTAAGAACCCCTTTTTCTACCTATCAGGGTTCGTTTGGATATTGAATTAATTAAATAATGAATGTTATATGCAATTCAATAATATTCACTGTAATTCTAAACAATGGTTGTAAATTGTAATCAATTGGCTTAGGCCAAAATAATATGCTTGTGTAACTGAAACAAAAAGTGAACACCTGCAGCCTGCAATTTTAGCTGTGGAAACCAACATTCAGCAGCCCAGAGATTTTCTATACAGCAAAATTTTCTGGAAGTGCAACAACCATATACCACAGTGCATTCCCAGAAGTCTAGCTCTTAAAATAATCCCTTCCAGCCAGACAATTAGCCATGTTATCAAAGATTTCTTTTTCATCAACTTTGCCTGAATGACTGCTTCGGAAGAAACCCGACCAATGATCAAGAATGTATCCAAAGATGATCCTTGCAGCTGAGCAAAATATTCATACTTGGAAGTTAGATCAGGCAACATAGTCAAATAGCGGATAAAGACAATTACCAAGAACCTATTCTCGATATAACTCTGTTTTGTAGGTATTACAAATAGATTACATCCTTGGCAAATCTCACTCTGTTCATAGTTTCTTTCCCAGTGGTAATAACAAGCAAATTGACATTGACAAAGTTGGAGTGTCATATAGTTGGCAAAATAGTCTCACCCATATATTTGTTATTAATTTTATCCTAAACCCATGACTAGGATGCGCATCCTTAGATCATCATTACTTCATATTAGTAATGTTGAAAGTGGCCACAATTTAATGGACATTTGGTAACTAATATCTCAGTTGTCTTCCGCCTAAAAATTGCATCTCCTTCACTTCGAAAGGAAATGAAAAAAGTCAGCAAACTACCACCACCCAAAGTGATCCGCCTATAAAGGGTTCCCTAGAAGAGAAAGAACCTATTAATCTTCCTACGGGTCATTTTTACCCAAAACACTCTGAGAGCACCTAATGACATAATCAATAGACACTCTTTCCTCATGAATACAAAAAGCTCCTTACCATACTGGCAATAGAAGAGGACTAGACACAACAGAGAGTCGAAAACCATCCGACAACAGGTATAACAGGACTAATAACTAAAGATGATGCGACCTTTCTTATCTTGTGCACTCATTATCCCCATGACCCTCAAAATAAAATGGCCAGTTACATAACAAGTTTATCAATATAAAGTTAGTTCATCAGATACTGATCATTGTAGACTACAAGTATCACTTTCATGTATACATTGGTCTGTCCAAAAACTGGAAACTATACAGGAATAACATACATAGTGACTGAAGTCTCAAGTTTAAATGCATTACCAAAACATTGTTGACTGATCGTAAGCAATCATTAGTCTTCAGCATCAACAAAATCACACGAGGCAGCCTCCTCAAAAGTTCTGAGATCTGAGGGAAGTACTGGGATGCATACATCTGGAAGCAACAAAGCATAACATTAATTTGTAACAAGTCAATTACAGAAAACCATCATGAGAAAAAATTAGGATGCACATCCATAATTATTAGGAAGATCAAAATCAATTATATTAAAACTTAAATCAACACTGCATATAGAAAAATCTCCTTAAGAAAAAGAGACAAAAGTTAATGCATTGAATAAACAAGAGTACCTGGAGTTCCGATCGATCATTCTCTGTCCCCTGTATCATCAAATGATCAACTGAGGTATCAATGACCCTATTCCAAGGCCTCATTGTCAGAATACCGGCAAATAGTGCATAGAGGTCATCCCCAGCACCCAGCTTTGCACTATTTTCTCTTATAGCCTTTTCATCAGAAAACACCAACCCCTACATAACACATCATAAAAAGATGGTCTCAAATGCTCCCTTTATATTTATACAAAAATTTAGGAAACTTGTAAATATTAAGATACCCACGAAAAAAAAATTAAAAAATAAAAAATTAAAAAAATTAAAAAAAAAAAAAAAAAAAATCACACCTTCCACAATGCAGCATAGTTTACTCTGGTATCAAAGTCGAGTTCTTTATATAGACCATGGTCCAAAAGTACCAACTGTGGTTTTCTCTTGCCTGTTAAAAGGAAAGGAAACCAAATAACCAGAGTCAGTGCATATGACATCTCGAAATAGAGTTATCTAGACAAAGAAAGTATGGAGATCAATGTATGATGAAAAGCTAACAAAGATGTGCTCACCCAAGCAAAAATAAAATAGTATGTATTATGCACGCACGCACACAAAGTATGGTAGCTTAAGAAATTAATCCTTTCAAGTTTAACAATACATGAACAATATACAAGTCAAATTTGCAATTTTCTGAGACAAAAGGACGAATTCTAAATTGAAAAGGTCACAAGATAACACAAGAAAAGAGACCTACATGATTCTTCAAAAGCTAAAATAAGATTCTCAATTTTCCTTGTGATTACAATAGTAAGGAGACTAAGGACAATTAGGACATGAACATGATGACGCTATTCAAGGACCACTTAATACTCTCCCAAAGCTAAGATAAGATTCTCAATTCTCCTTGTAATCCATATTCTTTATACTCTCCTCTATTCATAAACTTCCTGATACCCCTTTTCCTTTAACTTGTTTATTGCCCTTTTCTTCAAGCTTCCTAGTTGATTTATTGTACAACTCCAATAATGCCCCTTCTATGGATGGTTCATCACATTGAGATTTAATACAACACTCTATTCATTTCAATGCTACTCAAATGATCTTTAGTAATAAATTAATACACGTTTTTCATTAAGCATCTCAGAGGCCAAAATGATTGTTTGGAACTATATAAGCCCACAAGTCAGTCACATAATAGGTCTATAATGTTTTGAGAATGATTTTGGTTTAATTATATGGCTATTTCGAAATTTTGTTGATTCAAGTGATGGTGATGAATAAATCTCGAGGTCATACAAGATTCCCCATATACACCTACAAGTTAGTCACATTAATGTTCGTGGTTTTCTCAAGTCAATGAGGCATGTCCATGATTGATTATAAATAGTTAAGAGGCAAATTGGAAAAATTTAATCACCCATGTGGTCACCTGGGGTCTCATGTGGTCCATGCACGAGGTCATGGATCTCATGTCAAAAAAGTCGAAGTCCTTCAGATTCGTAGGCTACATCCATGCTTTCGAATCATTTTACAGGGATTTTAGGACCAGATGTCGAAAACCCATGAAATGAAAAGGGATGCATCTCCTAGTCATAAAAGGTTGTTTGGAACCATATATGTATATAATCGGCTTGGATCAATGATAGGAGGCGTGCCCATGATTGAATAATTTAATACTAGAAGACAAAGTAGATGAGTCCAAACACCAGTGGGCTCTGGAGGTAAGTGGGGTCCATTAAAAACATCTAGTCTTCTTTCCTTTTCAGGTACAAAATTGACGGAAATTTCTTAAAGTAAAGGTCAACCCATGCTTTCAGACATATTTCGGAAAACTTTACAAAAAAATTGTTGTGGGAATGGGGTTTTTTTCAAGTGGTCATAAAGTTGGCTTGGAGCTATAAGGTCCATAATATACTTACCAATAGGTAGAGCTGTCAATTCGGGTATTCAAGTTGGGTTTGGGTCGGGTCAAATTAGGTTTCGATCTAGCTTCAAATCAAAATCAGGTTCAGGTCGGGTCAATTTCAGTTCAAGTTATAACGGATCGTTCACCTTTTCGGATATAGGTCGGGCTCAATTCGAGTTAAAATCAGATCGGGTTCAATTTCAGGTTCGGGTTGTGTTGAGTCGGGTTTGGATGGGTTAACAAGATGGTACATTCGGGTTTGGGTTAGTGTTGAGTCAGGTTTTGGTTCAAGTTGAACTATATAATTACGCCTTCCATAATTTGATCAAACATCATCAAGATTTTATTAAACCTATATACGAGTAATAGAGAACAAAAGGTATATAACTTGAACAAAAAATTTCATTAAATCGGATTAAGGGTTTACAGAATTATACCAATACATAAACTAAATAAAAGGTATATAAAATTTTATTAAACCTTCCATGACTCGGGTTCAGGTTTTAATTGGGTCGGGTTCTAGTTCGGGTTCCAATTATTTTCGGGTCGGACTAAATCAGTTGACAGTAACTATCGGGTGCAGGTTTGGGTTCTGGTCATAAAGTATTGGATCAAATCGGTTTTCGATTAAGATCGAGTCAAGTTCGGGTACTCGGGTTACTGGTCACTAGTTTCACCCCATTGTTCGAGTACAGGATGGGTTCAGATCATTGTCGGTTAAGGCCAGGTTCTCGGGGCGGGTCAGTTTTTGCCAGCCCTAGCTATAATCCACACTTTTTGAGGAAATTTTGAGGTTTCAGGGCCCGGTGGCAAAACGTGTTGAGACCATAAGGGATACATCTCGAAGTCATAAAATAATGTTTAAATTATATATGATCATTATATGTTTTCATAATGTACGTGGTAAACTTGAATTTCCGAAATCACTACAAGTTGAGATCGGGTAAAATTACCGTTTAAGGACATATTTAGATGGTTCCACCGACCCAATTGTAACATCTCGTCAATTTTTATTTCAGGGCGAAAAAAAGGTCAAAAAATTACAAAATTGAAAGCTATAATCCACGCTTTTTGAGGAAATTTTGGGGTTTGGAGTCCGGTGGTGAAAAGCCTTGAGACCCTAGGGGATACATCTCGGGGTCATATAATGCCGTTTGAAACCATATATGATCATTATATGTTGTCATAAACGTCCGTAGCAGGCTTGAGTTTACGAAATCGATGCAAGTTGCAAACGAGTAAAATAACCGTTTAAGGGCATATTTGGATGGTTCCGCCGCGACCAAATTGGAATCCCGAAAGGTATTAGGGACCATGATAAACATCACGTCAATTATTATTTCCGGGCGAAAAAAAAGTCAAATAAAATTACAAAATTAAAGGCTATAATCCACGCTTTTTGAGGAAATTTTGAGGTTTAGGGGCCCGGTGGCGAAAAGCCTTGAGACCCTAGGGGATACATCTCGAGGTCATATAATGTCTTTTCAAACCATATATGATCATTATATGTTGTCATAAACGTCCGTGGTAGGCTGTAGTTTACGAAATCGATGCAAGTTGTGAACGGGTAATATGACCGTTTAAGGGCATATTGGATAAACCACCGACCCAATTGTTCTCCCAGAGGGTATTAGGGAACATGCTAAACATCTCGGCAATTTTTATATGCGGGCGATAAAAGGTCAATAAATTACAAAATTGAAGGCTATAATCCACGCTTTTTGAGGAAATTTTGAGATTTCGAAACCTGGTGGCGAAACATGTTGAGACCCTATGTGATATAATCCGGGGTCATATAGTGCCGTTTGAAACCATATCTGATCATTATATTTTGTCATAAACGTATGTGGTAGGCTTGAGTTTACGAAATCACTACAAGTTGTGAACGGGTAGAATGACCATTTAAGGGCATATTGGATGGTTTCACCAACTCAATAGGACTCCCGGAGAGTATTAGATACCATGATAAACATCTCGGAAAATTTTTATTTCCGGACGAAAAATGTCAAAAAGTTACAAAATAGAAGGCTTTAATCTACGATTTTGAAGAAATTTTGAGGTTTCGAAGCCCGGTGGCGAAAAGCCTTTAGACCCTAGTCGATGCAAGTTGCGAACGGGTAAAATGGTCGTTTTAAGGAATATTCGATGGTTACCTTGACCTAATTGGACTCTCGGCGGGTATTAGGGACCATGGTAAACATTTCAACAATTTTTATTTCCGGGCGATAAAAGATAAAAAAAAAAAATAACAAAATTGAAGGCTACAACACTTTTTGAGGAAATTTTGAGGTTTCGGGGTGGTGGTGAAAAGTGTTAAAGACCCTAGGTGATACATCTCTGTGTCATATAATGTCGTTTTAAACCATATATGATCATTATGTGTTGTCATAAACGTACGTGGTAGACTTGAGTTTACGAAATCACTAAAAGTTGTGAACGGGTAAAATTACCGTTTAAGGGCATACTGGAAGGTTCCACCGACCCAATTGAACTCCCGTAGGGTATTATGGTCATCTTAAACATCTCGGCAATTTTTATTTTCAGGCGAAAAAAGGTCAAAAAAAATTACAAAATCGAAGGCCATAATCCACGTTTTTTGAGAAAATTTTGAGGTTCCGAGCCCGGTGGCGAAAAGTCTTGAGACCCTAGTAGATATATCTTGGGGTCATATAATACCGTTTGAAACCATATATGATCATTATATGTTGTCATAAACGTACGTGGTAGGTTTCAGTATACGAAATCACTGCAAAGTGAATGGGTAAAAAGATCGTTTAAAATATAATGGATGGTTCCACCGACAAATGCACTTCCGGAGGGTATTAGACACCATGCTAATTTTATTTTCCGGATAAAAAAGATCAAAAATTTACAAAATTGAAGGATATAATCCACACGCTTCCTTGAGGAAATGTTTATGTTTCGGGGCTAGATGGTGAAAAGTGTTGAGACCCTAGGGGGTATATCTCAAGGTCATATAATGACGTTTCAAACCATATATGATCATTATATGTTGTCGAAAACGTACAGGGTAGGCTTGAGTTAAGGAAATCACTAAAAGTTATGAACAGTTAAAATGACCGTTTAAGGGCATATTAGATGGTTCCACAAAACCAATTGTACTCCCGGAGGGTATTAGGGACCATGCTAAACATCTCAGCAAATTTTATATTCGGACGAAAAAAGGTCAATAAATTACAAAATTGAAGGCTATAATCCACGCTTTTTGAGGAAATTTTGAAATTTCGAGACCCGGTGGCGAAACGTGTTGAGACCGTATGTGATATAACCCGTGGTTATATAATGCTTTTTGAAACCATATGTGATCATTATATGTTGTCATAAACGTATGTGGTAGGCTTGAGTTTACGAAATCAATACAAGTTATGAACGGGTAGAATGACCATTTAAGGGCATAATGGATAGTTCCACCGACGGAGAGTATTAGAGACCATAGTAAACATCTCGGACAATTTTTATTTCCGGGCGAAGAATGTCAAAAAATTACAAAATAGAAGGCTATAATCCACACTTTTGAAGAAATTTTGAGGTTTTGAGGCCCAGTGGCGAAAAGCCTTAAGACCCTAATAGATACGTCACGAGGTCATATAATGTCGTTTGAAACCACATTTGATCATTATATGTTGTCATAAACGTCTGTGGTAGGCTTGAGTTCACGAGATCGATGCAAGTTGCGAACGGGTAAAATGGCCGTTTAATAGCATATTGGATGGTTCCCCAACCCAATTGGACTCCCAGAGGGTATTAGTGACCATGGTAAACATTTCGACAATTTATATTCCAGGGCGATAAAAGGTTAAAAAAAATTTACAAAATTGAAGGCTACCACATTTTTTTAGGAATTTTTGAGGTTTCGGGCCTAATAGAGAAAAATGTTAAGACCCTAGGTGATTCATCTCGGTGTCATATAATGCCGTTTGAAACCACATATAATCATTATATGTTGTCACAAACGTACGTGGAAGACTTGAGTTTACGAAAACACTAAAAGTTGTGAACGGGTAAAATGACCGTTTAAGGGCATATATGATGGTTCCACCGAACCAATTAGACTCCCGTTGGGTATTAGGGATCATGCAAAATCTCTCGTTAATTTTTATTTTCGTACGAAAAAAAGTCAAAATATTACAAAATCGAAGGATATAATCCACGCTTTTTGAGAAAATTTTGAGATTTCAAGCCCTGAGGCGAAAAGCCTTAAGACCCTAGGGTATATATCTAGGGGTTATATATATACCGTTTGAAACCATATATGATCATTATATGTTGCCATAAACGTACGTGGTAGGTTTGAGTTTACGAAATCACTGCAAAGTGAATGGGTAAAAAGACCGTTTAAGGACATATTAGATGGTTTCACCGACTAAATTGCACTTCCGGAGGATATTAGACACCATGGTAATTATAACTGCGGGCCAAAAAAGATCAAAAATTTACAAAATTAAAGACTATAATCCACACACACACACTTTCTTAAGAAAATTTTAAGGTTTCGAGGCCCGATGGCGAAAAGTGTTGATACCCTAGGGGGTATATCTCGAGGTCATATAATGCCGTTTGAAACCATATATGATCATTATATGTTGCCATAAACGTACGTGGTAGACTTGAGTATACGAAATCACTACAAGTTGTGAATAGGTAAAATGACCGTTTAAGGGCATATTTGATGGTTCCACCGACCCAATTGGACTAAAAGAGGGTATTAGGAACCATGGTAAACGTATCGGAAAATTTTTTTCCCTGGCGAAAAAGGTTAAAAAAAATTACAAATTTGAACGCTATAATCCACGCTTTTTGAGGAAATTTTGAGGTTTCGGGGTCCGGTGGCGAAAAATGTTGATACCCTAGGGAATATATCTCGGGTTCATATAATGACGTTTGAAACCATATATGATCATTATATGTTGTCATTAACGTACGTGGTAGGCTTGAATTTACGAAATCACTATAAGTTGTGAACGGGTAAAATGACCGTTTAAGGGTATATTAGATGGTTCTACCGACCTAATTGGACTTCTGTAGAGTATTAAGGACCATGGTAAATATCTCTGTAATTTTTATTTTATGGCGAGAAAAGGTCAAAAATTACAAATTTGAAGGTTGTAATACACGCTTTTTGAGGAAATTTTGAGGTTTCGAGGCCTGGTGGCGAAAAGTCTTAAGACCCTAAGGTACAACTCGGTTCATATAATGCCGTTTGAAACCACATATGATCATTATATGTTGTCATAGACGTTCGAGGTAGGCTTGAGTTTACAAAATCGGTGCAAGTTGCGAACGGGTAAAATGACCGTTTAAGGGCATGTTGGATCCACCCCGTTTTTCGAGTACATGCTGGGTTCATATCCTTGTGTCAAGGTCGGGTCCTTAGGTCATTTTTTGACAACTCTAGGGTCTCAACATTTTTCGCCACCGCGCCCCGAAACCTTAAAATTTCCTCAAAAACTATGGATTATAGCTTAGCCTTCGATTTTGTTATTTTTTTTACCTTTTTTCGCCCGAAAATAAAAATTGTCGAGATGTTTACCATGGTCCCTAATATCATCCGAGAGTTTAATTAAGTTGGTGGAACTATCCAATTTGCCTTTAAATGGTCATTTTACTCGTTTTCGTACATGCCTCTTGTATCGGGTATAAGCTTTCACGAGGGCTTTACCTTGCCGGATAATGGTCATATATGGTTCCACACAATATTATATGATCGCGGGATTCATCCCGTAGTATTCCGTGAAATTACAACACCAACTCCTAACACCTCCTAAATCGCTCTGATTTCGTGTATTATAGACAATAGGCCCATAAAGTATCGAGACTGAATTTGATTCAATTATATTGTTATTTTGAACATACGTTGTAGTGGATGGTTTCAGTCGCAACTAGGCATCCTGGGTCTTATTAAGGTGTCAAGAATCCTTAATTACCCACCCACCTTTGTTGATGCATAGGTTATTATATTGATGTTACACCCACCATTATCACTGTTGATTTTGGTTGTCTTCAATTGTTCATAGTGAAGGCTTAGTGAAAGAATCTAAAGCGAGGCCTTTGGAACCATATTGATAATTAAACTAGGATACTTTTCGGAGATATGGGTGACTTCCCTTAATCAGGAAAATGGCTTTTTATCGAACATGGGCGTATATCAATTATGTAGTAAGATTTAAATTGGTGGTACCATCTTTCCTGGATAGACCTCTAAGACAAAATATTTGTGCAAAGCTAAAAAGTACATGGACAAAGGTTACCTAATATATTTCTTTTGCCCGAAGGCAATGGGCGAACTATCAAGTTGGCTGCATGTGGATCACAGTGCACAAATCCATGTTTGTAAATCATCTCTGCAAAAGCCTCGCTCATCTACAATCAATTACAAATCAACCCTATTAGACACTACTGAAGGCAGAAATACAAATTTTGATTTTTGAACAAAAAGAATTTTATAAAAATGTATAAATGAAGGTTCAATGTAACAAAATAAACTATCGGAAATCATAATATGACTGTCAAACTAATTATCTAATTCAATAATTTTTGCAAAGTGAATATTATTGGGATCAAAGTGGGGAAGAAAGTTTTAAAAAAAATATCAGAATCAGAGGTCATGTAATGCCAGGACCAAGCCATGCTATGCTAAGCTATACCGAAGGTCTTATGAACGCTAGACCATGACACGCTATCAAATGCAGAAAAATAAGGAAAATTACCAGTCTGGAAACATCGTAGGGTAAAATTCCCATTTTCTGAATGCCCTTCACATCATCAATTTGGACACCATCTATATACTCCATAGTTAGCAATTTCTTAGTACTCATGTTCCAGTAGACCAATGGAACATATATACTGTCTGATATATGTGGAGATAGTTTCTGAAAATTATGCAAACATTTTTGACTGTTCTGTGCCTCCACCAAGAAGTCTAGTTCCTGATAGCCACAACAACAATAATTATATCAGGCCCTTGCATCTAATAAATAAAATGCAATTACTTGAGCATTTAAATCACATACACATAATTTAAATTATATTAATAATAAACCAAACATGTAAGATGACCGGAAGATAAAGACTAGATAAGTCATGACAATACATTAAAACCAAAAAAAAAAAAAAAAAAAAAAAAAAAAAAAATCTTTCTAATCTTGAATACCTGTAACAGTATCTTCTACAGGAATTAACTCAAGATATCTAGATACTAGAAGTCTAGAACTCCTTCAAATATATTACTAGATACCAATCCAATGAAAGATCAAGGTTTCTTAGCAGCATGCTCTGCGAGCCCCAACTTCATAGTAGATCAAAAGCCTGGTCAGAAGACTCAGACCAGTGAGACTATTATTAAAGAATTCCCAACCACAAAGGTAGACCAACCCTAGTGTATGTAAATAAAACTCAGTGCATTTATTTTTAACTAATACTCCCTCCAAAATCCTAACAAACATTGCGTGAAAGGTAAGAAAGCATCATTCATAGCATTTTTTTAATTCTGTGTAGTTTCAATTTTCAATCATGTTTTGGGACAGCAAAATTCAGAAATTTTCATCATTGTCTTCAGGCAGAAAGAATCCAACATAATATGGAAAGGTGTCCAGGTATAAAGAAAGACAAACACCAATGATTACTAATATAGACAACTTTTCATTTTGATTTCCATGACTAAGAATTTAGTAACAACAAATCGGCATACAAACATTAAGAAAGAACATAGAGCAAAAGGCAAAATCACAGAATTCTTCAGATGTGACCAATAAATACAGATAAAACTACATACACAGAATTAGCTTTTTCAGAATGAAGAACACCAGAATTAGCATACTTATAAAGCAAAGGTACAGCCTCAATCAGATAATGACATCTTGTGACATCCATCCTTGGATAAACATCATATACTTGTATTGATGACCTTTCGTGCCTTACGGTAAAGGTTATAATGTCAGAGTACATTAAGTAGTTTTTTCAATCATGCCCTTGCTCACTCCACCTCATTAACCCACCATCCTCATATTACAAAATTGGTCAACCCGCAAATATTATCCAATTTCCTTGAATAGGATATTTAGCCCACCAAAACTCCAGTGATGTGGACCCCTACTCATTTAATAAATCCCTACTATATACACTTAGCATGCAAGCCCAAGCATAAAAAGACAATTATCAAGGACGGAGCAGGGGATTCAGTCACGTTTCACACACACACACACATTTAATCACTCCCTTACTATATTTTCTTAGATGCATGCCCAATCATAAATGGACATTAATAAAGGGAGAAGCAGGGAATTCAGTCACGTAATCTTGTTCTTTTCCTGATAAATCATCAAAGACTAGTTTAATCCATGAGTTACAACTATAAATAGCCCAAGGGAACAGCATCTGATGAGTCATTTGGCAAAGAAACATATACATGAAATCCAGAACAGTCAATAATGAAGTCTCATAGACTCACGGGGAGTAAATAGTCATATCAGCACTAAGCCACCAAGTAGATGCATATAAGCCAGATAAAAAGTCAAAGAAGTGATTTAAGGTCAAATGAGAAGGAGCTAAGGCTTTTTTGCATTTTTTTTTTACAGAGTGTTCATGTTTTATTAGCTGCAACTTACAGAGTGTTCATGTTTTATTAGCTGCAACTTTTATAAGTTAATAACACGTGCAACTTTATTTAAAAGAATGTGCTCTGTTATCTTAATCAAGCAAATCTTATTTCCAATAGATGTAGTTTTGGTTCAGCAAAAGATAAACATATAGCTCAAAAGATAATGCACATTCAGTTGCATAAAGTTGCACATGTCACCCTTCCAATTAAATAAGCTTTCTCATTGGGTCTCTCCCCAAAATCTTAACTCCTGGCCTTCTGCTTCTCTATTTTATTTAAGTTTTACAACATACCTTAGGCAAGCTTTCTCGAACTTCAGCAACCAACCACCTATATATGACGAGAGATTGACACATTAGAGCAGTGTGTATAGTTCAAGGACATAGAATTTACATTTTATTTATGATAAATTACTTCAGCGACTTTGGCTCCCATCATGTTTAAAGAAATTACCTTAGCATGGCATCATAACAAGAAATTAAGTTTGGGTAATCATGCACTTTGAATATTAACCTGTAAGCAAAAGTGCAATACATCAAAGTACCTGTAATCAAAGTTGGGAAACAACCGATGAAGCGTATTTACAATCAGCTCCACAGTTGCATAATCTGCAGCCGCAGTATCAGTCATGTGAGCATGCTGTACCTGGATATTAGAAAGTAGTGGGGAAATATAGAAAAGAAAAGGAAATACAAGGCTCAGCACTTAAATCCACATTGTGTTTGATCCATAATCTTATTTACATATAATACAGAAATTGTAACCTTCACAGCGACTCTTTGGCCATTAGGCAGCTGTGCAACATGAACTTGTGCAAGGGAAGCGCTTGCTATGGGAGCAGGATCAAATTTGGCAAAAATCTGCACATAACAAAGAAAATTTTGAGCTCCAGCTACCAGGGCATCAATTCTATTCTGGGGGATTGAGGGCATCAACTTGCCCTGTTTTCTGGCCAGAGAAAAAAAAAAAAAAAAAAAAAAGAAAGAAAAGCTCTCTGAACTTCCCTCCCCCCAGCTTGGCCTTGGTTTGGATCTCACTAGGGAAGAGGTGGGTCCATCAAGAGGGCATTAACCTGCCTACCATCCAATTGCATTGGCTGGACCGCTGGTCCATAGGCCAATATGGATGTTTCAAGTGGAACACTATCATTTCAATAAACACAATAACAATTTCAAAGCCTATACAAAGGGAGGGCCAACTAAGGTTAAACAACAAAAAAGTCAAAGCTTATAGTTTCTACTTTCTAAGTGTTCTTTTTCTCACTTGGCAACCCACTCTAACACTGGAAATTTTATGGTTTTTTCTCTCATGTTCTATAATATGTGAGAAATGTCCATTTGTTAGCTGAAAAGCTAACACAGAGCATAACATAAAGAAGATATCAAAGTAAAGAAGCATCTTATGGATTCAAGAAAGAAGATACACAATTTCACAAACAATATTTGGGGGTGGGGATGGGGGAGGGGAGATGAACATACTTCATCTGGCATCCCTCCAAGTTCCTTCTTTATAACGTCACACACTTGATCATATGATGAAACCGGGCATTTATTCAGCATAGAATCCCTCATTGTTTTTACATACTCTTCGGGCACTAGATATTCCTAAATCAAAGAAGATAGAAAACAACATCAGAATTATAGAAGCAAACAAAAATCCAAGCACGACCTCTAACAAATTTATTAGAAACACTCATGCCAAAGCTTCACATTTATCACAGGTAGTAAATTCAGATTGCTATCGGATAATAAATGCTAGAAAGTAAAGTGAATACCAATTGACCAATATGTTGACCAAGCTTAATATATATTCCTCCATTTCTGAAGCATAGATCTTGGAGCTTAAGAGCACTTCTAAGATGAATTTCATGTTTCATTTTTGAATACTCAGTGCTCCCTTCTGGTAATCCCAACAGAGAATATTCATAATCTGATCCATGCAAAAAGATGTCAGATATGTATACAAAATATTTCCAATTATTTTAAAGTTTAAATACATACGAAGTATGAGACCATATAGTTTAGTGAGACCATTCTCAAGGCATAGGTGAAGAGATAAAAACTCAAGAATAAGGCCTTGTGTATTTAGTAAAAACATATCTGTCCAGTAATCAATTAAAAAGATTGCCCAACAAAAAGGCATAGATTTGAATCCTAATATAGAGGCAACTATACGTAAACACCTTGGGAAAATGGCCTTCGTGACAGCATGACTCCTACCACAAACAAAAGACAGTTTGTTTAAGCACTAAAACTTTTGCTGCACTCAGCATAAGGTCCGATGCTAGGGTAATTATATGCTAAGAATTAACTAATGGACATGTTCTTTACCACATATTGCAATCTCAAACATCTAGTTCACTGATGGGCTATCAAGCGACTAATTCAACATAGAATGTTGGAGTTGCAATAGTTCCTAGGACATCACTCCAAACAAGGCCACTATGCACCAAGAAACTAAATTCCTGCAGCTACCTGCTTAAATTTTAACTATCCTCCATTTATCAAAACCCTAATTATTCTTATTCATCTAAGAGAAACACCTTCACACCCTTTGTAATTCCATTCGCTATTTCGCCTGCATTATTGTATCCTAGTCTAATACCAAAGATCCACTCTTTGAACATTCCATTGTTAAGTACTATGTTACTCAACGCATTTACAAGTATCATAGTTTGGTCCAAAATGAGAATCAAATCCCAAAAAGGTAATTGAGGTGAAATGTAACATACTAAAAATAATACAGATTATAACATATACACACTAGAATTAGGTAAATGAAACATTCATCCAATTATTCACCCAATTGCCAACTACTACACAAGATCATAAAAAATTTAACTACAAATCACCCAAAATTACTCTAAAACATCAAAATTCAACAACAAACATTTATCAATTTCCATCAAACCAAAACAAACATCCACAAATTTGAGTTCATAACACAACACACTGAAACCCTAACCCTAATCGAAATTCCTCCCCAAATCTATAAGAATTATAGAAGATAAGAAGAGTACCGAAGGCGATACTAGCGGCTGTAGAAGCGTTGCGAAAGAGGCGTACAGGGACATTGGTCCACAGTTTAAGCGTCGCCGGAGGATCGTCGGAAGTTAAAATGGTGGCGCCGGCAGTTCCGCCGGCGACGGCGGTGCCTGCCGCCATAAATTTGGCCGCAAGTCCCCATAAAGAACGCGTAGCCATGTTTAAGACCGCGGATTATAAAATTAACTTTTGAATGAGCTGCTATTTATGGGCCTTCTGGCATGCCCATGATATTGATAATAGTACTGGAAACTGTTTTATATGCCGGGTGCACCGTGCACCTAAGAGTATTTTTTGCTATTTTGATGATTATTGCTCATGTTATCATCAGATAAACAAACAAATGCCCCTGGATGTACAGTCACTCGGGTGTATATAACAATCTCTTTCAAGAATATATTTACTACTTCATATTTACTCCGTATCAATTATTGAATGGATCTAGGAAAATGTTAAAAATAAAATTTTTCTCGAAAAAAAATAATAAAAATACATTTTAAAAAAAAATTGTTTGTAACACTATTAAATAAGTCTTGTATAAAACCGTTGTACATATTTTATTTGAGCGTAATTTTAACTATTTTTATGGTAATACACTTAAAGGATAACTTTTAATTTGTCGTTGGTTTGAATTTTATTTTAATATGTAATTTCTTATATATACGTGAGTACATACTATAAAAACTAATATTATTAATCTAATACATTATAAGTTTTTTTGTAAGATAAAATTTATTACTCCGTAATAAAAAAAATAATAATAACTTTTGCGGTATAAAGGGTAATTGATAGTTAAATGATTCCTTTCTCCCCTCCTATTTGTTTTATTTCCACTTCATTTCTATTATTCTAACCAACCCCATTTTAAAAGAGGGAAAACTTTTCTATACACCCAGTTTTCAGTAATTTACTGTACATCGGGTGCACTTTTGTCGAATTTAGTGTCATTTTTGTCAAATTTATCAATGAAGCTTAAATAACTCTTATATATGTTGAGTAACTTTTGTGCGTTTTAGTGTAACTTTTGCGCATTTTATTGTCACTTTAAAACGGATGTTCAGTAATTTACTGAACATCCGTTTTATTTAAAAGTTTGTGTTAAAGGAGTTAGTTTGCCACACTGCCACATGATGATTAAGTACCTGATACCATACATAGGAATATGGACCATGCTAAATGATAAGCTAAACTTCTTTGAAATGTTATATACAATATTAATTATGAATTAATCATATGCACCGTTTTTCTTACTTAGTAAAATAAAAAGTCATCAATTTGCTTGTATTATTTGGAAAGCACATCTGTAGATTGGCCCCTATGTAAATAGGAGCATGAACAAGTCTACACACAGTAAAACCTAAATGTAAATAGCACAACATTTTTTATTATTAAACAAGATAGCTACTACGACAACATAAACCTTAAGGGTAAAGGAAAAAAAACAAAATTAACATCTGTAAAACTTAACACTAGTGATACATATTTTTTAAAAATTCTTTTGGGACTACCATAATTTTCAGAACCATATCAATATCATTAGCAATGACTATAGCATCCTTTGATACACCCTGTAGTCCCATTCTTGATAATCCGGTGCAATACAATCCATTTTTCCCTTTCCAGTGATTTGGGAAACGATTCTTTGGAAACCCGTCATCTTTTAGTAAGCTATCATAATCCTACAAAAGAATACAACAACATTTTTAGGATATTAATTATGCTATTAATTTGTAATAATATACATAGTATTTCTAATAATAGCTAGTTTACATACTTACATGCACTACTTCGACTAAATATATTAAAAAAAAAGATAGAAATTTATTATGAACACGTGCATGTAAGCCAGGGTTTATGCATATTTTTTGAAATATTGGTTATCTATTTGCAACTTTTTGTTACCCACTTTTGATTTTAACCATTTATTTTGTTCTATTTGTTTTACTTTATTTAGACATACCTCCTTTATCATCCAACCCTCATACCTTATAATAAGTCAATGTTTACACATTTTCATATTTTCTCTTATTTTTATTCACAATTTTTTTTTTTTTCACTTACCTCCTGTTTACATTTTCTCTCATATTTATATACATTTTCCACTCATCTGTTTTCTAAATTTTTTGAGTACGATATATATGTAAATAGCCAATTAGAGAAGAAAAAAAAAGCGAAGGAATACTTTTTGAAAAAATTCACATTTATATGTCGGTAAAGATACATAATTAGCTAATGTGTGTAAATTAATTTGGTATGTGGGGAGAGTAGCTCACAATGTTTAGCTAAACTTGGGCAAACTTAGGATTGAACCTTTTTGATAATCAAATTAAGTGGTACATAAAGAGAGTACATAGTAGTCACATAAATTTAATGATTAGAAATGTACATACCTTTAGCCATTCACAAGTCGTGCTTTTATATCCACTCGCAAAAATTATTGCATCAAATTCTAATTCAACTTTATCTTCGAACATTACTTTGCTCTTATTAATACTGGCAATTCCTGGTAAAACCTATTTGCAAATAACAAGAATCAAGGTATCGTAGGAGATTCAGTCAGATAGCAAATGATAGACTTTATATACTTAACAATATTTCTTCTCACAAAAGTATGAAATAAAAAACAAAGAATTTGTTTTCTGAAATTACCCCATTAAACTGACAATGTTGAAACCAAGGAAAATTATATTGCGATATATGCACGCCAGATAATGTGACCTTGCGCGCATTTTTATGAAAGATTGTATTGTCCTCATGGAATTCAATAAAAGATTAAGGGGGAAAACTAGTGTGTGACCCGGGTTTTGCTCCGGGGCTACTTTTAGTATTCTTTTATTATTATTATTATTATTATATATAGAGTTTAGAGACTTGTTGGTTTATAAGTTGTTAATAATTATAATATAATGACACTAATAAATTCATTTTGCTCCGGGGCTACTTTAAGTATTCTTTTTTATTATTATTATTATTATTATTATTATTATATATAGAGTTTAGAAACTTGTTGGTTTTTAAGTTGTTAATAATTATAATATAATGACAATAATAAATTCATTTTACGTATTATATATATATATATAGGAACGTCTTTTAATGTATAGTATATATAATAAAATCAATTTTGTTTTCTTTTATTAAAAAAATAATAATACCAAGAAAATATTTCCAATATATAAAAGAGCTGGTTAACAAAAAGAAGGTATAAAATTCACCTTAATTTCACCGGATTGAATTTTATCAATAGTTCCTACATCAATAACTGCGTTTCTTCCCTTGGTTGCCTTCAAGAAAAAAGGGCCTTCATTTGGTCGATGAATTCCGTACTTCGACAAGTTTCCATACTTTAATTTGCTAGCAAAAGTGATAAGTGGGTCCACAATTGATATACTAAAGTATTTCAACAAGTGCATTCCCACAAAAATCATTTCTCTTGTAACCACATGAACCTGCATGAATGAAACAATAAGTTTATACATTAATACATTACATTTTTTTATTCTGCGTGTGTATGTGTGTGTCAAACAAAATTTAATTTAAATTGTAACAAATAAATTCAATGGACTAATAATTTGAAGCTAAGGAGTCTAACCGGATTTCTAATAACAATTGATGTGTTAGCTCCCGAATTACATAGATCATAACTAATTTCCATCCCAGAGTTGCCACACCCAACAACCAAAACATTCTTGTCTTGAAACTCGCGACCAGACTTATATTCACTAGAGTGTAAGACATCTCCCTTGAAATCCTTTAACCCAGGAATATCAGGAATGTAACCTTTGCCATTTTCACCTGTTGCGATAACCAAAAAACTTGCCACAAAGACTATAGTCTCCTTTTGTAAGGTGTTCTTGGTTTCAACTAGCCATTTTCCCGTGGCTTCATCAAAGGTTGCAAATTCAACAGAGTGAAAGTATCGAGGCCTAATATCAAAATCAGAAACATATTCATCAATGTAATCTATGAAATCATCCTTACCCAAATATTTCTTGGCATGTGGTGCATGGGGCTTCAATGGTAATGAGCAAAATTCTTTTGCTAGATGAAGATGGCATCGATCATATGTGCGTTTTTTCCAAAGAGAAGCGCAACAATCTTCTTTTTCAAGGATAATGTGGGGGATCGATTTTTGGGTTAAGCATGCCGCAAATCCAAGTCCTGCAGGTCCTGCTCCTACAACTAGAACAGTAGTTTCTTCCATTTTTTCCTTTTTTTTTTTTAGTTTTTGAAAAGAGGTGAGAAAAAGAAAGGTAGGGGTTGAACTTTTGTTTTGAAAATAAGAAAAAATTGGACTTTGAGTGTGTGCTTATTTGACTCAAGGAGGGTTCTGGGACTAAATAGTATGTGTGACTATCCTACCAGCTTGTCTAGAGTTTATATAGAGGGTTGTGCTGTAAGATTTTTCAAAGCCTCAAACACAATCTGGTGTGATATATATGACACATAATTCTAGTAAAATTGTTAAATGTTTTATTTATAAGATGATATTGGCATCCTTTGGAAGGAGCGCATTGATATGTGGCATAACTGATACATGACTAATTGACATCCTAAGGTTTATATCATATTTTGACCAAAGCAAAAATAAGAAGAAACAATCAATCATTTCCTTAAATACATGTGAACATAATCTTTACATAAATGCTAATTAATTAGCAAGATTTGTACTGTTTTGATTTCTTTCCTTGATAATTATTATTCTATAACCTCATGACATAAAAAAAATGTACATACTAACATACATGTGTAAACTTTTAAGAAATCACTTCTTATCTTCCTTAATATTATCCCATTTGATTTTTAACATTGTCACTGCAAAGTTTTGAACATGTTATATTTGGAAGAAAAAGTGAAAACTCAACCATTAGTCCAACATTACATCAATTGTTAATGGTTCAAACTTAAAACAACATATTCTTATAGTTATCTTCTTACAATATTTACAACAATAATTAGTTACACTTCCAAAACATCTATAATATTTAACAAAAAGAAAATATAATAGATTTTTTTTACCCTAACTTCTTATGGGGAATTTTTTTTTTTTTTTTTTACTTTTACCACACACACAAAAAAAAAAAAAAAAAAAAAAAAAAAAAAAAAAAAAA
The DNA here is from genome assembly GCA_024500155.1 of Chenopodium formosanum. Lineage (NCBI taxonomy): Eukaryota > Viridiplantae > Streptophyta > Magnoliopsida > Caryophyllales > Amaranthaceae > Chenopodium > Chenopodium formosanum. Next base: position 4,107,975 of record CM044861.1, on the reverse strand, counting down.
AAAAACTAAAAATTGTTTTTCACAACCTGCCGTCAACAAACCATTAAATCTAATGGTTATTTTACAAAAATTCTTCGCTTTGCGTGCCAAAAACATTTTGTTTAGAGGTTTTGGAGGTTATTTTGGCCCTTTGGGTGCGATTTGAGGTCAAAATTGACAAAAAATTTATTGTAAATGCCTCGCTTTGTGTGTTTCACGCAAATTGAGATACTTTTAGTATGCAAAATGAGGCATTTACAATATTTTTCCCCCTAGATAGCTTCTTCCCTTTCCCCGTTATACTCCTAGCACCCAACCCCATTCCCCGTTATATATACCTCCCCGTTACCTTGGTTTAATGGGAAAATATGAGCATGCTTCAATATAAGGGAATGCTACGAATATATGTCAATAGAGTTCGAAAAGAGTTTTAGTAGAGAGGAGAAAAGTTGAGAGTATATATACGATCCAATGGAGTGGAGAAAGCTCAAGTGGGTGGTGGATTCGAGGAGGTGTTTTGGGTTTTTTGGGGGTAGGTAGATCTAGGTTCTTTAGGGTGGTTGGGGTGGGGGGGGGGGGGGGGGGGTTTCGAAGAGCTATTCATGTTCTTTTATTTATGTGGTGGTATAGGTTTTCAAGGGTGTTTCGGGGAAGTGGTTGGATTTTGTACGTGCAACTAGGATTCAAACAGTAAGTCGGGGTTTCAAGTGATGGGTTTAATTTTCAGGGGGTGGTGGCTATTTTGAACAGTGGGTATGGGGTTTCAAGTGGTGGGTTTTTTCCGGGGTGATTAGGGTCAACTAGGTGGTTGCTTACGTGGTGAAGCTAGGCGATGATGTTGTGTAAACTTTTTTTTTTTTTTTGACAAAAGCATAAACTAAGGAGTAGGTTAGTATTTTAATAGATTAAAGTTAAAAAGTTAGCCTTAAATCAATTGGTTAACTAATTAAGTGAAATTAGGCCGCTACTTAGGCTTAATAAATTCTAGGGAATCATTAGAAATTATGGTACAAAAAATTCCACCAAATAGAATTTGTTATTATTGAAGGCCTCCATATTGAACTTTCCAAAATATATTGTAGAGATTTCAATGCCCACGGTAAGCGCGATATAGCTAGATGTTGTGTAGTTGTGCAATATTCTAAACTTTAGTTGAGCTACTTTTAAATAATACTCACATAAAACAACAATCTTTCGTTGTCCAGTTACTAATGTTGTCATGTAGTTAATCCACAACCCCCATTAAATATAGAAAATTTTAAACTTTATTATTCCATTCTCTATTTAATTAATTTCTATTATTTAATTGACGTGTCTTAGGAAAAGTTATAAAATTACACATGGGGGTAAAAAGCCAAGAAGGTAACAAAAATTTTGAGGGGTATAATGGTCCGTGCACTTTTTATAAGAGCAATCTCCTACTTTTTAAAGGTAGTAAAAAAGACACATAGAATTATGTTACGCCTATTTAATTAATTATACACCCAAATCTCATTGAATCTGACTTGGCAATAGTTCACACGTTCTGTACATTCTTAAAATGGTAAAACTAACACCCCTTTGATACACACTATTATTAAAATGATATCATCTAAATTCAACTTAATACCAACGAGTGTTATTAAATTAGAGTCATAAGTGACTCAAACTATTAGAGGCAAAGTAATTCTCAAGATATCACTACTAAAAGAAGTTGAAGAACCCTAACACATTCTATTCCTGTAAGAATGACGTATTTTGTAGGACCGAATCTTGCTTTTTAACAAAGTCTCAATTTCTATTGGATTTATAATTCGTTGAGATTTTATTCCATCTCCAACCTAAATATGAAATTTTGTCGTTATTCTCAAACTAATTTAAGCATAAAATTACACGTCATATATATTCTGTACATAATTTATATCTTCTTATCCCAAACCACTCAAAGTTGCCGTTGATTTTAGTATTCAGATCCATGCATAATTACACACCTAATAAAACATGTTCATCTCCACCACCATTATCATGCTTGGATTGGAATTTCCTGATTAGTTTTTCACTAGCTAGCTGTTAAGAGTAACACAAGTACACGTGCAACATATTGATGCGCGATAATTTTTAACTTGAGTTTATCATAACCATTTCATGTGAAGATTATTGATCACTCCGCCATATAACAACGTTCAAACAACCAAGCATTAACATGATATGGATTGTCTGTATTGCTTCCACAATCTTGCATAGTTATAGTTGCATGCCCTTCTTGAGAAACTTTTAATAACCTATTACAGAGGACAAAATTACAATAAAAAAACTTTTCATTATGTACAAAATTGTTTTTTTTTTTTGCCCAATTTCATTACAAATGTTTAACCAAATTGAAAAGAAGAATCACCTCAAAAGCTTTAGAAACAAAGGAGAACAAAGCCAAACAATCTGACCGACAAAACTGGATTTTTAGGCCCGATTTCAACAAAATTTTGCACAAAACTTCAAGATCGAAGTGCACTGTTTCCCTCGCCTAATAATAGTAGCAACAACAGCCACACCAATTTGATGCGTAAGTTAATGGCCTCTTTAGAAAATTTCAAGAAATTCGGGGATATGAAGCTATTTGATCTAGCTAAGAATAAATAACAACTAAATTGGTAGCTTTCTCAGCAAATATCATATGCAATTTTCTTGCTAAAACAGTTCATACGAGTAGATCAATTATAACTCAAAACTTCTCTGCTTTCATTAATGAAAATAAAGATTATTTATAGGCAAACATCCCATGCCCTAATTCGACTAATAAATAGCAAAATATATCTTCAAATAATATTAGAAAATAATATCTTATCAATCTACTAATTCTGCTCCAACCCTAATTCGACTAATCACACGTAACTTTTGGATTGACGCTACTCAACCTCATGATTAATAGACGACTCAATAAAAAATAATAAAATAATAATAATGATGCCTTGGAATCACATCAGTACTACTCCTTTGCCCCTTTAATTTTAAGTGGTTCGTTCAAATTAGACCTACATTCACAGGTGAGATATTTAAGAGCTTCTTCACTATAATGGAGAAAGACGAGAGGAATATACAAGGAGTCTTCAATCTAATAGCTTAAAAGATGCGATCTAATTGATCACCTAAAGAGTCCTTTTATAATACAAGAAAATAAACCCTAATAAAACCCTAAATTGTTCAATTCTCCAAGTGTACTCAAAATAGTCGTCAATATATATACATCCCATGAAGACGTAAGATTAATCTGGACTAAAAAAAAGGTCTTGCCCAACTAGGCACGTTCGTGCTCCTTCTAAAAAGCCGAGGTCGAGACTCAAAATCCATAATTTCCATCCAGACACGGACGTGTCATATCGTCAGCGAATTCCAACTTTGTCATCTCTTCGAAAAACGGCCATAACTTATTGTTATTTATCGGAATTGGACATATGACCTTCGTCGGCAAGCTCTTGAAACAAGTTATCACCTCTAACTTGAATCACTTCAAAATCGCTTATAGTTTGCGAGATATCTTCACTCAAAGTCAACCCTATTAGATATCACGTCACAAATTAAAAGAATTTAAGTTCGACAGAAATAATTTCAGTCTACAAAAATAAGGTGATGAAGCAAACAAAGTCTTAGTTAGGTGATATAATATTATATTGATAATTTATTTCGATATATATATATATATATATATCAATGTGTTAAGTTGAATGTAAAAGTACATCGAGTTACAATTGTTGCAATGTTAAAAGAACAGGTGATTTACAATTCTACTTCTAATTGAACGCAAAAGTAGTCAAATCATCACATACTCCAAACTAAGGCATTTGTCACTTGATCAAGAAAGAAAGGTGTCAAAATTTTCATCAATCTCATCAACGAGACAACGACTGAAACTGCCAATTCAAGGTTGTTCTTGTTAGAAATTTTCGTGTTCTATTGTCATGAAAACATACATCACACTACACCCTACCCTTAATATATGGGAGCGGTCATGCTTTTCAATTTGTTTTTTCACAATGTAAATACAGGGATTATTATTGCATGCAATTCTTCTGGTTTTACTCTCTTTAATTCATCTTAAACAATTATGTATACGTAGTATATATATGTGCGCAAACTTTTAGACAAAAAAATTAAACCACCTTGAATTATATACGAAGTACAAAGGAAGAAAAGTGTTCAAATTAATGTTCAAATTTGCATGCATTGTTCAAACTTAGTACTAATTGCTTTTTATTTTTATTTTTTAATTAATTAATGTTCAAATTTGCATGCATTGGTTCAAACTTATCTTTATTTGAATATTGTTCAAGGCAGTTTTTTTCTAAAAGTTTTCAACACATACATCTTTTTTCAGAGACTATATAAAATTCTAATAAGTAAGTTGCATACATTTTGACACCTATTTTTCTACACATGATACATACATCACATTCGATGTAAGATAAAATAATATGACTACAGTTAGTTTGTTACTATGATGAGTTTATACACTCTTTTCCATAGTACTCCATAATATATTTATTTATAGTTCGTTGTGATTAAGTTGCCAAGTCAACTTTGTTTAGTAGCAGCATTCAAGAATTTGAGGCAACGGGTTAAATAACGTCTCATCTAAAGACACTACACTCCTCTGCCTTAAGGTGTCTAGGGACATGCACATATACAAATGCATGTATGTGTGATGAAAATTCTCAAGTTAAAGTGTTAAACTACCTAAATTAGATTCTAATAGGTGAAAAAAAAGGTGTAAAGGCATCCAAATTAACTAAATGCAAGTGTAGACGATGTATATCAATATATAATATTAACTTATGTGTTTGTTTGGTTGATATGTGAAATAACATGAAATATAGTTTCAAATTTTGAAATGTTGTAATATTGTTTGATTGTTGACAAATAACGTAATAGGTCACACTTTCTATAGGAAGTCCTATGGTCAACTAAAGTTGATGTAAATTTGACCGCCATAACTAAAGTTGATGTAAATTTGACTGCCATGATTAAAATGATGTAACTTCTTCAGTCAAAATAGATGTTACTAAAGCCATTTAATTTAGCACAAAAATTATAGAGATCAAATAAATAAAACACTTGTCTGAAATGCATATAGGCCATATGGGCATATTGTCACGGGTCGTCTCCCACACCAAGGATGGGCGTCAAGAGGCTCACTAGGCAGCAAGGCAACAATCGGGGCTAGGGGGCTTGCCTTGGTGCTCAGCTAAGCACCTCCCTCTATAGAGCTTTATATAGTACCTTGCTTAAAATCCTAGTGAACACCCACTTGACAGTAACACAATAATGGGCCATTTGGACGGGCTAATGGGCTCCAAATGGGCTCAAATTTTGGGGTCCACCATATTTTGGGCCAAGGAAGACCATGGAGGTGACGGTTTTCCAAACGGAGGTCCCGAAGTATGAGTTTGGGCAGCGGGCAGCCCGGAATACGTGAGAAGCTTCTAGAAGGTTCCGGGATTGTCTAGAGTGATCTTTTGAGGGAGTATTCTAGAGGGGATGTCTCTAGAATATTCAAGAGTCTTCATGTACATAGTAGAAGGGTCTAGGATCTTCTTGTATGTACATAAGGGTTGTAGAGTTCTAGAGTGTTCTAGGGTGGTCTTGAACATTCTAGCTAGGAAGGATGTAGAAACCTCCTTGTATCTATGTTCCTTTGGAGGTGGGAACGTTCTAGAGTAGTGTAGAGAGTTGTGGTCTAGAACCCTCCATTTGAGGAGGTTAGGAACTCTCTAGATTCTTAGGGGTTAGCTTGGATGCCTATAAATAGGCCATCCCATTCATTTGTACATTTCAGCCAACACAAGCCAACACACTTACATTTTCTCTCAAGTAATCAAAGCATACTTTGGAAATCTCTTGTGAACATCTTAAATATCCTACTTAGCCAAATTCGTAGCACACTTAGCCTAGCAAAACAAGGGGAGTCCTGACTAGGAGACTAACGGGTGTTGTCGACTAGTGGACCGCGTGCAAGAGGACTTGGGGAAATAAGTCAGCACGTGACAATATGCACACAATAGCGAACGCCATTCAATTGTCACATGTCTCAACTTACACCCAACAACAATTTTTTTAAAAAAATGGTCACAACTACATCATCTTCTTTCAAATTAATAGTAAAATCAAAATAATTTTTTTTATTCATGTAGGAAATCCTGAACCCATAAGGCCATAATCTCCGGATTAAGAAGTTGGAACTAAATCGTAGTAATACTTGTAAGTTGTAACCACTATTCTATTTGCTTGAAATAGAATTGTCTAAAGCATAACAAATTTCATTTCTTTGTTCCATATAATCGGGAACAAAATTTCCTGGCTTAATTTTGTAGTTGTTTATTGTTTATACATGTTATTTGCTCCATGTAGTATATAGATTTTTCCATTATTGGTACTTATATTTGATGAAAAATATAGTCTGGTTGTCGATCTTGTTGATTCTGCTTTTGCGCAATGGACATTATTGTTAACAAGATTACAGTATATATAAATTATGTCTTTGGTTGATGTACATTATTATTAAGCTTACATTGTACATTATTGTCAAGGGTAAAATTCTAAACGATTAAGATTAATTAAAAAAAAATGGAGGCCCAAAGTGTGGCCCATACTACTCCGTAATATTTAAGGGCAGGTTCACTTCGGCTTCATTTCAGTTTAGTTCAGTCCACTTCCTAGTTTCCTTCTCTCATAAACAATTCATTTTAACTCTATTCAGTTCAGCTCCAATCAGTTCAGTAAATCAGAATAGGCCTTAAGTATCTGACTAAGAAAATGCATTACTAGGTAAGAAATCAGCTTCTAGTGTCTACAAATTATTTTTAAAGTAAATTATGAGTTGGTGTACATTATTAATTATTAAGCGTACATTGTGCATTATTGTCAAGCGTAAAACTCCAACTGTTTCAGTTTTTTTTTTTAAAAAAAAAATGGAGGCCCAAAGTGCGGCCCATATAAGTATCTCGCCAAGAAAATGCATATTTTTTTTAGAAGTCTCGTGATTTTAAAGTCATAAGATGAGTTCCTCACTAATAACTTAATTATTATATGGTAGTAATGGTAATATCATTCCTCGAAATAAAAAAAAAGTTTGTGTAACATGTTTCCTCCCGGGTCACCAATACAAAATGCTCTTAGAGGCCCACTTCAAATAACCATAACATACCAGCCATTAAAGGCCCAAACTTTTCCAACATTCCATGTTATTTAGGCCCAAAGTTATTTTTCTAAGTTGTATCAGTTTCAGCCTACAGTTTGTAAGCTAATAGCCAACTTGGGGTTGTTTGGCATTGTTTTTCGTTTTCTATTTTTTAAAAAATAATGTCTTAAAACAGGAAAAAAAAAAAATGTTTTCACTTTTTTTTTGTCAGTTTTCAAAATTATCATAATTTTATTAAGTTTGACTAATTTTTTAATTTATTGTATGATATATATCATATGAATATGAAATATAAAAAACCAAAAAACAGAAAACTACAGCGATGCCAAACGAACCCTTAATTTCCAATTTCATTTCTTTATTAAAAAGAGATAGAAATAATATCTTTGACTATACATTACTTCGTATGATTTATGTGTTACAAAAAAATATGTGAGAACAGTGTTAGATCTATATAAATATAAATTTTTATATCTTAAACTTATAATACTGCATAATTGTCACTTACGAGTATATATATAGTAAAATAAATTATAATAAAATATGTGCATTCGAGACTATACAAAAGAAAGCTACTTGAGTCGAAATAGATGACCCTAATTTCAGTCTAATTTCCCTAATCAATAAATATACTTTGAAAGAAATCATAAGGCAATACTCGTCCTTAATGAGTGAAAGCAACATAAATATGAAACTGCGGACTCAAATAAAAGAGCATGGCCTAACCCGTTATACGTATTTATTATGTAGTAATAGTTTGTTGGCAAATACATTCTGTCTAGGTGAGTCTCACGATTGAACATTAACATCTTTAATTAACCAAAACAGTCAAGTTGTTGGTTAATTTGGTACACTCCATTCAAGTAGAAAGGCAATATGACAATATTGACAACGACAACATGCATTACTTCAAAAACTCGTGTTAATGTAGCCACCTTTTCTCATTAACTCGATGAAAATGTGATATTTGGCTGATCATTTTGACTTTGAAGATCCAAAATTAAAGAAGGATTAAGGGATGAAAATGGCGGCTTTGTTACCTTAATCGGCTAAGGTTAGTTGCACATATATATGGCCTAGGTCAGCAATTCAAGATTCTTTTTTCATTATTAATTCCTTTCTTCTAGAAGTTCCTTTTTTTTTTTGTAATACTAATAATTATTGTTGAAAGCTATCTTATTTTGTAACAGGGTGGCAATTTTGACAAAAGCAGTGACATAATATTTTTGGTTGATTATACATTTATACAGGTATAATACGGAGTAGTATAATTATTATGTTAGCATTATTATTAGATAATATCAAAGCATATATTATTTGTATTTCATGTATATATGATGACCTTAACGATACACTTCATGCATTTCAATCATCCTTTGAGTGTATTGTCAACCCTTCTTGGAAAAAATTGCCACATTATTCAAACTCCTCTCATAATAATACATTATAATTTATAAAAACTATTTTTGTTAAATAATTGGGGTATTCGTTCACTTTGTTGATCAATCACTCAAATTTAATAAATATAAATTGTCACTATCTGTCTATAACAAATGATAAATATATAGTTGGATTATGTACTCTTCAAAACATGTATTTAACATACAGTTTGATATAGAGCAGAGACTATAAATTAGAGACAGAGTAACAGTCATCATATAATCTGTAGCGTGTATGAAATACGTATAACATGCTTACTCTAGTTAATATAAAACTTATTGTCAATACATTTCATGTCGATGATATAATATAATGACAAAGCAATATGATACATGTTGTTTAAGTAAGATTTTCCAAGAATCTTTACAAGTTAGAACACTTAAGTAGTATTTTAGCTCCAATCCGAGCTGCAAGTTGTATACTACGAGTAGTTTAATTTGTTTTCGAAGACAAGACAACCTAGCCAGCAATACTTCAGTGAAGTTATCGGCCCACAATTGATTCTTTTTTTCCCTTTTTGTGGTCCTTGCGGATCATTTTAATGATGTATTAGCTATATAACTAGGACATGGAGATATATTATAGTCTCACTAGTCTGTCATTATACACCAGATTATACCATATAATGTACAAATGTTAAGTCACAAAAGGCTCCACGGTAAATTTTACCCATTTGCTTGTTATAATCGACATTGAATTAGACACTAACACATAGGTAGAAATACGGTAGAATGTTATTTGTGTATGTAGTTGAAAGTCCGTTTGACTTTATTAATCGACACTAACCAGGAGGTGCTAGTGCGAGGTGAGTGGACTGTGGAACTCAAATGTATAGCAATAGAGTAGCAAACTAAAACTATACTTAAAAATTAGAAATTATGTGTTGAAATATATCTCACCAAGTAACACATGTAAGAGTCTCACATTGGTTTAAGATGAGAGAGTTAATCACTTTATAAGGCTAAGGGGCTACTCCTCCTATTGTCATATGGTTTTGGGATGGAACCTCCTTGGACTTGTGAAGTGAACTCTCTTTTGGTTTGCGGGTCTGGCCCAGGCCCGCGTTTATCATGGTATCAGAGCCAAGTTCCACGGTTCGGGACCTCTAATGGCTTGAGTATATTGTCAGGCCCAAGTTTGGGACCTTTAATGACATTAAGTATTCTGGGCCAAATTGAATTGGATCAAGTGATCCTTGAGTTTAAAGGGACCTTACATGTGAGGGGGAGTGTTGAAGTATATCCCACCAAGTAACACATGTAAGAGTCCCACATTGGTTGGAGAAGAAAGAGTTAAACACTTTATAAGGTTAAGGGGCTACTCCTCCTATTGTCATATGGTTTTGGGATGGAACCTCCTTGGACTTGTGAAGTTGACTCTCTCTCTTGGTTTGCGGGTGCGGCCCAGACCCGCGTTTATCTCTATGCTTAGAGACACTAAAAATAATAGCGGAAAATTGATTAAAAGAGAAAATGTATATCTCAATAATGGAGTATTCAATACATCGATACATCAATTGTATCATTATTCATTAACCTTGTGATCCTATTATTGACCTTATTCCTATAACATCTTCGTAGGTAAGTAGGCCAAATTCTTATGAATCTAACAAAATAAAGCAACATATGGAAGTGGAGATGCGTTGAATGAGGTGCAACATGAGTAAAACGGCGTGTTGTCTAGCATGGGCTGCTATGCTTTGATTTCCTTTATTTTATTTTTACCGTTAATTACTTTATTATTAAGATCAAAATATAGTATCTGTCAAAAAAAAAAAAAAAAAAAAAACATCAAAATATATATGTTAGGAATTAGGAAGCCGAGGGCAATTCTCATGTTGTATTCGGTTGTTTTACTTCATGTACCTAGCTACTCGAGGCTTTTATTCCTTTTTATAGAGTATTTTATTAAAGCTATCCAAATGAGTAAAATTACGAAGATTGTTCAGCAGATAAGAAAAGAAATGACATGCCACAATGCCACATGCATATAAAAAGTAGTGAGACTTTATTATAAAATCTCATAATAATTAATAGTCGGCTTATACCTTGTATTTGGAGTTTTGAAGGGTTATTTGCTGACATTTTAAAAAGATGTTCGAGATTTTACTTTTATACATAGTTAATACAATTGAGAGTTGAGTACAACATGATTTCAAAACAATAGAAGACACAATCTAGGGAAAAATGTCAGACTTGTTTTGAGTATCATAGACTCAAAAAACTTTTTTTTTTTTTTTTTTTTTGGTTGACCTATTCATATCTCATTAAAGAAAAATCAAATGTATTAACAACTAATAATAGTGATTAGTGTGTGCACCACACAAACCTAGCTTACAGTCAAAAAATGGTTGTCATTGAAATTTTGAATCAAATCATATTGTATAATTTAATAAAACTTATTAACATTCGAATTTGAAGTCAACATTTCCCAAATTTTTTTAAACCAATCATATCTCTGAAGTCATACATATTATATATCAAGCAAATATTTTTCTCAGGTTACCAGTAGAATTCACAAGGAAATTTTTGCATTATTTAAATATGATAATTTTTTAACCGAGTCATGGCCACGTAGATGTTAATCATTTGAGTTTCACATTTTAATTAAAATATACGAAGTAAATTTTGTTGAGTAGTTATTTTGAACGTACCAACATTGGAAATTGCGTTACACCGAAATTTTATCATAAACAACAAAAATGTACAAAGATAAAATAAAATTAAAGGTTGTACTGTGAGATTTATTAAGGACGATTTTTTTTGCATGTGATCACATGATTTCATGGGGGCGGTTCCATCACTCCCGGAGTACTTGTATTTTGTATGATGTGGTTCCATATTATTGAAACTTAATTCGAGATACTATACATTATTATGTGTTTTCAAAAAAAATAAAAAATAAAAAATAAAAAATACTATACATTATGTATGATCGTGCTTGTATTAAATTTGTTGATGTTAATTGACTATATATTTCAAATATCTATACTAATATATTAAAAGGCGTTCCTAAAAACGTCTCTACGCCACGTAGATCTCCTCACTACGCCACGTCACTCACTCAACTCCTTATTACGCCACGTCATCCACTCAATTCCTCAATGTGCCACATCATCTGCACTACCAACAATATTTCATGTTGCCTTAACTATATTAAATAAATGTATATGGATGAAAAGGTTCGAACTCTTGACCTCTTTGAAGAAATGTTATTGTTTAACCATCTAGGCAAATTGTTGGTTATGCTTTAATGTTTCACACTAAATAATATTATACCATAAAAGTATTGAATATACATATATTGCATACACACTATTAAATGTTCTTAAAAATTAGCACTTGCACAACTTCAAAAGTAGTATCCCGGGGCAACGCCCGGGCTACTCACTAGTACTTTCATACTTTGTGTGTTTTGTTGGTATTTAAGGTGTGAATTGAATTTTGTCATTATTTTAGATTTATTTTTTTGCGGAATTTTTAATGTTTAGAATATAAAATCATGTTTAATTTGAATTTATAATTTGTGAACATAATCAATTTTGAGGTTTCTAGAAATTTTTAGTTTTTAATTTGATTGAATCATTTGATAATTTTGTTTTGATGTTGCCATGTTATGTGGTAAAGTTCTTCTTTGACTCAAGACTAAAAGATTACAAAGAATTGTAGAGAAAGATATTGAGAAAATTAACGTGTTTATTTATTTACTTGATTTTTTTTTTTTTTTTTTTTAAAAAAAAGTCAATCAACACTAATTCCTATTTCCATGAGGTGGGGGATATAATCAATTGATCAAGGGATATGCAATAAATTGATTTTAATATTACTGTTATTTACCTATTGTAGGTAGGTGGAGTTGTAATGAATTGAATTTAACAATATATTACATGATTATATATAATTTATTTATATGTATTAATTACGTAGTACAATTATTTGTCAAAATTTTCAAAATTTGACCACAAAAATTAAAATATGCCGTTTTGGGATGGGAGAAGTAATATTATAATATTTTCTCGGTTCTTTTTTACTTGACCTGTTTCTTTTATCACGCTTGCCAATACAAAACTTTAACGAACAATAACTTTAATTCTCCATAAGTAAAAATTATAAAATTTAAATATTATGATAGTACTTATTGAGACGAATTCAAAAAGATCTTACATGAATATGTTTTTCCTTATATATTATTCACAAAAGACGGTCAAAGGAGGGGTGATGAATAGTATAAAAGTCAAAGCGGGTCAAGTAAAAAAGAACGGAGGAAGTAGTGATTGTTTGCTAATAGTACTTGTTCACTCATAGGCCTTCCCTCCTTTTAGGGTTTTCTAGAAATTTTATGAGTGAAGGACAATTTTGATTGATTATCCAAAATAATTTAAGTGCCATATCTATATCAATATAATTTTCATACTTTTTCACCAAAAAAATAAACAAAAAATCAATAGATCAATTCATCTTGCTATCAACAAATAGATTCGAATTCTATCCTTTTGATATCTTTCACATACTGATGATCACTGTTTTCCCCACATAAGCATCATAATAAATGTGTGCGCATTCATAAATATCATGTATAATGACAAAAATAATGTCATAAGATTTGAATAATTGAACAATTAAAATCAACTCAACCACATCAAGATTTACACATGTTCAAAAAACAAAATTCTAGACCTTATGATATCTTCCACCTTTCAAGCAAAAATTCAAAAAATAAAAAACAAATCTAATTGTTGATTGTAATTTCGACTTTTATCAATGTTAAAATACCCAATTTGTCAAAGTTATAATATTCGCCGTTGCTTGTGTAGGATTACTTTTATATGTACTCTTTGAAAATTTATTATTCTTTTTAAGTTTACATCATGCGAAAGATGTTGTATGCATTTTTCAAAAGGTAAAACACGTATCACATAAATTTAAATCTATGACAATTACGAGCGAGTATTACATTTACAAAACAAGTCAATGTCTCCTAACTCTTGTAGTTTAGTGAAGGGGGGCAAATTACAAAAAAGTACATTACATTTATATTGACAGTAACTTGAGGAAGACTTTTTAGTTAAAGCCGTTAAGTCTAGAAGAAATGAAAGAAGTGGGCAAATACAAAGTGAGCTTTCTTTGACGAGTAACGTCCGCGTATGTAAATTTCCTAATCTTTGTCTTTTAATTAACTCCAACTTCCTCTCACCAAATATTTAACTTTTTAATCAAAATTAAAATTTTATAAATTCCACGTCATCATAACACCCCACGACTCTTCCTACTCTTGGTCAAATTTCTCAACGCCTCCTTCTCCCCTTTTATTCCCCCTTCTCTATTAAAAACCTTCCCACTCCCCCCTTACACAATTCTCCTCTTCTAATTATTTCTGTCTATCTATCCCCCAAATTATCTATTTTTGTACATATTACGGACTCGAGCTCGTACTCAGACTCGCCTCGAATTATTCGAAAACCCGAAGGGGAAGGAAAAAAGATGAAAAATATGGGGTTTCTTAAGGAGGAGAAATCAATAAGGGTGATTAGAGCGATAAAAACAGTATTTTTCTTAATTACTTTACTAATCTCTTTTTTGTTCTTCTCTGCTCCTGTTCTTCTTGCTGTTGCGGATACCATATTACCTTCTGCTTTGTTCTCTGCTTCGTCTCCTTTTCTTTCTCCTCAATCGTTGTCCTCCCACCTTGCCAATTACGATTTCAGATACTCGCTTGTTGATATTCCGTTGATCTCCATCCTTCGCTCCCTCGTCATAATCTGTAAGTTTTCGTGTTTTTTCGTAAATTCTTGTATCAGACGGTCTAACATAATATTGCCGTATGGGCTTACACAACCAATAATGTTTTTTTTTTTTTTTTGGTTATGGTATGAAAATTGATCGGGTTGTATTAATTTGGTACAACTGTTTTAGGAATAGGGAATAACTTTAATTTATTGCATTATTCGTGATTTTTCTAACGAGTGTCCATGGGTACTTGTTAAGTTAACTCGTTATGTTTATCGTCCTATAAGATTTCCAAATTCAGTAAATTATTAAGTACTGTACTTAATTTTCATGCCAAAACTTGAAATTTGATGGTCACCATTGATTAGTTTAAGAAGTTTATATCTTAACCTACCTTAAAGTGCGCTTACATATCAGAATTGACTAATTAAGGGCTTAATAAGTCCAGCAAACTAGTTGGCTTGATTGGCAATTGGTTTATTATTTTATATATATTTTTTCTGACAGTAGTTGGCCCAATTGTTGTTAGGCGATTTCATGTGTTTTCTCAATAAATTATTAAAGTTGGTTAATAATGCTCTACATTCTCAAATCTCATAATCCCATATGAAATAAGTCTAATTAATCTTTGCATTCTTTTTTCTTAATACGTATGACAATTCACTTTCTATGTAACTGCTAAATATTTGTACCGTTGTACATACCTATATACCATAAAAAATGTGATAATTAGCGAGTTTAAACACCGTGTTTAATGTGTATTTCATGTAACGATTGGTGATAAGTCTGATATCGTATTAAAATTTTAAGTTATGTGTTAAAATTAATGTATTGAGAACAACTTGTTGTGTATAGGTGTGTATAGCTGTTGTGATGGGCCGAAGTTGTCACGCGGGCCCTATGTGTGGGTGGTAACAATATGTTCGGTACTTTCGTTGGTGTTTGTATCATTAAAAGCCCCGTTCATGTTTGGTGGTGCAAATGTTGCCGAGAGAGGGTACACTAGAGGCACCGAGGTTGCACTATTCGTATGTTCTTACGTCTTGGCGGTTGGACACGTGGTTGTTGCTTATAGGACAAGTTGTCGAGAACGAAAAAAGCTTCTTGTTTACCGGATTGACATTGAAGCTGTAAGTTCCCTCCATCCCTAGCTCAATTTTATTGCAAGTTAAAGTTAATTTCATTTCAAGAAATCCCCTTACCCCTTTCTCTAAGTCAATGACAAAAATACAAAATTAAGTAACCCTTTGTTAGATAAGATAATGTGACCAATGTCCCACGTTAGCAACCCAATCAAGTAGTTACTAAAACGACTCATTTTTTATTTGTTATTTGTCGAATTTACAAAAATATATTGCAAAATTTATATACTAGTAATTAATTTGGTTGGTACATGATGAAATTATTATTAGCATGGGATTTAATATTGATTACACAAAATTGGCAGCTAAAAAGTGTAAGTAATAGGTTTATGTTTGCTAGGTGGCTTTGATGAGTTGGTAGAATATCATTAAAAAGATGCCAAGCTAAGCTAATTAATTCCTAATAGCATATCTTTATAAAGAAGATAAACCAATCAAGAGTGGGGTGCTGTACCACTAAAACAGTTGTAATGTCTCATAGCTAGAAATTTATGATCTGGAACTTTAATTTATATAAAAGTGGCCTGGCATAGGATAATTCTATAGCTGTATGAATGGATTGAAAGATAATTTGACATTTTCAACTTTCAATTACTCCGTACCCATGTCTTACTATATACCCGCCTCTCATAATACTCCCCGAGTATCTCTATAAAGTGTTACTACTCGTTTTTGTACGTATGAACACTTCATTTAGAAAATGAAAAGAGAAACGGAATAGATTCTAGTACTCCGTATTTGTGTAAAATTTGAAATTATTCTAAATAGAAAATTGGGTTTAAATGAGAACATAAGTTTGAAACATAAAAAATGTGAAGATCAGATTCGATTAGAGGATGATCATTAATGAGTTATATGTCCTTATAATATAACCACCTAAGCCATGACGATTGAATAAGCCATAAACAAGTACTAGTCTTAGCTCTTAAGAGATTCTTTGAGCTTGATTGACGGATTTTAATGTAATTTATTAATTCGTACTTCGTATTATAAAATAACATGTTGTCCAAAATTGACAAATATTAATTTATAACACCTAGATTTATATTTTCTTGGTGTGGCAAAGAATAATCAAATTTGGGAGCAACTTATAGTAAGCGTTGGGGGGAAGTCTTACCTTAAAATTGACTAGTGCTTTCGCACGAAATTGCTGTGAAATTTTCAACGTAACATTTTTATTCAGTCAAAACCTACCATCTTACCACTAATTTTAATACTCTAATAATGCTTTTAATATGCAAACACTAATTTAGGATATTTTGTTTTGTTTTCTAATTTAAGATCTTTTTCCTACTCTTGAATACACTCAATACATCATTTTCAAATCCAAACCCACCCTTCCTAAGGAATAAGACCCCGAAGATTATCGATACTTCTAACATATAGGGACATTTGTTTTCGTTAATAGTTGTGTCGTATCTAAGGGTTAAATAGAGTTTTTGTCAATACACAAGGGTCTTTTAGGAAGGAAGTTTCCAATTGTAAGGACACCTCTTTCCGACAGAAATTAAAAAAAAACTAATTTTGACACGGAATAATATAAGTACTTATAATTTAACGCGGTATTAAATTCAATTTGGTGTTGCTATATGCTTTTCCTAACTCTAGTACTCGGTAACACCTAATTATTTTATTCTTGTATTGATATGAGGTCCCCGCTTATAGATTTTTTGACAACCTCGCGTAGAGTACGAGTGAGGGGATCACATCACATGCATAAAAATTGGATTAGAAGTTATACGTAATCAAAGAAATACAACAAAATGGTGAAGTACGCATACATGCATGATTATCTAGAGTTGTGGAGTGATTAGAGCCAAAATATCATAATAGAATCTATTAAACTGTGATCGTCAATTTGTTATTTGGTTATTTGTTGCATTATTGAATTAGGTGTATTCTTCATGCGTATTAGTTGCTTAATCATGACATTTTATAATATAGTATAGTTAGTTTTCTGTCCTTTTCTTTTGATTACTATACAAACTTTAGCTTCTTAGCATTTTAACGAACTCCATCCATCATCATACTTTGAACTTATCTTGAATAGGGTCGTAAATTGACACCAAATATTAGATATTTGTAAACTTACCCTTGTTACTGCGAGTGAGATTTATTTAGCTAATAATTCTCCCTTTGTTTCAAAATAACAACCACACATTATTGATTCAAGTAATACTAACATCGCGACTTTATGTTCTCGATGGGTGATTGGAGGGATAGGTCATGAACTCATAATCGATCCGATATGTGAAAAAACACCACTTAGTTACATCATGATGTGTAACGGAATAAATGAATTTAGGGATGGCCGGTTAATTAGGTCCATATGTTCATAATAAATATCTACATCAAATTGGTATTATAGTAATGAAAATTAAATAAAGCAAGAAACCCTTTGGTCTACGGAATATGCAAAGGTAGGGACAACTTATCCATTGATGAAGACATATATATTGGACTATTGAGTAAGCTTTGTCTATGAATCCACTTGTATTACTAATTATGGGAAGAAAGAAATAAATGATTTAATCAAGAAAATTATAAACCTAAAATAATGACGTAATTCTGATGTTAATATAAGAGAAAAATTGAATGAGTTGTATAAAGTGACAATGAAAAAAAGCCATTGTCTGTAAGGTTCTCTTTTAATCAGGTTTTGGAATCCTTTCTTAGTCTGAATCATCAAAAATTGACATGTTTTTTTAATTTTATTGGTAGCATAATTGACATGTTGATGGTCTTGACACAGTTGCTACTTTAAACATGTTAATTAAGCATATCTTAGAACTTCCTGGGTATAATATGGGTCCCGTATATTGAAAATTTAACTTGAAAATTAAAGGGTACTTGTATAATTTATCATCTCTTAAAAATTTGTGCATCTTTCTTCGTTGTAGTTGAACATTATTGTAGAAATATTTCGTTTGTAAGAGAGATATATATGAATATATGATCCTTTTGTTCATTACATCTTAATTTGACTTATAGAAATCTTTTGTCTTACACAGATTTTCTTTTCATCAATTATTTGAATTCTAACTTATTTGTCAATCAAATTGTTGTATGTAGGTTAATTCAGCCTGTAAGAAAGGATTTCCTAGATATGAAAAGTTGTTACATGAAGAAAGGAAGAAGTGAAGCATGTACAAATTTAGAGCGTTAGAGATAAATTTCGTACAGTTTCTCATAAAAAAAAAGGGATCTTCAATTCGTACATTATTTTAAAGGTAAGATTTTCATGTCCCAACAAATCATATTCTTTTGAAAAAAGCTTTGATCACCTATTTGTCTACTTATAAATCCAACAATTGCAACATGATTGTATGTACCTACCTATTATAATTAACTCACAAATTCACTTTCTTTATGCAGGATTTTCAGTATCGTACATATAAATTGATACATTTCAAGAAGTTTACGAAAAACTTATCCATAACAACATAGGATTGACATCACAAATATCCTTAGAGGCCTTTAACTCGTGTTTGGTAGTTGAGAGATGAATTGTACGATCGATTTCATCTCACTTCTCATCAGCTTAGTTATAATCTCCTGTATTGTACAGTTTTTTTTTATTTGGGGGCGGGCCGGTGGGGGGATGGCGGGATGGGAAGTTTGTAGGGCGTTTACGAAGGATGAAGATTATGTATATAATTAAGAAGAGAGGAAGTATTAGTATGAATATCAGTAGGCAAGCCGAAGGCTCCTGCAATTTTCTTAGCCCTCCAAAGGAGTGCATCTAGTAAAGTAGCAAGTGTGTTTTTTAAGTTGTTGCTATATAATTTGTAATTATATATCTATCTTCAACACTTTTACACCATTTTACAGTTATAAGAAGTGTGATGAATTTTCATTGTAATTGTTGTTGTTACTTAACCATTGTTTATAAAGCACCCCAAACTATCTCTGTAAATTAAACATTACAAGCAAGTTTATGCAAATGAAGATTAAGTACACGATCAATTGTTCTCATCGGTACACCATTGTAGTAAAATAAAATAGATTAAAATTTTCACAAAGAACTACCTCTAATTTTGTATTTTTTTTTTTTGCAATTTTTTCATTACTACTTACTAAATCGAATAACACAAATTTTTGACAAAAGATAACGTTACAAGATTGATAGATCTTTTGCATCAATCTATCCATTACAATTTACTTAATCGTAATTGATGTGAAAACACGATTAAGTCTTAATCAAACTAAAAATTCAAATCAAACCAGGCCATGAAGTCACTTAAGTTGCGATTTGTGAACACACGAAATATTGAAATTCCAATTTGAGTTAGGGACTGTTCTCATATGTTGAAATTCAGTTCAATTCAGCTCCTAATTTCCTTCTCTTATAAAATATTCAGTTCAGTTCAGTTCAGCTGAGTTCAGTCAATGAAAATAGGCTCTTAATTTGGATTTTGGATCCACTTCTTTCGTAACCGGTTAATGATGGATCCAAATATAACCCAACAAAAAGCCCATTTAAGTATTTCATACTCGTGCACCTCCTCCTCAAACAAGACACTCTCTCACTTGTAAATCTGCAAAAATTCTCCCTCCATTTTTTGTTCTCTCTCATAAAACTCCCCCAAATTGAATTAACAGAGAAATTAAAAACTGAATTTCCAGAAAAATGAAGTTCAATTTCGACATTGCAGAAACTAGCAATGAGAAAAATCAGCAGAAATCGAAAACCCTAGCTATTTCTTCATCTCCTTCTTCTTCAACTCCCAATGATAAGCAGCTTCAATGGCTTCCACTTCAAGATCATCCCGTCTTCTCCTCTGTCGCCGCCGTCGATGGCGGCGGAAGTTCGCCGGAGAAGCGGTTTGCGAAGAATCTAATGGCTTGGGATGGAGCTTCTAGAATCTACTATTGGGATTCCGAAAAGAATTGTCTTCATCGTTTGTCTGTTCGTTTGGGTGAACCTGAACCTACTTCTGTTGTTGCTGCTTATCCTTCTAAGGTTTGATTTCTCTTTTTATTTTGCTTTAATTGAATTGTGTTTGTGTTTGATTTTGGATTTTTTGTTTTTGTTGTTGTTGTTTTGGAATTGTCAGGGGTTTAGGGTTTATGGAGTTCGGGGGTATAATGCATTGATATGAAGGGTTATTTGAGCTGAAATTTGTTAGGTTTTGTACCTAAGAAACAAGAAATAGAAGGATTTAGCAGTGTTAATCGACTAGAGGATTTTATTTTCTTGTACCATTTGCAATTGTTCGATATTTCTTCTTGATTACTAGTTTTTTAAGGCTGATTGAACTACTCAGGTTAGGAATTACGAGTTCCGAATGACTTCTGCAAACAAAGTTAGCTGCACTTTAACTAATTACTAGGTAATCTTGGGGGCCGGGGGAGGGGGTGGGGGGAAGAAGGTAGGGCGGTGATGGAGGATTGGAGATTGCCAGGAAAAGGCAGTTTGTCGCTGCAAGTCTGCCATTCAAGTTAAATTGCCTAACTTGTAGTCTTCCCCTCGTCCTAGGGGTCATAGTCTCTCTCCATATGATGCTTGCCGATAGACTCATTACAACCCTCACTGTGTTTTCCTGGTGAGTGAAAATGTTACCTTATAGTATGAATTCTGGTCACCGAAGTGGAAAAAATAACTGCCAATACCGGTCAAGAAAGAAGAATTTTATTATACATCATGATGAGATTAATGTCATAGAACCATCTCGGCAACTGGGAAAAATTGAATTGTTATTACTATTTAAGGAGGTTTATACTTTTATGTACATTTGAAGTCCATGTCCTCTTTTCTTTGTGAGATTGCTTTGTTCAATCATAAAAATATTTACTTACAGAAGTTGATGTTGCACAATCATTGGCTAACACTTAAGGAAATACTAAAGTTGGAAATTAGAGTTATATATCAAGTTTCTATGTTGAAGTAGAAGATAGTTTGAAAAGGTTTATATCATGCCCTGATGTGTGGTATTCATTATTTGGATTAATTCAAGTCCAAATTATCAAACCAATCTTTTCCATGTGTATGTTTTTTTTTATCCTTTTTGCATTTAGTCTTGTGTTTTAAATAGTATTTTAGGGTGCCTTTTGTCTCGTGGATAATTATTTTTGACTCTACTTATTGATAATTCCATCCTTGTCATAGGTGCTGCAAACAGATATTGAACTCGACTTTCATGTTACCAAAATCTCAATTAATAGAAATGGATCAGCATTGCTTCTTGCTGGTTCTGATTGCATATGTGTCATGTACCTTTATGGATGTACTTCTGCAAAGGATGGTTCAAGTATTTGCAGGTATGCCTTATACAGACGTGTTATTGCTAACACTATATAGAGCATATAGCGTGTGTTTTAAGTGTGTATGCTCTGGAGCCTTTCATGCCATCAAAATTTCTTTCAGAATTTTCTTGATGCTTTAGGAGTTGAAGTTTCTCAGGCAATTGGGATGCTTCATGTTTTTCGTCATTTATTCCCTAAATTGGGCAGGGCTGGCAAAATGGAACTTATCAATTTAATGTTGTTGTTGTTGTTGTTGTTTTTTTTTTTTTTTTTTTTTTTTTTTTTTTTTTTTTTCCCTTATTGCCAGTCACTATGATCTCTTACTGACATTAACAGAATTATTGTGGTTACAATGATATTGTGATCATGCAATTTTGCAGAAGTTATAATGGTTCGAAGGCCTTTTTAACTAGAAATTAATTCTCGACTTCATACTACTTTTAAAACTAAAGTGCAAGGGAGATACCAGAAGGTATTATGGGGTGAATGTGGGTTGTGGGTTCTTAGGGGATTGAGTTGAGAGTTGGTGATGCTGAATGCTAATGCAAAAGCACAAAGGAAAAAGAGACTGAGATAAGCGAGATTTTGAAAGATGGAGTTCTTTGCTCTTTCTTTCCTGAATGCAATGCCTGCAGTCCTTTATAAGTGAGGGTTGTTTTAGTGCTTTTTTCTGAAAATGTTGAGGCAGCATTTAAAACTTGATGTAATAAACACTGAAAAGTTTCCTGAATAATTGTAGGAAATCAGTAGTGCTCTGCGGTTCTGCCTAATATAGTACAAAATTACATTTTGGTGTCTTACTGGCCATTCACTATTTATTGCTTATTCACAATCTTATTCTTGCATGCAGGACTGTCCCTGTTGGTTCTGAAGTTTATGAAAAAACTAATAGTGCTATCCGCATATTGCAAGTGACATGGCATCCTTATAGTGATACACATATTGCAGTTCTTTCTTCTGATTCAGTTTTCAGGTAATAACCCCCCGTCCTTTTTAAAAAAACATTATAATAGTATGAACAATCGACAAAGGGGATTTATTATTGTAGTCATGTATAGAATATATAATTGTGGTTGATGTTTTGGTGTGTTAATTGCTTTGTACACTGCTCATTCCTGAACATTATGTGTAGATTCTGTTTTTGGATATAAAAAATGTGCCTTAAAATTTTTTTTTTTTTGAAAGCAATTGCCTTTTAAGTGTAAGCAATTGCCTTTTAAGAAACTTTGTTTGATACAACACCATTTGACGCCTTGACGATACTCAGGATTTTTTGAATGTTAAACATATGTCCCATAAAATATGTTCTCTCTTTCTTCCTATTACTCGCATATGGGCTTGATTTTGTGAGTCACAGCTGTCACACTTTAAGTTCAGCTCACGAAATCAAACTAAATTTCAGATTGTGGTTTATAAAAAGGTATTATGTAGCTCTTAGTTTTCTCTATGTTATTTCTTGTTGATGCCACTATGACTAATTGCCTTTGGTTTCCTTTTGTAGAATATTTGATCTGTCATCTGCTCTTGATCAGCCAGAGCAGGAGTACTATTTGCAGCCTATAGAGCCAGGTAGATCCCGGCATGCGTCGTCAATTTGCCCTGTCGATTTCTCCTTTGGGCGTGATCACTTATGGGACAGATTTAGTGTGAGTTCTCCTGGATCTGATCAATAAGAGTCTATTGAATTGGTTCAAATTTTTAATAGTGTATGACCGTTTATATATGTTATGCTCTTTGTCGGTTAGATGAGGGCTCATAAAGTCTGTTTTTCTGATGCAGCTTCACACTTTGATTTCACACTATGATTTCATGTTTAATATGCCATGTACTTAGAAGTTTAATAAAAAAAATAGCTACAGAGAGCTGATCTCTGAGTGATTGCTGTTTATTTTTTAATTTGCTACTAATGTCTCCTCCTTGCCATTTTGCAGGTTTTTGTTTTGTTTAGTGACGGCTCTGTTTACATTCTCTGCCCAGTGGCCCCATTTGGAAGGTACAGTTTCTATACAGTTGTTCTGTGGAAATTATCTTCTAAAACTTATGTTAGATTTGGATCAGTTTATTGATATCGTTGCTCAAATTCTATTGACCTATCAAATGATATTGCTTTACTATTGAAATTCGAAGAGTTTGCTAAATACTAGCTAGATTTGGCAAAATAAAATCATGCCCTGTTACTTCTGATTGGTCTGTATCAGGTCTGAATCTCATCTGAAACCAGATAACCCAAACTAATATTGACCCACAATGTGAACTAACGTCGCTGAAAATTATTTTATTCATTTTTTTTTACAGTGTATTCATTTTTTTTACAGTGTATTCATGTGGGAATCAATAGTAGAGATTTACAGTGATGCCCAAACTTTTGGTCAGAAATCTACCAACTCAACAGCTATTAGCAATTCAAGTCTGGCTATATCTTGGTTAGAAGCAACATTTCCTGAACTAGACCAAGGAAAGGGAGCTAGTAACATCACAGCAGTGAAAGCTTGTCCTTATGTGGTGATAGATGCTTCACTTTCATTGCAGGTATATACCTTAATTGTTGTAATTTACTTCAGGTTTGCCTTTTCTTCAGTTGCTTAAGTGCATGCTGAATTGCTGATGGGCAATTGAATTATATTGAATTGAAGCATATGTTTTGAATACATTACCAAGTAATGCAGGATAGCTCTCAGTTTATGTTTTTGTAATTCAACACAGGTTCTAGATTACTTGTAGGCTTGCTTCGATACCTGTATTGTTGTCTCAATGAATGAGTGAATCTGACACTTGGTTTTTCCTTGTTGAATTAGAAATCGGGTTTGACTTTTGATCCCCACTAGTTCCAGTGTGTGTTTGTGTTTTCCTTTTTGGGGTGGGCTAAAGCTCTATTTAATCTAACCCATCTGTGATTGAAATTTGACTCAATTTTATGAATATTTTGCTGCCCCTCTATTCAATGAGCTTTTTATCTTGGGAATTTTTTTCATCTGTCAGGCTCTCAGCTACCCCTTGACTATCAATTTTTTCATTTTTTTTTGTCATTCTTCTTTTTTTTTTTTTTTTTTTAACCATGTACCCCTTTACCATCAATTACCGCAATATGTTATTATGCCTATCTTCTTTCAAATTTGTACCCCTGTACTTTTTAAAATTTTAATTGTGTAGCCTCTATACTGTAGAAAGATTTTTTTTTTCCCTTTAATCATCATACTCAACTCTCAATGATGTTTTCTGATAATCACAGGGGTACAGGATTTAAAGGCTTACTCATGGGGTTACTATTACTTGTTAGCACAAACGCTTTTGCTAAGAAGATAAGAGCTAACTTTGTTTGGTGGGAATGGAGCTTCTGTAAATCTGTTTATAATTTTGTTGTCTCATGTCACTTTTGCTTTATGTCGGGTGGATTGGGAACACCATGCTGGTAAACTAGGCTGTTATTGGCTCTATATGAAGATTGATTTAGTCATGCAATCAGTGTTTTGTTACATTATAAGCATTTTATTTGATTATCTGACTTCAGAAATGAATGATGTATCTAGCATACTTGGAACAGTAATTTTTATGAAGTATGACTTTTCCAGGGCCCTCTTCGTAAAGTTTGTCATGGTGAGGAAGATGATCCTGGATTTCGGGGAGCAGAATGTGGTGGCCGTGCTGTGAGTTTTCTTTACAACTCTGTCGGCAAGGACTCGATCTTGGTGACTGCATGGAGTGGTGGACAGTTACAAATTGATGCTCTTGCTGACGAAATTCAACCCCTTTGGCAAACTGGGAATCCGCCTCATCTCTCATTTGATTCCCATGATCGTATACGAGGTTTTGCTATGATATGTGAATCAATTGCAGATCAGTTTTCTGTTGTAAGGCTTGACCAGCCACTTGATTATTGTGATTGGTCTGGTCATCCACCTCCTCTTTTAAGACTGGCTATTGTGGATTTGGCTCTGCCTAAAATCAAGGATAGTGACTCACTGATTTCTATGTTTATTGATCCTCTTATTTCTGAGAGAATATACTGCCTTCATGATGGAGGTGTAGATTCAATAGTTTTGCACTTTCTACCATTTACGCATCAGACCTGTGGAAAGGATGAAGTGATGAAAACCCCATCTGTACATCCAGTTGTAAATACATATGAGGGTTCAACAGGCGCTTCCTCTTCTCTTTGTGGTTTTGTGGTTCTATCTGATTCATTTGGATACTCGTGGATTGCTGGAGTCACTTCTTCTCGAGAATGTATTGTGCTAGAGATGAAAACATGGGATATATTGGTTCCTAGGTTTACAGACACAGAGAAGAGGCCTGCCAAGTCAGAAGAAGCAAGAGAAAGGATCACACCAGACATTATAAGTAGAGAACTCCTTGCTGGCCCTCAGATGGTTATTGTTCCACAAGGATCTAACTTGCGAACTGTTGCTGCTGATTCTATAGAAGGACGTTCAGCCCTGCATCAGTATTTCAAGCTTTTCCATGAAAATTACGTGGAATATGCGCATAAGGTAATGAAAGTATTTTCATGTATGTGAGCATTACTTGGGACCTAAACCAGTTGAATTAATATTACTTGTCCTTGTTGCTCTTTTTTATGAATACTGTGGTATGCCTGTAATGATTTTATTAATCTGATCTGTTCAATTAAAGGGGGTTTGAGATATTGTTGTTGACTTGTTGTGGCATTTGACTATAATCCTCACTATTTTGGTCTTTCTGGATCCCCTATTGAATTTAGAGGATATGCAACACCTCTCCAGCCCCCGAAGATAAAGCAAGGGAATAGTATGACAAAAATTTATGGAGTAAAAATTTTTGTGATTTCAAATCGATTGGGTATCTGAGTCAATATTGCTTATGTGGGCTCCTTATATTATGTTTATCTTATTGAATCGGATTTTTTCCCCCTGTTTCTAGGTGTATTTTGAACTCAAGCATCATGGGCCTCATCTGAATAAAATTATTCATAACCTGCATGCACGATTAAGTGAAGCTAAGCAGAGGCTTGTGAATGTTGAGAATAAACAGCCAGAACTTGATGATAGGATCAGTCGTGCAATTGAGCGCCATGAATTTCTGGAAACCCGCTTGCAAAACTTGAGAAAGTTTCCAGGAATTCATAAGAAGCCATTGACCAGAGCTGAGCGTGAGTTCAAGTCAGAACTTGGTATGGATATTATTTACAGCTAGTTTTGTTTGTTACTAGCAATGTTTATGATTACAGCTACTGCATTCCCATATCCTTAGTAAAATACAATCGTACCACTCTACTACAATATACAATGGATATAATAAAATATTAAAGTCCCCAAACTTGCTTGTGGCAACCCTCCAGTCACTAGAAGAATCTGTAAGAAATGCAATTTGTTTGTCGTCTGTATTTTAACAATTCACATTTTTAATAATCCTTGTCAATTTAGAAAAGGGCTAATATACATTTGGCTACTTTTGCAGACAGGTTTACATCTGTTGAGTTGGATGCTTTGCAGTCCTCTGTTGAAGCATTAAATGGGAGGTTGAGAAGGTACACCCAAACTCTGAAGGGGAAGATGAAGCCAAACTACCAGAGAACTCCCTCCAAAAAGAAGGGCTTAGTACAAGAGTCCCAGCTAGACCAATTAAAGTCCTCACTCGAGAAACTCTCTCTAGTAAACAGTGAGAATTCAAAGAAAGTAAAACTGGTAGAATCTGCATTAAAGGATTGGGAAGATGATACTTCTAAATGAGGTCAGATATAGCACCTGTTTTCATATTAACAGTTTGGATGTGGCTATTGGTGGTCTGTGAATTATTTCAAGTGGAGAAACTGTCACAAGCTCCTTGCTTAGCAGCAGTTCGATCGAACAACTTTCAGATGTTTTGTCCAGCAGATGCCAATGGAAAGATGTTTCTGCAACCATGAAATGCCACTCATCACTTAGTGTTCTATTGAACAGCTTTCAGATGTTT
This sequence comes from Chenopodium formosanum, assembly GCA_024500155.1. Taxonomy (NCBI): domain Eukaryota; kingdom Viridiplantae; phylum Streptophyta; class Magnoliopsida; order Caryophyllales; family Amaranthaceae; genus Chenopodium; species Chenopodium formosanum. The sequence continues at coordinate 4,080,346 of CM044861.1, read as the reverse complement.
GGTATGCCAATGGAAAGATGCTTGTGCAATGTTCAAATTCCTTGTACTGGTGGTGCAGCGTGAGGCATAGAAGAACTGTGTTGTTCGTTAAATGTAGATTTTAAGCAGCACTAACACAGTGACATGGATGGGAAAATTTTGGCTGCTGCTCTGTTTTGTTGTATATTGGGTATTTAGGGTTCCATGTTAGAATCGATGTCATATGATACTAGTATTTAACTAGTGGAAAAAGTTAAAATTTATAGCTGTAACTTTTTCGGTCGTGAGCATCCTAATTAAATTTTTTTGATGTCTGCTCTTGTATGAGAAATTGAAAAGTGTTATGTCTCCGGTGAAATATTCAGAAATCCCTGTATCACTTCAATTCTGATAATGAAAGGAAAGTATTCAGATTTGCTAACTATGGAAACATCAATTGTTATTCCTTTTTGGCTGGATTATGAAAATAGTCTTGGCCCATGTGTAGCTGGGTACACTTTTGTGGTTCACCCGAGTGTATTATAAAATTTGTATCTCTCTTAGACTCAAACTTTTTGTAGCGAGTGTTCATTTAGTAGCCTCTGTCCTTGATAGACAGGCAACCAGCCTCTGAAGCACCATTCATTTACTTTCCTCCGCCTCCTGAATGCTGTTCTATAAACTCATAGTATAAGCTTGTTACAGTTTAGTTGCATGACTTGCATCGATGGTCTGAGTTTTTCAGCAGGTTCAGGATCATCTTCATGGATTGGCAGCATCCCAACTTCAAATCGATCCATTCGCTATCTGGTTACCCAACCAGACTAATGTAGTTACATGCACAAAGCATCACTCTTAATGTTCATGTTGGGTGTTATTAAGCTGTAAGTTTGTTTAACTTACAACTTCTTGGTTCTCTTGAATTCTGTTCCGAAAATGAAAATTGCAGCTCATCATTATGAATGTGACTAATTTTACAGATATCACAACAAGCTAAAAGGCAGTGGGGTTAGAGAATTGAAAGGGTTAAAAGTTGACAAAAAGTAATGAAAAGCAAGATGAGAGTGACCAAAAAGAAGAAATTAGGCCTAACTAATTAATGGCAATTGGTAAAAACATGTACAATGGTGTAAGTTTTTTCATTGTTTACTATTGAACATAGTCACCAAAAGAATTAAGAGTAACTGCTCCTTTCACTTCCTGAATAACTTGAGCAGCTTAATCTCATTGATATAAACCAATTTTACCTCTCCTCAACTATTTTTATCTCGCTTTTCTTTTTCGCCTTCTTATTTGGATTTGAACATGTAAGCTTCATTTTCTTTTTCAATCTTTTTTACAGCTCTCCTATACTCTAAACTTGCATCTCCCTCCCTTTTCTTTACACTGCTGGATTTCGGCGATGCACATAAATGGGATATCGTTTTTGCGTTCGAGTTGTAGGAAAGAAGACCAACTTATCCTGTTCTGCAGGCTCCCAACTGTTGAGTAACCATAAAAATGAATGGGTTGTTTCACAAAATGTTACAAGGAGCAAGTATATGCCTAGGATTATATGGATGGTAAAATAGTCTACTTTGAAAGGACTTAAACCAATATTAATAAATGGTGATTAGTTGACAAAAACAAACTCATACCTATATTTTGTGACGAGGTGGTGGAGGAAGACAGATATTGACACTCTAGAGATCTCGTAGCCAGGGCACAATCTCGGGCCTCCACCAAACGGGGTGAATGCACTAGGAGGACACGCTGCTGATTCGCTCTGTTCACGTTACAGTAACAGCAAAAAACAAGCTCATTAGAACTAAGAACAAGACATTTTTCTAACAAGTAACAACTGAGATATTATAGAAGTTAGTATATACTAACTGATAGTATTTGATGAATATTACCTGCCACCTCCATGGATTGAATTTTCGAGCATCCTTAAAGTATTCATCATTCATATGTACACCCCTGAACGCCGCAAACACTTTATACCCCTTTGGTATTGTATAGCCTGTTCACAAAAAGTTCCAACAAAACGCAAAGCACATTTGTTAAGAAAATTGCTGTTGGTCATGAGTTTTGATTGAATATAACGATCAAAGAAGCAGGGTAAATTATATGTACCACTAACGTGAACATCTGATGTAGTACGTCTAAATATGCCCCCAATGATATTTGCCACGCGCAAAGTTTCATTCACAACCTGAAGATACCATAATATTACAAAGATAAATAAATAGCACGAGTGACACAACTCACACAAGTGAAAGACTGAAGATTTACAGAACAATATACTGAGATTAGACTGTGGTATACTAGCAGATTTTTTTTGGGTACAGAATTACATTTACGTATAATTTAAGACTTACACATTGAGTGAAGGGCATTGATTTGTAATCTATCCACAGCAACGGCTCATCTTCACCCTTCTTAGCTCTTATCTTTTCATGTTCTTCCTGTAATAACATGAAACAGCATTAAACATTACCGACATTCTAAAATGTCCAGAAAGGTACAGTACATGATACAGCCGAATGAATAAGATTTTTACGAGGGATGATGTAAGAAGCATTATGAGCTTAAAATTGGTCATAACCGGCTAGATTGGGTATAATGAGGTTATGACTATATTGATAGTTTAAAGGCAAAGTAGAATAGTCTCCCGAGCTCGTGGGGTCGTCTATGGCAAGCACCCTACATCTTTATTTTCCGAGTCTGAAATAGTTGAAAATTGTCCAAAACTGAAGGATATAATTCACTTTTGGGCCAATTTTTTTTAAAAATCCCAAATTTGAAGTTATTGCAGGGTTCAACCTTTTTTTTTATAACAATGACATTAGAATACTATTGTTTGACAAGTACTATTAGAAACTAACACACGTTGAGCACACCCCAATACAAGTTAAACACTTCAAATGACATAATAACCTATACTTAGTGAAGAGGTATGTATCATGTATGTATGGCTAATAAAGTAATGCCAATTGTATAGTCATTGAAACTAAATGCATGCAATAAATTTAAAACAAACAATTCAAAAGTGAAACTTTCATGCAAAGGCATAGTCAACTAGAAACAAAAATTGGACTGTTGATGTTACCCAAAAGTTACCCTAGTGTGGTCATGAATAGTTTAGGATAGCATAATACGCCAAAAGAGCAAATAAAATGTAGGGACATAGGCCAGCATCTAGCCTCTAATTTACATTCTAGTAAAAAATTTGTATCTAGCCTTGCAGAAATGTGAACGGTGGTGCAACTCACACTCACACTTTTCTATGGTTATTATTAAATTAACAGATGTAATTATTTTTAAGCAGTAATTTCTAAAGATGCCATTTAATTCCTGACACTTTCCTCCTTGTTCCTCTGATCTTATTTCTGTATTTTGGACTTTTGGTGGTTTTTTGGTTTTCAAAAAAAAAAAAAATGAGATTTACTCATCATGTTGCATATCCTTTTTTGGGCCCATCAACTCACGTGAGGGGTGTAAAAGGTTAGATTTTTACCCTTTTCCCAAATTCTTTTCACTGAGGTAAGATAAAACTAGGTTGATTTAGAGAATGTATATTCAGTCTTGGTTTGCAGATCACACTTTAAGGTCTTTAACTTATAAAAAAGAATTAGGCCTTGTTCGGTTGAGCTTTTGAGCAGACCAGACGACAATAGCTCAAAAGAGCAGAGTCTTAGTGACGTGCTAAGATGATAGTCTTAGTGACGTGCTAAGATGATAGAGTTGTTTGTACAAGCGATTTAATATAATCGATAATAAATAGCTAGCATCAAATGATGCTAATACACATACACACTAGCTAGATGTGTCCAACAATTTGGCAAGGTATAGAGATGTGAAAAAGAAGATAAAAATAGTACATGCAAATTTTTGTTGATGATAGTTTTTGTTTTCCTCTTTTTTTTTTTTTTTTTTTTACAAGGAGGAAAAAAAGAGATTCAAAGTAAAAACAGAGTCAAAGGCTAGTCTAGCTAAATGTAACCTAAAATCTGACAGAAATCAGAAGCAAATGAAAACTGGAGGAGACATGAAGATGCTATAAAGAAAGACAAAGCTACATTCATTCATTCATCCATCATCATATCAATCCACTCCAACCAGAAACACCTTTGCATTTGTCTGCCTTTCACATTCACCTTTCTATTTCATTTTTTCTCTTTCCTAGCTCCTGTTTTTGACTATATATACTTGTAGTAGTATTTTAATTTCATATTGACGTCTTTGTTTAATTGTTCCCTAACCTACAAGTAATAATTTCTATTTCCGCAAAGCTAAGCTAAATTTGGCTTTAAGTACTCTCTTAATTATACCGAAGTTGGATGTTTAATTTTTAAAACCACACGTGGAGGAGAGGGTAAGAGAATCCTTCTACTTTCAAGCAAACGTAGTCAGTGAAATTTAAACTTGTGATCTCAAAGTTATAGGATAAGTTCCCTGCCAACTTCATCAAACATGCTTTGTTACTTTAAATCCTCATATGTTCTGAATAAGACATTTCCTAAAATTAAAACTCAAGAAAATACGTACTAGTACGTACACTGATTAAAAATCCGACGTTGAAACTTTAACTTCCTCCGTATTAAGCTAGGCAACAAACTAGTTTGACATCTTTAGCCACTCTATTAATCCTCTTTTAATTAAGCTACAAATCGTACTTGCTAGTAGTAATTGTACTAGTAATAGTACTAGCTAGTTGAGCATGCATGGTATTCTGGTCCCTAGCTATACATAACATTTTTATGTACCAAAATACCTCCCCCACGTGGGTTTCCTAAAACCACACCTATTCATTCCTTAGCAACTAAAGGACAACACCTACCTAATCAATCTACTCAAGTGCTAATCCTCTTTTTCCTTTACTTAATTTGTCATGGGATATTCCCTAATTAATTTGGTAGGTATAACTAATTAACTATACTATCTTGATTCCCTCCCCTCATCATATTTTCCTAACACTAAACTCTCTTAACATAGTTTACAAATTAGATGGTGTGTAACTTCCACTATGGTTTGGAGATGTTGATCGGTATGTAATTTTATAATCAGATAACTTTACATCTTTTACAAAATTGACTCATTTTATGTTTGCAGACACTACTTACAAAAACGAATTGATAAGTTAGCTGAAACTGAAAATATAGCAAGTGGAATCAATAAGAAAACTGATTATTACGTAATACAAGTACTAATCAAGGTTGATTTAATTTTGAAATTAGATTATTTTAGTAAAATTTACTACCCACTATAATTTCTTTTTTTTAAAAAAAATGCTATGACTACCTCTAGGCTCTAGCGCATGTTAGGTGTTGAAAGCTTGAAACCTCATATGCATGGCCGGGCCTTTATGCCCCCCGTAAACTAAAGTAGGATACAATATTATTGGTCAAATATTTTTATTTGTAAATAACAATAATAATTATAATAATAAGATCTAAAAAAAAGTGGAGCAAACTTTGCTTGTGTATGAATTATGATTGATGAGACTTAACTATATAAATGTAAAGCTTTTTTTTTTATGACTTGTGTATTACATGTGCCATGACATAATTCACAAAGATTATACATGTAATTATATTGCTTTTTAAAGTAATCTTTTCATTTGATTATGATTAAGGTAGACTATGATAAAATGGAAGTAGCTTAGTTACTTTAATTAGTTAATTTTACTTTACATTTCTTCTTAACCCACATTATATTCTAACCATCCGATCATTATTTTTTTATGTAGCTTTAAAATCTAACCATTGAATGTGTGTTTGGCTGAGAATTCAGATAACAAGATGATGAAGCTTCTAAAAGGGACCATAAAAATGATGCCACTCGTGGGGGTGATGTGGACCCATTATTTATTTTCACTAAAATTTGATAATTTTTTGGATTTTTTCAAGTGGAAATACAAAAGAATATTGGACATAATAAAATTAAATTAAACTTACCTTGAGTTGATCAAGAGCAAGAGGAGTCTCAGTTAGAAATTTGACTGCTAAAGTCATTGTTGTGGAAGTGGTCTCATACCCTGCCACCAACAAAGACACTAGAAAATCCACTATCATCTCGTCGGAGAGTCCGCCACCGGCCTCCTCGTCGAGCATTGCCCCTAACATGTCGTTTTTCCTATCGCCTATCTCCTTTGCTTTTCTCCGCTCCCTCACCACCAAGTTTAGTGCCTCGGCCACTTTTGTCCTAGCCTTGAACAAACAAAAAATAAACATAAGCACATAAATTAATTAGGCAACGCTATATTTCAATAGTAAACTAAGTACGTTGTAAAAGGTTTCATATTTATCATAAAGTTGTTAACATTCACAAATAAATATACATAAATCATAGGAAAGTTGGGACACTTTTCCTCTAATTGTCAAAATAAAAAGATGGGGATCCATACATGAAAGAGGTCCCATTGATGCTTCCTTTGTGTCCAATATGTTTCCTTTATATGTTCCTCAAATTATCATAATGACTCCTCCACCAATATTATATAATTACTAGATGATGAATTTAATCTTATAAGTAGTATATCTCCAACATAAAATTTATACCGATAAATGTATGGTTCATATACTGCATACTTATTTTTCTATCATTAAAAAAAACTCAATTAAATTATGAACTTAATCATTTAAATTATATAGGTAAACCACGATCATTCAAATAAACGATGTTACTATAAATATTTATCGATGAACAACGAGGAGAAGATTAAGGAAAATTACTTTAATGGCGCGAGTATACGTGGTAGAGAAGAAAGGCAGGGGAATGCTGAAGAAGCCATCAATAACAAGTAGATACTCTTTTCTAAGGCTCTCGGTCCATTCACAAGGATCAAAGCTCAATAGCTGCTTCATTGTTAATGCAAATGTAATCTGCATTCACACGTAATCATAAGATTTAGCTTATCTTTAATGAACATAATACATAATTATAGTTGTATAATATTTAAACAACCTACCAACAATTTTATAAAGATACTACTATAAAAAAGTAAGTGCATAAAAATATTAGTATTATATAGTTTAGAATACATCAAATAATATTATACATTGATCTAAAAGAAAAGGATGGAGAATAATTAAACAGATCATCAAAATTGTGCGTCTACTTATTGTTGCCGGAAATCACAATGATTTTCTTCATTCCTTTTGCTTTTAAAACACTAAATAAATTTATTGATATATACTCTAGTATGTACTTCGTATTAAATATTATGAAAATTAAAGAAAAGTATTTAAATGTCACTACACTAATTAAAATAACACTAGCACTTTATCTTGCTAATAGTCAATCACCCCTGCCCCTCATGGAGAGCAATTTACGTGTTGTAAAATAAACCGATTGTCTAATTATCTTATAAGTAGACAACTAATACGGGACGAAATAGATAATACTCTTAATTTAGTCAAAAGGATACGAATATTGAAGACGTATTTAAATTAAGTTTATGATTATGTCCCGTGTAATAAAACTAAATAACGTGGTGATCTTGGACAACCCGTAAAAATGTTCCTAGAAATGACAGGGACAGACACAAAGCGGCATGTGGTCTGATTTATGGCAAGTTACGCGTAAAATTGGTACTAATTATAAAACTATCACTATACAATAGTACTGAGTTTGGTAATCTTTTCCATCTAATAAAAATAGAAAATAAAGAATTCGTACTACGAAATTAAACATAGGAGGAAAACAAAAATAAAACAAAATAAAAATTTGAAGAATGAGTTTGCTAATCCAGTCATACTTCTTTCACGAGGAATAAGGTCCCACAACTATTGTTAAAAAAGGCATAAAACAAATATTAGTGGTGTTATTTTCCCTTTTTAAGTATTGATTCTACTTCATTTTATCCTTCATCACTACCTTATAACTTAACATGTCCTTAGCTTTAACTAATTCCTCAATTAAAAATAAAGGTCAAATAAATTTTGATACTAAAGGAGGTCAAACATTAGAACTAAAAATCATTTTTTCTTTTATATAATTAAAAGAATCCATTTATTTAAAGGTTCAAGTTTAACATCATATGAACCTATCTATCTCCCAATATTGTTCAATAAAAGTTTTTTTATTAGCAAGACAAATTATTTTTTTGGAGCGGAGAGAATCTCAAAGGGGCATGTAGTGATGCAGTCGAGATTGAATCCTAAATATTATCCTTATTTCATATTATTTGCAACAATTTAACATAAAATATAATAATATGTAACGGAAGTAACATTAAGCTAAGCATTATCTTAAACTTAATTATTTAAGCTAGTTGACATTCATAATAAATCATTAATTAATTGTTACTTCCAAAAGAATATTAATTCAAGACAATATTGTCGCGTTAACTAGACTTGTGCTAATAGCGCAATAATGGATTTTAAATAAGATTTGAGATTGAATCTCGTCTACATCAATATCTTTTAAGACGACTCGCCTAGACAAAATTTCTAACACGGGAAGAATTAAAAGGTAGTATATATTAGACTATTAGTACAAGTAGTAATGAGTAATGACTAACCTTTTTAGCTTCTTCCATAAGCAAGACTTTGGAAGGCCAAGACTCCAAATTAAAGCTAATCAAGCGATCAATATCAAGCAAAAGATGATCACGAATAATAGCAGAATTAGTAAAACTCATAGTAAGAGAGTGCATCCTTTTATGCAAACTCCCTTTCATTAACAAAAGCGAATATTTTCCAAGAAGATTCGAGATCGAACCCGGGTAACTACACTCAAACAATTTCCCTTCATTTTGGAGTATGAACCGATTAACGTCAGGATCAACGCTAAATATTGTGACTTCACCAAAAACATGGGTGGTGAAAATGGGCCCGAACCGTTTAACGCGATCGTCGATAAACGGTTCGGGGTTCTCGGTTTTGTAGGCCGAGATGAGTTGGAGGGTCTCCCCGATGAGGGGGAGACCCGTTTGGCCGGGTGGGAGGGTGTGGGACCGCCTACGACGGAGGGTGAAGAGGAGGAAGGAGAGGAGGGTGAAGGTGAAGGAAAGAGTGAGTGTGAAAAAGAGGTCCATGTTTTTATTTTATTTTTGGGAAAGTTGAGAGAGAAATGAAAATGAGAGTGGGATTATTAGGGGGGGAAGAATTTAAAGGGGGGGAGTGGAGGAAGTGGGGGAGGGAAGAGCACACGGGTGGCTGAGTTTAATGTGCTGGTGAAACAAATTGGATTGGGGTGTGGGGTCGGGTTGGAAAATATCGATAAGTTGGGAGAAATGTCCACTAATTCATATCAAGGTGTCAAAAACTAATCCGATCTGATATGGGTGTGAGAGTCGGGTTGGAAAACATCAATAGGAAGGAGAAATGTCCACTAATTTGTATGTTGTTGTCACACATAGGTGTTAAAAACTAATTTGACTTTACTAAATATGGTCTTATCTAAAAATAACTTGATCTAGATGGAATGGATGGAGGTAATATGTATCTTTAACTTTGATCTTGTTGTAGTGAATCCTTTTTGATTGTAAATCATGATTGTGATCTGATTGGGAATTTGTTCCTTAATAGTTATAAATTGTTAAGTATTATTCTGGATACAATACAGCTCATAAAAAGATAACTAGAATCACAAGATTCATATCTTAATTGATGCTATATCCACAGTGTCTCAATTGATATCATAACCAATATTTAAAAGTATTATCCACCACATCACTTCAATAGTCATTCCGTAAAGATGCAGAACTCAATCGTTAAAATATCCAATTGGATGTTAGTATACCTTGCAGATATAACAAATCCGGAGCTCAGTCAACAAACCAAAGTCATGGGCACAATTATCTTCTCACTTACTTCATACATACTTTTCATAATGCAAATCGTAATTGAATTACAATAAGCAACATGTCAACAAAATTGTTTTTCAAAACATGCTAAGCTAGTAAGCCTAGCATTTATGTCCTAGTTCTTCTATTGATGTATGGGTTTGATATGTATATAGCTAATCTTTGCCCCCATTTCCCCTTGCCTATCCTCCATTCTTTCACCTAAAAAGAGGGAGCTAAATAATTAATCCATGTGATTAGTTCTTGTTAATGAATTCAGTCAAGCAAAGTTAGCTACTTGAACAAGTGTATGAACATCAATTTCACAAGTCGTCCAATCTTTTTTTTTTTCTTTCCCCCTTTTTTATTTTACAATCTCACATGAAAGCATCCTCATTGTTTCATCATCATTAAATTGGCTCACACTTTAATGTGAATTTCATATTTCTGTGAATGGCAAGAACAATGATAGTTAAGCATGGCTTCTTTGATAAAAAGTATCACATACCATCATTTTTCACCCATTGAATATAATTTATAAGATTGTAAAGTGCTATAAATACAATTGATATACTTTAAAAAAATATCTTCTCGACCAATAACTATAATTGGCAAGACTTGAATTTAAAGCAAGGTTACAATAAAAGAATCCTACTAGAGACACTTGACACCTTTCGATCATCTCAAACTCCATGCAGTACAACTCATAAAAACCCGACATTATATAATACAACGTACACAAAGCACAATTTGCACGCTTGTGTGTACCAACTTGAGGTCGATCGAAGTAGAATCTACCCCTTTCCTCACGGCAAGGGCACCCTTGATATCTCATTACAGAGAGAAAATGAGGTAAGAATGATGTATCAACATAATCAACCGAAAGTTTGCCTAATATAAACACCTTTCTACGTACCCATATTTCACCAAATATAAATAATAAGAGCCCTAAGTAAGAAAAGCCTAGCTAGCACGTGTCTAAGCTAGTGGTTATGATAAGAGAAGTTGTCCACTTATATTATAATCATTGTTATTAGTAGACTCCCATACTATTAATCATCTTTAACAAGAGTAAAGTGCATTTTTATTTATATGTCACGTTATAATTAACTTTTTTGAGCCATGAGAGAATCTGTCTATGTATATTTTATATATCCTATAATTCCTTTTAGCTAAGATAAGCTGTAAAAATATTAAAAAATTAAAAATTAAAAAACCATATCAAACATTCTTAAATCCTGTAGATAATGGTGTTGAATCAACCAACCTTTATCCTTAAATAAATTATTATTTTTGTAGCATATTATTTGTTTAATTGAAAAGACATAAATAGTCCCAATTCACCCACATGAAGTACTTATGTTAGATCGGTTTATATGATTTTTTATAAAATAATTAGACTATAGGTAGGTTAGTAGTTTTGAGACAAAACTACAATCCATGATTTCTGGGATTTGGGCAAAATCTAAATTAAGAGCTTTCACTGTGTATGTGTTTGTTAGCTACTTAACTAAAACTAGACCAAAATTATGTTTTCAAATATTGATAAATGACTAATATTGGATATTTTGAACCCTACTTTTTGTCATTTTTGTTGACTTTTACATGATATGGAGTATCAATTTGTTAATTAGTTGAGTCAATGGCAATAGAGTTGAGTGTAAATGTGTAATTTTATAAATTTCAACCAACATGAGGCTATGAGTTGAGCGATGTGACTCAAATCCCAAATCTTATTATATGTTAGGTCAAATTATGTATTCTCACACGTTACTAGGCCACATTTTACAAGTATCATGCATTTGCCCTCCTTAAGTCCCTCTAGCCCCCCTTCCACGGCCACCACGTATACCTAGCCTCTATCCCTACGTATTATTAATCAGTATTATCATGAATTTTCAAGGTGCGCCGGCCATCACCACCTACCCTGGCCTTATATATCATACTGACTTCAAGATTATAAATTCAGAAGGTAAGGGCATTATCACCTATTTAGGGTATCATACTGACTCCAAGATCTATCATGAATTTGAAAGGTGAGGACATTAATATCTACTAGGCCCTAAGTATGATATCAACTTCAAGATCATAAATTCGAAATAAGGCGGCATGCTACCACCAATCCATACTAGTCATATCCAATAGCTAGCTCCCCCAAGTTTATATATTTACATGAATCTAGCTTATTATCAAGATTGATATATATGGGTAGCAAGATATAGTAGATAGTAGCACAATTTAAAATTGAGTGCCCTACCCAATTCATTGGATAGACCCTAGGCCAAGATTATCACTGTGTCTTTCATAAATGATAAGATCGTTCGGGACCAAATAAAATCAACTTAGACGATCCATCACATTCCATAGATAGATTCTCATGTATACACAATCATAAAGTTTGTCATTTCTATCTACAACAATCGAATTGTATATATATATAAATGAATGAATTTATAATCAATCAAATTGAAAGCTCATCTTCCCATTTATCATTATGCTAATTCAATTATTATATAATATAACGTTTCATATTTCATATTCATACATAAAAATATATAATGGGCTAATACAAATACACGAGGAAGCTAAATTATTCAAGTGGATATGTAGGGCCTTAAATAATGTATGCCGCATGATCAATTATCCTAATGTGTTAATTTGCCGACATAATGCATGTATCAAATCCAATATTGCTCTTCTCAAATTGTCCTTTTTTCTCGTATAGCTAACTTCATCGGCTGTAGCATATATATTGCTCCAAAGCTGTCTTGATCATAAATAATAATTATAAAGTTAATAATCTTGTTTACAATGATAAGGAGGAATATTATTTGATATACGTATGTTACTATATAAATCATTAGAGGACCTTTTGTCTTTTTTTGGCATTAGTTTCAACTCGCTTGTGATTATTAAGTTCATTGCTTGTAAGTTTGAAATGGTTTGTCGATTTATTAAAAACTACCTAATAATTAGCTATTTTGTATGCGGCTAGTTACATCATATAACATTGACCTAATAACTTCTATATCATGGAACGGATAATCCCATAACATGCAAGTAGCCTTCATAATAGCCGGTCACACGACACACGGTACTGTGACCAACCCGGCCCCATACTCCATATAAAGGTTGTGTTAATAACTAGCGTGTGAGCATGCAGTCCAGCTCCATACTCCGTATAAAAGTTGTGTTAGTCTTAACTACGAGTAGTACATTCCATATAACAGCAATCAAGTAATTTACGGAGTAAAGTACTTCTCCTAAATTACTTCTCCTAATTAAATTACATGCATTGCTTCTTATAATTAAAGATATGATTTCACAAGGCAATTACTACTCCATAAAATAATACTCGTAATAAAAAAAATAGTAATAAAAATCAACATCAAACTCAACAAACTAGTTCATGACTAGATTTCCATGCTCCATTAGAAACCAAGAGCAACGGAGTTCCATAGTTATTGTTTGGTTACTGTAGTAAATTAAATAACCCCCACGACCAAACTAGTGGCATTTTGCATTGTGTGTCAAAGTCAAACTGACATGGTCAGCTCACGTGCACGAGACACGATGTCTGTAGCACACGTGTGGGACTGACTTTGCCAGTTTTTTTTTATTTTTTATTTTAGAGGCAAAAAGAAGCATTTTTGCTCTTTATAGATATTTTTCTTGGAATTTTTTTATCATTACAAAAATAGTTCTGTATTTGATTTGTTTATGTTGATTTTTGCAATATTCATAATAAATACCTTAATTATTGTTTGTGTTTCAATTATACTCGAAATATAAAATCACACAGTAAGGGCCTGTTCTCTTACGTTGAAATTCAATTCAGTTCAGTTCAGTTCAGCTCTTAATTTCCTTCTCTTATAAAATATTCATTTCAGTTCAGTTCAGCTCAGTTTAGTTCAGTTCAGCTGAGTTCAGTCAATGAGAACAAGCCCTAATTATATAAGTATATAACTATACACAGTAAGAAATTATTAGTAAAAATTTCGTGCTAATAATACAATATTTTCTTTCTTCCTCTAATGTTGCTCAAACACACGAAATTTAGGATAAATACTCCGTATAATAATGTTGTAATAATTGTAAATTTTTTTATAATCACTGTAATATTAGATAAACGAAAAAAAGAACAGATTAATGTATAGTATCACGGGTACAATCCTGCAATTGAAAGTAATTTGTACACTCAAATTTTTGGTATTAGGCCGAATTTAGGAAATTAGGAGTAGTAAATAAAAATGGAAGTTTTCCTAATTAAAAAATGGAAGTGATGCAATAAAATGAAATGAGAGATAACGATAAGGTGGGTGCATTTACCAAGGAAAGAAAGAAATGGGTCAAGGCTCAGTGTTCTGCCAAAACTACACGAATGGCAAAGATGTGATTGTCTGTGTGTTATGCACGTGTGTCTTTTCTCATTACGATTTTCTTTCCCTACCTACATTATCGTCACTCTTCCTCTTACATCATTTGCCATTTGTTTGAGTGATTCATATTACCTCGCCATAAATTGCTTACAGTATTTCTTAAAAACTAAGTGACCGTTCTCATGAGATTATTTTCGGGTTCAGTTCAATTCAGTACAGTTCAGTGCAGTTTAGCTCTTATAATATATTCATTTAAGTTCAGTTCAGTTCTATTCAGCTCATTTCAATTCAGCCGAGTCCAGTCAATGAGAACAGACCCTAATTCTACTAACTGTATAATTGATATATGATACTAAGAATAAGGATAAAAAAACAGGGCCTAAGTCTACTAACATGCCTTGTTCTTCAGAGTCGTTTTGCTTTGCTGACTCAATTTGCTCTGCTAAAATTTACTTTGCTAACTCAATCTGTTCTGGGACATATACTTTGCTCTGCTGATCTGTCCAAAAACTCAAAAGAATAGGACCTAAGTCTACTTGATAATAATAAAAAAAATAAAAAAACTTACATCAATTAACTTTTAAGATTTGGGGTTTAATTCTCAATAGAGATAATTGAGAATATTGAGAATTGAATTTATCTCATCTCATATTGTTATTATTCCTAGAGTCCTAGGCACTGGTATATGGTAGTTGATTAGCGTGCTTAACGTGACCCCATACTCCCATAGGACATGCCTCTTGTGTCTTGTCCTGCCAATAATATAGAATTGAATAAGAAAGAAAGGAGAATTATTCATTGGTACATCATTAAACCAATTTATAACTCATTAGGCTTTAATTTATTTGCAATAGTAACGAAGTTTCATTCCTAGATAGTACATGAAATAAACAGAAGCTAACATAAATGGCATTGATTGTTATGAAGTTGAAATAGGAAGATGCAGACAAAAAGTAAAGTCAATCATCATTATGATTTTGTCGAATTTAATTAAGTCAATGTATCATGATAGTAATAACGATCCATTTGTAGTCATTTTGTTATCTAGATACATCTTCTTCCTGCCAAGTGCTAACACAGGAGTATCATATTTTTTACACAATTGGCATGCATATACTATATACTCTAATGAGATTTAGAACACTACATATATTGATATATATTTGCATGCATGTCATTCATGTTTGAAAAAAAAAATGTTAACCCCCCTATCCCCTATTCATGAAGGTACTTCTTCAGCCCGAGCACAGGCAGTCAATTTGCATTAAAATTCATCGCTTAAGTATCCACTTAACGAAAAATACATTATTTTGTTCAGCTAATTTAACGTGAAGATCGATGACATGTATTGAACCAATGTGTCAGACACAACGATATTTTGCATGATTAAAAAGTAATGTTCTACGTTATTTTTAAAGTATCATGTGTCATACTAATAAAAGAAATGACGGAAAACAAATTCAATATGCAAGTATACTCCATAAATGAAGGAGGTTGGTCTACTAAGCAAGCATGCAGTCCAATAGATAGAAGCAATGCTTATTCACCTCTAAGCATGCGTTAGTTAATAGAGATACACTATACTTGTGAGTCACTTGCAATATTATATAGTAATACGGAGTAATGTGTATACTATCTCGGTTATGGATATTAGATGTTCGATATATTACTTCACATTACTTTCATTTGCTTTAAAAAAAAGCCATTACTTCAATTTTATACTTAAATTATCAACTTCTTTGACTAGTAATTATGTAAATTTTAATCAATAGCTTTCACATGCATGAGATTAGTCGAAGTAGCATTATATATAATCCGAAGTTGAGATTTGATCTATAATTGATTCAAGTGAAGTCATATGCTTATAATCTGTGTATATTGTATTGATTTTTTTCATTCAATTTTAGTTTGAGAGTAGTTAGCATATGCTCATCAACCCCAACAACTAATTAACACCATATATTTATTTTCCATTTTGTTATTCCTCTGCCTTCTTTTAACTCATTCACAAAAAAAAAAAAAAAAAAAAAATAATAATAATAATAAAAAACCGATTCCATTTCATCAGCATATCTAGTTATCTACTAAAGAGAATTACCAAAATGTCATGGATCTTGCACTGACTTGCAGCATTACTATAAAATTAGTACCACAAAATTACAACCATCATTTTTCAGAAACAAATCCCCAATGATGTTCTTTTTTCTTTTTTTTCTTTTTTCCTTTTTTTTTTTTTTTTTTTTTTTTGGCGTACTTATATAAAAATTTTTTGTACCCAATTTTTTTTCTTTATTTTAAAAAATATTTATCAATCTCACATTTACATGCATTTTGGTTCTTCGCCTGTCACTAATTATAAATAGGAGTTTAATCAATTTTGCCGCTAATTAACTTGTTGCCACAATATTAAAAAAAAAAAAAAAAAAAAAAAAAAAGCATTTTGAACCAAACAATAATGAAACAATTGTTACTCTAGTGAATATAATTAGCTAGTCATGCTATTTTAATTGATTGATTGACAACCTACCAATTAATCCTTACACAAACTTGGATGCTATTTACTTTCTTTGATGTATTAATTAGTGACATATAACAATTCAACTTTTTGCCCTGCTTGGATAAAAAGCAAGACATAATTGAATTGGCTCAATATTCATCGTGGAATATTGATCTTAAATAGTTGGTAGCTAATTAAATCACCTTTCGGCAAATCCCTTCTCTTATAATGAATAATTGGACACCCTTTTTACGAGGGGAACACAGACCCTTAATGTATGTGAAATTGATAGACGTGAATTCTTTGTTATTGGACGTTCAAACATATTATTATACGGATTGTAATGTGAATTGTAAAAATGGCTTGCTTTCAATAATTGAACTTACATAAATCATAAGAGTAGTATTGTTTGTTTGATTTACAAAGGACTTCTCATAAAATGTTATTTCCTTTGTAGGCTTCCTTGCTAATGATTGATTTTTTCACGTAGTATTTTAACTTTAAATGTCAACCAAACAAGAAATTAAACAGCACATCATCAAACATAAACTTTTCACTATTTTATTTCAAATTTTATGCGCATCATACTCTAGTATGTATATGTAGGGTCTAATTTGTACTCGGACTATCACGTTAATCTTGTTTATTGAGAATTTGAGACAAGGAGTTGGCAAAGATTTTTTGCTTACGAGTATGTAGGAACTAATTTACATCGATCAACTGACTTTTAATTATTAAAATTAATTTAAAAGTAAGAGCCGTAAGATTGCAAGAATCACTGCGACAAATCGACATAATAATGGTAAAAGCGAGTGATGGGGTTTGAGAGTTGACACAAAGCAACATATAATTGTCTCAAAAATGGATGTCTTATAACATGATGAGGGAATTAATAATGAGAGTAATCATCGTTAACAAAGAAAGCTACAACAATAATAACAATTTGTGTTGAAAGCTTTGCGCAGTTGTTTCTTTTTTCACTTTTTTTCTGTCTCCTCTTTTTTGCTATGATGTCAATTTTTTCATGCCAACGGTGTCCACCATTTTTCCTTGCTTTGTAACAACAATTATTCATCAACTCCAAATATAATGGTTGCCACATTTTTGTTTGATTGGCTTAGAATCCTTAGATTGCTAGTAATTGGGCCGTGTTTTATTTTTCAGAGGACTTTATTTGCAATTGGCCCAATGCGAGGATGGGCCAATGCGTTAATGAGATGGTTCTGAGCATCAAGTAGTTCTTTTAAGGCTCTTTGAGAACCCCATGAAGCATCTCGAATTCTCGATGCCTTATCTTGCTAGGTTTGAAGGCATGCATGAAATCAGGTAATTCTTCAGAGTTTTGGGACCTAGTATCGAAATTTTAAGTGACGGTAGAGAATGCACTTTGAGATCATTTAATATTGTATCCAATTATATACAACCACTAGTCGACCACATAATGGCTTGTAGAGACCTTAATTAGATGAAGGGGGGAGTGTGTGTAGCCGGCTAAAATGATACTCATAGATGGAGTGGATAGTTCCAACCACCTATATAACTTCCCAGGGTCTCATGGGGTCTATGAAAAGCACCTTGTTCACTTTTCTTACTGAACCTAAAAAAGTCAAAATATATTCAAAATTAAAGGCTATAATTCATGTTTTTTTGATCGATTTTGGATTTTTTTTTTCTTCGAAAATTGAAGTGAATGTGGAAGGTGTCCTACAAGATCATCCTACCAATATGTTTATACATTTCTGAGAATGAGTTTGATTCAATTAATGAAAATGTGGAATGTGCCAATCACTTACGTATCAGGGTTGAAAGATGAGGCTTGAGGAGTTGAGGGTATGGACAACACAATGATCCTTTGAACAAAATAGGACGTTGAAAGACTCTCATAACGTGTTTAACTTATTTTTAAAATTGGGCTATTAAATAATTATTGGGTTTATCTTCAATTTTTGGACTATCATTATAACGGGCCCAATGTAGTGGCAATGGCAAAAGGCCATGCAAAAATTACAAGTGTTATGAATGTCAATGTTTGAAGAGGAAAAGTAAACTGTATAAATCAATGGACCCTATTAATATTTGTATGTACTTCGTATTTTTTACTAATAATAATCTTATAGGACAAAATTAGGGAAATTTTTTAATGGAAGAAACTTATTAATCAAGGTTCAACTCTTGTAATTTAACTAAACAATACCATTCCCAAATACATAGCATCTCGGACTTTGTCAACTCATTCATAATTTTTTGAAAAAGAAAATTAGTGTAGATTATTAATGTAATATAGTCTTATTTATTGAATAACCTTTGTACACTTGTTCTAATATTTGGCATTGCTTTGTTAAACATATCTTCAATTATGTCACATTATACATCTTTTTGTTGTCAATATTTGGCCAAGTACGTTTCTTGTTACCCTGTTCTTGTTCAAAGTCTTTCGTTTTTCAATAATATCAAAATTCTAGTGCTATACGATACAACTTCATGGATTGTCTTATAAGCCTGAGAGAGTGAGAGGTCATAATCCCATGTAAGATTATAATTTCAAAGTTATCCTCCAACACACACCATTACATCAATTGTTCTATACCTTTAATCACCTAATAAATAATTTTACAACATGATTTTCTTAACCGCATCACAAAAAAATGACAACATAAAGAAAAAACTTTTGTTTTTTTTGGTAAATACCATAAAGAATAAACTTTGCATTATTATTGCTCTTTTTTACTTCACGAAAAGAGAGTGAAAAATATAATGGGGTCATCCCAAAAAAAGAAAATTCATATAAAAATAATTAAAAAAGGAAAGATTGTGATTGTTATAAACTCAGAATATTTGTGGATCTCTTCACATTTCTTCTTGGTATTGTTGCAACTTCACTGGGTAACAGGTAAAATATTTCAACCGCTTCTCTTCTTTTTCTCTTTTGCACGTTTCATTTAATCGGGTATCTTTACTTTATTCAAAATTTACATTTGATCAAATTCTTTGCGTAAACTTCTGGAATCATTCCCATCAACTTTCCCAAGCTATCATCATCTCATCTTTTTAATTTTTTTATGATTAACCCCTTTAAATTGTTGTTTTCTATTTAATTCTTTTTATCAGGATATTGATTTTCTGTGATTTTGTAAAGTTTTTTCTGGGTTCTGAAAATTGGATAAAATTGAGTTTGTTGAGAAATGGGGAGGCTGTTTGTGGTGAATTTGGAAGGGAAGATCTACAGTTGCAAGCACTGTAGGACCCATCTTGCTCTCAGTGAAGATATCGTTTCCAAGGTCTAATTCCTTCATTTTTGTTAATAATATTTTAAAATTTCTTGATAAAAAAAATATATCCTATGATTTTTATGTTGATTTTTGGACTTGGGTTATCTTAAATTTGCATGATCATACATGGGTTATTTACTTATTTATGATTTGGGTTGTGTTTATGTTGATGGTTGACTTATTAGGATTTGTATGTCAGGTTATTGCAGAATTAAATTAGACATTTACTACATTATCTGGGTTACTTTTTATAGTTTGATGGTACAATTTGATAGTACTGATTCTATTTATATGCAGTTTTTGCGGTTACTTATTTTTAATTGAATTAATTTAGTCTTTTGGAGTTGTTGATCAATGACAAATGTAACATTGCTAGTTCCCCTGTATTATCCTTTTTATCTGTTGCAAATAAAGATTTACCCTTTTTGGAATCTGGAATTATTAACAGTGTTATATTGAATGATAAAGTATATTGATTTGTTAGAGTATTGCAATTGGGAAATGTTGGATTCTTGGTTCCTGGAAGTTGTTTAGGAGCTTTGTTGTACTCCTATATTTGTAATTTTGCCATTTTGGAATAGTTGTGTTCTTGCTGTCCTGTTTGTAGATTGCTTTTGCTCGATATCTTGATGGTAGGTATCTTTGGATGTTTCTAGGATTGGAATGGACCGATACAATGTATGCTATTGATAAATGTTATTTGGAGCTGTTGCTTCCTTGACTGAGCAGGCTTAAACAAGCTACAGTATAATAATATAAACTCACTAGCTGTCGTGTGGAGAGTGGCTTTATTAGATTAGCTTAATTTTATATGTTGGTTTGCGGCATGAATCAATGAGTGTTGATCTAAGGATGTGAAGTGTAAAGAATTGGATGATTGTTGTTTGTTTGGCATCAGTGTAGGACTACTGCATTGGATTTTGGTTAACCAAATCAGGTAGCGATCTTGTGATGATACAGGGTTATTTGATATGTTGTAAGAAGTACACTTTTAACTCATGCGAAGAGGAATGTTTCTTTTTATATAGAATATGACTATTGTGACACCATTTGAAATGGGGTTTTGCCGCTAGCTACGTTTTGATAGCGAATGATTGTGGTCTGTCCATGTAATATTAGAATTTCCTCCAGCAGGTACTTAGTAAGTTAGTATATTGTTTAGGACTCTAGAAACAAAGTCATTGGTGCATGTACACTACGAAGTCTACTAGTCTAGACTTGTTATTGATGCTTTTGAACTGTGTCCATATTGTGGGATGGAAATGGGATAGGAATCCAAGATGATGTTGAATTTTGACAGAACGATGTGTGTCATAATAATGTTTTAGTTCTTGGTTAAAAACCCCTGTTGTTGCCTTTCCACTCTATCCTAATGTTGAACTAAACTTACCGTATGTTTTTGCATTTGATGTTGGAAAGGGAAAATTTGATTTAGTCCATTATCTGACTGCAGTTTTATATGTGTTATTGATTCAGTCTTTTCACTGCAAGCATGGGAAAGCTTATCTCTTCAATAAGGTGTAAGTTTCCTGAACTATTTGAATGTGTTTCTTAATAAAGAAACAGATATGCCGTATGCTCTCTGAGCTCTAAATCATAGGCGAGATTATGACTCTACAATTTATTTATTGAGGTCTTCAGGCCTTGCTTCATTGCCTTCAAATGTAAAACTTGGAACATCCGTTATAATATGATATGCAAGATATGAAATGTACCTTATATTACAAACTGAAAGATGTAAAAATGGCTGATCATGGAACAATGAATCATCATGGGCATATGTCTATGATATATATTATAGGGCATGTCTCTTTTTATGTTTCCTAGAACACATCAGTATCTCTATAGCTTCTCAGAAAAATATCTCAAATACGTTTGACAGTGTCAACGTTACCCTTGGAGAGAAAGAAGATAGAATGATGATGACTGGTCTGCATTCCGTGGCTGATATATTCTGTGTCGGATGTGGATCAATCGTGGGTTGGAAATATGTAAGCTTTGCAGGCTGAAACCTATCAAACATAATTTCTCATGTATGATTGGGCAAATTGTTTGCCGTTAGTTACTGTTGTGGGATGTCTTCTTTCAGGAGACCGCCCATGAAAAGAGCCAGAAGTACAAAGAGGGAAAATCTGTCCTTGAGCGGTCAGTAAGGAAAACTAACCAGATCATTCCTATCGTTAATGGCCTTGAAAAATTATGACTTGTGATGGGTCTCTTTGGTTGAACAGGTATAAGGTGTTTGGTCCTGATGGTAGCAACTATTGGGTCACTCATGAAGCTCATATTGGTGGAAGTGACGCGGATGATGTTTGATGGCATGAAACAAAGATTAAGGTTGATTGCCTCTTATTCTCCAATTGTACATAATTTAACCCCCAAAATCCTTTCAATTGAACTTGTGGATTCCCAAATTGTTTGCTTATTTACTCGGCTTCACCACATTGACATAAATGGGAACCCTCCATTGTTTCTGAATTCCTGTATCATGTGTTATGTTCAAACTGTCTTTGTAAATTATCCTAATGTTAAGCAATTTACTTTCTGTCAAACATTTTCTGCCTTGTTATTTTGTATTTCAATTTCTTGTTGTAAAAATTGCATTATCAAAAGTGAAGTTCAAATAAGCTCATTTTATCTATTTATTTATTTATTATTTTTTTTATTTTTTAGGTTTAGTTCAAATAAGTTCCTTGACTTTCTCCTTTGCTCTTATTGTTCCTATTCAAAAATAAAATAAAAACTAAAAATGTTACAGAGTACTTGTGTACTTTTTTTTTTTTTTTTTTTTTTTTGTTTTTTTTTTTTGACAAAGTAATAGTCAAGATTTGCATAAGTTATTGGGGATATCCTCTCACTTGTTATTTTGGTGGGTTAATTTTCAATGCATCGCAATATTTGAATTAGAAGAAGATACATTGCATTTTGAACAAAATTATTGACAATCTTCTTCTTGTAACATAGTCTAAGGACGTGTTTAGTTCACTACAAAGTACGGGTTTGTACCCATAGCCTGAGTTATTAGTAATAGGATGTAATCCTAAATTTCTTTCTATTTTTTGTGGCAATTTTTAAAGAGTATTTTTATTTTATATCCAAGAACGGTTCACATACCTTTCTACAATAATTGTCACATGCGTTGTGGCATTTGTGGGAGCACTCGATATCTATCGTTATAAAGATCCACTATACTTTGGTCCCAAAAGATTTACCAAGTATATCTTCTGAAAATTGAAGAATATTATAATTGCTGGATTTGCAACTTTGATTGTACTGTATTATTATCAGCATGCTAGAAGAAGAAGAAGAAAAAAAAAAAAAAAAAAAAAACACCTTATATTTCACGCATTAGCTCACACTCGTTAATTGAATGTCAAAGTACAACAACCATTTGTTAAATTAGGGTGGTTCACTTAATCACTTTCGGAGTGATTTTAGCTATGTACTCTGTAAGAAAATCAGAGAATTTTCAATATGTTCTACTGTGCAATTATTTATTGTTAGAGTCTTGTTTAAAATTTATGAGAGCTTGACCTTATATAAATTTGGTCAGTGATTAGTACACCTTATAATTCATTTTCATATCTTTCTTAAGAAAGAGGACAAAAGGTAGACCAACTGTATACTATATATATCTTCTATTCTTCTGGGTTTGTTGTCAATATATTGACCCGAGATTTTGAGTATCGCATGTGAATAGTGTAAAAATTACGAAGTATATTATTTCGGGTATAAGGAAATGAAATGGTTTGTCTAAAATTAGTTTGTAATTTGAAAGTACTCCACAGTCTCCATTATCTTTGACCTGCACATATGCCAACGTACAAAAATCACTCCAAAATGCTTGTTTAAAATTCCTTTATCCCTTGCTCGTAAACTTCTTACGAGTTTGAAAAAAAGTACATAAAATATTCTCATAGTAACATTCATATATATATTGATATTAACCTATCATCTTTCATTGTATCATGACAACATATCTTTGCATTATTCAATTGATGGCCTACATACTATTATCTATTGCTATCATACAACTCTTTATGAGCATTTCTTAATAATGTGTCTAAGGACATTAAGAAATGCTCATAAAGAGTGAACAAAAACGTAAACACTTGGCAAGTTGCTTACTTAATTAAGGACATTACTCTAAACCAAACAATTTACATGTTTCAGATTAGTTGACTTACAAGGCTATATTGCCTATATAGTTGGGCGAATCATTTGCTTTCATATGCAAATTTTTTTTAACCTAGTCTAATTAGCAATATTAAATTGATAAAATTGCTATCATTTCAAGTGGATTTGGTAGTTGAGCTATGTAACGTGGGTTATCTATTGAGTAGTTGTTGACAAGCCCTATAAATGTGATATGATAAGAAATTAAGAAGTATATTCATAATATGTCCATTATTAGTCCATTTGCACATCACTTTGTTGGTAAAGCACTTTTGACAAGGAATGGCACATAAAATTTCAAGATTGATTGAGAATTAATTATTTATTGTTCATGGTGATGTAGATGCTAAGTTAGTCAATAATCTATTTCTAGCAGCTTCATTTTCATCAAAAAAAAAAAAAAAAAAAAAAAAGAGAGACAGAATAGTGCTATTATTAAGAATTTAAGTTATTTTAATTTAATAACGGAGTATATGTTTATCTTCTCTATGAAATGGATTCCGATGTAAAAAAAAAAAAAAAAAAAAAGAAAAAAAAAAGAGAATTTATGATTAAAATTTGAAGCCTTGAAAAACTCCGATTTTGCAAAATGCTAATGGATTTTAGAGCATAGTTTTTATACGCATGTGCTTGATGTCTTCAGGCATATTGGAATTGAACAAAGAAGATACATTCATATCCAAAACAGAAGTATTTGTGAACAACAAAATTCTCTTAATCACAAAAATTAAAGTATATGATCTTGAAACTAGAATCCGTATAAAATCAGGTAAGTATTACAACTTGAGAATGGTCTGTTCAAACATCTTTATTATATCCAAAATTTTCCTGCCCCTTCCACGAAAATTCACATGGAATTAGTATATAATCTCAAATGCATTACAGGAATTATAATGCTGTAACTGCAGGCGGAAATCGTTCCTCTGAGTGTTATCAAGAAATCCCACTGCCTTGAGAGCAGGGCGCAATGCTTTTACAAAGGACCGCAATGAGCCAGTGATAATCACCACATTACACAATGAATGAATAGCTGAAAGCAATCTTATGTGATGAGCTAAAAACTTGAGTGACCAGGTGAATGAGCTTGTTTGTGTTTACTCTTATTCGGCTTCTGTGTTAGAGGTTGTGATTGGTACTGCTTGTCTGCAGTAATCCTTGTACTATGACCACGCGAACATAAAGCAGAAGGTCCATTCACATTCACTTTACCCTTTGCTTTCCCTGCAGAACATGCATTTGGTTTAGTGTGAAACTCTAATGTATGAGATAAAAATTCTACAGGGTATAGTGAAAAAGTTTGTTCTTTCCCTTAAAAGATATGGGTATAAAGATGCATTAGCAGTGCAGTGTAAACCATATTGGCATGACAGTAAACATACAAAACTAAACAATCTTAGTTGCACAGTGCTGACCTGGATCTTTGATGGTTCTGACACTACTAGTTTTTCTCAGAAACGGAACCTTCTTATCTGAGGCTTTCTTTTCTGAACTCTCAGTACATGCCGGTCTTCTTTCACCGTGATTTTCAAAGGAATTAGATGTATTGCAGCTCTTCAGAGGAGAAGGCCGTTTCTTTTCAGGAATATTTTTGCAGAGTGACCTTGCATGTTGTGCTACCAAAGATGAGCGACCTGCTGCTAAGCTGTTTGCCTTTCTTAGACGTGAAACTTTCAAATCCGGGATTTCCACAGACACGGACCTTGTATCATGTGTTTGCAAGAATTGGTCATCTGTGGTTATGCCATTGACCCTCCTCAGAACTGAGAGTCTCTTCTCAGGAATCTCTAAGCACAATGACTGCGTGTCGTGGGCTGGTGATAATGAGTCTTCTAATACATTGTCAATCTCATCCATATGAGATCCGATAACAACCTCACTATGTGAATCCCAGCTCTTGTCTCCACTGATCCCATTAAGCTTCTCTTTCTCTGCTATTCTGTAGGAAAACAACTGAAATGGAATCAGCGAAACAGGAGTTACTGCAGCAATAGCCTCTGATGGGAACTTCTTCATGAACCCGGCTTCTATATCGCAAAAATCCACTTGAACTACTGATGGAATCTCAGGTTCTGCTAGATGAGGGTTCATCACAATCAACCTCTTGACATAACGTAGTATCCTACAAATTGACGAGAAACCTGGTCTCAGATTTGGATCTGTTTGCCAGCACCTTCTGGTCAAATTTGCAAGATACTTAGGCAAAGCAAACGGGAATAAAGGCCGCTCTCCTGCCTTTATATTTCTACTCATCTTATCTCCTTGAAGGTGGCCATCTTCGAAAGGAACTTTCCCTGTCAAAAGCTCAAAACAAAGCATCCCAAAGCTATAAACATCGGCTTTTTCAGAGTACTTGTATTTTCCACTACTCCCTGGCCTTTCTTGTTCAGTCAGTACCTCAGGGGCATGCCAAATAAAAGTGAAAACTTCATTTTGGTTTGGTGGGGGGACTCTAGCAGGCACACTTTTAACATCCTTCAAACCAAAACCAGAGATTTTCGCATGAAAGTAACCATCTGAAGATGAATTTCTAGGCTTGATAACAACATTTGAAGGGTTCAGATCTCCATGATAAATCTTCTTAGAGTGTAGGTATTCCATGCCTCTCGCAATCTGAAGCATGATATCAACTGCAGCTGGGAAAGAAAAGGGCATCCGCCTTTTTGAACTAGAAACCTCTTTTATATGGCTGTTAAGATCCTTGCTCATCACCTCCATCACAAGGAAATACTCTTTTTTTTCCTCGTCGTGGAATCCACAAAGATACTGGACTACATTGGGGTGGGAAAGAGAGAGCAGAAAAGAAATTTCTGAATTCAGCAAGGAAGGCTCCCCAAAAAAGTGTCTCAGAATAAAACTCTCCCCTAACCAATGTATCTCTTTAATCTGCATTCCTACACATATGCGCCTTCTAACATGATAATCCTTTGCTCCAGTTAAAATAGAACTAGGAAAGAGCGATTCTTCCCCATTCATCTTCTTCATAAGCAAGCCACTGAGCCGTTGATCTTGTTTACTCATTGTGAAAGAAGGTGAAACCTTCTTCTCCTTAATCATTTCAAGCAAAAGCCACTGATCCTCTTTCCAAACATTAGACATCCTATGCAAAATATCTTGGGAAATTAGATATTGTTTCCCAT
Source organism: Chenopodium formosanum (assembly GCA_024500155.1). Classification (NCBI taxonomy): domain Eukaryota; kingdom Viridiplantae; phylum Streptophyta; class Magnoliopsida; order Caryophyllales; family Amaranthaceae; genus Chenopodium; species Chenopodium formosanum. The sequence continues at coordinate 4,053,158 of CM044861.1, read as the reverse complement.
ATTTCCACAAGAAAAGTTTTGGATCATTCCATGTCATATCATACTTGTTAGACAACATGATCCTCTTCTTCTTCATCTCATCTAAGTCGAGCCCTGATATTTCCCCTGCTGTTTCAATCGCCTCAACAATGATTGCAAAGTAGCAAAGCAAGTTATGCACATGAAATTCAACAGCATCTCGATTGTTATGTAAGTGCAGGGCCTTAACCCACCAATCCTTGGAACAATCCATGCATTGTTTCACATACGATTCTGCTTCCTTATATACTTTATATAGCTCCTTTAAAGGTTGATGTAACGCTTTCCATTTCGTGTTCTTCTCTTCTAATCTAAGGTTCAGCTTAATTTCTTCTGATAATGTTTCAAAGGCTAAATTACACATGTCAAACAACAAACTGCACTGTCTTCTGTTTATCTGAACATCGTCTTCTAATATCATTAAGGCCTTCATGCTTCCTAAAACTTCCCCTATTTGCCTGAATAGCTCCATATTTTCCTCAATGAAATCAATAATTTACAAAAACAGAAACAGTGCCTCTCTTTTGTGATCAAATTTTCTGGGTAATTATTTCAGATTTTGTATTATGTTATGCAACATAAAAAGAAATCTAGGCTAAATCTTTACAATCACACCAACCTAACTCATCCTTTCCGATTACAAGAACCAATACACCTTGGTATGATTGTTGTGGCAGAGATTCGCCATGAACTCCGCCGCCTAATTAGCAATTAGTCTGGGTCATTTCAAACAAATGTACCCTGTAACAATATGTATGGATGATCATAAGAAAATGTGCATTATAAATTTGTAATACCTATTGATCAATGTATAATGTAAATAAAAATGCAAAAAGAGAGTATAAAACAATATGTAATGATCATATAATATGAAAAGGAACAGAATTGTAATAAATACCTGTTGATCAATTTGTATGTAACGCTGAAGGATTTCTGTATAACGAAATTGTAATAAATTAATTATTAGTTGATTGTTTTTGTCAGACTTTCATCAAGAAAAAGAATTACTAATAGAAGAAATTAAGATAACAAAAAAAAAAAAAGTATAATCTGGAAATCTAAATAATTAGAATCAGAATCAAATGGAAATTAGTTGCCAAATCACAGGTGGGGAAGAGAGAGATTATTATGAATCTAGAAATTCTGAAATGAACGACAGCAAATTTTTAAATTTTTATATTCGAGGAATAGAGGGAAACATATTTGTATGTGTTAAAATAGACTTTTTATGACCGCTTGTTTTCCAAATTCTGGGATTACATAGTTGGTAAAAAATCAATATTTCGTACCAATTTATTTTTAAACAGAATATACTTTGTATGAAGTATTTCGGTTATTACTCGTATTACTTTGCATTGTTCGTATTCCGTACAAGATAAAATTTAATACGTAGTATAAAAAGAAACGTATAATGTTTCATTAAAGAGGGGCTCCCCATTTGTAACTTAACTTTGATATTTTAGTGTTACAATTACTTTGAGTCTGACCATTACGTGATATTGCACCTCTCTAAATACTACGGAGTATGTTGTGGTATAAATATTATTGCAGTACTCCATATTTAAAGGTTGGTTATACATACCTCGGTTACCGGTTGTACAATTAAAACTGTCAGATTTGATCCAATATAAATTTGCTTAACAAATTAATTAAAAATAAAACATCAATATATTGCCATGTATATCAAGTCCTGTGAGATACAACGATAAATTGAGATAATCATCAATGAGGATTGGTGATTGGATCTAGTAATGGTACATGAAACTTGAAAAGGTGACATCAACACCGCGACAAGGCTCAGGTTAAACCATTGGTCTATGTGTGACAAGAGCAAGTCTTTGGTCAACTGGTATAGCCTGTCGCACAACCCATTAACTCAGCAGAGCATATACTGCTGCTACTCTGAAGTCAGTATCAATCCTGAACAGTGGCAGAACATAAGTAATACAGGTGCCACCAGCGCGGTAGTGAGCCAGTGACACAATCACACAGGTTTTGATCAACTACGTTAACACTTGATAATATACCCAAATTGAAAAATTAGTTTCTTAGGACTAGTTGGGTGATTAACAATAAAGTCAAACAACTCCCAAGCAACAATACAACAACCAAGTATTAATCCTGCTTAAGTAAAGAACTCCAAATAAGACATACCCCATGGAGAAAGAACAGGATAAGAAAGCAAATGGAAACTCGATCCATCCAAAAGAGCAACCCTTTTTATGTAGCCACTCCATAAAATTATTCCAACATATGTATAGCATTAAATAAAAGGAGCATTGCCATCATAGCGCACACACACACAGCAATGGAAGCAGGAACTGCCTGCTTTAAGCCACAATAAAAGATTAATGAACTAACCAAGCGAATAAACCATTCTTTCTGAGAGATGTGGCCCAACGACCTTCATGTATCTCAACAATTGGTTTTTCAGTTCTAATTGACCAGCTGGGCGAAGAGCATGTTGAAATTCCTTCAATCAAGTCAAACAAAGAAAAATGAACAGACTCCCGTCAAAAAAAAAAAAAACAAAAGAAAAATGAACAGACACAATGTCAATTACACATTTCTTTTTTTTTTTCTTTTTTTTTTTTTTTTGATTAAATGTCAACTACACATTCGAAGTGAAACAAATCTTAAAAGAAGCCACTGCTTCTAGAGTACATGATATTCAAATAAAAAATAAAAAATAAAAAATCTGCTAACCAAAGACTTTTAGATAAAAGCATGCAATTCTACAAAATAATTTACATACCTGGTATCTAAGGCGAGTTCCACCCAGATCAAAAGGAATGTGACTAAAATCAACATTCTCAATTGGAGTTGAGGCAAGATCATTGGTTTCAAATGATTGTTCATCTTCTGATGAGCCAGAATCAAGCATGTTCTCCTCTTCACCCACATAAGCGTCATTCAAATCTTCAGCAATGGGGTCATCGTGCTGCTGATCCAAATGCTTTCCTGGTTCTTGGGTCGACACTGGATCCCTGTCTTGAATGTTGGTATAATCTGACAATACAGCATACCGTGATCTGTCAAGCAATGGTTTTGCAACATCATACGGAACCCACCTACAAAAATTATCAGGTATTGTTAGGGAAAATAAATTATTAAATACTTTGTAATACTATAACCAAAATCTTCAAAGCAAGAAAACAGACAAATCTATGCAGGTTTAAATGTCCAATTTTTAACAGAAAAGAATATTTACTCCTAATGCTTAAGCTTATCACCCAACCTGAATCCTCTCTCCCCAGTACCCCCACCCCCCAAGAAGAGAGAGAGAGAGAGACAAGCCCAACCTGCTTTTCATTGTTATACCACTAAGACCTCAGATACATGGAAAAAGAAGACCTGAAAGTATGCATTTTCTCAGACACAGGCACCAAAGAAGCACTATTCAACTGATTATTCTATTATGGAAAAAAAAAAAAAAAAGAGTAATACAGCAACTCTATGCCCTAGAGGATTTATGCATGAAACACCATGCCAGTTATCATTTTCAGAGAAATAACTTACTCGTAACGAAGAGGACATAACAGTTCTGATGGCCAGTAAGCTGCTTTATATCTCATTTTGCTGCAGGAGTGAATGTAATAACCAAGATAATAGTATTGAAGACTAGGACAATGCCGTTGGTTTTCTTTTACACAATTTATCTCTTGCAAGGCAGAGTATTTACCAAGTGATAAAAAAGCAAAATCGGGATCCCAAAATAGATATTTGCTCGACAAGCTTCTAGGAAGGATATCTATTACCCCAACAGCAATGAGCCGCCCATCAATCCGATACTGTTGATGGAATGCACCAAATCCACAAGAAGGAACAGTATTATCACCAGTTGGAGGAACATATATCAAAGGTGAATCAACTAGAAACCTTCGATAAGACTCCGGATTGACATCACCAGGTTCATCATCGTGAACTTTTATCTGATATTTTTTATACAAGGCAAACTCTTCAGGATCAAAACTCGACCGATTTAAAAGGATTTCCATTTTCCGCTTCTTTCCTTGAGGGTTTTCAGGTATCATGCCATGTCCTTTACTTTCTTGCTTCGGGGTTTCTCTGGAGATTGCAACTCGATGAGACTCTTTATCAGAACGGACCTCTTTTACCGCAGAGTAGAAGTTTAAGTGTCCATTGCAGGCTTTTATTGATAAATTAGGTACTTCTACAAGATGCTGTAAAGCATTTGCCAACTCTTCTGAAATATCTTTGGGGGATAAATCATATGAAGACCCTATTACAGCCAAACTGTCTTTATTTGTCCCGACATCATTGGCATCTGACTTTGTCCGTCTCAATGTAGCTGCTAGCTGAAATGAAATACTGCTTGTATATAAGAGATCTTCTGATCCGTCAACCAACCGTCTCTTTTTGGTCTGGGAAACTTTTTTTACAATACCTTTTGGATATTGAATATCACATGGTAAATCCTTACTTTTAACAAATGACTGGATGGCAACATCTATTTGCTTGGATAGATAATCCAATAGCTCCTCATCCTTGGTATTCTGCTCATGTCTTCCTAGAGATTCCATTTGTGATGAGCTGGACAATGTATCACCTTGAGCATGTACTTGTGACTCCCCTGATTTATCTGCAAGTTCTTGTTTTTTACCATCCCATATTCCGTCAAGGTACCTACCCATTGATTCATATAGATGAGCAGAACACGGAGAAAAAGACAAAAAAAAAAAAAAAAAAAAAAAAAAAAAAAAGAAGACGAAGTTGAAGACTATTATCATCAGGCCAGGAAAGGAAAAAGTTGGGTGCTTCTGTAAGGCAAATTCACCAACTCGTGCAAAAGGAAATCACATATGGGAAAGGTATATTAGTCAAGGGATAAAACATGCCAGAAGGCCCAGAAGTAAGCAGTGGTTAATCACATATCAAGTATTTCGGATTAGATAGTCTCTAGCTACATGGGTGTTATGCCATTAATAATGCTGTTGCATAGATTCTAAAATTACTTGTGATAAACTTTTTCCAATATTTGTTAAGAAATGAGAAGTTTTGAAGATAAACATAAGGATACTTAAAAGTTTATTATTTTCAGCTATGAAAAAACTATTAAGTCTGTCTTCACATGAACTCCATGTTAAATTGAAACATGAGAAAGTCTCCAATCATACCTTTGCATTCGCTTAGACACCCGAATTTGTTCTTTAGAAGGTGAAAATTTATCAGCTTTCAGTCTTATGGTATATGCAGGGCAGCATGTTGTTTCCATCTCAGGTTTGTACAGATAACAGCCGGATCTTCTCCAACCTCGGTCCAGAAGATCTGAGAAAGATGCATCAAAGAACCCAATGTAATTACAAAACAAATCCAAAGCACTACCAACTAAGAACAGATGTTGAATGCTTTTAAAGGGCAATTTAGCAGGCCAATTAAAATCCACAAAAGAATTTCCCCAGGTTGTGCAACGAAGCATATTCACACTTGAGCCACACAAAGCCTTCATCAATCTATTTGGCCAATGAATACTAATGTCATGTCCACATCTTAACACCATTCAAAAATAATAGATCTTAGCTACAGACGGACGGATCGATTATCACAGGTACAGGGGCGATCATAAAGGCATCTCTCTACATCATCATCAAGTTTTTTCATTTCTTTACAACTGCCCTTTACAAGTAACTCAAACATGGAACTAGGTAAGAAGGGTCTTTCCCTGCTCAATTTCTGTTACAAGAAAGACAGAAAATATATGCACTTGAGATACTGCAGGAAATTGGTTCAGAGTTTCCATTATATTTGGCATCTCTTCGATCTTCAATTACTTTTCAAAAAGCTCATTTCTTAACAAATAAATCAACCACTAACTTAACCATGTCAAAACATCATTACACCTCAATGATGCAAGAATGAAAATACCATAAACATAAAGAAGATAATCAATCCCTTATACTAACACAAATCTCAGCCACATGATTGTAGTAACTAAGACAAGATAAAATTATGAGTATGACAAGATGCCAAAGATACCAACCTTGATAATCATAAACTGTAAGGCTGTTTGCCAATAAACCTGCAAAAAAAAAAATGAATTATTGAGTATGTATAAAGAGTTAACGCAGATGTTACAAACATGATCATCTAAACTATATATAGGACAAAATCCATCCTTTCTACTCGTATTCATCATATTATCGTATCCATATCTAATTCAAGGTAACTAACAGTTTCCTACATGTTTGTAAGATATGTTAATTTCAACAGCATTTGTCTCCAGATGATAACCTTATGCACAAAATAATGCATTTTACACATCACTTCACTCATCACTCCCAATAACATATACGGAGTAAATGATTTGTGTTTCATTGAGTTTCAAACAACGAGGCCGAATATAGTAGTATACTCCAACACTTTGATACATTGCCTTTTCTATCATGTAATTCCTAAATGTGAATGAACAAGTCTTAAATTTACACAAAAATAAACGCATAACATCAATCACATACATAAAATCACGCAAAATCGTAAAATTTTCAACAAAATAAGAAGAAATCATCACCGGTCATCAGTCATCACATCGCCACAGTCCTAATTTACATAATGTAATGTCATTAAAATGCCATGATTTTTCACAAATCAATTAGATATCATAATCATCAGATTAAGAAAACATGATCAAGCAAATAATTCAGCTTAATTTTAGAAATGAATCATAGATTAGAGATAAACCATGAGTGACACTGGAGCGACGGCCGGATTTACAGTAACCGCAGGTAGAGCGACGCCTTCCGTAGTCGACAACGACGCTATCGCCGCCGCCGCCGCTGCTACTCGGTCCACTTCTCCTCATTCTTCTACCTCAATTCAGAATTACAGCATCCAAATTAGATTACAAAAATCGAATTACAAGTTGAAGATCAGAATTTCTACTTGATTTGATTTGATTATTTTGGTTAATTCAATTGATTAAACCCTCAGTTTTGTGATTTCTTTTGGAATTGGAATCGAAATGAGATAATCTGAGTTTATTGAATTGTTTTTATAATTATATGAGGGGAGAAATATGGGAAATGGAAGTCTTTTAAAATGGAGGTTGTAATTTAAAAAGAATAGTGCTCAACTGGTCAAGCCGGCCGGAAAGTAAACGAGTTTTGAAGAATTATTGATGAGATGAAATGCTCCTGTGTGACGTGATGTAACACGGAGTCACGGAGTGAGCCGGGAACCTATTTTACACGCGGGATGTTGGTGCAAAGTGCAATTGTGCAACTCTCACATAACCCCGAAATTTGGAAAATATAGACATTAAAAATGTCTTGGAATTGAAGAATATACAAGTATGTAAGTTCGATTCAAGATGATATATGGCTACATGCAAATTGAGGATAATTATGATTTTCAAAGTGACATGAAAAATCTATTTTTATGTAGAACGGTAATAAATTAGGATAATTTTGAACCAAGGCTAATATGCTCTAGCCATCTAGGTCATAGAAGTACTTGTATTTATGACTGTCAAACATTCCATTATAATGACTTAGGGCATATTCTCTTCAACTTAATTTCAGTTCAGTTCAGCTCAAAGTAGTTTAAATCAGTTCAGTTCAGTTCCTAATTTCTCTCTCTCATAAACAATTCATTTTAGCTCTATTCAGTCCAATCCAATTCAGTTCAGTTCCAATCAGTTTAGTTCAGTTGACTAAATCAGAATGCCCTTACTTCCATCATTTGTTTTATAATCACAAGGTTTGACTTTCAAGTTTATCAATGGACATTATATATCATCAACGTTTTTAATCATACATACATGAGTAAGAAATTATAAAAAGATAGTATTTTAAAAAATATAAATCGGGACGAATCCAACAAGACCCTACGTGAATATGTTTTTGTTCTAACGTATAAAACACAACGGACAAATAAAGGAATTTGCACTATTGTTTTCAAGTAAATTTCTAAAACTAGATTACATTCTTCTGTAAGGGTCTGTTCTCTTCAACTTAAGTTCAGTTCAGTTCAAAATTTACTTCTCTCATAAAATATTCAGTTCAGCTCAATTTAATAATTCAGAACGCCCTAAGTCAGGTTGAATTTCACTCATTACTTGAATAGAAAATCTTCCATAAGCATAAAGTAAAATGTCTTGCCTTTTTTCCATCTGCTTCTTTGCCTCAACTCAAGCAACAGAGATTCCATCCAGCTAGCCACATGTTTTACCACGAGATCATTTTAATATTGGCTTGGCCATATAATTTATTTTTCCAACCCCTTTTTTGTTTTGGGTTTGGTGGTGAAGGAGAGGGGCAACCCCCAATTTTCCAACTTTTTTTGTCTAAAGCAAATGTCACTGGTTTTTCAAGATGTAGATTTTATGGAGTGACTTGGTTTAAGCTAAATGTGACATTAATATAAGATTTCTATATAAATATTTGATAAACATCTCATTTCAAAAGGTCTAATCTGGTGCATATACTCCTTTATGCCCATGTTTTGGGACGAACATGGAAGATAAAAGAAGACAGGTACTGAAACATAGAAATGCGGGTGGTGCCATTAAAACTACGATACACGTAGTACTATTCTTGGAACATCAAAAACTCCATCTCTCTAGAAATAGAGAGTTTCTCACTCTAGAAATAGAGTTTTACCCTCTCTAGGGGTATAGTGGTGGAGGTCCACCAATTTAGGTTGCTTAGTTTACTGAGTTCTCATCATTTGGTTTGTCTTGGTTCAAGAGGTATCCAGGGTAATTAATTTCCTTTGATGCTCCCTGTGCTGCCAAGTGTTCAAGCTCATTGGCACCTCTCAGAAAGGCCAATAGCTTTCTCCTCTATAATCATTATCTTAGTAATGTTAACCCCCTCCTTCCTTTCTCCTCCGTTTATTTCCACTTTTTTCTTAAGCATTGTCTAGTTTTTTTTAACGGTTTGTCTAACGGTGTTTTTTCGGGTGTTTCTACTCAAGTTTAATCCTTTCTTGATTAACTAAATCAACCAATTAATTACAGCAGTAATTCCCGTTTACCAAAGGCTTATCTGCATGGCTTCTTCGCAGCACCGAGGCAAGAAGTTGAAACGCCTCCCTGCTGTGGTGGTAGTATATATCAGCTGTCATTCTATTAGCCTCCTTCTCCTCTCTTAATTTCTCTTCCACCCTGCTTTGTCTTCCTAATTTACTAAATTTCTTCTAATCATGAATAACACCCCGTATGCTAATAGAAGCATCAACAGAGCTGCTGCTCTGGCAGAAATTGAACCAAGCAGAGTGCATGGAAGTAGGGCTTTCTGGAATATGTGTGTTTATGGTTATCTAATGGATTACCGCACACTAAGCCCGTCTTCCATCAGCAACTTTGTCAACACTAGGTGGAGAAAAAGAGGGTACATAGATGTTTTTAAAATGAATGACCTTTATGTTTTCAAGTGCTCTTTCGAAGAAGACAAAAGGGAGATACTGGAGATGACGAAAGCAAACTTTGATGGAGCATTAATGGTTTTTGCTCCGTGGGTGCGAAATCAGGTGCCTCACACTGTTAGATTCAGAAGAGCCAAGTTTTGGGTCAGAATTTGTGGGCTCCCCTGTGAATATTTAAATTCGCACATGGCGGAAACAATTAGGGAAATGCTAGGCATGCCTTTTGAAATTGATTTCGAGCCGCATTTCGTACCAAGAAATGACTACTTGCGAATCCAAGTCAAGCTCACTCTGGGAGAACCACTCATTCCAGGTTTTTTCCTCAAACTTGATGATGATTCTGTAATTTGGATTCAGTTGAGATATGAAAATTTGTTTAAATATTGTGTTCGTTGTGGGAGAATTGGTCATAAATATAATAGATGCACTAGACACGAGGATCTTATAAAACAAGACATTGATCATAGAATGATGTACTACTTGTCTCGGGGAATCCCAACTCTAGAAACAGAGGAGGGGTTCTCCATGTTTAATCTGGATATGAGGGCTACACCTGCCTCTGAACGCACTATAACAACTAGAGCTAGGCTAGTTGAAACTGATCAACCACCTTCACCAAACTTTAGAGCATCTGACATCATGGTAGATTTTGACCTGGGTATTCAAAATGGAGGCAGAACAGTCCTCCCAGGGGCTAGATTCATTAACAGGGGTGCCCCGTTCAGGGGTCCGGTGATTGGTGGTGCTGGGTCCACGGTGCAGGTTAATCCACAACATGCAGCTGCGGATATGGAGGTCGAAACAGAAGGAGGGGTTCAGATTAATCCCGTGGTTACAGGGGCAGAACAGGTTGGTGGTGGATTAAATGAAAACGCTCAGGGAGGGGGACTGGGTGACGATCCCTACGCTGCTGCGGCGGCGGCTGACCCTGGTCAGAATGGTTCTGCTGAGAACCTGGACTCGGATATGGTTCCTAGATATGGGCCGGAAATTGAGAATCTCCGGTTTGACTTGCTCATGAACTCGGCAATTCAATCTAGGGTGGAAATCAACGAAGAAATTGCAGGAAGGAGAGTGGACAATGCAGGTTATAATCAGAGGTTTTTTATTGAATTTGACAGTCAAAGCTACCCCAGGGCTGTTGAAATTAGAGAACCCGACTCCCCGATTGGTGATCCAATGGATTATCAAGGAGAAGAGGAGGAAGACGCTTTTCCGGCGGGGCAAATCCCGGAAGAACCGATGAGTCCTTGGGCTGGTGAACACCAGACTACCATCAACGAAGAAGATCTGCTGGAACAGAGGAGTGTTGCAACACAACCTGATTTGCAGGGGCCCCCTCAACCCAGAATTGAACAACTTGAAGTTGAAATTACTGGAAGTCGCATGATTCAAACTCCAATTCCAACTGAAACAATGTCTGATGGCGCAATTATTTTCACTAAATGGGGAGAAAGGGATAGGAGAGGGCGTCCAACCCGAAGCAGAAGGTTCAAAAAGGCCAAAGAAAAAAGGCGATATAAGCAAGGAAAGTGCCCTTTGAAGAGGAAGGCTATTTCAGATCTGGATCTTGTTTCTATCCAATTTATAGAGGATGTAGAAGATGATGCTGACTCGATGATTGCAAGGAAAAAGAAAAAGGGGAAAAGCATTGCTCACTTTTCACATAATGGAGCAGGGTCGTCCAGTTCTGCTGTTGGGCCTAGGACTTCAAGGAAGTTTGAGTTTGAAACTAACCTCTTTTTGCAATTTGCAGAAGATGGGCTTGCGGTGGTTGACCCAAATCAACCACCTCCACCTCAGTGATTGGGCTTTTATGGAATTGTCGGGGTATTAAATGCCCAACAACCCCGATTATTCCTAAAATCAAACGTCTTGTTGGGTCTTTTGATCCGGAGTTCATTTTTCTTTCCGAAACCAAAAGTAATCCGGATTTAGTTTTTAATCGGCTTAGGTCTCTAGGTTTTAATTTCTTCAAGGGTGTTAACCCGAAAGGTTTAAGTGGTGGTCTTTGGTTAGGTTGGAAGACAAAAAACTTGTTTGATGTTATTTTTGCTTGTATCAATTTCCTTGTTGTGGATGTAAACGATAATATGAATGGGAAATGGAGATTGATCTTGGTTTACGGAGAACCTTGCACATCCCTTAGGAAAGACGTTTGGGATTGTCTTACTCAATGGACAAGCCCAAGCCTTAATATGCCAATCACCATTGTTGGCGATTTTAATCAAGTTGATTCTTTTTTAGACAAAACAGGCACTAATTCCACCAATATTAGGGGCTACCAAGTCTTTAATAATTGGAAGGAATCAAATGACCTCCATGACATGGTCTATGAGGGTACTAGATTTACTTGGTCAAATGGTAGGGAAGGGCAAGACTTAGTCCTTGAACGATTAGATAAAGGCTATGCCAACTCTAATTGGCTTATGAAATTCCCTCATGCTTTTCTAACACATCAACCAATCCAAATATCCGACCATGCTCCTATCTTGTTTCACACTACTACTTCCATCAAGAAGAAGAGAAGCACATATAAAATCGAGCAATGGAGCCTTAACTATAATGAGTGCATCCAAGCAGCCCATGACACTTGGAACGCTCACCAGAATGGCTCTCTTATGTTTAGACTTGTTCATAAAACAAAAAAGGCTAAACATGAGATTAAGAGATGGTCTCTAGACAAACGAGAGGAGTGGAATGGAGAATGGGATAAGTTTGAAAAAGACCTCTTGGAAGCTCAAATTTTACTAGAAGAGGAAGGTAAAGATGAGGATTTCATTCGAGTTGGCAAGAATCTGGATGAGTACTCTAAGAATTTAGCTATATACTGGAGGCAAAGAGCTAAATTAAATTGGGAGTACGCAGGAGACACTTGCTCAAGGTATTTTTTTAATTTTGTCAAGGGTAGGAAGGCCCGTAACAAACTAGAAGCAATAAGAGATGAGCAGGGGAACTGGATTACAGAGGAAGGGAGTATAGCAGAGGTTGCTGTAAACTACTTCAAAAATTTATATGGGTGCAATACGCCGAGTACTACACAGCACTCACAGCAAAGGGATGTGGAATTGGACGTGGAATTGGAAGGGGTGCTAAAGGGAATCACGACTGCTCTAACTGAAGATCAGAAAGATTTACTGTCCAAACCTTATACAAGAAGAGAAGTAAAAAATGCCCTTTTTGCCATGAAGCCTTGGAAAGCACCAGGGCCGGATGGTGTTCCTGCTGGGTTCTACCAGAAAAATTGGCATTGGATGCAAGAAGACATTACGGAGGCTGTTTTATCTTGCCTTAAATCAGGTAATATTCTTCGGGAAATAAACTGCACAAACATTGCCTTGATACCTAAATGTGATAGCCCTGAGTCCATGGATAAATTACGGCCGATTGGGCTTTGCAATGTGGTCTACAAGATAGTCTCAAAGTGCCTCACTAACAGACTTAGGAAAGTAATTTGTGGGCTAGTGAGCCAATTTCAAAATGCTTTCATCCCGGGGAGGGCTATCTCGGATAATATACTACTAGCTCATGAATTACTGGAGAATATCAGGAAAACTAAAAAGGGTAGGATGAGCAAACTAGCAATCAAGACCGACATGAGTAAGGCTTATGATCGTATTAATTGGGATTTTCTCGAACGTGTTCTTATCAAGTTCAATCTACCAGATATCATGATCAAGACGATTATGAATTGTGTCAGGACAGTCTCTTTTTCTGTACTCATCAATGGCTCTCCACATGAAAATTTCTATCCGAGGTGTGGACTTAGACAAGGGGATCCTCTCTCTCCGTACCTATTTATCTTGTGCATGGAGTGCTTATCAGGGATGATTAGAGAAGAAGAAGTGCGAGGCAATATCTCCGGGATACGAGTTGCTAGACAAGCCCCTCCTATTAGTCATCTTTTCTTTGCGGATGACTCGGCCTTTTTTCTCCAAGGTAAAGAAAGTAATGTTTTAACTCTCAAGAAAATCCTAGACAGCTACTGCAAGGCTTCTGGACAGATCATTAACAAGGATAAATCAGTTTTTTTAGCTAGTGCTAACTCAGTTGAGGAGGACATAGACAAGTTCAGTGAGATCCTTGGTATAACTAGAAGTAATAGTTTTGGGGTTTACTTAGGGATTCCTTCGGATTTTGGGTTCTCGAAGCAACAAATTTTCTGTAAAATAGCGGATAAGGTGAAGAAGAGACTTACAGCTTGGAACTCATTGTTCCTATCCCATGCCGGCAGATTAACCTTAATAAAATCTGTTCTCTCCAATTTAGGAACTTATATACTCTCAGTTTTTAAATGCCCTGTCAAAGTCTTGAAAAGAATTAATAGTATTGTTGCTAGATTCTGGTGGCTTGGCAACAGAAATGGGAAGGGTGTGTATTGGAAGAATTGGTCTCACCTCACTCAGATAAAAAGAAATGGTGGTTTAGGCATTCTTGATGCCCGTTTTTTCAACCAAGCACTGCTAGCCAAGCATGGCTGGCGCATTTTACAGGACACGGACTCCCTTTTTAGTAAAGTGTACAGTGCTAAGTATGGCATCAACAAGCTTACCTTTTTCGAGGACTCATGGTGTAGGAGAAGTTTGGGTTCGTGGGATTGGAATGGCATTAAATGGGGGCTGCAAATTCTAAAGACAGGATGTGCCTGGTCTATAGGTGATGGGTGCTGCGCTAAAATTCACCATCCCTGGGTCTATGGTGCTCCTCCAGCTTGGAGATCTCAAGGCTGCTCAAACAATGACTGTGTTGCTAACCTTAGGAAGTTGAATGGTGATTGGGATTTACAGGCCTGCAAAGCTTGGTTCAGTGATGACACAGTCAAGAAAATTTCCACCATCAGGCCAATGGATTCAGGCTATAAGGACTTAATTATATGGAAGGAAGGAAGGGGTGGGGTGTATTCAGTTAGAAGTGGCTATGAGAGGCTACTTCTAGGCAATCTGAAGCAGCCTATCAAGAAAGTCTTTGCTGTGCAACACAACATTGACTGGAAGAAATTCTGGAAAAGGAAAGGCACCCCAAAACAAAAAATATTTCTATGGAAAATTCTGAAGGGAGCTCTCTCGGTTGGTAGTGAAAGAAAAAAAAGAGGTTTGGGTGTGCAACATCACTGTAATCTTTGCCTCATAGATAATAATCCTAGTACTCTTCATCTTGAAACTTTAGAACACCTGTTCAGGGATTGTGTATTTGCTAGCCATATTTGGAAAGGTTGCAGGTTGGGAATTAATGTAAACACTCAGGCTCACATTCCAATTGCAGAATGGATCTGTAATTGGTTAAGAATCCTGGATGACAAGGGTGGGGACTTGGGTGAGAGTTACCAACTGTTTCTTGCAGGTTTGGATTGCATTTGGGAAGCAAGAAATAACAAGATTTTCAAAAATTCAAGTGCAAGCCCAGGTCATGTCATTACTAGCATGGAACGAAGGGTGAGCAGTATCCAGCATAGGCTGGAAGCTTCAGATAGGGCTGGGAAGCAGAGTTTAGTTGACAGTCAACTTCAACCACCAGGGTTTGAGAAAGCTCTAGGTAATGCTACTGAGTGTAAACATCATGAATTAAGGGTGTCTGAATTAGTTGCAGGACAAGGAAGCTGTGACAAGGCTATTTTGGTCATTCATTACAGCAAGAACAAGGACAAATCTTTCAATTGGTGTTGGCTTGTGAAGCATGCTGCCAATATTCTTGATACAGGGGTGCTGCAGCAGTCTACAGGGAACAGAGAAGCAGATTTCCTTCACACTGCCTGGGATGGGCTGCGAGGAGCTCTCAGACTGAAGTTATGGCACCTGCAAATCGAGTCTAAAGACAACAACAGCATAACTTGGATGCAGGACGATCACTCTAGCCTTACAGGGGATAGAATGATAAGGATGAAAATTAACAAACTGCTACCTTATTTTCACTGTGTTACTGTAACTTGCAATTACTCTAGGGATTAATCTCCCTTTTCTGCAGCTGTCAAAAAAAAAAAAAAAAAAAAAAAAAGAAACATAGAAATGCAATATTGTTGAGGGTGTATTACTCATCCAAGCAATGCAAGCACCTTAATAAGCATACTCTTGTATTATACAAGAATAATTTAAAACAACTAATTTTTATTTACCTGTATATTTTTAGTATGTGTATTCTTGCATGAATTCGGCCTCTTGACAAAGTTTTAGTGGCTGCATATACTTTGTATGATATACCAAGTAATATATCAACTATCAAGTATTTCCCCAAGTGTCCGCTAATGTGAAGAATAAAAAATCTTGAACTTTGACCTTTTCAATTAAAAGGTCAACTATAACCTTGCTAATAATTGTACATATACGTGTATGGACTAAAATTATAGTTTGTATTCGTTTTGTTATGAAAAATAACAATATAAAATTATAAGACATTAAGTTTTTCCCAAAACTTATATCGTAAATTCATAATATAAAATGCATAAGCTAATTGTAATTCTCGATGATTGTTAATTTTGAACAAAGGCATTAGTAAAAGCTAGCTACCATTTAAATCCTATTTAACTCAACTAATCAAATGATACCCATGATTATCATACCATTGAGCGTTGCTACCCTTACATAGACATTAGACCTATATTCATTTGTGCTATGGTTTTTGAGAAATATGTTTTTTTTTTTTTTTTGACGGGAAGAGAAATATGTTATTTTAGGTTAAATGTTCTTAAATACTGTACTACGAGTATTAAATAAAATTTCATAATACTTTGTATCAACTTACAATAGCCTTTTACTAATATTTATTATATGTATTAAAGGTCATATAATTGGCTTTATTCAAACAATTTGTTAAAACTCCATATTACTATTTCTAATTTCTAAAATAAAGGGAGTGCAAGTGTCAACAGATCGGATTAGGTCGAGTTTATTCTAAAGTTGAGTCATTCTAAATCATTGTGTCAATACGAATCGATATGTAAATCAGAATTTTTATGTCACATCAGATCGGGGTCGGTTTTTGATACGGATTGCTGAGTACGCCGTATCAGTCTTTGAAGTTTTGAACACAAAAGCATTAATGACAATTGGCAAAGAGTAGGACCAACCCCACCACACCACCCATGAAGTAACAAGTACTCAAAAACTCCTCAAGGACTAAAAAGAGAATCCAACAAAAGACACACACAACACAAACCTGGGAGTTGGCCCATATTCACCATTAATTAATCATTAGCATCTTGATCTGACTATTAATTATTTTTATAATTTGGTTTACATGTCGTTTTATCCTAATCTCTTCTTACCAAAAAATTTCATCTTTTTTCTCTCTCTTCTTTCCTTAAATTGAAATCCAAACAATACTACTTTCCTACCCCCCACTCTCCCCCTCTTATTTTATTATTCCCCATTTTACCCATCACTTTCAACTCTATTTACATCCTTGCCACTCTTTCTCTCTCCTCTTTCATCTTCAAATATTTATTTCTCTCTCCTCTCTCTTAATGTTAGCTCATTCAAACTCCAAAACAGTTCTTCTGTTCAAAGCATTCAAATTCAAATTACTTGATCTTCAAACTATATTTAATTTTCCAGAAACTTCTTCTATTTATTCTACTGATTTAGGTTTAATTTATTGTTTTCATCTCAAGTTTCTGCAAAAAAAACGCTCATTTCATCAGTTATTCAGCTGATTGAACTGCGACATTTTCAGCGTTTTAGGTTTGATGCAGATCTCTGAGTTCGATTAGCAGTTTGTGGAAATCTGAGGTTGTGATTTTGCAGTTTGATTGGTGTAATTTCTGGTAAGATTGATGAGAAATTAGGGATTTTATTTTTGTTGTGGTTGAGCTTCGTAATTTGTGCTAGGGTTTTTGAGAAATTGAATATTTGCGATGAATCGGAGTTTTAGAGGTCCTGAAACGCTAATGCCGTCGATTAGACCTAGGGTTCCGCAGCTCAAGAGTCACCATTCTTCGACTACGATGAGAGAGAAAGAAGACGACCTCGCATTGTTCCTTGAAATGCGAAAACGTGAGAAGGAGAAAAACGATCTTATGCTACTTCAAGATTCTGGTGAATTAGATGAATCTTTAGGTATACTTTCTATTTTTGTAAATTTTTTTGAAATATAAATTGGTCTTGGTTGATAGTGTTTGTTGACTTCAGTAGTTGCTATTGTGATTGTTTCTGTTTTTAATTGGTTGATTTGATGATGTTGTGGAGCTATTGGTTTCGGCGATATCGGTATCGTTTTCTGATTGTTTGCTATGATTGTTGATGGATTTTGTAGTGTCACAACCGGGAAGTTCACCGTTGTTCAATATTCCGTCTGCCACGACCGTGAGGAAGACGGGCCCTGATGAGTTTTTGAATTCGGATGGTGATAAGAATGATTATGACTGGTAAATCTAGCATTCCTTTATCGAAAGATGTGATTTTAGGTTGTTGATGTATTGTGTACATGTAGTATGATATGGTTTGCATCTAACTTTGAATATGTTAGTTGTTTAAGATTGCATTTTGCTTAATCTGGAGATATGTTAAGTTGATGTAATATCAATCATTACTTTGTATTCGAGTGCTCTTATATGTTGCTGCTTCCACTTGAAGCAAAATCCAACAATAATATGGGTGCCTTTTCAGAACAAAATGGAAAGTGCATTTTCCATTTTTCAAGCTAACACCTTAATACACGTGATCTTGTCCATATTATCACAAGATTGGGTATTTGGGTTAGATTGTATTGTAGATAGGTTACCCAAAAGTTTGGAAATTGAATTTAGGATGAGATGAAAATTTTAAGACAGGCCACATACTTCAGTGATTAGGATATACAGAGTAGAAAGTTTGAGGGCAGTACAAATATAGTGACAGATGATATTTGAATGTGTAAGAACTATCCATCCATTATGCCTCATGATGGATAATGATATGTCAACCATACTATGTTTCTCACCATCCTACCTCTTGTACCAAATATTGGCACCCTTGTCAACAAATTTTCATGGATGATACATTATACATAGCAAGAAGTAATAGCTTCTGGCTTCATGTTTCTGAGGAACCAATTGTTCTGGACATCTTGGAGAGATGAGGGTGTTAGGAAAATTTCTGAACAAACTAAAGGCCTAGAGATTCACAACTTTATGTCAGATTGTAATGGAAAAACGTTTGTGGAGGGAATGTATACCGAAGGACATGTACAAGAAAGTGTATAGGATGATTGCTGTAATCCATCTGTTACCCCCTGAAAATATAGATAATGATATCATTAGCTTCCTCTATTTGAATAGAAAATCAAATGGATATTAAGAAGATTTAAAGAAAAATTTACTCTTTGCTTCCAACATTGATAGAGTGTATAGATATATGTTAAGAATATTATCAAAATGAGTTTGCAATTCAAAGCAGTTTAACGATACCATAAAGGAAATAAAGATAGCGTGCATTCTCTTTATTTAATTTCACCTATATGGGAATTTATCTGAACTTACATTTTGAACTTATTTTAGTTGTACATGGAACTTTGTTATATTCTTAAATTTATCTTTTTATTTTACTTGTTTTTCCTAAACTTAACTTATTTGAACTAATAAGAACTTAATTTTTCTAAATTTGACTTATATTGAAACATGCTGAGGAGAATTTAGCCTTATCCAGGAAGTTTCCAATTTTGAACACAGGACTGCTATTTTTAGCTATTATTTTTGCTTTAACATTTTGTGGTTGCCTAAGGGGCTAAGGTAGCTGAAGCTTCAGCCTGTAACCAGCTGTCTACCTTGACTGCTGTACATCTGGAGGCATTCTGTTATGTTAGTTTGTTTTTCGCGTGCATTGAGTGGTGGGATGTCTGATGTTGGTACTAGTAAAGTAGTAATGATGTTTTAATGGACCATAATAGGCTTGTTTTAATCGCTGTTATCTTTTTATAGTGCCTTTGAAGTAAAATGGATTAAAATTCGAGAGGTTTTCAGACTTCATAGCTAGGTTTTTTTTTTTAATTTATTTATTTTATATAGCATAATTGGAGCAAGCTCAGTGCAGACTAGTAAATTTTTTGGTTATGAGATTTATAGGATTAGTTAAGGTGAAAAAATTGCATTTCATTTTTGGGATTTTGTCTCTTTTTTCGTACTACAAAGGCTTCTTACCAGCATTCACTTTCCCATTTCAGGCTTCTGACCCCTCCTGGTACACCTCTCTTCCCTTCACTGGAGATGGAGTCAAGAAAGGCCTACATGGATGACGCAGAAGCTCCGAAAGCTCAACCTACCGCACTGAGATCAAGAGTAAGAATAAAGATGTCCAACACTGGATTATATAAACACAATGACAACTGAGTAATCCCAAGTAGCTTACTTCTTATATGAAAGAGAAAAATGCATGTGTCACATGAATTCTACGAGTCAAAGGGAGAGGCTGGGTTTGGGTTTTTTCATTGAAGTCAAGATGAGTAAGCTGGAATCTCTTCTCTGTGAGGGAAATTAATATCTCATGAAGCCCTTTTCATTGCTTTAAGTAATAAAGTATAGTGTGTCCTTGATATTTAAAATTTATTAATGTAGTAAATGGCACAAATGGGTGGAGAGAAGCCTTTAGAGCTTGAATGAGCTGCATGTATTGTTGTGTATATATCTTCCCTGTAGGACAGCTGTCCAAAAATATGAGCACAGATAGGCCATTATGGTCACTTAAGTACCTAATCTTTTTTTATGGAAGGCTTTCTAGTTTTTCGATTATAACCATAATTGATGCTTGTCCTTAATATTTGTACAACGTTTTGTTGAGACCTGATAGTCCATAGTCCGTAATTAAGTTTAGCATTACAACTGTAATTTATCGCTAACCTTTACTTTCATGGTGATCATCTTATTCTTTGATGTTACTTGATAAGTTTCCAAAAAGGAGAGAGAATGACTATAATGGGGAATTTGAGGGAAGTGGGCAGTGATGTTTCTTAATCTTATAAACATACATTATGTGATCCTATTTTTTCTAAGCTCGTCTATTTCAACTGTGAATGTAGTTGGGAAACTCCCAGACAGAGACTACAGGGAGAAGCAGCTTGATGCCAAGGCAGCCAAATGCATCCTCAGGGTTGACGTCTTCAGCTTCAGGAATGCGGAGGCCTTCTTCATCAGGGGGCCCAGGGTCAAGGCCACCTTCATCAGGGGGTCCAGGGTCGAGGCCCCCCTCATCAGGTGGTCTAGGTTCTAGACCAGTGACACCAGGGGGTGGATCTAGACCTGCGACGCCAACTGGCCGGTCTACAGTGACGTCTTCTAAACCTTCAAGACCATCTACACCAACTTCTCGGGGCTCACTTTCTTCTTCTAAGCCCACACTACACTCCTCTTCCCCCAAGCCCTCTGGTTCATTGACATCAGCTCGATCCACAGCTTCTGTGACATCCACTAAGTCTGCAGGTCCATCAAGATCCTCGACCCCAACAAGATCCACAAGGACTTCAGCTCCATCAGCTGGGCCATCAAGATCCTCCACTCCTACTAGGCCCACCGCTAGATCTTCAACTCCAACGAGGCCTACTGCCAGATCTTCAACCCCAACGGCTCGACCTGCAGTTCCTACATCCCGACCTACATCCAGGGCATCAACTCCAACTCGTCGTACGTCGTCGTCAAGTGTTCCCAGTGTTACCGCATCTCTTAACAAGTCATCTTCTTCGATTAGTAGTAAGTCAGTGGGTTCAGCACCATCTAGGAATACTGTGCCTTCGCGTGGTACATCTCCAACTGTTAGATCTCGGCCATGGAATCCATCTGAGATGCCTGGTTTTTCATTAGATGCTCCGCCAAATTTGAGGACCACCCTCCCTGATAGACCCCTTTCAGCTGCTCGGGGTAGACCTGCAGCCCCCGCTGCACGTTCTGCTTCTATGGAGCCTGCAAGTAATGGAAGGCCAGGCAGACGTCAGTCTTGTTCACCTTCTAGAGGGCGGGCTCCTAATGGTGGCATACACTCTAGTGGAAGTTCTGTCCCTGCGGTAAATAGAGGACATTCCAAAGTAAATGAAGATGTGAGTCCCGTAGTTATTGGGACAAAGATGGTTGAGAGGGTGATTAACATGAGAAAGTTGGCACCACCAAGACAGGATGACAAACATTCTCCTGGCTTATCTGGAAAGTCGGCTTCATCACCTGATAGCTCTGGCTTTGGACGGTCACTTTCTAAAAAGTCCTTGGATATGGCTATACGGCATATGGTAAGTTCATCAATTTTTCTGTCATCATTTGTAATGAGTAATATATGTTTCTTTTGCGTTATCATTTAACACATCCTCTCTCATGACCTCATCATCTCAGCTTCTTTGATTGTGAATGTGTAGGGTTTATCATGTAAAGCACTGTTTTACCTCATGTTGATCTTCAAAGGCTAATTCTGATGAAAAATTTAGTTGCTGCTATTAAATTATAAAGATATCAACCACTTTGCAGTAGACATGCTAAGCCTAATGCTAAGCTGTCAAACTTGTGGAGAGACTGATTAAAGACTTTTTTTTTTCTTTTTAATTGTGCAGCCAAGAAAAAAATGTTTATTTTTCAGAAAACTATTTGTCAGCATGATGTATAGCTTCATCCTCACCTAGTCACACACTCACACTATTTATTTAGAAAATGTTTTGTCGAGGATCCTATGAGTGTATCTACTATCTAGGCAATTATTTTAGGTGTATTAGAAACAAGGCTGTTTATATTTAGACCTCTTCATGATTTGTATAGTTTATCAATTTTGTTAGATTAGAAGCAGGCTGCTTACATTTGACCTCTTCAGACCCTGCTTACATTTGACCTTTTCAGACCCTGCATAGATGGGTTATAAATTCTAATTATATTTTGTAATGTGCATTTTGCTGGTACGTGCAATTGCTTCATGATTTATTTTTCTTGTGTAGGATATAAGGCGAACTATCCCTGGTAACTTGCGGCCATTGATGACAAAAATTCCAGCTTCTTCTATGTACAGTGTGAGATCAGGGCCTACAGGAAGCAGGACTGCTAGTGTTTCTGATTCACCTCTTGCCACAAGCAGCAATGCCAGTTCTGAGCTCAGTGTTAATAACCATGCTGGACATGGTAGCGAATTGGAAGATGACCTTATCAGCGATCGGGGTGGTCATGCTTCACCTACCATACATGATAGGTGACATTCTGACAATGTGTTCCCAAAAATCTTCAAATGCATTTCTTTGTCTGGTGGTTTTGGATTTCATCAGCAAATCCAGGGGAATTCAGAAACAAAGTGGTTTCTTAACGGATTTGCAGGCTGTTGTGATGTATGTGTGTAAAGTTTATCAAGCATCTGCAAAATTTAATTTTATAATTTAACGGCCCTTGTACTATTAGAACTTATTAGCTGAATTATCCTTGTAGCTGACTTTTCGGACATCTTGTCATCTACTGATATATTGGTATGCTAACTATGAAGATCATTGATTCACCACAACAGTTGCTGTAGATTGTGTAAGCTTGAAGACTGAGACTTGTATGACCAAATGCTTCTACCACGACACTGCAAGAAAGGCAAAAGGGGAAATTTAAAAAGCGGTTGAGTTTTCTTAGAGGTTAACCTTCACTTTTTTTTTTTTTTCTTTTTTTTTGGTTGATTGGAGAGTACATAGTAGAACAAAACATTATTCTTGCAGTGGTTTGCTTCATTGTCCTGTTAAACTAAAATGAAATATGCACATGTGGCTTAAAAAGTTAGCCTCATGGATTTGGATGAATTCATAAACTTGTGCTTAAAAGTTTCCTTGTGGGTTTTGCTTCTCTATTAAATTTTCTGAGAGGATTCAAGTAGAGATTTTGCAAAGCTGATAATTGACACCAAGTGCTATTCTTACTACTTAGAATCCTTTTGTGAAACAAAATTAGTCAAAATAAGATCAATCTGAAACGAGTATTTCAAGTAAACTTCAACATTTCAATATGCTACATGTATATCATATATCTTTCTTTCTTTTTTTTTTTTTTTTTTTTGTTTGTTTGTTTAGATTATATTACCACCATGAGTTTTCCAAGATGATGAAATAATGGAGGTTGAGATTAAAAGCTAATAGAATTTGAATAATGTAGCTTTGGTCTACAGATTTCAAACATATTAAAACACCTAACAATAAATCACGTCTTATATTCTACCTCATAATTTACTTGTCAAGAGTTTCTAATGGGTCAAGCCTAGGATTATGCAGCATCAATATACACAGTCTATGATGCTATATCAACATTGTAAGGGCTCAACCATGAACCATCATATCCTCAGATATAATACAAAGACATTGAACACAAATCAGTCATCATGCGGCGACTACTGCTTCTGGGGAAGTTTCAACAGCTGCAGTCTTGGGGGGCTCAGCACTAGAAGTGGTGCCATTGGTCTTAGCATCTGCAGGTGGTGAAGCAAGTTTTAAATGAGCAGGAGTAGTGTGCTTCAGCTTCACAAGTATCTGCCTCATTCTTGCAAGATCAGTCGGCTTCCCAGGCTTTGGTCCTTGGATCACAGCAATAGAAGGCTTCTTTTCCTGCTCTTTCTTTCCTCTTTTCTGTATAGCAGGAACTTCATTAGGAATGAGCTCTGCTATTGCCTTCCAGTAATTCTTGTCAGCCTCCTTGTGAAACTTCTCATGATTGGTCAGAAATAACTGCAAAATAAACACAGCATTTGAGGACACAAGTCACTATACATTGGTATCAAAATGGAAAATCATAATACGGACTATTGCTAACAATTCAAGATACAACAAAAGATTCCCACTCATTGCTTGCCATCTAAATGACGAAAAAAAAACAGAAAAATTATGCAGCCTGCAGCTCAACATGGATTGAAAAATGGCTAGAGGAAGAAGTTCTAAATTGTTTAGTCTAATTACTGTCAAGTGTCAAGACCAACCCAAGTATTTTTGACATGAACATGAAACTGGCATGACGCAACTTTTTTTCCACCACTAATAAGAACCTTAAAACAGTCCACTACAAGCCATGCCCCAATTTAGAAGTGCACATTCGCCACAACAACAACAAAAAAGGTACTATAAGATTGTAAATGTTGTGGTTCCATGCACAAACTTAATTTAATTGCCATCTTAGACAGGCTATATACGATCACAAAAAACAGAACCTTACCTCCTCTTTCTCTCTGTTGTTGTTTTTATTGGTCTCACATGTAACCTTTCTCTTTTCATGGAAGGCCACTTTGTACTCATTTGCTTCCTCAATGATCTGGCTCAGAATTTCTTTCTCTTTCTTCTCCTTCTCTTCCAGTCGAATAGCGTTTTGCCTAAAAAAAACCAATGAAATAGATCATCAATCGACAATGAACCCATAAGGTGCTCTTAAACCATTTCAGTTTCTCAAGTAGCTAGAAAACACATAGATATGTGTATATGGAACTTGTATTTTGAGAATAACATTGTCAACATACAGTGATATTCTAAAAAGGTTAAAAAAATGACAATTTATAAAATAAGCAAGTTCAATAGATCAATGCCTTCAACCTAAAGCTAGTAGCACAACACTCCACATCAGCATGTAACAATAACATAGAGTCCGAAGCCAGTATGCATCCTGCCATTGCTGAGCTCTAAAGAGGTCCAGGGGGGTCGTTGAACCTACCAGCCTATCTGACCAGCTTAGGACAGTTCTATTAATCATCAGTTCCGCTCACTTCTGTGATGGATTTCATGCTGACATAATACTAAATATGTCTCACAATGCCTGTCTAATTTCCTCCGAAATGTTTAAAATACTTTGTCCTGGTTAACAATCACTTTTAAAACCTCACATTCTGACTAGCGTCTATCCTTAGAAGTCCTTCCATAGTATTCATATACCTCAAAATGCTAGTTTTCCGACGAGAGAATCACAACTAAATACATACAAAGTATTAGTTTGTCTATTAGATCAGCAAACTCACATAACCTTGTATGTCCACTTGAAAAAACATGATCGAATCAAAACAATAAAAAGCATCCAGTCCTTAGATTAATACTGGATTGTTGCTTCATTCCCCAAATCCAAAGGCTATTCATCACTCATTCCACATTCAATGTTGAATTACATTTTCCTTATTCAAACAAATTGCACAATTCTATGAACTAACACAGTCGAATTTTAGGAATTTCACAGCAAAAGGTACAGTTTATAGTATAACTAATCAAATTACACTAAATAACTTCAGAAAGATTCAATTTTACTTCACATTTCAAGTTCAAATCAACTAAAAAGAGAAAAATAACCTAAATTACACTAATTAACTTCAGAAAAATTCAAACTTATTTAACATTTTAAGTTCAATTCAACTAAAAAGTGAAAATTAACCTAAATTACAATCAATTAATCAGTTCAACACTTAGATCTCACAACAAAACTCAAAATCCAACAAAGAATACTGAAAATAAATCAAAATTGAAAGCAATTGAATTACGCCTACCTCCGCCATTCACGAAGAGCAAACCCTTCCTCCTGCATTTCCGAAGGCGGCGGCAACACCGGACCATTAACATCAACAAAAACTCCATCATCAACCGAATTACCATTAGATCCAAAAATGTCATCGTTGCTATCATTGACAACCACCGAGTCATCAACCGATTCCTTGATTGACTCAGAATCGACGAAACTGGAGTAGCCATCAACAGCAACGTAGCCATCTTCGTCCTCGAAGGGGTGAGTCGGCCCGGATGGGTTTGAGTCGGGCCCGATTTCGTCGAATGAGTCAGGGAAGGAAGACATTTCTGAGTACTGAGTTGAGTTGCTGAACTGGGTTCCTAACTCGGAGGGGTGTTGTCAGAGAATGTGGAATTGTTGCTGATAATTTTGGTTAGTGTTGAACTGTTGATGAGAGGGAAATGGGCCTTAAAGTTGATATTGCGAGGGTTATAAATTGGGAGGTGTTTTATGGGTTGGGCTCTTAGGGCTTGTTCTCTTACGTTGAAATTTAGTTCAATTCAATTCAGTTCATCTGAGTTTAATCAATGAGAACAAACCGTTATTACTGATTTTTCTACTTTATGTTTTTTGCAAATAATGGACAATTTGTAGGATAAATTTTTTTTACAATTTTAAATGTTCAAATTCTTCAAGATTGCATTGTATATGTGTTTAATGAATTTCTTTGATTTACAAGTTTTAAATGCATGTATAATTAGAGATACGAGTATCAATTAAAGGGGTTGGGGTTGGGATGGGAGACGGATGTTGATTTTTCCATCTTCGCCTAACATTGTTATGCTCATCTTTAGGCTATCACTTATAATGGAATTCGAATTTGTACATCCATGCCCTTCACATGTACATAGTTAAAACTCTTATCATCATACAATCCACCTAATACCCAATTAAGACTAACACTCCAACAACAAAAAGTAGGTATTATGTGGGATAGATAGAATTGCAGATTTAGCTCCACAGTAACATCACATTCTTCCCCATTCTCGACCCATATTGGATTACTGGAGTCATTTCTATCTCATTATCGCCTTGTGAGGAGGAAATAAGATGAGTTTTTTCATTAGCTCACTTTACTAACATCCCTATTTATAACCAGAATCCATTCGTTGTAATAATACCTTCACGGAATCAAAATTTACTAATTTGGACTAGTTTTAAGCAAATTTGAAATTCATCAAAATAATTTACTTGTAAGAATTACCAAAGGGAATATTACAATTTTACAATTATAAACAAAATTTACTAAAAAACTTGACTACAAATATGAATATCAAATCATAAACAAGTCATATTCTTCTTGAAATCCACCCTATCAAAACCAAACCCAAAAATCCCAAATTCCCCATTCTCTCTCCTCAATGTCAAGCCTCTGGCAATCAGCTCTTAACCGGGTCCTCGGAACCGACACCGGCGAACCAACCGGTTCAGACTACGACGGAATCGAATTCTGGACTGAACCAGAGCGAGCCGGGTGGTTAACCAAGCAAGGCGAGTACATCAAAACATGGCGTCGTCGTTGGTTCGTCTTAAAGCAAGGAAAACTCTTCTGGTTCAAAGAATCAATCGTCAACCGGTCTTCTAAACCGCGTGGTGTTATTCCGGTTTCCACCTGTTTAACCGTTAAAGGTGCTGAAGATGTGTTGAACCGCCAATTTGCGTTTGAGCTTTCGACTCGGTCTGATACTATGTATTTTATTGCTGATTCTGAGAAGGAGAAGGAAGATTGGATTAATTCGATTGGAAGGTCTATTGTTCAGCATTCTCGGTCTGTTACTGACCGGGAGATTGTTGATTATGATAATAGGTGATTTTTGGTTTTGATTTTTGATTTGATGAATGTTTGTGTTGTTGAATTGGGTTTTTTGTTTTGTTTTCTGGGTTGTAAATGAATTTTTGTGTTGTTAAATGTGAAAGTGGTTTTGGTTTTTGATGGGAATTTTGATGTTTGTTTTGTGATTATGTTGGATTTTGAGGTATTAATTGTTACGGATGATTTTGTAGGTTTAATGTTGGATGTATTATGCAAATTAATTCTTGAGTTTAATTGTTTGTGTGGAATGTAATTTGAGTTGAAGAATTGCTGGAAAGCTCAATTATCAGATTATAATAATCAGGGGATCTGAAAGCTCCGATTTTTTTTTTTGCTGTTTATTGATTGGAATGTGATTCCTGTTCTTTCCTATCCTCTGAGCTGATGCAGAGAGTAACAGGAATCCTGAACTGATGCAAACATCATATGAAGCAGTTATAAAGCAAGCAATCACATTAGATGGTATGAAAATACATCACTCCCATCATAGTCTCGGGTGTACCCTGATTTCTATGCTATGTCATCCCGACGTAGATGATGCATACGCTTAAGTAAACACGAAACATCAATTCTCCTAGACCATGGCATAGTTTGCTTGAAATGGTTCTTTCAAAACATGCAATGGCAGCAATGCTGCATAGTGCATATACTAAATGGTTTGACTATTGTGATTTCTGAAGCACCAAGTTTAATTAAACAATGGCCAAACACCTAAGAGCATATGGAATCCTGGAACAGAATAGGAAGCATGCATAAGGTCACAATCTTACAATTCATGTGGTAGATGAATCACTAAGTTAGTGGAGTAGTCCCTACCATAATGTTGAAAACTCTGTACGAATAATGTTAGGTTATGGTCACAATATATAAACCTATAATTTAAACTGTTTAATGATGACATGTGGTTTATAATTGCATGTTGAAGAACTCTCCAGAAGCACTGTCTGCTACACCCATGCAAGTCTTGTGAACCCACTGTATAGCCATGGCGGACCTTCTGCAAATATATCTATGGTAGTTTGATCCATGAATCGAGATAATTAATGATTTGGGGATTACGAAATCGGCTTATCATTATTAAAAGCTACGAATAGCTAGTCATAACAATAACTTTCGTAAATCAAGTTATCTAATAAGGCAATTATTTCGTGTACATCTAGTCCTTAGAAGGAACAAGGAGGGGGAAAATAAAATTAATGAAATTTTCACATGCTGTGGAATAGAGGATCATCCTAGGAGGGAGGGGGGGTGGGGAGGAGAAGGGATTTAAGAACTCTTAGAAGGAGGACGGTGAGATTCCACTATTAACCTAAAAGTCAAAGAGCTGGTTAACTATTCTAGTCTCCAATTTCTACTTCGTATATAAATATATAATATCACTTATGTGCACCTAATTAACGAAATAAGCTAAGCTTGATCTAGTGGTAAGGTTTGCCCCTCGGTTGGTTGTGGGATCAAATTTCACTAGAGACAATTTGGGGTGGGGATTCCCCCCCTTCCCCTCCCCCTCCCAAATTGTCACCCCACTAACCCAAGTTGGGTTGGACTTGTGAAAGGTTCCGACCCAATTAGGCCCTTCTCCTTATCATTAAAAAAAAATATATATATACATAATGCTTTTGATCGAAAGCTTTCCTTATATGTTCTTTGACATCTAGGATAATTTGGGTGCAACCAATCACTCATATTATAACTGAATATCAGCTCAACCTGAGAGTGGGTTTAATCTCTTTGTAATCCAACATAGAAATTTGCTTCTCATGCATGCCTGTAAAACATAGTTACAAAGATATTGCAGAAGGCTTAAAAGTTCCCTTTGTAGCTATCCTATGTGAGTCAGGACTTTACATTCGATGATACGAAGTATTACATACTACGTAGTTACATTACCCAAATGTTGGGGAGCTCTGTAACGATTGGCTTGTTGTTGAGGCTATAAAAAGTTCATGTCAAGATTCTCAACAAAGTTAAACTATTCGTTACAAACAATTACTATGTTAGTTATGGCAAGCGTTTTCTAGAGTTCTTACGATAATACACGTGACCAAAGACTATAAAGGATTCATTTGGTTAGAAAAAATAGTTGCCATCAAAATTACAGAGCATTACTATAGAGAGTATAAAACTTCAGTTTAAGGATTTATATCAATCCAGAGAAAAACAGTGTCCCAAGAATACACAGCCTTATAAGAATGGGGGCTTTATGGAGAAAAGAGTGCAACTTTGTTCTGTGACACAGATCACTATCTCTAATTATTTTGTCAAAAGTGATAGTAATCAGCCTGTTATAACTAAGAAGAGCTTATAACACTGTATGCAGGTAAAGGTCAGATATAAAGATTGGTGCTTGGAGGGAAAAACAATGCAGTCGGAACAAGTAAAATTCAGAGAGGCTTCCTACTGAATTGCTGATTATGGGCTGATAGTGCACATCATGACTGCACAAACAGTAATTTACAGTTTAAACGCTTTAACACAGAGCAGCAGACGAAGCAACAGGATATTAGTATTCAATAGTATCCATTCCACAACTCTCTAAAGCAAGTATTCATTTGAATCCTATGGCTGATTCATAGGTGACACAACCTTCATGGCATAAGAATGTAAGATGACATACATGACAAAGCATTAGCCTTGGCATGAGTATCTCTTCTAGGTTGGCAATGGCGCTAGCCTAGCCGCAAAAGGAAAATGTACTCACGACCTCTATAGGGGTTTTTCATAACCAGATTCAGCATCAGCCAAATAATCCTAAATCAAAGTTGCAAATGAGGCTAACAACCTTAATGGATGGTTTTCATAAAAATTGCGACAAGAATACAAGATAAGAGTGCTGCCATCAGCTACAAAGCAGTCTCAACTCAAAAGGTTTCAATAACTCCTCATATATAACAAGCAATGGAAATAACCACATTTCAGGAAAGAAAAAAAAAAGGTTTACATTGCCATAAAGAGCTAAAATGCTTTGAAAAGTGTACAAAAATTACATTGACAACTCAAGTACCATCCTGCTACCTAACAGGTACGAAGAAGGGCAAGGAATACCTCAAGACATATTCTATTCAGAATCAACATAAATTAATCATCATCATTCGTCTTTCTCAGATGGATCCCCTTTAGGAACGATTGGTGCTTTTGGAGGGCCTCTTCCCTTGTTCTTGTTCTTAGGTCTCGCCTAATATTACACATCGAACAATACGTGTGAGCACAAATGCTAGACTGCTAGTTCAATTCAACTAAACAAGATAACATTATTGTTCAACCTTATTCCATGTCCAGTCATAGTTCCTAAATTGATTTGTTCATCAAGATCACTCGTCAACACAAGAATAATAGAGAAAATTACACTTGCATATAACTAGATTTCACAACTGAAGCTTTAACTTGGATTCACAAAAGAAGCAAATGTTATTCACAACAACAATGCCCTCGGAAAACACAAATAAAAAACAAAAGAGTGAGCAGCAACAAATCATACTCATACATTACTTTCTTCAAGCAATTGACATGAGTCGCGACACAAGCTCAATCAAGTTTAGGTGTTTATACTCCTCCAAAGTTCAGAATTATCAAAACAATCAATACTTTGCCTTAATAAAAATTTCTGCATTATCAATGTTGCACTTGTATATAAGTTGAAATATAAATATGATACACTAATTTTGTAATCAATGATGTACGCACCTCATTTAAACCGATAATTTTTTATAAGAGATGAATGATAATCCCAATAAATATAGTGTAATTTGAACTTGTAACGTGACAACTAAACACGAGTTAATAGGTTTCCATACACTACTGCAAACACACGGAAATCAACAAAAGAAAAAAGGAAAGACAGAAAGAACGAGAAAGAAAACACTGACATTTCCAAAAGAGTGGTTGAAGCGTTTGCCTTTGGCAGTCTTCTTATCACCTCTGCCACAGTAAACTACCACAAAAATGAAGAAACAAATCAGTAATAGAACAGAAAATTGGATTAAATTAGCGAATTGAACTTCTTCTTAAAGAAGAAATGAAAATTAGGGTTTTGAATTGCGAAATTGGGAGGTTTATTGATTGAATAATTGATTAGTAGAGTGTAAAGTACTTACTGAGTGGGAGTGATGGAGAAAGGGAGACGGAAGTAGAGAGAGAAACAGTGGTAGGAGAGGAGAGAGAAACTCCGGCGATGGAGTGAGAATGAGAGAAGGAGAAAGAGATGGAGTGGGTCGCCATGGAAGTGGTTCCGAGCAGCAGTGAAGCCATTGTAGACTTTCAAGATAAGAGAGTTTGGATAGGATCTTTGCTATTGCTAGCGGGTCACTGGTTACAAACTCTTATATAGGGTGCTTTATTATTTATTTATTTTTTTTATTTGAAATATTTAGCTTTATGCAAAGTTATGCACTTTATTTTATAGTTTCCATTCTACTTCGCCTTGACTTCTCATGAAGTCACCCATCCTAGTTCTACTCTCAAATTCTCAATCATTATGGCTTAAGCCAAACGATGTGACAAAGTTTTACACTCGCTGTCACTTGCCTACCGTAACCCTCCTCTATTCAGGCTTGGAACTGGCAGCTGAAAACCCACTAGCGGAGTTGCTTTATTTCATAGAACTCATTAGGATTTAATTTTCCTAATTGAAGTTGAATTTTTGCTTACTTCACTTATACTAAACTCAATGAAATCTAATTCTACTTATTCGATTTGCTAATGTATTGTTTGATTTATGATTTGTTTAGAAATCAGTTGTTGGAATCCATTTGAATTTCTCTCCATTGATCATTGATGAGCTTTTCGTACAAGTACAACACCTATAACAAATTTCTTAATTTTCTAGTGGAACCGGACAAATTAGATTGAGATGGAATGAGAATCAAATTATAACATCTATTTGTTGTAATCGAAAGTATAGCATCTTAGAGGTTGGTTCTTAGAGGTGATGTGAAAATCGCCCAGTTCCTGCAGTATACAAGATGAAATAATTGTTGCTGTGAGATGACATGTGAATGATTTGAAACTCATTCGTTCCATATATATTGAATTTTAGATCTTTATTGCTGTGAGATGACATTCCCAAGTACAAGGTCCGAGGGGATTGTTTGAAGGCACTATAACAAAAATTCTGTGATACTATACTTACAAACTAATCATCGATGGGCAACTTATAAAACTCTGCCTGTGTTTCATAAAGTCGTCAAGGCTTCATTTGCGAATGGGAAGGGATAAGGCAAGCATACAATAAGTCCAAGGACTAAAACTGCAATCCCAAGAGCAATATTCTTCTGGTCAGGTTCGCTGATTTCCTCAGAAAGGGGAGCAATCGGACCCCTCTGTAAGATATATATCAGAACTACCCAGTAGAATGCCACGTCGTTGAACAATGAAGACAGTCCGAGAAGTACAATTGAGGCTCCAGTAAGCCGAACGGATGCCTGTCAAGTGCAAGTAAAGTCATCAGCAGGTAATTTGAGATACCAAATTTGGCTTTCTGCATATACCTGCTTACTTCATAACTATACCTTTCTTCCCCATATGGCAAAAGAAATACGCCCACCATCAAGCTCTCCAGCTGGAATGCTGTTAATGGCATTAATTAGCAGCCCAGCCCATGCCCATAGGACAAGTGGATTGAGTGATATTGCTTGACCTTCCTTAAGGACATCCCCTAAAAGTAGTTTTGCTATTCACCAAAAAAAAAGTGAATCATCAAGATCCTCATCCAACACTAGAATGCAACAAATGGATGCAAGAGAATTTTGCATACCAGTTCCCCCGACAAGCAATGATTCATGAAAAACAGAACCATCGACAACAATGCCAAGGCCATCACTTGGTGGTAGAATGAATCCCAAAAAGAACAGTATGAGACCCAAACTATAACCAGCCAGGGGTCCAGCAGCAGCAACCTTCAGAAGGTCCTCACGTTTAGGTACAATATTGACGATCCTTGTGATGGCACCAAAAGAGCCTATCTGTTGTCACTTGTCAGAGTAAATTTTCAAACATTTTCTGCAGCATTTCTAAAAAAAAGCTTAAGAACATCTCATTTTCATGCATAGGAATTTAAATTATGATCTTCAACAACAATAGATATAAACCGTGATATTTTATTCAATACATACCAAATTCTCATTTCACAAGCATAGGAGCTGTTAGCTGTAGGCTATCATATTACTAAAGGTTCAGTGATGCGTGTGTTCGCCTCTTACTGTAAAGGGCATCTATCATGTATGATTATTGGAGGATCCTTCTACAATTTGCCTCTTAGATTGCCCCCTCCATATAATGTCTCCCTCATGCCTCTCCAACTTGGTACAGAAAAACCATAGCCCTAGCATAAGGACATCTTCTTGTCTTTCTTTTTAACATCTTTTGTAATACTCCATATACTAAATATTGACATGTTCCCCACGTTCTGATTTTAGTTTGTCCCATGTTCTCTTCTTTGGTTCATTAATTTATCATCCAATCTACTTTCGCTATTAATACTAAACAGTAATATTATTAGTTTGTTACAATTCATTATTGTTTTAAAGTCGACATAGACATGGAGTAATGTTTTAGGGGACAAAAAGGATACATCAACATTCCAAAATAGTTTGCTCACTTATTATGGAAAATACTTTTAGCCTATAATCCACATTTTTGAAGAAATTTTGAGGTTTCGGGGCCTGGTGGCAAAAAGTGTTGAGACCTTAGGGGATATATCTCGGAGTCATATAATGCCGTTTGAAACCATATATGATCATTATATGTTGTCATAAACGTACGTGGTGGGCTAGAGTTAACGAAATCAATGCAAGTTGTGAAGGGATAAAATGACCGTTTAAGGGCATATTAGATGGTTCCACCGACCCAAATGGACACCCGGAGGGTATTAGAGACCATGATAAACATCTCGACAATTTTAATTTTCGGGCGAAAAAAGATAAAAAAATTACAAAATTGAAGGCTATAATCAAAGCTTTTTGAGGAAATTTTGAGGTTTTGGGTCCCGGTCGCGAAAACCCTTGACACCCTAAGGGTTACATCTCAGAGTCATATAATGCCGTTTGAAACCATATATGATCACTATATGTTGTCATAAACGTGCGTGGTTGGCTTGAGTTTACGAATTCGGTGCAAGTTGCGAACGGGTAAAATGACTGTTTCATAACATATTATATGGTTCCACCGACCCAATTGTACACCCGGAGACTATTAGGGCCAATGGTAAACATTTCGGCAATTTTTATTTCTGGGCGAAAAAAGGTCAAAAATTTACAAAATCAAAGGCTATAATCCACGTTTTTTGAAGAAATTTTGAGGTGTCGGGGCCTGGTAGCGAAAAGAGTTGAGACCCTAGGGGATATAGCTCGGTGTCATATAATGCCGTTTGAAACCATATATGATCACTATATGTTGTCATAAATGCCCGTGGTAGGCTTGAGTTTACGAAATCACTACAAGTTGCGAACGTGTAAAAAGACTGTTTAAGGGTATATTGGATGTTTCCACCAACCCAGTTCGACTCCCGGAGGATATTAGAGACCATAGTAAACATCTCGGCAATTTATATTTCCGGGCGAAAAAAGGTCAAAAAAATTACAAAATTGAAGACTATAATCCATGCTTTTGAGGAAATTTTGAGTGATCGGGGCCTAGTGGCAAAAATTGTTGAGACCTTAGGGGATATATCTTGGGGTCATATAATGTCGTTTGAAACCATATAAGATCATCATATGTTATCATAAACGTCCATGGTAGGCTTGAGTTTACAAAATCACTGCAAGTTGTGAACGGGTAAGATAACCGTTTAATGGCATATTGGACGGTTCCACCAGCCCAATTGGACTGCTAGAGGGTATTAGAGACCATGGTAAACATCTCGACAATTTTTATTTTCGGACGAAAAATAGTAAAAAAAAAATTACAAAATTGAAGACTATAGAAAATTTTGAGGTTTCGAGGCCCGGTATTGAAAAGAGATGAGACCCTAAGAGATGTATCTAGTGGTCAACTAATGCCGTTTAAAACCATATATGATCATTATATTTTGTCATAAACGTACGTGGTAGACTTTAGTATAAAATGACCGTTTAAGGGCATATTGGATGGTTTCACCAAACCAATTTGACTCCCAGAGGATATAAGGGACCATTGTAAACATCAAAAAGGGTAAAAAAAAAAAAAAAATTGAATGCTATAATCCATGCTTATTTAGGACATTTCGAGGCCTGATGGCAAACAACCTTGAGACCCTAACGGATACATTTCAGGGTCATATAATAACGTATGAAACCACATATGATCATTACATGTTGTCATAAACGTTCGTGGTAGGCTTGAATTTACGAAATCACTACAAATTGTGAACGGGTAAACGACCGTTAAAGGGCATATTGGATGGTTCCACCGACCCAATTGGACTCTCGGAGGCTATTAGGGACCATGTTAAACATCATGATAATTTTTATTACCGGGCGAAAAAAAGGTAAAAAATTACAAATTTGAAGGCTATAATCCACGCTTTTTAAGGAATTTTTGAGGTTTAGGGGCTTGTGGCGATAAGTCTTAAGACCCTAAGGGATACATCTCGGCGTTTGAAACCATATATGATTTTTATATGTTGTCATAAACGCATGTGTTAGGCTTAAGTTTACAAAATCAGTGCAAGTTGCGAACGGGTTAAATGACCATTTAAGAGCATATTGGATGGTTCTACAGACCCAATTTGACTCTTGGAGGGTATTACTGACCATGGTAAACATCTCGACAGTTTTTATCTTCGGGCGAAAAAAGGCCAAAAAATTACAATATTCAAGGCTAAAATCCTTGCTTTTTTAGGAAACTTTGAGGTTTCGAGGCACGGTGGCGAAAAGCCTCGAGACCCTAAGGGATATTTCTCGGGGTCATATAATTCCATTTGAAACCATATATGATCTTTATATGTTGTCATAAACATCCGTGGTAGGCTTGAGTTTACGAAATCAGTACAAGTTGTGTATGGGTAAAATGACCGTTTAAGGACATATTGTATGGTTCCACCGACCCAATTGGACTCTTGGAGGGCATTAGAGACCATGGTAAACATTATGATAATTTTTATTTGAAGGCAAAAAAGGTCAAAAAAAATTACAAAATTGAAGGTCATAATCCACACTTTTTGAGGAAACATTGAGGTTTTGGGGCACGGTGGCAAAAAGCCTTGAAACCCTAAAGGCTACATCTCGGGGTCATATAATGCCGTATGAAACCATATATCATCATTATATGTTGTCATAAACGTCCGTGTTAGGCTTGAGTTTATGAAATCACTACAAGTTGTGAACGGGTAAAATGATTGTTTAAGGGCATATTGGATGGTTCTACCGACCCAATTGTACTCTCAGAGGGTATATGGGACCATGGTAAACATCTTCGCAAATTTTAGTTTTGGGCGAAAAAAAGTTAAAAAATTATAAAATTGAAGGCTATAATCCACGCTTTTTGAGGAATTTTGAGGTTTCAGGTCCCGGTGGCCAAAATCCTTGAGACCCTAAGGGATACAACTCGGGGTCATATAATTCCGTTTGAAACAACATACGATCATTATATGTTGTCATAAACGTTCGTGGTAGGCTTGACTTTACGAAATCACTTCAAGTTGTGAACGGGTAATATGACCTTTTAAGGGCATATTGGATGGTTCCATTGACCCAACTGAAATCTTGGAGGGTATTAGGGACCATGGTAAACATCTTTGCAATTTTTATTTTCGGGCAAAAAAGGTCAAAAAATTACAAAATTGAAGGCTATAATCCACGTTTTCAAGGAAATTTTGAGGTTTTGGGGTCCGGTGGCAAAAAGTGGCAAAATTGAAGGCTATAATCCACCCCATTGTTCGAGTGCAGGCTGGGTTCAGATCATTGTTGGTTAAGGTTGGATCCGGGCGGGTTAGAGTTTCAACACTTTTCGCCACCGGGCCCTGAAACCTCAAAAATTCCTCAAAATTTTTGGATTATATAGCCTTCAATTTTTTTAATTGTCGAGATGTTTAATTAGGTGGGTGGAAACATCTAATTTGCCTTTAAATGGTCATTTTACCCGTTTTTGTACATGCCTCTTGTATTGCCTATAAGCTTTCACGGGGCCTTTACGTCATCGTATAATGGTCATATATGGGTCCACACAATATTATATGATCCCAGGATTCATCCCGTAGTGTTCCGTGAAATTCCAACACCAGCTCCCGACACCCCCTAAATCGCTCCAATTTCGTGTATTATAGTTTTAGGCGATTAATTGGTGTTTGGTTATCAGATATAAATGATTTGTTGTGATGATAGTGGAGTATATTTCATCAAATAAGAGGGCATGGGACCTAACTTTTAGTGCTGGGAATAGAGAGACAGTAAAGAAGTGGGTCGATTCCATTTTTAGAAATAGGCAATAGATAAATATGGAAAAGTGAGGCATACTAAACTGGAACGGGAGACGTAAAATCGTAAATAACTACATTGCCAAAGATAGTGGAAAACAGAAGATTATACAATGCTGGTACACATTTTCACTAAAATCTTTTCGTGCCTTGCCTTTCATTATGCTCATCAGATTTCTTTAATGTCATGATATCTTATATAAAACTTGTATAAATGAATGAGTGGACTCTACCAGCAAAGACAATACTCCGTATATGTCTGATAATATTTTCAACTGGGGCAATATCATACCTGCCAACTGGGGATGAAATATGGCACACCAAGTTTCACTCCACAATTATTAGCAACAATATAATGTCCAAGCTCATGTACCCCCAAAATAAGCGCGGTCACAAGTGCTCCAGGAAGACCATTCTTCAGCAATTCAAGCTTATCAAAACTAGATCTGAGACAGCAGATGGAAAACATAAGTCCTTAACATAGTAGTTTTGCAATTTGAGTAAGTTACAATATCTTAGGTATGCTGCCACCACAAGTTGACTGATCAATGGCCTTTAAGAACACGGGATGATCAAGTTGATGACAATAATCAACTTGATCATCCCTATGACAGATAAAATTTAAGAGGGAATATCTGAAGTCTTTCCTAACTACCTAAGATGATCAAATTTATTCAGATAATATCTGAAGTCTTTCCTAACTACCTAAAAGAAGAAAATGCAACCACCTAAGATGAACAAGTTTATTCAGATAAGATCTGAAGGGTTTGACAGAACATAATTTTTATTCAAAGTCTCAGACATGAGACAAATATCATGTAACAAACCCTATGACAGATAAATTTAAGAGGGAATATCTGAAGTCTTTCCTAACAGAATATGTCCAGAATTTTGGGTGAAACATAGAATAAGTGTAAAGACTGTAAATTAGAGATGAACGAGAGTTGAGAAAAAGGCATACAACAAGTTTGACTGCAGTTCAGGAACATTTCGAAGTAGTAAGGTAAAGAGAGTCACCAATCCAAAAGCCCCTGCTGCAAACCATTCTGGAACAGCTGCAGCAATCCGTGACAATAACCAAGGTTGGGAATGTGGCATTAGTCTGAAGATTAATAAGCAGCCATAACATCTGAAAAAGAGAGAGAGAGAGAGAGAGAGAGAGAGAGACTTATTTACCTGTTGTCTCTGGTTGCAATGTTATTCTTGGCACCACCACTGCCACAGGTTTATCATCTTCAGGATTGATAAGCATAAACAGCTTATATTGATCTCCCAATGTATCCTGCATGTGAAATAAAAGCCTTACAAATGTTCATCTTAGAATTAACAAGTGCAAACTGCAAAGACTAAAGACCAACGTACCTGCAACCTCTTTGATAGCTTTTCATAGCTTTCAGATGCTACCCCTCGTAAATTTCCTTTAAATAATACTCCACCCTAACACCCAAAAAAATAAAAAAAAAATAAAAACTTTAGGAAAAAACAGAACACAATTTCATAGCAGTTTGCTTTATTTGGGTTTATAAATTATCAGTAGAGACTATACATTTAAAAAGAAAGTATTCATATTTCTCAAAAAAAGAAAAGGGAAAGAAAAAAGGGAGTATTTATAATCAAGCTTTCATAAACTCAGAGACAGCAAGCAAGCCAACAGTTCAAAGCATCACCATTCTCAACATCAGAATTACGATCAAGAGACGGTTTCTTTAAATGTATACTAGTTAAGAGTCATAAGATCCCAAATCACCCATAAAAAGTTATCAGCAGGAAGTACAGAAGCATAAGACATGAACAGACTAGTTCTCTACACTAACTTAACTAATCACGTACCACATTGAATATAGTTCAAATTTTAAGTCCTTTATGTTTGACAAACACTTGAAATTATTTGAGACAACTTTCATTTTTTTAATTCTTGTTTGAGACAGCTAGCTGGTTTCTGTAACCCTAGGAGGGTAGGAGGGACACAGAGAGAGGAGCATATGCAATAGAGTGACACTAACAAGGCAACAGATGCTGCAGTTGTAATGACTAACCTCATATGGTTCTTGCCCCGTCACGAAAAAAGTGTCAAATCCAAATACTTGATCTCTAAGTATATCAATTGTCTCCTTTGGAATCCTAATTGTTTCATCCAGTTGTTGCGGCTGTTCATAGCATTTATAAAATTTACTCAGCAGAATGGTTAAAGGTCAGAGCCAAGGCAATATTAATAGAAAGAAAAATATTTAACAGAGCTAAAACACTAGCCTATCAGATACAACCATAATCACCTTCACACCTGGAAGAGGTGAGCCACTGGCAACTTGTAAATCATCAGGATCATCCTGCTAATATTTAACAAGAACAAATGATTGTCAGACAATTACGAGGAAGCCACCAACAGAACAGTTGTTCCAGTAAATTTCAGACAGACAGAACATCTTAACATTCTAAACTCTAAAGTTGGTAAGGAAAATAACAAGAAGCCTCCTTATAAATGTAGATCTTTCCCATAACCCTTAGTAGTAGTATATAAACATTATTAGGTACGGAACAAAATTTAATCATAATAACCAACCAGAAGTTGCTCACATCTAAAACAAATTATGTGGTTTTAATTCTACAAACAAAAAAAAAAGAAACTTTGAGTACAAATATAAATTTATCTTTTATCAGAAGGAAAATGGACAAGTGAATATGATACTTTGACCAGAGAATTAAATCAAAGTTGTAAATTTGACATTTAAAAAGCTTTAAATTAAGGATGAGTCTCCTTTACAAAGATAATTCTTTAAAAGTGTGCCTCTCTCCACAATAACAATCAAAGCCTTAATCCCAAAGATGGGGTAGAGTTTCCTTAAATGACAGAAGGAAGGTTATAAGCAGAACATAATAAAGCATATGCTAACTTCCCACACAAAACTCTGCACAATAAAACACAATTCAGCAAGAAAATATAACAAGTTTTTGTTTCCTTTTTGAAAGTTCACCAATGAAGTACATTGTAACTTTATGAGCACTGAGCAGTCTCAAAAGTAACAAACAAACACATTGAAAATATTAAAGTTATATGCCAACACATCTATCAAATAAGAACATACTTGCGTACCACCTTCACCATTGACTTCGATCTCATTGTTTTGATTGTTTTGCATAAATTTGTTGAGTAAATTTAGAGCCTCAGTGGTGGATACTTGCTCCTTCTCCTGAAAAAAAAAAAAAAAAAAAAGAAAAAGAAAAAGATCCACAGACATCTATATCAAAATGAGTGAGTCAAATGTAGAAAACTAATACATTGAAAATATTAAAAAGTTATATGCCAACATATCTATCGAATAACAACATACTTGCGAACCACCTTCACCATTGACTTTGATTTCATTGTTTTGACTGTTTTGTAAAAAGTTGTTAAGTGAATTTAGAGCCTCAGTGGTGGATACCTGCTCCTTCTCCTAAAAAATATAAGATTCACAGCATCTATATCAAAATGAGTGAGATAAGATAAAGTATAACAAAACTACATGAAAACTAATAGAGCAAATTTAAAAATTACCTTCTCAAACTTTGAATCATTCTCTGTGCTGGAATCAGCCGACCCCACACTTTCATTTCCTTCATGGTTGTCCTTTCCCTAGAAATCGTTAAATTTAACAAGAGACTAAAGCAATAAGATCCAAAATTTTAACATTAATACTATGCTTATTAACAAAAAAAGGTGTAATATAGGATCTGCGTGTGAACTTCAGCGTCAAACTAACAATCCGTCCATATCATTTAACCAAAGACCAAGTCTTATACATTATATTGATATGCCAATACAAGTTGCTCTTTCTTATTTCAGTTGAATGCAGACTAAGTAGTATGATATATGCATGTTAAATTTTGCTCGCACTGATTCCCGCTGCTGAATCCATATGTCGATAAAGCACCAACATAATATTCAACAACGCCGATGAATTCACAGTTCTAGTATTGAACTAATGGCTGTAAACCAAACTCCTTAAGCTCTACCTTACGAATAAGCATTAATTTTCACTCACCTCCCACCCTGACCCCCACTACATGACCATAAAAATTAAAGAATCATATAAAGAATTTGCAAAATTTCATTATCAAACCAACAAACTTAGTGTCATTCTCTCTGTTTCGAATCATTTAACAATATACATTCATTTGGCTTTAGTGTAATTATCACTTATCCTAAACAAGCAAATAAATGGTTAGATTGGATAAAAATATGGACATGGTTACCTCATATCTTAATTTAAAAAATGGTCCAATTAGTTCATAGATAAAAAGACCAAGATACAAGCTAATCAAGATCAACATAATCTAAACTTAATACAAACTCGACTCAATTTTTGTCAGGCTAAAACTTAGTTGAGCTAAATATTACAAGTATACTGAATAACCAAAATTAAAGAATCTTTTATTTTCTCTCCTCTTTTTAATCTACTTCCATGAATCAACTGCAAGCAATTCAAGATTCATAGTAAACTTTCGCGTTAAGCTCAATTAAATCCTTACCTAGCCAAGTAGCCAACATGAGATGATATCAACCTAAACTCGAACTAGAATTAGTTCATAATCACTCCATATATGACAAAAAGTACATGCAAACACATTCAAAGATACTATCACTGTATCACAGGCTCGTTGTCACTCCTAAATTGGCACAAAACATTAAAATAACAACGAAATTAGAAAAACACACAACTTAACTAATTTTAAGCTTCTGAATCGAAGATAACATACCTTATTATCATTGGTATCAGGTTCAATATTATCTTCACCAACTCTACAAACGAAATCAATTTTTCTTTGAAACCCTAACCTAATACCAGAAATTCAACACTCAAATCAAAAATCACAACATTCATAAGATCATACTTCGTAACAATTAAGCTGCAATTCTAGTCAAACTAAAAACAAAACAAACAAACAAAAAAGGAAGAGATACCTAGAAACAGCAACAAATCGCAATTGACAACTGCGAAATTTGCGAGGGAAATCCAAAGAAGAAGAAGCAACAATCAAAGGCTGAAAACGAAGAACAGAGCAATGAGTACACTGCGAGAGTGACGATGAATTGCAACGCAAAGCTGTTGGAATTCCCATGCTTAGCTTCAATGACGACGAATTTGAACTTCAATTTGATGTGAAATTCAGCATCATTTGGCAGCAAAAATCTGTAGTAGACGATGAAAGTGGCTGAGTGCTGGAGATTTTTTGGTTTGGACGTGTGTAAGAACTTGGAATTGCGAACAGTGTAGGAAATCTTATCTCTGAAATATCGGATACTCGAAATTGGTTCGATTGATGCGGCCCGCTTATGCAGATGTGTTCGTCTCGTAGCCAATGGGCTGCGCGTGTCATGGTCCACTGCCTCTCGGGTTTCGCAATTACGACGTATGAAAGGGTTATTTGGTTGGATCTTTTGAAATTGAAATTGACTTAAAAATTTTGGGTCTGTTCAGATCGATTGAACTAAACTAAATATTTTATGAGAGAAGAAAATTAAAAATTAAGAACTAAACTGAACTGAACTTATTTGAACTTAACTTAACTGAAAATAATCTGATGATAATAGACCCTTACTATAGTAAAACTGTAAAATGCATTTCATCTACTACTACGAGTATTGTTTGATTAGGTTTTTAAGTATGGAACCTTATACGGTTATACCAGGTGGTATCTAATTTTTCCTCGTCTCCTAAAATTTCATACCCATTTCACATTTTCACCTCTTAAGATTCACATCAATTCTATTAATAACATGTAGAAATAACTCTATCATTCTTATTAAAAAATAAATAAATAAATAATTCCAACATACTCCGTATATAGTATACACCAAACAATTTTAAATTAGTATGGGCTTTATAATCTAAATATTTTTATCATGAGATTTCATACTAATTCATTCTAATCTAACGAACTAAACAGGGTCAAACTTTAATTGTAGACTTCATGAGTTCTCC
Organism: Chenopodium formosanum; assembly: GCA_024500155.1. Taxonomy (NCBI): domain Eukaryota; kingdom Viridiplantae; phylum Streptophyta; class Magnoliopsida; order Caryophyllales; family Amaranthaceae; genus Chenopodium; species Chenopodium formosanum. The sequence goes on along the minus strand of CM044861.1, from coordinate 4,009,176 downwards.
TAGTTATCTATAGGCGGCGTTTGATATGTGGGAATGAAAAATTGGAGATTAAAGAGTGGGATAAGTTAAAGATTTTAAATTTGATAAAATTTAACTTTTAGTGTTAGTGATCGTATTATTTTTGTTATATAATACTCTATTAGTTACATTTATAAAATTTTACGAGTAGTATTTTAGTCTTAAAAAAAATCACTTACAACCTGTGCCATGTGAAACAACACCCTCTCTTTCAACCAATCAATATTGCAAATTGATTTTTACTTTCAAAAAAACAAATTCCAAAAAATCCCCATGGAAACCGTTCTCTCATACTCCGTATTTACATTAATAACTCAATTCGATTTTATGAGAAGACAAACCTAATTTATTGTATATTAACTTTATTTTAGAAGAATGAACAACTCAATTTTTTTCATAGTATTCCGTACGTACTAAATACTTAAATAGTCACTCCACTTGGGAGTTGGGACTCCATCAATTCTTAATTCTTACCTTAAAGATTAAGTATAGATTTCAAAACTTTAAAATTTAAATTTAACCCATTTTGTCATTTTAACCATTCACTCAGCCGAGTGGAAGTGAATAATTCTCAATAATAAAAAATAAAATCTTCCGGTAGAAGCGTGAGAGAAATGAGCGACTCCAATTCTTTCCCGCCCACTTTCTCCTTCTCAAGCTCTTCAACCACAACACCAGGTTAACCTACAAATAAACCCTTCTTTTCATATTCCATATTTTATGCACTGTATTTATTTATTCGTCATTCTTACTTTTGAGGATTATTATATTTTTCTTTGTTATGATGATATATTATTATTGTAAATAGGAATGGGGAAATTCACATTTTCTACAGGCGTCAATGATCGAAGCACTCAGACTGTGCGCCCCCGTCGACCCCATAATTTCCAGTATAGGCCCGTGCCCGTCTCGGCTTCGGTGCATAATACATCGTCGTACACTTTTAATCCTACGGTCTTTGGTAATACTGTCTAATTTACGAATTTTGTGTGACTCTAACTTTTATTATCATGATGTTATTGTCAAGTGATCATATTGATATTAGTTACAATATTATTAACACAATTGGCGTGTTACAAGTATATTTAACAAATTATTAGGGTAAACTTGAGCAATGAAGTAAGTTTTGTTATTTGAGGAGGTAAAGTGTATTGTTTATGTTGATTGCATTGTTTGTAGAGGTATAGTGTGCAGTATAATTTATGCTGATTGCTTTGTACGGAATTCAATTAATCTAACTATTTATAAAAAGAAAAGAAAAAAAAAAAAAAGCATTTTGCTTTGCTGTTTGTAGAAGTGACCAATATAGCCACTTGCAAAGTACAACATTAATTTGGAAAACTCAGGCCTGTTCTGATTGATTGAAATGAATTGAACTGAACTTATTGGAGCTGAAGTGAACTGAATAGAATGTTTTATGAGAGAAGGAAATTTAGAACTGAACTGAACTTAATTTATTGGAGCTGAACTGAAAGTTATCTAAAGAGAACAAGCCCTTAGACACGAGGATTTCTAAGTTATGATATAGTAAAACTTTGAAATTGTGTAGAAACATGAAACTGAACTGGCCTGGCCTGGTAGGAGTAATTTTCGAGCTAAACTCTTGAAAGTTTAATGGTTTAGTGAATTACGCACACATTTGAATCATTTGGTTTGTTTAATGAGGGTAGATAAATTATACTTGTTATGATATGTATACTTGTACGTTAAAGTACATCTATAACTGTATGAATTCTCTACATTACACTATATTATTTAGCATTAATGCATTGGGTTTGAATTATGATTTATCAAGAATGTAACATTGGGGCGACTTGTAAATTCATAGATTATGCACGTTGTACATGGTATAGTAAAAATGTGTATATATCAAACGTGTGACACTTTCAAGTTTGATAAGAGAAAATTTTGAGTCCATAGCTAGTATTTTTCCACAACATATGTTGAACTCTTCTTAATTCTTATGCAACTAACACGGATTCATTGTTTAAGCAGAGAACGGAAATGCAAACAAGAATTCCAAAGAAACCAAACATGATAATGAGATACCTGAAAATCCTAAATCTAGATTCACTGGGCTGTCAGCATTAACAGGGACAATTCCATGTTGTTTTGAGGGATCAAGCTATTATTCCCAAACCCTGGGTCCAAGCGTCTTTGCTACCAGTAAGTTATTACTCTGTTTGCTACACTTAAATACGTGATAGTGGTTGTTTAGTTGACATAAAAAGACACGGAAGCAAATTACAGGTAGTGAAAATTACTAGTAGAAAGTTGGAGTGATATTTGGCTAGCAGAATAAGATGAAATGGAGTACTATATTTACTTTTGTTCATGTGCAACTTAATTATAGTCTGTTGTATTGTATATTACCTGGCTTCTTGTTGATTTGAGTACTATGTTTACCTTGAAGAAATAGAGGAATCAATCAAAAAAGAAGGAGATGAGAAACATGTTCAAAACTCGTCTGCATCACAGATCATGGTGTCTCGACTTCTGAAGCGCATACCTCAGAGTCCACATTTCTGGCCCTTAAGGGGCTACTCAGAGGCAGCTAAACAAAGCTTGATCGATGCATGGGATCGAATATATGGAGAAACGGTTGATCAAATCCTAAGCATGCAAGTCAATGGATTTTGGATTGATGCCAAGAGGCTTTGGGAGACCATACAAGAACTACAAACGATGGGTTATAATGTCATACCACTAAGAAGAAGATTGGTTGAGCTCTCAGATGTTTTAAAAAATAAAACAAGGCATAGGATTGAGAAAGGTAGACTGAAAAGCAAGGCTGAGCAACACATGATGAAAAAAAACAAGTTGGAGTTTGAAATTGTAAAGCTGAAAGCTAAGGCTGAGGCAGAGAAAGCGAGCTTTGAGGATGTCATGGCTAAAGTGGCTAAGATGGATGATGAAATGCCAAGCTTCAATGCTTCCTTCAGTGTGTTAGCCATTAAGCCGCTTTAATCTCACTACAGGAATTTAATGGGCTGTACATGCTGAGGTTTTCGATTTAGATGTTCTTCTTTTTGGTGTATTCAGAATAGCATGTGAATCAACCGTATCTGAATTTCAATTGTTTTGCAGCCAGTGAACTTTAGGAGATCGAGGTTGAATGTTGCTTAACAACATGAGACATTTTATGATAACTTCTTTTGAAATCTTGTGTGTTTCTGGGTTGAAATTGAATGAATAACTTGCATTGGTTGCTACTACACTTCCTTTTTAAAGCACTACCATAAACTTTAGAGGATGATGGATGGACTCTACACTGAAATCTTTGGTTTGATACCAAAAAATTTACATCAATTTCTTGATCTAATGTTCATACAGTTGCTCTCAGCCTGAGAGAACTTTCTGTATACTTCTTACTCCGTAATATTCAAGTACTTTGCTCGATCAAATGTTCATACAGTTGCTCTAATATAAGCCTGATAGTACTCTAATTGTTTCCTTAACATGCATGTTTTAGTTCAATTTCTACTATTAATAAGCAGACAGAGTTGCTTGAGCTCACAGATGTTTTACCAAGACTAGGAGAGGCCGAAGAACAGCAGGTTAAAGCTTAAGTTTGTGTATCTGAAATATAACAATGAGTTACAATAAGGCATATTATGAGTACGCGACAGTTTAAGTAGTCAAGATGCAAAATGTCGAAAATGATGCCCAATTTGGTGATGTAACTATTCTTAAACTCTAATTTCAGTGCAGAATTTGAAGGGTCTATAGATTGGATTTGCCTTTTTTTGTATCAGGGTGTATGTTATGTCTTTTGGGTTCAAACAGATCGGTTTCAAGGTATACTAGTAGGCCACCATAGAATGTTCATGAAGTCCAAAATAGCTACTTCCTCAACATTGTATACTACAAGACAGTGAATTTCAACCCAACAATATATAACAAATAACATGGTGTGTCCACTGTCTAGTGTTCTTCATTTGGATATGAATGCACGTGAATTAACCATTGATCAGGATAATGGTCTAATTGTCTAATGGATGTTGGGGCATCCGCGCCCTTTATTTATTGATGAGGACATTATAATGCCATAAGTTTCCTGAAATGGTCACAAGATTTTGTAGGAATTTGCCTGGTGTTGGGACAACGGTGTACCATGGTGTTACAGAGGTGGATGCCGGGTCATTTTGGCAGCAAAAAACTTCTATGATGCTAGAAGTGTCACGGCAACTGCGTGTAAGTTGTCATAGGTTACTGTCTAGTCAGAGATTGCCGATGGGCTTTCGGATGGACCAAGAGCATTGCTGTTTGGAGATTAACTGCTATACAAAAAAGCTGATTTCTTCAGTATTCAATATGATAATTTACTATAGGAAACAAAATTTACCCCTTGTCACAAATACGGAGTATGAACTAAGCAAATCAGTAAAGACTTTAGGATACGGGGTTATATCATTACTCTTTGTAGCTCGATCTCTTTAAGCATACGGGATTATTTATTGTATTGTTGATCACTGCACATAATTACGTTAAAAATTTCCCTAGACACACACGTATGTTTTTTCCCACAAGATACAGGACCCAGTTGCTGGCATGTCTTGCGGGATCACAGTTGCCTGAAATTAAAGACGGCCAAAATAGTTGTATTTTGGGTTGAAAGCAACACAACAGTAGAAATAAAACTGTAGACGCATGCCATGGTTTGCGGGTGCAACGCAAGTGGACGCATGCAAAGTTGTGAAAAACTCTGTAACTCTGTTGCAACTTCCACATCAATTAAGGAAAAATAATTTGATTGCATATACTTTATAATCTAATGATTTAACACAACTCATGTACTGTAATTGATTCAACAACACACACTTTGACTTCTTGTGGTTAGAAATTGATCAAAAACGAGTATGTTATTGGTTTAGGCAAAGCGAGTTTGTCAATCGTATCGATGAATCATATCCAAACCTTACACACCCCATATGAGTAGATTGTTTTGTCAAAGAGTCTTATGCACTCTTTCTGTTCTCTATTAACCACGAGTTGCGAACGTATAATCTCATACACAGTCCCTTGTCACATACTGATATTAATACATGTTTGTCAACTTTTCTCTTCATTTTCTATTTTAATAAGCAGATATAGATATTGATGATATAGTCAAGCGACACTGCAACAGTTAACAATGAAAAGAAAATTTTCCTATATAGCCAAATGTTAAACATGAGAGGACCATTATAGCCATGCAATTACCAACATCCAAAATGACCCAACATTAAATCATATATGTACCTTAAGATTTTTTTGGCAAACATCATTTTGGAAAAATTACAATTCCAGCTGATAATTAAACAGAGCTACAGCTAGGCTTCGCCACAACATACTACTATTAGCATTCACCCACAAAACAAAATTAATACTACTGATTACACTTCATATTCTTTTTCTTTGATCGATCAAAGTATCAAACCAGCATTCTATCGAGCAACACTTCAGTGTACTGCTGGTGCTGCTGGAGGTGGCTTACACTGGTAGCATTTAGCGAAAAGACCAAAAGTATTAACTTGTCTGATGAAGTTTACCATGCTTGCCCACCCTCCAAACCCGAAACCCACAACTAATACCCACATCACTATGAATGCGTTGAACACATAGATTACTGTCCAGCTTGGGAAGAAGAAAGGAAGCTTCTCTGCAGCATTCTGCATTTTTCAATATAAGACAGATTGCAATTAATTTTTGTAACTTCTGCTGTAGATATTTTATATCACTCAGGCTTAAAAGTGTTATATTCAGCTATTTCATAACACAAATTTCTATGCTTTTCAGCTGCCAAGGGACACAAATGCATAGGGTGCATGAAGGGTCTGAGTAGCATACTACTCAAAATGAACATAAAGGTTTCGAGTTTTGACAGAGACAATTGAGAAGTTCCATATTAAGTGACTAACAATTAGCCATTCTACCTCACTTTTTCATCTACGCATTAACAGGATCGTTTAAAGTTCTGCATGTTATTTTGCTTTATCATGAAACATAGGGACACTTATTAACTAAGTTTTCAAAGCTTTCACCAAAGAAACCATTGTGATCTAAATCTAACAAAACCATAAGGATAAGCTTTCAAATTTTAGGTCACTGACAATAGTGACAAGTACACATGCAAGAGGGTCAAAAAGGAGGGAAATCTAGTTAGGGTCCTCAATAAAATCTGAGTTAGGTATTATTTTCCCTGACTTTAATCTTGAACTAAATTTGACCCACAATAATTTCATATATCATACATGTGTCATGTCAAAATAAAATAAAAATCCAGCCTTTTAACTTAGCTAAGGTGATCTAGGAGTAATAATAAAGCCAAATATAAAAAGAACAAAATACAATTATTAGCCAAACAAAAAAAAATTATAATTAATAATGCAGAAATGAGCAAATGAGAGATGGGTCCAGAAGAGTACCTTACGGGCCTGGGCCGATCTGTAGGTGAGCATGTGGGCCAAAGTTGGTATGATATAAACAGTAAAGCTGACTAAGAAGGCCCCCACAGTAGAGTTGATGGGCCCAAAGAAAGGAAAGATAATTGCTAAGAACCATATTGGTATCACCACTGGTAATCTAGCCACTGCCCTTAAACATAGGCTCTTTGTATCATGCACCCCCACCACTTTTTCCCACACAAAGTACAGAGGTGTGCATGCAAATCCAAATGTTATAAACTGTCCATGCCCCAAAAGATAAAGTTAGAAAGATATTTTCGATCCTTAAAATCATTCACACGATTTCGTTACATAAGATCAGATCGTTTGCTTTTCATGTATACTTTTTCGGTTTGGAAGTATTAGATAGTGTAGCCTAAACTAGTAATGTAACAACTGAGTTTGGACGGAAAGGATTCTTTGAATGTCAAATGTTGCGTGTTGAATTGAAAAACAATATGGATTGTGTGGGACAAGTCACATTGTAAATGATTTAGCAATAATGTTATAATTTTTTTTGTTAATATGCAGTCGTACGATTCAAAAAAGGTCTAAGGCAAGGGTGCGAGTTAAACCTGGTGAATGAGCATGAGGATGACAGCAGCATCACGGAAGCCATTACGAGGAAGGAGGGAGAAAGCATTGGCATGGTTGAGGAGTTCATCACCAAAGGCCCAGTAGACAGCAGCAGCAGAAGGAAGTGTAAGGGTGAAAACATAAAGAGTTGCAATTAGATAAATGTACTTGAACTTCTGTGGCTTCCACATAGCATGCATGATTTCCCTGGTAACAGTCATTTTTTTTATCAGTAAGGCATAAGGTCCCACAATAGGATTTCATGGATAAATTCATTCTTGAGTACAAATTATGCCAATTATTACAAGTATGCAATTGACAGTATGGTCAACCATCATATCTTATGGAGTATGGACCAAAGCATGAAGCACAACTGCACAAGTATCATCATGGTTTAATTCTTTTCAGAAAATAGAAAACAATTGCCTCATTCTATTTTGGATTTATTACTTTACTATAAAGAGAGTTGGTAAGAAGAAAACAAAATCTTCACACTTACTACTAATATCACAGCTAATTGGCCTCATATCAAGATGTACTACCAGCAAATTTCAACATTTCTTTTGGACCAAACTTTTACAAAGAAATTGTTTACAAATCATGGAACAATTTATTTTTAAAAAAAACAGCTATATGATATTTGAATGATAAAAAAAATACCGCCAAAAGATTAAAACTTTACATATGGTCCCCTGGTTGTTCCTTAATAGCACAGTGACAGAACGACGATCACGTTTCAAATCCATTCATTACCTTAGAACTAGAATTACATAGGATGCTAATACTAGGATTGAAGACACCCAAATGGTGAAATCAAAACAAGTGATTTGGCCAGAAGATCTATTGGGTCATTTAAACAAAGATGGAACTAGGGGCCACACTTTTATGCGCATGAATCCTTAATGTGCCAATTACATAAACAATGGTAAGAAAAAAGGAGAATAAGTGGTTCCCCACAGTTATTGGATTATTTCAGCTAATAGTTTATCAATGCTCAATCTAAAACAAATGAAAAGTCAAATTTTATATCCACAAAAAGAAAAAAGCATACATAAGAAAAGCTTAAACTTTTTTAAAAGTTTCCAATGAAATAATGAACCTATAAATAAACATGAGATGTTTATTCTAATAGCCCTAAACTAGCATTTATTTTATGCACATTACTGCAGAAAGTGACACGATTTGGTCTTTTGTTAGGTAAAAAGCCAATAACCAAGAAGAATTGAAATTAGCCAAAAATAAGTGATTAAGAAATCAACCAAGATTAGGACAATGATCCTTTGCTTAAATATATAAAACTAAAATCCCAATAAATAAACAAATGCATGTATACCAACATAATGATGTTTGTCTACCATAAAATCCTTGAAATAGGGAAACAAAAGCTGCAAGAAGAAAGTGATAAATATTGAGATTAAGGTAGAGTGAAGAGAGTAAAGGATTTGCACTTACACAGTTACAGCATGTCCACCAAAAGTGTAGAGGATATTAGTTGCTCCTGTGAAATAGAGCACCAACTTTTTTGGACCAGAGTGGATCACACCTGGGACCTGTAATATTGTTTTTCCACATGAAACTTTCAAATTCTAACTTTTACTCCCATAAAGAAATCAATTTAATCCTCCATAACAGACAAAAAATAACGGGATTTAGGGAAGATGGGGGGAGAGGGTGATGGCTAATGCAAAATGGGAAAATGATGGTTTTGGCGATTGGCATGGCACTTGAGTTTGCATTTTGCAAATTGTCCCGATACCTCATAAATAAGTATGTCACATGATTGTTTTCGAATATATAATTGTTGGGCGATCCTCATACTCTCAAATACTCAATTATGTTAAGAGTGTAATGTTAAATCAATTACAAACCATTATTATTTTAGAAGATGTGAATGATGTTTCCGGACATCCTAAAGAATGGATATGTGACTATTGATGCACTATTATTTCTTCATGAGCATTATCTAAAATAATACTTGACATGGAAGATGTTTTGTTAACCAAATGATATCCAAAAAAACAGTATAGATTTAAGTAGTAAACACTCCAATTAGTCCAATAGTGCAAATTGGATATGCACCTAACATTGCTTGCTTTTATTATAGGGAAAATCCGAGAAGATCCTTTAAAACAATGTATTAGGACATAAGTGTCAAACTGTGCACAGTACAAGTGATTTAAAGTTGGTATTATAGATTTCTGTTTAGCGGCTTGAAAAGTTTTGCATTCTGTCATATTTTGGACTATTGGTATCCCCTTTTATATTAGTTTAACTAATTTTTTGGCCTATGCAAAGCATATGGTAAAATTGATTTAAAAAATCTAAGTATAGATAATTAGATAACTTAAATCCACTAATTCCCCTAACTTGTAAGGCTTCATCTTATCCTAAACCCTAAACCCTAAACCCTAAAAATAAAAGAGAAGGAGATAGAAGGTGAAATTATTACCTGGCCATGAACAAGGGCAGCGATGGTCAAATACCAAGCGGTATAAGTGGTCATTCCAAGGCCAAGAAATGACCAAATTCTATAATTGTGAAAGGAAGGAATAAACACAGTTGTGGCACAACATGCCCCAAATATGTATGTCCATGTCCTTTTGTCCAAATGATCATTTATGTAGTATATGTTACTGCAATCAAATAAACAAAATAATTTATTATAACGTACAATTGAACACACACCATAACTTTTGGCATTAATTTGTAAGGAATAATTGGGAGCAATTATTGAAATTTAACCTTGCACAAGCTATTAGCTGAATCACAGATCCAAAGAGTAAGAATGTGCAATTGAAACCCAATCCAATTCCCTTCCAAAATGGCCCTAGCAAGCCATCTAAGACCTCAAACCACTGCAAACCAAAAAGTATTAGAATCAGAACATGAAGAAAAAGAATTTACAACATAAGATAGTGGTGCGGGAACTTTTAATTACGACAGAATCTTGCACGAGATGGTTTCACATTTGACTTATTACTTTTAACGTTTCACGATGTGAAAATGTAAATGAATTCACCCAAGACTTATTTCACAGTTAAGATTTTTAGGGTTACCTTTTGGTTATAAATTCCTTTATTACACATATATGTTAAATGTGAGCATAAAGTGAATTATACACAAAAAGTGATGAGTGAATAGTAAGACTATCATTAACTTCTTATATGAAAAACAGCTTTTGAAACTCAGGCAAAAATTTCTATGATGAATATTAGGTCTCAGTCAAAAAAGTAAACTACTCACCTAAAACAGGAATTTAAGTATTTAACATATGAATAAATATTAAGCCTAAAAGTTTAGAAAATCAAAAGATGGAACATTGACATATCTTTAAAAACAAGTGAGAGTGAGAATAAGAATAATAAGATGAGATACTTTAAAATGGTGAAAAATTATTATATTAAGAGGGTAAAACCTCTAATTAGATCTTGAATTCATGAAAAAATATGGTCAAACTATTCATTAAACAATCATTAGAAACTATGCATGGGATGTTTTTAGCATTATTATCTTGGTCAGAATTTTGTACACCAACAAAGCTTGAACTTGAATATATGATTTGCCATGATCATGGTCCCACGATTCTGTGCAATTAGGTAGTAGACAGAAAAAAACAGGGGGGAACTTAGAAAAAACCAGGGAAATTTTCTGTTAACAACAAAAAAAATCCCTTCTACAGTGCTACCAACAAAGACTTTGTACTATTTTTTTTGCTAGCGATAGAAATAAACCTAGAAATCGTACTTTGTACAACACTCTCAAAAACTAGACTCTTTTTCAACATAGCACCAAGGACTAGAATTTTTAATCCAATTCCGGGGTAACAAGTAAGTTTTGTACTAAGAAAACCCGAGATCAAATTGCTTTTTATTTCAATTACAAGGATCAACTAAGAGTTTCTCGACTATAAGATGTAAAACATTCCCAAACACGGGTAATATAATAAATTTTATAACATTAGAAAAAAAAAATACTAGTAGTAAAATTTAGTAAGAAATGAAAATTGAAAAATAAACCTGAATGACATGGTTCTTGAAGCTGGCACCTTCTTTCTCTCTTCTACTACGGTACTCAACATAAAGCACACTGATAAGATAAGCCGTCCAACTTCCTAGCAAACCATAAAACACTTGGAGTATCAACCCTGATAACATTCCCATTTGTGAGAATGAATATGGCAATGTCAACAGCACTTGAGCCACCTGCAAAAATTATTTGCTATTCTATCAATAAAAACATTGATATAGGGATGTCAATGGATCGAGTTCAGACCTGAGCGCCAGGCTAGGCCACATCTAACAGAATCCTCCATAACACTCCATGCTACTCACATTCACATACATGTACAGTAGTACACCATAGTTCACAAAATCAAATCTTAAATGTTTCATACTTTATTGTATATTTATGTTTGTTCTTTAAAGATTAAGTTATTTCGGTTGGTTGATTTCAGCATTTTGTTATTTCTTTATCAGTGAAAGAAATGCTACAATATTTTTTACTACATGTCTCGTATTTTTCTCCCCATTTCAAACAATAAAAAAAATAATTACACACTAGAATTAGTTCTATTATAAATTCAATCCCAATTCAAAAAAAAATAAAAAATTAAAAAAAAAATAATTAAATTAGTTATAAATTCAAATCCAATTTGTTTAAAAAAAAAAAAAAATTCAAATCCAATTCCAAACGTTTTTCTATTATTACTCCGTATCAAATATGAAAAAAACGAAAATGATTTAAGCACTCCAAAAATTAAATTAATCGCACTCCACTCCATAAGAGCGGCTCTATAAATCGCTCTCTTACGGAGAGGAGTGCAGTTATAAATTACTCGTATACGAGTACACGTACACACGACACCTAAAGTAAATAGAAATAGAAAATAGGTACCTGATTGGAAGCACAACTAAACCAAGCATCATAAACAGAACCACCATGCCACAAAAAATTCTTAAAACTGAATTTTTGATTTTCTTCATCAATTTCACCTCCAACATTTTCTCTCTCCTCAACACCACCTCCATCAACAACATCATCTGTCTGATTCACCATTGCTGCTGCTTCCACTTGCTTCACCACCTCTGCCATTTTCACTCAATCACTCCTCAAAACTGAACTGTTTCTTTTTTTAAAACCTTGGGTTCCTTAAATAAAACAGAGTTTGTTCCAGAAATCCTTAAAAAGTACCCAGAAATTCAGAATTCCAGTTACACAAACAGACAACAAATCTCACGAGTTTTTTTTTTCCCCTTAAAAAAAAGGGTTTGAACACGAGAAAATGAGGGAATTTTGTTTGAGAAGATATATAGATATGAAAATACGGAGTAAAATAAAATAAAATAATTAATAATAGAGGGTACAACTACCCAACAATTATTCCCAAAGAGATTAAATGCCTTGCTTTAAAAATGTTGTTTGAAAGAAGAAAAAGAAAATGACATGAAATAATGAAGAAGAATTATGGGGTATGAATGAATAATTTCTGGGTTTTAGTAGGGGAGAGAAAGAGACAAGATGAAGTGGACAAATTATCTGATTTTATGAAAATAAAAGGAAATAAATACTTGTAATTTATATGTTGAGAAGTATTTCTATAATTGAAAGATATTGGGGGGTTTGATTAGCTGGACAGGAGAAGAATGAATTAAGAAGTTGGGGAAATTGTATAATCTTTTTCAGGGGTTTTAATTCTGAGTCACTGTCTATGTCTGAGATAGAGTGAAAGAAAGCGGCTTCAGCAGAAGACGAGGGAGAAAGAGTTGATGCCTTTTTTATTTTTGGGCTTGATGTACGGAATTTAAATAAAATGATCGCACTGGATCGAGACCTCTTGGACTTGTTTACCATTTTTACGTACTACGTATTTGATTTAGGTCTGTTCTTATTTACTTAAATTCAGTTCAGTTCAGTTCAGCTCCAATTAATTCAATTCAGCTCTTAATTTTCTTCTCTCATAAAATATTTATTTCAACACTTAATTCAGTTCAGCTCCAATCAGCTCAGTTTAGTCCAACTTATTTCAATAAATGTGAACAAGTCCTTAATCAGAACTTATTTTTTCTTATATGATTTGATAATTTGGTTTAATTAAACTTTAAACTTAGGGTATGTTATCTTCAGCTTAATTTCAATTCAGTTTCTAATTTTCCTATCTCATAAACAACTCATTTCAGCTCTATTCAGTTCAGCTCCATTCAGTTTAGCTCAGCTCAATAAATCATAACAGACCCTTATGCATAATTTTTAATATTTTCTTTTAATTGAAACTCTTTTTTTTTTTTTAATGTTGCAAAATACGGAGTAATCAAATACTTCCTCCCTTCCAAAATGAATATCTCAATTTGACCAACTCATTCGTTAATGCAAAACTTGAATAATAATGCCGTTTCACGAGGTTTATGTCATGTTTATAATGTTGATATTATAATAAACATGCATGACATAAACCTCATGATAACATGACATAAACCTCGTGATTAGTTGGTTATTATTGATTACTTCGTAAAATAATGTTGATATTCAAAAGATATAATTAAAATGATTCTAACAAATACTTACGCAATTATATTTAAAAAATTTATATACGAAATATAAACAGAGATCAATATAATGTATATAAATAGTGTAAAAGTTAAATTAAGATAATTAATTTTGAAACAAAAGGAAATACTGTAACATTTTACTTGGCCAACGACTCTCTATTCTTTTATTCAATCACACAAGTTTCATTTTTATTTGTGTATATCAGTATATCTATGTCATCTCATTAAGAAATGTGTACCCCCACGTTACGATTAAAAACTATTACAATATCAGAGAAAGCATGTAACACATATATAACGTGGGCTTAACCGTTTATAGAATGAGTGTAACTGTGTAAGTATTGTGAGTACATTAAAGTTCTTTTTTTTTCCCCCAAAAAAATAAGGAAAATTATATATCTAGCCATTAAGTCGCTTAAAGTTTCCTAAAAGGAAGTAAAATGAAGACATATTAAAGCAAATCGATCAAACAATAACATTTTAATACCAATGAATCGGTGATTTTGTTACCAATTCTTATAATTGTAGCATATATATATTGTATCCATTTTAAAACTATACTAATGTAGAAATTGTTGATAAAAGCACGCATAAACAATTGGTATTATTTTTTTTGTTAATGTTACATTCGTACGTACTTGTAATACTTACACAATTAATGTGTAAAAATAATTACGTAGACTAATATGGAGTACTATTTGATTTCTAATAAAAGCATTTATTGATTGATTGTTGTTTACATCTTCAAAGAAATCATTTTTTAAAAGTTTGATATGTTTAAGATAGAACTTTAAGAGCAAAACCTATTTTATTGCCTTTTGATTTAGGGCCTTTGTTTGGTTCATTTGAACTTCTCTTATAATGTATATTTACAAACAATGCGTCTTGTGTGCAGCTGGTCATACCATGTGGCCTCTTATAAAAGAACAAAATAACCTCTATAACATTGACTGAGTGACCCCTACAATACTAACCGAATAACCCTTATAACACTAACCTAGTACAGAATAACCCATATAACACTAATGACGAAATAACCTTTCATAACATTGACTGATTTACCCCTTTAACAATAACGATGTAACCCAACCACATACTCCTGTGACAATAGTAAAAAGTGGGAGTTGGGCTTGGCAGGGCAGGGGGCTGACAATAGCCTCCAATGGATGGCGGCATGGCATGGCATGGCCTGTAAGTTTAAAAAAAAAAGGTCTACTACTGATCCTACATTAACAACTGGCTAGTGTCTACTACAAAAGTCTACTACTTCACCCTTAGCTGAGTAAATTAAAGTGTTCTGTAATGTACTGTAATGTCTTGGTATTTAAGTTGTTGCTGCTTTAACTTCATTACTCTTTCTACCTTTTTCATTCTCTAACTACATTATTTCTTCAATGTCCACTCCTTTAATTAATTCTTTTACCTGTCCGTATTTATTTTACCCTTCCCCATTTTTACCATAGCCAACCTGCACTACTACTACTACTACTTGTCTACTCCATTTTTTCCTACTTGTATTATTTAATTATGCTACTCTTTTTTTTTTTAACTCTTTTATTTTAAAATTTGCATTTAACAAACAAATTTAAAATTAGCTTAGAGAAAGTTCAAGGATTACACAATCATGTCTCTTATACGCTCTTTCAAGATCTTGTTTTACCTCGTATCTAATTTAAATTTATATAAGTCATGATAAAACTGGCCTGGACTTGGTAAATTAAGTACAGTAAAGCTTAGAGTTGTGAATATATCGACTTGATAATATATAGATTTCCCAACATTTACACGGCTTTTGACTACAAAAATACGAGTGACAAAAATACAAAGAAGTTCTTTCTAAAAGGGAGAGGAGAACAAATAAGTTTAGGAAGAGTATCGTGTTCCACTCTAAATAAATTGTTTCCTACATGCAAATAAAAGCACAACTAAACCACGAGTCATCATTTATGGAGATTCACTATGAGTACTTGCCAATATTCTGTCAATTTCAGCTATATAAATAATAATCATCATCTTTTTTTTCATTTAACTAGAAGTTGTGGGTTATTATTCATTGCTTTATTCTCTTTTTTAACATCACTTTAGCAAGACCATATCTTTGTTTACCCCCCTTGCCTCTTTGACTCTCTAAATCTCTAACAAATTTCACTTGGATAAGATGTTAGTTGATTAATTATGATCGCCACTATTTTGGTGCGTGGGAAGCAATTAAAAAATGAAATCTTATTTCATCGTCGCTTTGTTTTACATTTACAAATCAAACATGTATGGTTTGGTAAAATTGGTACATACGGTATAAGTGTAACACCTATAAAATTTTACGGAGTACTCTCTTGAGGCAAGGGCTGGTTGATAGTTTAACATGGATATGTTCAATTAAAGCGTATGTAGCTTGATAAACTTACAAAATAAACATTAAAAATAAACCCTAAAATAACAATATAGAATCACCATTCAAAATAGAAAAAGATAGTCAAATTTTGCCATAAAATATGGTTAAGTACATACCGCCTTATACAAGATTTTGGATAATCAATCTGCGATAAGATTTGAGTTTAGATTCTTTCTTGTAATGATTTATTATAGGTTTCTTAAATTATCCCTTAAAATAGAAAAATTAAAAGAAAAAAATATAAGGAATTGAGGGGTATATGCCTGTAAAAAAATGAGATATGACCCAAGGTTGTAGTGCGTAGCATGAAATGATAAAGGTATTCTCATAGTGACTGAGCATCACTGCTTTTTCCCAAAGGAATATCAACTTTGCCATCAATCAATTAATATGAGTTTAGCTTTGGTGTTTAGTGGAAGATGTAATGATTAGTAGTAAGTACTGATGATTTATAACAAAGAGTTATATTTTTTAATTAGGTTCCCATAAATTAGTTTTAATTTGATTTATAGAGGGATTATTCCTGTCAATTTTAGAATTTGGAAATAGCCATTATCCCAACTTCTTGCATGTCCCTACAAGTAGGTTTAATCAAGAATAATTTGCCTAGTATACTACGGAGTATCTATCTATCTATCACACCTAACATATCTACAAGATTACGCTTACTAAATACTCCTATTACTTTGAATTTCCTTTATGTCTATGTTGATCGCCTAATTCTAGATAAGATGATGATAAGGAATCACCCCATAATGTGAGTCTTGAGGGCAAGAATTCAATAATTAAAATAGTTTAACGAGTATCTATTGTAAGACATTAAAAGTTATTTCAAAGTTGATTTGCACTCTTTTATATTGTCGATCTTAGTTTAAAATTCATCAGATGTATGTGGTAGAAACAATATTGCTCAAAACACGATGCCTAAACTTATTTAAGATGCATTTTTCACTTAAGTTTTGTGGCAGATGTACTTGTATCGACAATATACTAAATATTATATTTACCTCTCTCCTAAAAACCCATTTTTACCTCTCTAATGCACTATCTCAACCTATAAAAGTCGTCTTTAAAAAACACCATAAAGTATATACAAGTATATTATTTGACATTTTTTACAGAGTAGCTTTTGTTCAAAACTCTAAAAGCTACTTTAAACTAAGACATAGTGTAAAGTAAACATGCTTGAATATTAACTAGCTTTATGTACAACACTAATACTGTTTTTAGTAAGGATATACGAGTATACATTATATTTACATGTTTTCACTTATTTTAGTCTAAATTTTAGCTATGAAGTGAACTTGGTAAACTTTATTTCTTTTTCGGAATTGGAATTGTCTAAACTATTTTGCTGAATTTATCTCATTCGAACCTATTATATTGTTCGAGCTTAATTATTTTTCTAATATCCAAAAATATATTTATATTTTATTGTCGTACATATGTCTACGTACAATCTTCATAGTTACCTTTGGTGTATGGATAAATTAATAATGTCTAGAGTTTAAGGACAATCCTCTTCGTTGCTAGAATTAACCATTAGGTAAATATATGAATGGCAATGATGCTTGGCGTGATTAGTTAGCCATTAGATCGATTTTGCCTTTTAATACTTGTTTTCATTATGATTTTAGATTAAACAAAAAGTGTTGCTTTAATTCTATTTATCTATCTTATGTAGAATTTAATGATTATCATGTTAAAATAATAATAATAAAATAGTTATGAAAAATTATAAAATAAGATAGAACAATGAATGGCCACCAAACAGCACAAGCACGGCAAAATTGATGATGTGGGGAATTTAATTAATGAAATACTATAATGCAGGCAATTCTCATTCATATCTCATACGAAGGGACCATTTTTAATGATTAGAAAAAGAAATAGAAAACAAAAAGCACTTTTAAAGGACCCTATTTTACTACTAATATAATCTCTTCTTAAATCAATGAGATTAGTGCATGCTGATTGAAGCACCATCTTCTAATAGGCTATTATCTTCTTTTTCCGTTAGAATTTAGAGGAATGATTGGCTTCTTAATGTACACAATATTTCTTTGAAATGATACCACTATATAATATAATTATACTATATGCTTATAAGAGCAATTACTTCTTTTCTTACTTTATATTGGATGGGTTTATGAAATGGACCAAATGGTAAAAGATTGTCTTTAGATGCACAAGAATATAGTTGTAGATATCAAGTCTCAACTACAACCACTACATATGATTTGCCGACTTTAGCCTAATTTAGCACAAAAACTTTGCCTTGTTCTTATTTCTTTCTCGTATGAGATATATATACTTTAAAAACTCAATTTATGTGAGTAGACATGACAATAAAGTGAAATAAGCTCCCTTTGTTTCCAGATCATAGATTTCTTATTTCGGAGCATGCCGTTTTCAAGATCTAGCACAATGATAGATTAACAAGTCGTGATTGCTGTCTCATTTTAATACATGGTGCTTTTTTAATTTTAGGTGGACGTTATCACAACACTCTCACTGTACTCTATCCTTATTAACGATTCAATCTTGGAACGTGAGAAACTAACGATTCTGCACGTACTATATTACTTTTGCCAATTGATCTACCCTTAAATTTCTAGAGTTCGAGAGTATAAAAGTATTAGTAGGCGAAAACAAATAGACAATAATGTTTTAAAGATCCCTAATTCCCTATAGTAGAATATACCAAACTTGTCAAAAGATCTAAAAAATCTTGATCATGCACTTCCTAAGCAATTGGCAAACCATAATGCGCCAAGAAAACCAATGAATTGACGGGAAAATGTAGAAGAAACCCTTAGTTATTTCAATGATATGATTTGAACAAGAGTGGGGACTAGCTCGCTCTAGCTAAGGACGTTAGTAGCTAGGCTTTACAAATTGCTGCTGCTGGCTTTGTTGTTACGCTGATAAGATTAGGCATTTCAGGCCCATATCACATGAACCATTATATCAATCTCATTAGTCCAATCAAATACATGACCGTTTAGTTACCCTTCGTCTCTCAAAGTTTGCCATTAGATTTTTTATGTGTTACGGTATATCCATTTTAAATTACTATAGTAGCATACGGAGTAAGGGCCTGTCATATTTACTGAACTGAGCTGAACTGAACTGAACTGAACTGATTGAATTAAGCTGAAATGAATATTTTATGTGAGAGGGAAATTAAGAGCTGAACTGAACTGAACTGAACTGATTGGAACTGAACTGAACTGATTGGAGCTGAACTGAACTGAACTGAAATTAAGTAAATGTGAACAGGCCCTAAGTTGTTACTCTGCGCAAAGTACTATAATTGTCACAATGACTTACAAGTAAACAATTGAGAACGGAGGGGTATTATGAGTATTACCGGTTTGTACTATTTCAGCCTTCATAAAATAGCCATTTAAGAACTTTAGTCTCATTACAAAGGTAGTTGAAATTGAATGGGGTAGTTAGCAATTAATTGACTACCTTGATAGCGGCTAATATATTGGAATTTCAGAATAAATTATGCGAAAAAAATTGCATGGTCGAAGAAGTATGAACTGACCAAATTTAGGCAAAGAAGATTTTGTTTGGATTCATGAAGTATGATATAACTAAACGTGTGGACCCTTTAGTAACGATTTAATGACTTCTGTACCAAACCTTTTTGAACTACTAGTACTTCGTATAATCATAATCAGTCTACACATACTCTAATACTTTATTCTTTTTTTAAACACTATTTTGATCATCATTGATTTATAACAAGTACATAATACATACAAATATGAAGTTAAAAAAAAAAAAAAAAAACTACATATGAAGTTTATGTTAAATCTTATTATGTGTGAATATTTAAATATTTTACCTATTAATGACAAGTGTGCACAACTAAAATTAAATTAAAAAGTATATAATTTAACTTAATCCAAAATAAAGAGTACAAATTATAATAACATTAGTATTGTATGTAGGTATATGTCATTTCTTTGATAACAATACAATAATATAGGTATACCTTTTCAGTCAATTTTTTTTGTTCTTATTTAAGGGTCTGTTCTCATTGACTGAACTCAGCTGAACTGAACTGAACTGAAATGAATATTTTATAAGAGAAGGAAATTAGGAGCTGAACTGAACTGAATTTCAACGTAAGAGAACAGACCCTAAATATATATGGCTATGATTAGTCAAATTAAAAGTAATTTCTCAATTAAATACAAGAAAAAACATTATAATTGAGATTTTATTAGTTTCAATCCATTGTAATGTATATTTATAATATTATTGTTTCATAAGCAAAGAAAGATTATATTTTATGGGTCACAACTAGATTGATGACAAAACTAATTTATACTCGATTATTCAACTTTTTTTTTTTTACAAGATAACCTGGTTTAAAAAAACGTATCTAAGCTTATCCATTTACGATTTAAAAATACATTTAAATCATGATTTATTTATTTTATTATCATATACCGTATAATTTTAAGTTGACTGTGAGTCTAAGAAGTTGGTAGAACCATCTAAAAAATTGATTTGGTTAGAATATATTTAAATCGAGTATTTGTTTGCATTGTAATTGCACACGTGATGAGAAGCTAGAATCTTAAAACAGAAGCAAATGTGGAAGCAGAAACACAGAAAATGAGGAGGGTGTCAAAATGGGGTATTATAGTGGAAACAAAGACCACTATCTTAAGACACAATGAGCTCAAGTTTCCATTCGCAATCATTCATAGACGATAATATGTCTGCTTAGTGCATTTTTGTTGTTCAACATTTTCTAGTGCTTTTTATTTTCTTGTACTTGTTAGTTGTTAAAGAGAAACATGCCATTCACATAATTTTAAAGTCTACTTACCATTTCAAGTTTGTTTTCTTTCTTCTTCCTTGATTGGATATTATCTATGCATGTTCAAGATTCTACTCCATAATAGTATATTAAATTAATAAGGTTTCCGAATACTATGTTCAACTATTCGTCATATTATATAGTGATATCTGTTTTTGGAAAGTAAGATTTAAACATCAAGATATTAGATGATGCTTTCTAACGCAAACTTATTGAAGAAACCCCGAGTTTAATCAAACTAACCTTTGATTTGATTTTCTATTGGGTTCATTTGGCATGGTGAATTTGTATTGAAAGTTTGAGGCAGAAAATGGACTTTTAATAGGTTGAACAAAATTTTAAATCAGTTACAGAAAATTTATGTGGCAAATATCAGAATTTCATCATTCTCAACCAGGCTAAAATGTAATGTGGGTGGATCAATTGTATTTCTTGCTTGATCCAAGCCCATCAGCGCATTCCCTTTTCAGAACCAACAACCTTCAGTTAGCTAACGCAAGATATACAGAGTGTCAGAGTACATTATTCTGAATTCATGCTAATCTTTCATCAGCATATACTGTAATGCTAATGTACACATGACGATCTTGCCGCCACGTAAACATGTGTGTGCACAAAGGAAGGCGCATAATCTTCATGAACCAGCTAACCAGCGCATAATATGCATGCGCCCTCTGAAGGCACATAATCTTCATGCACCATGGTTGATATGATGCTTCCACCCAGGTGCACAGTTTAGCCGATATTCCCTCTATCTAAAGGGGAAAGTTCCGCCACTCTACTTCCTAATGGCCTGTCAACTAAGGATTTAAAGAAGGCAATGAGCTCACTTCAGCTTCCTGTTCACCAACTTCTGCCATCAAATTTGTTCGATGCCACGAAAGCCTCTAGTTGCCATACTATAGCTAGCTAATTTCTAAGACTATTTCAGGTGATCTTATTTTATAGTTATGGTATATGAAATACACAATTTTCTTATACTAGTACTTGTTATCTCCCATCTATTAATTCAATACAGTAAGAATTATCAAACATTTAAACTAGGCATCCTACTTCAAACAAAGGTAAGACGGTAAGAAAGAGAACTTCCATTACTTAGTTAACTTCTTAGTTCCACTATGTAGCAACGTAAAACAAAAAGAACTTAATAGAGAAGCCACCAGCAACAATAGGAGAGTGGTAGAGTCGTAGAGCTATAGATATTTAACAGAATGATACGGTCCAATACGGTAGGTTAGAGATGATAAATATAGATATAAAGTTGTCATAGGATGAAAGCAAATGTGAATAACACAGATAACATTGGAAAATAGAGCCATAGAGGTAACATATATCTTACTACTTGTACTAATTTTTTAAAAAATGAATGAAAAGTGAAAAATATTCATCCATGATAGGGTTCTTGTTTCCCTTTTCCTGTTCCACTAATCCACCAACAACGCAACTATCCTTATGTATCATTATTTGAAAGTTGATATAACAGAGAGCATTAATTTACAGTTGTAATGATTCAGCACAAATATATTTTTGGCAGAACAGAGAAAAATTAACACTATATCTCATATTACTAAAAAAATTTGGGGACAGACTCACCGACAGAGTGAAGAGGGAACACCATAAAGCATAGAGTTTGCTAAGTGCACACAACTTTTTATTTCAGGCGGTACAGATTGATTACATCAACTAATTGATGTGAAGTAATCACGTCAAGTTTTCAAGTTACAAACACACAAAATTGACAATGAAGAATGCAACTTACATCCAGCCAGAGTAAAGTGAAGAATTCGCATTATAGAAGGAGATGATACTCTAGGGCCTACAAGACTAAAGCCAAGCTACAAAATCCCAGACTTCTGGACATTTTAGATTTGTAGTGATCACATCTCATAAGACATATCATCACATGTTTTCCAAAGGCCATAAAGAAAATCAGCAGTGGCCCAATGGAGTGTAATGGGCTATGAGGTTCTCTAATCTCTTGACAGACTTCAAAGCACAAAAATTATATATAAACGGCAATCAGCCCAAAAAAAGTGAATTGATAAAGGATTTACTTTCAATATGCTGTAAAACTTCAGAAATGCTGCTTACAAAAAATGCTTCCCTCAAACCGAATACACGTATTCAGGAACCTATTTCTATTTACATGACATGGTAAATTGGTAATGCATCCTTAATAAATACAAAAAGGTTGGTATTTCAGAAGGGAGCTAAATAAAGAATGTAACAGATCCCAGACACTAGTAGTGCAAAGTTTTTTACAAACTAAACAATAAAGAAGATAAACACCACCAAGAAAAATATTAAAACACCAAATAGTTTGAATAGCAAGGACCTGTTTGATGATATACGAGTTAAATGTTTCAGTAAAGCACTGTGAGCACCTTCCACATTGCTTAGGGATTCTTCCATGTTATCGTCAATCCTAGTTGCAACAAATTGAAGTTCTTATTAGAATTATGAGCAATTTATGAGTCAAACTTAATGCAAATGGTTGAGCTCTACGGATGACTATAAAACCAAATAAATGTAATTTTAAACAACCTGGAGGGTGATGATTATTTTTAAAAAATGCCAACATAAACCTATGGTTTATAGAAGGTGATGAATACAGTTACAAGACCAACCTAATTAGAAGCTCCCCCTGATGCGCAACCGTTGTAGCCAAATGCGTAAAGATCCCACTTAACTCTGAGATTGTAGATTCTACATTCTGAAGAGCCGTGGCACGATAATGAATCTCTTGCTGAGGAGCAGCTTGCTGAAGCATAGACATTTCCATGTTGTTGGATGGTATAGTCTCAGTACCCATCCTCCGCCTGCAGTACCAAATTCCAATAAATACTTCGTATAAGGTAATGGTTACCTCTCAACTCTAAAGCAGTACACATGATTAACTTCAGCTAAAAACTAAGCATCTGCCACTAACTTTAAACAACTAAGCAAGAAACAACCTAAATTTGGTTAAAGAAGATACCTAAGTTGACTCCCGGCCTGGACTCCACTTGATGATTGTCTGCTGGGCAAAGCACACAATGATTAGAAAATTGATGCCGATAGTCAGAATTTATAATAATGCCTACAACAGATGCAATGCAAGAGGTTGCTGTAAAGATATGTAATTGCATTATGAACAAAGCAGGTATAAAGATTGCAGACGAAATTACTGACAGGGTAGGTTGCACACTTGCAGAGACATTTGATGAACTCGACCAAGGAGGTGGCTCATTTATGGCTTTAGCAGAGCGCTGAAACGGATTATCTCTAGATGCATTAGCTGAAAATAACTGTTTCCTGGTTTCATGGGCCTTGATATTCTGTAAAACAGAAGAAAATGACAAGTACGTTTAAAAAAAAATAATAATAACAATAAAGCATAGCAGTGAATTCAAAACTTCCACCAAATATGACATGCCTCTGTTCTAGTAGTCAGTACATCCTGGAACTGCTTTGTAGCTGCCATTAGTCTGTTCTTTAAGTCATCACAAACAGCATTTGCATGAATGGTCTTATCATCTGAATAACTTTTAGTTGTTTCATTGTTTTGAAGATTTTGTAGATCTGCAACTGCTACATTGAGTGCCGTAATATTGTCTTTAATCAATGCTGTTAGCTCTTGTATCTCCATTGTAGGATCGTTAAACATTGAAGACGTCTTTGCCACTAAAAAATTATGAAATAACATAAATTAATATCAAATATGTATAATCTGCTTTTATTAATTCAGTATTGACTTGTAAGCACCATAAATAAAGTCAAATGAGGAATGTGAAACGATGATTCTTATACCACTGCAGATTTAAGGCCATACACACAAGGCACAACTGCACAAGCTAATCAAAACGAATGTCATCTCTTTGGAAATAACTGAATAAGGCTATGGTGTATAAGAAGGTTGCGACAAAGACTTAAAAAAGGGTTGCAGGGGTGCAAAAAGACTTGAACACCAGCTTTAGTTAAACTTTTCAGCATCACAGATATATACGAGTTAAACATGAAAGCAAGGCAGATCACTATAACAATACACTAATTAGTACTAACTCCCTACACATAGATCATAAAGTCCTTGCAAACCACACATTGATGACTTCCGATTGGAACAGATGGGTTAACACCACCGCCCCCCTTCTTCCCCACTCCATACTCCAACCCCCCCTCTTTATCCCCAACCTAAGAAACCAGTCAAACCACTTAGAATTTAGCATCTACAAAAAGAGAAGAAACTATAAGAAAGCAAAAGTCTCTTTGGCTAAAAAAGGCAGAGAATTAGTACACTTGTTTTTCCCCCAAACCCACCCCCCCCCCCCAACCAACCTCCCAGCCCCAAGTTTTCAAATATGCTGGACCTCTTATAAAATAATTACCAAATGATAGCCAAAGTAAATCCTTAATAAAATCAAACAAATGAAATATTCTTACTCACCACTTTATCACTTACTACATGCTCTCCTAGTCTCCTATACAGAAAATCACACCTAAGATGAACTGACACTCATGCGTACACAAAGTACTCTGATATCAACAGTGATCTATATGTACATAGAATTACGAGTTGTCAAGAACACTGCAAATAGTGTTAAAGTTCAATCTCCTCTCGCCTTTCTCCGAAAAATCTAGTGATATAGTTGTTTTATTTGACACCAGCACAAACTACATCGATCATTCATATACACAGTAACACAACAAGTCTACATTACATACTTAATACATGAAAATAATAATTGTTTGTTTTAACATAGATGCTGTTTGAGTGTCAGACATGAGTATCGATCAAGAATCTGACATGAAACACTCTTTACTTGAAGAAAAGGTGACACAGTTACAAATGTCCAAAGTATTATAAAACCCCCTATTGGAGTTTCAGCTATCTAACATGGATATTGAACTAAAAACTATGAAGCACACTAGCAAGTAAGACATGGAGCAACTTGTATACAGTACCCCAAATCCTTAATAATAAACCACTCACTACCTTAGGGCATAAATCGTACATTCGAACTACTGCACTATTAGTCCATCAGACATTAAATGTTCTTTCTCAACTCTGGAAAATTCTAGACAATTCTACTGATCCAAATTTAACATTGCAGAAGTAGGGAAAGATTTGTCACAAATAATTTGTAACAATTTCACTGTTTCACAATTCATGTATACAAACACTAATCTCAATCATCTAATGTTGTAATAAGGGAGATGTGACACTATATTTTCCAGTAATCTCAAAACATTATGTGTTTATTCAGATTAGGACATTAATACAGTAGTAAACATTACTTAGTCAAATACAAATTCATATATTAAACAACCCATTTCAACCCA
The DNA here is from genome assembly GCA_024500155.1 of Chenopodium formosanum. Taxonomy (NCBI): domain Eukaryota; kingdom Viridiplantae; phylum Streptophyta; class Magnoliopsida; order Caryophyllales; family Amaranthaceae; genus Chenopodium; species Chenopodium formosanum. Next base: position 3,983,055 of record CM044861.1, on the reverse strand, counting down.
TTTCAATCCTAAGTACAGAAATCCCTAATTTTACCTAAATACCACCAAAATGTGAACTAAGAGATTCCAAATCAAAATTGACAAATCAATAAAATCAAATTTTCTAAACCCTCAAGTTTCTTGGCAACATGAAATCAAACTCAGCAGTAATTCTACAATACAGACAGCAAATAATCACATAATTCAAAAAACAATCGAATCATAAGTTCGAATAATTAGGGTGTTTAGTTTGATAATTACTTTGGGAAAGGCGGGCGATTTTCCGAGAAGCTTCGTGAATACCCAACCCGATTCGAGAAGCCTTCGTATTGAATTCCGATCTAGTAGACGATGAGGGTGTTTGCTCCGCCGATTGATTCGCCGTAGTTGGATGAATTCCGGCGGAAATGCCCTCGATCTTCATCAATGTTTCTGATAATGATCGGAATTCCGCCGTCCGATCTCGATAAGAGGTGATTCTGACGGAAGCCATTGATGAGAAGTTTGGGAAGAATTTTGGGGAAGATTGATTTTGGTGGGTAGAGGAAGGAGGAGTAGAGCTGATATTCGGACAAGAGTTTAACAGTTGGAAATGGAAGTTGGGATTTCTCTTTCGATTCCTTTGCCTTTTCCCTCCATCTCCCACCTCTATTTGGGTGGCAAAACAATAAAATTTGAGAGCAAATATTGATCCAGGATTTGGGATTCAATAATCTAAACTAGTTGATCATGGCCCAAGTAGAGGGGTCAAAAGCACACCCGACCCGACCCGATTCGAAATCAACCCGAAAAATATCCGATTCAGATTTGAACTCGCGTGGACATAATAATTTAATATAACTCAACTTTAAAAATTTACCCGACTCGATCCGATTATCCGAACTGAAACCCCTAAGCCCAAGTCGATTAGCTACCACTTCGAGTTGGGTGTGGATTGATGGGTGTTTGAGTCAGACACAAAAATAGTTCGATATGTCATAAGACATAAGTCTTAAAAAAAAGGTTGTTATGTTAGGAGGTCATAAACTATCCATAGATTCAGTCATACGAAGGTTGTTATGTTAGGAGGTCATGAACTATCTATGAATACGGATGTCAGTGGGGCGGGTCAATAATCTAAACTAGTTGAACTATGTATAGAAGACCCGCACCACTGAAGTGGGGATAGGTCTCGGTTTGGCGGGTGATGGGGGCGAGAATGGGGATAAAACCATTCCCGTCATGGGTGATGGGGCGTGAATAAATTTTAGGTTGTACCTGCCCCATCCCCACTTCATACCCGCTCCGCCCTAACCGACCCGCTTCATCTCCACTTCATACCCACCCCGCCTCACCCGCCCAACTTTGTACCCGCTCCACACCTATATCCATATATGTTATATATTAGCTTATTACATATATTGTTTATACCTTTTTACTACTTAATTATACATTAAGTAAAATAATATTATAGTAAAAAAATATAACAGAAATGTGTAACTTAACAATCATTCTTTTTAATCATTACGATGTAATATAGTTGTATTTGGAAGGTGGGGATTAGACGAGTCTTAGGTGGGGATTAGGTGGGATGGATATCTAAGTATGTAGGAGGTGGGGCGGGATGGTTTTGGGATTGTATTTGTCAGGGCGGGAATGGGGATGAATTTTGGACCCGTCGTGGAGATGGGGATGAGAATGTCAGGTGAGGATGGTGATGGGAAAGACAACATCTGCCCCACCCCATTGACATCCCTAACCATGGATATCATTTTTTCGCATTTTTTGCAAGATATTTAACATAAGCATGAGCATTGCGATTCGAGGTACACGTCAACATGCTCATTGGCCAAAAATTATCGAGGGTACATTAGCATAGCACAACGTTTGGTCCAAGTCATGCATAAGGCCCTAATCATGAAGAATTAACACGTTTTTTCTTGGCTTTTAATCTTTTATAAGATCATGCACATAACTTGGATAAGTTCTATTAGGATAATATCATAATATGATTATATTGTGAAGATATTATTGTGAAAAATTGTGATGCATCTTTAGGTTGGTTTGCATTGTTAAAAAACTTGTTTTTCTTGCTTTTCGAAGGGGCTTAATTTGTGTTGTTGGGGCCATTAATTTTCAGTTTAGCAAATGGCCTTGTATTACTACTTCTAGCTATTTGCCTGCCTCTCATTTTGTTATACGGAATGAGGTGGGCCGTTTTAGTTGTAAAACTTTAATTAATTAATATATGTTTCTAGTTATGTGTTAAAAAAAATCTTTAGGTTGGTAAGATCTTTAGATAATATTAGGTTGTCATACACAAATTTCAAAATATGCTACACCTTAGCTTATAGGCATTTTATAACCATAGGTAAGTACATGTACATAAGATATTAATTTAGCTAATACAATCCATTGATGATTTCTTTGGCTTTAGCCAATATAATCACAATTACATAAGATATATATATTTTAGCTAATCCATTAATGTTTTGGCTATAGGAAGTCTAATGCACATACATTACCCTTGATAGATAATTAGGTATTATACTCACAATTAAGTTTATGTACATAAGATTCTTCATTTCAACTAATCCATTGATGAAGGCTATAGAAAATCCAATGCACATACATGACTTTGGTAAAAAAATTACCCATCTTATAATCATGGATAAATTCATCTTTTTATAATATATCTTTTGTGTGAGTAATCTGAGAATTTAGTGTCGTTTTACCTATGCACCTTTTTTTCAATCTAATTTAATAAGTGTAAAAAATAATTTTAATTTAAACAAACTTTCATAATTTTTATTTCATTTCGTACTTATGTCCTAGCATTACAATACACCTAAGAGAATTAGAGAATTGTTAATGCTGAATTTGTATAAATTAATTAGACTTTATAAAACTGACAAGGAAAAATGGAATCAATGCATAATGTTTTACTATATTGTGTTCATATTAAATTTAGAAAATGTTTATGGTTGATTTAGTTTTTTTACACCTCCTAGTATATTATATGTTGTAAATCTTAGAATGTCAATCTGTCAAATACTAGTAAGAATATACACACGTCAATGCGCTCCCTCCAAAAAGTACCCAAATCATCACAAAAATAATTATTTTACCAAGTTTATAACTACTAGTTGTCATATTGTTTACATAGAAATATAGGAATGCCGAAAAATCCAGGATTACTAACACCACATGCCAATGTGCTTTCTCCAAAAACTACAAAATTAATTATATAAATGAAATTTTAGCAATATTAATCGTAATATTCTATAAGAAGGTTGTCTATACGTTTTGGAAAATTTAATAGGCAAACCTCTATTTATAAAGACTCTGGAGAGGTAATCCTAAATACACTATATATATAGTCCCAAATTTCCCTCATCAAAACAACACTCACCCCAAAGTCAAGTTTCTTCCTTTGAATACATAACTTCTTTTGCTAAACAAAACAAAACATATGGAAGAAACATTTGTCCTCATAGTGGGAGCAGGTCCTGCAGGACTTGGCATTGCTGCATGTTCAAACAAAAAATCAATTCCCTACATTGTTCTTGAAAAAGAAGATTGTTGCGCTTCTCTTTGGAAGAAACGCGCATATGATCGATGCCATCTTCATCTAGCAAAAGAATTTTGCTCATTACCCCATAAGCCCCATGCACCACAAACCAAGAAATATATGAGTAAGAATGATTTCATAGAGTACATTGATGATTATGTTTTCGACTTTGATATTAGGCCGAGATACTTTCACTCTGTTGAATCTGCATCATTTGATGAATCCAAGGGAAAATGGCTAGTTGAAGCTAAGGACACTTTTGCGAAAGCATCTAAATTTTTTGTTGCGAGTTTTTTGGTAGTCGCAACAGGCGAAAACGACAAGGGTTACATCCCTTATATCCCAGGTTTAAACGATTTCGAGGGAGATATAATGCACTCTAGTGAATATAAGTCCGGGCGTGAGTTTCAAGACAAACATGTTTTGGTCGTTGGTTGCGGTAATTCTGGGATGGAAATTAGTTATGATTTAAGTAATTCGGGAGCAAACACTTCAATTATTATCAGAAATCCGGTTAGTTTTTTATCACATTTTTAAAAATCATGTAAATATAACAGACACAACTAAATTGTACTTAAGTATTGTTTTTCTTGATGCTGGCTAATATAGGTTCATGTGGTTACAAGAGAAATGATCTTTGTAGCGATGCACTTGCTAAAGTACTTTAGTTTATCGACGGTGGACACTCTAGTCTCTTTTGCTAGCAAATTGAAATATGGGCATTTATCGAAATATGGAATTTATCAGCCAAGTGAAGGCCCTTTTTTCCTTAAGATAATAAAGGGAAGAAGCCCTGTAATTGATGTGGGAACTATAGCCAAAATTCAATCTGGAGAAATAAAGGTAAATTACTTTGAATTACCTATATTTTTAGTAAATTGTTGTCTATTGCGGGACAAGATTGACAATCCTAAATCACATTATTATGATAAATTATAAAGTATTATGATTCCTTCCTTTAAAAAGTAGTATTTACATTTCTATATACGTTTGATATTTTATATGGACATTTTTTTTACATGCCTTTATTTTATTTTTAAAACTTATAGGTTTTACCTGGAATTGAGAGAATTAACAAGAACAAAGTCATATTCGAAGATAAAGTTGAATTAAGCTTTGATGCAATAATATTTGCAACCGGATTCAAAAGCACGGCTTGTGAATGGCTTAAGGTTTGTACATTACCTCAAGTTTATGTAATTTAAGTAATAATCCAATCTTAGTGTTACGTACACACCCATGCACACACATATAGATTAATCATATAATTTGTGCAGTATTTTCTTTTAGGTTCACCTGATCGAATTAACAACAATAGTATTATATATTATTATAGCATGGACACTTATTGATATTTTTTTTTGTTAGGATTATGATTTTATACTAAAAAACGATGGTTTTCCAAAGAATCGTTTCCCAAATCACTGGAAAGGAAAGAATAAATTGTATTGTGCTGGATTATCAAGAATGGGACTACAAGGTGTTTCAAAGGATGCCATAGCCATTTCCAACGATATTGAGATGGTTTTAAGAACCATGCTTCACTGCTGAAGAAATTTAAGGCTAGTGCTATATTTTCTAGAATAATTTATTTATGTTTGTACTTTTCTCTGCATAGCTAGTTTTGATTTTGTATAGTCTTATTAATGCTTCTATGTACATAGGTGCAAATCTAAAATAATACATGTTGCTATCAAATGCTTCAAAATTCTTAAATAATACATTTTGTTTTTATCAAACATGCATTGTTTAACTTGTGCTTTTACCATTATATATATTGTTAAAAGGATGAAGGAGCTTAATATACATTTATGTATAAGCCACTGTCTTAATAATGTTTTAAAGACAAAGATGGATGTAGGACTATGTTTATTTAATTTATTGAAGTTGATATTTGCTTATTTAATAATTAATTACTAAATCAAAATATATAAGACGCCAAAAAAAAAAAGATGACAATGCCTTTATATTTGCTCTTATTGTTAAAAATCATTAAATTTGAAGTTAGAATTTTTTTTTTAAAAAAAAAAAATCACATTCAAAATATTCATAGTAATGCGAATCTTATCATATCAAAGCAAGCTAAGTGAAATGAAGCATGAATACAGTGCACAGTTGTTAAAATCCCGATCCAAATCTTACAATCTTACGATCCAATATTGCATGATCGATCCAGATCTTTGGTAGGATCTTAAAGTTTGTAAGATCTTACGTTCCTACTCGGATATTAATTTTGAGTGGTAGGATCTCAACACAATCCTATGATTTTATTACAATCCTACGATCCGATCCAACATTTCACTATAATATGAGACTTTGATTTATTTAAACATATTTTTTATTATTCATTAGGTTATATGCGCCTAAAGTTAATATATTCAATAATTATCGCTAATAAATTTGCGAATTCGAGACATTAATATAATTTTATCAATTGTCAACTTGCAAATGTCATAGTTAAGGTCTCATTCTTGACAAATTTGCACATAATTTATCAATTTAAACTTGTGTTATCAATCTTCTAACTACTATACAGATAAAGCTAAATGAAGACTGACCTTTCATAAGCAAACCAAAGTCTTTTAGCATTAAAACCCCTTAGAAGATATGTTTTTAACTCAATTTATACCTTAATATACAATATTATTCGTTATTAAGTAGGATCTTACGATTCTACGATCTGATTTGATCGATTTGATCCCACCCTCCTCATCGATCACCCTCCTCGTCGATCCAAGGTAGGATCCCGATCCTAATAACCTTGATACAGTGTAGTCTATTTTTATTTAAAAATAAGTACACCATTGTGCTAACATTTCACCAAAAACCTCCAATTCCTTAATGCTTAATTTTTCTTATAAATAAATTACTACGTATTAAAATTTCAAGAATCTCCTAATAACTTTCATTTAACTATTGAAATCATTAATTTCTTTAATAGCTTCAAAAATTAATAAGACATAAAGACGATATAAATTACAAATTAAGATAAGAGGATTTGAAAATTGAAATGCTAATGTATTGATTTTGTAACAAGTCCTCGATTTTAAACTCTTAGGGCCTGTTCTCATTGACTGAACTCAGCTGAACTGAATTGAACTGAGCTGAGTTGAGCTGAACTGAATTGAACATTTTATAAAAGAAGGAAATTAGGAGTTGAGCTGAATTGAACTGAACTGAAACGTAAGAGAACAGGGCGTTAACCACTAATTCAAGACTTCATAATTGCAGGAGTACATCAATTTACTCCAAATTTGGTTGCCAAAGGTTTGAAACATAAAATCAAATTGGGCCTTTAACCCTGTATATATATAACCTCAAAACCAAATTCCTCCAAATTTCTAGTCCAATCAATCACCCATTTTAAGCCCAAAACAAACTAACCCACCCATAACCGTCAGATCAATTCCATCAAGAAAACCCAAACCGTCCGATCTAGGTCACATCTAAAATCAATATCCCTCTAAATTCCTATACTATAAAATCCCCATCTTCAACTTCGTCTTTTTCCTAGCTGCAAAATCATATCTAGGGTTTATACCAGTAGAATCTTCTCTTAGTTAATCTGCAAAATCCCACCGGAGGTTAAAGAGACGGCGTCGTTTCGCTGTCCGCCTTGACAAGCATCAGTTTCAGCTTCGTCTTGGCCCTCGATTTTGCCCCTTTTCTTCTCTTTTCTCAAAAAATCCCCAAAAAAATCGAGACAGAAACCCTAATTTTCCAGATTTTGTCGTAAACTTCAACTTAATTCAACAAAAATGGCCGTGAAACCAACCAAGGCTGAGAAGAAGATCGCTTACGATCAGAAACTATGCCAACTCTTGGACGAGTACAGTCAAGTGTTGATTGCATCAGCTGACAATGTCGGTTCGAACCAGCTTCAAGGAATTAGGCGTGGTTTGAGAGGTGATTCAGTTGTTTTGATGGGAAAGAATACTATGATGAAGAGGTCTATTAGACTTCATGCTGAAAACACTGGTAACGAGAACTTGAAAAAGCTCGAACAGTTGTTGGTGGTATGTTTTTTTTTTTCCCTACAGTTTTTTGGTGATATGTTTTGTGGGATTTGTTTGAAATTGATGGAATTTAACTGGGTTTTGTTTGGAATTTGTAGGGAAATGTTGGTTTGATCTTTACCAAGGGTGACTTGAAGGAAGTTAGGGAGGAGATTTCCAAGTACAAGGTAATTTGCTTTGATTTTAGTTGTTTTTTCAGCTGATTTTGATTAGATTTGATGTTCTCAGACTTAATTTTGTGTTTTGTTCAATAATTACTTGTAAATGTGATGTTTTGTTGAGATTTAAATGATATTAAGTGTATGCTTTTGGTTTGTGTTTGGGTTTGGCTCTATTAGCTATAGACATTGAAGCTAACTACGAACGTCTAATTTTGTTGGAAAGTTGGTTTTAAATTTGGTATACTGATGTGCTATTTGATACGTGATTGTAGTTTTGTTATGCTGAATTTGGGATTGTCTTTATGCTCAACTCTTGGTATTTTGCTTATTATGATCAATTTAGATTAAATTTGTAAACCTCTATGTAAGTTATTGGATCCCACAATCAATATGGTTAATACATAGTATTTGACAAATTTGGCGCTGAAAGTTACTTTAATTTGTGTATGGATGGGATGTTTCTACTGCTACCTGTCATCGGTTTTTAACTAGGTGGTAGTCTTGTCGCCATTTTCATTTTCCCCCAATTTATACCATAGTTCATCCTCATTTATGAACACCATAGTTTATGTGGTGCTTACTTTTTGTTGTTCTATGGTGTATATACAAATAAGTATTCCTCTGTTGAGGCTTTCAATTTTCCTACTCTTAAATTGTTCATTGTTACATGGATGAGGTTTGGTACTTTTGTGGTTTGTGCTTGTTGATTTTTATCTCAATAACTTGGGTCTGTCCATAACAAGTATTGTTTTAAATATGTGGTTCCCCACTATGATCATGCTCTTGCTGCTCTCTGTATATTAACAACCATTCTGTTATTCTAGCGCAGTATGCTTTGTACTCTAGATTGGTTATTCTGAATCGATTTTTGATGTTAACAGGTTGGAGCTCCTGCTCGTGTTGGTTTGGTTGCACCAATTGATGTCGTTGTCCCACCAGGCAACACTGGTCTTGATCCATCCCAGACATCTTTCTTCCAGGTTTGTGCAATTGATAGTGTAATGAGTTCGACTGTATCTTTATGAAGGTGGTCTCATTTTGTCTCATGCTTCTACCTCCAGGTTCTCAACATCCCCACCAAGATTAACAAGGGTACTGTAGAAATTATCACTGCTGTTGAGCTCATCAAGCAGGGTGACAAGGTTGGTTCATCTGAGGCTGCTCTACTAGCAAAGCTTGGAATTAGGCCATTCTCATACGGTCTTGACATTAAGTCAGTTTATGACGATGGGTCTGTCTTCAGCCCTGAAGTTCTTGACCTTACTGAGGAGGATCTTCTTGCGAGGTTTGCAACTGGTGTCTCGATGGTCACTTCTCTTTCCCTTGCCATCTCATACCCAACTCTGGCTGCTGCCCCCCACATGTTCATCAATGCGTACAAGAACGTTCTTGCTATTGCTGTTGCTACTGATTATGACTTCCCTCAGGCTGAGAAAGTCAAGGAGTATCTCAAGGTTTGATTCTGATTGTGTTTCTAGACTGACTGTCATTAGTTTTCCCTCTCGATTTAAGTAAGATATAACCTTTTATACTCTTTTCCTTTTTCTGTGATGCAGGATCCTAGCAAGTTTGCTGCTGCTGCTGCTCCCGCTGCTGGGGCTGCTCCAGCTGCAGGTGGTGCTGCTGCCGCTGTGGAGGAGAAGAAGGAAGAGCCTGAAGAGGAGTCAGATGATGACATTGGTTTCAGTCTCTTTGATGATTAAGTGTGCTAGTTTCTATGTTTCAAATCTTCTATTAGGAGTTGTGTCTCAAAAAAATTGTTATGTTTAATTTTGTCAGCAACAATTGTTTTTCACAGTATGATGGATCTTTTTAATTTAGTTGAATGAAGTTTAGTTTTTTCTATCTGGCCTTTCTTATTTTGGCGTGCTTGTGTTTAGGCATTTCATCTAGGGCTGGCAAAAACTGACCCGACCCGAAAACCCGACCCGAACCCGACACGAAAAAAGCGGGTTTGGGTTGAGATTTTCGACCCGAAAACTTAAATGGGTTGACACGAACCCGAACCCGAAATTAAATGGGTTAGGTTAAGGTTGAAAATCTCAACCCGAAAACGACCCACTTAACCCGAAATAAATTTCAGGTCAAAATCAGGTCGGGTCAACCCGAACCCGACCTGAAAACCCGAAATATTTTAAGTAAAAAAAAAAAAAAAAAAAAAGTAAAAAGCTTTAAAATGAAAATAAGCCCAGCCCAAATTCGCTTCTATTGTTCTACATATAAAATGAAAACCCTAAATTTTCATTTTCTATCCTTATTTTTTTATCAGCCGTTATACACTTATTCTCTCTCTGTAATTTTCTCACTCCTCTAAAACAGCACACTCAAAAACCCTAAAAGGCTAACATCACTTCACGTCTTCACCATTGTTGATTCATTCATTTAGAGTTCTTCAAGTCTTCACAATTGTTGAATTCGACTACAATTGTTATCTTCTCAGTTCTCACTCTCATCCGGTATTTTTCTTGCTTATTGTTCTTAATTTATGAGTTTATACGAATGCTTTTGTTATTTTACAAGTATATAAAAATTGATTTATGCTGGTTTATGTAATTATACGAGTTAATTTTTGGATTTATGCGAATTTATGCTAGTTTATGTAATTATACGAATCGATTTATGCACATTTATGCTGGTTTATGTAATTATACGAGTTGATTTATGGATTTATGCAAATTTCTGCTAGTTTATGTAATTATACGAATTGATTTATGCAAATTTATGCGAATTTATGATGGTTTATGTAATTATACGAGTTGATTTATACATTTATGCGAATTTATGCTAGTTCATGTAATTATACGAATTGTTTAGTGGATTATATGAACTGATTTTGTTATTTTCATGCTAGTTATTGATTTTATGTAATTATACGAATTGATATAAGAATTATACTAATTATACAAATTGATTTATTGATTTTGTTATGGATTATACGAATTGTTTTTTTTTGTTTATTTACAAGTATCCAATTTTTTGGATGATAAAAGAAGTAATTATAGTTAATGTAATTTGGCAGGAAGTAAATGTCCAACAATATTCAAGAACTTTCTTCCGGAGATGAGGAAGAAATTGATTCAACAATGGATAATAAGGGAAAGAGCAAAAGCCACAAAGCTTCCCCTAAAAAACCTCGTGTGATTCTTACTGGTAAGAAACGCCAGCGTCGCCTTTCTTCTGATGTTTGGGTTCATTTTGAGTTTTTGGATGAGCCTGATGAAAATGGTAATTTGATTTGCAAATGTAAAAAGTGTGGTGCATGCTTTAATGGTGAAAGTAATAATGGAACAGGAAATCTTCATCGTCATGTTAAAAATTGTAAACAGAGGTCATTTAGGGATGTTCGTCAAATGATTTTAGAGAAATCATCTTCTGGTTTAGGAAATAGATTGCCTGAATTTGATGCTACTTATTTTCGTGAATTGTTGTGTCTTGCTATTGTTGAGCATGATCTGCCTTTTCAATTTGTAGAGTATAAGGGTGTTAGGAGATTATTTTCTTATCTGAATCCTAATTTCAAACCTGTCTCAAGAAACACCATTAAATCTGATGTGCTTAAGATGCATAAAAAGGAAAAAGAGCAATTGAAAGATGTGTTGGCCTCTTCTTCTGGTAGAATTGCATTGACCTCTGATTGTTGGACTTCCATTACCACTGATGGATACATTTCATTAACGGCTCATTATGTTGATAAATTTTGGTGTTTGCAAAAAAAGATTTTGAACTTCTCTTACATTGCTCCCCCTCATACCGGCATTCATTTATGTGATCATGTGTATGGGTTGTTAAAGGAATGGGGTATTCAAAAAAACATTTTTTCAATTACATTAGATAATGCTTCTTCAAATGATGTTTTTGCTGAAAATCTTAAAGGGGAACTTGATTTGATTTGTGGTGGGGAATTTTTTCATGTAAGGTGTTGTGCTCACATTCTTAATCTAGTTGTTCAAGACGGTTTAAAAGAGATTGATGGGGCTGTGTGTAAGATTAGAGAGAGTGTTAAATATTGTAAGAGTTCTCAAGCTAGAAAACAAAGATTCTTAAGTTGTGTAGCACATGTTGAACTTCAATCGACTCGATCTTTACAACAAGATGTTCCCACTAGATGGAACTCCACTTACATGATGCTTGATAGTGCTTTGTATTTCAAAAAGGCTTTAATTCACTTTCAAAAAGTTGATGCCAACTATGTTCATTGTCCTTCCACGGAAGAATGGGGTAGAGTAGAGAAAATATGCAAGTTTTTGAAAGTTTTTCATGATGTCACACTAGCCTTTTCCGGAACCAAATATCCTACTTCCAATCTTTACTTTTCTAATGTTTTAAAAGTTAGATTGTTGTTGAAAAATGAAATGAGAAGTTCAGATCTTTTTATGCAAAAAATGGCTAACAAGATGCTTGACAAATTTGGAAAGTATTGGGCTGATTTTAGTACATTTATGGCTGTTGCTGTGGTGTTGGATCCACGATATAAGCTCCAATGTGTCCAATGGGGTTACAAGAGGATCTATGGAGTTGATGTTGAATTTGAGCTTGAGTTCTCTAAAGTTAGAGATTCTATTAGGGAATTGTACAATTTTTATGCCGCATCTCAATCTTCATCAAGCAATGAAAATCTCAAATCTACTTATTCTGAGGTTGTGAAGGAAGCTGATGATGATATTATGAAGGTAAACACTTCTTCCCTTATAATCTGATTTTTATAAGCTGACTTGTGTATTATGAGATCAATATTCTAATTTTGCATAGTGTGGGCTGTGTGGCTAATTTATATAATCTGATTTATATAATCTGATTATAATCTGGTTTATACAATCTGATTTATATAATCTGATTATAATCTGGTTTATATAATCTGATTTATATAATCTGGTTTATATAATCTGATTTATATAATCTGATTTATATAATCTGATTTATATAATCTGATTTAAATAATCTGATTATAATCTGGTTTATATAATCTGATTTATATAATCTGGTTTTAATCTTATTATATAATCTGTTTATAATCTGATTATATAATAATAAAAATATGATATTTATGATTTGGTTTTTATAGGATTTTGATGACTTTTCTGTTGAGCAATCATCTGTGGCTTTGAAATCAGAGATGGATATGTATTATGAGGAGCCACTTATGCCTCGATCCAGCAACATTGATATTTTAGCTTATTGGAGAACTTGTTCGGCTCGTTACCCTGTTTTAGCTCAAATGGCTAAGGATGTTCTTGCTGTCCCCGTATCAACAGTGGCTTCTGAATCAGCCTTTAGTACCGGAAGTCGGGTACTTGATTGTTATAGAAGTTCATTGAAGCCAGAAACAGTGGAGTCTATCATTTGCTTAAGGGATTGGGCTTTTGGGGAAGGTAGTAAATAATGTTATATATAATGTATATGATTTTATTTCTTATGTTATGTATTATTGATGGTAACTTTTTTTTTTTGTGTGTGTTTTGTAGATTCTATGGATCCTCAATTGGAAATGCTTTGTGGATCAATTATGAAGCTCGAGATGGAGGACAAGAATGATACGCCACATACATCACCCGAATTTGAAAAACTAGAAAGCCCTTTTGAATCCTCTAATGTTATTTGAGAACTTGTATATTTGAACTTTGGTTTGTAATTTGTTAGTACACTTGGTTTGTAATTGATAATTAGGTAATGACTTAGACTAATAGACTATGCTGTTTTATGTTGGACTATTTTCTATTTGTAAGGTTTGATTGTTTGAACATTTATTTTTTGTGGTTTGAAACTTGGTTGTTCACATGTTTAGGTCAGTTTAAGCCCTTTAAGGTCAAATTCAGGTTAATTTCAGGTTAATTTCAGGTTCAATTAACATTATTTAAACTCAAAAAAAAAATCAGGTCAAATAAGGTCATTTTCAGGTTGACCCGAACCCGAAAAAATCAGGTTCAGGTTGAGGTTTTCAACCCGAAACCTTAAACGGATCAGGTTCAGGTCAGGGGGTAGCTGACCCGAAATCAGCTGACCCGAACACGAACCCGACCCGACCTGATCCGATTGACAGCCCTAATTTCATCTAATCAAATATAGACCTTTCTGTGGAAAGATAAGTGGCTGGTTGTTTGCCTATAGCCTGTAGGTTAGATTGTTAGTGATTGAGACGAAGTTTCTTCTGGTATAGGTTCTACGGAGTATCATTTATCCTAAATAACTCAGTGGCAGCTAAAGTGGAGTTTATTGCACCAAGGCTAATAGATCTGAATTGATCAGGATGGAAATGAAACAGAATTGTACTGGAATTATGAATTTGTAATGACTGCTAAGTTTGTCGTAAGTTTATGAACCTAACGGGGTAGGTCTGAAATTGTACTCCACTGATCACAACTTTGTGTAGTTTTATGTGTTTGATTTATAAAGTGTTTAGGCTCATATGTCGCCAATTCGCCATATGAATGTGAATGTTTGAATTATGTTCTCATAAAAAGTGCCTCAAAAAATTGTCTAGAATAGATTTGATGGTCCTGTAAGTCTGTAACTGCTTAATCTTGATCCATCTCTATACTTGGAGCTCCGCTGTCTACATAATCTTTGGAGTGGAAGATTGACTTTCTCCTTGCCAATATAAAATATGACATCTCTTTTTTTTCTTTATGGTAGTCATTAATTATACATTATTTGTAACAATTACACATTTTCCCTTTCTGTTAAATCATTGCAAATAATATGTAACGGATGTAGTATAATTAATGGATGAAAATGTTTAAATCCAATTAAAATATTATGATTTTGGGCTTACTTTTCGCTACCATTAACAGGCCAATCAAGAAATGGCTTCAACTTTTGAAACAATCTAAAGTCAAATTGTAATGGATCAACCTATGATTCGACAAAGATTTGGTTATTTGTCAAAACAAGTTGACTTTGATAAGTTCAATTGAAAATTTTAAAATTGGGCCTTCACCAATTACCACACAAAGTGTATTAGACTAAACCACATGATGCTTAAGCAATTGGGCACTATAGAATTGCAAAGCGTACTCTCTCCTCTTAATTTTTTTTTAGTCTCTTACTAGATAGAGATTTCATAAAGATAAAGATTATTCGATTTAGCAAATAGAGTCTTTTAGGAGTGAGGAGAAAGGAAATCCTTACTCCCAAAGGTCTTTGATGGAATTTGATTTAGTAATTGAAAGATAAAGATTAATAGGCCTATTATTACTTGGTATTTGCAAGCGGCAAGTTATAGTGATTGATTATTCAATATGCACCTCTTACTAATCATCTTCACTTTTGGCTAATTGATGTTATTTGATGTGATTGTGAAGAAGTGGTAAAAAGAAGAAAATGTTTGTTTTTCTTTATGCCTAAGCCCTTAGGTAGAGGCGTATACTCCCTCCCACATCCAAGATAATGCATGAAACATGTAACATCCTACACCTAGGCCAAGCACTTTTATGAGTCTATCCAAATCCAATAAAATTTTCCTTTTGATAAGGTGATCATAGCTAAGAAATTATATACTTTTTATGTCCATGACTAATTTGTATAGTTTGTATCTAATCCTTCAATATTAAGATATAATATGACTTTACAGTAACAATTCTTTATTTTATTTAGTTTTCACCACCTGATTGTTACTCACATAATAGGGAGAAGTAGAAATCTAATTAAGGGACAGAGGGAGCATAACTTCATATATGCTTTTATACAATGCATATTCTTGAGCATCTTCCCAATTGCATGACTCTCAATAGTCAATATATAGTATATACATACAATTTTTCATCAATTGTGCGTTTATGATACTGCTGGAAAAAGAAAAAGTACTTATTTTTACGAAAATTTTCCAATTGTATGTACAAAGAGTCTTAAGTATAGATAAAACTGAGTCAAAATAAATTTAAGTTTCAGACAACTAAGTTGGCTCATGACCATTTTTTAATATCGATCCAACCTCGAGCAAAGTCTTCAGAATTTTCAATTTTAACATTAAATGATAGATTATTTATTACCTTCAAAACACATCGCAAGAAATGAATTGTACATGTAAAATGTGTCTTGTGTAGAT
Organism: Chenopodium formosanum; assembly: GCA_024500155.1. Classification (NCBI taxonomy): domain Eukaryota; kingdom Viridiplantae; phylum Streptophyta; class Magnoliopsida; order Caryophyllales; family Amaranthaceae; genus Chenopodium; species Chenopodium formosanum. The sequence continues at coordinate 3,967,308 of CM044861.1, read as the reverse complement.
TATACATATACAAATTGAGTCAATATACAAATGGAGCAAATTGGTCGATAAATTATATTTTTCCTTCCACTTCAAAATTTTAAAAGTAACAATCATAGATATCATTAGTCGACTTAAAATTAGATGATGTGAACTAAATTTTCTATATACTTCGTATAAAATAGTCGTTAGTTGTTAGTAGCTCAAAGATAGGGATGGCAAAGACATACATATCCTAAATCAAAATAAATCATATTCATATATCTTGGCAACTTGGGCAATTCCATGTGAAGATATGAAATAAATGTTGGAAAACAAGGCATATGGCCGAATTTCTCCATCTATACAAATTCCCAAATGTTGGGCAAGTTTGGATAAGTATTAGAATAAAGAAACATAAGTATATTGCCTTTTTCTTATAACTAGGGCAGTTGACGCGCGCGATGCGCGCGAAGTGATTTGCCCTTTCTTGATGTCTATATTGGGTTGTGTTTAAATTTTTCGCAACATTGGGATTTTAGGGAAAATAGTTTGATAAATTAATGGAATGTGTATTTGGTTTTCATTTTTTCCTGCACAACATTTCTTCAAGAAACATCTATGCAATTATTCAATAGTGTAATATTGCAAAAACATCTACAAACTTAATTTTTTTTCTTTTTTTTTTGAAGGGTCTACAAACTTAATTAGAAATGGATTAAATACAATTCAAAAATCATAGAGCACATATTATATACTAAAAGAAGTAATTTAACATTACATATGCAATAGTAGAACAATTTTTCGGAACATTTGCTATTTGAAAGTCTATACTCTTACCCAACCTAGTAATTATTCTACATAAATTATATGAGATTAACTATATGAAACTAAAAAAGAGAAACAATTACACCCTGCAACTCGCATAAACATTAACATTCTAGCAACAATTAGATAAAATAGTCCCTCGGTAGTTGGTAATAAATTATCTATTCGTACATACAATTTTTTTTTTCATTTTAAATAAAAATAATATCATATGAAGTGTAAAGCATGAATTTTTTTTAATTAATAAAAAAAAGCATTACATACATTTTATAAAAAAAAAAACTGAATTTAATTGATGATATATGTTTAATGAAAAAAAAACATTAAATGTATTAATGATAGTAAACATATTATTGAGGGAAAAAAAGTAAATACATATTTTGCACACAATTTTGTACACAATAGTGAGGGTATAATTGGTAGCACACTAACATTAAATGTATTAATAATAGTAAACACATTATTGAGGGTAAAAAAGTAAATAGACATTTTGCACACAATTTTGTACACAATAGTGAGGGTATAATTGGTAGCACACTATTCCTAAGAGTTACTTTCTACTTTTTATAAGGTAGGGATATGCTATTCATATACATATATTTTTCCAACAAAAGACCACAATCCATGTTCAAATTTACTATACACCATGATAGACCTTAGTACAAAATTGGAGTTGCACCGAAATTCTTCACATGCTTAAACGCGTTGTTCATGGGCAAACAAAGCCCCACCCATGATTACATAATCTAATCTCAATTTTAATTTATCTAATTAACGAACTTTTATATGTAGAAATTTTAATTTAAACCAATGGATTACCATTACCCCACGTTTGACTATACCATAGGTCAAACTTAAAATATTAAAGTTTCGTCTAGAAACAAAGAATATTTCTAGCATGTTGATTTTTCTTCATTTCTTTGTCTTTTTAAAAAAAGGTTGTCAAATAAATTATTGATTAGCATTGAATGATGGCGATATCCATTATATTTGCATTATACAATTGATCATGCTCAATTCAGGTCTACTCCGTATTTTTACTTATTCGTTCTACTTATATACATGATAGGTTAATGCTGTATCTATTCGAAAGTAAAATGGACCTCTTAAATATTGTATTATTAAAAGGATCGAGAACAATTATATACTACGTAGATCAAGCTATTATTATTATTATTATTATTATTATTATTATACGCTATACTCCTTAGCCACTAAGCAAAGGGCAATAATAAAAGCTAAGGTAATGGGGGTGAATCAGTGTATGCACAATCGAACATGCTTGACGTGAGTTCCTCAATTACCGATGGTGCTGAAGATAAGGTCATCGTATCATAATGGTTAAATACATGCATACATTTTTTATTGAAGAATAATACATGCATACATTGACATTTAGTCATTTACGTTATCCCCAAATCTATGTTCATGTACTCATTCCTATGTGTAAAACTACAGTAGTATTAGATAACTACTATAGTATTTAAATAAACTTATTTATAAAATACGTAGATATATATGAGCAAACTTGCATACGAAGTATATTTTTCTTTTTGGGATGGCCTGGATGTGTATACAAAGTATATAAGAATATAATAATGAGACTGATTTTATAAACTAATACGAAGCAATTAAAATTTTATTTTATGTTAAATTGGCAAATGATTTGCTGATGATTTCATTTTTAATTTTTTTTTTCTTTTTAAAGTGTTACGGAAATGACTCAATTACATGCTTTGTTAAGTGTTAATTGTTAATGCTCCTCACCACTATGTTTACACATAATTGTTATTGTCAAATTTTATTGAATAAAAATGACAAGCACTATCATTCATTAACAAGAGAAGTTTATTTGCTATTGTCAAAAAAAAAAAAAAAAAAAAAAAAAAAAAAAAAAAAAAAAAAAAAGAGAAGTTTATCCAAAAGTGGTTGGATTAACATATATGTCACGTATTGGTATATTTCGGTAAAGGTACAACAACATATCAACAAGCTACATTAGTTTTTTTTTTTTTTTTTTTTTTTTTGAGTGATATTTTCTCTGTTTCCTTGTATAATGGTACAGTAATAACTAGATCATTACAATAGTCAACCTACATCTTTGACATTTACTTTTCTTATCTTATTAGCTAATATAGTGCTTGTGTACCTCAATATACTTGCACGATTATCATTCTCCAATATAAAAAGCTTTTGAACAAATATATTCTCAACTTTTTTTAATTATGAGTCTAAATAACTCGTCTTGTGATAATCGGCACAATTGTTATTCTAAACGGTTAAAATTATTAATTACTGAAATATTGTTGCTAGATGTATAAATGTCTAAATTTTAGTTTTTGTTCCATTGTAAGACTCAATTTTGTATGAAGTTGTCTTCTCTTTTGAAAATAGATTACAAACTTATGGTGATCCAAATTTATAATTTTCAATAGATTAAGGCCAGGGTGTATTCATATTTACTGAACTGAACTGATTAGAGCTGAATTGAGCTGAACTGAATTGAGCTAAAATGAATATTTTATGAGAGAAGGAAATTAGGAGTTGAATTGAACTGATTGGAGATGAATTGAACTAAACTGATTGGAGCAGAATTGAACTGATTAAACCTGAACATAATTAAACTGAACTGAAATTAAGCTAAAGTGAACATAACCTTAAGTAAAGAATTAAAAATGAACTAAAACAACAGAAGTGTCAGATCAAAAAAGACAAAACCAACAATAAATATGTGAGGTTGTATTAACAAGAAAGGTACATATTAATTTAGTGCTTACCTTAAAGCTTAGCTTAGTCACATTCTATGGTGATAGAAGAACGTACAGGATTTGGTAAGAGTCTACTTCAAACATTACTCCCACGTCCACTATACATGCTAAGCAACCAAAACCTGACCATATAAATATACAATTAAATTATCAAAAAGTAACAAAATTATATGCCACCTCATCACATTATTATGTGGATAATATGATTATTATGAGCAATTTAGTACGGCCGCTTTCTTGAGTTAGCTGGACTAACTTTATCTTTGTCTTTGATCTCCAGCCGTGGAAGTCAATCTAACCGTTAGGTCCAACGGTAACTCCACGTGGCTTCATCTTAGCGGTTTTTACTCACCACCAGTTTTGCTTACCAATGGTGAGACAAGTCAGCTGATGATCAATGTGCTAACTCTTTTAGGGGAGCAAGTGATAAGGCGTGCCACTTGTCAACAAATTTAGGGTGTAGAATTGTCAAAATATTAAGGCTGGTGTACGTAGATTTTAGAGTATATATTCGAAAATTTACATGATGTTTATAATAAGTTTGTGTTTAAAAGAATTTGCTCCATTCATTTACCAAATACCTTAATACCAGTATGTAATATTCTTTCATATATGTTTAGAGGTGGAACGAGTCTTGTTATGTTAACATGTATCTATCTCATACGTACTCGTAAAGGTCATGCTTAAAACGAGCTAAATATATTGTGTAAGATTCATGTCGATCTTTCATAAACAAAACCTATGAACGGTCTGGCCTATGTGTTGAGGCATGTCAGCATGCTCCATTAATAATTTTCATATTTTTTTAAAATTAATTGGCTAGAAAATAAGAGGGTCGGATCGTTAAGTTCGTGTCGGAACCATGTCTAATTTCTTACAATCATGTCCATGCACAACCCATGTCCTTAGCATGTCTCTCATGTTGGGCTTGTAATGGGATTGAATCGGATCGGACCCTTGTCATGCTTCGCCTCCCACACGACTAAAGTCATGATTTATGCAGTTGTTCGATTTGTTATTGGTATAATATCTACTCATTATATCTCTAACACATCTGAAATTTAAATGTGAAATGTACTCGTATTTAATAACGATTATAATCTCATATTATAATGAGTAAGATATCGTACATGTAGTTTATACTGTAGATCTGTAGATTAAGCCGAAATTTAGGTTTTTTATTTTTTGGGGTGGGGAGCCGGCATGGTACTATGGTAGATGAAAGTCATGAAACTAATCAATTTATTTTTATTACAAAAAAAAAATGAAATTAAGTGATTGGTTGTCACTTGTCTGGCGTGATTAGTTGGCAAAAAGTTAGCAAAGGATGGACCTTCATAAGATGACACATGTACCAAATAGCATCAAATTGTTAATGACGGTAAACGCGGAGTGCTAACGAAACAGAAAAAATACAGTATCCTGAGACCAACCCTTTTGTGGAAGCTAACTAAATTTGGTGGGAATTCGACAATACGTTTTGCCGAGACTTATCCACTTAAGACTTTCATTGTGCGGTTTATGCCTCTAGCTAGCTACTACCTCCGTTTCTTTTTAGTTGACACGTATTTTTTTTTAGGAAGTTTCTTTTTAGTTGACACGTTTCCTTTTAAGGTAACTTTTTTGCCTTACATTTATAAGCTACCCCATTTGCTTTTTCATTCTCTCTCACTCTCTCTCCTCTCCTTAATATATGTGCCTAAATCAAACGCGTCAACTAAATGAAAACGGAGGAAGTATTATTTAAAGTACAATTTAATCTATGTGTCACCTCAAATTTAACAAAATCGTAAATAAATCTATAGGATATTTCGATTAGATTCTCTTTCTTCTTTTCATTAAAAAAAAGAAAGATTAGGTTATGTCTATACAAAAAAAAACACTAGCTTAATACTTTAATAGAGTTACGAGGTTTGATGATACTGAATGAAGAAGAGAGCGCGAGAACCATAAAAAAACTACTTGTATAAAATGTAGTAGTTTTGATATCCCATCTCTAGTGTTGTATATTTTCAAACCTAATCGTAATATTGTTTATTTAACCATTGACCAGGGTAAGATGAAGTATATATATGATTATAAACGGAAATCTTCCAAGTCTACGTAAAGAAAATCCATCACCCAGAGCCAAATATTGACTTGATCAAATGTAATACCTAAAAACTTAGGAAAAAATCGTGTTCCCTGAGGTATTGATTCTTTTAGCTTTATCGCATTTCTTGCATGGATTATGCCCTAAGTAAAAATTAAAAGAAAGAAAAATTAAGTTGGTAGGTGAAGAAACATTATCTATTGTAAATCAATTATTAATTCGTCAAAGATTTGATGCAATCTTTTATTGTTGTCTTTAGATGCTAAGTGACATATAGCTAATTCTTATAATCTTAAGAAATTAAGGTTATGATATAGATGACAATAAACAATTTCTATTTTTTGACAATGAGTTGCAACTTGCAAGTATATTTTATGAACTTCTCACGGATAATCTTATGGGAAATGTTACTTACATACACGGAGTATGGTATAATGGAATTCGCTTTTTCTAAAATCCCTTAAATCGGTTGGAGACCAGAAGCATGTCCCTCTTTATAAGGAGGGATGTTACTTAATTTCATGCAGCCTTAATTATGCTGTATTTTATCTAGAATGTCTAGAAATGGTACTATACTTCCAGGATTATCTGCATGATTGCTTTCAATTTTTATAATTATATACTACCTCTGTTTCATATTATTTGCAACGATTATACATTTTTTCTTCTCTACTTTATTTAAATCGTTGCAAATAATATGAAATGGAGGTTGTATAATTTGATGTCCCTTGTTATTTAAAGTATGTCATAACACTACCTTTGTGGATAAAGCCATACATCAGTACTCCGTAAAAAACATGTTAATATTTGATCACTGATTTTGAATACCATTTACAAAACTTTAACTAGTTGAAAATCACTTTTTTTTTCTTATCGCTTTTATTATCAACATCAAGGGCCCATGTCGCCCATCATTAACATTGTATTAAAACATACAACTTGTTTTCATTAACAATGGTAATTATTTTTTTTTTTTTTTAAAAAAAATACTCCATATATTTTTACATGATAAATACTCAATCAATCAAATATGAGTATATGACTAATCTCGTAAAAAAATATATATTTTTGACTAATTATTTAGTTGAGGAGGTAGGTGCTAGGAGGAAATATTCCATATAATGCAAATGAGGATAATATTTTTTACCAATTCTTGTATATTACGTAAGAAGATTATGCAAATTTGAAAGTTTATTCCACAATAAAATAAGAGAATCAATATATAGTCGGATTATTGTCCATATCTAACATTGTATGATCTTTATATTACTCGTATCTTATATTGATGTCACTTTTGGATATATGTACGGATTTCGGGATGTTATACTAGTATCATTTGAACTATTGGACACAAACTTTTAAATAAATCGGATGTTCAGTAAAAAACTGAACATCCGTTATAAAGTGACAATAAAATGTACAAAAGTTACACTAAAACGTACAAAAGTTACCCTGACATATATAAGAGTTATTTATGCTTCATTGATAAATTTGGCAAAAGTGACACTAAATTTGACAAAAGTGACACTAAATCTGACAAAAGTGTACCCGATGTATAGTAAATTGGGTGTATACAAAAGTTTTTCATTTGACTTTACCATTGAAGCAAAATTTACTCGAACATACAACCCCTAAAGATAAGGTAGTTGACTTATATTGACTATTCAGGCCAGTATTAGGTTAGATCAAGAGATATTTACCGGCCATAAACACAAATTCTCTATTATACAAATAATATGGTTCAAATGACAAATAGTAGTCCAATAAAAAAGTATAGACGTGAGCCGACAAACAGCGAAATGTACATGGAATAGGGTGAGTTGGGAGCACATTCCAGCTGGACCCATTCAAAGCCATGCTGCAAGCAAGCATCCGAGGATTTATCCATTACTAGATCAACTAACTAACACCCAACCCCATGTTTTTGTATTTCTAATTTTTTTTTTGTTTTCAACAACTGCCTGTCACTCTCCCTATCTTTACAGCCAATGGATAACACCCACCTATTTCACATGTCCTTGTTATATTGCCTTTCACACCAATATGTTTCTGGTCACCATGTAACTTTAAAGCCAACCACTCACCCCCAACTATTCATATACCAATACTCCCTATACCATACGCCCTCTATCCCAAATTAACAAGTTGTACGCGCACTTTCATATATACACGATATGAGATCTTTTATCAAAATGGCTAGTTTGACAAAAGTATTTATCAAAACGGATAATTATAAAAATTAATTCCTAAATTAGCTAATTTATTAACTTTGAGGGAATTATCTATTTCATATTTCCTTTGAACTAGTTTGGTTCACTTATTTAGTTATTTTGTTTTTTTGGTTTATTTTTATTTACTTAAAGATTTTTTAAGTTCGAAATTTAATCCGTATACAAAACTATGAATAACGTAAACAGTTGCAGACCCGCATATCCCTTATTTTGATCAAAAAAAAAAAAGCCCTAATTTTTCTTGATCATATCAGTCACAAAAATTTGGAATTTCAAGTATTATTATTCTATCAAGATTATCGCAAATTTAAACAACAATAAGGGATTTTAAGGTATTGTTCATCTTTTTCATGTCTATTAAATTAATTGTATACTCTTTGTTTATGTCGGCTAAGTATGAATATTTTTTTTGTTTAATGTGAATGATAAATCAAACTTACATATATTTATTTCTATCTTTATGTGTTAAAAAAATAGTTATATTTTTTTTTCTTTTGTTGATTGGAAGTTTGGATCATTTTTTTGAAGTGGTTGTTTATGTTGTATTACTTTTTAAAAATTGAGAATTGCTGCATATATATTGTGTTGATTGTTATTGTTCAAATTAATGAGATATTTTAAACTATGGCATTAGAATTTAATTTAAACCAAAATTAATTAAAAAAACTAATTCTTTTTAAATAAAACCAAAAAAAAAAAACATAAAGTGAACCGAATGGGTTCAAAGGAATATAAATAAATAGTATCCTTTCAAATCAATAAATCTAGCTAGTTTGAGAATTAAATTTTATAATTAGCCGTTTTGGTAAATACTTTTGTCAAAATAGCCATTTTGATAAAAAGATCCCATAATATGGAATATGAGTACATCTTGTAATAGCTCATAATTGAGCTAGAGTAGTACCTTGAGGAGTTGAGGAAGTATGGGTGATTGTGATTATTGTTCAAATGAAATATCTCCATATGTACCTTTTTTTTTTTTTTTTTTTTGACAAGATCGAGCATCTCCATATGTACTTATGGACAATATATATGTCTTCTGATTAATATACTTTCTAGACATTAAAAAAAAAAAAAAAAAAAAAAAACTGAACATTGATACTTTGATAGTGAGGGTAATCTTGGTGGGAAATGTCAAATGTATTATTCAGTAATTGTATGTTTATCAAAGATGTTTGTATAATTTTAATATTTGTACAAATTGCTCTGTAGTAATTAGAGACTTCAAAGTTAAATTATACTATTTAAATAATAAAAATATCATAGAAAACGTGAATTTATATATTTTTATAAAAGTATATTGCAAGTAAATTGAGATAGTTGAGTTAACAGAATTAATATAAATAATTTGGGACAAATAAAATATTAAAAATTCTAATCAATAATTCAATAATAATAGAGAGTAGTTCTCAGTAGTCTATTAGTCTAAAGAGAGGAAAAATAATATGTATATAATTTGACAAGAATAAAATGCATGGGTACGACTGTATGTATTAGAGTATGACCAAAGTCCAAGAGTAGCTAAACATTCCCTTAATTCTATCCATTTAAGATAAGGCTCCACCACTGGTGCGATAACCAGTTTTCCACGATGCTTCCTTTGTTTCCACGTTTTTCTATTTTTTGTGCTTGCTTTATTCGCATCTAAACGCTATATTTATTGTAAAAAGCTTGTTAAGTTGCTGGATTTGTTGAAATTATTAATGAAACATATCTGTATGTATGTACCATTGTACCCGCCATTATTAACCGATAGCTTTGTTCACTTTATTTTATAAAATTAATATCTAAGGGCTTGCTTGACATCAGTTTTTGTTTTCAGTTTTTTGTTTTTTTGAAAACTAAAAACAGGAAACAAGAAAAAGGTGTTTCCACTTTTCTGTTATCATTTTTCAAAATTATCATGATTTTAATAAGTGTAAATAATTTTTGATTCATTATGTGACATATATAATATACTTTTAAAAACCAAAAAACAGAAAACCACAGCAATGCCAAACGAATCCTAATAAATTAATTTTATTTCTGTAAAAATAATTTCAATTCAGCAAAAATGAGTTACAATTTAATAAAATTATGTTCATTCATTAAAAATCAGTTACTTTAAAAAAAGAAAAATCAGGAAAAAAATTTCATTAAGAATTAATTTAAATTTTTTTACAAAACTATACTTTTTATTGGAACATTTCATCAAAAGTTAACTTTTTTTGACCGAGCTTAAAATAATTTTTGATAGAACTAACTTTTTACTAAATCACCATTATATTTAATTAAACTTTTTTTTTTTGGGTGTTTAGAGAGCCACAAAGACGGGAGTGAGAATCGATCCCAAGATCTCCTGAAAGCGGGAGGGAAGCTCTAACCACTTGAGTTTTCCCTCACCCTCTCTTATTAAACTTTATCAAGTATGCTAACTTTGTTTCATATTTTTTACAACGAATATTATCTACTCATAATTTATATTAAACTAGATGAAGCCCGCGCGATGCACGGTTTGTTAGTATTTTTTTTTTTCAAAATATCTTTCATATTTATGTGATTAAAATTGTTATTATATTAGTTTTAATATACTCTCAAAAAAATATATATTAGTTTTAATATATTAGATAAAATTCCTAATCTCAAAAGATTATGTTTTGTATTTAATTAATTTAAACTTTAAAATCTCATTTGTCAATTTTGCTTACGTGACATTTGAATTATTTAATTGTAAAATAAATTAATAATCTCTTATTTAATTGGCTACAACTTAAATTTATAATCCTACAAATAAATTATTTAATTGGCTACAACTTAAATTTATAATCCTAAATGGCGCACTAAAAAATTAATTCCTACGTGGCTTTTTAAAAACTCGGGAAAAAACTCTCCTTTAAATAATACAAAGTTAAAATAGAGGTAATTTTTTTATTTAAAAAAGGTATTTTTTTTTTGGTTGAAATATACAAATTTTTACAAAATTTAAATTATTTTGATTAATCGGCCAAAATTACCTTATAAATTGGTAACATGGATAATGGATAGTGAATATACAATATTAAATTTAAATTTAAATTCAAATTCAAAATGGTGGTGCTAGTAATCTGTAATCTATCCAGAATCTTAAACCGCCAAAAATTAAATAATTAAAAATCCATTTCCTTTTTCACTTTTTATTTTTAATTTTATTTTTTCCTCCTTTGATACACGATTTCGTCCTTGTACGCCAGCCCTTTCCACACGGCTTTAAAACTCGGTCCCATTCTCCACAACTCCACCTATATATACCACCTTCTCCCCCTCTTCTTCCTTTCTCAGAGACCAACCCAACAACAACAAATAAAAATCTATCTTATCCAAACACAACTTTCTCTCTCCTCTATCCTCTTTCTCTCTCTAAAAACTCAAATTTCAAACATAAAAAATGGTAGATTTCGATTGCAAAACTAAAATGGTACAATCAACCCCAAATCTCACCAAAAAATCCCCCAAACTCACCCCTAAACGAACCACTTCAAACCCACTCATTTCTCCGGTTCCAATCACCGCCGGAGAATTATCTCCGGCGTCGGGATCTTCTTGCTCAGCCTACGAAAGCTATCTCCGGTTACCGGAACTTCATCAGTTATGGAGTTCCGCCGAGTTTCCGGGTTGGGAAAACGAGTCGATTATTCGACCCGCTTTACAAGCATTAGAAATCACATTCCGGTTCATTTCACTCGTCTTAAACGACAACAGACCGTATTTGAACCGCCGAGAATGGAACCGGAGATTAGAGTCGTTAGCAAGGGATCAAATCGAGTTAATCTCAGTTTTATGTGAAGACGATGATACACGTGGCGCAGCGCCAATCGTTGATTTGAGTTCGTCGTTCGGTGAGGTGGTCCCACAAACTGGAAGTTCCGCTGAAGTTTGGAAATTAGCAGATAATGAACACAATGTTACGGTGGTCTGCCGTAGTAGCGAATCAAGTCTGTTACCGCGGTTAGCCACGTGGCAGAAATCGGAGGAGATTTCTTCCAGAATATACTACGCGATTGAGTCGGCTATGAGGAGATGCGCGTATACTTTGGGCCTGGGTGAGCCCAACTTGGACGGAAAGCCCAATTTGGATTACGATGCCGTTTGCCGACCGTGTGAGCTGCACGCGCTTAAGAAGGGCGCGTTGGATCATATCCCAAACCCAGAAAACCAGATATTGTTCACAATTCACCAGATTTTCGAGTCATGGGTTTTCGCAGCGAAGAAGTTGATCATCCGGGTAGGAGAGAGAATCAGCAAAGAGGAATTCACCAAAGCAACAGACGATTGTTGGATACTAGAAAGAATCTGGAAGCTTCTAGAACAAATCGAGAGTCTTCACCTACTAATGGATCCCGACGATTTCCTGCAATTGAAAACGCAATTGAAGATGAAAACGACGTCGGATTCCGAAACCTTTTGTTTCCGATCAAAGGGGTTAATCGAGATAACAAAGCTAAGCAAAGACTTGCGACACAAGGTACCGGAGATTCTAGAAGTGGAGGTGGACCCCATGGGAGGGCCGGTGATACAAGAATCAGCAATGGAGTTATACAGAGAGAAGAGAAGGTTCGAGAAGATTCATCTGTTGCAAGCATTTCAAGGGGTGGAATCTGGTGTGAAAGGGTTCTTCTTTAGGTACAAACAGTTGTTGATGATTATGATGGGGAGTTTGGAGGCCAAGGCTAATTTTGCTGAGTCGTCCGATTTGTTGAGTCAGATCTTTCTAGAACCTACTTATTATCCTAGCTTAGATGGGGCTAAGACTTTTATTGGGGATTTTTGGGAGCACGATCAAACACTTGGTAACGGTAATGGTTTTGATAATCGGAGAAATCGGACGGCTAAGAATTGAGGGTTGTGGCTCGGGTAATGGGAGAACGTGGGACGGAAAGTGGTGGTAGAGGAGTTGTCGGTGAGACGTGGGTACTTTAAATTACTATTGATATTGCATGTAATAGATATACGGGGTCATTAGTGGAATATTGGTTTTGTGTATATTATTAGGTTAATTTTTTTTGGATTTTTCTTTTTTAAACATAAAAGTTGTATCAGTAAATCATGTATCAGATGAGTATACCATGATTTTTTGTTACAATTTTGAATGATATTCTTCAATCTTTATACTCGTTCTTTGTTGGCCACAGCTGTATTTTGTGGGGTGCGTACACTAGAACTAGGATCCATTCAAATCCATCCAACATTTCAAACAAAATCCTAAATGGCTAAATCATACTATGAAAATATAATTACTAAGATATTTAGATTAAATATATTAGAATAATTTGGAAATTATAAATAGAATTTCCAAGTTAGGGCATGTTCACTTCAACTTATTTTCAGTTCAGTTCAGTTTTTAATTTCCTTTTCTGATAAAACATTTATTTTAGCTTTCTTTAGTTCAGTCCAGCTCCAGTCAGTTCAATTCATCCCACTTCAGTTAATGTGAACATGCTCTTAGTGTTGGATAATTTGGAGATTTTAAATAGAAGTCATAAATTATTACCCGTACATTAGATTGTCAAATAATTTGAAATATGACGATCTAAGCATTTAGAATAGCGATGTAGTATACATGTTCGTTATAACATGCATGATCGTTAGTCAAGATGTTTTTTGAAAGATGAAAGCTGAAATCATTAATTAACATTACGAGATAGTTTAGAGAGTATTTAAAATAATGACGTATATGTCCCTGAAATGCTGATGTATATTACAATTTGCACGCTCCACGCTCCCATAGTCAAGAATCAAGATGCTTCCAAGAGATGGAAGGCTGATGCACATATAAGACTATTGACTTTTAAAGACGTTAATCGTTATCCTCTAGCTTGAATTGCATTGTTTTTCAACACAAACCATGAATATTAAAAGTACTTTTCATTTTGCTTATTGATGGGTTTATAGTCAAGAAACGAAAACTTGATTAAGTACAAAAAGATAGCATTTTCCAGGACATTTCATACAAAAACGTTTCAAAAAACGAAAATGCATAAGAAGACGCGTATTGTCGGCATTTGAAGATATATAGTGGTGGTTAGTTGTTGTTGTTAAAATGATGGCTATTGAATTTTCTAAAGCATAAAATGTAAATTTGGTAGATGTTGCCAACTGGAAAATGTATGTTTATCTTTTATGTTATACTCCTTATGTTAAGTAGTTGAGATTTGAAGATGAAAAAGATGACGACGAAGAAGAGTTTATGTAAAGGATATGCGTTTAAGATGCCATGAATCATGCTAATTAAGTAGAGCCTGATAATGTACAAGTATAATTTAAATGTGGTTACTTTAAATGTTTATATTTTTTTATTTTACAAGGGCATTTAACGCCCGCATAGCTAGTCACATCTAGAAGTTATTTCGGCTTGGTCTTAAAATCACAAATTTAGTTGTTGACATAACTAATGACAAAAAAAATATGTAAACAATTATGATTATGAGTATAAATGTCCAAGACAACTAACATTAAAGCATGAGAGCAAATAAGTACATAATTAAATATTTTAGGGGGTATAATTGTCCAAACACTATTCATTAAATAACCTTGTACATATTAATTAAGGTATATATGTAAATACACATTTTAAAGTGTATAATTGTCATTACACTATTCATAAGAGTAATTTTCTACTTTTTATAAGGTAGGGATGTGACTTTATTAGAGTCATTCATGTTATGTAGATGGATGTATGTATTGTTTGGTACGCCCCCCGCATTAATCATTCATGCATTGCACCTAATTTGATCACTGCATTTTGATGTCGTTGTATAACTGTATTTATGTCAAGTCCACTGTTTATACCGTATGAGACTATGAGTCTATGAGTTGTTCTAATTTTAATTTATTAGGTATGCTCATGAAATTTCTTGGGTGGATTCTTATTTGTTCGGTTAGTTTTTTTCTACATTATTTGCCAAATGAAATTACGTATTGGGATTGGGATTTGGTTTGGTTACGGTTAATATAAATATTATGTTTGGTAGATGACTCTTTTTGTTAGATTTTTAATCAAGATGAAAAAGTTAAGATGAATGAAACAATTTTATCTCATTTGACATTTGACTATTTAGGGTTGATGTTAAGAAACTAAGCATCAAGAATTTGATCTATCGCGGCATGTATGGATAATGAAACATTTAAAGCATAATGGTTTGGTTATAGCTTTCATGCACAATATGATTTGATTTAACTAAGCTTCTTCAATTGATTTTCCCTTTTATAGAAATATCTTGAAAATAAAGATTTCTTCTTTGTCAATTCCCTATTTCCCTCTAGTCAAGTTTCTTCCTCCTAATTCTTAAATTTTGTCCAACCTATTTATAGCTAACTATTACGAGTATATGTTTACAAGATTAAATGTCTTCTAAACATCATCAACCAGTAATATTGACCAGGATTAAGCTAATTGTGGTGAATATTCTCTTTATAAAGGTCTAGCTCATCATGAAGTCATGATCATTAGTATTTTTTTCTTATGGTATTACTCAAATAAACGTGATTCCATTCCTATAAAAAGGAAAAAGCATTGAATTGCGAGAGCTAAACAAGCAAGCACAATTAAGTGAAAAGCTTGATAAATTATATTCATGCAGGTTTGCTGTAGCTTTACGGGAAGAATTGAAATCAAGTCACCATTCACCAAGCTACATACATATGTTTATGGGTTTTTAATCAAGTGACTAAGCATTATCCTTTTAGGCTTTTATCCAACCATTATTATAGAGTACTCCGTTTGCCTTTAAACAATTCAGAGTAATCCGTACCTCGTATGTCACATGATGATATATATGACTGACGAGCCACATTTAATTTACTATATATATATACTCGTACAACATTGTAGTAGTAGCCTATCTTTTATATAAACATTACTTTTTCGTCTTGTTAGTGCTACAAATAATTTAAGTTCTTATGAAAGTATACTTCATGGATAATATAGAGCTTATTGTATAATTTAACTTACTAAATATAGAAAGAAATCTATTATTGCTAGCAAAGTAAGTGTAATAGAGCAAACTGCAAACGTGTTAAAGGATAACCGATAACGCCATCTTTAATAAAAATAAATAAAAATAAAAAAATAAATAAAAAAAAAAAAGAAAGCAAGCCACTACTGTATGTACTTTTCCAATATTAAAGGAGGATGGGGTAGGGAGGACCAAGCTAGGCTAATTAAGTAATTAATCATGAAAGACCCTAAGAAAACATTTAATAAATAATGGAAGGAATATGGTAGTTTGCACACTGCTTTCCCAAAGCATACTCTTATCCAACATGTTTATCACCTGAGCACATTCGAACCAACCGTATAACTTAATTTTATGTACATACGAATAAGAACATATTTTTCACTTAAGCATATGTTTACATCTTACAACTTCTTGGGGTTACTCCAATATTATTGAATTGAATTATTGTTCTTTTACTCCTTTTTTTTTGGAACAAAGAACCGGGTCTATTACTTTATAGCACAAATTTCGAGTAGTAAATCATTTGCGAAAATTTAAACTTGATGTGGATGTGCTAACTTTGGTTTGAAGGTTTGGACTTTGGACTCTTTGGAGGTGATACCTAAGCATTCGAGATCGAATCCTATCCACACTATACTATTGCCCTTTGCGGATCTCTCTACACCCAAAAAAAAATTGTGAAAATGTTTTAAGATAGCTTAGCTTATAGCTAGTGGATGAATTGATTAAGATAGCTTAGCTTTTAGCTATCTGATGAATTGATAAGGCTAAACAAATACGAAGTATAAAGTAGCTTTTAGGGTAATGGTAGCGTTTCAAAGGTTAAATTTTATCAGTATAAAGTAGATTTAGCTTTACAGAACTTTTGACATAAATTTGGAGAGTGCATCTTTAGTTGAGTTATTACAAGCAAGTGAAATTGGTTAAATGTAACCTGAATCAGGTTTGAAATGTTAACGATCTTGGTCTTGGACTATGTCAGTTTGGGCTATGTATAAATTATTTTGGGCTGGATTCGAAATTAAAGCCTGATATGAAATTACCATTTTCTCATGGACGACTTGATCATGTCCAATTCTAAACATCAATATCATTAAAAGAATCATTTTGTGGTAGCTTGTATTTTTTCACTTTAGTTATGTAAGATGGTTTAAAATGTTTAACTCTGCGAATTAGACACTAATAACTTTAAACCATCAATTAAATGTAATGAACAAAGTCATTAAAGCATTAATATATTCATTTCATGAGTATCATCCATGTAGATTCATGTTTTTTATACAGTGTCAGGGTATTTAGATTCCAATAAACATCTTCCAAAACTCGGTAACTCGTTAGTTTTAGTCATTGAACTTGACTACTTTAGTATTAAAATGCTATAGTGAATTCTTTCAAAAACCTCAAGTCACTGAAGTGGAAATAACACAACTAAAGCTTACCATTATTACTCTTGAAACCCTTAAGATAAGGCGAAGAAAATAAGGATATGAGGCAATGAGCTAACAAGAACGATACTTGCCCCATTAAGTTCTAGTTGCCAAAATTGTTAAATTCATGCATTGACAATCATGAAAACATAACTACATAAGTACTCCCTCCGTTTTTAAATACTTGCTCGACTTTCCTTTTCTGGCCGTTTTTAAATACTTGCTCTATTTCCTTATTTGGAATGCTTTTACAATATTTAATTAATTTCTCTCACTTAGTCCCAACATAAATCACATTTTATTAATTTCATATTCTCTCCACTACTTTTACTTTATACAATTTTTTATTCTTTCACCCACCCCACTACCTCCATATTTTTATTACTTTTTCCAATGTCTCCTAAAACTCCGCACATGGAGAAATGGAGAAGTATATAAAAATGGAGGGAGTATCATTAACCAATGGCAGTGTACAACATTATATGGGCCTATTAAGGCCTTTAAATTCGTAATAGATGGTTCTTATCTTCATCCACTAAATCATTGGAAAGGAATTTCTAGTCCATATAGATGTAAATAGATATAAATATTTTAGTAGTAGTTTGAAATAGGCCCACTAACTTTTCTTACATAACAGAATTTCCCTTGGGCCTTGGCCTTTGTCTTTGCTTCTCTAAAATTGCAAACATTTGCTTGCATTCTTTCCCTTCATGTTTTTTTTTTTTTTCTTTGAAAAGGGTTAGTAAGCTCCAGATTTTAAACCACTCACTAGTTGAATAAAGAAGATGGTGGTTGTGTTATGTTATGTGGAATTGATTGCATGTAAACTTAGTTGTTGTTTGTTACCAAATCTCATAAAAACTACTAATTTAACTTAATAAGTACTTTCCCCTTCTAATGTAATTGCTCCATTACCTAGATTTTCATGATTCTCAACATATAACTTTATCTACATTGTTCTAAATTTGTAACAAGTAAAAATTATATAAAAAAAATTATCTTTAAAAAATAATGTACATCTTATAATTTAATAAAATTTCACATGTTTATATTTTTCCTATATATAAATACAATTGTTTAAGAAGAATGTATAAATATGATAAATTAGAAAATAAAGCATTTATTTTAGCTTCGGAAAAAGGAAGTAGTAAGCTAAAACGTCATGTTCCGTGACAGATAGCTATCTACAAAGTATAAACAACAAGCTAGTTAATTCGATATCAAAAAGTTTTTTTCACCAAAGAAGTCAAAAGGCTACCAAAATTTCAATCGCCAAAAGTCACATGGATTGAAAAGTTGAGCCTAAAGGAAGGATGCTCCACCTTATTTTACTTCCTCAATTTGACCATCAATAAGTTTAAATGTTGCAAGTAAGGGCCTGTTCTCTTACGTTGAAATTCAGTTCAGTTCAGTTCAGTTCAGCTCAATTTAGTTCAGTTCAGTTCAGCTCCTAATTTCCTGCTCTTATAAAATATTCATTTTAGTTCATTTCAGTTCTGTTCAGCTGAGTTCAGTTCAGTTCAGTTCTTTTCTCATTGACCGAACTCAGCTGAACTGAACTGAACTGAACTCAGCTGAACCGAACTGAACTGAACTGAACTGAAATGAATATTTTATAAGAGCAGGAAATTAGAAGCTGAACTGAACTGAACTGAACTGAACTGAAATAAACTGAATTTCAACGTAAGAGAACAGGCCCTAATATGAGATAAGATTTATTACTTCTTACAATTTTTAAAGTGCTCCAACAAACAGAAATGTTTGGCAATACAAAACTTTGACCAATAAGCTAATATTTGAAAAAACTATACATGGAGACAATTTTAACAAATACTGTAATAATATAATTATAGGAGTATATAAAACATAAATATTAGGACCCATTCACTTCATCTTATTTTTGATGAACTAAATTTTTTTTACTAATTTAAATTATTTTTGCTAAACTTAAATTAATTTTACTGAACTGAATTTTTTTTTTTGCTGAACTGAAATTATTTTTACAGATTATATATTTTTTTTAGGTTTACTGATTTTTACTGAATTGAAAATATTTTTACTAAACTGAAATTTATTTTACTGAACTATAATGATTTTTGCTGAACTGAAATTATTTTTATTGAAATGGAATTAATTTTACTGAATATTTTTTATAAAACTGAAGTGAACCGGGTCTTAGGGCCTGTTCACATTTACTGATTGGATCCGAACCGAATTGAATTGAACTGATTGGAGCTAAACTGAACTGATTGGAGCCGAAGTGAATTGAACTTAACTAAATAGAGCTGAAATGAATATATTATGAGAGAAGGAAGGAGCTGAACTGAACTGATTGAAGTTGAATTGAACTGGGCTGAACTAAACTGCAATTAAGCTGAAGTGAACAGACCCTTATTTAAAATATTGTACATAAAGAGTTTAAAATTCAAAGTGGAATGCTTTAAAAAAAGGGACTGAGTACATAATTACTCTTATACAATTACTTGTGTATATCTCGTTAAAAAAAAAAAAAAAAAAAAAAAAAAAAAAAAAAATTACTTGTGTATATCCATATTTTTTTATTTTTTTTAAAAAAATAATTTTTAAATGAAAAGGCAGTTTACCATCTTGTGTAAAGTTTTGTCAAAGTGAGGAAAAAAAGAATTCAGGTGAATCACAAAAACAATGTACACGTAGCAATAGGAGCATAGATATTTTTTGTATGGAGGAAAAAAAGTATAGTACGGAAACTAATCACGAGCTAAAAGGAGACAACCGAGCAGCCGGGCATGAGCAGCAAGTTGTGTGTATCCATGTGCCAACACCCCTCCTTTTTGTTGCTGAATCAACAAATTACGTTCTAAATTATGCATTGAAATTTCCAAAATTAGTCCTTTTTATATCGTTAAGTGAGTAAATTAATGAAATAATGAATTCTCTAGATCCTTATTCATTGAAAGTCTCTTCTTATTTTGAGACATGTCAGAAATACCCACATTCCTTGCCCATACTACAGTGGTACGAGTAGTCAAGTACGAGTAGAGTGTTTGTTTGGTTGACAATTTAACCTAAAAACTCTTACGAGTAAATAGATTTGATTTACAAAAATTTATTGTGGATCATTAATATTAAACTTAGGGTAATGCTATATTTAGCCCTAAGGGCTATAGATAAGCATTAAATATACTCTTGGAATTTGAATAAAAAGAAATTCATAACAAAAACACGCGTAAATCAGTGTAATTAGTGTTTAAGTTTTCATGATTTCTTAACTTTTTACGATTTAATTTTAAATTGTAAATTTAATGCTTATATTTAGCCCTAAGGGGCATATATATCATTTTCCTTAAACTTAAAAAGTTATATCAATAAAAAGGTTACTATGCTAAAATAAAGGTGATATCAAAATATAAGTCAATGCGTTATAATAAAGGTCATAAGAGATTAATACTTCCCCCGTTTCTTTTTAGTTGACACGTTTCTTTAGTCACGTTTGCCAATGCATTTATTCAATCATTAATATCTTTAATTATTGATAAGTAAAAATTATGAAAAGTTGATATTTTAAAAGTATATAACGTGACGAATCTAACAAGATCCCACATAACTATATTTTTCATTACGTATAGAGCACAAAATACGGTCAAACGGAGGTAGATGAATAGTGCTAAAGTCAAAATGTTTTAACTAAAAAGAAACAAAGGTAGTATATTTTATAATGATATTGGACAATATGAATATTAAAAGTCACTATGTTAAAATTAGAGTTATTATATTCAAACTAACGTCACTGCCACATTTGAACCTCAAATCAAGCTTGTAGAAATTTTAATAAAAGCTACTATGTTAAAATTAGGATCGCTATGTTAAAATTATGGTAACTATATTTAACATAAAGTCAGTTTGTCATGTATAGACCTCATGTCCACAATAATATTGTTGTAAACTAGATCCACACATGAGTTTTTGAGTTATATGAGTATTTAAAATTAGGATCACTATGTTAAAATTATGGTAACTATATTCAACATGAAGTTAGTTTGTCGTGTATAGACCTCATGTTCACAATAATATTGTTGTAAACCAGATCCACACAAGAGTTTTTGATTTATATGAGTATCTACTACGGAGTTTTTTTATTAAGTTGGTCAAATGAGAAGTATACTATTTCAATTACACAAAACAAACTTAACAATTTTACTTGCTATTTTAAGGAGTTGATTTAAAATTCTATAATTGTCACTGAGATAATATAATTCATACAAATGTTGCGATTAAATTATGACTCTACGCATAATATGCATGCTAAAAAAAGTAAGAGCAACTTGAGAAAATCCATAATTTACTCTAATGAATTTGGAGATTGAGACATTAATTTGGTACCAAAATAGAAAAATTGACCAGTAGCTTAAAATGGAGTAATTACCTTCATATGTCCAACATTTTAGATTTTTTACAAGTGTTATTTGGGAGTGAGATGAGTGTTCATCAATAAGTGACCAAAATATCTTATTGTTTTTCCAATCATATATTCATATGTGTACCAAAATATTCTTACATTAACCAACTCAAGCTATACAAGGAAGTTAGGTACATAAATACTTAAATAAAGAAAAAGAGTTTTTTTGTCATTTTCTATTGTGTTATGTTAACTATTACGGACTACTTCACAAAAATACTAAAACTAATTATATTGTGAAAATATCTTTATCTTTGCAACCCATTAGAACCATATAAAAGGATATTATATTATGAGAGAAAGAGAGCAATTCATACTTCTTTCACTTACTTTTAATTGTAATGCAATAACTTTTGATACCATTCACAAATTACACACTAACTCTTGTTAAAATTTGACAATATAATATATTAAAGTTAAAATTGTGCATTGACAAACATATAACCACAACAAAACTATTTAAAAAAATAAAATAAACACACCGTATAATTTTAAAAAGAGCTCTCAACAATTAATTTAATAATTCTACCAAATTATATTATACGCATAATTTCCAAGCCGAATTATGAGTTTATATGAATCTTCTCGACAAGGTTTGCTTAACACCAATGCAAGCCCTACCAAGCTCAAACCGACCCCCCAAGTAAAATACCGACTTACTAATTTACAACTACAAGTTGTATTGTATTGGCTCACTAGGACCCTAAAAAAAAGGGTTTACAATAGTTCCCAATTCCAACCAATATAGTAATATACACACCTTATCAAAGAGGTATCACAATTCACAAATTCACAACTCACAACTCACAACTCACAACCTTTGAATATCTCCTCTTTGGTCAATTCATACTTTCTATTTTTTCCATCTTTGCAACACCTACATATAATCCCCTTCTTTTTCTCCCACTTTTCTCAATAAAAGTAACAATCCTTTGAATCTCTCTTCTCAAATCTCAATCCAATCTTTCATATTCTCATTTTCATTTTTCATTTTCCTAAAAAAATGAGGGTGAACATTGCTCAATCAACCCCTCCTCTTTCTCCTCCATCTCCTTCTCACAATGCATCGCAATCTTCTTTGTTTCCCACCACCAAACTCCGCCTTCATCGTTCTCCGTCTGCCACCGTGCTAACTAGCGCTACCCTTTCTCGCTCCAAATCTACGGACCTTAGTCTTCTTCGTAGATCCGTCAGTGCTAGCTTCGACGGTCATGATTTTCCTTATCATTACCCTCACGAAAATAACACTCGTAGCAAAAACCTGAATTTCCCCACTTTTCAACGCTCTACATCCATCACTTCAACGTCGTCGTTTCGACAATCGGATTCCCAGGTGGATGTTCTAGAACCTTCTAGTTTGGGTATTCGACCCGACCCGCCAGTTTGGCCCGCGAGAGATGCCGTGATTCGAGATTGCATTGCTCGAAGAGCGAGCAGCATTGAGCTCCCTCTTTCTCTAAAAGTGCTGAAAATGAAGCAGAAATTGCTGCGATTAGAGGAGGAGAGAGAAATTGGGGATCTCGAAGAACATATGAAGGATAACCCCATTAATAATTTATGTTGTTCGACTTTGTATATAATCAAAGAGGTTCAAAACCAGGCTTTGAAAAGCAGGGGATTGGTTTTGGATGAAGAATTAGATAATGGGGTTGTTAGCAAAATTCAAAGGGAGATGACATCTTCACTTATTTGGTTATTTAGGGAAGTTTTTTCTAAAACCCCTGATTTAATGCTGCAGATTATGCTTCTTACCTCCAATTTCGCCTCGTTTTCTATTGAAACATTGCTTCCTTCTGATAATACCCAGAAGATTTTAAAGCAGAATGATAGAAATTGGGCACTTGGGCAATTGGAATTTGCAAAATCAGGGGTAGAGAAATTGGAGAAATTGGAGGAGAAAGAAAATAGTTTGTGGAATAATATAGTGGATGAAGCTAATGAGATTGGAGGTTATGTGAAGAATGAAGTGTTAGGATTCGTGATTGATCAAGATTATCTTAAAGAAAATGATGTTAAAGAAGATGATGTTTATGATGATAGCAAGTTCCAATTCGTTTCGCCAATAGGAGTTGAGATTGAAGCGGATGATTATGAGGAGTATTATAGGACTGATCTTCATTACCAAATTGGGTTGTTTCAGGATCCTAACAACACTCTCTTGCTATCTAATTATGCTCAATTTCTCTGCCTTGTTTCCCGGGATTATGACAGGTATAATTTTTCATCATAATTATTTTTCATCTTAATTATTGTTTGATATAGATTGAGGTATTTTATAACTTAATCATAATTTGGGAAATACTTGAAATAGATTAGTTTCTTAATCCACCTGTTTTTGCAACTACGAAATTGGAAATTGTTTGTTTTTGATAAAAGTTAGATAGTTTGCTCTTGATTTATTAGAAGTTGGTACTAGGTATACTCGGGTGTATGATAGATATGGTAGATCGTAGCCTTATTACTTGATAAGTCGATAGATATCTAACTGGCAAGACAGCATGCAAGTGGTCCTTGACTGGTAACCTGTATCTTGTAATAAGTTTTTTCTCATAGCAGAGTTAATGTCAGCTCGAAGCTATCAAGCTGCATTATTTCTTGTTTTACCTATTAATACTACTACTAACTCAGTGATGAAGCATGTGATTGTCTTATTGAAGCGACGAACTGATGGCATCGCCATGTCGTTTGAGTAATAGGAGATTAATGAATAAGATCTTTGTTCTTGTATTTATATACTTTGTTTCTTGATACTTCAGGGCTGAGCAGTGCTATAAGCGTGCAATACAAGTGGATCCAACTGATGCAGAGATAATAACACAGTATGCAAATTTCTTGTGGGTGGTCAAACAGGATCTATGGGAAGCTGAAGAGAGATTCCAACAGGCTATGGCGGTTGAACCCGACAACTCCTTTCATGCATCAAAGTATGCAAATTTCTTATGGAGCACCGGGGGTGAAGATACATGTTACCCTCTAGATCCTCCCTGTGCCAAAAGCTAACGGGAAAGGCTCTGTTCTGTGAATAATAATAGTAAAATTGTTCTCGGTTTAAATTTACTATTATAAGATAGATTAATTATCAGGGTAACATAATAATGGCATATTTGTAGTACATTAGTACCATTGCCTATTTGTGAGGATTCCAGTTTAGAGCCACTGGATATCTTTTTTGTTTGAACTCCTGGGCATTGTGACTTATTGATCTTGGCTTTTGGTACCTCTGTTGTGCAAGCAATATTGTAATTGTACAGTGAAAGCTTCAATAATGATCATAAATTATTGAAGCTTGAATCTAAAGCTTCTTACACCTCTGCTATTCAGTTGTTTGTTGTTAGATCGACTTAGAATTACACGGGATGATGTTGAATTAAAAGCCGAGCTGGTGAAAACTATGAACTAATTTTTCTTCATGGACGTTGCTTACCCAGTCCCTGGTAATCTGGTATAGTGAATATTAGTGATTAGTTAATCTACCTAAAGCCAACCTACCACTTCAAGTGTGCAATGAATTAACATCATAGTTCCCACTTTGATAAGCAAACTCTGAAGTTCGTTTTCTTTGGGGTTGGGAAGAAAATCTGATCCAGCCTGTGCTACAGAGCAGGATATCAGGGATGGGTGGAAGACTTTGATAAGCAGACTTTCATTCGTTTATTTTTTAGATACAAGCCATTGTTTGACCAGTAAAGTCGTTGAAGATTGTGATTAAAACTGAATTTGGCAGCTATTAAAACATACAAAATTTTTAAATTCTGAACTGAACCAAATAAACAGGTTTAGTGCTGAAATTTTAGATGTTTATCATGTTATGTACTCCATAATTCAACAATGATCTTGAAAAAGATCTTGTTGACTGAGCCAAAGATAGCATCTTCAAGCCTCAATCAGATACTAACAAGCTTCAGTTTCTACCAGTCTAACTTTTAGTCAGGTCAGACGACCATAACATGCAACACGGGATTCATTTGAGTGTACAATCAAGATGCTTCACAGCTTCAATCCATTCTCATGAAGCATTATTGTGAGTTTTCTCTATCAATAATGACTACTCCGTAGTTAAAATCAACAAGATGCAATCAAATCCAAATACTAGCAGCTCCTTTTACTCCACCCATCACGCCTACTACAACAATCAACCCACTACCCACACTCATGTTCATGTGCAAAAAAATAAAAGATCTCCGTGCACTACCGTATCAGATCTCCAAGTCTCATGTTCCTCGAAAGGCAATCGGGGCAAGAAGAGAGTACTAACGGCCAATCCTAGTGTGTTCCATCGCGTTCAATAATTGGGTCAGGTTACAGGACCACCTCTTCCTCCAGTAACGTTCATATAAATGATATAATAGCAAGTAGACTCAATGAGAGTCTGTAACAAATGGACTTTCATGACAGTTCTATGATTCTATCTTAACTTGGCCAAGTGGCAAGGTTACATGATCTACCTACCCCAGATTTTTCGTTGGTCATGCACATACTATCTTCAAGAATATCTATATAATTATCTCCTAGATTTTAAGGCATATGCATAAAAGGATTCATGAAGCAACATTTATTGCTAATACGACGACTGTGCACTTTTGTTTGTCCTTACTGATTAGAGGGGCCACTTTAATATCTGACCCTTAGATAATTCGCTAGCCATCTTATCTAAACTAAATTGCTAGCCTGTATTACGTAATAAAATTGTTCAATTTACAAGGACCCCTTCTTTTAGCATACAATAACAACCCTGTTAACAGGATAAGGAAATGGCTAAGAGCAGATTCAAGGACAAATCTAGTAAAGTATGAAAAAGAAAGCTTAACTTTGAGTGTCACACAGACCTAATCTTAAGAAAGAATATACAAGAAGTATACTTGATGAAGATATTAATATTGCAAAATGTCCCCACACATAGCGCATCAGCATATTAGTTGACGCGAGAGATTTACCAGACAGAAAAGTCTCAATCTTCTATTGATTGAGAGTTTCATTTCATACAAGTTCTTGGGATATATTGAGAACAGGATACCGCCCACACAGTTGCCAAATTGGCATCTAACAACCTTACCCGAATACCCGCCACATAGGCAGTCATCTTAAAATGCTCGGGGGTGGGATTATACACGAAGGAAAAAAAAAAGGCCAATTGATCTATACTTAAATTATGAAGCCCAAACCTTTTTTTTTGTGGGATCAAGTATCCATATATCATACATGGTAAAAAGAACCAAACCTAATAAAAATGGTAATTGACAGAACTGTGCAGAGCAAAATGAATAGGTATAAAATGAAGCTACACATCACCAAAACCAGGTATTTCGGCTATCAACAACTTTCATGGAAGTTGAAACCAAAGGCATTTTCCCAAACTCAGCAACAAACCTGTTAATGCATTCTGTTCGTTTTTCGCTGTGACCTCCCAAGCTACTGATTCCAGTAGAGCCAATCTCAAAAATCTTACCTGGAATAGCATAAACATGATTAATAATATTCTGAGATGCAAAGAAAACAGGTTGAGGACACAACAAAGCAACATGAGTAAACTGGATTCAAAAGCACATGAAACTAATAAAACCAGACACAGTACATTTCCAGTGGACCAGGCAAAAGCCACTACTGAATGATCACTTATAATTGCTACAGTACAAAGGTTACAAGAAGACACTCTCATTTGACAAGCCTTACTAGAGCAATATGAATGTTGTCATCCATGCTACCGATATGCAAGTTTAGAAGTTTAAACCAGGAATTGGCACATATATTAAGGTAAGAGAAGTTAGAAGGTCCTATCCACCATTAAATATCCACTCACCCCTAACTATCCCTCCCTAAGAAGTAAGAGCCTGACTACCAATCTGCCAACCACCAAGCTAACCCCTTCAAGCCAGCACCAGCCCACTGTCAGCTTTTCCAACAACTCAAGACAATGTTCCAATCCCTCATCTCTCATTATCCTAATCTGGCAAATCCTCCCCTTCTCTTCATCTTCCCCTGCACTTTCCTTTTTCCTGCGCCTATTATTCCCTTCCCCTAATCAGCACAGATTTCCCTTTTCCTCTTTACAAAAGTAGTTAAAGTAGACTTTGGAGTTGAAGAATATAAAAAAGAGTAAGATGTAGATCTAAGATATGTTACCGGAGCAATTAAGGGTGGGTGTTCTGTTTTTTCACTTCCTCGTTTCATGTCAGGACGAACAATGAAGCAGTAAGGATCAGGAATATGTTTCGTACAGGTGGTGTTCTCATAGTCGACAGGGGTGGGTGTGCTAGATGGTTTATAGTTGGGGAGGGTGGTGAGGTTGGTGATGGTCAGATTGGGAGTGAACGGGATGGGGCTTGAGGTCAAGCAAAGACTGAAAGAGGTGGAGACAAGTTAATTGATAATTATATTTTACTATAATGATTGTTAGGTGAAGTATAAATGTCATATTTGGGCTGTAGAACTTTCCCAAAATAAAGTGTTGCAATTTCAAATTAATCAAAATGGCAAGTTTCACAATTTTTATTGAACCGAGGAAATATAGATTAAGCCTTCAGATTAGTTGCCCATCCCTCCCAAATATCCAAAGTACTATAAAGATTAAGTATAACCCTGAGATAACCTTGACCTGTATAGAGCTAAGGATACATACGGCACAAATTATTTACAGGCCTTTACAGAAGTGACTGTAAGAGCGTAATTGGCCAAATTAAATTTCTGAACTTCACAAGATCAGCACTACTGTCTACTGGTGACTACAACAAGAAAGCCCAATCCAAATTGTAATCAGTAATATCATCCCATTTCCCACACAGAGACACACAAATTTCACCTTACATATCTTACACAAGCCCTGCACAACATAACAGATTCTAGTAGAATGCTAAGAATCGAAATGTTTTCTTAACTTTCTGTCTCTATTTAAGCAATCAAGAATAAAACAATTGCAAGATCAAGCAAGATAAAATTGTTTGGATGATTCTAAAGTGAAGATTCACCAACTACAACTTAGCCAACAATCAAGAGGTTTGTGCAATCCTAACGTAACTTACCCTCTCTAGGATTCACAGTGTCACTCTCAAATCCCCCTACCCTTAATTAAGAAAAGTATTATTCCTCTCCGCTTTTTCTGCAACTAACTCACTAGTAACTAGCTACACTAATTTTCCTCTTCAACACTTGTAACAAACTACTGATATGACTTAACTACTCCTGCATTTTCCTAGAATAAGTGAATCTAATAGTTGGAGTAGGATTAAAATAATTTTAAATAATCTTCTAAAACTTAACAAAAACCTAGGAATGCAAGGGCATCTATAGGTGTAATAACTGATATGATAGCAGCCAGCAAAAATTTTAGCCTTAAACAATGGCATGTTGCACAATGACAACACAATATGCTATTACACAATAGCCTTATAACCGCAACCTCCGTTTTATGCACACAGACCATACACAAAAATTACTTTGTAAACTAAGTAATTGATGCAGTAATATGATGCAGTAAAGAGAGAAGAGAGTAAAGATGGTAGCGCATAAAAAAAGAAGAATATTAATTTAAAAAATCAAGAAGGGGAATTATAATTACAATTTCAGGTAGCAATCATCTTAAAGATGGTCTCAACATAGAAGGTTAATTTAGATGAAAGTAGGTAGGGGTGGTCCAACTTTGCCCATATAATTATATGAAAAGAGAAGAGTTAAAAGCAAATAGACTATGGCAAATCTTTCTTTGGGTGGGAAATGTTCCCCAAAAGAGGATTGTTGCAATTAATGTGGAACTTTCATAAAGGCAATTATAGCAACACATAAAGTATGAAGGAAGTATAAGATTAATTAATCACCTTTCACCCAAATAGGAGGAGCACCAGTTGCATTTGCAACAAGAAATGACATTGCAATATCTTCACAATTCCTGCATAATTATTCACAGTAAGTCATGACAATGTCAACAACAAGTGACAAATAAACCAGGCAGTACCACAGGCATAATAAATTTTGGCCCAGGCCAACTACTGTCATAAATCTCCAATATATACCTGTTATGAGCTACATATTCTCTTAGAGATGCTGGAAACTCATTTGTGTACATTGCCAGATACTTTTTGTGGAAAAAAGCTGCCTTGGATAGAACCATACTATAAGTGCCCATCCACCAAACAGACCACCAACCTCCATACTCAAAGTAATCCCTATTGCCTCTCTGCAGACGAATTTTCGAGTAAGCAGATGCAAAGTATTTGAGTTTTAAAGATAGCCATATAATCATACACAACTAACACAAGTAACAGAGCTATACGTAAAAAAAAACAAGAAAAGGAGCTCGACTTAACAGTTAATAGAACTCTTAAGAGCCTTAGTAACTTGGTCATTCGTCATGTTTGTGGAAAAATCGATTGCTACATAGACAACTTGAGAAAAAGGGAAGTTGAAAAATACAAATATGTGGTTCAGAACTAGAAGAGACTAAAGCCAGCAGATTGAATCAACATAATCAAGAGGGGATTTCATTATATTTTAACCAAGTTGTACAGCCCCAAGATAAAGAATTAAAAAGACTACATGTATTGGTGGCCTAACATATAAATATATAGCTTAGCAAGAGGAACAAGACTCTTTCATAGATATTCTTATTTTCATGTTGGAGTAATGGACCTAAGAACAAGGGTAGAAACAGACAGATAGAAATTTGAAAATATTATTAAGTTCCAATTTACATAAACTCTGGTGTAAACATGGTTATGTTTACAGGTGCCCACTTTGTCGCCTATTCAACAAAATTATATTGAACAAAGAATTCCTATGACTAGAAGGTGCACAATGATTCATCTGGATCTCTTGTTTCTTTCCCCGCTTATTCAGGGAGGAGAAGGGGAAGGGCCAAGAAGGCTGGAATCACAGGCTAGAAAATCCAAGCAGCACATATACTTTGGACAAATTAGTTTGAAAATAGAAGAAACACTCAATAACACATACACAGGAATAACACTTTTCATCCAGAAAAAGTCAGATGAGGTAAGCTCAAAAGTTTTACTTCAGACCTTGCAGACACAGAAGGTAACAAAGCACATCAGGCATTGCACAGACATAAGACAGCTAAGTTTTATTTTATTAGGGGAAAAGAAGGAAAGAGAAAAGAGAGATGCATACGGAGTGATCCAGCCAATGCATACGTGGCACAAATCCAACCATTGTATCAGGAGCACTCTGCCATACACTAAAGGCAAGTTCAACAGAAGAGCAAGGGAATATGACATCATCGTCAATTGAGAAGACCACATCTGTCTTCAGATTATTGATTTCCTTAAATCTATTGTTTAAGCTGTCTTCTTTATTGATGTCGAATTTGAGTTCAATTTTTCGTCCATTTTTTGAGTATTTCTGCACGATACGCTTTAAATAGCGATTGAGAGACTCTGATGGAGGATGAGGCTCACTCCATACAATGTGTATGGAGTCCAATCGCCGACATGCTGCATAATGGGAGATGGATTTCTTTAATAGATCATTTCTCTTCCAGGTATTAATTAAAAGTGTATAACCCTTCCTGCAATAACAAACACCAGTCAAATACAGGGGGCTACCTAGCAGAACCAAACTAAATGATACAAAAGATACACTCAGCAATAATATGGTACCGAATGCTCTATAGAAATACAATCATTCTATAAATAACAATCTAGTGGCTTCATTTATTTTTTCTCGAGTTGTCACAGAATGCAATAAAGTTGGCAATTCACTCCCTTTTCTTTATAAGTGCCCAAGTTTGACTAGATGCCAAAGAGATGCTTGACAAAAACTATCTTTAATTATCATTAGGTATAAATTATAAAAGGTTGATGTTTGAAAACTATATAGTGAGATGAACCTCACAAGATCCCATATGACTATGTTTTTTCTAACGTATAAATCACCAACAATGGTCAAAGTTGAGTATGTGACTACAAAATGTCAGATTGGAGCACTAAAAAATATGGAGGGAGAATAAAGTTAGACCCACAACATACTCTGAACCAACAAAACCAGCACTTCCAAACGTCTCGAAAAATTGAAGATAAAGTTAAGCCAAATTATAGAAGAATAACTTGC
This sequence comes from Chenopodium formosanum, assembly GCA_024500155.1. NCBI lineage: Eukaryota > Viridiplantae > Streptophyta > Magnoliopsida > Caryophyllales > Amaranthaceae > Chenopodium > Chenopodium formosanum. The sequence continues at coordinate 3,935,540 of CM044861.1, read as the reverse complement.
AATATTTATTACTCTCCAATTTTCCATATGATACCCCCATTCCATCAGCTCACAATTTCAGTATCAGCTTTCATATGACCATAGCATAGCTACCAGGGTTCATGGTATTTATGATTTATGATAATCAACAGCTACCATGTTCATGATATTTATGAGTTATGATGATCAACAGCTACCATGTCCATGGCAGTTATGAGTTATGACTATTAACAGCTACCATTATGGTCAAATAAATGCCAAAATAGAACATACATCAAAGATCCTTCACTTTTGTATTTTATTATCAAGCATAATCATGAATTGCTTTCATATATCCCAAACTGAGGGTGGATCCAAAGTGCTCTCATCTTGCTATGAGGATCTGCGTCTCACATATCTCCAAAAGGGAAAACTACCTGTCCTTGCAATCCTAAGACTTTCTGTGCATAAACCTGGCACAACAACCCACCTAATTTTTATTTTAATCTAGGAAAAGAAACTAGCAAAAAAGTAGGTTCAGCCATTGATCAGATTGATGTGTGATTCAAAGAGCATAGAGTAGGTAAGGGTCATTTCAAGAAAATTTCAGCATTCTGTAGAACAAACAGCCTTTGTGAAGCCATTAAATGCACAAACATCCTCACATTTTAATCATATCTTGACTTTTGAAGAACTCTTAATATGCCCCAGAGGGACAGAACTCTGTAGAAGTCAACTTCCACTATAAATTCTGGATCATTAAAAATGCAAGAACTGAGATTGTAACTATAGGGTTTTATAACTATAATCCTCTTATATTCTACAGAAAATGCCCATTTGGAGACCCACTTAGCTAGAAGGATTATATTATGCCCCTAACCTTAAATCTACACCAGTACATGTGCATTAGAATTGTTCTATCAACAAAACAAATGAAATCAGTAATGAGAACATCAATTTTAGGCCTTTGTATTAAGCTCATGGAAAAGTGCACAATCCCAATCACTTAGGTTCATGTGGATTAGAGGCAGAATTTTCATAGAAAGAGTGTTTCCACTTACACCAAGGATTAGTATTCGCAAGTTTGAAGCTCTATACATAAAAAATGCAAGAACTCATCGGTTCACGTAACAGTTCGTGACAAGTATTGATTTATTTAATGGTCCAAAATTGAATAATAAGATTATAATTTTAATAAATCAAAAACTAAACCTAGTAAGTCCAGCTACTTACCAAGGCCATGTATAAATTACATCTTTTCTTCCAAGGAAGAGCATAGAGGGTATATGTTATGTTTGGTACCTACTATAAGCAACAGCACTGCTGCAGCCCTGCAGCTAATGCTCGTGCTTTAATGAACAATGCAGAAGGAAGTGTAGAGATTGCTCAAAGTTTTGCCAGAATCTCTAGGCCCGTCAAGTCAAGCTCAGAAACAGATGATGAGATTGAAGCCATTATTGCATTTATGGTTTCATGACAGTATGCTTCTAATATCTATATAATAATTGCAAAGTCAGTTTTACAGCTTTTAGTGACAAGCCTCCAAACCCTTAATTCCCAAATGTCAAATCCTGTTAACTTCTCTATTTTTATTTCTCATAACTTCCAATACCTGGTTACGAATGAAGAACTGTTTCCTAAGAGTGGCCAAAGAGGTCTTAGGGGAAGTAAGGGGAAGAACTTCGGTACAGAGAGATACTTCGTGGTGGAATGAAGAGGTGAAAGCAGTAATTAAGCAAAAAAGGGAATGCTATCAAGCCTTAGGAAAATGTAGGAGTGATGAAACCTTTGCAGCGTATAAGGAGGCTAAGAGTAAGGCAAAGGCAGCTGTTCGCCAAGCAAAAGAAAAGGCATATCAGGAGGTTTATGAAAAGCTTGATTCCAAGGAGGGAGAAAGGATCATTTATAAGATGGCAAAGAGAAGACAAGAGGCAAGGAAGGATATTGGCATGGTGAAGTGTGTCAAAGATAAGAACCAAATGGTCCTAGTGCAAGAGGAGGACATCAAGGACAGGTGGAAGGGGTACTTCGATGAATTATTTAATGGAAGTAATGGAGTTGTGATAGGAGATACCTCTATGAGTGATGAAGAAATCAACATGGAGTATGTGCGAAGGATTAGGAGAGTAGAGGTGGAGATTGCACTGAGGAAGATGAAACCTAAGAAGGCGGTTGGCCCTGATGGGGTACCGATAGAGGTGTGGAGGTGTTTGGGTAAGATTGGTATTGATTGGTTAACAAACCTTTTCAACAAGATATGGACGGCTACAAGGATCCCACAAGATTGGAGGAAGAGCACCTTGGTCCCGGTTTATAAAAACAAAGGAGACGCTCAAGATTGTTCTAACTATCGAGGAATTAAGCTTATGAGCCATACTATGAAGTTGTGGGAAAGGGTGATTGAACAAAGGTTGAGGGCATGCACAAGCATTTCAGATAACCAATTTGGTTTTATGCCTGGGAGATCTACTATGGAGGCAATCCATTTGATAAGACAAATGATGGAGTTTTATAGGGTAAAGAAGAAAGATCTTCATATGGTCTTTATTGATTTAGAGAAGGCATATGACAAGGTGCCAAGAGAGATACTTTGGTGGGCAATGTTGAAGAAAGGTATCCCACGAAGGTATGTAGACCTAGTTAAGGATATGTATCGGGATGTGTCAACAAATGTGAGGACATGCGGAGGGTTGACAAAAGATTTCCCTATTACAATCGGATTGCATCAAGGGTCTGCATTAAGCCCTTTTCTTTTTGCAACGGTTCTAGACGAATTAACTAGACCAATTCAAGATGAGGTTCCATGGTGTATGCTGTTCGCAGATGATATCGTTTTGGTGGATGAGACTAAGGATGGGGTTAATGTCAAGTTGGAGCAATGGAGGCAAAGGTTGGAATCTAGAGGGTTTAAGCTAAGTCGGAGTAAGACTGAATATTTGGTATGTCGTTTTGGCACTCAGAGGGGGACAAGCAATGAAGTGGTGAGTTTGGATGGAAAGGATTTGACCATGAGTGAATGTTTTAAGTACCTAGGGTCGATCATCCAGAAGAATGGTGACATTGATCAAGACGTGACCCACAGGATTAAGTCAGGGTGGCTTAAATGGAGAGCGGCCACGGGAGTGCTATGCGACCGCAGCATTCCCTTAAAGTTGAAGGGAAAATTCTACAGGACTGCCATAAGACCAGTGTTGCTCTATGGTACAGAATGTTGGGCTTCTAAGAAAGAGCATATTAAAAAGATGGAGGTTACGGAAATGCGCATGTTAAGGTGGATGTGTGGAAACACTTTAAGAGATAGAATCAGAAATGAGGTTATTCGCAAGAAAGTAGGTGTGGCGGGCATTGTAGATAAATTAAGGGAAAATCGTCTGCGTTGGTTTGGACATGTAAGACGGAGACCCGAGGGTGCACCGGTGCGAAGAGTGGAAGAGTGGGACCATGGAGGGATTAAACGAGGAAGAGGGAGACCAAAGATGACTTGGTTGGAAGGAGTGAGGAAGGATATGAAGTGCATGGATTTACGTAAGGATGAAGTTTTGGATCGTAAGGGATGGAGGAGAAAGATTTATGTTGATGACTACACGGAATAATCAAATTTGGTTCATGTTAGCCGACCCCACTTTTGGGATTAAGGCTTTGATTGATTGATTGATTGATTGATAACTTCCAATATCAATACAACTAAATTTGTTCACTACTCCTGAAATCCCCTGGAAATAATGCCAAACTTGAGAAAGAAAGTAAAATTTACCCTACTAAATCTTGCCCCATAATCGTTAAAGGGAATTCAGGCATGTCCTGAGTTAACATAAACACAGCCATATATATAAGTTTGTTTTACCTGGTTAGCAATGAGGTGACTTCTCTAATGGAAAAGTTCAATAGATACCCTTATCCTCTATTAACTATGAACATCCGCAGTTCCTTAGCTTTTGAAATGACAACAAAACATTGATATTTAGGACCTTATAAAGTTTCAACTAGAAACAACTATAGTTTCTTTCTCCTTCCTCTTCCACTATTTAATCCTCCATCCTTCCTACGACACTAGCAAAGTATAGTTTTCTCTTACAGAATTTTCCATCGACTACAGTAACAATTGCACAAAATGTTGCACAAAATTGATCGGGGAAACTCTCAGCACGCAACATAATGGTTTCCTTTGGGGGAGATTGTGACCTGATCTGAATATCTCACCAAAAGGCTTTCTACACCATATGAGACTCTTTTACAAAATTCCTCTAAAAGATGCACTAATGACAAGTTGCTAACTTTGAATTTTTACAGCAACAAATAAACTAAACTATTTAAATCCAAAATTCAGAATCAATATCATCTGCAACCAAATTCCAAATTAAGCAAAAATCACCACCAATCCAATGAATAATCCATAACACAAAGAATCAGTAAACATACAGCAAAACTATACAACAAAATCAAACGAGTAATAAACAAACGCAATTAAAGTACATAAAAATGCAAAATCAACGAACCTGTGCAAATCAGATTGATCGACAAAACTATGATCCTGAGTCCATTGAATGAAAGTAGAAGCTCGAAAGAAGAACAAGATCAAAGTGAAGAAGATGCAAAATCCAAGCAATAGTTTAACCTTAACGGATCCAACAGATAAGAAAGCGAGTTGCCGGAATCGCTGAGCAGCTCGCCGACTCAAAGGCGAACCTCTCATCGCAACCACAACAACACTGAGTTGCTTCCGCGGAAGAAATTCGGAATCTCGCAGAGCATGGTGGTTGTCAATGGCGAGTCAACTCATTCGTGAGCTCGCCGGAGAATCTCATCGGAGAAGTTCGCCGGCGCCGGAGAAGATCAAGGAGAGAGAATTAGGGTTAGTTTTTTTATAGTGGTAGTTGAATAAGCAAAACGACGTCGTTGTTGGTCAAAATTCCGGGCCAGAAATGTTAAATCGAATATGCGAGAGAGGGAGTGTTTGGTGTTTGCATTTGATTTTGACGGAAAATTTTTAAAGTGCCGCATATGATAGTGAAGGATTTTTTGTATTTTTTAAAAAAAAATTAATTTTTTATTGTGTAGTTTTTTTTTATTTTTGTATGAGGTCATGAGATAGATAAAGGTAAAAATTGGACACGTGGAAGATTTTGATAGGCTATGAATTTATTGATTCAACGGTTGGTGGCATAAAATAATTAGTATGAGTTGCACTAGCATTTAAGTGTGAAAAATTAAACTTGTACAACCAATTTGGTATAGCTAATTTCTATACCCATTCGGCCATTCCATATAATTGGAACTGGTTATAAATAATCGCTAGTTATTAAAATAAATGTAAGTTGTTAAGGATTTGACAATTATTATAATTCTGATCGGGTGGCTAATCTCATTATTCTTACTAGTATTAATTATAATGGAAATAGATAGTAGTCATATTGATTCATATATATAGCGACTTAAGATATCTTTTGAAAAAAAGGTGTTTCACCTTAAAATAGTAATTGTTTTAAGATTTAAGTAGATTTGTTATGCCATTTTTACTAATATTCGGAACTAATAAAGCTTAGTTAAGCTACCCAAATGGACACTGTTTTACTCATATTGACAAAAAGTAATTAAGAAAAATATAAGTTCACAGGACCGTCTTGAGACATATTTTTTCTCACACACGTAACAGGGCCCCCCAAAATCAGGGCCCCATAATTTAAAAAAAATTAAGATTATAACCTTACAAATTCACCTTCTTCCTCGTAAAAGACCATCATTTTCAAACTAAAACCTAAAAATTCATCTTTGATTATGAAGATATAATTGTGGATTTTGCTTCAAAAAATATTAAAAAGATGACACTTTTTAAATAAAAAGTTTTTGTTTGTTGTTTTATTGAATTGCTATTAAACTTATTACTATGAATATTTAAGCTCTATAATAATTTGTAGTACTGTACACGAAAAAAAGCCATTTTATAATAATAATAATAATATTTTTAACCTTTTAAAATAGTCCTCCAAAATTGAAGGGCCCAATTTTAAAAGTTAGAACAGGGCCACCAAATTGTCGGAGACGGCCCTGTAAGTTCAGTACCAAAGTAAAAAATGTTTCAATTTGTGGCTAACTATAAGAATGGACTAATGAAAAAAGTGCTAAGAACATTTAGAAAAGACAAAGGTGTAACACGAGGGAGATTCAAGTGAATTAAATACATTGTATAGGGGGTATGTTCTCATATAATTATTTTTAGTTCTGTTCAGTTCAATTCAGCTCTAATAAGTTCAGTTCAATTCAGCTCCTAATTTCCTTCTCTCATAAAATATTCAGTTCAGTTCAGTTTAGTTCAGCTCATTTCAGTTAATGAGAACAGGCCCTAAGTAGAAATTAGTTGCTCGTGTAAACGAAGTTTAGATGAAGATATTGCACTAGTAAGTAGGGTTGTACACTAGTCCAATATCAAATCCCTACCTTATATTCCTACCTTCCCTACCTTATAAAAAATCTAAGAATACTCTTATAAATAGTGCATGGACAATATTATCCCTAAATATATATATATATATATATATATATATATAATTTTTTTTTTGTTTTTCCTATTTGTAATATAAACACTAATTAATACCTCAAAAAAAAAAAAAAAAAAACACTAATTAATACAAAAGTATAAAATAATTTTAATATATATGGAATACAAAAATTATAAAGTATATTATTGAATGATTGGTAAATTGATCAATTCGTCTCAATAAATATTTATAAATTACCAAGCAAATAAATATAATAAAATAGCATTCAAATATGCATTAGATTACCAATAATTATTTTTCTTCAAGGGTTAGTCATCTTGTGCGTAATTGAAAACTTTTATGTCAATACCAGATTAATTCTACCCGATTCTGCTCTTGTTTAGACCTTTTTCATGATCACCATATTTGTATATTATACACTGTTTATTGTTATTTTGTTTTTTTTTTTTTTTTCTTTTTTTCTAATAAATTGCTATAAGTATTCTACTCCATTATGTATCATAACAACTATTTAAACATGTCAAAAAAAAAAAAAAAAAAAAAAAAAAAAAAAAAAAAAAAAAAAAAAAACTATATGTAAAAGCCAAGATATGCGATTGCTTCCATACTGGAACATTTTTCTTTTGAACTACGTACTCTAAACATTTTCTAACAAACTTTCATTTTCTCAAGGCAACAATAGTCTCTATAAAACTTTCAACTTGGTCATGTAGTCTTTATTTTATTATTCTGTTAGCTACAAACTTCATATATAAAGAAAAGTCATTAAATTTGGCATACTTCCTCCGTTTTCTTTTAGATGCAACACACACTTTTTCACGGTATTTAAGAAATGTGGGGTTCACATGATATAATACATTTTAAAATGGGATGAGTGGTTGCTAGGAGTGTAATTTAGTGGGTCATGTGCTTTAAATAAGGGAAATAGTATAGTTTTTCCCTAAAATAACTTTCCTTTTATAGTGTGTTGCAAGTATTGTGACATTTCCTTTTTAGGAAAGTGTTGCAAGTAAAAGAAAACGGAGGAAGTATTAAACATTTGAACAGGCTGGTTGTAATTTTTTTATGTAATGGCAATTCCACGAGGTAAGTACGGAATATTGCACTATAAAAATATACAAGTAGCTAGTTTAACTTCTCTCTGTATAAGGCAATTAGCATTGTAAACCACTAAGGGTCTGTTCACATTTACTTAATTTCACTTCAGTTCAGTTCAGCTCTTAATTTCCCTCTCACATAAAATATTCATTTCAGCTCAATTCAATTCAGTTTAGTTAAGTTCAGTTCAGTAAATATGAACAGACCCTAAACCTAGCACATAATTGTTTTTTTAATTTTATTTTTTTTAGGAAAAAACCTAACACATTGTTTACAGATCAGGTTTCAACTCGTAATGTTAGATTCCTTTGGCAAAGTCAAACCCACAATAAAGTCAAGAATAATACGCTACATTTTAACTTATTTTTGTGTGCCCAATTGCAAGACCGTGGAATGTAGCAGTGCATCATTAATTTCTAAATTGGAAATAATAAAGAATCTCTTCACCAAAAAAAAAAAAAAAAAGGTAGCCAATGCTTTGAAGTTTTGCAATATCTTACTAGGAGTTATTGACTTAGCACTGAATATTTTTCCTTATAGAAATTTAATTAAGAAAATATCCTATTCTCTTATATATCTTGTTTAATCTTCCTTAATTGGGAGAATTTTACATTTCAACAAAAAGTAGTCTGTAACATTTGTAGTGGTGCTTCTTTATAAATAGCTTTAATTTCTTGAAGAACAATATACCAGATCATATGAAAGAAATCTAATTGTACGTACATCATCAATTGAAATGTTAAAGATAAAACAAGGGTTAAAAACAAATATATGCTACACTTTGGCCAAAAATGGCCAATGGACTCCAATTCATTTACAAGCAGTAGCCTCAAATGTTGCTTCACAAAGGAAGAACACGCGTGCTATAACTCTCCAAGAACCATCTGAATTCATTTTCAACATCTTGGCGTAGGTTATAAGGGAAGGGATAAGCATCAATACCGCGATCCATTAGAAGTTGATAAGCATGTATTGTGAGAATCCGACCATCTTTTCCAAACGCAATGAGATCATTAAACTTGTTACTACCCTTCAAACATATGTGCTCCCATATGACATCTGCGCGAGCAGGGTCATGTGGACATTCGAGCCATGGCATTGCAGTAAAACATTCAAGAGGAGAAATATTTGCATAAAAATCCATGTGAACAAACACCACTTCAAAATTAGGATCTTTCTTCTCCTTAATTTCATGGTACAAACCCTTAACCCAATTATATGATATGTCCATGTGATCGTCCATACAATTATCTGTCCATTCAAGGTAAAGCAGGACATTCCTACCGCGAAGCTCTGCCACACTCACACGCGTACCATCATTAGTACAAACATAATTTTGCTCCTTAGACAACACTAACAATGACTCCAAGGTTAACTCCCTAAGCCTTGAAGTCTCTTTCTCAATTATGTTCGCGATAGTGAAAGGATATCCATCAATTCCGAAATTTCTTATGACAGTCTCTCCATAAGGATTCACATATTTACCACTAGTTGGGTCTAAAATAATCAAAGTATCCATGGAATGAGTTTCGCTAAGTCGGCTCAACCAATGGCTTACACTATCCTTGAAGGGTAACACCCACCAAGATGTTATCCCCCTCTGTACTAAATCAGCATTTACATACTCTATAAACTTTTGTGGTTCCTCGTCGGGTTGGTATATCATTACAATCTCTAACTCGTAACCTTTCTTACAATGACATAGCTCGTACATCTCATGGAGTTCCCCCATGAAATCCCCATCTCGACACAAGTACAATCCAATTAATTTTTTCTCAAGGTCTGATACACAAATTGTCCTGTTTTTACAAGAATTGCTGACCAAAATATCAGAGGGTTTGCACCTCAAGATTTCTTCAAGGGGCAACAAAGGTCTATGTGCTTCTTCATAAAGGGTTTCAAATCTCTCATTCGTAAAGGGAAACGAATCAGCACCATACAACTCTAGAAAATAAGAACTTTCTTGCAAAACCCTTTCATTAGGGTCTACAACAATGACACTTGGATCATAATGTACATTAAGACCTGATAATCCAATAGACTTACAAACATAATCACGAGACTTCGAGTCAGAAAAAGGGATTGCAAGGCAATTAGGGAAAGAAGAGAAGAAATTTATAAAAACAGTTTCATTGTCAACCCACTCACGTTTCATCTTTGCTACCAAAACCATCTGAATGTCATCTCTACCAGAGTCGAACCACTCGGAGAATGCAGCTTTTATAGCCCAACAATGGTTATCTACCGGGCTTTGAGGTTCTATAGGAAGAAAGAAGCAAAAGATCATTACATATTTCCTCCTTAGGCTATCTGATAGAGAATATCCATAGAATATTCTCATCTTAGGTTTAGGATATATTTTGTATAAGATTATCTTTGATATCTGTACATATCTTATAGTTACCTAATATGATTAGGTTTCTCATTGTAACCCTATAAATATTGATGAATGGAAATCACTCTGATTGAGGAGTTTATATTATCTGACATGGTATCACAGTTTAGGTGAGATCTTGGGATCATATATAAAAATTCTCACCCTGCCGGTGGGTTGGAAAATTAAACCCACCGGCGGGATATACACAAATTTTTTATGCTTCCGCAAACACACATATAGATTTTTTTTTTTTCCTTTTCTCAAAGTTTTTTTTTTAAAATCTTTATGTAACCTTGCGCCTCCCACCGACAGTAGCAACCGCGAAAGCCGCCTCCATCATTGGTGGCAATCGCATACACTACCGCCTCCCACTACTGGCAGTAACCAAATCTGCCAACCTTCTCCATGTGCCGCACTCTATTTCCACCTCCTCATGACCAACAATGATTCTTACATTGTTCCATTGGTTTTTCTACACATAATCACATAGATTTTGTTTTGGTGGTCGTATATCCAAAGAAGGTCAACTACTTTTGCACATCTCTTTTGCTATCAAGTTGGCTCCTCTTATTATTGCAGCACTTGGAATCTTTGTGGAGTATTGATTCTTGCTACCTGGGTTTCTCTTTTGGATTATTTTCAAGCGGTGGAATTTAATCTTATCTTGCGCTATTTTATTTGTTTTTATTCAATTGTGATTTCACGTAGTAGTGTAGTGTCTTCTCCCCGATGATGGTTTGATCCCTTAGCTTCTTCTTCTCTGGATCTGCAACTTAGCCCAAGTCTGTGTGCAGCTCTTCTCCTTCTCCTTCTCCTCTGGCCTAGCAGTGCTTATCTCTACTCTATGTAGGGCGTGGCTGTTGCTTCTCATCGTCAATACCGGCACATGTCTACTACTTCTCTTTTGATCATGGGTTACCATACTATCCTTACCGCTCGATGCGTGATTCAGATCCAGTCTGAGCATCCGATTTTCTCCCGCTCTGACTGCGGGGGTATGATAGAGAATATCCATAGAATATTCTCATCTTAGGTTTAGGATATATTTTGTATAAGATTATCTTTGATATCTGTACATATCTTATAGTTACCTAATATGATTAGGTTTCTCATTGTAACCCTATAAATATTGATGAATGGAAATCACTCTGATTGAGGAGTTTATATTATCTGACACTATCAACCATGACTTTGTCACCATTTTCGCGAATTAGAAAATCCCTGTAGTCAGTCGATAACAAAGATATAACATCAACATGATCACCTTCTTTGATAGAAGAATTGTAAGGCGTCAAGCTTTCAGGGTAAACCGGTTCCTCGTGAATTGGCTCCGAGATTCGACATGATTTTGCTCGTTGAAGGTCTTTTTGGTATTGAAAAGGAGGAATTAGCTTTCCCTCCATAGAGTTTGTCATTGGTGTAACCTCCAAACTCTTGAACTCTTTTTTTCGTAAGGTGTTAGGATTGTTTCCATTTCTTTTCGTTCATTTCTATTTTAAGATTATAACACCTAAGTTAGATTGAGATAATCACAAATCCTCTTAATCAATAAGGAGTATCATACTGTCAAATGGAGAAATGAGATGAGATAAAACAAATTAAATGTTTTACAAAGTTGCATGATTTCCAAAATTTGGATAGTGTAGGATTATTAGTTGGCTTTGGGCCTAATATTTTGGGCTTATCGCATTGGATCAAATGGCTAACAGAGGTGCACATCACAACACTGAGCTATACGGAAGTTTCTATTATTAGACCTTAACAACTCAACACCTAAAAAGGAAAAGTTGTACTTCTTATTAGACAACCAAAATATTTTGGTCATTATTGTGAAATTTAAATTAAAATGCAAAAAATGTAGATGAACAAATTGATATTGTATTGGCTAACTTTTTTTTTTTGAAACAAAAATATAAATTTGCATTGGCTACCTAGACACCCAAAACTAAGGGCATGTTCTCTTACGTTGAAATTCAGTTCAGTTTAGCTGAGTTTAGTTCAGTTCAGTTCAGTTCAGCTCAATTCAGTTCAGTTCGGTTCAGTTCAGTTCAACTCCTAATTTCCTTCTCTTATTAAATATTCAGTTCAGTTCAGCCAATGAGAACAGACCCTAAGACTTTTTTTTTTACAATTTTTTTTTTAAGTGGTACTAGTACGAACACAATGGCTAGGGAGGGGAATACAAAATTAACAAAGTATACGAATAGTTAAAACTCGTATAATACTAGAAATACATTGATAATGTATTCTTTCTTTAATTCTCTAAAATTTATGACACTTTTGGCCACAAAAGGAAGAAAAATTGAATGAGTTTATGGCGATTGAATAGTATGACATGCAATATTAGATGTACCAATCATAATGATGTTGTGCATGGTAGAGTATCTCAATGTTACAATCAGTTTAAGTTTTGTAATTACTAACTATGTTACTCCCATTTATAAGAGGAAACAAAACACAAGTTATGGCTGAAAACTTGCGTTATAAAATTATAAACATATGGCAATAATTATTGATTATGGACATTGAACTTCCTTATATAATGTGTGAAACTTAAAATTAAATTAATAATTAACAATAGACATTAATATTTTTCTTACAAATTATACACGATTATACTGTATGGCGGATCTTGAAAATTTTTCTTACTACCATCAATAATTTTAGGAAAATTTGTCAGGAACTACACGCTTTATAGGGGATTTGATTCATTTGAAAACAGCTACCCACTAAAAAATTGAAAAAGTGGACCCACACGCCGGATTTTTTCGCCGAAAAATGCAAATGGGTAATGTTACTCTAACTTTTTAAATTCAGGAGGTAGTTTTTTTGATAAAATTTTTTTAGTGGGTAGTTGTTTCCAAATACCCCTATTAAGCGTGTAGTTCCTGACAATATTTCCATAATATTATTACCGCTTATCAAATTGAAATTTTTTTTTTAAAAAAGCAACAATTACTAATAAGATTATAATTCTCGTGGGTGATGAGATATCCAACCCAAATGAGGTAGTGAAATTATATAAGTGGGGCCATACATCGAAGCTTAAGCACTGCACCGGCCAAATAATTTGGCATGACTATCAAGCTCATTGGTCGGGTTTTTCCAATTTTGAACATTCCTAAGACTTTGTTTCGGCGCAAGATGTATGGGTATAACAGTGTAGAGGGCATAAGAATTGCGTTGCTACAATCATGAAAAATAAAACCTAATGCCGACGAATGCCATTTATTAAGATTTAGACATTCTGAATTTGATCATCATCTCCGACTTTTATTCTTTTCCTCTCATTTTCATGCAATCTTATCTCCGTTAACGTTATTTGCAAGATATATTATAAATGAATGCTACTCGTAACAATTATGTGCAACAAATGTCTTTTTTCCTTTTTAGGTAATTATTTTTCCTTATCTCTCTCCTCATCACATGCACCCAACTTTTTCTCTCTCCATTTTACTCTCACAAACAAATTTTGTCTAGGAGTCCGCAAACACCCCCTTCGTTTCAAATGATAGTCAACGGAGGAAGTATTAAATTACAATTTTTATTTTTCAATTAGGTATTAAATTACAATTTTTATTTTTCAATTATTACGGGAGATATATATAGCTAACAAATTTTGTTTTTTTTTTTCTTTTTTTTTAAAAGTAAATGTAATCAATTCAATAGTTGCAAAATTATATATGTCCCCCCCCCCCCCACCTTGAAATTCTGGCTCCGCCATTGAATAGAATGATACTAGACTACCTACGCTACAACACTACAAGCATGAAACAGAGTTGAATAACTAGGTTTCAAGAAGAAATAAAATTTCAAATTTGCCTCAAACTTTATGAAACCTTGGAAAAATGACTGCCTAAAAGAAGTGGCCTTAAATTAAGTGACGGTTTTATGGTCATGATATGAATTATACGTGGACATGGGCCAACTCCAGCCAACATTAGTTAACATGAAAAGTATTGACAACTATATAACATACTCTATAGTCTTGAGTTGGTGCTGTTGTTGTCGTCGCCCACCACTTAGCACCATTAAGCTACTTAATCACATTTTTTTATTTTAATTTTATATAATTAATCCTATCTTCTTCATTAACCAACCGATAATGATTGCTAATTGTCCTAAATTAGCGTTTACGGAGAATGAATTAGTATTATGGTTTAAATAATACGAAGTACTAAGGAATTAATAAAACATACTCTTACATCAATCGTAGAATTATGCACTTAAGTACACTATTTTAATTACGCTCCCTTATCTAGATTAGCATCATCATTACTTTATTACTTATACTTCTAATATTATAATTCTAATTATATAATTGTTCTCAGACTTTGTCTTCGAACCTTCTGGGCTGTCCTAAATGTTTTTTTCTCCTAAATTATGATATGGTACTAGAAAATGCCAAAATGGGGTGTGTTAATCATAAATTTATCATTTCTCTAGGATTAATTTTTTAGTTGTATTGTTGAGTAAATGATTAATTAAATAGAATGTTGATGAGATAAAATTTGATCACAAGGTATGAGTATTAAATTTTACTTGTACAGCACAATTTTACAATCCAAGTTTTTTTGCCTCCAGGATACCTTTTATTTTTTTTAATTGTTTTTTATCTTAAGAAACAACCTTTGTAATATTGTTATTAGAAAAGGCAAGTATGGAGTTGTTAAAAAGTGGATATACATCTATCTTAGCAAGTTAGCATATTCATTTTCATGTGTTTTAAAATTTTATTGTATGTAATTCATTTGTTCTCAAAAGTTCAACTCATCTTAAACTCATATTTAATTTTTAGGTGAGTTTGGGCCTGTTCATATTTACTGAATTGAGCTGAACTGAACTGAACTGAACTGAACTGAATTGAGCTGAAATGAATATTTTATGTGAGAGAGAAATTATGAGCTGAACTGAACTGAACTGAACTGATTGGAACTGAACTGAACTGAACTGATTGGAACTGAACTGAACTGAACTGATTGGAACTGAACTGAACTGAAATTAAGTAAATGTGAACAGGCCCTTTGTGTGAGTGAGTGAAAGCAATAGACGACAAATAAAGAAAACAGTAATAATAGAGAATATGGTATATGTAAAATAAAAGGAAGTTTGTGGTGTTGTATTTATAGTGTAACATAAGATTAAAGGGAAAGTAAATAAAGGGCCTTAAAATTGAATAAAGTTAAAATAAGTTGAATTTTTCTAAAACGCTCTAAAATGGAAAATGAGTTGAATTTTCAAATACATACGAGTACTATACCACCTATTTCTAATTAATGTTTTTATGGCCAACTTTATCAAACTTGACATAATTTCTATGATTATAAATAATACTTCACATATTATAGCTTGATGATATCGATCACAAAAATATTATATTATAATGTGATATAAGATGTTACTTTGCTTAATAATTAATTCAGTTTTATACTTCATATGCGTAGAGTGTTGATTTGGGAGGTTAGACAGCAACATCTTATTGTCAGAATTCTTTAAACAACATCCTTAATTTTTTTTAAAAATATATTGGCCTTGTTTGGCAAATGGCTGTTGGCGGGTGGCTGTTGGCTGGTTCACTTGGCTTGTTTGACCAGCTGGAATGTTTGGATGTTTATAATGGCTTTTGAAATTGGCTGTTTAAGCTTGTTGTTTATAAAAGTGTTTGGTAAATTAATTGTTGGTTGTTGGCTGTTTATTAGATAATTTGTGGGCCAACAAGCCAAAAGCCAACAAAAAAGCTACTCAAAGCAGCTTTTTCATTTTGGCTTAAAAGCCAGCTTTTTCGCTGACTAAAAAGCCAATTACCAAACACATTTTTTGGCTGTTTGACCACCTAAAAAAGCCAAAAGCCAACCAAAAAGCCATTAAAAAGCCAATTACCAAACATGGCCATTTTCTTTTTCTTTTTCTTTTTTTAAAAAAAAAAAATTCTTTATGATCTAAGCTCAATTATTTTCTTATACTCGTAACAAAATAAGTATACGAAGTACTTCATATATGATACGGAGTATTGTATTTTTAATAAAGCTTCAATTCACATTCTTCCAGGGGCAACAAACTAGGGATAACCTAATTAATTGGCTTTTTATTATACAATTATTATTATCATGTAATACAACAGAAAGGAAAGTTGCTATACATACAAAATTGGAAATACAACAATTCGATCACATCCTTAAATTTCAATCTCTCAAAGTTAGTAATGAGCCAATTGGCCCAATTCATGGACCGTTTTATGCATGCATGAAAGAGACATAATTTTTTTATTTTATATGAAAATAATGAATAAGATTCTTCAAAGAATTTAATTTGGCACCACATTTAATTTTGTCCATTTATCTGCACAAATTGCTGGTAGAATACAAAGCCTTCTTCACATTATTTTGCTCGAGTGACAATTATACTAGGAACAAATATATATAATCATAAATTTCGCTTTCGCACCATTGTGCTATATTATTAAATTTCTAACTTATTTATTCAATAAACACTGTATATCGTGTGTTTAATTCTAACTGATTATCAATGTAATTCTTGATTTTTTTATTTATTTTATTTTATTTTATTTTTTTTTTTTTTTTGGGAATGTAATTCTTGATGATGTTACTTATATCACTTTAGTCTCCTCCAACATGCTATTCCAAAGAAAAAAAAGGATAGCATGTTTTGAAATTAAAAATTACATCATACTAGTAATACTAATATTTGACTATACCTATATTTTATCATTGATTATTAAAACATTCATAGTTTAAAAGTTGATGATAATGATGAATGAATAATTATATTCAGCAAAATCCACACAAATAAGCCAAAAGGATACTGTAACATAATTACATAAACTTGATTATATGTTGAATTATTGAGCTCGAGTAAAATTAACAAGAGAGATTAGCAGCTAATTAAACAGTGGAAGCTAGTTAAAATTAGCTGGTTTTGTCTCAGAATATAAACGAAGCAGCAAATCATGAATTATACCTAATTGCCCAATCTCTAATGAAGTCCTGGTTGGCCACGTTTCTACCCAGAAAAGTGTTACAAATCCAACGTCATATACAATGCCTGACTTCCTTGGCTTCTATACTCCTTTAATTTGCTGCATTCGCTCTCCAACCTTTGGACCTATTTTTGAAAAAACCAAACTTGTAATTATTTTTTGAAAGTACATGACATTTAGGGAATTCTTTAAACGCAGGATTAAATTGAATTCAAATGCATTAGTTGAGTTTATGCATACTACTCTGGCCTTTGACAAAATAGTTTACATACCTATATGCATTAAATACATTTTAAATGTCGATATTATACAAGAAAACATAACAAAATTATATGGTGTATATGTTAACAGACATTACGAAGTATTAACTTTTTTTATTTTTATTTATTTATTTTTTTATTTATGATCGATATTTTCACTTTCAAATCTTTATATTCAACCCCTATTACTATGTTACCAATATACTTATAGTTTTTGTATGAAGAGTTATTTTAATTTGAAGGTATCATTAATTAGAGGAAATATAAGAGATCAAGCTTAGATTTTATTCTTTAAATCTTAATTGCGAAATAGCGTATAATTTTAGAAAATGATGAATTTGTGACCAGTAGTCCACATAACTACATTAATTGACATGCATCTACCGGCCATATCGCTTGTATGGGCCATACGCAGTAGAATTATGATTGAAGTAGTGAAGAAATGTGCCTTTTCCTGTCAAATAAAGGTTGTGTGCTTTGAATCCAAAGATTCTACTGTACTATGACAATGAAGTGATGATATCTGAAATTAGTGCTGTAGACTGGATTTCTTATTTTGATTTGCTGAAATTATGAAGGATTGTTACAATACCAAGTTAAATATAGTTTACGTAAAGGAGATCTCCAATTGATTGCAAGTCATACTAAGTTATGGAGAATTCAAAGCCTTATTTGCGGGCCAGACACTTGAAAAGTGAGGGGGAGAGCCGAAGAGGGTCAATGATCCTCACCCCAAGAATTGTAGGGATTTAAAAAGTTACAAGGTGAATTCCTCACTAATTACACCAAACCTTATTACTCGGTACTCTATCGTATTTAATGGGTTAAATTTCATATCATATACTCTATTTATGCCTATAGTATACAAATCTTTAGCATAAGATTGAAAATTTCAATTTCAAGTTTGAATAGTAGAAACTAATCTAATTATCTACGAAGTATAAAACAGATTTAACATGCAAACTTGAGCTTACACTCCATACCTTTTTTTTTTGCTCCATTAACCCGACTTGCATCATTAACTCGTTCTCTAAAATTTTGTGCCAGTTGAATGTAACACTAAAAATGCAAAAGAAGTAATTTTCTTAGCGTTCAAAAAAAAAAAAAAAAAAAAAACAACAGAAAATCCCACCTCTATGATCTAAGATGGGCGGTGGCCACCTCTACAAATGACCACACATTCTCAAATTTCTCACTTGATAACAAAAACTCAACTTTATAATTTAAATTATAATCTTATTTTTAATACCCCCAACGTTTATTTTTTGTATGGTCCTCAATTGCCCAGCTAAGATAGGTTAAGGCACAACCTTTCATTGTCAATTTCACCCCCCCAACACATAATAAGCCAACTTATACTAAACAAAAACTATTTTCTCATCATTATCATCATCATACATAAACATACTAATTAACAATAATAATATTATTTATAATAATTAAGCACCATTATTAATGGACGGTCCAAAGATAACAAAATTTAATCACACCCCAACAATTGTATAACCTAAAGTTTCCCCCTTTATAAAACCCACCCATCCTTATCCCATTCTTCACTCACTCATTCATTCACAACCCAGACAAACAACACTACTAAAGAAGAAAAAACTCACCAACTTTTTTTGTTTAACAAAAACAAAAAAATGGAGGGCAAAGAAGAGGATGTTAGACTAGGAGCAAACAAGTTCGGCGAGAAGCAGGGGTTGGGTACGGTGGCGCAAGACAGAGACTACAAAGAGCCACCACCAGCGCCGCTGTTTGAGCCCGGAGAATTGACATCATGGTCGTTTTACAGGGCTGGAATTGCAGAGTTTATTGCAACTTTCTTGTTTCTTTACATCAGTATTTTGACTGTTATGGGTTACAGTCGTGCTGATAATAAGTGTCAGACTGTTGGTATTCAGGGTATTGCTTGGGCTTTTGGTGGAATGATCTTTGCCCTTGTTTACTGTACTGCTGGAATTTCTGGTAATTTTTTTACATCCCTTTTGTTTTCTCAACTTAATTACTACTTTTTTTTTCTTGATTAGATGTATAATTAATTAATTATGATGGAATTTGAATAAAATGTTGTGGGAAGTTTTGGATTTGTTTTAGATGTTAGTTTAGTTGGTTATTTTGGGTTAATACAATTTCTATTTGGGTTTTGAGCATGCTAAACTGTACTGTATATGTCTTCTAGTCTAGAATTAAAATCAAAGGCATGTACGGACTATCTTAGTGTTACAGTTACTTTTTGGGTCCTGTTTCATATGGTAGCAAATCTAGTGATGTAGTCGGGATTTGATTTCAGTATTTTTCACCGACTTGGCTAGTTGACATCCACGGTATACAATACTATTTTTGGAAATGGAATAATCAAAAGAATTATCAATAGGATCTAGTTGAAGTCCCTTCTTTGATTGCAAAGTTTAGAAAGTTTTTAACTGGTTTGATGCATAGTTACTAATCAAATGAATGTGTAGTTAAATAAATCAAACAAAGACTAATGTTGTTAATGAAAATATGTATGGATCTATCAAGTAGAGTACCTAACTAGTGAAACTTGGATGATGGTGTATTACAGGAGGACACATTAACCCAGCAGTGACATTGGGATTGTTCTTGGCAAGGAAATTGTCTTTGACAAGGGCAGTCTTTTACATGATCATGCAATGTTTGGGTGCCATTTGCGGTGCTGGTGTTGTCAAGGGATTCCAACCCACTCCCTACCAAGCCGGAGGCGGTGGTTCCAACTATGTTCACCACGGTTACACCAAGGGTGATGGTCTTGGTGCTGAGATTGTTGGCACCTTCGTCCTTGTCTACACCGTCTTCTCCGCCACTGACGCCAAGAGAAGCGCCAGGGACTCTCACGTTCCTGTAAGTGCTATATGCTGTTTTTAGTAGCTAGCTAGTCACTTTGCAATTTCATGGTGTTAATGAACTTTATGTTATAATTTCTGTTACATGAGCTTGAGCTAATGGTATGAAACAATGTTTTACAGATCTTGGCTCCCCTTCCCATCGGATTCGCTGTGTTCTTAGTTCACTTGGCCACCATCCCCATTACCGGTACTGGTATCAACCCCGCTAGGAGTCTTGGAACTGCCATCATCTATAACAAGCACCTTAACAACTGGAACGACCACGTAAGTTCTGCTTAAAACTTTCCCATTTGATCAAATTCATATCATTCATGTACTGAGCAAGTCTTAGGATGAAACCGTCTCAAACTAACCTATATTTTAAGATGTCATGTACAAATAAATACAAGTATAATCCCTGGAAAATGTTACAAGTCCACTCTAATATGGTACATAGTCACACTCGTCTTACAATAATTTATCAAACGCATATCTCATATACTCATTTTGTCCATCGTGCACACCACATTTTCACGTATGTGTAAGGTGTTTAGTTAATTTTAGATAGTTAAGTTTTTCACAATGTTTAACCCTTGTACAACTTTTTGCCTTGGTGCATGCCACATACAAGCATGTATAAGTAAATGTACAAAGTATGAGTCACCTAACTTACCTTAAACGGTAATAATTTTTTCAAAAGTTTACTTAATATATACGTTGCAAACCTATGAACACTAATCAACTTTTCTTGAAGTCTTGATACCTTTATAAAAAGGAGTGGTGGGAAATTGATTGTTTTGAGAAGGCCATATAATATGGCCCATTTTAATAATGGGCAACACAAAAAAGTCATAAATTGAACCACAATAGAATGAATAGGGATAAGGAATCTATCAAATTTTGTATACCCAAGAGATAAGGTAGTAATACTCATGAAAAGCTTATTATATAAAGATAAAGATGGGGTCCAATAACAGTTTGGCATTTGGCAAATTTTAACCTAATCTCCTTTTTGTTCATATCATTGTCCTACTATACTATGATACCCATGTGGGTTAGTTGTCAAACATAAACTGAATGGAATATAAAAGATTTGGTGGAGATGATGCTGTCTTTGAAGTTAATGTTTACCTACTACTATGCTAATTAAAGATTAAGAGAAAGACCCTTTGATTAATTTAATCCATTCCCTGGTCATTAGCTTCCTACATCATAAGGATTATTCTATCTGTTTCTTAATACTTGCAACATTTTCGTATTTAAGTTTTCCCTAATTGTGTTAACGTCTTTTGTACAGTGGATCTTCTGGGTGGGACCATTCATTGGAGCAGCATTGGCAGCACTTTACCACACAGTTGTGATTAGGGCAATTCCCTTCAAATCCAAGTAATGGATTTGAGTTGATCATGAACATCATGGGTGATATTGTTGTTTGAATGGATCATCTCATTGGCCCGACCCGTATTTGTTTTCCAAGGCTCTTGATGATGATAAGAAGAATCTAGAATCCCATGCTTTTCTTCCTTCTTTTTTAATCTTCTTTTTCATTATTAATCTTATTTCTTTGTTTGTCCATCTCTGTTGTATTATGTAAGTTATTAAAGTGTACTCTTTTTTTTTAAATTTTCGTCAAAGAATCCTAAGAGGGTTGTGGCTTGCATTGGACTGGGTTGTGAAAATGTAAATTCTTACTATCAAAATTATGTAATATGTTCCCAATCTTGGTAATATTATTATGTACTAGCCCTTTTTCTTGCATTTTGGATCTTTCACTATCTTGTTGAATAAGGTTTACCCATTAGTAATAATGTCGATGTCCATTTTCTGAAGGAATTATATTGCATTATTGCATTCTACTTTAAATGCTCTTCTTCGATCATTCGCTTTCAAACATGATGCACGACTACTGCTTAAGGCCATGTTAGTAGGTACAGAGTAAAAGGTAGCCGGTAGGGTCAGCATCAAGGTATTTTGAAAAAGATGAAGAAGACGGGTTTTAACAATTCAATTGGTGAAGTCATGTCGTACCCTTAATTATGTTAGGAAGGATGGACCTTTTAACAATCCAATATTTGAATCTTTAATTATGCTAGGAAGGATGGAGCTTTGACGTGTATAACTTGGATGATGATATACACAACCATTAAATGAATGAGGGAAAAATGCTATATTACGCAACTCATACAAAAAGAACAAAATTTTATCCAAACTTTTTAATTGTATATGCCTCGAATTTTAAAACTTTGGAAGTTTCTAGTGAGGTTGTCTTCACTAAGTTGATGTGAAGCATATAATGTAATATGGGTCATTAGACTTAAAGGAGGTACTTGGAAGAGGCATGGGGCCAGGGGTTTTTAAGGTGGCTACCATAGAAATGAAAATATATTTGAAAACATTCTATTTTCCACAAACTATAAATGATCTAACGAAGGAAATGTATCGTTAGGCCCCATTCTCTTCACCTTATTTTTGCTGAACTGAAATTATTTTACTGAACATTAGTGTAAGGTGAAGAGAACAAGACCTTAGTTTGTTAAATAAGCTAGCAACTTTTATCATTAGACCAACACATCATTGGTGTACCAAGGAATCCAAGGATATCACATGATTATGCATTTTACATTTTTACTCTCCCAAAACCCTACTTTTTGGTGAAAGGTATCCATGCCACCGTTCTAATAAAGACCCTCAATATAAGGCCTCCAAAAGTAGAGGCCCAAACTTTCTAATAATGCTTTTAACAAGGTTTGCCCAATGTTGATAGCCAATTGACATGAATACTAAATATTAGCACTGGATCAAGCCCAAATATTTCAAGATGGCCCAGATATTCACACTCGGTTTCATAATGTCATGATTCATGAATATCATGATGAAGCTATTTGTACTTAAAAAAAAAAACTAAAAACCATAAATATCATAAGTATATGGTCTTGCTTATATAAATCGATCCTAGGCTTCAACCATATACTCTTTCACAAATTATAAACCTTATGTAAATTTTTATTTACGTAGTTGAAGATATTTATAGTAAATAGTTATCCCGTGGAAACAAAGTGAGAAATGGTTTGGTAAGTTGAAACCTCCCTTAGGAGTCCAATTCTCATCAAACCCTCCTTCTGAGGTTTCCCTTTAATTTAAAATTTACACAGATTTATTTTTTCGTGAAATTTTTAAATTAAATTTTTTATACGTAGAAAACAAAAAATAAAAGTCGAGGTGTTATTTATTGTTATGGCCTGGGAACCTAACTTGGGAGGTTTGTTAATTTTGATTTCTTTTTATTCATGCACCATGTTCTATCCGCACTTGCGCTTATACAGTGACAGCTAAGCTAGGGTACACCTAGCTCACAATAACAATGTGGTATATTTTTAATCTTATTTGATACGTACATAATTATTTGCAATGTACGTATTAATCTGGAAAATAAAGCTGTTATTTTTATTTATGGTGCAATAAAGCTATTATTGTATGACTAAATCTAAGTGTCACAAAATTGAATATAACTGAATTACTGAAGTTCCTGTGTCACACAGTTAACAAAAAGGCAGGTACTTAATTTATACTTGAGCATAAACATTACATTGAAATCATAAAATTATTCAATAACCCATAAAAAGTTATAAAAACATGAACAACAACATTACAAACTGAAAATTTACACCCTGCAAAACCCAACTCATATCAACCTAAAAACTCGTTGCATGCATGCTTCTCATATTCAAGTCCTAGTAGTAGCAGTAGCACCACCACTAGTGGTATGAGTCCCACTTTCACGAGCCTTACTCTCAATAGTCTGTCCCACATCCTTCGTCTTCTGTCCCGCAAACGCCGCCATATCCGCCACACGACGCTTAGCATAATCCAAATCATCCGGCATTCTTCGCCCCGCCTGTCGAATATACCCCACGACGCGTGACAGCGAAGACAGCCCCGTGAGACCAAACGCGCCAGACGAGAGAAACCCGGTGACAGCCAGCCCCATGAGGAGGGCAGCAGGGACAAGGACAGGACTAAAGAGGAGGAATACCGGGGTTGCTAGGCATAACCCGATTACGGTCCCGAGTAAAGTGAGACCCGCCAAGAAGAGGAGGGTGCCAGTGACGGGGACTAGGGTTACCAAAGCAATCACTTGCGACGCGGTTGGACCGCCTCCAGAGCTAAATCCATAACCGCCACCACCACCTCTGACATTGCCGCCGTGAACGCTTGTGTGTTGGGTGTGGACATGGATTTGCCTAGGGTCTCTGGTGTCGCGATCGCGATCCATTGTTGCCATATATAGTAATTAATCTGCTACTTAATAATAATAATGTAAAGGAAGCTTAGCTTGTTGAAGTTTATTTCAGTTTTGAGAGTGGGAAATAGAGGAAGTAAGTAGGATGGAAAGGCAGAAAGGTTGTGTTATAAGGAAGGAAAGAGTTTGCCACGTGTTTATACACGTGTTTTGTGTAAGTTTTGCATGAACAACAGGTTTCATTTTGCTTCTGCTGTCTTTAGCAATCTATTGCCACATTATTTTGGGCGTTTCTAATTTTGTTTTTTTATTAATTATGGAAACCAACGATGGATACGATGCTAAGCTATTGTCCACCGATCTCTTGAGGTGAAAGTTTGTCAAATGAAGTTTGTTCAAATCTTTTTAATGCACAAGACTATGTAATGTGTAATTGTGTATTATATTATACTACCATGTAATTAGATTATAAGTCTATTATATTGATATTTTATTCTTGATAATTGAGATACAAAGTTATTATAGGTCTTATGTTCACCGTTGGCTTTTTTATGCATTATTAGGAAAGTTGCATCTTGTATGTGTCACACTACCCACTAATAATATGTCTGATTTGTTGGTATGACTATATTCTCTTCATCTTATTTAAGTTCAATTCAATTAAAGGTGATTATTATGGCATACAAAAGGATGGGTTTAGCACGAGCATAAAGCACATTTTTAGTTAAGAACCTTTAAAAAAGCTCAGAATGTCTAATTTGACCTGACAAGTCTTTTTTTTTTTTTTTTTTTTTTTTTTTTTTTTTTTGTGAGTTTGAATATGACATGTGTTGCTAAAGCTATGCTTGGCACGAAGTTTAAATCACTTCTAATTTCAATAGATGTAAATTTTATACTCTACATTGATTAGAAATTCATAGATAAAACCACAAGTTATCTACTTTTTCATGTTCAACAAAAGTAAATTGGGACAAAAATTAATAAGTTTGATAATTGTAAAATTTCTAATAAATTCACTTGTATGTTTAGATGAATAATTCATTTTAGGTTAGAGTGATAAAAAATTTCATATATCAAGCATAATAGAGTAATATTAATTGAGCAAAGATGAATTCATTTTAGGTTAGAGTGATAAAAAATTTCATGAATAGAACCTCCTTAAATTTATATCAAGCATAATAGAGTAATATTGATTGAGCAAAGATTATCACTTTGACTTGACTAATCATGTTAAATACACCATTTTTTTTTTAAAAAAAAAAAAATCGCCTTAGTTGAGAACTGGGCTTAGTTCACATCTTGCTCTCCATCAAATGGGCCGACACACTATTGAATAAATAAGGCCCAAACCTTTAGCGCGGCAAATAACTGAAAATCTGGAAAGTACACGAATATCCTACAAACTTCTCTGTTCTTCCCTACCTCTGTTTTCCACTTTCCCTTTGTACTAGAAACTAATAGAATGATCCAATTAATTCAAAGTAATTTCCCGATACTTCATAACATCATCTATAAATTTCACAATTCTCTCCTCTCTTTTTCATCAACAAAATACAGAAATCTGCAGCATACAAGAATTCTCATCAATTCTCAAATTCTCAACACTCTAATCAAATACTCAAATCAATTTCTATTAATTAGAAAAAATCAATTGATACTAAAATGTCGCTAATTCCAAGCTTCTTCGGAAACCGACGCAGCAGCATTGCTGATCCCTTTTCCCTCAATGTCTGGGAACCCTTCCAGTCTCTCACTACCGACCGCGAAACAGCTGCTTTCGCCAACGCTCGGATTGACTGGAAGGAGACACCTGAGGCGCACGTGTTCAAAGCCGATCTTCCTGGTGTCAAGAAGGAGGAGGTGAAGGTTGAGGTGGAAGACGGGAAGGTGCTCCAGATCAGCGGAGAGAGAAGCAAGGAACAGGAGGAGAAGAATGACAAGTGGCACCGTGTTGAGCGGAGTTCTGGAAAGTTCTTAAGGAGGTTTAGGCTGCCGGAAAATGCGAAGATGGAGGAGATCAAGGCGAATATGGAGAATGGTGTTCTTACTGTTACTGTTCCTAAAATGGAGGTTAAGAAACCCGAAGTTAAGTCTATTGACATCTCTGCTGCTTAATTTGGGGCCTAATCAAGATTATTGTGATGCCATGATGAGTGTTTAGTTATGTAATCTTCTTTTAATTGTGTGTTTTCTTACCGTCTTTTCAAAATAATGTGTACATCGGTTGTTTGTAATGAGCTAATATATATAATGAAGAAATAAAATTTGTTTGATTTTAAACTTGTTATCTTGTCAAACCTTTGATTGTTTATTTACATAGTTCCATCAATCAACGATCTTTAGTTTACTATCCAATATTGAACAGACTGACCAAAGGTGTATAAGATTATCTCGAAAATCTTAGGTCTATGTTACAAAATACAAGTAGGTAGTTATGAATCTTATGGTAACAATTACATTTATAATTGATACCTCAAAAATGGAGTATCATTATTAGAAAATATTGCTGACATTCTAATCAATTTGCATTCAAGCAATTTTTTTAAGCATGAAAATGATGTTGAACATTTCAACTGGTTCATTTTTCAAGTGGAGCAAAATAGCTTGTTTAAGCTCAGAGTACAAATCAAACCATACTTGTTCTCCAAAGTGATGTGAAACCAAGACTTCATGGGCAGCCCTTATAGCTTTGGTTATGGCTTCAGCCCTAACTTCTACATCCTTAACTTCACTTGCAGCTTCCTCAACAATTGTCTCTAATTTTTCAATTGTAAATGATCCTTCTTCAACTACCACTTTCTGGACTTCTTCTTTTGAGGGAAAATGTAATGGTATTGCAAACGAGTGTGCTTTTTCTTTCTTGATTAGTCCTAGTGTAACACAATGCAATAGATTAACACGGGAAATTTGTTTCTTATTGGGGCATTTTTGTAAATAAATCAATAACTCTTTATTATTGTGGGCTCCACAATTGAATAAAGTTGTTGGTTTATTTATGAAAGTACCATATGAGAAAGTGGAGCATCTCCAATTACGTAGATATGGAAGTGAGATCATTATTTTTGACAAAAGTAATACAATATTGCGAGTGCAAATTGCAGTTATTACTTATTACTATGACATAGAGTTATGTTACCTTGGAAACTAGATTAGTTATGGCTTGAGAGAGGACTTTGATCGACCAATGTAGACGAGGTTCCAAAGATGAGGTTCCAAGAGCTGCTAGTATCATGTGACCATTGGTTACGACTTCATTGGAACGACACTTGAGAAACAAGCTAAGATCTTGTTGAAATTGAGCACTAAAAGCTTTCACTACACTCGGGGGACTAGCCTCGGACACGATGATATTGCCTTTGTTCATCGAGCTCCCTACTTCATCGTAAATACTTGATGGTACCTTCACATGAATCAACGCAATGCATCAAAGAAAACTTGACCCAATTAAATTTATAAATACAAATATATCATCAATTAAATATAGTGTAAACAGATTGAATCATTTACCACTATTAATTAAAAAATACAAGAGACCATCTAGGTTCGTTCATCGAGTTATATTTCTTTCAAACTTGCTCTTTGAGATGTCCTCAAATAGCATATTGAAGAAAGAATACTCTGTACTGTACAAAAAGTTTTGTTGTCCTTTTAACATGTTCTTTATCAAAGTACCAAACCAAACAATACTAAAGCTAAGAAGACTCAAAGTTATTGAATGTTGAAATTGAATATACAAGTTTTTGCTTTAATATGTTTTGAAGTTGAATTCACATTTTATCGAGTCAATCTCAGTTAATCCTCCAAAAGTCACTTAATAGTTAGTTGGCTAACCATACTTACATTTAAAGTTTAATTAACTCAATTTGTCTTGATTTTATTCTTTAGTTTACGCTGCCTAATACAGTATAACTTTTTATGCGTTTACAAATTTCTAATACTTCATAGTAATCAAAACAGTGGTGAGTGATAGATCTCTAAGCATAATATATAACCTATATTATCTATATGGCCAATTTTGAAGAATAGATTTGTACTTTAAAACGTTTGAGTAGTGATGAGAATTTGAACTAATAGATTTGTACTTTAAAACGTTTGAGTAGTGATGAGAATTTGAACTAATGAAAGAGTTATGAAAACGAACCTGAGAGATCCAGTGGACGGCATAATTGGAGTGAACCAAATGCAAGCCATTTCGAGGGAAGATCCGATTGAAGAACGAGCCAGGAGCACCCATGACAAAGCACAAGGGCATACCATCATAATTTGTTGGTTGCAATTCTCTTAAGCTTTTGAAGAGCAAATTGAAATCATTTGATGGAAGGTCATTCATATACATTTGTATTTCTGGTAGTCTATCACCTTCCAACTTAAACTCCCTACTTATCTTACTTACACTTTCTATCACCACTGATATTAGGGCTATTGGTGTAGGACCCACTCCACACCCAAAATCAGCCACATTTATGACCTTGCAAGAAGTATCATTTCATATCAAAGATCTAATGGCATGTTCAATCATTGGCTTTACGTGAGCCAATACTTGTCCCTGTAAAATGAATACATAAACAAACCTTTGTTAATTAATTAAACTACACTAGAACAATATAATCTTGCTTTGTTTCGACTAGAAATCAACAACAATATTGGTGTAATTAATTATCACCATATTTATAATGTTATACTCCCAACATGAGCACACAAAATTATTAAAGAAGGAAAGAAAGATTCTACTACCACTGAAGTTAAGCCAAGAATAGAAAGTTGAGAGCACTATTTTAGGAACTACTCTATATGTATAGACCATAATAACTACTCAACCTTCTATAACAATTTACAAAATAGTGTACCAACATTATCCTGAATCATATTTTTTCTATATACTACAAGAATTACATCTAATTATATATTGTGCATTGAACATTATATTAATAATGATATACAACTAAGATATCCCGTTCAAAAAAAAAAAATACAATATATATATAGAATTAGATGACACAATAATTAAAAGTTAAATTTTGTGCATCAAAAACAATTTGCTTGTTTTTCCCAATGTTCTTTCCAACACCATAGACATGAAAGAGCAACCTCGGACCAAACTACTTGAAATTTACGCAACCACAACTTGAAATTATTTTACATTACTTTGCATTATGGTTTTTAGAGATCCATAAGGGCGGGGATCAGAACCGCTCCCAAATCTCTTAGAATCGAGAGGAAAGTTCTAACCACTTGAGCTATCCCTTTTGCATTATAAAAAATTAAAGAATTAAAAGAAAAAAAAATGATACTTGGACTGTAGAGTTGCGAGCATAGCTGAATTCACCGTCACCTTCCTTCATGCAAAGAATTTCTTTTATTTCCATTGCAAAACACACCTTTGTTTTCAAGAGAGAAAATACAAGTTTCCAACCAAGGGTTATGTATGTATTTTAAAGTGGGCAAGTAGGGTTATTTAAGTAATTGACATTATTGGTTTTAACATTGAATCGAACCTTGGCTAACTGAGTCAAGCCTCCTTCCCAATTAGATCTTTTTATAATAAGATTTTTATAAATTATGGGTAAATTCATAAGTTCATATAATTGATTAAATATTAGATCAAATAAAATTTAATAAAATAAATATTAAAGGAATAAAATACATCCTTAAGTTGAACCTGCTCAAGTTCAACTACTTTTAAATTTGGAATTACTCGTAGTATACTTTCAATTGTTAGTATAGCAACCTAGTTTTAGTACCAAAGGAGTTTTTCATGTGCAAATGGCAATGTATGTGGCTAGTTTTGCTACATTCATCAATTTAGCTTGAATTTGTGGTATCATTTCAATTTATCTCCCAGGCCCCTGCCTATCAACATGCCGACAGTACGACGAATAAGGCATTCAGTGCTAGTAGGGCCGAGTTAATTGGAATTGGACGATTCCAATGCTGTGTTTTTCACACTGTTATTGGGAGTCTGTCAAAAATAAGCACAACGGATAGTCGGATATACTTCGTATGACATAAGAATATGATGACAACCAATTGCGTTTCTTTACTCGTATATCTTTCTCCTTTTATGGTCCCACCCAAATCCAATACTACTTTTTGTTGTTGTTAATTTTTCATTACTCCTTTTTAATACTCCAACTATCTTTCTTTTATACTACGTAATTTTTAATACTCCAACTACCTCACTTACCTCTTATTTTATTTAAGTCAATTAAACTGCCTAAAATTATGTGCCGATTAAACTGTAAAACTTATTAAAACACGGAAGGAGTATCTATCTTGCAATCCAAAATTAATTAACTCGATTAGACTTAATGGTAATCTATAGCCGATGATAAATCTTTCTGATAGCAAAATTTTACTAAAATAAATATTGACGATAAATTCCAAATACAATTCGACCTAAAACTAAAATTAATACGGAGTACAAACTTTTATCTCCTTTCTTTACTATTTGCAATAAAGGAATATTCTTTTTTTTTTTTTTTTAAGTGTTTAAAGAGTCATAAGGACAAGTGATGAGAATCGACCCCTCATTTAGTATGTCAAGCAAAAACAGGGAATTGAACATGTACTAGTATGAATGTATGATTAGCATGTAGCACCATAGCGAGAAATTAGATAGTCCCTCCATCCGGCCACCCCCTTCCCCCTTCCCGTGATGGGGGTTCGATTCCTCATAGCCCTCATTCCTATAATAGGGTGGTTGCCCCTTCTCGTAAGTTAACGTAGTTTAACGTTAAAGAAAAAAAAAAGTAACACTATAGCAATATACACCATATATTAGATGTAACATTGTCTAAGTTTAGCAAAAAAAAGAAAAGGACTTGGAATGTGGGTGTCTAACTGTCTACTCACATAGTCACATGAATTTGTCTAAAATTATCAATATGAGACAATACAAGCTTGTAAACTACCCTCGTTTTTTAACATTTGTTCTTACTACGTATTTAAACTGACAAAATAAATGTTGTATGAATTAAATTTGCCAACTTTTTATATGTAGCTTGTCAATTGTCACACCGTGTGACCAATCATTCTAAGAGTTACTTCATTATAGTGTTTGAGGGTTGTTTAATCCATGTTATAGGGATTACTTCGACAATGTTATAATGATTACGTGATCAATTTTAGAGAGTATTCAATAGGTATTACAAGGATTATATCTTATATGAATTATTTTTCCGATCACATAATAAAACTAATTATACACAAAACGTTGTATAAAATAAGCTTAACACTCTTAACATTGTAATTAAAAAAATAGAGAAAATGTATAGTCGTACGACTTATCAATACGGCAATTGTAATGGATATGCCTTCAGCCTCATGGGATCGATATGGCAGCCAAAGTACAGTAATATGGGTCGGCCCAATAACACTCATGTGCATTAAGCCTTTTAAGCAATTAAGCATAGCAAAGCACATTATATCACATTTTTGGGTTATGCACTTATGCGCACACAATTGACATTTGACCCAACTATTTATACAAAAAGATTTAACACGAAAATTTCATTAATATTGATTACTTCATCTACTAGTAGTTCCTTACACAGATACTCATACAATAATACAAATATGCAAATGAACACGATAATTAATCACATTATAATGAAAGAAGATTACAACATTAAACACTAATTTTATACTATATGATTTATATCATAATAATCTTTATTAAGCCCCATTTAAGCAGCAGAGATATCAATAGACTTAACTTCAGGTTTCTTAACCTCCATTTTAGGAACAGTGACAGTAAGAACACCATTCTCCATATTCGCCTTAATCTCCTCCATCTTCGCATTCTCCGGCAGCCTAAACCTCCTTAAGAACTTTCCAGAACTCCGCTCGACACGGTGCCATTTATCATTCTTCTCCTCTTGTTCCCTGTTTCTCTCTCCGCTGATCTGGAGCACTTTCCCATCTTCCACCTCAACCTTGACCTCCTCTTTCTTCAACCCGGGTAGATCCGCTTTGAATACATGGGCTTCCGGAGTCTCTTTCCAGTCAATTCGGGTGTTCACAAACGCAGCGGTGTCGCTGCCAGTGGATGAGATTGATCGAGAGGTGGTGTTGTTGAAGGGGAAATCATGGAAAGGGTCGAATAAATCGAGAGAGAATGGGTCGAATACATTGCTTCGTCGGTTTCCGAAAAAGCTTAGCGACATTTTTGCTTGATTGATTTTGGTTGTGTATGAGTATTTGATTTAATGTGGGATTGATTGTTTTGATTTGGAAGGAGATTTTTGAACTTTGTTTTGATGATGATGAGGGGAGCATGAGAATGGGAATTTATAGTAGGTAAGGGTGATAATGGAATTATCTAGAACATTCTGAGTTATTCGTTACTAGAAAATTGCGGTTTCTTAATGATGGCGGGAAAAAACAGAGGTGAAAGAAGAATACAGAGTAATGGAGATAAGTGTAGGATGTACTAGTATATTCTAGAATCTAGAAACTTTGCATTTCAACGGCCTTTGAATATGGAATTGGAGGCCCGATGTATATTGGGCTTTGCTTAAGCCCAATTTTAGAATTTAGATTTCTAGTTTTTAAGACTTTTTCATTCTTTTTTTAAATTCTTTGCTAATAAATTATTAAAATATTAATGATCACGTCACTCGACAAATGTTTTAGTCAAAGTGATACGAAGTATCTTTAAAAGAAAATGCGTAGTATTAGAAAAGTAAAAAAAATGGTTTGAAATTATCCAAAACATTAAAATAGTATACGTGAATACCTAAGAAAAAATTTAAATCAAATCATAAGCTGGTTTTCAACATTCTCTCATCTAGTGGTTTTTTTGGAAAGTCTGTTGGAAATAAGTTCTTGGGAAAACATACTTTTGTTTTTGAACCATACTAAGCTTTCACAACACAAAATATTATCACATAACATTTTTATTTATTACATAGTAAAACGATAAACATAGATTAATTAATTGACATACAATAACATTGAACAATACCTTAATTATTGCTTATAAAGTTCCATATGTAGTCTAGAGCTCCTCCACTAAGTCATACATAATTTTTGCATATATGGGCCAATATGGCTCGTCTTTAGTTACTTTATTGCTTGTTACACATGAAACAAGTTTATTGTTCTAAATTTTCTTAAGCAATATGATAACGCTGTGGTGCTCAATAGGCTTTCCTTTAGCTAGATGCTCACAAGTAAATTGGGTAAATTTCTCATACAATGTCTCCAACACATCTTCTCCAAAATGACGCGAAATCAAGGATTCAGTAAAGGATCTCACGAATTTGGTTATGACTCTTGCTCTTTCCCAATTGTCCTCTATTTCATGTGCAACATGCTGCGCCATTGTATTCACATTCTCAATAACAAATGACCCTTGATTATGCACTATGCTTTCAATGTCATCTTCGTTAGGCCCAAAATATGGGAAATCGAAAGTGTCTAGCTTATCTTCCTTGATCAAACCCTGATAAAATATGCATCAATAATTAATTTAAATTCACAAGATAGGTTACTCTGATATACTTTACCAACTAAACTAGTAAAATCACATACGTCTTCAATTCACTTTGTACTCCGTATAAGATATATGCAAAACAAAAATTACCTGTGAAACAAGCTTAGTGATGGCTTGAGCCATTATTTCGAGTTCCCACGGTTGCCATGTCGCTGCATCGGAGGAAGTTGGCCTACCTCGGAGTGTCAAAAGCATACGACCATTAGAATAGACTTCCTCAGAGCGACAAATGAGGAACTGAGTAAAGTCTTGTTGAAATTGAGCTATGTAAGCTTTTGCAACAATCGTAGGACTAGACTTGGATATGTAGATGTTCCCCTTGTTTATTGGTATGCCTTCTTCACCATAGAGCTCAGATGGTGCCTTCACACATCAATCATGTTAGTAATATAGTACATTCATAGGTCAAGGATAAAAAAAAAAAAACTCAATAATCGAAGAGTCATCACGACGTACTAATAAAGACACACACACCTCTACAGTCATATTAAGTATCACCTTAATTAATTATACTATATATTATGTGCAACTTTTGAATATTTTAGTAATAAAGATAAGTCCGAATAAGATAACATACCTGGGACAACCAGTGGAGAGTGTAATTTGCATGAACGAAATGCAAGACATTCTTAGGAAAAAGTCTACCGTAGTAGGATCCAGGAGTAGTCATTAAATAGCACAAGGGCACACCATCTTTTTTCTTTAGTAATTCCATATTCAACAATTCTTTAAACAGAAAGCTGAAATCATTTGAAGGAAGATCATTCAAAAACACAATAATTTCAGGTACATCATTGTCTTTCCACTTCAATTCCTCGCATTTCTTTTGCACATTTTCTATTACCAATTTTACTACTGCTAATGGTACTGGGCCAACTCCACAGCCCAAATCAGCTACTTTGATAACCTTACTTGGGCTTTTAACTTCTGTAATTACAGATTGAATTGCTCTCTCTAACATAGGTTGGCCCAATAAACTAGCTGCCTTCTGTTATATCAAATCAATGTAATTAAATCATAATTAAAAAAATTAGAGGGTTAAATTTATGTTCATAATTTCAATAAATGAAATTTAGAGCTAAAATTATATAATATGGTTTTAATATTACCTGGACAAAGGAATTCTGAGAATAGCTAAGCTCTCCATCACCTTCATTCATGTGAAGAAATTCTTGTAACCCCATTTTTTTTGGTAAATCCTACAAAATTGGTTTTTGCCTTGTTAAGCTAAAATACCATAGTTTATATCGACAATTTTTTGTTGTGATAATGAGTCATGCATGCAAAAGGGAGATATTGACAAAGCTCACTATTCAACGCTCAATACTCACAGGTCACTACACACACTCAATTACTCACTAAAGTAAATACTCACCTTACTTTTTAAGGTTTAAACTTTTTAAACAATACATGAAAATTTCGCATTAAAGGGAAAAAAAAAAGTTAAACATTTTTTGAGGCTATTATGTAAATATCTTATATTGAAGAAAAAAAATATAGTCGTAATAAATTTAACATTTATTTAAACTCCAGAAAAATCGTGTAGTATTTATTTTCTACATACGGAGTATTTTTTATTGATAGGTAAGGAGAAAGTCTTATTGAGGCGGAGCTTTGAATTCAGCAGTGATCAACTAGACATCAGTTAGCGGGTGATTGAACATGTTTAGATATATGCATGTAGTACTCTAGAATAGTCATTATTGTGATGTACTGATGTAGTGATGTCGACCAACATAATTGTCAATCTTTTACGAAGTACTTATATAGAATGAAGTAAAAAAAAAAATAGTTTTCTTTGTAAGGCCCTTTTTTTTCACCTTAAAAAAATAATATTAAGTAAAAATAATTTCAATTCAGTAAAAATAAGTTCAGTTCAGTAAAATTCAGTTTTCTTAAAGAATAATTATAATAGAAAATCAGTAAAAATAATTTCAATTCAGTAAAAATAATTTAATTTCAGTAAAAAAAATTTCAGTTCAGTAAAATTAAGTTCAGTTCAGTAAAAATAAGTTCAGTTCAGTAAAAATAATTTCAGTTCAGCAAAATTAAAGTGAATCAAACAGGACCTAAGTTTTAATTTTTTAAAAAAGTAAAACTCTTATAGAACACCTTACCTTAGTAGCTTTGACGTAATTGGAAGAAGCTAATAAACTTTGTTTTTCTTTTCTTCCTTATTCTTCTTTTTTCCCTCAACACTCCATATGTTGGATTTTCAATGAAAGCATTTTTCTCCACTTAGAAAAATATTATGTTCAGCTCTTATAATAAACTAAGACTTATCCAAAGATCTCACGGGATTTCTAAAAAGAATCAAGTTTGATCACATTATAAAAATCAAATCAGATTTTCATAAACATTTTGAAAAAAGTGATATGTTTCCCAATCCAAGCAAGTTGCTACACAAAAGAAATCAATCAGATTTTACAAAAAAAATAATATTGTTTAAATAAAATATGGTTTACAGGGACATAAAGCACAACAAAATAGACACATTTTAATCATACTACTACGGAGTAATAAACCATCTTTTTAAAATTGCGACAAAATCACACAACGCAATATCTCTTTGATACTCATAAATTAGTAGGTCTATTGTTCAAATCAACCAAGCTAAATTGGCCATGTCAAACTGTCAAACCACATGAGGCCCGACACAGCTTAGATAGTAGATACTCCTTGCACAGATACTTCGTATTAGTTACTCACAGACTCATAGTCATATGGTCATAAGTCATAAGCCTCATAATAGTCATGTCCAACTCATATGTGACTATGTGAGGAGTGAGGTTGCACCGTTGCAGACCTTGCAGCTTGTGTTTACCGCACCCATTAAACCGAACCTGTTAAGGGGAAAGAAAAAAAAAAAGAAAAAGAAAAAAAAGGCAACCTTGAAATTAACCCGCCATCGATAATTTGCAGAACACGATCCTACAACCTCGTACCTGAACTCTGAACTATAATTCCTGGCGGGAAGAAAACCTAATTTTTCCGATGACGTCTTTTCTCGACGAATTTCAAGCCAGTAAGTTTTTAGATCTTTGCAGTATAATTCAATTGAAACGTTTTTATCTCCTCTATCAAACCCTAATTTTTTATGATTTGTCTAATTAATGCCCGAAAATCCCTTAATTCTTAACATATTTTTGATTTCTGATTGATTTATTGTATATTGTTCAGAATTATGTCTAATTCTCTTCACCCTTGCACGAAATTGATAGAATTGAAGGTGATTTTTGCATTTAAATAACAAAAACCCTAAAACCCGACATTTTTAATTATTTGATGATTTTTTTAAGTTCCGTTTGATTTATTTGATGCTTAGCCTGTAAATTTTCTCAAGGAAGTAATTGCGGAACATTGAAGTTACCACTGTCAGAAATTGTAGTCATGATAGTTTCACAGGTAGCCCAAAATTAGGACATAGCTGAATTGGATAAATTCTGGGAAATTTAAGGGGCTGGAGGTGAAGGGTGGTGGTTAGTGCAGTATTCGTCGTAAGGAATTTGCGAAATAAGAATTAATATCAAAGCCATAAGCATTGTTGAAAGGCGTTGGAGCAGCATTATGTATGATTTATTTGATTTAAGCTGCAAGTATTGCAAACAATCAATGGATTTGGCACATTATGTCCGTGCATTTGTGTCCAGAATTTGTATTTGTTTACCGATGTTGCTTGTTGCTATTTGTTGAGCATGGAGGTAGGATATTATAGATTTTCATAAGCTGAATGTTTTAGTAGTTTATCTCAGTCATTTGGTGAACATATGATTGATATGAATTTCTCAGATTTTCATGTCTAATCAATGATATTTTTGTGCATCTTTTGATTTGCCAAACAATTTAATACTGAAATTGTGCTCAACAATTCTTGTTTTTGTGTTTGGATTGAGACTTTCAGGTGTTTACTTTGTCATGAAATTGACAAAGTTTATATATGATAGAGGATGTAGAAGTTTCTATTATAGTAGAAGGATAATTGTTTTTGATAGAGTTTCTATTATTAAGCCACACTCTAATGGTTTTGTATGTCGACTTTATGCAGATCTTGAGTTGCTTCCAAATATCCTGCAGAGGAAATATGCATTGCTACGCGATCTTGACAAAAGTTTACAAGGTTTGTTAGTCGCTGTGTGTAGATAGTCTTACTTTCAGACTTAGATTTTAAAACTCCCTTTTCCTTTCTCCATTACTTGCTGCAGTTAGTTGTCTCTGCTCTTATTTTTATGCATGTCTTTAAAGAAAACAAGCTTCTAGACTTTGAAATTATCACTTTCTTTTCCATACTATAGCGATTGTTCAAGTTATCTGTCTCTGCTCTTGTTTTGCGTTAGAGAAGACAAGAAAATGTTTCCAACCTGAAGTGCTTTCTATTTTTTTTTTTTTTTTTGGGTGGGGGCATCATGGTTGCTGGTATTTTCTTGACAGGCATTCTGCGGCAGAATGAACAGCGCTGTGAGCAAGAAATAGAAGATATTAAGCAGAGATTGCTATCTGGTTCTATTACACCAGAGTCATCCGGCATCAGATTCTCAGATGAAGCACTTGATGAGCAGAAGCACAGTGTCAGGATTGCTGATGAAAAGGTTGCTTTGGCTGTCCAGGCATATGATTTGGTATGGCTTGTATATACTTTACGTCTTTCCTTCAAATGATTGAAGCTGCGCAGTTTCTCATTATCATGTTTGACTCATTTCTTAAGTCTCATACTAGGGGAAACTCAATTGTCGTGCTGTCAAAAAAAAAAAAAAAAAAAAAAAAAAAGGATTTGCTAGCTTCTAGCATTAATGATATCAACTAGGGACACTACACATCAGTTGGATTCGGCAGGCACTTTCACTGTCATAATGATACTTTGTTTTAAAAATAAAAGTTTTGAAACTAGTGAATATATTTTGATACTTTGAAAATGAAAGTTGGTAACTACAGCGACATTTATTCATCTTGGGACCTTTCGTGGGCATTTTTAAAAGCAATGAGAACTGTTTCAACTTTCAAGCATTTGAAATTCTTGAAGATAGAGATACTATGCTTGAACTGGATTTGCAGGAGGGTGAAGGGGAAGAAGCACATGCCACCAAATAAAAAATAAAATAAAAAAAATTCCAGATTAAGGAAACAAATATGAGGGACCTTACTGCATGGGGAGTCAACTACTGAGGGCTACAGTGTACTATCAAAACCCGTATCTTGAATAAGCTTTAGAAGGAACAAGTCTTTCCTGATTACCTTACTTAGTTCTTTTGGCATACTCTTTACATGTTGTCCCCTTTTACATGATCTTACATCTTTAAAGAGTTATTAAAAGCTGCTAACATCTTGTACCATATAAGCTTCACATTTTATCTCTTTCTTAGAAATAGTTGGCAATGCATTCATCTGAGAAAGGGCAATTGCTGTCACGGTATGCTCCAGCCTTCAGCTGACACAAAAGATCATGAATCAGGATAGAAAAAGACACTGTGTTTTATGTAGTCATGTTAGGATCAATGCTATAATCTTTCCATCATTATAGTTTTTGGAAGTTTTTGTTTTGTCACTCTAATTTTCCCTTTACTTTGCGATGTTGAATTTGTTAACAAAGGTGGATGCACACATTCAACAGCTTGACCAATATCTGAAGACATCTGAGGAGGAGAATCGACGAGGTATCCTGACTCTTACCTTTTCTTTTTCTCCCTTAGTAGATCTGGTAATTGCAGCATCTGCTGAGCTATTTCACTTGTTTTTACAAAAAGACCTTGCTTTTCTCAGAGAAAGAGCTTGCATCTGCTCCTGCTTCATCCGATGCGAGTGGTGATGGAAGCACAAAAACTGGAAGAAGCAGTGAAGGTGGAAGAGGGGGGCGTAAAAAGTATACTACTTGCACTTAGTGAATGCTCAATTTATCTTGCTTTAGTTACCTTTTTAGTTAATTGATTCATCAGCACTTGCACTTCAGTTGATCTTCCAAATCCTTTTTTTCTGCTCCCTGTTTGAACCATTGTCAGAAACAGTAATGTTTTTGAGAAGTTTTACCATTGAGTATAACTTTTTTGTTGTTGTTGCAGAACACGTCTTGCTGCAGCAGCAGCAGCAGCCGCCACAGCTCCTGCAAACCCACCAAGCATGGACTTGGATATACCAGTTGATCCCAATGAACCCACTTATTGTCTCTGTAATCAAGTCAGCTATGGCGAGATGGTTGCATGTGATAATCCTGATGTAAGTTGTTTATTTAAATTATCATTTGCCCCATTCTATTCACAACTATGTTCTGACCAAGGCCATTATGCTGCTCTTGCAGTGCAGGATAGAATGGTTCCATTTTGGGTGTGTTGGTTTAAAAGAGAAGCCAAAGGGAAAATGGTATTGTTCCGACTGTGCTGGAACACAGAAGCGTCGTAAAGGCAAATAATTTAAAGATTATTCCGTGAATGTTTGTGTCCAAAATGATGATATTGAGATCATCCTGAACGGCAAGAAAGGTACGAGTAGATTTTATGTATGGGTTTTGTACAGCCTGCTTGTTGATTAACTTGTAGCTTTAGATCAGGTATGCAGTATACTGGAGATTCTCTTTGTAGCTACTATTGGCAATTTTGTATGCTGTAAGTGTTACATGCTTGTCATTCCCTTATTCCTTGACACTATGTGGATTGGATTCTGTAATAATTTGTTTCCTGACCCCCTCTGTAATCTAGTTACCCTTATGTAGATTTAAGTCTGTTATTCCAACTGTCTTTGCCTGGTCAGTTATGGCCTGACTGTATACGTTTTGACATTTTTATTAAGCCAGTCAATAAAATTTCTGAATCCTTTCTGTTCTTGGATGTTCAGAGCTACTCATTCAACTACTGAGGTTGATTTTGACATGAGTTTAGAACTAAGCATGATCGTAGATTCGTAGTAACCAATCTATGTAATCAAAAGTCGTGTGTAGGGCTTTGTTCTTGGGTTTTAGTCACCATTTGACTTTCCTTGCTAGGGATCCTTCCAACTAGCTAACATGTAGAGTTGAACATAATACTTACTTCAACTTATTATTTGGTTCAACATAATACAACAAATATTATTCCACAAATATCTGTAAAACTTGTTTTAGAAAGTTACTCTGTATTATATGGTTGGTCTACCAGACTTAGAATACGTAGGAACCCA
Source organism: Chenopodium formosanum (assembly GCA_024500155.1). Taxonomy (NCBI): domain Eukaryota; kingdom Viridiplantae; phylum Streptophyta; class Magnoliopsida; order Caryophyllales; family Amaranthaceae; genus Chenopodium; species Chenopodium formosanum. The sequence continues at coordinate 3,894,631 of CM044861.1, read as the reverse complement.
GTTTGGGAGGAATGGACTGTCCCTTGGGCCTTGGTGCTTCATGTTAAGAATGAGGCTCCCTCTCCCTTTAATCTAGCCCTACACCTTGCTCACCCGAGCTTGACTATAAGATAGCTAGTCCAGCACGGGGTATTATATAGGTAATTCTTCGTATATAGGATCACAAGAACAAAACAAACATAAAAAAAAAAAAAGAAAAAAAGAAAAAAACTTGGTACTTCGTACTCGTATATAATTTGGGTTATAGCCCTCATAGAGTCATAGGAGTTAAATCCTTAACATTTGACTGTTTAAACTTTCGCTTAAATTACTTGATGGCTTGTTGCTTGACTTACCAAACCTTTGTTTCAAGTTTCAACTTTTGTTGTTTGACTTGACAACTTGACATTCCAGATTTCTAACAAAATATTTTTTTTATACTGTATTGGAATTCAAATCATCTAATGATAATAAAACAATAATACTACACAGTAGGATGTCACTTTATAAAGCTGTATCAATTATAATAAGCTTAAGATTTATTGCAGAACTTTATTAAACATAATTTATTGGGTGAGCTATAACTCAATTTCACCCAAAAGATCACACAAAACCAATAATTAGGCACTAATTAACCAGATTATTAAGGCAATTAAGGAGGTATGGCCTCCCAAATCGGGGGATAGACACAACCTTTTAGAGGGTCAGGGTCCCCCAAAATTTAGGATCCCATTACATGACGTTTGCAACTTTTAAACCTAATTAGCTAAGCTAAACTTAATTAATTAACTAACAATCTTAGTGGCGACAACATATAAGCCGACGGAATTTGAGGGCCGGCCTTGATTTCATGCGTACCCCTAACAATCAACATTATAATACTCAACATATATTATACCCTTTATTTGATTATAGTAGTACTTTACCTAATTACCTAGTACAATTAATTTATAGTTTGAAAAATTATTTTAAAAAAATGTATAGTAGTATAGCCTGATATAATGTAAAAATTTACAATTACAATGAATTGGGGAATCATGGGTTTCAAACTATTTTGGATTTTTTCCCTTGTTATGTTTTGCAGGTTCTAAACATTTACAAACGGTAATGGACAATGAAGAAAGTTACATATAGGCACTTTTACCAATTTTACCAATTTCATTTTGTTATATTTGACATTTCATGGTTAGTTGTTAATGGTTAAACATTGATAGAGAAAAAAGTGATAGAATAGTAGTAGAGCTGAGATTGCTTAAATTTCTATTTGTTGTGTTTTACTCTGTAATATTTATATTAATGTGTTGTTGAAGAATTTAAGAATTTGAATTGGAATTGTAAAATATACTTAACTCTTCATTTGTGCAGAGTATGAATGTATGATGTATAGCTCAATTTAGTGTACTATGTAAGTTAATTTTTTCTTACATTTTGTTTTGGGGAGATTTTGTTACATACATGTATCTAGTATCTACAATTATCTTTAGACACTAGTCAACTCCACTTTCTTCTCTGTGCTCACACCATCAGAAGAATTACCAACAGCCACAATATTGTGAACATTTTTGTACCTATAATTCTTAGCCAGTAGCACAAAAACACACATGTTCAACACAATTAATGTCATCAAGAGCCAGTAAAAATAATCAAGACGACTATGGTTCAAACCCTTGCCTATCCACTTCTTCCCACCTTTCATCCCTGTCACATAATCCACGATTGTAACTAAAAAGCTACTAAGAAAGCTTCCAACACCGAGAATACTGAGGTAAAACGCCAACCCTAAACTCCTCATCGAGTCAGGAACTTGGTCATAGAAGAACTCTTGCATTCCTACTAGGGAAAATCCGTCCCCTATACCTGCAAGTAAGAATTGAGGCGCTAGCCAAACTACACTTATTGTTTTCCCTTGCAGTAACATCTTTAACCTTTTCCTCTCAACCAAGGCTGAGATCATCATTGCTATGGTTAAAAAAACCATGCCAATACCAATTCTTGTAAGGATGTCGATGCCTCTCTCATTGCCTGTGGTTCGCCTCAAGTATGGGAGGAGGACTTTGTCATAGAAGGCTACTGAGGCAAACATCCCTACAGCTGTTAAAGCGTACACAGAAGCTGCTGGAATTTCAAAGTGTTTGAAAACTTTCCTATTCATTTCGCTCCCTTGCTTGATGAAGAAAGTTGAGAGTTGCGCAATCCCTATGCCAAACACCAAAGAAGTTAGCCATATAGGAACCATAGTTATTATGAGTTTCAGTTCCTCCACTTGAGTTACGGTTGCTAGCCTCCAGGGACTTTGTTTTTCCCTTGTTGATGCTCCATTATGTTTATGTTCCTCAATTATAGCAGCCTTGTCAAGAAACCTACATACATACATTCAAACACGTTGTGATTAATCATCTTTTCTCGAATTTAGGTTTATATGTATCGAAAGATTGCACAATGAGTTGTAAGAAAAGTGGAGAATTAACATCGTTTTTTAAAAATATAAAGGTTAGGATAGCTTTCTCTCAAGACTGTAAATAACCTTTTGAATGTTGCATTTACCTGAGCCTATTTGTGTGACCTAAAACCCGTCCTTGGGGATTCTCTGAATTGTGAACCTCATACAACAATGAAGAATCTGAAGGACACTTCAACTTTCTCTTTGCAATAGCAGCAACTAAGACGTGCAACAATGGGGTTAAGGGGCTTCCATGGGCGCTTCTGTAACGATAATACGGCCTACCAAGAACAAACACCAAGACAGTAACTCCCATAGTCACGGTTAGTGTGAGGTAACCAATGCCCCAACTTACATACTCTTGTAGATACACTATCAAAGTTACCCCTAAGAAGAGGCCGCTGCAAAGTGCTATGTTCCACCAATTGAAAAAAGACATCTTTTGCTTCCTTTCTTTCGAATGATTGTCATCGAATTGGTCTGCCCCAAAGCTCTCTAGGCACGGTTTATAACCACCCGTTGCTAGTGCCACAAGGTAGGCCGCTACGAAGAAGACAACCTTATGAACCTTGCTAGCATGATCACATGAATTTGAGGTTGTGTTGCAGGGTTTAAGGCTTGGAATATATTGAGTCATGGTAAAAAGACCTAAACCCTGAACATACGAGGAAAGAAATAGAGAATTAAACAGTGAAATTCTATTATGACAACTTATTAAATCATGACTATTTATCCCTTGTAAAACTATAGAAGAGGATTATAACATAGATCAAATGTTAATATCTAAGATTGTCACAACCCCTCGAAAATCAAGAACCTTTGTAGGAATCGAACCTCCTATCACAGGGTGCGGGGAAAGGTTAGAGGTGTAATTACTACCACAATCTTCACTCGATTTTTACATGCATGCATCTTAAAATAAATTCCAATGATAAAAATTATTTTTCAGTTAAAATAATTAGAAGGGAGTTTAGGATGAGAAAGAATTATTGATGACTTGCCAGGACATAGAGGATAGCAGAGAAGACGATCATGGAATAGGGGCCAATGTAAGCATCCGCAAGAAAGGCACCAAACAAAGGCATGACTGTTGTAACTCCATTCCATGTATACACACTGTTTGCTGCTGTTTTCAGGTCTTGGTGCATTACTTTAGTCATGTATGTTATCAAACTTGTTGATATTCCAAAGTTACTCAACCTCTCACTGAATTCAAGTGCTGCATAATTTACATATTCTTTGTAATTAGTGCGTAATTATTAAACTTGAAAGCCATACACGATAGCATATGGGATTCATTAGATTTGTCTCAATATATTTAAAAAAAACACGACTTCTCAGGTTTCGTTAGGAATGGTTTACTAATGATATGATGTTAATAGTCAAATTTGTGCGACTGTTATTAAGGTTTCGTGTTAATTACCTATGATGAAGAAGGAGGCTTTCCAAGATCCAGTTGAAACTCGAAGAGGAATTCTTCCTTTGTAATCAAATGATGAATCAATAACTTGTGATTTCATGACATCTTCTACATCTTTTGTTGATTTTTCATGAGTGAAAACACTACCTTCTTCTCCATGTGTATTGTGCATGTTTTCACTCTAGTTTTTTGATAGGGATATCAGTAAAAACGTGTTATAACCAAAGTACTAGTATGACTTTTGGCAAGAATTTATTGTATAAAGTTAATAAATTGTATTCTCAAAGACTAAACTCGTCACTTGTAGACTTGAAGTAAAAATTAATCTTTGACTGATCGATGCATATCTGTAATTTTCATAAGCTAGTTATACATTTTTTGAAGGTGTCTATTTCTTTTCGAATTGAAATTACTTATTCGAATTTAACAATAAAAGAACCAAACAATATATTTTATATAAATGTATACATTTAAATAAGAAGAAATGTACATATAATTTTAAAATATGAAGACAAATTTTTCACAATCTTTTTATTTTAAGCACTCTTTATATTTCAATTAAACTTATGCCCACATCTTTGTACAAATTGGTTAGGTGGGGGAATAGAGATGCATATTGTCAAAACTCAAAAGAGATTATGCTACTCCTATTCAATCTAGATTTTTTGTAAGAAAATGATTATGAAAAAAAATAAACCTTTTATGATTATGATATACTCCTACGTATACCTTTATGTCATAATAAAAGCATCAAGGTGCCTAGAGATGATATTTAGAGGAAGAGTTTCATTTTTTGATGTCTATATATGATTCATTTTCATTTTAGGTATATCATATTACTACCTTCGTTACATATTAGTTGCAACTTTGGGGATAGTATGATATTCATGCTTTAAATTTTCTCAAACTTATTTCAATTTGGACATCCTCAAAAACTATAAACTTTTTCCATTAATGTAGAATTTTATTTGAATTTCTTTGTCATACGTAGTACCAGTAATTTTTATGATGATGATAATGGAGTACAAGAGTACTAATCATTTTGGAACAACCAAGTACAAAAGACTTTATTTGTTTCTAGAAACACACTTTATTGTACTCCTATCTTAAAAGAAAAAAGCTCTAGTACTTAACAAATTATAAAATGCTGAAGTTCATTAACTTTACAAATACAAAACTATAACGAAAATTAAATATTAGTCCATAACTCAATATCACCAAAACATAAGGTCATACAAATGACAAGAAACCAATAATTAGGTACTAATTAACCAGCTAATACATGCCATTAAGGTGGTATTGCCTCCCAAATTAAGGGTACATGCATACATAAACACCCTTTTAGTTTTAAAGGGTCCCCCAAAAACTTTAGAATCCACTAAATAACGTTATTACTTCCCACTTAATCAAAATATTAATATAAGATGCATTGCTGGATTTCCTTAATTGGACTTGGACCCATAATAATTTCCCATCAATTGCGGTTCTTCCATTCCACTTGAAAGTTCCAGAAATCTTTATAATTTTACTTTTAGAAACTCTTCTTTTCGGCTTTTTAGCCCTTCTATTCCTCCTATATTATTAACAGTTTTTTGTGTACAACTTTTTAAGCTTAGCTAATCTTAATTAGTTTCCATTATCCGACAATCTTAGTGGCGACAACTTATAAGCCGACGGAATTTGAGGGCCGGCCTTGATTTCACGCATGCCCCTAACTAAGTAACTATTGCTTCATAGAAGCATTAAGAGTGATACTTAAAGAAAAACGATATACATCGTGTCAATTCCGTAGAATTTTTATTAGATAGACATAAACAGGGTCGTTTTAAATATTTTAAAGGTGTGCTATTAGTATAACTAGACCTTCAAAATATTAAAGCATATGTGATTAAAAATAAATAAATTGAAATGTAGGTAATAGATTAAGTTTAAAATATATAGTTTGTATATATATACACAGTCACACACGTATATGCTTGTGATTTTTAGGGGATCTTTAAGAATTAAGATACAAGTAATAAATGTAATTTGTAGTATGCTACATAATTTAACTACTATTAGGAGTTTAGTACACTATTAGCTTTTTTTTTTTTTTTTTTTTTTTTTTTTTTGAGGAGTACACTATTAGCTATTTGACTTAGCTACCTTGTAATTTTGTATTTCAATTTGTTTTGGATTGTTTTCTTTGTTATGTTTTGCAGGTTCCATTCTACACATTTACAAATGGTAAAGGACAATGAAGAATCCGACACATTGGCACTTTTACCAACTTCATCACTTATGTAGTTATGTAGGAGTGATCGTTCATGCATTCTGATGGTTAAAATTAAGATATGGTATAAAAATAAAATTGTTAAATTTTGTGAAGGTTGCTACTTATATTTATCTATTTGTTATGTTCTAATTTTTTTTATATTAATTTGACCATTAAGATATCAAAACTGTGAATTAATGGTGATTGAGAGGAATACTATAATAGTATAATGACATTGTATGAGGTCAATCTATAAGTAAAGAAGAGAGTGATTCGTGATCTCATAATCCAATCTTCTAAAAGACCAAAAAAAAAAAGTGTAATTATACAAAACTGGTTTTTTTAGTCATTCATATAAGAAAAAAAGTTTCATCTAGATTAGTTTATAATTAGGAAACGGTTTGAGTAGTAACCAACGAACCAGGGCCGTCCTCACTATTACGGAGGCCCTGTTCAAATTTAACATCTGACAAAAAAAAATGTGGCCCTAGTGCCCTACCAACTATTGCTTAATAATTATAATTTTAGAAATATGAGAGTTCTAATATGTTTAACGCTTGAAGTCATTAACTTGGACGAATTGTTTCTTTCTCTGATTATATATTGATGGACTTTGCTGATTTGGGACCTCTTGTAATTGTGAGGCCCTGTCCAATTGGTCTCTTTGCACAGGTACTTCACATCAAGTAATTGCATTTAAATTTGGGATGAACGCTGAGGGATGAATAAATAACGGAGTATGAGTCTAAACAAATACTCGTACTCGTACTTGATATAAGTATATATTAGCATAGGAAAAAGGAAAATGTAAGTAGCCGCCGAGGATATAAAGACAGCAAAACGCCTAGGAGTTGGAATAGAGGGGGGGATATTGGTGAAGCCAAGTGAGAAGAGACAAAATGATTTTGGTATCTACTTATTGTGTTGCAAACATTGCAAAAAACACAATTGTGGGAATTGTGTTGTTTGCACGTCCTACTAATTGACCGTGCTCTGGAGTTAGTAATCATCTTGAACCTTTCATTTTACTCGATCCAATGCTTTCCCCCACGACATTAATCCCTCTATCAGTCCACACCATACTACGTACGAGTTTTTATTTATTATAAAACCCTTAAGCTTAGGTGTTATTTTTGCTAATTAGTAGATTAAATGTATATTAGTGAAACTATCTTCTCATAAGTTATGATTATGATTTTTCAAATTGCTAAGATTTTGTTTTCTAGTAGTATATGATGGTTTTTTTTTTTATTTTTTATTTTTTATCACTATAAATTTTAGTTATGATACTAGATTTAATAGATTTAGTATTTTCCTTTTGTAAAAAAAGTTAGGGCCTGTTCTCATTAACTGAACTCAGCTGAACTGAACTGAACTGAACTAAACTGAATATTTTATAAGAGAAGGAAATTAGGAGCTGAACTGAACTGAGCTGAACTCAGCTGAACTGAACTGAACTGAACTGAGCTGAACTGAACTGAATTTCAACGTAAGAGAACAGGCCCTTAATCAATGGCTCTAGTTTTGATACTTTGACTCAAAGGAGAGAGATTTTGATAGAATAAGTCTCTTTTAAAAATGTAGCACATAGATTGCAAAAGTTAACTCGATACGATTATAAGATATGAAACCCTTTTTCCACTATCAGTATTTTACGTTCACCAGCCTCCGACCCTCTCCACTTCCACAAGTGATGAACACAACTACCTCCTTTCTGCAACTCCATCACTTTACAAGTTTGTAAACCTCCTCCCACGAACCCAACCACCACCACCACGACCCTCCCCATTCACACGTCGTTTTTGTATGTGGTGCATTGGACAAATGGCCAATTATCACCATCATTCCACTAGGGCCGCCACTAACCCATGCAATTAATCTAGCTTGTCTACAACACCAAAGCAGTGTTACCCCCAAACAACAAATTTATTTCTCTCTTAATTAATTATGACAATGCATTCTTAGGGCCTGTTCAGTTCAGCTTAATTTCAGTTCAGTTCAGTTCAGCTCCAATCAGTTCAGTTCAGCTCCTACTTTCCTTCTCTCATAAAATATTCATTTCATCTCAGTTCATTTCAACTTCAATTGGTGCAGTTCAATTCAGATCAACTCAATTCAGTAAATGTGAACAGACCCATAGTCACCTTAGCTTATAGTAACCCACGTAAACTGAAAATATTTAAAAGCATAAAGTTAATATCTAAGCAATAAATATTCATTGATTCGCACCAGTTCAAATCATATTGTCATATTAATAGGTTAATTTCATGTTATTATTTAATTCAGACAAAAAATATTAATTTTGTGTACAATACTAAAAATATTTACTACTTGTAAATAAAAGCTAACATAATCTCAAACGTGCATGGATCGAGAAAATTTAGTATCATAAACAAACAAGTCCTTAAGTCCAAATCAATTCAACCACAAACATGCTTTTTGTATCATCCCCTAGCTAGTAGCTATGAACTAGTAGTGTGGCCTCAAATTGCAATTGTTTCAAAAAAGTGTTGGCTTTTTCTAAACTCCTAAACATTAACAATTCAAAAAGAGATTATGAAGCATGCAAATATATTATGATCAATATATATTTATTGGGAATATATATGAGATATACTTCAAGACATGAGCCACATGACATAAGAAACTCCAATAACAAGTTTTTAATTTTATTTCTAATTATTTTATTTCCTTAATTCCTTGTTTGGTTGGTCATTAGTACCCCTCAAAATCTTAGTTTGTGTTCCCACACTCTTAAAAGAAGATATGATCCCCACAATTTTTGACTAAGAAACACCAAACAACCCTTTATAATTACTACCCCTAATTTTCTTTGTTTCACTGACAGTCAACCCGATCCATGTCAGTAATCGGATCGTGAGATCACAACCGTCCAATTCAGATCAGACACTGAAATTTTTGACTTTCACGTAATTTAGTTTTACATTAAAACATTTGATTAATTACTCGTACCATTTTTCTTTAATTATTTTGATTAAGCCAATAATCTTCTTAGGTATACTCACGAGTCATCGTTTTGGCAGACATACTCGTACTAATTTATCAACTAATCTTGGATTACATGCATGTTCACACAAGCTTATTATTCTTTTATAAAAATTTATATAATACGTTTAATTTGCTTGTAACTAAAAAAAGGTTTGGATTATTGAAGTAACTTTCTTAAAAGTTTAAATTTTACAGCTAAATAACTGATATTTAGAATAATGTTTATTGACTATGAAGACTTGGTGAATATGATGGTACGTAATGTATTTATGTAATTCTAATTAATAGGACCTTTTAATTAAAAGTGATTTCTAGTTTAATAAAGATTTACGATAATTTTCGCAATTAGTTTAACTAAAACTTATGTTTTAAAAAAAAAAATCTTATGTTACGTTGTAATTATAGAGTTCTTTTTAATTAGAGTAATTATACCAAAGTCTAAACAAGATTCCATCCTAAAACCAATTGACATTATAAATAACCCGCTTGGGTTATAAATTGAAAGTCATTTGCTTTCTTTTTCAATGTGGTACAAACAACTCACACTTCCAATTAATAATAGAAATATAGCTAAAATTATATTTATATTATCATAAGTGTGATACACGTAATTGACTTCATTCTTGTACTGCAAGGTGAGATGAAGGTATGAACGTTAGGAAAATGCATGAGACATATGGCTTTCCATGTAGAATTTGCAAGTGCTTAGATTATTTACCCATTTACGTGATGATTACTTCTTCGGACTATACTGTCTATACACACCTAAGTTAATAAATTAAATAAATTAACTATTTTGATTTTGATAGACATAATAATAATTAAAATGTTCACAAATCACAAATTACCACGTTAAGCCAGTACAAGATCTTTTAAATTGGGTAGACCCAAGACAATGGGGTGTAGGAAAACAAGATGATATATAGTAATATCATGTATGATGTACCCTAAGATAGCTATATACTTTATAATATATGATTATATAATATGATTATGTGTATACATTTATAAGTACAAAGTAAAATAAAAAAAATGCAAGATTAGAGGAAGTTACCTCCTTGTCTGCTCGCAGACCAAAACGTTGAACACCGTCAACTAGCTTTTTTGCATGTCGCCGAACGCACTTGCAACTTTCTCCGTTATTAATTAAAATAAAAATTTTAACACAAAAAACCAAGATGCTTAAAAATGATTAAACAAGTCAGATTAGATCAAATCCCCAAAGCACTACTCACAGACTCACAGTCTTCTTAGCTCTTCCCTAAATTCAAAGCAGACTCTTTAGTCATTATCCTGTCCTTTATAACCCCCTCTATTAATAATTATCATTTACTATCAACTAAGACCCGTTGTGGACTTGTAGTCTTTCGTTGTAATGTGTACATACTTCGTACAATCTTAGAGTTGATTATAGATAAATAAATAATCAAACAAGTCAAGTCAAGAATTTTACAAAAAATGATTATTATTTAGCTAGAATCAGGCTGTTTGGATGTATTTGTTTTAGTTCTATAAATGCTAAAAGATGAATGTACCAATAATTTCATATGAAATACTCACTTATGTGTATATGTTGTTCGTTCAATTCACATATGGGATGTGCCTTTGAAAATACTCATTTATTCATGTTGGCGAATTAAACATAAGAATGTTTGTTCATATATGTTCACAAACAAATTATCTTATGAATAAGAGCTATACTTGTTCATAAAACACTATTGAATTTATGTTCACAAACAAATTATCTTATGAATAAGAGCTATACTTGTTCATAAAACACTATTGAATTTAAACATGTACATATTACTTATTACTTAATTAGATAATAGAGACCATTCAGAGCTCAATTAGTCATTCAATAATATTTGCAAACTTTCATTACTAGCACCAGGCCAATATAGCTAACACAACTCATTAATTGTTGTGTTCATCTACCGGGCTTTTAGAAAGCTAGGTCTCCTAATCAAAGTATCAAAGCTCAGGTTGAGTTTAGAATAAACTAGTATCATAATCATAATTATAGATAATTAATATGTGAGTTATTCTCTTAACATACTACACCATGACATGCAACTTATGCAATGAACTTTTTACGTCCTCCGTTCCAGAATTATTAATATGTTTTACTTTATTTTACTTTTCATATACTAGCTTTGATCATGGTTCTTTAATGTATTTAAAAACATTTTATGTTATGAAATACTTCTTATATGTTGTATACGTAGTATTAGGTATTAAATAATGTTTGGCATTAAAATTTGATTCAAATTATGTGTGAGAATTGGTTCTGAGGGGAAACTAATCATATAAATTTAGAGAATAAACGATATAAGAGGCAATAAACTTAATAAATAAATAAATTAATAAAATTAAAAAAAAAAAAAAAAAAAAACACTAGTTGCATTGACATAAAGGCATCGAGGATTGCACTATAAAAGCAACACCCACGCTAAGCCACACTACCTACACCTCTTATTAGTATTCTTAATTACCTCTTTGGAGTTCTGAACTGCCCTAACTTAGCTAAAACAACTAAAAGAGAAAGAGAGAGAGAAATCAGCAGAAAGCTGAGGAAACAAGATCAGAAATATCTTTCTTGTTCTTCTTCTATTTTCTAGGCCCACAAAAACATACATCCTCTTACACACCAAAATCTATCATGGAAGAGGGGATGTCAGGCTTTTGCATCCAAACAACAAAGACTACTAGGGCTGCTTCTTACGGAAGCGGCGGCGGGGGGCCGCCTAGTAGCGGCACCAAGTGCGGACGGTGGAACCCGACCGCGGAACAGGTTAAGGTTCTTACGGACTTATTCAGGTCAGGGCTTCGAACACCGAGCACTGACCAGATCCAGAAGATATCTACTCAGTTGAGCTTTTATGGTAAGATTGAGAGTAAGAATGTTTTTTATTGGTTTCAAAACCATAAGGCTAGGGAGAGACAAAAACGACGTCGTGTTTCTAAGGATCATGATGCTCCTTGCTTTCAGCTTGATGACCATCTTAAACCTATTGCTCCTGCTAAATGTAAGTTTTCTTGCTTGTTATGGAGTATTTATACTCGGGTATAAGTCACTTATATAATGATTAATGAGATTTAATTGTATAAGTCACATATAATGAAGTTTAATTTAAAGGTTTACATATATAGTATGTTTATTTGGAAAAACTAGCAACTGGAAAATTGGATGCTACTTTTTCTAACAACTATTATGGAGTTCTTGAAAATGAGTTTTAAAATAGAACTCACAACGATAATGAACAAGCCGTTATTGTATGTACTGTAGTAAATATTTGTTAATGAATTGGTACAATGAGAAAACCAGTTTATAGAATATTAAACCAACTTGGAGTTTCAACCATTAGTTTAAATATATTTGGTTGAATTCGTCTTCCGACAATAGGTTTTCTCTAACTGACTCAATAGACTGCTTTACATACAATAAACTTTGGATAATACACGTCTTCCTTATTAGTTAGCTATGAATGTTATATCATTGAAATGGTGTTTAAATGATGCATAGTCCAATATGAATATGGTTAGTATAATTAGGTCTAACATAGTTGTTGTCAATTTGTTTTTGCAGATTTTGGTGAGATAAATCAAATTGCATGTGAACCGGAACGAGCAATCGAAACACTTCAACTCTTCCCATTGAACTCATACCATGAACAAGAGTCTGATAAGATAAGGATGTTCTCAAATGACTGCTGCAAGGAGAATTATGCAACATTTGCTGCATATGCATTTGGAAGAGATCATTTTGATCACCCCCCTTTGGATTTGCGCTTAAGTTTCTTTTAATTAAACCAGTAGTTTATTAACGTTATTACTAGAAGCACACTAATTACTAGCTAGATAACATAAACTATAAAAACATTAAGATAGAAACAAATATATTTCCTTTAAAAAAAAGTAGGAAGTATGGTATTATGTTATGCTTTTTCTTTCAAATTTCGTTCAACTTGTATGTTTATTGTAATTTAACGTTTGATATTGTAATTAGTGCATGCATGCATGGCACTGAGATGAAATTAAATGTAGAAAATCGATGAAGTTATGGAAATTAACGAAAAAGCGTAGACATTCTATCCTTTCTTTGATCCTATGACTTGTTTATAAACGGAGTAGTTTTAATTATTAATTTGTTCATTATTGTTCTCTGTGTTTACTCTGTTGTTTGGATCATTTTTGTTTTTGATTATATTCAAGAGGTTGGGAATACAAATTTGGTCCTTCAAGAAGAGATGTTTGTTTGAATTGCATTATAATATATCAATAGGTGTCAATAAGTCATGGTCTCATGGATTCATGGACATTCAACGTACTTGAAAGTATAACTTGTTCGTTTCACCTATTTTTATACATGACCCATACAAACTTCAAACTTATGCCCAATAGCCCATATAAATCTTCATCATACATTAAGGATTGATGATATATAAAAATTTCGAGATAAAGTAATAAATAATAAGTTAATAACATTGACACAAATTTTATCTAGGGAAGTTAGACTTCCATCGCAACTACTTGTTTAACTTTTTTTTATATGCATCAACTCATCAAGGTATCAATTAGTTTTAAATTTTTTATATACTACGAGTACTCCGCTTCTTATTGTTTGCGACTTTGGTGGGTTGCACGGAATAAGTTATATTTGTTTATAATTGTTAAATAAAGAGAGAAAAATAGAGATGCATGTGATGCAGACAGAGATATAGAGAAATGACAGCTTAAAATAAGAAGAAAACATTTGTCGTATGTAAATAATATTAAACATTCATTTTTGACAAATATGGCATATACTCCATAATATAAATTAGAGGTAATACAGACTATGGAGTACAAGTGATATATATAATTTTTTTCTTTTTTAGTTTGCCCCACCCAGTTCACCGGAGCTTAGCTCCAACTACATACGGAGAACTCAAAACCTCCCTTAAGCAAAGGGACATTAAGTTACTTGCCACTTGAGCCAACTCTTATTAGTGAGTACTATATAAATTATTTCATGCATTTAAGATTAAATTCTCCTATCTCTTTGGAGTATATTTTTCTACCAAAAAAAAAAATAAAATACTCCAGTTGAGCTGACTTTTGGCAAGCACCAAACTTGGCAACCTCATGCTGCGGACGCATATTAATACGGTAGTATGGCCCTTCAGCGAAGCCCATGCCCATCTTTGCAATAAGTCCACGTTGTTAATAGCCTACCACAAAAACAACTTCAATGTAAAAGCCCACATCAGTAGCGCCACTTGTTACCTTCAGATTCCACCGTCTAAACATATTGGACATTTGGTAAAGCAACACCAATGGCTGCAATTCCGTTCTAGGTAATTATGGGATCGATTCTAATCAACTTGCCTTTGTGGCTCTTTAAACACCATAAAAATATATCCATATAGGGTCTGCAATCAAAGTATTTCCCAAATGCATTAGGAATTCTCCTCATAATGAAGGTTGTCTAATGTTTTTTCTTAACACAAAAAGGTAATCATCGCATAAATAGATAAAAATTAATGTCACCACACTACAGAAAGCTCTTGACAATACTTCCTCCGTTTAGTAAATATGGAATAGATGGAGTATTACTTAACTTTACCTTGGCTCTCGACTCTTATTGTTTGTAAGTTATATGCAAGAAAGTTACTATATATGTGAATTCTTGTTAGATACATACTTGTATATACCTAAAACTTATTCAATGAAACTATTTACAAAGCATTTAGATATTTTCATACAATAAGTTACAATACAATCAGTTTACATTCAAAATATAAAATAAATCAATTGAATATTAATTGAATTAAGCTAGATATGGAGTCTAGGCCGTATAGCACATATTATTGTATTTTTGCGCGCTAACATGATGTTTTTATTTAATTAATTTGTTAGATACGGAGTATTATTTTGAATTGATAAGTAATGTTTTTTTGGGTAATAAATTGAACTATTTTTATAGATATTGTATGACTTTTTAATTTTTATAAATCAAATTTTTTTTTCAAAAAATATTAAAGTACATATTACACTCCCGCATGTTTTATATGCGACTAGGTACACATACACCATGTGGTCGCTTATAAACAACTAAATAGCTTTTGTACTACTCAAGTAACCTCTTAAAGCTGACAAAGTAACTTCTATAATGGTTTCAAAAAAAAAAAAAAGTAACTTCTATAAAACTAACGAAGTAACCCGACGAAGTTGATGATTTCTCACACGAAAAAATAAAAATGTAAAATTCTCTAAAAAAAATGAGTAAAATGAAATGAAGTAAAATAAAATAATACGCAGTGCGAAGTTATATGTGAGGTACTTATACGGAGTATGGTATACGTTTGTTATTGAAAACAAGAAAGGTATCCCCTTGAAAAAGAAACCAAAGGAACTCGAACCCAGAAAAAGAAGAAGAACAAGAGGTCGAAGTCGAAAATGGATGTAATCAAGACGCAACAGATCTCTTCTAAAGCCATCGAGAAGGTGGTTGTTCATCCATTGGTACTTCTCAGCATCGTCGATCACTACAATCGTGTTGCTCGCGACACTAAGAAGCGCGTTGTCGGTGTTTTGCTTGGCAGCACTTTCAAGGGTACCGTCGATGTTACCAACAGTTACGCCGGTAATTTCTGGATCTAGAATTCTCTATTTTACGCAGTTTCTCTTTGAATTGGTGATTTGTGTGCTGATTTTGGTGTAATTCGTTTGATTGTTGGTTTTTGTTAGATTTAGGGTTTCGGATTTCATTTTTTGTTGTTATTGCTTTTGAATTGTAATGCGTTTGATTATCGGGGTATGTTAGATTTTAGGGTTTAGGGTTTGCGGTTTTTGTGCGAGTTTGAATTTTGTTGTTGTTCGCTGAAATGTTAGGGTTTCAGTTGCTTAACATCGATGTATTGTGTGTGAATTTAAGGTTTTTAATTTCCATTGGAATGAATTTCAAAGCCTTTGTTCCTCGATGCATTTGACAACTTGTATAGATTTAGAACTTTTGGAAGAGATCAGAGCTCCCGAGCTGAGTAAATGCTGGTGTTTAGCTTCCAATTTATCGAATTGTGTTAATTTTGGGCTGGAAGATGAGGGTCACAATTTGATTTCGTAGTATATGATGAGAATCCGTATCTATAGTCAGGATACAATGATCCTGCATCTATATTTTGAATAGGATGAACCGCTGCTTTGAAACTTCTGATATAGATTGTTTCTAAATTGATAACACTTCAAGAACATGAAAATTAGGGAAACACTGTCCAATGATTGTCATGCCATTGAAGCTGTTTAGTAGGTTATGCTCTCTTTACATGGCGATTTGTATGAAGTGGACAATGATTGTGTAAATCATGTGGCTGGCCTAATAGAAGTAGCTAGGTTATATAGCTGTGAAGTCCTTGACGTTTGTCCTCTGTGAAAACTTTGCTCCATCACTTGGATGGCACTTATGAAAAATAGAAATCTGCCTCTTCTCAGTAGGGCACAGCCTGTATACTTGTCAATGGGTAAGTTAAGTAATTGATGTTCTTGGTTTAGAGCTGGACCCTTGATGTGGGATTTTCTTTTAGTATTGTTGCTTGTTAGCTCTAGATAGATACTATGTAGATCGTAGATATCCAGATATTTGGATGAGAATATATGTTTTTCCTGCCTTTGTGGTCAAACTACTCTTCTGACTTTTTGAAAGTATTTTACATGCTGTTATCTGAGAGAAGTTTACTAGGTCTTTATGCATTGCCCAACAGCTCAATTGATATTCTGATGTAGTGTATCCATGTATACAGCGGACAAGAATTGATTGTATTCTGATTTTATAGTTTGGTTTTACAATCCAAGGTGTTTGCTATCTATTCAACTCAAGTGATTAAACTAATACTTGTATGGTTTGTAACTTTGTATGGTGGCTTTAACCTGATAGATGAGGAATTCATTTTCTATCCCTCTCTATTTCTAATTTGGTCTTGTTTTGATATTTGACTCAAAAAATGCAGTTCCCTTTGAGGAAGATGACAAGGACCCCAGCATTTGGTTTCTTGACCACAACTATCACGAATCTATGTTTTCCATGTTTAGGAGAATTAATGGTAATTGTGTTCTGATTAACACACCTGGTATCCCTACCTTTATGGTTTTTCAGCTTGAACTGATTTCATCTTGTACTGATTCTTCTTATTTTTCAGCAAAGGAGCATGTTGTAGGTTGGTATAGCACTGGTCCTAAGCTACGGGAGAATGATTTGGATATTCACAGATTATTTAACGAGTAAGATAATTTATTTTATTTTTTTTTTGTTATTTTTTTTTATTTTAATTCCGGTGCTCAAAATGAAGTTGCATTGTGATTTCCCGCGTTGTATTATTCACTCTTTTCTGGTCCTCTCTAATTTCTCACTTATGCTATGTTTTCTCCATTGTTATTTAGTAATGTAGACAATCAATTAAAATTCGACTCATTCATAGGTGGTTCAAGTTACTTATTTTTTATTAGGATCTTGTGACTGATATATGCTTGATAACACTTGAGGATGAATCCATGGTAGCTCAACAGTTAGTGAAAGATTTTGACCTTAATATTTGATGTGATCATGAGTTGATGAGCAATACTAAAAGAGTAAAAGACATAGCAGTAGACCATACTTGGGCTCAAGGGTAACTAAGATGGTGTTGTGGGTAAATTTAGCGAGATTTGGTGTCATCTATACACTATGAATTTGACTAATATGTCAGTATCTCTGTTCGTGCAAATTTGGATGAGCATAAGTTCTGTTAGTTTGGTGTAATATGCAAAGGACTTTGTATGGTTGAGCAGAATGTGTCAACATTACCCTATTTACTATTAAGAATTTGAATGAGTTGTCTTTGTTATCTTTCGATTTTCATCTTGAGAAGATGATTGACTAAACTGATTGGAACTTGATCTGTACACAGACTCTAAAATTCTGAACGTGTCTCTTACAAGGTTATTCAGCAATATATCTGTTCCCTTCTTTTTTTGAACTGACTATAGCTTTATATATATTTGGGGTTTGTAGCTACGTCCCAAATCCTGTCTTGGTGATCATTGATGTACAACCAGAAGAGCTGGGAATACCAACCAAGGCTTATTATGCTGTTGAAGAGGTCAAAGAGGTAAGATTCCAAGTTTGTTTATATTCTGCTGCCTGCAAAAAATAGTAATATTGTTTTTTTAGGATAAATTTGGTGGACTTCTGTCAACTAGATTGTTTATCTTGAATAGGAGTGAAGTATATGAAATTGAATAGCATTCTTCTTCAGAGTTAATATGTTGCATTTGCTCTGTGAACTCTTTTTTGTAAGGTTTGATATTGGAAATATAATTCAGCTTCCACTCCATTAGCTATTTTAGAGTTGTATGTTTTTATTTACAGAATGCTACACAGAAGAGCCAGAAGGTATTCGTACACACTCCTTCCGAAATTGCTGCTCATGAAGTTGAGGAAATTGGTAAGTTTAACCACTCAACATGTATGATTGCTTCCCATTTATCTCTTTCTGTGTGTGGAGATGAAACTTGCTTGCTATTTTTTGTTTATAGTTCCAATCCCAGTGTTTCTGCGTGGCATAGACCTTGTCTTGATGTATATATGCTAATTTTGCAGGAGTGGAGCACTTGCTTAGAGACGTGAAGGATACAACCATCAGTACTCTAGCAACGGAGGTAACTCCAACAATTTGCTATTTCTGGCTTACAGTTATCCTCATTTTGGATGCTTAAAATATGGAAAAGTGCTTCGATTTTTATCTGTCATCATGTTATTAGTAGGAGAATACTAACCCTTTTATTTTATGTGCAGGTGACTGGGAAACTTGCAGCACTCAAGGGGCTAGATGCTCGTTTGCGAGAGATTCGTAGTTATCTTGAACTAGTTATAGAGGGAAAACTCCCACTCAACCATGAAATACTGTACCATTTGCAGGTTTGTTCATTCATTTTTTTTTTCTTCCATGTGTTCTTAAATCTTCATGGCATGATTATTTGTTATCAGTATATGTAGGTCCTTCTGCCATTAATAATGTCTAGGAATCTAGGATGTGAGCATATGTAGCTGCTTGCATGCTTGTATCTAATTTAAGGATTAGAAAATTGGAGACAAATGTAGATTAAAATTTGGTGTGTAGTTTCCGACATAATGAGGTGTGATATTATTAACTATATATTGAGATTATAGGAACCTTTTCCCACTCAAATTGTATTTATTTGATAAAGCATTGCTCTACAGTGATTTAGTGAATCCTCATTTGCTAAATAGAGAGCCACTTATGTATTTTGTATGATAACCTTTCAATTTTAAAAGATGGGGAAAATCTTGACATTGTGTATTCCACCCCCATAGAAATCGTACTTGAAGAATGAATGCACAGTGATATAATTCTACCAAATTTAGGTTGCACGTGTTGTGTCACAAACTCACGATCTCCTTCAACTGTGAAGAACCTTTAATTGTTTTTATTTTATATTTGTGTGTGCAAAGTGTTTTTTTTCCTTGTAATTTTACCCTTTGTTTTGTATATCTTTATCTGTTGTTATTTCCTCTTTTCTTTTATGTTTATTTCATTTGGAATCTTAAGGAAATTCCATTCCAAATGAACTCTAACACTTTAAGGGTAAAAGTATACTTCAAAATATAGGTGTGTTGGATCTTATTGCTATCATCTTTTTTAGCTTTTAAATATGTAATTTTTCTGTAATTTTTTGTAATATGTACCAAAAGATGTTATTACAAGATTGAATAGGAAATTGTGCAAGATTTTATATGAGACAAATATTTTTTTTAAAAAAAAAAAGAGGAAGTGTAAGCTTTTTCTATGAGCAAATCTTTTTGAATGTTTTTTTTTTTGTAGGTCTTTTAAACCTTTTTGCTAATCAAATGTGACTTAGCCTTTCTTCATTGCTAATTTTTACATCTATAATGAACTTTTCTTGCCTTTTTTTTAAATTTTTTTATTTATTATTATTTTTGTAGGATGTGTTCAACCTTCTCCCTAATCTCAGTGTTCCGGAGTTGGTCAAGGCTTTTGCAGGTATGAAAACAAAGTATTTTTTTTTTTCTTTTTTGAATGTTGTATGAAGTTTTGTATTGTTTTGTGATTGTGTGCCTGCTTGTTTTTGCAGTCAAAACAAATGATATGATGCTGGTTATATATCTGTCTTCTCTTATCCGAAGTGTGATCGCCCTCCACAACTTGATTAACAACAAGGTGAGAATTTTCTCTCTCATATCTATAGATAATATAACGTAATATGGCCAATAAGTTTTTAGTGTTTGTCACATACATAGTACATAGTAGTTTTGTGGTGTACTAAAAAAGTAGGTGGTTAGATTCATCAGATTTATTACGTGTCCTCTTTATTTTTATGAATTAAATTTCTTTTAATATACTCGCTTTTTGGGGATTTAAGTAGGTGCATTATTTATTTATTTATTTTTAATGCAAAAACGGGTGCACTTGGTGTCTCTGACTAAGACTCACTCTAAGATTCTGAGTGAGTTTTTGTTTAGTTGAATACTTGACTTTATTAAAAATAGAAATATTGCTATTGGATGTTTGTAAAAGTTTTAACATATTTAGGACAGAAATCGAAGGAAGATTAACGGGGAATATGATTTATAAATGATAGTACTAATAGATGATAGGTTATTAAACCTTTTCTGTGGCCTGAATCATTCTCACGAGCTTGACTGAAAACTAAGTTAGCAATGCAATATTCTGCATGGCTTTTTCTCTGCCTACTGGCTCTAACTTACCCTTCTCTACAACATTTTTTTTATTCTCTATGATCTCTAATGCCTATGTTACTCCTTTCCATTAGTGTAGACTATTATTGAGTTGCTCCGAGTCATTTTGACCTATTTTGACTGTTTGTTGTTATGGGAACTTTTGATGGCAACCTGAAGTAACAAAACTATCACTAAACATTATATAAAATGATAGTTATTGGGATTTTTTTGCTCCTCCTTTAATAACATGGCTATGGGTTTTTGGGCACTTGGCTTGTGATTGGTTGGGACCTTCGCTACTTATTTTTGTTTTATCATTGATGTTTGTAGGGAGAGCCCTTTGTTGGGGTGTGGGGAGTTGGGGGTTGACAATGGTTCCCTTTTCTTTGTCATGACCATTGGCTTATAATTTGTAATATCTTGTATAAAACCTCCAGAAATTGTGTATCCCTGTTTTCCCCTCCTTTTCAAACTTTAAAAAATATCATCATTGTGTAAAAAAATTGGTTTTCAAGTATCAGATTTTCTTAGCTATTCTCTGGTTAATAACATAATACTTTTAGACGTGACTTCATGAGAAGCAGACTTAGGCTGCGTAACATGGTCGCATTGAGCTTGGGTCTAACATCAAAACATTGCCTATGCCATATGCTATTTTTCTCAAAGATATATGGTGCTATTGAGAAAATTAATTGTTGAACCTTTTTTTTTTTATTTGCAAAGAAACTATAACTAATTTGCTGGTTGTTTTGTTTTTTGTGCTATTTCAGATGCTCAACAAGGAGCATGAGAAGGCAGAAGACTCAAAGCCCTTAGCTGTACCTGCTGCAGTAGGGAGCTAAATTCAAGAATCGTAGCATAGTTAATGAGCTTCAGGAAGAGTACAGATTTTGCTTTCACTGCTATATCTAGAATTTGGGATGAAATTTGCTTACATGTGCCTAGTTAGTCTTTGCTTTGCAAAGTTGGGACTTGGGAAGGCAGTTCAATTACCCATTGCATGAGTTGAAGAGACAAATCAGATATTTTAAATGTGTTAATGTTTGAAAGATGCCATTGTTTTCATCTGTTTCATTGTACCTCATATCTTGAGATGCTGCTGCATCTTTCATGTTTGGTAGCTTGATTACGATGACATTCATGTGCTCGCTCTTGCAGTTTTTATGCTGCGCAAGTGCTGTGTTAACATGATTATGTAATTTATTTACTAAGGTCTTCAGCCTGGGGCTACTAACATTTTCATGCAAAAGACTTGATTAAAGATGAGGTATGTATTCATATATTTGAGCTATAATGTAGAAATTGCTGAAAGTCTTATAAGCTGGTTGTCTGTACAAGAATTTAGATTTTATCCATCTGTTGCAGACTTGCAGTTGTTTGAGTGGATTAGGGGTGTTACATTATTGCCATCAGGTGCTGATATATTTGAATTGGACTGCTCTCAGCCTATCTATGTTGTTTGTCACGTCAGTAGGGTATCTGCTTGGTATCTGCCTACGGCCGAGTAAGATAATACCATGTAGTGATGGTTTTGGGAGGTCTGTAGAATTTGTCATTGTAGTACAAGTGCTTTTGTTTCTAGTGTTTGCTGTCAACCAGTTATTATTTAAGGATGATGAGGCTGAAAGCTGCAATTGGGGTAATCAAAGGTTAGATAGTATATATGGTTTATTGTGTGGTCAGAGGCCCTTTTATGTGGTTTATTCCATATCGTATGAATTATTGGCGTTCTTAACCGTCGTTATAAGGTGGGATGAAGTTGTCAAAATCATTAGTCAGGTCTACGTTCTAACCTAGACTATAAAATGGTCCACATTTTGGATATTAAGGTACAAGTTGGAACAGATCTAGACTAGTTCAACAGGTTCAGTTCAGTTGAAACATAGAGTTGATATTCATTTTTACTTCAGCCACTCACCTACAGGCTACAGTCCTAAATTGCTAAACATCCAAAATCATCTTCTATTGAATTTACTTGCCCTAGTTTCATTGAAGAAAATAAAAATGTTGGGAATAATGGTTGAAATAGGTGAAATGTAGAGCTTAATGACTGACTAATCCTATATGATACTAGATTAATATTCTGTAAACTACTGCATTGCTAGCTCTACTGTTTGATCAATTCTAGGTGTGGTCGCAACTCGTTTTGACTTATTTGAACTTATCTTTTATACCCGTAGTTTGGCGATTACTTGCTAGTCACTACAATGATGAAGCTATGTATCATTGTTCATAATTGTGGATGTGTTAAATGTGTATGCTCAAATGCGTGTTTAGTTGGTACATTTTTGGATGAGACGATATAGACGTAGGATAAATCTCCTTACGTTGTGGTCTGTTGTAACTCACCGTATTATGTCAAGATAATTCTGCTATGTAGATTGTAGACACTTACTTTGGATTGTTGTGGATTATTGTCCTCAATTATGAGAGTAGATGAATGCGATTAATTCTGAATCACAAAAAAGGGCATTTGAAATATCACGTAGTTATCATTTCTGGTAATCTTTCACTCTCTTCTTGCATTCTTACAAACTCAAATTCTCTATCATTCAATATAAGGCTGGACCGTAGGAGTATGAACATAGCCCTGAGCCCACGTGCACCTCCCAGTCACTGGACCCTCACTTGTCAACCTACAACGCCAAAATTATACATGGGTCCCAACTCTAACTATCTATCTATCATCCTCTTTGAACCAATATTATTGCCAATTTGCCATATATGGCCATAATCACATGTGTGTTGTATAAGGATTCCATGATTATTGAATATTCACACACATTAGGAAAATTTAAACGTACACTACACAAACACCCCTTTTGTTTTAAATTAATTGCGATAGTGTAAGTAGAGTTAACGATAGAGAATGAATAAGATAATACCCGTGGTACAATATCTATAAAGTATGAACTCACTAACTTAAGTTCCGTGCAACGTGTGGTTGTTTTGAGAAATTTATGTACTATGTAATAGGATTTTACCAATAAGAAAGTGGTAAAACTAATCAAAAACAAATGAGAAACCTAAGAAATATTAAGTGCCGAACACTAAAGTTTAAATTTTCGTCAATAAAATTTTCTTTGGAGGTTTTAAAGATACAAACATCCCCAATATTTAATTAGAGAAACCAATCAACAGATACTCTATTACCTTCCCTCCAAAATTGCACATTTTTACACCTCTCTGTTTTCTCTCTCCTCTGTATCTTTTCTTTTTTTTTCTTCATTGCTCAAAGCTCTCAACTTTCTCAATAATGGCGCACTTTAAACTTCACCCACTGAAGCCCACTAAGTAGACAAGCTAAATGAAAATCTACCCAGAAAAAATGAGCCAAATTTACACTATTTTATTGCTGTTTTCTCTCATTCCACCATTACTCTCCCCTGTTTCACCTACTTCTGTTTCTTCCAATGGAAAACTTAGAGATGCCCAGAATTTGTTGAGCTTCAAATCTTCACTCCTTAACCCAGAAATCCTTCAAAATTGGCAAAATTCAACTGATCCATGTCAATTTACTGGTGTTTTCTGCAACAATTCCAGGGTTACTTCTTTAGATTTCACCTCACTCTCTGTTTCCACTGATTTTTCCTCTGTTTCTACTCATCTTTTCTCTATTGAGCTCCTTACTTCTCTTTCCCTCTCATCTTCCAACATTTCTGGGTCTCTTCAACCCTTCTCACTCTGCTCTTCTTCTCTCTCAGAAATTGACCTCTCCCACAACTTCATTTCTGGGTCAATTTTCAATTTGTCCCGGTTTTCGACTTGTTCTTCACTTACAAGTTTAAACCTCTCTTTCAATGAATTAGATTCTACTAAAAATTTGAGTGATGTTGTTTTTGGGCTTTCCCTCAAAATATTAGATGTTTCTGGAAATCAATTATCTGGGGTGGAAGTTCTTCCATGGATATTATCTCAAGGGTGTGAGAATTTGAGTCACTTAAATTTAAAGAGGAACAAACTTGAGGGAGATTTTTCTCTTTTTGGGTGCTCAAATTTGGAGTATTTGGATCTTTCCTTCAATAATTTTTCGACTCGAATTCCTAATTTTGGGAAAGATTGTCTTAATTTGAAGCATCTTGATTTGTCTTCAAACAAATTTGTTGGTAAAATTGAGAACTCACTTGTAGAGTGTAACAAATTGAGTTTCTTAAATGTGTCTCATAATTTGTTCAATGGTGAATTTCCCTCACTGCCCTTGAAAAGCATGGAGATCCTCTACTTGAGCACTAACAATTTTCAAGGTATGATTCCTCAGAATTTTGCTGATGATGTTTGCTCAACTTTGGTGAAGTTGGATCTGTCAGTCAACGATTTTTCTGGTATG
Organism: Chenopodium formosanum; assembly: GCA_024500155.1. Lineage (NCBI taxonomy): Eukaryota > Viridiplantae > Streptophyta > Magnoliopsida > Caryophyllales > Amaranthaceae > Chenopodium > Chenopodium formosanum. The sequence continues at coordinate 3,869,468 of CM044861.1, read as the reverse complement.
CTCCCTACTGGGTTTGAATCTTGCACTTTATTAGAAAAATTCGATGTTTCTAGCAACAATTTTACTGGGGATTTGCCTGTTGATATGTTTCTAAAAATGGGAAGTTTGAAGAAAATAAAGCTGGCTTTTAATCTCTTTAAGGGTGTTTTGCCTGATTCTATCTCTATGCTTAGTAGCTTAGAGTCTTTAGATTTGAGCTCTAATAGCATTTCAGGGGAAATTCCACCTGGTATTTGTCAAAACCCTGAGGGGAAGCCTAGCAACTTGAAAGAACTCTACCTTCAAAACAATGAATTTATTGGCCATATACCGCCTAGTATAGGTAATTGTTCTCAGCTTGTTTCGCTTGATCTTAGCTTCAATTTCCTTACGGGTAGAATCCCAAGTAGCTTGGGTACTTTAACCCAGCTTAAAGATTTAGTAATGTGGATGAACAGGCTTGATGGGGTTATCCGTTCCGAGCTTGCAGACAATCGAGCACTTGAAAATTTGATTTTGGACTACAATGAGTTGACTGGTCCCATTCCCTCTGGCCTGATGAACTGCGTAAACTTGAACTGTATTTCGTTGTCGAGTAACAAGTTGAGTGGAACAATACCATCTTGGATAGGTAGCTTGAATAATCTTGCCATCCTCAAGCTCTCCAATAATTCATTTTATGGAGAAATCCCACCTCAGTTAGGGGATTGCAAGAGCTTGTTATGGTTGGATTTGAATAGCAACTTGTTGAGTGGGAGTATTCCTCCTGCCTTACCCAAACATTCAGGGGCTATTGGGCTTAATGTTAGGAAAAAGTATTGGTACTTGAGAAATTATGGAGGAAATGGGTGCCATGGGACAGGGAATTTGCTCGAATTTTCCGGTATAAGGCGCAAGGCTGTTTATAGAATCCCTACTATATGCAAATTCCAGCAAATCTACCTAGGTCATACTCAGCCAAATTTTTATCACAATGGATCAATGATTTTCCTTGACCTTTCCTATAACAATCTCCAGGGTAGTATCCCCAAAGAGCTCGGCAACATGTTCTTTCTGTGGATATTGAATTTGGGTCATAATAACCTCTCTGGTCAAATTCCTGAAGATCTTGCAGGGATGAAAAACATCGGTGTTATGGATCTATCGCATAACCATCTCTCGGGGTTAATCCCACCGTCTTTAGGCAGTCTTTCTTCCTTGACGGATGTGGATTTGTCAAACAATAACCTCTCAGGTATGATTCCTGTTACAGGACAGTTAGAGACTTTCCCGGCTTCTAGATTCTCCAATAACACTGGCCTCTGCGGGTTTCCCCTGCCGATTTGCAGTAGAAACACGAGTGGAACTTCGTCTCATCATAGAAAGCATGGAAGGAAGACTTCCATGGCAGCAAATGTGGCAATGGGAGTGTTCTCCTCTCTATTCTGCATATTCTGGTTGATCATAGTGGGCATTGAGCTGAAGAAGAGGAGGAGAAAGAAGGAAGCTTCGCAGGATACATACATGGACGGTAACACAACTTCTGCTTGGAGATTTACCAGTAATCGCGAGGCATTGAGTATCAACCTTGCAACATTTGAGAAGCCCCTTCAAAAGCTGACTTTTGCCGATCTTTTACAAGCCACAAATGGGTTCCATGATGACAGTTTGATTGGCAAAGGTGGGTTTGGGGATGTCTACAAAGCTCAGCTCAAGGATGGGAGTGTCGTTGCTATTAAAAAGCTGATATATATGTGTGGGCAGGGAGACAGAGAGTTCACTGCTGAAATGGAAACCATTGGGAAGATTAAACACCGGAACCTTGTGCCTCTCCTGGGATACTGCAAAGTGAGGGAAGAACGATTGTTAGTCTACGAATACATGAAATATGGATCCCTCGCAGATGTCTTACATGATCCAAAGAAGTCCGCAATAAAGCTGAATTGGGATGCGAGGAAAAATATAGCAATTGGGGCAGCTCGAGGCTTAGTTTTCCTTCATCATAATTGCATCCCACACATAATTCATCGTGACATGAAATCTAGTAATGTCTTGGTAGATGAAAACTTAGAAGCAAGGGTATCTGACTTCGGGATGGCTAGACTTATGAGTGCAATGGATACTCATTTGAGTGTGAGCACATTGGCTGGTACCCCAGGATATGTTCCTCCCGAGTACTACCAAAGCTTTAGGTGTTCAACCAAGGGAGATGTGTATAGCTATGGTGTGGTGTTGCTGGAGTTGCTGACAGGGAAACAACCTACAGATTCAGCTGATTTTGGTGACTATAATAATCTTGTAAGCTGGGTTAAGATGCATGTGAAATTGCGAATAAGTGATGTATTTGATCCTGAGCTTATGAAGGAAGATCCAAACTTGGAAGTAGAGCTCTTGCAGCATTTGAAGCTTGCCTGTGCTTGCTTGGATGATCATCCATCAAAACGGCCTACGATGTTCGAAGTCATGACGATGCTAAAGGAAATGCAAAGTGGTAATTCAGCAGCCATCGTTGCCACGGAAGATGCAAGTCTTACTCCCATTGGAGGAACAGGAAGTTTCAGCACCACATTTGATGAGCTAGAGTTGAGCATTAAAGAAGAGCCTGAAGAAAATTCCAAGCATTAGCATTTGCCACTAAAACAAAAATTCACTGAATCATGCAACAATTTATGTATGTTTCCCAACAGTAGACTTTATTTCTCATTTTTATACGTAGGTGGTAATCTCCTCTGTTTCCTTGGTTTTAGAGGGTCACTTGATAGTGTGTACATAATCTTAGAAATGCTAGTAGGTTTCTCTTCCTTGCCTTTGCATGAATACATTGTGAGAGGGTTGCACCAATATAAGAAATTAATCTGCCAAAAATCTTATGTTATTACCTTCTAATCAGAAACTTTGATATACATTGCTTACATATATGAAGCTGTTAACATCCACATTATAAATATTGAAGTGAAAATAATTTTATGATCCGTGTTCAAAATAACCTAAAGATTAGTTAGTCTTATGATAATCTAGTGATTGAAAAAGTGACAAACATATGTGTGCAATTCCAACTGTGAAATAAGCAGCACCCTCTTTTTTACATTGTCACTTCAGAAAACCTTTAGGATGGAACACATACCACTGCAGGATCAGGAAATCAACTTATGAACTGTTTGGAGATATGCTCAAACAAATTGAATCAGAAAGTTCTACAGGATGAAGATGAAAAGCTTTGGTAATCCTGCTTTTCAGTCAAAAATTTTGTATTTTTTTCATCATAGTACATTACACAGGTTTTCATGTAAACTGTCAGCAACAACAAATCAGTACACTATCCTATGCATTGCTTTGTGTGAGTATTTTTCATCTTCGTTACCACTTACCAGCCAGAACTACCCCTGCAGCTTCTACCATACTCACAAATCAGTTGACAAGAGTTAAAAGAGTATATAGACAACAATCCAAGCAAAACACTTCTGAATTTGATATGTGCACTGTCCAGAAGCCGAAGACTGAACTAATATGATCAATTTCCCCAGCTTCGACAATCATACTGACATTTCAACTTCCATCAAACTGTGTTTAATCTATAAACTTCAAACTTCATACAAAGCCATGTAACCTCAACCAATAATCTCGATATCCTTGAACCCCTAAAGATCAGAAGACAGAACCAATGTAAAACTAATCAGTAACAAAATTACTCTTTAATTGCCATTTCATCTTCATCAGCAGGCCTAACTGACTGCTCAAACTCAGCATCCATTATAACTCCATCCATTATATGCACCAACACCTCACCTCTCTTAAGATTAACTTGTTTTGCCCTAACCCTATTAACAACCAAAACCCCATCAAATTCCTTTGAAATATACAATGCAAATCCAGAGATTGAATCATATGACAAACCCTTTCCATCAGAGAGTAAATCAGTATAAATCTTTTGAGGAATCGTCGAAAAACCTAGTACATGAGAAACCGTTGCATATACATTGTCCAACTCTTTAGGATCATAACTGTGGTTTGCCCTTAATCCCAAATCACGCTCAAAGGCCTTTTCAGAGGGCACAAACACTGTAAATGCAAGATCATCAGGTAACATTCCAACCATCATTTCCCCAAATTTACCCAATTTCTCATTCTTTGAATATATGCCCCTAATTTTTGAGGAATCATTCATTTTCCCAATTGAAATATCAGGTAATTTAAACATTGACAGAACTACCACAATCATACAGCATACTGATACTAGAATTAGCATTTTAAAAATTGACTGATTTAACATCTTGCCTATCATCAATGGGAAATGCAATGAATTCACCTCAATATAGCAAATATTGGCTAAATTTGCTGTTAATTTGGATGAATATAAGCTTCAATAACAGATTATAAATTTATAATCAAAAAGAAACTGAAAAAGATGATTTCTTTTCTGGGTATTTTGTTTGAGGAATGAAATTACCTGATTTGATGGATAAATTGAGGGAAAACAAGTGCAGAGCTTGAGGAGTTATTACTATCTGTTCTGCTATGATTTTGTTTAGAAGTTTGGTAATAAGCACGTTCTTTTCCTCAGAGTAAGCGCCGCAAAAACGTGTGTTGAACACTTGAGCAATGCAATTTTACATGGGTTTGTAACTAAAATTATCATATTAGAGAACAAGTTTTTGCTTATCAAACGATTAAAAATTGAGCCCATGAATTAAACTTTGGCTCACAATGGTTCATGTTCATTATAATGATCCAGAAAGTTGGGGATTCAATAGTTTATCTATAGTTGTAAAAGTAGTGAACTTCAGGTGAAAAAGAAGTTATTAATGTATTAACTTGAAGTAATATGACAGACTAAGCCTATTGTACCAATAGGTTGCTGGTGTAATAGTGATTGGGACTACACCTGGTAGGGGACCCGTGTTCGATCCCTCGCAACAACAATTGGGAGGGGACTGGAACATAACCACCCATAACTGATCCCCAAATCCTGATTAGCCCAAAGGGTGAAACGTGTGGAACACCAAAAAAAAAAAAAAAAGCCTATTGTGTGATACATATTTTATAGCTCTGCTTAGTTGATAATCTTACATTTTCACATAAATAATAAGTTCACAATGAACAATGAACAATACAAAAAATGTACTTTTTTTTTTTTTTTTTTTGAAACCCAAAAATGTATTATTATTATCTATAATAATGCAATTATAAATTTCAACAATCATTATGAATACGACTATACGGCGGTACGAGCTAAGAAAAGCCTATTGTGAAAATTGTTCGCATCTAATTATTCCACTATGGAGAAATGAGAAATAATTAACGAAACTAAAATCTGACTCTCCCATAAGTCCATAACCAATTGATTTTGATATTGAACCTTTCTCTCTAACTCAAAGTAAAGAGTGATACTTTTAGAGTGGGCTCATGTCCAAGTTACACAAGTCAACATGATACGAGAGGTTGAGTTGGGCCATTAATAATAATACTACTGAGTAATAAAAAAAGGCAGCTCACATGTGATGGAATTCATTATAATTCCATTTAAAAAATGCATATCATGAGCTGCCCTACATTAAAGAATAGTGCTAACTAATCAATTTATAATTTTTATGGGCTAATTCTCTAAAATTCGATATTTTTGGACGAAATCTCCTTCTAGACTCAAAGTAAATAACTCTTCTCTTCCTTGATGGGTATAGCCAACCTAAACCTACTTTACAAAGACAACAAAACAAGTGACAACATAATGATTTTTCTTTTCATCAAATGTTTATCTTAAATCATCAAAAATGGATATTAATAAAAAATTTAGTACAAGAATTGTTTTCTAGTGAAATAACAACAATTGTACTAATTTATACAATAGGCATTTTTTTTTTTTAATATATATAAAGAATCATTATACTCCACAAACTTCATCATAAAATATAAATGTACAACTTAGTTTGGATTGTTTATGTTGTACTAAGAGGAAGGTGATCCATCGTTGTAGCTTCCAAATCTTAATTTGTTTTGGGGTTTCGTTACAAAACATGTAGGTCATAATTAAATACTTCATTGGAGGTGGTTGAAAAAGTACGTAATTATTACAATGGACTACATGTAGTGGCCCATATTTAGGCTGTACGAATATTTTGTCCTTGTTCAATTATATTTTCCTACTTGGGTCAATCTGTTTGCTACCTAGGGATCCATAGTACTATCAATTTTCTATGTTTTATGGGCCAAGGCCCAAACAATTAAGGAGTATTATCATGTCTCCTAACCAACTAAAATTCCGATATTCAATAGGTCATCAATAATAATGGTTTTGTTGCTGCAATGTGCAAATGTCATCAATAATTAGTTTTTGGATTATAAAAAAAAAAAAAAAAAAAAAAAAAAAATCAAGTGCAACTTCTTTTTCTCTAATCTTATAGTTGAGGCATAATTGTTGTGGCTTAACTTGGATGACATCCATATTTGCCAATCTTTATTAGAGAGCTTAATAAGTTGCAATTTCTGTGTTCCATGAGATTTTGAATCTACACCAGAAAAAGCTAACAAAATAAAGTGAATCTCTAACACAAAAGGCATGTAAAATGTAATCCTAATAACATAAATGCGTTTTAATTTGACTCAAAATTATCAACCAAAAAAAAAAAAAAAAAAAAAATTCTAGTATGATAGTGGTTGCCATACAAAAAAAAATAATAATAATAATAATAAAAAAAATAAATAAATAAATAATAAAAAAAAATCTACCACCATCAACAACATTGTGAGTCGTGACACAATTTTATTCTTTTGGCATAAAATCTATGAGTTCCCATATATTATTCGAGGTCTTCACTCTCATATTCCACTTAACTAGAACAATATGTCCAATCTTCTATTTTTGTATTAGTGAATCTAGCTGGCTAAAAGGGAACAAACTTTATACTAAGGCAAAAGAAATATTCTCCTTTACTCTAATGGCTGTCTAGTGGTTTCAAATTACGCTGAACTTGCCCCATATATATCAAACGCATGAACTTTAATCCTTCAAATCAAACCTACATGGGAAAATATCATTCTACTTATACTTAAATCTAAAAAAATTGTGTGAAATGATGTTGATATCAAACTATGTCTTAGTGTGAAAATACTAGATTTAGCACGCAACATAAACTAAACTTCAATGTTACACATCAAAGGTGAACATTTACAAAAGTTGGCTAGTTTTTTTATATTTTATTGAATACTTATTAAATTAATTGATTGTTAAAAGTTTAACTTTTGCAACTTTCGATAAAATTTTATTAATGATGGACTATTTAAGTACTTATTTCATTATATTATTGACTATTGAATTAAGTGTATTAGGTTAGAAAAGTTCACATAAGAAAAATTAAAAGAAAACAATGTCTACTGTACAATATAATACACATATAACGAAAGTATATATGTCCTATTTAACTAGCTTCATTAGTTTATCATATTAGTTTTAATTAGCATACCTTTTCACCAATCTTAACCGTGGAACACATGAGAAAATCATTATAATAACAATAAATTCATTTCATATTATTATTAGTATTGGACAATACTTAATGATATGAAATCTAACGAAGCATTGGTCCAAAATAAAAGGTATGATCAATTGTTTAACTTTTTTCCAAATTTCCACAAAATTATAGTTAAATCCTAAGACGACAAGTAGCAAAAAAAAAAAAATTGTCCCCACTAACTCAAAACATTATGACTAATGCCCACTATGGTAGGTGATAATTGTCCAAGGCCCCCTGTTCCTTCCTCCTTTCCAACCTTAAGGCCCAAATAATTAAAATAAAATATCTATTGTTTTATTAAATAATATAGAAAAGTATATTTTGTACGAAGAAATTGATTGGGTAACATAATATGACCCATAAAATTATTTATATTAACCTACTTGATTATCATAATGTTTTTTTAATCCATAGTGTTATAGTGGTTCATAGTCATATCCCTCAAATCAAATGAATTTTTGTTGAGAACATTTAGTGATCATATGCATTGCACTTCATCTATAATTTGAAGCATCCAATTGTCGTGGAAAATTCGAAAGAAAGCACTTCAAATGATTTAATTTGGCTAGATTACCTTCATTAAAATTTATAATTAAATTGGATAGATGATATGTAGTTATGAGAAAATTCCATAGATTTGGATCATATAATAGTAATAATACAAGAAAAAGGAGCTTTAATTTGAAAAGATAGTTGCATTATCCAATTGATTATTGGAATTAATTACATATTCATATATAGAATAAGACACCCACTATATTAATAAAATTACCCCCACATTAATTATTAGAATCATAACTTAAATCACGTGAATTATATCACCAAGTGGGCTTGAATTCACCCTTTTTTTAGTCTTTGAACTTGTATTAGCTAATCATGTTAGTGTGATAAGATTGCGTTTGGCTGTTGATCCAACATTTAGCTGCTAGCTAGCTAGGGTCAATGTCAAGAAATGATTCTACTCATTGAAAGACAAGGAAGACTAAGGGCATGTTCTCATTGACTGAACTCAGCTAAACTGAACTGAACTGAACTGAATTCAGTTGAACTGAACTTAACTTAACTGAACTGAACTCAGCTGAACTGAATTGAACTCTGCTGAACTGAACTGAACTGAACTGAAATGAATATTTTATAAGAGAAGAAAATTAGGAGCTGAATTGAACTGAACTGAACTGAATTGAGCTGAACTGAACTGAATTGAACTCAGCTGAATTGAACTGAACTAAACTGAACTGAACTGAATTTCAACGTAAGAGAATAGGCCCTAATACCAGTTTAAATAATCCCTTTGTTCAGAATTTAAAAAATTATATCTAATTACAAGAGAAAGCGCGAGGGAGTTCTTATTGAACTTTCACTCCTAGTGATTGATGCAAATATCCTTCACTTAATTTTAAGAAAAGAGAGGTAATTGTATTTTACACTATCGTCTAAGATTTTACAGTTATTACTTATGAAGTCCTCCATGCTTACAGTTGAATTTATGAATTGATTAAACTGATAATAGAAATGTGTAGTGTCAACTAAACTAATTTAAAACAAAGGAAATATACAACTAATTGTAGATTTGTAGTTATCTAATCAATGTTCAATAACCCCATCATTATCAATCAAAACTCAAGACGCCACCCTATGAATTGAAAAATCAAAGCAACTTTTGTATGCTGGAGTGTGCCAAAGTATCTAGCTTAGTGCATTAGTGCTTTTAATTTTTTTTTATTTTTTTTTAATTCAAAATGGTGTTACCTTTTCTACATATTTTATGGTCTAAAAGGCAAAAAAATGGAAACTTTTTGTTCATGTTTCTTTTGACTCTTATTTAATCCATGAATTAGACATAACAATTTATAAGTGTGCCCTACTTTAAGTGTGTTGTGTCGCACTTTTGATGCCATATTATCTGATGAGCACTTGAAAAAGTGAAGAACTACAAAGATTTGATTTTGTCAAGTGAATCCATCAAACTTAGGTCTTAATTTAAATGACGGGAAATCCACCGAGCCTTTATTTGCTGTCCGAGGTTTATTGTACTGTATTTTTTTATTAACTTACTTGTAACTTGTAAGGTCTAAGGTATAAATACAATAGTAAGAGGGCCTGAGTAACAAACCAAGATTAATAGTGTGCCGATTTTAGGCTAGCTAATCAAACAAGTTTGGTGGAGTTGGTGGGGAATTCATCTTGTGACTTTGAGGTCACAAGTTTGAGTTCCATCAACTACAGTTACGTTGGTTGAGAGTGGGATTCCTTTCCTTACCTTCCGCCGTTATTCTATATATGTAGTTAGGCTGACTTAAATGTGAGATGTGCTGGTTTAATAGGCTCAATAAAAATTTAGGCTACCTTTAATTTTGTAAAGATCGGAACATTGTAACATAACCATATTGGTGTACCCGGCCTATACTCTCGAGATCTAGTGAATTTCACATAGTGAATGATAAGCATTCCTATTAGTGTATGTAAGTTTGAAATGTACACAAAACTTTTTTAATTTTGACTTGTCCTTAGTGATTTGTTGATATAAGGGTCTATTCTGTTCACCTTATTTTCACTTATTTCAGGTGTAATAAGTTCAGATAAGTTCAGTTAAGTTCAGATCAGGTCTAATAAGTTTTAATAAGGGTTAACCAAGTACAAATTACATCTAAAATAAGTTTTAATAAAGTCAGATAAGTTCAGTGAAAATCAGGTGAATAGAACACACCCTAAATTTCAAATTATGTGTGGTAATAGTGTCAAAACTACCTATATACATTAAGGGGTTGCAAATTTCGACTCGACACGTATCATCCACGGATATATCTTAGTTATTGATGTTGATCCAAGCTAATCAATGCTAGAGGAACAAAGTACTCCGTATGAGCTATCGAGAGAAAAATGTGCATAATCGTTTAAGAGAATAATAGCAACAACCATCATTAATTAGCTCAGTACATGCGTACGTAAACTAAACAACAAATGAGAATAATCATGACAAACAAAAGATGATTTAAATTCAGGAACCCAAACGCCAAGTAGTTAGGCAAGTAGTAGTACTTTGTCAATTGTCATATATAGGCTGCTTTACAAGTATTACAACTACAAAACCATGCAACTCCGACATCATTTTATGGGTCATGAATCAATGAGTCGTGCTGACAGCTGCTTCCACTTGCTCGGATTATTATTGTGTTACATGTATCTGCATTTTTCTGTATCTTTCTATTCATTTTTTACATCAACAACCATATACCAAGTATATAGAACAAGTAATTAAAATCTTCATTTTTATATGTTGACTTAATCATCAATCATCATTGACATTATGATATTTATATATTTTCGTATTTATGTATATGAAGACACAAATAATGCACGTTAATTGTGATCTGAGTAGTTTAGTTTTCTTATTATTGGAAAGATAATACGGAGTAGATGACATAACCAACTTATTATAAGCATCAGAAAGTACATTTCACGACTGATAGAGTATAAAACATATTCCTGAGCCTCAACCATCAGCTTAAGCTTTTGTTAGTGGACCAACTCAACCAAAAGCTTAAGCTGATGGTTGAGGCCCAGGAATATGTTTTATACTTTATCAACGACTCATTTGGGTTTGAGATAGATTGAACCTGGTCTAAGGCGCGCTATAAAAGACAAAGGCAAAGGAAGTAATATTGAAACATTTAACCCGTTCATTAACTTTGCTAGCATAAGAACAAGTTTGATTTGACAATAGATTCTTATCTTTGGCATCAATTAGAAAGTTTGAAATGGCCCACATCTAAATTAGGAAGGGTATATATGGCATGCAGTGCATGTCTTCTAGGGTAATATAAGTAAAATGATTGAAAAACTTGAGATAGAATGAATGGGATAAGTACAAAGACACCTACAGCAATTGAATTGGCAAAAATGATGAAATTGGGAAGCAAATAATATAGAAAGTGAATGCATAAATCAGTTGTTGGAGTAGCATAAATGACCCCAGCTGAAAAAAATGGTTTTTTTTCATCATAATATATAATATTAAATATGATACGGACCACTCATGTCATTTTAATTGGATGATGAGAATGATGCATGCATAGTACATGCATGCACCTTCTAATTTTATTGTTATAGATCGATGTCCCAAAGAGTAAAGGCCATACCTTTAATGATTTGATATGGCTTACATATGTTGGCATTCAGTTCTAATGTCCTGTGATTTCTGTTCCTTTTGTCCTCCTCTCTGTCTCTAGATCAGTAATAATGGTTAATACTACCTCCGTCTCTAAATAATTGAAATATTTTTATTGTGTGATAATTGACAGTAGCAGACTAAATTAATATTACATCGGTCATAGTTAATGTGATAAGTAAAGGTATTATTAATCGGCCAAACTTATATATTTGCATGCATATGTGTCCAATCAAATTTGAGTATTTATTATTAAAAAAAAAAATAGTACGAAATACTTCTTCCGTTCCCAAAACTTCGACCCTTTTGACCTAATTTTAGTTCAAAATAATCGACTCATTCTCATTTCAATACCCACCAATTTACAATGATATTTGTGCAAATTAACTTTCCTTTATAAAATTTTGTTTTTTCATGTATTTTTAATACTCCATATAAATCAACTTTTTTACAAACCTCATATAAATTTATCTTTCTATATGTTTTTATTTCTTTTTATTTAACTTTCTTTATAACCGCAAAACCAACCCAAAAGGGAGTACAAAGTACTATATTGACTGAGATTGAAAAGAAATTTTAATTCTTGCTAAAGTAAAAGACAATAATTTATACAGAGTATATCATCGAGTACTTCATAAAAGACAATAGATCAATATCATCTTTTATATTGACGTTAACACTTATTGTTCACACACTTATCAATGTAAAACTTTAATTACTATATACTCCGTATTTAACCTTGTACTTATAAAAATTATATAAAGTTGATATGTTAAATGTATTTATTGGAACAAATTTATGTTTTTTAAGAGGGAAAAAAAGATATATTGAAGCAATCTAACAAAGCCTTACATGATACTTTGTGATATTTTCCTTGAAAACGATGATGAAAGTAAAATTTGTGAATATTGCTAAATTTCCACAAGTTAACATCAATATGAAAGTTATGAAATTGGAGTACGAAGTAATATATTTGAAGGTGCATGCATGTGGAGTTCAAATGTCGTCCTTTACTTGAGCAAGAGATTTTTAGACTCGATCACTTAATTGCTAGCTTAGATTTTAAATGTTACATATGTATGTGGAGCCTTGCACACGATGTGTGCGTTTGTGTATTAAAGACATTTTTCGTCCAACTACTCTTTCAACTCTGATGTTTTCCATACAATTGTTGTTATATCTTTGACGTCTTCTTTACGGCCTATCTAATGTGTTTTTGAGGTTTACATCCTCAATGTAACACAAACCACAAGCAAAAACCAAAACAACAAAACAAAACAAAAAAAACCTAGCAAAATTACTTTTATTTGTTTTGGAGCTCTTGGGAGATCTACAACTTTTCTTATGAATTTCACTGGTCTTCCACTTCTAACGTCCAAATCAAACATGCATACTGTATTTAATATAATAACAAAAATTCCAAACTTAGCATCTCACGTTAATATGACCAATTGACCAGATTAAAGAAAATAGCTACAAAATTGCAAAGCAAAACATATCTTCCAATTCTCCTATGTATAGTAACACGTTGTTGATATTGATATTTGATCATAAAAGCTTTTACACACTATTACTACAGAAATGCAAATGTTTTTCACAATTACACAGACTTCGGCGCAATGACTGTTTGCAGAATTTTGTTACTTGTATTTATTTTTTTTATACTACCTCCGTTACATATTATTTGCAACGATTAGACATTTTTCCTCTCTACTTTATGTCAAATCGTTGCAAATAATATGTAACGGAGGTAGTATGTATGTATAAAATAAATAAATAATTACATACGGAGTATATATAAATCTTGGAAAGTTACATATCACAATCATTTATAACTGTCCAACTACTATTATTTCCCAAAATTGTTTGTTGCATGGTACCTGCCATCGAAAACTGCCCTATACCAAGGTTTGTCTTAACATTTTAGGGGCATTAAAAGTGTATGTTTATGGGACCTTTCCCTTATATCAGGAGTTATGAGAATATTAGAATATTATAATATACACATCGAATATTGTTATTACTACTCGTAGTATAATTTTATTAGACTATAATGTATGTTAGGCTAATTTTAAAAGATTAATTAAGAGAAAGGACAAATTAATCTAACGTAGTGTTAGGTAGCACTTAACTATCATGCTCGTTCATTTCTTGGTTTTCATTTGTCTTGATAATTATATAATTCTAGTTGTGATAAACAGGATTATGTAGCTAATTACACATTTACATCAAGTATTGCATGTATTCAATGTATCACTTTGCCTTATCAAGTGGTAGCATTGCTTACTAAAAAAATTGAGTTAAGATTATTAGCGAATATGGCCCACTCAAATCCCCTAAAAAGGACTCATATGTTGATAATTATCAAGTGCAACTCCCCTTGTACTTTTTGTTTTTGACATAACCACTTGTACTTGTTGATGGTGGGTTTTCATTCGCAAACTCAACTATTAGTTATCTAATAACTAAAATATAATTTAAGAGCATCTTTCATCAATAATAAAAAAAATATAATATAATTTGTGTCCATTATTGTACCATTTGTAAAACAGTCCTTTAATTTGAAAGTTTTTTTTTTACGGGAATATATCGAAAGTTAAAGAAGGGTATATTAAGCGTATAAAACTATATTGACAGTCAATTCCACTACATATTAGTTAAATTGATATACAAAATACTAAGGGCCTGTTCATATTAACTTAATTTCAGTTCAGTTCAGTTCAGCTCCAATCAGTTCAGTTCAGTTCAGTTCAGCTCCTAATTTCCCTCTCTTATAAAATATTCATTTCAGCTCAGTTCAGTTCAGTTCAGCTCCAATCAGTTCAGTTCAGTTCAGCTCCAATCAGTTCAGTTCAGCTCAATTCAGTAAATGTGAACAAGCCCTAAGTTAATGAGAAAAAAATAACCTCTATATCTTTAATATTCGGTTACAAAATATTGTGAGATTGTGGTTTTTTTTTTTATTTTTTTATTTTTTTATTTGCTCAAATAGAAGTTTAAATTGGGTGTGTTTGTTTAGCTTGGGTATGTTTCTTCATAAAGTGTGTTTATAAAACTATTGATTTTAACTAACATTTAATTTATCTAATATACAAGGCAAGTGCCCCTAGTGGAATCTTACATTCTACAAATATATGTAATCTGTTGATTAAGAAAAAAAAATACAAACAATCAAACATTAAGGAAGAGATCAATATTAGTGTCTAGTGCATTCATAAAATAATGTAAGTTTCCTTTAGTTTTTCTTGTATGAGTCAATAAATATACGAGGATATAGACGTTTCATCAACTGCTTTATCGGTAAAACCGTAAAACAATATGACCTCAACAAGACAACAACTAATGAACTCAAGGAAAAACAATTATAAGGAGTATACTAGTATAGTCTGTATATTACTGTATTAGTATATTGAATTATTGACCTTAATTAGGTCGTATACTCCTAATATTACAAAATAGTGTCATCAATCTCATCATGCATATTTTTACTATACATAGATTGAAGTAGAAAATATTCTTAACAGTATTAAACTAAGGACCTGTTCTCATACGATTATTTTCAGTTCAGTTCAGCTTCTAATTTCCTTCTCTTATAAAATATTCAGTTTAGTTCAGCTCTAATAAGTTCAGTTCAACCCAGTAAATGAGAAAAGGCCCTAACACTCAAACTGGTATTTTTAATCTTTGTGTATGTTTTTTTTTTTTTGAGGGAATTGTGTATGTTATTTAGTAGCCCAATAATTATCTCCCAAATCTTAGGGAGAAACCAATTAAAATGGAGGACGGGATCAAGCCCAAGTATACGTACAACCGTAGCGTAGATTGCTATAATTTATACAACTAGAGTACCCCACTAAAATTCTTTGATGTGAGACTCACAAGAGTCACTAACTCACAACATCACATAATTTGTTTCTTTGGTTTGGCTTAAATGGGAAATTTTTAAGGAACTCTATTTTAGTCGCATTATGTACTACTTTAGGTTGTATAGAAAACTTTGTTCACCGTACCATTTCTAAACTAGAAGTCTAGCACAAGTAACAATGAAAAGTACATAAAGAAAGACCGAGAAAAATGGTTTCTTTTCATACTATTAATTGCGTACTATTAGTTTCGGATAGAAAGAGTACAAAATTAAGTGGTGTTAAAAAAAAAAAAAAATCAAAAAAACTAGGGCGGTACCAATCACTAGCTAAAGACTATGATAACGAAACTGTAACAGAATAATCCAATAACTAAAATTTCCAACTTAAAACAAACACTAAAACATTATCAACGAGCATGCTAACCAAAGATTCCAAGAAAAAAAAAAAAATTGTTAGTTGTTGAAGTGAAGCTATCAACATCAGTAATCAACAACATTATCTAAGTAATTTGTAAGCATTAGGCCGGTGTAGGAATGACGGGCTCTCTATTTGATATACACAAATATATACATACAATCATACATGCGGCTAATAATAAGTAGCTACCTATTTAGCTACACCAATTTAGTTCAAAGAACATGAAAACCAATTAGTCAAATACCATGAACATTGTACAATAAACCAAAAGTTAATTATGAATAAAAACTATAGGTTATGTACATCTTTTTGACTTGGACCGTTATATAAGCATGCAGGCTAATATAGGTGCAGGTAATATAATAATTTATTAATTCATGCAGGTTATTTGTACTGAAAATAGTAAGACCAAGCTAAGATTGCGAGCTTTCAACGTCAAAGAAATAGAGGTTGTTTGTGGTTAGTTTGCTTATATCAGGTTCCACGAATGTGATGCATGCACTTCTCTAATTCACTGAACTGCTGGCTAGCTAGCTACCTCGTTAGGTTCAACCTTTTATTATTTTTTATTTTTTTTATATATATTTATTGTATTGTTTTCTAGGTGGAGTGTGCACCTGCTTTCCCACCAACACTGATTAGTTTTTTAAGCAAGCTTTTAATTTAATTGTGGTAGGCTCTTTTATAGAATTATATAGATATAGATTGAATTTTTGGGCTTGAATTAGGGATCGGGTTTCACTTCAGTGATCTATTATTAGGAAATTAGGCAATTAGCTCCTAAGCTAAGCAGGTTTTTTTTTACCAAAATATAATGAAAATAATAATAAAGCAAAAAAAAAAAAGATATTTCTTTCTTTCTTTTTTTTTTTTTTTTTTTTGCCCCTTAAAGCAACGCATTTTCTGTATGATCGACTAACGCACACCAAAAACCTAAACGAGTAACCCCTGATCGATTGAACAACCATTGACCGAAAAAAGTAACTCCCGACCAAGTAGCTCCTGACCGAATAATTATTGAATAAGTAACCTTTGACTGAATAACCCCTGACCGACTGAGTACCCCTATATAGGTAACCCCGATCACACGGTGTGGCTGGCTTCAAATGAAACTTTATGTTTTTTAAGAGGGGGGTCAATCAAAATATTAAGCGTACTTTAAAAAAATCATACCCCATAATTTTTAAAAGTAAAGCTTTGGGTTTATAAGGTTTTGCAAAAGCTATATAGAGTTTTAATTTCGCCCAATTATCCTTTTTATTTTCAATACAAATTTATTTTGTAACAAGTTAAAATGATATTGAAAAGAGTACTACTACGTAATATGACTAAGATTAGTATTACAAATGTTTCAGAAAGGGAAAAAAAAAACAATTAAGATTGTTATCCAAGGTAGCAGGGCCGTCTTTAGACATATTTTTTCTCACACACGTAACAGGGCCCCCCAAAATCAGGGACCCATAATTTAAAAAAATAAAAATTATAACCTTACAAATTCACCTTCTTCCTCGTAAAAGACCATTATTTTCAAACTAAAACCTAAAAATTTATCTTTGATTATGAAGATATATTTGTGGATTTTGCTTCAAAAAATATTAAAAGGATGACACTTTTTAAATAAAAAGTTTTTGTTTGTTGTTTTATTGAATTGCTATTAAACTTATTACTATGAATATTTTAGCTCTATAATAATTTGTAGTACTGTACTCGAAAAAAAAAGTCATTTTATATTAATAATATTTTTAACCTTTTAAAATAGTCCTCCAAAATTGAAGGGCCCAATTTTAAAAGTTAGAACAGGGCCACCAAATTGTCGGAGACGGCCCTGCAAGGTAGTACGTACGGAGTATATTATAAACTTGTATTATACATGCTCATACATAATACTACCTCCGTTTCTTATTTCTCGCAACAAAGGGGTATTATTTGTGAGATATAAAATATTCATTTGTTGCAAGAAATAAGAAACGGAGGTAGTATACATTTTGTTTTGTCTCTCTTTGTAAGATTGTTCGAATTCTAGTACACATTAGTTCGATGTTGAGGATATTTACTACTATTGCAATAAAATTAGTAAGATACATTTAGGTGCACCTATAGTTAGGTACATTTAAAGATATATATGTTTTTGTTCCTATGAAATATTTTGCTCATCACGGAGTGTATAAGATGAGATAAAAATTATTCTTCGATGCATCTACCTTGCATCTCTATGCACTTGGCCTGGGTACCCACATATGCTCTTAGACACATTTCAAACAAAAATAAAAAAACTAGATAAAAAAAATTTAGAACCTTTATGAATCAATATTTAGTTTGGGCATCGAAATTTGATATTTTAGAAAGCCATTTTCAATTGTTTCCTAAATATTTTTGCGATTTCATTGACAATATTTTGTTTTCGATCTAATTTTAATTCCAGGCCATTGCCTTATGTAATTAGCTAATTACTCCTTAACAAAACTTTTAGAAAGAGGTGGTGTAAAATCCAACCTATCGACCTATCTAAACTTATTTTAACTAAGTAAACTTTGTGTTTTTCTCGTTTTGCCGCTGTCTAACTGATTTAAATTTCGTGCAGCGTAGCGTTGCAAATAGTGATCAATTAGTGTATGTGATAGTGTAATGGTGCCAACAATTAGTGAACTGTTCTTTTTAATTACTTAATATCCCGTTATTAAAGGGAAGACATTACTTGTCTTGAACTGGCATACAAGTGGCACATAACATCCAACCTGAGATGTTATAATTATTAATCAAATAAAATTAATCCAAAGTTTATAGTACTATCAAACCCATAAGTCAAATATTAAACTAATGTCATAATATTTGGTTATTTCCAACATGATTCTTATTAGATTGCTTGATACTACTGTATCCCTTACTATAATTATGAAACTCTATATAATTATTATGGGTCACGCCGACATATCAGAATTGGCGGTTTTTATGGTTATATTTAGAAAGATTCTCTTAACCGACTTTTCATGACAAAAAGATTTGGAAATCAAGTCTTAAGGTTAGCTAATTAATTAAGCTGTTATATTTAGTAATAATGTAACATAGTTTAATAACAACAATAAATGTCTCAACTTGACCATTGTTAGTTTATGTTATAGTACGAGACAGTTAGGAATATTAAGATAAAATGTGATTATCAAACCATATTATAATATTAATGGGGATTTGAAGAATGACAGCCAACATACAGAACGTAAATAGTCGGCGCTAACCCATTTTTACTACTCCCTCCGTCCCATAATTACAGGCAAATATACTATTTTGGGTGTCCCAAAATGTTCCTCCTATTACTAAAAATAACACATAATCATTACTTACTTTTTAGCTTTTCCATACAAATTACACACATACCTAAATAATCATTACTTACTTTTTCTCTTTTTCATACAAAAATCACACTTACCCAAAAAATCATTACCTACTTTTTCATTTTTCCATATAATATTCTCTACTTTTTATTATTCCCATACAACATTCTTCACTTTTAATCTTTTTCATACAATTTTCCTCTACTTTTTCCATCCTCCTTAAAAACCGTACTTTTTAGACTTATTTGCCTGTAATTATGGGACGGAGGGAGTAGTACGTATATATGTTCTGTCAAAATTAAACATTCATTGCATAAGATTAAATTTGTTTTGTTATTTTTGATACAGAGTATTTAGTTTGATTTTATTTGTACATTCTTCTTTAATTGTTGAAAGAAGCTTGATATATTGGTACTTTTTACATTGTTTAATTTGTCTTACAAATGTGAATCCAAATCAGTTTAATTCACTGAATGAGCTTTGCTATTCAATTCAAACTTGTCTAGCCCTATTATATTTACCAATTTAAATTTGAGTTCAAGCTCACCAAATAAAGTGTATTTTAATTAGAGTTCGTTATTTAATACTTTTGTATGTCTGTACAAAAAATTTCATTCCATCCATTAAGAGTCGATGTCCCGTCAAAAAAAAAAGAGTTGATGTCACATATAACTGATAAAGTCTTAGAGTCGATGTCACATATAACTGATTAAATCTAAATATTATTTTGTATATATGGGTCTTTTTTGTCAATTTGTGAGCTATGTATTAAATTGGGCTACAAAACTGTACTTGAATGGACAAAGACTTTGCCAAATGTCAACCAACTATATATGAGTAAGCTATATACTTAGGTATATGAGGAACAGATAAAATTATCACAATAGCATGTCATGTATAGGCTTATGGGCTAAATGATAATCAAGCCTTAAATATGCATTAGCTATGCGGCTGTGCCTATAGATAACAAGGTTGGTAAATAACAAACCTATTATATTAGGTTAATTCATGTGTTTCATGACCACATTAATGATGGCAAATTTTATTTAATTTTGTTGATATATATATCGTACCTATTCAAATAAAAAACATTTTGTTTGTTCAATATTCCTACTCCGTATTGCATTTTCAATATTTAATTATACGCTTATCTCTAACAGTTTTCGAATCTTTTTTAACATATAAGTTTATCTTTGATCCCTCTATTCTTCATCTACATTATCTTTCGTATATAACTCCGTAACTAGGAAACTTCATATCTTCAATTTTGTTTTTCCCAAAATAAGTGACAAACTGACAATAGATCCAAATTTGTGAAAACTACAGAAATAAGCTAATGGGTACACCGTACACTATAAAGTCTACAAGCCGCAAAATGAGCAACGACTTAAAAAAACACGTTAAAAATATGAAAACTATCCATTGATTTTTGTCCCATGCCCATCTAATGCAGTAATGCCTAAGAATATAAGATGCACAAAATCAAAGTTGATAATATTCCAAATCCCAAAATAAATGATACTAATATCTCTTGGATCCCGTGGTAATTCGGGTCAAACCATTGTACTTTCTTAATCGGAGCTCCGTGGAATATGTACTCAAACTAGATAAGAGCGCGTATACAACACGGTAAAAAGTTAAGGATTTGAGTTAAAATGAAAGGAAAAGATGTAAGACACGCAGAGAACACGTGAGTGAGATGAATGATTCGATTGCATGGATTAATTGGGAATTGAGAAGAATGGCGGATATCTGCGATTTGCCGGGTGAGTTAGAGGAAACCCTTTATCCCAAGAAATATAGTAGGTTGCCAATTATCTTTAAATTTGGTCCAATTGCACCCTCTGTTTTCTCCAATGAAGACCGATTGATCGAGGGGATTTTTTTGTTGACTATCATGCCTTGACTCACTAATATGTTCACTATTATATAATGGTAGTTTCGATGAATTCGATCTCACAAATTTGTTATACCTACGATATTGGGAGCACTGAACATGAAGCTCTCTTCAATTTGTATAACAAGGGGTTTATTTATTTGTGTACATTTCATAAAATAAACGTATATACAAGATAAGTGTGTTATTTATTCATATAACTAACAAAATCTAATTTTACAATTGTACAAAATGGACATGTCCACGCGGCATCATATATATCTTGTAAGGAAACATGTTGTACTCTGTATAATTTTCGTTTGCAAGATATGCATGATACAAAGCTAATATAATAATTTTGAGTCACATGTATATTGTTTGATGAAATAAAAATTGTGTTGTAACTCCTACCATATAAATGAGAACCATACCTTCTTAAATAACGGAAACAATGGAGCCATGGAGGTTACAACTTATAAAGCCATCAAGAAGTGTAGTATGGTTGTTTCAAATTCACAAATTTCGGAAAAATGGTTGTTACATGCAAAAATACCAAGTTGTTGCATGAAAAATTCCGATACAGTTATCCGTTTTATAATTTTATAGTTGTCACACCACTTTAACCTTGACATAGGCCCTGTTTTCTTCACTTTAAAAAAATAATATTAAGTAAAAATAATTTCAGTTCGGTAAAAATAAGTTCAGTTCAGTAAAAATAAGTTCAGTTTTCTTAGAAAATCAATAAAAAAAAATATTTCAGTTCAGCCTAAAAAATTTCAGTTCAGTAAAATTAATTTAAATTCAGTAAAAATAATTTAAGATCAGCAAAAATAATTTAAGTTCAGTAAAAATAATTTCAGTTCAGCAAAATTAAGGTGAAGAGAACGGGGCCATACTTTAATTTATCATGGTTTTTTTATTTATGGAAAAAAAATATAACCATTAATCCGCCACCTCAACTCTATTACACAATCCCTCAATATCCATGTGACAATCACATTATTTTATTTTTTATTATTTTTTCTCGGGATGTACAATCACAAAATTTAAAAGTCTAGCCTTTCATCACATTAAGAAAATTCTTATCAAAATATATACGGAGTACCTTATAGCATACTAATATTTCGATCTATATATGTTGCAATTAATAAGAAACAAATAAAACAAAGTATAATGGAACTTAGGTGTTGTTTGATTCAAAGAAAAACTCTTTTTAATTAAAAATGGTTTCATCATGAATAGTTTGCCAAATTTATTTTTCTATAAGAAAAAAATCAAAATAGAAGTGGCATGAAAAACATCAATTATGGGACTATGAAAGCATAGAAAGGGAGTGGAAAAAAGGAGGAAAATGTGACTTTTATTAGTACCTTTAAAAATTATAAATCTCGTTTTTAAAACTACGGAATATTTTCATTGACTTACTAACCAAATAAAAACCAATTTTCCCAGCAATATAGTTTTAATCCCAACAAAACATTAACCTCTCGTATTAATACATGGATTTATGTATCCTAAATAGCCAATGCATTAAGTAATTGACTATGAAGGGAATATCAGAGTATTATGCAGAGTAACTTGTTTAATATTTGTCCAGCAAATTCGCAAAATAGTCAGAATATAAATTTTTTTTAAAAAAAGGAAAAATAAAAATAATAAACCTAAATGATTGAAAGAAAACCTGTCAAATGTAGAGAGAATTAACTAAAAGAGTCAGCTCCCTTAACTCTGAGCATAATAGTACAACACATTTTCCACCTCAGCATCATCATTCATGAACCCAATCTCCCTTCCCACCCTCCTATAAATACCACTCTTCACACCTCTCATTTTTCATCACTCCTCCCCCCCTCCTCCTCTCCCTCCCCCCCTCCTCCCTATATCCTCGCTTTGGCGGAACTTGATTTAATTTAATAAAATTATCGGAAATCACCGGTCTTCCGGTTCCGAAAACAAAAAAAAAAAAATGACTTGCTCAGAATTAATATCATCATCCACTACAGTAGTTTCAAAAACCACTGTTATCCCCTCCCAACCTTCCACCATGGAAGACCTTAAACTCTCAGTCTCTGACCTCCCTATGCTTTCCTGCCATTACATTCAAAAAGGCTGTCTATTCACCCGACCACCCATCAATTCACCCGCTTTGATTTCCCTCCTTAAGGAAGGCCTAGCTGTTACCTTAACTCATTTCCCCGCCCTCGCCGGGCGGTTCATGACCGATTCTCTCGGTTACGTTCATATTACTTGCAACGATTCCGGAATTGACTTCATTCACGCCACCGCGAAGAGTGTCTTTATCCGTGACATTCTCTCTCCTACCGACGTCCCTGACGTCGTCAAGGAGTTCTTCACCTATGATCGGACTGTTAGCTACAAAGGTCATTTTCAGCCGTTGTTGGCGGTTCAGGTCACGGAGCTTGCTGACGGTGTTTTCATCGGTTGCTCTGTTAATCACTCTGTTACTGACGGAACTTCTTTCTGGAATTTCTTCAATACTTTTGCTGAGGTTTGCAAAGGAGTGAAGAGAATCTCGAAGTCGCCGGATTTTAGCCGGAATTCGGTGATTATCTCGCCGGCGGTTCTGAAGGTTCCAGAAGGTGGACCGGTGGTTACCTTCAATGAGAAGGAGCCTTTAAGAGAGAGAATTTTCAGTTTTAGCAGAGAAGCGATTTTGGAGTTGAAATCGAAGGTGAATCACCGGAAATTGTCAAATTCCGCCGTTGAAATGCTCGGAAAACAGAGCAACGATCCATGGAATAACAACAAAGACGGAAAAATGGCGTCGAAAATCGAGAATTGGTTACGAAACGCGGTTGCCGTTTCGAAACCTCAGAGCTTAACCGAAACGGAATCAATGGCGGTTGAGATCTCGTCTTTTCAATCCCTCTCCGCGCTGCTATGGAGGTGTGTTACACGCGCGAGAAAACTTAACCCTGATAAAACGACGACGTTTAGGATGGCGGTTAATTGCCGTCATAGATTGGAGCCAAAGTTGGACCCACTTTACTTTGGAAACGCGATTCAGAGCATCCCAACCGTTGCTTTGGTTGATGATGTGTTGTCCAAGGATCTACGGTGGGCCGCGGAGCAGCTGAATAAAAACGTCAAGGATCATGGAAACGACACCGTTAGGAAGTATGTTTCTGAATGGGAGAGTAACCCCAGGACTTTTCCTTTGGGTAATTTTGATGGGGCGATGATTACAATGGGCAGTTCGCCCCGGTTCCCGATGTACGATAATGATTTCGGGTGGGGGAGACCCGTGGCGGTGAGAAGCGGGCGGGCTAATAAATTCGATGGGAAGATATCCGCTTTCCCGGGTCGGGAGGGTGGAGGAAGTGTGGACCTTGAGGTGGTTTTGTCACCCGAGACGATGGCTGGTCTTGAATCCGACCCGGAATTTATGCAATTTGTAACTAGTTGTTAGGCCCTAAATTGAGAAATTGAAGTGGATGTTGTTGGGTTGTAAATTTGATTGATGACCCTGAAGGGTCAACCCGTGGTGTTTACCGGGTCATCGAGTTGATGGGTGGGTGAGAAGATGAGAGAAAGCCGCCTTTTTCCTATTTCTTTTTTCCCTTATTTTATGTTCTTCTATCTTAACCTTCTATTGTGCCATAATCCTAATTCTAATTGCAATCTTTTTACCTTAATCCTTAATATTTATAAAAGTACAAATATATTTTATTTGAAATCCAGACTGTTTGATTAATCAGATTATGTGATTAGACAAAGTTGACTTTTTTTTAAATTAATTGAGTATTTATGCCAAGATAATGGTAGTGTGTGAAACTGTTTGACAAATGACCAAAATCTGTGTATGTCAAGGTCAAATACATCAATCATAAATCATGACATAAAAAATATGAGAAATAATTCCAGTTTTTATAATAAAAAAAAACACGTGGCTACTAACACTAAAAATGATAGGTTTAGTCTGTCAGATGCTGTATGTTATGGATAATGAGGTAGAATCTGATTATTTGCCAACTTAAATTTTGTAAACAAGATGTGGTATAATTAATAATTGTGACAACATTGGAATATGAAGATAATGGAGGGAGTCAAGGGAATGCAAATTGCCACACTGTCACCCCAAATCAAGTATCTATACCTTCCTCCATTAAAAGAAAAAGGGGAAAAAAAATTTATAAAGGCTCACTCATCACTAATTTATTATTTCCAAATGTATTAGATGTTCGGGGATTAAAAAGTTAAATTAGTGAACTGGACTCACTATAAATATTAGATAAAACTAATATTTTATTGTATAAAAAGATACTCCGTAATATGTACTATTGTCTTTTATACGAAGTAGTAGATTAATCAATTGTTCGACATTTTTTACTTTAATAAAATATAATGAAAAAATTGTGCAGAAAAATATGGTCATATTGATAATCATTTTTTGAAAAAAAGTAACACTAAGAGCCTGTCCTCATTGACTGAACTGAATTGAACTCAGCTGAACTGAACTGAACTGAACTGAACTGAAATAAATATTTTATAAGAGAAGGAAATTAAGAGCTGAACTGAACTGAACTCAGCTGAACTGAATTTCAACGTAAGAGAACAGGCCCTAAGACTCGAGACTTGATAGTCAGCAATAGTTGTTCATATCTATTTCATATACTCATTGAAAACGAAATAACAATTACAAACAAATGAAGTAAAAACTATGGAGTACCTTGCAAAAGGGCCTCCAATTCCGACAACCTTAGTTGAACATGGGTCCTCCTACTAGCACTAATAGTCTAATAATCCTGTTCCTTACCCTCTTTGCTCGGGCTCACATTACTCACATAATTTGGATAATTGTACTCATAATTTAGGATTATCAGAATAAGAAATATCCAAATTCATAGTTATCATCACCATTTTTAATTATATTTTTTTTTTTAATTTTTTGAAAGAAGCACCATATAAATATTTTGAATCAACAGACCATCTCATAATTTTAGTTCACACCATAGTTTCTTTTCCAATACCCTGACAATGGTTGATTGAAACTTGAAAGGCACGATAAGCCAATGCCATTAACTGATAATTATTGTGCCTTCCATTAATAAACTTAACTATTCACATATATTTTCCTCCGAAACAATTATTAAGTCTTCATGTCCACAAAATCTCGCAAATTAGTATAAAGACATACAAGTAATAGAATATCCTTAATGAAAAATTTCATATTCCTCATTAGTGGAAGAAGGCCAACAAACATACTGTACGAAGTATAACTCAACAAAAGCTATGAGACCTATGCGCTTGCCAACTGCGCCACCACCCCTTTCTATAAGTCTTCAAAAAAAAAAAAAAAAAACATACGATGTATAATATTACTATAGTTATTAAGATTGATTATCCTAATAATTAGATGTATATATAAGAGTACCGACAAGCCGGAAAAATATTTACCACCACATACAAGATATTAGGGTTAATTTTCCAATCGAGATTGGATTGTTTAACAACTCTTGGATATTTGTGTAACAAACGGACCCTTCATGTACTCCAGAGTAGAAAGAGAAACTTCGATTACGCAAGATTGCCATAAGAGTAGTTCCAAAGATAACAATGTTGGGACAAGAGTGTCCTTATTTAGAACTTTGAAGTTGAAAAAAATGGTTTCGTCCAAACAAGGGGCCAAGGGGGTCACTAGGAAGGGATGGTCCTATGAATCCTATCTATTATTGGTCTAAAATCAACCTAGAAGCAAATACTCTCGACAGAAATCTATAATTCACACAATCCATATTTATTTGCACCACCTTTTGAAGACTCCTCAAATATCATGTACAATCCTATTATAACATAGATTTTCCAAGAAGAATGATCCAAACACCACAAAACAATGTACGTTTCTGATATCATTTCCTCGAGTCCTTTTGCCAGGAACGCAGTGTTCTGTTTCGACATCTCATCACTAACCAGAAAAACAGACAAGGCACAATTCCAAGGCGGAATCAAACATTACAACTAGCATAACGATTTCCTTTAGTATGTCTTCATGCATAGATTCGACAACCCAAAAGTCGAACCATCTCCACATCACACTGTTTTTGTGCCATGTGTAACAGACATGCATGTATGTATAACCACTTTGGTTTAGGATGTTCCAAAGTCACTCCCTGTTAGGAGAGCGACAGGGAAAATCAATGCAACAAAGTTATGAAATTCTGTTTCTCGCAGCAGTTTCAGTTAACAGATAAGGGCATAAAGGCTAAGAAAAGAGGCCAATTCAGACACCTAAGCAATGCTCAAAACCAAGCTGCAAAAATCCACACTCCAGCCATTTGGTGAGAGGAGAGAAAATAATGCTTGTTCTCTGGTAATTTGTCAATACATACTGATAAAAACAATAAATGAAAGAAAAACAGTTCAGATTCAGATAACATGCATTAGTTTCAAGACAAGTTAGTGAAGTGTCTCAAAAGTTCAATGTGCAAACCCCATGTGTAATCAACTAATCACCAATGCATGTAACCATGAACATAGAGTGTAAAGTAGAGTAGTTCATTGTTACAGATCTTACCCTGAGTGTAGGCTAGATAGCAATTCAGTTATAAGGGCTGCTAGGAATTATCACCGAGGTAAACTTATTTCACATCATTTTCGACTAGTAAGGATATCAGATTTCTACTCCATTTTTCTCCTGTTGATTTGTACAAGGATGGAAAGGCTAGTAAGGAAATCAGTTTTCAACTCCATTTTTCTGTGTTGAATTGTACAAAATGGAAATTTTCCAATAGTGGAAAGAGTTTATTTCCTTTAAGAAACGTTATCCACACTTCCACATATGTGAAATTGAAAACAAATTCCGCCAATCAAACTTTTAACTTGAATGCGGTATTTTTAATTCTATACATTCATAGATGTGCTTGTTTTGTTTATATTGATGAGAAACTCCAAAAGTAAAACAGAGGTTCATAATCAAATCTCATGTCATCCAAAATGGTCCCTTGCTACTTATAAGTCCCCAAAATCACTAATATCCCCTCGTGAGTCCTCAAAATACCGCCTGATATGACACTATAAACTAGCTCCCACCGGCCCAGCGGCCCCCTACCATTAGGAAAGAAAAGGTAAGGACATAAGTTAAAAGATCACAAACCAACCAGAATACACCTATCACAAGCCGTCCAGTAAGTTGAAAAGGTCCTCAGAATATATAGAGGTAGGCAGAAGTTAAAGGTGTGGAAAATCTCATCCCTAATCTAGGTCCATCTTACCATCATTAAATCACCCTCTTGTCAAAGGGCAATGGAATTGCTGCACTGAAGTCTCTATCTACAGTTTCTTCACGTTTTGAATCCACACTTGGTCCTCCCTACCATTATTATACAACATTTATAAGTGATAAACCTATGCTTAGTCTAAATCACCTTTTGAGCATGCCCTCTTGCCCATGCACAAAGGACTCTATTGTGGCCCATTAGGTCAAATCATTCCTAAACACTTCAAACATCACTCCAAAAAAAAAAAAAAAAAAAATTCTATGCACTCACTGTGAAAAGGATTAAGGAAGCAGGAAACTGCAGAAAACAGCCTTCAAGATGTAGCTCCATTGGTAATTGACTTGGGCATAAGGTCCTTGTTACAGGCACATCCAAATCCAAGAGTTCACAAAAACCTCTTACCTTAACAAAAAGATAGCTGCGCAATTAAAGCCCTACCTTGAAATAGGTGTGACAAGATCAGCTATTGTACAAAACAAGGTTTTAAAACACACGACGCAGAGTTCATATTTCAAATGAGAATCAGTCCATAATATCATCAATAGCAGATTAATAACTAGAAACTGGTTGAGAGAACTTGGACACACTGAAAATGACAGTTATATACTCCATATTAAAAATTTAATGAACTTTATGAGAAACACACTGCCATATTGCAACAGATACAGCCTTAGTTATTGGAGAATCAAGCACCAGATAGGTAACAAAGTATAGGCTAGTTGTATAGGAACCAAGAGGTTGCAACAAAAGAAACAATGGGGAGAACAGAGAAACGAAAGCTTATATAGAGTAGTAAATAAGAAGGGGGGAAAAACAAAAAACTATATAACCTATACTTTGGTACTGAATTTTCCACTAATGAAAAGTACGAGTAGTAAAAAAAGGGGGAAAAAATAAATAATACAACTAGCCTTTACTTGGTGCTTAAATACTCTAGTGAAAGTGGGACACAAAAAGAAAAAGGGCCAAACCCGAGAAATGAGAGGAATGTAAGCCCTTCATCCAACAGGTGTTGAGCATTTTGTTAAACACTCACCAGCAAACATAGACAAACCACATGTCCAACTTCACCACTAACTCTCTACTTTCCTTGGAACAACTGAAACATCCCATGTACACAGCTATACTGCAGGTTCTCTTTTGAATTTAGTACTTAAAAAAAAAGCCCTTTTAATTCCATCTCTATCTCTCTCCAGACAAGGCCAATACACATATCCTTCATGGTTTTGCAGAGTCATTTCTACTCTACCCTCGCAAGAATAACTCAATCAGACCAGTTTCAACAGTTAAGCATCTCCTGATAACACAGGTCCCTTCCCTTAATCAACTTTCCTATCAATGCCGATGCATTGGATTACTGCTTGGAAGCTCATACATACGGCAATAATTTTTGCCACATGCATTTTATCCAAACCAAGTGGAAGAGAATAGTACACACAGGCTTCATAACATCAAACACCAGTCCACCAAGAGACAATTAAGAGAACAAGATAACAAGAACTATCCTTATGCGGTTAGAACATAATTCTCTAACCATGATCATTTTGTTAATTGACTAATCACTCAATACTTTTTGAGTTTTTGACAAATCCCATGATAAATACAAAAAACAACTTGAGCTCATATATAACCCTAGCCACTAGATGCTCCTAACCAACATTTATAATCCAATGCATCGCATTGCTTAACCGATTACACCATGCCTAAAAAGCCAGAGTGAGCAATCAAAGCATCCTTGTGCTCCTAATTCACAACCATTCACCACAGCCAACAAAAAAAATCATCATCCAACATACATTTTAATAGGGCAAGGCTACAGCATATGCTCCACCAATCAATTCTTATAACATGTGAAAGACTGAAACTTGGCCATACATTCAGAGTATCAGAACATAAAAACAGGAATTCTATGGTTAACATTACCATTTAAACAAGTCAAGTAGAAGTAAAACTATGTACAATATACACTTAATTATTCCACAAAGACCATCAAACTGTTTTATAAAACACAATCAAAGCAATAAAACCACAATTACCAGCTGATTTAACACAGCCATGAACAAGCAGCAAGCTTACCCCCCAAACTGTATAGAGTCATCATGCCATAAACTATCCCTGCACACTAATATTCACCACGGTAATCACTAAAATCATCTTTTGGCAGATAATTCTCATCAACCCTCTCAGCAATCTTCTCTTGTTCATACTTAAACCCTTCATCCAATGCAATCCCACCAAGCGCCCCAGCAACCGCACCAACAGCTAACCCGGTACCGAGCCCGAAACCGCCACTTGTCCTCGTCCTCTGCTCATAAGGACTGTAATCAACCGGAGCAGACGGTGCCCCATAAGACCTGACCCCACTTTGAGGGAAGTACCCTGAGTAGTACCCCATAGAGTACGGAAACGCCGTAGGAGGCGGCGGTGGAGCAGGGGATGCTGACCTGGAGCTACTGTACGGATAAGGAGGGGCAGAAGAGTAATAATACCCAGGATGAGGGGTAGTTTGGTAATCATACTCCAACCCACTATGAGGTTGAGGTTGCTGAGGTAAAGCTTGCTCCTTTATCGCAAGCTTCAATCGGATCTTCCCATCGGGGCGGCCGGAAGGTCGGAGAACGTTGTAAGTCCGAATGATGTTCGGGTTATCGGGTTCGGGTAGGGTAGAAAGACGAACCTGAAGAGACCCCACAAAAGGTTTAGGAGTTTCCGACGCTTTTGAATGGAAGATTTCTAGGGAGAGAAAAGCGTCGGAAAGAGGGGAATTAATGGGTAAGAGGAATCGCTGGTTCCAAACGGGTTTGGTGTTACCGGAATCATCGGATTTGGTGGTGAGTTTGTTATCCGGGTCGACCCAGAAAATGGCGTAGGGTTTGAGATCGCCGTTTTTCCAGTTGACGTTTTTGAGGTGTTTGCCGGAGATAATGGTGATTTCGAGGTTTAATCGGACTGCCGGCGGTGGTTGTTGCGGCGGAGGAGGTGGTTGGGAGGGTCGTGACATCGCCATTGAAAGAGGGGGTTTTCGGAGGAGAGAGAAAGTGACGTGGGATGGGGTCAAGGGTGGTGTTTGGAGTGTTGGTTTTTGGATAAAGGGGAAGATTTTTTAGGGGAAGTTGACGATCGTGCCCCTGTTATTTTGGGTGTTGATTGATATTTTATGTTTTCATCGACGGTTATTAGTAATTGCTTCTCATGGGTTGCTATTTACTAAAGTACTGAATTAGGTTAATTTTACTATAGGTTAATTTTACTAAAGGCTAATTTTTCTTAGCGTCTGAAATTGAGCAAAAGGGGGCGACTATCCTATTAGGCTTCAACTAATTCGGATTTCAGTTTAAAATACTCTAATTTTAATTTAAATCATTCTATACGTTAATTGAATAGATAATTAGATTTCAACTTCACAGTTGCCACCGAATATCTAAACATACAAAGATGTAGCAACTTCCATTTAACGTCCTTGCTCATTTCATTTTTGAGTAACCTATACAATTGCACCTATGAAGCACCAGAAGCCAATGAATGATCCACAAGACCACAACCACTTACTGAGTTACTGGCAGTCAAGCCACCGTCTATAGCACCACACCTCTACTCTATACAAATAAAACGAAACACCAGCTTGAGTTTGCTTTTGAGAAGAATATTGGGATCCAAGTAACAAAAGTTTATGCAGTAGTTGGTCTTACAAAACTACTACTAATGTAATGAGCAGAGATTAGTAGCAACATATCACAAAAGTTTAGTGTAATAATAAACAATGAGCAACATATATGTTTGGAATCTTTTGAACCTTAAATAGATGGGAGCAAGAGAGTTACAGATTTGCAGTCCTCCTCAAGGCCAAGCTGCCTTCATCCGTCAGGCAATTAAGCCTTCAAAGTCTGGCCAATCGGCCCAATCTGTCAATTTGTCATGTAATTTGTACTTTGCAGGCATTGATGTTTGAACCAAATTATTGACAAAGAGAACTCTATGCACCGGAACTCCTAATTCTAACTGGCATCAACCAAAGTAATCCTGCAGCAACATAAGCACAATTACATGTTAGTTGGAAAAAAAAAAAAAAAAAATCAAAAGAATGAACACAAAGTCTGCAATCTGACATGAGTTTATGGGCATGGGGTTAGGGGAAGCTTTCAATCAAGCATGACCACATTCACACAGTACCATCTAGTAACAGCTGCTGTTTTAACAACCAACATGGCAACAACTAACATATCAGCATTTCTTTTCAGCATAATCAACAAATGTACATGCCATCAACAATATTGCTTCAAACTTCAATTTTGAACTTTTGAAGTCCAGTAATGGATCAATTAAGGAAGGTATGAGAGAGACCTGTCTATTAGTCTATTCTTCCTACATAATCTGCTGCAATAGTATGAATGAGAGAAGAGTTAAGCCAATATAACAAAGAGTTACCATCTCTATACTAGGCTCCTGCTTTTCCAACTTTTAGATAAAGTTATCAACGTTGTGCATGGGTGGCGTAGTTGCACTTTCCTTAGGTTTTGGTCTGTCCATCTTCCATTTTTCCAGCCTGCTTAGCTATCAAATTCAAATCTGAGGACAAATCACAATCGCTGGTACGTACACCAGGCCTCTCATGCTCTCTGAATCCGCAGACTGCAATCTTTAGGGGTGGTTTTTTTTTTCTTTAATTTTTTTTTTTTTATACATACCTAAGGACCATCTCCCTCTTTGTTGTAAATTAAATCATTGATGTAAAATCACCGAGCCTTAATTATCAAAAACTAGTTTACAGCTACTACGCACACAAGAATTCAGAAGATAGATGTCAAACCATTCTGCATTAGATTTTTGATAAGTTAATTCCAAATTCCACCTTCTCCTTCATGCAGACCCTGCAAAATCAGCTGTGTACAAGGAGCTTACTCTCGCTGAGTGTCCTACAATTCTTATTGAGTTTTGTTTATTCCATCATCTGCTTATGAAAGCACAAAATTGAGGTTAACCCAAGAAAGGTTTACTCGAACTGTTTTATCTAATTAGGGGGTGGCAGCTAACACTGGCAAGTGATCCTCACTAGAAGTTTTTGCAATGAAATATATGCAAAATTGATCATATACCGGTTATGTTCAGAAAGATGCACATGCAGGCTTCAGCTGTCCATACAATTCATCCAGCAAAATACATATCTCACTGGATGCAGGGTGAGATTTATCAGCAGCAACGAACTGATGCAATTCATTTTCCAATTCAATCCAACTAGACCCAGGAAAACTTTTCTCTATACCCTGTTCCTTCATCACAGCCCTAATTTTTTTAACCTCTTCCCATCTACTTGCTTTAGAATACATGCTAAGTAGCAGGCTATAGTAACCACAATTATCAGGCTCCAAATCCATTAGCTTACTGACGGCTAGTTCAGCGATCTCTAAGTTCTGACAAAGCTTAGAACCACTTAATAGAGCACCCCAGATAACTGAATTTGGTTCAATTTTCATACTTTTAATCAGTTCTAATGCATCTTCAAGCAACTTAGCTTTGCATAGTAGATCTACCATACAACCATAATGCTTTAGCTCTGGACAAATTTGAAAATCATTAATCATGCTTTGGAATATCTCACGGCCTTCTTCGACTAGCCCTGCATGAGTGCATGCACTAAGAACACTAATAAAAGTTACCCCATTAGGCTTAATATTCTCCTCTAGCATTTTATCAAACATTGCAATCGCTGATTTTCCATACCCATGAGCAGCAAGCCCTTCAATGATTGAATTCCAACAATAGAGGTTTTTCTCCCTTAAGTTTAAAAAGACGATAAGTGATCTTTCTAACTTCCCACACTTGGCATACATGTCTACCAAAGCAGATCCAACATAAACATCGAGTAAAAACCCCTCTCGTACAATATAGAAATGAATCTTTCTCCCTAAATCAAGAGCTCCTAGATGTGCACAGCATGAAACTACTGTTGCTAATGTCCTCTTATCAGGGGAGATCCCATTCTTCAGCATCTCATCATAGGCAGCCAACGCCTTTTTATATTCTTTGTTCTGAGTATAACACGCGATCATAGTAGTCCACGAAACCAAATCCTTTTCAGACATCTGATCAAACAACAACTCAGCACCCTCAACATCCCCTAGCCTCGCATACCCATCAATCATAGTATTCCAGGCAGTAGCATTCCTCTGAGGCATCCCATCAAACAAGTTCCTCGCAGAAGCCATATCTCCACTCCGAGCATGAACCGAGACAATAGTGCTCCACGCGAATGTATCTCTCTCAGGCATTTCATCAAACACCTTCCGTGCTTCAACAAGCTTACCAACTTTCCCATAAAAATCAACCAATGCAGTCAGCACAAACACATGATCATCAAACCCCATTTTCCAAGCATGACAATGAACACATTCCCCAGTTTTCAAATCAAACGCTTGACCACAAGCCTTGATTAATGGCGATAAAGTATAACTACTTGGGCAAATTGAAGTCCTCAACATGTTCATGTATAAATTCAAAGCTTGAATCGGTCTTCCCCAATCAATTAAACCTCTAATCAATGAATTATACACAAAAACATTAGGAGATTTCATCTGGGTAACAGCTAAATTTGCATAATCTATCTGATTAAGGGAAGAACAAACACTGATGAATTGGGTCATTACATAACAATCCCCAATATTATCTGATTTGATCATGGAGGATTGAAGGGATTGTAGAGCTGGGAAATTTGAGCAGTTCTTAAGACGGCTAACTAGGGTTTCTGTGTGTATGAATTTGATAGTTTGCGCAGATTTTGACGGAAACAATTGGTTCAGGTAAGCTATGTTTTTCCGGCAGCGAAAAACTATTGGCGCCATTAATCGTACGCGGATTATTTTGAATTTTGTGAAAGGGCGGAAACTAAATTATGAATTTGTAATAGCCCCCAAGGGTTTGGCCAAAATCATCTCACTCAATCTCAAAAAAGTTTCTTTCAAAAAACTTCATTCACTTGTTTCAAAATAATTGCCACATTACACTTTACTAGTAGCAAATAATTAAGGGAATATCAAATATGGGATATTAATTGAAAATAGAATCATACGGATAACAACTTGAACATTACCGTTTAAAAAACAAGTTAGTGAGTGGAAATATACAAGATTAGTATAGTTTGATTTCATTTATCCATTTGATTTGTAAGCTGTGTGTCAATATGATGTTATACTGAGAAACTTTTAAGAATTTAAAACATATAATAATGTTTTTATATGATTGCGACAACATCAATTTACTGTTTTTTTTATCTATGGGATTAGGGGTGTTCAAAAATCGGTCCGGACTGATTCGGGTTGAGATATACCTATTTTTTATCAGGTCCTAAACTCTATAAAAATTGGTCTTGGATCGGACTAATTTTTTGCTTAAACTTATGTATAAAACTTTTAATAATAATTAAGATTATCCTTAAAAAAAAACTTAGAAAATTATGATCCTATGCGCTTTTTTATAAACATACAAAAAAAAAAAAAGACGTTAAAATGTTTTCCATATTTTCGAGTTTTCCATAAAATTCTTAAAAAGTTAGAAATTTTATAAACAAAATAAATAAATAATCTAAAATCGGTCCAAATTAGTTCGGTCCAGATTTTGGACCGATTTTCCAATCCGATCTTTGGTTCTTGAAATTCAAACATTTGGTCTTTGGTCTGGTCCGATCTTCAATTCTTGAAATTCAAACTTTCAGTCTTCGGTTTGTGAAATTTAAACTTTCGATTTTTGGTCTGGTCCAGTTTAGGCCCAATGACCCAACGCTAATTAGACTTATTGGGATATAGTGATATACTAGTCATCAAAATCATTCGAGGAGCAATAAGAATGAAAAATTGTGGGAAAAACTTTGTTCGGTTTTGAAGGAAATGAATGAAAATGCATTTCAAGCTTTCAACACAAGTATACAATTAAAGGCTACTCTAAATTCCATTCACCTTGTTTCCACTTATATGTTGTGTTCGAATGTTCAATTCACCTTATTTTAGGTGTAGTTAAATTTTCCTCAACTAATTAGACTAATTTTGAAACTTGTTTGATTGAAATTTGATGTTTGTGGCATTTATTAACTCTTAACAAAACTTATCTAAACTTAGTTTTCTTAACTTCTCATATACATTTAGATTTACTGTAATTCATTTTGGAAAAGTTAGTTATCAAACTTTTAGATAAACGTTGATAAGTTCAAATAATATAATTTTAAGAAAAATAGGTTCAATGCTACGCTAATTTAAACAAAACCAAATTAAGACCTCGAATTTGTCTCATGGTCTCATGTTAGAAGGGATGGGAACTCGGTTGCTCATTACCTTGCTAGATTAGTGCCCTTTGGTTCGAAACAAGTGTGGGAGAATCATTGTCCTATGGATGTATCTTCGTATGTTCTCATGGACAAGTTGTCCATTGATTAATAAATGGCACTAATTGGTTTTGTTCAAAAAAAAAAAAAAAAAAAAATTAAGCATAAGGAAGTTTAATTAAGTGTGTGTTCTATTCATCTAACTTTTATAACTGAACTTGATTGAATTTAATTGAACTTATCTTAACTTATGTGAACTTATTAAAACTTAAGTACTTGGGTAACTCTTATTTAAACTTATATTTAATTTCTTAAATTTAACGAACTGAACTTATTAGATATGAAATATGTAACAATAAAATGAACAGAACATGCCCAAATTTAGAGAATTAGGTGAATAAAAAACACATCATAAGATCGAGCTAAGACACTCTTGTCCCTAAAAATAAATATGTTGATGCCAAAGTTTCACGTGTATAATTGGGCTACTCTATACATTATCGACATAATTCATAAATTAACAGTTCCAATTGCGTTTGAATACTAGGGGAAAGATTGGTCTTTTAAATTCTTATGTAGTATACCACCAACAAAACAATAACTCCGACCACATGGTGTGGCCAACGCGTTGTAAAAAAAAAAAGGAATTATAATATTAAAAAACTAGTTTTAAACCCGATTGATGTGTGGATTAAGTTTTAATATTACATGTTTTTAAACTAAAGAATTATACTATTGTGTACTTGGATTGTTCTTAGATTTTGAGGGAAGATAAACTATTAAATTTTGTGTAATTGAATAATAATACGAAATACAATGAAATTTTAGACGAACCAAGGTACACAAAGGAAATTTGATTATTATTAGGAAAATTTGTTAGAAACAACCTTTTAAAGTGTTCACTTTATTTAAAACAACCTTTTAAATATTTTTTTACAAATTCAGACCACATTATAATTTTTTTTTATCAAAGACAACCTAATGCTAATTTTCGGCGTTGACTCTATTTTTCCGATGTTGACAACGAGTGTATGAGACATGTGACCTCATATATTGCTAATTACACCCCTTTCCCTCCAATTCACTCGTACTAAATCCCCTCCTCTCTCAAAGTAATTTGTCACTTTGAAGGGTTTTAATAGGAGTTAATTGGAGGGGAAAGGGGTATAATTAGCAATATATGAAGTCACGTGCCTCACACACTCGTGGTCAACATCGGAAAAATAGAGTCAACGCCGAAAACTAGCATTAGGTTGTCTTTGGTAAAAAAATTTTATAATGTGGTCTGAAGTTGCAAAAAAAAATTTAAAAGGTTGTTTTTAATAAAATAGACACTTTAAAAGGTTGTTTTTGACAAATTTTCCTTATTATTATACGTATTTTTGAAGTGATTGAAAGCGTTTGGGATAAAGAAGATTTTTTTATTTTTTTATTTTATAATTTTTATATTTACACTTTAGTAATAAAAAAAATAGCAAAGCCAGAAGGGAACATGTATCATATAAACTTCCGGTATTAAAATAGCAAAGCCAGAAGGGAACATGTATCATATTAAAATAGTTAATGTTAATCAATAATTGCTACTAATAATAACTTGTTTTAAAAATCCAAAAATGGTTAAAGTTTATCATAATATCCCAAATATCTTGGCCTGAATAGAATGGTCACGCAACCCAACGTGACGGAAAAAACATTTAATACTCAAACGCAACAACTCTTCTTCCCCTTGACATCAACCTTGATGATCCTGATGTTTAAACGCAACAACTGAAAGCGATCTTCCATTCGCTACATCCAAAGTCAAGATACCGCCTTCTTCCCCCTCATTTTCTCTCTCCTCTCATCGATCAACAAACCCTCTTTTTCCGATCAACAATTTTGTTACAGTATGTCGGATGCTCTCATCAATGGCCTCGCCGGCGCCGGCGGCGGTATCATCGCCCAGCTCATCACTTATCCTCTTCAAACTGTACTCCTCTCTCTTCTTCTTCATTTCAGTTTTTCATTTGCTTAATTTCAAATTCGATGTTCCAATTCTGATCATTGTTTTTTTTTTTTGAATTTATTGAAATTTGTTTGGAATTAGGTTAATACTCGGCAACAAACGGATCGGGATCCGAAGAAGGAGAAGAAGAAGCTTGGAACTCTTGAACTTATGTGTCAGGTATTTTCTTCATTTTTTTTGGAATTTATTTTGAAGGTATATTTGTTAAATTTGAGCTTTAATATTGACTGGATTTCGGATTTTTGGGTGTAAATTTAGGTTGTGAAGCATGAAGGATGGGGGAGGCTATATGGAGGTTTGACTCCGTCATTAGTAGGTACTGCTGCTTCTCAGGTGAGAAATTTTTTATCAATTGTTTACCTCCGTCGCACTTTAATATGCCACATTTTGTTGCTATGTTTTAAAAATAATTGTCTTAGTTACTTAGTATAATGCCAAATTATACGAGAAAACTCAAAATGTAACTCGCCGAATAGTGATGTATTTTATTTTGGACATCCTTAAATTGAAATGTGGTCTATTGAATTGAAATGAAAGGAATGTTTTTGTAAGTTTTGTCCATTAGTTATATTTGGCATTGCTACTTCATTTTGTATGGTGCTGGTTGAAGAAGTAAATCTTGTTTGTATGTTTTGCTTCCGTCCATATTTAATGTCACATTATTTGATATTCTTATTTGCTATGGATTTTGTATGTTTGGAAATGAAATTTAAATCTGTGTTTTTCTTATGGACACTCAATTACATTAGCTTACGAAGTATTTAACTGTGACTGTGTGAGTTTGTGCTATTATTTGCGCATTGTGGGTATATGGGATTGCTATTGCAGTTCAAGAATGTGTGTGAGGTTGCGAGCTGTCTTGATTTTTTTCTTTATGGGTGTTTTTGGTGGGCTGTTGGCTTGAGTTAGGATATTGCAATCAGAAACGAAGGATTGTGACTTGCTTAAAGCAGAACCTAAAAGAAAAGTCATACAATCAATAATTACTCCTAGCTGGTTCATGAGAATAGTATGACTCAGGTTTATCTGGAGCAGTAAATTAATAACTTCTTCTTCTTGTTAATCTTTGATCACACAATTAAATTGCTCCCCTATTGTTTCATATTTTGAAAACCTTTGCTTGGTGTTAGTTGTTATTGACATGTTCTAGAGTTGAAGTGTACTCAAATATATGGCTAATCAATGAATTATAGGGGATACAAGAACAGTATGCTTTCTTATTAATTACGGAGTAGTGAATAAAGTTATTGTTATGTTTGGTTTTTTCTTATCATATATAAAGTTTGTTTCGCAACCATATAAAGACTCGAATACTACCTTTATTACACCCATTTCCTTCCCCTTGCGTCCTCGCCTTTTGTGCAAGGCATTTAGAAGTGGGGGATGGTGATTAGAAGCTTGGTTTGAGCTTGTTTTACAAGCTGAAGTTGGTCTTTAACCTTTGGGTGGTTTTGAACTTGCTTGTTGTTTTCTCTTCCTGGATCCTCATTTGATATTCTTATGATACAGGGTGTTTACTATTATTTCTATCAAATATTCAGGAATAAGGCTGAAGCTATTGCTCTTGACCGCAGGAAGAGAGGACTTGGGGATGGATCTGTTGGCATGTTATCATCATTAATCGTGGCTGCTATGTCTGGGTAATAACTTTTCCAATTTTGTTCGCTGTTTTAGATATTCTATAATTTTGTTTTATTGTTTTTGAGGCATAGTTAGAATCTTTGTTGTCCAATATTACTCGCCTTTCGAACTCAAGTTTAATTAAGTACAAGAGGTAAAGTCATGTTTGAAACACCTCAAATATAAAAAGATCCAAAATTCTGGTATTGAACAAATTACATGAGCGAAAGCTATATAATTGCAAGACTTGAGCCCAACAAATGAAAAAAAAAAAAAAAGCTTCGTCTGTCCATAAATATTGCAACATGCATAGTTTCACGCTTCCTCTGAAATTTAGGTTTACAAGTAATTTTGAGGTGTTTCAGACATGAGTCACATGACTTTGCCTCTTGTACTTTTTTATGAGTTAATTTTTTAAACTATTGTATTTTATATTTGTATGGATAGCATGAAATGAGTATGTGATATGTTGCTAAAAAATTAGAACATATGTTCAATTCCATATCGCATGTCTTGTATCATGCTCTGTCTTTGTCTTTGTAAGGAAGTAGGGTATTGGTGAAATCAAATGAATATAAGTTCAATCTTGTGTATAGAAGGAGGATGTTTGGACACTTGAACAATTTGCCCACTCTACTAAGGGCTTGTTCCCTTATTTTCACTTATTTTAGGTCTAATAAGTTTAGATAAGAGTTCACTTATTTCAGATCTAAAAAGTTTAGTTCAAGAAAAATAAGTTCTAATAAGGGTTATCCAAACTCAAATTACAACTAAAATAAGTTTTAATAAGTTCAGTTAAGTTCAGATAGGTTCAGTTTAATTCAGATAGGTTCAGTTAATTGAAAATTATGTGAATAGAATACATCCTTTGCTAACTATGACTAATTTTTCTTAACAAGGTACTCATTAATAAAATGCCGTGCTTGATTTTCCCAACAAAAGTCATAGCTTTGACTTTCATGACATGACTCATAATGAGACATTGTGGAGTTCATAAATTTTTGATTTATTTTTTGAAGAAGGTTTACAATTTTAATTTTCCTTTTTTATTTTTTTAAAGCTCATGATTACTGTGCTATATTCATTTTTTTGTGAATATAAATTTGGTTCATGTAGCTGACCCCATTTATGGGATTAAGGCTTTGATTGATTGATTGTGAATATAAAGTTGCCAATTAGGCCTTTCATACTTATGTAATTGTCACTTGTTTCTTGTGTGTGTATGTTACCGTGGCCTTTGCATGCCTTGTCCACCCTTACTATACTATTGTAAGGTGCGCTACATCTTCCTTTCATAGACCCCGCATTAAATGGGTCATGATTGGATGGTTATTTTTTACTGATCATTTGTATTGTGCTAGACAAATAATAATCGGAACACGTAATTGATGCTTTATTATATGATCAATACACTCTTAATTCCTAAATTTGTTTTATAGAGCCTGATTTGATCCGATTGCTCAGTAACCTATTATCTAAGTTCCTTTTGTCTCCATTTTTTTAGGTGTACAAATGTGTTGCTGACAAATCCCATATGGGTTATTGTCATTCGGATGCAGGTAAGAAGTTTCAAACTGAATCACAATAAGACATATATTTTACTATATGTGGATCTCCTTACTCACATTCAATCCTTTGATCACATCAATCTCTTGCCCACCAGCTATCTGGGTGGTGTTATTTTTTTCATTCTGTAGTGAATTTGTTTTGCTGCTGCTAAAATTCCTCTCCTACTGGAACAACATGTTCATTTGTTTAGATTTAGTGAAATTTTTATATTTATCCCCGTTCATCAATCTATAATTGTTTCAGATTTGCATTGCAATTTGTGTTGTGTCGTCTCCTTCAGTTCCTCCCTCTCGTTGTTTACTTGTTTATGACTGAAGTTTCATCAAGTCTGGAAGGTATTAATACACATGAGATCCCAAGCTAAGCAAGATTCTCTGTAAGCTGTCTAAAATATTGTTGGAACCTCAATAATGGGTAGGAGATAAGACTAGCTGGATATGACACCACAACACTTGAACTGAGATAAATTTGCTTACCAATCTTCTTATTGTTCTGGTTAAATCCTTGGGAGTCTAATTACTCTAATATATTCCCATACCAATCTTTGGGCATGCTGTTTTTGCTAATTTTTTTTATTGCCCCTGACCCCTATCTGCTACTTGAATCCTGTTAGAGTCATAACTAATGGAAGTAAATGTCAAGTTGGTTTTTTTGCTGAGTATACATGTTAGATGATGTTGTCCCCTTTTTTCATTTAACACCCAGAACATTTTTCTCAGGCATATTGTTTAGTTGCATTTGACTGCAGTGCTTGTCATCTAACATCCTTAACTCTATCCCTTTTTTTTTTTACTAAGTTGAAAGATGTTTGACAGGTTGAGTCAAATGTTTTGGTGTACATAATGCTAATTTTTTCCTTGCTTTCCACAGACGCACACTAAGGCTTCCAAGAAAGTACAGCCCAATCAAGCTATAAGATCTCCTGAAGATAGTTTAGTTGCAATGGAGCCCCCACCTTTTGGAACTAGCAATGCAGTATGTAAATGTTATGCCTTGTACTCTCTTCTTTTCATTAGAGTTTAACTGTTTTAGTTGTTTTCAATCCTATGATTGCCATGTTATAATTGTATAAGTATCTTGTCCAAGGGATGAATTTCACTTT
This sequence comes from Chenopodium formosanum, assembly GCA_024500155.1. Taxonomy (NCBI): domain Eukaryota; kingdom Viridiplantae; phylum Streptophyta; class Magnoliopsida; order Caryophyllales; family Amaranthaceae; genus Chenopodium; species Chenopodium formosanum. The sequence goes on along the minus strand of CM044861.1, from coordinate 3,826,504 downwards.
TTATTTTTCAGGAATAAGGTTCTTTTTCTTGTATGTAGGCTTATTGTGCCAAAGAAGAGGGGTCATAAATGTACAAAGACAAAAGACCTTAGACTTCGCTTGACAAAAGTCTTCTTCTAAAATGATCTGTTTTTTATTTATATATGGTGCTACTTGATTGTGCATCTAGTTTGTTCTTTTAAGGAGTGTGTGGTCTTTGAGTGCACTGTTTTTTGCTCTAACAAACAGTAGTATTTTGTAGATTCAAGAAGTTTATGATGAAGCTGGATTTTGGGGCTTTTGGAAAGGTGTAATACCAACATTGATAATGGTATATATCCCCAAGTTATTTCTTTGTTATATTTTTTAATTTTGTTTCGTACAAAAGATATGTGATTGACCATGTGTGATGGGTTTACAGGTAAGTAATCCTTCTATACAGTTCATGCTGTATGAGACCCTATTAAAAAAGCTGAGGCAGAGGCGTGCAATGAATAAAAATGGTAGCAAGGGAGTAACTGCTTTAGAGGTTAGTACTTATCTGAATTTATAAGTTGTGTGTCTCCAGATTCTGGGCATCACATTTGTGGCTTGCTCACTTCCTGCTTGTTTTAAAAACTGCACTTCCCTTTCTCCCATTTTTCTTGTTCACTGCCTATTAATTTTCAATTCATTTGAATTGTTTGCATTTGTGTTGGTAGATATTTTTACTTGGGGCTGTAGCAAAGCTTGGAGCTACTGTCGTGACATATCCCCTTTTGGTGGTAAAGGTAAAGACTTCATATTTTTTAATTGCTGGGTTTCAGAAAGTGGTTGGCGGTAAAAATCTGCACAGAATTGAACAGCTTGAATTTGGCTATATTCTCATCACAGCAACAACCTTCTATTACTTGCATTAGGCTAGGTCTGGTTAGAATTAGTTGTATGCAACATTAACACATCTAATTAAAGATCATCAGTTGGGTTTTTTTCCAAGAAGTCCACAACAAAAGTTATTATATTTCTTTGAAATAAGTAGTAATATTAGTTAGGATTTTTGCATTGAGGAACCCCTGGATGCTGCTGTCCAATGGGTGCAGAAAATGACCAATTGACTAAGGTTTGTTGGTGCAGATTAGATTATTAGGCTGGCTTTCATTGCCACTTCCCTCACATTCCTTTAATTTAAACCTTTTTGTGTTGTGATGCTCCAAACCTCCATTTATATGCGTAGTATAAAAGCCATCTAATTATTTATTTTGCTCCTCTTTGCAGTCGAGGCTTCAAGCAAAGCAAATTGCTGGCACAGACACAAAGCATCATTACAAAGGCATGTAAATTTTTTGCTTAATCATTTTCTCCCATTTTTGATCCAACGATCCAATTCTCAAACACAACACCAACTAGTGTTCTGTATATTGAGGAGGATCGGGGTCCTGGAAGGTCAAGATCTACAAATATGACCTTTCTCTTAAACTCTGTCACTCTGACTTGGATGCTTGTGTTAGTGTTCGATTCAGTCTTTCTAAGAAAATTTTCCATGTTCATCATTCAACTGTCACTGTTCAAAACTACATTGTAGTTACAAGAAACAAGATGGAGACTTGAAGTGAAATGGAGAGTTGAGGTGAAATGGAGAGTTGAGGTGATATGGAGACTCCTAGAAGGTCATAGGTACATAATCTTAGCGCCACCTTCAATGACTGGTTGCCTTTGTCTTCAGGCACATCCACATTACAGAATTATAATTGAAGGAAAAACATAGTACTTGCCTGATATCTACAACCATCTAATCAAAATAGAAAAGATTTTCAGCAATCAAGATAGGATTACTAGGCTGATTGATGTATATCTGTGGGTTTCTAGGTTCCCATATTGCACAAATACTTCTAGGAATTACAGCACACAATCTGAGTATCACCAGATTTTCCCTTTACCCTCCAAATCAGGTAATTAACAATGCTATTCCAGTCATGAGGCGTGGGAGGAATTTGTTTCTCATGAAATGCAGCGATCCAAACATAGCCTGGATTAACACAAAAGAACATAGAAGGGGCCCAACGGCCAGCTGTCTTTTTTGTGAATCACAGTCTCACAGATAGCATGTGCGACGCTCCTGGATATGGTGCAGGTAGAACTTAGAAAGCCTACTAAGCATTTGAACCCCTAAACTTTATTTGCGTGTATAAGAGAAAAGAATACCCAACAGAATTAGACCAATCCAATTTGAAAGGCCCTGTTGCAGGTAATTATAACCACCACATCACCATTTGGCATTTGCTAACTGTTTACTTATCATTTCCTCAACTTTTTGAGGACCTAAGAAGCATGAGAAGGGCACCACTGAGGACCTTTAAACAATGTTCCTAACTTCCTACCTTACAAATATTACTCATATGTCCACTAACTCTACCTGATAAAAAGTCATGTGTCTTACAGAAGTACCAAGATGATGTCGCAGAATTCTACTTGTAATGTTGTAAACATCCATAACTCCATGGATGCATTAGTGGGATGATTATGACTATCGGGAATTTAAGGCTCCATGTATATTACTTTATAGGGTGCATTCTATTAACTTTATTATTGGTATTTGAACTTACCTGAAATTATTTTAGCCGTAAATTGAACTTGGGTGGCCTTATTTTTCTTGAACTCTATCTAACTTTTTTACTTGTTAACCTGGGGCATTACTTTGCAACTTAGAATGAGCCACAGTACCTTCTGGAACTTATGCCAATATTGGCTATAGATAATTCATTTCTCAACTCGAGGCCACGACCATGCTTCTGGAGGCACAAATTAGACGGCGAGAAGTTTATCTTGCCTTGAATGATTTCTTCCATTCCTTTGCGTTCATGATTGAACTTCTTGTGTATGCTGTGCCATATTATCACTTTTTTCTTTGCTTCTACTATTTCAGGTACATTTGATGCGCTCACGAAGATAGTTCATAACGAGGGTTTGTCTGGATTTTACAAAGGGATGAGCACAAAGATTGTACAAAGTGTTCTTGCAGCTGCCGTTCTATTTATGATTAAGGAGGAACTAGTGAAAGGAGCACGCCTATTACTTTCAAAGAATGGTGCCTTATCAAAGCCTCAATAGTTGTAGGCTTGTTTAATCCTCACCATATAGGTACGCCTTTCCAGCTGCAATTTTTTTTTTAAAAAAAGTGAAGTAAAATCGCTGAGTTGAGCCAATTTATGGGCTTCAACTGTAACACGTAACCTCTGATGAAGGAAGGAATCATGTGAGTGTCTGGAAATGCAGCTCCTGTTATGAATGATCAAGCAAGGGATTCATATTTCGAGTAGCCAAATTGTAAAATGTTTAAGTTGATTTGTAAGCCCAAGGAAAAAAAAAATGGCTGGATTCTTAATCATTATGTTATTCATATTATTTATTCATATTATTATTATTATTATTTTTATTGTCAAACACACATTAAATCATGTATTCGCGTCATTGGAGCTCAGCGCTTCAGCATCTTGAGCAGCGGCAAATTATCAAATCGTATACACCTTATATTTGAGGTTATGACAGCAGGGTTAGCTGTACAAGTAAATGTGTGATAGTCCCTTGCTAGTGTCTGGCACCAAAGTCTACATTGATGTTTACTGGAGTTCAAAAAGATGATCACAAGATTCAAATCCAAGTAAAATGATGTTCCATTGCCTTAGCTGGAGGATAAAGTGTGACGATTGTTAATGAAAAGTACCCTTCCTTTCCTTCGTATAGTGCTTTTTGAGAAATTAATCTTTCTATGCATATTAGAGTGACTTATCCATCCCTCAAAATTGTTCATTGAGTTTTCATTTAGGAGTTTAGTTTCATACTTCCTCCGTTTTTATTTAGTTGACGCGTTTGATTTAGGCACATATATTAAGGGAAGGAGAGAGAGTGATATAGAATGAAAAAGCAAGTGGGGTAGCTTTTAAATAGAAGGTAAAAAATTTACCCAAAAAGGAAACGTGTCAATTAAAAAGAAAATTCCAAAAAAGAAACAGAGGTAATAAAAAGTACGAGTATTCAATAGGAGTTAAAAGGGAAATTTGCTACTTCTCAAATCATTGTAACAAAAAGTTTGGCATCTAACAAGTGCAGGTGTGAGGCTAAGGAGCCTTAGCAGGCAAATGCCCCTCTCCCCTAGGTTTCCTATTTAGTCTACCGCTCAACAATTAAGTATAGGAACGAATGTATAAGGCATAATTGAGTCATCCCAAATCAAGTATGAAGTAATTGGAACAGTTACAACTTCTATTTTTACTAAGAGTAAGGGCTTGTTCCGATTTATTAAACTGAACCGAATTGTTTATGAGAGAAGGAATTAGGAACGGAACTTAATTTAACTGAGCTGAACTGAATTGAATTGAAATTAAGTTGAAGAGAAATTCCCATGAATTTTGGGTTACCTAAGGAAGGATAAGTAATTTACTTTCCATGTTTTGTAAGAAGTTGAAATTCCTATAAATTAACACTTCTCCCATTTTTGCTTTTTTTGTCAACCAAATGACTACTTATTTTTTCTCAAAATATAAAAAATTACTACTCATTTTATCACTTCACATAAATTTCCAATTCCTCCATTTTAATATTTTATAATGCCAACCAAATAAGGCCTTAAGTCAGTTTAAGTCCATAAGCTTATTAGCCAAAACTCAAAAGGTCGGTCCAACCCAAGGTGCTCGTACTCATTAAATCTACTCCTACCATTAAAAATTGGAAAATAAAAAATGACTATAGTACCGCCTCAAATTAGCCTACCTCTGCGAATCTACGGACTACAGTGAACTTACCCCACAGGCCAACACTGACGTATTTACTATACTATTCCCCGGATCTTTTTCTGCATACGGGTCCCACCTAACATCACCTTACCAACGTAATGGGACCCACAATTATTGGATATCTACGTGGAGCCCCCTTGGCATTCTTCTTTTTAAAACCTGGCTACTCCTTAAATAAAGTCATCATCATTTATCATTTTCAAAAAAAAGAAAAATATTATAAAAGTGTATTTTTAAACATAAAATACTTAGGATTACAAGCGAAAAAAAAAGGTTAGGGGACGTGTTTGAGATTTTGATAAGGCGTATTTTTCTTATTACATTAGTAAAAAAAACTCATACATAGTTATAGTAAGTTTATGTAAGTACTTCGTATAGGATATCGATGTAATGTTTTATGGTAAAGCTAAAATTTCATTACTATTCATAATTAATTGAGAGTTTATATTGAAAAATTATGAAGAAATCACAATCTAATTAGTACCAGATTAGTAGTTGTAAATTATATTTAAATCTATTCTATAATTGTTCTTTACAGACATTCATTAGAAATTTAATCCAAACCAATGTTTTTCTAACTTTGCATCTTTGATTATCAATTTTCTGATTTTCTTCTATGTTGTACCAAAGTGCATTTTTTTTTAACCTTATCAACTCGCCACTTGTGAATCACCCACAAACTAGTTAGGGCGTGTTCGGCAAAATGTAGCTGTAGAGGTAGCTGTTAGCTGTGCTGGTGGCTGTTAGCTGTATATGTAAATGTTAGCTGTGAATTAGCTGTTAGTTGTGAAAATAAATAATTTAGTATGAGTGTTTGGTAAAGTAGCTGTTAACTTTAAAATTCTAAAAAAATAGAAGAAAATTCATCAGCTACCTAGCTTTTCACAAAAGTTAATAATGTTAACTTTTCACAAAAGCTACTTCAACCACTAAACTCTACCCCCACCACTACTTTCCCACACACTCATAATTTTTTCTATGTAGTGGTTTGAATAAGTCAAACCACTAAAAGCTACCTAAAAGCTACTCAAAAGCTAGTGCCGAACACGTCCTTAATTAATTACCGTAATTAATTAATTAATCAATGTTAATACACCGTACCTAAATTCCTAGAACACTAAAAATTAAAGATATTTTAACTTTTGATACTTTGATTAAAGAATAAAAAAACAAGGCCGAGATTAATTCATTAAAATGGGGTCCACAAAGTTTTTGACGTGGGGCTTAGCTAATCAAAACGCGCCGGATTTAACCCTCTTCTAATAAACCCTAATTAACCTCACAACTTCACGTCCGCCACTCTTTCGCTGTATAAATACTATTCTCTCTCCTCCCTTATCATCTTATTTTGGAGTTTCCGAACTACGGCTGCGGGTTTAATTGCAGATTTCTCATTTTCTCTCTCCTCAATCTTTCTCTTCTTTCCACCGGAAATTTTCGGCGATTTTATCCTGGAGATTTCGTTCTTGATCGATCGATTATTCTTCTCAGATTTTGGAAATTTTGTTACCATTTGACGAACTTTTAGCTTTTGATCTAGGGATTTGGATTTCATAATTTATTAATTCGATTAAAAATCTTAATTATTGCCGAATTTTCGGTGGAATTTTCGAGGAATTAAGGTGTTAGGGTTTTGAATCTTGATAATCGGAGCAGAGATGGCGGATTCGAAAAGGCAAGAATCGATGAACAGCGACAGAATTAACGGAGACGATGAATTCCGACGATTTAACAGCGATGAGATTGTTGAATCGGAAGAAGCGAGTTCGACGGTTGAATCTTCGGTCGGAAATTCAACGGCGAACGGTGAGAGTAATGGATCAGCAAGTTTGGCGGATCGATTGGGAGAGATTTTAGTTGATGAAGGTAATGGAGACCTTTTGCTTCAACAGAGTGATAGGGAGAACAATTTTTTGCAGTGGCTTCAAGCTTTGGATGTGCAACATATGGGCGCTTGTCGTGCCGATGAGAGGTTGAAGCCTTTGTTGAAGGCGAATGCTTCATCCGGTGCCGCCGAAGACCGCCTTCTCTCTCATCTAAGTCAGGTGATTGTTGAACTTCAAAAGTTGATACTAATGATTGCTAAAATTGATTGAAATTCGTATTGGAATTCTAATTTTAGGTTTTGTTTGTGTTTGTTGGATGAACAGCACTTTGAAACGTCTGAAGTTGGGCTGCTTGCGAGGTGTTTGTGTGTTCCTCTTGTTTCAATGCGAGTTGGGAAGGTGCTCAAGCAAGGATCAATGTTGTGTCCAACTTCTGCGAGGTATATTGTTCAAACTTATTATGAACCTAGATGTTATTTGCTGGTGACATTGTGTGAGATTATTTGAGAATTTTGGGAAAATGTTGTAGCTATGAATCTATGATACTATATGTTATGAATTATATGATATCTTGTAGCTGGTTTAAGTTAGAATTCAGTTTGATTCTATAATAATACGAGTACTCCTTAGTAATGTTGTTGGTACTTATATACATATGTATCTATGGGCTGGGCTCTGGGTGTTTTCCGAACTTTTTCGCTGGGTTTTGATTGCATATGTAATTGATTGCACATGTTATTGAATTAGAATTTGATGTACACTTTGTTTGGATTGATGGAAATGGAGGGAAAGGAAGGGAAAGAAAATTGAGGGATAGATTATCTTTCATTTGGATAACAAATGTGGAAGGAAGGGAATTGGAGGGGAGAGAAATGGAAGGATTAAATTGTAGGAATTTGATCTCTCCAACAATGGAGAGATTTGGAAGGAAAACAAATATTTCTTCCCTCCCCTGCACCTCCCTCCCCTTCTTTTCTTTCCCATTTCTTTATCCAAACACACACTTAGGCTGCTGGGAGTTTTTACCTTTTTTTTTTTATTATTTTTTTTTATTATTTGTTATATGTAACTTGATGATCTAGGTATTCTAGTATGCATAAACTGTGGTGTTATGAGAGTGATGATTTCAATAGGTGTCTAAATTGCTTAATTTAATTGGGTTTTTTCTTTATATGTTTGATTGTCTCTGGTTGTGTACAAAAATTATGTTTTTTCAGGATATTCTGAGGTTTTCATGGGATCAACGTGTTGGAAACTCATTCATGCTAGAATATCAATCCAGGTCGAGTGTGTTTTGGATTGTATCCCTACTTGTGCTCTTTAAGAATTGATAGGATGTGTTATTTTAAGTGGTATAATTGTTGGGGCTTTTCATTTATCTAGTTATTCCGAATAAGGTTGTCTTGGCAGGTTGTCTACCTTGTAGACCAATGTCATCTTGTTAGCATATGGATTTTGACATAATATTGTATTGCGATTATTTTGTGTGGCTTTATATTAATTTCTTTCCGCTATTACTCATGTAAAGTATCCTTAAACTCTGATCAGTGTATGTTGTATCTCTAAGGACTAACATATCTAGATGATTTGATGTGCAATGTTAGTTTTTTCTCATAGTTCGTATATCACATGATCATAGCTCATTTACTATGAAACTTTTTAATTATTGTGTTTATGTTATGTAAATGTCTTTGTACTTGCATTGGGGGTGGGGGTTAAGGTTTAGTACATTAGACTTCCTTACCTTTCTAGACGGTAGCCTTATTGAGTTATCTGGTAATATTATATTGATTTGAAAAAAATTGGCCAATTGGTGTGGGTGGGAAATACTTTTTATAGTTGTGAAATCTAAGTAGGGATGCTGATCCTGTATTTTATTGATGATGACAATGTTCATCCTTCCAAATGAAAATATCTTTTCACTTGTAGGTAAATTGGACGTATCTATAATGATCTCTGAATTAAGAAGAAACGAAGGTAGTTTCATACCCTAATGTTATATATAATCTGCTTTGTTTACACTTAATATCAGGACCTTTATAGTGTGATTTCGTATTTTTTGAGATTCCTGGCTTTTTTTTTTTTTTTTTTTTTTTTTTTTTTTTTTTTTTATTAATATAAATTTTGCTTTTATTTCAAATATGTTAATTTTTGCCTGTTGTGGATACTGATGCTATAAACTTTAGCAGTTACTTTGGTATTCTTGCTTCAAATTTCTGATAAATTGAATCTGAACGGCTGAACCTATTGACATCTCTTTTACTTTGTATTTTACAGCATTCTTGTTTGATATAGAATATTTATTTTTTATTTGTTTTAGTCTGTTATAGTTATTTTTATCAAAAGTTCTTTTTGCTTGTTAATAAATAAGTGTCTTGATCAAAAATTTTGATTTTTTTTTTTTGTGGAGAATGTTAATAGTTTTGCAAGGATATGTTACCTCTTCATTCAAAATATAATAAAATGTAATGATGTATTGCCTGGAGATCTTGTGGATTTTGAACTGTCCTTGTATTCATCTTTTTGAAACAGATAGTAGCAAGCCGTTTCTGTTGTAGTAAGCATTTTATGACCTTATTGTAGTCTAATCAAGTATCGCCTGGTCTGTTACTACTTTTCTTGAGCTTATGATACTGACACGATTAGTATTTGATACAGATCCGATTGTCTGAGGTAACAATAGAGCTACTTGTAGTCTGCAGGGTATTTCTTTTAAACTCAGGAGAAAAAATAATATAGCAGCTAAGTAGCAGAAGTAGGTCATGGGTAAATAAAATGAGATTCTTAGTTTTGTTTTCTTGAGGGATTATTATTGAGTTTGATAGAAAGCGCATTTTTCTAGGTTTGCTGTTATATTCTTTATACATATTTTTAAAATTTTATACTCCTAGCTATTATATATCAAATTTGTTACTGTTTCGTGTTTTGATTTTTTGTCTGAATTTGTTGGTTTTCTCCTTTTTGTGTGATTTGGTTAAGATAAAGAAATATGAAAGTCTAATTTTTATCTTGTTAAACAGGGGAACTTTGAACCTTGCTCTTCTTCCATCATCTGATTTGCGCATCTCATTTGTGGGAGATAATGGTCATACTGAAAGACTGGCGACATTAAGTGATACTTCTGAGTGTTCTGCTGTGATAGTTGAGGAAATACTTGCAGATCAGTCTGGCCGATCTTTTGTTATGAAGCTTCCTGATGGAGAACCTTTTTACTTTTGGTGCTCTGAGAAATCAAAATTACTTGGTAGTGAATTGCTTTGGAAGGTATGTGAATGGTTGAATATGCTTATGTAAATTGTTTGTGCAGTAGTCATTATTTGCAGTAAGAGAAAGATCAAGAGTAATTGTTAATGTGCACATTGATTTTATTGGTGCCAGATAAAGGATTTGCTGAGGAGGAAACCAACATTGGCTGAATTAACTGGCATAAGTGAATCGCGTCTTGAGTGCTTTGCAACTCACTTACGCTCCTATCTTGTTGGTCCCAGTGTCAACAATTTTCAAGCTTCTTCCACTGCTTTGTCGGCTCCCTGGACCGACAGAAGTTCAGACAACTTTGAAGTAGGTCCGAATTCTCATTCATCATCAACTGCTGTGAGGCCTCTTCGTACTAAACAGTGTAGTGGTCAAACAATGAAAGGGCACACACAGTATCTAGGAAGCCTGAGCCCGCGGCCCAGCTCATTTAAAGAAGGTTTGCCAAGGGTTCTGACTTCCTTGAGAAGTACCTCAAGAGAGAAACTAAGGCGACGTGGAGACCTCCATCTTCCTGTTGTTGACGGCTTATTTATGAATGCACCAGTTCAGAATCTTTCTGACACGGGCAAGTCTTCTGAAGCTTTTGCAACCAACACAGTTTCTCCGGTGAGCTTTCTGGAATCACTTGGGAACGGCAGTCTTCCGGAGTCTTCAAGCTCAACAACTCAAATCCCTCCCATTGGATCTCTTTTCTCCCCCTACTACTGTTGGTGTCCTCCCTGCACCTCTCCATCCGTGGCATCTATTTCCAAACTTCCGACTCCGTATGTCGAACCATTCTCATTACCACCACTCTCCACCCTATTACCAGCCACAGGATCCCACAGCATGCTCTCACAAATTCCGCCACTTGACTTGGCAAGTGTTCCATCTCTTGAATTCCCTGCCTTCTTGTCAGATCCTTTGTCAAGGCTTTCCTTTTCTACGCAAAACTCACAGTTTCAATCCTTTACACCCCTAATGTGTGACCCAATTGTGCACATTCCTGTTGTTGATGTTTGCTCTTCTGGCCAAGGGTACTTGGTGAGTGCAGGGCCTGGTATTGCAACCAGCATACCACCATTGTATCCCAAATTAGTGGGTCCAATGATCTCTGAGAGTGAATCAATGGTGGACAAAGGTGCAAGGGAGACCTTGAGGTTGTTGCTTGGAAGCTCAAGCAGCCAGTCCTCTGCCTCTTTGATGGGGGTTTTCCCTGGTGTTCTGAATGACAAGGACAATCAAGGTTTTGTTGTTGCTGGAAGCCGAGGTCTGTACAGTGGGATCAGCGACGTTAATGCCATTGTTAACAGCTTTGCAGCAGTGGGACTAACATCAGTTTCTGAAAGGTCTGCAAGAACTGTCGGCTTAAGGAATTTTGGTAAAACCACTGCTACAGATGCTCTGGAACATACTTTTAGCAGTGTAGATTTCCAGGATTCAACATTTATGTCTAGTGAGGAGGAGATGGATTGATTCACAAGTGAGTATGATCCTTTTTGCTTGTTTCTCTTGTTTTCCTGTATTTTGGACCTAGAACGGTTAAAAGGAATGTAGATATAAACATAGATTCTAGGTTTTGGCGCTCTGAAATGTAATTACATGTCTCTTGTTCAACCCATTTTGTTGGCAAACATTGATGTGAATGAATGTAAATGGTTTTGTATGTCAATATGGTCCTTAATGTATATTCGCGTACCCAGACTTAATTGATCCAGTGTAAAGTTTGCTGAGATCTAAGTACAACTTAACCCTTGTGAGTTGTGAGTAACCAGGCAACAAACTCTCTTCATATTGGAGTAAAAGGCATAAACGCATGATGTGATATGTTGATATCTCATAAAAGCAACGCCTTACAATTTGCAATAAATATCAATTTAGCACGCAATTCAATCAGCAGGACCAAATGCAAAAATTGGACCATAATTGGAGCGAGTGACTAGTGATATATAGTAGTAACTATGATTGTTGAAACTTTTACTAAAATAGGGAGTCGAACTAGTAATTATCACATTGCGGACCACTTGTATAATGTATTGCAATAATTCACTCGTACATGAGCAATCACCATTCACCACTCGTGGTAAAGCTAAAAATTGGTCCTAACTTTGTACAAATATTCTCATCAGTATAGTATTACATACAGTGATACCTAGCATCTTTACTCTTTAGCCCTTTAGGCGTAAAATTAAATTTGGTCAACAATAATGTTTTTCGTTGCAAGCTACTCCGTATTTTTTTTTAGTACTTTACAAAAGTTTTACAAACATGTTGGGTTATAAAATGGGCTTTAGCTATACTGAAAAAAAATATGGAGTAAGAACTAGAGTGACCTCGAAATGCAGTCGATATTCAAAATATAAGTACCTTTAGTATTTGAATTTATTTTATAGCTACCTTTTGAGTAAGGTCGTAAACAGCTATCAACCTTTCTTTCAATTTATTTTAACTAGAGATAGACAAATATAAAAATTTATTTCCATACAAATATAATGAGGTAACTTGTACTCTGTACTTCATTTAATTTTTCCAAAATGTTGAAAAGATTGGTCATAAGATCGACCCATAAGATCCATCTCTAACCCTAGGATTTTATGTGACTTACCTAAATTACAAATATCTATAGTAACCAAACATTGAATTAGGGCGTTTTATTGAGAGAGGCAGAGGATTTGCCAGCTCACTCCCAGACGAGATCTTAATCTCCAAATAATAAGACATTAAATTCTTGATCATTGAGAGAATAATTGGTAGAATGAAGCTTTGGACTAAATAAATTGTTTTACTATTCTAAGAAAGAAGAATCTAATATGTCAAAATCACTGGAAATCTACTAATCAATCATATTAAAGCCATTAATTTGTGCTACATGCCTAAGGCTGCGGCGAAGCAATTGGATCAGGAGTAGCAATTTACATATCTACTCATTCATACTTCGTATTTGAATTAGCAGCTACAGTAAAATCTAACATAGTATAGTGCTCTTGGAACTACAATAGAAATACAATACGGGTATGTGTCAAGTGTTCAATTTAACTATTTTGCTAAATATTCTGAGAATTTTGAAGAGAGTTTGGTCTACAAATAAGGTTTAGGAGCTTCCATACTAAAACCAACTGACATTAGTAAAAATAATTTGTCAACCTTATAAAGTGGAATCATCTCTCATCTTTTTCTAACGACCATCGTAGGACACTCATAAGTGGGATACAATGGGTTTCAATAGTTCTTGATCATAAGATGTGCTCATTATGTATTTTCAAGATTCAAGCTAATACATATACTTTTCTAAAGGTACAAATCAGACCAAGAAAGCGATTGGACCATATGTAATTTCGAGTTAACACACGTACTTTTTTGTAAACCAGACCGCAGTGGCTGATTCGATGGCATATAAGATATAACTTTGTAAGTTTGCAGGATAATTAGATAAGATAGTGAATACTGAATAAAGGTAGGTTTTCACTTTACATGAAGCAACAAAGATTGTGAGATGCTCCATTTCCCGTGTAAGCGTCATGTGCATAGTCGTCCACAAAAAAAATCACCTAAAGCTGATGGACAGACTGTTTAGATTAAATTAATCAGCAACAAAACTTAATAATTACTTAATTAAGATCGTATATTTTTTTTATTATTGCATACACTATGCAAGCATCACGGAATTATAGATATTTAATTATAAGTGTTGTCAGAATTTCCTTCAATAGTTAGCAACTTAAGAGCATGCACCTGAACCTCCTTATTGGTGCAGCTGCTCATATCACATCTTTTCAAAAATTTTGATTCTCTTTTGGTTTTTGCAGTTATTTAATGAATTTTTGTAATGATGGAGATAATTTGTGTTGCATGTTTTTTAACCTAAGTATTTGGAGGTTTTGGCAGTTCATATTCATTAAAAAAAATAATCATATACGTATCCATTTCTATCATCAGTTGTAACAATATATACATCGTAGCTGATAAGCCAACAATTGTGCTCATCTCACATTCCCACCACTCATCTAAATACCCGATTTTTACTTAAAATTCTACCAATAAATTATACTACGTATAATATGGCTTTGTAAAAAAAAAAATTATTTTGATGATATACAGACAAGTCATATAATTTACGCTCTGTTTAAAAAAAAAAAAAAAAAAAAAAATTACACTCTAAACAATTACAAAGCGTGTTAATCAAAGTGCAAAAATTATTTCCGTTTAATTGAAAAAGGTAAAAGACAATGTTTCATCAAAATGATTTGCATGCACTAAATTTATTCTGTATACTTGTACAATTGTACATTTTTAAAACAACATAAAAAGAGGTACTCGTAATTTATTGCGTAAACATGTGCTAGATAATATAAATTTGAAGAATCGTTGTTACTAGAAATATTCTTCCAAATGATGTCAAATAGGTTTTACACAATAAGCTTGATGATGTATGATATCGAAATATAACTAACCATAAGTTGACCATAATTGTCACGCATATAATTGTATTCCCGTATCAAATAAAATCATATAGTACTATAGTATAAAACGTAATATCTTTAATTTTCAAAAGCTTGATAAATCAAGTAATAATACACCGCCTCATTTCGTGCAAAGCTTAAATATAAGATGCCCTTTAATTTGTCAGCTGCAACTTCGCTATGTTAGATTGTTATCCAATGATACAATCGTTAGCTGTTGCCTAGTCATAATTTGACCCCTTAAGAGATTTAATCAATTCATTAAATAATTGTTGTACTCCAAGTTAAGATTTGGACTTTTTAAAATGACTACTTTCTCTCTTTATTTGGTAAGCAAGATAAGGGCTATTGAAAATTTGAAATTAACCACAATAAGTTAATGTTGTTACGAACTTTCAACCTCTGCCTTTAATCACAAAGAAAAGAATTGAAGCTAACCAAGCTTTATTCTTTTACCACACATCTTATTTTCTCGCGTTTCTTACAATTAGAGCATAGTGCCAAAAAATAGTGAATTTTACTTTACACAGTTAGGTCAATCGGGCCCCAGCTGAGAGCTCCTATCACAAAGAGGTAGACGGTGGGATTTGTCGATGGTGAGGATTGAATCTCACACCTCGAGGATGCGAGGCGACCTCTTGTGCCATTGTGCCACTGCGCCAAGAGGTCTTCCTCACCAAAAAATAGTGATAGGGTATGTGGTGAAAAGATCTAATTTTTTATGCACCATCATTATAAAACTTTACCAACCACATGAATTGACATTCACAAAGAAAATGTATTACGTACTTCCGAACAAAACAATGTTTTGCGTTTGACTCACTTGTCAATACTCTTAACTTATACAGAGTACTTCGTAGTATTTTAGAGGTTTCATATACATTCAATTCTTACCAGGCCAATTGAGAGACTTTGAACGTGGATATCCCCTCACCTCTTCCCTTGCTTTTAAGTGTCCGTTGTGCAAATAATGGAGTTAAAAAGGTGAGAATTGAGGTTTGAACAAAGTCCTTTCCGTAAAAAACGTTACATTATTCCCAACTACACCATACGTATTTAAGATATACTGTAAGAAGTATAGTAATCAATGAAATGTTGCACATACTAATCTAAAGTGACAATAATTCATACTAACAGTGAGAATATCAGAAAATGTACTTCAAATTCTCTGCTGAGTGGTTTGGGTCCTAGAAGGGAGCAAGCTAAATGATGATTAATCACTAATTATAGACTCAGCTTCATTAATTATCCGTTGATACTAAGCACTTTATGCTTTGTATAAAAAAAAAAATCTGATATGGCCCTATAATATCCGTAATAAAAAAATTAAAAAGTGTGCTTAAATTCTAAGCAAACATAATTTGTTGACTTGTGATACAAATTAGGATGATAAAGCTGACCCACATTTACATTTTCTTCCTAATATTGTACGGAGTATTAATTAGGACACCATTTTTAATTACTCGTACAAGTTAGTAGATGGCTTAGAATTTCTTCAATAAGTCTAGAAATACTCTTTTAATTTCTGCAGAAAATCGGCAAATTGTTGGCATCATTTGCAAAAATAAACTAAATTCGTACAAGTTTTAATTAAGTGATGCATGTGCACAACGATACTGATGATATATGCCGGGGTTTCTGTTTAGCAACTAGTGTACATCATTTTTATTCTTCTTGATGTAAACACCATGCCAGTTTTTGTATTCATCTCTTCATTTTTAATTTTAACCTTGTGATATAAGTAATTATTTACATTTACCCAGTATAAGTGATCAGAAATTCATAACTATAGTTTGTTTAATGTGAGTTGTCGGCTTGTCGTATTATCATCCTAATCCCCCCAGGTAAGTTAAACTTCCCATGGGAAGTAGAAATTCCCACATTTAATCAAACAAATTTTGACAATTCCTAGGAATTACAATTTCATGGGCATTGAGTTTTTATGGGAATTTCTACCTCCTCCATCCAACCAAACAAGCTCGGAGTACACTTTTATTCTACGAGTACTTTTGTTCAATTTGATTTCATTGGACTTTTGAACATTAATATATTTTTAATTATAAATATATTTTTTATTATAAATATATACGGAGTATTTTTTTTAAATATATATTATATAATGTTGTAATTCGCCAGTGAGTGAAGTAAAAATTACGAGTAGTAGATATAAAATACTTGTAGTGCTAAAGTCAAATTATTACTGTACGATGATGGAATAATAATCCTTCATAGTAATGCCCTATGAATCTATGATAGTACTTTGTAAATTTGTGTACATTCTATAAAAATTACTCCGTATACCTGATTACTACGAAGTACAGTATTTTTTCCAAACAGATGACTTAAAATATTTCTTACAAACATTATTTTGATCTTGGTACGTGTATAATGCCCTGAGACAAATGAAAATATAGGGTTGGCAATCAAGTTGGGAGAATCTTTACTGCTCATAAATACAGTTCAGCATAATTAAATCTCAAAATATAGTTTTATTATTATTATTATTTAGATTTCCATAAGATAAAACACTTTATTTCTTGGGAGGGGGAAGAACTAGAACTGAAGGTTGTCATATTACTCCGTAAAATGTAAAATGTAGTTTATCATTTGGGGTGAAGGAACCAATTTATTTGACAAATGATCACCTTTTGCCATACATAATACTACCTCTGTTTTTTTATTATTTGTTACAAAGTAGATATTATTTGCGAGACATAAAAATACGTTTGTAACAAATTATACGAAATAAAGGGAGTAGTATTTTGTATAATATATCTTTCAATTCCAAAAATTAACCACCCTATAATAAAAAGTGAAGCAAGGCATAAATGTTTCATCCACGGAATAATAAGGATTATTTACTTTTTTTTTTTTATGCAAAGCCGGGGGCAAAAATTAGATTAAAAGTTTAACACAAGATACAAGAGTTAGGGAGGTTTATCCTCCAATATTACATCAGAGATTATGTCAGGTGGATCATACAAAATGCCTAAAGAAACATTCTGATCAGGGGCTGTTCTACAGCACTTAGCTAATAAGTCAGCTGCTCTATTAGCATTTCTACCTTCAAAATAAAGCTTAGCATCTTGCAAACTCTCAAGGTGGTCCCTGCAACATTTCACAATATTTAAATTAGCATCCTTCACAGCCATGTGGTTCAGAATAAGATCAATAGCTTGCTTAGAATCTGAGCAGATATGAATTTTTTCCCATCCTTTAGCTTTGACCAACTTCAGCCCCGTAAGAATAGCACGGAGTTCTCCCATGATGACAGAGTTCACCCTACATTTTTGGTGAAAACCAAGCACCCAATTTCCTGCACAATCTCGAAAAACACCAGCAATACCTGTCCAAGAATCAGACGAACTGAAGGAAGCATCACAATTGAGCTTCAGAAAGGGTAGGAGAGGAGGAACCCAACGAGTGACAGGGAGAGAAGAAGGGGAGAGTAGACCCGAAGATTGATTCAAAGAGGAATGGAATTCCCAAGCTAGAGCTGAGGCCTCTCTGAAGACAGAATCAGGGGGTTGGTTGGATTGGTTAAAGATCAAGGAGTTCCTAGAAAGCCAAAGTTTCCAGAGGATAAAAGAGAACAAGGTTTGCCAAGGAAGAAGGGAGTTGTGTGAGGAGGGAGGGGAGGTAGACAGGTTAGAGTAAAGCCAAGTTTGTAAGTCTTGAGTGAAAAAGGAGGTAGGCATAAGGAACAAACCCCACACCTCTTTTGCTTGGTCACAATCCCTAAGAACGTGAAGAGAGTTCTCAGGAGCAATGTGACAGAAAGCACACCAGTCTGAAGTGGATATGTTTCTCCTACACAAGGTAACCTTGTGGGGGAGCCTATCCCAATAGCAAAGCCAAAGAAAAAACTTGATCTTAGGAGCTGTTTTGGCAGCCCAGATCCAATCTAAATTAGTAAAAGACTCACTGCTAGCATCAGATTTTTTACAAAACAAAGCCACAGATTTTTTGAAATCAAATTTTCCATTCGAAGTAAGAGTAGAGAAGATGAAATCAGAGCAATCACTAGCTGTACTAGGGATAGGAATAGAAGCACAAGCATTAAGGATATGAACGGGAAGATCAAAAGATAACTTCGAGAGATCCCACTGGAAATTAGAAATACACTCATCAAGCATCATATGCTCTTCCTCTCTCCTTAAGGGACCATGTATGAGACTTCTAATGGGCCTCAACCCAGACCAATTATCCCCCCAAGTGAAAATATCAACCCCATTTCCAACTCCCCACTGAATATTAGCCTTAAAAGTATCCCAAACCTTACCCATACTTCTCCATAAATGGGACCCAGCAGAAAAGGACCTAAACCTATTATTGACCTTGGAATATTTGTCTTTCAGCACCTGAACAGCAAGGTTACTCTCTTGGTTAAGCATTCTCCACCAAAGTTTCAAAATGTGGGCTTTGTTCAAGGCTTTGAAGCATCTAATTCCAAGCCCACCTCCATTTTTTGGAATAGCAATCTTGTCCCAACCCACTAAATGCAAACCATCAGAATTCCTACCTTTACCCCAAAGAAATTTGGCTATGAAGCTATTGAGGGAATTAAGGGTAGACACAGGAAGCAGCATGCACTGAAAATAGTAGTTAGGGAGAGTATTAAGGGTAGAAGACACAAGGCAAAGTCTACCAGCTCTAGATAACATAGTAGATTTCCACTTATCAAGTTTCTTGATGATTTTGTCAGAAATGAATTTAACTTTGTTCTTGGAAGGTCTACTAGAAGAAATAGGGAAACCAAGGTAGGGACTAAGATCAAGAGTCTCCCCAAATCCCAAGGCATCACAGAATAAACCTCTATCACTGGGAGAAGTATTGGAGGAAAACAACACCTTACTCTTTGAAGCACTAATGGTCTGACCAGAGAATGAGCAGAAAACATCAAGAGTTTCTTTAAGAGAAAGAATATTTTCTATAGAGGTTTCCCCAAAAAGAAGGATGTCATCCGCAAAGAGAAGGTGGGAAATAGGAACTTGTTTCCTACCCATACTGAAAGGAGTCCAAATCCCCTTCTCCACTTCCCTATGAATGAGCTGGGAGAGAACCTCCATGCATATAATAAAAATGTAGGGGGATAGGGGGTCCCCTTGACGGATAGCTCTCGAAGGTTTGAATTTCTCAGTAGGAATACCATTCACCAGGACAGCAGATGAAACCGAAGACACACAAGACATAATCAAGTTAGTGGAATTTGAATCAAGACCAAAGAAATCTAAAGCATTTTTCATAAACACCCACTCAAGCTTATCATAAGCTTTCTCAAGGTCAAGCTTCAACACAAACCAACCTTTCTTGCCCTTCCTCAGTTTCAAAGAATGTAAAATCTCATTTACCACAATCACATTAGTCTCGGTGCCTCTACCCGGTAGAAAGCTATTTTGGTTAGGTGAAATCCTAGAGGGGAGGAACACTCTCAATCTATTAGCAATGATTTTATTCACAATCTTGTAAACCGTATTGCAAAGGCTAATAGGTCTAAACTGGGAAATAGAGGAGGGATCCGACACTTTGGGAATGATGGCAATCAAAGTCTCATTAATGTGCTCAGGGATGAAATTGGCATCAAAGATAGCACTAATGAAGGAGGTAAGGTCGGTTTGAAGGGTACCCCAAAACGTTTTATAAAAGAAAGGATGATAGCCATCGGGACCGGGGGCCTTAAAGGAACCAAGCTTAGAAATGACATTCCAAATCTCTTTCTGGTCAAGGATCTGATTAATATCTACTCTGGGTCTAGCCTCACCAAGGGGGAGGGGGAAGGCATCCAGATAAGGGGGAACCACAAAGGAGGAGGAGAAAAGATTAACAAAATAGCTTCTAATGTGGGATCTAAGAGCAACAGGTTCAAAAATACTTTCACCAACATCAGAACACAAAGAGATGATCCTGTTTCTATTTCTTCTAATAAGAACCGATTTGTGGAAGAAAGAAGTGTTTCTATCCCCATCTAACAGCCAGTTATCTCTCGATTTCATCATCCAAAATAACTCTTCTTGAAGGAGAATATCCAAAAAATCATCTTGGAGCCTTTTCTCCAAATCAAATAAATAAGTAGAAAAACCATTTTGACCTTGGGTTTTTTGAATACCCTCTAACCTCGCCATTAAGCGGGCTTTTTTCTGAAAAACATTACCAAAAACATTTTTATTCCAAACTGATAAACTAGCAGATAAGTCTGACAATTTACCACAGAAATCTTTGCTATTGTTACACCAGACAGAATTAATAAGAGGTTCTAAGGAAGGTTCAATACACCACATAGGTTCAAAACGAAAAGGCTTAGGAGCTTGAAATCCATTTTGCGAAGCAAATTTTAGAAGAATGGGACAATGGTCTGAAGTCAACCGGGGGAGAATTTTCAGATGACCCGAAGGGAACAGAGAGACCCAGTCAGGATTAGTCCAAGCCCTATCCAATCTTTCTAAAATCGGCCCAATTTTTCTCTTATTAGTCCAGGTGAATTTTTGGCCAACAAAACCCAGATCAAAAAGATTACAGGCAAGCATACAAGACATATAAGCATTCTCTTTATGAACTTTAATCGGAGAACCCCCAAACTTTTCATGAGAGAAACAAACATCATTAAAATCCCCTAAAACAATCCACGGGAGATCCATGAAAGAACTAATTAACTCCAAGTCCGACCACAGAGATTTACGCATACGAAATTTAGGATGAGCATATATAGAGGAAAGGAAAAAGGATTTAGGAGGAGAGAGTACCTGTAAGATACCATGAACCCCTTGACTCATGATTCTAGTAGGCTCAAAGGAAACAAACCTCGAGCGCCATAGTACCACGATTCCTCCAGACATCCCCTCTGGCTCCACCATCACCCATTCATCATACGGGAGTTTGCCCACAATCTTCGCAGTAGCAGCTCTACTAACTCTCAGCTCCGAAATAACAATGAGATGCGGTTGATGTTGTTGGATAAGAAGCCTGACATTTCTCAAGAAGGATAGCCTCGCTATCCCTCTAGCATTCCAGTACAAGATCGACATATTAGTGATTGTCGGGGGGGCGAGGAAAGGGATCTACCTCCCCGTTTGGCAGATCTCTCAGAAATTCTCTTTCTTGACTCGTAGATGAATCGAATAAAATGTAATGCCTCGGCTCCAGGGATAGACTTATTGATCTTTCTTGGTCGAGCGCTTCGCCGTACCCCCATTCCACACTCAATTTCACTTGACGCTCCCTTCTTCTGGCTACAATCACTTTCATAGAATTTGTCCAATTTTTCGTCTCCACTAGCACAGATAGAAATTTCATTTGAATTTGCTCGATGTGGCGAGGGATCACCGGAGGCGGATCTAGAATGAAAGCAAATTCTGGGGGGATAATGATCAACGAGTCTTCGAGCGAGAGCTGCTCCATCCTCCAAAAGAAGAATTGTTTCACTTCCTCCGACAGAAAGACAAGATCTGTCAGATTCGGGAGGTGGGCAGGAATAAGATCGCCTTGGTTCGTCAGCATACACAAGTCTTTCAGGTGATCTTGAGCTACCCAGGGGGTCAGAATAAGTTGGCGAAGCTCCGCTGCTGAGACAATTAGAGGATTTTCCCAATCCTCCGATTCCAACATGAATTGAATCACATTCGGATTCAGATCCGAAATCCCTGTTTCTGGAGAAGTAAGATCCACCACATGGGTATTCCACGTTGGATAAACTTCCTGGGGCGACGGCGGCGTCCACGGAGGAGACGCTAATGGGTTGGGAGTGCTCGACGGGGTTGAAGAAGGAGATTGGTCGGGGTTTCTCGACGGGTGAAACATGTCCCTGACCGGAGATGGGTTGTAGGTGGCATAATTTGAGACCATTTTCTAGATCAGGAGGTAGATCAGAAGAGAGGGAGTGGAACGGGTTGTTTGAAAGAGGAAAGGAAGAGAGAGAAAGGGGGGTGAATTCACTTTGAGAAGAAGAGGGGGATGTCGGTGGAGAGGGAGAGATGGGATGAGTTAAGTGAGGTCCAGATGTAGTCAACAAAGGAGTCAAAGGAAGGTTACGTGTCGCTAGAGAGTCTGATTTAAAATTCAAAACAGGATTTCCCATAATGGAAAGATCCCGCGCATTCAACTTTTGAGACATCGAATTTTTATCCACCCAAACCTTTCCGGCGGACTTCCGACTAACCAATTGCGGGGGCGAAGACACCTTCTCACCTTTTTTCTTCGACTTGGAAGCAGAAATCCAGCCCTCATTACTATCCTTCGAATTCAAATTGGGAGAAGGAGCCTTAGATTTTGAAACAGAGCTAATACAATTACCACTCCAATGTCCGTAGCACTTGCAATTCTTACAGAATTTCGTAGCATCAGGAACTACGATTGATTGAAGAAAATTACCTATCCAAATAGCAGAAGGAGGCTGCTTAGATAAATCGAACTGAATGAGCAATCTGGCAAAACGGACTCTGTCTTTCTCTAAAGTCTTGATATCAATTTTCACCAGCTTACCCAAAGCATTACCAACCCTAACCAGGATCTCTTTATCATAGAATTCCAAAGGCAGTTCTGAGATAGTCACCCAAAGAACAGCTGAATCAATGACCGCATCCGACGGTTTGAAGCCCGGTTCCCAAAGCTTTAGAAACAAGGGGAAACCACCAATTTTCCAGGGACCTCTCTCCAAGGTAGCTTGCAAATCAGCATCAGAGGAGAATTTAAGCAAAAAGAAACCCTTACCAAGGAGGAAGAAATCCCAATTTCCACAGTGGGAGAAAGCCTTAGATAATTTCTCCTTAAGGAACGGAGCAGAGAAGGACTTTCCAATAACTTTTCCAATCAAGGAACATTTCCAATTCGAGCACAACTGAACACACTTAGAGGAATCCAAGGGGAGAAAAACATGCCTATCTGCAGAGAAACCAGGAGGGGGAGACGAAGCAGCAAGGGAGCCACCAAACGGAGGGGAGGAGACAACGAAGGAAGGAAAGGAGGAAGCAGAGAGAGCGGCTTTGAACGACAGGGGCTGAGAAGACGAAGGCGAACTCACCGGTGATGAACGAGGAGGATGGGCAGAGGAGGAACCTGCAGGAACAGGGGGAGGGGGAGGGGGAGGGGGGAGGGGGGAGGGGGATCATTGGAACAATTATAAGGATTATTTACTTTACATCCCAAATTATGGATCATCTTGATTTCTATATTTGTTGATTATACAAGTAATAATTATTCAGGTCTTCAGGAGTAGTGTTAAAACTACGAAATAAAACTTCCTTCGATTTATTTATGTAGGTCTTTTTTAGGAATGGTATGAAGGCTTTATCTTTTAGTAAAGCTGTATAAGCGGCTTATTAGCCGTCCGTCGGTTTGTTCATGTTCAACAACCTAGCCATTTCTAAGAAATTGCATAATTATCAATGGAAATTATAGTACCGTTTATTTTAATTTCAATTATATGTAACCATTATGAAGTAATCCGTATAATAATAATAATGATAATAATAATAATACTTATACTTGTAAAAAAAAATAATAATAATAATAATAATAATATTACTTGTATAATAATATTATTGGTGCATTAATATACTTGTACTATCTAATATTATAATCCTACGGAGTAGTAAAAACACAAAATGCTAAGACCACTCTCACTCATGGGCAAAAAATAAAAATGCCACTCTCTCTCTAGTAACTTTCTCACTCCTCTTTTCCATTTTTTCTTATGGGCATTTTATTTAACAACTCTTCCCACACTCATGGGCTAAACAAAAAAAAATCACACCACCATCTCTCCTATATTTTCTCTCACAAACACTCATGGGCCCATAGGTACTGTAGCAATTTATTTTTGCCATTCCTATGGGCATTTGATAATCTCCTCATGGGCATATTTTTTTTTGCTCATGAGTGGGATAACATTTTTACCATTAAATTCTCCTCATGGGCATTTTTTTGCCTATGAATGAGAGTGCTCTAAGGCTTCAAGCTTCAACTGGCTGAGGTCCAATCAAAATGGAAGTAGTACAAGATGATTACAAGTCAACAAGTAGTTGTGTTACAGCTGTCAACCTATGATTACAGCAAGTGAAAAAACCTAATGATGATGTACTCCTTAATGGAGATATAATTACACCTTAAAAGATGGAGAAACTCACTTCCACTGTTTACTCAAGATTCCAAGTTCCTATTTTTGTCTCTTATTTTTTTTTTTTACTAAATTTATACTCCAATTCATTTGTCGTTTGTGTATAAACCCTAGCGTAAAAGAGTGTGAAATTAAAAGAGTTAACTCAACTTATAATAATTGAAGAAAAAAAATGGCATATACTTCTCTTTTATTTGTTGATCAGTTGAGATCGAACCGATTAAAAGCCTATAAATAGTACGCAGTAGTAATTAAATGTTCTTAAAGTTATTTGGCGTAACCATTACGAGTATATTATAAGTTTATAATTTTGGATGAAATTACCTCATTAGTATAGATTGAGTAAGTGAGAATTATTGCCCTGCATATGTAATAACTTTAAAGTATACGGAGTACATTTTAACATAAGTATTAATTAAGGTATTTATTCGACACACCAATAATATTGACATCAACTAACAGTATCCCCATGCTCTAAAAGGGAAATGATTTTGGCACACCCTTAATCGATTTTGGCACATTTCTATGTGAGAGCACAGTTTTCTATGCTCTTCTCACATAGGGGTGTGCCTAAATCAATTAAGGCTGTGCCAAAATCAATTTCCGAGAAATAGGCTTATTGCAAGCATATTAAGTAGTATGGGAGGAAAACGCAGAGTATCAAACTTAATACAATTGCTATTTAACACTACTTTAATTTATTATTTACTCTGCAGTCAATTTATCTACTCAACCTCACTTTAGCAATATACTGTGTTTTTACTTATATTAGTTTCACTTTTTCCATAATTTTCAATGCACACAAGTGTATTAAAAGTTATAAACCACATATTAGTCAAATTGATCATAACAAAAATATCATACATCATTGTATAGGTGATTTATTTATTTTTGTATTTTTTTTTTATTTCTTTAATATCAAGAGAGTATTAGATGAATTTGTCGTCCAATTATTTCAAAATATGAAATAAAAATAAAAAATGAAAACAAAGGGAGCATTATGTTCTACTTCTTTATATTATGACACATTATTATTTATTAACACCCTACTAATCTAACACCCACTTGTAGGCTTGTAGCAATTACTCCCTAGCTACTTGCACCATGATGCAGCTGATAAATTTTAATAATATACTCCGTATTACATACTACGTATATTTACATATATGCCTGACATAATTTTCTCACCAAAAAAGACATAATTTCCAAATGGCACTGTATTTAGGAAAATGCAGGGTTTAAAAAGTTCCACTAGTACTAAATTCGTTGACTTTTATGTTTGTTAGCTTATTTTTCCAAATCATGAACCACACTTGCTTGATCAATCGTCATTGCCTACTTCACAAATTATAATTAACCCCCTGATTTGAACAAAGTTTGAGTATTAAGAACATTTCCCCCTTGATTAGAGATATGAATATGTTTTGTTTACTTTAATACAGAATTTAATCAATTTTTATGAATTACAACACTTTTGTTTTTATATTTTATTTTTTATATTAATCATGTAAAATTAGTATGAAATTCAAACCAAACCATGATAAATCGGACCACAATACGGAGTATTATCTTTGCCATACAAGCTAAGGGCCTGTTCACATTTACTTAATTTCAGTTCAGTTCAGTTCAGCTCCAATCAGTTCAGTTTAGTTCAGTTCAGTTCCAATCAGTTCAGCTCCAATCAGTTCAGTTTAGTTCAGTTCAGTTCCAATCAGTTCAGTTCAGTTCAGCTCAACTCTTAATTTCCCTCTCTCATAAAATATTCATTTCAGCTCAATTCAGTTCAGTTCAGTTCAGCTCCAATCAGTTCAGTTCAACTCAGTTCAGTAAATGTGAACAGGCCCTAAGTACAATTACAACCAAATGTGCAATTTTTTTGCTCTTTTGGACAACTCATGTTATTTAAAATTATAATTAAGTATGTATGAATTTATGTTACCTCATTATATTTTTACTACGGAAAAAAAAATTATACTATCATGTCTAAACATATTTGAATAATATAAAATTGTGTCTAAAATAGTAAAATATGTTGAATTTTTTTTGTTTTTCTTGAAGTTAAAATAAGATGAAACAAATAGATTCTAGGATGTGAAAAATATCAAATCAGACTAGAACAAATCTAGAAAAAAAATGCATATGAGATCATAGTATTCTAGAGAATATAATTTCTTTTGATAAAATAACAAAAAGTTAAACCAAAAAATATAATATAAGTATCATATGATTAGAGTATCTAATAATATTTAAGACACAAGTGGTACACTTATTAAAAATTGGACCACCCTAAAGCCTAAACCCCTAATTAAACTACTACATACGGAGTGACGGAGCCACGTCTTTAGTTAAGACAAAAATAATTCCTGTTTTTTTATTTTCTTCATTTTCCGCTCCAACTTCCCATTGTTTTGCGAGAAAAACCTGAAACTTAAACCCATTTTTCATCATCTTTATTACATTCGCTTATTTTTTTTTAAAAAAAAAAAAAAAAAAAAAAACTTTTCCTATTTTTTCTGAGTTATTAGTGTGTTACTACTTGCTACTACCACTATCTAAAGTCACTTTCATCATCCAAATCTATGGCTTTTCCCCCATTCTCTCTCCTCTCAAATCATCTTCTTCTTCTACTTCTCTTATCTTAATTCAATTTCTGTATATTCAATTTCAATTCAATTTCATATACTTTTCGATTTCAATTCTTTTTTGTTTTACAGATCTTCATCAAATCTCTGCTACAAAAATGGCGGACAATAACAATCACAACCATCATCATCTTCCGAATAATAATAATAATCGAAGAAGTATGTCAGATGAAATTCTTGAATGTATCCTACCATATATTGAAGATCCTCGTGATCGATCTTCAATATCATCGGTATGTAGAAGATGGTATGAGCTAGATCGATTCACTAGAAAACACGTAACGATTGCTCTGTGCTACACGACAACGCCGCAACGACTCCATGATCGATTTCCGAACATCGAATCGTTGAAGTTGAAAGGGAAACCACGAGCTTCAATGTATAATTTAATTCCAGATGATTGGGGAGGTTATGTGGGTCCATGGGTTCAGATTTTGGCTAGCTTTCCTCGTCTTAATAAGCTTCATTTTAGGCGTATGATTGTTAAAGATTCAGATCTTCAGCATATTGCTAGTGTTAAAGGTCGTAATCTGATTTCTTTGAAGTTGGATAAGTGTTCTGGGTTTTCTACTGATGGTTTATTACATATTTCTCAGTCTTGCAGGTAATTTTTTTTTTTAAATTAAAGTTTTGATTTAATTTGTTTTGTTTCGTTTCGTGTTTGGAAAATGATATATGCAGTCTTAAGTGCTAGCTATAAGTCGATATGTTAAATAGTTAGGGTTGCGTATATCATAACCGTGTACTCGTATTGTTTTGTACTCCGTAATATGAGTAGTATATTACTTGTAGTGATTTAGTAGAGTGTATTGTTATTTGTTAAATGGATTGAATCTGAAGTACTCGTAGTTCACAAGCGTATATAAAGTTTTAACTTGTTTTTAGAGATATTGAAAATTGAAATGGTTCATTATTTAGTACGAAGTACTACCTTATTTTCCGGAAAACATGGTTGGCTGTTTATTTATAGCACAGAGTAATAATGAAGTTTTTGGATTCTAATGTTCCATTGCCCTGTTTGCTGAGTTTGTTATTGGGGTTATGAATTGAATTTACATGTCATCATCGTGTTAAGATTCAGGCTATTTGGCTGATTGTTCTTCCCTAAACACCACCTGAAATTACGTTATTACTCTGCCGGGGTATTGATTAAGATAATTTCGGGTTGTGTGACTTGTGTCGATGTAAAACAAGT
The DNA here is from genome assembly GCA_024500155.1 of Chenopodium formosanum. Classification (NCBI taxonomy): domain Eukaryota; kingdom Viridiplantae; phylum Streptophyta; class Magnoliopsida; order Caryophyllales; family Amaranthaceae; genus Chenopodium; species Chenopodium formosanum. Next base: position 3,798,288 of record CM044861.1, on the reverse strand, counting down.
TTATGTAATGTTTTGCTGTAACGAAGTACGAATTTAATGTTGGCTGATATTGGGATTGATTATATTTGTGGACTAAAGTCTGAAGATCATTTTTCTAAGGATTGTTTATGGTTTAATGGTCTTAAACTCTTAATATTGTTTGGTATTCTTGTGTTTGGCACACCGTAGGCATAACATGCATGTTAATTATATTTTGATTGCTTTGGTAAGTTTGGCACTCATGGTTAAATGTACAAGGGATTTGTTTTAATGCTCTCTGTGGCTGTTTCCTTTTTCTGTTGTGCAACGGGTATCTTATTACATTTTTACATTGTACTCGTAGTATTCAGTGTAAAATAGGCATGCTTAGGCACTAAAGTGCAGTACAATAGGGAACAAGCGTTTTTATTGGCCTAAACAAGTAGATTCAATGAAGCGCAGGGGAGGCAAAAAAAGGCGCACAACTGTCTTTTTACACACAATTTATAAAAAAATTTATTAACTTCACCTCACTCTAATGAGGTGCAACAAAGCGCTGAAGGATCCTTACACCTTGATGTGCCTTGAGCTTCTTTTGTACATAGGAGCATGTAAAGTTATTGTGTCCTATACTAGTATACTATAACTGTAATCAAAGGCTAAGCAGGGGTTAGAGGAGACATCTGTGTGAATTAGTGAAATTATGCATGACAATAATTAAATTGTCTGATGGAAACTAAGTGGATGCTGAGTAGTGTTAGTACTCACGTTTTAAAATGTGGAGTTCTCGATAATTAGTGGTCAACTGTGTGCAATTGGTTGGGAAAATCGTATATAGAAATTAATCTTGATTCCATAGTCACCTTGTGAGTGGGAAATATTCATGTTAAAGGATTGTTATGTGGTGGCTAGTCTGGAGTACTTTACTGTTCAAACTTTATTCGATGGTTATGCCTAAGATTTTGTGATTTCTATTCCCTTTCTCTCCTCCTAAAAAGTAATTTTAAGGACTGATGAATACCCTTCCTGTCTCCGTGCCCACTGGAGTCCCAGAAACTATAGATCTGAGCAGCATTTGATGATATCATCAGTCTAGTAGAGGAATGATAGGTTTGATCCTTGAAAAGGCCAGTATATGAAGAGCTTAAACCAGAGAACAATGGACAATGACTTTGTCTAGAGTGCAGACTGTAGTTGCATCTTTTGATGACTGTAGATATAAATTAGTAACTAATGGATTGTGCTACCAGAAGCAGTAAAATCATTAATTTAACGGTGGCTGGTGTCGTCAAATCCTCCAATTTGCAATGTTACACGCCCCAAGCAAAAGAGAGACAAGAGGGTGGCAAGGCATTTATTTTTTTAATCTATTTGCCCACCAAATTAGTCCATGCTTGACTTAATTTTTCATTTCTAGAGTTATGAGTGAAAATAAATTAGATTTGCCAATTTGTGGTAAGATCCTTGAGAAGATGAGAACAACGAGCAACATATTTGGGTTTTTATTCATGGTAGCCAGGCGAGCTGAATTCAGTGGATGATGCTCCAGCTGGTTATCTTCTGTCATGCAGTTTCTTTTATTTCTTGCTCTCCTTTCTCACGCGGCTGGGCTGGCTGGAAATTGTATGATTCTCGTGTCCTCATATTCATGTCCAAATTTAGGATGGAGTTCCGTGTCCCTATTTACTTTTTAATTTATATCTGTATTAGATAATTGGATTTGTATCTGATACTCGAGTCTAATCACTCTTTTTCCCCCCTCTCTTTTCTGGATTTTATGGTAAGAAGGATTTGCTAGTAGACAGTAGAGCTGTAAGTGCTCTGCCCAGGATATATTTGATTGACTGTTTTCTGATCCTGTTATGGTTTTGCTTCCTCTTCCTGGTATTGCTATTATATTGATGTTCTTATATAGAAGTGCTTACACTCATGCACAAATGCACAATCATTCATGATATTTTCCTTCTTCTCAAGGATGTGGTTTTAAATACTTGTTGAATGCTTATCTTTTTTAACTAGACAGGAAGCTAACTATGTATATATGTCTACTTGGTTGTGTCTAGTATGTCTACTTGGCTATTTACTTTACTTTTCCTCCTATGTAGGAACCTGAGAACACTGTTTCTGGAAGACAGTGGTGTCGAAGACATTAGTGGTGAATGGTTTCACCAGCTGGCACAACACAACTCAGTTCTTGAAACTTTGAACTTCTATATGACTTTTTTGGAGAAAATCAGGGTTCAAGATCTAGAACTTCTTGCCAGTAAATGTCCTTTAGTCTCTGTGAAAATTGGAGATACTGATCTTGTCCATCTTGGAAGCTTTTTCCGTACAGCGACAAGATTGCAAGAGTTTTCTGGTGGATCTTATAATGAAGACTTAGACCAATATGCTAACATTGTATTTCCTGCTAAATTGACCTCGTTGGGTCCCATGTACTTGGTGGAAAGTCATTTGACTGTATATTATCCGATTGCGCACTTGTTGCTGAGGTTGGATCTTGTTTACGCATCACTTAATAGTGAGGGGCACTGTGACCTGATACGTAGATGTCAAAATTTAGAAGTTCTGGAGGTATAATCTTCATTTTTCTCTCATAAAGCATGCTGTTTTTGTTATTGTTTTCCTTTGATGTTTTAACAAAACACATTTTTAGTTCTCTTCTTTTAATTGATTCTAACTCTCAATGGTGATGCCCTCATTTTTCGTAATAGTAATGTATCTTGTCTTTTCATATTTGTTGTGACCATGTTTTAACACCCAGATTTTTGCATCTGAACTTGCAACCTTGAGATTCTTGCTCGCTCTAATTCTTCTCATGTGCTCATTGTTTATCTCTTGTAAACAGACGACAAATGTTATTGGTGATCAGGGTCTGGAGGTTGTATCTTTGACGTGCAAGAGACTGAAGAGACTTCGTATAGAACGAGGGGCAGATGACCAAGGATTAGATGCTGAACTAGTTACACAGAAGGGATTAATTGCTGTAGCACAGGGATGCCCTGACCTGGAATACCTAGCAGTTTATGTGACCGACATAACAAATGAAGCCTTGGAATGTGTAGGTGCAAACTTGAAAAATTTGACTGATTTCCGACTTGTATTACTTGACAGAGAAGAAACAATAACTGATTTGCCACTCGATAATGGAGTCCGAGCTCTTCTACAGGGTTGTAAAAACATGCAACGCTTTGCGTTGTACCTCCGACAGGGAGGTTTGACTGACACTGGTCTCGGTTACATTGGTCAGTTCAGTCAAAATGTGAGGTGGATGCTTCTAGGTTATGTGGGGGAAACTGATGCAGGGCTACTCGAATTTTCTCTGGGCTGCCCTAGCCTTCAGAAACTTGAGATGAGGGCTTGTTGCTTTACAGAACATGCACTGGCTACTGCTGCAACAAGACTGACTTCTTTGAGGTACATGTGGGTCCAAGGATACCGAGCATCTCAAACAGGCATTGTCGATATTGTACAAATGGTTCGACCATATTGGAACATTGAGCTGATTCCTGGGGATCAATACAGTACCAACCCCGACAATGATGGTCAGCCTGTAAGGGTTGACCATCCATCCCACATTGTTGCTTATTACTCGCTTGCTGGACAGAGAACAGATCATCCAGCAACTGTTTACCCGCTACCTCTGCCAGATCCCTAGAGCCTGTACATAGTTCCACTTCTGTCTGATAGGGATCTTCGGCGCTTACATGCACCCTGCTCCACATCTTGTTCATACAGTTTTGACATCTTTCTTTGGAAAGCGGATTTGATTGTTGAGACAATTTTTTACATTTTGCAGACAATAAGGTTGTTTTTGAGCTGTTGTATTCTTGTTGTAGTTATTAGTATCTTGATCTCATTCTCATATACACGATGTATTCTGTATTCCATCTCATTGTTTGGCATGCTGCATTTTTGCAGCAAAAATGTTGAAATTTGCATATTGAATGCAGAGGGTTGTGGTTCTTTGAGAATAAATATTGTACTCCTTAACAGCATATGGTTGTATACTTGCCTACTTGATTCATTGTGAATCTGTACATAGTTTTCTAGTTGGCATGTATAGCTGCCTTAAACTTATTCACATCTTGTATCTATTGCAGGGACTGAGGACCCTATCTGCTACACGGCCTAGGCCAGTAAGCTAGGCATTTGAACTTGTTTAGTCTTCTCTCCCACAATTTCTTTCGCTGACTCATGTGAATTGGATTTAAGCCTCCGCTTCTGAAACGAAGGGTGAGCCCCAATTGTCGAAAATGTCTCATTCGTTTCTATTGCTCTTTCTAGTTTCCTCTGCTTCTTATGTTTGGGGCTGATGATTCCTATACCAGTAAGAGAAGCCATTAGATTTAAACCATGTTTTTAATCTTGAAGATGAATGTAGAGTTAATGTTCTTCTCGATTCTCTTCTTGTCTGATTTTCACTGCTCAAGACATGTAACAGTTAATCAAATAGCAGGGCATAAAAAAGTCTGTCATACCTGTACTTTTCTCCTTTACTAACCAAAGCTAACTCTAATTTGGTCTATCAATGGCATATCGATTAGTTTGTCTGTTATTAGTTGCATAGCCTTGTTAGGTTGTGCAATGTTTATATTTGGTTTACCACAATAAATCTGTCTGATGTACGGAGTATTAGAAAGCAAGTTGCCTGATATCTTAAAAAAATAACCCACAGGATGAACAAAAATTCTGAGTGGGCAGAAAATGAAGAAATAATAACTTGCAGGATAGCATATGAATTTCCTACAGGAAACTGAGCATACTACTAAGTTTCACTTGCATCTAAATCAAATACAAAAACAGGGTCATAAATCCACAGATGTTAATGATGGTTGTTAGACACCGGAAACTACACTATGAACAAGTTTCTGGTGCATTCGCAATGTGCATTCAGAGTTTAGTATATCAAACAGATCTTGATTCATTCGACCGTTTTCGACTTATCTGTTTTGCAGACATTATATATGGACCAAGGGTAACCCTGCTGAATTGAAAAACCCTTTGTTCAAACTTGTGAATTTGATGAGTTGATCTCAACTGTCTGAAAGCAAACCCAGAAGTTGTTGGAACAGAAACATCCAGGGTGTACCCTGGTTAGCAATGTCAATTATTTCTCAACAACAATTTTGTATGTATTGTTCTTTGTTAGCTAGCTGCCTCATTTACATTATTGACCTTTTTTCTGAGCTTATAATTTTATCAGTCAACCAACCACTTAATTGGTTGCTATGACATTGGGACCAATGAACTAACACTAATCCTGTCATTAGTGCTTGATTAGGACATAATTAGTCGGCTTCGACAACGTGCAATGCAGGATGCACAGTCCCAACCTCACAAGGTTGACTAAATTAATATAGATAATTAACATTAACTAAACTTAATCCACTATGTTCATTTCAAATGATACAATGATTTTATTTTATTGTATTATTTTTTTCAACTAAAGTGATTTACAAATGTGAAAAGTATTACTAGATTAGCAAAATCTAAAGAAAATTAGTGTTAATTTATTCTTTGAATAAAAAGAGCATCATAGATTTTCCATTAAGTGTGTTTTATGGTGTAGTCATAGTCTACTTTAAAAAGGTTCATTAATCTTAGAATAAAGCTTAAAGATGGGTGACATTATGCTTTTCTTCGAGGAAGTAAAAAGGGAGTGTTGTGAGACAAAACAAAATGTCTCACAACTATTAAAAAATTAAAAAGGTACAATGAAGAGAGAGAAATGTGGAGAGAGATAGGAAGAGTGAAAAAGGTAGTGTGGGCTCCACTTCACGTGCAAAACGGACAAAAATTTGTCAGGACCACTACCACTGAGTTTATATTTTGTTCAACTGAAACTCTAGTTGAATCTTTTTGAGTACCACTAAGACTATATTTTATACCACTGGGAGTGTATTTTGTACCACTGAAGTTCCAGTGGTATGATTTAAGAGCTCAATAAGTCATCTCTAAAATGACGTCTGAAATGCCTATATTACCCTTGTGAGACATAATTTATTTGTCTCACAACCCTCCGTTTGGAACACCTCCTTTTCTTCCCCCATAATATGTGCAATTTGCATTGCATGAAACTATTTAAAAGAACAAGGAGCCATAAATAATTATGTGGGATTTTTGTCCTTTACCTTAAAAAAAAAAGATGAAGAAAATATAGAATAAACTGTACTGGATGGATCAGTTTGAAATTGGGGAACTTTAATCTCTTAGTTTGTGTTTCAGAAAATCAAATCTTTTGTCTATACCTTTTTCCCTTTTTTTTCCTCATATTTTTTTTTTGAGGGTTATAATCCCCGTATTTATTTTGGCTGCATACATGAAAAGTGAAATGTATGAACATTAGGAAGTCATATTGCTGCAATGATATACACTCCTTATGATGGCAACTTCAATAACAGCAACCCCAAAATCCATGCAATATTATTGAAAGGTGCAACACCTTAGGAAACACACCTATCACGTTTACGTTTGATCGAGTGTCATTTTTAAGGAATTGGTTATATCTCTACCTCTTTAGATTTTTACGTCTAATCATAAACTTATGTGAACGGTAATTTTTTGTTGAATCAAGTTATAGGTACAAATAGTGTAGAGTGAATCGATATAAAAACATACAAAAGTTAATTAGTGAACTTATTTAGAAAGCGGTTTATAACATACACGTATTATTTTAGAACCTTGTAAAATAACGAGGTGGACTATCATTTAGGGATGGGAAGATCGGAGTTAATAAAACTTCAACCGCTCAACTAAAGAGGGAAGCTGCCAATAGTCAAATAAAGATCACATTCTGCTGTTTGATCCTTCTATTAGCCTAGTATTATTAGAATATAACAATTTTATCAAAGTACTTGGAAAAAAGTATATAAATTTCCCATTACTTTAAACGTAGAATTATGCCTATACTCGTACTTTTTTTTTATGATGATACTCATGCATAATTCTTTTCCAAGAATCATGACCTTTAAATTCAACAAATGAATCTACTCCCTCCGTCCTTAAATTACATTCCTCTTTCTAGCATTTATTCCTCACATAAAAGAGAGAAAGAGGAATGTAATTTAGGGACGGAGGGAGTACAATTTTTTAATTAATTTGATCATGCATGTAGTAACTTAAATAAGAATCTTGAAAAAAAAAATCGAATGTTTTTATCCTGTCGGGGGATCAACCCAATCATTTTGCTTTTACTCTGTAAAAAGAAATTTTAATTTTTAGTGCCGAAAGTTTTTGTAAGATTCAATTCTTATCTTAATTTTGCACCTTGTAATTTAATTTCTTGAATACAACAACATTACTAGAAATTCAGAGCTCAAAGAGATGAAGTATTCTTTCCCCAAAGAAGGAATCAATAAGGTGCAAATCAAGATAATGGAATATTAAAACTACTATTAAGCTTCCTAGACCATTTGAAAAGAATAGTCAAGATCTCATTCTATATAATGGAAGATAATGGAGATGCTTTGTTCCCACAACACAGTGTTAAATGTGTAGACTCGACTTATTTTTCATATTTTAAAAATAAATATTTTATTAAACTCAAGAATTTGGAAAGGAATGATGTTCACATTAACCATATTTTGTGTCGTTAGAAGATGGGGGTGTAACTTGTATGATCAGATATTTTTGACTTTTATTTCAAAATTGCGTTTTATTCAGTAAGGAATATTCTATAATCTCGTTCATGGTTGATATATCTCTTCGTAAATACATGAAAATGATGCCAATATTGGACTTTTTAACGTAAAAGATTCTTTTATGTGGGTAAAAAAACACACTTTTTATCATGTATCTATACACGAGTAATAAAATACCAAAATTCTATCGATAGGGTTGAAAGGAGGGTATAAGTGTATAACTGCTTATTCAACCCAACTTCTCGAGTCGATTCTTTTTTCTTATCTTCATAAAAATATTTCTTTTAAAATGATGTTTGATAATTGAAAGCCTTGTAAGCCTTTAATATATTTTATTGAGTTTATTTTCACATAGCTATTTGGTAAAAAGGTAAAATAAACTTAGGATATTTTGTCCTTAATAATGTAAGAAGTTATTTATTAACTACCAAGGTGCTTTGTTTGTTAGTGGAATTCAGAGTCACCCCAATGACTAATTGATGCTGATGAAGGGGTTTGGTCATTTTGGCCATGTTTGATCCACTATAATCTAATGAATGGCTGATACGTCTTTTACATTTAGCATAAGAGCAAAAAAGCAAGCAATCAGTTTTAAAGGAATTACCCTTGAAGGTGACTTCCCTTTAGTCAGCTAATTTGGCTACAACTTTTTTGGTGTGACATGGCTGATTATCCTACTTGTCTAGATTCTTCTTTTTTTTCTAACTTGTTATGCTAATCACTCAAAAAAAAAAAAAAAAAAAAAGGCGCATATCGGGTTTGAACCTTATTCATATTACTACATTAAGTAGTGTTATTCATGCTTATTGCTCCATTTAGTAGGGGTGTAAATCAGTGTAATATGATGCAGGTTTTGGTGGAATCTTAGTCACTTTGCTTCTGATAATTGCATGCACTTTGTTCTACTAATTGTGGAAAAGTGCATTAAGAAATTTGGAGAATGACAAGTTTTTAGAACACTAACTTAGCTTGTAGGGAAACAGAGAAATTGGACACTTGTATGCTCAATCAATTTTCTGAAGCTGAAGAAACTGACTTATTCATTCTCATAAGACGCGAAACCCATCTAAGGATTATAAACAGCACGCGGAAAAATTAACCTTCAGATTGACCTAGGCGACTAGATATCATGACTACTCTCAAAAGGAAATCGTAATTCAAATATACATTATACCCTTCAAAAGATTGAGATGTTTTCACATTCTGTTGATGTCTACAGACTAAAATCTGATGAGCTTGAGACCATGTGATGATGTACCACACAAGAACCATAAGAGATAGTTTACCAGTTGTATTACCCTTACTCTAATGTGATCCTATATAGGCTGAGGCTCCTTGGTAGGCACTACTGTACAGATTTTGCCGCCCATGAGGGGAATCGAAAACCATGAATGCTTCACCATTCGTGTTGCTCCAATCGAGTAGCATCTTAGGCATGATGTTGAACGATTTTTGGAGCAATGGAAATGAGCCAGAGGAGTGTTCTAAGAGTGATTTGGGCTTTTCATCAGTTTCTGAAACTGATGGCATAGCATTGTCAGAAAGATTAGCAGTGGTAATATCGTGAATGCTAGGTCTTCGTTTATCCTTCCCACCCGAACTCTGCCTTAGGAAATACTTTTGAGCATGGCTAGCCACTTGAGTTGGGGTCTTTGATATAACAAAGTTCCGTGATATGTTTCTCCAGTCTCCTTTCCCATGCTTCTGAAGTCCAAGCAGAAACCGCCTGCATAACTCATTGTTAATAATTCAACCTTCTCACAATATAAATTCCTAACATAATTCAATCACACATCATAATGTTTAATCATATATAACATAACAATAATCAGAAAACATAATTAAGGACATACTGCATATATCAGGCTTATACAACAACAGAACTTGCTATTTGCTAACCTAATGACAACCCTATGGAACAATCTCATAATCAGCCTCACAATTTTTATAAAGAACACATATCAGTCCTCAGTATATGGTTCGTACATTCGCATACAAACCAGTGCAGACGAAGTAACACGAATATTTCAAGCAGTCTAACCTATTCAGTAATCACTATTCCAGTCTACAGCCTAAGATTGCAACATACAATAAAATTTCACAATCGAATTTCATTGACAATCACAGAAATCAAAACATGAATTAGCTGTTGTTACCTGTGTTCATCCTCAGTCCAAGGCACACCCTTTTTCCTTTCTTGTTCATGAGGCCTAGACATAGACATAGACATAGACATAGCCATAGAAGCCGCAGACCTCTTCCTAAAAGGATCAAATTTGCCATCATCAACCCACTCCAAAGTGAAAGGAGAAGCAAGATAGCCAGGAATCGGAACCAAGCCGGCTTCGATATCGGTTACATCTTCCAACAATTCTTTATACTGTTTCATCACATCCCAAGCAGATTTCCCAGGGATCATATCAGCAATCCTTGAAAATCTATCAGGAGTATTCTCATCAAATATTGCAAGTGCTTTCTCAAATCTCTTGTTCTCTTCCTTTGTCCATATTGTACTCTTGGATTCCCCAGGAAATAGCCAATTATCACAACTTGTATTTGTAAACAAAGAAGCAGGATATATTGCTCCCATTTCTCTCCCACCCAAAACCTTTTTTTTGTTTTTTTTTTTTTTTTTGAATTTGTGATTTATTTTGTTTCTCTCACTAAAAATATTGAATTGAACTTTAATTCTTGGGGTTTAAGAGAGATGAAATGGGTGAATTTAAAGGGGGCGGTTGAGGTGATGATCAAAATAGCAAGAACAGAGGATATAAGAGAGGAAAATGAAGTTTCAGAATGACCCAAATTTTTTGTTGAAAGAAGAATCAGAATAAACTTTGGGTTATAAATCAAATTTGAAGAATCCCTTATACTATAAAGACCTAAACTTTATAAATTTTACTTGAGAATATCAAAGGAAAATAAAATAGAAAATTAAAATTTTAAATTTTTTTTGGAAAAAGCCACCGACTTTGTCCTCCACAGCACTAAAAATTAGAGCTAGTGCAGACCCTACCAAATACTGCTACCTTACAACTTGCACTTCCTGCCCACTGGAGAAGAGGGCGAACAACGAAGAAGAACAACACTCCTAGATTCTGAATTATTATTATTATTTATTTTATACTAGGTAAATTATATTAGGAAGAAAATTATAATTTTGTTATCCTTTTAATGGGTTTTTTTTTTTTTTTTTTTTTTTTTGGAGGTTATGAGTTATTGGAAGTGTAGAAAGAAGCGGGAGAGAAAATGCTTTGACCTTTGCTTTTGGAGGTCGAATTTGAGAATGACAGGAAGGAACAACCGAAGAAGGTGTGATGTGAAGAACAGTAGAGGTTTAATTTAATTGAATTAGCATTAATAAAAACTTCAGGTTTAGCTGACTTACATATATTTATATGAAGTTTGGAGTTTTTATTTATTTATTTATTTATTTTTTTCATGGGCTTGTTCGGCCAAAGTAGTTGTTACGACTGCATATTTAGTCTAATATTAGGGTTTTAAAATTGCTTCACAATACAACAATATTATGTCGAACTTAGGGTTTGGAATTAAATTGAATACAGAGTAATAGTGTTTTGAATTAAACTCTTAAGAAAAACTGAAGCATGTACGATTCTGCAATATTAACGATTCGACACGCGTTTATAAAAAATTTCCTTTGTTTTAATCAGCCAATTGCTATTATCTAAACACTATTTAGGTCGGCCAAGTAATCGGGGCCTTACAAAGAATTTTAATTAGAATTCTAATCATAAATTATAGCAACAAATTAATTATTTGCGGAAAGGTAATATAAAGTATCTCTTTTCTATTATCGTACATTAATGAATGGTATGTTATCTCTAATTAGGGACAGATGGAGTAAAACAGAAAACCGAGTGTTTAAATTGTGAGAACAAAAGACCAAATGGTGATTGGGTAGTATTAAAGGAAGCTGACATGGTACGAAGAAAAAAGAAAAGGGTGTCGACTGTATGGTGGCTCATTAACTCATCATCATTGGAGGCTTTACTTCCGGTAGGTCTTTACCAAAAGACAAAGTCCTCCACTCTTACTCTTTATAAATCCAAACTAAGTTAAAAACTATTCTTATGAATATTTAATATATACTCAATTTTGTACTATTAATGTATGATCATTACATAACTTATCTTATATTTCTACAAATTACATTCTTTATATCTTAAGATTTGATTAATTACCTAGCTAGATGGTAAATGCTTCCAGAAAAAATGTATGGAGTTCATTCATCTCAAAATCTTTAAGATAAAAATGCATGGATATTGCTAATTCCATTTTATGTTTAGTCGTTAGTACTAAATTTAGTGTGGTTATGCAATTTGCTACCTAATTAATTAATTCAATAAAGTCAAAATTGTGCTAATGTCACTTATTGTGAGAGATATGAATTATCGGAAAATATCACTTATTAATTCATAATTTTCCGTTTGCAGTATGTGGGGAAAATTATCAAGTGTTATCTCTAATTTCCGTTTACACCAAATAAGAGGTGTGTTTTGTGAAGTGTTGGTACTCCGTTATTAATTAGTAGTTAGTCTCGTACTCTTGTGACACCTGTTCTTCTTGCCAGCCATTCTCTATCCCAGATTTGAGAATTCAACTGTGAACTGTTCCTTGCAATTCATCCGAGTAATTAAAATTTTTAATTAAGTATGAATGTATGATTACCCTTTTTTACGGAATTAAAAATGAACAAAACTTTTATACTTTATTCTAAAATTAGATTGGTCCCTCTAATAATGATTCCCAACCTAGTACTACAACACTGTTTATGCACATGCATGCAGCTAATAGAAGAGAACTCAAAATACAAACAAGAATATTGTAAACTGCTGTTGTATTAGTGTTTTTTTTTTTTTTTTTTTTTTTTAATATTTTCTAAAGTAATTGATGTGTTTCTGATTCTTGATTTCTCTAAAGTAGTACGGATAGAGAATTTTTCTTGGTATATTCTTTGCTACAGCTATTTGATCTAATTACTTAGGGCTTCTTCACATTATACGAAGTATATTTTATGAGAGAAAGAGAAGAAAATTAGGAGCTGAGCTGTAGTATAAATTTGATCATATTTATTCACAAATAAATGAGAGAAGATATTATCATAGGTTAGACTTTAACTATGTCAACTATGGGTGTGGCCGTGTGGGCCGCACCCACAAATCAAAAGAAAGAGTCCATTTTATAAGTCCAAAGGAGGTTCTATTTTCATCCCCAAACCATATGGCAATAATAGGAGGTTTGGCCCGTTAGCCTTATAAAGTCTTTGACTGACTCTCTCTTCTTCAACCAATGTCGGACAATTACATGTGGTGATATTTGGAAGGTCTATTCTTCAACAGATTACTATCAAGAACGTCAATATTATATTTAGCTTTATATACGTAGAGGCATAATTCATTTTAAAATTTAGGGTCTGTTTACATTTATTGAACTGAGCTGAACTTTTTATGAGTTAGGGAAATTAGGAGCTGAACTGAACTAAACTAAATTGAACTGACTTGATTGGAGCTGAATTGAACTGATTGGAGCTGATTTTAAGTAAATGCGAACAGACCCTTACTATCATTACAGTTAATTATTACTAAAAAGTAAAAACTGTATTTGTAGCGTATATCTTATAATTACTCCCTTAATTAGGCTGTTTCTGCAGTGACAAACCTAGCTGACAACCTAGATTGGTGATCAATTGTTAGTGGTCGAGTTCAATTAAACTATATTGACTGCTTCTAATGAATATTTAATGTAGTGCTTATCTACAATTAACTATTTAAGCACTCCTATCTGGTAGGAATCTCTAAACTCCAAGCACGGTGACCCAAGCACCATTATAAAGTTAGTCTTAAAGCATCTCCCAATGCATTAAAATAAAGCCATGTCAGCCGCACTCTAAAACGAACTTATCATTTTTTCTATAGAAAAGATAGTAAAGTACTTCGTATATAATGAGCTTGTATAGGTATATGGGTATATCTATGGAGGCTGCTAACGTACGGAAATTATGATATAATTGAATTATGGAGGTGGATAAATCTTGAACGGAATTTGTAGAACCGTAGAAGAGTCTGATTACATATAAACTCAAACAAAGTTCTACTCTAGAGTCGGTTGTTTGATGGTAGATTTATTTGAAGTGTGGTGGTTTTGGAGGTAGGAGTAGATGGAAATAAAAGATTGCCCTAGCTTGGCTTTAACAAGTAGTGGCCTTTAATTTTGCTTAATGAATGGCTTTTAGGTGCGATCACAAATTAAAATATACACCATTAGAATGGTTACCTTACATTGAAAGAAGAGTATGTAAATAATAATCTTATTGAATTAGATAGCTAGTACAGTCTCTTATGTTATTGATGGAGCATTACCTCCTCCATCAAGAACCCGGGACTAGTAAATGATAACACTTCTCCCATTTTTTTTGGGCGGGTATCTAGTTCGAATTGAACCAATGTCGGTGAAAAACATTTTTTAAAAGAGGAAAGGGCATTTGAGACACTTGGAACCCAATTGAAAAGTTCAATCCCTTATTACAAGTGCCCTCTGCCATGTAACTTTGAGCAGCCAACTTTTTGAATGACGCTCTTTGAATTGCTCCACTTAAACTAGATGGTGCAAAGGAAGACTAAATTCTATTGTGGGTGGAAGTTCATTGGAAAAATTCATACTATATCGATATTAAAAAAAGTTGGTGGATTGTGAGAAATGATGCATGTGTAGCCTCGCACCAAGACACTGCTGATATGCAATGCTCAGCACCCAACATTTTATACTATGTCTTAAAGTTCAAGACACTATATGCCTGTATTTAGTAATTACTTAGTATTCTCATATTTGAGTGCCTAAGCCATTTTAGGAATTAATTATATATGCTCATGGTATGAAGGTAGTAACTAGTAACCTTCTTTAGTAGGCTAAGCTAGAAGGATCACCGTACCCTCGACTGCAATAAGGGGCAGGCGTGTTGTATCGTATTTGCTTAGCCCTATGGACTATTATAGGGCATTAGGGCTACATGCTCCTACCACAATGGTGTTCATGGCCTGTGTCAGAATTGGACTGTCCTAGAGCCTGTGGCATGAGCATGTACGTATAGTCGTATATGGTCCATGGACCAACGTGATACAATCTTGTGTCATATGGCTAATCAACATTATAACATATTCCACAGTATATACTCTGCATTTCTTTATATGAATACTTAATCATCTACTCTCTCCATTCTAATAATGTGTCTTGTACACTAGAATTTTAAGTAGCATGTACTAGTAGAAAATTTTCGTTAAATGATCAAATAATATTTATGGAGTTGATGGTACGTATATGGTATATAGTCAGTGGCGGACCTACCCTTGGTCCAGGTAGGTCACGTGACCTAGCAAAATTTATAAAAAAAAAAAAAAAAAAAAAAAAAAAAAAAAAATTAAAAAAAAAAAATTAAAAAAACAAAAAACACGGACAGTCAGTACTGGAAGGGGAAAAGAAACAAAACAGAGACCATATTCAAACACGCACTCTCATCCTCTCAAATCTCAATCTCTCTCTTCACTCTTCGCCGCCGCATCGCCAGTCGCCGGAGTCGCCGCCGCACCGCCTGTCCGCCTCGCCGGCTGCTCCATCCGCATACACACACTCGCGTTCTTCGACTCTTCTTGCTGCCAAGTAAGTTTGTTTTTAAGTTTTTAAATTTGTAAATTATACCCAAATTGTTGAATTCTTGGGTTGAGTACTTGAATTTGTGATAAATTGAGTTGATTATGTGATTTAATCTAGTTAATTAGTGTGTGTTCTATTGTTTTTTGAAATTGTTGATAATTTATCAATTTAGGGAGTTAGGGTTTCTGATTTTTTAGAAATTGAATTGCTGCTTTTTTTTTTTTTTTTTTTTTTTAGGAATTGAAATTGTTTCCTGTAAATTGATAATTTGATATTATAAATTGTTTCCGGGTTGAAGTTTTTCTTAGTGTCATTGATCTTCAACTACAAGAATTGGAAAATAGATTCCCGGAGGTAAGTAAGGAACTACTTATATGTATGTCTTACTTTAATCCCACTAATCGTTTTGCTTCATTTGACAAAAGTAAATTGATTCAACTTGCCAAATTCTATCCTAATGAATTTCCAAGTAATGAATTGAAATTTTTTGGTTATTTTCTTGATAATTTCATCGTTGCTATGAGAAATGATGAGAGGTTTTGGAATTTGAAGAGTCTTAGTGAGCTTTCCGTGAAACTTGTTGAGACGGGAAAGCATGAAACCCAAGAACGAGTGTACTTGCTTTTGAAGTTGGTTCTAACTCTACCCGTTGCAACGGCAAGTGTAGAAAGGGTATTTTCAGGAATGACGCAAGTGAAAGATAAATTGCGTAATAGCATGGGAGATCAAATGTTGAATGATTGCTTGGTTACTTATATAGAGCGAGATATGTTTTTGAATGTTCACATGAATGATATTATAGATTGATATCAAAACATGAAAACTCGTAGAGAGCAATTGTAATTTCCTTTATTTGGTTGTAATATGGATATTTATTACTTTTGGAATGTATTTGTTTTTTAAATATTAGTTTTTTTTTTTAATATTCTTGCATTAATTATTGATTAGTAGTCGGTGGTGACCTAGCACCCGAAAAATCCTGGATCCGCCACTGTATATAGTATTCATACAAGCATACTCTTGAGATATATCCCGTAACAAGTTTTTCATTATCTGACGGGAAAAAAATTAATTATGGGAGAGATTTGTTCAACAACTAATCCATTGCTCCAAGCTATTATTCATTACAAACTTCATGCCTACAGAAAATTTAAGCAAACAAAAACAGAAACAAAAGGGGATATATGGGGGTGTAACATTGTTTTTATCATCAAACATTGCAGAAATTTACATAAATAAGAAGAAAATCTTGAAGAAAGAAAAAAAAAACACGATAATTTTTTTCATGCCTTAATTCATTCTTCTCTTAATTCATTCTTCTTTCAATTTTCTTCAACTGATGCATTCATCTGAAGCTTCTTGACAATCTGAACTTCAGATTTCAAACGTCTTACTTCCTTGGTTTTTTTTTGTTCTTTACCGTCCGTACAACTCCAAAAGTTCTATGTTGCAAAATGCAAACCCATTTTTTAATGAATCTCAAAAGAATCTTCTCGATCTTCAATGAGTATATTCCAATGGAATCTATCAAGAAGCACCAATAAAAAAAACTTATTGAGAAGTTAGCATTTAGGTAGGTCTTTTGGAGGTGGCACAATTGACTCGTTTGGCCCGTCGCCATTCTCTATTAAAAATGCCATCTTTAGTCCCCATGAAGTGTGTACTTCTAGATGACAATGCATAAACCAAACACCTGCATTCACCATTTAATAATGTTAAACCCGTTAACTAATAACTCAAAATTCTTTTTCACTCCTGAAATGATAGGTTTATCTCGATATTTAAATAATGTGAAAATTTCAAATAAAATCTAGCAATTCTTTGTATAAATATTCTAAGGTGACTTATTTCTACACATGTTACATAATTTTAAACGTATGATTAATTGGATATTTGTCATGTTACAATACCTGGATTATCAGCTCGGAATCTTATAGCAGTCCATCCACCCGTAGGCACATCTATAGTGTTCCTCTCAACGGGATCAACGAGATTAAAGCTCTCGGGATCCTTAGTATCATCGTAATTACCTATCCCCATACCAACAACGAAGAAATTAAACCCGTGCAAATGGAGAGGATGGCTTTCAGGTGCTATGAGAGAAGTGTCTTGGAGTACAACTTGGACCGTGGCATTAAACGGTAACCTATAAACCTTAGTACCATTCATGGTAGCCAAAGAGCCAGTAAAATTTGAAGTAGTATAGTTAAAACTAGTAAGAGGCCTCCCTGGAAAATCATCAGTAAATACTCCCTCTATTTTGTAATAATGAGCTTGGAGCAATGAAATAGTTGGCATAACAAACGTGACATTGTTAAAACTAGCTACGAGTTTACTACCATTTAAACATGTTTGACACGGGTTAACTCCTACACTCGTGGTAAACAATAAGGAATGATCAATGTCTAAGGGGACTTTTGCGGGGTAGTCTTTTGAATTTAAACTTCTAAGGGCACGGGTGAAATTTAATTGAGCCTGTGTCGCGTTTAAAGGTGGCATTGTAGTTAGGACAAGGCGCGAGTTAGCTAACCCACCCTTGTAACGCAAAAGGCCATAGGTGGTTGTGTTATCAACAGCAACAGGCGCGTCCATAAAGGAGGACATGCCAATCAAATATTTGCCGGTAGGAGATTGATCGGCCTTAAGAAGAGCATTTGTGGTTTGTCCCGGGGCAATGTAGATAGTGTCTGTTGTAAAAGGTTTTGTGTAGCTTGCATCAACTTCTACCACGGTAAATTTGTGACCGGCAATTCTGAAAAAAAGTTCGTCATTGATTGCAGCATTGATGATACGTAATAGGTATGTTTTGCTATGCTCAACATGTAGGGTGTAAGTACCTGCACAATAGTTATGGAATTGAATTTTTGATTGTAAATGAAATGTTCCTAGGAAATTTTTTTTATTTAGGCAAATTTGGTAGTATATATCAAGTACGAGTTTAAGTACCCTGAGTAGAGATTGAACAATTTCGAACCGGTCCGGTATGGCCATTTATGATATGTGAATCTGATACATTTGGTGGCATACCAGATTGTGTAGCTTGATTAATCACTGCCTCTGTATCTGCTTTCCACCATTCCCCTGCAATTCATGGTAGAAGCAGCATATTAAAGCTTAATACAATCATAATAAGCAAAATAATTTATCGACCACAAGTCCACAACTAGCATGTATGTTCTTTATTAGGTGGGAAGAAATAAGGGGATCCCAATCCGCCATTAAAATTAGGTTTACATTAAAATTAACCGATATGTTAGTTTATCCCAGCCATAAAATTAGGTTGATGAGAATTGAACCCGCGAACCTCATGATTGAGAGTGGATTGATCCATTAATTGTTCTACTATACAAGTTGAATTACTTCAAATTGCATACTTTTTGATGGAACATATAACATGACAATTGTTGTTGGGCCGGTTTAGTAGGTCCAATGTCGTCTTCCAATTATATTCCAGAGAATATTAAAGAAAATGTCAAGGAATACTGATTGCATGGGAGTGTGGGACTTATATGACATTGACATTATTTAGTACTACTTCGTGCAAATTAAAAATCTACTTAATTTATGTAATGACATTGAAAGTTAAGTAAAATATGAATATATTGTCAATAATAAGGTATTAAAGCCTCACCTAACACAATAACTTTCTCTTTGACAGGATGTGGGAAAGGGTATGGGGTGCCTTTCTTAGGCAATATAACAATGGCTCCATGTAGGGTTGCTCTTAGCCAAGATATATGTGCGTGCCAGAACAATGTTCCTCTTTGACCTATAATGGTGAAGTTGTAAAGATAGCTTTGTTCCGGCTGGATAGGGCATTGTGCTACATATGCTGGACCATCGGACCACCCAGTTCTAAGTTGTCGTATACCATGCCTATAATATACAGATAATTATACCATCGTAGATAATGTGTTAGTCCTGAATTCATCTAATAATTTTAAGCCATTATGTACATTAGAGACATGGTAAGGATCAATTGATTAAATAATGAACGTGTTTTAAGGGTTTAGAGTCTTACCAATGTATAGTAACGTTGTAATTGATGTTATTGATGACTTTGACAAGAACGTTGTCGCCCTCCCTTGCATGGAGTGTTGGCCCAGGAAATTTTCCATTTACTGTAGCAATAGCCTTGGTGGAACAAAGTTTTGTGTAGTTCTTCATGACTACCTATTTGTGCCAGCATATAGGAATTGGAGATTAGGAGCTGAGGTTAATTTCGCCCATCATTAGAATAATACATAGCATGTCAATCATAGTTTTTACAAACAATATTGTAGGAATTTGTATATTTCTTTGAAAGACTTGTAGGAATTTGTATATCGTATTATCGTTACCTTAACTTACCTTACCCAGGCCAAAACCATTTATAACACGCCAATTTATCCTTAACAAAATCCACAATAACAATTGTCCAACTTAAATTAATTTCCTCTAGTACAAATGAGCTAGAGACCTTGTGATCATACATAGTTGAAACACACTGCTTCACAAGCTCACATCATTGGAAATTTTCATTTATTTTTTGAAATTTTTGATTAAATCCCTAAGTAGCCTCTTTTTTTTTCCAACTACATGGGAGTAACTCTTATTGCATGGAAAGGATTCATCAAAAAGTCTTGACTTTCATAGTAAGTGAAGCATAACACTAGCACGTAATTATCATTGTATTTAAGTATGTCACGTACCTTGAAGTTGTAATGCCTAACCGTGGCCTCTGCTAATGCAGGAAACATTAGTAGAATAACTACAGCATGAATCCAACGTTTCATACTTCCCTTCCTCGATTTCGATACTTCCTGATTCATTCTCCTTAGCTTGTTTGATATTTTGTAAATTTTGTTTTTCTTAAATGGAGGATTTGAAATGTATTATTATGTACTAATATATATTTGGTAGATTTAATGTTCTTCCTCTATCTAGAACTTAATAAGTATGCAATGGTCTGAGTCCACGGCAGCGTAGATCACTACAAATGAGATGCAGTGTCATTTTACTTGAGTAGGTAAGTGAATTGCCATCCATGGTGTATGTGTGTGTATAGTTCTTAGACTTGTATAGGTTTCCGCCATTGAGGTTTCTT
The DNA here is from genome assembly GCA_024500155.1 of Chenopodium formosanum. NCBI lineage: Eukaryota > Viridiplantae > Streptophyta > Magnoliopsida > Caryophyllales > Amaranthaceae > Chenopodium > Chenopodium formosanum. The sequence continues at coordinate 3,777,930 of CM044861.1, read as the reverse complement.
ACATGTTACATAAAGTTGGTACTATTTATCGTATTACTTTGATTTTTATAGCATCTATCTATCTCGTTGCCATTTCTACTACTAGAAGTATATGGATACTTGACAATAGTCAATAATCTTTCCAACAGTCGAGCTGCAAAAACTAATGTGGGACGGAGGGAGTAACTGTTTTATTATGCACCTTATTTCCACTTATTCGTGGAACCCATTTTTAAGTTATGATAAGTTTATGAAAAATAAGGGCTTTCAAATCAAATTTACGACTAAAATTTCTAAGTTCTGATGTGCTTTTATCTAATTTGTTCAGTTGTTCTATCTCTTTGTAACAAAAGATAGTAAAGATCATTTGCTATTGAGTAGTTTACAGAACTTATTACTTTGCAACATTTAATTTTGTTTGAGCATATGTCAAAAAAAAAAAAGGAAATTATTGGTACATATGCTACAAATTCTTCAGCACAGCTTGTTGTTACTTAATATACACACAAATATCATAGTCTTAATTATTTTTCACATTTGAAAGTTCTCTGTTCGTTGAGTACTTTATCATATTGCAAATAAAGAGCACGCATTAAACATTGTAAAAATGGAAATTAAGTGGTTGAATTGCAGTAAAATCTAGCAAGAACCAATGAACTTGAAATAAAAATAAGTGGAACAATTAGAAGAATTGCCCTATTTGTTGGACTGTTTGTTTCATGATGTATTAATTCATCATTTTGAAGGCTACATGAAAGCGTTAATTAAACATTAAGATGGGCTAATTAACAGCTTAACTTTTGATTGATATCTCAAAGCTTCTTAGGTGCTTAATCTCTAGTGGATTGACCCCTCTTAATCACTAGTCATATCACTAATTTACATTTAGTTGTGCAGTTATTTTCAAGAGAAAGACAGAGATAGTTTCACATGAAAATTAATTTCTAGTAGGAATTTTCGATGGTGTTCGTTTCGATTTTGCATGATTTTCTCTGAGGTTAACAGCTTATCTTCCTCATGAATCAGTTTTCAATTTCTGTATGATCTTATATTGATTATCAAGTACTTTCTAGGACGAAAACAAGCCAAGTAGCTTAATTTGTTGAACAAGCAAGTGGAAGGGGAGCAAAGTTTAAGCAACATTATGGCTTTGCATATTTATGCACCTCTCATATTGTTATGCATCATCATATCTTTGTTAGCTTTTCAATTCACTCGAAATTGATCATGTCAGATTGTCATCTATTGTTACTGAAATATGATACTGAACCTAGGTATTGTGCCATATACCTAGAGATTTTATGAAATAAACCATCAGCTAGAAATTTTTCTTAGAGATAAATTTGAATCATAGATTGGATGTAGTGCTCTTGAAACAATCTGCATGCCTGAAGAATTGTATCTGAGAAAATTTTCAAACATTGATTTAGATGGGTCATTGAAAGATGTATAAGTATTAGACACATGAACTCATTTCTTTTTTAAGATATGTATTTTTCATTCGTTTTTCATTATCATGAATATAACAAATGCAACAAGAAAGAAAAGGTGAAATGCAAGAGCCATGTAATTAAAGGGCGTAGACTATAGACAAAAAGGGGATATATGATTAAAACTGGAACATGACTAGCTTATTTAAGCAGCTGCTCCAACAGGAACTGGCTCCTCTAGCCTAGAAGATCCATATAGTGTCTTCTCAAACCGGATGATCTCGTTCGTTGAGCCATAAGCAACTTGAGTTCTGTCATCAAGGTTTTGGACTACTATGTCCAACACAGACTTGGTTCCATCACTGCTGTGACCACCAGCCTTCTCGATCAAGAACCCTAGTGGAGCTACCTCGAAAAGCAGCCTCAATTTTGCTTTGGCTGAAGGTGATGCTACATTTGTGAATATACCTTTCTCCTTCACTATGATCTACACATATAAATAGAGTTACATGTTAGTGTTACTCAAATTTAGGGTTACAATGTGCATCATATTTTTACATGTTAGTGTTACTCAAATTTAAGGTCACACCACAACCATACTATAAGAATGAGAAGAAAAAGGATGTTTCTGAAACCTGGTTAACATCAGGAACCATTCCTCCTGTGTATCTCAAAGTGTATTTCTCTCTCACGTAGTATTGGATCAGCTGAAATACAAAAGAAATTAATAGCATGGGTTAAAATAAACATATTCTAGAATCATATTAAGTAGGTAGTTTATACATGACCCTGAATGAAATAAAAGAGTCAAGATCGATCACCTTGTCGTAGTCAGGATTGTCAGAAGTGGCTCTCAAGTTTCCAGGGCAGAACAATTTTCCTTCATTAATTTCTGTTGTTTCCTTCACATGTTGCCATTTTCCTAATATTGCAAAAACAGGGGATTTCAAAACAGAACAAAACAGGGGTGACATTCTTAGTCACCAAGTCATTGTACTAATTACTAGTAATATGATCAAGTTATGCATGGGACATTCTCAATTGATCTTCAGGTATTCATCACAAGATGCGAACCTTCATCGAGAAGAAGAAATTCATGGGTGCCGGGGTAGTCTTTAAGAGCCAGGACATATGTAGTCCTAGGACCATAAATTCCCATTGCAGCTGCCACTTGATCTCTGCCTGTTACACCAGTTAGCTTGTCACCTGGCCATACTCCAAATATGGTGCCAACTGAGAAATTGGTATCGACGATGCTGGAGCCATCAAGGGGGTCAAATGCTACACTAAATCCACCTATAAAGTTTCAAAGAATCATGAAGAAAAAGTTAGAACCTTATATCTAGATAACAAAATCAAAACAAACACAACGAAATTGGTTGAAGACTAGTAAATAACCATCAACTGGGCCTCCCATATCTTGAAGCTCAGGAATTTCTTCTGAACAAGCATACTTGCAGAAGTGTGAGTAGTTCAAGGCCTGCATTACCACATATCAATTCTATTAGTTTCATGCAGGATATTCTTCAATGATGAGTTCTCAATAATAACGAATACATCTTTATTTCCTTTTCGGGATCCATAGGAGATTAGGAGGCGAGGCACAATAGTTGAAAACATCTCATCTTAACCATTAGGCCTGAATTTCACTAGCAGAAAATATCATGACAAGGCAATGTCTTAAAGATACCAGTCATGCAACCACGAAGGATGACATAGTACTCCGGAATCAGTCTTAACAAGCTCTTTCATGCCTTAACATTACAATAGATTCCGTTTATATTATGTAGGACACAATATAAAGACCGTTTCAGACTGATTTTTGTGACACTTTCAAAAGTTTCTCTTAGATGAAAAGTCATGTCAGAATAAATATTTCGGCTGGTATCACAACTAGTGATTGTAAACGGCGTTTCATACAAGATTTTACCCTTTTTAGTGTGTAGAATCAGAATTTCCTACAAGTTCTCATTTGTATAAGATTCAATATGCAAAACAAAAGCAAGCATGTCATGATTAAGTAACGAGTAATAACCTCGAAAAGAAGCTTGTCAGCAAGCACATCAATAGCAAGCTGTTCATCTCCAAAAGTATTAACACATTGAGTTCCACCACATGAAGCTGTTCTCACTTTAAAGCCAATAGTCCTCAATGCTTCTCCCATGCACATCAGCACTCTAATCAGCCCTTTATCTGTGGTTGCTTTTGCTAGGAACTCCTCCTACATTAATCATTTTATAATTCATTGACAATAAAATTAATCAATTCCGAATTCTTAAAAACAAATTCCAACTGCTGATCATAAGTAATGTTAATTACTTTAAACTTACCAAACTGTCACCAAGTTCACATTTGGTTACAAGGGAAGAATTCTTTGCCTGCTTGTCGACCCTAACTGATGACTTGGTTGTCATCCGCAATGATTCTCCAAAGAGCGAGCTTGATTTTAGACTCTACATATAAATAAAACATGAGTACCTCCAATTTCTACATGATTGGTCTATATACTACGTACATAACAATAATTTAAAGGTGTCAATATAACACAGTAAAAAGATTGTACGTAGTTCATCAAAATCCTAGTACGTCAAATTTCAAGAAAAATAAGTCCTGATAAAGGCTGATCAAGTTATAGATAGGTAACAAAGCCGTTGCCTAAGGTTGTAGCGTAAACTAGATTATTGTTACGACCATAGAAAAAGCAAAAATGTATATGAATGTACAAAATATTGAACATAAACCTTAAGCAATAGCATACCTTAGGGTTAAAAGATGAAGGCAAAAGAGCAGATGAATGCTGAGAAGAGACTCTAGGGAGCAAAATGCTTCTAGAACAACTAGCCATGCTGGTCTCCATGGTTAACTGCTGTGATGTTCAGAGAGATTTGGCAGCAGAAAATTGAGGGAAGGAAAGACAGTAGGATTTGGGAAGTGAAAGAGTGGGATTTTAGATAAGCAGTTAATGGGTTTTTGCCACGTGTCTTTCTTCCAATAAGATAGAATAAAAAGTTCAAGGATTGAGTGAATTACCATCTCTCAAATTTATGTGGTTATATATTATTGCCATTGTTTTAGATAGGTGATTTTGATTTTAATGAAAATGGAAATGTGGACCCTTGTGCTTTTGTTTTTTGATCTTTCTGAACCATATGATTGAGGTCTCATTTTTGTTTTTGCATGATCTTTTCTTAAATAGCATTGGAAATTTGGAATTCACTAGACTTACATAAGTGGTAATCTTACCCTTAAAACTAGGGGTGAGCGTAGCAGGGTACCCTGTAAAAATATCGGTACCCGGAACCGGAACCTGTTGCAACAGGTTCCTAAAAATAGGAACCGGAACCGGAACCTGTTGCAACAGGTTCCTAAGAATTGGGAACCGGAACCGGAACCTGCAGGTTCCGGTTCCTATACAGGGTACCCTGTTTTTCAAAGTAAGCTTAATAGTTACTTGATAATTGTGACAATTCTATATTTTTAAAAATGGATGTTCACAATAAAAGCTTACAACTTTAGTAAACTGCTTCAAATATAACAAACCAACACTAATTGTCTAGAATATTCAATACCATATAGTTTTCGGTTTCATGTATCCTATAGGGAACATGTACTAACAGGGTACCCTACAGGTTCTAGGTCCAAAATTTTATTACCCGGAACCGGAACCTGTTGCAACAGGTTCTTAATTTTATTACCCGGAACCGGAACCTGTTCAACAGGTTCCGGGTTTGGAACCTGCGGTTCCGAACAGGTTCCGGTTCCACATCAGGTTACCCTGAATTTTTGCTCACCCCTACTTAAAACTACAGATAATTTTACTTCTTATAATTACTGTTACTCTTTCTATTTCCTTCTTATTCTTCCTATTTTGTTTTGACATGTTTGTTAATGTACATTTTTCATCATTAAAACCTTTAATTTCATGTTAATTAAACTTATAAAATAAAATGAAAACAAAGTACTCAGTAAGACAAATTAAAACAAACTTCACACAACTTTGTTTTTCATAATATTTATATTCGAAAAAGTAGAAAAAGTTAATTGAAATTGATTAATGATTAGATTTCAAATGTGAAAAACAACATCACCTTTTACACCCGAATGGACATATAGATAGATGCCCCCTAAGATGATTTTTTAATCATTTGATATAATTTGCTCATTTTAAGAGCAAAAAATAATAAATGAGTAGATAATTTCCTTGGACGCACCTTGTACCCAATTGTATAGGAGTATAAATTTTTTAAAAGGGTATGAATAGAATAATACTCCCTCTGTTTTTTTTATATGCATCAGTTTGACCGGCATATTTGCCGAGACACTACTTTGACCATAAATATCTTTAATTGTGTAATAGTAAAAATTATAACAAAATTATATTATGAAACTAGACATTATGACGAATCTAATTATATATAATATAATAATATTTATTCATTTTTTAGAGGTGAAAAAATTAAGTCAACCATGGTATGTGAATAATGCAATTGTCAAAGTGATGCATATAAAAAAAACGGAGGGAGTACCCATCTACATTTTGTATTTGTACCCGTCCTGTGTTATGCAGGCCAGCTGCAAGTCTGCAACCACTACCCGGCCCAATACGGATTAGCTCTAGCTGGGCTTATTAGTTTCGATGTTTTGGGCTTTACGTTGGTTACTTGGGTATGCTCCTGGATTAGCCAGCCTAGTGAAATTTAAAGTCAAACTTTTTTAGCCACGTTGACTAGCTCTAAAACATGCTAATATTACCAATTTAGGTAATAATCTTAATGCACCTCATAAACGGTTAAACCTGTTTATAACTCGTTAGCATGTAGCCAAGTAGCTTTTTTTTTTTTTTTTTTTTTGACGGGAAGAAGCATTTTTATTATTATTTTTTTTTTTTTGGTCGTCGGTGTCCAATTATTGTTGACAGACATGGCAGTGCTCCACCACTCCGTATTAATTTCTTGGCAATCTTCAGCCAACGGCTCTACTCGAATTCTAGTGGTTCACAAATTTATTTAAGTTTTTAATTATTTATTGACATAGGGTCAAAGCAATTAAATAGCATCAGTAAACAAAATCAAGGAAGATGTGTAGATGTCAAAAACTTTTTACTTCGCCTTTTGTATTTGATAATTAATATGCTCTTTCCTTCCCAAATATCAAAATTTGTAAATTTTAGTTGTAAATTGATATACAAATATGGACATTATCAAATTGCTAGACTTATTTATTTTTTTTCAACATATTTGTTCCATTTTTTGGTTTTACCATAGGTCTTATTCGCTTTTACAATTTTTAGTTACGAAGTATAATATTGGTCAAAGCAACACACTAGTAAACATTACAAATCAAATAGTGTATGTACAAGTTAAAAAACAAGAAGTATCAAAAAAGAGAAAAAATCACCTTATCATAGTGAAAAAAAATGACTAATAGATCAAGTCATGCCCTTGTAAATCATATCAATATAGATGTAATTAATTTGGACCGAACAAAGTAGCATTCTAACCATATAGTTGTTTATTATAACAAATTCAGATGTTGTACTCAATTTTAGGGTCTGTTTTGATTGACTGAACTAAACTGAATATTTTCTGAGAGAAGGAAATTAAGGTAAAAACTGAATTGAACTGAACTAAACTTATTAGAGCTGAACTTAAAAAACTGAAAATAATTTGAAGAGTACATACCCTTAGTTTAAAGTAAATTTGAATTTAATTAATTTGAATTGGATTGATATTTGATGAAATTAAAAAATTTCACCATTGTAAGTTAAAATAATCATCAAATACAAAAGTAAGAAAATGAAGATAAATTATCCTTTCCAAAATATTGTGAGCGAATGAGTAATGATGAGTTTGTAAAGTTGTCTTGTAAAATTTAACCAGCATGACATTGCCACGTGAATCAGATACAAAAAATCGATCATTTTTGTTTATGAATGTAGCTAAACTTAATAATTACTCAATACGACATGATAAAGGGTTATTAAAGATAAAACAAAACATATAAGAAACTTGATCAATTAATGATTAACACCATAATACACAATTACAACCCACAAAGGAGCAAAAACTCCCATGTCAATTTTATCCCACGGCATGGAAATCATCCATGACTCAAATTTTTCAGTTTTTTACCCTCCCAAATCAGTACAAAAAATGAAAGGGCTCAAAAAAGGACACTAATAAGAACGAACTCATGATCTTAATTAAGCAGTAAGCTCCTCCTCCTTGTGAGTCTCAATGGTAACATCACTAACAGGGTAAGCAGCACAAGTAAGAACCCATCCAGCAGCTATCTGGTCATCATCTAAGAATGATTGATCAGACTGGTCGAGAGTACCAGACTGAAGCTTACCGGCGCATGAAGAGCACGAGCCAGCCCTACATGAGTAAGGCAAATCAATCCCTACCTCTTCAGCAGCATCCAACACGTACACGTCATCCGGGCACTCAAACTCCTGGGTACCTTCAGGTGTAATCAAGGTCACCTTGTAGGTAGCCATTGCGGTCATCCTTCCACCTCGGGTCCCGGCTTTGAGTCCGAAGAATGAGCGGCCGGTGTTGTTGGGTAGCGCCGCCATCATTGGTGGTGCTTGGGGTTTTGGGACCAGGGTTGCGGTGGCGGCCATGCCCATCATTGTTGTGCTAGCTGCTGCCATTTTGGGTTAGTTTTTTTTTTTTGGGAGTGAATAAGTTGGGATTGTGTATGTTAAGAAAGAAATGGTGGGAGGGTAAAGGTGGTGATTTAAAGGGGGAGGAGATTGGTGTTATCTTATCTGACACGTGGCGTATTTTTATGGGGTATGTATGTTATCTTGATTTGCTTATCTAATCTATTGAGACGTTGTGGTTATTTTAGCCGTTGGTTGGACTTGGGGTTGTGTAGTGTGCTTGCCACACGTTCATTATGGGCATCTTAGCCGTAAGTATGTACTTGTATATCACTAGTTCACTACATAATGACAATAAATTGCCACTAAAGATGATGTATTTAAATTAGTGGTTCATAGTAAGCTTGGTTAGAGTCACTTTCAAATGGTGAAATTTCGAGTTTTATGATATCTGAATATAATTTAATATATGGGGTGTAAATAATATTCTATGAAATTAATCATCATATAAGGTTATATATCTTCCATTGATTTACTATAATTTGAGGGTTTTCCTTTCCTAATGAACTTAATTACCCCTTAGGACATGCTTAGATTGAGGGCAATATATTAAGGGGGTAATAAAAGTAATTAGAGGTGTTGTTGTAGAAGGTATGGTGTTTACAAATGACATAATGTAGTTGTTGCATGAGGAAAAGAGATACGAGGAATTATTACCCTCATAATGAATGTAATAATTACACCCTCCCCTTAGTTACTACTCGTAGTTTTGAGTAAGGAGGGTGGGTTATTATTATCCCCTAGTTACTAGTTTGGAAGGTTTTGCGGCGGGATTGTGTTTTTTTAGAAGTTTAGGGTTTGAGTGAGGAGGTTTTCGAGTGGGGGTTTTGGTGGTTGGGGGTAGGGGGAGTGGCAAGTTGGCAATGCCAGAGTCAGCGCAGGGGAGAGGGATTCTGGGTGCTGGTGTGGGGATTTTGGACGCCGAGGAGGTAGGGGGTTCTTGGAAGGTTGTGGCTGGTGGATTAAGTCAATGTGAAGATGTTAATAGAGATTGAAAAATGGAGGAAAACTTAATGAAGGAAAAGAGAGGTAATTGAATCGAATTTAATTAGATGGAAAACGTAACTGTAGGCCCTACAAACGGCAAAATTAGACGAAAATCGTTAGTAGTGCAAGACAAAGTTTTTACATTTTATAGATAGTTATTTACAAATTAAAAAAATTCGAATAGTTATTCACAAATCAGGCCACATCTACGATAGTTCCTGGCAAAATTTTCAAACGGTAAAAGGGCTACAAATAATGATACATAACATAACTTGATCCAAGTAAACTAAATAGGCTAATACAGCCCACTACAATTTCATGCGACCCACTCACCCACAAGGCCACAAGCTTCTTAAACCGACCCACTCAAAAGTCAAAACCTGTTGAATCAAAAAATCAACCCTCCAAAAAAAAATTACGAAATCTTCCACAAAATTCAATTCAATTCAATTGCCCAAAAAATGTCGACAAATTTCTCAACCGTCACTCATCAACAACTAACAGAGTAAGCTCCTCCAATGGCTTCTTCTCCTTCCCACCCCTACCTTCTTCTGCATATAATTAACCCTTGATTTTCTCTGCAATTTTTCACAGGTTATGTCAACCAATTCAAGAACTACTTTCAGCAACTCCTTACAATCCTCCAGAATCCCACGATGTTTCCATCAAATCTCTCCTTCAATCCCTTCTTCCTTCCAAAACCCCCAATTCCACCAACATTCTCCCTCAAATTAGGGATTTCTGTCTCCTCAATGCATCGATATCTTCTTTTTACCAATCAACTTCACCTCTTCTAAACTGGATTCCTGATCGTCTCATTGTTGCGTCGCATTTGGCTATGAAAGCTCTTTCGGAAGCTGTTTATGGCGATTCTCACCCGTATTTGAGATCCGATACGAGATTGGTTATTGATTTGATGCCGGAGGTTATCCCTTTGATTAAGGAAACGATTAAGGAGAGTTCCATTGCTGGTGATGAAATTTCTGCGGCGTCTTCTAGGGTTCCTACTGCTTACGCCATTGTTGCTGCTTATCAGCTTAGTTGGCTTGTCTCACAGGTTTATTTAGGGTTTTTTTTAAAAAAAAAAAAAAAGTTTATGATTATTCAATTTAGGGGTTTATGAATTTTTTGAAAAATATTTGATTGATGTTATTTTGGTGTTTTCAGGTTGAGTATCGAGAATTAAGGAAGTTATGTGGTTTGATTATTCCATGTGGGCTTACAGCTCTTGATCACTGGTCTTCTGAAGTGAAAGTATGGTTCTTAATAATATTTCACATTGGATTGTTTGTTTATTTGGTTGGTTGATTGTATTTGTTTCAATACATGGTGAAATTTTGAATATATTTGGTATGATTGTGTATGTTTCAGCCTATTACACTGCATTTGGGAAATTTTTTCGCTTCGAGTCATGAAATTGGTTGTAGAACTAGTAAGTAGTAACAATTTCTTATGGTTGTTGATATTGTGTGAACTGTTTGAAAATATGTTAATTGAAGGTGAACGTAACATACTCTTAGCACCCTGATGAAATTTATGTTTTCTTAAATCTAGGATAAGAATTGCAGGAGGAAGAAATTTTTATTGTTCAATACATATGTTGACATGGAATTTCTTTTGAAAAACACAGTTGGATGAAATTTGTGTGTGTGTGTGTGTGGGTGAGTGTGTTTGGGGGGGGGGGGGGGGGGAAGCCGAGGAGGGTATGGTTTGTGTGCTAGGAAAAGGAATAGGAGCAATAGTGAAGCAAAGCCGTATAAACTATAAAGGCGAGCAGCCTAGAGGCATACCACCTATATGTGTGTAAGTGTAACATAGTAAATCTGTGTGATTTCTTCTTGTAAATAGAAATATGGCCACAATGTAGACCTGCTAAGTTTTTCTTGCTCAGCCTGCATTTATCCATTTATTTACTTTTTTATTCTTTTGTTTGAGCTTTATTTGTTTCGGTTGAATCTAGGGTCAAGGAATGATAAGCTTCATACATGTAGCAAAAAATGTTGATCCTGCTGATCTTGGTGGATATGGAGATGTGATCCTGGATGCATGCTGTCACAATATTGTTTCTGATGATAAGATATGGCATCTTGCTGTTGAGATGTCAGTACGTTTTGTGTCCCATTTGCAGAAGAATAACCCTCGTAGCCCTTGGTATGTATTCCTTTTGTCTGCAACTTATAGGATTTTGTATGTTTTTTTTTTAAAAAAATATTAATGAAGCATGAAGAAACATTTGGTTGATACTATTGATGGCTATCAAATCTGCAGTGTTATTTTATTTGGGAGTATGTTCTTTTAGATTAACACTTTGTTTGGATTGAGAGAATTGGAGGAAGGAAGAGAAGAGAAAAGAAGGGATTCCTCTCTTGTTTGGATACCATATGGTAGAAGAGAAGGGAAAAAGAAATGGAAGGATTCATTTCCCCCCTCCTTTAATAAACCAACTCCTTTCAATGTTGGAAAGATTTGGAGGGAAAATGTAACCTTATCTTCTCCCTCCCCTTCCTTTCCTTCCTCTTCCTTCTTCTTCCCTCCCGGCCTCCCCTTTCCTTCTCCTTCCCTCTCCTTTCTTTCCTCCCCCTTCCTTCTTCTTCTTCCTCCCTCCCTTCCCTTTTCTTTACACTTTGCTATCCAAACAAACTGTAAATGCTATCCAAATATCTGCTCAATTTGACATTTTTTTTTCTTTTTGTTTTGGCGTTTGTTGTATGAATATGATTTTCTTTGAAAAATTTTGTAGCATTAATTTTGAAAAGGCTGTGCCTAGAGTTCTGTAACTCAACTCCTGTCTCTGATTTCATAGTCAGTTGCTTGCTCACTTTCTCATGTGAAGTTTCATAAGCTTGAAAGTCCAAATGAGCTGGTCCTTTTGTGTTAAGGTGAATTATAAAGAATTTGACCTTTGGATGGTATATAGCTATTATTAGTTTCTGTCTGGTTTTTCCTTGAGTTTGCTGTCAAGTGTGAGTGTAATTTGGAATATTTAGTTATCATTGTTAATGACTGACTTTTACTGCCTTTCCTGTTTCAAGTTGGATTTTTGAGATATATTTGTGTATGCTTTTATTTAGCACCATGAGCTCATGGGACTTGTATAAATAAGAGTTATATCACTTATATAGATGAAATAAAGTTTTCAGTATATGTAAATGTTTGATAATGTAGCCTATTTATTCATACTTATGGTCATTTTACGCAGGTTTGAGAGGCTTTTAAATGAGATGCTAGGTCATTTAGAGCGCCAACCTAGGGACAAGAAGCGCCGTATTGCATGGCTGGAACTTGTTGAACCACTCTTCTGCTGTGTTGGTCTTGTTCTGCTAGCTCACTTCAGACGTTTGTTTCCCCTTTTCTTCCAATGGGTGCATGCTGATGACGATGAAACTGTTCTGTTGGTAACCTCTAATTTATTGCACTTTAGTCTAAACATCAATTTTTATGGTATGTAAATGGAACTTTTAAATGGTCTCAAAATTGTTATAGGCTCTTAAAAACATCTACACAGTTGTGAGATTGACATGGTTAAGGAGAAGTCCACACACTATAAGGTGAGTCAGCATTACTGTCCTGCACTGCATGTGTGCATGCCATATTGGTCTTTTATTATTGGCTAATAGTTTATATGCCAGTGAAATAGTTCTTCTGTATGTATGTCACTGAACATTCAAATATAGTAACAGTATATATCTGGGATTGTATGACATACTGGCCATGATTGTTGTTTTAGCAAGTGGCTACAATGTTGTATTGTTTGATCGATTAATGTGATGGCCGAGAGTCCTGATACCACCTTGAAAACCCTCAATTTCCTTGTGTGTAACTGAGAGCCATCTGGTTTTTATCACTTCAATCTTTTTAGCAGTTGCATGCTCTTAATTGCAGGTTAGTGGATGAACTAGTAATTCTATACAAGGATGCTGCTTTGAAAACTGCCAGAGATGATATAAGATCACATATTTGTCAGATAATGATCTTGCTTCAGCAGTAAGGACAGATACCGATAGTTATTTGTTTATGTTGCCATTATTTTGTTTGAGAGGTGATTTTGATAAATCTTTGTTTTTCTTCTGTAACCCAAAGATCCAAAGGGCTGCAGTTTGAAGCGACTTGGGAGAAGTACAAGGATGATCCAAACTTGGGCACTCTTGTTCAGTCCATTGCAAATGGTTTTCCGGTAAGAATATTTGCTCTTCCTTTGCATTTATGCCTTATCTGATTATAGTGCTCCCAGTTCCAAACTTGTGACAGAAAAGTTGAATCTGTTGCTTTCTTTTGTCTTGGACTAATTCTTCACAGGAAGAGTTGTCTTAAATATAAAAAATCTATTCATGAGTGTTCTTATATGCCAAATTTATGCTATAGTTACTGGATTTTGCTTGAGTTCTTAGTTATTAAATGAACCCCACAAGTATTTGAATGAGATTTCAGAGCAAAAGATGTAAAAAACTTTTGTTGTACTCTGTACAACAATAGGTGGAAAGTTGTTGACAAGCGTGAACAAAATCCGTCACATACAAGGTGTGAACCTTATAGCGGATCAGCGGTCACCATTATCTCTTATCAGCACATTGGTAAATGAGTACAAGACTCATCCCTATGGGTCTTCTGCCTTGCTAAAAGCTTGTTTCCTGCCGTTATTCTGTATCTTCCCATATCAAGCCCCGTCTCTTACTACTATTGTTTTGCTGCTCTGCTTTATGGAGCATTTTGTGGCCTCAATGAGGCAAAACAAATCTGATGTGCTATTCTGGTGCAATGCGGGTTGTCAAAGGAACAGTCTGGTTAACGTAAATGCAGCACAACACTTGAGACTTGATGACTCGAATAGATTTGATATGCATTCCCTTCCACTACCAAGGGCTTAAGCCTTGAAGTATTGATCAGAAAACATCGTAATGCAGCCCAACACTTGAGAGGAGTCGAGGGACATTGATATTGGAAGGCTTTGGATAGGTTGGCACTTGAGTCACCCGGGTTTTGCAATATTAAAGAGGCTGCTGATTATAAATGGAGTAGTAGCCTAGGAGGACATCGTTCTGGAATCAGGATTATGCTATATTTTCGTCTGACTTTAGTATCATCTCCACGTAGGCATGTACTAAATATTCAGCATTTTTTTTCCTTTGGAGATGTGTTTATTCAAAAAAAAAAAAAAAAAAAGTGATATTTTGGAGTCATCAAGTGTCCTATGTAGAGAGTGAGGGATAGTTCAAGTGGTTAGAGCTCCCCTCTCGGTGCCAGGATTACCTGGGATCGATTCTCATCACTCGCCCTTGTGGCTCTCTAAACACCCAAAAAAAAAAAAACAAGGGTGCTCTGTAATTACTCCGTATTGAGCAGAATGTCTTCACTTACAATCACTCAGAGAAAAGGTTCTTAAAACTTATAATTGCTTATAGAGTATTTACCTTTATAATCCTTCCTTGATTATATTAATAGAAATTAATTTTTGCTAAATTTAAATTAATTTAACAATAAACTTATAATCACTCATTTCTCAATTTTAAATGTTCCAAAACCAAACAAAACGGAAGAGGTCATCCGTCTTAGATCATTGTTTAGTTTTCTTTTAAAAAACCACAAATAGTGATTACAATTTTTTTTTTTTTTTGTCAATTTTTAGAATAATAACAATTTAAATAAATTTAATTAATTTTTTTAATTTGTCTTTTACGAAATATATTATATGACTTTTAAAATAAAAAACCAAAAAACCGAACCATAATGAAGCCAAATGAACCCGAAAAATAAAACCCAAATCATACAACTCATTTATTCCGTACGAGTAATACCATACACCCTCACATAACCAATCAAAACCCACTCGTTGAAACAAACTCAAATAACCGCCAAAACTCAAACACACTTTCCTTTCTTTCTCTCTCCTCACTCTTCCCTCCTCTGTAACAAACTCTTCCCTCTCCCTCTGCAACTAACTCCCTTCGTTGTATAAACCCAGCAACACCCATTTTCTCACTCCTCCAGAACATTCTTTCTCTCTCTCTCAAACACCATTTTTACATTTCTGCAAAATTCTCTGCTCCAAGCTCTCAACAATGGCGATTCCCCCCCTGAAATTCTCTCTCCTCTTCCTCCTAACCACCATCACTTCCTTCTCTCTCACCACCTCAACCCCAACCATCGGCGTTACAATCCAACACCACCCACCTTCCGCCACCCCTGAACACATCGCCGCCGCCGTCAACCGCCATAAGATCGCCGCCGTTCGACTCATTGACCCAGACCCAAACCTCATTCGAGCCTTCTCATACTCCTCTGTTTCACTCCTCCTCTGCATCCCCAACACCCTCGTCCACTCTCTCGCCGCTAATCGCTCCAACGCCGCCGTTTGGCTCTACACCCACGTCGTACCCTTCTACCCTCGCGCCAACATCTCCGCCATTTCTGTTGGCTCCGACATCCTCTCTTCCTCCGACGACCTCGCCGACTCTCTTCTTCCCGCCATTCGCAACATCCATGTTGCGCTTCACGAGCTGGGTATTCGTCGAATCTCTGTTTCATCCACTTTCTCTCTCATCCCTCTCATCACCTCTGCTTTCCCTCCTTCTTCTGCTGAGTTCAGTGAACCGCTAAACGACCACTTAATCCGGCCATTGCTGGATTTCTTGGAAGAGGCGAATTCCTCTTTCTTGGTGAATATTCATCCCTACGATCTTTACCGCTTGAACCATGAGATTGTTCTTGGGTATGCTCTGTTTCAGAAGAGCCCGTACAGTTTTTTGGATGATTCGACCACCGGAGTGCGGTACCAGAATCTATTTGACACCATGGTTGATGCGGTTCTCTCGGCAATGGCGGTTGCCGGGCATGAGAATATTCCGGTAGTCGTAACCGAAACCGGGTGGCCGAATTCCCCTGCAACCTTGGAGGAGAACAATGCCAACCAAGTGTTCGCTGAAATGTATCTGAGAGGCTTGCTCAAGCATCTGAAATCTGGGGTTGGTACACCTCTGAAGAAAGAAGGGGTTTCTGGGGTTTACATCTATGAGCTGTTTGATAAGGAAAGAGGTCAAGGAAACAGCAATGCTTCATTCAGGCAATGGGGGATTTTCTACCCTAACTTGACCAGCAAGTATGATCTTGACTATAGTAAGTCCTACAGAACTGCTGAGAGCAATGGTTTCTGGAAGATTCTTGCAGTATCTTTGGTGGTTTTTGCTTTACTGTAAGCAACACTTACTACCCTCTTACTGAGAATTGATGCCTGATTTACTAGAATCTGACTTTTGGTTGGATTTCAATAATTCCATTGAGCATTTCATGCTTCCTGTTAGTTTCTTGTTCAATTTTTGTTGTTAGATGTTTGAGTATTAGTTGTGATGCAGAGAGTTATTGATTGATGTAAAGAATTGTAGCTTCAAAACTCGAAATCAGTGGTTGTTTTGAGCTTGTTGATCACTGGTTTAGGAATATTATACGAGTAGTAGTGTGTTGAAGAGCAATTGTTGATACTGGGATTACTGTATACATCTTTGGAACACAGTGAAATGAAATGAACATTTAAGTTTTTTAGTATATTTGGTACTTTGTTGTTCAAAATCTTAGTGTAATTTGAATGCTATCAGCCTATCACTTAATGCAGATTATTGTTGCATATCATATTACTTATAGCTATTCCAATATTCTGCTTTTGGTTTGATTTTAGTTATATGTTAAGTTTTGGGAAGAATTTAGGTAGAATTGCAATGAACCATCTCAAACCTTGTCAAGATTGAAAGTTATGTGCTATTGTTGTTAAAGGCTTGGATTCGAGTTTTCTTTTTCTTCCACTACTCATGATACTAAAGATATGCAACTATTATCTGCTACTCTTTGAACAAAAACTTACCCTGCAGGTAGGATTTATATTAGAGAGTATTGGTAACTAAGTGCACATTGTAGGCAGCTTATGTGAATGAGTAGAGTAAATAATTAAGACTAGCCATCATAATTGAAACCAAAATGAGCCTACAACACATTCAAATGTTAGTTCAAGTTTATTTACTGATCTGAATAATGGCACATTTCTTAGGTATTGTTGGCAATCTTTCAGGACTAATTGCACAGTTCTTACAAATGTGAGCTGGTAATATAGTTAGGTCAAATTGCTCAAAAGTTTGAATTATTAGCTGGTAGCCTCAACTGTAATTTCGAATACTTTTTGTTCTGAAATATCATTTTATTTTTGGAAGTTTGAAAATAGGCTTTCCTATGGAAAACCCTGCTAAGGTGTCCAAACTGCTGCTGATCACACCAGCAATGTGATATCCTTGTCTCTCTATTGCTGCTATTCTTCTTGAGAAGTATTCTAGGCTACTTAGCATCCTTTCATCAGCTGATCTGCCAAAAAAGTAAAGAAGTCAATGAATAAGTTAACTAATAATATGTGCATATAAAATACAAGTTTTAAATTACATACTCATAGTAGGAAGTGCAGTCTGTGTAGAAAGTTAGATACATAGAATATACATAGGTATAAGTGTATAACCGTATAAGTTCGTGACTATCAGAAGTTAAACAATGAGCTTAAGAGCTTTACCTCACTATCAATGATGCCCACCCAATATACCCTGCTGAGACAAGATACTTTGTGATGGCATTCTGTTGTTTCTGTGCCCTTCTTGTTATCAGTATCAGAGTCCATCCACTTTCCTGAATTTTATTATACAACCTTAGCATAAGCATGTGTCTTAAATTGATTTCCTCTTCAATACAATCTCTACAACTGTTCCCACAATAAAAGATGTATCAACTTTTAATAAGAATACAAAGTACAAATTTTGCAATGTTTAGTATATTGCACCATCACTAGATGTCACCAGTTTAAGATTCAAGCTTATTTAATGCAAAAGAAATCTAGCTCATAATTTTGATAAGGAAAGAGTATTATCTGATGTGTTTTTGGTGACATGTAATTTTTTACCTATTCTTCAAGGGTTTGCTGTAATGAAAACTCGAAGGGAGAATGTCATCTATGTCCGCTAAGACGACATTGAAACCATGATTGTAATTACTGCTGAAGTAATTCTCAGCCATTGAAATGCTGAAGTTCAAGTCTCTCAAAAATTGGCCTTCACTGTTATAGTAAAGAGCATGATCCTTGCAATAATCATCATTATAATATGACTTCTGGCTCTCGAGTATCCCAGAACTTTGACATGATTGTAGGATCATAATTATTGTAACTAACGAAGTGATCAATAAGATTCCCATAGTTATGAGACCAGCTACGAAGACAGTCGCGGCAAATGATGACAAATAAAATCCAGTCTCATATTGGTTGTGGCTTCCTGACTCTGCATAAATTTGTAAGATAAGCGGAAGTTATGAGTCCTATATTAAACCTAATGGTTGCAGAAACGAGGAAAATGATACCTCAACAACAGTCATACATCAATTACTAATCAAATAATCATACTTCAGGCCATGTATATCAACAAGATCCTAGAGTAACTGTCTGAAAAGTACCTTAGAGGCCGTTTAAGAAGACATTATATATATACTAACCGGAACCTCCTTCGCTAGAAACATTTTGAAATGAGCTTTCCCGTTCCATGTGATGATCGAAAGCAGACAGTCCAAATTATCTAGCAGATGATTCAAATTCCTTCGTCACAGACTTATTAGCTTCCTCCTATCACAACGAAGATTAACCTTACATAGTTAGATCAGAATACACATCAAAAAGATAGCCTTATGTAGTTTTTGTCAAAAGAAGGTAATGAGATTAAGAGAGGAGGCTTGTGAGTTGTGACTCAACCGGGAGCAAGAAATGAAAAGATTATAAAGACTCATGATTTTCATGCTCACAAGTCAGAGCTCAAAAGTGTTATGTATCACCATCACGAAGTTTCCTTAAAGTGTATGATTTTGGCAACACTTATAAATCAGTAAATTTGTATTTTAGCTCTCATCAAATGTTGTTGTGTCACAAAATGGGATTTCATATGAATTGGTACAAACTAGGAAGCTCTAGTAAATTAGTTCATTTTGTATTTTTGTGAGCACCTTGGTCCCGGTTTATAAAAACAAAGGAGACGCTCAAGATTGTTCTAACTATCGAGGAATTAAGCTTATGAGCCATACTATGAAGTTGTGGGAAAGGGTGATTGAACAAAGGTTGAGGGCATGCACAAGCATTTCAGATAACCAATTTGGTTTTATGCCTGGGAGATCTACTATGGAGGCAATCCATTTGATAAGACAAATGATGGAGTTTTATAGGGTAAAGAAGAAAGATCTTCATATGGTCTTTATTGATTTAGAGAAGGCATATGACAAGGTGCCAAGAGAGATACTTTGGTGGGCAATGTTGAAGAAAGGTATCCCACGAAGGTATGTAGACCTAGTTAAGGATATGTATCGGGATGTGTCAACAAATGTGAGGACATGCGGAGGGTTGACAAAAGATTTCCCTATTACAATCGGATTGCATCAAGGGTCTGCATTAAGCCCTTTTCTTTTTGCAACGGTTCTAGACGAATTAACTAGACCAATTCAAGATGAGGTTCCATGGTGTATGCTGTTCGCAGATGATATCGTTTTGGTGGATGAGACTAAGGATGGGGTTAATGTCAAGTTGGAGCAATGGAGGCAAAGGTTGGAATCTAGAGGGTTTAAGCTAAGTCGGAGTAAGACTGAATATTTGGTATGTCGTTTTGGCACTCAGAGGGGGACAAGCAATGAAGTGGTGAGTTTGGATGGAAAGGATTTGACCATGAGTGAATGTTTTAAGTACCTAGGGTCGATCATCCAGAAGAATGGTGACATTGATCAAGACGTGACCCACAGGATTAAGTCAGGGTGGCTTAAATGGAGAGCGGCCACGGGAGTGCTATGCGACCGCAGCATTCCCTTAAAGTTGAAGGGAAAATTCTACAGGACTGCCATAAGACCAGTGTTGCTCTATGGTACAGAATGTTGGGCTTCTAAGAAAGAGCATATTAAAAAGATGGAGGTTACGGAAATGCGCATGTTAAGGTGGATGTGTGGAAACACTTTAAGAGATAGAATCAGAAATGAGGTTATTCGCAAGAAAGTAGGTGTGGCGGGCATTGTAGATAAATTAAGGGAAAATCGTCTGCGTTGGTTTGGACATGTAAGACGGAGACCCGAGGGTGCACCGGTGCGAAGAGTGGAAGAGTGGGACCATGGAGGGATTAAACGAGGAAGAGGGAGACCAAAGATGACTTGGTTGGAAGGAGTGAGGAAGGATATGAAGTGCATGGATTTACGTGAGGATGAAGTTTTGGATCGTAAGGGATGGAGGAGAAAGATTTATGTTGATGACTACACGGAATAATCAAATTTGGTTCATGTTAGCCGACCCCACTTTTGGGATTAAGGCTTTGATTGATTGATTGATTGATTGATTGATTGATTGTGAGCACAACAACTACCAATGGTAAATTTATCAACTACTTCATAAATTCATAATTGTCACTTACATATTTTAAAAACGAAACTTAACAATACACTCATATTACTCATATAGTTATGAATCATGATGTAGCAATACGGAGTATATTGTTAGGTTCTAATTTGAAAATATTGTTAATGGACAAATCATTATTTTCTTACTAATTTTTTTTTGTTAATCACTCATTATGCACTTTGTATTTAACTTCTCATACGTTCTCGAATCTCGATTTGTTAGAGCAACCAATTTTTTTTGGTTTATTTTATCATCGTCTATTTTAGGTAAATAAATGAGGTGGAAAAAAAAAAGGAAATTGTTGGATTAAGGAGTACTTTTCACTCTTGTAATTGATTCTATTTGTATTCAATTATCACTTTGTACAAATTATCCTTATTTAACTTTAAATAATATCTTTGTCAAAAGAAAAAAAAAAAAAAACTTTCTCCAATAAAAATGGAGTAATGTTTAGTAAATTACTAGATTAGATCTCGTGCCATGCACGGTAATCTATAATTATATATAGTTATACATTATTGATTAATAAGTATTATTATATTAAATTAGTCAAGTAATAATAAAAGTATATGATACGGAGTATGCTGATTTGGTATTTGCATTATTTCATTGTAGCTTCTAATACACAATTTTAAAACAAAAGTAGGCAAAAAAAACTGAGCACAATTTTTTTTTTTTTTTTTAGGTAACAAATTATTTTAAGAATTTGATTTTTTGATTTATAGTTGTCCATTTTTATTTAAGAAAGAGTTATGAAATCTATTTATTTTAAATATAATAATTACTTTGTACTAATATGGAATGTGTATAAAAATTAATAATATTTTTGTAAGTGAATTGTTTCCTAACTTAAAAGATCTTTTTTTTTTAAAAAAAAACAAAATTATCTAAGGACACACTAGGAGATGACACGTGTCATTGCTGGTGTGTCTTTTAGTATATAGTTATTGATATATTAGTTCAATAAAAATCAATTAAAATACTAGGAAGTATACATATCACAGCCCGCCTACAATCCACACTTTTTGAGGTTATTTTGAGGTTTCGGGGCCCGGTGGCAAAAAAGTGTTTAGACCCTAAGGGATATATATCGGGGTCATATAATGTCGTTTGAAACCATATATGATCATTATATGTTGTCATTAACTTACGTGGTCGTGGTAGGCTTGAGTTTACGAAATCAATGTAAGTTGTGAATGGCTAAAATGACAGTTTAAGGGCATATTGGATGGTTCTACCGACCCAATTGGACACCCGGAGTGTATTAGGGACCATGGTAAACATTTCGGCAATTTTCATTTCCGGGCGATAAAAGGTCAAAAAATTACAAAATCGAAGGCTATAAATCTATAATCCACGTTTTTTGAGGAAATTTTGAGGTTTAGGGGCCCGGTAGTGAAAAGCCTTGAGACCCTAAGGGATACATCTCCAGGTCATATAATCCCTTTTGAAACCATATATGATCATTATATGTTGTCATAGACGTCCATGGTAGGCTTGAGTTTACGAAATCGGTGCAACTTGTGAACGAGTAAAATGACCGCTTCAGGACATATTGGATGGTTCCACCAACCCAATTGGAATCCCGGAGGGTATTAGGGACCATGATAAACATCTCGTCAATTTTTATTTCTGGGCGAAAAAAGATGAAAAATTACAAAATCGAAGGCTATAATCCACGCTTTTTAAGGGAATTTCGAGGTTTCAGGGCCCGGTGGTGAAAAGTATGGAGACCCTAGGGAATATATCTTAGTGTCATATAATGCCGTTTGAAACCATATATAATTATTTTATGTTGTCATAAACGTCTGTGGTAGGTGTGAGTTTACGAAATCACTATAAGTTGTGAACGGGTAAAATGACCGTTTAATTAAGGGCATATAAGAAGGTTTCACCGACCCAATTTGACTCTCGGAGGATATTAGGGTTCACGGTAAACATCTCGGCAATTTTTATTTCCGGGCGAAAAAAGGTCAAAAAAATACAAAATTGAAGACTATAATCTACGCTTTTTAAAGAAATTTTGTGATTTCGGGGCACGGTGGCGAAAAGCCTTGAAACTCTAAGGGATACATCTCGGGATCTTATAATGCCGTTTGAAACCATATGTGATCATTATATGCTGTAATAAACGTCCGTGGTAGGCTTGAATTTACGAAATCACGACAAGTTGTGAACGGGTAAAATGACTGTTTAAGGGCATATTGGACGGTTTCAACGACCAAATTTGACTTCCGGAGGATATTAGGGACCATGTTAAATATCTCGTCAATTTTTATTTTCGAGCGAAAAAAGGTCAAAAAAATACAAAATTGAAGGCTATCTATAATCCAAGCTTTTTGAGAAATTTTGAGATTTCGAGGCCCAGTGGTGAAAAGTCTTGAAATCCTAAGGGAGACATCTCGGGGTCATATAATGCCGTTTGAAACCACATATGATCATTATATGTTGTCATAAACGTCGTTGGTAGGCTTGAGTTTACAAAATCACTACAAATTGTGAACGGAAAATTGATCGTTTAATGGCACATTGTATGGTTTTACCGACCCAATTGGACTCCTGGAGGCTATTAAGGATAATGGTAAACATATTGGTAATTTTTATTTTCGGGCGAAAAAAGGTTTAAAAAATTACAAAATTGAAAGCTATAATCCACGCCTTTTTAGGAAATTTTGAGGTTTAGGGGCCTGTGGCGAAAAGTCTTGAGACCCTAAGGAATACATCTCAGGGTCATATATTTCCGTTTGAAACCATATATGATCATTACATGTTGTCATAAACATCCGTGGTAGGCTTGAGTTTACAAAATCAGTGTAAGTTTCGGACGCGTAAAATTACCGTTTAAGGGCATATTGGTTGGATCCACCGACCTAATTGGACTCTTGGAGGGTATTAGGGGCCATGGTAAACATCTCAGCAATTTTTATTTTCGGGCGAAAAAAGGACAAAATTACAATGTTGAAGCTATCCACGCTTTTTTAGGAAAGTTTGAGGTTTTGGGGTCTGGTGGCGAAAAGTGTTGAGACCTTAGAGAATATATATCGGTATTATATAATGTCGTTTGAAACCATATATGATCATTATATGTTGTCATAAATGTACGTGATACGCTTGAGGTTACAAAATCAGTTCAGGTTGTGAACGGGTAAAGTGGTTGTTTAAGAGCTTATAGGACGGTTCCACTGACCCAATTTGACTCCCGGAGGATATTAGGGAACATGGTAAACATCTCGACAATTTTTATTTCCGGGCGAAAAAAAGGTCAAAAAACTTACAAAATTGAAGGCTATTATCCATGCTTTTTTAGGAAATTTTGAGGTTTCGGGGCCCGGTGGCGAATAGCCTTGAAACCCTAAGGGATATATCTCGGGGTTATATAATGCCGTTTGAAACCATATATGATCATTATATGTTGTCAAAAACGTCTGTGGTAGGCTTGAGTTTATGAAATCACAGCCAGTTGTGAATGGGTAAAATGACCGTTTAAGGGCATATTGGATGTTTCCACCGACCCAATTTGACTCCGGAGGATATTAAGGACCACGGTAAACATCTCAGCAATTTTTATTTTCGGTCGAAAAAAAAGGTCAAAAACTTACAAAATTGAAGGCTATAATCCACGCTTTTTGAGGAAAATTTGAGATTTCGGGGCCCGGTGGCGAAAAACCTTGAAACCCTAAGGGATACATCTCGGGGTGATATAATGTCGTTTGAAACCATATATGATCATCATATGTTGTTATAAACGTCCGTGGTAAGCATGAGTTTACGAAATCACTGCAAATTGTTAACGGATAAAATGACCATTTAAGGACATATTGGATGGTTCCACCGACCTATTTTGACTTCCGGAGGATATTAGGGACCATGATGAACATCTCGGCAATTTTTATTTTCAGGTAAAAAAGGTCAAAAATTACAAAATTAAAGGCTATAATCCACGTTTTTTTGAGGAATTTTGAGGTTTTGGGGCCCGGTGGCGAAAAGTGTAGAGACCCTAGGGAATATATCTCGGTATCATATAATGTCGTTTGAAACTACATATGATCATTATATGTTGTCATAAACGTCTGTGGTATAGGCTTGATTTTACGAAATCACTTCAAGTTGTGAACGGGTAAAATGAGCGTTTAAGGGCATATTGGACGGTGTCACCGACCCTATTTGACTCCCGGAGGATATTAGTGTCCATGGTAAACATCTCGACAATTTTTATTTCCGGGCGAAAAAAGGTCAAAAAAATACAAAATTGAAGGGTATAATCCACGCTTTTTAGGGAAATTTTGAGATTTCGGGGCTCGGTGGCGAAAAGCCTTGAAACTCTAAGGGATACATCTCGGGATCATATAATGCCGTTTGTAACCATATATGATCATTATTTGTTGTGTATAAACGTCTGTGGTAGGCTTGAATTTACGAAATCACAACAAGTTGTGAACGGGTAAAATGACCGTTTTAGGGCATATTGGACAGTTTCACCGACCTAATTTGACTCCCGGAGGATATTAGGGACCATGGTAAGCATTTTGGAAATTTTTATTCACGGCGAAAAAGGTCAAAAAATTACAAAATTGAAGGCTATAATCCACGCTTTTTGAGGAAATTTTGAGGTTTCGTGGCTTGTTGGCGAAAAGCCTTGAGACCCTAAGGGATACATCTTGGGGTCATATAATTCTGTTTGAAACCACATATGATCATTTTATGTTGTCATAACGTTCGTGGTAGTCTTGATTTTACAAAATCACTTCAAGTTGTGAACATGTAAATTGACCTTTTAATGGCATACTGGATGGTTCCACCGACCCAATTGGTAGGGACCATGGTAAACATCTCGGCAATTTTTATTTCTAGGCGAAGAAAGGTAAAAAAATTATAAAACTGAAGGCTATAATCCACGTTTTTTAAGGAAATTTTGAGCTTTTAGGCCTGGTGGCGAAAAGTGGCAAAGTTGAAGGCTATGTCCACCCCATTGTTCGAGTACATGTTGGGTTCAGATCATTGTTGGTTAAGTTCGGGTCTTCAGGCCGGGTAAGTTTTTGACAGCTTTAGGGTCTCAATATTTTTCGCCATCGGGCCCCGAAACTTCAAAAATTCCTCAAAAACTGTGGATTATATGATCTTCAATTTTGTAATTTTTTGACCTTTTTTCGCCCGAAAATAAAAATTGCCGAGATGTTTACCATGGTCCCTAATACCCTCCGAGAGTTTAATTGGGTGGGTTGAACCATCCAATTTGTCTTTTAATGGTCATTTTACCCGTTTTCGTACATATCTCTTGTATTGGCTAGCCTATAAGCTCTCACATGGCCTTTACGTTGCCGGATAATGGTCATATATGGGTCCACACAAGATCCCGAAATTCATCCCGTAATGTTCCGTGAAATTCCAACACCAGCTGCCGACACCTCCTTAATCGCTCTGATTTCGTGTATTATAATTATCACAATATCAGTTTCAAAAAAAATTACAATTAAAATAATTTTAAAGTTTAATCAAATTGAATCAAAGTCCTTTCATATAAAAGTGTAAAACACAATAATGACAAATTACTTTCATCAAATAATCTATTTCATTCTATAAAAATAATTTCATTTCAATAAAATTAACATTAATCTCTTCATGAGCTAGGCCCTACCCTAAAAGAAATCTGGGTATCTCATTCAATCAAAACAGAAAAAAGAAAAATAAGAAAACCCCCTGACTTACGATCGTCTCCTCTAAAATCTTGTTACCCAGATCTTCCAATCTTCAACCCACTAAAACTGAGAAGAGAAAGAAAGTGACGCTAATTTACATCATCCAATTCTTTTCCTATATCTCAGGTACATTATTCAAATTTTCCCGATTATTTTAGGGTTTTCGATCTTGCATTCATTTCACTTAGATTTTGCAGTGATTCTGATTTTTTCTTTGATTTTATGGGTTTTTGTTAGTGTTGTTTACTACTGTAGTGTCATTTATGTTATCAACAATGGCCTGGAACTGAATTGTTTGGATAATTTGCTTAGCTTCGGATCATATTCGATTTTCTTGTGTCAGCTGTTAGCATAATTTAATAGTAATTATGAATGTATAGTTTTTATAATGTCAATTATATTGTTCGATGTTAAGACTTTTTTGTTGTGTATGATTGATCTGGACTTTTGGAGCAGAATGATGAGAGTCAGTTATTGATAGGGGTTATTAAATTGCTTAATGAGTTTGAATGGTTGGCTTATGTAATTCATAGTATTTAGAAGATCGTACTGGATTCGAGCTATTTGACTTAAATTATGTAGTTTGATGATTATGTAGGTGTGAATTGAAGTACATAGAAGTCAATTGGTGATTGCTTATTGTGTTAAGTTGTTATTATGAGGGATTTGATGTATGAAATTGGGCAAAATGCGTATATAAAGCTAGTGCTACACGCCTTAAAGCATAAGGAGAGCTCTGTCAATGGGGTTTTGGTTGGCCGCTTTGATGGTGGCAAGGGAGTGGTTGAAATTGTTGATTCTGTCCCTCTTTTTCATTCAAACATCGGTCTTCTCCCTGCCCTCGAGATCGCTCTGATGCAGGTATGTTTTTCTTCTTCTCTTTGTTGTGTTTGTTGGCTCCTTTTCAGCTTAAATTCTTTTAAGTAGTTGTAGATGCATTATATTTTGCGTATTGGAATATGAGCCTTATGTCAAACTAATCACTTTGCATATACTTAGTAACCCAATGGGATTGATTTACATCATGCTAATCCTTTGATTTGAGGCATTTATGCTTGATGAGGTGAGAGTACCAGAATATGGGTCATCTAAGGTAACCAGAAGTCAGAAATAGAAATTCAATACATTTTTGAACCAAGAGGAAAATGAATACTGGGCCTGTAACTATATAATAATTTTTGAAAAACTTGATTTGTGCTACTTATATGGGTAGATTATTTGAAATCTCTGACTTTTCTCTACAACTTAATACTTCATACTAGCTATTGATTAGCTCTAAGGTCTAGCATCAGCCTTTCGGGAGTACATCCAATCCTCTTTTCTGTAGTACTCCTGCATTTTTGAATTTTCTACTTGTTCAAGTGGTCATACGCTCATATAAATATGGTATACTTGACATGCACTAGTATAGTTTTCACTGTAATGTGTTTTTTTTTTTTTTTTTTTTTTCCCTGTGAAATTCGAATCTGTTTAATAACTTGATTAACTTCAATCGTAGGTATTTTGAGATGTTGACACCTCTTTTATTGGCTTGCCATCTGGCATGCTGCAATATTTTATCACGAGTATAGTCTGATTTAGATGAAATTGCATCTTTTTAGTGCTTATTTGTGATGGATGGTTAAGATATTCTGGTTTATGTGCAGAGATAGTTAAAGATAGCTTAATAAAGTATTTTTGGGTATTCTAGAATTCTAGATGCTGCTTAGTATATCCTCCTCATTCCTGACTGTCTCGTTTGGTAGTTTCTCTTTGATTAGTTGCATCAAGGCCTTTCTGAAATCACCTATGCTAGTTATAGTGATTGACTCACTTTATAGTTTCATTAATCTCTAGGTTGTATATTCCTTTTTTTTTTTTTTTTTTTTTTTTTTTTTTTTTTTTTTTTTTGTTCTATGGTTGTTACTTTTTATTATTATCAATGTTCTTTTCAAAAATAGAGGAAATGTATATTTACTAATCTGATGCTTATGTAATTAGATAGAAGAGCATTATGCTAGTCAAGGTTTGAGCTTGGTGGGTTACTTTCATGCAAATGAAAGATCTGATGACAGCGATCTTGGTAATGTTGCCAAGAACATTGGAGATCATCTTTGTCGATACTTTCCTCAAGCTGGACTTCTTTTGGTATGCATGGTGATCAGATGCTGACTTGAATTTTGTTAACCTTATTTGTTCAAAGTTTATGGTGAAATTCAGGCTTTTAATTTTGTCATTGCTAATTTATATACTTCTTGATTTCTTAGTTGGACAATAGCAAACTGGGAGCTTTACCAAAAGTAAAAGACCGCAGCCCTGTAATGCAGGTAGCTTTTCTTTCTTTGTTTTTATGGAACGCTAGTAATTTTTTCATTTTACTTTGTGATCCTCTAGATCTGTAGAAATTGTTCTGTTAATTTATTTCTTTGAACCAATTTGTGCTTTGGCTCTTGGATGATAATTGGAGGCTTGACATTGCATAGTAGAGGTGTTTGTGGGATTGATGTGTATACATGCATGCTCCCTTCCTTTAGTTTTGTTGTCCTGTGTTGTTCTTGGTCTGTATTTAAGTGATTGTTGTAGTTATTCATCATCATTCTGTGTAGTTGGCTGGATATAACTACATTTTTACATGCAGGTATTGTGAAACTGATGGGGTGAATAGGAGGGGGTATCACATTAATATATGATGCTTGTTGATTTGAGCTCGCAAAATGTTCAATTTGCATTTATCTCATCCAAGTGCATTGTCTATTTAATGTCCAAGTGCCCTGTTCACTATTCTGTTTAATGAACTAGGTTTTTTTTGTAAAAGATAGGGTTTTTGCAATTGTGTGTTGTTGCTTGAGTTGTGGGCTTAGTTTTTTTCTTGTTAACTTACTAAAAGTTGCACAAACACTGACAATTGCCCCAAATAAATGAAGCTTAGCTAAGTTTCATGTTAAAATTGTATGTTAAATATGTGTACCATATAGTGCTGTCTTGTACTCTCATCAAATCCCTTGTTTTGGTTGTTGATGCTGTAGTAGTGCTTGCCTTGTTTCCGTTTTTCTGAGGAGTATCTTTGTCAAGCTATTTGTAAAGCTCTACGACTAAGTTGATCTTTAATCTTGTATATACTAGTATCTTGGAAATTTGATCATCCTCTCTTATTACTTAATGGATTTATTGTTCAGCTATATTCAAAAAATGGCTCCACATGGAAAGTAGAGGAGAGTAATCGGCTGGTATTAAAGGAGCCATCAGCAAACATTATATTGTTGGACTATGTATCAACTCAGAAATGGGAGGACATTGCAGACTTTGATGATCACCTTGACGATATTAACAAGTAAGTTCATGTTATCTTACTCCTGTAATATTGTATATTGCTAAGAAACATAGTATACCTAATAAGCAATCAACTTTTCTTGCAGAGATTGGCTTAATGCTCATTTATTCAAGTGAGTAAGCAATCAACTTTTCTTGCAGAGATCTGAGTTTGTCCTGGTTAATGTTGAATATGGAATTTGGAGCAAAGACAAATTGGTCGATAAGATAAATTAATAGGTTCAGATCTCATGAATTTTCTCCCTGTCTTTAAGCTTAATTTTTTTGGTAATTCTATTGAATTATTTGTACTGCCTCTTGGCTTTTTTTACGTTGCCAATAGCTAATCAGGATTTTTACTAACTCGTGTTTGAGGACTTGCATGATTACTCTTTTAGTCTTTTGCTGTATCCCTGTTGTTGACCTTTTTTAATCGAAAACTAGAAAGGTACAGTAGGCACCTGCATATGATATTATGATCTACCTAAAACTTCTCATCTCTCCATGATGAGAATTGAACCAAGCCCCAGGTATGTGCTAGCTTAGTAAGAGAATGGACTGCTCACTAGATCAAGTGTAGCTAGCACTTCGGCTGTAACTTAGCAACCAAGTTTTGCCACCTTTGCTATCAATCGTCCACCTCGTTGACCAAGTTAATAATTCTCCATCAGAGGTTCTGTTTGTTCTTTCACTTCCTCTAAGCCTCTAATCTGCATATTTGACTATATGGAATCCTGTTCCATCGAATATATAATTTGTACCGAGTATACATCTATACATGAGTATAAAACAATCGTTAGGCCCTTAGCATAATCTATTTAAATTATACTTGTACTCACATTGTATTGACCTTGCAACTGTTGATTTTGGATGGATGGAGTAATTGAATTTTATTTTCTCATATCCCAATTTATAGATTTGATGATCATTTTATTATCAACATATGAGTAAAATGACAACATACTCATCTTCATTTTTTTTTTTTTTAAAACGGTAAACTACGGGGAGGGCCCCCACCCTATCACAGGAATGGGGGTTGTGAGGAGTCGAACCCCCATCAAGGGGGAGATGGAGGGACTAACCATCCCCTCACTCCTCACATAATCCTTCTTATTTACGTACGGGTAGAAATTTATTTGGTACTCCATAATTACTTCCAATGGATTGTGGTGGCCCCAACTCCATGGGCCAATTGGGTAGTACCACGTCAAAACGTATGTGGGAGATGTGTAGCTTTTTCGCGTTGTTCATACATAACATAATACAAATAATTAAAATCGTCAAAAGTTATATTGACGGTTAAGTCTTGGCGCATAGCACCTATGGGTGAAGGAAGCATATAGGATGGCAATTTTGCAATTAGCTGTAACTTTATATCATGTAAGTGGGCCATTAGCATAACGGGACAACTGTAGTGTAACGGGGAGTGAAAAGAAGAAGCGGGAAAACATTACTAAGGTAAAAATGCATGTCAGTTACTTTTACAAAAAATAAAAACATGGAAGCTCTTCATCAATGGCGACGATGAGTAGCTCAGCAAGCCAAATTTTTTTTTTGTCAAATACTCGTGAATTCGTAAGAGCAACAGTGGATGAGTAGAATGAGAAATCGGCTAGAAGATATTTTGGGTGTCGATTTGGCGGAAGCAATTCGTGAAGATGGAGAAGATGGGCATGGTTGTGCAAGGGAGCTGAGATTCGACTCTGAGACAGTAAGTTATGTAATTTAAAGCGTTGTTGTTAGTTTCTTAGCGAGAATGTGGTAATGAATCAAAGCAATTGCGAAATTTAAAGAGTAAAGCTTGGTTAAGGAGAGAGGTTAGGGTTTGTATTGAGTATTTTGAAATTGAGTAATCATGCTGGGGGTTATTGGTAGGGGTAGTATTTAACTGAGTAAGTATTGTGTATATTGTTATGTGGGTATTGAATTTGGAGTAGGGGTTAATTTGTTTTTCAATTGTAATTATTTTTGTTGTTGTTGTTTGTAATTGATGGCAGGCTAATGTAGTTTCAATTGATGGAGTAGATGTATATTAATGTTGATTTTTCCTTTTTTATGTATTTTGTGATGGCATTTGTTCTAAAATTTTGGTTTTGTGGGTTGTGTGATTTCGAATATGGGCAGAATGCATGATTTTTTTGTTGGTTGTATTGTCTTGTTTGGTTCTATAATGATCCATTAGAATGAGATGTGGATGTATATGTGTTGTAGGTTGGAAATGAGCCAGTTGGAGATGATAGTGAGGATGATGTATATGTGTATGATGAGGGGTTAGGGAGTGAGGATGGATTTACAGAATGGGATGAGGAGGAGGTGGAGGAGGAGAATGAAATGGGAGAAGGAGATGATGGAGAAACTTAGGGGTCAGAGTTTGAGTCAGTTCATGGTGTAGAAAATTTGGGGTCAGATTATGAGTCACTTCATGGTGAAAACGAAGTTGATGGTGAAGGGTTCACAACACCAAAGAGGGGCAGGCAAATGGTGCGAACTGTGTTTGGTGATGAAGAGGAAATACCACCCCCAAATTTGGGCATGGTATTTGGTAGTTGGGATGAGTTAGATACTTACTTCTGGAGCTATGCTAGGCAAAAGGGATTTGGAATAGTGAGGGCTGCTTCTGGATGGGTGAAGGTGAAGAAGGAATTGGGTACTGGAAAGTGTTGTAAGCAGCGGAGGAATGCTAAGTGGACCTGTGACTGCTACGGAAAAGCTTCTAGGAAGCGTAAAGTTGATCCACTGAAGGAAGGTTTGATTCAGGATGAGGAGACAGTTGTACAAAGGAAAACAAAAAAGTGTGGATGTGAGGTGGAGTTGTATGCAAGTGTTAATGCAGAAGGGAATTGGGTTGTGCGTAAGGTGAACTTGGAGCACACTGGTCATGTAGTTACACCGGGAAAGTCCAAGGATGTTTCCATGTACAGGAAGCATGATTTGGTTACCAAACATAAGCACTTGGTGAAACAGGTGGTTTCTGCGAAGAAGTCAAGGGTGAAGGTTTCCCAGATGTACGGTTGTTTTGGTAGGCAGGTGAATGGAGTGGATCAGTTGACTTTTACTCAAAAAGACCTGACGAATGCGGTGGCTGAGGAGGAGAAAAAGAGGCTGGAGCTTACCAAGGGTGATGCAAATGGGATGATTGAGTACTTCAACAAAATGAGTGCAGATAATCAAAATTTTTTCCATCTGTGTAGGTTTGGGAAGGATGGTTCCTTACAAGATGTTGTATGGGTGGATGCGAGGAGCAGAGCTGCCTATGAGGAGTTTGGCGATGTTGTCTGTTTTGATAGTACGTACTTGACTAACAAATTCCATTTGCCCTTTGCTGTATTTCTTGGTGTGAATCACCACGGGCAGAGTATATAGTTTGGTTGTGCATTGATCTCTCGAGAGACAGCAGAAACGTATGAGTGGGTGATGAGGACATGGCTGCATTGTATGGGCGGTAAAGCCCCTACAGCTATTCTGACAGATCAAGATCCGGCAATTAGGAAAGCTGTGCATTGTACAATGGCTGAAATGACCCATAGGTGGTGCATATGGCACATTTTGCAGAAATTTGGTAAGTATGTGAAGTGTGATGATGCCGATGATTATGAAGTTTTAAAGGACGACTTTGATAGCCTCATATACGGTAGTTTAGATGCTGATGAATTTGAAGCTCGATGGTGTGATGCAATTGAGCATTACGAGCTACAAGACAACGCTTGGCTAGAGGGTCAGTTTCTTCCACCCAACGGTTTATATTTTATGGTCTCTTAGTAAAGTTACTCATGATTTTGTATGTGTTTTAGGGGTGTTGATGATCTGAATATTTGAGTAAATATATTGGTCTTTGCGTTATGTACCACTGAGTAGTAGTATTGTCCCAATGGTTATTTTTGTTGTTCCAATGACAATTTTAATGTACCACTGCAATTAGTACGTACATGTAGCAGAAGCTTTTGTAGCTGTCTTTGTTTGTGTCACTTAGTATTTGTCGTAAATTAGTGTATATTGGATGAAACTAATAATTGCAGTTATATTGAATTGAATAGGGCTGTATGAGGAACGAGTAATGTGGATTCCCGCGTATTTGAAACATTTATTCTGGCTGGGATGAAAACGACTCAACGTTCAGAGAGTTTCAATCATTTTTTTAAAGGGTATGTTGACAAGCATACTACGTTGTCTCAGTTTGTTATTCGGTACTGCGATGCTATGACAGTAAGGGCCGAGGCCGAAAGAATGGCAGACTCGAACACACAACGGTATGTGAGGCATTTAGTGACTGACTTCCCAGCGGAGGTGTTGTTTCAAAAATGCTATACGGATGCAAAATTCAAAGAAGTGCAGGGACAGTGCAAGAAGATGTTGTATGTTCGTCCTCTAGATCAGTATGAAATTGGTACTAATCTAATTGAGTTTATTATCGAAGACCGTGTTTGGATCAAGCCTAAAAATGCGAAGAAGGATGCGGTGACAAAGATTCGTAGATGCTATCGGGTTGTATATGATAGTAGTACGTATGAAGTTTCATGTGACTGTAAACACTTTGAGTGTCATGGGATCATATGTCGACATATGATTCTTGTGTATGACCTCAATGGAGTAACTGTTGTTCCTGAGAAGTATGTACTCCGTCGTTGGAGGAAGGACGTACAACGAAAACACACACGAGTCAAAGTTGCTTACCATGATCCATTGACTACTGATGAAGTGAGGAATTATCACAATCTTATGGGGACGTACAAACCTATTTGCTCTAAGGCTTCCATTTGTAAGGAGGCAGTGCAGGCTGTCAAAGAGATGTTGCAGCTCATGGACCTGAGAGTGGATGAAGTTCTAGCAATGGTTGCGAAAAGGCAGCTTGCAGGAGGGAATGAGAATGTTACTGGTGATGATGAAGGTGTACATGGAGTTGTCCGAACGCCGTCTTCTATGGCACAGAACAAGGGGCCTGAGGGGACAAACACACCAATGACAGTGGCATCAGGAATTCGTAACAACACTACTCCAGTTAGTGGATTCCAGGGAAGCTACGAAGGATCTGCCCCAGGTAGGATTAAGGATCCACCCTTACCCAAGAAGAAGGCACATCGCACTACAAGTGTTAGATACCCGTCGTGCACTGAGAAGAAAGGAAAAGAAAGGGCTGCTAATAAGGCGAAAAATGATGCTCGGAAGAAAGCTGCTCAGACCCCAACCAGCATATCATTAGGAACCAGTGAGTATATTCGATCTGTTGGGGGAATATAAATGAGGGATTTGGATGGGTCGTTAGGATACTTTACTACGGTTAGGGGAGGACACTCTGGTGGAGTGTTTTCTTCTCTCCTTGGCCTCACTCCTGGCACATCGGGATCCAATCACAATTAATCCATGATTTTCAAACTTTTTACTACTTATAAGTATATTATTTGCGCTGCTCTGTAACAAAGTTACAGTTTAGCAATTGGTTCAATTTAACAGCACAACTAGTAGCGTTTCAAATGTTCCCCTGGCATCTATTTTGAATATAATTGGTATACATAAACGTACCACTGGTATCTGTTTTGCTTATAATTGGCAAACATAAAAGTACCACTTAGTATTTCTAAGGGTACTACTCTATGTTAAATGATATCAAAATATTCAATGGTGATTTAAAAAGATACTTTATGTATATCAATATTGTACCACTCATCCTCAAATGGCACAATTATAATATTTTGAAGTAACGAGTTCTGCTACTCCATATGAATGGTAACAATTTAATTTTAAACCCAATAATAAAGAAAACAAAAATGAGTAATGGGATTAATTGACAACAATCAAAATATCACTTAATTTAAGTAGATTACATCAGAGTTAAAACATAAACACCTTGTTAAACAGTACCATACTGAAACTAATAGAATGTTCAAACTTGTTACCAACAAACACGTACACTAGATGATAGTATTTGCAACATAAATCAAAAGGCATATACACTAGATGATTAAGGGTTATCAGTCGAATTTTTCTATAGTGGAAGTTGAGTGACCGTAATCACCAGATCCTTGGGCAGATACCTCTGGCGACCAACGATCACGCACATGATAAGGAGCATAGGGTAGGAAGTCTTTGGGGCTGTCAGGGCTCCTCTGGCGTACTTGCCATTGTCTTGGCCTCGGCCTGTTTGGTGGCACGTCCTCCACCGGTGGCTGCACTCCTGTGCCAGTTGCACCACCAGCCTCTGTGGGTCCCTGTACGGCTCCTGTGCCAGTTGCACCACCAGCCTCTGTGGGTCCCTGTACGGTAACCGTAGCCCCTCGGCCAGCACCTCTTCCACGACCTGCTCCTCTTCCACGGCCTGCTCCTCTTCCACGGCCTGCTGCACCACTGCGCTGAGACACCCTCTTTGTCGCTGCAGCCTTAGCAACCTGGGTAGGTCTTTTTGTTCCCCCCAACCTTAGAGGGCTTTTGTTGACGCTTCCGGTCTGTGCAACGGGGACCACTGCCTTCGCCTTCTCAATGGTAGCAATGGCCGTCTTAACATCGTTCAACTGAGCCTGCAATGCACTACATATGAACTGATGATCGTTTAATTGGTCTGTTAGCAACTTCTCCTTAAGTTGGAGGAATTGCAACTCTGTGTATTTTGGGGGATCAGATTCTACCATTGGTTCTTTGCCTTTGTTATTCTTCACCATTGTTGAGAAGAAAAGAAAGTGTTTTCACACTAAAAAAAAATAAAAACGTTGACAGACGAAGAGAAGAAATTTGAAAGACCTTTGAAGAAGAGGGGGGAGACAGACAAAGAACACAAAGAAAACTAATGGGAAATAGATTGTTGAAATGGGAAATTGGAAGTTAAATAAATAGAGTGGGATGAGGAAGTTATTGGATGATGTCATAAACTCTTCAACTTCCTGTTGTCAGTTTTCCCTATGTTGTCTTCGCGCCATTTGATGTGAGGCAATTAAATACGTACCATTCATGTACCCAATTTCAAGATGGCACATTATTTCGAACGTTAAGTACCACTACAATCTTTTTTAAAAAAATAGGCTACATACATTGCTGACGTGGTTCATCAAATGGACGGTTGATTTCCCAAAATAATCACATATTAAGTGTCCGTATTACTATGTTTTACAAATTGTTTTTGTACATCATTTTAAGATACCCTGTTACAGTAGGGGAAAAAAAGAAAAATATTTACTAAGTAATTAAAAAAAAAGGACCATGACATAATAACCCAATCAAATAACTTCCCCTGGGGGT
The DNA here is from genome assembly GCA_024500155.1 of Chenopodium formosanum. Lineage (NCBI taxonomy): Eukaryota > Viridiplantae > Streptophyta > Magnoliopsida > Caryophyllales > Amaranthaceae > Chenopodium > Chenopodium formosanum. The sequence continues at coordinate 3,741,225 of CM044861.1, read as the reverse complement.
GTCCATAATTCGGATAAAAACCGAAATCCAATCCAATCCAAACCGAAATTATCAATTCGGATCGGATCCGAACTTTAAATCGGATTGAGATTTTTTGGAAATTCGGATTTTCGGATTGGATCGGATTTACCCTAATTGGATCCAATCCAAACCGAAAACCGAATTGTAAAATTAAGCTTGTATAAATATGGATTTCTTTATTTTTTGAAGTTTAGCTCAAATACTTACTACTACAAAAAATAAATTAGGGAGACTTTGTATTAATTAATTAATGACTTGACGTTGAACTATTTATTTTACTCATTATTTTAAAGACTTTTAATTGTATTAAAGCTTTTTTTTTATAATTGTATTAGGAGCTAAAAAGTAATGTATTATAATTCGGATTTTCGAATCGGATCCAAATAACCGAATTTTAATTCGAATTATCAAGAGAGAAATTCGGATCGAATCGGATTGAAAAATTGAAAACCGAATTATATTTCGGATTGGATCGGATTTGGACTAAATCCAAACCGAAAACCGAACGGACACCCCTAACTTCCCCCAAGGACAAGCGTATGTCACTCATATATCGTTCATCCGTTTGTCGTACATCAAAGACGTAAAGCGCGCAATGATTCATTACTAATCCGCAATGTCGACTGAATGTTTTCTTATAGGGATGTACTCCATGTCAACTTTGTGCTTCAAAACTCATCTACAAGTACTTAACTTACTTGCAATTGATAAAGTCTAACTTGTCACATTGATGAACGGGCTCTTTGGTATTTAATGTCCCAAATAAAGTACCACTAATTATGTAATGGGATATTACTTTATTAAATAACGTACCATTGCGTTGTTATGGTACTGATTAAGATTAAGTCACTTGTGCTCGTCATTACTTGTTTTTTTCTTTTTTTTTTTTGTTTTAAAAGGAAGGGATTAAGATTAAGTGGTACATCTTTCTATGGGCCTAGGGTACGTATTATACAGAACTTCCACCATATTTCTTCTCCATTTGTGGTGTCTAGGTGAAGATGACATGGTTGACAAGTAATAAAACGTGTTTAAATAAGAACTTCAGTAATAAACGCTAATTTTTATTAATTTCAACATGAGCAGGACCATTACATTACTTAACAAAAAAAAAAAAAACAAACAAAAAAAAAACAGCTAAAAGGCCCTAATAACAACTGCTGCAAGCACGAAGTAGACTTCACCACCCCATCCACTAAACAGAGGGGGGAGGGGGGTTGAAGGTGCTCTCGTTCACCTGCAAAAACTTCTCCAGGGCCAAGTGTGCACCCCTCACCTTCACCGGCCGCTTATCGGAGCCGTAAGCAATGCCGTGTGCATGTTGGAGAAGAGACACGTACGAGTAGTACCTGATTTTCTTGCCCACGCAGAAAGGGCACCTGAACCCCGCCAAAGTCTGGCGCAACTTGGTGGTGCCATGGACAAGAGCAATGTAAGGTTTCTCCGAGCACTCCTCGAGCTCGGAGTCGCTGTACACGGATGAGTCATTTGAGGTTGACATTTTTTGAATTCTCTTTTTTTTTAAAGGAAGGGATGAAAGGATACGAGGATACTTTGTGTAATCCCCCGTATTTTTAAATATATTATTAATGAAATTATATTTTATTCATAATATTTATTTGTATTTTTTTCGGATTTAATTTCAAAAGTTTCAAATTATTTTTGGGTTTGATGAACGATTTTATTACAAAGAACTTTTTATGAACCTTTCTTCACTAATTTATATCCAGCAAACAAACCAAACCCACTTTCTTTTCTTAATTGGCCCATTAATTTTATGAGGCCCAATCTTAAAACTAACCCTACACCACTCTCTCTCCTGTAAATACCCCATACATCCCCAAAATTTCCCACACAAAAAGGTTAGTCTTATTTTCATCCTCCTTTGTTTCATTATTTTGCTTAATGTTATTTTAATTGTTTTGGGTTTTGATTTTAGTATAAAGATTATATTTTTAGTATTAAATTATATTTTAATGGTATAAAGATTATAAATTTCAGATTATATTTATGTTATAAATTTCATATTTTATGAATTATAAACCTAGGGTTTCAATTTATTGAAAATCATGATTTTAGGGTTTTTATGAACAATTGATTTAGGGCTTTTATAGTAATGATGTTTTGAAATTTTGGTGATTATATTACTAATTAGTTTCCAGATTATTTTGAACACGTAAATTCGTGTTTTAATGTTTAGATTTCGGTTCGTTAATATTAATCCCGTTTTAATCCCGGTTAGGTTCTGAACTCATCCGATTTTGACAAAAAAGTAGTGTTTTCCATGTAGAAATGATGTTTTAAGAAAGACTCACTACCTATGGTAGTGAGCACCACCCTATCGTGGCCAAATTCTGCCTCTAAATATGATTTTCGGGCAGTTTTTCATTTTTAACGAAGTTTTTTATGCTTAAAATTTTATCCTTGATTTTGATTAATAAAATTAATTATGTTTAAAGTTAATTAAGCATATAAATATGTTTTATTTATTTTAATAAGTTTTTCATCATATTATATTGTTGGAAATTACTTGGGATAGTAATATTAATTGTTGGTTGTTTTCTAGGAAGTGATTATTCCCTAGGAGAATTTTAAGTGATTAAAAGTGGCTCAAAAGGATTGTTTGTATGAGGTACGTACATGTCTACTTCGTTATAAGTAGTATCATGTTTAGGTACCAAAAGGAAAGAACTTAGTTTTATGATTAGTGAACACTTGGATGGAAATTGTTTGGTTACACCTTGATTTAATTCATGTGCTTATGTTTATGAGATATGTTTTGGTGAATTGATTATGTTTGTATGGAATTATGGATGAAAACATGTTGAGTTAGATTGGATTAATTGTTTGTATGGAATTTTGATACAAACATATTCTATTGGATTGGTTTGTTAACCACATTTGGATGATTAAAGGATTGGAATCGAATGGTTTAAGTGGAATGAAGTTATTAATTATTCCACAAGGTTATTATTATTTATTTATTACTCAATCATAACTTGTTAGTATGTTGAGTAAAGGTGGATTAAGCCGAAATGGCTAGGTGAGTTGACTATGTTCAACAATTTTGGATAATTTGGAAGTTTAATGGAATTAAAGGTTAATTTGTGATGTGATCACCATTGTCCTAAATAAGATTAAAAACGAATTGATGTATGATTGTTATGTATGGTCTTCTTGATTGAGTTGGCTATTAATTAAAATTGTAATCACGTAAAGTGAAACATGGATGAGCAATAAAACTCTGGAAAGCGTGCACTTCTAGAGTATTGACAATTATGGGTTGGGGTACACGGTGGTAGCCCGTGGCTTTTCGAGGCTTGTTTGATCAACATGTCCTCTTCTCTTTTGGTATTTACATTTTATTTTATAATGAAAGTTAGATGGGATCCTAGACTAACTTTGTGAGAATGGAGTCGCGCCCATTCTTGCATCGCGCTAAACTTTTATTTCAAATGGTCATTTGGGACCTGGATTGGACAACCTGGTCTATTGCTTACTCCAAACTAAATTAAATTAATTAAATTGAATATGATGAGTCAAGTGTTTGGAATTTAGTAAGTATGTTGAGTCAATTAAATTGTCTAAGTGTGGAGTCTTGATTAATGAATTCGTGTTGTATGTTTATTTACTTTAATTAATTGAGCATGCTAGGTTTGGTATGTTGTAGCTTGTATGTACTCAGCTTTGCTGATTGCGTGCTTTTGTGTGTGTTTTCTTTTGGTCATGGCCTTCGCCTTTCAATGACCCTGTGATGATCCAATTATTACACTTGTATTATTGGGGAGCAGTATTGCACAGGTTAGCTTGATGATGTGCAGTTCGGGATTTGACAATCGCATTGTCAAGGAATGGTGTGATTGAGTGTATTCGTTCTTTGAAATTATTTATGCTTTGCAATTTCATTTATGTTTTGGATTTTTAATATTGGTTTGGTTTTAAATAAGGGCCTTATATGGTTCCAATTTGTAAGCTTTGACTTATTCGTTTTCTAAATTGTGTTATTTTAAATACTTAAGTTTGTTTTTCCGCTGCGATACTTTGATAAAGCCTTAACGTTTTAATACGTGGCGGTAACATGTCAATGGTTCTCCACTATTTTATTTAAAGTAAGTGGTTTGAAAAAGGGAGAATTATTGGGGTGTTACACTTTGTTTGGTTTCTCTTTGTTGATACGTTATGAGTTTGTGAATGTTCACTCCCTTCTTCATGTGTATTTATAGTAGGGTATGGGTGGGTCAAAGTCTCGTCTGAATTAATGGGGTCAAATGTTGTACCACTGAATGCTGTTATGTTTCCCAATGGAAGTTCTAAAGGTGCATCATAATTTTTTGGAATACACTGTTCACACACACCTAGGTTTGACCATGATTTCCAAAGTCATTGGTAACCCGCAATTCCGATTAATTGTACAACTACATACACAAATGTACCACTACATTCGCAATAGTATATGTTACTTGCCTGATTTGTACTACTAATAATAAAATTGGTGAACAATACATTGCATAGCTTAATGGGACTCCCATACATTGAACGGTACAATATCTTTTTCTGTACTTTGATATATGAGTCATTTTATTTAATTTTTTTTTTTGGAAAACGTATCACTGATTTCTGAAATGACCTGTTCACACGCATTGAACGGGCTACTCTAACCTACAAAAAAGTCTAGTCTACGCTGTTCACTGTTCATACTTTGGTTAGAGTGGAGTGCAGGGGAGTGGTCAAATCGTTATCAGTAGTATAATATTTTGTAAACTTGAACAATAAATCTGTAGATGGTACATTCATAAAGAACACATTGTACCACTTCCTGATAAGTGGTAAATTAATCTTATGATGTGTGTTTTCGAAGACCCCAAAAAGCATCATTCATGGGTCCAATCAAGGTCAAGTGTGGGAAATAGCATGCATGGGTCTTAGTCAACCACAGGATTGACCATTTTAGGGTACCAGTGTTAGTGTAGGGTACCACTCCACAGCGTTAGTGATCCTGCAATATCAATATATGTACCGTTCTGAGTTAATAAGTACCACTAAACATAGGATGGTATGTACTGATAACACTTTATGTACTGCTGCAGGCCTTATGGTGCACAATCTATTATTCAATACAATGACCTATAAAGAGACATGTATTGAAGGACCATTAGACATTCTTACTTAGTTGTGGTGTCCCAAAAGTAAAATAGGGTACCTTAAAGGAATTTCGGTTTTAGGATTCAGTAACGGACTGCTAGAATTGCTATAACGTAGAATTGTGCTCTCGCACACAGACTTAGTGAGTGCAGTGTTAGTGTTTATAAGTCAATCTACATCTACTTATATATGTCGCAATGCGTTTTCTATGGTGTTGTGGTATTGAAATCATGTCGTTACTTGTATGGGAGTCATTTTAATCATATTAAGCAAACCTAAAACTTATTACTAGTCCATGATAGTCATTTTGTTAAATTGATGGGAACATGTTAACTAAATAACTACATAGCATAGGCAATAACTGTGATTAGCTGTCCAAAATTCAGTGGTACCTTCTTACTTGTATACATGTACCACTTACGTTATGATGGTACAGACGGATAACAGATTATGTACTTCTGCAGGCAATATGGTGCATAAGTACTTATTCAATACAATGACCTATAAAGAGACATGTATTCAAGGACCATTACACCATCTTCACTAGTTGTTGTGGCACAAAATTATTTAACGGGTACCGCGCATAATCATTCATATTCCATCTATAGGGATCGTGATAATTGTAATGGAAACCATTTTTAATACATGCTTTACAAAGTAAAAAGACTATTTGTAGTATTGATTCAATTATAAACTTAATATATCAACTCTTAGTATAATACTACCTCCGTTAAATGTTATGTGCAACTTTGGGGTATTATTTGTGAGATATAATATATTCCAAAGTTGCACATAACATTTAATGGAGGTAGTATATCATTTGTATGCACTTGCGGGCCTAAAAATACATCAACATTGGCTTCCAAGTTATGACTTCCCCAATCTCTTACTTGACACAACAAACAACACTACTAAAAATTAAGGTTTTTGCGACCGTCTCTAACGGTCGCAGAAAATAGCAAAAACGGTCGCAATTCATAATTGCGACCGTCAACGGTCGTAAAGGGGGTGTCGTTATTTACTTGGTCGCAAAAAAATAAAATTGCGACCGGTTGACGGTCGCAGATTTTTTGCGACCGTTTTTAATATTTTCAACGACCGTTAGGGGAACGGGCGCAAATATTAATAATTGCGACCGTTTTAATTGACGGTCGCAAAATTGGATTTTAGCGACCGCTTAAAGCCGTCGCTAAAAGTTTTCAAAAAAAACAAAAAAAATGCACCCACAGCCAGCCTGTACTTCACAGCCAGCCCTATACTTCACAGCCACCCCCATCATCAATGTCCACCTAAAACACTACTAGCCACCACCCAACCACCTCGAAAGCACTAGCCCACCCCATAAAACTCACCTTGCCACTCCCGTAACTCCACCAGCCACCCCCATAAATCTCACCCAATAGAAAAAAAATAAAACTGAAAAAAAAAATAACGTTCTTAGCAAAACAAATTATACCAAAAATCAAACAAAACCAAAAAAATCAAACAATAGCAAACAAAAAATCAAACAAAACCCACTAAAATTAACTAAATAAAAAATTCGAACAAGCAAAAAAAATGGAAGGACATTCAAACACACAAAACCCACAGAAATCCAGAAAACAAAGGGAAAAAAAACAAGAAAATCAAGCTAAAAAAAACAAGAAAATCAACCCCCAAAATATGAAAAAATTTACAAAGTAGACGAAAACTAAAATCAAACTCAAAATCAACAAAATTCGAACATCAACGAAATTGAAAATCAAACCCAATATCAACGAAATTCGATTAATATATGAACAAAAGTCATGAAAATCGAACAAAATTAACAAAAAAATATTATCAAACCCAAATAACTGAAAATCGAATAATATATGTAAAAATTCATGAAAATTCGAACAAAATTAACAACAAATCAGAATCAAACCCAAATCAAAGAAATTCGAATACAAACTCCAACAAAAATCACAAAAATCAAATAAAACACAAAACAAAACCACAAAAACAGAAAATAAACAAAAATTTCAGAAAAACCAACATACCTTTCCTAATATTTCTTCCTCTTTGGGTTTATATGTTCAAATTCGACCATAAAAACTCCAGATCTGGAACTTTTATGGGCGAATTTGACCATGAAACCAATAATTTGTTTGTTGAAGATAAACCCTTTTCCATAACTTGTTTGTTGACAAAAAATCCGAACACCAAAACTCAAGATCTAAAAAGAATGAAGAAAAAAAAAGGAAGGTCGTGAGATCGAAGGAAAGAGGAAGGAAAGAAGGAGGAAGGAAAGAGAAGGAGGAAAGAAAGAAGAAGGGGGAGGAACTTGTAGGGTTTTATAGGTACTACGCAGCGGAAATAACATGAATCACATTCATACAGTACCTAATCCAAGGATCTAATTTTTTTTTTTTTTTTTTTTTTTTTTTTTTTTTTTTGAAAAATCGCCAGCCACTGTGGTGTGGCCAGCCGAAGCCAGCCACGGTGGCCGTACACCGCAAGGTGTACGCTGCTGTGCAGCGGCGCAGGGCAGCAGCAGCAGCACCGTGCACCTGCGGTGCGGAACTGCTGTTGCTGCTGTTCTGATCCTTGCTGCTGCCCCTCCCCGCCCCTCCCTCCGGACCACCAGCAGCGGCACCACCGTGGCAGCGCCACCCAGCCGCGGTGCTGCTGCTGTAATTTCCTTTTTTTTTTTTTTTTTTTTAATTAATTAAAACAAAACAAATTTTGTAAAAATCAATTAAACTTTATGTGGTCCTATTAATCCCAAAATTAAATCATATTAAATTTTGAAATTAGGGTTCTTGATGAAATTAATCCCCAATTTAATTTAACACTTAAATTAAATAATTTGATCATGAAAAATTCATAATTTTAACATGTAATCAAATAGATTAAATTCCTTAGACATATTACCATCGAAATAAATCAAAATCAAAACACAAATTTCACAAATTCGGGTTTATGGTTTCGAAATTTTCGAAAAAATAGGGTTAGGGTTCGAAAAATATTCGAGCATAATAGGGCAAAAATCGGATCACATCATGGCTATTTTGAGCATTATTAAATCACATTTAATCAATTCCAAGAGTTAAATCACATTTAATATAATAATTGACCCATAATTAAATATTCTCCCTCCTAATTGAATTAAAATTGTGGATTATCAAAGAATTATTGGCAATATGCGTAAATGCAATAGGCTAACTGATACCACTGTAGGGTTTTATAGGTACTACGCAGCGGAAATAACATGAATCACATTCATACAGTACCTAATCCAAGGATCTAATGCATAACACATAAAGCACAAATAATCGTACCTTTGAAGCGTGATTCCACGTGCGATCGAGCAAGAACAAAGGGAGATAAAGAACCTCAAACGTGATTCCTCTACTTGGTCCACGGGCACAGATTAAGACCTCCACTAATGCTAGTTAGTCGCGAAAGAACACTTCTATCGACCTTCTACGGAGATGAACGAACGATCAACTAGCCAAGAACCACCGCGCAACACCACGTGGCCACTAGGGGTGGCCGGCCGTGGGTGAGAGGGGAGGAGAGAGGCGTGCGTGTGAGAGAGGGAGGATGAGGGCCTTTGGATGGTGGTTGCTTGATTCACAATTCACTGTATTGTCAATTGTGACTTGTTGTTCCCAACCCTAGGCAAGGCTATTATTTATAGATCATATCTCTAAATAATAGCCCAAGTCCAAATCCAAGCCCACTTCCTAATCCCACTCAAACTATACTTAGCCCACTCATGCTTATGACTAATTGATTGCTCATGAGGCCCATTAATGGGCCTCTAACTTGCTTAACCCAATACCCTTGTGTGTGACCAATATAGGATCCATTCTAAAGGGCTTTGGGCTATTTGACTAGCCCAAAGATCATCTCTCATAGTCTAGCAACAGAGGATGACGCCCCAATAGAATGAACTTATTATCTCCATAATAGTGATCCTTGATATATCTAGTAATTACACTTATCGAAGACACAATTCCTTCAATCTCCCACTTGTCTGAGACAAGTGCGCAATATTCAAATTCCTTAAGTCAATGTGTGTCGATTTGATAATATGATTGCATCTTATGTCGTGATCATATTAATCTACAAATCTTTCTTGAAATCTGAGTTAGAATTACAAAACAAATGGTTACTATGTAATCCATTTGAGCACGGCCATGCATTTTCTGAATTCTCCCTTTTCAAGGGGCCAAAACATGACACATTCCTAATTTAATAGGTAGACTCTATCCAATCTTGTGGCAACCAAAGCTCCCACTCAACTTCTGAAATAACCAGGAAACACCCTTTATAATCTCCAGTTACGGGAAGACGTTTGAATGTACCACAGTCATATCATCCATTGAATGAAACCAATGTTCCACTCATGTCAAAGGAATCCACTAATATATCCGGAAGTTCTATACTTGAACTTCAAAGTAGGTCTATAGTTCGATCCTGCATCATTCATGCATATCCATGTGATTGACCGAGCCTTATCACTATGCTCCTATAGCCCATGAAACCGAGCTATCCAATCAATCTTACATGCTAGTCCATTCATTGAAATCATTTATGTCCACTTTAATGATTTCGAACTAGGAACTTAAATAATATGTGGATTTTGTTCACCTGTGGGGTTTCATACACCAGGTCTCTATCTAATAGATAACCTGATGAGCCCATCAATCCATAATTATTTTTGGACATTTTATTTAATCTTGAAACCACGATCAAATAAGATTGAAACTTTGTTTCAATTGATAAACATAATTCTGCAAGCTAATGTATTTACTTTTGTAATATGCTTTCTCAAAACATACACAACTAAAATTACATAACTTGCTTCAATCCAAGAACCTTAGCATGACTTTCATACCTTGGTCATAGAAGGGGTTTTGTAAGTAGAGTTCATGAGACATTCTCATAAACATGAACTTTGCAATTTCTAAATCTTATAATCATTTTCATCTCCATACACTAATAATTTTCCTTCGCCCTTTCGCAAGGAACTTAGGAATTTCTAATTTGTATTCCAACGTTACATTGGATTTCGATTGAAAACTATCATCACTTGTTCTTTAAAACACGCGAATCAAATAGACGAGTATAGTCCATGGCATGCATGATGCATCCTTTGCGAATTGCATAAGGATCATCACTCAAAGTCTTAATTTCATCAACCTTTTCAAGGTATTGAATCATTAAGCAACGTGCCATGTCATATGGGATTGAAACTCCTTTCAATATAATGTTGAACTTTATAAGAATCTTATCAATATAAGCTTCTTAACCAAAACTCTAACATCCTTCGAGACCTATGTATATAGATCTTGAATCCCAAATGTACTCATCTTCTTCTTCAAGATTTTCATACAAAATGCATTAACTATTACTTGACTCTTCAATAATTGCTTTTTGTACTAGACCAAGAAGACTTCATAGCTCCCAATAAACGTCTTGTACACATAAGACCTTTTCTTCATTTTACGAGAACATCAAACGATTTGATTAACTCACAAAATTAAGAACATTAACTCCCTGATGCTAACTTCAATCCATTATGGATCTTTTAGGCATCCCTAGGATTATTGGATCTCCAAACTTTTGATTGTATCATATACAAATCTTATTTCATGAACAATTTCAAGAAAGTGTTTTGAAATCCATCTACCAAATCTCATAAGGTAGAAATCACTAAAGTGTCTTTAATAGATCTTTGCAACATGACTAATGTAAAGGTTTCATTGTAATCATAGTCATACTATAAATTAATTGAATCCTTTAAGAAGTCTTTGCTTTAGTTAGAAAACATTTTTCTTTCTTGTCTGCTTTGCTTACAATGGGTTTCACCCAATTTAGGCAAATTATTCAAGTGTCATACACTTGCTTACAGACTTAGAATCTATTTCAGATTTCCTGGTTTTAAACCACTTGGAGTTATAACTTGTCAAATCATCTTTATTACTTGCATAATCATCATGTTCCAAAATAAATATTTAGAACTCTTAGTCAATATGAAATCATATTTCTTTGGCTAAGTTTTACATATGCTAGTCATCCTTGTGGGTTTTACGCAACAATTGAAACTCATACAACAATTTTGTTTAGTTTTCAATGAGAAACGACAATAGAGGATGTGCACTTGGAATGTACTACCTACGACACATGGTTATTAATCCCATTACACATAATGAGACCACGCGTTGTCATTTGTAACATGAGGTGAATCATGCTCATATTGTTGCTTTTATTCGATAACTTCTCAAATTTCTTCGAGATTTTCGAAATCACTTTTCTTGAACTCTTTCAAGGCTCTCGAACTTTTCAAGATTCTTATACTCCCACTTGCCTTTTGAGGAGGCATATTTAGCATAGGGTGAACCAATCATGGTTTGAACCACGTTTGTTTGTTGCTTTTCTCAAACTCTTTAGAGATTTACACTACTCCCACTTGACCTTTTGGAACAATTTCCATAAGGGCACCTACTTGAGCAACAAACATTTTGTGCTAAGTATGGTTTGTGTAGTAGTACCCCGTGCTCTATATAGGAATCGAACGTGCATCAAACGGTTTAATACATATTTTATTCCTTTCTTTGTAGAAAGACTTAATAAGAACTTTTCTTATCCATATCACATATGAAGCCTTTGCTACATTTGATTTGGCGTATGTAGTTTTTGTTTAGTTTTGTAGCTTATCTTAAAAGTATATCCCTTGAACAATGGTTGGAAGATAGGTAATTTACATCCATTATCAAAATGTATCTCATATAGATTGATAGCTTCCTTCATAAAAACTTCACAAGGTTTTCTTTCGGATTTTGTTGTAAAACGATTTTATAACTTTTGGATGTTTATCAATGTTTTGGCTTAAATTCTCATTATTACGATCATATCGCAATATTTTGAATGTGTTGCCAAGTACATGTCTTGACATAAATTTTCACAATTACAATCATATTGTAATGTAATCATTATCTTGTCAAGTTGATACTGAACTTCATACTGAACATTTTGAACATTTCAAAATTTTCACCCTTATGTTTCAACTAAGCACAAGTAGTGATCATATCACAAATGAAGTTTCATTGTCGTCTCCAACCTTTGAACCTTTGGATTTTCTTACATCGATACGTATTTGACCTTGAGTTCTCATCATCATTTCTCTAAATGGTGACTTAGTCAAAATTTCAAATTAGAATGATAATTACATATATCAATGGATTCATAATCCAATGATATTGAAAGTCTATCCCTTTGGATCTTCCGCATGCAATTTTCATTCTCATTCGAATTAATTGACATGTTAGAGACAACTTATATATATAGAAATGGTTTAACTATTTCTATCATATAGAACTTTAAACCTATTTAGCAATTCAAAACACATTATGACTCAATGAAGCATAGAATAACATTTATTCCACGTTTTTGAATCTTCGATGCTTAGTCATTACTAACATTGAATGGTGTTTTGATAATGGCAAGAGTAGATAACATTTATTTAACTCTAGCCATTATTGGTGAAATACTGGTTCTACTTGTAAAGTTGCAACTTTTGCTTCCAGACTTGTAGATTCTACTTGTGAAGTTGCAACATTTGCTTTTAAACTTGTAGATTTATCTCTCCTTTAGCAATAACTTCTTCCTTTAGTTCAATCACATTGTGCAATGAGTGATCTAAACAAGACATCATATGTCCAAGAAGTAGCAATATGCTAAATCAATTTCTATAATATAATTCTTAAATTGGAACATTTCCATTCTTTTACCTTCCAACTATATGAGGTAGTATCTAATCAATTGGAATTGATCCATTTAATTTGAAACATTTGTTGTTCACAACAACTTTTAGCATGTAAGTAGTTTTAGGTTTGAGAAGTAGCAACTTGTTTGCATTTCTTGGCCTATAACTTCTTAATGCAATCCTCATATATTTCTAAACCCTTCCATTTGAGCCACTTAGAACATTTCTCTTAGGTTCAAAATGATACCTTGCTCAACTACTTTAAGCAATTTTTCATGATCTTGCTAAGTCTATTCTATCATTATTTATATTTGAGTTTAATCAAGTATTAAACTCTATATAAAGTAGATGAAGAATACCGTTATTTGATCAACTTTTGATCACAGAGATTTCCAATCACTTTCTTATATTCAATCATATTGAAGATAAGAGATTTTATTGGATTTGTACACTTGTCTTTTGAGGGATTGTACCTCTCATCTCATTATGTCCCTTGAAAACATTTTTCAAAATGAAGATGTGTTGATATTTTACTCAAACATTTTGAATAAAACCAACCTTAGACATGTAACATGAATTTCTAAAACTTGCCTTTTAGAACAATCTTAGCAAAATTGGAATATAGGTTTATGGATTATCTTTTAAACTCTTTTGAGAACGTTTCTCAACTTTATTTTCAATCGAGGAGATTATATATAATAATAAAATTAGAACGACATGTTACTAACAAGTAAACGCAAAATTCAATTATGTTTATTAAATTTAAAGTACCATAAGTAATTTTAGAATTTATTGGTAACTTTAAAGCATTTTATTCAATTTTAAATTGACCCCTATTGAATAAAATGATTCCAAGATCCTTTATTTGTGCAATAATTAACCAGAGTGAAGCCCCGCATCAACCATTACATTTTCAAGGTGAGTAAACTCTTTACTGATTACAACTCTTGTAATTCTTGGTTGAACAATTAACCATCGCATGTTTAATTATTACTCTTAGCTTCAAGGTTCTAAACGATTTAGGTAACCTTGTTGAATATAACCAATTAAAAGTGTAGATATGCGGTTCTACCCCCACTTCCCCAAGATATATTATGATGCTCTGCTGAGTGCTGACCCATCACAAACGATCAAGGTTTTCATCGGGTTTCTAATTGGAAAAGCTGCATCAATATTACTGGGATCTAGATTTATTATGTTGTGATTAAATAGTGAACTCTAGCGCATCATCACAAAACATCAATAAAATCTAACATGCATAAAATACTGAATGCATAAATAAGACATAGCATGGCCCCTAATCCTAAGAAAACTAATAAAGTAAATGCTCCCACTTGAATCATCATGGATCACATCCATCTTTCTCCTTTGGGCCTTCACTTCATGGGCTTCTTGGATTAACTGCAACCTGTAATTCTACTCTATTCTATCTATTACTTAAATAAAATAAAATAAAATTACAAAATACGTTATCGGTACGTAGACCGTACTAAGATTACAAAAATACATCACGATGCGCAGATCGTATTTAGCAATCTACTGGGCCATACTAGTCATTATATAGCAATAAACAATATCATATATTATAAAATTGCCACATAATAAATCACTCATCATGCTTTCCTAAACTATAACATCTGATGATCATAATAAAGGAAACATGGCATCTAAATATCTCATATTTTAATTAAAGCAATTAGATAATATCATATATTATTCATGATCATCAATAAAATATCATATATTCTAAATTAGTCATGAGATAGAATCAAATCTTATTTTAATCTTAAAAGATAAATCATATTTATCTTCAAGGATTATCCTAACAAAGTTAGGAAATTCTATCCTAATTACTAGCCAATCACAATATTTTAAATCAATTATATCCAAAATAATTATGGGATAATCACATTATTTAAATCAATTATTATCCTTTTGGAATATGCTCAGAATATCCTAACAAATCTTATCCAAAATTAACCACTTTAATTTAGGATAATTACCAATTTAACAACTTAAATATGGATAATATCAAATATAACAACTTTTGAATATTTGATTTTATCCTAAAATTTTCAAAATATTTTAACTTATCCAAAATAAAACTGATTTTATCCCAAAATAATTCATAATTATCTTGAAATAAATTTTCAAAAAACTGATTTTTTTTTTTTTTTTTTTTGAAAAATCGCCAGCCACCGTGGTGTGGCCAGCCGAAGCCAGCCACGGTGGCCGTACACCGCAAGGTGTACGCTGCTGTGCAGCGGCGCAGGGCAGCAGCAGCAGCACCGTGCACCTGCGGTGCGGCACTGCTGTTGCTGCTGTTCTGATCCTTGCTGCTGCCCCTCCCCGCCCCTCCCTCCGGACCACCAGCAGCGGCACCACCGTGGCAGCGCCACCCAGCCGCGGTGCTGCTGCTGTAATTTCCTTTTTTTTTTTTTTTTAATTAATTAAAACAAAACAAATTTTGTAAAAATCAATTAAACTTTATGTGGTCCTATTAATCCCAAAATTAAATCATATTCAATTTTGAAATTAGGGTTCTTGATGAAATTAATCCCCAATTTAATTTAACACTTAAATTAAATAATTTGATCATGAAAAATTCATAATTTTAACATGTAATCAAATAGATTAAATTCCTTAGACATATTACCATCGAAATAAATCAAAATCAAAACACAAATTTCACAAATTCGGGTTTATGGTTTCGAAATTTTCGAAAAAATAGGGTTAGGGTTCGAAAAATATTCGAGCATAATAGGGCAAAAATCGGATCACATCATGGCTATTTTGAGCATTATTAAATCACATTTAATCAATTCCAAGAGTTAAATCACATTTAATATAATAATTGACCCATAATTAAATATTCTCCCTCCTAATTGAATTAAAATTGTGGATTATCAAAGAATTATTGGCAATATGCGTAAATGCAATAGGCTAACTGATACCACTGTAGGGTTTTATAGGTACTACGCAGCGGAAATAACATGAATCACATTCATACAGTACCTAATCCAAGGATCTAATGCATAACACATAAAGCACAAATAATCGTACCTTTGAAGCGTGATTCCACGTGCGATCGAGCAAGAACAAAGGGAGATAAAGAACCTCAAACGTGATTCCTCTACTTGGTCCACGGGCACAGATTAAGACCTCCACTAATGCTAGTTAGTCGCGAAAGAACACTTCTATCGACCTTCTACGGAGATGAACGAACGATCAACTAGCCAAGAACCACCGCGCAACACCACGTGGCCACTAGGGGTGGCCGGCCGTGGGTGAGAGGGGAGGAGAGAGGCGTGCGTGTGAGAGAGGGAGGATGAGGGCCTTTGGATGGTGGTTGCTTGATTCACAATTCACTGTATTGTCAATTGTGACTTGTTGTTCCCAACCCTAGGCAAGGCTATTATTTATAGATCATATCTCTAAATAATAGCCCAAGTCCAAATCCAAGCCCACTTCCTAATCCCACTCAAACTATACTTAGCCCACTCATGCTTATGACTAATTGATTGCTCATGAGGCCCATTAATGGGCCTCTAACTTGCTTAACCCAATACCCTTGTGTGTGACCAATATAGGATCCATTCTAAAGGGCTTTGGGCTATTTGACTAGCCCAAAGATCATCTCTCATAGTCTAGCAACAGAGGATGACGCCCCAATAGAATGAACTTATTATCTCCATAATAGTGATCCTTGATATATCTAGTAATTACACTTATCGAAGACACAATTCCTTCAGAACTAACGTGAGATTGAGAAAGGAAAAAGTAGAAAGAGAAAGGAGAGAGAAGAAAGAAGAAGGGGGAGGACGTGAGATGTGAGCAGAGAGCGGCTATCAACATATTAGGGTTAGGAGTAGAGCTCTTTTATACCCTTTTTTAAAATAAAATAAAAAAACACTTTTGCGACCGGTGTAGCGGTCGTAATTTTGTGACCGTTTGAGAAGCGGTCGTAATTATCGCCATTTGCGACCGTTATAGTGGTCGTAATTGTTGTATTTTGCGACCGCCACTAACGGTCGTAACAAAATTAATTTAATTTTGAATTATTTTTCACATGAATTTTATTTTTAAAATATATTTAAATACCTTTGCGACCGTTTTATAACCCAAAAACGGTCGCAAAATTGCGACCGCCTTAAAAACGGTCGCAAATTTGCGACCGCCTTATAAACGGTCGCAATTAACATATTTTGCAACCGTTTTCATGACGGTCGTAGAAAAACGGTCGCTAAACGACCGAATTTTAGTAGTGCAAAGGGACTAAGGTACTACATAATTGGTACTTTTAGTGTCACCTGATGTACCACTGCATGTTTAATGGCACATTATGTAATTATAAGACATACCATGTAAGAGGGCATAGTCTAGGGTACCACTGTGCAAAATTATAATACATTAGGGTACCAATTACCTCTTAATGGTACCTATGAATATGTGGTGGTACATAATTATATAGCGAGTCTTAATTAAATTTCCAAAATTGTTCTGATTTTTAATTACTTGACCCAAAAAACAAGTGAGTTTTAAGTATGTTTCCCCAAAATAGCATAATGTATGGACAACCATTTGGACGCTGTTGACTAATGTTGTTATGTATAACGTAGTTATCATACGCAACGTAATCTCTCTTGTTACAATTGACATTGTGTACAAAGTTTTAATGAGTTAGCAACTTAGTCTGCGTACGACGTACGTGTGTAGGCTGTATGCAAAATAGTTATTACGAGTACTTGTTATTGTTAATTACGTACAACTGATAACTTCACCGATGTATTGTGTGACGTAACATGTATTTTGAATGTGGCATATAAATTCATAATCAATGCAAGTGCACAATTACTTAACATGCCTTTACTATTCGATTTTATATGCTTTTACACAATGGATGCCATTAACACTACTAAGGGTACCTCTGTAATGTAAATGGTTATTATTCTGTTAATTATGGTACATGTTACCATAATATTTGCACCACTGAGATTCCTACAATGCACTTGTAAGTGGTTCCACCAAAATGCATTTCGATCTTCACATTAAGTTGGAGTGCTGGGTAGTTCAGCTTTGTCACAATGATTCCTATGAAGACCATGTAGTGGTACCTAAAAAAACTGATAGTCATTCAATGGTACATATATGTACCATTGTATTGGATTTAGTGTTTCTTTTGACAAGACAGTTCTCTGGCCTAGTGCTGCACCTATTGCGTCACCTACAGTAGTAGGATTACCAAGGTGAATAGGTTCATATTCAAATTTCAGTTTTCCCTCCCACGAAACTAACTAGTTCAAATTCTATATTTTTTTTTAACTGAGCTCACATTCTCACCCCTCTCACTGAAGTACATCATCCTTCCCCCACCTCACCTTTTGGTTACATCACATCAATGGAGATTTTTCATCCACTTCCTGTTTCATATGTTAAAGTCACACCCCATCCACAATTGCCCATTTTTTATTTCCAAAAATCGGAGCGGGAATACAACGAAGTAGACTTGAATGTTGTCCATTTTTTGAAGTCATTAGACCACTTAGAAGGTGGTCCTTTCCATCCTACCCAAAACTTGAGGGCACGTCTTCTACAAGGAATGTGCTCCCCAACTCGGCTCATGGTTCTTGAGGACGGAACCCCTGTTCTCGGCCATTTACCCCTGCTTGAGGATTTAGTAGGATGCTACAATGAAGGAGCAGTTGTAACGATTTTTTGGCTGATTCAAGCCTTCTATTCCTCATCTTCGTTGCGAACAATTCCCTTCGAATTGGCTAAGGTAATTGATTTGGAGCCCATTCTGAACATATTCGAGGCACCCATATATGCATTCCCTATGATGTGGCGTAATGTATTTGTTGGGTCATACACGGATACGCTCCATGTAATGAAGGCTGTCGACGACCAAACCCACATGAGGCTCAATATATCGGGTTACACAATAAAGCCGAAGGTCCCCCGTATTCTGCCTATTAGAAAAAGATACCACCGTGTTAGTTACACAGGAGAGTATCTGGCCTCAAGTAGTAGCAACGAGAATACTATACAGTTTGGGTCGTTTGCTTTGTGTTGGAATGCCAGAGGATGCACACGTCCTTCGTTTATTCGTAACTTCACTACCTTTTATCACCATTACAACCCAATTCTAGTAATCATATTGGAAGCTCGTGTAGACAGTCAGTACGCAAGGAACGAGCTGTCGGGTGATCTCCCAGGTGACTATGAAGTGGAGCCAGTTGGTTCAGACAACAATCCAGGGGGAGTGTTGGTGTTGTGGAGGCCAAGGGCGCTTAATGCTAATTTCCTGTACACAGCAACAAGGCCAGAAGGAATGTTGTTGGATGCCGTTTTCCGGGTAAGTTATTTTTTGTTTGCTTTGCTTCACATAGTATGGACCACTTATTACTTTAAACTCCTTATGCCGTGTTTAAGTTATATTAATAATGACAATTTTTCCGTATGAAGCCGCCTCCTCCAACATGGACTTACATCCCCCCCCCCTCAGCAAGAACTGAACAATGACCCTTGCAACTCAGACTAGGAGCCTGACATACACAACCACTGGTTCGCATCAGGATTGGCGTTTGATGGGTCGCACCACGAACAGTTTGGGAAGGACCTCTAATGTGGAGGTGGTGATGTGTCGGGGGTATCGGTTCTTCTATTTAGTGCTTTTCCGTCTACTGCAATTCTATTTCTTTTGTTTAGACTGAAATGTTTTGTTATGCATTTTTTTCAAAGACTATGCGTTGAACAATCAAGTTATCTGTGAGACAGTCGTTAGTGTTACCTTTTTACAATCAGAAGTTCTTCTGATGCTGTTATGATTCTTGGTGGTACTTTAGCCAATATGAACATACTCCAGCGGTACAATAATAGGTCTCTTCATGTCACAAAAATGTAGATGGTACAAATGGTGGTCTGATGTACGTTTTCTATGTTTTGTTTCTTTTTTCTTGACGGGAAAAAGGCGGGGTAATTTACTACATTTCCCGCCATCAACGATGGTACCCTTCCCTTATATTAACCCCAATAGAAGTTGAAAAAACGTAGCTCAAAACAATCCTCAGCCTCTTTAAAAAAAACCTTTACCGCAATGTCTACTATGTCATCAGCGTCCTCTGGGAGCCGGTTCATTCATCGTCCATGTGCTTCCCCAGATATCTCGTGGATATCTGCCAAAATATGTAACTGCTTGGGGGATGAGTCAACCCTCGTGGAGTTTCGCGTCTCAATGTCGGAAATGAATCCGAAGAGGCTGTATTACAAATGTCGCCACTGCGGGTACTGGGAATGGGCTGTAGAATCTGATCTCGTCAAGGACGGACCACCAAATAATATTGGGGGCGTTGTCAATAGGGTGGAGATGTTGGAGAAACAACACGTAAACATCGTGAAAATCGGGCTTACCATCTTAATAATTGTTGTGTTTTTTTACTTAAAATTTTAAACTCGTACTATTGGTAGTATAGGATATTGTCAAATCTTACTAATGGTAGTATTGATCAATCTATGTAGTTTTTAATATTCTCTTGCAAGTCAGTATTGAACAAAGTTGTTAGTCCTAGCGTATTGAAAGCACATAAGTTTTGTAAAGGACCATATATGCAGAGGTTAATGTACTGCTGAATATAAAGTAGTACATAATGTCATTAAAAGAAAGGATAGATTGTACCACCTCACGTTGGATGATACATAAAACATGCCTAACAACGTTTCATGAACTTGAATTTAAAAAACAACATAATCAAAATCAGATAAGTAGCAGTCATAACTAGGAAATGAATAACTTAGCAGCAATCAGTCATCGTCTAACCCGAAATCTTGGTATCCTTCCCACGGATCCACGTAGGGGTCATTGTAATCAGGCGCATGTCCGTCCCAAAAAGATCCGGAATCCGGGTTGACCTTGTTTTCATACTTTTGCTTAGCCTCTGTCAACCTATTGACATACCATTGTGGGTAGTCGTCATAGTCAAAAGGCTCCCTAGTAATGAGATCAAGGTGTTGCATCTCATTGTACCCATTTTCAGCCAACATCTTGCTCCTAAAGTACATGCATTGCTCCTCACTGGAGTGGATGATATCATAAGGATCCTCGTGAGAGAAATTCATCCACTCTACAGTGACATGAACCACGTCTTTGTCATAGTCGGACGTGAAATCATGGCCAAGTAGTAGAAGGCAAAATGTCTCACCTTCCTTACAGTGGTTGTTGCGCATGTACTCCAGAGTACTTGCCCAATCATAGTAGGACATAAAGAGCTCCCAAAATCGAATCCAATGGCGACAGTACCATGGAGAACGCCCACAATCAATCAGTAACTCATTGAATTCTTGGAGGTTGACACTAACCGCAATCTTGTGAGCGTCTACTAGGTAATGCATGAAACAATATGCCTCACGTCGAAAGTGTGCAGGACCTCCTATTTTGAAAGGCGATAGGAATGGGAGCTCGGGATGGAAATCGATCCCAGTTACGGGATTTTAAAGCCCACCACGGGCTATCGTCGCCGATTGGTGCGAGAACATCATCTCTCTACCTCTTTTAGGTAGAAAGAAGTCTCGAACGACACCGTTTGGATCATGATATCCATTGTTTTTCATAAATTCCAAGCGCTTCATAAGTCCCTTTGGGGTCCTATGAGAAACCCCTTTGTTTGCATCCCTCACCTTCTTAGCTATCACCCTCTTGCTCCTATTTCCCCCCATAGTACTACTAGTGTGTACTACTAGTGTGTATGATCTAAATAGTCCTCTGTGAACGTTTATAAATACTCTAAGAAACAATAAATGATTTCCCACCTACTTTGTGAGTTACTCCATTTTCCTCATATCGCAGCGGCTGATTGAATATACCATTATGCTAACAAAAGAATTAAATGGTATAATTAATGCTATTATCTAATATAAAAATGTACCACTGGATTGCATCCACTTACCACGCAATTAATCTTGCACTTTTACCAAGGGGTAAGTGTGAAATTGGTAGTTGGATTATAACTGCAAATAATAACTCCCTTTAATGTTGTAATTGTAATCCTGAAGTCCGTTCTTTGCAGCATTTTGTAGCTTCAAATTTCACAGTGGTACTTATAACTCCAGTTAGTATATAAAATGTATAAGATGGTACATTTTGTAATATTCACAGAGTGCTTGTGTTTGTTATGACAAGACAGCCCTGTCTCCTAGACCCCAACAGCCCTAGTACTTAGAGTGTGGTGCATTCGCAAAGCATCTTGTAGCAAAATTTCCCAGTGGTACTTTTATTTTCAATTGAGTACCAATTTGAAGTGATCACATTGTTGATTCACATGCAATGTACCATTCACAGCATAATTTCACCAAACATGTTAACGACTGTACCTTGGCACTTCTAAAATACCATTGGAAGCAAATAACGACGAATAGCATATTCATTCTACCACCGCTTTTTTACATTCTAATTAAAGCATTATTATCTGCATAGGGTGAAAACACTGTACTTAAATCAGCCAAATGGTACGAAACAAACCCACTAATTGTGCACCACCTAAATTCTATTTGCCCCAATAGTACTCAAAACATGGTGTAGAGTGTACTACTTAAATTCTAACTGATTGAACCTGTGTTATATGTGACAAAAAACCTAGTCATAGATAAACCAGAAAGAGGAAATGTGCACTAACTATCCACCAGACCTCCCAAAATAATTACAGATAACATGTACCAACACTTCACAAAAAAATATAGATTGAATCGTCGTCAATGATTCCGCGTTGACATCCTAGAACCAGCGGTCAGATCCCCCAGGATGTCTTTCAGCTCGTTGCATTCACACTGCACGTCGTCCAGAAACAGATTCTCTCGAGCGTGCGTGATCCTCTCCTGCAGTGTAAGAACACACCCATTAAACAACTTTTTCACATAACCTAACCGAGTAACAACACCAATGTATAAACATACGCGACTTACCACACCGAATTTAGTGGTGAATCTTCTGGCAAAGAACTTAATACATGCCAGCATAAACACTCCACAATATGTGCTGCACCAATGGAGGACCAAAATCAACACACACAACAATCTCAAACTTTTACTCTACTAACCAAATAATTAAAGAAGTGCTTACTTATCCCGGGGCTCAAGGACCTCAACGGTGCATCGTGCCCACGATTTTAGCTGACCACTTGTCCACTGAGGATCACAAATTTCAAACATTGCGTCGAGACCACTAACCTGTATAGTTATAGGAAAACCATTAAGCCAATACTGTAACGTCAAAGAGCAAGCACAATAACTAGATACACTCTATATTAATCTACCAGAAGTTTAAACACTTCAGCATGTTTGGTGAATGGATCAGGGTACAAAGAATCTATCATCCACAACTGCTGACCCTTCATATCCAAAGCCAAGCACCACCAATGAGACTCGTCTGGGGAATCCTTGGGAACTTCCAGCACAGGGACAAAGACCTAATACGACAAGTAAGGCATAACCTAGTTTAGAATATGTTCTTGAAGCAACATAATCAATTTAGCAAAGTATATGACTTACCGCTCGAATATGCGGTAGCTTATAGCTAAGAAGAAGTTTGCAATACTTGTCAGCAATGTGTCCTTCTTTTCCTTCATTCAACATTAATCGATTCTACAAATTTTTTGCAATAACCATTAACAACATTCAAGTCTGGTCTGTATGATTAACAGTAAAAACAACCTATTTAAACCGTACCGAATAGCTTGGATCAAGCATAATACGCTTGCTTCTGTTGACAAAGTCCCTGGTGGCCCATTGCTTGTTGTATAGGACGCTGGCCATTCTAACATAATCTGTTGAAACCCGCGATTTATAGTGCACCACTTCGTAGCAATCCCTCTGGCTCGCCTCTTGGTGGTCACACTTTATCAACACAGTACCAGGGCTATGAATCACCAACATAACATCAAATAAGCAGATAATATGATTAGTATGATTGATTAACATTTGCGATTAAGAAAATGGACATCAGTTATAATTTGAACAACTTGAAGGGGTACTCAATTACCTGAGTGGATCCTTCTGAAGCCTCCAGTCCTTAACAAACTTGAGCAAACGTGCCTCGCACGATGTATGCCTCCTGGGCTTTGCCGCGTTGCTAAACAATATTGCCTGTGTAGGCTTCACCACCCTCTTGTCACCACTTTTCTCCCCAATCCCATCACATTCATCTTCCTCATCACATGAAGAGTACCTTGCAGAAGTACACTGAGCATCAACCAAAACAGTTGTTCCCCTAGTTCCTAACAACCCCACGACTATTTGTGGTCCAGGCTCCATGTCCTCATTTTTTTCATCTTCCAATTCCGCTTCGGAAGCGCTCTGAAACTCTTGCCCCTCCATGGCGCCTGCCCCAACCACAATTGTCTTGGCTTCTGCCCCAATAACACCCTCCTTGGCTGCTGCCCCATCTTGATCTCCCTTGGCTGCTGCCCCATCAACACCTCCCTTGGCTGCTGCCCCATCAAGACCTCCCTTGGCTTCTGGCCCATCAAGACCTCCCACGGCTTCTGCCCCAACAACACCACCCTTGGCTTCTGCCCCATCGACTTCCTTCCCAGGAAGCCCCTCCCCTGCTGTTGTTGAATCGACGACTGTTATCGATCCAACAACAACATCCAGGTCACATTCATCTGCTTGCAACCCCCTCTCAGTCAAAGTAATATCTACAACCTCTGCTGCCGATTCAAATTCTGGGCTCAAAGGCTTTGCCAACCCCTCCGTTCCACCAGCATTCTCCTCTGAAACAGGATTTGTTACATCCCTAACCACTTCATCGGGCATGTTTGCTTTTCTTGTGGCTTTTGCCCGATCAATACCCATAGACATCATCCCATAGAACTGACGGAGGACGTGATCACACTTGCTGTCTATAACAGCTAGTAGCTTTGGAGTTACCTTATCAATCACCTAAGGAGGAACACAAGTAAAACACATGAAACTCAAACTTTGCATTCACATATAAAAACTTATCAACTATTATACAAACAACTTAGACATAACAAGAATTAGTAAGTCGTACCTGCTCAACAACCTGATCCAAATAACAGCCATCTGAAGGGACATCCCGAGATTCCAATGGATGTGGTTCTCCATATGCAACATCCAGCGACTACAAAATAAAACCACAGAATGTTAACACTATTCACTTAACTTGAATTTGAAATATTTACCCGAAACAATACAAAAAGGAAATAACTCACCGGGAGCCGTCCATAGTCCCCCTTTCGTTTTTTTTTTGTCATCATTTATAGTTGCACAAATTTTTTCCTGCGACCAAGCCTTCAACCTCGGTCTCATACCCCATGACTCAGGAACACGACTAAGGTGATCAAGATAATATATCTGTAAAATGTCCGACAAATATGAAGAATATTTTAATCAGCCCAAGACAAGACACTGAAATGCAACCCAAACTAACACAATACCAACTAAAAACTAACAACGCAATTTAAACTAACAACTCAATTTAACATAACAACTCAATTTATGCAAGAGACATAACTTACCAACACAAACAGAATGCATCCGCCTGATCCAGCAACATATCCATCCTCAACAAATTTCTTCTGGAAATTCCTTGCAGCATTACACATCCACATATGCACAAAAGTGCACCAGTCATACTCCGACGATTCATCATAAGTAAGTAAAGCTGGATAAAGCTTCACTCCCAGATTTGTTGTGTTTGTCGTAGCACACAATAAGTAACCCAGTATTACAATAAGAAAAGCAACCTTGAAATTAGGCTTCTCTGCATCTGACAGAGGCAGCACATACCCATCCTTATCCCGAACAATCAATGATCCCAATGCATTGGCAAGTGAAACGCTTTCTCCCTTGGCATACAGGCCCCTTAATCTCATCACTTCCGCCTGCTTCACCGGATCATCATCAGGAATAGTAGTAGGAACTGCCTTGGACCCCATTGGAATCCCAAGTACACATTGAATTGAAACAGGACTCATGGGTTGCACATAGTTATCTCCAAATGCTATGGAGCCATCACCTAATACCCTTGTCAACAACCAATATGAAAATTTGCGTGGCAAAGTCGTTAGAGGAATGCTTAACAAACCTCCAAAACCCATCTCTGTTACAACCTTCTGCCTAGAAGAATCAAACAACCTAACAACAGTTGACACAGCCTTCACACCATTCAGGTTGGGGGCCTACGGCGGTAAGAAAAACCAATAAGCTCAACACACCCATTAACCACACCCATTCACTACTTTTTACGATGCCTAATTTAACCACTAACTAATTTTGACCCAAATCACCTATATTAAGATATAAAAAAAACCTACAAGTTACATGACAAAAAAATATTATCATACCTTCTGCGTTTTTCTTGATTGGGTTTTAATCACCTCCCCTTTCTCGACCTCCAACTCCCCCTTGCTCTTCTTTACCTGCCCATACAATACCATTACAAACATTTAATCCTTGATGTACTAAATATCACCAATGCAAGCTGTATTTATCAGGAACATGATATAGCCTTACAAGGAACATAATATAGTTATATGGCCATACCTTTTGCTTCTGCTTTCCTTTACTTTTATCCTTCTGCTTTATTTTTTCCGCCAACAACGTCGCCAGCAAAGTCTCCAACGCCTCTTTTTTTGGGTTTGAATCAACCTCTTCCGCCTCATCTGACTCATCCTGGTCATCCTCAACTGAATCAGAACCAGACTCACCAGAGGTACCAGAACCACTTTCTTCTGTATCCTCTTCATCCGTATCTTGTAGTTCCTCACGCTCAAAGTCTGGATCAGAAGCCTTCATCTTCTTCTTCCCTTTCGCAATATTTCTCTTTTTAGAGATCTCATCAGCATCAAATTTCCCTTGTTTTCCCTTGACCAAATCAGATCCATGCTTCCGCTTCATTTCTTTGAATCCTGCCATAAATAACATTAATGACCTTTAACTACACCTACCTAAACAGTGCAACAAGAAAAACATATACTATATCCACATTAAAAGAGCACATGCATGAATCAATGACTATTTCTCTTACTTAGATCAATCCATCATCTATACACAAAAAAAAAAAAAAAAAAAAAAAAAAAAAAAAAACAAAATAAAATAAAATAATGCATGTATGCAAACAAAATATTGATTTCAAAAAACAAGGACTACCCTTATAATTATTAAACAATTATCGATAATAGAAATCGCACAATCTAACCCAAATTGGTAAACAAAAGAATGCAGAATTATGCAAGAGCCAATGACAAAATTTAAACATACTGAGCATGCGTGGGTGAAAATCATACAGCACTACAGTCTGAATAAGTACACAAAGGGGTAGTTGGCGCCAAAATAACTATCAAAGGAAACAACAAAGAACCAGAAACGAATCCCAGGATAAAATATATTCATTAAATGACAACCAAAAGAAAACCACATTTCAAATCACCAAAATTCATTTTAACCACAACATTATACTGACTTGATTAATCAAAAGAGCATACACCCCCAAAAACAAAGAACACAACACAGTCAACAATTGAGATCACCATCACATGCCAACAACGGATGATTGTATCAAACAAAGTAATAAAAAAACACACAAGTCAATTTAAATTATTTGTTAGCAATCTCTATTGTAACACATAAGGCGACCAATTGGAACCGCAATCAACTAAAATAAACAGCAAGCCTTGTAAAATCCATCACTGAATGGCCTAATCAACACAAAGGAATGCATTCACCCATTGTCAATCAAACTTTTCAAACACAGCTACTTGCCAAACTCTTAAAGATATTTTTATCAAACTCTCATACTTGTTTTGTCAAACTTCATTATATGATAATGAACCACTACATTCAAACACCCAAACACATAACCACCAATAATGACATACCAAAAACAAATAACCTAAACAATAACACATTTAACTCTGATTACATGTAAAATTATACAAATTAATTTACTTACTTCAATCATTCCTTTTCAATTATTCATTAATCATGCAAGCACACAATAAAATTGTTACAATTACAGGGACCATCCATATAATTACACAATATCAAATCCTTGAGACTAACCAAAGATCCGTATGTTTAACATGCCACCTCCAAATAATTCAGAATCAAACAAAGAAACACTGATAATAACAAACATCAACCCACCCCAAACAAAGCTAAATCAAACAGCCCACAGTTGCATGAACTCAGTACATTCAACTCGCAAAAAACCCTACTAATATAGTTCAATTAATCAAACTCGCATAATTCCTTACTCTACTTTCAATACATAACCAAAATTTCAACATAAACACACCGCAAAAAAACGATTTTTCAATTATTTTAACATAAACCCTAAGTTATACTTCACCTTAACCCTAATTTAAGTAAAAATTCCCAATTTGATTGAAATTCTAACTAATTACCCACTCAAAATACATCTACAAACACATATAATCCTTCGTCATTCGAGTAGAGAGATTTTTGTCATACCTTTTACAAGTAACACAATTTAATTCTGAATTGGGAACTTCTTTGTCCGGAAAGAACCACCCTTCGCTGCGCCGGTAAATTGAGCACCAAAACCCTGCGATCGCCCTTCGTCGGACTGGAGAAGATGAGAAGACACAGAGAGGAGTGAAGATGAAATGAAGAGAGAGAGAGGAGTGAAGATGAAATGAAGAGAGAGAGAGAGAGAGAAGAGAGAGAGAGGGAACACGATGAATTGAAAACTGAAAAAATTAAATGTGACTTGCTTTGTAAGATTGCCAAAAACGAGGCCCCGTTACAATTCAAAATAAAACGGAGGCACGTGCAAGGCATGTGATCTTTTATTCCTCCAAACATGAGTTTATTCCTCTTTTGCCCTCCTATATGCTTCCTTCATCCATAGCACCTATGCGCCCAGACCGACTCTATATTGACAAGTTTTCGGAAACCATACCAAATAAAACAAAAAAGAATGAAGTAGAAAGTAGGATTATTGATGGTCGAGCTGACTATATAAATATATTGCATTTTTGTCGATTACGCGTCGTTGAGTAGTTTAGAGTTAGTTGATGATAATAATTTCGGACTAAAAAAAAATAAATATTTTATACGGTTTTTAGCTCGTGATTCACGAGTCACGACTGAATTGTGGTATAAATTGTGACCCATTCGATCTCTCACTACACTTAACAGTAGTCCAAATTTGGTAGAGCAAAACATAAACAGAAATCATCATGAGTTTTGGGAAAGAAGCTCCACCATTGCCAATGTATGAACGCAAAGTTCTGAGACATGTTCCTACTTTGGTCAGAAGACGATATGATCCTGATCTTAAAAAGAACTCTGATGCAACTCAAGGTACTAACTACTTATTTTTTGTTGTTGCAATTTCTAATTTTTATAGATTAGCTCAATATATATACTTCGTAGTAAATACTTGATAAGTTCATGGTATGAAATCCTTTTTACTACTCGTAATAATTGGGAAACTAACTTATATACCATTTGAATCTTGCTTCCTCTTATCAATTGGATGATCATTGAAAGTTTTGATAATATATACGGAGTAGCTTCATATAATCATATGTTTAGTAAAGGAAAAGTGATAGAGTAAGAAAATAGACATGTATGATGCATCCATGGAGGTCAATGGGTATGAAAGGGTTAGGTAGGATTTTGGAGTAATGCGTATTTTGTTTTTCCAACGTGCAATTATATGAGGGTAATAAATTTAGGGTCCATGTTTATCACACGGTTCCAAAGTCAATGATCTAAATAAAGATGATGGTAGAGATGCCTAGATGGGTGACTAATCAATAATAATTATATAATTTTATATGCTAATTAGGTTCCTAAGAAGAAGAATCTTTTAGACTTTAACTATTACAATTTATTACGGAATACTTTAGTACAGAATAGGCACTTACGAATTATATGTACTAAAAAGAGATAGGGAGATCGTAATATAAGGAATTTTAGTTTAGTATGCAATAGACACTACTTCATGAAGTTTAAATTAGTAATATAAGGAATTTTAATAGTAGGGGGAAAAAAAAAGCTGCCTTTTCCTCTTTTCCTATGATGGAGTATTGTGGTATTGTTCAAATGATGTAGAAACATGATTAGAGGTATCTCAAAGATTATAGCTAGAAATTAAATGAAGTCAAATAATTGGATAATTCACTAGATGGAAGATCACCCTTTGAGTTTGTTCATCGTTCTCAAATTTGTAGGCATGTATTCAAATCATAGCAATAGCGAAAGTGGAGGAGCCAAAGATGATGCAAATCTTGCAGGCTTTGTGAATGATTATGTCGAAGATAAATTTGTAGATGATGGACATATTGATAATGACCAAGGTAAACAAAGAAAATAAAAATTTGTTAAGCTAGCTTTTCTTTTTTTGACAAGAAAGTAGACTATAACAGAAATATGTATCAAATGTAGGTTCATCATGTTTAGAAGATTGCGAAGACGAAGACTATGGAGCATTAGATGGGAATACCCATGAAAACATTGTGGATGTTTTTGTTAAAAATGAAGTACAGGGTATGAATGAAATCATCATGAATATCGTGAATATTCTAATAACAATGTAAAATCAAAAATAGACCTATCTAATTTGAAGTACATATATTAATATATGCAGGCTTGCTTATAGAAGATACTGAGAGTGAAGGTGATGGAACTATTGTGGATGTTGATGTTGTAGGAAAAATTGAGGATGATGGACCTGCAAATTATTTTGATGATCAAGGTTAGTGAAAGATTTATATTAATTTGTATATTGTTACTCACTGACTAGAACACGAAATGGGACAATGGTTGACATACACCTAAGATGAACCAAACCATATAGTGAAGATTTTAATAAAACCCTGAAAAGTATACTATATATACATGTAGGTTTGCTTGCAGAAGATGGTAAAAGCAAAGTTGATGGAACTAAAGCTGCAAATGTTGCCCAAGACAATGAACTTATTGGCAACTTTGACAATAAACAAGGTATGCAATTATGCAAATAAGAGTGCATCTAGACCTTTCAAATGGAGGCTCTATATAATTTCAAAGAGCTCATGATCATATATGTAGGTTCTCAAGTGGAAGAAGATTGCAAAATCAAAAGCGATGAATCTGAAGATGCAATTGTTGTTAGTGCCACGATAGATCAGCCTGTAGACATTGCTAATGAAAACTTTGACGATAAACAAGGTATGCAATAGTGATGCAACTTCGAGGAATTTGTATCTAGATTGATTATATTAACTAGATTTGATGCAATTATATGGAATATGTGAGTATTCTTAACCATTTTTGTAACTTCGTACCACTGCATGTACTTGTTTGTGGAAATTTAAGAGGAAGTTGGAACAGAGTAAGTAATAATAAATCTGTTTTATGTTTTGATGGAGGTTTAATTTATGGTGGAACGAATAAAACAATAACAATCAAGCATTAGTCCCAAAATGGTGGAGCAAATGCAATTATTGTTTAGTACAATACTATTACTAAAAATTCAAGCATATATGCAGATTTTATCCTAGGAGAATTGAAGAATACTGTGGAACAGGATGACTACGATTTACGTTGCCCCATTTGCTATCAGTATTTCACCCGATCAATGATTTTGAGACGAAGGGAAGGCCGCCAACCATACAAAACAACATGCTTTTCCAGTTTAGATGCTTTATGTAAGATTTAAGGCTAGACATTTTAGCCCATTTCCCCCCTTTGTTACGCCGTTTTTATACTTTTATCATCACATCATCTAACTACAACTCTGATATTAACCTTTCAGTTTGTAGCAACCGGTGGTAGTTGTCTAAGGACAGATAGTCTCGTGATCTCACCTTGGTAAGTTTCCTAGTTATAAAATACTCCGCATATGAGTAGTCCAAATTAATTCGAGGATATGCCAGTTTATTGCTCTCATCAGTAACTGATCTCTATGTATATATTGTTACGTAAATGTAGGCATTGGTGGAACAATATTGCGACGCAATGATCATGAGTTATATGCGAGCAAGCTCCATCAACATACATCGGTGGTGCGTGGCGACCACATTGTAGCTAACTACAGCTTAGAAAATGAAACCTCTCTTGTGATAGATGTAATGTAACGTTTGGGGGTCCTGTCTTGTGGGCTTTGCCAATCCCTCTTTAGTTATTTTGGCCTTTCTTAATAGACTATGAACTAGTGCTATAATAATAAATTGAATATAAAACTATCAACATACATCTCATGCGTCCATGTGAGTCGAGTCGGGCCGGTGTATTTCAAAGTTGAGTTATGCCAAATTATAATGTTCATGTGAGTCGAATTTTAATCGGATGTTTTGTGAATCAAATTAGTTCGGATTAATCAGGTTAGTTTTTGACATCTCTATACACGTACGTTTGCTTTAACATCATGTTGCTACCAATTTTTTATTGCAATACCAAACAAACTAAAATATAAATTTTAGAAGGACCAACTTTACTAATTAGATCGCAAGCCACTTGACTTAACTCGACTTTTAAGGAGTACGAGTCAAGCAATAAGATATTATCGAGTTTAGTGAGTAATAAGTACGAGCCAAGCACAAGTAAAATTTTTTCAGGTGGAGTCGAGTTGAACACCCTTCATCAGACATCAGCTCGCGATCAAGTTGCTTTAATAGCATACTAGCTAAATCATGTAAAAAAAAATTGAATAAACAATAAAAATAAAATTAATTAACATAAGTCGTGCCTACACGTAATTATTAGGGAATCAAATCAAATGATAAAGAATTATAAGTGGGGCAAAACTTATACAATCTTCCCCTTAATATGCTCAGCCAAAAAGAAAAAAGAAAGATATTCCCCACTAATACCACGGAGTGTCAATCATGGAGCTAAGGTGCCAAGCATATATATGCATGCAATCTGCATATTTGACAATAAGGAATCCTTATTCCAACAAATTTATATATATATACGAGTATAAGTGTATAACAAAATATGATGTTCAATACTCCATATGTCGTTATATATTTAATCAAATACCTACCTCTTTCGATAGACATTGTCACATTATTAATTTAAATTATACTAACATTATGACAAGTAAATTTGAACGGGTGAAGTCATTGATTATGTCCCAATCTATGGATTAGATGATCGTTTTATTAACGACATAAAATGACGATGCAGTCATTCCTATGTACACATTTTTTTTTTTTTTTGACGGAAAAAAGGAAAAAAAAATGTTCATAAGAAGGACTGCATCGTCATTTTATGTCGTTAATGACATAGAAAATTCTCTAACAGTCAATTCCTGCTGTGGCATACTGGCATGTAAGCGGCCAATTGATTCCGAGCGGCAAAGTCGTCAAACATTCCTCTAGATCTTCGCCTGTAAATATCTTTGACTTTGGATACTTCTTTCATCGGTTAATTTATAAATAAATTAATCGAGGGTATTGTTATACATAGCCTTTAGGTCTACATATAAACTTTGAATACACTCTTGGAAATTGTATAAAATTAGGAATTTATGACAAAAACACGCGAAATCAATGTAATTATTTTTGTCGTGATTTCCTAAATTTAAACAATTTTTTAGAGTATATTTAAGGTTTATATGTAGCCCTAAGGGCTATGTATAACATCTTCCATTATGAAATCTAATTTATGTCAGCTCAACTCAAATTAGCAAGTAGGCGCTGTTCTTATGAGCTTCTAGGCAGGGCAGGGCAGAGCAGCAGAGCAGAGCAGATTCCATTACTACTACTACTAAAATAATAATAGTAATTTATTATTATTATTATTATTATTACTACTACTACTACTACTATTATTATTATTATCGCATTTATAATCATTAAATTTTGTTATTGAATATTAATTATTAATATTATAGTAATTATAATAATTATTAAATATTCTTTAAAAATTATTATTATTTTTATTTTATTATTAAAAATTAATAATTACGAAGTATTTTATTATTACTATTATTATTAAAAGTTAATAAATAGCATTATCTTCAAATATTAGTTATTATCTTTAAATATCAATTTTTATTATAAATCATACATTATTATTATAATTAATATTACTAATTATAAGTATTATTATTATTATTACTATTATTATCATTATAATAATAATAATAATATTAATAATTATTATAATTATTATTATTATTATTATTATTATTACTATTATTATTTGACCCCGAGATGTATCCCCTAGTATCTCAAGAGTTTTCGCCACCGAGCTCCGAAACCTCCAAAATACCCCAAAAAGCGTGGATAATAGCCTTCAATTTTGGAATTTTTTACCTTTTTTCGCTCGAAAATAAAAATTGTCAAGATGTTTATCATGGTCCCTAATACCCTCCGAGAGTCCAATCGGGTGGGTGGAACCATCCAATTTGCCTTTAAACGGTCAATTTACCCGTTTACAACTTGCACCGAATTCGTTAACTCATGCCTACCACGGACATTTATGACAACATATAATAATCATACATGGTTCCAAACGGCATTATTATATGACCCCTAAATATATCCCCTAGGGTCACAAGACTTTTCGCCACCGGTCCCAAAACCTCAAAAATTTCTCAAAAAATGTGGATAATAGCCTTCAATTTTGGAATTTTTGACCTTTTGTCGCTCGAAAATAAAAATTGCCGATATATTGACCATGGCCCCTAATATCCTCCGGGAGTCCAATCGGGTGGGTGGAACCAACCAGTTTGCCTTTACACGGTCAATTTACCCGTTTACAACTTGCACCGGTTTCATTGACTCATGCCTACCACGGACGTTTATGACAAGATAAAATGATCATATATGGTTCCAAACGACATTATATGACTCCGAGATGTATCCGTTTCGGTCTCAAGACTTTTCGCCACCGGGTCTTTAATCCTCCAAAATTCCTCAAAAAGCGTGGATAATAGCCTCTAATTTTGGAATTTTTTGACCTTTTTTCACTCTGAAATAAAAATTTCCGAGATGTTTTCCATGGTCCCTAATACCCCTCCAAGAGTCCAATCAAGTGGGTGGAAACATCCGATTTGTCTTTCAACGGTCAATTTACCTATTTACAACTTGCACCGATTTCATTTACTCATGCCTACCACGGACGTTTAAGACAACATATAATGATCATATATGGTTCCAAAAGGCATTATATGACCCCGAGATGTATCCCCTTGGTCTCAAGACTTTTCGCACCGGGTCTTGAAACCTCCAAAATTCCTCAAAAAGCGTGGATAATAGACTTCAATTTTGGAATTTTTTGACCTTTTTTCGCTCAAAAATAAAAATTGCCGAGATGTTTACCAAGGTTCCCAATATCCTCCAGGAGTCCAATCAGGGTGGTGGAACCATCTCATTTGTCTTTAAACGGTCAATTTACCCGTTTACAACTTACATCGATTTCGTTAACTCATGCCTACCACGGACGTCTATGACAACATATAATGATCATATATGGTTCCAAGCGACATTATATGGCCCCGATATGTATTCCCTTGGGTCTCAAGACTTTTCGCCATTGGCCCCCGAAACCTCCAAAATTCCTTAAAAAGCGTGGATAATAGACTTCAAGTTTGGAATTTTTTGACATTTTCCCACTCTGAAATAAAAATTGCCGAGATGTTTGTCATAGTCCCTAATAATCTCCAGGAGTCCAATTAGGTGGGTGCGTGGAACCATCCAATTCGTCTTCAAACGGTCAATTTACTTGTTTATAACTTGCACCGATTTCGTTAACTCATGCCTATCACGGACATTTATGACAACATATTATGATCATATATGGTTTCAAACGTCATTATATGACCCCGAGATGTATCCTCTTGGGTTTCAAGACTTTTCGCCACCGGGCCCCGAAACTTCCAAAATTCCCCAAAAAACGTTGATAATTCAATTTTGGAATTTTTTTTTTAACTTTTTTCACTCGAAAATTAAAATTATCGAAATGTTTACCATGGTCCCTAATACTCTCCGAGAGTCCAATCGGGTGGGTGGAACCATCCAATTTGCCTTTAAACGGTCAATTTACCCGTTCACAATTTGCACCGATTTCGTTAACTCATGCTTACCATGGACATTTATGACAACATAAAATGATCATATATGGTTCCAAACGGGATTATATGACCTCTAGATGTATCCCCTTGTGTCTCAAGACTTTTCGCCATCGGGTCCTGAAACCTCCAAAATTTCTCAAAAAGCGTGGATAATAGCTTTCAATTTTGGAATTTTTTAACCTTTTTTTGATCGGAAATAAAAATTTTCAAGATATTTACTATGGTCCCTAATATCCTCCAGGATTCCAATCGTGTGGGTGGAACCATCTAATTCAACTTTACACGGTTAATTTACCCGTTTACAACTTGCACCGATTTCATTAACTCATACCTACCACGGACGTTTATGACAACATATAATGATCATATATGGTTCCATACTGCATTATATGACCCCGAGATGTTTCCGCTTGATCTCAAAACTTTTCGCCACCGGGTCTTGAAACCTCCAAAATTTCTCAAAAAGCTTAGATGATAATAGCCTTCAATTTTGGATTTTTTTGACCTTTTTTCACTCGAAATACGAATTGCCGAGAAGTTTACCATGGTCCCTAATAGCCTTCGGGAGTCCTATCGAGTGGGTGGAACCATCCAATTTGCCTTTACACGGTCAGTTTACCCGTATACACTGAACTTGCACCGATTTTATAAACCCATGCTTACCACGGATGTTTATGATAACATATAATGATCATATATGGGTCCAAACGGCATTATATGACCCCGAGATGTAACCCCTTGGTCTCAAGACTTTTCGCCACCAGGTCTTGAAGCCTCCAAAATTTCTCAAAAAGCGTGGATAATAGCCTTCAATTTTACAATTTAATTTTTTGACCTTTTTTCAATCAGAAATAAAAATTTCTGAATGTTTACCTTGGTCCCTAATACCCTCCAGGAGTCTAATCAGGTGGGTGGAACCATCTAATTTGTCTTTAAACGGTCAATTTACCCGTCTACACCTTGCATTGATTTTGTTTACTCATACATATCACGGACGTTTATAACAACATATAATGATCATATATGTTTTTAAACAGCATTATGTGGTCACAAGACTTTTCGCCACCGGGCCTCGAAACCTTTAAAATTCCCCAAAAAGCGTGGATAATAGCCTTCAATTTTGGAATTTTTTGACCTTTTTTCGCTCGAAAATAAAACTTGCCGAAATGGTTACCATGGTCCCTAATACCCTCCGAGAGTCCAATCGGGTGGGTAGAACCATCCAATTTTCCTTTAAACGGTCAATTTACCCGTTTACAACTTGCACCTACCGTTTTCGTAATTCATGCCTACCACAGACATTTATGACAACATAAAATGATCATATATGGTTTTAAACGGCATTATATGACCCCTAGATGTATCCCCTTGGATCTCAAGACTTTTCGCCACTGGGGCCCGAAACTTTCAAAATTTCTCAAAAAGCGTGGATAATAATAGCCTTCAATTTTGGAATTTTTTGACATTTTTTCACTCGGAAATAAAAATTGCGGAATATTTACCATGCTCTCTAATACACTCCGGGAGTCCAATCGGGTGGGTGGAACCATCCAAATTTCCTTTACATGGTCAATTTACCTGTTTTACAACTTGAATCGATTTCATTAACTTCTACCTGCCACGGACGTTTATGACAACATACAGTGATCATATATGGTTCCAAACGACATTATATGACCCTGAGATGTATCCCCTTGGTCTCAAGACTTTTCGTCATCGGGTCTTGAAACTTCCAAAATTCGTCAAAAAGCATGGATAATAGCCTTCAATTTTTGAATTTTTTGACCTTTTTTCACTCGAAAATAAAAATTGCTGAGATGTTTAACATGGTCACTAATACCCTCTAGGAGTCCAATCAGGTGGGTGGAACCATCTAATTTGTCTTTAAACGGTCAATTTACCCGATTACAACTTGCACCAATTTTGTTAACTCATGCCTACCACGGACGTTTATGACAGCATATAATGATAATATATGGTTCCAAACGGCATTATATGACCCCGAGATGTATCCCCTTAGGTCTCAAGACTTTTCGCCACCGGGCCTCGAAACCTCCAAAATTCCCCAAAAATCTTGGATAATAGTCTTCAATTTTGGAATTTTTTGACTTTTTTTCGCTCGAAAATAAAAATTGTAGAGATGTTTACCAATGTCCCTAATACCTTCCAGGAGTCCAATCAAGTGGGTGGAACCATTTAATTGTTCTTTAAGCGATCAATTTACCCGTTTACAACTTGCACTGATTTTGTTAACTCATGCTTACCACGGACGTTTATGACAACATATAATGATCATATATGGTTTCAAACGATATTATATGACCCCGAGATGTATCCCCTTGGTTCTGAAGACTTTTCGCCACCGGGCCCCGAAACCTCCAAAATTCCCCAAAAAGCGTGGATAATAGCCTTCAATTTTGGACTTTTTTGACCTTTTTTCGCTCGAAAATAAAAATTGACAAGATATTTACCAAGGTCCCTAATACCCTCCAGGATTCCAATCAGGGTGGTGGAACCATCCCATTTGTCTTTAAACAGTCAATTTACCCGTTTACAACTTGCATCGATTTCGTTAACTCATGCCTACCACGGACGTTTATGACAACATATAAAGATCATATATGGTTCCAAACGGCATTATATGGCCCCGAGATGTATCCCTTGGGTCTCAAGACTTTTCGCCATCAGGCCCCGAAATCTCCAAAATTCCTTAAAAAGTGTGGATAATAGCCTTCAATTTTGGAATTTTTGACCTTTTTTCGCTCGTAGATAAAAATTGCCGAGATGTTTACCATGGTCCCTATTACACTCCGGGAGTCCAATCGGGTGGACGGAACCATCTAATTTGTCTTTAAACGGTCAATTTACTCGTTTACAACTTGCACCGATTTCGTTAACTCGTGTCTAACACGGATATTATGACAACATATAATGGTCATATATTCTCCCTAACGACATTATATGACCCCGAAATGTATCCCTAGTATCTCAAGACTTTTCGACATTGGCCCCGAAACCTTCAAAATTCTTCAAAAAGCGTGAATAATAGCCTTTAAGTTTGTATTTTTTGGCCTTTTTCGCTTGGAGATAAAAATTGTCGAGATATTTACCATGGTCCCTAATACCCTCTGGGAGTCTAATCGTGTGGGCGGAACCATCCGATTTGCCTTTAAACGGCCAATTTACCCGTTTACAACTTGCAGCGATTTCGTTAACTCATGCTTACCACGAACGTTTATGACAACATATAATGATCATATATGGTTTCAAACGACATTATATGACCCTGAGATATATCCCCTTGAGTCTCAACATATAATTAATTCTTTATTATT
The DNA here is from genome assembly GCA_024500155.1 of Chenopodium formosanum. Lineage (NCBI taxonomy): Eukaryota > Viridiplantae > Streptophyta > Magnoliopsida > Caryophyllales > Amaranthaceae > Chenopodium > Chenopodium formosanum. The sequence goes on along the minus strand of CM044861.1, from coordinate 3,701,939 downwards.
ATTAAATATTAATTTGTAATAATAAATCATTATTAAATATTATTTATTTATTATTATTATTATTAATTATTATTATAATAATAATTCAATATTAATTATTATTATCATTAAATATTAATTATTATTATCATTTAATATTAAGTTTGATTTTCAAGCAGAGTAGGACAGAGCAGAACAGATTGAAGCAGAGCGGGCAGCTCTAAAGAACGGGGCCTAAAACTCCTTAAAAATAAGGATAGGGATAAGGGAATTTCCATCCCCAAAGAGCGGTTAGAGCCCAAAGATATATATGGGGCAAACCTCTCTTGGTCCATTGATATTCAATTCTTCATGTACTCAACTAGGTGGTTTAATTGTTTTAACAGTTGGTAAATTACTTTATTCCATGTTAAAAGCCGTTAATTTTGGTGAAAACGTGCATTTTGATTGACTAGAAAGCTTGTTTTAACCGTGAAGAAATGATTCATTGACACTTTAACTTTGGTCCTAGTACATTGCTCCAGCTGATAATTGCATGTGAAATAGACCAAATAGTGTTATGACTAGACATGAATAGATCCAATATGCTTGATTGCTACTATAATCCTCGGCTGTAACTGTGATGCCCAAAAAAAATATAGGCAATGTAAAAGTGAAGAGTCTAATTTTAAAGTGAATCTTTAGTTGTTGGACTAAGAGTATATTCTGATTTACTGAATTGAGCTGAAATAAACTGAATAAGACTGAATATTTTATAAGAGAAGGATGTTAGGAAGTGAACTGAACTGAACTTAAGCTGAAGAGCAGGGCCGTCCCAACCTTTTTGAAGGCCCTGTGCAAGTATGAACTATATAATTTGGTACTACATGAAATATCTTTTAAAAGGTTGCTGCCGGGTTTCAATCCACTGTTTCCAACAATACACTAGAATTCATTAACCACTAGGCCACAATTATTATGTACATGTATTTAATGCAGCACATATAATTATTCATTTTAACACTGAAGGCCCCAATTAAATTTGGGCCCTGTGCGGCCGCACTGGCTGCACACCATAAAGGCCGGCCTTGCTGAAGAGAATAGACCCTAATTAACATAGGCAATATAGCTATAGCTATATAACTATAAACAGTGAAGATATCATACCAATCAAAGATATAAATGCCATGAATGTAACATAAATGCACACGTTTACATATCCATTTATTATCGTGATTTTCGAGGTAGACACTTTTATTAAGTATGAAGTAAGAAAATTATTCATTTGGTTGATGTGAAAGTAGTTAAACCAAGATACAAACATCAGCGAGTACATATACAGACTACTGTAATAGATAACTTTTGGATCAGTCTCTATATTAATACTGATCCAGTGATCTATCGAGACAAAATGACATCTTTACTTACTAATTTTAACAAATGAATTACTCCATAAGCAATAAGACGTAATATAATCACATCTTGATTGCTTTATCGAGATAATATCGATAAAACTAGTTACTTCAATAGATACAAATCACTAAATTACACCTATAATGAAACATAACATAATGTCCATATGACCATATCCATAGTCACCATAAACATCAAACATGTTTTCAAGTTTCAACTCTTTGTAAATGTCTTATACCATGATATATAGACAAGATAACACTCCATGAATAATTGAACTTTCATGAAAATCATAATTTTTTGAACTAACCAAAAAAAAAAAAAAAAAATCTAAAAAGCCGCGCATAAACATTTGATTATAATTGATATTCAAGTAGTAGTGCCGTAGTGGAGCCAGGCAAGGTTTGGTGTTAACTTTGCCAGATTTTTTTTATTTATCCCATCTTTTTCGATTCTTTCTCTCTCCTTCCTTCCTTCCTTCTTACTTTCTCTCTCTTCTTCCACCTTCCATCATTATCATCCTTCTTCTCTACACCCACCTGCTTCTGTTCTTCCCTTTCTCTCTCCTCTTCACCATTTCTTCTTTCCAGATCCCTTTTTTCTAAGGTTTCTATTTCTTCCCTAATTTTCAACCCCATTAAATTTTGAGTACTTTTACCTTTTATTTTCCTTTAATTGTTTGTCTTTTGATTGAATTTTTGATTTTTGAGTTGACCCACTTTTGATTTTGGTGTTCAGATCAGCTTGATTGTTGCTGGAGGAGAGAGAAAATCGGGGAGAGGTTTTGGGTTTTGGAGATTGATAGGAGGAAGGAGTTTGTTAGATCTGTTAACAAGAGGGAGGAGGAAAGGAAACGATGTCGTTTACAGGAACTCAGCAGAAATGCAAGGTTTGTGATAAGACTGTTTATGTGATGGATCAGCTTTCTGCTGATGGTGTTGCTTATCATAAGTATTGCTTCAAATGCAACCATTGCAAAAGCAGACTTCAGGTAATCCCTTTTACTTTTATTTCTATTTTAATTAATTTTTGTTGCAAATTTCTAATTTTGTATTGTAAATTGTAATTGACATTGGGAGGAGTTGAAATTTTTTTGTTCATAATAATTTAGCTTTTCTGAGTTTTAAAGAATTTAAGCTGTTGGTTTTGTTGTGCATGTGGGTAATTTGATTTTGTTGTTCAATGTTTATCTGGTCTATGTTATTGTAAAAGGGTATTTTTGTCATTTAGATGTCAGCTGGCTAGAATGTTCAATTGGTCTTTTTGTGTAATTGTGTCTTCTTTGGACCAAAAGAGAAGAATATTTTGCTTCTGTGTAGGGTGGTTTGGTTACTTGTTATTGAGCAATTTGAATGTAGTCTGTAATGTAGCTCATATGAATCAATCTAGTGTCTCAAATGTATTTTTAGAACAGAAGGATTCGACACGCGTACTTTGGTACGCATTATATAGGACAAAGTAGATGGAGGAGTCAAGGATCAGGATATTCTTTTTAACCTAAAAAGAAGAATTAATGTTGTTGTATTAGTACTTTTAACATTAATGAATTTCATTGATGTGAGTCTTAGCCATTTTTGTTAGGTACTTAGGTTGGTAAGCTTGCTCTTCGATGAGTCTTTAAATGTACATGTTTATGTATGCCGTTAATGTCTTGGTATATAGATGAAAGAGTCGTTTACTGTATTAACAAATGGCAAGTGAAGATTTTAGCATTGCTATTTGTGTACCGAGTAATTAGTCTTCTTGTTATTTGGGTTTGTACAGCAGTATATGGTTGAGGTGGTCTGTAATGATGGCTAATGTATCTTCCATCTTGCTTGCAGCTGCACAGTTTTTCTTCAATGGAGGGTGTTTTATACTGCAAGCCTCACTTTGAGCAATTGTTCAAAGAGTCAGGGAACTTCAACAAAAACTTTCAGTCCCGTATGAGTTCTTTCAATTCCATAAACCTGATATTAAGATCTTTATAGTTTCTGACCATTTAACTGAATAATGGAGTATTTTCTTGTACTACTTAACTGATCTGTATATGTTATTTTAACAGCGCCTACAAGACTTCTAGCTGAAAAGTCACCTGATCTGAAGCCTGAGCTGGTAAAATTCTCCTCCATAATCATGCTTCTTTGATAAAAATGGGCGACCTAGTTGTTTCTTCTCTGATATCCAATAATGCAATTTGGTCTCAGACAAGGTCGCCAAGCAAAGCCGCGAGCATGTTTTCAGGGACTCAAGAAAAATGTACAACTTGTTCCAAAACTGTGTATCCCATTGAAAAGGTATTGTCTTTGTTACTAAATTTGCACTTCAAGTGGTCAGGTAGCAATTGTTTATTTATCTTAGAGTTTGATGGTGTAACACCCCCTCCTCCTTTCTCACCACAACTAAAGAGACCGGGAAGAAAAGTAAAAGAGGAAGTCATCGATCTCATTTCACTAGATTGTCATTGTTTACTTTTTTTAAGTTTTGTAGTCAAGATGAACAAACTTACAGGTGAAAAATGTTAGCCAATTTGTAAGTTAGGTAGTTGATGCCATTTCTATTTTAATTGGACTCTTCATGGAACCTACCTTAAGAACATGTTTGATTTTTAAAACTAGAATGCATAGCTGGTGTCCAACTCTTCATGGAACTTACCTTAAGAACATGTGGTTTAGTCATATTGCTTGGAATGCATAGCTGTGTCCAACACTAGAATCAATGTCTGAGTAAAACATCTATTATACTGCTTAATAAGCCTTCATTGGGTTTCATGGTCTGTCATGGTAGTGTGATTTGAGTACCTAGTCCTTGACTATCCAAGGATAGCTAAAGATATGTTTGTCACCTTTTGGTCATCCTTTATAAAGTTTAGTCTTGTTTCTTTCGTGCATTCATTCTTACAGATATCTTGGTTATGACTTGAGAGTAAGGAAGAATAAAGAAACTGAATATAGGTTTTCTAGTGTCTGTGTATGATTAATTTTTCCTCAGTCATTGATTCTATATGCAAATACCCATCAGGTGACAGTGGAAAACCAATTCTATCACAAGTCTTGTTTTAAGTGCTCCCATGGTGGCTGCTCAATTACCCCTTCAAACTATGCTGCCCTTGATGGAATTCTCTACTGCAAACATCATTTCTCACAGCTTTTCAGAGAGAAAGGAAGCTATGCTCATATTATGAAGTCTGCTTCGATCAAGCGAGCAGCAGCTCTGGTTCCTGAAGGCGTTGCAGCTGCTGTTCCAGCTCCTGAATCTTGAGTGCCTGATTTTTTTCTAAAAAAATGAAATTATTTGGATAGTGTTGCCTTCTTCCTGTGTGACTACCGTGATAAGAAGTTAACAAAAGACTTGTGCTTCTCTGTTTTGTTGTGTATTTATCGTTCATATTGACTCTGGTGTATGCTTAAAGTGAGCTTCGTGCTCTTTGTAACGCTTGGAGGATGAATTTTCTCATATAGTTCTCTATTAACCATTGCATCAAGAAGAGAAACTAAAACCAAGTAACGAAACTCTTAATATCCCATATCCCATGATGAAGGCCTTAGCTGGTAATAGTATTCTTAAAATTATACTGCATATTGTCCCTCCCCTAAAATAAAACTTTTCGTTGGGAAAGGCCTTTGGTTAAATAAGAGCATTGTGCTTTAATCTCAAATTGGTTGAGATATGGATATTGCAAGCTTGGTTATGATTACTCATGTTCAAATCACAACGAAACAAGTTTTGATAAGGAATAAGTTCAAATAACAAAATGTTTTCAAGTTAATACGGAGTAATGAATTTATCAAGTAGGAAATCTGGAGCAGTAATCCCAATTATGTAAGAGTTGTCCTTTTTATGTTGTTTTTAGGCAACGAGAAACTTTGTTTGTTCCAAAAGAATGCACCATTAGGAATGGAGCAGTAACTACAGGACACTAACATCCTAAATTCCAAACAGTCTATAATTAATCATTTGATCAATTGGATGGATAAGGTAACAAGGACTACTGGACCACCTTAAATTCAATCCATGTCGCTTTCGGTAGTAATTTGAGAAAGAAATAGCCATCAAGAAGCAGATAAATAAAGTGTGTAATTCGGTGCAGACTCGCGTTGTCTACATACATGAAGTTTGTTAAGTACCCTATCCGAAGTAGAATCTGTATGATAATAGTATTTTCATGATCTTCAACAACAACTAGCACTATTCTATACTTTCACGATTCAACAATCCAAATCAGCAACACAACAAATACTCCGTATGTACCAAATTAAGATGACAAGTGATTCAAATGTGTGAAATTAGATTAATCTTGTTCTGTTAACAATGCTTAATATCAGTATATCACCCCCTAGATTACCACCAATTCATCTTCATTAATGTGTGAGAGAAATGCATTCCGTCCATCCCCAGCAATTGAATTCAATTATTTTGTGCATAGGTTAAGAAAGATAGTTTCGGTCACCAGAGAACAAGACATGCCCAAACAAAAAGCCAGAGTAGAACTGAGAAGTCCACAAACATTACATCAAATCATGCTCTGTCATCTTGGAAAACGATCGTTGATTCTGGAATCAGAGCCATCACTTGTTCCTGCATAGGAGCTTAAAACAGCTTTCAGGCTCTTTTCGCTTGCCTGAATGATGCTCTCTATTTCTTTCACCACTTTACCCATTGAAGGCCGCTCGTCTCCCGAGTACTCGACGCACTTCAAAGCCAGTTCCACAAATTCCTCCATACCAATCAGATTGCCAGAACGAATGACAGGGTCAACAAGGTTGTATATGTACCCTGTCTCATTCATTGTGACCTTAGCCTCTTTGACAATGTACTCCTTGTTGTTCTCTATCGGCAACCTACCACTTACCAGCTCCAGCATCACCACACCAAAGCTATAGACATCACTCTTCTCAGTCAACTGTTGGGTGGTCAAGTATTCAGGATCTAAGTACCCCTGGAAAAGAAGGACATATTTGAATGCAAAGGAAGAATAGCATCTAGGGTGATAGAAAAATGAATAAACAAGTTGTTATATGCACAAACAGCTTCAAATAGGAACTAAATTGGATCCTTTGGCAATTGATGCAAAATATAAGTAATTCTACTTCTACTTTTAAATTTTGATAAGACGATAATTCTACTTGAACCATCCACAAGCCCACCCCCTTTCCCCATAAATCATAGTAATTGAAATACCATATAAGTTTAGGCATGGATGACTAACCATTGTTCCCTTAACTTGGGAACTAACATGATCTCCATCATTACTTAACAGCTTGGAAAAACCAAAATCAGCCACTTTTGCATTTAAATGATCATCGAGAAGTATATTTTCTGACTTAATGTCCCTGTGTATGATGGGGGGCTCAGCAAGCTCATGCAAATATGCCAGACCTCTTGCTGCCCCAAGAGCCACCTTTAATCTTTTTGTCCACTTTAATGTAACTCCTGACCTCCCTACAATGACACATCAGAATAATAAGTACCGTTATCTAATATAGTGTAAACGCAAATTTCAAGCGACAGTATTCACAAGTAGATGTCAAATACAAATATACAGTCAATAACTAACAAGATCGACCAAGTAGCACTCCTTAATTGACAACAGCACACATGAGCCCCCCTTAAGGAAATATGAGGAAATGGGGAAAACTAACTTGTGCTCATGCCTCATGTGCTGAGCCTTGAGGCTTAGGCAGCAACACACATGCCCCCTGCCTTTGCTCTATCCTAATATAGATCTATGAATTCCTTCACAAATCAACCCCCTCTCAGGGAGCAAACTAGTAGGAATCTGAACCTGAGGAGTGCAAGTTGGTGATTGGAACCATCTCTTACAGATCTTGACTATCATTCCAACAAAATTCCAAAATAGTTATCTTATTGCACTAAACTCATTTTGGGACTTCATAGACGGCCTTTTATGGCTCCAAACCATCTTTAATTTAACCTTGGAATAGTTACCACATCCCTTTCAATTTTAAAAATATTTCACAAAATTGGTCAAAAAACGTGAGTTATAGGCTTCAATTATGGACAATTTTTCGACTTTTTCAAGGCCAAAAAGAAAAGAGGTCAAACTGTTTTTATGGACCCCATGGAACTCTAAGAACCTATTTTGGTGGTTTAAATCATCCACTTTGCATTTAAATTGTCAAGTTAGGAGGTTACATACACAACTCCCTTTATTAAATTCAAGGTCTCTACACTACAAGCATTTATGTGAAATTGACAAATTGACTAGTAGATATTTAAGGTTCCAAACTACATTATATGGTTATGGGATGCATCCCCTACCATCACTTGAGATTTTGACATCGGATTTAAAAACCTCTGAAAATAGTGTGATTTCTTGTACTAAATCCGTTAGATTTATATGATATACACTATAATATCACGAAAAGTTAGGCATTGAGGAGTTTGCTAGGGTTCCCTAAGGGTCTAAGGAGACCTACTTGGTGCCCAAAACCATCTTATTCATGCCTTGGGCCACCAACCCCACCTCATTATCATGTTTTAAGATGTATTGCATTGGCTTGGGCTTAGCTTAATCCTTGGCCCTAAGGCAACGTCAAGATGCTAACCTGATAATCCTATTGCAAATAATAAGGAGCATTTTAAGAGTTAGGTGTTTTTGTCCCTTGTGCTCATGCCCCGTGCCTATCCTTGGCTCATGCCCCTGCCCGTGCCTTGGCTTTATCCTAATATTAATGGCTCTATGCATTCCCTCACAACATTCTATGACTAGTAAGAATCAGACATGAGAATTGCATAAGTGATGAGCTACACACTGAGCTCTTGACTACCACTACATTATAATTTCGAAATAGTTAACAAAATCATTTTTGGGACTTTAACTCTTTAAGGCCTTTTATGATTCCAAACTACCTTTGATGAGTTGATGACACCAGGGGACACGCCCCACATCCACTGTTGAAAAAAAATCCTGAAAAGAGTCCCAAAGCGTGTATTATAGCCTTTTGTTCTGGATAATTTTCGATTTTTTCTAGGCCTGAATAGAAAAAAGGTTGAGGGAATTTCTACGGACCCCACAAGACCCCAGGTAGCTATGGGTTGTTGGAACCACGCACTTTGCCTTTACATTATCAATTGTCCGGTTATATACAACGCTCTTTCAATAAATTCAAGGCCACCATTATGTGACCGACTGGTGGGTATTTAAGGTTCCAAACACACCAATCCTGACATATCTCAAAGAAACAATGTCTAACAGCATGTTTGGTACGGTACAGCTAACAAAGAGTGAGTTATGCCAGCTAGTCAAGAACAGATGGTTTGGTTAGTAGATGCAGCTAGGAGCATTGAGAGGCTTGCGTGACTACTTTGCATAATTGGAAACATTGTTAATTTAACGCCACAGATTATGAACCTGAATTAGCATTACAGTCTTTTTTTACTAGCATCAAATCCTAACATTAGTGTTTATATAAGCAAAGAAGTACCTGAAAGACTTGCCCTTAGGCTTCCATTTGGGACATATTCATAAATCAGCATCTGTTCACCTCTATCATAACAGAAGCCTACTAAACTGACAACATTTTTGTGGTGAACCCTTGATAAAAGCTCAATCTCAGTTTTGAACTCTAGAGCACCCTGCAATGACCCAACTTGAGCTCTTTTGATTGCAACTAGTTGTCCATTGTGAAGATTTCCCTTATAAACCTGATCCAAATATTCAACAAAACGCCTTGATATAAGAAATATAAGATCAGACGGTGACATGCTAAATGAGTCTTTTATAGACAATATACAATTATCTTTTTTATACAGAAATTCATAAGATGTGATTAAATCATCTAAAAAGAAAATTTTCAATGTGAAAATAGTTAAATAAAATAGAAACTATAGTTATTAGAACTATGAGCAAAGCTTGCTGACTAAGGGTCTCTTCTGATTTGAACTGAGCTGAGCTGAACTGAACTGATTGGAGCTGAATTGAACTGAATAGAGCTGAAATGAATTGTTTATGAGAAAAGGAAATTAAGATTTGAACTGAACTGATTGGAGCTAAATTGAACTGAATTGAATTGAAATTAAGCTGAAGAGAACAGAACCTAAGACATTTTTGAAATCATGTCTTGAGCAACATAAATTCCCTACTACAAAAAACCTGATTCAGTTTGTGAAGCATAAGCTATTAGAAGAATCAGGAGCAGGTATTGTTTTGTTACTCAGGCAATGATTAAGCATCTCAAGTCATTCGTGATATAATATTCTAAAAGAAAGTGTACAGTATTATGACAAGCGTTGTGAATAGACTTGGCAACATAGAGTATGAGTTGAAATGCTTTAAGCTCTGGTAAAAATATTGAGGTTGGCTTCAGCAGCAGATCTCAAAAGGTTCCATTGTGCTAATAGAACAAGTAAGAAAGAGGGAGAAATCTAGGGGCAAACACACCAATCTAAGTTGATTCATGATGAGTTACAATCTATTCTTTGACATATGTTATGCCATAGGAAATATAAGAACTTACTTTCCCATAGCCACCAATTCCAATCTCATTTTTGTGAGAAAATGTATTTGTGTAGTGCATGACATCTTCAAATGAGATGCACCTAACTCCCTTTAATCGAGGAATGTCACCATCACTCCAGGATGCTGCACTTAAACAAAAAAGCAACCATTAATCTTCAAGAACATTAAATTAGTATCGAATAAGAGCAATTCAACATTGACATATGATCTTACAGAAAGGATTGTTTAATTTATAGGCTCTTTGAGCAATCTTTCTTTGACGATAGGCATAAGCTCCAGCAAAAATTGTAAGCAGCATAAGCACGAATCCAGATATAGAGAGCCCAATAATGAGGGATACTTTTTTGCTTCGTTCTGCAGGTATCTCTGCGGCATGAGCAGAATAAGGAGGGGGAAAAATCAATTAAAGTAGAAGGTGAAATCTAGTTCAAAACATAAGATAATTATTCAATGAAAACAGATTTATTATCACCTGGGAAAGTGTAAGGCACAACAAATTTGAAGTGATAAGGTCCATATGGTGTTTGGAAAAGATGTTCATTAAGGACATTCCCAATTCTAGATATATCTGTTCGATCAAAATGAACGCCAGAAGGAGGAAACAATGCTATTTCCAACACAAGATAATCAAATTCAGTTTCTATCATTGAACTAACCAAGCATATTTTTGTAACAAAGGAACCAATGGCAGTCTTCAGATTTCCATCCAAAAAGTTGTAGTAAATCAAATTTTCTAGATTTGAAAAGTTAAAAGATAAAAAGACCAGACGAGCAAGATAGGGACGTCTACAATCAGATCCTGGTAAATCTGTAAAGCAAGATAGAGAAACACAATGCACTTCAGGTACAAACTTTGAAGCACTGATTGGTTTGCTGTTCTTGCAGATTCCTATTGCTTCTTGACTTTTGCAGAACGGGTTGTCATCAAGTCTGCCACAAATTCCACAGGTTCTTACTTATTCCAGCAATAAAATGATCATATAGATACCAACAAACAGCTAAATTAGTTCAAGATTAAGACAGACCAGAAGCAATATACAGTAGCACTTACAGAATGCCGTGACTGTATCCTCCTAAATTAAATTCTTCAATGAAATTATTTCGCAAATCTATAAGGCGAAGCTCACTGCCGAAGCCGGTCCCAATATCGACAGTGCCATTGAGTAGGTTGTTTCTTAGTAACCTGTTGTCAGACACATAGAATTAATTTATTAATAAAATTACAATAATTTGTTAAATTATTTCACATTCATCTTCTGAGCATGCACAAACTCCCCAAAGTAAGGTCAAAAAGAGAAGCAAAAGGGTAAAAAAAAAAAAAAAAAAAAAAAAAAAAAAGGAAAATCATACACAGTTTGCAGATTGGATTGGTTGAACAAAACTGCAGGTAGTTGCCCATGTAAGCCAGAGTTTTCCATCCTTCTGTGCAAGTTCAACCAATGAATTAAATCTACGCAAAAGGGCGATAAAGAAACAGAAACAATATACACAATACAATCTACATATCTTGTCGATAATGATATTCTTGAATTTTGTGAAATGGGAAAAAAAAAATGAGAAATGCAATTCAGAATCAGCATAAGCTTGCAATGAACACTTTTTGTCCTTTATCAAACGATTGATAGTTCTAATGCATATGAACTTATTCAGTATTTATCCTTGGAAAATCAATCAATTCTCTTTGAAGGTCATAATTTCACCTTCTTCAAACTGAAGTTGCAAAAAGGCGACCTGTGTGCAAATCCTATAAACACCATCTGGTCAAACATTTTATTGGATGAAATCATGAAAAGTTTCATGTCTGTTTGATTTTAAAATCCCAATTAACTGAATTAAGAGTTTAGCCACTTGACTTTTAAAAGGAAGATGTTGTGTTCCGTAAAAACTTCTAGAAAGGAGTGTGTGCCAAGCATTCCACCAAAAGAATTTCTGATATGCAAATATTATAGTACTCCGTATCATAGTACAGAGGTGTTAACCTAAGAAAGCTCATATCCAGAGACCGGTAATTTCACTAACAACAAGGATAGACTCAAGCTAGTCTGTCCCAAGGATCTTATATACACCATTGTCACTGGTCAACATGAATTGCAAACATATATCTATGGCAGTGTCTTCTCTCTGTTGATCATCTCTTATTCCACTTCCTTTTTTTTTTATAACAAATTGTGTCTAGATGGAGTACATAAAATGGACAGGATTACAACAACATACAATGTAGTCAAAAGCGGCAAAGTGTTGAACCACAGAGGGACATCTGAAGCAAAAAAACTGTTATTACTCATATCTCTGCAAAACAAAGGTTGGTAATGTAAATTCATTAGAAAGATCTGTGATAGCTCGCAACCAAACATAATAATTATGGAAATATCAGTGTAAAAGCACGGTTGTGTGCACTATTCAATAATTTTTATGATATATGAAAATTATAAATTGGATAGTCAAGCTACTCACATATATGTAAGGCGATTCATTCCAGAAAGTTCAGGTATTGGACCACTCAAGTCATTGTTTGCTAAGTACCTGAAAACATAAGCCATCAGTGTAGGACTTGGACAGACAAGAGTAAAATAGACATCCACTCTATAGCTTACTGTGAAGTGGGAGAGAATTATAGGTTGTTTTACTTACAGCTCACCCACGTTTATGAGGTCATTCAGATTCTGGGGAACCATGCCACTAAGGGAGTTCCTGTCCAAGCGTCTGCAGCCAGTGTGAAAGGGTCAGTGGTTAAACTAAATTCACTTCATCACAATATAATTCAAAGGTGTACTCACATGACCTCTAGAGCCAGCACAAGCCCTAGTGTTTTTGGGATGGTTCCTTCTATCTGATTGTCATTCAAAATTCTGTAAAAATGATGTAGTAGAACATCAATCTTGCATACATCAATTCATGTTAGGAAAAAAAAAATCACAAAAGTAGGTTCATACAAATTAGCTGAAAGCTTTATAGTTTTAGCTCAGAAAGCACTAATCATTATTCCTTATTAAAATAAAGATGATCAGTGAAGCAACCACTCAAGAAAAAAGCTGGGCTACTTTTTCAGTCAAATTGATGCAATCTACTTATGAATGTATCTCATCAGTCTACAAGAACTTGAAATATCTTACAGATGCCTAAGAGCCATATCTGAGCGGAAAAATCCAAGAGGAATTTCACCAGAGAACTTATTCTCCCCAAGATGACTGCATGCAGATCAAAATACTGTTAGATTTACCATCAATAAATAGTAAGGAAATGAAGCATCAGAAAATCTGCACCAAAGACTCGTACAAGTGCTCGGCCTTTAACAGGTTATCCAGGCCAGGCGTAGTCTTGTTGGAAACTGGTAGGTTTCCATCCAGCTGGTTGCCAGTTAGATCAAGCCAAACAAGTTTCTCAAGATTACCGATGGAATGTGGTATTGGTCCACTGAAGTGATTGGAATTGAGAAACCTAGTGAAGATCAATTAAATTTGAGTCAGAAGCAGATGTAATATTAATGAATTGACCAACAATGATTTCTCGTAGATTTTGGTATTCAGAGATGAAGAAGGGCAATAGCCAACATATGGAGCATGAAGCTGTATTCCACTGAGGCAACAACAATTTAAAGATAAATGAATAGACATCATTCTCAATTTATGTTGAAAGAAGAGGTGAGCTGATTTTCTCCACCAAATTGGCGGAGGTGGGTGAGAGGAACAATACAGACAACAGAGAAAAGCCTTACAAACGCTGGAGATGTAGGAGGGATCCAATTGATTCAGGAATTGGGCCTGATAAATTACAGCCTGAAAGAACACTACATCAAGAAAACACGGTAAGGTTAATCTGTTTAAATCTTAGCAAATGATTTTTTACAATGTTAATAGATGAAATTTCTTACAGCCGTTCTAATTTCTTCAGACTGCCAATATTTGATGGAAGCAAGCCATTTAGACCTCTGTTGTCGGATAGATCTCTACATACAGAAATTAAAGAGTAAACTTCAACACGGTACAGAACTATAAGCATTATAGAAGATTAGAAGAAAGCCACGAGGAAAATGACGTGTGTATTGAAGCACCAAGTGTCTTTGGGGTATTGAGCACATTATCATTTTGATTAAGAAAATAACAAAAAAACTTAAATTTGCTAGATAGTAGATGGTAAACTGAAGTTTTAGACAGTAGATGGTAATTGTTGTTTATTTTAACCTACACTATCTAAAGCCAAAAACTCCCCTTTCTAATTAAAAAAACGATGTTGAATTTGCCAAGTAGTCATATGTCTAGGTGGTCTAGAATATGATGAGTTTCTGGAAAATCAAGACATGCCGAATAATTACCCATGGAGTTATTCATAAGACAGCAAGAATGAGAGTGCGAGCATTATCAACATTATATAATTACAACTTACAGTCTCTGCAGCTCAGACAATGAAACAATATCTTCAGGCAATGGACCAGTCAGATTTGTACCTGATAATAAGCTGCAATATTAAGTATGAATAAAAGCTTAGTTGGCAAAGCTAGTGTTCATCCAGAAATTGAGCAAAAATAACAAATTGAAAGTTGTAGAAGAACACTTCATTAGCAGACTAACATAGCAATCACACGCGAACCATTGCAGAAAATACCATCCCATCTTTTACCACATGGATCATGCCCAACCCAGTTGGGAGGCATATTTTTCCATTGGCTCTTGAGATTTTCCAACACAGACACTGCATCAGCACAGTTCATGAAGTCACAAATTGGATTTGACAAGAGCCAAGTTTCAAACATGAAAGCAATGAAAACATCACATTAAACTACTACTTGTAAAAGAAAACAGAAAGTCTTGAATATAGACATGCACACGGTCCAACAGATATAGAGGATCATCACATAAAAGGATCCACAATACTAAGGGCCTAAATTGGGATTGTCAGCAGATGGCACTCTCTTAATATATAATCTTAAGAGCCAGATATCTAATTATCATTGGAATTACACAGCATACAATGAATGGAATCCTTCAAATTAAGGCTAGATGTAAATCAACTCCATTATAGTTCATGGAAGCATAAGAAGTCGTCTCGAATTGAATCAACCACATCAATGTTAAAGAACAATGCAACATTAGCCACAAAATAAAACTAGGCAACATGATTCAAGAGCTACTTACAATCTCTTGAATTTGTTTTTGCTGATAAAACCCAGCATTGTAAGAATATGAGCAGAAGATAGACCAGAATTCTGTAATTCATGACTAAATTTTTAGAAAGAAATTGACAATGGTAATCAATTCAACAATCTGGGCACCCCAATTATCAGAATCATTCAATTTAAAAATATACAAGTAGTTTACATAGAATTTAAGTTGAATTACTGGGTGCCAATTCATTTGCAGAAAAATTAATGTGATAAACAAATAAAATAATGAGTGTCAAATCATTTGCAGAAAAATTAAAGAGAAGAACAAATAAACTTGTAGAAGATGCAGTTTATAAAATTCGAAGAAAATGGCATCACTCAATTAATTAATAATGAAATTGAACTATTCAAATTAAGAAATGGGTTTACTAGGAATTAATAATTAGAGAAACTGAAATTTTACCAGTAAAGTGGCAGAAACATTCTTTTGACATCCACTCCCATTGTTGATCAAGTCTCACTGTCTGAGTCTTCAAGTTCTATGTGCGGGGGGCTTTCACGGTTGATATGTTAACACGTTGGATTTTGGACACACTCTCTATCTTTTGGGCTCTCATCACTTCTGATTTGGGTTAGAAATAGAAAAAAAAAAAAAAAAAAAAAAAAAAAATGGCCCTCGTATTAGGTTATATAGCTAGGGTTAATTAATACGGAGTATGAAGTATTTCGACTATCGATCCTTATTCCTTACTAGTGTTAATCTTTATCCGAAGTATACAGTCGATTGTCAATTGATTAAAGTTCTAGGGCTGATTGAATCGCGTACTAATTATCAAGTACTAATTATCTCTATCGGACACATTGAAATTTATGAGGTCTTAGAGAATAGCATCTCAAATAATGTATCACTATGACGAAAGAGTACTCATACCTTAAGAATCTTCCCATAAAATATCTCGTTTGATTTTTGGAAAATTGCTTCTATTAATCCATTCTTTTGTTTTAATGCCAAAGTTATTCGTAGTTTAGCTAGACCATGAATAATAAGTGTCAAACGAGGAAAATTCAAGTATCCAATAGACCATCTTTCAAAAAAAAAATTTCCAATAGACCAACCCATTATGTTATGGAGTATGATTTTCTCTCATTCTAAATTTCTAATTATACTTCGCAAAAATTTGGTTAGGAACTTCGTATTACAAAAATCAATTTTTACGTAATTCAGAAATTTAACTAAAATTAACCCTTATACTCTAATGAGCATCAATTTCCAATTGGGACATTATTTTTGAGGCCTGCCTAAGATTTTTACTCCTTTCAAGTTTCAGCTGCTGTACGAGTACTTAATACGTTAATAAATTAATAATACTAAATTACTAATTCACCAAAATAAACCATGCACCATTTTTTCATAAGATTCAAAAACATTAATATAACATGTACTGTAAAAATGAAAATAAATTAAGTCTGCATGCCATAAACATACTGTAAACTTAACCCAGATTTGATTATATTCACAAAACCTGATGATAACATCATTTCATTTTCATGGCATCTAGCCTTCTTTCATTACATCATTACTACTATATGTACTTAATACTACTGAGTACTGGCACTCTCTTTTCATCATAAGAAAACCTAAAAAGAAAACCCAGGCCAGAAGATTAAACATCATAAAACCCAGAAAACTAAAACCATCATAAAACCCAGAAAACTTAAAACCATCATCAAAACCCAGAAAAAACTTAAAACCATCATAACACCCAGAAAATCAAACGAACCAACACTTGAAATTTCAAGCAGAAGAAATCTGAATAGACTTAGCAGTCTTCTTAGGAGGTTGAACCTTGGGAAAAGTAACAGTAAGAACACCATCCACCATAGTAGCCTGGATCTCATCAGCCTTGGCATTCTCAGGGAGCTTGAAACGACGACAGAACTTTCCAGACCTTATCTCAGCAAAGATCCACTTGTCACCCTCTTGTTCATCATTCTGCTTCTTCTTCGATTTCTCTTTCTCCTTCTTCTCACCGGAGATGACAAGCACGTTATTACCACCTTCATCCTCCATTTCAATCATAACTTCCTCCTTCTTCATCCCAGGAAGCTCAACCTTGATGAGATGAGAGTCAGAGGTCTCCTTCCAGTCCGTCGCCACCTGGAAGTTTCCAGAAGAGAGGGCCATAATTCCCAAGGAAGACAAGAGTGAGCTCGCAAGCTTATCTCCGTCAATGGGGGCCGACGAAGAAGACGACGAAGCCGCCTTCTTCTTCTTGGAGATAGAGTCAGAGGTCAAGGACACAGGAATGTGGATGGGAAGGATTTCGGGGAGAAGACTGGAGTTAGGGCTGAGTTGGAAGGAAAAGGCTTGGGTCGCCATTTTTGGAGGTTTGGAGTTTCAGAAAGGGTAGAAAATGGAAGAAGTGCGTTTGTGAGTTGTGGTGAAAATGGAGAGAGGGAGGGGTCCTATATATAGGATAAGGATGGTAGGTTTTTAGGGTTTAGCTTGGAGAGCAAGCTAAACGAGAAGGTGTACTCACTCGCTAGTCAAATTTCAGTAAGGATATGCACATCTTTTTTGGGCTTTTAGCTAGCTAGTTAGATGGATAACATGGATAATGTTTGCAAGCTGATTAGTGAGAGTAATTAATTTAATTAAAATTTGATAAAATATGGTATTAATCGTGGCTAATTGCCAAATCATTTTGATTATCTTTAACTATATATAATTATATTATTTCTTTCAAAAAAAAATATATAATTATATTATAAATTATAATGATAACATGACAATATAATACTCCATAATAATGTATTGTGAATCGATATGGTGTACTTGTACATTTATTTTTAGGGCTAATTTATTATTTTATTTGAATAAAATTTTATTGTGATGTGTAATATGATATCATCTCAGAACTTGCTATACCCAAAAATATGGAAAAAATTTTAAAATGTCATTGTTTTTTTTTTAGGCTATATGTAATCATTTATCAAAACACCGTAGTTCTCCGATCCTTAAATAAGAAGAGGAAATTAACTTTTAAAACAAAGTAACCATAAATTACGATACACGACAGCATAGCCCGAGACGTTATTTAAGTACATTGACTAGTACTTTTTTTTAATTTTTTTTTTAATGTCACAATTAAACCTTAGCACATTGCACACTTGGATGTCATTAAGGTTAATTAGGTACCCAGTATATGATACTATGATGGCGAAATATTATTACAGAGTGGTATATACTTCGTATTTTATATTGGAAAATTCATGTACTCGTATAGCTTAGTCATATGATTATCATCAGCAATTTGTGAGACTTTATATATATCATAATGGACAGGAACACTACCTTAATATCGATCATTAATTATTATAACAAGGATAAAATTATAATTATAATGGACTAATTACTAACACCTAGGATAAAATCATAAGGTTACAGACTATTATCGAGATAGGAATAGCTAGTTTTGTGAGGGCTGTAAAATGGAAGATTAGAATCAAATCAAGCAATATAATGATATATTGAGATAGAATGAAAGAGAAAGTAATAATGATTCAACGTCAAATTAAAACGTTTGTGTGTGCAGTGGTAGCTCTATGCCATGCATCCACTACACCTCAGGTTACTCCTCCACTAACTTCTGAGTTCTGACATCACTAAAAGACAAAATAACAGATTTGGCAGCTGTCCCTACTCCCTACTAACTGATAAGAATAAACCCGCATACAGCACCAGTTTATTAGCATGCCTCCTTAGGAGCTGAGATGATTTTTAGGCTTGTCTTCTAAATTAATTAAACAAATGTGCAAATAAAGCTTGATTATGCATAACTCGTTTTTGAAAGCTAGGGCTCACGCGTCTATATTTTATGAACACAAGCTAAGAATAATACAATTTGTTTTAATATTCACCCTCAAATTTATACGAACTACTCCGTACATCATAAGATAATTAATCAAAATAATACGAGTAAAATTAATGATCATAATTACTCTAAAATAAAAGACTCCCAAGGGAATTTGGTTACTTAATTAAAAAAAAGTCACGAGCCCATAGTGACATTTTAGCCAAAAAAATTGGTTTGAGTATTGTTGATTGTCACACATGCATATCACTTAAACTCTTTTACTCGTAGCATTTTCATTTACTTTTCTCAAATTTATTGACCAATTTCCTTCCAATAAACAAGAAGTTTAACCCCCTATCCCCTTTTTTTTCCCCTTATATGAGTATTTATATGTACGATCTAATTTAGATATTGGTCAAATATTTTACTCCGTATGATTATTTTAAATCACCCAATTATCTTCAATGCTTTAGTCATTTACCAAACTATTAACCACTAATCCACTATTTACCAATATAGTCAATCAATTACAATTTCTAATTTAAGCCTTTATTTTTCATTGTTCCCTCTTGTGAAAAATGCAAAAAACTTTTAACAACAGATTAAATCCATTTAATAATAGGCCTTTATTTTTTTTGAGAAAAACCCCTTTTCCTATTGAAGCAATTTAAAGTTAAAATTCTAACATGCTGTACATAAGGAACTAGGTGAAAATAATTCAGCAAAATCAATTCCACAAATAGTCACTGTTTTACCAAGTTTACTCAAGAGAAACATTCAACTTTATGACACAGTTTTAGGCAACTTCAAATGCAAGGCAAAACCATAATATCATCCAATTTTAAAACATACTTGTCCAAATTTATACATAAACCATAATAATAGTAGAAGCAGTGTTGATTTAGCAACATATTAAATGTTTCATGCCATAAACTCCACCAAAACTAATAGTTCTACAGAAATTAGGTTTAAACCAGAGTATTAGTAGTAGTGTCCTCTAGTAAAACTTCATTAATTACAATTACTATTATGCTAAAAACTCAACCAAAGTCGCAGCAACCATTGCCCTTCTCCTTTCATTTAAGTGTCCCGATTGGCTCCCTTTGCCAAGAAAACCTTCTTAGCCCTCAGCTGTAACATAAATTTAATACACACACCATTAGAATTTAATCGATTACATGAAAATAAAACAAATAATTCATATAATAATTATGCACATTAGTGATACTATTTTAGTACCTCATTGGAGTGTCCACACTTCTTCTTGCGACAGTTTGTAGCCCTCAATGGAAGACGAGCATAGCACCTGAAGATTGTCGTTTAACAAATTAAATGCAATTTGTTACTTATATTATACTTTTGTACTCGAATTTAATTAAACAAAAGATTATTGAATCAAATTACTTGCGGCAAATCTTCTTGTCTTGATTATACTGACGAGCCAACACCACCATACTCGGGTTGTATTTGTGGAAGTTTCCGTAGCCTCCTCCCCTCAACCTCAGCAACAAGTGAAGTGTTGATTCTAACAGAAAAATAAAAATAAAATTAAATAAAAAGTTCAAAATCAATATTATTGAACTACAGTAATAATAACCATACGATAATTTGTAAGAAATTTAGCAGATAAGATTTAACAACAATCGAGTTAACAATCAACACTGATAAAAGAGGAACGAGTTTGTTATTGTAAACTAGCCAACATAAATTTGCGACTAAATCCTGAAATTGTTTGACGGTGAAATTGAAGAATTGCTTCAAAATAAACAACATTCAAAAACTAAAACGAAAAACAGAGAATTTCGAGATTAATCTAAGAAAAATCCATTTATAATAAATAAACAAATAAAACAGAGAGGTACTAAAGTGACGCGATTATTAGTAATATATTATGAAAACATGTAAAAATAAAGGGAAAAAAAAAGAATAAAGAATCAACAACAAATATGAAGAAGTTTCAGGAAAATGAGAAATGGTGACATGGCTTTAAAACAGAGTAAGTAGAGCAACACAATAATAGATGCAGATTTCATCCAAAAAATAATAACAAGACGCATAAGTAACTTATATATCATCATCGACGCAAAAATCAGCAAGGAAGAACGATATTCTGGAAAGAGAGGGGAAAACAGAGTAAAAGAGGAGATAAACCTTTGAGAATGTTGTAGTCAGCAATAGTACGGTCATCTTGAAGCTGCTTCCCACCGAAAATCAGACGCTGCTGCTCTGGTATTATTCCTTCAAAAACAAACACAAAAAATGCAAAGATTAAAACACATTTTGTAGGTGAAAACTGAAAAACGATGTAAAATCATAAAGAACAGAGTAAAATCAGTGAAATGTATCAAAAATCAGGAGGAGTAAAAACTTCAAAAAATAACAAATGAAAGCTCATAATTTCAAGTAAAATACAAGTTTTAATCTCAAAAAACACTGTGAAATCAGCCAAAAAAACAGAGAAAGAAAAGTTGAAATGAGTAATAGCTTGAAAAAAAAGGAGGAGAAACCTTGTTTGAGGTGGATCTTGGATTTGAGAGTGGTAATGGAGTCGCTGGGTTCGACCTCAAGAGTGGTAGTCTTACCAGTGAGTGTTTTCACAAATATCTGCATTTTTGTTATCTCTCTTTTTGGCTTGGTTTGTTGAAGAAACTTTGTAGTGAAATTATGGAAACTGTAAGTTTTAGAGAGAGGGATAATGGGTTGTATTTATAGTGAAGATCCCTAGGTTTTTTCCTTTCTGAATCAAGGGAGGGGTAATGACACGTTGACACCTGTCCAAAAATTTAAATTGAGGTAAAACCTCTCCCCAAGTCATTTGCTTTTTATTTCCCACCATTTTTTGGATTTTATTTTTATGAAGGTATTATTTCTTTTGCAAGGATATTATGGTCTTTACATTATCAATAATCTCATATACCGATATACTCATATACTACCTCCGTTTCATATTATTTGCAACGATATGACGTAATGATGATCTTCCTTCATATCACTTGACTTAGTCGGTTTGACCTCCCAAATTACCATTTTCCATTACAATTACATGTGGATCCATTGCCCTAGTGTCTTTAGATTGATTTCATATGAGGAAAAATATCTAATATTGTTGCAAATAATATGAAATGGAGGTAATACGTAGTACTTGGAGTGAAATTATTTTTTGAAAGCAAATTTCTAAAATGAATTATGTGGTATAAACATGCTTTAATTCATGTGTTTGGTGTTGTTTAGGGGTAAAAATAGGTCCGCACCAAAAAAAAGGGGTAAAAATAGGCAAATGGAAATATGTGTTTAAAGACGAGTCCATTTCCATGCCATTGCTTAGGCTCGGCTAATGAGGCCAACATCACTCGATGCTTACAGCGAGTTAATTTTCTGTCTAAAATATGTTCTTACAAACTGAATGGGAAATCAGACTTGATACATGTGCTAATAAGTCCTGTAAATGCTGCTTTATTGTGTATTTATATGTGTATATGTACAAAAAAAACAGTAGTACCTCATTTTATGTACACAATAATAACCTATCAAAATTCAAAAAAAATAATATAGTCAGAAAAGTCTACCACACTCCAATACAAAGATCAATCAGAGTGAAGCAGAGTACATATAGAGAATTTGTACAGAGAATTCTCTATTTCTTTCATTTTATAAAAGGGCTGCTCATTCTGCTATCCATGGAGCCATAGCTGTTATAAGGATAGCCACTATCTCTTGAACCATAGCTGTTATAAGGATAACTACTATCTCTTGTTACATCGAAGCTGGCAGAGGTGGTAGTCGATTCAACATCATAGTTCATATTACTTGCTTCAATTATACTCTCGATCTCTTTCACCACTTCATTCATTGAAGGTCGCTCATCTCCTGTGTCTTGAAGACACTTCATAGCTAAATTCACAAAATCATCCGTGTCAATCAGAATGTCTGAACGAAGGGCAGGGTCCACAAGGTTGTATACGCTCCCTGTCTCCTTCAATGAATCCCTTACTACTCTGACAATGTACGTGTGTTTCTCCAATGGCAACTTTCCAGTAACTAGCTCCAGCATCACCACTCCGAAACTATAGACATCACTCTTCTCAGTTAATATTTGGGTCATATAGTATTCAGGATCCAAGTAACCCTGCATGACATTGTAACAAATGATCAAAACTGGTGAAACATATACACGATTGTAATTTTCAGTCCACACCCATCTTCGCTCTCTCATCCATCTCATATTATATAACAAAGATAATTGCATAGGCATCAAGGACTAACCAATGTTCCTTTAACTTGGGTGGCCACCTGACCCTTATCATCACAGAAAGGTATTGACAGACCAAAATCTGCCACTTTCGCATTCAAGTGATCAGTCAGCAAGATATTGTCTGATTTAATGTCCCTGTGTATGATGGGTGGGTCAGCAAGCTCATGCAAGTATGCCAGACCTCTAGCTGCACCAAGGGCTATATTTAGCCTCCGCGTCCAATCCAATCGAACTCCAGATTTCCCTGCAATTGGAACATCAGATTTTAAAGCTTCACCCAGGATAATGTAAAGACACGCATCACTGTCTTTAATGAGTACTCGGAAATCAGAATGACTGTGTTCACAACATTCAAAGGCTGACAAATTATATAAGTGATTGAGTACTAAACTGGTTGGGATAGAGGTTCATACTTCATATATGTAACGAAAATATACTTTTGTTGTTTGATTTAGGATTTACATTATACAAATGCAACTATTTGCAGTTTATTTCTGTCTTAGGTAAAGTTAAATTGTACCTGAAAGAGCTGCCCTTAGGCTCCCATTCGGAACATATTCATAAATCAGCATCTGTTCACCCTTATCATAACAGAAGCCAACTAGATTGACAACATTCTTGTGGTGAACCCTTGATAAGAGTTCAATCTCGGTTTTGAACTCCAATGCCCCCTGCATTGATCCCTTCTGAGCTCTTTTGATCGCTACTACTTCTCCAGTGACGAGTTTCCCCTTGTAAACCTGCCCAAAGTCAAATATCAATGATTCTATCTAGAAAGCTTCAAATTGATACATAAAATGCATGATCAAGAAAATATAGAAACCTCTTCCCAAAAGAAAATAAAAATTATAGAATCATTTAAGATTCTACTGGTGTGATGCCTATATGTAGCAATTGAGTACTTGCAGGTAGCGAGATGTTCAGATCTATTTCCTATGCTTTGGGTGTATCCTTAATCGATAGTGTAATAGAAGTTCTCAGATTGCTGAGTATCAATTGATGCGGTCTAATTAATTCATATGTTCATTATATAGTATTCCATTTATTATTTATTTTTTAATATGTTGAAACACTTCATTAGTTCAGATCTTATGCCTAAGATTTCACAACTACAATGCAAAAGGAGATACAACAAGATATGAACTCTTGAAGCTGTGTGGAAAGACTCTATTCTTCCTTTTGAGATATTATTATAGGTTCAATAATTATTACAAGAAATCTATGAACTCCTAATAGATAGACATTCTCAATGCTGTGAAGAACTAACCTAATAGACCAGTATAACACAAAGACAGTCATTTTCATCACAAGCTATGCCAGTCCATACGAGGGTTGTCTATGACAATTCTCAACACAGCCAAAAATGAAAAATAATGGGGGATGGTGAAATTTACCTTCCCATAACCCCCAACTCCAATCTCACTTTCAGAAGAAAAATCACTGGTGCATTGTCTAACATCTTCAAATGAGAACCATCTGGCTCCCTTCACTTGAGGGATGTTACCTTTCTTCCAGGATACTGCGTTTACATAAAGAAGCAAGATTTATTAGTACAAACACATGAATGCAAAAACAAGACACGGGGATTAACTTGACAGCTTAACATTGATGGCTAGTCTTACAGAAAGGATTGTTTAATTTAGCAGCTCTCTGGGCTATTTTCATTTGGCGATAGGCATAAACTCCAGCAGCAATTGTTAGCACCAAAAGCACAAAGCCACTAACTGTTACTCCTATAATAAGAGCAGTGTTCTTGGTTCGTCCTGCAGAATTTTCATTTGAGCAAGGAAACTAAACTTCTAAAAGAATATCCTACAAAAAATAAAATTTATAATTACCTGGAAAGGTATAAGCCTTATCAATATAGTAATATGGTCCATATGGCGAGTCAAAAACATGATTATTGAGGACATTCCCAACTAAAGAAATTCCTGTTCGATTGAAGTACTCATCACCAGGAGGAAAGAAAGATATGTTCAATACAAGGTACCCGTTAGTATCTATCATTGAACTCACCAAACACACTCTATCTATTGAAACTTGGGGTGATAGAAGAGGTTGCAAAGTGTCTTTTAGAAAGTCATAGTAGCGCATGTTTGCCAGATCGGAAAAGTTAAATGATCTGAACACCAAGTTACCAAGGTAAGGACGTTTGCAATCAGATGGAAGTATTGGGTTTGAAAAACAAGTTGGAGGAGAACATTTAAGTAGTGGTATAAAGTTTAAATATTTTGAAGGCTGGACAGTAGTGCAGTTTCCTTCAGCTTCTGGCCTCAGACAAAAAGGATTTTCATCAAGCCTGGAGAAAGTGTACAATGTTCAATTAAATCTTAGGACAAAAAAGATAGTACTCTGTAATGTCTATCATGTAACAAAAATATCAGAATTCTAAGGTAAAAGCGAACCATATAAAGGATGGAAGGAGTACAGACAAAATGCTTACAGAATGCTCTTGTTGTACACTCCGGAACTAAAGCCATCAATGGAATTATTCCGCAAATCCAAAAGGCGGAGATTCATGCTGACATTAGCTGGAATTTCTACAGTGCCATTTAGCTGGTTGTTATTTAGTACCCTATGGTCCAATATGAAAGTTCATTAGCCAAATTAATTTAAGAGCACAAGAAAGCAAAGTACTTTAAGAAAAAGAGAAAATCCAAAAGAAGTAAGAAAGGAAAGGGAAATCGTACAAAGTCTGTATTTGAGGTAAGCTGAACAGTGTTGTTGATATATTCCCTTCAAGACTAGTGTTTGCCATCAATCTGCAAATTCATAGCCGATAGATTAGCAATGCAGGGAAAACTGACAATTGGCCACTGAAAATGTAGATATCTTGTCAATTATTATACTGATCTTGCATACATGGTCACAACATCCTTGAAGATACCATCAATGATGCAGGAAGATAAAAGGGTCCACCACTTAATACTCCAGATCAGAGTAAATTCTTTATATTGCAAAAAATTTAGAAAAGAAATGTAGTAGAGTTTCCAGAGATACTATTAAGCTGCCATTTCTTTGTATCCAAAGGCCTTAGAATCCTCAAATCTGATAGTATCTCTCATGGCCTTACAATGAAGAAATTTGTATCCCATTCAAAGTGATTGATTACAAAGGAACCAAAAGAAGAGAAGATTATTCAGTCTTTTGAAGGCAAAATACAGCTTTTTCTTTGCTGCTTTAAGGCCTTCCTTTTGCTGAAAAGTTCTACTTAGTAATTTTCTATGAATAAGAAACACCATGATATATAAGAAACACCTGCTCTAAGGGGTACACACATATTCCCATCACCTATTCCCAACCCATATTTTTCTCAGCTTTCAACAATGACAATTCTAGCATCATTCATCTCTATAAATCAAAACTTTACCCATACCATACCTAGTGCCTCTGATTCTGCTTGTGTTTAAGATTGGTGCATGTTCAATTCTACACAACTTTACGAGCTCTAATGTTAGGTGTGTTTGCAACTAGACCCTCAGACTTTGGTGACAAGGTATGTAAGTTGATTCACAAGAATCGAGAAACTAAGGATAGCTCAATAACATGATTGTTTAGACAGCAGTATTCAAAGCTAAAAAGTTTTCTCTCCAGTAATATAATTTATTTGAGCAAAAAGTTATTATACGATCATGATGCACCCAATCATATGGTCATTCCCTATGTATCCTCAACATCAAAATGATCCCAATATCTCTACTAAAGCTTTTCCTTCTCATGGAACAGAAGAGGGGGTCAGATGAAACTAAGAAGTTAGAAACACCCAATATCTCTACCAGTTTTGTGTTTTCAACATTTATAAAACTACTTACACCCACTATTTTTACCCGTGTAAACGTGTCTCTCGCTTATAATGTTTTTATCAGTGTTCCACTTGCTTAACTTGTAATTAAATCAAAATACAGAAAAATGAAAAAGGGAGAGAAACTCACAATGTAGTTAAATTTGGTAGCTCCTCAACCCACTGAGGAACAGACGTTGCATCAAAATTATTATTACTCAAGTCTCTGCAAAACATAGAGGGTAAATAACTTAATTTCACAAGACAGAATTCTAGCGGATAGCTTCAGAAAAATTAATTTGTAATAAGCTATATCTTGATGATGATAGTAACAAAAATTTGTCAAGCAACTAGCAGTTCGGATATTGCTGCTACTCACACAAATGTAAGGAGAGTCATTCTTGTAAGGTCAGGGATTGGCCCACTCAAATTGTTATTTGCCAGGTAGCTGTAACAGTACCAACAACAACAACAACAACAACAACAACAACAAAAAAAAAAAAAAAAAAATTATGGACATAATCAATATGCATTTGAACTCGTTAATTATGACAAAGAGAGTAACAAAAAAAAATCTCGAACTACTTACAGCTCACTCACATTAGTGAGCACACTCAAATTTCGGGGCACAGATCCACTCAAGGAGTTCCTGTCCAAACGACTGCAAACCAGAGAAAAGTTAGTTACCCTGAAATGGTGTTAATTCTTTCCAGTAAGCTACACTAAAAAAAGATCTAACATGTACTCACATTACAGTTAAACTCCGTACAAGCCCCACTGTTTCTGGAATACTTCCATTGAGCTGGTTTTCATTCAAAATGCTGTTTAAGTCATTAAGATAGTCAATAAATTGTGAAGTGTGAGAGCAAGAAGTTGAAAAGGTTTTCTCCAAAAATCTATGATTAAGCAATTTATTGACTTTAATAAGGTTTCCAGTTCATAATGGACTTGACGCCAGCTTCTCTGTAATAAGGTAATTTCATAAGGACATCTTTATAATAACTCATTACTAATGGGTAAATCATGTGGGACTGTAATATGGAAATACCATTCCACATGCTTTACAAGATTAGTCTTGTCTACATAGACTGAAATCAGGGACTTGCATCAGTTGTGTAACAGATTAGAAATTGAGATAAAGAACTGAGAGCACAAAAGGGCAATAATAAGATTGATCACAAAAAATCTGATGCAATCTTCCGGCATTCGAGAGGCTTGATACACACCCAAAATACAAACCAATTTGCTCCATGATCTATTTTGATCTACTTTCCTCTTTATACATATAAGTCTGACTTCCTTTCCCTCTCTCACCTCTAACTAATCCTCAGCTTCCTCCACAAGCCATTAGCTGCAGTACTCTGCTTTAGCTGCGTCATGGCAACTTTCACATTCCATTTTGGAGTGCCCCGAAATGCTCTCTTCAGTTTTACAGTAATATTTTTGCTCTCAATATATCTATATAATCCTTAGCAATATGCTATTTCTTACAACAAAGTGCTTCTAAGCAAGTTATTGTTATTTTACAAGAAAAATCTACTTGTGGAAGAGGTCCCTGAATGCACATATTGCATTTAGTGATATAGTAAAATTCAGATATCAATTTCAGAACTTACACATGTATCAGAGACATCCCTGAGCTGAAAAGTTCGCGTGGAATTTCACCTGAGAACTTATTTCGTCCAAGATGACTGCACAGAGAACATATAGTTATTGCTATACGGAAGGAGAGAAAATTGATAATAAGTAGACTCTGCTGCAAAAGAAAGCATACAAGTGCTTGGCCTTAAGCAGCTTATCGAGGCCACTTGTAGTAGTGTTGGAAACTGGTAATGTTCCATCAAGCTGGTTTTCACTAAGATCAAGCCAGACGAGATTTGTGAGGTTACCAATGGAACGTGGTATGTTTCCACTGAAGTGATTCATATTTAGAAACCTGTGAAGGTTTCACATAACCAGGATTAGATAGGAGATAAAGTAGGGTTGCTCATAGTAAGCTCGTCAATCATTTTTATAATGGGATATACAGGAATATTGGGAAAAAAAAAACAAAACAAAATCAAAAAGGAGGGGAAGGGATGTGGAGACACTTACAAATGAGTAAGTTTCTGAAGAGTTACTAAAGACTCTGGAATCGGGCCAGAAAAATTACAGCCCACAAGTACACTGCAATAGAAGAAGGCAATGAGATAAATCATACTTAGTTTTTTCTAATTTTTGAAGAAAAAAAAAAGTCAGACATTATTATTTACAAGAATGAAGACAATAATCCTTACAGGTGTACTAAATTTTGCAGATTCCCAATATTTGATGGAAGGGGGCCTGTCAGACCTCTGTTGTTTGATAGATCCCTATATAAGAAGGATTTAGCATTTAATAAAGAGATCAGTTTTGGGAAGTCGAAACTCTTGAAGGGTGATGAAGAATAAGACCAGAAAGAAAGGGATGCTAATGTAACATAGAGTTCTCATAGCCAAATATGTGGAAGGGAATTTAAATCTGTGATGCACACAGGGACTGAGGCAAAAGTGAGAAAATAGCCATGCATGGATTCTTGAGGCCAAATTCCCAATAATTTTGCCTCATCTAGATAGGCAATGAGAAATATTCAGAATACAGAAATAAGATCAGAATAAACTACATCAGCAGTAAAATGAAATAACCTAAAAGCTGCTGGTCTTCAGTTGCATATACAACAATAATCTTTGATAAATTATCATTTTACTTGTTTTCAGAATAGCTAACAGAGAATACCTAATACCCACCATTCATAACAATCTCATACTAGAACAGTTTGAAAACATCAATATGAATCATGATTTTTCCATTTGTTACGAAACTGCCTTAAGTAATCTTTCCAAGCAAATCACTAATTATTTTACAATCAAGAATTACTCAAAACATAGCTGCAAGATAGAGAATAAGTATAGTTGCATAGATTAATACAACTTACAAAGTCTGTAGTTCAGATAATGACAAGATATCTTCAGGAAAAGGACCTGCTAAATCTATGCCTGATAGTATACTGCAATGTTATACAAATTAAATTAGTAGGTAAATGAGCCATATTTAATAAAAACAGCATACTTATAACACCTGATTCACAGTTTATAAGAAGTCAAGAACAATACTCACATGCTAATTACCCGTGAATCATTACAGTAAATTCCCTCCCATTTCCGACCACATGGATCACCTTTGACCCAATTTGGAGGTGTGTTTTGCCATTGTTTCTTGACAGATCTCAAAGCATCCACTGCATAAGATATCGAATAAGTATTTATATCGAAACAGTAAGAAAGATGATAACATGAACCATGTAAAAGAAACTTTATAAAACTTTGCTGAGAAGATATCCTCTCATGTGCAACATTCAAAAGTGTCTCTTCAAATACCAATTCAATGAAAGCTGAGGTAGTCCAGTAGAAATACAAGTGACAGAGTAACTTCGGCTTTAAAGGAATGGATATGTATCTAGCATAGTAAAGTGTAGAGTTAAGCTGATCGATAAAATTGCTGTTGTAGATTTATTAAATTATTACTTTGTACTCTATTAGCCAGAATTTGTAATCTTAAGAGCTGCTAATAGAGTTCAACTCAATTCTGCAAACTTTTCCAAATAATCTAGCAATGAATTGACTAGGATTTCTGCTATATGACGGTTTCAAGAAGAAGATCCAAAGCTATTAAAATTCAGTTCTATTCACCTATTAGTAGCACCAATAGAACTGAATCAACAATAATCAACTACCAACCAAGAAAGAAAGTTGAAAGGCCCCATAACCTAAGCAGGACCATCTATATCAGGTTGTGCAAGTAAATTATTCCACAAACATTATTATATCAAAATACAGCTCCAGAAAGCAAAGGCGATCATGACAACTATAGATGCATTAACCATTTAACCGCGCATGAAACTACACAAGGTGAAGCATGCTTTGAACCCTCCTTCCAGATAACCCACTCAGCAACCTTAATAATGAGCAACTCAAACCTTAACTCTTCAAGCATGTAAATTATCAAAAGACGGAAAAGCCAGGAACGAGATCACAACAATGACAACTTATCATAATGGAGAGACACCACTTATTATTCTCAAAACCATGTAAAGAGCAAGCAAAGGGTACAAAATCACAAGTTTGCAACCAAAACTTACAGTCAGCAGGATCTGTTTTTGCTAGAACAACACAACAACATGAGAATAAAAGCAGCAAATACACCAATATGCCTGAATTCATAACTCCAGGTTGTCTATTTGCTCCACTTTCTCCTCTCAACAATCAACATACACAAAAAATTTCTAATGCCAATTAGTACTTTAAAAGGCGCTCGAAATAATCAGTAAAAAAGAAGAAGGCAAACTAATGATAATTCTTTCTTTATTTTATTAGTATTTTACTTATTATTTATTATCCAATGCCAACCACCCTAAAGAAACTACAGAAAAGAACATGTTAAAAGAAAAGAACTGACTTTGTCAAAGTCAAAACCCATATCCAGAATTGTTCAATACCAAATGGGTTTTACTCTGATTATAAAAAACTATGAAGGTGATGTAATCTTTGATAACCCAATAAACATAGTCAAATCATCTCAGATATTCAATTTAATTTTAATTATTTTATGGAAATGACGACGCGACAATTTGACAACAATCTACTCAAAGTTAACATTAAAATGAGAACTTGGGAAAGTGGGTAAATCGCGGGTGAAGCGTGGGTTGAAATTGTAGAAACATACCTGAAAATTTGAAGCACGGGAAAAGGAAAAGGGAAGAAGATGAAGAAAGACATTATGTCAGCTGCCTTGAGCCCCTTGACTCTTTCTCCTAATGGATTTTCTTTTTGTTCAATTATAGAAGGGGGTTGTTATTTAACGCCCACAAATTATAGAATTAAGGCACTAGGCATCTAGATGAGGGAGGAGGCCCCAATTTATGAAGCCCCGTCTATAACATGGATCAAATGACATTTTCGTAGATAAATCAATAATTTATCATGGCCGTATGACGTTTTAAAAGTCAAATAAAAAATGTTAATTAATTTAGAAATTGTCATAAACTTTTTGAATTTTTAATTATGTGATCAACTTGTATTTTCTTTATAAAATACTATTATATCAATTAGTATGTCAATAGGCCTTTGTGGCTTCAAAAAAAGAAAAGTATAGTATGTCAATATGAAGTTGTACGGAGCATACGATCATCAAGAAAACAATTTTCAAAATAAGGATGACATAAGAGTTGATTAATCACCACTCACCATCTTAGATGATAAATAAATTAGTAGAAAGGTTATACAAGAAGTTGTCAAATCAACAAGTATGTATGTTGGTTAATGGTTGTAGTTTTACACTTTTACAAAATGGTATAAAAAAACATGTACAATCAAATCTCATTTACAAGGTTATCTAGTTGATGAAAAAAAAGTTAGCAACTGACAATTTAGTATATAAATCAACAACTTTTCAATGTCATGTAAAATGCTAATTGAGATTTTTTATGTTGATTTATCAAAAATTTACTACTGTAATTTTTTTTTTTTTAAACCTACAAATTTACTACTTTATCAAGGTATTTATTTTTTTGGATTATCAAATTGCTGAATTGGGGCTTCTTTAAATCTCAATTATGAATTATGTCACTGCTAAAAGTATTAAAACAAAATTTACAAAATAAGTATTAAAATAAAAAAATTAACAATTTTTAAACATTGAGATTAGAAATAAAATTTCATATTGTATTTTTATTTTAAAATATAAAAAAATATTGCCGAACTGCCAATATCATCAATCAAACACCAAAATTACCGGGAGAAACTTATAAGAACAAAATCCAAAGCTTACCCAATACGACACCGTTGAACCGTTGACACTGTTATCAAAATTGGCGGGAACCATTTCCCGCCAAATTCATCCCCACTCCCCTCATAAATATAGAGCGCACTACTTTTCCAGGGTTCACACATTTTCCTCTCTCTCTCTCTCTTCAACCTCCAAGAAAATCCCCAATTCCTCTACTAAAACCCAGAAATATGTTTGAATTAAGGCTGGTACAGGGCAGTTTGCTGAAGAGGGTAATTGACGCCATTAAAGACCTTGTCAATGACGCCAATTTCGACTGCTCTTCCACCGGATTCTCTCTTCAAGCCATGGATTCTAGCCATGTCGCTCTTGTTGCTCTCCTTCTTCGGTCCGAGGGGTTCGAGCATTTCCGGTGTGACCGGACCTTTTCCATGGGTATGAGCATTGCTAATATGGCTAAGATGCTCAGATGTGCTTCTAATGATGATATTATTACCATCAAGGCAGATGACGGCACCGATACCGTCACCTTTATGTTTGAGAGCCCTTGTAAGTATTGCTTCTTTTTCTAAATTCAGCTTCTTTTTGTTTCAATTTTGGGTGTTAATATAGTTATTTTTTCTGGCTCAATTGGGTTTTAATTGGATTAGGGTTTTGGGGAATGATGAATTGATTCAGGGTTTTTCTTAAATTACATTTTGGCGATTGATATAAGGGAAATGACTTAATTTGCAATTGTAATTTTTAAGTAATAATGGTAAATTGTACTGTATTAGGGTTTTGTTGCCTCTTGCATTCATTTCTGGAGATAGTCTTTCATTGATTGTATGATAATGTATAGTGAGATAATATCGTTGGCTTTTATTAGATTTCATCTTATAAGTGTGGGAAGAATATTATGTCAAGTTTAATAAAAATTTTCTGCTTGAATGCATATAGCTTTGGGGGTTAATCTCTAATTTTGTTGTTACCAACCATTGCTACACTAGTTCATTGTCTTAAGTTATCGGTCGATTCATCTACTAATGTAGTTTACAAAGTCATTATGTTTGAATTAGTTCCTCGAGTGTGTATCTTTGATTTTTGTCTGAATTCAGTTGCTTTCGTTTGATTGTGTTATCACAACGTTGATTTATCAATTGTTTTGCATGTGTTTTAAGTAGGATGTAATTTGATTTTCTTTCTTGTTGTCTTGTAACAATTTGCACTATAAATTCTAATGATCATATGCTAGCAATGTGATGAATGTGACTTTAACTACCAAAGTATCTCCACTTGCTGATCTTTAGTAGATGCATAACACATCTATGCTATTTCTTGCTGTGACTACACTAAATGTAAAAGTTTTTCTCTTGCTCAAACTGCTATCCAAAAAGTATTGACTTTGGTGATCATACACTTTGATGTGCAGCACAAGATAAGATATCAGATATCGAAATGAAGCTGATGGACATTGACAGCGATCACCTGGGCATCCCAGATGCCGAATATGATGCAATTGTTCGAATGCCATCATCAGAGTTTTCTAGTATTTGTTCAAGTCTTTCCTCGATTGGTGATACTGGTAAGATGGACTAATTGCATTTGTATTTACTAGTGGTGCTTTCTCCTACTGCCCTTCTCAACAGAGGAAGGTTAACTAACTTGTACCCACTTATGGTTGCAGTTACTATCACTGTGTCAAAGCAAGGTGTAACTTTCTCTACTAAAGGTGACATTGGATCTGGGAACATTACCTGCAGACAGAATTCCTCAACAGAGAAGGTTGGTCCTTACCTCATTTGCAAATATTTTTGTGCTTTAAGCATTATTTAGGTCAATGAGGAAAGTGTTCTCGCTTATGGGATTTCATTATTTGGTTGTTGTTTTGGCAGCCAGAGGAAGCCACCATCATTGAGATGAAGGAACCAGTTTGTTTGACATTTGCTCTCAAGTATATCACTACCTTCACCAAAGCAACCTCACTGTCCAGCCAAGTGACCATTAGCTTATCCTCAGATATGCCAGTGGTGGTGGAATACAAGATTGCTGAAATGGGCTATGTCAGGTACTACCTGGCTCCCAAGATTGAAGAAGAAGAGTTAGAGACCAACCCTCAGCCTGAAACCAGGCCTAGAACACAGCCTGCTGCAGAAAACCACACTAAAACCGAGGCTCAAGAAGCTGTGCCTCTGACCATAACAGGCACCAAGCAAGAAAGTGGAGCTGATGATGAAATTGCGGAAGATTCCCAGGTTAAGATGGAAACTGAAGGTGGAGCTAAAACCGAAGCTCAAGAAGCTGTGCCTCTGACTTTAACGGGCACCAAGCAAGAAAATGGAGCTGATGATGAAATTGTAGAAGATTCTCAGGTTAAGATGGAAACTGAAAGTGGAGCTGAAGTGAAGCCTAAAGCGGAGAAAAAGCCAGTGAAGGCAGAATTAGCTATGGAGCAAGACTTCAAGATGGAAACTGGTTCTGAGGCTGAGATAAAGCCTACGGCAGAAGCAACCCAAACAAAGGCGGAAGTTGAAGTTATGGAAGTGGAGTGATCTCTTTGAGCTGAATCACCTACCTTTATCTTTGATCTCTTAAAACGTGTTCATAGTAGACTTAATAGAGATTTTCGGCAGCATTTTATCTGGCTAGGTAGGTTCTTAGGACCGTTTTGGCATTTGATTTGATTTGATAATTTTTGGTCCTGAAACCATTTTGATGTAAATCGGTAATTGGTTGGTTAGAAGTAGAAACTTGGGGCTTTCCTCCAAGAGTTCCCTTCACTTTTGTAGTTGCTGCGCGCTACCAGAAAAACAAGAAATTGGTGCAAAGGGTTTTTGTATTAAATGGTCTTTTTACTAGTACTATTCTTATTTGTTTACCTACTATCTACGTTACATATTATTTGCAACGATTAGACATTTTTCCTCTCTACTTTATGTCAAATCGTTGCAAATAATATGCAACGGAGGTAGTATTTCTGAATTCTACCAATGAATCTATGATTAACAAAACTATAGAATACCGTTTTGCCTACCTTGGAACGGGTTGTCCATCTAAAGATATGAATCAAACAAACCATAAAATTATTGAATGCCGTTTTGCCTACCTTGGAACGGGTTGTCCATCTAAAGATATGAATCAAACAAACCATAAAATTAGTACCTGTAAGATAAGAAGAGCAAGATGAATCAAACCATTTTCTCCGTTTTTTTTTATGAAGTGAAAACATTTCCTGTCTGGATAATTGATTAAATTGTCTGCTTTCTTGTTGAAAATTTGTGAAGCAGCAAACTGTTTCTTGCCTTGATTAAAATAGCACGTCCTTCGTTATTGTATGGAATTTACATCTGAACCAAGCAACGGAAGAACCAATAATCATAGACCAATACACAAGCGAAAGGCAGGCAGACATATCCCAGCGACCAGACATAACAAACCTAGAGATCTGGATTAAGTAACCTATACAATGACTCAATGAGTATTTCTTGATAGAATCACACCTTACTAGCAGATACACCAGCAAATTTTAAGAAATTTAACCGATGAATGTATATAATTAATTACTCAATTTTGAACTGTTAAAAGGACAGACTGTATAGAGAATGCAATTCTACAACTTTTTGCTAAAAGAATACAAAATATTCCCCCCTCAGAACCCAATATAAGCAAAGAATAAAGAAACAGCAGATGCTTATTGCCTTTCAATTTCCTTTCTCTTTTTAACCCCTACATATTTAGTTGACTAACTCATCTGTGGTGTTGATGTTACAAGCAAAAATCCATCCCCATTGACTTACAGGGGAGAATCTGAAATACAAATGCTGAACCTTTGGCTCCAATTTCAAGTGTATTGTCAACCCTTCGCTTCATGATGTCAATTATGTTCCTCGGAGGTAGGAATAATAAGAGCAAAACTATGTCCTATCATTTATCTCAACTCGTTCATTTGCTTCTTTTCTTTGCTTCACTATAAAGAATGACCCCAAGGACAGTGAGGGAATAACCAAGCATCCCGGTAATTGAGACAGGGTTTTTAAAGATCAAAATAGAGACGACAACAGCAACTGCTCCCTTTGCATTTCCAAGGACCTGGCATAATGAATAAAATCCTATTATTGACTTGTACTGGTATAACCGTATAATAAACGTAGACAAACAAAAAAAAAAAAACCACAACTACAAACATAACTGCAGATTAACACAACAGAAGCTTATGAGATATTGACAATATGCTAAATTGCTAACTGATGACATTCATACATTCTAACAGAACAGGATGTTTTATGGATGACAAGGTATTTAAGAGGTTAGGGAAGCTTTCTACTTCCAAGTTCCAACACAGAATGAAAGTGCAGATTAAGTGATATCCAAACACAACAATCACCAATTGCCAAAGTAAATACTGGATTACAAGATAGCAAACAGTAGACAAGCACCACAATTCAAATTTGGTGATATGATCACCAAACACCTTCATTTTTATGAACCATATTGCATTTCGTGAGCAGATCAACTGATCAGTACGTTGAAATTTGCCATCAAAATATTTTCTTAGCTCCTCCACCCACTTCCAAGCTCCAATAACTATATCTACCAATCAAACCTCTTATACATCCACTTACAAAATAAAAATATCAAGCAAAGCTTAAGAATTGACTTTAGGGTCAAGGTTAATTGCCTCCTTTCATCTGATGATGGAATAACCAATTATCCGCCAATATCATGATTTAAAACAAAAGAATAGCCAATACACGGAGGAAAGAAAGAAAGGTATTCACAAATAACATGTATAGATCACAGCTGCAGTGATCGATCCAGAATTCACACAGAAGTAGATTTGTAAAATGCACAGGTATATAACATTTTAATTGGAAGTGTTAGCAGAATAACTTCATGTCCTCATACCAGAAATGTTGCAGTAAAGTGATTCACTTCAATTTTCAGGCCTCAATGTGTCAACTTGCAAATAACTAAAAGCTACGAAAGATCACTGAGCATCTTTGTAGTTTGTATACTGCCCCTAAAGTCTAATCCCAACATATCTCCCTCTTGGCCTCTCTTATGAACTTCTATTAGAGAAAAAGAAATAAAAGGAGGAGTGGGTCGGTTTGACTCTAGTGAGACTGGCTATAAATGACTTGATAAAACTGAAATTCAAACAGGTAAATGCCTCATAAATATTCAGCATTTTCATTAACATCATCTCAATAATGACTTCAGGATGAATGGAGGAGTATAGGACTCAAAGAAGCAAACTGATAGTCCAACAGTAAGACCAACTCAAAGTTTCAGGCTACAGTGAATTGCATAATCTAGATAAAGTATCAAAAATGAAGCTTCAAAATTAGATATTATGCACAGAAACAGCTTCGTCAACTGCTAAATGAAAAAGGATCAATGGATTTTACTATTCTGCTAAATTAGATTTTCTACTCGTATCCGTTATAGCACTTGAGAATTAAAGTGGCACGGTTGCAGTGAGATTATCAAGAACATACAACAAAGAGAACTCCTAAATGAAAAACTTAATGATTCATAATTATCCATGCATTGACAACTATCACAAGAACACCTATACGGCTATAAGAATAGGCGGGCACCTCCAACAATGTTCATTCTCAAATCTAATAAGCTAAGTATGTAAGTTTTCTCATCATCTGTAGATGAAAGTAAGCTGAACACCGTCCCAAACTATCATGTTCTTAACATAACTGCAAATAAGACACCCGATTTGTTTGCAGCTCAGGTACATTAAAACATATGCATGCATGAAAGGGTATGTTTAGCTACTGTTGGTTCAGATCTCCAGGGAGTGGTTTTCAGGAAGAGGAAAGGGGGGATTTTACCATACTACACATGAGAGAATCTTCGTCCAGAAACACAACATGGAATTCATAAACAAGTAACAACACAAGGAGTCACTTCATAGAAGCATGTAAAACACACCATACAACACTCCTACCAAACAATGGCAATAAAATCTCATTTGCATACCTGGAGGGTCAAAGCACTGGTATGTTTGGTGACCAGGAAGTTGGTCAGATTCACAAAGTATGCCAGAGAAGAATTGAACAATAGGTACCAGACAATCTTGACATCTTCCCTTGCAAGTGCCAGTGTAATACCAACCACATTTTCTTCCATGAACAGTGTTGCAGGGAGAAGGAAAACAACAGCTATTGGAGCCATATAAAGGAGGAGGTTCATAGAATTGAGCTTCTCCCTAAGTAAGCATGAGAAATTATAATTAGTCTCCAACGAACAAATGTGGAGCAAATGAGCAACTCATCAAAATGAGAAAGAATAAACTACAAAACAATGAATAGGATATGATCATTACCCTTCAGAGGACAGCAAAATTCCCTGAACCACTGACTTAAGAGCTCTGGCAGCAGTTGCAGCAACACACATTAAAAACCCGAAAAGGTGGAAACTCGGTTCACTCTACAAAAGTCAACAGCAACCAAAAATACATCAAACACTACAAAAATCCACAGTGTCATCAATAAACAGCAATTAGAACATCTAAACATTGAAAGGGCAACCCCAAAAGCAGAAACTGTTATCGAAACTTCATCAGATCAATCAAAAAACTAACATCTATAAATCTATTTCACATAATATCTGACAAAATTTAGCAAAATTACCACTAAATCAGTAAAGCTACAGCTAATGCCTCCTTCAACCTCTCATATAAGATTCATTGATATTCAAACAAAACAATAAGGACCCCTAAACAAATACATTAACTTCCTCTAGTCATGAAAGGAAAATCAACCTTACACATCCTATTTTTGTTGTTCAATAACAAATTTATGTAATCTCCCAAAATCCACATATAACCTAAAGCCACAATCTTTACAGGACAAAACAAATCAAAACACAACCCCAAAAAAAATCCCAATTCCAAAAAATCAACAACAATTCGCAAGAAACAGAAAATGAAGTTAAAATAAGGAAAAAAGAAATTACCCCACTAGCAATAATAACTCCAGTAACAACAGGGACAAGGGTAGCATAAGTAAGCCAAGCCTCCCTCTTAAATGTCATAAGATAAGCAAAAACAGCAGTGAAGAAAGGTGTAGTTGCCCCAATTGCTTGATTAAATGAAACAGGAAGATATTTCAATGAAATATTGCCACTAACAACAGAAGCACAGAAAATAAGACTAAGAGCTGCGATCTTGAAGAATTGAACTCGAGATCGGATAGTTTGCATTGGCACCATCTTCATCCAAGCTATAGCAATGTAGCTCAGCAATGAACAAGCAGTCATATGACACATAGTAAGGAAGATCGGGTACTTGAACCCGTAATTGCTTAACAAATACTTGTTCAGCAATAATACCCCAATATTTGATGAATACCATGCTGTTACCAGCCCTATTGTGAAGAATCTGCTCGTCGTTTTCATCTTAGTTTTCCTCTGAATTTTCGAAACCTCGTATTATTGGTTAATTAAGGCCCAGAAAAACGACGAACAAATTCAAAACCCTAGAAATTGAATGTGGATCTTCAATTTTTGCTAGAGATCTGACATTTTTGAGGGAATCGAAAATTCGAAAAGTGAATCGAACAATACAGAGGTTTAATTGCTGTAATTGTACGAATCACATTAATCAACCAATCAATCAAGCCAAAAATCCGAGGAGAGAGAAAATTGCAGGAATTGAAAATGAAGGATTTGGAATTTCGTAGGTTGAAGAAGACGACGAATATAGGGTTTGTGAAATGGGAATGTGAGAAGAAGGTGAGGGAAGAGAGAGAAAGTTCGAAGGTGAAAACGCGTTGATTGTGTGTTTGAAGAGAGAGAAAGAGGAGAGAGATTGAAGATATTAGCAATGGCGGATGATGGGTGAGTCGTCGGTCGTTTCTATTAAAGAGATGAAAAAAAAAAGGAAAAGATTTAATAGTAGAGTCGTTTTCTGTTTCTTATTTTTGCTTATTTTATTTGTCCTTTACTCAATTACTCTACCTTTAATTTTTGGAAAATTATTGGTGATGAAAATTGAAAAATTATTGGTGATGAAAATTGAAAATTTATAAATTTTGAAAACACTTGAGATAGTGAAGTTTAGTTTGTGTTCTCTAAGGATTTAAGGGTGTGAAATGGGGCGAGTTTGTGGATATTGTGCCCCACGTTTGTTTTAATTAAAGTATAGAATTGAAGATGAGTAGGGTAAGTATACACTATATAGGACAATTTACATTTTTCCCACACTCATCAACTCATGTGCTTCACACAGCATATTTAATGATGTATTTGAATATAACTACTTGTATCTTTGTTTATGAATGATCTTTTAAATTGTTGTTTACATGTGATTCACCACTACGATAAAGGAAGATTGATAAAGTAGGGTAAGCAGGCTTGAAATGTGTCTTTTGTGTAAAATATAAGTGTAATTATGTAATAACACTTTATAGATAATGCTAAATTCACTAATTAAAATGTGTGGTAAATCATCAAGTAATTGTATTGATCAATATTCCTAATTACAAATGTTGATTTGGTGTTGCATACTTAATTGAATTTGGTGGGTGTGCAAATGAGTGAGATGAGTAATGGATGGATAAGGTACTTATGCGATTCAGCATTTGGGTAAGGGAACAAGTATGAAATTTAAAGAGATTTAGCATTTGATTATTTGAAAATCATCTTCTAACCTTGCTCTAAGCAACATGAGCCTCATTTTCTCCAATGATACATAATTAACTTATAAAGGTTAAAATACAAAATTACACACTCATATAAAATTCAACTAAATGATTGATCTTAACTTGCCAACAAACAATACATAGTCTCACATGGTAATAGAAAGATAGATCATCACGTCGATAATTTGATTCTTTATTCATGAAGATTATAAAACTACCATTTATATCGACATCTACTTATATTAAATAAGTATTAACCGAATAAAATAACAATTTCTCAATATTTTTTTTAGAAATAAACACCTTGCAATTATTGTCCTCGATAGAATTTTTTATTTTTTGGGTGTGCACAATAAGAATGAATGAACTTCCACCAATCTACCATGACCTACCAAATATAATTTGACTATATCTAAAATATTGAACTTTTATAGCTAAGACATGTCAACATATGGTCTAATATATGTCTTTATATTGGAGTTAATAGTATTTTATACTCCAACTCATTGAAAAATGTAAAGGTAATTATCTCATCATTCATTTATTATTTTAATCCTGAACATTATTTGAGTGACTCACCCAACTAAGGGATTAGGGAGGACCAAGCAAATGTAGAAAAAACTAACAATTTTTGGAGTCTTATCTAAGTACCACCATGACTAAAAAAGTAGTCGCCTTAATTTTTTTTTATAGTTTTCTACTATTCTTCCACTATCAATTTATGGGTCTACAACCATGTGGATTTACAACTAAATTTTTGCTTTAGTGATAATTTACCTTATTGTTTACAAAAATCATGTGATTGAAGATGATGATCCACTCAAAGTCATATGCTAAATTTTTTGGCTCATGATAAGCACCTAATTATTTTTTTACTTCCAAATAAAATATATAACTAGTGAATAGCCCGGGCGTTGCCCCGAATTACTACTTTTATAGTTATACAACTGCTAATTTCAAAGAGCATTGAATAGTTTGTATGCATTATGTGTCTTCATTACTTTGTAGTATAATATTATTTATTGTGAAAGGTTAAAGCATAATTGACAATAGCCTAGATGGTTAAACAATAACCTTTCTTCTAAGAGGTCAAGTGATCGAACCCTTGCATCCATATATTTTTTTCAATATAGTTGAGACATGGAGTATTATTGTTGGTTGTGTGGATGATGTGGCTTATTGAGGAGTTGAATGGATGACGTGGCATAATAAGGACTTGAGTAAGTGATGTGGCAAAATGGAGGGGTCTACGTGGCGTATAGACGTTTTTAGGAAGGCCTTTTAATATATTAGTATAGATGAGGGTCTATAATATTTTCTTGTCATTACCTTTTATTTTAAAATTAAAGAGACATCAATTTTAAAGAAGTATAAAATATTACTCAATATAAAAAAGAGTATAATTCTAAGAAATTCAAATGCTAACAAAAATGACATATTAAGTACTACCTCCGAATCATCATTACATTTTGCAACTGATGATTGCTTTTATTTCCACTCTATGATTTCGATGGTGAATGTTCAATTACACCATCAACCATGAATGCATCAAATCACAATTGCACAAGATAGGCAAAAGGATTAGATAAAAACTTTTGAAGTATGTTAAACAAATTGCTTCATTTCAATTTGTTTGGTGAGTAGTAAAAACAATGATAATGACAAGTATATTGAAACCTCTAAAGTTGGAACAAAGGGAGTATAATCTAACTACTTACTACAATATATAAATTAACTAATTACCTACCTAAGGTTTTCTTAGTTTCTATATTGTTTGTCATGAAAGATACCCATCAACTAACTTTTAAACATATATCAATCTAGAATTTATATTACAAGGATGCAACTTGACCCTTCTTAAAATTAAATCAAGAAAAAACAGAAATTCGATACAAGGGCAAAAAAAAAAAAAAAAAAAAAAAAAAGAAATACGATACAAGGAACACATGCGCTGATGCGTATCATCATGTTGTGAATCACATACGTTTTCTTTCACTTTTGGAGTTTTTAATCATATGACCATAATTCATAATATATGTCTGTCATA
Source organism: Chenopodium formosanum (assembly GCA_024500155.1). Lineage (NCBI taxonomy): Eukaryota > Viridiplantae > Streptophyta > Magnoliopsida > Caryophyllales > Amaranthaceae > Chenopodium > Chenopodium formosanum. The sequence goes on along the minus strand of CM044861.1, from coordinate 3,658,631 downwards.
TACGTAAGTTCTCGTATAGTCCTTGGTTTTTTTTTTTTTTTTTTTATAAAAAAAATTTAGAAAAAATAATGATGTGAACATGCCATTGTTTGACGTGAACTGGTTAAAAGAGGCATGCAATCTACACATTGAAATTGGTGCACACATTATACTTATTGATTGTAACATGCATGCATGAATTGCACGTTATACCAGAGTACCAGACTAAACTGGCTAGACATGCTCACTCAATTTGCAGGAATCATTTACTACCTCAATCTTTTCTTATTGCTCCATTGAGGGATCTACTAACAAGGCAATTGAACAATCTTAGGACACCCAAAGAGGAATTTGGGGTAAACAAAAAGGGTAGTAGTATATTTTCACACCTGACAGTTTAGCCCTCACTCCCCCATATAATAATGCTGATTGTTGCTCTTTCTTTGTAGTGAGACTATTCCCATTCAACTTCAGTTAGTCATTTCAGTTGCTCTTTTATGTAGTGAGAAGTGTGACAACTAGTTTTGAAAGCGTTATAACTGTAGACTTAGTTATAACCAAACTCTGTTTTACATGTCACTCAAATACACATGCTAACGATTATAGTGCCATTGAAAAACAATTGACACACCATGGAAACGAGCAAGTTTATTTTTAACATGAAACGCATAACATAATTACAAACTAGACACAAAGCTTACAGCCATAGGAGTACTCTGGATACAGCTTACAAGGCTTACAGAATGCTCTCAGAGGCCATGTTCAACTTTCATGACTCTAGTTTCTCCAGTTAGATGAGTCAACAAAATAAGGTATGCTGCTGGAGTTTAGGTCATCACTTCGACATTTGGGTAATGCGACTAATGCCATGTCAATATAATCGTAAAGATCAGACATAAGTTCATGTAACTTGGTCGGATCATTCTCAAATCAGACCTGTAAACGAGTGCTCTAAAGTTCTACAGTTCTTAATTGCTACACACATTGACACATACACCCAACTACAGTTTAGCAGTAATCAACCAAAACCAGTAGCTTCAGCACATAAAACAGCAAGTATCAAAGAGAGACTATGTAGATCATAACAAAATGAACAATCATGAATATTGTAATGCCACAGAGGACGCGATCATGAATGAGCAAGTAACTTCTTTTAACACCAGACAACCAGCAGTAGTATACTAAACAAATCAGATTAGATCCAAAATTTCAGGTGTCATGTAAATATTCAATACATTCTAATGCAAAAAAAGATGACCAGATAATAACACCATCTTACTACAAGTTAGAAATGTCAAGAAAATGGCTCTTCTTGGAATTTCACAGAATAGCTTTCCTCCAACAATTCCACACTTCATCTCTCATTGCTAATTCCTGCAAGACAGTAGTAAACAAGTAGTTAGCCTATAGAATTGTGATGTTTATCAGCTGAAATGAATCTACCAAAAGATCATACCACACAATAGTTTGTTCATCTACTTACAAATAATAAGCGGGAATATCATGTTAACGGAGAAGGCTTAAAAATTCAACAATGATGTAAAAATATTCAAGTAGGTACAGGTCAAGAAAGATGGAAGTAGAAAGCAAGCCCGGGTTTCACAAACAGTCATCCTCTGAAGAACCAAGAAGCTTAGCATAATACCAAAAATAACTAGTCACACATTATAGTTCTTATTACAACAGGAAAGTTTGATTTCCAGCTCACACAACAATAGCATTTCAAAAACACCCCTGTTTATTATCATTACTTGACAATTGCAAAGGATTAAATCAGCATTCCATGACTTTTGGAAGTGTGTTTTACAAAGTCCATTGGCTTTTCTAAAACAATGAACAAAGGTTTGTAACAAAAATCACGTTACTGCCACAACTTCTTTCTATGTACTTAACCAATAAACAAAAAATAGAGCTTCAATACCCTAAAAGAGAACATAGACACAATGACATATTACCCTCTTTATTTCTACTATCCATAAGCACAACATAGGTTACTTAGCTCATCAACCAAAATGATAATTATCATTACAATCCTTGTTACAACCATCCTGGCTTAGGAATGTTTGAGTTCCTAACTATAAACAACAATACAATTGGAGGGCAAAACAGCTCACTATTCCCATTCTACTTAAAATCAAATAAAATAGAATCAACATTCTGTAATAGTGTAATTTAAATCAATGACACTCCCATTACTTAGAGCCTAGTCACATACACATATTAAGCTCCCAAGTCCTAATATACGACATCGAGTTTTCTACCAAGAATCTAAGATATTATATGGCATCTCAGTGTATCTCAAACAGATTTATATGGTACACCTCATATATCCAAGTACTTAATGCAAGCTTAGCACTCTATCAGTCTCAAACAATTTCAATCCTAAACTGCACTAATCTCTCCAAGCTCCAACCACACCAAAAATTATAAGCATTATCACCTTATTGGCACTACCCTACTAATATCTCTAGAGAAAACCTGCTATGGCCAATTACACCAAAAAAATCAACAATCTATACGATTCATTACCCTAAACAGCAATTTGCTATTGATTCCCCCTAACCACCACAGTCACAAACTCACAACCAAAGTATCTCTAACCACATTCTTTCAAAAAATTAGGCTATAACTTAATTCACATAGCATGTATACAACTATACATTCTATATCACGCCAATATAAATTACAATCAAAATGGATAAAACTGCAATATTATACAAACTACTAAATGTAATTAACAGTAACAAATACCTTAGATGTTGCTGGGGTACATCATAACCCTAATCTTGTCACCCTGAAACAATAATATAAATCACTAAATCAGCAAAAATAAAAAAAAAAATCAACTTTTCAAAAAACTTTGAATCAAGAAAACAAATAAAAATATATATACCATGGATTTAGGAGGAAGATTGGAGGTGAACTTAGCACGAACAACACCGCTGTTACCATGAGGTCTGCAAACCTTGCCCCAAATACAACGATAGTGGGACCCATTCTTCTTAGTCTCAGCCTTGTAAATGTAAGCCAATCTCTTACCCAAATACCAGGCTACTTCTTCTTGAGTGTTAACTCCTTCAATCTGAACCAAAGAAGTGTTTGGGTACTGGTTCGACTTTGACCTAATTACAGAACACAAGTAACACAACAATCAAAACCCAGATCAAATTTTCATGAATTGAGAAAATCAAAGAATACCCAGTTGAAGATTTGAAGAGAGAAATCTGGATTATTACCTCTTGTAGCCGAGGATTGATCCGCGGACATAGAGCCTGACGCGCTCACCTTGACGACCCTTCACCATTTTTGAGTTTTTCTGGCGGTTGAGCTTGAGATTGCAGGGGAAGGGGAAAGAGGCAGGGGGCTGAAAGGTTAAGAGGTGACGAAGCTAGGGTTTAATTAGGGTATTGGACTTTGATTTGGGCCTATTAGCCTATTAGGTAGGTTTATACATTTGGCCTATTTGGGTGTGCGAGTTACATAGGGCGTAACCGGACTTTTCGGGTTTTTTGTTCGAGCCAGGTTCGGGTTTTTAACAAAAAAAACAATACTCCTATTTGGTAATATTTTGAGTAATATTGTAGAACCATTGATAGAGGATTAGATACATACAAATTGCATGAGAAGAAGAAATTAAAAAAATAAAATAGAATTGGGGTTAATTCAAGCGTTCAACTGTTATTGAAAACTAGTTAAATCGAGTTAGTTTTTAATAGCTTTAAGCATAATATTTGAAATTAAGAAAATTTACATTTTATGCTCGATGTTAGACATTCATTTTTGGCGACTATCAATTTGATATAATCCATTTTGTGTATGACTAACCACTAACGTAGTTAGATTATAATTTAGAAGGATTATTCCATAGTAATTTTATCTCGCAATTAAATTTAAAATCTTAGTTTATTCTATAAAAAAAGTATAGACAATAGATTAATTAGCATGAATGCATGATGACCTTTATACCACAAGTACTTCATAAGAAAAATATGAAAGTCATTTTTATCAACTACATTGTGTTTTTACTGTCTAGATAATTAGTCCCTTGATTGGTTGACTTCCATGTATTGATGTACACCCATACTTTGTACTCAAATTACATGTTTGTATCAATTGCTCTAATTGTCAAGATAACCGTGGATGCCAACTAACATAAGAGGCTTTAGCGCTTTAGGCATTATTGTCAATTTTTTTTATTCAAAGCGCATCTTTGTCATTTTTAGACTTTTGTTTTAGTTTTTCCTCAAAATAGAGCAAAACAATGTGGCAAAATAGCTTTAAAAAACATCTTTACAACTTTTTCGGAGAAATTTAAAGACTAAAACCTCTTAAAGTAGCGTTAAAGATTTTGTTTTCAAAAAATAGAAGCCAAAAATAATGCTCGTATCGTTGGTATGAAGGCTTCTCCTCTCTTTTTTCTTTTAATTTCCTTCGAAATCACCACCTGCACCCTTCTATCCATTGTTCTTTCTACCGTGTTGATTTATTGATGTTTTGGTTGGTGATTTAGTTGTATTCCATTTTTTCCATTAAAACTATCTATATGTGCTCTATTTTTATTTTTTTTTTTCTAATTTCAATCATTCTTTGTCTAAGTTTTATTCAAAGTATTTTGGGTTTTCATATTTTGGGTTTTTTTTAAAAAAAAAAAAAAAAATAAATCAAATGATTAATTAATTGTGTAAATATATTGCAAGCTATTATACCATGTTGTGAATTAAATTGATTGAATTTCTTTTGTTAAAATTGAGGGATTAGTTGGTGAAATTGTGTTTATTTAATGGTTTATAATTTTATTTCTTATTATTGTAAATCATATTTCGTATTGATTTTTTGTTTCAAACATTATATGTTCAATTTTATCTTTTAAAAATATACTTGTATTGGGGGATTTCAAGTCGATTGTGGTTTGAAGGCTAAAAAGTTGTGTCATTGTTCTTAATTGGTAGGGATAGAAGGGGAGAACGTGAATACGAAGTCTTAATTTGCAGCACCGCATTCCTGTACGTGGTTGAGGACTTGAGGTAATTTTATTTTAATGGATGATCAAGGAGTCTTGACTATTGATGGTCTATTATTGGTACATTGTTGTTTTCTAGCATGACTAGCACATATAATGGATTTCCAATCTTGAAGTCATCCAAGAAAATAAATTTGAACATTAGTTGTTTTAGATAATGAAGAGTAATATTATTAATGCAACATCATCTTCCTCTAATCTATTAACTTTTAGTATCAATGTATCATCTACGTGTAGGGTGTTTGATTACTTTACTTTTGTGAGCCTTTACACAGTTATACTACGTATTGAACTTTGAACTATTACAAATGGATCGGAAAAAATAACACTAACAAATTCAAGCATGTTCATTTAACTTTATAGTTGTATAAAATCAAATGATGATCATTGTATAAGAAGATAATCAATAATGTTAATTATCTTTTGCGGTTATGCTTCATGGAAATTCACTTTAATAAAATTTTATTGTTTGATAAAGAAAATTATACAATGGAAATTAAAACCCTAGCTTCATGGAATGGAATATTGAAAATTCTCTTTTGTTATATATTATAGTTTAATAAAAGAAAAGTATATAATGCAAAACCCTAGTCACGAGAAACTGTGGTGCTACGCGAAGAATAATTATATAACATGAAAAAAAAAATTAACACTTAGGGCCTGTTCATATTTGCTGAACTGAGCTGAACTGAACTGAACTAAACTGATGGAGCTGAACTGAACTGAACTGAACTGATTGGAACTGAACTGAACTGAACTAAACTGAATTGAGCTGAAATGAATATTTTATGTGAGAGGGAAATTAAGAGCTGAACTGAACTGAACTGAACTGATTGGAACTGAACTGAACTGAACTGATTGGAGCTGAACTGAACTGAACTGAACTGAAATTAAGTAAATATGAACAGGCCCTTAGCCAAGAATATTTATTAAAAATTGATTTAATTGCAATCGATTCAAATGAGAATGAGAAGTCAAAATCTATATATTGGCATCAATATATAAATTATACTTCGTATGAAATAAAAAAAGTACTTGTACTTCATATTACCAAAACCCTAGAAAGAAACTATGAAAGATAGTTAATTGGCTGGAACTTTTAATTCTAGGCCTAGACAAATACCGGATGATAATCAAGAGTCAAGACGTATAAACATTATTAAATATGTTACGTACTATTTAGCTTTGTAGATGTAGTACTCATCATTGGCTTAACCTTTTAAATGTGGCTAGAATGCATAGAATGAAAGAAGAAATGGAGGTAACAATGCCTTTGAAGCTCTTGGTAAACATGGAGGGGGATAAGGCAAAGGTTCTATACGCGGAAGCTGGTAAAGACTTCGTAGATTTCCTCTTCAACGTCATGTCACTTCCATTAGGTACCCTTATGAAGCTCATCAAATCGAAAGATAACATGGCGGGTTGCCTAGGCGAACTTTATACGAGTATTGAGTCTCTCAATGGTGAGTACTTGCAAGAAAATGTTGATAGAGACGTGGTGTTGAAGCCAAGAGGTTCTGTTAGTGTTCCTTTGTTGTCCATAAATAATAATGATGCCCTAGTTAATTCAGAGGATGAGGCTGAAAATCTAAGCAATGTTAGTGTTCCTTCATTGTCAATAAACAACAATGATGCCCCGGTTAATTCTGAGGATGTTGAAAAACCATGCAATAAAACTGGTGCTGGATATGTGATGGGAGGAGTACTAACTTATATGGTAATGGACAATTTGGAAGTTAAACCTATGTCTACCTCTTCTGTTGTTACTCTTATGAAAAAGTTTCATGTCAAGGATGCTTCTTCATTGATCGAGAGGAATGTTCGAGTTGGTCTTAATCAGGTACTCATCCATATATATGCTTCAAATTTTGATTACAATTACGATCTATCTATCTATAACTAATACGGATTACTAAAACAAAAGTCATTAACCTTATCATTGATTTCCACATGGAAACTTTTCATGAATTCTTCATTTATCATTTAAATAAATCTATATTAAATACTCGTATATACTATGAATCACGATAATATGATTCTACACTAATTTTCCACACCCATTTACTGCAAAACTTTTAATTTCTAGACACTCTAAATTGATTGTGCTTATTTGATTGATACTTGATTTACAGTATATTTTTGTTAAATATTTTAAGTACTAAACCTACATTTGTTCCACAAACCTTCATCTGTATCAAATTTAATTTGTTAAACATTCGTATCGTTTAAAACTGTACAATGCACGATCGAATATTACTCTAGTTACAATGTCATTCTAAATACTACCCTTCTGATTAGTAAAAAGTTCATAACTACAATAGGGGATATACTTAATATTTACTCTGTATGAGGTGATTTCTAGAACACGAAGTATGAGTATGTGCTAAAGAGTTTTTAATTTTATGGCAAATGAAAAATGGAAGATTTAAGGAATGAGTATCTAAAGTATTTATTAATTAATTATGCTCGCAGGGAGTAGCAATTTTGAAGGCATCCTTGGAGACTCGAGCTGTTTTGACCAATGTATTCCTCGAATGTATTGACTTGCACCCGAGTACATCTAGAGGAAGTGGATCTAAAGGAAGATCCAGATGGCATTTATTCAAATAAAAGTGACATGCATTATTGTACATGTCGGTATAACCTCGAAAACGGGGTCTTCCTCTGCACTTGCCACGTGGAATACCCCGCAATCTATCATATATGTATCTTGTTTTAATGTCCGTTTTAAAACAATTCAAATTATTTGATGCAAAAAACAACAAAATTATAAGAATTGAAAATCATACAATATATATGAATGAAATATTGAAATTTATCAAAAATTATATAAAAGTCCAATATTTTTTTTCATCCTTAATAATCTATTTTAATTTTGCTTGTTGTTATCATATGCGTCATATCACTCATATCAATGCATAATTGTCACATGGTGGTACACTTGGCAATAAGCTAAAATGCCGAGTATTTTTGCCTAAATTTACCTTTATTTTGAATTAAAAAAGAGTATTGTTTAAAACTAAAGTAACCAAAATTTGTAAAACCACTCAAATGCGTGCTACTCGCTACCTTTAAAATGCTAAAAATATGTTTGAGAAAAACTATCTAAACTATACCTTATTAAACACACTTATTTATTTATTCCTTGTATTCTTTTGAGCTAGTTAAATAACCACAATTTCAAACACTATCGACGTATAGAATGTAACGAAAATAATCTACTCTATCTGTAATACTATAGAGTACATTCTTTAAAAAAATTAGGAACAAAATGTATTATAATAATAAAATAGAAGTAGTAATTAAAAAAAAAATACAAACAGGCTATTGAAATTCCCTAAAAAATCTTTTAAGTTTATAGGTGGGAAAGTATTGGAACTCAAATCTACTATTGCGCATGCATGCTATGCAACATTTAATTACTCATTTGCCACTGTAATACACCAGTAATCCATATATAAAGTCACACCATAACCTTAATCAACATGAAATTAGAGCATTGCATCTCTTACTCAAAATGAAAAAATTAAAAAGAAGGAGAAGTGTTAACACTAACCAGAGTGAAATGAAAAATGAGAAGAGCAAAATAAGCTTAAAACTATTAGTAGACACAAACTCAAAAAAAGTTCTGTTTGCTGAAGCAGGCAAAGACTTTGTGGATTTTCTGTTCCATATTATGTCTTTGCCTGTTGGTACTGTCATTAAGCTTTTAAACGGTAAAGGTGGCATGGTTGGTTGTCTCGGATCGCTTTACAAGAGCATCGAGTCCTTAAATGACGACTACCTTCAACCGAATTTTGATAAAGACTCTGTTCTACAGGCAGAGACAGCTGCTACTGATGTTCCGTTACTATTGTTACTGATAGAGTATAAAACATATTCCTGGGCCTCAACGCTTGAGGCCCAGGAATATGTTTTATACTCTATCAGTTACCAAATGATAATGTTGCTGCAGCATCAGCAGCTGATATTAGTAGTACACCGTCGTCAAGCAATGGACTTGGTGGGTATGTGAAGGGAGTGGTGACATATATGGTAATGGATGATTTGCAGGTTACGCCGATGTCTACCATTTCTGGTATAACTCTTATTTCTAAGTTTCGTGTTAAGGATGTTTCTACATTGGAGGAGAAAGAGGTCCGAGTTGGCCTTAATGAGGTATGTAAAAATGAAAATTGTATACTGTTGCAATTTTGTTTGGTAGAAAAGGTTGAAATTTGAAAGTTGATTTTGTTGTGTTTTAATTATTTTTTACAGGGGTTAGCTATGCTGAAAGCTTCCTTGGAGACTAACACAGTGCTCACCACTGTCTTCCTTAATGCATAGAAGATGTACCAACTTCAATTAGCCACTACTGATGACGTCACTCGAAGCAGGACTGTTTTGTTAATTTTTTTTGGCTTTGCTAAGAACTTGCCTTTTGGTTATCTCCTGATGTTTATGTTTGTTACGTTTATGTTTTCTTGTTTGGTGAATCATTAGTATGAATGAATCCATGACCTTCTTTTGATAATATGTGGGATTATTGTATCATCACAATAAATCTTTGGTCTCTCTGCTATTTTCATAATATTTGACACGCAAATTTTCCTTTTTATGCTGCGTTTATTCTGTATCACAATAATATTTCCAACCTCTAATTACTGGATTAATTACTACTCTGATTCAACTAATTCAGTACAAATTAAGTAGTAAAGTGCGGTACTACAGAGTATTTATTTTAAGTATGAAGTGACCTAGTTATGAAATTGGGTGGTGCCTTTTCGTGTACATGTAATTATGAAGTGAAACTCAAACAACGTAAGTTATGAATATGTAGTGCGACTTAATGCATACTCTTCAAATGGTTGCATTGGCATATTGCAGATGAAACTGCCTATAATTATTATTTCCAGACTTTACATATCTCAAGGGTAGATGAATCATGAATAATTCCCTGTATTATGTCTCTATTAAGTACGAGTGTATAAATATGATCTCAAACCTTTTATAAATTGTCCATCTGATCTAGCTGTATCATCGAAAATTCGAAATTAGTATGGCAACAAAGAGCCAGGTAAGTTTGAAGCTCCTCATAGACAAAAATGCAAACAAAGTTTTATTTGCTGAAGCCAATAAGGATTTTGTGGATTTTTTGTTCCACATTATGTCATTACCTGTAGGGACCATTGTCAAACTCCTTGGTGTAAAAGTCATGGTTGGTGGCCTTGGATCGCTTTATGAAAGCATCGGGTCTTTAAGTAGTGACTACTTACAGCCTAATTTCGATATAAATTCTGTTCTTAACCCAAAAACTGCTGCCAGTGCCCCTTTCTTGTCGCTCAATGATGCACCAACAACTTATTCCAGAAAGCACCACTACTACAGGTGCTGCTCACCTAATGCTAACTACTGCTCTCGCTGTCGTAATAGTTACGGTTATTCATCTTCGACTGCTTATCCGAATGAATGTCATCGTGAGTATGTTACTGACGACCCTGAAGCAACTTGTCCGAAATGTGACAACAAAATGTCTACTGAGGTAAGCAATGTTGCCCCGGAAATATCATTGGAGCCAGAGGCTTGGAGTAGCAAAACTGATGGATATGTTAAGAAGGTGGTTACATACATGGTGATGGATAATTTAGAAGTTAAGCCTATGTCTACCATTTCTAGTATCACTCTCCTTAACAAGTTCGATATCAGTGATATTGCTTCTGTTGCTGAAAAAGAGGTTCAACTTAATCTTCAAGAGGTAATCAATCGCATGCTTTTGTTTGATTTCATTCAAGAAATTTAATTCGGTTATTATCATTATATAATATATTGTGACTTGTTGCTATTACATTTTATGTATGTAGGGGGTAGCAATCTTGAAAGCGGCCCTAGAAACACAAGCTGTGCTGACCACTGTATTCCTCGGAAAGAAGTCAAAGAACTAGTTTTCGATGTTGGCTATTTCGTACTACTAGTATAATATGTCTAGGATCACAAATATCATCTCTTTTTTTTTTTTTTTTTTTAATGAGTTTGTAATTTTGGGTTTGCAAGGATTTACCTGGATGGAATAAAATCAGCTTTTTTTGTTTATGGTGTTTTGCTATATCATGTATCATCTTAAAATGCAGTACATGCACTTGTATATTTGGCAATCAACTAACAGAGTCGAGGCTAATGCAATGTGCATTGTCGCAAATCAAATCAAAGATCATACTCATATACTTGTATAATTGATTGGTAATATAATAGGCCACTGGACCATGTAATAATGAGCTTGTTCATTGTAATATTTTAATTTAGTCATTCGATCAATGGTACTTATATTAACAAATCCCATTTCCATATAGTGGCATAGAGCATGAGCCATGAGGTTTTGTTTTACCTAATTTTAGATAAATAGCTAGGTGATTTTGAGGAAGATATGAAAGTATATTGTACATGTATTTAAGTAATTTACAACACATTAATCAATAACATTATCATTGAAATTAACATGGTGACAAATTGACAATTCAGAGTAGATAAAAAACAAATTGACAGTTTTTTACAGCTCTAACTATAATCCACACTTTTTTGAGGAAATGTTGAGTTTTCGGGGCCTCGTGGCAAAAAGTGTTGAGACGCTAGGAGATATATCTCGGGGTCATATAATGCCGTTTGAAACCATATATGATCATTATATGTTGTCATAAACGAACATGATAGGCTTGAGTTTACGAAATCAATGCAAGTTGTGAACGGGAAAAATGACTGTTTAAGGGCATATTGGACGGTTCCACCGACCAAATTTGACTCCCATAGGATATTAGGGTCCATGGTAAACATCTCGACAATTTTTATTTCCCGGCAAAAAACGGTCAAAAAATTATAAAATTGAAGGTTATATAATCCACGCTTTTTGAGAAAATTTTGAGTTTTCGGGGCCCGGTGGAGAAAAGCCTTGAAACACTAAGAGATACATCTCGGGGTTATATAATGCCGTTTAAACCTTATATGATCTTTTTTGTTGTCATAAACGTCCGTGGTAGGCTTGAGTTTACGAAATCACTACAAGTTGTCAACGGGTAAAATGACCGTTTAAGGGCATATTGGATGGTTCCACCGACCCAGTTTGACTCCCGGAGGATAATAGGAACCATGGTAAACATCTCAGAAATTTTCATTTTCGGGCAAAAAATGGTCAAAAAGTTACAAAATTGAAGGCTATAATCCAAGCTTTTTAAGGAAAATTCGAGGTTTCGGGGTCTGGTGGAAAACAGCCTTGAGACCCTAAGGGATACATCTCATGGTCATATAATGCCGTTTGAAACCACATATGATCATTATATGTTGTCATAAACGTCCGTGGTAGGTTTCGGTTTACGAAATCGGTGCAAGTTGCGAACGGGTAAAATGACTATTCTAGGACATATTGGATGGTTCCACCGACCCAATTAGACTCCCGGAGACTATTAGAGACCACGGTTAACATCCCGGCAATTTTAATTTGCGGGCGAAAAAAGGTCAAAAAATTACAAAATCGAAAGCTTATGATCCACGCTTTTTGAGAAAATTTTGAGCTTTCTGGGCCTGGTGGCGAAAAGTGTTGAGACCCTAGAGGATTTATCTTGGTGTCATATAATGCCGTTTGAAACCAAATATGATCATTATATGTTTCATAAATGTACGTGATAGGCTTGAGTTTATGAAATCACTTAAAGTTGTGAACGGGTAAAATGACCATTTAAGGGTATATTGGACGGTTCCACCGACCAAATTTGACTCCTGTAGGATATTAAAGACCATGGTAAACATCTCGCCAATTTTTATTTCCGGGCAAAAAAAGATAAAAAATTATAAAATTGAAGGTTATAATCCACGTTTTTTGTGAAAATTTTGAGTTTTCGGGTCCCAGTGGTGAAAAGTCTTGAAACTCTAAGAGATACATCTTAGGGTAATGTAATGCCGTTTAAACCCTATATGATCATTATATGTTGTCATAAACGTCCGTGGTAGGGTTGAGTTTGCGAAATCACTGCAAGTTGTCAACGGGCAATATGACCATTTAAGGGCATATTGGATGGTTCCACCGACCCAGTTTGACTCCCGGAAGATAATAGGGACCATGGTAAACATCTCGACAATTTTCATTTCCGGGCAAAAAATGGTCAAAAAAATTACAAAATTGAAGGCTATAATCCACGCTTTTTAAGGAAAATTCGAGGTTTCGGGGTCCGGTGGAAAACAACCTTGAGACCCTAAGGGATACATCTCAGAGTCATATAATGCCGTTTGAAACCACATATGATCCATTATATGTTGTCATAAACGTCCGTGGTAGGCTTGAGTTTACGAAATCGGTGCAAGTTGCGAACGGGTAAAATGACTATTTCAAGACATATTGAATGGTTCCACCGACCCAATTGGACTCCCGGAGGCTATTACGGACCATGGTAAACATTTCGGCAATTTTAATTTCCGGGCAAAAAAGGTCAAAAAAATTACAAAATCGAAGGCTATAATCCATGCTTTTTGAGGAAATTTTAAGGTTTTGGTGCCTGGTGGCAAAAAGATTTGAAATTGGTGGCAAAAAGATTTAAAATACTAAGGGATTCATTTCGGGGTTATATAATTCTGTTTGAAACCACATATGATCATTATATAAGGTTCTAAACGTCCGTAGTAGGCTTGAGTTTACGAAATCACTACAAGTTGTGAACGGGTAAAATGACCGTTTAAGGGCATACTGGATGGTTCCACTGACCCAATTGGACTCTTGGAGGGTATTAGGGACCATGGTAAACATCTCGACAATTTTTATTGTGTAATTTATTAAATATGAAAATCAGTTTAAAATAAAAATAATGATGAATACCAGAAAATAATAAAATGATAAAGACACCCACTTTAATTTTATACTCTTATGATTGAATAATTGTATATATATATATATATTTTTTTTTTATATTTAACCCCATAATAAAATAAAAAGCAGGGGAATTTGGGACCTCCATTAACATGTGGCATGAAATATGTTTAGTGTCAAGCAATGCTACTTTATCATCCGTCATTGTCCAATCTTCACATGCCACGCATGCAACATAATTGCCCTCATGCAACTATATTGGATTTTATGGATTGTCATTAACATCATGCTCTTTATAATTTGTGTATATGTGTCACTTTTCTTATTGGATTAATTAATTAATTAACGTGCTATGTAATTAATACTTGTACGTGGAGATTTGACCTAGTTGATTTTGGCTAATTTGACCTAGTTGATTTTGGCCATGGTCATATAATTAAAATTACAAGTAATCCGTATTAGATTTTAAGAATTTAATCTATTTTTTACACACTCTTAGTCATTCATATGAAAAAGAAACTAACATATACCTATGGAGTATGATCATTGTTTTAGTAATCAAAGTGTATAATTTGTAAATTAAAGTGCCCGACCCCTGTGACTCAAAAAATGTGGATTATATAGCCTTTAATTGTGTAATTTATTGACCTTTTTCGTCCTGAAATAAAAATTGTCGAAATGTTTACTATGGTCCCTAATACCCTCTAAGAGTTTACTTGGGTGGGTGGAACCATCCTATTTGCTTTTAAATGGTCATTTTACCCGTTTTCGTACATGTCTCTTGTATTGGCTATAAGTTTTCACGGGGCCATTACGTCATCGGATAATGGTCATATATGGGTCCACACAATATTATATGATCCCGGGATCCATCTCGTAGTGTTCCGTGAAATTCCAACACCAGTATGTCTCGAGTTAAATTAGGATCTGGTTATGTCGGGTCAATCTAGCCTCATATCAGGTTCAAGTTCGGGTCGGGTCAATTTCAGTTGAGTTTCTTCTGAAACGTTCACCTTTTCGGATATATGTTAGGTTCAATTTGAGCCAAATTTAGATCGGATTCAATTTCAGGTTCGAGTTGTGTGTGAGTCAAGTTTGAGTGGGTTAATAGATGGTACATTCGGATTTGAGTTAGTGTTGATTTAGGTTTTAGTTCAAGTTCAATATTGATGGGCTCAAGTTGAACCTATAATTACGCCTTCTATAATTTGATCAGCTTTATCAAGATTTTAATAAACCTATGTATGAGTAATAGAGAACAAAAGGTATACAAGCTGAATCGGATTATGAGTTTACAGATTTGTACCTGTATATAAGTTGAACAAAAGGCATATAAATTTTATTAAACCTTCCATGACTCGGGTACTAGTTCGGGTTCAGATTGTTGTTGGGTCGGGTTAAATCGGTTGACAATTACTCTCAGGTCGGGAGCAGGTTCGGATTCAGGTCAAAAAGTATTAGATCTAATCGGTTGTCGGTTAACATATGGCCAGGTTCAAGTCGGGTTACAGGTCACTAGTTTCACCCCGTTATCCGGGTACAGGTTGGGTTCAGATTATTGCCGGTTCATGACGAGTTCTCGGGTCGAGTTAGTTTTTGACAGCTCTACTTACAACTTTACAAGTTTGAAAATCTAACATCCGCTACTACCGGTGATCTAGTTGGTTACACACTTACATTACATAAGTTAAAGAAAATAATAAGATAGTATTGTACGAGTATTTAACTTTTGACCCTTTTTTTACCCTTTTGACCTTTTTTTTTTTTAAAAAAAAAAAACGAAAACTAAGTATGACCATTTAACTAGTTTTTGTTCATATTCATTAGATAGTATTGTACGAGTAAAATTTCTCTTGTTGAGAAAAATATGGTTTGTTCCGCACGACCTCATTTACCTGCATAGGAGTGTTACTATTATACATATATGGTGGCCTCTTCAAATGACTAGCAAAAAGATGATCTTAACTGCCATAAGTAAATCATCAGTCGGTCTTTTAATGTATTTCTCATCATTTATTTGTAATAGATCAGATCAGTTAAGGTATTCAATTCAACTCTTGAAATTCTCCAATTTAATGATGGTGTTAGTTCAAAGCTTTAACGTTACAAACATTTTACATTCTCATAAAATACAAGTACGCTATATAAACCATTCTGATCATGTCCAATGGGGTAGTAACCGTAACCATATGTATACTATCAGTCAGCCTTTTAATTCTAATTATATACAGTTATTAATTCTTCAAAGAAGATCAATTAGGTTAATCAGCTCTTGAAATTCTCCGATTTAATTAAGATGTTCAAAGCCTTAATATAAAGGTTACAAACATTTCACATTCTCACCCACTATATAAACCATTCAATCATGTCCATACGTTATTATCGAACTTTAAAACCCTATCATCAAACAATGGCAGAGACAAAGGTGAGTTTAAAGCTCCTTATCGACACCAAGGTTAAGAAGGTTTTATTCTCGGAGGCCAGCAAGGATTTTGTGGATTTCTTGCTGCACATATTGTCATTGCCAGTAGGAACCGTTGTGAAACTACTCGAGGCAAAAGGTATGGTTGGTTGTCTAAGTGACCTATGCAAGAGCATTAGTGTTCTTGACACTGACTACTTGCAGAACAAAGTGGGGGTTGACGCGCTAGTTAATCCTAATGCTAATGTGAATGTTCCTTTGTTGACCGCTAATACTAATGCCTATAATCCTAGAGGTGGGTTTGTTAAAGGCGTAGTGACTTATATGGTGATGGATAATTTAGAGGTGAAACCGATGTCTACGATTTCTGGGATTACTCTCATGAATAAGTTTCATGTCAAGGATGTCACGTCTTTGATTGAGAAAGAAGTTGAAGTTGGTATGAAGGAGGTAATAGTTAAAGCACTTTGTACCAATTATTGTGATGCTCTATCTTTGATTAAAAAGAAAAATGCGACAAACTTTAATTTGGTGCTCTTATGTTTGTACAGGGATTAGCTATGCTGAAGGCCTCTTTGGAGACCAAGGATGTGTTGTCTACTGTCTTTCTGGGCAAGAAAAACTAACTACTAGACCTACCTCATGTGCTAAGTCCTGGGATTTGGTGCTTTTGATGTTTTTTTTTTTTTTCAAGCAGTGTTAATGTTGGCATGTTCGTGTTGTTTTTTAAAAATTTTGGAATCAAATAAAGTAGTTATCATAGTTATGGTGTTTCAATCTCTCGTGATGTAATCGGTTTTAAACTCTACTTGCACTCTCAATGCTTGTTAAAAATTCTACTAGTACTATATATATCTTTCCTGTTGATTTTCCCGGTCAATTGTCAAACAAGTGACCTCATTTAGTAGTACTCCAATAGCTTTGCTATACTTGTGTTATGCACATAGAATATGTAGGTACTAATGGCTAAATACAAGCTAGGTTAGGTATTTAGAATTCGCAGTCAGTTACAACAAAAGATAGGAATTAGGATACTTATCCCTTGGAGGTATACAAGATATACATCTTAACAATTTTAATAACAGTATTAATAAGATAAGTGTTAATTTAAGCAATAATAACTAGTCTACGGCTTGACCATAGTAGTATCCTTATCAAATAGAATTAATCCGAAGGAAAAAAAAAGGGGAGGTGAGATGCAAGTAAGTCTGAAACTGCTGATAGATACGAAAGCAAACAAAGTTCTGTTTGCTGAAGTAAGAAAAGACTGTTGATTTTCTGTTCCAAATCCTGTCTCTTCCAGTGGGAGCCATTATCAAGCTCTTGAATGTTGATAGCACGGTTGATAATAGTCTCGGAACGCTATACAAGAGTATTGAGTCTCTGAGTATTGACTACTTACAGCCAAATTTATCCAAGAACTCAGTGCTTAACCCTAGAGCATCTGTTACTGTTCCCTTGCTGGCTCTGAATCTCACTTACGCGCCACACTATAGATGCAACAATACACGAAGTAGTTGTGCAAGTTATTATACTGACTGTCAATATACTACACCAACAACACCATGTCCTAAATGTGGGCGCCGAATGAACATTCAGATGAACTATGTTAGGCCACCGTGTTATAGCACTGGAGATGGTGGATACGTCAAGGGGTTAGTAAATTATATGGTGATGGATAACTTGGAGGTTAAGCCAATGAGTGCTATTTCTGGGATCGCTCTCATCAACCAATTCGGTGTTAAGGATGTATCTGCCTTGGAGGTGAAACAGGTTCAAGTTGGCTATAAAGAGGTTAAACAAATCACCTACTCTCTACTTTTTTGAAGTTTGTTTTTTAGGAGTAATTTTTATTTTGGTGATTGTTATGTTTTGTAATTTCAGGGAATAGCAATTCTGAAGGCTTCATTGGAGGTTAGCAACACCATGCTGACTACTGTGTTCTGTTCAAAGGAGATATAGGATTTCAGCCCGGCCTCCAAGCTAAATTGTTATGCTTTAGACATTTTCCTACAAGAATTACTAGCTACTCTGTAGTCTCTGCATTCCGTAGTAATGCCTTGTGAATCTGTCTTTCAATTCAAGTTTTTCTATGTAATGGACTTAACATTTATTAGTGCAATATGACATTATATTTCAAATCACTTGCATTGTGCGCCTTTGACCATAGTTTGTGGAAGATTTCCATCACTTCCAATTAAAATTACGGAATAATTAATACAGTAAAAACGCCTAAGGTCCTCTGTTTTCCTAAGTACGAGTAATATGTTTTGTTTATTTCCGATGTAGTAGCTATGTTGATTCAGATTAAACTAGTGTATTTGAGAACTTGTTAATTAGGATTAAGGAGTAATAATGTACCGAGTAATATGCATTGTAAATTGGCGATGTAATAATGTACCTAGTATGAGAGGGTTTTATGGTTGTAGATCAAATCACTCAACAACTTAAATTCCTAGCTTAGTGTATGCATGGTGTGGTATGTTGAGGTGCTGTATGCTCATCCCAAGTCCCACATGAAAAGTGGAAGTGAAGAGCTCATTATACGTAGTAATTAGAAGCACACTCCACTTTTTTTATAACTTGGACTAATATATATTTCGTAATTTACATATTATAACTTAATATATCATCTTAATCTTACAAAAGATAAAAAGAGGGTATGATACTTTTGTTTTGCAAAATTTAAAGCTTCTTCCTTAAATTAGTGTTACACAACTACAGTACATAAGATTGTAACAATATTTAATTTGTTTTGTCACAAGTGTGACCTTTAGAATCATCCAATTTTTTTGAAATTTTAAAGTGAACTCTAACAAAAGTCACTGACCTTTAGTATTCTACTAACTTTGGAAGTGTAAATAATTCAATATGTGCCTTTGGAACCACGCTGCTCTCAACTTACGAGAGAGAGCGCTTGATCTACCACCCAGGCACAATATTCAAATTGTTCTGCAACTACTCGTATTAAGAGCAACAACAGTACAGCTACAAACTCTCCTTATAAATATCGGCATAATACATGCATCCCTAATTACGATTAATCTAAGCCAAAAATATTTAAAGTCGAGAGGCATTGTAAAATGGAAGGTCAGAGCGAGAGTGAGAGCAAAGTAAGTCTGAAACTGCTGATAAATATAGGCATTATAGCTATGAGTGTTGTCCAGTACACAATCTAAATCATATGCGATGATAAATTAAACTGTTAGACCAAATTAATATTCTGTATTATAATCCAATTTGAGATTCATTTTATTCAGCTAATTTTGAACCCCATCTATGATTTATCGATGCAAACTGTAAAACAATTCCTATCCTTAAGCAAAGATGAATTGTGGATACATCGAACATTGTAGGTAATAACCTTGTTTGTAAAATGAGTTTCTTGTTTTAATTAATGTAACTAGAGAGTTTAGGATCTATTCTATTTTAAATGTTTTGAAAATCGTTATGGCTTGTGTAGGCTAGTTGTGTTTTTGCAAACGAATTAAATTTTTTTTTGTTAGATTTCGGGAAAACTCCTCCATCTGGAGTGTGTACCATTGATCAAAATATATAGAGTTTACAATGCTAGGCCTAATCACGTTAGGAAACCTAGTTACGATAAACATACAAAATATATACTAATCTGCGACAAATATTATCCTAAATATAATATCTATCATTTTTTTTTTATATAGAAAAAATGAACACATATAGATGTACTTTTCTCCTTTCCGAATCAAAAAAATAATTGACTTAAATTGTGTTTTTACCATGCATGGATACAAATTAGCAAGTTCTAGTTCATGCATTAGGTCATGAAATCGGCAATTACTGTAGCAATATTTAAATTAGCAAATGCATGCTGTTGGTTTTTATTAATCTCAAAGAGTGTACAGTATCTTTTTTTTTTTTTTTTTTTTTTTTTAATGTTAAAAGGTCATAATTTTTGCACTGTGACCTAAAAAAAAAAAAAGTTGCTACAATAAGTGTATGTTCAATTCACAATACGAAGTAATAATTTCTTGTTCATTCATGAAGCGACTGGTTCAATAGTTGATGTATGGTGCTTCGTAAAAGCAATAAATTAAATGTTGGAAATTCAAATGGTGTTGTATGTATTTAATAACATAAACAAAAGAACCTTTAATAAACACTGGCTTTTGAAATTCCCCTAGAAATTTGGAAACAGCTACGAAGTACGAGTGCTCCGTAGTATAATGCATATGGGTTAAATAGACTCGTACATCCAACATAACCTTTACAATAATTTTCATTTTTGCTAGTAAAAAAATATTATTCCCAACTACACAAATAATCCAATATGGCTAATTCAGGAAGTAAGAGAAAGATGAGTTTGAAAATCCTGGTAGACGTAAAGTCTAACAAGGTAGTGTTTGCAGAAGCTGGTAAGAATTTCGTAGATTTCATCTTTCAAATAATGTCATTGCCACTTTCTACAATCACAAAACTCCTGATTAAGCATATAAATCGTGAAAAAATTAAAAATTATAAGCACATAAATCAAATCAGATACCAAAAAAATCAAATTAGACTAGTTTAATTTTTGTTGATTCTCATTTACTTATTAATAAAAATCTTTGATTGCGAATTAAAAATATACAAAAAGTATACTCTGTATATTTGAAGAATATTAGTTAGACACGCCGTATAATTTAGTGTAAAAGTATGGTCAAAATTGAATTAAATGACCCACCTACAATAGGTGGGTAGCAATTTCAAAAAAAAAAAAAAATTTGAATTAAATGAATAAATTAAATCAAACGCGGTAAAATTGATTCAAAACATACCTTAATAAATTTAGGTCATTTATATATACTGAGCTGAACTGAATTGTTTATGAGAGAAGGAAATTAGGAACGAAACTGAACTGAATTGAAATTAAGCTGAAGTCAATACGTTTAATTTCAATTCAATTCAGTTCAGCTCCAATTAATTCAGTTCAATTCAGTTAAGCTCCAATCAGTTCAGTTCAGCTCTGCTCCTAATTTCCTTCTCTCATAAAATATTCATTTTAGTTCAGTTTAGTTTGAGCTCCAATCAGTTCAGCTCAGTTCAATTCAGCTCAGCTCCTAATGTTCTTCTCTCATAAAATATTCACTTTAGTTCAGTTCAGTTCAGTAAATGCTAACAGACCCTTAGATCAGATTACGTTATTTCAAGTATTGAAACATATCAGTGAAACATGTAATCACTATATTAGATTTGTATTAATGTGTATTTTTCAAATGTGTACATCTTTTATTAATGTATTTTTTATAATATTTTATATTACTAAATTTTTTATATTTAATGATAAAATATCACACATAAACCAATAAATTATACACTATTTAAATTTCAAAACCAATTAAGGGTCTGTTCATATTTACTTAATTTCAGTTCAGTTCAGTTCAGCTCCTAATTTCCTTCTCTCATAAAATATTTATTTCAGCTCAGTTCAGTTTAGCTCCAATCAGTTCAGTTCAGCTCAGCCTAGTTTAGTAAATGTGAACAAACCCTAAGTAAGTAATAAAATATGGAGGGGTTCATTCAATCAGACCATATCAAATTAGATTCAAACCACACTTTATTAGATTGATTTCAGATTACGCTAATTCAAGTGGCATGCATTTTGTGTGCGGCTAGCCACATCGTGTGGTTATTTGTGAAAAACAAAATAACCTGCTTTATAACACCAACCGAATGACTTTTGCATAGTAATATTAACCAAATAACTCTATAACATTGACGAAATAACTCTTGTAAGATCTATGATAGCTAATAGGGGTGAGCGTAGCAGGGTACCTGTAAAAATATCGGTATCCGGAACCGGAACCTGTTGCAACAGGTTCCTAAGAATTGGGAACCGGAACCTGCAGGTTCCGGTTCCTAAACAGGGTACCCTGTCTTTCAAAGTAAGTTTAATAGTTACTTGATAAATTGTGACAAATCTATATTTTTAAAAATGGATGTTCACAATAAAAACTTACAACTTTAGTAAACTACTTCAAATATAACAAACCAACACTAATTGTCTAGATATATAATATCATATAGGTTACGGTTTCATGTACCCTATAGGAAACATGTACTAACAAGGTACCCTACAGGTTCTAGGTCCAAAATTTTATAACCCGGAATCGGAACCTGTTGCAACAGGTTCTTAATTTTATTACCCGGATCCAGAACCTGATCAACAGGTTCCGGGTTTGGAACCTGCGGTTTCGAACAGGTTCCGGTTCCAGATCAGGGTACCCTGAATTTTAGCTCACCCCAAATAGCTAATCACACACCTTATACCATGTGGTGTATGACCGACCACATAAGAATTTGTGTCTAATTTAGAATAAGGGCCTGTTCTACGTTAATATTCGGTTCAGTTCAGTTCAGCTCTTAATTTCCTTCTCTTATAAAATATTCAGTTCAGCTCAGCTCAGTTCATTCAATGAGAACAGGCCCTAAGTCTTTATAAGTAATAATTATAATGTGTATACGCTATTATCATAATTGTTTTATTATAAAATTTACAATATTTAATGATAAAAAAAATTGCATATAAAATGACAAATTACATTCAAAACTTTTTTTTTTTTTTTCTTATTCAACCTTGTTTTTTAAGATTTGATTTGAGACAAATAAATAGGCCATGAAGTAAGGTGAATTAACATAGCCAAAATACCCATCTTCTTGATTTTTTTAATCTAAACATTCTAAACCAAAATTAATCCAACTGAAATGGCTAGTAATACGGACTTGCGGAGTACTTTATAATCTTTACTCTTAGATTTTGGTAATGATGGTCTTTAGCAAAATAGCAACATGATGAAGCAACCCAAAGTCATTTGACCTCACTGCAAGGTGAGTGAGTAGTCATTTCGATTCAGTAAAAAAAGAAAGAATAATAATTATCCTCGATCAGTAAAAAACAGAGTAATCATTTCAAATGGCAATGTTCAGACTTCAGAGTTCAGACACAGTGAGTAGTCATGGGGACTGCCTTGGAACTGCACTACGCCACCACATGACCATATCAATACCTCATGCTTCGTATGGAGTAATTCAGATTCTTTTTTTTTTTTTCTTTTTAAATTGCATATTGAGGATTACACACATGTTCATACACAAAACCGAGTACAGTACAACGTTTTCTAAGTTGTAATTTTTGTAGGTTTCAAAAAAAAAAAAAAGTAATTGTAAAATTATTTTTCGTCTGTTTTTTACTCCTTAATACTCTAGTTACAATACTTTTCGTCGATGTATGATTTCAATCATTAATATCTTTAATTACCAATATGTAAAATTTAAACATTTGATATTAAAATAGTATACATCGTGGCAAATCTAATATGATCCCATATAACTATATTTTTGCATAGTTTAAATCATCAAAGCTAGTTAAAGTGAAAGACATAAACAGTGTAATAGTTAAACTCTTGCAACTATATAAAAAAAAAAATGGAGAACGTATATGTTAATCTAATAAAATTTCACATAAGTATATTTTTTTCCCGAATATAAATTACAAAAACGATCAAAGCATTGTATTAATTGTATGTGCAACATTTCAAACGTTATGATTGAAAAACGAAAAAAGTATTATAAAACAATAGAAATATCTCAACGGAGGAATTATTTATTTTTTTCGTAAATCATACTTCCTCCGTTCTTTTTTACTTGACCTGTTTTAACTTTTACACTATTCATCACCCCTCCTTTGACCCTCTTTTGTGAAAAATATGTAAGGAAAAACATATTCATGTGAGATCTTTTTGAATTCGTCTCAATAAATACAATCAAAATATGTAACTTTTATAATTTTTACTTATGGAGAATTAAAGTTATTGATCGTTAAAGTTTTACATTGGCAAGCGTGATAAAAAACAAGTTAAGTAAAAAAGAACGGAGAAAGTAAATCATAACAATAGGGCATGGAGTAATTTATAATTTTGTATGACACTATATAGATTATAATTTGTGACATTAGTGACATATCAAAAAAGTTATTGTTGTATCAATGTAGGGATGTTTCAAAAATAAGTGACTGCTTCCCATCAAAAAAAAAAAAAGGGATGTTTCAATACAGAGTTATTCCTTAAAAAAAAAAAAACGAGTTCACTCCACAAATTTAAGAACTTCTCCGTACTTGTATACTACGTAGGTTTTATGACTTTATCCAATTCCGATTTACTTCCTCTGTTCTTTTTTACTTAACCTACGTAAGTTTTAATTCCGATTGGATCTGATTGAATTCGTCAATTGAAAATCGAATTACATTTTAGATCAAATTAAACTTGGCCTCAATACAAACCGAAAATTGAATAAAAACCCCTATAAAAAGACCATGCATCAATATTCTCATGACTCATCCCATCAATATTTAAATAAATAAAAGTAAAAATAACAAAAATAATTCATTTATCCTTTTGTACCTCTTCCTCCCTAAGTCCTTTATAAATACCCTTGCACTTGCAGTAAGAGCTTATATCAACAAAACCCTAGAGCTAGAGCAGTAATCAAGTAGTAGCTAGTACAGTAGATGAAAACGGCTGGAAATGAGGCACAGCTAAGCTTAAAGTTGCTAGTTGACACAAAGGCAAACAAGGTGTTATTTGCAGAAGCAGGCAAAGAGTTTGTGGATTTCATCTTCCACATGATGTCTTTGCCGCTTGGTACCATTGTCAAACTCCTTACCCACAACAAAATGGTGGGTTGTCTTGGAGACCTCTACAAAAGTGTCAAGACTCTCAACACTCAGTACTTTCAAACCAATCTCAAGAAAGATTCAGTTCTTAATCCAAAATCTGCTGTTAATGTTCCTCTTTTGTCCCTGAAAGAGTCTCCAACTGCCAATACTCGTAAGATATTCTACAGGTGTAGCTCGACATATCATTCCTATGTAACTGATATCCGAGGGGTAATCTGTCCTGGTGGTTGTGGAAACGGAATGAATACAGAAATGAAGTTTGCTGTGCTTCCAGCAGGTACGGGGATTCCGACGTCGTCAAGCAGTGGAAATGGAAGTGATGAAGGATATGTGAAAGGGGTTGTAACTTATATGGTGATGGATAATTTAGAAGTGAAGCCGATGTCAACAATTTCTGGGATTACTCTCATTAACAAGTTCAATGTTAAGGATGTCTCTTCCTTGGTTGAAATGGAAGTTCAAGTTGGTCTCAAAGAGGTACTTTAATATTCGTCACAAGTATATTTTGTGTGTTCATTTAATTAGTTCATATAGAGTTGTGTTCAATTTTGAGTGGTATGTTTGTGCAGGGATTGGCAATACTGAAAGCGTCATTGGAGACCAAAGCTGTGCTAACTCATGTTTTCCTTGGAAACAAGATCTAGTGTGTTCTAGACTTCATGATGGTTTTAGTTGGTGCGTAAGTATGGTATAGTAGTTGCATTTTGGGTGTGTTGATCGGCCTGGTGATGTTTATGGTTTATTTTGCTGAAATGTTGGTGTCATCTTAGAAGTTAAAGGTTATATAGGATGTGAATCTGGTCTTTTGTGATGGTGTAAATCAACTCTAGCTTGTACATTGCTATATTTTATGTATAGCCTTTTGTGGTGTTTAATTTAAATATCTTAGAGCACCCTTGTAAATTTATCTACTACTCTGTATTATAACTGTAGGAAGAATGAAAAGACTTAATGAACCATTTATAATATCAGGTTCTGCTTTAGTATTCTCTTTACACGTAAATTAATTGTTACAAGCAATACGAGTATAATGCTAGCCTAAGCTAAGGAAACCATTTCAATGCAAATATGACTAGCTGAATAAAAAGAATTCCAATCCTTACTAAAACTGAAGATGGGATGATGGACGGTATTATGTCCACTAGGTGGCTTGAATTGTGGTATGCAGGGGATAATACATTAGTTATGTACCCTCAAACTTAGTTCAGGAAAGTCCCTAGAATGCTGAAGTACAGAGTACTTATACAATCACATGATAAATACTTGTAGTATTGTAGGAGTCACTACGATGAATTGAATATAGAGGAGCTGGTATTCGGATGTGCAATGGGAGGCAGGACAGCCGGGATTACCGTAAGAATGCTACACAGATAGGCCGGTATATATATACTAAGGCCCTGTTTAGTTCGCTTTATATTTGCTTATCTGAACTGGTCTGATCTGAATGTCAAATTTAATCAAACTTTGACCTTAAATATACGATAATCTATACGGAAAAAATATATCAAGTGGGGTCTTGTTATATTTGCATTATTGTACGGAGTATATTTTATTAATATGTGATTTTTAATTATTAGTACAATCTTGATGTCAAATAATTTCAGTTCCAGTTTTAGACTCCTGATTTCGACATTAGCAGCATGCAGTACAATGTTACAAATGGCTATAGTGTCTCATTTCATCTTTTGCACACTACTAATTTGCAGGTCAGAATGATTTCAACCATAAATTTAGAAAATAAAATTGTGGATGCTGTGCAGGCGCAGCTAACTCAGATCAGCTTAGGGACTCTAGAAGAATTATGTTAATCGACCGTTTATAAGTTTTATTTATGTATTTCATATGTTGATGAATAAAGGTATACATTATTTGATTACAGAGTAATTTTTTAGTTCATTGTAGAAATTAAAAGATACGGAGTACAAAACAAATTTGTTTGTATTTTCAAACTCATTCCATATTGTAAAATTTACATGCTACTATAAAGTCTAAATACATATCTTAAAAGAGGCAAATATAACAGTAAAAAAACATAATGAAATAAAAATACTAGATCATTGAATTAAGGATTTATCTAGTTATATTGTTACGTTTAGGTCTCAATAGGAATGCTTGGAGAGCAAGTCCTAATAGGGCTAATATACCCTATTTATCTCAACTACCTAAAATTCATCACATTATTTAACATATATCTTTTCAGAAGATACTCTCTAAAATATTATCATTACTTTACTTGATTGTATCTCTTATTACTAGAATCTTTACAATAATCTTCCTCTCTATAAATTATCAGCATAACCTTATTCAATTTACAAACACAAAGATTAAAAATCAGAAATTGCAAGTGGCGACTAGAGCTTGATGAGAAGATGAAAATCATAGTAAACAAAAAGATTAACAAGGTGGTATTTGCAGAAGCAGATAAGCAAGTTGTTGATCTCATCTTCCACATATTGTCATTGCCGCTTGCTACAGTTGTATAACTCCTAAACGAAAATCAGATTAACATGATAGGGTGTCTTGGAGACCTCTACAAAGGCATTGACTCTCTGAGCAATGCCTATCTCCAGGAAAATCTCGACAAGAACTCCGTGCTCAACCCTAAGACTGCTCTTATTGTCCCTTTGCTTACAAAACAGCCACAATATTGCTATAATTATCAAAACCCTAAATATTTAGAATACTATTACTGCTCCGCTAAGGATTGCTTGATAAGTGATCGCCAAGGGACCCATTGTCCTCGCCACTGCAGGGAAATGGCTCGGAAAAGGTTGGAATATGTGCCCAGAGCACCGGGTTATGTGAAGGAGGCAGTGCCGTATATGGTGATGGATAATTTGGAGATCAAACCCATGTCAGTTTCTCTCATTACCTCCCTTCTAAAGGACTTGACTTCCTTTGAAGAGAGACAAGTTAAATTTGGTCATCAGGAGGTAATAAATTTTTAAGTTTTAATTATTCATATGAGTGTGGTTTAAGAAAGAAACGCTAGATTGATATTGCATTGTTGTGTTATGTTTGTTTTTGCAGGCAATAGCAATGTTGAAAGCGTCTTTGGAGACCAAATTTGTACTTACTACCGTCTTCCTTGGGACGAAAGTCTAGTGTGTAGTGTCTTACTCCAACACATCAATGGAATCCTATATTTTCATGCTTAAGATTTAAGGTGCAATGATGCATTTCCGATCCATTTATTATGTTATATGCTACTGTTAATATTATTGATTATGACTTTACAAATGCTTGTATAATCAGAATTAGCCTCTTATTAAGTGCGAAAATTCAGCATTACATTTGTTGGAAATACGAGTTTTCACTCTATACTCCATTTTCTCAAGCAACTATTACCATATGGTAAAGACTTTTTAATCATGCTAATATTCAAATTCAGCTTATATTATATGTTTGGCAAGAACGTTAAACATAAAATCGAATTTTTTTAATTTATCTACTACATCCCTCAATAAAAAAAAGGGGGTAAAACGCTAAATTACAGTGTGGTCTCAATATTGAACTATACAAGGTAAACAGCACATTCAGTTCAGTTCAGCTCTTAATTACCCTCTCTCATTCAGTTCAGCTCAGTAAATGTGAACAGGCCCTAAGATTAAGTTTATGTGCGTAAAAGTTTAAAACCTAAGGTGAATATATTTACAAGTTTAATCATCATCTGCCATTCTGCCAAGTTTAAATTTACAAAGATTGTCCTTAATGAGGCAATAAAATCGATCTAAAACTTAAAAGGTTGCCCTTGATCATAAAAGCATTATTAGTTTGCCAATAAGCAACTTGTGCACAGTTAATTTCCATGGATTTGTTGGACTCGCAGTTTAAATATTGAAAAGTTTCAGACCAACTAACCTATAAAATATTTTTCCACCCTTTCATTTAGGGTGGGTTCTATTAATTTATTGACGTATAAAGCTAGGTAGGCTTCTTTTTCCTGATTGAACTTTGAGAGAACAAATTAGTAAATGAACAATGTGTGCTTAACAGGAGTACAAACATACGGACATACCTGTATCAATTAACTTAGCTTCCGGTCCTTAGCAAGGATTTCACCTTCAGCAAGTACGACAGGGCTGAAATGTAGAGTATACGAAGTAAAAGGGCATATATGCAGTCTTCCACGTAGAAGGGATGTATCCTTAGCCATCTGAAGTTGAACGGCAAAAATCCTTCATAGCAAGAAGAGATTAGATTTAACATCCAAACCAACTACTTTCATTGAATGACAAGGTAGTAGGAAACTGGAAACATGTTTTCTAGAGTCAAACAATTCTACTTGTATAAGCTTCAACATGTTAGCACACTGGCACAAACAGTTCAAAAAAATCATGTGTAGTGAGGAATTTCCTACTCTCCCACCTTTGTTTCTTTTTCAACTTATTCTACCAAGCCCCTCATCAATATTGTTTTTTTTAAATACGAAATATGCAAGGCAGACACAATACTTAGAATATCTGAATCAATCAATCAATCAATCAAAGCCTTAATCCCAAAAGTGGGGTCGGCTAACATGAACCAAATTTGATTATTCCGTGTAGTCATCAACATAAATCTTTCTCCTCCATCCCTTACGATCCAAAACTTCATCCTCACGTAAATCCATGCACTTCATATCCTTCCTCACTCCTTCCAACCAAGTCATCTTTGGTCTCCCTCTTCCTCGTTTAATCCCTCCATGGTCCCACTCTTCCACTCTTCGCACCGGTGCACCCTCGGGTCTCCGTCTTACATGTCCAAACCAACGCAGACGATTTTCCCTTAATTTATCTACAATGCCCGCCACACCTACTTTCTTGCGAATAACCTCATTTCTGATTCTATCTCTTAAAGTGTTTCCACACATCCACCTTAACATGCGCATTTCCGTAACCTCCATCTTTTTAATATGCTCTTTCTTAGAAGCCCAACATTCTGTACCATAGAGCAACACTGGTCTTATGGCAGTCCTGTAGAATTTTCCCTTCAACTTTAAGGGAATGCTGCGGTCGCATAGCACTCCCGTGGCCGCTCTCCATTTAAGCCACCCTGACTTAATCCTGTGGGTCACGTCTTGATCAATGTCACCATTCTTCTGGATGATCGACCCTAGGTACTTAAAACATTCACTCATGGTCAAATCCTTTCCATCCAAACTCACCACTTCATTGCTTGTCCCCCTCTGAGTGCCAAAACGACATACCAAATATTCAGTCTTACTCCGACTTAGCTTAAACCCTCTAGATTCCAACCTTTGCCTCCATTGCTCCAACTTGACATTAACCCCATCCTTAGTCTCATCCACCAAAACGATATCATCTGCGAACAGCATACACCATGGAACCTCATCTTGAATTGGTCTAGTTAATTCGTCTAGAACCGTTGCAAAAAGAAAAGGGCTTAATGCAGACCCTTGATGCAATCCGATTGTAATAGGGAAATCTTTTGTCAACCCTCCGCATGTCCTCACATTTGTTGACACATCCCGATACATATCCTTAACTAGGTCTACATACCTTCGTGGGATACCTTTCTTCAACATTGCCCACCAAAGTATCTCTCTTGGCACCTTGTCATATGCCTTCTCTAAATCAATAAAGACCATATGAAGATCTTTCTTCTTTACCCTATAAAACTCCATCATTTGTCTTATCAAATGGATTGCCTCCATAGTAGATCTCCCAGGCATAAAACCAAATTGGTTATCTGAAATGCTTGTGCATGCCCTCAACCTTTGTTCAATCACCCTTTCCCACAACTTCATAGTATGGCTCATAAGCTTAATTCCTCGATAGTTAGAACAATCTTGAGCGTCTCCTTTGTTTTTATAAACCGGGACCAAGGTGCTCTTCCTCCAATCTTGTGGGATCCTTGTAGCCGTCCATATCTTGTTGAAAAGGTTTGTTAACCAATCAATACCAATCTTACCCAAACACCTCCACACCTCTATCGGTACCCCATCAGGGCCAACCGCCTTCTTAGGTTTCATCTTCCTCAGTGCAATCTCCACCTCTACTCTCCTAATCCTTCGCACATACTCCATGTTGATTTCTTCATCACTCATAGAGGTATCTCCTATCACAACTCCATTACTTCCATTAAATAATTCATCGAAGTACCCCTTCCACCTGTCCTTGATGTCCTCCTCTTGCACTAGGACCATTTGGTTCTTATCTTTGACACACTTCACCATGCCAATATCCTTCCTTGCCTCTTGTCTTCTCTTTGCCATCTTATAAATGATCCTTTCTCCCTCCTTGGAATCAAGCTTTTCATAAACCTCCTGATATGCCTTTTCTTTTGCTTGGCGAACAGCTGCCTTTGCCTTACTCTTAGCCTCCTTATACGCTGCAAAGGTTTCATCACTCCTACATTTTCCTAAGGCTTGATAGCATTCCCTTTTTTGCTTAATTACTGCTTTCACCTCTTCATTCCACCACGAAGTATCTCTCTGTACCGAAGTTCTTCCCCTTACTTCCCCTAAGACCTCTTTGGCCACTCTTAGGAAACAGTTCTTCATTCGTAACCAGGTCATGTCCGGATCCACCTCTCCATCCCAATCCGCTTCTTCAATTACCTTTTCTGTAAAAACCTTAGCTTTTGCATCCCTTAGGGTCCACCATCTTATCCTTGGTTCTTCTTGTCTAACTTTTTTCTTCGCCTTCTCTTTCAGACGAATAGTCATTACCAATAGCCGGTGTTGGGTGACCACACTCTCCCCTGGGATAACCTTACAGTTTATGCAACTTTGTCTATCTATGCTCCTTGTGAGCAGGAAGTCTATTTGAGTTGCATTTGCTCCATTCCGAAAAGTTATCAAGTGTGAATCCCTCTTCTTAAACCAAGTATTAGCCAAAATTAAATCATATGATTGGGCAAAATCCATAATAGCTTCACCACCGGCGTCCCTCTGCCCATACCCAAAGCCTCCATGGACACTCTCATAGCCATCTCGGCTCGCCCCAACGTGCCCATTTAGATCCCCTCCAATATATAACTTCTCTGAGTGGTGGACACCCTGCACCACCTCGTCTAGGTCCTCCCAAAATTGTCGTTTCTCTTCTGCATCTAAACCCACTTGGGGAGCATAAGCACTGATAACATTCACAATCTCCTTGCCACATAGCAACTTCAGCCTTATCAACCTATCGTTCTTCCGATAGACCTCGATCACCTCTGTTGCCAACCTCTCATCGAGAACCACACCAACTCCGTTCCTAGCTCCACCATTCCTTGTTCTGTGGCTCGTTTCTTGCCCAACATACCATACCTTATACCCCAAAACCAAGCCTCGAGCTCCTTCTCCTGTCCATCTTGTCTCTTGGAGGCACATGATGTTCACGCGTCGTCTTTTCATTACTTCTACCAATTCTGCTGATTTTCCCGTAAGAGACCCCACATTCCAAGAACCAATCCGCAAACTAAATTCTTTTCTCCCACGCTCCCTCCTGATCCCAACTCCAAGTCCTTGATTATTTGACACCACAATTGGGCAATATGGCGCGTCGCTTCTGGGCGACGACCTAGCAACCCTTACATACTTATCACTGCACCCGGGTCTGGGAAGTGCAGCGCGTCGCTCAGTAGGGAACGCCCCAATGGCACGCCCTTGCTCATTTGACACCACACTCGGGCAATGTGGCGCGTCGCTTCTGGGCGACGACCTAGCAACCCTTGCATACTTATCACTACACCCGGGTCTAGGAAGTGCAGCGCGTCGCTGAGTAGGGAACGCCCCCACGAAAATATCTGTTTGGCTCATGTCATGGGATGTGACGAAGTTTTATACTGGCTGTCACTGGCCTACCGTAACCCTCCTCCTTTATCCAGGCTTGGGACTGGCAGCGGGAAACCCACTGGCGGAGTTTTAGAATATCTGAATATGTACTCATAATTCATACGAGTATATGCTTTTGCAATGACATCAACTGTACATTCTGAAATTTGAATGAGAACAGACAGACAGTCATTTCCTATATTCTCAGAACCAAAGATTCATATACTGAAATTACAAAGATTGAATGTTGCAATGGTCTCACCACTAATTAAATTGTAGCTAATTTAATGATACATACAGAAGAGGTACCAAAACTAAGCACAAGAATGACAATGATTATACACAATATGTCCAATTTAAAGATAGCTTAGAACTTACTTCCTGCTCAATGCTATCTCTCTCGTTAATCGCGCTTTATGTTTCATCAAATATTTTTCCAACTCTCCAATGCTCTCAAATTATAAATTCAAAAATGCCAAGAAAAATCAGCACATTACAGCATTGCAATGCATCAAAATTCTGTGGCTAATCAAATTAAAGCCTCCAAGATTAAATTGATCCGCTTACTGTTTTTCAAGGAAGATTTCATGAACGGAGTCCTTTGGTCAGGCTTGTGTATTATGAATGATCAATGATGCTAGCAGCAACAATCAACATGTCATTATGACTAACACACCAAAATTGAAAGTTCATAAGAATTAATTTCTATAATTTGCATCAATTGCAAAATTCTATAGAATCTATCAGGATACAATTATAATCTATATTATGATAATTCAAGCCATTCCAATACAATCAATCATCATGAGTCAATATTATAAACCAAAATAAATTCAATTTGACCTAAAATACAAAATTGGCAAATGTACCTCATTGTAATCCAAAGAAACAGCTTCACGACGAACAGCATCTTAGAAATCCTCAGTCCTATCCCTAATTTTCACCATTGTTGGATCATACAATACACCAGCAGCAATTTCTATGAACTGAACTACAATTTGACCGAAGATGAACCGAATTTGCAGCGATTTGGACTAAATTACGAAGGAATTCCACCATATTGATGTGAGATATAGAGAGAGTATTAATGACGATTTTGATTGAAAGAAATTCTCAGGCTTTTCAAGAAGTAGAGAGAGAACAATAGAAGTCGTATGAAGAAAGAAAGAAAAGATTCTGGAGGAGAAAAAAGTGCGTTACGACGGAGGATGTTAGGACGCGCCGCAGCAGATAGCCGTGATGCTAGGCGGTGACCGGGCGCGGAGTTGGACAGGGGAGATACATTCTGAACAGTTATTTTTATTTTTTAAAACGGCCTCTAGTAAGATTTGATCACATAACCTTTAGCTTTAACGATTTTAAGAACATATTATGTGATTATGACAACCCTTAACATTAAACAAATACAATGTGAAGTGACAAACCTTAGCACTAGACCAAGTGTTCTTTTTTTAAAAAAAAAAAAATTAAGAGAAGGATCCTGACTGAGTCTCAAATCTCACAGTTTTTTTGATTCGGTATTTGCAAGTCAGACACTTTGAGAGAAGGAAGTAAGAAACCATCACCCTCAAAGTGTCTCTAATGGGGTGAACCTCCAATCTTTCCCATTTGACCAAGCTTAGCTTAGTAACATTAGACCAAGTGTTGCTTCATAGGTTATGTGAAATATTAAACGATTATTCCTACAAGTATACTTGTATAAGTGATCATTGTAATATTTGATTGATTTAGACTATAGAATAATTGTGTTAAGGAAAAGAATTCCTTCCCTTTATAATATCTTAGCAACTAAAGACTGAATTGTATGAGGTCACACATATAACTATATAAGTGTAGGATTAGATCAAAAGCACATTAAAGTATGCAAAAAAGATATAGTGCTTGACCATTAGAAGTATTGGATCTTGTTCTCTTAGTAACATAAAAGAGTTTATGCATAATGAATTGCAAAACCTTAATCTATTCCCTATCATCAGCACAACACAGAATATACTCACTCAATGGAGTGCATGCACTGAAACCTTGAAGATATGTTTGACAACTTTCATGATTCCTATCAAACTATACATATTATCCTGGTTTTATTGTAGGAAAGTGTTTCTTGAAATTCAGTTAATCGTTATGGGAAGGGGGTGTATGCAATAACTCTGATACAAAAAGTCAAAAGCAGTTGTGCAAGTGCACACAATCCCTATGTAATAGTATCAGTAGATGCCAGCAGATTGGAATACAAGAGGACAAATGGACCATTAGAGATGGATCTTAATAAGATGAAACCAAGGCCAACCCCACCATTAAGGGTTTGGGTCCAAACTATTATGGTCCCCCATACCCAAACTTATGTTTAGCAGTCCTGCTCCTGCACCTACATTATTATTCATCTTATTAAACTAAGTCCATAGTTTGGCAAGTCCATTGATTTGGCTATGCAGTAATGAATTACATAATCCAATTGGGTAACTTATTTTTGTGCATGTAATAAGTCAAATGGATCCACTTGATCACATGGCTTCCAAACGTCCATAATATCTATCCAAGAAAAATTAATGAAGAGTGGGTTACTAGGAAGTGTCGTATTCGCGTTATCAGCATTAAATTCTTAATGAAATAATGCAATACTCGTATTAAATTAGTAATCGCATCCGTGTATGATGTTAATAAGGTTCAAGCCAACAGTGTAATAGTGAAAGCATGTATCAAAAATATACGATAGATATCACACATGATACGAAGTGACAAAATACAATCCGAGTATTGCATAAATATAACAATTAAGAGTGGTACTTTCAACCATGAGGTTAAGGGTTCAATCCCCACTAGTGACTATTTGGGGGAGTGGGATTCCTTTATCTTCCCCCTACTCTTCCAAATTGTCTAGCTCGCTAACCCAAGCCGGG
The DNA here is from genome assembly GCA_024500155.1 of Chenopodium formosanum. Lineage (NCBI taxonomy): Eukaryota > Viridiplantae > Streptophyta > Magnoliopsida > Caryophyllales > Amaranthaceae > Chenopodium > Chenopodium formosanum. The sequence goes on along the minus strand of CM044861.1, from coordinate 3,623,038 downwards.
AGGACCCCGTAGCACAATATAATCCATTATAAAATCAACAATACGGAGTATAAGCAAATTTTGAATTGATTTGTTTTCTTAAAGTTGAAATTCTATCCAAATAAAACGTACTCCGTATATTCAAGAAGCGTAACTTTCACGAGCTTTCGTGACAAAGTTTACCAATAAGAGTCAATTACGTGCTTCCCTTGGTAGTTGAAATGCTGAATACATACAAACTTTATTTCTTCCCTGAATTTGATAGTTACGAGGTTGCTGATGCTTATAAATAAGGAGTATATATAAAGTATATCTCTTATCAAATAAAACCAATTTAGTGAATAACTTTGCATCAGGGGTTGCCCATAACCATGTATCAGTATACGCTTTTATATCTTCCAAATAACTGCAGAACATTTGCAGCGTAGCTCTTAACACTGCTCATTTTCTTAATTTCATCATGTGCTTCTCTTATTACATTGTTTTTTTTTTGCTTTCATGCAAACGAACACTATAATGCACGGACGGAAATACCAAAAAAAATTAATAACACATATTGTGTGTGTCGACGTTGCAATACTCTAATGAAAATCGGATTGGCAAACTAGACCCTTGAAAAAGGGGAGTGTCGGTGTTTCACTGACTCTAGTGGGTTTTGATCCTACAACTAATTAGTTATGAGATAACAAATCGTACAACTAGACCAAACTTTGATACTCAGTATTGGATATTTAGATACATGACATGCCACCTATTGATAGTATGTGTGTTACAAGAGCCACACAGACACTACAAAACTTTTTCTTTACTGTATTTTACAGGTGAATATATTTAGAAAAAAAATTGTCTTTTTTTCCTTTTTAGGAACCTAATAATTCAATAAAGGGACTATGGAGTATGACCTCAGCATATTTTGTTGGTGAAAAAGGGCAGAAATAAAGTATAGTAATGCATGAACTTTGAGTAAAGGCACCAAAAAAGAAAGCAAGTGGGGAAAATAATATGCTTCCTATTATTTTTTTGATTTTTTCATTTTATTTATCCTTCTCTCCAATACAATGCAATACGTACATATTACCCACTATGAAGAATCACAGGAAAATCCCAAATGGAGCAAAAAGCCAAATAGGAAGTGTAAACTAAAGTTGCTGGTAAAAAAATTACCAAAAAAAAAAACACACACACACACACTACTAATTGCTGATTACTCAACCTAGTTAATAAGGCTTAAATATGTGTAAAAATATATACTACGTATTTAACCTTCTAGATCAGCAAAGACATGGTATGTTTTGGAATCGACAGCGATTAATCTCAAAGCAGCAATGAAGGAAGCTACAGACATACAGGAGAAGAAAACAATATTGATCCAAAGCCATATCTTCATTGCCATGCTCAACTTGTTTCTCTTCGCTTTGAAGTACATGTGATTTGCTAGGATAAAGGTGAGTGGGAAAGTACTGATAGCACCTGTAAGGCTCATGAAATCCCCTAGGAAAGGCAGAAGAGCTGATACGAAAGTGTTCAATGCTAGGTAACCTCCCCTGATTAGTACTCGCGATCCCAAATTTTTGGGATGGAATGCACTCCCTGTGATCCCGAACCTTGTGTCAAGGTATTCATACATTGGACTTGCAAATATCTGAGAAATACAAACAATAAGAATTATGAACAATTTTTTTCCTGAATTTTGGAAACAAAAATCAAAGACAGTGGAGAGGTAAACTTGTTGGAAGTTCTTGATATAATGCTAGAGTGTTAGGAAAAAATAAGAGAGAGAGAGAGAGAAAAACAATGGAAGGGGAAAAGTCCCACATTGATTGGGGAGGAAGGTTTTTCCTTGTTTTTATATTGTAGTGCTTTAGCACTACTTAGTTGAGTAAGTTGGAGGTGTGTGTTACTCCACACACACGCGCGCGCGCGCGCGCCGGGCCGGGTCGGGTCGGGCCTCGGGACTTGGGGAATGCGATGCGCGGGCGTGGGTCCTTGTTATCTTTTTGGAGAAATTTTATTTCCTTTTTCTTGTTAACAGAATATTCCAAGTATCCGTTTTTGACTGTTGGGATTTTCTGACTGTTGTGGGAATTAATCAGCCATTAATCCCTTGATTTTAGCTGATTAATTCACTCCCTTGTTCTTGCCTCGTTTGTTGACTGACTAGATTAATCTGGTCATCTTCTTGGCCAGGTTCTTCCCACCTTTTATGCTTCCCGTTTTTCCTCTTCACCCTATAAATATTCGGTGGTTTTCTCAGCCAAAACACAACACACAATCAGTCTACTCTCTTCTCTAAAATTATTTAAACACATGTTCTTCCTGTTCTGTTTTCTGGGCAAGTATTCTGAGTTCCAGTCGGGTTTGTGAGTGCACATAAACTCCGGCGCCGTGCTTATCCTGGAGGGCGACCGCAATTGTCTACTGCACCGGGAGGTAGCGCGGAATCGTCTTTTAGGTCAGTGGTTCTCCACGACGCGGCTATTGCTTATTAGTATAACAATCTAAAAGACGATCATGGCTTCCAAATTCCTTGTTCCTGATATGTCTAAACTAGAACCTCTTGATAGAACTTGTAAGGGCATGTTGTTGCATTATATGTCGAATAGTCTGTTGGATATTTATATGGGTTTTCATCATGCTAAGGATATTTGGGATGCTTTAGAGAAAAAATATGGAACTGATGATGCTGGTACTAAACGTTATTGTGTTAGTAAGTGGTTAAGTTTTCAAGTTGTTGATGATAAGCCTATTATTGATCAGATTCATGCCTATGAGAGTGTTTGTATTAATATGGCTGCTGAAGGTCTGTCTATTTGTGATACTACCCTTGCTATTGTTCTGATTGAGAAACTCCCTCCCTCTTGGAAGGATTTTCGTAACCAACTCATGCACAAAAAGAAAGACCTAACCTTAGAGGAACTTGCTGCCCACCTCAAAATTGAGGAGGAAAACCGTATCAAAGACAAAGCCCCTTCTGTTTTCCCTTCCTCTTCTTCTGCCAAAGCCAACCTTGTTGAACCCAAATCAAACAAACCAGTCCAAAGCCAAAAACAGTAACCTTAAGCCTAATGGGAAAATTCAGAAGTACAAGTTTAAGGGGATCTGTTATGAGTGTGGTATGACTGGTCACAGGGCTAGAGATTGCAGGGTCAAGAAGAAGAATGGGCAAAGTCAAGCAAACCTTATTGAAGATTCTGACGTTATTGTTGCTGTTGTTTTAGAAGCTAACTTTACAGGTAATGCTGCTGAGTGGATTGTTGACACTGGAGCTACCAGACACATCTGCGCCAACAAGGACATGTTCACTACCTATGACAAGGTTGAAGGTGAAAATGTCTTCATGGGCAACTCAGCCTCTGCATCTATCCAAGGCAAAGGGAAGATCGTTCTCACTCTCACTTCTGGAAAATTGCTTACTCTCACTAATGTTTTGCATGTTCCAGAAATGCGCAGGAATTTAATTTCTGGCAGTTTGCTCATGAAAGCTGGACTGAAGCTCTCCTTTGATTCTGATAGATTAGTTCTTACTCGCAATGGGGAATTTGTGGGGAAGGGCTTTTGTAATGGGGGGCTTTTTACTCTTGATGTTAAAATTGACACTATGAATAAGAATGCTAGTACTTCTTCTGCTTATATTGCTGAGTCTATTGATTTATGGCATGCTAGATTAGGCCACGTTAATTTTGATTCTGTTAAAAGGCTTAAACACTTAAATTTGATTCCAAGTTTTTCTAAAACTGATTTTTCGAAATGTCAAGTTTGTGTTGAAGCCAAATTTACTAAAAAGCCATTTAAATCAGTAGATAGACAGACTGAAGTACTGGAACTTGTTCATAGTGACTTAGGTGATTTTAATAATCACGAAAGTAGAGGGGGTAAAAAGTATTATATTACTTTTGTTGATGATTGTTCACGCTTTTGCATGGTTTATCTTCTCAGGTCTAAGGACGAAGCTGAGGAAATGTTCCTCAAATATAAAGCTGAGGTAGAAAACCAGTTAGACAAAAAGATCAAGAGAGTTAGGAGTGACAGGGGTGGTGAGTACAGCCCTGACACTCTTAAGGCATTTTGTGAGCAACTTGGCATTGTTCATGAGACGACGGCTCCCTATTCACCCGAACAAAACGGTATAGCTGAAAGGAAAAATAGAACTTTAAAGAATATGATGAATTCTATGCTTATTAGTTCTGGGCTTCCTAATAACATGTGGGGGGAGGCTATTCTTTCTGCTTGTCATGTTTTGAACAGGGTTCCTCACAAGAAGCTTGACAAGACTCCATACGAAATATGGAAAGGTCGAGCGCCAAACCTGAAATACTTGAAAGTGTGGGGGTGCCTAGCAAAAGTAGGCATACCTAGTTTCAAGAGGGATAAAATTGGTCCCAAAACTGTTGATGCTATTTTTATTGGCTATGCTTATCAAAGTGCAGCTTATCGTTTCTTTGTTAAAGGTGCTAACAACTCTTATGCAGGTGGTCATATCATTGAAGCAAGAGATGCCGAGTTCTTTGAGAACATTTTTCCTTTGAAAATGTCTCCTTCTAATGATAGTGAATTGCATGCTAGTAGTTCTGTTAGTTTACCTATTGCTAATGCTCCTATTACTAACGATGATTCTGTTTTGGAGCCAAGGAGAAGCAAAAGGGCAAGAAAGGAAAATAGTTTTGGTCCTGATTTTATTACTTCTTATTTATCTGAATCTTCCTTAATTGATGATGATTTTGTGCATATTTTTGTTTTGGAAGATGATCCAAGAACCTATGATGAGGCAATGAGGTCAGTTGATGCTGTTTTTTGGAAAGAAGCAATTGATAGTGAATTACAATCAATTCTCAATAATAACACTTGGGAATTGGTTGAACTTCCTAGAGGTTGTAAGCCCATTACTTGTAAATGGATCTTTCGGAAAAAATTAAAGGCCGATGGATCCATAGACAAGTATAAGGCAAGGATAGTGGTAAGGGGTTTTACTCAAAAGTTTGGCATTGATTATTTTGATACTTACTCCCCTGTTACTAAAATTGCAACCATTAGGACTTTAATTGCTCTTGCTTGCATTTTTGGTCTTGTTGTTCATCAAATGGATGTCAAAACTGCTTTTTTGAATGGTGACTTGGATGAGGAGATTTACATGGTCCAACCTGAAGGGTTCGTTGTTCCAGGACAAGAGGAGAAGGTTTGTAAGTTAGTCAAGGCATTGTATGGGCTTAAACAAGCTCCAAAGCAATGGCATGACAAATTCGATAAGACTATGACTGGTAATGGTTTTCATGTTAATGAAGGTGACTCTTGTGTTTATTTTAAGCATGATAGTCATGGTTGTGTAATTATTTGTCTTTATGTGGATGATATGTTGATTTTTGGGACTGACTTGGATCGTGTAAATGAGACAAAACAGTTTTTGAGTTCGAACTTTGAAATGAAAGACATGGGTGAGGCAGATGTGATTTTGGGAGTAAAAATCAAAAGGACTCCAAATGGCATCTGTCTTAATCAGTCACACTATGTTGAAAAAATTCTTAAAAAGTTTGACTCATTTAATGTCGATCCAGTTAAGACTCCCTATGACCCAAGTTTCCACTTAAAGAAAAATAATGGTAATCCAGTTAATCAGTCTGAATATGCTAGAATTATTGGTAGTGTTATGTTTCTTATGAACTACACTAGACCTGACATTGCTTATTCTGTTAGTAGGTTGAGCAGGTACACTCATAATCCAAGCAGTGATCATTGGATTGCTCTAAGGAGGTTGCTTAGGTACCTTAAGGGTACTATGGATTGGGGTTTGCACTACTCCAAATTTCCTGGAGTTTTGGAGGGTTTTTGTGATGCCAACTGGGTATCCGATAATGATGAAGTTAACTCCACTAGTGGCTATGTCTTCACCCTTGGGGGTGGAGCCGTATCCTGGAAATCTTGTAAGCAATCTTGTACTGCTATGTCTACTATGGAATCTGAGTTTATTGCTCTTGAATTGGCAGGTCATGAGGCAGAATGGTTGAGGAACATGCTTGCAGATATTCCACTGTGGGGGAAGCCAGCTCCTTCAGTTGCACTTCATTGTGATTCGCAAGCTGCTATTGCTGTTGCACACAACCATGCCTATAATGGGAAGAAGAGACACATCCGTCTGAGGCATAAAGCCGTCAGAAATTTGTTGTCTGAAGGGGTGATATCACTGGACTATGTAAAGTCCGAAAAGAACATTGCGGATCCGTTAACTAAAGGCCTATGTAAAAAGCTAGTTTTGGAAACATCGGAAGAGATGGGGCTAAAGCCCGTTGTATGAATTGTGAAATAATGAACTCCTACTCACTATGAGTTCAAAGGGGAACGTTATGTAATAATTCGGAAGCACATTTTTATATTATTTGTCCATCTCTAGATGTTTGTTTTGTGCTTAGCTACATATGAGAAAGAGGATGAGCATACGGCTCTTAATGAACCCATATCCATATTTTTGGAGGTGTGTTGTAGCTCACACTTGATGGAGTTCACCTACTTAGGTGTGGAAGTGTGGCCGCTTCCTATGAGTATTTCGTGGGCTTATACTCTAGAGCACCTATGAGCATCCAGGCTGGACGTATGGCCAGTATAATGCGTCACCTTTATTCGCGGAATTTCAGAATATTATACATGTTCAATTGTGTGGCTCAAAGTGACGGGTCCCTAACTCTCTATTGAGTTCAAGACGAAGGTCACTTGGTAGGTGAGGGATCATAGCTTGATGTCCACTATGTGTTAATTCAAGTCGCGAGACATTGACACTTATGCAATTGTTTTGTTTTGCCCAGAATTCATTTTTTTCTTTCATTCTTTTCATATCTTCGAACCTGTGGGGGATTGTTGGAAGTTCTTGATATAATGCTAGAGTGTTAGGAAAAAAATAAGAGAGAGAGAGAGAGAAAAACAATGGAAGGGGAAAAGTCCCACATTGATTGGGGAGGAAGGTTTTTCCTTGTTTTTATATTGTAGTGCTTTAGCACTACTTAGTTGAGTAAGTTGGAGGTGTGTGTTACTCCACACACACACACACGCGCGCGCGCGCGCGCCGGGCCGGGTCGGGTCGGGTCGGGCCTCGGGACTTGGGGAATGCGATGCGCGGGCGTGGGTCCTTGTTATCTTTTTGGAGAAATTTTATTTCCTTTTTCTTGTTAACAGAATATTCCAAGTATCCGTTTTTGACTGTTGGGATTTTCTGACTGTTGTGGGAATTAATCAGCCATTAATCCCTTGATTTTAGCTGATTAATTCACTCCCTTGTTCTTGCCTCGTTTGTTGACTGACTAGATTAATCTGGTCATCTTCTTGGCCAGGTTCTTCCCACCTTTTATGCTTCCCGTTTTTCCTCTTCACCCTATAAATATTCGGTGGTTTTCTCAGCCAAAACACAACACACAATCAGTCTACTCTCTTCTCTAAAATTATTTAAACACATGTTCTTCCTGTTCTGTTTTCTGGGCAAGTATTCTGAGTTCCAGTCGGGTTTGTGAGTGCACATAAACTCCGGCGCCGTGCTTATCCTGGAGGGCGACCGCAATTGTCTACTGCACCGGGAGGTAGCGCGGAATCGTCTTTTAGGTCAGTGGTTCTCCACGACGCGGCTATTGTCAGTTTGGTTCACGCATCAAGAGATAAGTTATTTCTGTTTATTGCTTATTAGTATAACAAAACTTACATGTAAAGCAATGACAGTTTGAAGGAAAGTGCTGATATTAGCCAAGGCCTTCACCCAAACGGGACCATGGACATTGTTCAACAAATAGGAATCCGTTTTATTCCCATATGCCCAGTAACCAATAAAAACGATAGCATACATGGGTACGACTCCAGCCGAGAATTGAAAGTACAGGGCTTTCATCATGTTCCCAACCACAGGCTTTCTTACTGTTGCCTGCACATACAATTCAATTGCAAAAAAACATGTAAGAATTAAGATTTATGTCTCAAGTATTATGATTATGATAATGCAGTTATGTGAATATATATTATCACACTTCATTTAGGATTAAGCAAGAAACGATTACACACCTGAATCTCAGGAAGCATTCCTGTGTTAAACGCAAAGACCAAATTAGCAGCTGCTCCGATAGTTGTAAAGACTCTGCCTCTTTCAGTTGGTACAGTGTAGTCTCTAGGCGGAGAATTGATTCCTGTACATCATTAATACACAATTTTAGTTTATCACAGTAGTTGTATAAACACAACATATTGCTACAAGATATGAGTGGTTTGCGCCTAGCTTTAGATTGCACCCTTCAAGTTAAAGGTCTTGAGATGACTTTCAGATGAAATTTTGGACAAAGCAACAAGGCAAGGCAAAAGGGGCAGATATAAAAGTCTGAACAGAGTAAAAACATAGTCGGGATACATGAAGACTCTTCAATTCATGAAAAAAGGTTCAAAGTTTAGGGTGACAGATTATATTATGTAGAAAGGGGATAGTGTTCAAAATTGCAAGTATTGTATCTATCTTCAGCTCAGTCGCAAGCCTACCAAATTTGATGCATACATAAGCTTAAAAGTTCCTTAGGTTCTAAAAATTAGTTTTATTTACGTTTTACAGAACAAAACAAGCATACAGTATACTTGATTGGTACAGTCTAACATGTATTTAAGTTTCAAACATGTAAGTAATATTAGATGATAATGATTTAGGTTTTCCGTTGAAGAAAGACGAGGAACGTGCGGCAAAATAAGACAACAGTAAGACAAATAAAAACGAAACTATAAAATCTTACCACCGGGAAGGTTTCAGCAACCAATCCTGCAACTCTAAGAAGAATATCAGAATAAATCATGTCTCTTATACAAAATGAGCTTTAGCATTCATGCATATAGTATCATACATGCTGATTTAAACATATTCATAGGCCAGGTACACAGATTGATATATACAGGATTCACATGCTCACTAAATTCTGCATTACATCTCAAAAAAATTATTACTAATGAATCATCAGTAATTACAATAGATTGAATAATACTTTGTAACATGGACTACAACATTTTAAAACACATGTAGTGTGATGTGTGCATGATTTTCTGTAAAGAATGGTAAAGGCTGGGAATGGAATCAGGCATTACCATCTTTAAGTGAAAGAGCAATAGCAATTACTATGTAAATCAGACCGAAGAACGTTGAAACTCCAAGCCAAATTCTCAAAGCAGACAAATGAGGAATCCCAATGGCAAAAAGGGCACATACAAACCCAGAGATGATTATGCAATATGGAAGCTTCAGTGCATGACTTTCAGTGAACAACTCATATGCAGCCTACAAAATTCACATAAGCAGAGTAAAAATCAACCATCAGAATTAACTAATTAAGTCCTGTTCTCATCATCTTAAACAAAAAATATTTAGTTCGGTAAAAATAATTTTACTTCAGTAAAATAATATTCAATATACTTGGTTATCAATTTAAGATTTACCTTAATAGAAGAACCAGCCAAGATAATGAAACCAGTGTTGATCATAAAAAGATTGATATATTGCAAAGCCCATGTAAGTGAATAGGCTCTTGGACCTACAAAATCCACAAAAATTTTATTGTAACTTTGTAAGTTTCCCTTATGCAAGAATTAACAGTCACGCTGATAGTGTAACATGAAGTAGAAGCGTAACAACTAAACAGAAACGGAAGGAGTAGTTTACCATAGATAAATCCAGCAAGATCTCTATATCTGATGTGTCTTTTGCCACCATACTCATGAAGTTTGGCAATAAGAGCATTAGCATAGAGAGAAATTCCAGTTGCAGCAATTAGACCAAGTACTGCAGGTATCCATCCAAGTGGGACCATTATTGCGCCAGAATATCCCAGTACATATGCACTGTTTATTCCAGTCGTCAGAACAAACCCAGCTTGCAGCCATGAATCTACACACAACCATAGTTTACCAAATTATACAAGTATCTAATGATGTAAAACTAATTAAATTACTGTAATTTTAAATAGTAGCATGTTTTTTTACAAGTAATATTGTAAAATTCTACAATATGCGTATGCCAGACAAATTATAAAGTAACCAAAGTGACTTGTGACCCAGGGGTCAAAATCATAGACTAAAATAAATTATACGATTATGTAACAAAATTACCAACTTACCCTTGCGGAAGTTAAGATGCACCCCACAGACAAACATAAAACATGTTAAGTTTAACATCCTTAAAAAGGAAAGGAAAATGCTATACATAACCCTTACATATAAGCATTTAATTTACTCTAGGAAATTGTTTAAATTTAGAAAATCATAACAAAAAGTCAAAAACACACTAATTACACCAATTTACGTGTGTTTTTGTCATGAATTCCTAACTTTATACATTTTTCAAGAGTAAATAAGCGGGAAAATTAATAAAACAGAAGCTAACCGATTGTCTTTGAGAGCTAACATGCTTAACAGTTTCAAGATGTAATTTTACTTTAAAATAATGAAATCACGAGGAAATACCTCGGTTAGTTTATTAGGCCTAATTCAAAACACAAGTATTTTTTTACTCATCATTTGATCTGTCATACTCGTTCTTTTCTTTTATGTGACCCATACATAGGATATGAGAAAAATTTTAATCATGATATTTATCAATATATGAAAATAAAAATGATCTTGTTACATTCATGAGTTTCAAAATATAAATTTGTTATTATATGTAACCAAAGATATACACAAAGTATAATTAAAAAAATATGAGACGAACATTAAAGAACAGAGAAATTTCAGAAAATTAAAATTTATGAGTATTAAAGTCTTCTGAACAACAATATTTTCTATAAATGGAGTAATTTTAACTGAGTGTCCATTATACACTTGGAAAGGTGTAACGTTGCACCAAAGACTATTTTTTTTGCTGAATTGGTTAGAAAACTACACTACGAAGAAACAACAAATAGTTACACCAAGTGTCGCGGTGCATACTGAGAATTGCACCAACGGACACGCATAAAAAAAACCAAAAATTTTTTATTAAAATCACAAAAAATAATTCCACCACAATTCCACAAACAAAATTAAAAAATATCACGAAATTAACAACTTACACGAAAGAAAATGACATTTGAACACCCAACAAATAATTAATTAAAAAAATAATAGAAGAAAGAGAAAATAAAAAAAATTATACCAGTGCTGATCTGATGGGCAGTTTCGGGAACAACAATAGTTTGTTGTTGTTGTTGTTGTTGTTGTTGTTGTTGTTGATGATTAGAATTATCGTTGTTGACGGCAACGGCGCCATTAGAAGCACCATTTTCTGGGTCATAAGACGACATTGAATTATAATTTAGAGAAGAGAAAGAAGAAGAAGAAGAAGAAGAAGAAGAGGGGTTTTGTATAATAAATTCGGTGTTAGTAACGTTGTTTGTGTTGTTGGTGTTGTTGGAAGTGTTGTTAATGTTGTTAGGAGTATGAATGTGTTGAGGTTGGTTGTGTGAAGGGTGTTGAGAAAACAAGAGAGCTGTTGTTTTTTCTGAGTCCGATTGTTTGGGGATGGCCTCCTTTATATACCCCATAATCCAATACTTGGGATCCTCCTTTTTCTCTTTTTATTTTCCGAAATTAAATTAAATTAATTTCGAAATATAATTTATTTCCTTAAAAAAGGTAATTTGTTCTCATATTTGGAGCTTAGAGAGAGGAAAAGGAGTTGGAAAAGGGGTAGGATTTATTTTAATTTCCTTTTAGCTCCCCGCTATAATAGATAGAAATTCAGATTTTGTTTTATTTTTTGTCACGGAATTATTTTGGGCTATCAGGGACTATTTCGCCTTTTTCAACTTCTTAATGGATGGTGGGGTTCACACACTCTTTAATTGCATTCACCTTTTTTTTTTAATAAAAATATCCAATTAATAATAACAATAATAATTAAATAAATAAATTAAAAATTCACTATTCGATTGTAATACTCCGTAACAACGATCTCTCAATTTGATGACTTGTTAGGCTCAGTGCATTTAAAATAAAATTGACTCAATTCAAACCAAAAAATAAAATAAAATAAAAATACTTTAAACCTAGTTCAAATATATATTTAAGAAAACGATATATTTCCTTGGTTTCATTACCTATAATTTATATTCCGCAATATAAAACTAATAAGATTTATATTTTTGGTAAAATTTTCTTGTACACACAAGTATATATAGGGCTTGTTCGAATATGCTAAAATGAGCTGAACTGAACTGATTGAAGCTGAACTGAATATTTTACGAGGAGCTAAACTAAATTGAATTGATTGGAGCTAAATTGAACTGAACTGAACTGAACTAATGAACTGAACTGAATTGAAGTTACGCTGAAATAAACAAGCACTTGGATTTACATATAATAAATTCTCTTAAGAAAAAAAATTAATGTGGGATACTCCTTCCACATTTTGTTTATGTTAGTTATGCTTAGAGCCTTAGATTAATCTAATTAGTTTTGGGTAAAATTAAGATTAAGATTCCAAATTATTTTTTTTCATTGACATATGATAATGTTATTTTATTTGACCCTAAGCTAATTAAGCTCAAGCATATTAAAAAATATCAAAATACGGAGTATAAATTTTTGCTATTATTCTTTTGATTCTTACACCTTAAAGCGATCAATATACGTAGTAATTATTTTTGTAGATTATTTTTTACACACACAGAAAAAATAAAATAAAATAAAATAAAATAAAAAAGCTTGTCAAATACGTACGGAGTATAACTTATCTATATCTACATCAATTATTTAAGAATGATCTTATTTAATGAAATTTGGGAATGATATCAACATTAAAGTATGTTGCCGGAAATACTTTCAATCAAATCGACGATGGGATCTTATTGAAAGAATATTCTTTGGCATTTAACATTAAATCTTATCTAACATGTTAGTCACTAATTGATTCACCTTTCCTAAGTTACACAATTATCTTTAGCTAAACATGTCTAATCCGATTCGCTTAACCTAATGAGACTCAAATTAGGATATGGGCTACAATTCAACCAATATCCACTCGATTCACTTAATCAAACTCAATTCAAAATATGGGCTACAATTTGGTCCGACTTGACTTATAACCATCTTTATCTTTTAATATGGTCTGATTCGATCCGATCTATAAACACCTTTTTAAGGTGGGCATATGATTGGAGAATGCAATATCTGGTTATCTGGGGAAGACTCCATCTATTATGTATTACAGTTGTCCGTTGAACTAGGATTAAACTTTGAAGGCTTGTCACGTGGGGGTCTGATCAAAGTGGTGATATTGATTTTGGTCCTCTAGTGACGTTGATTTCGTGATACTCGTATACGAGTATATCTTATAAACTATAAATTCACCTCCACCGTATGCCGTATGGTATCTGATGTTACCCCCTTTCTATTTTAGTTAAAATTATCTTTTTTTTATCAATGATTTCTGCTTCTATATTTTATTCTTGACTTTAACTGAAATAGCTTTATATTTATTAATTAATTTGTAAATAATAACTCCCCAGTCAAAGATAATTGAGTTAATTACGTTTCCTTTCGGCTGTGATTCAACAGTAACGTATAATTGCCTTAGCTTAGTAGGAGTAAATAAAGAAATAAATGTGAAAGGTTTAATTGCAAGAATATGTCGTTTTTCCATGAGACCGTGACATGCATAATTGTCGTTCGCCAAATAATACTCCGTTATTGGTTTATAGTTGAGTATCTCACAATTTGAGGTGGGATTTATGGGATTACGAATTTACGAGGTTGTGAAATCAATTACTCCCATTTTCTTATTGTCCTCGCAACTTTCAAGAAGTTTTGCCTACTAATCTAGATTGGGTTACCATTTAAGAGAAATCGGGTTGATAAGGCACATGCTATTTACTTGCAAAAAAGAAAAATGATCTTCAAGTTTCAACTCTTAAGGCATGTATTGATTTACTAAACTGAATTGAGCTAAACTGAATTATTTATGAGGGAAGGAAATTATGAACGGAATTAAACAAAGCTAAATTGAACCAAACTAAACTAAACTAATATAAGTTGAAAAGCACAGGCCCTTAGTCTAAGTTGAGAAAATATTTAATTTGAAACACTGCACCGAAAAGAATACAAACACTAAATGAGACGAAGGATGTAATACATATACTCCCTTCATTCTAATACATACTTCGTAATAAATGTTGGTTTGTTGAGCCCGTGCTCACACTCACATGTGAGTGAAAATGTTGTCCCATATTATAAAAGCATAAATGTGAAATGAATTATAAGGATGTGTATCCCACATTGAAGAAAAGATAAAATTGTGTTCACTTTATATGGCTAATAGATTACTCCCCTCATTAACATATTATTTTTAGGTAGAATCTCCTTAGATGTTAAAATAGACATTTTAGGCAGGTTTGACCTAGGCTTGTTTATCATAAAATTAATCAAATAAACTTTTAAAAACTTTTTTTTTTTTTTCCAAACACTACTCTCTTTATCCATTAATTAAGTTCTTAGTTAACTGTTGTCAAAAAAAAAAAAAAAAAGTTCTTAGTTACTATAGTATAGATTCATATACCAAGGAGATAATAAAGTACTTTGCAATGTGAGTTGATACATATGGCTATTTTTTTAAAAATAAATAAGGTAAGAAAAAGAGAGAACATTAGACAACCCTCCACACAGTGTGTATGGTTTTAATTGGCTACGAGCCTATGAGTACATTATAAGGAGAGATATAGAGTGCAATAATAATAGTTTCTTAAAGAAGTGAGTCAATTTGTGGTAAAATAAAGTATTTTGTTAACAAAAAAGGGAAAAACAAAGGAGTAAAAATGGATTTTTTAAAAAATTTAATGAAATGGCCTCAAACTAAAATAACCCCATATATATAAGAAGAAATTCATACAAAATATAGTGATTATAAAGTATAATGAGGTGGTTTTCACAAAAAAAAAAAAAAAAAAAAAAAAAAAAAAAAAAAAAAAAAAATACAATAAAGTACGAGTATAATGAGGTATTGGGTTAATAGTCAAAACTGATAGTCTAATTATGATAAGTCATAGATATAAATCCCTAATCCTCAATCATTAGTTTTAATACCCTTATGACGAGTTCACGATCACGACCCAAAAAAAAAAAATCCAAGTGTATGATAAAACGACATGCATAATATATGCACTAGAGATTACACAATGAACAAGCAAGGAACAAAGGACGTGCCAAAATTTGACAAAACAGGAATATATAGAATTATAAGATAGACAGACCATCATAGACTAGAGGAGATATTCATATGGATAGAAGTTTAGAATGTAGGTAGGAACAATAAAAGTAAGAGAATCATTTTAGAAAAGAAAAGCATTAATAAACTCTCTCTAAAAGTAATTTGTCCAAATTTTGTGTGAGATTCCAATTGAAGTTCATCTAGCTTACTACTACGTCTCTCTAAAATGAATTGGGAGAATTATTGTCCGTATATATGAAGTTTGAAGTAATTGATATTCAATTTGATTTGGCCAACCACTTTGGATATGTTTTCCCTATTATAGCTAGTGAATCTATATTTAATATTGGTATGCTTAATTTCAATTTTGTATTGATTACTGCAAATTATTGTAACCTACTCGTAATAAGTTAGGGCCTGTTCATATTTACTGAATTGAGCTGAACTGAACTGAACTGAACTGATTGGAGCTGAACTGAACTGATTGGAACTGAACTGAACTGAACTGAACTGAATTGAGCTGAAATGAATATTTTATGTGAGAGAGAAATTAAGAGCTGAACTGAACTGAACTGATTGGAACTGAACTGAACTGAACTGAACTGATTGGAGCTGAACTGAACTGAAATTAAATAAATGTGAACAGGCCCTTACTCAAGTTGCATTTTTTCAAACACGATAGGTATACACACGATACGGAATTAATGAAGCTCTATTATAAGAAACATGTTGCACTTCCTTTTATCAAGGATTAGGTGAACACATTAAGAATGGACTTTTTATGTTGAGGATGGGGTTCTAGGAAATCTTGGATCCATTCTTTATCTCACCCCTGCATTGTGGCTCTCTAAACACAAACCCACCCACACAACCCCCCCCCCCCCCACCCAAAAAAAAAAAAAAAAAAAAAAGGCACTTAATCATCCTAAATCCGCCTTATTCTTTACTCTATAATTTATTTTTACTCTATAGCTTTTAGTTTTTTTTTTTTGAAAACTACTCTATAGCTTTTAGTTAATTCTGCATAATTTTTCCATACATGTTTGTAGTAATTACTCTACCACATGCAATCTAGTATTAACAATTTATCTTATAAAAAATTATTTAAAAAAAAAAAAAAAAAAAAAACTAAAGACACACCAAAATTTGACACGTATCATTGCTGGTGTGTCTTTTAGTATATAGTTATTGATGATTGATTGATCGATGATTATTTGAAACAAGAATGTTGCAATCAACAAATCTATTTAAATCATTCCTCAATAGTAATATTATGGAGGAAGTATAATTACGAGTACATGGAAAGTTTTAATGATTCTCTGTTACAATAAATCAAATCAAGGCGTATTTAATCATCATAAGGTATATCAAGGGGCAAGAATTTCAATGAAAGATTACAATAACTCCTTAATTAGTGCAAGATAGCTTTGAATCTTTTGGTATTGAAAATCAATTCTCCAAAGAAAACTCCAAATCAAATGTGGCATAGGAACTAGGAAGTACGAAGTATTATTTAAGAAAGCAAGAAGCGGTCCAATATTGCCTTTTTAAAGCTTATAGCCTAATACTATGGACGGAGTATTAAAAATGTTAAAAGAAGTTAGTGTAAAACAGAATAGATTAGAATTAATGTTTTTTTTTGTTTTTTTTTTTTTTTTAAAAAAATTGTCACTTTAAAAATCAACCTAATTTTTTCAGTATCCTCGAATATCCAATATTAACCTCATATTTATTCAATACTCCTTTACATTAACGGTGTATTTAGTAGTAGCTAGTAGGTTATATTTTTTTTTTTTTTTTTTAATACTCCGTAGTAGTATAGTAGTACTAGTACATCAATTATTGTTAACTTTGATAAGGATAGCTTGGTTCACTTCTAATGCAAGATTCTTTCAAAATTAGTGACAAGCTTTATAAAAGTTAAGTCTAAAGATATGGAGTACTATTTATTTTATTTTTTTGGGATGTGTTCATGTGTATGTGAAAATCAGTAATTATTATCCTTTTGGGATGTGTATGGCAGTATGGGTAAATAAAAATGCTTAAGGTTATAATATTATTTTGAATAGTAAAATTAATTTACTAAAAAGTCAACTACATTTTCCTTCAACAAATACATAACATATTAAATCGAATAAATCTATCCTTAAAAACTTACAATCGTAGATTAGATCTTGCAATGGAGCATTTCTCGCTTATGTCATTGAAAAGTTCAAATTGGATAGACAATCTAATGATTTTTTGTTCTCATGAGGATGTTTGCATTCGAAAAATTGACAGGTTTTTGCAACCCCTTATAACTATTTACCAACTAACGAAGCATGCAATTTCGAAATAATCCATTACACCTACGGACTTCCAAAAATGAAAAGTCTCATTCAAAAAGAGGAGATCGAAAAAACCTTATACACCAAAAAAAAAAAAAAAAAAAGTTCAGTGAAATAGATGGAAGCTCTTCCCTCATTTATGAAGGCTAAGGTTTAAAAGAGAGAAAAGGGGTGGGGGTAGGGGGAGGCTATGGTTTTAAATAGTAAATGATGAAGGAACTTACTGAACCAACACCTTTTACAGATTACCCACCTCTGCAGGTCAACGACTGAAAGTAGAGAGAGGAAATTAGGGAATTCCCCTACTCCCAAGCAATTATAGTTGGTGGGGCTCGAACTTGTAACTTCATCACTTCAAATTCATAAGGTGAGTTCCCCACCAACTCCACCAAGCTTTGCTTGGTTCTAAAGGTCATTACATGAGACCAAAAAAAAAAAAAAAAAAAAGTTGACATAAATTTTGTGTGTCTAATGACGTGGGGATGACGACGTGCAAGTAATAAAATGAAATGAAAATTATTCATTAGAAAATAAGAGATTTTTAAAATCCGTTGCTACAAAACACTACAAAAAAGGCTATCTTTAATCAACTTCTTACAACATACCTAATAGTAAACACGAGTACTTGTTGTATATAATGAGGGAGGTAATTGATGAGTCTCAAATTTCAATTCCAAGTCTCTTAGAAGACAAAAGCTTGCGCCAATAACTCAAATTTAAAATATTAGAAAAACTGAACAACGACTAATATTTTTGACTATTAGAAAAACAAGAGAATTTATAATATGCAAATACATTAATTATTACATCTATGAGCTCATTATTTTTAATATTTGATACATTAAGCGAACTAATAATAAACAACATGTCTATTATACATTCTTTCAAAAAAAAAAAAAAATGTCTATTATACATCCGATAAACAATAACAGATCGATCTCAGTATCGCACACCTTGATAACAGAGTTGACACTAATTACAGATTGTATATGAGTCATCAACTCATTATACAACACACAATTGACTAGGATGAAATATTTTCCGTCTAGAGTGCTAATAGTATTAGTAAACAGTTGAAGGCTTGAAGCTGCATGCAACGGAATCACAAGATTTAGAAGCAGCGTTACATACGTGTGCATATCTCAATAAACAACTTGGACAAATAATGCAACCTCTTTTTTTTTTTTTTTTCCAAAAATTCATTTACTCATTGAAATTCGATCGAACCTTCTAATACACAAAAGCAAAATTTGCTCTTTTACTCCCTTTATATGATCTAATTTGGTGGGGAGGAAAGTGGGGATCTTACCAAATTTTGTTAGACTAGCCTCTAACAAGCATTTTAATGATTATAGTATTTAACTTTTTTTTGGCTGATTTAGACATGACATTAAAATTCTTTTCTTTTAAGTCGTTTGTTTATATAAATTATTATAATATCCATCTATCATGTTTGTATAAAATTGAAAATGTCAATATGAGGTGCAAAATTCTTATTCTTTTGCCCTTTTGACAATAGCCACATTATATAATACTATGATTTCTTCATTGGTTATGTATTTCAGTATACATAAAAGTTTCAAGAGGTTTTTTGGCATAGATTCACCTTATTTTTCTCAAGATTAGGGTTCCAAACTCAATAAGTATTCTCTCATGTTGACCACAAGTTGAGAAGTACGTGTACGTAGGAGTGACAACAAATTGAGCCTATGCATAGGTTGATTAATTCTTTCGACTTAAAATAAAGTTGATATTACGTCTCTTAAAACGAATTCATAAAAGTTTAGACAAGAGCATTAATCATGATCATGTTTAATTTTTAATTGAAAAGTAAGAGATTCTGATAATTAAGCTGGTTTCTTTCAATTCTACTTTAGAAAAACTTATATTTTGTTTTACAAAATGATTTTTTAAAGTTTATATAAGAGCAATTGAGTTCAATTTATAAATTTAAAGAGATTCGACAAATAAAACTAAGTGAAACTTTAACATACTTAGATAAGTTGGGATAAATACAACATGACGCTTTGTCAAAAATTCATACCTTAATTATATTTAAAGGACTATAAGGATAATCTTAACAAATTATGATATCTTAAACTTTGCACAGCATATAACTTTGCTTTTGACATGACAATGATCTTAAATTCTTTTCATTGTTTATCTCAAAAATGTGTACTCTCCAAAACTCAAGTGGTGAATCCTATCATAAAAGAAAACCCATCAAGTCATGAACATATGAAAATTGAATGCTCAAAAAACAAGCAACAAAGAAAAAGAAAAGAGTGAAGCTATCCCAAATATCGTGTAATGATAAACTCATCCGTGACATAACTATGTTGCCCCTTACTAAATTCTTAATAAATAGCCATATTTTTCTCTAAAGGAAATATATAAACAAATAAAGGATTTAATTATAAAAGATATAGGAATTGAAGTAAATACAATAATTAACATATAGAGGGTGTACAAATAAGAAATTTCGGATCAATATATCACACAGAATGGGATACACAGAATGTGCATGTAGCATACTAGCATGTATAGGAAATTTCATTTACTTGTATACATAACTAGGTTAAATCCCGTGCAATGCACGGTTGTTAAATATTTTTGACAATTTTATTATAAATTTTTTAATATAATGACTTGAGTATTAAAAAATATAGAGTATATTAAAAATAAAAGCATGCAAGAGAAAATATTTAAAAAACATGTAATAGTTATAAACTTATAATGGATAGTTTAATCTTTTAGGAAAAGATTTATATTTTATATAAAACAAATTATGTCATAATTTAGATATAATTTTTATTTTCCTTAAGTAACAATAATTTTTTTAGAAGGTACTTTTGGCGGAAAATTTTTTAATAATACATTGACAAGTGTGTCTTTACATTTGCTTTTAGTAGTATGTAATGATAAAAACATGTTGTCTGTATAAAACGAATAAAAATGGTGGATGTTCATAAGTAAATACGTAGTATATTGGATAAATTTTATGTGGTGGAATAAAATTTTATATGAGCATAAAATAAGTTGAAGTAAGTAAGATATTTTGGATGAATGCATTAGAAATTCATGAATGTATATTATCAATGTACATGAAGATTAAAAAGGGCAACTCGATAATTTCACATTTTCACAGAAGTGTGTTATTTCCTTCAACTCAAACTAGTTTTTTTTTTTTTTTTTTTTTTTTTTTTTTTTTTTTTTTTTGGTGTTTAGAGGGCTACAAGAGCGGGGGTGAGAATCGATCCCAAGATCTCTTGAAATCGGGAGGGAAGCTCTTACCACTTGAGCTATCCCTCACTCTCTCAACTCAAACTAGTTGAGTGTTTACTATTTAGCTTTATCTAAAAAAGGATGAAAGAATTGACGACAAGTATCAATGCTATAGTGGCCTCAACAACTTCAGGATGTACTTGCGAGGCTTGATTGTATCTTTAATTTTGGTTATTTTTCAAAGCATCTTCCTTTTTCTTTTCTTCTTTTTCATTTTAATTATTTATTTTTATCGTCTACTCTATTTTAAATTTGGTGCCACGAAATTCCTCTACTCATATCTATTTAACATGTAGAAAACTTTGATTGATTGATGTAAAGATGCATCATGTGTCCTCCCATACGGCCATATGATCGAGTATATAGCCAATATTTTTTTCGTAAATAAAAGTATCTTAAAGAAACATTGTACTCCGGTATTTTCTTATATAAAGGAATCCAAACATTATTGCATTGAAGATTTTACAATTACAATGTCAATAAATATATACAATGAAATGGCTTAAATTAATAAAATGGAAGTCATATCATTAACAAAATGGAAGTCATATCATTAAAGATTGAAAGGGATACTTGTTTTAATTTGTGGATAGTTAAGGTTGTAGGTAAAAACAATGAATCTTTGTTTAGCTCTTAGAGAAGCCCTTACGCAATAAGATTTCTTATTAGTCTTCAAAGTTTTAATCATAGAGGTGACAGCACAGGGTGATCATGCTTATTAAAGATAATAAAGACTTATTCATCGTCGTATTCATTATAGATGAGTGTGTGCAATGGTTGAAATTTTGTTTTATCTAGCTGTATCGATCTCTACTTGTCATTGCTTTAGACAAGCTAATATGACTACATACTAAGGGCCTGTTCATATTTACTGAACTAAGCTGAATTGAACTGAACTGATTGGAGCTGAACTGAACTGAATTGAACTGATTGGAGCTGAACTGAACTGAATTGAGCTGAAATGAATATTTTATGAGAGAGAGGAAATTAAGAGCTGAACTGAAGTGATTGGAGCTGAACTGAACTGAAATTAAGTAAATATGAACAGGCCCTAAGTTTTGGACAATTACGGGCACAAACGTCACACCTTCCTTTATGCATTTCTCTACCAACGTCCACAAGATCAAGACCTATAATAACTCGAGTTTATTCAACATAACCAATTGGAAACAAAGAATCATTACTTAGTTGAATCAAGTGTATCATATGCATCATGCAAGCACATGCGGTTTGTGAGTTCATCACCATGTTTTCCTTAAGTTTATCCCTCAAAAAGAAAGAGATATTTAACCTTTCACATCATGGTCTATAAGATAACAGTTTAGTGGAGATCTAAGATGGTCCATAAGAGATGTTAGAAGATATAGATGGCAACAATGTAATCCGGGAGAAATGAAGTGGAAACAAAGGATGTTGCTCAAATGCCAATCCCTCAGTAAGTAAGAATAATTTTATTACTTACTACTCCATGTTATAATGCTAGCCAATAAACCAACAAGTGATGATGAAGTGATAATAATATTTTCAAACATTTTATGAATTTATGGATTTTGTCAGCATGTTATTTTTATTTTTATTATTCTTTTCGTTTTTATAAATATGAACATGAAAATTAATTAAAAAAAATACATTAATTTAGCTAGGAGATGAGAACTGGTCTTTTTTTTACGAGGAGTACACACGTTATATAATCCGTACGTACCTTTAATAAGGTCATAATACTTAGAGTTTCGTTCATGGGAGCATATACATGCATGCGTGTTGCATGGAGTAGTATGCATGCTTGGATATAGAGTCTAAAATAAGAATAATAATGGGCTAAATCTTCACTACTTTACACCATAGCTTCGGAATACGTCCTTTCACCTTTGGAAATGCTATACTCCTATAGTCCTATCTTTAAATTGGCGCTATCATAAAAAGAGTCCACTTTGGTAGCATCTTACATTTTTACAAATAAAGTTAATTGACTAGATTGAGCATTATTGAGTGTTCATCTTTATGCTGCCATACTTTCTTTGTGGCTATAGATTTAGCTACCATCGATATGTACGAATTCGTATCTTAATTAGGTGCTCTAGATTAAAGATGCAAATTTCAACCATGCATTACCTTAAATTGCAGGGACATTTTACCCGATATACTTGGATTTTGATTTAAATAATGTATTCATAAATTATGTTGAAGCTAATACAAGTGTACAAAATCACAGCATAGAAGACTAGGGATTGAAATCTTTGTAGGGTTATCCTTGTCAACTATAATTACTTTGTAAAACCTTCCCATATCCAAAACATTAAATCTTTATAGGGTTATCCTTGGCAACTTTAGTAAGATTCTACAACATCCAAAACACTGATAGGATGGCTTAAAAAAAAAGATATATGTTATTGGTTATTAATCTTAAGTTCAACTTTGTATTGTTTGCGGCATGTCCATGTGAAGTCTAAACTCTCCACTTATCCTAGATTAATTTAAAACATGTGAAGTCTAAGCTCTCAACTTTGTCTAGTTTGTAACATGTGAAGTCATGAAAAGTGAAAATACCCAATATCGTTGTCAACTCCTTTTGCATGCCCCCGGTTTACAATAATTTTATTGTATATCGAACATTTTTGCGAAAAGTGACCTTTTTTCTTTATAAAAGTGACTTTTTTTCTTTACAAAAGTGACCCTTTTTATTATAAAAGTGATCTATATTTTCACAAAAGTTACCCCTTTTTTTTACAAAAGTGACACTTTTTTTTCACAAAAGTGACCCATTTTTTTCACAAAAACAGAGTATCAAAATAAAAAAAATAAACACAAAATGCAAAAGTTAACCCAATGGCTCTACTTTCATCCCGTATCTTTATCTCTCCTCAAAACTAAACATTTCCACCATTAACAAACCTTCAAATTCTCTCTCCTCCATCAAAACCTCAACCCCCTTCTCCCTCTCAGTTACCAACTGCAAGTCCTCATATTTTTCCCTTCATAGTTGTCGTCATCGTCACCTCTGCCGCCATAGTCATCACCACCTCCGCCGCTGCCATGTTTGCCACCATCAAAGTAGATGAGGTGAAATGATAGATACCCACAATAAGGTATATATGCAATTGGGGTCGAGGTATTTGGAGTTGTTGTAATCCCGGACTTCAAACTCGACAAATCTAGGGATGGGGGGAGGTCAGAAGCGCTGGAATCGGGGGATTGGGGTGGTTAGCAAGGTCGAAATCGGAGGGGGACGCCGGATTCTTGGGAGAAGCTAAGGGAGTGGTGGTTTGGTGGTGAGTGTTTCAGCCGGATTTACACTAATTAGTGTAAACCGGATGTTATTAAATATTTGTGTATCGTTGTATACGAGGCATTATAGTACATGAAATCTAAACAAAAAAAATTTCTACTCTGTATTATACTTCCTCCGTTTTATTAATATTGCAACAATGGACTTTTTGCACTATTCATCACTCTTGTTTGACCATATAATATGATTTATACGTTAAGCAAAATATAGTCATGTGAGATCTTGTTGGATTTGTCTCATAAAATACTTTCACAATATCAACTTTTTATAAGTTTTACTCTTACACAATTATAAATATTTAGCATATACAATGTGTTTTGAGATGCGTAATTTCCTTCTTGTTGCAATATTAATAGAATGGAGGAAGTATATATATATATATATATCCTTTTTTAAATTAGACCATTTTTTATATAACCTTTAACGCCAGGATTTACTAATGTCCATATTATTTTCATTACAATAATTTTACTACCTTTACACTTGTCGATACAATGACAATTGAAAGCACTCATTATTAAAAGTATTGTTTATAAAATTTCAAAAAGTCAATATAATAAAAGCATAAATTAAAAGTACTCAACAACGTATTACCATAATATGAGTCAAAATTAGTGTATAAAAATTGGCAAGTTTAAATCAAACACGAGGTAAATCGGTTTGACCTCTGTCCTTATCGACTATCTTGCTTGGACAAATTTTTAAGTTTTAACTAACCGCGCCAACTACTTCAATAATCTATTTGCCAATAATCAAACATAAAATGTTTGGTGTTGTGTTTGACTTTTCCAAGGGGAAAAAAAAAAAAAAATTATTACACTAGCTAACCTCTAATTGTAGAAACAATGGCAAAATCCTTTTTGACCGGTGAAAATAATAGGGATTGCAACATTAAGACAAAGACACGAACATACAAGTCAAGATAATTCTTGCATGACCACTTAAAAATTAAAGATATACCCACTAATCATCATTTTTAAAAGGCAAAGCAAAGGAAGATGACTTCTTTTTCTTATGTCATTCTCAACCCTAAAGTGTGTTTTAAGATGAATGATTAATTTTGCACATGCTTATCTACCTTTAGTTACCTTAGCTTATCACCTAATTACGAATTACAAATTAAAGAATAATAATAATAATCATTGTAAGACATAATTAAAATGTCTAATTATACTCCTAACAACTACAAAGTGGAGGTGTATTATACAATTGTTAGTCCAACCAAGTAGGCAAGGTTGAAAAAGTACTTGCCAAACTTAGCGACTTGATCAAGTTTAAAGAAACGATGATGAACCAGGATACAAATTAAAATCGAGGAATATAATTTTAAATTTCAGTTGAGTGTTATTATAAGATGACGTACAGAATGTTAAATCATTTAGTATGATTTAAATAACAACATGCCAAACTTACTTTAAACAAAATTTTCTTAGTTGTACTTATTATTTTTCATTAGAATACCTTTTTAGATGGTAGTACTTGAGTCATGGACAATAGTTGAGTGAGTGCCTCTTGGAGGGATAGCTTAGCAGGGTTTTAAGCCAAAAAATGGCCCCAAACTACCCTTTCGATCGAGCACACACTTGAACTCCACTACTCTAGACGAACTTTAGGTTGATCATGTCTTTGTAGCTAGTTTGATTCAGTACTCTATAGCTAATTTCCTTAATATACAACTAGTTTATTGTATGATTAGCTTCAGTTATCGCGACACCCCCATAGACAATTCAGAAAAGGGAACATGCCGTGTGATGCACCTCTATTAGAAGAGTTTTACAATTTTACAAGTTCATAACCACATAATAAGAAAATAAGAAGAATAAGTAAAAAGGAGTTTTCAATACTATATAGTTCTACACGTAATCTTAAAATCAAGATATATTCTGATTCCTAATTAAAATGTGTACTGAATTTACAAGTGTTACGCTAACCATATAGTGAACAGAAGTAAGTGTAAAATCTAAAATTCAACGTTTAGAGATTTTGCATCACTAGCCTATTGCATGAGGTGATTATATTGCGCTCCATTGAACGAACTTGTTTATTCATCTCCTCGAAATATATTAATGTGCCTAAATATATTACTTTTGCATAAAATGATGGAAACCACTACAATTAGTCTAATTTTTTTGCTTAATGGAAAAAAGTGCGGCTTTACTATGTTTGGGGTAATGGGATGTGACGGTTGCAATTTTCTTTTTGATGTTCATAAATTTGATATGAATTTAACAATAGGTTTTGTCTAAAACAAGTGTATGGTAAGATTAAATTAACTGTTTTATGGAATGTAATCATGAATGATTTTGATTTTTAATGATGAGTTGCAACTTCTAGGAAATCTAGAGAGACTTTCTTTAGATTTTAGTTAACTTTATTGTCTTATACTTCTATAATGTACCGTTGTAATCCCTCCGTTCTTTTTTAAGTTTTCGTTTAGGGTGTTTTTTTTTTATTTTTTCTAGGAGACTGTGTAACGTAATACGAGCGTGTTCGATAAAATAAAACTGTGAAGGTAGCTGCTAGTTGTGTAGGTAGCTTTTAGCTGTGAACAAGCTGTTAGTTGAAGATAAATAATTTAGCTATGAATGTTCGGTAAGTAACGGTTGACTAGCTGGTACATATAAATATCAATATCTTATTTTTAAAACTATATAGATTAAATTTTCAACATCTATCTCAAAAGCTACCTCTAACTTCAAAAGTTAATATTTGTAACTTTTCATAAAAATTACCTCCACCACTAAAAGCTACCCTAACCACTTGCTACTCACATTTTGTTAAGTAGTAGTTTGACCAAGTCAAACCACTAAAAGCTACTCAAACGCTAGCACCGAACACGCCCTACATGTGTATGTTTAAGGGTACTCAGAAATACAAAATAATTCATAAAAGAATGAGACAAATTTAACAAAACCTTGCTCATTTTAGTTTTTTCTTGAGTAATTCACAAACATTGAATAAAGTCAAAGTTTGCTATGTGAATAGTGGTGAAATTCAAAATATATGTCAACTAAAATGAAATGGGTAATTTAACTAGTGTTTATTATTTTAATTATATCTTCTTATTATCTCATAATTTATACACTATTTTTTTACACGCCATTTATAATGTACTCCATACAAAGTCGTAGCTGTATATTGTATGTATATCCCTTTTTTTCAGTTTTTTTTTCATTCATTCACTCACATTTCTTTACACAAGAAAACTACTTTTCTTTGAATTTGTTTGCAACTTTACAGATTGTGAGTGGGACAAAATACGTACTCGTAGTAGAATTTTGAGAGTATATATAAATTTGGTATTATACTTCCTTCATCTCCAATTCCAAATAATTATTTTGAAAAAAAAAAAAATATTTATAGAACATATTTATTGAAAACTAAAATATAAAGCCTCACATCTAGCAAAAAAAATCTTTTGAGTTGTCTCACGTATATTGTTTTAGTAGTCCTAATCTTTACAACTTTATTCAACTTATTTAAGTTTTTTTTTTTTTTTTTTTTTTTTTTTTTTTTTTTTTTTTGTACACAAGCCCATATCTATTTTTATCGACTCGCATTTAATTACTTTTTATCATTATATGAAAAACCCTCTCTTTAACAAAAATATAGGCTAGAGAAAAAGTAGTTAACAGAAACGGATACGCTATTTAGAGAAGGATGATATACACGAAATTGCGTAAAATTAAGTTGGTACAAATCATCATTGCATATAACTACCAAAACAAGGCTTTCGTGACAAAGACAAAGCATAGCAAAGCATTTAACAGCGCACTATAGCTACTGCAATCGCAATGCAAAGGGCAAAGAGAAGAAGTATAATGTGTGGTACCAATAAACGATTTCATTCATGCATTTGATGTGATAACACTTAGCTTCCCTAATATTTGTTGGGCATAAATTTACACCATCAAATACTCCATATAACTAGCATATATAGTACATTATATATAATAACAATGAATTTGGCTGTTTGTTGTCTGTCTTGTTTGCATTATAAAAGTACATCGTGACATTATTTACCAGTTTCCTAGGACAACTTTTGCCCTACTATATTTTGTGCATAAGGTTAAAGTTAAAGCAAGCTCAATATAATCAAGTGTTAGTTTAAATACGTGTTTATCAAGTTAACCGTTAACGCCCGTTTTTTCCGCCCCAAAACATCTGGAATTTGTATTCTCCTACTTGAAAATTATGTTCTTCTTGGACCAGCTTCGACTTCAGTTTTTATTTGTTGTTACCTCATTTTTTATTCCAAATTTCTTGTGGAGGTTTCCTTTTATAGTAAATTTAGTGTTTGTATAACAATAATATAGAGTGTAACCACCTCTAATTAGAAATCGTCAACTTGTATGTAAGTTATGGTCATAGTCATATCATGTGGTATTTTATAAGATTTATCTCAATTTATATATTTTCATAATGTCAATATTTTATATTGATGAGGGATATTAGCTGTTAAACTTGTACCTTATATATTGGTAAACGATATAAAAAATTGTGTTAACGGGTAAAAAAAGACATGCTTTTATAAAATGAAAATTCTATAGTAGTCATTTGAAATATGAGTACCATAACATTTTCATGATTATACGGTTTATAATTGACATATTTTTCTCCAAAAAATATATTATATTATATCATTTTTAGTATAAAATAGTTGTATTAACGTTTTGTTTATTTATTAAATTTTTAGTTTTATTATTTTATATTTATTATTATTTATAGTTTCTCGAAAAGTGATTTTTTTTGTGGGGATTAAACTTTTCAGAAATTATTTTTGCATTGTACATATTAGATTATTAGGAGACTAATTATGCCCATCTTACAATTTGAAAAAAATGAACTGATCATATTGTTTATCATTAAAATAATATGGTAGTCATATTTCAAACGACATACAGTCATGCAATATTTCTTTACTCCCTCCGTCCCTAAATTACATTCCTATTTCTAGCATTTATTCTTCACATAATATAGAGAAGTAAGAATATAATTTAGGGATGGAGGGAGTACCTTTTTGTTAATTAATAATTTCAAAATATTCAATGTATAATTTTTTTTTTCTATGTATTAATAATTATAGTATTAATGGTTAAAATTATACAGCGTTAACACATGTAAGAAATAAAGTTCATACGGAGTAGTAAAAAAAACAATAAAAAAGTTTTACTCCTTTCATGTGAAATTAATTCTTAACTTTATACTTCTTGTTGCAAAGATTTGTCGTTTTCCTTTTTGCTTTCTCCATGGCCCATGGGTCGGTTATTATGTGGAAGTTGCAAGTAAAATTGGTTATGGAGTTATGGATTGAAAATTCAAAATAATGAAGACAACCATTTACAAATAAATTATGATAAGTCAAAGTATTGATCAACACACATGTGCTCCTTTTGCTTTTGTGTTCCTTTTTTTATTTACTCTCCCAAATGAGCTTCTCACCATAAGATAGTATATCGTAGGGCCAAAATTTTCTGATGTTAGCTTGATGTTCACACTAATACCGACATCATCATTATATACTAATTAACTAATTACATTAGAATGAAGAATAGCTTAAGTGGTTAGAGCTTCGTTTCCAATTTTAAAAGATCTTGGGATTGATTCTCATCAGTCATAACATGCCCTTATGGCCCTCTAACACACACACACACAAAATGCATTTTACGCAAAAAAAAAAAAAAAAAAAATGTTTTTCTTAGCTAAGAAAAAAGCGCTACTTTCAAATAAAAAAAAAAAA
Source organism: Chenopodium formosanum (assembly GCA_024500155.1). Classification (NCBI taxonomy): domain Eukaryota; kingdom Viridiplantae; phylum Streptophyta; class Magnoliopsida; order Caryophyllales; family Amaranthaceae; genus Chenopodium; species Chenopodium formosanum. The sequence continues at coordinate 3,593,249 of CM044861.1, read as the reverse complement.
ACAATAAAAAAAACTTTAGAAGGGGAGGGCAAAAATTGAAGGGTGAGTGAAAAAAATAAAAAATAAAAAAAGGCTAATATAGTCTTTCATTGTTTATATGAAATGCGTACTGAATTTAATCTTTTATTATAAACATTCTTTCCTAATAAAGTCATCCCTATTTAGTTAAGATACTTTTAGGATCTGTTTTCTTCACCTTATTTTCAATTCAGCTCCAATCAGTTAGTTCAGTTCAGCTCCAATAAGTTTAGTTCAGTTCTTATCTTAATTTTCTTCTCTCATAAAATATTTAGTCCAATTCAATTCAGCTCCAATAAGTTCAGCTCTATTCAGTCAATCAGAACATGCTCTAATCTTTTACTTAAAAGGAATAGTCACACCAATTTAACCTCTATGAAAATAGTTATAAATTTAACAAAATTTTACGGCACATAAATTTACATCAATAGAAATGCCTATAGCTTAGTGCCAGTCAAACCATCTCAACTAGATAGGAAAGGATAAAGTAGTTAAATACGGAGTACTAAATATTAGCATGCACTCATTTTTATCTCGTTTACTTCATTTCGTCTTATTACTTGCTCACTTATTGATTCGTGCATTATTAACCCGCTATTATTCGACTTGTATTGAACTCTTTACAAGGTGACCTAACCGATGTGTTAGATTAAAATGTTTACAATCAACTAGTATATAGAAAATAAAAGAGACACTTGTAATGTCATAATTTTACGAGATGTACTTTTTCTTATTATAATCCAAAAAACATATGCACTTTTTAAAAAAAAAATTATAATTACAAAAGTAAATGAGTAATTTTTATATTTCATTAGTTTATTACTTTTTTGAAAAGAGTGGGAAGGGAGAAACTTCAACCAAGAAGGGTGTGAGTGAGTCAATGGGCCGACCCACCCGCACCAGCGCAAAGTGGAAGAACGGAAGGTTGATGGAAGGGTGCTTTGATAGTAAACCTCCAAATATTTTGACACGCATTTTACTGATCTCAAATTTACCATTGCACTAAATTTTTTGCTAGGGTAAATTAGGCTACCAATAACTTTGGCTACAATTTTCCACACTTGTGAATTTGTGATGTGGGGGCCTAGGGCAGTTGATAGGTGGTTTGAATAACTATGATTCTTGATAATTCATTTCATTTATTAAAATATTGTTACTATGCATGTAATCACAAATTTTTCGGAGTGGACCGACTATTTCTCCAATTTGCGTGACTTTGATGGATGATGGCAAAGTTGCAATAATTCAGCTAAGGAAAAATCACAAATGTGATACATGTGATGATGTAAGAAAAACATGTAGAAAGGTTACACCAATTAAACCCAAATCCTAACCGATATTATATACTTTAAGTTTTGGCATGAATTATTTAACTTAAAAATTATTACGACTAATACTGATAATATTTTGTAATTTCAGTTGAACAAAAAATCGAAAGAAATATTTTATTCAAATAAAAATATGTAGTTTGTTTCTCACGTCAGACCTAATCCAAACGACCTGTTTGCCACCTCTATGATGTAAATATGCACAATTTACTTTTTCAACCAAAATCTTTTATAATATACTATGACGTGAGAAACAAAAGTAAGCACCTCCGCCAAAGTTGTTAGAGACTAGTGACTAGACGGAAAATTAGCACATACAATACTCAAAACACAGTGAATTATGGTTGTTTATTGTTCATGTATCATCTTTATTTAGGTCTTGGTGGTGGGGAAGGCCTGCCGGAAAGCTGGTATAGTATAAGAAGTTATAAGAACACCTCAAAAATTGTCTTTTAGCAACGCCCACTACGAAGAACATGGGTTGAAACTGTTGCATTCACATGCTTAAATAATGATGAAATGATAGAAAACAATTATACAAGTGCTAACTGCTAATCACACATTCTAAAAAGGAAACGGCGTTTATGCAATTATGTTCCCTTCTTCCTACATGCTACATACATGTAGGACTCACACTATAGAGTATAGACTATACTATAGTTAGTTGTAACATTTTGCACATATGGTAAGTGTGCAGGTTCATAATATTGGCTATTTTGGAGTGTTACAGCTTGAAAAGAAGTTGATAATTCTGGAAATGTAGATTAAATGCTAGGCAATGGTTTCCGACTCAGCGATTTGAAGGTGTACTTGCATATATAGATTCCTCATCTTAGCGCGATATGATGATTACAAACCTTATCTAGTATCATTAATTAGCTGGGGATGATTCTAGACCTCCAACACCGTACATATTTGATTTTGACAACAATGAGTTGTTCATTTGCTAATAACATCCTGTCACGGAGTGATACTTGCATCTCTAAAAGTCGACTGTGAGTCTAATCTTTAGGGATTTTTCAAACACTGACGCATATAAAAGTAGTCTGAAAATTATTCAAGAGATTAATTGAACATTATAAGTAACTGCATAACATGTCCCTAGGGGGATTCTTAGTTTAATCTTAAGGGACTTTTAAAGTATGAAAAGGCGACATATATTTTTTGTAATAAAATTTTTCGAATAGACTCAAGAATCCACTGTTAGAGATAGATCCATCTTATTTCTCCTTACTCTCGAATAAGTATACACCATCTCAAAGAGTGGACTTATTATTATTCTCATCCGCGTTTCTTATAAAACCCCTTATTTTTTTGTGTGGTGTATTAAGAATGCTCTCTCATAAAATCCTCTCAATACCTAAAAAAACCATAAAAATCCACTTTGAGTGATGTGTATTATTCCTCCTTACCCTCCTACTCCTTCAATTCCCTCAAGAAAAAGAAGATGGGCCACAGGGTCAACAAGTTGTAGGCAAGTCGGCCATACTGCAAAGGATATTTTGCCTCCACTACCCAACATAATAGCGTAGTGGGCTTCTATTGATTGATTATAACATTAATAATCCAATTCTTAACCTCATATTTCAAGGCCAGCTTAATCCAGTACAGTACTAAGGAATTGCAAAATTTGGCCTAACTCCCTTTTTTTTTTTTTGTGAGTAAAACCAGTTTTAGTTCTATTCTTAACTTGAGTTTATCCAATTTTGGTTGAAACATATGAGTTGAATATGATGAAATTGGTGCTGAGCTAAGTGACATAAGCTTGTAACTCTAGTGAGAGCATTAAATTGATGGCAACTATTGAGAAAGAGGTATAAAGCTCAAGTGGTGAGAGCTTTTCTCCCGATTCCTGAAATTCTTGCAATTGATTCTCATCATTTGTCCTTATGGCTCCCTAAAAAATTGATTTTTTTTTTCACTTTATACTAATTGACTTAGAATCTACTATGACCTAAATTGAAATCATTCAATCATCAAGAATATAAGGTTGGAATATGTCTACTTAATACATTTGCTTGGTGGTTTTCAAAATAAAAAAAGGTGGAATATGTCTTAATTAGAATTTGACCTAAAACCTAACTGACCCAATTAAAACCAAACCTATTTAGTACGGTTAGTGAGCAACATACACAAACCATCTAATAAAATGTTTGGTCATGTAGTAATTTTTAAGTCAAAATTCATTGGCTTTGATTATATATTCTGAACTAACATATAAACAAATATCTTTATGATCCATGTAGTTTTAAGGGTGGGATATAAGCATCAAATTACTTTTAGGAGTTATTGAAAAGTTCACCTTTGTGCTATTAAATAATACTCCCTTCGTCCCTTAATACAATGCCTCTTTATCTTTATTATGTGATGAATAAATGCTCAAAAGAGACATTGTATTAAGGGACGGAGGAAGTATTAGACTAATGCTTAATATTTTCACTTTTATTTATTTATTTTTTAAATAAAAGCTATACATACATTATCTCAATGCGTACAATTATTATATTCATGACCAATAATTAACAAGTCATGTGTACGGCGAATTATTCCATCAATCTTTTTTTGACAATAGAGTGAAGAAGTAATTTTAGTAGTTTGGTTGAAAACATTGCATGGAAAATACAACATCATAAAATATGAAAACTTAAAAGTTGTTTTATTGACATAAACAAATAAACTTAAGTACAACTTAAACCGAAGATCAACTACCTATAATATCTTAGTTTCTTAGAGCTTATTATAGTTTCTTAGAGCTTATTATGATAATTTGATATAAACATATAATATACCGACACGATTTTACTATACGTGTAAAAATAATAGTAAGTTGGATCATTCTTACACTCTTAATCTCTTCGTTAACATAAAATAATTGGATGATTAATGCAAAAACGATTTTGCCCTTAATCACGAAAGGGGAATAATGAATAAAGTGATAAAGCTAAGAGCAAGTGGACAAGTGGATTAATTATTCGAAACCCTTGTTTGTTAGATATTCTAAAAGGTGGTGTGTTTTCTTTCCACAATTACTTATGATGTCCCTTACCAATTCACCATCACTTGTTGACTTGTTGGTGTGACAAGTTTAAATAGGGTTATAAATTATGCAAATGTGGAGATATAATCAAACGTACATGATTGAGAAATTTTAATCCATTGAGATTTTTGATTCAAATGAGGTTATTAACAATGCATATATTGAGTTACAAATATGGGATACAGACCAATCATAAAGAAGATTTATATGTAATAAAAAGGTTTGATGAAAGATAAAGTGAAATGATCCTGCTAGCCTGCTAGGTTACTAATTGGTTTTTGAGTAAAATTGTGTGTATAATATACATGACTACTAAGAATTCTCATACGAAAGACTACAAGGGAAGTATTTGTTACTCAATGGCGTTATGGCACGACTGACAGGGACGTAATGTATGTGTGTGTGTGTGTGGGGGGGGAGGGGGGGGGGGTGTGTGACTCGGTACAATGGTATACACCCAGCACTAGGAGACTAGGACTGCCACCAGATAATGTTGTGTGCTTATTCAGAGGAGTGATGTCCCTCAACGATATCATCGTGTTTTCAGGGGTTAATATATTGGTCTAGATCACTCGACTCGAGTCACACTGAGTCAATATATCACTAACTTCCAGGGGTATAGCTTATACATGGACTCTTGAGTATACATCTTATACAGTCTCACTGAGGACTGAGCCATCTAAATTTAATACAATACAATGTAGAATTGTCATTTTTTGGTTAGGCATGTTGTGAGCACCAAGGCCCTTAGGCGTTAGCCCAAGAGAGAAGTCAGGCACTACAAGGGAAAAGTCCTCCTCACCAGCCCACATTGATGAGGTTTAAAAAGTTCATGAGAAATCAATTCCATCTCATGAGGAAGTGTAGCCCAACAGCACATGACACGATCACTTTAACAAAGGTCCTTCGCTGATAGAAGTAGTAAATAGTGATCAATTAAGCTCAAGGTCCCCTCGCAAGTCCAGAGTCCAATCAGTGGGTCTATGAAGGTTTCACACACAACATTATCTCATGACACACCGTCCCCTCCCACACAAAGGAAGAAATGGAAAGCTCAAAGTTATGCTCTTCTAACCTTACATTATCATCTTCAATTTTGTAAAAAGAGAGACACCACCATGTTCTCAAACAAATACTTGTATAGGTTGCTATTTACACATCTCAAATTAGTCTTCTTGCACTCAAGTCACCATGAGCTAACAAAGTCAGCATTCTTCTCAAGTACAAACACTCCTACCATGTCGAATTTCTCATTAAGTACCAGTTCTAACCACTCTTCATAGGACAAATGTCAAACTACTAAGACACAACACACGAGATAAGAAGAGATATAATCATTATCAGCAAATCACAATCTGTAGTTATCTGATCCCATCTATAACAGGACAATTACTAAGGGAATCGAGACAAGAAGTGTGCTAAAATTCATTGTAGGGTAATGAGCATAATACGAAGCTATCACGATCATAACAATGTGATGTGCTTCCTCATAAGTCATAACATAAGGTGCAAAATTCAGATTCCAGCCAATTTCTAGACACCACTGAGTTGATAACAATATCCAACAACCTAAACTTATCTGCATAAGGCTGAGAATGTCCCTTCTTGGTAATCAAAACTCCAATTCAAGAACCGCAATCAACCACTCATACAACAAAATAATGTAGCCATAACAATTAATGTACAGAAAATGTAAATGCCAGTATAAAAATCAAGATTTTATATGAAAAAATGGATTTCATTTACTACAACATTCTAACTACATCATGAGTGTTCTTCACCATACTAGCTATTACAAATAAACCTACAATGGCGGAAAATTTTACAAGGTGGATAAGGATCATACCCAAATCACACAGCAAAGATACAACGAACAAACATACAAGGCATGACAAGGGGAAAGAATACTTGTCACGAAAAAAATGAATCAACTCGTGGTATCATGAGAATCATTATTGACGGTCACATTTACCTTTTCATATTTGAAATCCACAGAATTCATAGGCATTTCAGGGACTACATTCGAGTGCCTACCAAATAACACCACCCAGAAAAACAATGCGACGAATGCCACCAATGTACCACATCCTGTGGCAAATATCAACGCACCAAGAACAGTCAAAAACCTACTCTTATTCCTTCGAATTGGCTGTTCCTCATCACTATGACCCTGGGGATCCAATGGTTGCGAATGCAACGAGCTAGGAACAATCCTGACCTTAAAACTCCATGAAGATAAACTACTCATTTGTGTAGAATTTCCACTAGATGAGCTAATACCTACCAAAATCTCCTTATCTCCCCACATTTTCGACAAATCAATCGAAAACGACATCAAAGGCTGAACCGGCCTTTCACTACCAGATTCAGCCAATCTAATCTCCAATCTCTTAGAACTAGCTTCATAATCAATCCAAGATTTCAAAGGTATCCCACCATTCAAAAGCAAACCAATTGAAGAAACATCACTAATATCTTTAGATACAAAACTACTACCCACATCTACACCAACATGATTACCATTCAAATCACCTACATCATCATCTTTACGAGTATCATACTCAACAGCAACAAATTTACGGTCAATTTTATCAGAAACCCCAAAATACCCTTGATCGAAAACCTGTGAAAGTTCCCCATCACTAGGGAAAATCACGAATGCTAATCCATCTCCATTACCAGGGGTAATTGTAAAGGTAAATTCAGTAGAAAATGAAATTATTGGTTTCGAAGATTTCGAATCAACAAGTTTAAAGGGTTTCTTGTAAACGATTTGCCCAGAACTAGTAAACCCAGATGAAGGGGAAGTAAGATTGACGAAATTACCCTCATTGGCGATCTGGGCATCACCCAAAAGGGTGAAATCGGCATCAAAGTTGGGATTTTGATCGCCATTAAAGCCTTGGAGTGAAAATGACGAAATGGGTTTTGTAATTAGGGTTAAGAAATAGAAGATTAACAGAGAAAATGAGAAATAATACCTTTGATTTTGATTCAAGGTTGCCATTGATTTCTTCTTCTTCTTCCCAAATGAATCGATTTGCAGGTTGAAATATCTTCGAAACAAAGGAAAAAGGAAGAAAAGAAATCTGAAATATTTTTGGGGGATTTTTAATTTTATTTTTAGGGAAATATTTTTGCCTACATTCTTGAGGGCAGGGATTCACAGAATATAGGTGAGGTAGCCGACGATTGTATGAGAGAGAAAGAGAGAGAAGGAAATAGAGAGGAGTGGTGGTTGTTTAATGTTTATGCTATATTCTTATGCGGTGGTTACTGGCCAGTAGGACGGTGGCACGTCTTAGCAAGTGGATTTTATCATTTTTTTTATCTTTATTTTCTATTTCATGTTAGGGATTATATCATAATAAACCATTAATAATTACGGAGTAATAATACTTATAAGGTCATAATGTAAGGTAGATATCTCCGTTTTAAAATAATAGTTACACTTATTTTGTTTGTCGATAATTGGACCATGAACCCTCAACCTTCTATAAAGTTATAAGAGATATAACTCATATAACAACTATTTAACTATCTAAGCTAATATCAACTCAATCAATCAATCAATCAATCAAAGCCTTAATCCCAAAAGTGGGGTCGGCTAACATGAACCAAATTTGATTATTCCGTGTAGTCATCAACATAAATCTTTCTCCTCCATCCCTTACGATCCAAAACTTCATCCTCACGTAAATCCATGCACTTCATATCCTTCCTCACTCCTTCCAACCAAGTCATCTTTGGTCTCCCTCTTCCTCGTTTAATCCCTCCATGGTCCCACTCTTCCACTCTTCGCACCGGTGCACCCTCGGGTCTCCGTCTTACATGTCCAAACCAACGCAGACGATTTTCCCTTAATTTATCTACAATGCCCGCCACACCTACTTTCTTGCGAATAACCTCATTTCTGATTCTATCTCTTAAAGTGTTTCCACACATCCACCTTAACATGTGCATTTCCGTAACCTCCATCTTTTTAATATGCTCTTTCTTAGAAGCCCAACATTCTGTACCATAGAGCAACACTGGTCTTATGGCAGTCCTGTAGAATTTTCCCTTCAACTTTAAGGGAATGCTGCGGTCGCATAGCACTCCCGTGGCCGCTCTCCATTTAAGCCACCCTGACTTAATCCTGTGGGTCACGTCTTGATCAATGTCACCATTCTTCTGGATGATCGACCCTAGGTACTTAAAACATTCACTCATGGTCAAATCCTTTCCATCCAAACTCACCACTTCATTGCTTGTCCCCCTCTGAGTGCCAAAACGACATACCAAATATTCAGTCTTACTCCGACTTAGCTTAAACCCTCTAGATTCCAACCTTTGCCTCCATTGCTCCAACTTGACATTAACCCCATCCTTAGTCTCATCCACCAAAACGATATCATCTGCGAACAGCATACACCATGGAACCTCATCTTGAATTGGTCTAGTTAATTCGTCTAGAACCGTTGCAAAAAGAAAAGGGCTTAATGCAGACCCTTGATGCAATCCGATTGTAATAGGGAAATCTTTTGTCAACCCTCCGCATGTCCTCACATTTGTTGACACATCCCGATACATATCCTTAACTAGGTCTACATACCTTCGTGGGATACCTTTCTTCAACATTGCCCACCAAAGTATCTCTCTTGGCACCTTGTCATATGCCTTCTCTAAATCAATAAAGACCATATGAAGATCTTTCTTCTTTACCCTATAAAACTCCATCATTTGTCTTATCAAATGGATTGCCTCCATAGTAGATCTCCCAGGCATAAAACCAAATTGGTTATCTGAAATGCTTGTGCATGCCCTCAACCTTTGTTCAATCACCCTTTCCCACAACTTCATAGTATGGCTCATAAGCTTAATTCCTCGATAGTTAGAACAATCTTGAGCGTCTCCTTTGTTTTTATAAACCGGGACCAAGGTGCTCTTCCTCCAATCTTGTGGGATCCTTGTAGCCGTCCATATCTTGTTGAAAAGGTTTGTTAACCAATCAATACCAATCTTACCCAAACACCTCCACACCTCTATCGGTACCCCATCAGGGCCAACCGCCTTCTTAGGTTTCATCTTCCTCAGTGCAATCTCCACCTCTACTCTCCTAATCCTTCGCACATACTCCATGTTGATTTCTTCATCACTCATAGAGGTATCTCCTATCACAACTCCATTACTTCCATTAAATAATTCATCGAAGTACCCCTTCCACCTGTCCTTGATGTCCTCCTCTTGCACTAGGACCATTTGGTTCTTATCTTTGACACACTTCACCATGCCAATATCCTTTCTTGCCTTTTCTCTTCTCTTTGCCATCTTATAAATGATCCTTTCTCCCTCCTTGGAATCAAGCTTTTCATAAACCTCCTGATATGCCTTTTCTTTTGCTTGGCGAACAGCTGCCTTTGCCTTACTCTTAGCCTCCTTATACGCTGCAAAGGTTTCATCACTCCTACATTTTCCTAAGGCTTGATAGCATTCCCTTTTTTGCTTAATTACTGCTTTCACCTCTTCATTCCACCACGAAGTATCTCTCTGTACCGAAGTTCTTCCCCTTACTTCCCCTAAGACCTCTTTGGCCACTCTTAGGAAACAGTTCTTCATTCGTAACCAGGTCATGTCCGGATCCACCTCTCCATCCCAATCCGCTTCTTCAATTACCTTTTCTGTAAAAACCTTAGCTTTTGCATCCCTTAGGGTCCACCATCTTATCCTTGGTTCTTCTTGTCTAACTTTTTTCTTCGCCTTCTCTTTCAGACGAATAGTCATTACCAATAGCCGGTGTTGGGTGACCACACTCTCCCCTGGGATAACCTTACAGTTTATGCAACTTTGTCTATCTATGCTCCTTGTGAGCAGGAAGTCTATTTGAGTTGCATTTGCTCCATTCCGAAAAGTTATCAAGTGTGAATCCCTCTTCTTAAACCAAGTATTAGCCAAAATTAAATCATATGATTGGGCAAAATCCATAATAGCTTCACCACCGGCGTCCCTCTGCCCATACCCAAAGCCTCCATGGACACTCTCATAGCCATCTCGGCTCGCCCCAACGTGCCCATTTAGATCCCCTCCAATATATAACTTCTCTGAGTGGTGGACACCCTGCACCACCTCGTCTAGGTCCTCCCAAAATTGTCGTTTCTCTTCTGCATCTAAACCCACTTGGGGAGCATAAGCACTGATAACATTCACAATCTCCTTGCCACATAGCAACTTCAGCCTTATCAACCTATCGTTCTTCCGATAGACCTCGATCACCTCTGTTGCCAACCTCTCATCGAGAACCACACCAACTCCGTTCCTAGCTCCACCATTCCTTGTTCTGTGGCTCGTTTCTTGCCCAACATACCATACCTTATACCCCAAAACCAAGCCTCGAGCTCCTTCTCCTGTCCATCTTGTCTCTTGGAGGCACATGATGTTCACGCGTCGTCTTTTCATTACTTCTCCAATTCTGCTGATTTTCCCGTAAGAGACCCCACATTCCAAGAACCAATCCGCAAACTAAATTCTTTTCTCCCACGCTCCCTCCTGATCCCAACTCCAAGTCCTTGATTATTTGACACCACAATTGGGCAATATGGCGCGTCGCTTCTGGGCGACGACCTAGCAACCCTTACATACTTATCACTGCACCCGGGTCTGGGAAGTGCAGCGCGTCGCTCAGTAGGGAACGCCCCAATGGCACGCCCTTGCTCATTTGACACCACACTCGGGCAATGTGGCGCGTCGCTTCTGGGCGACGACCTAGCAACCCTTGCATACTTATCACTACACCCGGGTCTAGGAAGTGCAGCGCGTCGCTGAGTAGGGAACGCCCCCACGAAAATATCTGTTTGGCTCATGTCATGGGATGTGACGAAGTTTTATACTGGCTGTCACTGGCCTACCGTAACCCTCCTCCTTTATCCAGGCTTGGGACTGGCAGCGGGAAACCCACTGGCGGAGCTAATATCAACTATGTTATTAATATGAAAAATAATAAAAAAAAAAAAAAAAAAAAAAAAAAAACAGAAAATCATATAAGTCCAAAACACAAGGTTCAATTTAAAAAAAAAAAAAAAAAAAGGAATTTGAAAAATAACTCAATTTAGATTTGACAATTACAGTTTTGAAAATTGCACGTCTACAAAACAACAATAACAACGCGGGGCAACTTACTAGTTTGGATTTAAATCTTACCTTCTAACTTTGAATAATGTTCATACCTGATCTATTTTTTTTTTTTTCAACTATTTAGTTTTAGATAAAAATCATACAGTAATAATTATTAATGTTGTGCATAAGTCCATAACCAAAACTACATCAGACTACAATTTTTTTTAAGAACGTAGGCTAAATCAAAATTTCACAATCATAATTCTTCATATTAAGTCCACCCCTTATATAGTTATAACTTATATTTCATACTTCCTCCGTTTTCTTTTACTTGCAACACACCTTTTAAGCACGCAGTTTTAGGAGATGATTAGCGAGGGTAAACGAGCAATTTTATCAATATAATTTTTACACGAAAATTAGAATAGGGTTAAGTATCATTTGTAAAAATTATAGTAAAAAATTTGTCCGTTTACATTACATAAATCCGACCTCAAAACACGTGCCACAAGGCTGTGTTGCAAGTAAAAGAAAACGGAGGAAGTATGTAATAATTGTTTTGGACCCTTTATCAATTGAACAAGCCAAAGAAAACATTGAACCCCTCAAATCACATGGTATTGTTGACTTGTTACCTAGAGTTAGATAAAAGTGACCTGGTAGCTGCTTTCCCCAAGTCTTGGGGCGTGAAAGAATTTGATATTTTTAAGATGGACCTATTTTGGAAGACGTGACAATTGTCTGGACCTTATTACTTTATTTATGTTAGCCCAAACATGAACATTAAAACAGCATACTGAGTTACTGACATAAGCTGAAAATATAATGGGCTAACCGCTAACCCATTATAAAATGAGGTTTACGGTCCAATCATATATATCAGATACTCCGTATATTTAGCTCTATTGAAAGTGGGCTTCTGCCTTATGAGGAGTGAAACTGCAAGTGACCTTCGTTGGTGTTTTAAGGATGTTTTCTAAAAGGAAAAAAAAAAATAGCAAAATAATATCCAAAACAAATGTTAGCATTGAAGATATTATTGGGTTTATCTTAATGTATACACAATACACTATATTTATAAATTATTTTCCGTAATTATATATCCACTTAAAAGGAGATAGGTTAATAGTAGTAGCATGTATTTCGTGTAAGTTATCTAGTAAGGAGTAAAACAAATTACTGAATACTAAAGTACTCATAATAAATTATCTCTATTACTCTGTACATAATTTTAATGAAATTAAATTGAGTTTAGACATACTTACACATTCCCAATTTAAATAGAGGAACTCAATATAAATTGCAACAAACACACCCTTTGTTCATTATTATTCGAGGTAAATAGAGAAGGCAATACAAATTCTTACAATCCACCGTCTTATCATCATAAGAGTATCTCGTAGGTAGGTTGGAAGAAATTAGGGAGGAAGAGAGTGTTACATGCTTGGTTGCAGTGGCTTACAAAAGTAGTCCTATGATAGTTAGACAATCTTAGGGCCTATTCTCATTAACTGAACTGAACTGAACTGAATTGAACTTATTAGAGCTGAACTGAACTGAATATTTTATAAGAGAAGGAAATTAGGAGCTGAATTGAACAGAACTGAAATGAACTTATTAGAGCTGAACTGAACTAAACTGAAAATAAAATGTACCTTAGATAGCGAAATACTCTGTGTTTATGATGATAGAGTAGTTGCTTGCCAGCTTAAATAACTTGATCAATCTTTAAATCTGCCAAAACCAACTTGAATTAACAGTAATTGTACTCCTCCCTTTTCTCACCCTAATCAATGCATTATAGTGATATACTAATATAATGTCAACTTGTGTTGCTTGTTGTATGTTAGTCAACCAATCAAGAAAAAGAAATAAAGATAATGATTTTGCTCATACAACAAGGATGTTGCAATACTCAAGAAATAGACATGAATTATGGAGAGGATTGTAAACCCACTAATAATGAGACCAGTTTACCCTTTTCTCTCAAAGTTGTTGTTAATTAATCCAACACCCATAAACTACAATAACATCCATGTGATTTAACTGGTTACTTACATTATCCTTCGGAAATGACCAGGTAATCACTTCGAATATACTAATAATGACATATACAAGAATAGGTAATCTATCTATTGAGTTTGAAAACCCAAAAAGTTTGAAAAACAAACACTTCGAATATACTAATAATAACATATACAAGAATAGGGATCAAATGGTATAAAATTGGGGTGCCCAATTGTCGTAAATAAGGCTTGGGGCGGACACCCAATTCGCAATAGAAAAATGCGATTAATGACCACTCATCATATCCCATTAACTGCCTGAAGGATCATACTTAAATGTGTTAACAAGTTTTTGGTTATAAACAACTTCACCAGCTAATACCTTCTTTCATACTTAAATGTGTTAACAAGTTTTTGCTTCACTTGTACTATCTCTCTAATCTGTATCATTTAGACACTTAACTTCATGTACTTTATCATCTTCCTCCTTTAATACTTTTACTCCACATTAAAATAGTCGGTGTCGTCGACAAGTCCTCGCCATGTTCTCTTCATAAGGCGGGCACTAGGAGGACAAGGAGGTACATACCTTCAATGTACTCCATGAGTAATTGAGAAAAAAAGAAGCTAAATGATACAGTATGTTACTGCACTACGTGTTGTTAGCTTCTCTTCCTATGAAACATGATGGAAATTTACAACAATCCAGTCTAGACGAAGAAGTTCGACCACGTAATATTTGTAGCTGCATCAAGCTCATGAGTCTTATTAAAATTATGACCTGAGGCAATTAAAACTTTCAAGCTAAGAGCGTATCACCATTCAGTCGCTCACTAGACAATAAATTAACCACCATCTAGTAGTTCAACTCTAAAGTATAAATATATAACATACTATGTGAATGAATTAAATTTCTAATATGATAGATTAATAACCGAGGCAATGTCGATTAAGCATACATTGTTGTGCAGTAACTCAGTAAGTACACATATATACTTTTTTCACAAGATAGAAACTTGTATTCCGTAATTAATATATTGCATAGCTATATAAGTTGGAATACATCTATTATATTTACAACTTTGTATTAGATCAATAGGTAATCTATCTATTGAGTAGAACTAGCTAGATTTCACCACTTCTATGTGAGTACATGCAAGTTTTTATTTTATCCAATTGACTAGGTTATGTTGGTGAATGAAAGGTAGAAGATTCATGTCAATAAGATGGGAGAGGTGTGTAAATGTAGAGTCATTTGTCCATGAAACGAACACCTACGCTAGTAATGCTACAAAATGTCCATCCACCTTTTTTCTTTTTCTTTTTTTTTTTTTTTTGAGGAAAAAATGTCCATCCACTCAAAGTCTCAAACACTAATTATTTGATTTTATCACGGCACATCGATGAAAATAAAAAACCTCAGCTCCCCTTCAATATCATATCATATCCATGGATATATATAGGTTTAACTTGAAGAGAGTGACATTGCTGATATGTTTATATATTGCACTAGAAACCTTACAAATATAAATAATTCTTGGGCTGATTATTATTTCAAAAAAAAAAAAAAAAAAAAAAAAAAAAAAAAAAAAAAAAAAAAAAAAAAAAAACCCCACACACGAGATTTTGGATGGTTTGGACAATAATCCAAAGAAATAATAGAGGTAGGACATTAATTGTTTTAGTGGGGGGTAAGTAGTGAGTTTAGAGGTACGTGTGTAAGAAAGTTTGTCGATGAAAATGGAGCAATGTATAATGAAGGACAAGAAATTTGTATTTAAAGGACATTTTTTAAGGACAAATGTTCCCTGAATTATAATACCAGTTGCCTTCGAAGCACTCAATATGAATTATGAGGTCCCTCTCATTGTTCAACAAAAGGGACATCCCCAAACTCATGATTTTTCGAAGTCTTGGATTCTAATTAACTTGAGTTTTGACTTATTAGGGCCACATGTATCTATTGTAGTCTAATCATTTTTTCTCTCATCTGCTGATCTAGCACTTTCATAACCTAATTCATTGTGGAACTCTTGCATTAAAAAACATTAGATGTTAGTGTAAAAGTCGCGCAAAGGACAATGATAGAAACAAGAGTCAATAATATTGTTACATGTATGCCTGAAGTAAGTGTAGAGTATTAATTTCCCGTTAAAAAAAAAAAAAAAAGGTGTACAGTATTAATTACAAATGAACTTACATACATATGTTGCTAGCTTTGCACTAAGATGCTTATCACAATGTACAAAATCACCAAGGATAATGATGTATGGACAAAATTCATTGATTTAGTATTGTTATAATGTAAATTTGAAGTAATTACTGAGTATTATGCCATCACCAACATATGTTGCCCTTGCACTAATAAGATGCATACATATGATAGAGGTGGAAGGAGAATATTTCCATTATTTGCTCAAACCATATTTTTGTGCCAACAATCATGTGAAGATTGGCATGCATGAATTGCTCTAATATAGCAACCAAGTAGGGCAATATTGCATAAATTCGTGCGTGGAATTTAGGCCAATAAATTTGTTATTATACAAAGTTATACAGCTAATTAAACATGTTATTAAATAGATTTGAAAAAAAAAAAAAGGTTTATTAAGAATGGTTTACGCTCCAATATCACATAGAAATGATTTGCATGGGACAACATAACTCATAATCAAAAGCCTTTTCGTGCAAATCAGGCAAACAATATCATCAAAGTAAGTTCATTATGTTAATTAATTTTAGGTTTGGTGCAAAAGTAATCGCATTATTATTGCAAATGATCAAAAGCTTCTAGACAAATGAGGTAAAAGCAATATCATTATGGAAAGAAGTTTTGACCTTGTGTAAATTCATCATACGTTTTTCTAGAGAGCCAATGCTTTTGATGTGATATTAACTAAGAAAAGTTAAATCATCTTTATAATCGCGCTTTATTAGCAAGCTTTATCTTAACCAAGAATCAATCTAAGCAAGAAATTAGCTAAATAGTAATTAACAATGGAAAATACCATAAAAGCTTTGAACTTCAAAAATCTTTTAGCTTTCACATGGAATGCTAATTTACTTTTAGCTTATATATTATTATGGGGATTAACAAATTCAAACCTGATGTTCAGATCTTAATTATCTTAAGAATCGGATTAAATTAAGTTGATCATTTCTACAGTATTGATTGGATCTTCGAACTCATTTACATTAATATGATTAATTAAGTAAATGCTTTTGCTAATTAACTTACAAACTAGCATTTGTACGATGAAACTTGTTTTTCTAGCTTAAGGTCTAATTTTGTTCAGAAAATCAACATCTGAAACTATATGTTGAATAAAAAATCACCAAATTATGTTGCTAAATTTGTACAGACTGCTGTCAACATAATATTTACGGCCAATATTCAATTACAAAAGCAACAATTCACTTATTTAGATATAGAGAAATTATATTAATCTTTGATAAGCAATTAGAAACAAATATTCGCTTATGGTGAGTATAGTTGATTTGATTTGATTTGATTTTATTATTTTGACAAAATTTGATTATCTTATTGGATGTACATAGGTAAAAAACAACTCTGATCAATTTAGGTTCTAAATTGCATCTAACAATGTATAGCTTGTGTTGCTTTCAAAAAAAAAAAAATGTATAGCTTGTGTTTATTAAAGCAGAACTTCTAACAACCTTACTCCAAAATTTTGCTCAATTACAGAGTCGAATCCACCCAAAAATAGAAAAGTGAAAAATAAAGACGGACAAGAATTATTCGAAATGAAAAAGACGCTCATGGAGTCCATGCAACTTACGATTTTTTTTTTTTATTTTTTTAATTATTTTGGATTCTTTAGAATACAAAATCCTATTAATCTCGAAAAGAATTTTATTTGTGTGAATTCGGAGTTGATCAAGTATATGCATATGAGCATATGTCTATTTTATTTTGATTGATTTATTTTATTTTTTATTTTTTTTTGAAAAAAAACTCATAACCCTATTTTCAATTAAGCATCGGATCAACATCATCCCAATCAACCCTTATCGTCTATAAAAAAAACTATTGAAAAAGTTAATCTGAGACAAAAACATAACAATTAATAATAACTTCGGCATAAATATAAATTTGGATGATTAAACATATTGTATACAATATTATTAGAATCAAGACGTACCAAAACCGTGGAGGGGTATTACCTAATGTGGCCGAGAAACTCAAGATTGAACAAAGTTCTAGAAAACTTCTTCGAAGGAATTGTTCGGTTTTGGACTTTGGTTGATTAAATTTGATGAATGAAATAATAAAGCTACGGAAGGATAAATCCAAAGAGATTGCATGATCCAAACGAAACCATAAAATAAAAATTGAATTGTAAGTTGGGATCAATGCGATCCCTTTGGATTCCTCCTTCAGCTGCTGCAGAAACACAACTAACCCCACAAAACACCACTTCTTTCTTTCTTTCAATCTCTCTCTTTATTGTTGCATAAGAATGAGAGGAGTTATAACATATAAGGGTCTACTTATATATATATGTACAAAATAATTGTGTCAATAAATTAAAATAAAAAGGGCTCCAACGCACTTAAAAATGATATAGTACTACTGTTTTCATACTGTATAATCTAAGCTCATGAGTTGAGAAATCTTCTTTTTCTAATTGAATATATGTATCAACAACTATAAATAGGGAGACCATTATTCTACTTGGTCCCATCTACCCTTCCAATCAAGTATTGTTTGGTTATTGCCGTGACCAAAGTCTTGTTCTCTTTATCTTATTTGAAAGTATTACATTAATTCATCTCACCTAAGCTGATATTTTCAATTGAAATTGATTTTTTATTGTTTACATTTGAGTTTTTTTTTTATTATTATAACTTTTTCGGGGTTTATTTATTAATTTTTTTTATAAATATTTTTTACTCTAAACAGTAACTAATTGCAAGCTGAATAATTTGAATTATATTGATCAGATATGCATAATTTGTTCCCCAAATTTATATGGATTCAAATTGATCTATAATGATTACATTTTTGTGTAACAATGGAAATAATAAGACTCAACCCTAACTCAGGAGCACTAGTGATACCATCTAGTGAGATTTATCTTAATTAGAGAAAAATGAGAACCAAGGGGCAAGGGGTACATTTCAAAAGAAGTCCAAATTTAAAACCAGTGATGGGAAAAAAAAAAAAAAGTTGATAAAAAATATTGGTTAATGTCATATAATATTGGTTAAAAATATTGGTTTTCCAAAATAAAATAAAATACGTAAATAACTAGTATCTAAATTATAAAACACATATCTTACAACGAATACAACATCCAAATTTAAATAATCAATCAAGGGATGACAACATGTTTATGTATATTCTCTACTTATTAACAACAACCAATCAAGGGATGACAATATGTTTATGACTTATCATAGTTATCAAACACATCATTTTACTCTCTAGTCCCTTGATTTTCATTTTCATAACGTCAATAGATATACAATAACCTTGAATTTGTTGATTTGATATCCTAAACATTGTCGGTATATAAGTTATTATTGAATAGGACCACACATTGTTGACATGGTGATATGATCCAATAATAACTTGTATTCAGTACCTTTTCTCTTGCCAACTTTGATTTTTTACTCAATTTTGTGAAGATTCAAAATCAACTATTTACTTAGCTTTAAATATATGTATCTCTCTTTACATCTCTTCTTCAATACTTGTTGATTTACTAATTTACTTCAAATTGTCTAGTAACAATGTGTAGTGTGTAGTTTTTTTATTTAGTAATAATCAATCAAATTACCTCCACCATATAGCTAGCACAATAATGTAAGAACCAATGCAGCGCAAAACCCATCAAATTATATTCCAAAGAAAACAAAGATTATGGTTACAGCTGCTACAGCCTAGCTAACTGCCAAATCATTGACAAAAGTTAAATAAAACTTTATATTATATGAAAAGAGATTTCATAAAATCTGGTAGATCATACCATAGCTTATTCTCTAAGTAGCATCTACTATTGATTTCTTTTGTGATTTGCCAAATCATACAAAGACATGTTTAATTAGCTAGTGAGGTACCTATAAATTAAAAAGTAGGACCCTCTTCTTTATTACTCTAAACCAAACACATGGGATTTTTTACCTAAAAGTGGGAGGTCTATTAAGCTATTTAGCTAGCTTGACCATTCTACTTTTCTTGTTCAAAGTTATTAGCTTCTTAATTAACAGCTAGATTGGTGGGTAGTTGTATGCTAATGTTAGTATCATCATTTATTATCTTGCTTATCCTATACTTAGGCTAATTTAAGGGAATGTGGTCCTAATCCATTTATTTTATGTCCCCACCTCCTTTAATCCATTCTCCAACTTTAATTGTTCTTTCCATCAATAGGGAATAAATTCTTCTCATGTGTGCTATATTTTCACGCACATTAAAGAGTGATTGAAAGAATAAAGAAAATGATGCATTCGCCGTCCATCTTACATACCTTAATGTTTGGCAATCTTATTTATACAATAGCATTTTATTCTTGAATCAGCAAGGATAGGTGTTTCGAATAGATTTGATTCCAAGTTTTGAATAAGAAAAGAAAATGTGTACGGAATATATTTTAGCATGGAAGAACTCTAATGCCAAAGTAAATTTTGTTGAAATTCATTGTAGCCTTGTGTGTGTCCCATATTGAAAAAAGAGGAGAGATAATTCCAATTTATAATGTAGAGAAGTTACTCTTAACTTATGTTTAGCGGTAGCTTTTGAGTAGTTTTTAGTGGTTTGATCAAGCTCAACAAACAAAAATAGTGGTTAGATAATTTTTAGTGGTGGAAGTACCCTTTTTTTTTTTTTCAATAATCAAAAGTTAGAAATATTAGCTTTTGAAGTTAGAGGTACGTAGCTGTTGAAAATTTAATTTATGATTTTAAAAAAATAATATTAATTTTTATATATAACAGCTATCTTTGTCGAACACGCCCTATTATTATTGTAAATTGGTTTTAGTATGTAATCTCCTTAATTAGCATGTTCGAGTAGACTCACCTCACCTCACCTCACATATTCTCTAGCAAAGCACAGTTATACTTGAGAAGTATATATATAGTTAAAAATTCTTATAAATATTTGGTATTTAGTTTTATAAAGATGAATATTTAACTTTTAATCCCCCCTATATTCTTTTGAGAGTTTATATGCTTCTTTTTAGCGTGACAAGGTTACGCATATGATTGTATGATAATTGATGACACATGTATAAATAATCATATGAGCAAATGATTGCTTAAATGAGATGGTAATACCATTGACTGCTCCAGATTCAATGTATTTTGGGATCTGATCCAAAGCTACCGTTTTATTTGAGGCTTCATGGTCAAAGTCAAACTTGCATGATGCTATAACGTGAATAATAGATCTAGAGGACATACTCAATCCAATAAAATTAATCCAAACTCTTCTTTTGGAGCTAATTCTACATAATAGTATTAATACAAGTAATAAACTAGGGCATATTGGCACAAAAACAAAAGAGATACGAAGGAGATCGATAAAACATATTATTGATATTGACGTATTGTATAAAGAGTCATAAAAGTAAATGGAGATGATTATGACGTGTACTTAAAAATTTATATATACACCTCTACATTCGTACAGGAAATAACTAAGCTAGGTTAATAATTTTGAACATATGGTAAATGGTATGAAGAAAAGAAATACTCCGTATTACAGATTATATATCATTAACTGACGTCTATCGTCCATTGGACAATTGCACATAAAAGAGGCAACCACAACCTTGATTAATTGAAGAGCAGCTTGAACAGCTCTAAAATTACTAAGTACTGAAAAATAATTCATACCTCGAAGACTTGAATAACTAACTGTATGGGATGATATCTGGGCATGACCGATATCTTGCGAAGGCACATGACCAGATCACAAGAAGATGCTGATATGTTGCAGAAAGAGGACATGTCGGCCTGTCGCAATTTAACACGTGGCAACAGAAACTCGACACTTGGCACAAAAGGTTGTGCATGGGTGAAAGCCACCTGTCAAGGTAGATTACTATAAATAAGTAGGTAAGACCTCATTAATGAGGATATTAATGACTCTCTCACTCTCTCTTTCTCTACTTTCTCTCTCTTACTTATCTTCTCTTCTAAAACACTTTCTGACTTTATCATCGGAGTGGTTATCCCCGGACCACCCCGGGGTTAGCTAACTTCTTCTCATTGTGTAGGTTCTCAGCTTGCCGATAGAAGTATCAAGATCTCAAGCCCGAATTCTTGGGGAAGTCTGGATCAGACAGAAACACTAACTACAAAAACTTTTGCTTAACGTCAGATTTTCAACAGTTTAGATTATTGACATTTTTTACTAGTATTTAGTTTACATGTCATCAAATCGTAATCAAGGTTTGGATTTTTTGAATGCTCAATATGAGTTTATTTAGTTAATGGGTCAGTTAAGAGGTGTGTAAGCCTTCTGGCCCTTTACCAAGAAATTCTGATATGTTAATATTACCTCCGTTTCATATTGTTTGCAATGATTGGATATTTTTCTCTCTATTTTATATCAAATCGTTGCAAATAATATGAAATAGAGGTAGTATGTTATTCCATGTCATCACATGTTAATCTCATCATTGGACTATCTTGCCAGATGGACTTGGCATTAAAATTACTACTACCTCCGTTACATATTAGTTGCAAATTTGGGCAATATCTGTGAGAGATAAAATATTCCAAAGTTGCAACTAATATGTAACGGAGGTAGTACATGTGATGTGAAGCGTCTTCTTTTAGGATTATTTAACTTTTAATGTTCACCAAACAAGCTCTTAATTCTATCCACCAAAAAAATTAAGATTAAAGTTAGTACTCCGTATTAATTAGTAAACAAAAAATATATATATATAAAGCAATTCCTAATCATTGTGATGCTTGTGGGGTTATCGTATGCATTATTCACAATCATGGTTTGATCACGAGTTGCCCACTAAACAGATGTACATGGTTAGGCAATAGTGATTAGTACTCAAATTATAGGCTCCGTGTATTAAATCTAATTACTTTAGCTTATAAAAAGGTTATTTTAATAAATTATAGGGATGAACGCCCTAATTATAGGTGTTAAAATCCACGGTGATTCTGCACAGCTTGGATTATAGCTAGTATTAGTCAATTTAGGCTAAATTTTCAAGTTAATGTAGGTGGTCGTGGTCAACAGCACATAAGCAGAAAGCAGTTAATCATTTTAGTGGAAGTGTGGAACTAATTTCAAGCAACAGTTTTGAACGTTTGCGAAACCCTAATCAAAGGAATTCTACTTTATATTAGCATTAATTAAGGTTGACATATTAGAAGTCTGAATTTTCATAGGGCAGATTTTACACTTTTACATAATTAATTTGCTTGTTATTTGTGTTAATGGTATCCTATGTCATTCAACATGACCTACAAGAAAGAAATTGATGAGTTTATTTTCATTTAAGAATCTAGTACTTCGTATAATTTTAACTAGTACAAAGAGAGTAAATTGTAACTTCTCAATATCAGCTAATTAACCTTTTCTTTTCACCCTCGCTGCCATACTCGGTTAAATGGACCTTCTCATCCACTGATTTGCCTTATTAACCCTCAATCACCAATTAACCACAAATTTGACCTAATTCTCCATCATTAGAATAGATTATTAGCACTAGATCTTCCCTTGTGCCAATCTTAGAGACCACATATTGACCTAACACATATGAACTTTACATGTTTGTGTTGTGCCGATACATCTAAATTAGGCTTGAATTATATGTGGTTGTCCATCCAAAATCAGGCCCCATAATGGTCTTCGGTTAACCTAGCTTGTATATGAGTAATATTTTGTCATCCCTACCCGCCTCACGATCCATTTATAATTAGCCTTATCAATCGTTTTCTAACTTTCTGTCTCTCTCTCTCTCATCTTCAGGCCATTTCTTTTCAATCATATATTTTATTTTGAATTGCGCTATTCTTTCCTTGCTTGCCCTCTATATGAGTTGTATCAAGGCCCCTACTGCACCCCACTCTTCAATTTGCTTGAGTTTTTTCACAATTTGATTTTCCTTAACTTGTTTGTTAGGGTGCATATTTAGAAATTTCCTTCAACAAGTCTATAATAATAATTATGTAAAATCCTCAAAACAATCAAGTAATTAAAGTAGGACGTACTCCATAATTGTAGTGACAAAGTAAGTAACTTGTTGAGACTTCTCTTTCCAACAATCATGGAATAATTTGATTCAGATGGACAGCACAGTACAACACAGGTTCGAAGGCAGTGGCTAAACGAGCTTTGGATTTGGGCCAATAACAACAATTACAGAATTTGCACGTTAAGTCCATCATATGGTAACCTTTCAATTCGTTACTACTACGTGGGGGACCCTTTTTAAAGTTTTATTTTCAACCCATTAAGCAATATATGCATTTCGAGTTGGTATGCTATCTACTGTATTTTGTAAAATGGACCCCCTTCTTCCTTATCACCTTATATGATGCTAGATCTTGCCTTCACTAATGAAGCATTATTGCCCCACTTTTTCCCTCCATTGCACCCTCTTTTTTTTTTTTTTTTATTCTAGCTTGTGTTGTCAAGGTCTCTCATCTTCATTTTGATGTTATATGTAATTAATGCTTATGGTAGGATTTTTTGTTTAGAAAAATTCACATCTGGGACTGTCATCGCATACTTATGATAAAGATGATATTGATGTAAAGCGTGATTGAAAGGTAACTAATATATTATTCCAATTAGGTATAACAGAGACAGAAAATTATAATAATTCACATGATTTTCACATATTTATTATTTAAGCTTATTTGAAGTTTTGAACTTCTCTAACTTTCAAATAAAGTTTAATAAAATCATGTAAAAAAATAATAATTAAAGATCCAATAAATTAAAAGTAATAAGAACTACCCAACTAAAATTAATTAATCACTTCAAACTCGATGAATAAAGGAGTTCTTGCTCCATTCCTTATTTCCTTATCATTGATCCACTAGATATCTTAAAACTCATACCTTTATTTTGGCATTGGCTAAATTGTTGTTGAATCCCAACGTTTTAAACTAGCTCCAATAATTTTACTTATTAATGTGATGGCAACTTCCTGTATACTAACCATGTTGTGTAAGTTAATGCGTCCAACTTTGCCTATTGCTCTCGAGCCCATCGTATAGATACATTGCTCCAATCGCATCAATTCTCATTATTAAAATAGTCTTTTATGTAAAAGGCAAAACACATAACAAACAATATGTATTTGTGATTGGTCCTACTATCTGCATGCTAAATTGTTATTTTTGAGTATGATGGGATTATTGATTAATTAACTTTGGTATTTATGTGGATGAAGATAAGTATATATAAGCTGTGATTTTGACCTAAAAGTATATTTCATCAAAGTACTACACTCATTTTTCCCTTCCTAAATACATAGGAAGGTATTTAATATTTTCAATATTATTATTGCTTGGTTTGCCGACATTTAATTTGAAGAGAGGAAGATGTCATAATGGTGGTTGTGTATAGTTTTTCAAAGACGTTGATAAATTTATCATAGTTTGTCATAAAACAAAATAGTTTGAGTGGTTGTAAGTTTATTTATAGGTTTCACTTAAAAAACGCCAAGCTTGTACAATTTATAAGTTATCTTGCAAACTAAGAGAGAGAGCCCACTTCTCAAAATCAAAGGAGATTCCATCCCAAAACCATATGGCAATAAGAGGAGTAATCACCCCTTAGCCTTATAAAATGTTTAACTCTCTGTTCTTCAACCAATGTGGGACACCTACATGTGGTGATACACTTCAACATATCTTTTTTATATTATCAATTAAGAGGTTGAACATGGTTCATTGTTAGAGATTAAATAATTTTGAATTCCCGTAAGTTAAAGCCGATTGTTTAGCTCACAAAATATACGACGAATCATCAAAAGTTTCACGTACAAAAATTCAAAAAATTGATATTTAGTACTTGGTAAATTTATGAGTAGATTATGGATCTTTCACCTAATAGAGCTGTACACTTACCTTTATAAAAAGGAAAAAATAAAAGTCGTAAGCTAAACAAAATAAAGGAAGCAATGAAAATAATAAGTCGATGAATAAATGCAAATGCCTTGTCTTTTGGTAGACAATAATGGTGGCTCCATTTCATGTCACACGTAAAATTAGAAGTGATTGTAACATTTTACATGTATAGTGAAGCATAACGACTATATATGTTGCGGACCAACCATGGTTTTGTTTCCATTGCTAACTTTGGTGGTTTCTTCAATTTAAACGTTCTTCTCTTTACAATATTAGAGGAAGCAGAAAAGATAGGTCACTGCCTTTAATTTTTCTTTTATCTTTTTATGATTTTATTATTGGGATCCAGAAAGGATGCAAAAATACATGGTGTCTCTATTAACATACACCCCACTCCCTTAGATAGGCAGGCCAAATCACTAGCCCACTAGGCTTTACACTCACTTATGTTTCAAAAAGACCGATTTAATTGGGTTATGTTTTTACTTTTATCGTTTTCACTTTAAGCTACTCATCACTTGTGAATTGTGATACTTGTCAAGTTTATACTTGCTTGTTCGAGTCAATATACAACAACGGTTGTTCATGTACATTAAGTTGTTACTAGTGTTATCTTTTTATTATCTCGAATGGATATTGTTCATTGAGTCGATTTCATCAAATGAATTAGCTACTTTGAACTTTTACACTTTGTTTGGATAGAAAGAAATGGAAGGAAAAGAAGAGAAGAGAAAGGGAGGGAGACGAATTCTCTTATCTTGGTAAAAGATTGGGGAAGGAAGGGGAAGCAGAGGGAAAGGGAGAGGGAGGGATCCATTTTACTTTAGCTTTCTCTATAATAAGCGTAATCCTTTCGAAATTGGAGAGAATTGGAAGGAAAATGGAGCTCACTTCCCCCTCCCTTTCTTTTCCCATCCCTTCCTCCATTTTCCCTCCTCTTCATTTCCTTCCTTCTTTGCTATCCAAACAAAGCGTTAAGCTCTAATAAACTATTCCATATTAACATAGCCTAAGTCTGTAAATACAACAGTCTTTCTATATAGCACATTGCTAGTAAGCTACATAAATTTGTGTAATCTTAACTATTTTTGTGCATGTGGAAAACAATTCATGGGATGCATTATGCGTGTACGTATCTCTAACAATAATTTTGGTCCAACAAATTAATCCACAAGTAAATGACAACTAAAAAAGGGGAAACACACCTTATCAAAAGATATGAGGTTGAACCTAATCAAAATCAATTTGATGAAAGACCATGAATGAATAATGGAAATGTCAATTCACATAAACAGGCATTCTAAAATCAAAGCGAGAAGATGGTGGTAGTACTATTAATATAAGAC
The DNA here is from genome assembly GCA_024500155.1 of Chenopodium formosanum. NCBI lineage: Eukaryota > Viridiplantae > Streptophyta > Magnoliopsida > Caryophyllales > Amaranthaceae > Chenopodium > Chenopodium formosanum. Next base: position 3,566,341 of record CM044861.1, on the reverse strand, counting down.
CACACATTCACACATCTATAATTTATGGTCCATTAGTCCTTTAACACTAAAAGTCTCAAATGCATGATATCTAAACGCATTGCATGCATATAGAATATGGTTTTATCAAATTAACCAATTATGTTATAGCACTATTTTAAGGACATTGCATTAATTTTGCCATTTATTATTAGGATTGGCGGTCCTTCACGAAACATTCCCTCCTCAACTAAACAGTTGAAGATTGGCACAAGACATAAGGCAAATGACTCCGTATTAGAGATTGAAATTGCATGTTGAGGTGAACTTGACAACAAATGACAGGTCAGTGTAAGAGTTTTTTTTTTTTTTTTAAAAAATACACATGACCTTCTTTTATTAAAATAAAAAAATAAAAAAATAAAAAAATAAAGATTTCAAACAATCTGATTAATTTTAACCACTACGTATTTATTATCAATTTATTTATTACTTGCATAGTCGCATACTTAATATATGTTCACCCTCTTTTTTCCACACATTGACATGATTTCAATTATTTATATATTTACATATAATTATTAATATCTAATTGACGCCTATGTAAGGTCTATGTAATGACTAATCTCTGAAGGTATAGTAAATAACAACATCTTAATCTAGTCATTTCCAACAATTAAGTTTAATAATGGAAAGATCATTGATCCTAAGCTACATCAAACCAAATTACTAGCCTTTGTGAAAAGACTTAACCACACCTCCAAGCTAAGCCAACAACAAATAAAAACATTCTTAATTTAGTGCATCTTTTTTGCCTTTACCTTTTGTCCAAGTCTCTTTACCAAACCCAACCTCATGGATTTGCAAAACTTCTCTTCTAGTGCGGCTTTAACCCTCATCTACTTTTCCTATTTCCTAATCCCCTCAAATAATCACCAAAATAAACCAACAATCATCACATTAACAATCCATACTTATCCATTTATTTACATCATATTATCCTTAATAAAACTATAACAAGCCCACTAGTTAAGCCTAAAATCACATTTTTCTAGCACAACATGCCAAATAACCATAATAGTGCCATCTTCCAAGCCCCATGCCCAAAACATGCATTCATCTACAACAAAACTTTGTGTTCATGTTCACCAGGCTATCTTTACAGCGTCTCTACTAAATCCTGCACTTTCTTTAACATTTCGCCTTTAGAGTGGTGGACGAGTTCTTCGGTGAAGCACACGAACGACGATGGTTATCAAAAGGCGATCAAATATGAACAATATTATGTTAGCTGTAGCGTTGTTGCATTGTTGATGTGGGTGTTACTATGTGCAATCGTGAGGTTTGGGAAGCTTGGGGATGGAAGGAACGCTTGGTTTCAGATTCGTTGGTGGATTAGTCGCCTCGATTTTACGTTTTCTTCAAAACATTGGCTTGTATGTTTTCTTTTAGCTTATTGCCTTTTTTCATTTCACTTTATTTCTTTGTTTTGGTCCCGGCTTGTGCTTTCCTTTGTGCTATATACTAATATACCCTATATTGGGTGTACAAGTTTATGAGACACGAATAACATAATATATGACATATATTGTCTTTTCGCTTTGTGTACAAAAACTATTTACAATGTTAGAATCTAAATTGTGAAATCTAATAATATAAATCACAAATACCCTTGCTATCTAGATTTAGTTGTCACATTACTAATTCAATAACTTTAATATCGTGGCTATTATATTAGCTCAACATGTAGTGAGTAGTTGGTTTTATAAGGTGTTTATATACGTAGTATGCTAGTTAGTTTACCTTGTTGAAAGTCACAAATTATTTATAGAGAATATTTTGACTACATTTATTTTCTAGCTATTTCTCACTGCCATATTTGTTAAAGGGAAAATTCGAAATAGAAATTAGATTGTTATAAACTATTTACTGTATTGAATTAGTGAGGCAGCTCATATAGTGTCACAATATATATGTCGTCGCTCATTTATGATCAAGCAACATTTGCTTGTTGTGTTCAGGCTGATCAAAAGGTAGTTAAGAAGCGGAAATCTGAACTTGGAGGAACATTCACAATAGCTAGTTGGATACTTTTCATCGGTTTGCTTGCTGGGTGAGTATATCTACTCCTTATCTAATGCATCATACAGCATAATGTCTCACGTCCTTGTTAAATCGCTTGCATTTGGTGTATACTCCCTCTGTCCCAAAATAACTGAATTGCATTTTTCTGAAGACTACTGTACCAGATCATAATTACGCTTGGACTAGAGGTATATACTATGAAGGCAGCAAATGCACCAGATTTAGTATCTTTCACCAATGATTTAGAGCTGAACATAACCACCATTTCTAGCATGACTTGCTCTCAGTTTCGTGGTCCGACCACCATTGTTCTTGGCACCCCAGGTTCCATAGGCTATAACATAATCCCTTTCTCAAACTTTGCAAACTATTCTTGCCAAAACTCCAGTATAGGTCCAGTGGTGACTCTCAGATGCCGGAACTGCCCAATCGCTTATGAGAATGTGTACGTTTCATGGCAGTTTTTCGATATCAAAAACAAGTTTCCTGCCACAGCTGTTGGTTTCCAGTTCAATTTCTCAGCAAAGAGTCATATTGATGAGCACAAATATGCAAATTTTGTCAGTGGAAGAATAAAGAATGGGATGAGATCAGATAATACAAGCATTACTTACAGAGGGGCTAACACACATGTATTGAAGTTTAATCTGTTTCCAAGGGTTCATCTTAATGTAAAGGGTCTTAAGCTTCTTCAGCCCTCATTTCACGAGTTTCGGCCTGGCTCTTCTGCTCGCGATGTAGACAAGCTTCGTTCATCGCTACACAGTCCAAAGAATGGGTTAATCAACACTACATTGGCACTCCGTTTTCTGTCTGAATATATGTTTGAGATTGATGATGGCAAAAGATATACTGGACTAGGTAAGCTTCTTTGTGATCTTTATTTCTGAAAAATTTTACAGTCCTGTACTATGCTATAAGAACTATAGGATATAATTGAGTAACTGCAATTAGCCAAAAAAAACTCGAATTATGGCCTTAATTAGGTTGCACTGATCACTTTAAAAATTCTGTTATACATCTCTCATTTCTTGTACTCTGAAAATTACAGTGAGTTTTCTTGCGGATGTTGGCGGTCTATATTGCCTCAGTATTACACTATTTCTTTTGCTCTTGACTCTGGTACAGTTCCTCCAACTCTATTGATATACTCGTATTCACTTTTCATCAATATATCCATATATGACCATATCTTTGCCAATCTACTTACATGACTTGTCAATCTTTGGTGTACTCAGTGTGAATCCCGGATCAAACGACTGCGCACAGAAGATCAGGTTATGCAAAACATCAAAAGACGAAGAATTGCTGAGGATCACTGGCATAAGGTACCCCGTGCCGTGCTCATGGTTGTCTACATAGAGCTGTTCTTCAGCACATGTCAAAAATGTCATCATCCTGTTTTATCCTGATGAAGATCAATGTAAACTGACTCTTAAACACCTGAACTGATCAGTTACGAAGATTTGTGGCATATACGTTTGGTTCTCGCTTATTAGATGAAAGATATAACTTGAAAGAGGAGCCAACATGCTGCATTGGAGGAAACGGATTATCAATAAGTAAATTCAGACAGCGTGAGATTAATATTCAGTCTTTCGGCCTCAGAAGACAACCTCAGCCAGCTGATGCACAGGTTTGTGCTATATTCTTAAATAATCCGCCACATTTGACTAGCCAAATTCTTAATTTCCGCAATGTGCTCAGGTTCTTAGAGATGCATCCAGGATCACTAAAGGAGTACAAACCATCAACTCCTCAAAACCATCAGATATCTTTAATAAGGAGTCATCTATGCTTAAAGAACATTATATATCGCCACCACCATCTTTACAAGGTAAGCTTTGTGCTTTCATGTCTACTATTCGGGTCTGAAAACTGATTACTGGTGTATTGTCTGAAATAAGTCGAACAAGCCAAGACCGTGATCTCAGTTTTAATTGGAAAACCCTCAATTGTCATGTTGATTTGATGAGTCTCTTTTCTATTTATGCAGCAGAAATTAAAGGTGACTCGCCAGCTGATGTGCGAGTTCTACAAAGAGAACTTCGAAATCTATATGAATACAATGCAATGCTGAGGGACAAGTTAGTTAGTGTTCAGATTAAGCGAGATGATTTGACTGCACACAGTTCATTTGCAAGAGATACTTTAAATTGCAATGCTTATTGCTAAAGAATGCATATTGATGGGCCAAAAGGCCGAATTGTTCATTAATAATGCATCCAAAAAAAAAATGATATATATATGACCCTTAATGTAGCATGAAAATAGCCAAAGATGAAAACAATAAGTCAAATCAAACACTAATTAAAAGGAAATCAACACATAATATTATCATGAAAACCCAAACTAAAAGTCATACTTTTGTAATTAAACCAGTCTAGAAAATGTGAAATGTTTATTTGGATACCTTTAGTGAGAAATCAATCAAAAACTATTCATTTCATAGTGAATACTAAATACGTAGTACTATTAGATTTCTGAAATATTCAAATTTAGCTTTTTATTGGAAGCTTAAAATACATTATTTGATTTACATTAATTGATACATTAATCACAAGAATTATCAGGAAAAATATATATTTACCCAACGTCCAAATGTAGCATTCAAAGAATCTACAATGGATAGCGAGGGGAATAAATTACTTTAGGATTTCACATTTCTAAACAATGCCAATTTATCAATAACACCATTTTAGACCTAATCAAAGTGAACCCAAACTAATTTATTAGAGTTCTTTAACCAAATATCAAAGAAAATCAAATCGAAATAAAAACAAGGAAAACAGAAAAAAGCAAGAAAAGAACTCAGTCCCTTAGATGTTCAATGAAATGCGATCATTTCCGCAAAATCATTACATGTCTGTATTGACTCATCACCGTTACATTTCTTGCCAATTAAAAAAATTAAAGAGTAATTGAATTTAGCTGCTTTCAATTATCTTAATCGCTAAAAAAACGAAGAATAAAATAAGAGAAAACAACACAAATTAATGTTGCTTCAAGGGAACGAGTCAATGGGAATTCATATTCTCCACATCAACCAACAAATGAAGCCTTGTTTTTTCATTCATTCATCTTTCAAATTGACCAACGAAAAGAGAGAATTTTTAAAAACAGAAAAATAAAATTTTTCAAGAGAAAAACACAAGGAGGGAGAATAGTAGAAACCCTAACTAAATTGAGATACCTGAAAAGGTCGAAGGCTGATGTGATGGAATGAAGAAGATGAAGGGGGTTTATATAAGGTAAGGGACGGCTGGAGGGTTCTGATTTCTTAGGTTTAGGTTCTTCGCTCCAAGCCTCCAAATATCGACTGGATTTTTTTTTTTTTTTTTTGATAATCATCGACTGGATTTATTAAAGGACAAATTTGGTCTTACACTCTTACTTTTTTTTTTTTTTTTTTTTTTTTTTTATTTGAAGAGTGGTCCTAATTTAATACGCAGTAGGAGTACATAGTTTTTTGGTTTTTTTTTCACCAAAAACACTTATTTTCATCGTTTTTTAAAAAAATTAAATAATTAAATAAAAAATAATACTAGTAATAATAAAAAAAAATGGACACGAAAGTACCATAGCAATTTTATTAATCAATCAAGTTTTTTTTTTTTTTTTTTCTCATCGTGTTTTACTTCTTTATAAATTTCCATTTCATAATAATCGCAACAATTTAACTGACATATACCACATAGTGACATAGTTAATATATAACTTTAACCATTCATATTTGTAATTTTATATTATTGAGATGAGAAGTACTATTAAAGAATTATATATTAAAAATATACGTCAAAATTAATTTAAAAATATTTTACATGACAACAATTTTTATACAAAGTATATCAATAAAAAATATAATTTAAATAAACATATAAATAGTATAACAACCACACTGATATAATTATTACGAAATAGAGGTTATACTTACTTTTACTAAATATTTAGTGTTCTTTCTACGAAGTATTTGAAATCATGTTCTTTCTAGTTATGACCACCACTACAACTTTCTAATGGTAAAATTCTATATAGCGATACTATAGTTGTGCTTTGAGATTTAATACCTCCATTTTATTTATTTTTTTGTCATCTTTTTTACTTACACTTTATCTTAAGTATTATTTACTTGTGTTACTACAATAATCTTTGTTAAATTTAGGATACGTTCAGTTCATCTTATGTTCACTTATTTCAGATGTAATAATGTTCACATAAATAAAGAACTTAAGATGTTAAATTCAGATAAGATTATGTGCAACACACGAATTTAACAAAATTTTATCTAGAACATTGTTGCCTAAATATAATTCAAATTAAAGTAAACATGTGGCATTGGGCTGTGCGCGAAACCATCAAACAGACCAAATAGCAGTGATCTACTCTGTATTTACTATCTCGGCCCAACCCGGGGAAATAGATATTGACATATTGTTCAGTTTAACGAACTATCTAGAACATTGGTGAAAGACCCTTGTTGACTCGTTCATCCTTATTTCCTCCCAAAATTCACATCAATCCATAATCCATTAGCGAAAATACCTGTCTATTCAAGAACCTCCTAGAACACTCACTTCCTCTTTATAAATATCTCCATACACAATGTCTTCCTTTCAACATCAACCATCAAAAATTAAGAATCTCACATCAACAGTTTCATAATACACTCTAATCAATCAATTCTGAATTCTCTGTTCAAATCAATTCTTCCATCACTAAACAAGTAATCAACAATGTCGCTAATTCCAAGCTTCTTCGGAAACAGAAGGAACAACACCTTCGATCCCTTCTCAATGGACCTGTGGGACCCATTCGAGGGCTTCCCCTTCGGCGGTAACTTTAACCAGTCTCTCTCCTCCGGCAGCACCTCCGCCCGCGACACCGCCGCCTTCGTCAACGCTCGAATTGACTGGAAGGAGACACCTGAGGCGCACGTGCTCAAGGCGGATCTTCCTGGAGTCAAGAAGGAGGAGGTGAAGGTTGAGGTGGAAGACGGGAAGGTGATCCAGATCAGCGGAGAGAGAAACAGGGAGAAAGAGGAGAAGAATGACACGTGGCATCGTGTTGAGCGGAGTTCTGGAAAGTTCTTGAGAAGGTTTAGGTTGCCTGAGAATGCGAGGATGGATGAGATTAAGGCGAATATGGAGAATGGTGTTCTTACTGTTACTGTTCCTAAAGTTGAGGAGAAGAAGCCTCAGTTGAAATCAATTGACATTTCTGGCTGAAATCATCCTCTGTTTTCTCTCAAATGGCATATTTTCTGCTGTTGGGATTTAGTGATCTATCATCTATGTTAATGAAAATAATTATGATAAGTATGTTTTGATGTGTAAATGATGCAATATGTAATCTAAAATTTTATTTTAATAAATTTTGATTTTATTAAATCTTGAGTCGGAGTGGAAGATTGATATTGCGATGGTAATGAAACTGTTTAGAATATGGTTAGTTCCCAAATTGGTACTCTGTTTCTGCTAATTGATGAAATCGGTCAATGTGTTGCCTTACTTGCATATTTGAAGCTCTCTTCAAAATTTGAATTATTGTGTAAATGTAAATCTCAATTGATTAGGGGATTTTGTTTCATAAACTACGTAATTATGGATTAACAAGAATGATCCGTAATTTTTGTTCAATAAAATTAGTGGAAATTTTTTTATTATGATACATGCTAATCTACTTGTATGTGACATTGTGACAAATTGATAATGTGTGTCGATCCGGCCTTGTTAGTTCAGTATTATAGTGTGACAATTTTATGGAAAATTGGCTTATGTTTGGCAAGGTGTGGTGAATATGAGTTTGGTAAACTATGAAGTATAAGAAAAATTGTTTATTTCAATACGATTTTGGTAAATTATAAATAATAGTTATTTTGTGTTGCACACAATTTCTATGTGGGTTATTTTTAAAAAATATTTACTTTGAACCTTCGAGTTATTGAATATCTAAATTGTTATGTATTGGTTGACCTATGTCTCCCTATGGCTAATGTCATTTTGGTTTTGATTGACTTAATTAACAAAAAGTTGCAATAAATAATTACTTCATATTCCCCTATTGCTTGTATATACATGTCTCATAATACGGTTTATCAACAATTATACAATGACAGGGAATTTTGCATCAAAAGAAAAATAAATGACGGGGAAATTAGGAATTTGATTCAATGAACAATATAAGACTTTAGCCATTTATAATGTGAGCGAAATTGTAATGGATAGGTTGAGCATCTCCAATACAATGCTTTGTAGCTTGCTTTTCCACATCAATTTCTAAGCTACAACACTTTTAAGCAACAAATTGTTCCAATGGTAAGCCAAAACAAATTGTAGTTTGCAAAAAATAAAATTTTTAAAAATAAATAGATAATTATACACATGTTACAATATGAGTGGAGTTTACTTGTCTTTTTTTTTTCAATCAAGCATGTAGCTTGGTTGCGCTATAGTTGCTTGCATGTTGCTCGATTTTTCGTTCTCCAATGGTAAGCAATCTAAGCATGGAGCTAGGAATTTTACTTAAATTACAAGCAAGTCCTTATTATTAAACCATTGGAGATGCTATATAAGAATTGTTCAAAATAATAGGGTGATTTATTTCATCATTCCACTATTCAAAATAAACAATCTTTTTCGGGAGACATTGTAAAAGTGGTCATGCCACTTTTAATTACTTAGTTTTTGTTTTTAAAATCATTTGAACATGGACCAATTTATAAATAAGTTTTGTATTCTTAAATCTAATTACTCTAATCATAATACATTTTGTTAAAGTATGATGTGTCATCATGGAATGAATTGCTTAACTTATGCGAAGTATAACAACACTCTTCTTAGTGATTGAAGCAATGAAAATTATACCCTGATACTAATGAGTAATGAGGTATTGGCATAGTGATTAAGAATAAAATGCCCTATTTAAATGTCTTTATAGTTTCAATTGCACAAAAAAATCGTACTCCGCAGTAAATAAAAATAAAATAAATATTTATACCCTAGTATAAGGGCAAGTTAGTCATTTTGGCAATGAAACCGCCATAGGGGGAAAACAGGAAACAGAAACATATTTCCATTTCCCCTCCAAACGAATTTGACAACAACCCTCCTTTTTCTCTCTCCTCTAGTTGCAGTTAGGAAGGTAGGTACGGTTAGAGAGAGAAAGCCAAAGCACAAACACCTAAATTCAATATTCAATAATAACATTAAAAAAAAACAGTAAAACTAAAAATGAGTGACCACCCGATGACTACCGAAGACCCTAACGACCTCACCCTCCCTGACGCCGCCGCCGATGCCGCCGACGCCGACGAACTCCCGGCCGCACCATCATCGAGCCGAGTAAGAGGCCCTTGGTCGCCGGAAGAAGACGCCATACTAAGTGAACTTGTTAGCAAATTCGGGGCCCGAAATTGGAGCTTAATCGCCCGTGGAATTCCGGGTCGCTCCGGTAAATCTTGCCGTCTTCGTTGGTGTAATCAGCTTGACCCTTGTGTCAAGCGTAAACCTTTTTCTGGTAATTTCTAGTACTCCTTTTTTTGATTTTTTGAATTTTTGTTTTGTTTATGTTTACCGCTGGTTGAATTTTGAAATTTTTTGTTGTGATCGGTTTTGATGATTGTGGGTGTTTGTGATTTGTGTGTTGGTGTTTGATTTATTGTTGATGAATCAATTGGTTTGTATTTTTGTGGTTTGCATTTGATGATTTGAATTTAAAGTAACGTAATTTTCGTGTTTTTTTTAATCTGATTTTGGAGACATTGGTAGAATTTGATGTTAATTTTTTGTGTTTTTTTTTCGTTGTTCTAATTAAAATGTTTTCTTGGGCAACAATTTTACTAGTTTGTTTGCTAAATTTTACTTCTTTTGTGTATTTAGTGTTCAATTTAGTAGGATGTAATCAAAATTGCTTCATTTTTGTATCAAATGCGGTTTCATTTGTTTGATTTGGGATGGAATTCTCGGGTGCTTTGAATTTGAGTTGGTTCCATTCAGGTGAGTTGAGTAATGAAGAGATGCTGAAAGTTGCTAGTTTTAATCAAAAATTAAAATTCAGCTCGAAAGGTTTGTTGAAAAGCTTTTTATGACATATTAGATTGATTGAGGGGCACAAAATTTGCATATTACACCTAGTCTGTGATCGCCTCAATGGTATGTCTAACAGGGCACCATATGACCTAAGGGTGGAATATCGTGCAACATCAAAGTAGGCAACCTGGTATCTCGGTGGGAATTAGTTATATTTGCCTAGAGAAGGTTGGTGAAGTAACATGTGCTTGAACATGTACTTTGATTATTTAGCTTTCCAATGCCTTCCCTTGGAAATGCAGGATGTTTTGGTCTTAGGTTTTAACTGATTACCCTTGTTGACAAGCTTTAGGTGATGCTATATTAAGGTGAAACCCTTCATCATGGTGTTACTGGCTCTTGGTTAACCCAGCAGTGTCATAGGGCTATTACTGATGAAATGCCAATATTGGAATATATCTTTTTTCTGTAACACTTAGCTATAGTACAAAATTTTGTATTATGTGTAGTGTAGTTAAGCTTAGTAGAAAATCATTTCAACAAAATTTAAAAGTAAAGGTCTTTTTTTTTTTTTTTTTCCCTTTTGTTTGTCGTGTATGTGTGTTCCCTACGTCATTGCCATTGCATTCAAATTATGTTTGTTTGGTCTTTGAAGAATGATATTAACCGTATCAACAGTAGCATCAGCCAGGATTGAGCTATTGACCCATATGCTGTAAATTTTTGGCATTTTCTTTAATATTAGGGATTTCAAAAAAACAATTAGTTATCTTCTGCACACATAAAATTTTTGCTTGGTTTATGCTGATGTATGATCCATGTGGTTTATCCTGTCATGGCTTGAATATGCATTTAGAATGAGAGGAGCTTCTTTACAAGGACAATGTTCTGGTTTTCTTTGGCTGGTTCTCTTAGTATGTGCTCATTGGTATAAGTTAGGACTTAAATTGTTGACATCAGTAATTCAGTAGCCAGTAAGCCAAGATTATTGATAAAATATTGGTTTTTTCTAATGCAAATCTCTTGCAAATTTATGTTTAGTATACAAGTGAGTGGCTGAAGTTTCAAGTTTGCTAATGCTTCTTGATTGAGAGTTGCTAGATTTAAAACATTTGGTTGGTATGCATCAATTGCATGTTTTCAATTACTAGGATTGGGGATAAAATGACCACAGATTATAGTGCAGTTTTTTTTTCTTGTTTACAATTGGTGTGTAATGCCCAATTCAGTGCCATCTTACAAATTATGAGCAAACTAGATGTTTGAACTTGATATGTGTAGTGGATCTCCTTCATGCAATCACCCCTATTTTGGGTTAGCCACATTTCTGTTTTTGAACAGCTTCTCTGCATAGAAGTTTTAATTATTTGTTTGTATTCAATCACCATGACAACACACACATGCCCTCTCCATTCTGGAAAAAATGGGTTTTACAACTACTGTTTTTGATTGGAATTTTGTTAACACTTTATAAATATTGAATTTTGCAAGAATCTTTATATGGTGTCTCTTATAGTCAGTTTCAACTTAGCAGATATGTGTATTGGTTTATAAATGTATGTCACCATTTATTTCGTGTAGTGACGCAGGTATGAGTGGTAAACAAATGTTAAACAATAGACATGTTTCTAGTTTTAAAATTTTGAAGAGTAGAGAAAGGAGAAGGAAGACTTTATTGTCAGCCATGAAAGGCTAGGAGCTTGAGGAAGAGCTCTCAAGGTTTATGGGAACTTTCTTCTTGCATTAATAATATGAATACGAGGCTAATGTGAGCTATCATTGTCTAATTACATTTTAAGATTCCTAACAACCTAATAACTGATTTTCCTATTATTAAGGATATATTTAAGGAAACATGATAACAAACTTAGTCAAACTAGCGGACTACTCAGCTTATTTCAATACTAGTAGAGATTTGTTACTTAGCAATATAACGGGCATTATCGTCACAGAAAAATAAAAAGGAAGATCCGTTGGCTAAAGAATGTGGGACATACGTACCAAAATCTCACTAACTTCATTCCCAAAATAATGATCTGTTCCTAACAATCCTTTTGTGAACATTTATGTATTTCAAGACGTAGTTTCTGTCTTCCTTCTATGTTCACTTGATCAATATGAAGTTAGTGGTCTAAGGCATTTTTGAGGTCTCTTGTAGGTCAATAGTGGACATTATTTGACTCAATTCTTTGACCAATCGAAGTACTCTGTATTGGAGTTCTACATTTGTGCACGATCAAATGGAGTCAAGATATATAAAAGTAGCAAATGTAATTTTCGCTAATTAGCGAATGCTCATTGCATAATAGTATTCGAATGCCCTGTTTAGTGCAGGGTGAGGCTGTATCCAACTCCTCTTACCTGATCAGGGCAGGTGTCTATTTAGTAAGCTTTGGGGTTCTGTACTATTTTTACATGCTGTCATAGATACCTTTGTATCAGCATCTATTGTAGGCATAGTATCACGTGGTTTGCAAATGAACTGATGTATTACTTGTATCTATCATAGCAGCCTGAGTTGTAGTTAATGGTCTTTTTGCCCATGATAGTTGTGTTCGACAGTATTATCTAGTACTTATAATATTTCGATGTCTAATTAGAAATATGTCACTGCAGAAGAAGAAGACCAGACTATTATTTCAGCGCATGCAATTCATGGAAACAAATGGGCCTGCATAGCAAAGCTTCTACCGGGAAGAACAGATAATGCTATCAAGAACCACTGGAATTCAACTTTGAGACGGAGGTATGACTTTGGGAAGTCAGTAGGAGATTCCAGCTTTGACAGAAACAAGGCATCATCCGAAGAAACAGTTTCTGGTGAAACCAATTCATTTAAAGCATATGATGGAAAACAAGATGTAAATATGGTTGTTAATCAATGTCCTCAGCCCGATTACCAGTCTTCAGTCAATGAGGACCTAAACCAATCGATGCAACCTGAAAACCAACCTATGACCATGTATGAGAATCCCCCCATTGTATTTGCATATCCTCCCATGGTTGCATACCCTCCCTTTTATGCTCATTATGCTGAACCTATTGAGCCCCCTAAACCCTCTCGTCCAGTTGCACGTGTTGGTGCTTTTAATGTTTATCAACCCTCGTCTAATTTAACACCTGCTGCTCCGCCTCCCAAGCCTGTGCCTGTGCAGGGTCCTTTGGTAAATGCCTTCCAACCTGACTTTGGAATCTCCAAGTTTCTTGATGGAGTTCAGTGTGAGCCAATTATTCCTTTGCGGTGTGGCCATGGATGTTGCTCAACTCCAACTGGTGCAAAAACCCAAAGCTCACTGTTGGGGCCTGAATTCATTGAATATGAAGAGCCTCCTTCCTTTTCAAGCCATGAGTTAGCCTCAATAGCTACAGATTTGAACAATATCGCATGGATCAAAAGTGGGTTGGATAGTGGCTGCACCAGAAGAATGGAGGATCCTATTCAGAGAAGAGATACTCAGGGGACTGATAATTCAGGGCAATGCGCGCAGACCAACAATGTGCGTTTTGAGGAAGGACGGACCAAGCTTATGGGTATGATGACAGAAGTGCTCTCAACTCAGATACCAAGGCAAACAGTCGCATTGCCTGCTGAAGTTGGGGTTTGAGCTGAATATGACGCGTGCTGTTGCCTTTTGTGTAGCATTCTCGAGATAGTTCTAATGTTTCAGTCATTAAACTCAGTGGTTGAGGTTTTTTAGGTTTTGTGAAGTGTCACTGATTGATAGAGATTCACATACTAGCGGAACATCTTACATGGCGAGATTTGTGCAGAGCAAGTGATGAGATCTATAGTCTTTTTGTTATATAGTCATGCTGGTATACAAGGGATGGGATCTATAGTCTTTTTTGTTAATTATAGTCAAGCTTTAGTACCCGAAACATGAATGTTCTTGCACTGAATATATCTGTTGAATTAGCCAGCCAGTTGAATATGATGGGAGCTTTGGAGTAATTCTAAAGAGAAATAATATAATTGTGGATCTGGTTCTTCAGTAGTAAGACTTCTGTTTTTGAATTCGTAATTATTCTCTAATTTATGAAGGTAATATAACTTTAGTGCATATTCTTAGGTGCATACTCATGCACCTAAAAATAGGTGTAACAACAGCACAATATGAACATTAACTTTTCAGAAAGTGAACATAGGTATAAAAAATATGAACATTAGCTTTTCAGAAAGTGAACATAGGCATAAAAATGTGTGATTTTAGATTTCTTATGTGGTGACTTTGTGATTAACTTCAATTGATTAGGTTATACTACCTTCGTTAACATTTAGTTGCAACTTTGGGGTATTATTTGAGAGACATAAAATATTCCAAAGTTGCAACTAAATGTTAACGGAGGTAGTATATGATTTTCTTAATTCTAACGAATTGAATTTTATCTGATATTCTGCATTTTTTTTATCAATGAACATAATCATGCAAAATATGAACATATGCATAGGTTCCCTTAAATGTGAACACTAGCTTTTCAGAAAGTGAACATAGGCATAAAAAATATGAACTTATGCATTTTAGAAAGTGACCATAACATTTCAAAATATGAACGTAAGCATTGGTCTTCTTAAAGTGAATATAAGCATTCAAAAGGTGAACATATACTTAAAAAGATATGAACATAAACATTTAAGAAAGACAACATATGCATAAACAGATTTAATTAATATTTCATGAACAATACTTCATATTTACATTATGAATATTTGAAATTATATATGAACATATAAAATATTATTATGAATATAATGCATTTAATTATGAACATAAAAATTTAAAGAAATAAAAAATAATATGATTATGAAACATATACATTATAAGTAATAAATGTTCATTTTTTTACATGTTCATTTTTTATTATTAAATGTTCATTTTTTTTTCATGTTCATATTTTTTTTACTAAATGTTCATTTTGTAGATCGTAGTGTTGATTTTTTTTTTACGTTGTTGCACCAATCTAAGGTGCACCAGCACCTTAGACTAATTGTAACTTTAGCACCACCTTAAACAAAAATGATGCAATGTGTAAACCCTTTATAAAATAGTGCGTGCAATTGTTGCCATATTTAAAGTTACAATATTTAAAGAACGGTATAAAAAGTACGTGCAATTGTTGCCATATTTAAAGTTACAATATTTAAAGAACGGGAGAATCGGACATTTTAATATGGGTGGGGTTTTAACCTGCTACCAGGGGGTCCAGATTTTAGAGTTTGGGTTTGTCGGCAAAATTGGGTACTAACCCAAAACTGTTAACAAGGCCCACAACTGAAACGTCCATATTGTAATCACACTATCTTGCATTCTTGCCTCTTGATAATTGAGTATGTACACCGTTTGATCAGATCAAATACGAAGAGTTTCACATTCTTTTCAACGTGAAATTAAAACAGTTTAGTGTAAAGTATTTTATGTTTAACGGTTGATTTAGTTTCACTAGTCCTCTTTGGCTCTGATGGCTTTCAAGACTGTTGAAACCTCAGGTCAAGGGTTCAAGGACTGGTGGAATAGAGAATGTGCAAGTGTTGTTCTAAATGAGGTATTACAAAATACCTCACTTTTTATTCTCAATTTTGACCCTTTCTGTTTTTCATCACTTCCAACATTTATTTTTAGTGACTCAAACTGCAATACGGTAATATACCAAACCATATATTAAAATGATTAGATAGTAAATACTAGATCACAAAATACATTACTTGAATATAATTTACAACATAACTAGATTTTAATTTACATTCATGCATATTTGCAATGCTCCTATAGCCTCATTTTCACCCAACATTGAGACTAACTAGCTATATTATACTTCATACATAACGACTACTAGCTCCCAACTATTTTACAATACATGCTAGTATTACTTAATTACTCCGTAGTTACAAAAGGTGAAAAACCCATATATTTTACGGCATTCTTAGCCTTATTAAGAACAAGGACCGCCCTTAGCTTGTATTAAGTTTGATTAACCAGAGACATCAATAGACTTGATCTCAGGCTGTTTTTCCTGCATCTTAGGAACAGTGACAGTAAGAACACCATGCTCCATATTAGCCTTGACCTCATCCATCTTCGCATTCTCCGGCAGCCTAAACCTCCTCATGAACCGTCCAGAGCTACGTTCGAGGCGGTGCCACTTATCCGTCTCCTCTTCACTCTCCCTGTTCCTCTCTCCACTTATCTGTAACACCTTCCCATCTTCCACCTCCACCTTCACCTCTTCCTTCTTTAACCCCGGAAGATCCGCCTTGAACACGTGTGCTTCCGGCGTCTCCCTCCAGTCAATCCTGGTGTTAGCGAACCCTCCTACGGCCTTACCCGAGGCCGTAGAGTTCGCTATCGAGGTGTTGAACGGAAAGCCCTCGGTCGGGTCCCATATGTCTAGGGAAAAAGGGTCGAATATGTTTGATCTCCGGCCGCTAGAAAAGCTTGGTATTAACGACATTTTTTTACTGTAAAAGTGTAGTAATTTTGATGAAAGAGTAGGATGGTTATGAAGTTAAGAGCATAGATTATAAGTACATGTATATAAAGGGTAATTATGTTTCTAGCATAATCTTAGAACATGCAATGTAAGATGTATCATTTCTTGCTATTGACACTTGTTTCATATGTGGCATTACAATATGCAATTGTGCTTGTAATGTAGATGACGTGTTGAGCAGGCCTTGTCACTTGTAATAACCATGCATTTTTGTTGGCAACCAAAAAAGTTGAGTGAAATAATTGGGAGTTTTGGAACTCAAGCTTATCGATTTGGTTAAGTAGGTTGTTTGTTTGCACGTATATAAACTTAAATTTTTTTTAGTCCTTTAAGTATGTTTAGTTCTAAATTATTTGGGTTATAATGTCAAATTTGATCATCAACGTTTAGTTCAATGAGGAAAACGAATTAGACATATGGACATAAAATTATTACCATATCACAAAAACATGACTTTTTTTTTAAAAAAAAAAGTTAAATAATACTACTTTAATTTCTCCATTTTTTTTTTATAAAAAATCACGTTTGTTATTGTAAAAGTTTAACAATCAATAATTTAAATTTCTCATACTAAAATTATACTAGTAGAAATTATATACATGATAGACGATAGTACTTATTGAGATGAATCTAACAATATCCCATATGAATATGTTTATATTTAGTAAAAGTGAGGCCCTGTTTTTTTGAGCTTCTGGACTGGACAGGGCAGATTGAAGCAGAGCCAAGCCGAGCAGAGCAGATTTTATTATTATTATTATTATTATTATTATTATTATTATTATTTTTAATCAGATGAGAGTAGAGTAGAGGCCCACTTAATTCCTTAAAGTAAAAAAAGAAGGAACGAAGTAATAAAGTAACATTTGATTCCTTAAAAAAAAGAAAGGGTAAAATTTGGTTGGGGCCCAGTTGGTCGCCCAGTTGGTTCCGCCGACCATTTTCTCCCGTTCATCCGGCCGTAATCTTTCTCCAACATCACTTCCGCCCTCTCAACCACCGTAATTGTCGCCGGCGCCTCATATTTGAGATGACTGCCAAGATGTAGGGAAATTAAGCAGTTCACATATTGGATTAGGTTTGATCGATTTCCAATCATTTTTTCTTTAAATTTGATCAATTTTTATATAATTGTGAATGCTTACATCGATTTATGTTAAGTTTTGTTGTTGAATTTATGATTAAAATGTTCAATTTTACTACCTCTGCTTGTATTTTGGATTCTTTTTTAGTTTGGCTGCAAGATTCCAAGAATGTGATCCAATTTATTGCTAAAATGAACTATTATTGTAGTATTGTTATATGGTTGTATAAAAAAATAATTAGGTTGGGAAACAAAGTATTTTTGAGCAATACATAAGTAACCTAAGTAACAAACTAACAATTACATGTTCTAATAATCAATATACGGAATACTATTTTAGGATGCTCGAAAAGATTATATGTTCTACACCAGTAATGTAATTGTATTATTGAATTTCCGAAATGCCTTTATTTAAAGAAATGGGTAGGAGACAACTATTATTAGAGGATTTAGTTTGTTATCTCATAATGAAAGGGGAATCATAGAAAGCTGATAGTAGTATGTACATAAATGCATGTAGCAAGATTGATACTCTATAATATGCAGTAAACTTTTATGACACAAATTTGTTAGTTGATTGTTGCTTGAATTCAGTACTTCATCAAGAAATTTTATAATCTGTATTATGCAGTAACTAAATTTAACTATGTGAAATTTCTTCAGAATTTGGTGTATCTATCTGATGACTATGGTTTTTCAATTATTGTTGTATGAAATGATTCTATCTTGTGAATTTATTGCATGTCTAGTGTGTAGTTGCTTTGCTACCTGTATTTTTCTGATAAGGTGTATGGATGACACATTTAAGTAGTGAAGAATAGGACACGAGTGATGATTAGCATTATAGCAAGATGAAGAGAAACTATAATTTTGGAGGGCAATGTGAGAAATAAAGTTGTAAAGAACAACTTTATATTATGATTATACCATTTGAAACGAGATGAGCTAACTGCATATGCAATACAAAGGGCTGCTATTAAAAGTGAAAAACAACACAATCCGGTGTAGGAACATATATCCATTTTTATGGAAAAATAAGGACTCTTTATTTGCTGCATGATTGGCATGAATCCATGGTATTGTTTGATTATTTCAGCTCCTCACCATTTCGGCACCACAAAATGATAAAATGTGACTAATTAGTCGATCCAATGATTCATATGAGGATTCTCCTTTCATTAGGCAACACTTTGCTTTCTCTTTCAAAGCATTTACCCTTTCTCTCATTTCTTGACCTTCCTTTTCCACCATTAATCTTCTAATCACACTCATTATTTCTTTCCTCTCAAGTTCTTTCTCCAATTGCAATCCAATCTTCAGAACATCGCTAACGTGTCTAGCGTTCATCTTCTGATCACCAAAAAATGGAAGGCAAATCATGGGTACCCCTTCACAAATGCTCTCAATGGTTGAATTCCATCCACAGTGAGTCCAGAATCCTCCAATGGCTGGATGAGCCAAAACCTCTTGTTGTGGTACCCAAGAGACAATGTGGCCCCTCCTGGTCACTATCTCTAAAAATTCCTCTGGAAACAACTCATCATTTCTCTCTGAGCCATTAATCAGCCTGGGTCGGGTTACCCAGAGGAAGGGCTGCTGGCTTTTGGCCAGTCCCCAAGCTACTTCTAAAAATTGCTCCTTGCTAATTGCTGCAAGAGTTCCAAAACTAACATAGATTACTGAATTTGGTGCTTGTTTGTTTAACCAAGTTATGGAGCTTTGTTCTTGAGTGACTATGCTACTCGTAGAAGTCGAAGAGATTTTGTGTAGGGGACCTGTCAGGAAAATAGGAGTAGCAAGAAAATTTCCACGAACTCTGTCTAGCATTGAGCCTTCAAGTTCCTTGAATGTGTTGCAGATTATACCCTGACAATTTTTCTTGGTTTCTTTTACCATGCCAAGAAGTACATCATGATGTAGCTCTGGAGGAAGGTCTTTTACTTTTAAAGGTGGAACCTCCAACACTGGTTCTTCCTTTCGGGTATCTGAAAACATTAATCACACCCCAAAAATTGAAGATTAGCCAAGAGTCCAAGACTAATCTTGTGGAACCAAAATACAACATTTTAAATGTCTTATTTTCGTTTCTTGTCTGCCTGTTAGTGTATGCTTGGGAGTGGGAGCATTTTTGTGAGCATTTATAGCTAGTTAGACTTTGTTGCTAATCTGAACCTTATGCTATACACCTTTTGCCTTGATATTTATTTTGATACTAGAACTGATAATGAGCTAACTGTACAATCCTATACTTACACTGGCACTCTTGCCTTTTCTCAATTTCCTAAATGGCTTTATGTTAGTTACAGATTTTCTGACAAATTAGTTAGAATTCGATCGATGAAAATTTAGAGTTGATTTTTGTTTAAATTTGTTTTGTAGAGAAAAGGAAGTACCTTGGAGGGGGAAGTAGCCTTTTTCCTGCAGTAGTGGCAGTGATTCGTAAAGAATGGAAGCCAACAGGCCACCAGTTCTTAATGCCAGCCTTGGGAGGTTCAGCTGATCAGCGACATCCCCTGCGAATTCCCACAAGGGATCTGATATCAAGCATGCAACGGGCTCCTTGTCCTTGGAAGCTTCCTCCAGAATCTGGGACAAGCAGTTCCGAAAAGACTCCAAACAACTCTTATTAAGGATAGTTATGGTATCTAAAGAACCTGAAGATGACGTCTTAGCTTTTGACAGGACATCTTCAAAGAAGTGGAAGTTGAAGTTGGGGAACTCGAGAGGATTCGGGGAGTTGAAATGAGTGTGAATTACAGTGATGGAAAATCCCTTCGAGTTAAGGGCATTTCCCAAGTTCAGCATTGGGGTTATGTGGCCTGTATATGGTTGTGGAAATAGTACAACTCTACAACAGAGCTTGCTTTTTTGCTGCTTCTCCATTGGTGCTTTAGATGATGGCTACCAACTGTAGATGTTTGTGCTGCCTTGTATTAACAATATACATAGAATGATCCAAATGTGCGAAGTTTTGTATAAGGTAATGGCTCTAATCTGCTTTTCTTTTCTATGCTTTATGTCTTTCTTAAGATGTCATTGCTGGATTGATAAACCTTTTGACAATAGCCCACCACACAAGAAGAAAGATTTTCTGCAGCCATGCTGTTTGCCGCCTTGCTAATGCTAGTTGGATTTATCGATCTGTGCCTTATTCTGTTTCCATTTCTGATAAATTTGTCACCTCAAGTCATTTTTATCAGTTTGTTGAATAACTCGATTTCAGTTACCACTTCCTATCAGTTGTTGGTAGATGAAGAGTTTGATTTGAATACGTTTGTAGACCAAACCGAAAGAGTAACTTGATAAGTTTTTACTAAGTTGGTGTCTTAGGTCTATTCTATTTTTGGGAGGTTGATTATTGCTGTGAAGGTTGTGCACCAGCCTTGTGGTATCCTAGTGAATTGATGGATGTTGTCTTTGTTAATGGTCATTTCGTTATCCAACCTGGGATACACGTTTACTTCGTACTATGAAATTCATTTATTACTTGGCATTCGTAACAATGCACCAGCCTTGTGATCTCTTGAGACTTTGTGAATGTTGTGTGTTTGATTTGTGACTTGTACACTACCTTCCTGAGTTTCCTACTAGCGGTCCATAAGA
Source organism: Chenopodium formosanum (assembly GCA_024500155.1). NCBI lineage: Eukaryota > Viridiplantae > Streptophyta > Magnoliopsida > Caryophyllales > Amaranthaceae > Chenopodium > Chenopodium formosanum. Next base: position 3,545,098 of record CM044861.1, on the reverse strand, counting down.
AAATTATCGAGCTAAGAAATTTTGCTTTAAGGGAATGTCTTGCATGTTTGGATGAAGACGAGTACACTGCAAATTGCTCTCGATCTTTATCTTGTAATAAATTATTGATATGTGTATACAACTCTTAAATTAAAATTAAAGTTAGATGTCTTAATAGGTCGAGAGTTTTAATTGACAAATTTTGAAAAAGATTTATGCAGTATAAAGTAAAATAAAATGAAGCTAACTGAAATCTTATTAAGTACATAAGTTATTAAGTTAGCAAGATTAACTTTTGACCATTCATTCTGATTAGCAAGATCAACCTTATTTTTTTCTAGAATGAAAAACTTGCTAAAATGCTTCAATCTAGTTTCAACTAGATAAAATGACAACAAATATCTACTAGTGTATGTTTTGCTACAAGTACCTAATTATCAACATCCTTAATTAAAGTACATTAGTTTAACATGTCACCTTGTTACGCATTTAATTAGTCAAAATCCTAATAAGGGGAAGTTTAATGTCTACATTAAGATCAAGTCAAACCGACGAAATGTCTACAAATAACCGTCAAAATTTGAAAATCAATAATGTGTTGCTGGCAAAGTATGGGCCGAGTAAGAAAACACTACAGTATTTAATTAAAGATCCATGCAGATGCAGGTCAGCAGGTGAATCATATCACATCTTTGTTTCAATGAATTATTGAAAATTTGAGATGACATAAACTTCAACCATTGTTTTTTACGGAAAATGATTTTGGCACACCCTAAATTGATTTTGGCACACCCCTATGTGAGAAGAGTATAGAAAACTGTGCTCTCACATCGGGGTGTGCCAAAATCAATTTAGGGTATGCCAAAATCAGTTTCCTTTTATGCTTTCATTTTATTGGATTCCTTTCTTGATTCCATCTCACCAACATCAGTATTTAATTCCAATATACTACATGCATTGTTATTGAATATAAATTTACTCCGCACATCATATCTTTTGACAGTCTTTTTTTTATTTACTCCCTCCGTCCCCAAATGATAGTCTCTTATGGGCAAAAATCACGGGAATTAAGAAACTTAAATAAAAGTAGTAAAATTACATTGAAAATATAAATTTACACTGGGTATGTAAAATAGTAGAGAGAGAAAGTAATAAAAGTACATTAAAAAACAAAATTTACATGGGAAAGTTAAATTTGCACAAATATTGTTGTAATTGAAGGAAATTTTGATAAAAAAAATTGATATTAATGGTACTTGAAAAAAGAAAATGAGACTATCAATTTGGGACTAAAAATAGGCCATAAGGGACTATCATTTAGGGACGGAGGAGTATCTTTTATAAACATCCTTCATTTCATTTTTTTAGTTTTTTTTTTTCTTCTAAAATTAAATTATTTCACTTCTCTTCATCTTTTATACTCCGTATTTAGATTGTCATCTCACTTACTCAAACTAACATAGTAAATTCTCCTTTTTAATTTAATTAATATTAGCAACTCCATCTTTTATCTACCACTATTATTATCATCTCTAGTACACTAATAGTACCAATACAATTCATATTAAATTTAACCAATCTCTAAGTACAAGTATAAATTGTTATCTCATGATCACACTTTCATTTCTAAATTTGGTTATACTCACATGCATATTTACTACTTCGGACTTATATTATAAAGCATCGCACTCTATGATTCTACCGTGAAAACTAAAATTGTACCATAACATAACAACTACAACCACAAGTTTCGATGGCCATAGTTAGAAATATCTATTGTCATTACTATCTACAAGTAGAATATTCTCAACTAAACTTAGCAACCTAGAACCAACAAATATCCTTAAAGGGTACAAAGTAAAGATATGCTATAATTTGCTTCAAATTTTCATGACATCACATACAAGATACGAACAAAGAGTGGATTCATACTTCATTTGCAACCACTACTACGTTACAGCATTGGCAATTCGTCATTCGTGTAATCGTGTACTCGCAATGCCATTAAAGCATGTAAATTTAGATATATCACCACGTTATCTACCTCCATTTTTAAAAGCTCCTAATTAAAATGACAATTTTGCCCTTTCTTTGACCATGTATTCATTATATAGTATGGGTAGTTTTTACTTCTCACAAATTCCTTTTTTTAAACTATTTTTGAGGGGCATCATAAGATTGATAACACTCCAAATGTATTTGCAAAAGTGGGGTTATTTATTTATTTATTGTTATTGTTATTATTATTATTTATATATGTATATGAAAAAATAGGGTAATTATTAGTAATGGTGAAGGCGTGGAAATAGTGGGGCGTCACACGCCGTACGTGACATGAGTAAAAAAAGAACGGTGCTAATCATTTAATTCATGGTGAAGACAAAAAATTAATTCTTAGTTTATAAAATGGTTTTATAATATGGTAAGGGATTTTGTGTTATGTTGATATTTTCTTGTATGCTATGTCATGTTATGTACTCAAATTGAAGATTTGATTATGCAATAAATCATTACTATACGTACCATTCAAATCATGGACAAGTTGTTTTTTGTGTCATTTACCACTTAGCAGAAAAAAAGTGAGATTTAAAGTATGGTGCTTTAGGATTTTAATAGTTAGGTTGAGCCTTTTGTTCCTAATAGGTGAGTTAATTTGTAATTAAAGACGACGTGTCATTTTATGCTTTTAGGTGTTGAGTTTCAGTTTCTTTTTTCTTTTTTAATATCTATCCTATATTCATACGGTTATTTTATTTCCTTAATTTTCATAGGAGATAATTATAATTGTAAGGTTATTAATACGGTAATATAAGCTTGAAATGATCGAGGACCTGTTCAGATGTACTGAACTGAATTGACTATTTTATGAGAGGAAGAAATTAGAAACTGAATTGAACTTAAGATGAAGTGAACAGGCCTTGAATTGACTTGGATACTTGTTAAATAACTTGGTGCATGCGAGATGATTTGCTATTATTTAGCTCATTATTTTAGTTTAATTAGATAGCAAAGAAATTGGTTATGTACGACAATTATATCATCAAGTTCCGCATTGTCACAATTTCACAAATGACTAAATGAGTACAGCTTTTGGTCATTAGTTGGTGCATTTGACACTTCAGATATTCTCCAAAGCAAACCACAATTATCAGAAATTTAGAGCTTTCTCTTTAACGTTTTGATTTTTATTTTTATTTTTTTTTTTTTTTTTTTGACGAGATTTGACATTTTGATGTTATAAGCTAGATGGTGGTCGTGTTGGGGGGTCCAAAATCCAAATGATACATTGACATCTTTCTTACCTTTCACCTATTTGGTAGGGTTTGATTCTCTTTGTCACCTTCTTTTATTTTGCTAAGAAGACGGTAATCGATTCATGTATATGTATTGTATGATCAAGTGATAATCAGTTTGTCGAAAATGTATTATACCAAAGAGTCCTTTAATCAAAACTATGTGATGCGTTTAAATATGAAGTCTTGACAATATGACAATTACAATATTCAGTTGAAAGAAATAATCATCTGTCAATGTAATTAATATAAACACCTAAGACGATATTAGTGACCCTCACTCATTTCGACAACCCTCCTCTTAAATCCTACAAAACCAACATTAGAAAAAGAAAATCATACTCCAAATAGTGTATAAAATAGGCAGTGTAAACATAGGATCTCAGTTATCACGAGAAGGTTTAGGTATTCACATGGTAGACGTGCCTCAAGTGATACTATAAATCTTAATTCAGTCAGCTTTATGACTATAGTTTTGATCATTAAATGTCACACGTTATACGCTAGCTATGATACTAATCTCATTCAAATGTTGAATTTTGACTCGACAAACTACAAAGTTGTTGAGTATAACTCTATAAATAATTAGTCATCTATCTTGTTTAATACAGTTCTATATTATGCATGCAGCTTTATTTGCTAGATAAACCAAATTTATAATTTAAATTCCGACAAGATATTCTAAGTGAAGTCTAATTATAATGCATTGCAATAATGGTTTGTCAATATCGATTCATGTGTTAAAACTAGAAAGGATAATATAGAGATTTTATAACACAGGCTTTGTAAATACAATACTCTTTAGTTTGCAATAATGACAAGGAGTACTCTTTAGTTTGCAACACTTGTAAGGGTAGAAGTTTGACTAGTGTGACCTGGTGCAAAATTGCTTCAAAATTTTGAATACACTTATTTATTTTGGAGTTTCTTCAATAATTGTATCCTTACACGTTTATGATTTAAAAATTATTATGGAATAGGTGAATATGTTCTACTTTGAGTCCATTCATCCAATACATATAATTTAAAAAAAACCTAGCATATCTACAAAGTAAAACGAGTAACTTATATGAAATCTTCATTTTAGATGAAAATTCAAAAACTTATGTCTAAATTTAATAGTCAACAAAATCATTTTTTTTTTTAATAAATATTCAATTACATATATTTTGCTGTAATAAAAAAGTAAAAAATGAAATTACATATATCCGTCTTACCGTGAATTCTAACTCATACAATACATTCTCAACAACAAATGCTTCTTATACATTTTAGAGCCTGTTCACTTTAGTTTAATTCCAGTTCAGTTCAGCTCTAATCAGTTCAGATCAACTCTTAATATCCTTCTCTCATAAAATATTCAGTTCAATTTAGTTTAGTTCAGCTTCAATCAGTTCAGTTCAATTCAGCTCAATTCAATAAATGTGAACATGCTCTTAGTCTAATGTTTATCCGAATGACATTAAAAGTGTGAATATTGCATGTCATTAAGATGAAATTCACCTTATAAAGTTGAGTTTAGATTCTTCTATTTTCTTGTAAGTATATAACCATATAAAGGGTAAAAAAGAAAACTTGATATTTGGTCAAGAATATTTAAGTCGTTATCCTGTTCAACATATTTTAACTTATTCCAGACAAAAATGATCAGTAAATTTAAATAAAATACTAGTAAGGTAAACTATGATGATTTGCAACAAATAAACTCTAACACACTCATTATTAAATGTAATACAACAAAAATATCTTATAGTAAAATAAATTTAGATCAAACAAAATAATACTGTACTCAATAATTTTAAGTTACATTCTACACTTTGTAACAACACAAATAAACTCCGTAACAACATAAACAGAAATACAGAATAAAACAAAGACGACATCATCTAAGACTTTAACCAAGTAGCTAGTTGAGATAAGCCGAGGATTAATTAAAGATTTCATTCTTTACACTCGTATCTTTAAAGTTGTTTGTATAATTAGTACTCCCTCCGTCCCTAAATTACATTCCTCTTTGGAAATTTGCACGGGAATTAAGGAGAGAAGAATAAGACAAATAACAATAATTAGATAATGCAATGGGAAGGACAAAGATAGAATAGTTATTACTCATGACATGTCATCAATCCTTTGCAAAAAAAAGGACCAATCACATGCTCCTAATTGAAAATTTTTAACCAATCATATTCATTGTAATTTGGCACTAGGATTATGAGTGAGATTAGGTAAGGATGAGTGAGAAAACATTAAATGTAAAACAAAAAAAGAGAGTTGATTTACTAAAAAAAAACTTACCAAAGATAGAAAGGAGGAATGTAATTTTGGAATACCAAAAATAGAAAGGAGGAATGTAATTTAGGGACGGAGGGAGTACTACCCTGTTGTTGCCCGTAAAAAAATCAGACCTCCATTTTCTCTCTCCTCCGCCCTTCCTGGGCACCTTTTAAACCCAAACAAAAGCAAACCAACAACAACAGCCCCCCACCCCACCTCTCTTCTCTCCTCTTCTTCTTCACCTACTCTCTTCCTCTTCAATGGAGTAGCAGTAGCAATAGCAGTAGCACAGACAAACAAACAACCCCACTTCAATTAACAAACAATTTAACAAAAACCCACTTCTATAAATCTCATTTTTCCCACCCATTTCTATGATCTTACTTACATGAAGATTACCCCCAATGTCAACCATAATGCCATCCCATCAAACCCATGTTATCGATATTGACCAAGGAATTCCCCGCCGGAGCTCCGCCGCCGTCGCCGTCTCCGTCGCCGGCGAGGATTCCGACGAGGAGAGTGTCCGTTGCTCCGACGAAGACAGCAGCAGCAGCTCATCAAGTGAGTCATGTACAAGAGTGATTGTTGTTGGAGTGGGTGAAGTAGTTGTTGGTGGTGAGAAAAGAAGACCCTCTTTGTCTTCTTCCTCTTGCTTGTCGGAATGTTCGGTGGTGGATCTGGAGAATGACGGCGGTGCTGCGGCGGCGACGTCGGTGGAGACGAAAGTGGCGGTGCATTTGTCAAAAGTTGAGAGAGATTGTAGAATTTGTCATATGAGCTTAGATGGGTCTAACCCTGAATCTGGGTTCCCAATTGAATTGGGTTGTTCTTGTAAGGAAGATTTAGCTGCTGCTCATAAACATTGTGCTGAAGCTTGGTTCAAAATTAGAGGAAATAAGTAAGTTTATTGCATTTTACTCTACTTCTTCACTTTTTAAATTAGTGTTTTTATTTTGGATTTTGCCTCATTTTTTGCATTTCTTGCTTAATTTTAAGCTTAGTTAATTAATTAATTAAATTGTTTTTTTTCTTATGCTTTGATTATTATTATAGTATGGGGTGTTGTGATTTTTTATTATTCTTTACTTATTTTTATTGATGTTTTCATTGTTTTGTGTATGTTGAATGGAGTTGAGGTTTGTTACTTTTAATTATGAGAGACAATGTGTTAATTGTTCATTAGTTGATAAATCAATGGTGATTAGACAGCTAACAACATGATTACTTGGATATGGAATCGTATTGTTTACGCTTCGAAAACGGAAGCGTCCTTGATTTGGATCATTTGTGAGTGGGTATGACTTGTTTTGAATGCTTTATACTCTGGCAGTCTGGCTCAAAGGGAGGTTTTTCATTAGGTAAACCATAAAAGAGAGCTTGTATTTCATGAAAGGTAGTATACTGGTGCACTATGAATTAAGAATAGACACATTTTGTGTTTTGGATAAAATAAAGGGAGGAAAAATGTTTAAAACAAAGTAAAGTTGGGTCAAAAATGAGTGAAGGAATCAAGTTATTAATAAAGTGAAAGTTGTATGGACCATGGGGTTCTCTACTTGTTTATCTAATTAATTAGATTCTCAACTTAATATCATTACGTATAACTGAAGTTTTGTTTTTTAAAAAATTTCTGGGTTGTTTGTGTCGGTAACTTCCTTTTTTGATAAATATATCTTAAGTTGTTTTAGTCGTATGTTGATGTAGCAACTGCATTTGTTGCATGTGAATACTTTAACTGGCTTTTATGAGTTAGGTGTTGTGCTGAAGGTTGTTTCTATTTCCTGTCATGTGAAATACGAGAAACCTTTTTACAATGTATACTCGATTCCCCTTTATTGTCTGTTCGGATTCTCCGACTTATAGTTGATAAAGTTGAAATTTGATTGTATTTAATGATACCACATATAGAAATTGGTAAGTAGACAGTTTGGGAATTCACTTCCATTTAAGAATATGCTTCTTTTCTTTGCCTCTTGAGATACTTTCTGTAATGAGTACTTGACACTGGATGAAGAGATAAGTAGCAGTTACCTGCATTGCTAGACTAATTGCATAAAGCATAGAGTGTTTTTCATAGTAGCTATAACACGTGTGTGGATAAATCTAGCATCATCACAAATTGACATTTGATGATTGATTTGTTGTTACTTATTAGACATTTTTGTGTTATTGTACTCTAGCATGTCTTGCCGATTTGACCATTTTGGCTATATTCTATCAATTTTGTACTGAGGAGGAAGTTGCTGATAAGTTTTCAAGGCAGACATATTAGACAAGTTCATCACTTACTAGCTGAATAAAATTTCTAAGCTTTGTAAATTTCAGAATGTTAAATTGTATATTTGCGTTTAATTTTCTACAAAGTAGCTTTTTGTTTGTTTTTCATGTTTTCTACTTTCTGTATGTCACTTGGGCTCTGTGATGGTTTGTTATGGAAGTGAAAGGAGTCACAAAATGAGAGCAGAAGGTGGTGCGTCTTATATGCAAATATTGATGTTCTAATGCCAAGAACCATGATTATGTTCCACCAAGTTAATTATAGTTCATGTTCAAATTGCTGAGTTTAATAGTGGCTACTGGCTAGATACTTTAGAACATTGACAAGTTGTGCAAAAAAGTTCAACTGTTAATTACTTTGTAGCTCTCAAGTATGGTTTTAGTATATAGTTGTCTAAAATTGGATGCTAGTTGGTTGACTTCTTTTTTTAGTCTCCATACTTCCATAGGGTAGTGCTTATCAAGTTCTTTGGTGCTCATAAAGCTTATAAAATAATCCAAATATTGCTCTACTTTTTTTTTAATCAATATAGTACTCCACTACTCCTTAGTAAGTTCTTATGGTTTTGCTTGTCAAAATTAAATTACTTTAGATTCTCAACTTAAACGTGTTTCCATTTTTTAACTACGTATTTTTTTTTTTGGGAGTGTGTTTCATTGTATTCCTCCTCTCTTGTAAGTTTCCCAGCATTCTTAATTGGCTACTTGTACATAGCATTCCTAGATTCCCTACCCTTTGTCCATTCATGATAGCTACTTGTAAAATACTTTGTATATTTTTGGCCCAAATGTAAAGTGCCCTTTTGTATTCTGTCAAATAATTAGAGGCTGGATACAGATATCCTGGAATGGAATTTAAAAAGCTTGATTTACTTACCAAGCATAATTTCTTGACATGGATGATGATCTACAAATGGAGTTGTGATCTGAGCAGCTACTTTTATATGACAATGTGTTACTTATTTGCTTTTGTTCTGCGCCATTCACTTTTTTGCCAATGCAAAAAGCCAATGACCAAGTTTGGAAATTGGCTGGCATTACCTCATCCAGGTCTTTCATCTGTGCAGAGCATGACGTTTTGGAACTTCAGAACCTAGTGAACATGTATACCTGAGATGCATAATGTAGGGCTTAGTAGATTTAAGAACTTAAATGCCGTTGGTTATAAATGAGCATCTCACTTGATAATCTAAGTTGGTTATAATTGAAATGTTCGCGGTGGGATATTGGTCTTGAAGATTTGTCCATTTAAATAACTTTGAAAGGATATATTAAAGCTGAATCTGCGTTGATTGTAAGTGCACTAAAGTGTTGGATGTGTTTACTGATCCTAAAATATAAAAAATCTGTATCGTTCTTCACTCCATCCTATGGCAGGGTAGGAACAAGGGGGAGGTGATAAAATTTATGCCTGGATTTACTGTGCCGAGTTCCGTGTATTGGGTTACACTTGATAGCCTTAACTCTTAAGTCAAGTAATGTATCTTAAAATTTCTGGAGATAAAATTGTAGTGCTAAACTTAAATTTACTCCCTATAGCTCCTTCTTCCAAAGGAGATAGTGTTAAATAATTTTGGCATTCTGTCCATTCATTAATACTCCTGCTTGGTCTTACCCAAAGAAAAGAATAAAGGAAAGAGTTAGTGGGATTAATGCTATATTGTGAGCTAGTTCTGGCTGGAGTGTTGCTCTTTTGTCTATTTGCCGCAAATATATTGCTCCGCATGGCTACAGATCTCAAAAGTTTGACATCTATGGAGCTTTCCTTTTTTCAGTGGTAAGGAGCTTTAAGTATGTGAAATTGCACCTAGGAAATGAATTGGAGAAAAAGTCTATGTTCTGTTTGTTAAAAATTCTAAAGACATTATACTTCGTATATTAGGTGTCTTAGGTGGATGTGTGGAAACACTTTAAGAGATAGAATCAGAAATGAGGTTATTCGCAAGAAAGTAGGTGTGGCGGGCATTGTAGATAAATTAAGGGAAAATCGTCTGCGTTGGTTTGGACATGTAAGACGGAGACCCGAGGGTGCACCGGTGCGAAGAGTGGAAGAGTGGGACCATGGAGGGATTAAACGAGGAAGAGGGAGACCAAAGATGACTTGGTTGGAAGGAGTGAGGAAGGATATGAAGTGCATGGATTTACGTGAGGATGAAGTTTTGGATCGTAAGGGATGGAGGAGAAAGATTTATGTTGATGACTACACGGAATAATCAAATTTGGTTCATGTTAGCCGACCCCACTTTTGGGATTAAGGCTTTGATTGATTGTGATTGTGATTGTGATTGTGCATCAATATTAATTTTTCTTCATTACTTTAAAGTGCAAGTTTCCTAATATGTGCTTAGCCTCTTTTCCTGAATTGGGAATTTAACAATCATCTAATATTATATCCCTTGCGTGGTTGTGCCTCCCAGAATTTTTTGGTATGAGAACAAATTATCTTGGAGTGAATTTGCTAATTTCAGATTTTTTTTTTTTAATTCGTCGTTTTTCCTTTTTCCCTTCTTGTTTAAAATCCTGGCTTTTTTGCACAGTTCTTCACAGAACTATTCTCACCTCAGCTGCTGCTTGATGTCAGCTTTCTTTCCTGTGCCTGACTGATCTAAACTTATTTTTCACTTCAATTTGATGCAGAACCTGCGAGATATGTGGTTCAACAGCTCGCAATGTAGTTGGTGTAAATGAAGTCGAACTAATGGAGCAATGGAATGAGGCTCAAGATCCTGCTCCCACAGCTGCTCCTCCTCATCCATCTGAGACTCGGCATTTCTGGCAAGGGCATAGGTTTCTGAATTTCCTGCTGGCTTGTATGGTCTTTGCCTTCGTCATCTCTTGGCTCTTTCACTTCAATGTTCCATCTTAAGATTCCTGTACAGAAGCAAGGGCGGCAACTTGTTGTAATGTTTTCAAAAAAAAAAAAAAAAAAAGCATAAAAGGTTTCTGCAAAGGCTCCATCAGCAAAATGCAGGTATCCTTCCACTCCATCTGCACCTCAAGCATGCCTTATAGCAGCATTACGCAAGGTTTGTTTATAGAATTAGGTTAGCCCCAAGAGCTTTTTAGCTAATAGCTCAATCTTACTTCTTGTTGTATCAATTATGCAATCTATCTCAAGGACATGTTAGGAATTCATCAGCATTATCTGTCATGTTGTAATATGTTAAGACTCACTCTGTCCTCAGCATTTCACTGGGAAGAACTTAACTCAAGTGTAAAAGAATCCTTCAAAAAGGAGAAAAGAGGATCCTCTTCCCAGTAATGTATTTGCTATTCGCGACTGAAATTGAGTTTCGAGCAGGAATAGTTGAAATGAAATGACTAATTCATCCTTGTTATCCAAAAAGTTAATTAGATTTTGCTAGTTATCTTTCATTATCCTATCCAAAAGTAGAAGATGCATGTTCATTGCATCCGCTGCAATGCCTGTAAAACAGTAAAAGAGTAGGGGTTTTTTTTTATTTATTTTTTTAGGGATTTTAGCTTATAATTTTCAATTATGTTGTATTTTTTACTTACCTATGTTGTGATCGTAACTTGTAAGGTTACATATGAATGATATGATTAGTGAATACCAATAGCTTGGCTGATTAAAGTTATGGGCGTGGTGCCTATGACTTTCAATTAAATTACGTCTACATTATTGTTTTTTGTGACTTTTTCTACACCAAAGAAGAAAAATAAATATTCTTTCAAAAAAAAAGAAGAAAAATAAATAAATGTGAAACACATTAAAGCCGAGGCATTCTAAATAAGGTTTGAAATATCAAATATGGGTGAATTGGCAAAAGTGCCTTTGATTAGTGGTATTTTAGGCATATTTAATGATGCCAATAATGTTATTTCCTGTTAATGCGATGTGGATTATGGCTGTAAATGGGGCCCAATGTGTCATTAAATCAATTTTAAGGGAGTTGGGCCTACCTTGATTTAGACTTATAAACACCATCTAGCTGTGTTTCCATCTACTTTAAACTGGAAAGTCAGAAATTGGACCGTTTACAGGATTATTTTTCTATACCCTCTTTCGGGTCCTATCCTATGTAATAGTCCTTGAAATTATTTTATTATTTTAGATTGAGGAATTTAAGGAGTATAACTACATTGTTTAATTTTAAGGATTTGATTTAATATGCCATAGTTATCTTTCTTTGAATCTTAAATATATCCATCATATTAACGTTGTAATTTTAATTTGGGATTATTGGAGGATATATAAAACTTAGTTTGTTAATAATCTTGATATAGAAAGCTGTTTTATAACTTAGAGTATGTTTTATTCACCTTTTACAAAAAATAAGTTTTAAGTCTAGTTAGAATTGATAAAGTTTAATTAAGTGTAAAAATAAGGTGAAATAAGATAATAAGCTTTAACCAATTCAAATAAGATAACTTTGGATGTAGAGAATACATCTTTAATTTAGACCATTTTGATAGCCACAACTTTGTGTTAGGGTCTTTAATATAATGTCACTCTTTAGATCTAGTTACATAATATTTGGAAAGCCTTTTTTTTTTTTTTTTTTTTGAAAGAATTTGGAAAGCATTTTTGGTTTGGCCTTACATCACAACTTTTTTTTCTTTTTTTTTTTTTGGAAAGAATTTGACCTTACATCACAACTTTAGTTGTTAGTAGAATTAATAAGGGAAAACATATGTAACACAAATATATTTAGGGGTATATATCCATATATGTCCGCATATTTTTTTTTTAAAAAAAAAGAAAAAAAGAAAAAAAGAAAAAAAATGGAGCTAATTAAATGTTATTAGGGATTACTCTTTGTAGAGCTTGATACGTCGATAGTATGCTAGTGGTACGGTACAATAATAAGAGGCTTTATCTCAACAATTGAATAATTCAACAAGGATAATTATAATATTTAACGTAATCATGTCAATATCTTAGAAATGACCTCTAATCAAATGTTGCTTATTAATGCGGGTAGGGAAAGATAGGTTTATATTTCTACATTAATGTATCTTGTTATGTGGCCTTACATAAACTAACAAAAGTAGCAGTTTTTATATAAAACTAGCCTTCTGGCCCGTTCAATGCACGAGTTATTCATATAAAATTGTATTGATTGATAAGTGAGGAAATATCGGTATGTCATTATAGGATATAATATGTAATCGGAAACATGATTAAAGAAATTAAAGTTTTGGAACTTTAATCGAAAAAAAGGCTTAAATAGAAGGTGGAAGGGCTAAAATTAAAGAGAGAATAGAAAAAAAGTTGAATTAAAGGGGAGAGATGAAGTGTGTATTAAAGATGAAGTATAAGTTTAATGAAAGAATTAAAAAATTAATAGTGTAAGATGACATGTGGCACATGATTAGAGAAGTGTAATAGAATGGATGGGGACATGTGTCTTTCTTAGTTTCTTGGTTATAGTTTTTAAATAGATGGAATTAACGTGATATGCTATTAATTGTCATTAATTTACATTTAAAATATCGCCTCTTTACTTGAAGGTGTGTACCTCCCCATTGAAAAAACATCCGTACTCAAAGATTATAATCATTGCATGTCTTTTGACGTAAGGTATTGCCTTTAATTCGTAAGATTACTTTCTTTACCAAAAAATAAGAAAAAGAAAATAAAAAGAGAGAAAATTAATCAAATTGCAACTGTAAGGAGTCGGTTAAAGTCGGTATAAATTGTTAAATACTTGTTTGCGAAGAAATGATCGAGGGGGATGGAGGATATATGTGTATCACTTATTGACTTGCATGAGGCTTCATTCGCAATTATACTCCGCTTATAATTCTTAATAATCACCGTTGACTATCTGAAATTTGAAAATGAACGTTATTTGTTATGGATATAATTCATTTCTATTCATGTTAATTATTTGCTATGGATATGATTGATTCCTACACTATCATATACAAGTATGATTTATTTATATATATCACAAGAATTCTCTTTCCTATGGTGTATAAATTGTTAAGTGATTTACAATTTATAAAGACAGTGGAAATGAGAATGTTAATGTATACGGAGTACTTCGTAGTTAGGGCTCAACCTATGCTTATTCAAGGTGTTATACGGTTATGCATGCATAATATGTTCTAATCTGTATATTTCTTGTCTGGTCTAGTTATAATCTAGTTTTGTATGGTTGAATCTTTTGGTTTAATTTAGTCTAATTTGTGTGTCTGAAAATCTGAAATACTATTTAATTTCATTCTTAATATGTCTTATTTAGACTTGAGCTATTAGGATTTTAAGAAATAATATAATTAAATAATAAAATAAAGAGAACAAACAATTAGATTGAACAAATATGGATATGTGCACAAATGTGCCTAGTGCAGAGTCAAAATAGATACATGAAACATTGCAATTCTCAAGGACCTCATGGTATATATTAGAGTTTGGTTGTTATATTTATGTTAATATTGTATATTTGGTAAGTTTATCTTGTTAGGAGTTTTAGGCAAGTTAAGTATGGTGTATATATATGTGATTATTATCAATACAAAGGCTAAGCCGTTTTCTCCACAATATTCTTGAGTTTAACATGGTATCTATTGATACTCCGATGGAGCAGAATCATCGTCTTGCACATGCTTCCGGTGAGCCGTTCGCTCATCCGGAACAATATCGTCATTTGGTTTACTTGTCGGTCACTCGACCGGAGTTGAGTTACTCAGTGCATGTTTTGGCACAGTTTTTGAGTGTTCCACAGGTTTCTCATTGGGACGCGGCTATTCGTGTCTTGCGCTATCTGAAGGGTAGTCCGGGACAAGGTATTTTGTTGCGACCAACGCAGGATTTGCGCTTGACGGCGTTTTGTGATAGTGATTGGGCGGCGTGTCCGTTGAGTCGGCGTTCCTTGTCAGGTTATTTTGTTTTCTTAAGCCGTTCCCCTGTTTCTTGGAAGACTAAGAAACAACCTACTGTCACCACATCATCCTTTGAAGCCGAATACAGGTCTATGGCTCTCACTTCTCGTGAGTTAAAATGGTTGAAAATGTTGTTGTTTGTTCTTGGTGTTAAGCATTCAAAGCCTATGCAGTTGTTTTGTGATAATCAGTCGGCTTTGCATATCGCTAAGAATCCGGTGTTTCATGAACGTACGAAACATATAGAGGTAGACTGTCATTTTGTTCGTGATGAGTTGTTAAACGGTAATATCTCTACCTCATATGTTTCGACGGGTAATCAGTTGGCAGATATTCTTACCAAGGCTCTTGGACGACAACAGTTTGGTTTTCTTTTACGCAAGTTGGGCATTCGTGATTTACATGCTCCAACTTGAGGGGAGTATTAGAGTTTGGTTGTTATATTTATGTTAATATTGTATATTTGGAAAGTTTATCTTGTTAGGAGTTTTAGGCAAGTTATGTATGGTGTATATATATGTGATTATTATCAATACAAAGGCTAAGGGCCTGTTCACATTTACTTAATTTCAGTTCAGTTCAGTTCAGTTCAGCTCCAATCAGTTCAGTTCAGTTCAGTTCAGTTCCAATTAGTTCAGTTCAGTTCAGCTCTTAATTTCCCTCTCACATAAAATATTCATTTCAGCTCAATTCAGTTCAGTTCAGTTCCAATCAGTTCAGTTCAGTTCAGTTCAACTTCAATCAATTCAGTTCAGCTCAGTTCAGTAAATATGAACAGGCCCTAAGCCGTTTTCTCCACAATATTCTTGAGTTTAACAGTATGTCTTTCCAATCGAACTTAGGATAATTATTTTTAATTTAAAATATCAGACAAAGATGAGGACCTCAATAATTCGAAAATAACAATTACTTTAATGATGATTCAACTCATATCTACGGAGTATCTTATAATATTAAAATAAAATCTAAAATATTGAGTTTATAATTAATCTTGGAAAACCTTTCAAAAAAAAATTAATTTTGGAAAAACCATTTTACCATCGATATTTAATTCATTGGTTTAATGACGTACAATTAGCTACCTTTGGACAAAAACATCGTGAAGGAATGCTCACAAATTCATCCCCTATTTCCCCTTAATTTAATCAAATATAAAACCTTGATAATTCTTATATTAATTAATTACAGAAAATAGTTGGCGTTTTAAAGTATTGATGAATCTGCGCTTGATACACCAGCCAACTCAATGGTTGGTGAAGATTTTAATACACACGGACAAATAAAAAATCGGAATATAATTTGCAAAGACTAATTATAGTATGCGCAACTGTAATTCAAGCTTTATTTCAAGATATGATTCGCAATATTACTAGCTGTTGTTTAAGTGCTAGCCCACTTTATTTTATTTTATGAAATTTTCTTCCTTCTATCTTCTCAAGATTTTTGGTGTTGCACAACTCTTTGAATCTAGGTGAGACAAATAGAAGACAAATTATTAGTAGCTGTCCAAGTATTCTTGGATCCAACATTGATATCAATATTATTCTTTGTCACATTTTCAGAGAGGTTTTTGCTGAGACTAAACTCATTCTGTTCAGAATTAGTTGTCACATTATGCTAACTTTTCATAATTTAAAATTTTGGTATGTCACAGCTCTAGAAATCTAGCTCAGGCAAATAGAAGATAAATTATTAGTAGTTGTCATGCATTCTAATAGTTTTGGATCCAACGTCCATATCAATATTATTCTTCGTAACATTTTTAAAGAGGTTTTTGCTTGATTACTCTATACAGAATTGGTTGTCACATTGTTCTAACCTTTCATAATGATAGAAGTGACATAATTTAATGAAAACATTATTCTTAATATCTTGTTATTTCTTTCAGTTTTCGTGTCTTAATTTTCTCTAAAGTGAAATTCTATCGTTAAACACTATGAGTACTTCCTAATGTTCTTGCATTTGCATTGCTTGCGGGTAAGATACACTTTTCTTTCCTTGCTAGCCCAAGCTGTCGTATGATCCAAGGTTAGCTTCATGTGTTCGGTTAAAGACTTAAAGGAACCTTTACATAATCTTTCATTAGTTTGCAAATCAATGTGATCATTAATTTTATCGAAAATGACGAGTATTAAGAAAGATCAGCATTGATTTCATAAGCTTAAAAAATACCTTTGTCCAGATTACCTTAACAAAGAATTTATTGTCATGATCAATGCAGTTATCTTATTGTAGGTCTCTCTCAATATAATAAAGCTTAAAAAATAGTTAAAGATGACCCACATTGTATGGGATGATATCAATGCAGGACCGATATCTTGTAGAAGCACGTGACCAAACCCTGAGTAATTGTGAAAAGGCCCCGATATGTACCAGAAAGCAGACATATCGGCTTGTTGGAATTCGGCACGTAGCAGCAGAAGCTTGACACTTAGCGCAGGAGGCTTTGCATGGATGAGAGCCACCTGTCAAGTTGGGTCATTATAAATAGTAGGTAAGACCTCATTAATGAGGACATGAATTACTCTCTTTCTCTCTCTCTACTTTCTCTCTCATACTTATCTTCTTTTCTCAAACACTTTCTGACTTTATCATCGGAGTGGTTATCCCCAGATCACCCGGGGTTAGCTAACTTCTTCTTATTGTGTAGGTTCTCAGCTTGCCGATAGGAGTATTAGGATCTCAGGTCCGAGTTCTTGGGGAATCAGATCCAGACAGAAACAATTTGGATCTCTGTATATCACGAATGGTTTTTGGTTGTTTCATTTGGAGTACCGCATTCACCTTATCTGGATTCGCATCTATCCCCCGTTCAATGACCATAAAGCCCAAAAATTTCCCTGATCTGACCTCAAACACACACTTCTCCGGATTCAACTTCATCTGATATTTCCTTAACGCCTCAAATGTTTCCCTCAGATTCGCTATATGGTCCTCTTTTTCTTTACTCTTTACTATCGTATCATCCACATACACCTCAACATTCCGACCTTTCTGCTTCTCAAATATCTTGTCCACCAACTTCTGATACGTTGCCCCTGCATTTTTCAACCCAAACGGCATTGCCTTATAACAGTACACACCGACATCTGTTATAAAAGACGTTTTATTCCTGTCGGCCTTATGCATGCTGACCTGATGATATCCCTAAAACGCATCCAGGAAACTAAGCATAGCATGACCAGAGGTTGAGTCTACCAGCCTATCTATCCGGGGTAATGGGTAGCAATCCTTAGGGCAAGCCTTATTTAGATCTGTAAAATCCACACACATTCGCCACTTCCCTGTCGGCTTTCTCACCATTACTACATTCGCCAACTATTCCGGATACGTGCAAGGCTCAATGAACCCTGCCGCTAAGAGCTTATTTACCTCAGCCTGAATTGCTTCTATTTTTTCAGTTGAGAAATTGCGCTTCTTTTGCCTTATCGGTCTGAATTTTCTATCAACATTCAACTTATGCTCCATCACCTCTGGGTGTATCCCCGGCATCTCACTTGCCGAAAACGCAAAGACATCTACATTCTCACGCAACAGGCTTATCAGATGACACCTTGTATCCACATCCATATCAGCCCCAACCTTCACTGTTCTACTCGGATCACCTGGTTGCAACTCAACCTGGACAGTTTCTCCCCCGGTAACGGCCTTGGTGTTTCCTCAGGCCTTGCAATCAAAGTTTTTCATGGTTAAATCTTGAACTGTTGGCTCACCTTCCCTTGTCGGATTGCACGGTATTGGAGCACTGCCAACTGGATTTTTCAAAGCTGTAACATAGCAAGCTTTTGACATCACCTGTCCTCCATACACCTTTTCCACAGCTCCTAAATTCGACACATAAGCTATTGCCAAATGATAAGTTGATACAACGGCCTGCATATCATGTATTATCGGTCTGCCGATAATTGCATTGTAGGCGGACTTAACATCCACCACCAGAAACTCTGCCATCACATCTCTTGCCTGTGGCCCATCACCCAGCTTAACTGGTAACACTATGCTTCCTTCTGGCCTTACAGTTGACCCATTGAACCCGATTACAGGATATGATACCGGCTTCAGGTACTGCCTACCTATATTCATCTCATTAAAAGCCTGCACAAACAACACATTTGCCGAACTGCCTCCATCCACCAGCACTCTTTTGATGTCAGCCCCGTTTATTTTAGTTATCAAAACCAACGGGTCATCATGTGGGAACACTACACCCCTTGCATCTTCTTCTGTGAACATCACCTCAGGTATCGTAGCTGGCCGAGGACGATTGTCCAAATCCAGAGCACAAACTAGGTGCCGGTGCTCAGCCAAATGCTTCTTTGCTCCACTAATCGTTCCTCCATGAATCGGTCCCCCCGTTATCATATCTACCCTTCCAGTAGATAACGTCGGTATTCCTACATCCCCTTGTCGGACTATTCCCCCTTGCACTCTTTCAGGCCTTGCCTCTATCCGTTGCCTTTCAACTGTTTGTGCCGGTTGTTGATTCCTGCATGTGTTCAACCGGTATTGTGTCAAATGCCCTTTTCTGATCAACTCCTCAATGTTATCCTTTAACTGCGTACACTCCTCTGTATAATGTCCCACATCCCTATGGAACATACAATACTTCTTCACATCCCTTGGCCTTGCCTTCATGGGAATCGGCCTTGACCAATCCTCTCTATTCTGATTCATTGAGTAGATTGCTGCCCTTGGTGTATTTAGGGGAGTGTAAGTGTTGTATCTCATTGGCAGCCTTGTTGTTCTTGAATCTTTCCGATTTCCTGCTCCCCTTCCTGGGGCAGGAGCTCTCGGCCTACCTCCTCCAGATGATGTCCCTTCAGGCTGACTTTGCCCTCTTCTGGTAGCGACATGTCTACTACTTGTCTTCATCAACTCTTCACTCTTAATATAATCATGAGCCTTGCTAAACGCCGCTACTAATGTCGGCAGATTTTTCCTTGTGAGGTAACGCTTGAAATCAGAATCAACCAAGCCATTCATCAAAGTCATTACAGCTATTTCTTGTTGCAATTTCGGAATTGTGTTTGCCTCATTGTTAAATCGCCTAATGTAATCCCTCAAGGATTCATCTGGTTTCTGCTCTACGGCCATCAATTCTCCAGAGGTTCTCTGCCTCACACTATTGCTGACATACTGACCCACAAACATCTCGGTCAACCTTTCAAAACTATCTACTGACCCAACTTCAAGGTTGTTGAACCAATCGGCTGCGGCCCCAATCAAAGTAGTCGGAAAGACCTTACACCAGACTGCATCTGAGTTGGTATACAACATCATGTGCCCCTCATAGGACGTTATAAATCTTGCCGGATCTCCTCTTCCATCATACCTACATGTCGGCATTTTCACCTTTTCCATCGGCTGTTCCAAAATATGCTGGGCAAAAGGAGATGCCCTTAACTGCACCACTGTTCGCACTGCCTGCCCATCTACTTGCGAACTTCTCTGCTGTTGGGTTCTCGTACTTACGGTGTGACTTGAGGATTGTTCAACCCGCCGTGACATTGTGTGCGATCTTATCGGCGACTCATGTCGGGATCTCCTAGGCGAGTTCATCAACTGATTATGTTGCTCTTCCTGGTTACGGTGCGGTGTTCCTCTATCGGCCTGAGCGGCCCCCCTTTCAACCTGTGCCGCCTCAGCCTCCTTTCTCTTCCTACTCATTGCACTCATCACCCTTGCTGCTGTCTCCAATTCATCTGGCGTGAATGCCGCCATAGGATCCTCTGCCTCCCCTCCACTTGCGGGGGAGGTTATCGGCATGTGAAACTGGTTACCCTCTAAGGTATGGGTTTCATCCACTATCTCCACCTGAGGCTGTTCTACTGGTGTTTCATTGTTTCCGGCCATGATTGTCGTTGTTATATATATATTTTGTGTGAGGTTCTTAGGCGATAGAAGTGATCAAAGTCCCCTCCTTCTAGCGCCAAATTGTTTCGGCTGCCTTAGCGGCTTTGGCGGCCTCAGCAGCCTCACGGGCAGCAGCTCGAGGCTGATAACTGGTACTCTTTACCCTTGGCATGGTGTTTATACCTATATTGCCAACGTTAGTGCCGTATTGATTAAAATATCTTTTCCCAGCAAAGCTGCGTAAGTGATAACGAACACTAACAGGCTCAACGTCAAGAATTTCAGTATCGGCAGGGATATCAGGATTAGTAGGGTAGTAAGCACGTTCACGATGAGCAATGGTCCTATGTAGCATAAAAGCGCGTTTTTCTTCTTCAGAAGATAACGTCTCAAATGGGTAATCTATGTTATCAGAAAGAGAGGATGAATTACCCTGATTACTACCGGTTTCTTTGCCTAGGGATTGCCTAATTAAACGACGCCTAGCAGTACTAAGATTAGGAAAGTTCTCATCAACACTATCTTCAGACATTTAATTAAAAATAAAAAATAAAGATAACATGCAAAGTCAGGGAATAGGGTGCGACAATACCTTCGACAAAAATCGCTGGTTCGATGTCTTTAGGTGATAAGAAGTGACGAAGAAGAAAGGCGCGCCGAATATACTGGAATGTGCAAACTAGATTCAGGGAAGGTAAGAAAAGTAAACCTTTGATTGGGGTATAAATGGCTCTGAGAGAAAATTTGGAAAGTGAGAAGTAAAAAAAAAATGGCAGAATTTTGATCTAAAAAGGGGAAACTGAATAGCCACTTGAGGTGAAAGGCGGTTCAGAGATCCAGCGGTCCTGAATCGACAACTGATTTCAAAAAGCAGCGGCAGGATTTGTGACACGTGTATTGATTTTCCCGCTCAAAAAAAAAAACGGTTGCGCTTCCATGACGTAATTTGTAACAAGTACACCTTGTCTGCTATCGGCACACAAGGTCACTTGAGGGGGAAAACGGAGTTTTTCGCTCCCATATAATTTGTAACAAGTAGACCTTGTCTGCTATCGGCACACAAGGTCACTTGAGGGGGGAAAACGGAGTTTTTCGTTCTCATATAATTTGTAACAAGTAGACCTTGTCTGCTATCGGCACACAAGGTCACTTGGGGGGAAAGGCGGAGTCAATAAAAAATAATAATGTGTCGATGAAGTATAACGGAGTATAAATTTGAGAGATAACACCAAAGATAATGCAAATGAATATACTACGGGATTATAACACCATACAAAAGTCGTCTTGAAAATTACAAAAAATAAAAAATAAATCTTCTCAGCAAAAGAATATAGAGCTTAAAAGAATATAGAATCAAATCTTCTCAGCAAAAGATGCAAGTCTCTGAGGTATCCCTAAACTTCATCCGCTGCAGTGTTTGAGTATAAGCCAAATGGGTATAACGAACTGGAGCAACAGCAGGCAACAGTAAAGTTTCATTGATGCACAGTGCTTGACAGAGTGCAAGAAACGTTGTCATATGAAAATTCCAAAATCAGCTAAAATTCGAAGAATGAGAAGTGGAACCCAAAGTTTGTTTAGTTAGGTTAAGTTTTTCGGCTACATTAACTGAGAACGATGATGTGTGATCATGCGTCCTCACTTGGGGGGCTAATTTTATGGGATGATATCTATGCAGGACCGATATCTTGTAGAAGCACGTGACCAAACCCTGAGTAATTGTGAAAAAGCGTCGATATGTACCAGAAAGCAGACATATCGGCTTGTTGGAATTCGGCACGTGGCAGCAGAAGCTTGACACTTGGCGAAGGAGGCTTTGCATGGATGAGAGCCACCTGTCAAGTTGGGTCATTATAAATAGTAGGTAAGACCTCATTAATGAGGACATGAATTACTCTCTTTCTCTCTCTCTACTTTCTCTCTCATACTTATCTTCTCTTCTCAAACACTTTCTGACTTTATCATCGGAGTGGTTATCCCCGGATCACCCCGGAGTTAGCTAACTTCTTCTCATTGTGTAGGTTCTCAGCTTGCCGATAGGAGTATCAGGATCTCAGGTCCGAGTTCTTGGGGAATCAGATCCAGACCGAAACACACATCCTTCATAATTTTTAACAATCCTTCATAATTTAGTTTTACATATTTATCTGCCGTAAAGTTATATTTGAACTAGTTTTCTTTGTTAAGAACTTTATAATCGAAATTTAAATTTAACCTATTAATTATAAAATGGCAAATCAAGTTAAGATGAATAATATAATACGGAGTATAAAGTATAGATCGAGGAAGTATAAAACAGTTAAAGTGTTTAATGTCGTCCCTTGGCTCTTTAGGTAAACTTGCTATCCCACCAAAAACTAAAGCAATGGCCTCATCTACTTCTCATATGAAGATGCGATAATAAACAAAGACGGTGATACATACAAACAAGTACAATTAGTACAACATGGAGTCATGAAAAGCCAATTAAAACCAGTTCTAATCAAATTAATGCAACTTAATTAATTATTAATTAATGTTATGTTCTTAATTTTTGTTTCTAACAACAATTTGTCTAAAATAAATAAGCTATTCTTGACTTGTAGGAAAGAGACATCAACAATCTACATGGTCTCCTACTCTCATGTCGCCTTCACCACAAGAGGAATAAAGGGGACAAATATGCTTTGGTTTTTAATCTCTAACAGAACGTGCATTGCATGATTGGCAACCACCGATTCTAATTTTTTTTTCATGAGCCAAGTCTTTCACTAGGTCTTAATCAAAGCATTTCATGACATGATAGGCTAGCCGATTTCGATTAATTACAAGATTAGTCTCCCAAATTGCTAATTAGCCAATTAGTATATCACTATATATATATAATGCCCTTCCCCAAACTGAAGTAACATTACTACAAAATTATATAAAAGTATTTATGTATGTTCACTAGTTACACAATTTCAACAATAATAAAATCATAAGAATTACATCCCACCCCTTCTCTTACCCCTATACTTATTCTCTTAAAAAATATTTTTTATTATTAGGATTGAATGTTTGTCTTAATTGATTTTACACGTTGATTAGGTTAAAATTTCAATTCTAACGAATTCTGCTAGATCAAAAAAACCCGACACCAGAAACCTATGCTCATTAAACTTGATATATGTAATTAAGTTAGCGAAAACATATTCAAGCCATAATGATCATCTATCAAAATACTTACAAGGAACATACATAGCCTATGCATGCTTTGTAGTCCAAGTTTATAACTATTATCAAAATTAAGATACATTATTATTTTTATACTAGTAAGAAGTAATTTGGATAGAACCTTTAAACTAGCCCAAAAGAAATGGAGTCACCGCAAGAATAGGACATAGTATGAAATAGTTTAGTTTGTCGTGAAGCAGCATGTTCTTCATAGACACAAAATATACAATGAAGTAAGGCGGCCACATGTTTAGGCACCCTCCAGCAAGCATGGGTAGCCGACACATAATTGGTTACTTAATCTCTAAATCACTATTTATTTCTATCTAATCTTAACTCTAATTTCTCTCTCTTTTATTCTTGGGTGTTGCAATTGCACGTTGCACCCCTTAATTTTAAGGATATATAGGTCTTAATTAGAACATTTGAAGGTGCCCTTTGTTATGAATTTGAGAGACAAGGACAAAATCTATGGATTTCAAGTTTTATATACTTGATACTTTCAATAATTCCTAAGACATTGAATTTAGATTCTATTTCTGTTACAAGATTTTTCTCACATTATCTTCATTTGGACAAGATTTGCTTATTGCGAATTCAAGCTTTATTTGTAACTCACTTTTCAATTATTTCTTAGGTCTTACCAACACCTAGAATAACATTCGTTTTGTGGATCTAGGCATGTTTTATTGATATAACCAAGTAATATTGTTCTCTTAATAATGTATCTTATTCACTTGAAAACTTGAAATTTATTTTATACTCATGTAAGTTGGTTTGACATTTGTATCTCTTGAACAAGAACAAGATACATTGGAGTCTATCATATGCAATTGTTGTTAGTTACCATCTCTAAAGTCGGATAATTGGGCTAGACATTCAATTGTGAATTTGTGTGTTATAATAATGGTGCATTGTATTGCTAGGCTTGAACAATAGATTTAAATCACGAAGTATTTTTTACTCTCATATGTCAAACATAAGAGAAGTTAAATGAAAATACTTTTATGCATGTGAAGGTAACACATCACCTAGATAAGTACTAGATCCAAATTTACATGGGAGTGAATACATATTTCTTGTTCAAAAACCACGATCAACTTTCATCCATGTTAAGATCAGATCATTATTACAATGATAAATCATCATTCGGAATTTGTTTTAATTAAATATCTTTTCAACTTTACAAATCCTAATCTTGTCTTAGCCAATTTATGGGCAATCAAGACTTGACATTTTATGGTCCTCTAACGAAGTGCTTATTGAATCGAAAACAAATACTATCTGATTAGTTTTTTTTTTAAAACAAGTATTTAATATTATATTGACAAAGTGGGGAGTGATGAGAAAACAACCCTAAACACATTTGAACTCTTTGACTACTAAGGAAATGAAAAAAGGTCAGAATTGTTTACTTTCCAAAGTTTTATGAATGAGCAAAAACTTTCATGCCTTTTGGATTATAAAAATAATTGAATAACTTTTGTATACATCCGGTGTACAGTAATTTACTGTACATCAGGGGTCACTTTTTATTAAGTTTAGGGTCATTTTTACAATTTTTTGGGTAACTTTTATCAGTAAAGCATAAATACTTCGTAACTTTTATTTATGTCGGGATAACTTTTGTTCATATTAGGGTAACTTTTGTTCATTTTAGGGGTAACTTTATAACAGATGTTCAATATTTATTGTACATGCGATTTATTTAAAAGTTAGTGAAAATAATTTGAGTGGGAAAGATCTTTAAATTTTCCAAATGCCAAGTCAAACTTTGTTTACATTAGCCCCACCAATATAATTAGCCAATAGCATAATAAAATTAATAGCCCACCATACCATATTAAGGTCTAAAAAAATTAATTAAGATACATAAACCTATTCAATCAAAAATTCAAAATATAAATTTTTATTTCATGTCCATCTCCAACCGCTACTTGAACGTGCACATACAGTCAATTGCCGTCAATCAAGCAGCAACTTTTCCATGTTACAATTTCTCACTATATTGTCATCTATCCCTAACCAATCCTTTAAATTAAATACACTCACAAATCACAATATAGTACTCGTACAATATTACGACTCAAACAAAACAATATTAAATCTCGTCTACACCATTACTCTCTATGAATCGCTTATCAACACGTGTCATTGCGCGCCTACCATGATCCCGAGTACACTGGATATCCCTCGGGAAGATTAAAGATTTATACTCCGTATATAATAAACCGAGCAGGCGGTAGAAGAAAAAAAGAAGAGAGAGAGGCGTGCCTTCACGATTTCCTTCCCTTAAAAACAGAAAATTGATTAGCTCTTTGCACGTTAATTAATCTACACCCATCACTTTCACATCCTACTTCTTCCCTCTCTTTTAAACAAATCATTCTTTCTACTTTTTTTCTCCAATTTTCACTCTCTCTTCAATCTCTCTCTATTTTAATTTTTCTGGGTTCTCTGTTTTTTCATCATCCCCTGTTTCTGTATACCTTAATTGTTGGATAACATGAGGACACTTTGCCCTAATTTTGACAGAGAAGATGGGCTTGAAACTGTGTTAGAAGTCCCAATTCCTGAAGAAATGTTTCCTTCTGCTAAGAATAAATGGCCTAATATGAAATCTTGGATGAAAACTAACCCTGGTAGAGCTCCCGCTAGTTTACCTTTTGCTGATAGAAACTCTCAAATTCAGCTTCTTCTTGGTGTAATTGGTGCTCCATTGATCCCACTCCCAATTCCTGCTGATCATAAGGTTAACAAATGCATCAAAGATCACCCAATTGTAAGTTTTACAAACCCTTTTGATTGATTCTCTGTTTTCCTTTTCTGGGTTTCTAAGGTTCTTGTTTTGCCCATCAATTGTTCGATAAAATGCTTCAATAAAAAATTAGACACTTTGCTGATGGTTTTGTGTTCGATGAAATGTTTTACAGGAATCATCAATGGCGAAATACATAATTCATCAGTACATTGCAGCAATGGGAGGAGAGCATGCTTTGAATTCGATTGACAGTATGTATGCAATGGGAAAGGTGAAGATGACTGCATCAGAATTCAGTGCAGGTGAAGGGTTATCAGTGAATAACCCAAAAGCAGATAATAAGGTGGTAAAGGTTAAAGGAGCCAAGAATGGTGGTGAAGTTGGTGGATTTGTTTTATGGCAAAAGAAGCCTGATTTGTGGTGCTTAGAGTTGGTTGTTTCTGGTACTAAGATTAGTGCTGGGAGTGATGGGAAGGTTGCTTGGAGGCAGACACCTTGGCACAACTCCCACGCCTCCCGAGGCCCGCCGCGCCCTCTCCGGCGTTCATTACAGGTATACTTACACTCCGGTCTCCGGTTACGCCTTTAATCCATTTCATTCTGTTCTTAGTAAGATATGATGCAGTGCTGTATGGATATGTATTGAGTATAACTTATCTTAATTGTATGATTTGTTTGATTATGTCTTTTTTAGTGAAATTCTGTTCAAATTATTACAATGATCATTTACAGTAGTGAATCATATAGTAGTATACATTTTGAGTATGATTTGTTTGATTGTGTCCTTTTTAGTGAAATTCTGTTCATATTATTGCAATGATCATTTACAGTAGTAAATCAAATTCATATAGTAGTATACATTTTGATTTTATCTAAAGAAAATCTTAATCATGTGATTGCATGCTTTAAAGTTTAATTCTATATCAATTAGTGTGTTATTGACAACTACTGCACGATTGAGATTCTACTCGTTTTTGGCTGTCTTTTGGAATGATTGAAATTATGTAATTATGTGTGTTGCCATTAGAGGCTACTTGATTATTATGTAATGTCTAAATAATGAACTGTCTAATGATCATATTAAGATTGATATCCTCTAATATTATTGTTTTCATTTATTAAGATTATCATCATGACAGATTGTTAATTGCTGTTTATTTGTTACCTTAAGCTGTAACAACCCTATTTACTCTAGGAAAAAGGGTAATGGCAACATTTTCTTTTGCATCATATTCAATTATTCAATCAGCTTTGTTATTGCTTATTGGGCAGTACACTTTTGCTTTGGGCTTGCTTTTGACTTTTAGAACTAACTAAGGCCCTCAAACTCTAGAGTGCTTTTTTAATTCACCAACCAACAGCATTTTCTTCCCTTTCTTTTGAAAATTGGTTGTTGACTAGTCTGAATCTTGAAGGTGAGGAGTTGTGTTCATACATTGAAAGTTGATAAAAGTGTATAATTTATCCTTGATTTGTTTTATCTTTACTCTTACTGTGGATGGTAACTTCATGTCTTCATCAAAGCTAATTACATCTCGAATGTCATGAACTAATCAGCAAATGGGATTTTTTTGTAGGGTCTTGATCCGAGAATGACAGCAAATCTATTCACTAATGCTCTCTGCATTGGCGAGAAAGTAGTACACGACGAGGATTGCTTTGTCCTAAAGCTAGAAGCCAATCCGTCAACACTTGAAGCAAGGAGCAGCAGCAATGTAGAGATAATCCGCCACACAGTTTGGGGGTATTTCAGCCAAAGGACAGGACTTTTGATCCAGTTAGAGGACACTCACCTTCTAAGAATAAAGACTTCGAAGAGTGATAGCATATTTTGGGAGACCACAATGGAGTCCCATATCCAAGACTACCAAACAATAGATGGTGTTAACATAGCACATGCCGGAAAAACTTCAGTCTCATTGTTTAGATATGGGGAGAACTCTGATAACCATTCAAGAACGCGTATGGAGGAGGTTTGGACTATTGAAGAAGTGGACTTCAACATCAAAGGATTGTCCATGGATTGTTTCTTACCCCCTGCAGACCTAAAGAAAGAGGATGAAGGATTCACGACTGTTGTGCCAAGCACCATAAAACCAACCACTAAAACGCTAAGTGCACCAAAGGCAGCAAACACAAAGGTTAGCACTGCTAAGGTTGCTGCTGTCGACGATCATCATTCAGAGAATCTGGATGGGAGTGAAAGGATGTAAACTCCCAATCCCAACCATCAGTTTTGTGCATCTTTCTGTACATACGAAATTACCCGAGTGAATTGTACAGCCATGACTAACAGGAAATCTAGGAGTGCTCAACAAAAGCTGAGCATCACATGTATAGACCTTCCCAACTGATTGACCGAGTTAGTCATGACTGGACATTCGCGTTCCATGATGTAGCTATACACAAGTTATAGTTTCCGGTAGAGGACTTTCTTAGAGGCTTGTGTTTTATGGAAGTCCAGGCCTCTCGGAATTTATATCATGATCTATATATATATTTTGATTCACTAATTGAACGTAAATTGTTCTTTCAACGTAGAAACGTTCAAATGACCCTCATTTTTGTTCATTCTTTTGTGAGAAATAGAATCTGAGATTATATTTCTATGAAATAGTTATGTCCGTGCATTGTAACAAACTAGCAATGCTAGTAATTGACATACTATGAGTAAAATTAAAATAAGTATAACTTTTGCCATCATTAGGCATATCATAACTTCAAGCAGTAGTAGTAGGGCCAATTCAAATACAGATGGGGTCATACTCGAGGGTACGTCCATTTTAAGTGATGGTCATCTTTGGTTAAGGCTAATTTCACTTTCTAATCAATTTCAAATAAAAAAGCCATAACTCACTGTTTTCTTGTTGATAGAAATTGCGTTAATGTCGAGTCCATTTCAAATCAGGTCTGTTTTGGATCATGAAAAATTCAGTATAGGTTGGATTAATTTTTAGTTACCACAATAATTATAGAATACATAAAAGCTGTATAATTTGGAAGACTTTTCAATGGTTAAATGTGCTATGTTGCAGATATGAAAGACATTAAGTAAGAATAAACAAAGAATGAAAGATAGAAACCAAGATTAAAAACAACTTTTTAAACTTTTTATTACATGATAGATTAATTAGTAAATTAGATACAGAGTTCAAACATAGAAGAACAACATAACAGGATCATGGACTAATTTTCATAATTAAGATTAATACTTGGTTCATTAAGCACTTAAGCAGCAGAGATGTCAATAGACTTAACTTCAGGTTTCTTAACCTCCACTTTAGGAACAGTGACAGTAAGAACACCATTCTCCATATTCGCCTTGATCTCCTCCATCTTCGCATTCTCCGGCAGCCTAAACCTCCTTAAGAACTTTCCAGAACTCCGCTCGACACGGTGCCACTTATCATTCTTCTCCTCTTGTTCCCTGTTTCTCTCTCCACTGATCTGGAGCACTTTCCCGTCTTCCACCTCAACCTTGACCTCCTCTTTCTTCAACCCGGGTAGATCCGCTTTGAATACATGGGCTTCCGGAGTCTCTTTCCAGTCAATTCGGGTGTTCACAAACGCAGCGGTGTCGCTGCCAGTGGATGAGATTGATCGAGAGGTGGTGTTGTTGAAGGGGAAATCATGGAAAGGGTCGAATAAATCAAGAGAGAATGGGTCGAAGACATTGCTTCGTCGGTTTCCGAAAAAGCTTGGAATCAGCGACATTGTTTCTTTCAGTGATTTCAATTGATCGTTGTTTGGGTTTTTCTGTGTTTAGAATTGCAGGTTTTTGAATGAATTGTTGTGATTTTTCTGATGAAGAGATTGTAAGACCATTGGAGGCTATTTATAGATGATAAATCGAAAGTTCTAGTTAGTTCTGAGAATGTCTCAGAGTTTGAATGGATGTCGTCAAAAATTGCCGGGAAAACAGAGTGAAGGGAGATTGGAGGGATTTCAAGCATTTTCTAGAATTTTCTTTTGAAATGATGGAGATTATATTTGGGCTTACTAATCACTCTTATTTTCCTTGGGCTATAGCCCAACAATACGATGCAGCGCAGACAGGGCCGTTTTTGAGATTTCGGAGGCCCAGGGCGAACTAATATATTGGGGCCCTATAAACATAAGTGCATAACAATAATTTTGTTTAATACTTGTATATAAAGAAAAATTCTTTTTAACACGAGTATTTTGAACAAATTGTCTAATTTAATTAGTTTATCTATTTAGAAAGAAAACCTTATAAAAATCCAATTACTACCTCCATTAAATTAAATTACTAAAAAAATTTGACACTTTGGAATATGTTTCCAATTTGGTTAAAAATTATTTACCATAAATTCTCATTATTGTATACTTTTAAATATAATAATGTGGCATCTTGTTAGACGTGTCTCGATTTATATTTTTCAAATATTGAATTATAATAATTTTTCACGTACAAAATTAGATAATTAATGGTTTAATATCGCTATAGAGTCTGTTAAATAGTAAGTGTACAAAACTTTCGGAAACGAAGGTCTGTATTATATCATTAGTGTAAATGGAATATAATACACAAATTCATGAAATAGAAGAAATCATTCACTCTATGTAGATACGTTAATAGATTAAAAATATGTTGAGAATCTATTACAAGAATCTTTTTCAAATTTACGATATTACCAATATTTGGGTGCAACTGTATTAAAAATAAAGAAAGTTAAGTATACTAGCTACGATAGTAAAATGTCTTTCAAAAAAAAATACGATAGTAAAATAATTAACTTACCAAATTAGTACTTCGTATATGAAAAGAACTACAATTAATTTATGGATTAAGTTATAAAGTTCAAATATTTAGAAAATATGTTGTAGTAGTCCGTATCTAATTTTTATGGGTCTTACTTAGAGATGGGTTTAAACTCTTTAAAGTAATAAAGAGAGAAAAAGGAAAAAAAAAAAATGTGGCAATTTGAAGCTCGAACCCGTGACATCAGGGGAAAGTCAGGTTTCACAAAATGTTGTTACCACTAAGCTACACTAACATGTAATAGTAATATGAGGATCCAATATTATTTATACCCATTAAGGATTCTCTATTTGGGGGCCCTGGGCAGCCGCCCCGGTTGCCCCGGCTCAGATACGGGCCTGAGCGCAGACAATAAGGGTTTATTCTCATACGTTGAAATTCAGTTCAATTCAGTTCATGTCTAATGATATTGCTCGAGTTTTTAAATTCTCTAATCATTATATATTGTCATAAACGTACGTGGTAGGCTTGAGTTTACGTAATCAATGCAAGTAGTGAACGGGTAAAATGACCGTTTAAGGGCATATTGGATGGTTCCACCGGCCCAATTGGACACCCGGAGGGTATTAGGGACCACGGTAAACATTTCGGCAATTTTTAATAGAATTCAAGGCGAAAAAAGGTCAAAAAATTACAAAATTGAAGGCGACAATCCAAACTTTTTGAGGAAATTTTAAGGTTTAGGGGCCCGGTAGCGAAAAGCCTTGAGACCCGAAGGGATACATCTCGAGGTCATATAATGCTATTTGAAACCATATATGATCATTATATGTTGTTATAAACGTTCGTGGTAAGCTTGAGTTTATGAAATCACTGCAAGTTGTGAACGGTAAATGACCGTTTAAGGACATATTGGACGGTTCCACCGACACAATTTGACTCCCGGAGGATATTAGGGACCAGGGTAAACATCTCCTCAATTTGTGTTTTCGGGCAAAAAAGGTCAAAAAATTACAAAATTGAAGGCTATAATCCATGCTTTTTTAGGAAATTTTGAGGTTTCGAGGGCCGGTGGCAAAGAGCCTTGAAACCCTAAAGGATACATCTCGAGTTATATAATGCCGTTTGAAACCATATATGATCATTATATATTGTCATAAACGTCCGTGATAGGCTTGAGTTACGAAATCAGTGCAAGTTGTGAACGGCTAAAATGACCGTTTAAAGGCATATTGGAAGGTTCCACTAACCCAATTTGACTCCCGGAGGATATTAGGGACCATGGTAAACATCTCAACACTTTTTATTTTCAGGTGAAAAGAGGTAAAAAAAAAAAATTACAAAATCAAAGGCTATAATCCACGATTTTTGAGGAATTTTGAGGTTTTGGGGCCCAGTGGCGAAAAGCCTTGAGACCCTAAGGGATACATCTCGGGGTCATATAATTCAGTTTGAAACCATATATGATCATTAAATGTTGTCATAAACGTCCGTGGTAGGCTTGCGTTTACGAAATCACTTCAAGTTGTGAACGTGTAAAATGACCGTTTAAGGGCATATTGGATGGTTCCACCAACCCAATAGGACTCTTGAAGGGTATTAAAGACCATGGTTAACATCTCGGAAATTTATATTTACGGGCGAAAAAAAGGTAAAAAAATAACAAAATTAAAGGCTATAATCCACGATTTTTTAGGAATTTTGAGGTTTTAGGGCCGATGGCGAAAAGCATTGAAACCCTAGAGATACGTATCGGGGTCATATAATGCTATTTGAAACCATATACGATCATTATATGTTGTCATAAACGTCCGTGGTAGGCTTGAGTTTACAAAATCTATGCAAATTGTGAACGGATAAAATGATCGTTTAAGGGCATATTGGACGTTTCCACCGACCCAATTTGACTACCAGAGGATATAAGGGAACATGGTAAACATCTTGACAATTTTTTTTACAGGCGAAAAAAAAGATCAAAAAATTACAAAATTGAAGGCTATAATCCACGCTTTTTTAGAAAATTTTGAAGTTTCGGGGCCTTGAAACCCTAAGGGATATATCTCGGGGTTATATAATGTCGTTTGTTACCATATATGATCATTATATATTTTCCTAAACGTCCGTGGTAGGCTTGAGTTTACGAAATCAATGAAAATTGTGAACAGGTAAAATGGTCGTTTAAGGACATATTGGATGGTTCCACCGACCCGATTGGACTCGTGGAAGGTATTAAGGACCATGGTTAACATCTCAAAAGTTTTAATTTACGGGCAAAAAAAGGTCAAAAAATTACAAAATTGAAGACTATAATCCACGCTTTTTGAGGACATTTTGAGGTTTGGGGCACGGTAGCGAAATGCCTTAAAAACCTAATTAAGGAATACATCTCGGGGTCATATAATTCCGTTTGAAACCATATATGATCATAATATATTGTCATAAACGTCAGTGGTAGACTTGAATTTTATATTTCACTTCAACTTGTGAACGGTTAAAATGACCGTTTAAGGGCATATTGGACGGTTCCACCGACTCAATTGGACTCGTGGAGAGTATTAAGGACTATGGTTAACATCTCGGCAATTTTTATTTACGGTCGAAAAAAGGTCAAAAAGTTACAAAATTGAAGGTTATAATCCACGTTTTTTGAGGAATTTTGAGGTTTCAAGGCATAGTGGCGAAAAGCCTTGAAACCCTATGGGATACATCTTAGGGTCATATAATGTCGTTTGAAACCATATATGACCATTTTATGTTGTCATAAACGCTTGTGGTAGGCTTGAGTTTACGAAATCACTACAAATTGTGAACGAGTAAAATGACTGCTTAAGGGCATATTAGACGGTTCTACCGATCCAATTTGACTCCCAGAGGATATTAGGGACCATGGTAAACATCTCGTAATTTTTATTCACGGACGAAAAAAGGTCAAAAAGTTACAAAATTGAAGGCTATAATCCACGCTTTTTTAGGAAATTTTAAGGTTTCGGGGCTCAGTGGTGAAGAGCCTTGAAATTCTAAGGGATATATCTTGGGGTTATATAATGTCGTTTGAAACTATATATGATCATTATATGCTGTCATAAACGTCTGTGATAGGCTTGTGTTTACGAAATCACTTCAAGTTGTGAACGGATAAAATGACTGTTTAAGGGCATATTAGACGGTTCCAGCGACCCAATTGGGCTCTTGGAGGGTATTAAGGACTATGGTTAACAATTCGGCAATTTTTATTTACGGGCGAAAAAAGGTCAAAAAATTACAAAATTGAAAGTTATAATCCACTTTTTTGAGAAATTTTTAGGTTTCGGGGCACGGTGGCGAAAAGCCTTGACATCCCATGGGATACATCTCAGGGTCATATAATGCCGTATGAAACCATATATGATCATTATATGTTGTCATAAACGCCCGTGGTAGGCTTGAGTTTACGAAATCACTAAAAGTTGTGAACGGGTAAAATGACTGTTTAAGGGTATATTATACTGTTCCACCGACCGAATTTGACTCCCGGAGGATATTAGGGACCATGGTAAACATCTCGATAATTTTTATTTACGAGCGAGAAAAGGTCAAAAAATTACAAAATTGAAGGCTATAATCCACGCTTTTTTAGGAAATTTTGAGGTTTCGGGGCCTGTGGCGAAACGCCTTGAAACCCTAAGGTATACATCTTAAGGTTATATAATGTCGCTTGAAATCATATATGATCATTATAGTTGTTATAAACGTCTGTGGTAGGCTTGAATTTACGAAATCACTTCAAGTTATGAACGGGTAAAATGACCGTTTAAGGAATATTGGACCTTTCCACCGTCCCTATTGGACTCTTGGAGGGTATTAAGGACAATGGTTAACATCTCGACAATTTTTATTTACGGGCGAATAAAGGTCAAAAAATAACAAAATTGAAGGCTATAATCCACGTTTTTTGAGGAATTTTGAGGTTTTGGGGCACGGTGGCGAAAAGCCTTAAAATCCTATGGGATACATCTTAGAGTCATATAATGCCGTTTGAAACCATGTATAATCATTATATGTTGTCATAAACGTCCATGGTAGTAGTTTACGAAATCACTACAAGTTGTGAACGGGTAAAATGACTTTTTAAGGGCATATTAGATGGTTCCACCGACCCAATTTGACTCCCGGAGGATATTAGGGACCATGGTAAACATCTCGGCAATTTTTATTTACGGGCGAGAAAAGGTCAAAAAATCACAAAATTGAAGGCTAAAATCCACGCTTTTTTTAGGAAATTTTGAGGTTATGAGGCTCGGTGGCGAAAAGCCTTGAAACCTTAAGGGATACATCTCGGGTTAAATAATGTCGTTTGAAAACATATATGATCATTATATGTTGTCATAAACTTCCGTGGTAGGCTTGAGTTTACGAAATCACTCCAAGTTGTGAACGGGTAACATGACCGTTTAAGGGCATATTAGATGGTTCCACCGACCCAATTTGATTCCCGGAGGATATTAAGGACCATGTTAAACATCTTGACAATTTTTATTTCTGGGCGGAAAAAGGTCAAAAAAAAATACACAATTGAAGGCTATAATTCACACTTTTTGAGGAAAATTTGAGGTTTCGGGGTCAAGTGGCGAATAACCTTGAAACCTTAAGGGATACATCTTGTGGTTATATATTACCGTTTGAAACCATGTATGATTATTATATGTTGTCATAAACGTCCGTGGTAGGCTTAAGTTTACGAAAACACTGCATTTTGTGAACGGGTAAAATGACCGTGTAAGAGCTTATTGGATGGTTCCACCGACCCAATTGGACTCCCGGAGGGTATTAAGGACCATGGTTAACATCTCGACATTTTTCATGTACGGGCGAAAAAAAGGGCCAAATAATTACAAAATTGCAGGCTATAATCCACGTTTTTTGAGAAAATTTTGAGGTTCGGGGCACTGTGGCGAAAAGCCTCGAAACCCTAAGGGATTTATCTCGGAGTCATATAATGTCGTTTGAAACCATATATGATCATTATATGTTGTCAAAAACGTCCGTGGTAGGCTTGTGTTTACAAAATCAGTACAAGTTGTGAACGGGTAAAATGACCGGTTAAGGGCATATTAGACAAATTAAAAAAAAATTAAAAAAGCATAGTTACTCTGGAGCGAAATTAATCCAGTCTGGTGACTCTGATCCTGAAAAAATTGTTAATCCAGTACCGGCCCCTTTCGAGTCCGGCTGCCTTGGCCTGCTCACTCCCTAACATAGTTACTCTGAAGTCTGAACCACAATTCTGGCATTCATCACAGAGCTAATATCCATTCCCACCAATTCAAAATGATCTACAACACTAAAGTCCATAATATTTTCTTTAAAAAAAAAAAAGAAAATCAATATTACAAATTGAGTAGTCCCAAAATAATGAAAAAGATCTTCAGCTTGTTTGTACTAAACCAACAAATCCCTGACCTTGTCAGCAACTGCAGTTGAAAGATTGGTGACTGTGTTGAGTTTCCACAATCTACATTCCATTTAGAAAAAAATATTTAATACAAGAATAAAAATATATATATATATATATATATATATAAAAAAAAATAACCAAAGTGCTTAACAAATAAGCAAAATTATAAGATTAATTCAATAACCCAAATGCATAGCATAATACTGATGATTGTTAAAATTAGCACGTGGGAAATTGACCTACTATAACTAAGCCCCTCCATCGATTCATACTTCTCTAATGCCAAGCTCATCAACACTATCCCTCTCCCGTGCCCCTGCCATTTCCATTTGCCTAATTGGTCTTATTTAAGCTTTCCTACTAGCCTTGGTTTATCCCATGCAGTGGCAAGATGAATTACTAACAGCTGCTCTGAATCAGTTAGTATGAACTCGAGGAGTCATAGGATTAACACCTTGGTGGAGCATGACATAAGTTAATAAATCCTACGGAGTACTTAACTTTTTACTTCCAAAAGAAAAAACACTAGCCTTAGTTTAGGTCACCCTAATGTCAGCAAAAGACAAACGGTCACCCTTAATGGGAATTTTGAGAATCGCTCCCAATCAATTTAGATACACGTCATCAAAGAAACAATATTCAACATAATCAACAACAACAACAAAACCTTGGTCCTAAAAAAATATGGTTTAAAAAATTATGGTTTAAGGTTTGAGAAAACTTTACAAAATAGAGTAAATAGATATGCTTATGGAAGAAAGTTTGCAAAACATAGTTGAAAGAAAAAGAAATTAGAAGGAAACAAAATGCAAAATTTACAAAATCAAAAATGTAAAAATTTGTTATGAACGACGAATATTAGAATGTGTACCTCGTGAAAAGTCTGGTCACCAATGAAGGGCTAAGAAACTAGCTTTTTTTTCTTCTTGTTCTTAATGTTCGGCCTTTTTTTGTAACTGCCTGGGACTCGGGAACACAGCTTTTCTCAAGCTCAGAATGGAGGCGGGCCTGAGGCTCAGAAGAAACCAGTGGCTCACAATGGAGGGCCAGAGGCTCAGAAGAAACCGAGGGATCAGGCACATTTTGCCCATTACCAGAGAATGGGCCACCATTCCCGAATGGGCCACCACTCCCGAATGGGCCACCATTCCCAAATGGACTACCACTTCCAAATGGGAAACCATTCCCAAATGGGAAACCATTCCCAAATGGGCCACCATTCCCAAATGGGTTAAGCTGACCAAAGCCACCCCATGGACCACATGATCCACCAAATTGCCCGCCCAAACCACCAAATTGGCCAGATTGGCTATTGTTACCATTAGATTGGCTATTGTTACCATTAGATTGGCCAAAGCCAAAGCCGGATCCACCCCATGGACCACATGATCCACCAAATTGCCCACCAAAACCACCAAATTGGCCAGATTGGCTATTGTTACCATTAGATTGGCTATTGTTACCATTAGATTGGCCAAAGCCAAACCCGGATCCACCAGCCATGAGCTGTCTCATTTGCTCTGGGTTGGGCTGCATGATAGCCGGTTGGTTACATGCCATGAAATAAGCCATCATAAAATTTTGCATGTTTGCCATTCTTGTCACTTGAGATTGCAATGCTTGAATTTGATCCAGCATTTGACCAACTTTTGGTCTCCCAGCAAACCCAAAATACTCCTTATTTGAGATGCCTGATCCAACACCCCTGACACAACCACCATGCTCAGGCTTCTTCAATACTTTTGCTAGAATATCATCTCGGCCCATAGCAGACAAATCACCTTTTTTAGCTTGGGCATCTAGGGATTTCTAACATTAAATAATGAATAACCAAATCAAGTTAGCAAATGGTAAATGTTTTTGAGAATTTGCAAGTTGCAGGATCTTACAATTGCTTCAGCGATTTCCATATCACCGGGTGCATAGGTTTGATCTTCTTTATTTTCATGAGCTTTAAGCCAAGTCAAATGTCGAGGCACCTTATCAATGTGGATCCCCTGCGCTTCGAATTCTTTTGCCTGACATTACACAAGTTAATCAGGTGTAACAGTTAAAATCCAAATAGTTTTAATCAAACAAATCAATCAAACTTACAATCTCTTGTTCAAAATGCTGGTACCCTTTTCGCCCCCCTCGGTACCTTGACGTCTTCATATTTGCCTTTTCTCGGTTCCTTTCACTCAATTCCTTTTCATGTGATTTAATTCAACTTTAATACTCATATGAAACAATATATTTAAAAGACAAATATTATACAGAATATATAGAACAATACCTTAAACTTATCACTAGTACAATATGCAGTGAACTTTTCCCAATCATTTTGAGATATAAAAGAATATTTTAATGGCACCTTCTTTCTTATCATTCCAGACCTTTTGTACAGGTACTTCTTCACCAATCTAGCTTTAAAAGCTCTCCATCGCTCAGCAGCTCGCCTTAAAATCCATTTTCTTCGATCTGGCAAAACAATGAATCCTTTCTGCAAGACACATATGCATTACAGGTGCATACAAAATAAAAAAATATCTAAGGTTAAACTATTATGTATGCTCACCGTAATGTCATCATACACTTCATTCAGGACTTCTGCTGGAACATGGGACCACTCCTCATAGGTAATGCTAACTCGCTCACGTACAATTACACCAATTAATGTGGCAAAAATGGGTCGGTGATCCCCACAAGGAATTTTTGCTGCATTCCATTCCAAGCAAATTTTCTCTCCTTTCTGAATGACCTTCCTTACCGCTGCAAGTACAGTACGACCCCTTGTATTCTCATGATCAGAGTCTGAGTCAGAAGCTGAGTCTGAGTTTGACGCTATTTCAACTTGTCCTGACGTTACTTCAGCAATTACTTCAGCAATTTGTTCTGACGTCATATCAACACCTTGTCCTGATGTTACTTCAGCAGCTTGTCCTGATGCTACTTCAGCAGCTCGTCCTGATGCTACTTCAGCAGCTCGTCCTGATGCTACTTCAGCAGCTTGTCCTGAAGCTACTTCAGCAGCTTGTCTTGAAGCTACTTCAGCAAGTCTTCTCTTTTTTAATTTTGCCATTAACCTAAGATTGAAATTTTGAAAGACATCAAAACCTAAATTAAAACTACAAGTAAACAAGAGGATGTGAACTTAAAAGCAATAGTAGTAGCACGAAGGAATATAACAGTAATCCTCAGAAATCAGAGGATAATAACAAAGCTCCTCTGCATTCAATGACACCTAATCAAAGCGAATTGATCCCAGCAAAAACAAGGGGGTGCAGGACTGCAGGGTTGAAATTTTAGGAGTGAATTAAAACAAAGCCACAGCCGGTCAAATTATCATCATCACTTTGACGCAGGATCATTAATGCATAATTTAACTTTCACAATAACATTTTTCAGTCCCACAAATAATACAATGTATTTGAAGATAATAATAATGTTAAAAGAAGACATATAATCAATCATTGCATCATAGAAAGAATCAACAAAAACAGTTGAAAACAAAGCTCAGCCATTTGTAGGTGAAGCACACTTTATTTATGTAAGGAAAAAAAAAATCAATTAAATAAAAATCAATTAAATAAGTCAAGAAAAAAAATTTATGAAGATCAAGTGGAAGGGTCATGTGATCGATAGCTAGGGTTCTTCTAATGGAATTGGTGGATACAGGATTTCTTTCTCCTCAAGTATAAAATTTAATCTGACCGTTGCGAAGTTAGATGATGATTTTGTTAATAAAATTGTAATACACATTAGCTATTGACACCATACAACATAAGGTGCAAAAGTGCAAATAGCAGTCTAGGAAAAAAGCACAGAGGAATGCAACTTTTGTGGGTCTTTGCGCTTGGCAGAGCTAGGGCGCCAGCTGTTGCACCCGACTCTGCCCTGTGCCCACGCACACCTTTTGAAACCTCATTCTTTTAAAAGAGAAAAGAAAAGGTCAACTTTTGATGATATATCATCCAAGTTTACTGAAGCCCAAAATGGCATAAATAATACACAATCATATGCATACTTTTACACTTTGCAACATCTTTCTAAACTAATTCATAATTATTCTGTTCTGGTGGCTAAACCAAACAGAGAGTACTAATTACATCTAATGAACCTGCAATACACACTAACTGGGGCAATATTGGTATTATAGTATTATTAGGTTACTAGTCTTTAGTTTTAGTATAAACAAAGGGAGGAGAGATTGTAGGCAGAAATTTGTAATGAAGGGAGACCTTAGAGAATTATGGCCTCAAGCCATAGTTAGAGAGTGATAGCCCTATTTTATAAACCTTTTTTCCATTTTCAATCAATATTCAAGCTTTAATCTTTATTTACTTACATTGTCAATCTGAAATATAAATCCAGAAAATCAGTCCAAGGACAGTTCATGGCTACAAAAATGGCAGTAATAGAGAGTCACAGTTCAAATAATATGCTTAGAATCAAATTTCCCTCCAATCATTATACTGTTTACATTACTTTACAGCAAATTGAATTTTCAGCATCCGCAATTACACTACGCGGTGCGCATCTAAGCAATGTAATCAAGGTTATAGCAAAACTTTTTACAAATTTGTCAATTACTTAGAAATTTAGTCAGCTACAAGTCAATCATCATAAGTAATTAACCAAAAAAAAAAAAAAAAAACTCCAATTAAGAACAATTAAGTAGTGAAAAGAAATAAATGAGACAGCATTAAAGCTTAGATCACTAAAATTAAGCATTGTATACCGCAAACAAAAAAAAAAAAAAACCCTAAAAAAAATACCCAAATTTGCAGCAAACCCACATAAAATCCAAACAAATGACAAAATAAGCAAAATTGAGAAGAATTAAAGGAAGCACCTTTAGAAGACTTAAGCGGAAGCCTTCAATGGAAGCAGACGAGACGAATCACTGACGATTAGAGCTGAAATTCAATGAAAATGGAAGAGCAAAAGAATTAGGGTTACAATTGAATTACATAAAAATGAAGAAGAAAATAAGAGTAAAGGATGAAATTCAGTGTTACCGGAGCAAGAGTTTAGTACGGCGATAACAACGGCAGTCTGTGGTGGCTGGATTTGTAAGAGAGACAGTGAAATCAGAAGCTACAAACTCATCTACTACGGACGCTGGAGTAGTTTGTTTTTCGATTTTTTTTTTTGGGGATTGTTTTTCAGTTTTGAGAGCGTGTAAAATTTTTGGTGGTCTTATTTAATTTTGTTATTTTTTAAATACTCTATTGTTTGAAAGATTTTCCTTTTTTCTAACTTTGCACAATCATCAACCATTACTTTTGAGGGTGAACGATAGCTCAAGTGCTTTTCTCCCGAATTTAAGAGATTTTAAGATCAATTCTCATCCTCACCTCTAAGTTAAAATTCAGGCCAGACGTAACGCATATGTCCGCCGCCCGTCTGTCGTCCTACAGTAGGGGCTTTGGCCCCAAAGGGCACGTGTTGTTGGCTAAGCTCACGCGGCGGATGCGCTATGACAGTCGTCTCAAATTAAAGTACAATTCCTATTGAACGGCAGGTTGAATCCTTTGCAAACGACTTAAATACGTGACAGGGTATTATAAATGACAAAGCGGTCTTGCTGTCACGATCCACTGATATTCATCCCTATGTCACTTCGATTCGTCCCTCCCCCACCATATTCCCCAAAAACACCTATATTTTTGGAAAACAATGTTAGCGATGCATCTTCTATACTAGAAAATGCTAAGTACAGGATTAAGGCATGTCACGAAGCCTAAGTGTTTGGGATGTTGGATGGTGCAAGGGGGCGTGTGGCATGTGCACCAAAAAGACAAGGCATACTTGGAGATATTTTTGTCATCTGAGCATATGTCGACTTTGCCTTAAGACATGGTGATTAAGGATGAATGAGATGGTTCCGAACACAATTTATGACTCCCAAAGCCCTTTTGGGAACCCATTGAAGTACTTGGATGCATAACCTCACCGGGTGAAAAATGATACACGGAAGTCAAATATGAGGCTATAATACACAAAATCGGAGCACTTTAGGAGGTGTTGGGACCCAGTGTCGGAAAATCACAAAACACTATAGGATGCATCCTTGGGTCATATAATGTTGTTTCGACCAGAATATGGCCATTGTTCGGCTACATAAAGGCCTCATGAAAGCTATAGCCAATACAAGAAACGTGTACAAAAAGGGGTAAATTGGATGCTTAAAGGCAAATTGGATGGTTTCACCCACCCAATTAAACTTTCGTAGGGTATTAGGGACCATGGAAAACATCCTGGTGATTTTTATTTCCGGGCAAAAAAAAATTCAAAAATTTCCAAAATTGAAGACTATTATCCACGCTTTTTAAGGAATTTTGGAGGTTTCGGGATCCTGTGTCGAAAAATCATGAGATAATGGGGGATACATCCCGATGTCATATAATGTTGTTTGGAACCGTATATGATCATATTTGTTGTTATAAATGTTCGTGGTAGGCTTGAGTTTATGAAACCGGTGCAAGTTGTAAACGGGTAAATTGGATGCTAAAAGGCAAATTGGATGGTTCCACCTATTCAATTGGACTCCCGGAGGGAGGGTATTAGCGTCCATGGTAACCATCTCAACAATTTATATTGTTGGGCGAAAAAAAGTCAAAAAAATCAAAAATTAAAGGCTATTATTCATGCTTTTGTGGAACTCTGGGGGTTTCGAGACCCAGTGTTGAAAAGTCTTGAGATACTAGGGGATACATCTCAGTATCATATATTACCGTTTTGGATCCATATATGACCATTATATGTTGTCATAAAT
Source organism: Chenopodium formosanum (assembly GCA_024500155.1). NCBI lineage: Eukaryota > Viridiplantae > Streptophyta > Magnoliopsida > Caryophyllales > Amaranthaceae > Chenopodium > Chenopodium formosanum. Next base: position 3,501,694 of record CM044861.1, on the reverse strand, counting down.
GTATGTGGTATGCTTGAGTTTATGAAATCGTTACAAGTTGTAAATGGGTAAATTAACCGTTCGACAGCATATTGAATGATTGTACCCACCCAAATAGACTCTTGGGGTGTATTAGAATCTTGTATTGAAGCCGATTCTCCTGCATTGAAGCCTATTACAGAGTTTATTGAAGCCTCTTCGTTCTCTATTGAAGACTTTGAAGATCTTCTCTGAATTTTCTCCATTAAAGCCAAAGCCTATTCATGAACACCATTTCATTCACTTTACACAAGTTTACCCCAATGTGTAGCAAAATGGCCGGTGTGTACTTTGAGTAGCTGCAGTTAATATTGTTTGCCGCATTTACAAAGCTTATATCCATTTGTTGATTATTGTTAAGTTCAAATTCATTTCAACACACTCTTAACAAATAAACTTCAGACATTATTTGAATGTAAGGGTTCACTAATAAACTGAGTTATTAATTTATTACTAAAATGAAGTTAGTTTTGATTATAAAGTGTATTATATGCTATGAGTACCTTATTCTTATAAAGGATGACTAATATTTAAAAGAATAAAAAAAAAAAAGTTAACAAATTTTGATTGGTTTATTTATGACTCTTTTTTTTTTTTTTTTTTTTTTTGTTAACGATAATGACTTTATTTTTCTAATACTCCGTAATTCTTATTTCCAGATTAAGTAATGTAATTTTAAATAATTAATCATAAAATACATCTCTTCATTTATAAATAACTTAAACTTATGATCATTTTGCTCGGTATTATGTAGTTTTAAATAAATGAAAACAAAGGTAATATAAAACTATACATAAGAACGAATGTAACATCATATCGCATGATTATCTTTGGACGAAGGAAGTGCTAACTACAAAGTACTCGTATATGTTTACAAAATTTTACTCCTTAATCACTTTATTAATATTACTACCTTTGTTTTGCTAAGTGTTACTAGCAATTTACTATGTCTTCAATGCACTATATTGACCATTAATTTATTTGCTTGTACATTTAGGAAAAATTACACAAAGTTGATATATAGAAAATTCATAACTATATTAATTTTATAAAATCAAATTTGATAATTTTTAAGTTTATACTTGTATGTATATGCACACTTAGACATGGTTAACATTGTGAATAATAAGAGAGCGTTTGGTTAGTGTTTTTTTTTGGATTGGAAACGGATTCAATTAGACCGATACCGTTACCGTGTGTTTGGTTTGAAGTAATGGTAACAATCATCATTACCTAAGGGTAATGCTTATCCCTCATTTGTTACCTTTCAAAAACTTGGGGTAATACAAATACCTTTACCATTAGTAATAGCTAAATTATTATTTTTCTCCCTCTTATTTGTTTCTTTTCCATTCCGTTCCTATTTTCCCAACCAAACGCCCCTAAATGGGTGTTAGTAAAATGGAGGTATATAATAATTCAAGAGATAAATAAAATGGAGGAGAATCAATTCTAAGGTGTTTTATTTATTTTATTCTCTATTGGCATGCTTGGATTGGGGGTAAAACATTAAGGGGGTAATAAAAGTCAAACTTGAAAAAACAAAAATAATTAGAGGTGGTGTTGTAGGAGACATGGTGCTTACAAATGAAATACACTAGTTGTGCCATGAGGAAAAGAGAGAGATAAAGAAATTATTACTCTCATAATGAGGGTAATAATTACCCACCCTCCCCCCCCCCCCCCCCTAGTGTAACTATTACCCCCAAAATGAGGGTATAGATTCCTCTTTCTTCACCTCACAACATACCATCATTACATAGATTTCTTACAATCACACCATCACTATCTCCTTCTTCCCTATTTTTACATTTATTTAGCTTAGTTTGACTTTTATTACCCCTTTAATGTATTACCCCCAATCCAAGCATGCCTTTAGTACTAGTATATACGGAGTAAATAGATTGGGAAGAAATCGAGCACAGTGAAAAGTTGATGTCTTTACGAATTATCCAAAAAAACGATCCATTGATGGTAAAATACTTCATATGTACAATCTCTTCACCTTTTATTTACATCAAGCTAATATAATCCATTAATAAAAAAATAAAAAATAAAAAATAAAAAAAAAAAGCAGACTTTTTAATAAAAGAAAGAAAAACTGTACCAAAAAATTTGTGTAAAATTTAGTTGGTGAATTTGCTCTTAAATACGTAGTATTATTAATAGGGATCAGATGGTATAATATTGGGGTGCCCATATTGTCGTAAATAAGGCTTGGGGCGGACACCCAAATCGCAATATAAAATGCGATTAATGACCACTCATCATATCCCATTAACTGCCTGAAGGATCATACTTTAATAAAAATCATATTTCTGTTTATAAACAACATCTCCAGCTAATACCTTCTATCTTTACTCGATGTGGGACTTTTTGGTTTTTGCTCCACTTGTGCTATCTGCCTATCTCCATCGCTTATGCATCATCCACCTCCTTATACTTCGCACCGAAACAGCCGGTGTCGTCGTAAAGTAGCCCTTTATACATCACTGCTCATTGTTTACTCTTAAGACACCGGGCTATCTAGTGATTGAGAAACGTACGTTGCATATACATTGTACTTAATGCTTTTACTTATTACATGCTTGCCTTAGTATACTCTGTATACATTAGCCTATTAATTGTCAGTAATATTTCTTAACATATAGTTGGAAATTCCTTCACATAAACCTTTAATCTTCCCTTCACTCAACAAAAGGACTACTCATCAACAGGAATGGTTGCGTCATACCGATACATATATGCGAAATCGTTCTTTTTTTTTTTTTTTTTTTTTTGTGAAACAAATACAATCACAAAGTCTTTCTTCTTTCTTTCTCTCTTTTTTTTTTTTTTTTTTTTTTTTTTTTTTTTGGTGAAACATTAACAAAGTATAACATGATTTCCTTAGCAATCATAGGTGACAACGTTGGCTGGCATGTGATGCTTGGACTTAGAATCAATTCCTCTTGAACGGGCAAAGGCAGGCCGTGCTTTCTTTCACATTAGTAAGGACAAATACTTCCATTGCTGACCAGAAGAAAGACACCAACTTCTACTTTTTGGTGCTTCTAATGCAGTGTAGGAGATGGTTTCCGTATAAGGTATGAAACAGTGGGTTGAGCTATGGTAGTCATTTGGCCGGCCATTGAAATAACAAGGGACTCATGTGTACGGAGACAAGCTTGATTAACTCTTTGCTAGTGAAATTTACGAATATTGGAACTTCATTTTCAGTAATGAGGGCCTGAGGGGGGAGGGGGTGACCAGGTGAGGGAAGAGCCCAACAAGTTCCCTATGTGACTACAATTTCCGGGCGGATTGAATAACTACCAGTCTACCAACAGTTGTTGCTAAAGCACGACATGTACAAGAATCTATAATAAGGTTAACATCGCTTAATGCAAAGTGTAACAAGACTCAGTAAACTCAATCAATTCCTCGCTGAATGAGAAGTGCACAATCCATCTCTTGGTGATCAGATAAGTCATTTCAAGTCTTCAAAGTTGTACTCCGTAGATTATTCATCAAATTACTTATAGTTGACCAACAACATACATGGGCAATTCTAAAACCACTATAGAGGAAGCACACGACCATAAACCAACATCAAGTAATAAACTTTCCCAAATCTATCACTTCCTCGCAAAATCTCAAATCGAATTCTCTAAAGAAAGCACCCATAAAAAGCCAAGAAAATATTCATGACTGTTTGATTAAGTCCTAAACTAGTTAGGTCCTTCTGTATAGTCTCTTTGGAGGTAGAATCACAATTGCACATAAATTGCTCAAGAACACAATCACAGATGCTTCACCGGAAAAAACAGTTTGACATCAACATAGTTAAATTCCAGTTGCTCGTTTCTCAACATACAAGTGCGACAGAGAAAAAGAGAAAGAGAGAACGACAGAGAAGAATTGATTTTCAGACATCTGAATAAAGCAAGAAAACAAGAGAATACTTGCTAAACAAAATTACATTTATAGCAGAAAATCAAGGGGAAGACCAGTCCTATTTTTCATTTATTTATATTCAATTTTTCCAGGACCAACCTTTAATTTATAATATCACCAAACAGCTTAAATAAGACTTAAAATAAAAACTCAGTATTCCGATAAATCTCAGATCAACCTTCACATTCCAAGAAGAGCAGTCAGTAAACCAGCCCATACTGCAAAAGAAAGCCAAATTTCAGGGCTTGCTACACGACTTAATTCTACTTACGGCTAAACAAAATGCAACAAAACTCTCTCTCCTACCTGCATCTGGTATCACAACAAGAGCCCAAAGGACTTCAGATGCCACTCTGCAAACCCTTTAGAGAAAGGTAGCTTCACTGTTCAAAGGTAAACGGAAAAGCATCAATAACTCCACTACATTTTATTCACTCGTCTAATCAAGCAAGCTTTATAGGCTTCTACGGAGTATAACTTTTCCTGTTCATTTAACATGAATGAAAAATAACCTAGAGCACTTTAATTGTTAGTCGAGAGTCCCAGAAAAAGCAATATTCACTTGACAAGAAGCCGCACAGCAGTATAACATGCACCACGAAAGGTACCTGGGAGATCTGCCAACATATTAGAAGCAGCCTTGCCCAGATTAAAGAGTATTCTTCCCTATCACCAAAAAAAAGTGCTCCAAAAATATCAGCACTACTAAAATAATATAATCAGATATCCAATTACAAACTAAAACAACAAATTACGGTTATTGAGGTCAACTATACTTGAAGAAAAGTTAGTATCAGAATCATGACTACTTGTGAGAAGAACTGATGAGCTGCAAAGGCAAATAGAATCAGATTAGTAACAACAATAAAGAAGTTGCAAGGCTGAACTTAAGATACATGGGCACAAAAAATTCAAGATATTATCTCAAATGAAATATTCATGGACCGAACAGGATTATATAGAAAAATTCTTAGGAAGTACTCCAACAAGGGCCTTTCTTTGGGTTCTCTAGGTAATTGTTCATCTCTTCCTGCCACCACGCTCCCTCAAAGAAAGAGTCAAGGTCTCTCCATCTCCAATATTGTAATAAGCAAGTTTGAGATTATCCTTGAGAAAACCGGCCTTCCCACTCAATTTCTGTTTGTTTGCTGGAAGTTGAATTTCCCCAGATACTTTTTCTTTCAGACTACCAACGGTTTCATTCAAGGACATGATGATTTCCAAAACTTGTCCCTTGAGGTTCCCTTCATCAACATTGGGAACAGATATATTGATCCTGACAGGTCCCTGAAGAGAAAAAACATTCAAAAGCAACAATTAGCTCCATCTCATGTAATTCAAGTGGGGTTAAGGATTTAGCTTAGACTATGCTCTACTTCTTAATTAATGAAGGTGGCAGCTTGATTAAGTCTGCCCAGAACACAGACACCCTGCAATAATAGGGTCTACATTGCATACATCTAAAGGTGATGATAAAAAGAAAAAAGGTACGATCAAAATGAAGTTAAGAGCAGTAATCAGGTTTACAATGTTTTAAAATTGCAACACTTGTAAATTCGTGAAATTGGAAAATATCATACCCCACTTTAGAGTACTCAAATATACAAAACCAAATGTCAAGTGTAAAATGTCACTAAATTTGTTTCAATACATAATTTCAAATATTAATGGTTAAATTGTGAGTTGCAAAGCATGAAAGTCAAAGTGTTGCCATTATAAAGAATGAACTCAATGAAGTATATAATAATCAATACCTAACCCAGAACAAAAAGAACAAAGCACATTAAACACACATCTACACTTGTGGCGACCCAGACACTGGCAGCCTACTCAATGCCTATATCCTACAGTTACAGTGGACATACCACTATACCAGCAAGGCAGCAAAGACACAGATTCACCGCCATTATGCTTGAGACTAAAATTATTCCCTCTTTTAAAGTTTTTATGTGTTAGAATAATATAGTTGGCAGAAGCCTAGAATACGCCACAATTGAATACCAGCAATACACAAATCCATCCAAATCATAAAGCAGCAAAAGGAGTATCACATTATCACACTGGGTTTAGGAGTTTCACATCATCACACTGGAATATTTCTTGTAATTTCTTGATGTCAGCATGTACCACCTATGTATTAAACAAAGATGTAGGAAAACTACCTCTGAAACACACACACACACAGTAAAAAAAAAAAAAAAAAAGGCCGGGGAGGGGGGGGAGACAATTTTAGCAACCCTTCCCTTGATTATGACCAGAAAAGATTTTGGAATGTGGTGAAAACCGAAAGTAATGAGTTTTAATAAAAGAGCACTGTTATTTTACTTAAATTAGAAGAACTTAGCTACGACTTCAAAATTTCTTAGCACGAGCATTATATTAAAGTCGATTTCCACCAGAGCTGTGATACTCTATATATATGCTATTAAAGCTTATATTTAGCTGTCCTTTCAACATTCACACCTTGTAAAACAACACATCACAGGTCAATATTAACAGGTAAGGAAATACTGTAAAAATACATGCCATAGAGCCTCACTAAAATAAGAGAAGCAGCTCCTAAGAAAGCATAGTACTATGACCAAAAGAGCTTTAGACAATAGTAAATTTGCAGATTTTGTGACAAAGCATTTGACAGACAGACATGCAAATTACAAGCTAAGACAAAATTTGGGCAGGGAAAAAGAAAGCATACCGGATGTTGAGCAAGGAACTGCTCTTCTGGAATCAATGCAGAGTCATCCAACTTCTGTCTCTTGGGCTCTGGTTCCTCAGGAAGAGGAGGAGGAGCTTCCTCTGGTGGTGGGGGTGGAGGTGGCATTCCTTGAGGCATTGGTGGAGCAGGCATACCATGTTGTGGAACAGGTGTAAAGGGCCGATGAACACCAAGCGGAGTAAATTGAGATCCAGGTGCAGGAGGCACTGGCATACCAGGTTGGTTCATGGACCCAGCTGGAGGCATTGGTGGGCGATTCATCATCATATGCTGCTGTCCAGGAGGCATTTGCATAGGAGGTGGCGGAGGAGGACCCATTTGGCTTAAAGTGTACATAGGACGAGGTGGGGGTGGTGCCATAAGCCCACCAGAGGTTGGAGTAGAATACTGAATATTGCTGGTTGGTACACGAGGCGTGTTCACAGATAAATTAGCTGGGGGAGGAAGTGGACGAAGCATAGGCACACCGGGTCTCGGTGGAGGAGGAGCAGCTGGACCAGGGAGAGACCTCCCATCATTGTAATTGATCTCACTTTGATCCTCACCACCCATACTCTGCGACATGGCCTGATTTGCAGTGCGACCAATGCTCCCTGTATGACCATCCCATATGACTTGCTTAGGCTGCTCATCCTTTTTCTTCTCTATCTCAGCTTTGACAGCATTAGATACTTCTTCTTCTGTAGTACCAAATATATCTGGACGAGTACGAGCAAGTCCCACAATGTTTCTGGAAATTTCATCATCATGAGCAAGGGTTGTCTCTCGAATCTTGGCAAACATCCTCTCCTTTTGCTCCTTGTATTTCGGATCAATTAGAGAAATCCTCATATGTTCTGACATCTCACTTATGGTAATCAGTTCACCGGTAATTGGAGAAACTACATACTTAGTTGGGTCTCGTTCAGCAGCAATTCTCTCTTCAGGTCGCTTCCAGTTCTTCACGATTCTCATTGGAGGATCATCTTCATCCATAGCAGCCTTAACCTCATCCTTCTTTTCCTCACCATTTTCCTCAAGGGTAGCACCCGTCATACCCTCTTGAAGAAGCTGCATCTCTTCCTCATCCATTTCCATCGCTACCTCCTTTCCTGGCTCAACAATTTCCTCTTCATCCCCATCCTTCGCTGAAACCTTGCTTCTCCTTATAACTTCTTCAAGAGTCATTGGCATAGGCAGTGCCTCATCTTCATCATCTGCAAAGTCAATTGATTCAACCACAACAAAATCATGCCAATCAATCATAGCCATTTGAATTCTTTCTTGCTCAATTTCATCTTCAGCTTTCTGCCTAGCTTGCTCCTGTGACTTTTCCCATTCAAGCCTATGCAAACACCGCTCAAGGACTGTTGTCCGATCAGCAATACTCTTCCTTAGCTTTTCAGTCAAGCCTTTTGGAGGCATCAGAACCTTAGAATAGGCATCAGCAAGGGCAGTGAAAAACATAAACATGCTATGTGTAGGCTTCAAAAAATGGAATTGGGGGTTGTTCATCTCTCGACTAGTAAGACCTGTCAAAAAGGATTTTCCGTTTCGAGCAACAAATTGTGCAGTAAGCTTAATAATATCCAATTCCTCCCCTGTAATCCCCTCTGGCAGCCTTACAGTATATTGTTCAGCTTCTGGAGGCTCAAGTACCTTACGAACAGGTCTGAATTGCGCAGAAGGATCAGGCTTTTCATCTGCGGCAGCCACACCATCGGCAAGGACACCAGAATCAGCCTCCGAGGCCATCGAATCACCAGGCTGAGAAAGCGGTTGTTGACCTGAAGATTGATTTTGTGCTCTGAACTCTGACAACCGATGTTGGTAATAAGCATGGTAAGGATCTGAAGCATTAAGAAAATTAAATTTCACATTCCCTGCATTACTGGCAATAATCCTCTTCTCAAACTCGGGCCCATTCTTTGCCACGAATTGAGATGTCTTATCAACAATGTTTCTAATATCCGGTGGGGGGTGGATAATTCCAATGGTTCTTGTATGCGTTGCCACTGAGCTCGCTTTGCTAGCTTTGTTTTGATCTTCTGCTTCTTTCATCTCATCGTCAGGAGGCAACTGAGCAAGTGGGGTTGGGCCAAGATCCCCATCTTCTGGTGGAGCTGGAAGTGGTAATATTGATAACGTGCCCATCATATTGCAACACCCTTTCTCTCAACACGCAGTAACAGAAAACTCAAACTGATGCAATAAACCACAGAATCTCCAGGGCATTAGAGGCTAAGTATCAGAGGGTTAAACCGCTGCACTGAGGATCTGCATCAATAATAACCCATAAAATAAGAAACTTTTACACTTTTACTCATTTTAAGATATGAGAAATGACATTTAAGAAAAAACAACTTCTAGTAACATGTACAAGCAGGAAGGCACATATTTTCTATGATATCCACATATTCCAAGGATATAGAACGGCCTTGCTGCTTTTCTTTCCATTCTCAGACTAATAATACCGCACGAGACTCTTCCAACTATCAGCCACCCTTAACACAAAGCGTGTAGTGTTCATTCACTGTTTAATATTGGGAGCGAGAAAGCAATTCACAGGTTTACATCCTAGTGTTTATTACATTAGCTTAGCTCAAACCATTCGCTTTTTTCCGAATCCCAATTCCCAAGGGATTGATTAACAAATTAGAAATCACAAATTCTATACAGTTACACATCTCTGTGATTATTCACTATCCCTTTAACCTAAATTTAATCCCAAGAAACCATATTCCTAAGAAATTGGGTGAAAATTAAACACATGAGTAAGCCAATCACGGAAGACATTAGACAATCATTAACAAGAAAAAAATAAAATAAAATTACTGTAAATTAAAACGATGGCAAGAAACATGTCGGGAGAAAACAGCTTCAATAAAAAAAAAAAAAAAGAAACCCAAGATTACATAAACCCTAAAATCCAGAAATACGACCACCCAAATCGAATTGATGCAATCAAGTGAAATAAAAGAAATTCAGCGATTCGAAACATGCAAGAAGTATAAACTAAAGCTCGAAATTCCAAAATAATTAGGCAAGAAAAAACAAAAGATTTAGATATTTCAGAATCTAATCAAACCGAACAATTAGTAAAGAAAAACAACGAGAGGGAATTCATACCTATAAATCTTTTAGAAGAGATCGAAAATATTACCGGAACAAGGAGCAGAGAATTGATGAATGAGTTACTGCAAGTATGTCGTCTTCTTCGAAGGCATGATATCAAACTCGCAGGAACTGGAAGATAGACGAGGTAGAGAGTGCTAGATTAGGGCTCTTTGATAAAAAAAATTCCCTTTTTTTTAGGGGAGTACTAAATGCAGGACAATTTTATCTAAATGCAGGATAAGTTATATTTTAAAAAAAAATTATATTCCAATTTTGTCCTTGTTTTTCCTTAATCCTTTACACTTTTTTAAATGATTAAAATTAAATCAATCATTCCAATTGTTTAATTTACAACCATATTCTAACGTATTCAATCTTGTATCCTATTTAATACGGAGTATTCAATACTAAACAAATTCCTAGACAATAATGAAATGCACTACGACATTTTTTGAGGTATGAAAATTATGTGTTGTAATAGATGAACAATCAAACAACATAAAATTTCCATATTATACGGCTAATATTTTTGAAGGTCTCTAGCACCCCCTCATACGATTTCCGGGGGTCTCAAGTACCCCTGGCTAGGATTTCCGGGGGTCTCCAATACCCCCCGGCTAGGATTTCCGGGGGTACTCAAGTACCCCCCGGCTAGGATTTCCGGGGGTCTTTAGTACCCCCCGGCTAAGATTTCCGGGGGTCTCTAGTACCCCCGAAAAACAAAGTCGGGGTACTTATAATGAAAAATTATAACAATTCAACAAAAAAATAAAACGAAAAAAAAACCTATGACTGGATGGTTTATGAGCGGTGAACGACTTCTTCGTCTCTAGGGCTTATTAGATTGAAGAATTATAAGGGAAATGATGGAATGAAATGAATTGCAAAAAAAAAAAAAAAGTAAAAAAAAATGGTGGCTAAAATTGTGAATGAAATGGAAAAAATAGGCGAGTATAATGAATTGCAAAATAAGAAATGTAAAATCAAAAAGCCTGGTGAAATGGCAAATGAGTTTTTTATTTTGGAAAAGGGTATTTCAGTCATTTTATTATTTTCATATTATTAATTAATTTCTGCATTTAGGTTATTTTGTACTGCATTTAGTACTTGCGTTTTTTTATTGGGAAATATCCGTAAATCGATAAATATTTCTATTTGCCGCCTTCACCGTTTTTTTTTTTTTTTTTTTTTGGGTCTACATACATATTGCTCTCTCCGTTTCGTATTCTGAAATTATTGTAAAATTTTGAATTTTGCACCATTATAAAAAGGAAAATGATATACATAATCTTTAGGGTTACATATAAACATTTAATTTACTCTTGAAAATTGTTTAAATTTAAAAAATCAAACAAAAACACACTAATTACACCGATTTTGCGCGTATTTTTGTCATAAATTTCTAACTTATACATTTTTCAAGAGTAAATTTAACGCTTATATATAGGCCTAATGGCTATGTATAGCATTACCCTTATAAAAAATATAAGTTGTCATACTCTCTCCGTCCCCTTTAGATAGTCTCTTATGGACATTTTTATGGAATTAATAAACAAAAATAAGAATAGTTAAAATACATTGAAAAAGTAAATTGACATTGGGTGTGCAAAAAAAGTAGAGAGAGAAAGTAACAAAAGTATATGGGAAAACAAAATTTACATGGGAAATTTAAATTTGCACAAGTATTGTTGCAAATTTGAGGAAATTTTGGTAAAAAAATTAATATTAATGGTTGTTGGAAAAAACAAATGGGGTGGACATTTTGGGACTAAAATTTGCCCATAAGGGACTATCAAAAGGGGACGGAGGGAGTAATATTTTTATCAATATTATTAAAAAAAAAACAAATAATAATAATAATAATAATAATAATAATAATAAACATAGGTTGTCCGTTGTTATGTAAGATATTTATTGACTAGTTTTAATGAATATTTTCATTATATTAACCTTTTATAAAAAAATTTCATAATATATAATTACAAATATTAATGCTTAAAGTTGTATGTTGGAACGTATGTCGGTCAAAATGTTGTGATTATTATGGCACGGTGTAACTTTTGTGCCTTTTTCAAAATTTAAGCGACATGTCTCGTAATAGTTTTGTTCACTTGTTAGTTGCTACATCATCATTATACAAACCCCTCACCCAACAAACCTATTACAATCACAATAGATAACATGTTAAAAAATTTATGTATTAGACCTGCTATCTATAACAATTCATTAAATTCTTAGTAACAAATTAAAAGTGAAAATTGCGTTGTGCGCCAAAGTGAAACACTTATGAACTTGCAAAACATTTGAAAGGAAATACAAACCTCTTCTTTTTTTTTAAACTCCCAACAACAATAAGAGGATTTGTACACAAACGGTAAACCTCTACATAAACCTATTATTATTATGGAGTACTGCTCTCATTCAATGAAAAAATACTTTGTATGTATCATACTAACAAAATTATATTCACGTGGTAAAAAATAAAGACGTATTTGATTGTAGATAATGAATTAATGATTAAAATTCTATGTGTATATATAAAATAGCATGTAATGTATCGTTTAAATTTCGTCAATGTAAATTTTTCAGATTAAACTTAGGGTCTGTTCACATTTACTTAATTTCAGTTCAGTTCAGTTCAGTTCAGTTCAGTTCAGTTTAGCTCTTAATTACCCTTTCACATAAAATATTCATTTCAGCTCAATTCAGTTCAGTTTAGTTCAGTTCCAATCAGTTCAGTTCAGCTCCAATCAATTCAGTTCAGTTCAGCTCCAATCAGTTCAGTTCAGTTTAGTAAATATGAACAGGACCTTACACTTAATCCTACTTGAAGCAATTTATGGTTAGAGATTAGAATTAAAGAGTGAGGAAACCAATGTTCCGAAAACTAAAACAATAATAATAAAAAAAACTGATATTTTGAAGATATAAACCCAACTTACACTTAATCCTACTTGAAGAAATTTATGGTTAGAGATTAGAATTAAAGAGTGAGGAAACCAATGTTCCGAAAACTAAAACAATAATAAAAAAAAAAAAACTGATATTTTGAAGATATAAACCCATTTGCATTGTCAATGACATGAGTAGACACTAACTAATTTTTACATAATTAATAAAAAACCCTAGCCTCTCTTTCCTCTCTTCTCTCTAAAACCCTAGCCTCCATTGTTGAATTTTGAAGGGGCTTCCATCAGATTTATCGGTGGAAAGCCCCAATCGTTATTTTTTTGTGCTTTTTCTCTTGCTTTAGGTTTATAATAATTCTTGCTCTTCTAGGAGGAATATTTCTCCCTCGAAAGACAGAGTTTTTCTGCCTCTTTAGGAGGATTTGGCTTCTTCGAAAGACCGGGTTTTTCTTCTCTCTTTTGAGGGAGGATTTGCTTTTTTTATTTCATGAATAGCTATAGAGTTGTTTCATGGGTAAAATTTTGTGCGGGATTGAAAAAGAGATTAATATTTCGATAACAATCGAACGAATCAAACGGTCGGAAATTTTCTGCACGGCTACAACATATCGATAGACCCCCTCACCGAAGAAGGCTGTAAATCACAGCGATATGAAAGAGGGTATGAAGAATGCACGATTTGCAACAACGATCGTAGCTTTGCTTACAAAATATTTTTATTTGATTAAATTATTATGTATTTGTTAGATCTAAATCTCTTTGTAGATGTTGTATGACTTATTTATGAATCAATTTTGTTTCAAAAAAAAAAAAGACACTAACTAATTTTTTTTTTTTTTTTTTTTGGTTTCTTTCTAGGTGACACATATTCAACCATTAATATTTGTAATTATCGATAATAAAAAATTATAAAAACCTAATATTTTGAAGATATATATAGTGACTATATACCATTATGTTTAAATCACAAAAACGATTAAAGAAACAATCATTTTTGTACACACCCGGTTTTCAGCAATTTACTGTAAATCGGTATCACTTTTGTCAAATTTAGTGTCACTTTTGTCAAATTTAGTGCCACTTTTGTCAAATTTATCAATGAAGCATAAATAACTCTAATATATATATATATATATATATATTAGGGTAACTTTTGTGCGTTTTAGTGTAACTTTTGCACATTTTAGTTTGTGTTAAAGAAAAATGTGTGATTACTAATTAGTCTTAGAGTAAAAATGCGTCAACTGGAAAAACCAAAAAAAAGAAGGAAGTGTATGGTGTATCCTAACCGGTGGGACCTTCTCCATACCAACCAAAAAAAAAAAAAAACTATGTACTCCGTAGTACATTTTGAGTGATTACCAGATTAAAGATTACCTTGAACGATTAAAATTAAGTAGGTTAAAAAAATGTTACTCCATAGAATGAATAATTAATTAATCACATTTCCCACCAGTCGACCCCGTCGGCAGGAAACTCGCCGGCGGCATTCCTCCGATAATGGTGGTGCTCCGAACGCCGCCGATCGAACCCACATCCTCCTTTTACCACCTTGAAACGACGTCGCCTCCTCCCACGGTGGCGCGGTGGTGGTGCTCTTATCGGGCGGAACGAGACTTCTGGAGTAAAATTATGTCAAGGCTTTCATAGATTATTCAGGTTAGTTTCATTTCCACTCAACTTTTGGTTTAATTCCTAGATTCATTGTTCATGCTTGCTTAAAGTTTACACTTTACACTCTTGATGTTTATTTGATTGATAATTGGATTTGCCTCTCTAAAATTCGCATGCAGAACATGAATTATTAGTTGTTATTCATCCTGTAATTACATTATGTTTTGTTATGCTTATCAACTTACCAGTTTCTAATTATCATCTATTTACTCATTAAAAATTGATTACTGAAATCATATTTTGTGCTGATTACTATTATACTTAGTTTCAAATTGATTGAAGAAATTCAGGATGTTAGAGTTGATTTAGAGTCTTCTAAGCGAAGATGTTGAAGTGATAGTAAGTAGTAACCCTGTTTGCGAAGATGTGTTGGGATGACCACACCCTTGCTCAAAATCTAGGACAAGCAGTGGTTCTATAAAGATTGTGTTAAGGGCAATTAAGACTTTAAGACTGCTTTCTTGGTGCAGATATGACATTATCAGGGAGCCATCATTTAAAAAGTGAAAGGGGAAACACGGGAATCGGATAGTGTCGAGATTTGTAGCTTGTTTGAGTGACGGTGGTGAGTAGCGTTTTGTGTGGAGAATAGTTGTTTGGTTGAACATTGGTGTAATCTGGCCTTGAGATAAAAGTGCAAAATAGGAGCACCCTTACCCTCATCTTACTTTGCTGCTTCTCTGCAGTGCTCTCTCTCAGAAATTTGTTTGATATTTAGGACATTAGTTAAAGGCTTCTCTAGTTCTCTGTAATGAGTTTTATATAGGATCATGCCTTTCTTTCTTAGCAGGGCCAAATTAGGGAAAAGTGAAACCTTGATAGCATTGTCTTTATTTTTTGTGTTGTATAAGGTATGTATCATATTGCCTTGAAACTATGCCTATCTGAATATCCTTGGAAAACAACCATATCAAGAAGGTGTCATGCATGTAATGTCCGTGTTGAGCATTGTGCATTGCTGAATTTCATACAACACGGGATCTATGGAGCAACTGCTCCATGGGTCTTTTGCTTATTATGTCAAATTTTGGGCTACAAAAGATTAAAAGAAAAACTCTTCTCAGTTTATTTAGTAATAACAACATTCAATGATGATGAATAAGTGAATCAAAATGATAGCAGATAGTTGGTAAGCCTCTCTAAAGATATATATGAAGAACCGCCTTCCTTGACACAAAGAGTTGCCTTCTGCTGTAAAGCTGTGATTCTGTTCCTCATCTCTTCCCCTTCTTCCAGCATTAGTTTTCTTATTGACCTTGCTATTTCTTCTCTTTTTACCCCCTTTTCCAACTTCAATCCTATCCTCCAACCATCACTAACATGCCTCGCGTTCATATTCTGGTCACTTAAGATAGGCTGGCAAAGCATTGGCACTCCTTCACAAATACTCTCTAAAGTTGAGTTCCATCCATTGTGAGTCCAAAACCCTCCAACAGATGGGTGGGATAAAACCTCTAATTGAGGTGCCCATTTGACAACATGCCCTCTCTCACCTACCATTTCAAGGTAACCTTCTGGCAATGAGTCGTTATTGGCTTCTGAACCTTGGATCAATCCGGGGCGGATAACCCATAGGAATGGCACCATGCTGTCGAGCAGTCCCCAGGCTAGCTCGAGAAATTCAGCTTTACTCATAGCTGCAACACTCCCAAAACTCACATACAATACAGACTTGGGTGGTTGCTTATCCAGCCAACCGATGGAAGTTTGGTCTTGTGCCCAATAGTTGGTATCATAAGTTGGTGAGTGTTTGTGTAAGGGGCCTATAGGAAAGATGGGAATGGAAAGGATTTGGTGAACTCGAGCTATCGAAAAATCTTCCAGTTCCTCAAAGGTATTGCCTATAACACCTTGGGAAATCTTGGTTTGTTGGACTAGAGCTTCAAGTCTTTCATTATGTAGCCACTCTACAGGAAGATCCCTGACTTTCAATGGAGGAAGCTCTGGCAGTGGCTCGTTTAGTTTATGATCTGAAATGCGGGAGAGAAAAAGAGAGGGGTCAAGGATTTTTGCAGAAATATAAAGGCCTGAAGTTTTAATAACCTCAAGTAAAGGTGTAAAACAACTTCAACACATACAGTATCTTAATGGGTTGTAAAGCAGCTATGCTAATATCTGCCTATAAACTTGAAGGTTGTCTTTCTTAATACTACTAATTCATATTTTTGATTTCCGTTGATTTTAATTGCACAAATCCTATTGGGCGTTTGGGTTTTCTTTAGTTCCGCCCTGCATTCATGTAGACATAACATTTGTAATCAAAATCAGGACATCATCTGCTTACTACTCGTTTGCTGCTGTACACTGACTCTATGACTCCTAAGAAATTATTCAAATATGGAGCTAGTAGTGATTCTGTATAAGACATTGTGTGTGTGTGTGTGCGCGCGCGCGCGTGCTGTTATACATATATCTTTAAAGACTTTGGTCTATATTAGTAAATAAAATAACACCGTAAGAAAGTCTGTAACATGAGTGGCGTGTGCCGTACACATGCCTTAGGCGTCTTCATGTAGCCATATACATGAGTACATGCCGCATGAAATGTGTAGGAGCAGGTAACACACACACGCCACCTTTGATTGTACAATATATTTTGTGTCTAATTCAAGTGTTACTAGATAAATCCCACCAAGTTTGTCTTTCTGGCTGGACAATATCTTAGGAAAAAGTAATCAAGTTTTGAAGTTACCTTGGGGAGGGAAATATCCTTTTTCTCGTAAGCAAGGCAGGGAACTGAAAACGAGTAAAGACGACATGCTACCAGTCCTCAGCACCATCCTAGGTAGGTTAAAGCTAGCAGCAACAGACACAGCAAATTTCCACACAGGATCTGTTATTAAGGCAGCAATAGGCTCTTTGTCTGTAGCAGCACTAGTCTCTTGCAAAATTTGAGACAAGCAATCCTGGAACGGTTCCGAACAATCATCCATGACAGATAAGATTGTGGAAGGGTCAGACGGAGGGAACTTGGAATATGACTCAAGCAAGCTGTGGTAAAAGGAGCGGAAGGTGAAGTTTGGGAAATAAGTAGGATTTATAGGATTATAAGGAGTCTGGATAATGGTGATGGAGAAGCCTTTGGAGTGTAGGAGGGTTGCTAGATGTAACGTAGGATATTGATGACCGGGAAATGGTGTAGGAAACAGTAGTAATCTCCGACCCAACTTGCTCTGCTTCATAATCCCGTCCATTGGAGCTTATGATTGATTTTTTAGATTTTTGCTTTTCTTTCGAGTTGTTGAAATTTTAAGTTGAGTGGGTTTATATTGGTTGCTGTCATTTTTTGCATTTATAGTGGGTGATGAACTTATCATTTTTGCTGTCATCTACTCTGCCTTATTTTGTTTTACTACGTAGAATGGGTTGAATAGTCATGCATTTTTTTTTTCCTGACAGATGGTTGAAAAATCATGCTTTTCCTTATCAGATGTTTCAAAAAGGATTATGACATTTTATTTTGGAAAATTTGATTCTAATAATCCCACCTTTCGCCGGTCTTATTCTATTAATCCCACCTTTTGATTATTCTTGATTAATCCCACCTTTAGGGGTCATCTTATTCTATTAGGCCAACTTGACCGGTTACCTGTTCTTTAGGTAAGTTTTTTTTTTTCAATTTTTAACAAAACAAAAAGAATTTAAAAAAAATAAAAAAAAAATATTCAGCAACCACACCGCCCATGGATTCCGGCAGCCTAAATTGCCCAGCAACCCAACCAATTCTGTCCGGTTCCTTTCCCACCCCCTAAACTTCCTTTTCCGGCCAAATTCCCCCTTCCCCTCTCTTTCCCCTGTTCCGGCCAGACCTTCCTTCGAAAAACCCAATAAAAACTTCCGGCCACTCTCTCCCCTTCCCCCTAACCTCCCTTTTCCGGCCTACTGGTCAAGACCCTTGAAACCCGAAACCCCACCCACCGAAAACCCTTGAAACCCGAAACCCCACCCACCGAAAACCCTTGAAACCCGAAACCCCACCCATTTAAACCCTTGAAATCTGAAATCCTTCCCACTGAAACTGAAAAGGAAAACTAGGTGGGGGGTTTTGGATTTTCGCCGAAATATAAAGAGGGGCGGGGGGAGATTTTGGTCGTGGTTGGTGATTGGGGTGGCAAGGGAAGTAGGGAAGGGTTCTAGGGTGGCTATTGTAGTTTGGGACAGGCGATAAAGGTGGTTGGGGTGGTTGAGAGTGTGTCGGCTTTCATGAAGTTGAGGGGCAGGGAAGAGGGTAGAGTGGGGAGAAAGGAATGAGAGGGGAAATAGGAAAGAGGAAATAAATGTGAAAAAAAAAAAGTAAAAAGATTTTAAAAAAAATAAAAAAATATATTTTTAGACCAATCATGGCACGACACGTGGACTGGCAACCTATTATAGAAGGTGGATGACCTGTTGGGCCTGATAAAATAGAATGGGGTGTAAAGGTGGGATTAATCCGCTATAATTGAAAGGTTGGATTAATATATTAAGATCGGCAAAAGGTTGGATTATTAGAATCAAATTTTCCTTTTATTTTTCCATTTCTCTCTTCATCCCTAAAGTCATTTAGTCACTTTACTACTTACGTTTTCATTTTCTCTTTCTTTACTTGCTTCAAATAATTTTTTGCAATACTTAATGTTGATTTAATGATCCTCTAAAGAATAATAACTGCAGTGAAGATTTGTGTTAAAAACTATGTGTATATACTTCTTTTTAATGAATATGTTAAAGGACATGTTTTATTCAATATTGACCTTTGTATAGTGATTAAGGTAATATGAAATGTTTGTCAAAAATAAAGAAAATAATATGAAATAACAATTGTGTGTATAAAAAAATGATTTTTTTTTAAAGAAGTTTAGAATCTCAAAACCGGGTTATTACCGGATCAAGCATAGAAATTTTGCTCCGTATTATTTAGAACAAGTCTGCCAGTCTGGTCTACTGTCTACAGTCTGTCAAAATAGACGATTCCAATCTCTCGTTCCCGTTTGGATTTGGACCTTTGATATTTGAGATGAAAGAGGGGGTGGATTGTAGAGAATTCTTTATAGGCCAATCTTCGTGGAATTAAAATAAAAATACAGAGCAACTTAAAGTGAAGACAAGAGATAATTAGTGAGATTCTCCAAGGATTTGTATGAGGAGCCGCCTTCCTTGACCGAAAGAGTTGCTTTTTCTTTCAAAGCTGTGATTCTATCTCTCATTGCTTCACCTTCTTCTTCCACCATCAGTTTTCTGATTGCTCTCTCTATTTCACCACTTTTGACCCCCTTGTCCAGCTCCATTCCAATTCTCCAATGGTCGCTTATGTGCCTCGTGTTTATATTCTGATCAGCAAAGAAAGGTAGGCAAAGCATTGGTACACCTTCACTAATGCTCTCCATAATTGAGTTCCATCCACAATGAGTCCAGAAACCTCCTACTGCAGGGTGGGCTAAAACTTCTTGTTGAGGTGCCCAGTTGGCAATATTCCCTCTCTGACCTATTGTATCTGAGTAACCCTCTGGCAAGGGGAGTGGGTCAGTTTCATCTGATCCTTCAATCGAGCCATGACGAACCACCCATAGGAACGGCTGCTTGCTGTTGGCTAATCCGCAGGCTATCTCTACAAAATCAGCTTTGCTCACTTTAACCATGCTCCCAAAACTAACATAGAGCACTGACTTGGGGGCTTGTATATCTAGCCATGAAATGGATGTATGATCTTGCGTCCATATGCTCGCCTGAAAACTTGGTGAGTATTTAAGTATTGGACCTAGTGCAAAGATGGGGATGGGAAGGACTCGGTGTACTCTTGTTATATAAAAATCTTCAAGTTCCTCAAAAGTGTTGCAGATGATTCCTTGTGAATTCTCCATTTCTGTAATTATATCAACCAAGAGGTTATGTTTTGCTTCTGGAGGTAGGTCTTTGACTTTGAGAGGTGGAAGCTCTGGTACTGGCTCCTCAGATTTAGTCTCTGAAACATAAGGTTGTGTGAGAGATAGACCTAGATTAGTGGTCAAGAATTTGACATGGTAGAAATTTAGAATTTGCTAGTTGCTATTGCAATGAAATTCACTACAAATAAATCTCAAGTCATCAAGTAATAATACATGTACTAGTGTGCGAGGTCCATGAACAATAGTTTTAAAACATATACAAGTGTGGCCAAGGTGTTGCCCTGAGTTGTTGCTTTGATAATCATATTATAGTGTTTACACGTGTTAGATAGGTGCGTACGGCTATTTTTTGTTTCTTTGCTGATTATTTTGAATGCCGTTTGTTATTTTAGCTTGGCTTGTGGGAGTATATGATAGATGAATTCTTCTTTCTAGCCCTCCATGTTGAATCATGATGTTTAAGTCATATATGAGGTAAAATTTGTTCCAAAATTTGACCTATCTTTTCTGCTGATACTCGGAATTCTGTGTATTTTTCTGTTTATCAACAAGTTGAAGAAAAATCCAGTACGAGAATTGTTTAAGATCCTTGTATTATTTACACCTTTTCCCTTAAGTTATAACCACTTTTTCTATTGTCCCCAAAAATTAGACAAATTATACAATTAGTACAAGTAAGACTTTTTCATCATAATCCTTGATGATTCCTGAACAAAAAAGATTACATTGGTACGGGTTATATGATAGTGAAAAATAATTGTGTACGATTGTAATGTTAATTTAAATACTGCCAAAGCAAATATGTTGAGGTTAGTACCTTGGAGAGGGTAGTAGCCCTTTTCTCGTAGAAATGGTAGGGAATGATAAACATAAAAGGTAGACATGCTAGCACACCTCAGCACGATCCTGGGAAGGCTGAGGCTACTGGCAATAGACTTTGTGAATGACCACATAGGATCTGTTATAAGGCAAGCGATGGGCTCCTTGCTCAAAATTTGGGTTAAGCAATTTCCGAACGGTTCTGAGCAGTTTGTGTTTAGGGTGTCTAGGATTGCGGTGTGATTATTTGGTCCGAACGTGGCATTATCAGGCAAGCCATCATCCAGGAGGTGGAAGGTGAAGTGCGGGAATAGGGTAGGATCAAGAGATTTATATTTTGTTTGGGTTATAGTGATTGAGAAACCTTTTGAATGGAGAAGAGTGGCTAGATGGAACATTGGTGTAACATGGCCTTGCAAGGGTAGAGGGAATAGGACTAATCTTATCTTTCTTTGCTGTGTCGCTCCCTCTTTAGGAACTTTGGCTAACATTTGGGACATCAGGTCAAAGGCTTCTCTGTAATATGTAGTGTAGCAGTACAGGTTTGGGTTTGCTCAGAAATGCTTACTACTTTGTAGGGAATTTATAGAAGATGCAGAATCCGAAACTTTGGTAGCACCGTCAGTTTTTTCTTAGGACTTTGCCTGTTGGAATTACATTGAAAGCAGCCAAAAGCAGAAGAATACATGCATGCGTTGTAGCGGTAATTAAACATGTGATTATGCATGGACAACTGTTTCATCGATCTTTTTTCAGCTTCCCCCATACCATGCACTGGTCCCATAATGCATTGGAGATTCAAAGCTTTGTACATGTGCTTTATGTAAAAAATTTTAGTATGTGGACGAGGAATTCTTAAATGCCAGAAGAGACGAAGAGTGAGGGGGCTGATTATTTTTTGTTTGGATGTGAGATGGGGGGAGGGAGAAGGAGGGGTGGATGAGGGAATCTTAAATTGCCGGAAGAGACGAAGAGTGAGGGGGTCGATTATATCTTGTTTGGATGTGATCTGGGGGGAAGGGAAGGGAGAGGGGCGAAAATAGATGTTTCCTCCTTTTTAATTATTAAACCTTGAAAGTTTTGAGAAGATTGAGATGTAATATGCGAATAGATTTCTTCCCTCCTCTTCCTTTCTCGTTCCTCTCTTTCCCTAATTTATCAATTTTCCTCTTATTTCTAATTGAACACAAGCCTAACAGTGTGTTTGGATAGCAATGGTGGAGAAAATTAGAGAGGAAGGGAAAGAGAGGAAAGAGACTAAATAAATGGATATCTTTTTTATTAAAGAGAGGGGAGGTGATTTTTAACAGCTTCACAATCAAGTTTAGACTTCTAACTGAAGAAAATTTAGTCCAAGTTACATCCATAAATGTCTAAATACATTCAAGAATAATATTAAAAAAAAAAAAAAAAAAAAAATTGAATAAGATAGAGGCCTCTTTTATTTCACCTTGTAGAGAGTAAAAGTAATATTTTGTAACTCAATTGAATCTATGGTATTACTTGAGTTTCATATCCTAGGTCTTTCAGCACCACGAAATGATATAATGTGATTTGTTAACTGATCTAAAGCGTCACACGAAGACCCTCCTTCCATGAGACAACTATGTGCTTTCTCTTTCAAAGCTGTTATCCTTTCTCTCATCTCGTTGCCTTCTTTTTCCAACATCAGTCTTCTGATCGCTCTCTCTATATTCTGTCTCTCTAGCCTTTTCTCCAAATACAACCCGATCCTCAAGATATCACTGACATGTCTAGTATTCATCTTCTGATCCCCAAAAAATGGAAAGCAAATCATGGGTACTCCTTTGGAAATGCTCTCAATAGTTGAATTCCAACCACAGTGAGTCCAAAATCCTCCAACACTTGGATGGGCCAAGACCTCTAGCTGTGGTGCCCAGGTCACAATATAGCCTCTCCCACTCACAGCCTCGAGAAAAGTTTCAGGTAATATGTCATCATCCGTGTCTGAGCCATTAATCATCCTGGGTCGGACCACCCACAAGAACGGTTGTTTGCTGTTGGCAAGCCCCCAAGCTATCTCTTCAAACTGATCCTTGCTTATAGCTGCAACAGTCCCAAAACACACATATAATACAGAATTTGGTGCCTGTGTGTTTAGCCAGGTGATGGAGCTGTGGTCTTGATTGTGTTTTCCACCCATACAAGTAGAGGGGTATATGTGCAGTGGGCCTACGGGAAAGATGGGAATACCGGGAACACTTCTGCCAAATTGGTCTAATAAAGACCCTTCTAGCTCCTTGAATGTATTACAAATAAATCCCAGATGATAACTCTTGGCTTCTTTAACCACAGCAGCAATTGCATCATGATTTGCATCTGATGGTAGGTCTTTCACTTTGAGGGGTGGAAACTCCAACACAGCTGCTTCTTGTTCACTCTCTGAAATATAGAAGCAGTTAAAGGAGTGAAGAAAAACATAAATACATGTGTACAGAATGTCAGAATATATATGCTCATCAGTATTTCCTTTCTTGCTTGCAGCAACCCATATTAATTAGAATTGATTAATGATCACAGAATTTTGTGTGAGCTTGTACATGTGTGTATGGCTTGTTCGCATGAACCATGGTGATGCGAACAAAACCATTGCCATCTAATTCCAGCCTCTGGAGAGTTATGGTTATACAATGACAGCCGGCTTGTTCAAAAACTACCAGATTCTTAGGTTTTGCTGACACTTTGTCTTTCTCTGTATACAGGATGACTTTGTTCTGGATTTGGATAAAGAAGTTATTCAAGTTGACAAGCTAGGAAAGTAGGAAATATACATACCTTGGAGGGAGAAGTAGCCTTTTTGCCGTAGAAGTGGCAGTGATTCATACAGAGCAAAAGCAAGTAAGCCGCCAGTTCTTAGAGCAAGTCTTGGAAGGTGAAATTCATCAGCAACTGTTCCTGCGAAATCCCAGATTGGGTCTGATATCAGACAGGCAACTGGCTCTGTGTCCTTGGTAGCAGCCTCCAAGACCTGGGCTAAGGATTCTCGAAAAGGCGCTGAAAAGCTCTTATTCAGTAAAGTTACTGCTTCCCAAGGATCAAATGAGGAAGCCAGCGTTTCAAGACTCCACTGACCTCCTTCCATGTAGTGGAAGGTGAAGTTAGGAAATGCAGTTTGTTCATAAGAGTTGAGACGAGTTTGGATGATATCGATGGAAAATCCTTTAGAATAAAGCGCGTTTCCTAAATTGAACATTGGAGTTGTGTGGCCTACATATGGATGGGGAAGCAGTATTACTCTGCAACCCAGCTTGCTGTTTTGCTTCTCCATTGTACTTGTTGCTGTTTCTCGTTGATTGCAGCTTTTCTTTGACTGCCTAATTAAAGCTTTACACAACTTTTTTTTGAAACAATCTAAACAACTTTTGTTAGTCTTGATTTGTTTTTTGGTTTTTTAAACAAAGTTTGTCTTGGTTCATGGTATGAAAGAATATGCAGGCTATGCTTGCGTACAATAATTGAAATTTGCAACCTTCTTTAAGATAAGTTGTTATTGGTTAAATATATTATCCTTGTTTATTTGATCCTATTGTCGTTTGGCCTTGTAGCATGTTGACTGGTACATTCTGTTTGGGTCTTCTATAGTTCTATACTTCTATGTAAATTGCAATTGGTATCGGACTTGTAATTGTTGTAAATGGCTAAAACATCCAACGCCCCATTTGGTTGGCATTAGCAAATACTCTCACAACAACACTTGATTGGACACGTTTGCCAACACATAACTTTGAGCATTTATATATTTATTTGTCTATTAAATTATAAAGTGTTGATATAATGCAAATATACATTGTAAGTTTGTAACTAATATAGCAACATTATGATAAAGTTGTTTGTTATGAAAGCCACTAATCGAATACTTGTATTGCAAAAAAAAAATCAAAGTGTTGCACTAAAAAAAAAAAGGATTAATGTTATATTCTATAACATTTTAGGAGGGAAGTTCCATTTCAATCATTCATAAATGATATTAGTATTACTTGATCATCTTCAATTATAGTATTTTGTTTTATTTATAATGTCTCAATTTTCATTTGCATATGATATTGGTCATGATCATCTCCAAATGAAGTATGTTTTTCTTCATAATTTTTTGTAATTGTTTGAAATCACATTTATAATTGTAATGTATTGTATGATAATAAAAAGATATTAAGAGGATGACGCTTCCATTACCTATTTTTCAAGACATTAGCAAGAATTTTTTATTTGAAATCTACAAATAAGCAAATATTTGAGTTTGAAATTCATTACCATTGTTACCGTTTTTCAATCGGTTATTACGATGTTAGAAATGTGAGTTGGTACTTTCATTGTTCGGAAAAACGCTGCCCATAATCTTGTAAATTTGTAATTTGGGTGAGAGTAAGACAGGATGATTTCCAGTCTTCTACTTTCTAGTAGGTGCCACACTATCAAACATTTAAACAATTACAGTAACTTGTTTTGAGTTAAAGAATGAAACTTCTGTATTTTAATACAATTACAAAGACTAGTTTCAAAATGACAAAATATGAGCAACTAAACTCTCCAAGGATTGGTAAGATGATCCACCTTTCTCAATGCAAACACTTGCTTTCTCTTGTAAAACTACCACCCTCTGTGTCATCTCTTTGCCTTCTTTCTCCACCATTAGGCTTCTGATTCCCTTCTCTATATCTTCTCGTTTTAACCCCTTCTCAAACCGCAATCCAACCCTCCAAATGTCGGTTACATACCTTGCATTATTCATCTGATCACCGAAGAAAGGCAGGCAGATCATAGGCACTCCTTGGCATATGCTTTCTAAAATCGAGTTCCATCCACAATGAGTCCAAAACCCGCCTACAGCAGGATGTGCCAACACTTCTTCTTGTGGGGCCCATCCAACTATCCTGCTCCGGCCCATGACTATCTCCAAGAACCCATTTGGTAATGGAGCTCGCCCATTTGATCCCCGGACCAATCCAGGTCTAATGACCCATAAAAACGGCTGCTTGCTATGGGCCAGCCCCCATGCAATTTCATGAAATTGAGTCTCATCAATAGCAGCTATGCTACCAAAGCTAACATATAGCACAGACTTTGGTGGTTGAGCACTTAGCCAAGGAATGCAACTCCGGTCCTCCACCAATAGGCTGCTAAAAGAAGCCTTAACCTGTTTCTGAAATGGCCCTATTGCAAAAACTGGTATTTGAAAGTGTTGACGAACCAATGTCAATGAAGAACCCTCAAGTTCTTCAAAAGAGTTAAACACAAGTCCTCTTGCAGCCTTGGTTGTTTCCATCAACTTATGTGTTACTTCCTCGTTTAACTCCGGAAATCGAGTGTAAATCCTAGGAATATCTTTCTTCTTCAGAGGTGGAAGTTCCTGTACTGGTTCTTCTAGCTGAGTGCCTGTGACAGCATGCAAATTAAGAAACATGGTAACAGATGAAACAATCTAGTAATTTTTTTTCATTAGATAGGTTTGTTTACAGTGTACTAAAAGGATAGATAACTGAAGATGACGTGCAATACCGGATCAACCAAGAACTAATGTAATTGACAAGTAACCATCTACTACTAATAAAGGTTAAAATCAGTACACTTGAATGAGAGAGTTGGGACCAAACTAGAAATCTATAGTAATTGAAGGGACCAATTCACCTAATGTCGATCATGAAGTTTGTACAACGTTTTCTTTCAATATACATATAGCAAAATCGACCCAAACCTGAATTGTACCCAAAACAAGATAGGCTAGTCTTGATTCAAAAATGAATAAGATTAATAATCATTTATTTTTAACCATCAAATACCTGTATAAGACCTGTCCAGAGTTGAATAGAAACCAGACTTATTGACTCATTGTTTAAATACGACCCAAACTGAAGGATACTTTTGCCAACTATAGCTACTGAACATGTAGACTGTCCCAAGAAAATAACTTGCTTATCTTGATGTCTTCTTCACTATTCCGATGATATGATGGACTTGTAACATACTAAACTATCACATCTTAAGTCATAACAAATCTAAACATTCACAACAAGGGCTCCTCTAATTTATTGGGGATAAAAGAAATACATCTACAAAATCCAGCAAGAATTTAGTTAATTTCAATAAATTCTAGCAGTAATTAGATATAACCATTGAAATATAGACATCATAGAAATCAAGAAAAGCTCAAATTTTATGCATAGAGAGTGTCATGCATGTTTATGTGTCACAAATTCAAAGTTATTAGCCAATTAAGGATTAAATTAGTAGATATCAGACTTGACTACTTGAGCACTTGACCAGCACATACTTGGTAGGTGATGGATGAATAAGTGTTGGGAAATTATTTAGCACCTACCCCACTTCTACATAAGTGATTTCCAAGGTTGAACATTGACAGTAGATTTCTTTCAATATTTTTGACAAAATTAATAAAATGAAGCTACTGTAAACTCGGAACAGTACAAATCTACCATTGTAATTTTTATTATTTCTATTGATTTGAGAGGTATATAACGTCAAAGTTAGACATCAAAAGGCAAAATATCAATTAGGAAATTAGGAGTTTAGTTTTAGACTAAACTAAAACTAGATTTCTCTATTGATTTGAGAGGTATATAGCGTCAAAGTTAGACATCAAGAGGCAAAATATCAATTAGGAATTTAGGAGTTTAGTTTTAGGGTGTAAAAATTGATACCAATTTAAGTACATAAAACACAATGCAATATCATTTGGATTTAATGCAGTATCACTAGGTAAAGAATACACCATTAATGAAATACATGAAACATTTGTCTCTTACCAATATCGTACAAATTATTTAAATATATTGATTTTAAGGAATATATATGTAATACAGAATATTTGGGTAGGAGAATATATGGTAAGGTACAAGTAAAAAGCAGGAGATAAAGTGTGGTGACCTTGGGGCACCATTGTTAATCAACAATGTGCAAGCCAAGTAGACTTCAAATATTTTACAGAAGATAGCATTAGGCAAGGTAAAAAAGACAGCTAAAAAAACAAGTTTTAGAACGTACCTTGGGCAGATAGGTAACCCTTTTCTCTAAAGAGCGGCAAGTAAGTGAAAGCCATGAAAGAAGATGGGTTATTAGTCCGCAACACAATCCTTGGAAGGTCAAAGCTATCAGCAACAGCTTGCGTAAAATACCATATAACATCTGTTATTAAGCAAGCAACATCATATATTGACATTAGTTGTGATAGAATAGCCTCAAAAGTCGCCACACAGTTTGTATTAAGGTTATGCAGTAGCAGTGTAAGATCTTCAGTAGAAGCTTCACTTTCTGACAAGTTATCAGGGATGCAGTGGAAGGTAAAATCGGGGTAGTTAGCAGGATTAGGAGAGTTGAAGTTGGTATGGATGATTGAAATGGAGAATCCTTTAGAATATAGGATGCTTGCAAGTTGAAGCATCGGAGTCTGGTGGCCTTGCAATGGCAAAGGGAAGAACACCAATCTTCGTCTAACCATCTGTTGTTGCACTACAGGCATCCTAGCTAGCTTCTAGGTTGAGGGATACTGGACAGCGTTACCGCCCCTTATTTAAGAAAAGCTTGCATCAGACATCAGTATCTATCCCTGGAGTCCTGGACCACAGCTTCCCTGTTTCTGAAGGTGGACCAGAATTTTATTAGAACATTGAAAGCAGTGATTATAACACTTGTTGAGAAATCTAGAGTTTGCAAATGAAATTGATGGTACACTGTAAATTAGATATAAAGATGTGAATTTTGCAATGTCAAGCTGCGTAATTGCTTTGACTTCTAACATGTTTTCCCACAGACTGAGATAGACAGTCAATTTTATCATCAGAAGAGAAGCTAGTCATTACTTGAGAAAGGCATAAAATTGAAAACAACATTTGATCACATTGAAAAGTCACTTACACTAAATTAATGTCAAGGAGAGGGTCCAAAGGGGTACACATCTATCATGAAGTAAAATAATCAAAATGATAAGATATGTGAAACCAAGATTTCCAAGGACTTGTGAGAGGATCCACCAGATGCTAGACAAAGACTTGCCTTCTCTTTCAAACATGCCAACCTCTGGCTCATCTCTTTGCCTTCGTTTTCCACCAGTACTCTTATGATAGAGCTCTCTATATCATCTCTGTTTATTCTATTCTCAAATCGCAAACCCACCTTCCACACATCAGTTACATGTCTAGCATTAACCATCTGATCAGTAAAGCAAGGAAGACATAGCATCGGTACACCTTCACAAATGCTCTCCAAGGTCGAGTTCCAGCCACTGTGAGTCATAAATCCTCCAACTGCAGGATGAGCCAAAACCTCATCTTGTGGGGCCCATGTAACAATCCGGCCTTGCTTTGCAATTGTCTCCAAGAACCCAGATGGAAGTGGAGCAGGCCCATCTAAGCCACGGACCAACCCTGGCCGAATAGCCCATAAGAATGGTTGTTTGCTATTTGCTAAGCCCCAGGCAATCTCCAGAAAATCTGCCTCACTAACTGCAACTATGCTTCCAAAGCTAATATATAGCACCGACTTGGGTGCATGAGCATTTAACCAGGAAATACAGTCTCGTTCTTGTTTTAGCAAGCTACTTGATAAAGATGGTGCCTGCTTGTGAAACGGGCCAATTGCAAAAAGGGGAATGTTGAAGTCTTGCTGGAGCATGGCCAGTGCAGGACCTTCAAGTTCCTCAAAAGAGTTGAATATGAGTCCTCTTGAGGACTTGGTTTTTTCTATCATGTTACAAACTAATCCGTAAGTTGCTTCAAGATCACATGTGCCAAGTATGGGAATGTCTTTCATTTTCAAAGGTGGAAGCTCTGGGACTTTCTCTTCCAATTGACAACCTAAGGAGCATAAGAAGATAAAAAATAAATAAAAATTGGGAAATCTAAAAGAAAAATATAAGTCTGGTCCTGATCTCAAAGAATCGAATGGTCAAATGATAAGTCCGGTTCAAATTCTGAAACAGTTGCTTGTCAGCATATATTAGTCTTCTATATTCTTAAAGGCCCTAAAAAGCTACAAGTGATGTATAATACACACACAATTACATAATGAACTAGGCAAGTTCGTGTCTCAATTTTACAATATATCATTTTCTGTACAAATAAATCTTGTAAACTTCATCAAATACTCCACACATTGTACACTAATGTATGACTTCTAGCCGTATTTTCCTGCTTTTATTATCATTTTGATAAATCCATGGACTGCAACAAAAGTACAAAGACATGCATCTGATCTTGTACAAAACTCAAAAAGTTTGAAACGGTTCACTATAGTTTCCAACATTATTACTAACTAAAAATACTCATAAAGTCATAATTATGGCAATATCAATATATACAAATTATGGAAAATTATATGAAATAATCCCTTGCTGCCTTGCATTACTTTCATGGATTCATTTGAAAGAAAAGACAGCGAGTAGAATGATATAATATCTACAATGCTGTTAAGCCAACAGAGGAGCTAGCAACCAATGCAGCCTCTAGAAGAATTTAAGACATAACTGTAGCAGAGCTGATCAGTCCTTTATTGTATTATTCACTGCTCTTCTCTATAGAAGGATAGCAGAGGTTAACCTTGAAACTTTCAAAATCTGATACAGGACTCCAATGCGAGATCATGATATTGATACATATTCACATGATGACACTCTCCAAATAACAAAAACATGAATCCTAACATGACACTTGGAAACTATCTGAAGGCACGACTTAAATTATTGTTTGTTTGGGTTTAAAAAATTTCAAAGATGTTTAAGAAGGGAAATGAAAGTAACTAGCATTTCACTGAAATAATTCATTGATTTGGTAGGCAATGTTAGAGGATTTGGAAAATTTATGAAGGAAAATCTCATGTATTCCATTCTACCAAATTCATGATTTTGGGAAGAAAAAAAAAATGTGAGGGCTTTTAATAATTGAGTACTTTGTTTTCCTTAGCATCCCCACATATTTCATCATATACATACTAAAATCAAACATGGAAAAGCTATACATTTACTTAAATTAATTTCCTTTCTTTTCCATTTTCTTCCTTTTACCAAACAGCTAAATAAACAAAGTTTGAAACATGAACATTAGTTTTATAACTAATAGGATGGCATTCAGACACTGTATTTCCCATTTCATGGAGAAAAATAGCTTCTCAACTAAGGAGTGATCTTTTTGGACTTGTTATTAGCAAGGCAGTACAAAGAAAGTGGAACAAAACATAAGCAAATGTTTTGATATCATACCTTTTGCTGAGAGGTACCCTTTTTCTCGAAAAAGCGACAAATAAGTAAATGCAACAAAAGATGATGGATTACTGGTCCGCAACACAATCCTTGGGAGCATGAGGTTGTCTGCAATATCTTGTGTGAAGTGCCACATAGCATCAGTAATTAAGCAAGCAACAGGCTCTTTGGCAGCATTCTCAGACAGTATCTGAGCCAAAAGATCCCTGAAAGGCACCACACAGTTAACATTAAGCGTATTCAGAAGTCCTATAACATCTGCAGTATAAACTTTACATCCCAACAAGCTCTCAGAAATAGGATGGAAAGTAAAATGTGGGTAATTATCAGGATTAGGTGAGTTGAAATGTGTATGAATAATAGAAATGGAGAAGCCTTTTGAATATAAGATGTTTGCTAGCAGAAGCATGGGTGTCTGATGCCCTTGCAATGGTAAAGGGAAAAGCACCACTCTTCGCCTCATCTTATCCAATTCACTTGGCTTGCCTTTAATTTCTGGTGTATATAGTGGTTTTTTTTTTGTTAATCTTTGTTATTCCTAAGCTTAATTAGATCTATAGTTAGTCTCTTTAAGCCCAAGTTGACAGATAACAAAGAGGAAACTAGAATCATCAAGAAAACATCTGCATAATAGGCTAACATACATCAAACTACGAAATTCTATTGACCGACAGCCTTATCTTAAAGTGTTGCGTAACGCGTTTGTACAAGCTGAGAGTTGAGACTTACTACTCCATTATTTGTCATCCACACAACATGTGACATTTTAAATAGGATTAACATTATGAAGAGGGACATTTTCCTTCCTCTCTCTAATTGTGAACACTAATTATATTAACTACTTATGTGCCTTAAGTTTTTGGATAAAGATTACAAGTGCTTGGTAAAATAGAAACTAAGAAACTAATTGAGATGTCTTAGATGGGATAATGTGGCAAGTAATTTGAGCAAATGGAGTATGTTTATACTACTTTTTTTATAAAATAGACCTAATCAAAGTTTGCCGACCCAAATTGGCCAGATGTGATGGGCCCGGTCGTTTTTCGGTTTTTTTTTTTTTTTTTTTGTGTGTGTTTTGAACTTCTCAAAATTACAATTCTAGTTACAAACTAATTATTGTCCGAGCAATGCCCCGAATCATTTCAAAATTGTAAGTTTGATCAAGATTAAATTAAAAAGAATAATGTTCAACCGTATTTATAAGTGAATAAAAATATAGTAATAATTATTTAATGAATATGTATATAATGACACGTAGGATGACACATAAGATTCATGTGACGCCAAATCATCTTGAGGTAGGGAGAACACAGGACAATACCATGTTGTCCCTTTGAGTTTTAATATTATTATTATTATTATAGATTAGACTCGACCCAATTCTAACCCAATATAGCAGGTTTGGACATAGTTTTTTTTTTTTTGGCCCAAAGTTAGTCTTGACCTAGCCCTGAAGCCTTGGCTTGAATTGGAACTTTGTTTTTGCCAAAGTCCGGCCTATTATCACCTCTATTGTAACATCAATTTAGATGAAAATGTAAGCTGAGATTTAATTGATTATGTTTGATAGGTTTATAAATGACAAAGAATTACCCATCTAACCTTCTAGCTACTATGAAGAAGCTTATGGTGGCAAAGTTGAGACGACATCAAATAGTAGGGTGAATTGGTGGAATCGAATATGGCATTGGGTCAAAGCAGCTTATGGCACCTCACGGCCCAACATGAACAAACAAGTTATGGCACATTGTGTTATTGTATGTGTTGAGTCTAAACAACATTTTTTTGGAAAAATATATACTCGTACAAAGCATGACACGATATGGTCTGTACATACAACTGTACAAGCTTTTTAAAGTCAGTGACATTTGGCTTATACGTGCATAGTGAGCTTATACGTAGGTCAAACATAATAAGTCACGACATAGCACGATCCATGCATGAGCTTATACGTAGGTCAAACCTAATAAGTCACGACACGGCATAATCCATAACTATCTTCAGGTAAATCTTGATACAATAATAGGTTTGTGGAAAGAGATATGATACTTAATAGTATGATGATCATGTTTAACAATTAGGGTGCATTTGTTATACGACAGCATATAATTGGAGAAATATGAACGGTTAATTAGTATAATATGTATTAGTAGTTATTTATATCAAGAATGAAAATACTTTCATATATTGATAAATAGCTATGTAGGCTCACAATCACTAATAATAATAACTTAACGCACGGATTAAAAATATACTCGTACTACGTAGAATGTTTTATTTGAATGTGATTGAATCGTGTGTTAAAAAAAAATCTTAGTTAACACTGAAAGAAAAATAGAGAAATTTCATGTGTAGCGTGGAACATTCTAGACACCCAATGGATAATTGGATAGTGAGCTCTATGCAATTCTGGGTACGACGGTTCTCTACATTCTACATTCTTCCCATCAATTCTCCCATGCTCTCCCTTTAACACGTCATCCACTTTCCAGAAATCTCACGAAATCACCCCTCTTTCATCACCTTCCCCTATAAATTCAACCCCCCTCCACTCCCATCCTCAATCATCATCAGAAATCAGCAAAATTCACAGCAACATCAATAACCCTAAAAAAAACACAAATCTCTCCAATTTGATCATCATCAACAACAATCAACAATGTCGCTAATTCCAAACAACTGGTTCAACACCACCAACCGTCGCAGCAATATCTTCGACCCATTCTCCCTCGACGTATGGGACCCATTCTTCGACCTCCCTTCCTCCCTCACCACCGTCCCTCGCTCCGGCACTGCCTCTGAGACCGCCGCATTCGCCAACGCCCGCATCGACTGGAGGGAGACTCCGGAGGCTCACGTGTTCAAGGCTGATCTTCCCGGAGTGAAGAAAGAGGAGGTGAAGGTCGAGGTTGAAGATGGAAATGTGCTTCGAATCAGCGGGCAGCGGGCAAGAGAGAAGGAAGAGAAGAATGATACCTGGCATCGTGTTGAGAGGAGTTCTGGTCAGTTTATGAGGAAGTTTAGGCTGCCCGATAATGCTAAGGTTGATAATGTTAAGGCTGCTATGGAGAATGGTGTTCTTACTGTTACTGTTCCTAAGGTTGAAGCTCCTAAGCCTGAGGTTAAATCTATCAACGTTTCTTAAGTAATTATGCTTGTTTTCTGGGATTTTCGAGTCTGGAAATAGTTCGATCGTTTGAGTTTGAGGTTGTAATAAATTGTTGAGGAAAAAAAAAAATGTGGTTTCTGTTTTTTATTCAGTAAGATTTCAGTTCCAGTAATATGTAATATATGATCGTTGTCATATAATAAAAAAAAACAGTTTTTGTGTTAATTTATTATACTATCTGTCATTTAATTTTGTTTAATTTTTGGATTTAAGCTGTTTTGATAAATTGATTTATAAAGTGCGTTAATCACGTTAATACTTACTCTGTATAATATACCCCTGTTTCTGGATATAGATGAAGTTAAATCATATATTCATACTAGAAATAAAATTAGATATGCGATAATTTAACAAGTTTGAGGTTGTAATGGCAGTGATTGAAGCTGATGAATATTGATGAAGACAATTTTGAGAAATGTTACGTTAGCTGTAGAAAGTCTACGAATTTTTTTGAAGTAAATAATTGGCGAATAATGGAATTAGCTGATATACTGATGTTAATCAGATCAGTAGCTTGATGGATTATTAATAGGAAATTGATATTTTTAAGTCTAATTTAAAATATCAAACTCACAGTGAGAAAGTGGGGCACCCTCTCTCACCCTCGATATTAAACACGTAAAAAAGCTTTTTGATTTAAAATTTTGAATCGAATATTATCGAGGCGATTGTATATAAAAACTAGTTAGAAAAGAATGATCTCAATTGTGTAACTCCAAGTTATACTAAAAAGTTGATAATAGGAAGTATTACTCAAGTTTGACATACTCAATGTCCCGCTCACAGATTTTTCATTCAGTTGTTAGAGTATGCAAAAATTGCCTTTTGATTTTTTGAATACCTCTAAAAAAAAAATATGTCACATTATATGTTTTTATTTCACTCACTTGTCACAAATATGGTTCAACTATTTTACTACTCGTATATCTTTCACTCATCCAAATAATAAACATGTTTTGTTTCAAAAAAAAAAAAAAAAAAAAATAATAATAATAAACATGTTTAATGAACTTTTCTTCAAATTTTACAACACAATTCAAATAATCAGCTCAACGTGTTATAGGATGTACAAATATGGTTAATGACCATGGTCAATTCAATTGTTACTACTCTCATAGCCTCATAAACTTGTGTGTTAAAAATAAATATACTTTGTTTAGATTATAATTGGTATATTAATGTATTCTATTATGTATTGAGGAAAATATGGAGTATGCAAATGACCCAAATGGCGAACAAATTTTTTAAAATAGGCAATCAAATTTCAAACACAATTCATGAATTTGAGTACAATATTAATCTTGTCCTTGTGTTGTTAGATTGGTGAGAGGTTTGAGTTTAGGTGCATTGTGTACGGAATAATACCAATAATTTACAATGATTTCATAAAAATATTAGTTGGCTTGATAAAACAAAAATGTTTATTATGACGAAGACCTTAGGACAACTTTACATTAAGAGGTTTGATAAACAAATTATGATTATCATGATATATACGATTAGTTTGCAACATAAAATTGAGGTAGTAACTACTCCGTAGTAACTAGTGGTGGAGCACAAAGTTTAACGTGCACCATGGTGCAAATCATCTTATGATTTGCGCACGTATAGGCCGGGTCATGTCAAATTTTGTGAGTTATGAGTTACAACCCGCTATCATCAAAACTTAAGGCCCAAAGTCCAACACGCTGATTCGGTGAACACTGAAAAATCAATGTCTCGACATTTACAATTCAAAACGACGTCGGTTCTCCAATTTTCCAGCTTACTCTCACTTGCTCCCGATTTCCCGAACTACGCATGCTGCTCAAATCTACCGATTCCAGTCATTTCTCACTCTTTCTCTTTCATCTTCACCACTTTCAAATTTTCTGCAATCTTATTGAATTTCACATTTATTGAAGTTTCAGCTGAATAATGACAGTTGATAATTAATCCAATCACAAAACCCTAATTTTTTTTCACCGAAAAGTTAGCTTCAATTCAGAAATATAACTGACGAAACAAGAAATTGCGAAGAAAACTTGATTAGATTCTTGAAGGAGCTTCATTTTCCCAGTAAATTTGGGACGGTGGAAGATGAATTCAAACCTGATTCAAATAATTTGGATTCTCATCTTTGTAGCTCCCTCCATCGTCAGATCAAATTCTGTTTCCTCTAATTCTCTTCTCGGCATCTCCCCTGAAGGTAGTTTTTCCATTCATATTTCCACAATTTTGATTAATTTTAGTGTATAATAATGTATTTATGATTATTATGATTATCATTGGTTTTATCAGACGGGAAGTATTACAACACAGCGTCAGAATTCATAAAATGCAAAGATGGATCCAAGAAAATTAATCGGAGTCAGCTGAATGATGATTTCTGCGACTGCATTGATGGTTCTGATGAACCCGGTATGTGTAGTTGAAAGCCTTTTTAATTTCATATTTTTTTGAGCTACGGTATGTATTATTACTTTGAATTGAATTG
The DNA here is from genome assembly GCA_024500155.1 of Chenopodium formosanum. NCBI lineage: Eukaryota > Viridiplantae > Streptophyta > Magnoliopsida > Caryophyllales > Amaranthaceae > Chenopodium > Chenopodium formosanum. The sequence continues at coordinate 3,464,789 of CM044861.1, read as the reverse complement.
TGTGATTAGGGATTTTAGCTAGCTGCCTTGCTTGTACGATTTGCCTCATTAAATTCATTTTCGAAGTAATAATTTTGAACGTTTAGAAGATGACTGGAAAAGGTTGTCACTTTTCGCGAAATAATGGTATTTGATCACAGATGGGTTTTCCATGATGCCCCATACTCGAAATGAGTGAGGTGAGGAAGTGGGAACAGTTATTTTGGAGAAAATCATATTATTTCTTGTATATGATGATTAGAACAATGTATGATTATTTCTGTGACCTAGGGAAGTAGGGAGTCCTGGGACTGGTCGAACATTACAGATGATTAAAAGTGTAGGTGTACGTGTCATGTTTAAAGTTACAATTTTGATGTGTACATGTGCTGAACTTGCAGGGACATCGGCGTGTCCAAATGGAAAATTCTATTGCTCGAATGCAGGGCATATCCCTGTTGTATTATTTTCTTCGAGGGTAAATGATGGCATTTGTGGTAAGAACTTGGTTATTAGTATTCAGTATGATGTGTTATGTTATGTTTTGCCTTTTGAGCATATGAAGAAATTTATTGCCTTAGTGTAGATTGCTGTGATGGAAGTGATGAGTATGATGGTAAGGTTAAGTGCCAAAATACATGTTGGGAAGCTGGGAAGGCAGCTAGGGACAAATTGACAAAGAAGATTGCAACATTTCAGGAGGGGGTTGCATTGCGGAGAAAAGAAATTGAGCAAGGGAAGCTAGCTTTTGCCAAAGATGAGGCTGAGTTGGCCAAGATCAAGAATGAGGAGAAAGTATTGAAGGGCCTAGTTCAACAACTCAAGGGTATGTACTATCTTATTTTAATAGTTATGATGATTAGGGCCATACTCTTCTCATCTATTATATTTTATTTTGGATAGTCTTATATGCATGGAAGTACCATAAACTCAGGACATAAGTGATAAGCTTGAAGTGTCATTGAAATGTCTTACCAATGTATTGACAACTTGCATGAATTCAAGTTGCTTTAGCCGGCTTTGTCTTTTAAATTTCAATGCCACTGGCAACTCCTACTCTATCGAAAGCTGAAGGTGCTAGGGTTGAGCCCCAATGGCAACGATGACTCCTATGTATTCTTAGATATGGCTCTGCTCAAATTTAGTATCTACAAGAATTCATAGTTTGACCTAGTCTGCATGCTAATCAGGTCTTTGGTACTTCTTTTTTCAAGTATCCACAAGAATTCCTAGTTTGACATGTGTGTGTGTGTTTTACGTGTCATATATGTTTTTAAATCTGAAAGAATTACTAAATACTACTATTATTACTATGCCATTGAAAGTGGTTAGAAGTACTTGTAATAAGCCAATGGTTTTATTAATATTCTAAGTGAATTTTAAACTTAAATATAATTGGAAAAAAAAATGTTTAACCCATGCTCTATTTTTCTCATCATTTATAATTGGTAACTATGACCTAGGTAAGGTGCATGTCTTCATGCCCCTGTTGGGTCGTGCCACATTTTGGACCTTACCATGGTTGATGCTGGCCTTGCCTATTGCCATCTGCACATAATGTGTAACACACCAATAATATCCCCCAAATGGAAAATTTAACATAAAACTGATGCTTAAGTAAATTTTTGCCTTCCCAGAAGCATACACACAAATAAATAAGACACCATTCACCGCAAGATTTTTAAGAGAGTTGTCTTATTCTAAATTGGGACTATTTGCCTCCAACTTAGAGTCAGTTTTCTCCATCATGGTGCTCAATTGACTTTGTTTACATCAGTTACACCATGAATGCAACATTGCTATCTGCTTAGATTTGCTTTTCTTTTTCTTTTTCTGCCGATTGAATGATTTTATGGTAAATTTTGGGATCCCTTTGATTCCAAAAAATTTCCAAAGACTCTTGGGGGCTCTATGTCTGCAGTAATTGATGTTTTGCATCTTCTGTGCTGTAGAGCGTAAAGAACAGATTGAGAAAGCAGAGGAGAAGGTACGCTTAGAGAAGGAAAAAGAAGAAAAGCTCAAGGAGGTGGAAAATGAATCTGATCCGAAGAAAACAGAAGATGAGGAGGTGGTGGAAAGTGGGAAGGAAAATCATGGTGATAGTACAAATGACGATGTCATAGGCAATCTTGATGAATCTTCAGAGAAGGTTTGACCAAATGCCTAATCTTTCTCTACATATGAGTTTAAATTGATTGTGCCTTTTTGGTTATTAGTTTTTGATGCCCCTTCTTTTGGTTGTTTAATCATGTTCTCCGTAGCTAAGGGTGGACTATACTACTCTGTATTGCATATGTCTAGAATTTGGTACTCTAAAGCTTCTTCTTCTTCTTTATTTTTTTTAACTTTAATTTTTTTTCCCTGGATCTATTTAGCTGTATCGATGTATTGAGCTTCAGAATCCTAGCATCATCTTTTCTTCCTCTTTCATGGAAAGTCCATAGAGATAGATTATGTGAAGATATTATGACTTAGTGTATTCAATTTCTCCACTATAATTTACAAAGTATATACATTGTAATCTCATCTTGTTCCTCACATCTCAGTTTCTGCATATTTGAGTTATATCTAATTATTTCTGACAGGGTGTTGAAGAAGTGGATTCCAAGATTGACCCAGCTGATGGGGCTTCTAACAATGCAGCTGAGCCGGTAAACAGGAATTTGGATAATTATAGCAATTGTGACCCCTCCCCATTTGAAAATGATGTGTCATTAGAAATCTCTACATATATTTTTATCATGCTGATACCTTATATTTAATGTGTTAAGCCTGCAAAGGAGAACAGTGAAGAGCACGCTGTTGCATCTGAATCTGATTCTGAACATATAAAGGAGGTCTGTCCCCGAAACACATTTCCTCAATATAATGTCACTTTTAATACTCACTTAGCAAAAAAAAATGTGTGATTGAATATTGTGTGTATTTTTTACATCCTGTTTGCAAGGTTTTGGGATATATTATATGTCATGATGTTCTGGCAAGATGAGAAAGTGTTTTATGTTATTGTCAATTTGATTGACCACGTGATAGCATCCTAATATTGCTTTTTACTGTTATTTAAAAGTAATGTTTTCTTGACCCCAAGCTTTGGGTTTGCTTTATTCATTGTAGCACGAGACAGCCGGATTGGAAAATACAGAAGGTTTGTCTAAGGAAGAACTGGGCCGTCTTGTTGCTTCTCGTTGGACAGGAGAAAAAGCTGAACACAAGCCTGGAGAATCTGATGAAGTGAAAGATAATGATCATGTGGACGAGATACCCAAAGATGTGAATGAGGAAGATTATGATGGTTACGCTTCAGAACTTGAAGAGAATGACCACAAATATGATGAAAATTATGCGAATGACCACAAGTATGATGAAAATGATGCTGACGAACACTTGGATGATGATTTTACTACAGGGGATCATGAGGATTCCAGTTCATACAGGTCAGATTCCGACGAGGAATCCGTAGAGCCAGGTATGTAGTTTCTGTCTTCAGTTGGATTACTGTACAATTGTGCATTATTTAATAGGCCTTTGTTATTGCACTGGACTTATGGCTTTTCGATTTGTTGGTTGCTTGGAATCATTACATGGTGTTTTAGATCTTACTGCCTCAAGTAATCCATCTTGGTTGGAGAAAATTCAAAAAACAGTGAAAAACATCCTCCAGGCTGTTAGCTTGTTTCAGACTCCATTGAACATATCAGGTGCATTGGTCTGCTTTGTCTTTTTAAATGTAATTTCGATTGCTGCTACTGAGGCACAGAATTTTCTTTGTTGACTCCTATATGTAGATATGCTGAATTTATTCCTTATATGACATCTTTAGATGCTGCTCAAGTTCGAAAGGAATATGATGAATCAAGTGCCAAATTATCGAAAATACAATCAAGGATTTCAAGTTTATCTGAAAAATTAAAACTGGACTTTGGTAAGTAAAGTAATTAAATGCTACTCATATAGGCGTATATATTCTCTTTGGTTGGAAATTATTAGTGATGCTGTCAACACCTTAAAGTTTATATCCTTCTAACTATGATTCTTTACAGGACCCGAAAAGGAATTTTATTCACTCTATGATCGCTGTTTCGAGACCAAGCAAAACAAGTAATTTCATATTCTTTTCTCCCAATTAAGTTAAAATTATCAAAAAAGTAAAATTGATGATCTGAAAATACATATTGAGATGAATATAACAAAATCCCACTTGAATTATACGCCAAAGATAGCTAAAGTAGAGCGTGTGAATTTCCCTCAAAAAAAAAAAAAAGTAGTGTGTGAATAGTATAAAAGTCAAAATATTGCAATTTAAAAGAATGAAGGGAAGGTAGCTAGTTTTGGATATAAGTAAAATTGGAAATTCAGTATGTGGAATCATTGCTGAAACTTGTGCCTAAAACAATTGCTTTCTACTCCTAATTGACCTTGTCTTCCATAGTTACATGTATTGCTGTATCATTACCTTCACACTTGTTATTAATTACCCGTTGAGTGAGTCTGGCATCAAAAAGAAAGTGGGGCTGATTTTTGCATTCTTACCTGCCTTACTTGTAAATGTTAAGAGGCTCTCATAACCTTACCTGTTCCACTGGAGCCTTGATCTCTTATGTGAGCTTACCTGACTAATACTGCTGTGTCTTTTATCATCCCATTCCTCTATTGGCTCGTCGAAACTTACTTTTTTAAATGTCCTGGTCACTCAAGATTCAACTCCTTATCCTATGTATGAAGTTTATTAGTTTGACCAAATAAAAACTCAGATAAAGAACTTAATTTTGAGGACCAATCCATACTTTCACCACCTAATATAACACGTTTCTCAACTATTAATAAAGTATGTTATATACTTACTGTTTATTTGACTTTTTGGTTGTAATTGTAGGTATGTTTACAAGGTCTGCCCTTATAAAAAGGCTACCCAAGAGGAAGGACACATGACCACGCGTTTGGGGTAAGCACTTGTGGTTCTCTCGTATTTTTACTGATGCATCATCGTTTATTGCTTTACTTTAATGAAGAGTTTACCATATTGTTTACTACTACTATGATGGTTTAGCAAATTTTGAATTAATCGAGGCAGTAGCGCTTTGAGGCTCAGAGAAACGTTAGGCCCAAATGGGTAGTGACAGGAGTCTTTCTTCCTTTCTATTTAAGCTTTTTTCTTCACTTAAGATCTTTTGTGCTGTGCCTTTCTGCATGAAATTTTGGAACAGCAAATCTTGAGTTTGCAGCACTAGTTAGAAAGGCTGAAATTCAAAAAAAAATCCAATTTCCTACATCATTGAAACCTTTTGCATTCAGGCTATGATATTTACAACGTATATTTATTACAGCAGTCGGCTCTTTTCAGATTGAATTGAGAAAAGGAAATTATGATATTGTACGTCAACGCCTTGTATTTCATTTCCAACCTTGACTTATATTATTATGACTAGTACTTTATTGAAATTCAGTTGAGTGCTATATTTGGCTTGTAAGTGCTTTGTGTTAGATGTACATACTATGTCAGAGATTTTGACTTCTTTTATAGCTGCTCCTGCAATTTTTTTACCTGTGAAACAATTGGTTTCTAACGTTGGAACATCCTGGTTTGTCTAAAATTCATATTTTCAATAATTCAGACAGTGGGAAAGATTTGAGGACTCGTACAAAACCATGCTCTTTTCAAATGGTGATAAATGCTGGAATGGACCTGATAGGAGTTTAAAGGTATATCTTTTAAAATTATACTAAATCTAAATTTTAGTTTGAAAGTACTTCCTTAAAAATACAATCTTTATTTTTCCTCAGGTCAAGCTCAGGTGTGGCTTGAAGAATGACCTTACTGATGTAGACGAACCAAGTCGTTGCGAGTATGTTCCTTGTCTCCTCTACCCCCACCCCCCCCCCCCCCCCCTCCCCCCTCCTCCTCCTCCCCCAAATCTCACACTGTCAAAATTTTGGGTGGAGTTGAGGTAAATTTCAGTGAGATGAAAAGAGTTTACTGCCTGTTTTAACTCAATCTTGTTACAGGTATGTTGCTTTGTTATCGACACCAGGTGTCTGTGTTGAAGAAAAGCTCAAGGTATTTCACTTTCCTTATGTTTATAGACTTATTTCCTTTCTCACTCCGGTGACAACATATCTCATGCAAATGGAGTTGACTTGAATTTGGTAGGAGTTGCAAGAAAAGTTGGATGCCTTGAACAGACAGCAACCGCCCAGTCATGATGAGCTATAGAGTCTGTGAGGTGAAAGAATGGATATTATACTCTGAAGATGATTCACACCCTCTTGCTGGAAGCTGAAGTAGTACCTGGTACTGGTCTGCAATGTTTCTGAGCAGATTTTGCAGCTAATAGTTCTAAACAGATTAAGCTCTCAGATGATTATCGACAACAGGTCAGAAACAGCCTAATTTTATCCTGTTATTGATGACACTGTTCATTTGAACCATTGAGCCCATATGAAAGAATCTCACGGCATAATTTCTTGTAATAGAGTTTAAGATTTTGATATTTAGGATCAGCCAGTTACATCATCAGGAATCTGTAACAATCTTATGGTAATTGGCATAATTTATCTGCGGTCAAGAGGGTTGTGGATTGGATTTATAATTTATACTAATTCAATGTTTTGGTCAGTTAGCAAATAGACATGCTGGTTAACATAGGCAAAGGTAATTGGGAATCAGGTTTAATTTTTCACCTATAGTATGGATTATGTTAACTTTCATCTTTTCTTTCACAGGGCGTTAAGGCGAGACCTAATCTAAGCACAAATACTTCTAACTAAATGACAACTTAGCAAGGCTTACTCTCTATATATTGTAGCTATTCTAAAACTTTCCAATGTTTTTTTCTTCTTCAAAAAGTGTCCATAATTTGATTCAGGCCTGTGATACAGTTTAGGCTATATTTCACTCTGGCAGTCAGGCCTGTGATATAAACTGGCCAAAATAAGTTATACTTGTATATCCAATTAGAAGTGCTAACATGGTCCAACTCCAACTACAAAAATAATCTGCATTAGCCCTTCAAGATTTTATCATGTTTGTTGAATCTCTATTATACTCTCTTTCATTTCGTTTTTTTTTAAAAAAAAAAAAAAAAATTAGAATAAAGTACATTAGGTGGCCTTCTTTTGAGGGAGATATCTATATTAAATCACAACGAAGAATTGAGAGGAATACCGAGTGTATTGTAGTACATACCTATATTTCCATAAAAAGAAATAAATAAATAAATAATAAAACAATTAAAATAAAAAATAAAATAAAATAAAAACTATATGTTGCTAACTATGACTACGATCGAATAAGATAAATTTAAAAAATGTAACTAAAGATCTTTAAATCAGCCGGCCCCAATAAACCTTGATGTTCATGGGATACTTTGGTTAAGAATAATAATTAGAATGATAATGTCTCATTCGGTCTAACATTATTGCTAACTGGGCACGCCTTGCTAGGACTTGGTGGATGGCTGCTAATCATGAGACAATATTTGACTTTTTAGTTTTGTTGGGTGATCTACATGCATCTTGTTGACTTTTTATACCTCGTTCTCTTGTATCATAGACAAACTTACTATGAGGGGTCCTTCAATATGACAAATCATCATCAAAATTAGATGCGAAATTGATTAAGCAAATATAAACTAATAAGAACACATATTTAACCTGGTTTGATAACAATATGTTTATGTCTTCCATGATGGACAAAATGAAGAAATTTAATAATTTTGAGAAATTTAAACAAATTTGGATTAAGAGTATGATACAACTATCGAAAAAAAAGGCTTAGAAATAAGATCAGACTAAAAATTATAGCCCAACTTAAAGTGTACAGGTTGCAAAGTAATTAGAGTCTGTTCTCATTGACTGAACTCAACTCAACTCAACTGAGCTGAACTGAACTGAATATTTTATAAGAGAAGAAATTAGGAGCTGAACTGAAATGAAATGAATATTTTATAAGAGAAGGAAATTAGGAGCTGAACTGAACTGAGTTGAACTAATCTGAATTGAATTTCAACGTATGAGAACAAACTCTTAGTAGGAGCATCCGGATATATATGTACCCAATTAAAATAATAATAATCTATGTTCTGTTTATGTATTCATTGGGTGCACAAACCAATAATATCCCTAGGGTCATTCGAAGAAAAGACTTGACAATCATCACCATATTCTTAATGTTTAGAATCCATCATTGGAGTACATATCAAGTGATAATTACTAATTATGGGAATGTAATTTCTTATCTAAGAGGGGTTATCCTTGTATATAAAATAACAAAAATTCAAACTATGAATTTAAATCAGACTTCTCCAACAACCAAGTGAGTGTTAAGCAGTAGCTAACAAAAAAATCTATGCATGGACGTATTATTGATAACAGAAATTTCACATGGTAGTCTTTATATCGTGTTAATTTACTTAATTAAGTTACATCATAGCACATGGGTTCTGTATGAAAGACTAACAATTACTCCTAAATTCTCTCAATTAAGAAACTGTTATTGGCGTTGATTAGGCTTATCAAAATGGTGTAGCCATAATTATATTGTGATAGTGAAACTAAGCACTAGCAGTAAAGGGTATATGACAATTACCAAAATGATTATGGTGATCAATTAGATCGGTGTGATTGTATAGCGACTTTTTCTAATTGTCCCGATGTTTTTATGGAATTAAATTAGAAATCAAAGCGTTAAAAGTATGTAGCAACAATATGATAAATCATTAAAAATAGGAAAAATTGGCCGCAACAACACCAACTATGACAAAGGTGCGTGTAGCAGCACAACCTTTTAAGGGTGCGGTTTACAGCACAAACTATGTAATTGGGTGCACATATTAGCATAAATGACACTAATGAACTAAGGTTGCATGGAAAAAAGTGGAATCTTTATTATTTTATATAATTGTTTAAACATTATTTAAACATATATGATTTTCCATCATGCGTAACTAAATTAGCCTTACCTTTTTCTTTTTTTTTTTTTTTCATTTAAGCATTTCTTGACCTCCACCATTATATTAAGCGGATTCCTTAAAAAAAAAAAATTGTGCTATTATTTTCCTTTGTTCGCTTCTCCAATTACTATTTCTAATATCGATCTCACATGATTGATTTAGTTTCCTATCCCTTTCCACCTAGTTAAATACTAAATTGATAAATAAAATAAAAAATAAAAAATAAAATCATTTAAATACCTTTATTCTACAAGATTTCAGGATACATAGGTAACTTTCTAAATACTAATATCAAAACCCACAAAGTGATTTCAAATACTTAATTCAAAAAATAATTTTAGAGTTGGATTTTAGGATATGTCAAATTGATTTTTTTGTTTTTGATGTACAACACTTAAATTGTGGAGGTTAAGAGAGAATTAATTTAAAGGGAAAAAATTAATTATAATGGAAGAGGAAACTAAGTCAATCATCACATGAGATGTAAAAAAAGTAATTGAAGAAACAAACGATAGAAAATAATGGCGAAAACTTTTTGAAATAATTCAATTTAATGGTTATTTAATTACATGTGATGGAAAATGGAAAATTAAGTAGAATGAAATTAATCAAAAATATTTTTAAACAAAAAGGCATTAAAAATATTTAAGATTTCACTTTTAGAAGAAATCTACATTTTGCCAATGTCATTTATGTTGTTATGTGCACCCAAGTGCATAGTTTGTGATGTTGAGTGCACCCTTGAAAGGTTGTGCTGCTACACGCACCTTTGTCATAGTTGGTGTTGTTGCGGCCAATTTTTCCTTAAAAATACAATTGGTAAGCTAAAAAGAGAGTTGTAAGATATAGACATGTAAAATAAAGAAGTGTATAATACGCTAATAACAATTGTGAATTGTTGCACTAATAAAAAAACATGTGATTAGATTTAAAATCAAAAGAAGAAAAAAAAAAGTTGGATTTTGATAAGACTTGAGGGATTATTTGATGAAGCAATAAAAAGTACTTGGGAAAAAGCTAGCTACAATACCATATATTGATCAAAGTTGTGTGTAAAGTAATCAATCCAATTGGATATATCATTAAATGGTTGCATAATTTGACTCCTATACTAAAACAATTCTACTTAAGCAACACGCTTAATCCAATGTATTGATTATTTTATATTTTTTTATGTAATTCATGTGGATGAAGATTTTTCTAATAACTACTTTGCTTGGAATGCAAAATTTGGGCCTATGATGTCAATCATGTATCTTTTGCGCTGGACCTTATCTTATATTCTTATACTATTATATGATTAATTCATTAATTGAGTATCCATTGTGGACAATCATTCTCCCTTCACAAATATCAAAAGGACCAATTGAGAAAGATGAAAAAAACACGTATTATTTCATTTGATATCATATCTCTTGTAAATACTTGATTGTTTTAAGCCTCAAGTAAAGATGTGATTTATTTACACGAGGATGATTGTTGACAATTCTTAGCTTGTTTCGGTTTATGTGTTAGCCTTTACTTGATGGGGAAACTACTTACGTAATAGGTCTATTTAATTAAGTGTGTATGTGTTTGAATGTTTCTACTACCTCCATTTCATACTATTATTTTCAACGATTTGACATAAATTAGAGAAGAAATAATCGTTGCAAATGATATGAAACGGAGGTAGTATATACAATGTACATACTTCATTTTATGAGGTAAAAAAAGGGAAAAAAATACTTCGTACATTGATACAATCTAATTACAGTGCTTTTTTGGTGCAGCAGACCACATGGCCTGCTGCCAAGTCAGCAAAAATAATGGGAGTTACTGGTATTGTCAGAGTTACTTGTATTTTTCAGGTGTTACTTGTATTTTTTTTTTTCCAGGAGTTACTTGTATGATTATTTATTTAGGGGTTACTTATATTTTTTTTTTTCAAGAGTTACTTGTATGAATTACTTATTCAGGGGTTACTTGTATTATTCAGGGGTTACTTGTTTTATTTTTTTCAAAAGTTACTGATTACTTGTATTTTTTAGGGGTTACTTGTTTTTTTTTTAAGGGGTTACTTGTATGGATTACTTATTCAGGGGTTATTTGTATGATTTATTATTCAAGGGTTACTTATATGAGTTACGTTACTAGCTTATATAAGTGTTACTTGTATGCATGGGTTACTTGTATGAGTTACTTATTCAAGGTTACTTGTATGAGTTACTTGTTCAAGGGTTGCTTGTACGTATGCCCTATACCAAACCAGTAACACCCTACAAGTAACCCCGACCAAAATTAGTAACACCCTACAAGTAACCCCTGACCAAAACCAGTAACATCGTACAAGTAACTCTTGAAAAAAAAAATTGTATTCTGGGTTACTTGTTTCTGGAGTTACTTGTAGGTGTTACTTATAGAATGTTACTTGTATTCTGGGGTTACTTGTATGGAACACTTGAATGGGTTGAGTAACCGCCCCAGACCAAAATCTCGTACCAAATCAATAACACCCTACAAGTAACCCCTGACCAAAACTAGTAACACCAATACAAGTAACCCCGTAATACAAGTAATACCTACAAGTAACCTCTGACCAAAACCAGTAACACCCATACAAGTAACCCCGGAATACAGGTAACACCTACAAGTAACCCCTGACAAAACCAGTAACACCCATACAAGTAACCCCAGAAACAAGTAACACCTATAGTAACACCATACAAGTAACCCCTGCCGCACCATGTGGCCAGCCGCATACAAAAATTTGTGCTCTTTTTTGCGCAAGCTACTTTGCTCTAAAGTAACTTGATCTCTAAATACATAAGACTAAGAGCACCCTAGATATATATAATTCCGATTAAATTTGTTGATTTTGCTGTAAAATGACTATGTTATCCTATAATTAACCAATTCACTAGCTTTAAACCTCAAGGATGATTGTCTAGTTAAAAAATAATTCAATATTCTCATTGGTTAGTTTTATACATAAAAAAGTACGGAGTAGATACTAGATGTATACCAAACAGTACTGAAGTACTGATAATGATTGAGCAAAAACAAAATTAAACCACTATATGTAATTTTCATTGCTAAAAGTTGATTTTGATAATTAAAAAATCAATTTAAGCAGTAATTACTACAGTACATTAGTTGAATCTCGAAATACAAGTAATTAGTTTAAAAGAGTTCGGATCAAGTCAAATTAAACTGTACTCGTATTAAAATCGGATCATAACACCTTGTTTTTCAGAGAAAGAGAACAAGTCAGTGACTTAGATATCGCATCTTTCTTCAAGCACAAAATATTAGTTGAGAATTTTCAAAAACTTCAAACCGAAAATAGTTTTCGTACCAAAGAAGATTAAATGTTACGGGCAAAAACAAAAAATGGTCTATACATAACTTGTAAAAGCATTATAGCACTGTAGAATGTAGGGTGTGTACTGTGTTGTGTAGACCCATCGAAAGCAAGTTGGGTGCATGAATTACACGTAATTGACGGCTAAATGTGAGCATATTATTAGAAATTCTAACAAAATTATTAAGCAATTCTTTTAACTAACTTCACAAGAAAAGAATCTTAAAGCATCATTATTCATGTAGCTTTCCCATGTGCTTTTTTTTTTAATTAACTTACTAGAGATAGCTTTGAGGTAATAACAATTTTCATGTTATTGGTTTTTTTTTTTAACGGTAAGGAGAAGGACCTTGATCGAACCTTAACCTTCACAATTTTTTTTGGTCTGATATCTGCGGATTTAACACTTTAAGAGTGAGGGGAAAGGGTAAGGAATCCTCACCCTCAAAGTGCCTCTAATGGGGATTGAACCCCCAACTTCAAGGTTAGATCGTACAATTGTTACCACAAGACCAAACTTAGTTTGGTAACAATTTTCATAGTTTTGGTAGCACCAATTATGTATCAAATTAGTAATGCGTAGAATTGTTAGACATATACTCCAATTACAAGTGATTTTTGTGATGAGTTTGCCCCTCGACTCAAAAGTGTTTAACTTCTAAAGATTACACGATGTTTCATATGTGGCTGGTCACAGTGTGTGGTCGGGGTTACTCAGTTAGGAGTTACTTGGTCAAAAGTTATTCGGTCGATCAGGGTTACCCGATTAGTATTTTGGTGTATGTCAGCCGGTCACACGGTGTAGTCAATCATACACAAAACGCGCTGCAAACATTAAGGTATATCTGTTTTATTTATTATATTTTCTTAAATAAAGTTTTGATCGGGTGAAAAACAAAGATTTTGTAGATAAAAGCAAAAAAATAAAAGTTTTGGAGGTAAAAGCAAGAAAATTATCTAAGAAAATGAAAATTAAAATTCTATCACTAATAGTCTAATACTGAGTGTTTTTTTTATATATATATTTTTTAGACTTATTTTTCTTAAATAAAAGTGAAAATAAAGCTCAAGTATCTTATCTTTTTTTTTTTTTTTTTTTTTTGACAAGAAGCTCAAGTATCTTATCATTCCTACGTTAGCATCTAATTATGTGGCTGTCTAAGGTGGTTATTATAATAACTTTTTTCTTTTTAGGTAATTAGATTAACCTAGAATAGACCATAACCATAATAGTATATTGACTCAAAGTAGAATTACCATGAGAGTATAACAAACTTTCATTTGACAAGATTCGAACTTTAAAATATCATGTGATGTAAGAACATTACTAGATGAGGCAAGTTGCATTTTTGTTTGACAAGATTCGAACCTCAAACCATCTAGTAATGTTCTTGTTTAGTGTTGTGTTTCTACCAAGAATACTTGTTTTTGCAATAATCAAGGATAGAGTAATACAAGTTCATTGGATTGTGGCTATTACTTAGTCAAGTGTTACCATCAAAATTAGCTAATGTAAGTATACAATTATACACAACGTACTTTGTATTATATATTTAATACGGAGTACTTCGAATGTGCGCACTTGTACTTGTGATTTTGTAGATAAGTGTAGGTATGGGGAGATAGAGAATGAACATGCAAATTTCAGAGAGATGATTAAAGGTATAATTAGTTTATTAGTTGTGTCGTATTCAAATATGGAATCAACAAATAACAATTGATTAACTATATAATTGTGTTAAGCAAAGCTACGGTTATGAAGGATGATGTTTCTTAGAATAGACTTTTCCTCCTTGTTTTATGCTACTAGACAAATTTTGTCTAATCCAATTTCCTTTATTTTAAAAAACAATGTTAAGTTGCCTAAGTTCATAGTTAAACTACAATGATTTAATTACATGTATAAATTACAAAAGTTTGAATCAAATTAGCTAATATAATAATCTTAAAGAATCTTGCCTAATGGTATCTTTTCAATCAATTAAACAAATAAGTTCCTAATTCTTTCTTTTTATTTTTTCAATTTTCTTAAAATGAGGAATAATTTCATGTAAGAACAAAAAAGAAGTGAACAAAATGTTAGTAAGACCAAAACCTTGCATGTCTGTCAAGTCAAAAAATTGAAGGCATTGGATCTTGAGCAACACAGATCAGATAATTATTCTTAATTCTCTGTAATATGTTTATTCTTATGCAGGCCAGCTGATTATCATATGATCAACCCAAAATTAGCTTTTTAAAGGGTCTAAAGCTGTTATTAATTAAAGAATTAGTTTCATAATCATATTATACACAGTACTAATTACAGGTATTTAGTGGATTTGCACAAGATATCCAGACTGTTGTTTAGTGTAGTTACTTAAAAAGTCTGATTAACCTTTCTTTAATTAATTATTCTCAGTATGTAACAACTAACAATGTTTAGTGATGATTCATGCTGTTATACATAGTTAAAGTGAAAATGAGCTCAATTTGATATATTTGTGCAATATTAGAACCAGAAATCCAAGTTCTGTACTCAGAACATGCATGATTTCTGCTCTTTTTAGTGGAAAAAAAATGTAGATAAGAGGAAATACCTTTTATATGTAGTGTTGTAATGCAAGGTAAAAAGTAACGGGAGCAATTTGCTAGTAAAACAATCCTAGCATTACCTATAGAAATACCCTGTATTTTGACATTTTTCAAATACTAGTACTTGTAAATAGTAATTTCAACTCGGTTATGTTTACAAATGACTGAATGACATTTTTTGTATGGAGTATTATCTTATAATGTTGTGTGTACGTGTTTTTCTATTTTATTCGATGTGAAGGAAGGATTTCAATTCCTCTAAGAATTTGGAGTATAATTCTCTAATAGAACATTGTTAAGAACATATAATGATGCATTCAAAATTGGATCTCATATTTTACGCAACATCCCTAACCAAATAGGTAGTAATTGATATGATAGCTAACTCTATACCATTATTCTTTTAGGTTTTAATTTCCACCTCGATAAATTTGTTAAAAAAAAACACATAGTAATAGTGCGTGCGGCATGACGAGGCCAACATCCAATGCAAAATACAATTACCGAAACGTATGAAGTATAAAATTATACGGAGTACATGATGTATTGCATAATTATCATTATTTTTGGTTTGACCAAGTCAACAAAAGGGTTAGAAAAAACCACCGAACTAGCACCAAAATCACAACCACCAAGGATGTCTTTGTCTTTATCTTAAAATTTTACAGCCTCAACTTCTACCTCAAAAACATCCAAAAGCTAAACCCAAAAATAAGATTATAAAAAAAATCATACAATAAAAGTAGAAAAATAAAAATAGGGTAAAAAAAGAGAGATAAAATTTATTTTTGGGGAAGACAGTAAAAAAAGGAAAGATATGTTAGGAGTGTCGTCGTCCCACAAAATCAGACATCGTACACCCTAGTGGGCACTTCGCCATCCCCCCACCCACACACAAAGCTGAGTGTCCCTACATTTGTAAGTTGTATTCTTGTATTTTTGTCATAAAACTTGCCCTTCTTGTACAAGCAACAAAGATTTATTTACACTTTTATTTTATGAACAAATTAAATGTTGGAGTACCACTTTTTATTTCATCCTTCACCCATGCCATGAACCCTCTTGTATTTCATTGGTTTGATTTTTATGGGCCAACATATCATATCCTTTCATGTCCCTCATGTTAGTTTCCTTCATCTACACTACATGCCTCTCTACCTATAGTCTCATCTTCTTTCCAAACTTGTACATGCATGAGGTTTTGGATTCAACACCCAACTTCATCAACTCCATGTGTGTACAACGACACTTAAATGGTAGGAGCATTATTGATTTTGACTTGTGTAACACGCGTTGTATTCCAAATTTAATACAATATACACGTGTTGGCCTTAAAGTGGAGTTTTTATCGTTTTAGTATGTACTTCATACGTCTATACTCGTATATTGTTATATTCAATTAGATCGTTTTTAAGATTTTTATATGCTAAGTGTGTCGTTGAATGTTTACTTCATCCATCTCCTAAACTAGTTATATTTCGTACTATCTATATAATGAATTTTATAGGAGTGTATTTGTAAAATATAACATGGCCAAGCTTAGCTTAAAAATGATTGAATACTTGTATAATTTAATATAAATTTGAAATTAAAAAAATTATGTGCATTATGATTCAAAACTTTCAACTGCAATAGCTGAGAAGTGGGAGAATTGGGGGAAATGACCAAAATCATAGCTAAAAAACACCAACCATTTGGCTACTAATTTGGCTTTAGACGCTATCAACAAGTGTCTTTTCTATTGTGCAATAAGTGTCTCAACACACAGGAAACTTGTTTCCAGGTTATGTCATGCCTAACAACCATAAAAATATAGGGTAAAAACAAACATTAGCACACTACTTAATCTTAATTAAAAGATTTAAGACTTAGAACAGTACTTAAAAATTGATATATTGATTGACTAATTTGTACTACGTTACCTTCAATTTAAAAATATACTATAGTAGATAACTTTGATTTCAAATTGCATTGATCTGAACCATAAATTAATCAAGTGGTATGGAGTAAGGCTATCATAAATTTGGTGTAAAAACCACCAAATTAAAGCACAAAAGTCAAACAAAATAAGCCTAATATAGCCAATAATTTGAAATAGAGAAAACAGTGAAAGCGAAATGGTAAGCTTGAAGAAGCTTAAGAAAGTCTATTCACGGGAATGTCGCTTAATAATTGAAGTTGATATTCACCACTGCTTCCCTATACATTATCATTCATTGCCACATTCCTCTCACATGATAGCTGCAGCTAATTTGACCAATCAATTTCTAAGCACCATTTTCATTTACACCAAACCAATATACAAGTTACGACTTCGATCTATTCTTTCACCAATTAAGCTAGTTATCGATAGTAACCGGCGAGCAAAATAGTACATAACATAAGAAAAACAGTAATAAGGCAACTATTATGATTCCATTATTGAATTATAAACCCCACCAAGGGGAAATTACATCAAATTGACAGGGCTTTTTTTGTGTTTATCATTACAAAAAAAAAAACCAATGTCATCACCCAAATCACTTTATATTATGACTAAAGATATGAAAAGGGGGGAAAATTAACAAAATCCACCTTTCCCTTGATTAAGCAAGCTAATTAACCTAATACAACCCCTAACTATAATACTACTAATAATACTACTACAAATTCCTAAAATAACCCCCCCAAACTTTATTACAAACCACAATAGTAATATTTTTGCATGAAAATTTTAAAAAATAAAACCTTGCATTTCATGCCTAACTTCTTCCTACTTGTATTTTCTTCTTCTAAAAACCCTTCTTTTGATGAGAGTCTCCCTTTCAAAAGCAACATCAAAAGCTGCATATCTTCTTTCAATAAAGACATGTAAAATATTTAAAAAATAAAAAAGAAAAGAACTTGATTTCCCTTATTTCTTCCATCCCAATTTCCCACTACTTTTTTTTTCTTTTTTCCTTTTTCATCCTCCAAATCTCTTCTATTCTAATATAAAAACCATATACTATACCCCTAATTAAAGATCTAATCCTCAAATTTTCTCTCCCCTCAACAAAAGAACCCTAGGAGAGAGAAAATGAGAATGTCACAAAGTTAGTAAGTCCAGTCACTTGGAAGCCGGATTTCATCATTCCTTATCATATTTCTCCTTTGCTCCAGTATTGCATTTCTCCTTGCCATTATAATATCTGCAACATTTTCAAAATAATTTTAATTTATCCCCTAAATAAAAACCAATTAATTTCACAATTAAATTAATTTATTTAAGTATTAAGAAATTACCGTGGTCAGACAACAATCCAGACCCAAATCGTGAATGAGCATTCGGGTTAACCTCCTCGAAATCACGGTTCAGAGCATGTACTACTCTCGCTGGTAGAATCACTGTAAAGCACAAACAAAATTGTAAATAATTTTATTCTAAATTACAAAAACTTCAAAATTGTAACAGATCTGGAAACATATGGGATTTATTTTTTTTTCATGTAGCAGAAAAAACCAAAAATCAAGAACAATTGAATTTTTTTTTTTTTTTGGAACAGATAAAACGACAAAGACAAAATAACGAATTAGACACGAGAAATGGATGATACGATGCACTGCATTACTACTACTACGAGTATACGACCATTTTCTCTCTCCTCCAAAACAGAAGGAATTAATTTATTTACCAGTTGGTTTTTTGCGAGGTTCAGGAGGTGGTGCTTGATGAGTTGTGGTACCAGCTCGCCTTGGAAGAAACACACCGGTTCCTGTTGACTGACGCTTCATTCCTGGTGGGCCGGACCCAGGCCCGTTAAGAAAGACGGCCCGCATCCCTGGCCCACCTCCATTTGGCTGACGGTGGTGGTTAGGTCGGAGAGATGGCCATGCAGACTGGGGTAGTCCGAGTGGTCCGCCGCCGCAACTCCGCCTTTGCTGGTGGTGGTGGTGCTGTTGACAGTAGAAGTTTCCGGTGTTCCCCTGTCTCTTCACTAGTTCATACTGAAATTCCTACAAAATGAAAAACACAATAAGTCAGAAATCAAGTGAAATATTATTATAAAATCAAGGAAAAAGTTACAGAAAATGTTTGGAAATTGTTCGTACCGGAGTAGAATGAGGGAAGTCGTAGAATGAGTTGAGTTGTTGACGATGATGATGCGGTTTAGTTAGAGAAACGTTTCGAGGAGCAGCGAGAAGACCTCTGTTCTGTTGGTTGTTGTTTTGGTGGTTCACTTGAGCAGCGATCGCGTTCATTTTCAGACGAGCAACTTGACCAGCAGCTTCATACAAAAGCTCCCAAGCGGCGTCGTTTTTGGGTGGAGGTGTCACCGGCGGTGACGGAACTCTTGGTGAAGGTCCATTCGGGCTACCGTTGCTCGAAAACCCGCTCCGGTTCGACCAGGGTCCGAACCCGGTTAGCGTCGATTGTGGCGACGTTGAGAAAAGCCATGGTTTCTAAAAATAGAAATCAACATACAAATTTAGTTTCTCAGATCTATGAATTAATTCCTCAAAATGAATTAGAAGAGTTTATTTGTATATTACAGTACCTCTGTGTTGGAGTTGGGGGAGTCCTGGAGAGAAGACTGAGCGAGGTGGCGAGTCAACTCAGCCATGAAATCGTCGTCGTCTTCATTGATGTTAAGCTTGTCGTCATTGTTGCTATCACCACGTTCAGTCTCAGTGGAACTAATTGGCGAGTCAAGGGACGAGTTAGGCTCAAACCCGCACGAGTTCGAGAAGGTCCGGTGAGGTTTGTCGTCGGCGAGGAAGTCGTCGTCAGTGAGGAAATGAGTGGGAAGCCAAAACGCAGCGTTTTCCGTCTCCATAAGTTCGCCCATGGTTGAAACAGAGTAGCAGTAGTAGTAGTACGAGTGTTGAGGTTTAAAATGGAGTTTTAGAGAGAGAAAAGGGGGGGGGGTTTAGAGAGAGAAAGTAAAAGGGAGGGAGTTATGAGTGGGTGTGTTGGTGCGTGAAGAAGATTTAATTATAAGGAAGAGGGGGGGAGGGGAGGGAAGGAAGCTTTGTAGCTCATGAAATTGCAGGCCGAGGGACCCACCCCAGACCCAGCTTGCTCTGGAGAAATTTTAAATTAAAATTAATTAATTAAAAAAAAGGAAAAAGCAGAGAGGAGGAGAGAGAAAGGGGATGTGTGAGAATGTTGAAGACAACCTGCTTTTATTAAGGTTTCTTTGATGGGTCATACTGCCCCTCCATTTTTAATTCTAATTTTTATTTTTTACAAATGATTTAATTAATTTATGAGATTTCAAAATTGGAAGTTTAAAACTAGACATGGAGAAAGTAATTGGGATGAATAGTAATCTGTAGAACATATTTATAGCTTGTTAAGATAATACAAATTTTATAAAATAATTATATCTACTCTGTATGATCAATCAAACAATCATCGAAAATCACTCCTATTATGAGCTTGGTGATAAAGTCGAAGAGCTAGCCAAATATTTTATCCCTCTGATCTCAAGTATTGTACTTCGTACAGTACAGACTACAGAGTAGTATGGTTATGCGCCTATACGGTGGTTAGAAGATATTGTTACTCTAAGTAATACTTTTACACAAATTTTTGTATGCGGCTGGCCACATGGTGCGGCAGGGGTTACTTGTATGGTGTTACTATAGGTGTTACTTGTTTATGGGATTACTTGTATGGGTGTTACTGGTTTTGTCAGGGATTATTTGTAGGTGTTACCTGTATTATGGGGTCACTTGTATGGGTGTTACTAGTTTTGGTCAGGAGTTACTTGTAGGTATTACTTGTATTATGGGGTTACTTGTATTGGTGTTACTAGTTTTGGTCAGAGGTTACTTGTAGGGTGTTATTGGTTTGGTACGAGATTTTGGTCTGAGGTTACTCAACCCATTCAAGTGTTCCATACAAGTAACCCCATAATACAAGTAACTCCAGAAACAAGTAACCCAGAATACAATTTTTTTTCTCAAGAGTTACTTGTACGATGTTACTGGTTTTGGTCATGGGTTACTTGTAGGGTGTTATTAATTTTGGTCGGGGATGCTTGTAAGGTGAAACTGGTTTGGTATAGGGCATACGTACAAGCAACCCTTGAACAAGTAACCTTGAATAAGTAACTCATACAAGTAACCCATGCATACAAGTAACCCATAAATAAGCTAGTAACTCATATAAGTAACCCTTGAATAATTAATCATACAAGTAACTCTTGAATTAACTCATACAAGTAACCTCGGAATAAGTAATCCATACAAGTAACCCCTTTAAAAAAAACAAGTAACCCCTAAAAAATACAAGTAATCAGTAACTCATGAAAAAAATAAAAAAAATAAAACAAGTAACCCTTGAATGATACAAGTAACCCCTGAATAAGTAATCCATAAAAGTAACTCTTGAAAAAAAAAAATATAAGTAACCCCTAAATAAGTAATCATACAAGTAACTCCTTAAAAAAAAAAAAATGCAAGTAACACCTGAAAAATACAAGTAACCCTGAGAATACCAGTAACTCCCATTATGTTTGCTGACTTGGCAGTAGGCCACACCATGTGGCCTGCTGCACCAAAAAGGCACTGATACTTTTATTTTAAATGGATTTTTGCATAAGTATAGCAGTTGTAACAAAATTAACTTAAAAATATACTTCCTCCGTTTTCTTATACTTGCAACACAGCCTTGTGGCACGTGTTTTGAGGTCGGGTTTATGTCATGTAAACGGACAAATTTTTCATTATAATTTTTACAAATGATACTTAGCCCTATTCTAATTTTCGTGTAAAAATTATATTGATAAAATCGCTCATTTACCCTCACTAATCATCTCCTAAAACTGCGCGCTTAAAAGGTGTGTTGCAAGTAAAAGAAAACGGAGGAAGTATATATTGCATAGTTTAAATTGAAATTTTATTTTAGAGAGAAAAAGAGAGACTGAAACATGGAAACAAGTGGAGAAAATGGCCCTAGTAGTTGGGGACATTTGTTCTTTTGTGTAGAGACCCACCTGCCACCTGTGCAGTTTTTTTAAAAAAGAAACAGAGGGTTTTTTTTTTTCATTTTCTTTGTTTTTTTAGACAAATCAATATATGAATAAAAATAAAATCCTACAGCTAATCAGGTAAGGTATAATTGTACACGGACCTTCAACTCTTCAAGGCTTCAATCATGCATACATGCCGCTCACCCTAATTAAGACTGAAAATTACAGAAAATATTAATGATTTTACCCTTTTTTTCTAATAATTTTTCTAATTAGTAGAATAAAGAGTGCAACTGTGCAAGTGTATAATTTCAGTTAATTTTTTACAGTTTATTGTCCGGTAAAAGTAGGGGAACAGGGAATATTTAATTGGAATTTATAGGGAAATGTGTAATAGGGTAATTAAAGAGTTTAAAAATTGTGCTTGGTATTGTTCTTTTGCATTGTTAATGACAATTGAATGTTCCAAAGGTATTCTATATCATTAGTATATGGATTACAGTAGACACATTGACTCTTCGAATAACGTTTTCCAAACAACAATATTGTCCAATTTATTTTTTTTACTGTATCAGTTTGGGTATTAAGTTTTTGTTTTTGCTTGTGTTTAGGATGAATTACATTCAAAATTTAATTAGCAACATAAGACATTCAAATTTAAAATTTGAATTTGATTTAATTTATATACGAACTATAATTTGGATCCAAAAATTTAAACTGCTAAAATCAAGCGGTAATAGTAGGATTGGATAATTACATAATTAAGATCGTCTGCTTGTTTTCATAAAATGAAAAAATAATTAAACAAAAATTGTAAATAAACTTTGTCATCCTTTAGCTTAGCAAAGTAAACCTGATTCTAGCTGCTAGACTCTTTTGTTGTTAAACGACTCAGATTCATTCTTAAATTTGGAATGGCCCTTCACTCCTTCACTCTTGGCAAAAAAAAAAAAAAAAAAAAAAAAAAAATACTTTACTTTAATCCGGCCTATCTTTTTTAACGCATATGACATATGGCATGAACTTACTCCCGTCTAAACTAACAACGCTTTCATTCATATATAGGGTTTTCGTTAAAGCATGCATTAATACACTGTCTAGATTACAAGATACAAACTCAATATACTAATCATCCTTGATATGAGTACAACTTTAAAACAAACATTATGAAGTACGGAGTATTGTACATGAAACGAAAAAATAATTATGTAAAGCTAAGTTAGCTAGCTTCAAACCCTATAGCGAGGGCATGTCCTGATTTACTAATTGAATACGTTACGAGAGGAGGAAATCAGGAATAGAAGTGAGCTTAAGCTGAAGAGAACAGACCTTCAATTGTTCATTCACAACTTTGATCTACGAAATCCTGATTAAAATATTTGTGAAAGCTTTTACTTTCAATCTTTCATGTACTTTCTATATTCCTTTGTGTTTGCCCAATTTTCGTTTTTAAGTTGCCCCTTAAAAATTGCTCCATACTATTAATATAAATGGAGACCACTACTTTACTTTCACAAAAATACTACGGAGTATTTGATCTACCACTTTTCTCTCTCATCGATTCCAATTAACCAAAACTCAATAAAGTGAAATTCCATGGGCAAGCAATTAGGAACGGAGGGAGTAATAAATTAATTTCAAATAAAACCAGGCGAACCAAACATAACCTTATTATCCGCTTATGAATAACATCATATATTTTTTCTTTAATTCTCTCATACTTTCCCGTCTTATACCTCATCTCTTGGTATGCTCTTAATTTTTCCGCACCCCACCCCTCCAATACCAAACTAACTAAGGGTCTGTTCACTTTAGCTTAATTTCAGTTCAGTTCAGCTCTAATTAATTCAGTTCAGCTAAGCTCCAATCAATCAGTTTAATCTAGCTCCTAATCTCCTTCGTTCATAAAATATTCATTTCAGCTCTATTCAATTCAGTTCAGCTCCAATCAATTCAATGCAGCTTCAATCAGCTCTTTTCAGTTCAGTAAATGTGAACAGACTCCAACAATGAAGCCTAAAACCTTATTGTGCTAAGTCTAAGAGTTGACTTAACTCTAATTTTCCTAAATTTACATGAACTATCCTTAATTTGAATTGCTCAATCTCGTTTTGACTATTATAATCTACTTGACTGAATAACTCCACTCATAGTAATTGAAGTGAATATACAATACATCCATGCAAAAGATTTGATACAAAATGGTCCACTCTATGCTATGACCTTAAAAATATGAATCACTTGGTGGAGTATAATGGTCGCATCTATAGTGTGTATGGCCTAGTGTTAAGTAGGAGTAAATAAATCACAAAACATTACTCCGTAACAAAAACATAAAAATGTAGCACTATGATTTGTGATTGGGTGGGGCATATGCTCCCTTAGTGCTAAAACACAAGATTGTCGTGAGTGATGAGGGTACCCGTGAATTGGCCGGGTCAAACTAAGCAAATATGGTAGGCTCCACTTTAGAATCTTGAATCTTTTTTTTACGCTAGCTATTCGGACCCCATCTTCATCCGTTGATTTTTTTCGCACGTCGCCATCCGACGGTAGTCAATATTTCGGTTACGTGTCCCACATCCCACGCCGTATCTGTTACGGAGTACAAAAGTTACTTTCAAATTTTTTTTTTTTTACATCATCCGTATAACCGTATTATATTAATTGTTCAATTTCTCCCAACACGAAGCTAAGTTCATAGCAAAATCAGTATGTTATTTATATCTTGGTAAAAATATTACTCGTATCATAGTAAGCATATAAATAGTGCAAAAGTTAAAATGTTGTAATTTTTGTGAAACAAAATGAGTATAAAATATGAATTTATAATACGCTGCTTTCACGCAGGAGTGCCAAAGATCCTACTTCTACAATTGGTAGGTCACCGGGATGGTTTTTGGGAAAAAATTATGCGGGTTACTCAGTCGGCCAGGGGTTAATTAGTTAAGGAATAGTCGATCATTTAGAGTTTACTCGATCGATCAGGGATAATGTAGTCAGTGTTTTATTGTGTGTCAGTTGGTCACATGTCATATAGAAAACGCATTGTTTATAATAAAGGTAGGGTTAATTGAAAATTGAGTAAATATACAAAGTATAAAAAAATAAAAGTGAATATAGGCGGAGAAGAGGGAGATTATGTTTAAAGATTACATATATACTCTCCAAATATCAATCTTTTTAGTAGTATAATTTATACTCCGTACTTATTTATAATTAGAGCAGTAATTAAATGGAGGAAATAATAATTACGATTCTCGATGGTAATTTACACATTTCCCGCCAAACAGGACTAGCAGATAAAAAATATCCGATGGAATGGGAAATTTCATGAATTAGGATAAAAAAGAATACAACAAAATGGACCCAACTTTACCTGCTGAAAATGACTAAACATTGTAAGTCAATTTGGCGGGAAGATATACTTCTATGGGAAATTTCTGTTGTTCTTGTTATCTGCAACAAATAAACCAGAAAATAAATATAGTAATATGAAGTATTTAAATAATGATAATACTTTCTTGTAACTCTACTATTAAATGACGGAATTGCATATTACGGTAGGTGTAACGTGTAAGTAGTGATTAGTTACAAAGGTTTGATGTGATATTTTTAATTTGTAATTTGAGTTTGAAAATGTTTGAATTTCGAATCTTATTCCCCAATAATCGTAAGTGAGTTAAATTATTAATTTTCAAATTTAGTTAGTGCATTGATGTGGATTTGAAGAATGAGCTATCAATAATGCTTGATTAGCATAGTGTTTAAATAGTTTGCATCATTACATGTTGATGTTGCAAACTTGCAATATAATATGGCATACAACTTACAACTCTCAGTCTCAATTGTGATTTGACTTCTTGTTTTGTGAAATATGTCTATTCCTATGCTTCGAATAATAGGGGTGCTTGTTTAGGTGATAATGGATAAAAATAGAGATAAGGGAGTAAGGATGAGATTTAGAGCATCTTCGTTCAATGGTAATTTATTAAGGCTTGTTACTTACCTTATACATCAAAATTTTGAGCTGATGTAAAATTAAGTTACAAGGTGCTCCAATGGTGAGAAATAAAATAGCTTGAAAAAATAAATTAATTATTATTTTTTTTAATATAACAAATGAAGTGTTCTTTGAAAAATCAAGCAACGTAGCTTGTCTGAGCAACGTTGCTTGATGTAGCTACATCAATATTTTCATTCCAATGGTAAACTACATGCTTACAATTTAATTTAATTTGCAAGCAATTCCCTTTTGTAAACTATTGGGATTTAATAATTCAATGTTTAAGCCTTGGAAATGATCACGTGGAAATCTAAGAGCATCTCCAATGGCAGCTTGTTTTTTTACATCAATTTCTAAGCTACAACACTTTTAAGCAACAAATTGTTCCAACGGTAAGCCAGAACATATTATAGTTTGCAAAATATAAAATTTTAAAAATAAATAGATAATTATACATATGTTACAGTATGAGTGGAGTTTATTTGTCTCCTTTTCAATCAAGCATGTAGCTTGTTTGGGCTACAGTTGCTTGTATGTTGCTCAATTTGTTGTTCTCCAATAGTAAGCATGTAGCTTGTTTGGGCTACAGTTGCTTGCATGTTGCTCAATTTATTGTTCTCCAATAGTAAGTATGTAGCTAGAAACTTTATTTAAACTGCAAGCAAGTTCTTATAATTAAACAATTGAAGATGCTCTTAGTAAATCAAGCTTCGAGATGACCAACTCTCGACTTTCACAAGTTCTACTTCCCTTACTCCGTATTACTCTCCAAAATTAAAGGTTCATTTTTATACTATACATCAATACTCGTACATGATAGAATCATTGTCAGTAGACTACATAGTCCGTACTAATATGGAGTACTTCCTCTAGGTTAACATTTGATTGTCTCACTCATACAAAAGCAGAGATTAGATGAGATGAAATGAAATGAAAGCTTAATAGAAGAGCTGTGATTTCATTTGGTGATTGATGATATAGTGATTGAATTGTGATGAGTAGTATGAAAACAGGTAAAAAGCCCTTTACTTCAGTTTCCCGCAATAATCATAATAAGGATAATTACACAGAAATACCAGTAATAATAAATATAATGTTTGAATTTCCCGCCGAAAGCAGAGTGATTATAAAATCAAGCGTCATTTTCCCCCCTAAAAAAATAAAATAAAAAACAACTGTCCAATGTCTATCACATACGTCGTTGTCTGAGTGTTGCTTCCCCACTCCACGTCATTCCAATTTTTTTGAATTGTCAACAATTAGATCAACCAACGGCCACATTTCCCCTTCTTTCCTTTTTTTTTTTTCGTCCTACTCGTATGAATATATGATCATATCTATCAAAACAATTCACTTACGCTTTTACTTTTGTTTTCTTCTTATTAAATCTCTATTTTATCATCATTTATTTGACGGGAGATTGTTATATACATTTGGGTATACGATTGTTCATTAATAATCATCTAAATAAGCAAACAATACTCTTGAGTGCACCATACACCTGGGAATTATATAACAATTCCTGCCATTTGATATATACAACGTTCCACAAAATAAATGGTAGCAGGTACCCGTAACATTCTCAAAACTTTAATCAACTTTGCAAGTTAATATCCGCAATTGCTAATTTGTTGATGAATAATAAATCAAACTATAGATTTCCGATTAGTTATAGCCCTTATAGGAATACTCTTTTGATTATTTATGGAGTCTTTTTTATTATTACTCCATAGTAACTAATTTTGAGGTTTTAATTTTTCACAAGCTCAATTAGCTTTTATTATCTTCATGCATAAAAAAAAAAATTTTTTTAGAAAAAAAATCCAATAAATAAAGTATACTTATGCGGGAGGTAAATTTACAAGGGTACGATATTTAAAGTACGAGTATTTAATTTGTTAAAAAGCGCAGATCTTGATCTGAAATCATCCGATCATAAAAAAAGAGTTTCTTTAGTGCTTTAGTATTTCTTTGTAGCTAGTGTTTTATTCAAAGACATTCTTGGTCTTAAAAAGCAAATAAAGTCGTGATATTAAATACCAGCTGAGTGATAAAATGGACATATTGGTGCATTCTCATTGGCCTGATGACGAGTATTCGAAGTACTCCGTATATGAATTTATCATCGCGAGGCATATGTAGTTCGGGACCTAAAAGAAGGGTTGGAAATTAAAATTAATTGATATTGTACGGTAATAAAAAAAAACCTCCAAACATTCTCGATTCTTATGTCCCGTTTTGATTTTTCACCCCTTCACAAACCAAACAAAGAAAAGTGGAGGGGGAAAAAAAATAGGAAAATCGTTTTATTTGAGAACATTTTACATTAAAAATCAATCAAGGCTTTATTAGTTGTAGCATTATAATTAGAAAATATACATGTTGAATTTTGTTATATGGAGTTAACATATGATTTACTAATTTAATTTGATGATTAATTATAAAATTGACATCAAAATTGTACATTAGCAATCGTACGAAGTGAAAGTGATCAATTAAAGAAAAAATAAATAATGTAAATATGTTAGTGTGAAAAAAGTGATTAGGGATCGACAATTCAAAACCTTTTTAAAATACGAAGTATTTATTCGTAATGTTAGTTAAATGAGACTTTAATTTTATACTTGTACAATATTACCCCGGATTATGGTATACCATTATAAAATTTGTAAGATTGATAATAATTTGACTTGATGTACAAAGGTACAATATTGTCAATCTAGCAGGATTGGTCGAAAGAAAAATTAAAATGAATAATATTTGATGGCAAGGTTGAAATGTTAGGGAGCATAGTATACATGAAATTATTGGGTCCATCCATATATATATAGATGGGTAGATGCCGTAGATTCTTTACAAAGGAAACGATTTGGAGAAACTTTTGAGCTTAGCTTGGTATTCTATGAAATCACATATATGGAAGTTGCAGCAATCGAATCGTTGTGCAAGGCCTGTCATTGCTGAATTGTGTCTAAGTGAGATGTATACTTTGTACTACTCAAACGTATTTTTCTTGTTTGTCGTAGGAGAAGGTCAACTAGATTGTGCGAGTTTATGTATCATAAATTGTTGCTTCCTATAGAAAACCTTTATACATACGAGTAAAAAATATAGTGCTAAGGAAGAGGAATTCCATGCAATATAACATTTGTTTAAGATGATATTAAGTCGCACCTTTTATTGATTTTGCATGCATATAATTAAATCACCATGTTGTTTCACATAATGTGATTTTCAAAAGAATTTTCTAGGCGCGATCCAAATCTACGTGCCCAACCCTTCATAGTGAAAAATATATATATACGTAATACGTAGTATGAATATGTTGTTATGTTTTGCCGTTATAACTTTTTGCAATAAAATATTTTTCAAAGTACGATCCATGATCCATCATCATTAGTAGGGTTGGTAATAGTTTGTGCAATGCTTACCCCTTGACTATATACGGTGCTATACCCATGCTTTTCTTGTGTTGGGTCTCAACTCTCAAGTCATCCTATTGCCTAGTACCATCTCCTTTTCTTCTCACCTACAAGAATAAAATCCATCAACTCCATTTCAAACCAGACTTCAAAGTAATAATTAATACGTAGTACTAGTACATGAGCCCTTGGACTATTGATTTAAGTTTGTAATAATTAATATTTACGAATCATATATAGCTAATTTCACATGATTAAGGGCCTGTTCTCATTGACTGAACTCAGCTGAACTGAACTGAACTCAGCTGAACTAAACTGAACTGAACTGAAATGAATATTTTATAAGAGAAGGAAATTGAGGGCCTGTTCTCATTGACTGAACTCAGCTGAACTGAACTGAACTGAAATGAATATTTTATAAGAGAAGGAAATTAGGAGCTGAACTGAGCTGAACTGAACTGAACTGAATTGAGCTAAAATGAACTGAACTAAACTGAACTCAGCTGAACTGAACTGGACTGAACTGAATTTTAACATAAGAGAACAGGCCCTGAGAGCTGAACTAAACTGAACTGAACTGAATTTCAATGTAAGAGAACATGCCCTAAAACTAGCTTTCTTTATCAGATCGATACAACTTAACGAGTATTTGATTACCAATATAATATATACTGATTAAATAAACCTGAGCATTAAAACTAAATCAAATGTAATCTACTACTCGTATTACATGCAATCAATCTACTAATGCTTTCTATAAGATGAATTATCCATGTTGATACTCTTGATAGTGACCGTAATGTTGTACGCCAACTGTTTTCCTAGGTTTACCATTTGATTTTGTGGACCCAAATAAACACAAATTTTACCCCAAAAAAACACAAATTTTATCCAAAAAAAAATAAAAATAAAATTGTGGGAAGAAAACGAACATCAAAGAATAACATACCCCACGCAGTGGTTAAGGTTTTCTTAATTAATCGGGGGTACAGCTTAAGAATAAGAATAAACCAATGAATATACAACCTACCAAACTTTTAGTTATACAAACAATTTTTCATAATTCTGTCTTTTGAATTTTGGTTCCCTCTTTTTTATTTTTCAAAAATTTTGAAAAATGGTTTATTGGACCCACTATTATCACATGCATTAAAATAAGAGTGAGTAATTTGCAAATTCACTGGTGGTAGTGTACTTGTGATCATCTTTTGCTGGGTCATGGAAGTGGAGGTTGAATGAATCTTCAATTCATGAAATTGCTTTAATCTAATTTTTTTTTTTGAGTGAGTGGGATTTTGTAAGACAAACTTGGGTAGCAAGTGATTCTAAATTTCAAAATGGTGAAATGGGGTCCGAGGAAATTATGCAAAAGGATTCGGATTCTTGTTTTTCAAGGGATTACTTTCTTCATTATGATTAATTATATAGTTATAATATTAATTTGATTTTTATTGTACGTCCTTATCATGTGGTTTAGCATAAAGTTAATGCATTTTGAAGAAGATACTATGTGATCTTAGGATTATAATTTTATTTCTCCTTCAGGCCAGGTATTTTTTTTTCCATTTGATCTTATATTGACTGAAATGTACGCATACAAATTTTGATTAGTTGCAGCATAGATCAGACAAATTTATCATCAAGACATACAACAGTAGTGGCATAGTGCTATGTAATATGTATAGGTAAAGGTAAAGTTTTGGGTGAGACGGACTCATGTGAGTCCACTATCATGTTTTTGGTGTTACGGTTCTTGCGATCGGGTTTAGTTATTAGCCCGTGCCTTTTTATTGGACTTTTGTTATTGAGCCCGGTCTCACGTGAGTCCGGTCTCACACAAAACCTTTTGATAGGTAAATTTAGTAGTAGAAGATATAAGGAGTATTCATCATTTTTTATGTTTTGGTGTTTGGAAAACCACAAGTACAAGTAATGATCGATCCTAGGTTTTTCTGGAATTGGGAGGGGAAAGCTAACCACTTGCAAGATCCGTCACTCTTTAAGATTTATCTTTCATGGTTCTTGAAATATTTGTAAGATCCCTTTAAAAAGTTTGATGTGGTGTGCTTATAGAAACCTACAAGTGTAGCATTTCATCTACTACTCAGTAGTAAAAAAAAGTTTTAAGTCTAATAATTTTAGACAAGTTCAAATCAAATACAATTAATTTAGATGAGATTGTTTTCAAAAAAAAAAAAAAAGAAAATTTAGATGAGATTCAAAAGCTAGTTGTATTGTAAATTAATAATCATGTCTAATCAATCCAAATCGGTTTCAGTCAAATCAAATAAGTTTCGAATTGAAATTATAATTTGAATAAGGTGCAAATAAAAAGAACCTTAGCTCAATAGTTCATGTTTGAGTACAATGTAATCTTACTTTCACAGAGTATAATTTTGTTATGTTTGTGCAACAAAATCTTCCATCATCAGTTCATCACCCTAATACATACAAAATCTTGCAATAAATTCGTGTACATCTTGATAGCACATTACTGACATTAGTGTAAAAGATAAGGCAACTATCCATGTCATATCTATGTTAATTATGAGTTTATGACACATACTTGTATATGATTACCTACAGTCGTCCTAAGTGCTTCACCTATAGCCTATCTAAGCATGTTGCACTAATTTAGGTACAAGGTTAGACCATGCATCTCTTTACCTTTGTGTACTTGCAAATTCTGTTCAACTCACATAAGAATTAATTTTTCTGTAACAAATTTCATTATTTACCGGTTTAATTCCAAATTTTCAATATCAACTATAAGAATTTTCAATATATATATACGAAGTATATATTATCTAGGCATACTATTCATTCTAATCAACAAATCATTCATTATTTGAAATAACCTTATTATTCGATCCTATCTTGCTGTAAATATTACTCGTACTATCTAATTCCAAGGGCATTGTTACTTTTAGGAAAATCTCCATAGACATAAGCCACTAAACCCATCTCTGTCTATCAAGCACAAACCAACAAGATCTAAATATTCTCATTCTATATCCATAGACAATACGAAATGAAGTTACGAGTAACAGCTAATAGCTCCGAATAGGACTCAAGTGACAAGAATAAGCACAAAGTATAATCAGAAAAATTCTACCAATTCAAGGAACTTGATAATAATAGTCATATACTCATATTACCAAAATCAACAAGATTATGCATGTACATGTATAGTATGTATATTCGATTTGCATGTGTATGTGTAGGTGTTTACATTGAATATGGACCTACGTAGCCAAAATATAAAATTTATGTGGGCGATCCAATAAAATTAAAATGTAATTGAATATGCAAATAAATGAAGCAAAAATTGTGGGATAAAATATTATTAGAGGCAGTGTGATGCCATGCAAGCATGTCTATACCTTTCGCCAACAAGATGTTGTGTTACTTGTGTACATCCACATCATAAAATCATGGGTTCCCTGTTTTTTTCCCCACTTTTATGATTTGCATTATGCTGAATAATATAGTCTATTAATTATGGCAGACATTACACATAACTTATAAATATATGGCGAAGTGTACGTGTGAAATGTGAATCGCCCCCTTTGTATTTTTCTTACCTAACTCTTTTGTATTAAGCAACTTCTTAACATCCTGCTATTAAATATTTTTCTTGATCAAAATTAAAAACAACTTTTCATTGTTCATTGTTGAAATCCAATTTTGCTGTCTTTAAACACATAGTATATATTTGTAATAAAGTGGAATATATTTGTATAATTCAATTTTATAAGATAAAAAAGTAAGCCCAAGATACATGTGTGAAAGTGCAACAAAAAAAAAGTTATGTCTCACAAATAATATCTATTTGTTTGCATGTAATAAAAAACATAGGTATATATGAAGTGTAGTTTTAGTAGGGTTGACAATTTATGACACGAACCAATTACCCAGTTTAAATTTGTTACGAGAAAGCGAGAAACCTAAATACGATTTGTATTAAACTTGAAAAATCCAAATTCAAGCTTCAGGGTAGGGGGGACGATGAAAACAGCTTTGACTTTATCAGTTATCAATACCAGCTTACAAGCAGGTTCGTTGCTGTTAATTCAACTAACCACAAAACAATTAAGATATCTCTAAATTCCATTTTTTTTTTTTTTTTTTTTTGAAAGGGATATCTCTGAATTCTTATTGATCGAGAAAATCTGGATTCAAAGGTTAATATGTCATCCACTATCGCAACCATCTCCATTTTATTATACACAGTTTACCTGCCACCCTTATATTCTTCCATTTGTCTATCTAATTACTTTTGTAACATTATTGTCTTATTATTTGTGAGTTGTGACATTTCTTTTGAACAATTTTCTTACCAGCTAGAAAGTGATTCACTAATTTGTCGTACTTGTTAGAGTATTAGTATTACATAGGACAAAACCGAATGAATAAAGCTATTGTACAAAAGTTTGTCATTGCATGATTCTTGATTTTTTCAAACTAATTTGGGATGTCTAAAATGAAGTCTTTTTTTTTTAACATAGGTTGACCTAATCACTTAACATGTCCTAAATTAGAATTTTAAGTGGATCTTATAATCAGTCCTAAGCAACTAATCTACATTAATTTTGACAAATGATTTTAGTTTTCTGCGATTATTGACAATATTCACACAAAGTAAAGTAAAAAATTTAGCATAAACACTATCATAGTCAACAGATGTTTCGCATTTTGAGCCCTTTTTCACTTGGATCTGGGAAAAAAAAGTTGTATATGTCTAATGGTTATCTTTACTACGTAGGTGAATCATATAATCATATTCAAGCAGTTGATACTTCTACGTAAAAATTGAATAAAGCAAGAGATGAAAAGGAATACACCCTATAATCCACGCTTTTTGAGGAAATTTTGAGGTTTCAGGGACCAGCGGAGAAAAGCCTTGAGACCCTAAGGGATACAACTCAGGGTCATATAATTCCGTTAGAAACAACATATGATCATTACCTGTTTCAATGACACAATTCCGGCCTTCAATCGCATCAATAACCACCTTCTTCAATCCACACTTCATCAACAATTTGCCACATTTAGAACCTCTAATTCACCATCAATTACAACAATTTGCTACCCAATTACAGCAACTCCGACCTCCAATCGCAGAAACATCTCCGAATTGTGCTCCAATTTGAAGATCATGAAGGTGCGTTCAATCGTTCATGGAAGCAGATTCGAACATAAATATAAAAAAAAAAAATTAAAATACTATAATTTTGTATTCTTTACAAAAATACATGTATTTACCATTATACATACATGTATAATATAATTTGGTTTTTAAAAATAAACAAAAAATTGACCAATAATAACATGCCACATCAGTATGTTATGGTGTCCTTTTTTAAAAATGACACAGTAGAATCATCCAGAATCCTGATCATTATATGTTGTCATAAATGTCGTGGTAAGCTTGAGTTTACGAAATCATTTCAAGTTGTGATCATGTAAAATGACCATTTAATGACTTATTGGATGGTTCCACCGACCCAATTGTACTCCCGGAGGATATTAGAGACCATGGTAAATATCTTGGAAAATTTTAGTCCCGGAAGTAAAAAGGTCAAAAAAATTACAAAATTGAAGGCTATAATCCATGCATTTTGAAGAAAATTCATAGGTTTCGGGGCCCAGTGCCGAAAAGCCTTAAGATCCTAAGGGATACATCTCGGGGTCATATAGTTTCGTTTGAAACCACATATGATCATTATATGTTGTCATAAACATTCGTGGTAGACTTGAGTTTACGAAATCACTTCAAATTGTGAAGGCGTAAAATGACCGTTTAAGGGCATATTGGATGGTTCCACTAACCCAATTGGACACTAGGAGGGTATTAGGGACCATGGTAAACATCTCAACAATTTTTATTTCTGGGCAAAAAAAGGTCAAAAAATTACAAAATTAAAGGCTATAATCCACGCTTTTTGAGGAAATTTTGAGGTTTCGGGGCACGGTGGTGAAAAGTCTTGAAACACTAAGGGACACATCTCGGGGTCATATAATGCCATTTGAAACCATAAATGATCATCACATGTTGTCATAAACGTCTGTGGTAGGCTTGAGTTTATGAAATCACTTCAAGTTGTGAACGGGTAAAATGACTTTTAAAGGGCATATTTGATGGTTCCACCGACCCAATTGTACTCCTGGAGGATTTTAGGGACCATGGTAAATATCTCGGCAAATTTTATTTTTGGGCAAAAAAAAGTCAAAAAATTACAAAATTGAAAGCTATAACCCACGCTTTTTGAGGAAATTTTGAGGTTTCAGTGCCCGGTGGCAAAAAGCCTTGAGACTCTAAGGAATACATCTCAGGGTCATATAATTCTGTTTTAAACCACATATGATCATTATATGTTGTCATAAACATCCGTGGTAGACTTGAGTTTACGAAATCACTTCAAATTGTGAAGGCGTAAAATGACCATTTAAGGGCATATTGGATGGTTCCACTAACCCAATTGGACTCTAGGAGGGTATTAGGGACCATGGTAAATATCTCGGCAATTTTTATTTCGGGCGAAAAAAGGTCAAAAAATTACAAAATTAAAGGCTATAATCCACGGTTTTTGAAGAAATTTTGAGGTTTTGGAGCACGGTGGCGAAAAGCCTTGAAACCCTAAGGGATACATCTCGGGGTCATATAATGCCGTTTGAAACCATATATGATCATAATATGTTATCATAAACGTCCGTATTAGGCTTAAGTTTACGAAATAACTTCGAATTGTGAACGCGTAAAATGACCGTTTAAGGGCATATTGGATGGTTCCACTGACCCAATTGGACTCTTGGAGGGTATAAGGAACCATGTAAAACATCTCGGCAATTTTTATTTCAGGGACAAAAAAGGTCAAAAAATTACAAAATTGAAGGTTATAATCCACGGTTTTTGAGGGAATTTCGAGGTTACGGGGAACGATGGCGAAAGGCCTTGAAACCCTAAGGAATACATCTCGGGGTCATATAATGCCATTTGAAACCATATATGATCATTATATGTAGTCATAAACGTCCGTGGTAGGTTTGAGTTTACGAAATCACTTCAAGTTGTGAACGGGTAAAATGACTGTTTAAGGGCATATTTGATGGTTCCACTTACCCAATTGTACTTCCGGGGGATATTAGGGACCATGGTAAACATCTTGCCAAATTTTATTTTCTGGCGAAAAAAGGTCAAAAAATTACAAAATTGAAGGTTATAATCCACGTTTTTGAGGAAATTTTGAGGTTTCGGTGTCCGGTGGCAAAAAATCTTGAGACTCTAAGGAATACATCTTAGGGTCATATAGTTTCGTCTGAAACCACATATGATCATTATATGTTGTCATAAACATCCGTGGTAGACTTGAGTTTATGAAATCACTTCAAATTGTGAACGCGAAAAATGACCGTTTAAGGGCATATTGAATGGTTCCACCGACCCAATTGAACTCTTGGAGGGTATTAGGGACAATGGTAAACATCTCGACAATTTTTTACGGGCGAAAAAATGTCATAAATTGCGAAATTGAAGGCTATAATCCACGTTTTTTGAGGAAATTTTGAGGTTTCGGGGCACAGTGGCAAAAAGCCTTGAAACCCCAAGGGATATATCTCGGGGTCATATAATGCCGTTTGAAACCATATTATGATCATTATATGTTGTCATAAACGTCCGTAGTAGGCTTAAGTTTGCGAAATCACTTCAAATTGTGAACGCGTAAAATGACCATTTAAGGGCATATTGGATGGTTCCACCGACCCAATTGGACTCTTGGAGGGTATTAGGGACCATGTTAAACATCTCGGTATTTTTTATTTTTGGGAGAAGGTCAAAAAATTACAAAATTGAAAGGCTATAATCCACGGTTTTTGAGGAAATTTCGAGGTTTCGGGGCACGGTGGCGAAAAGCTTTGAAACCCTAAGGGATACTTCTCGAGATCATATAATGCCGTTTGAAACCATATATGATCATTATATGTTGTCATAAACTTCCGTGGTAGGCTTGAGTTTACGAAATCACTTCAAGTTGTGAACGGGTAAAATGACTGTTTAAGGGCATATTTGATGGTTCCACTTACCCAATTGTACTTCCGGGGGATATTAGGGACCATGGTAAACATCTTTCCAAATTTTATTTTCTGGCGAAAAAAGGTCAAAAAATTACAAAATTGAAGGTTATAATCCACGTTTTTGAGGAAATTTTGAGGTTTCGGTGTCCGGTGGCAAAAAATCTTGAGACTCTAAGGAATACATCTTAGGGTCATATAGTTTCGTCTGAAACCACATATGATCATTATATGTTGTCATAAACATCCGTGGTAGACTTGAGTTTATGAAATCACTTCAAATTGTGAACGCGAAAAATGACCGTTTAAGGGCATATTGAATGGTTCCACCGACCCAATTGAACTCTTGGAGGGTATTAGGGACAATGGTAAACATCTCGACAATTTTTTACGGGCGAAAAAATGTCATAAATTGCGAAATTGAAGGCTATAATCCACGTTTTTTGAGGAAATTTTGAGGTTTCGGGGCACAGTGGCAAAAAGCCTTGAAACCTTAAGGGATACATCTCGGGGTCATATAATTCCATTTGAAACCACATATGATCTTTATATGCTGTCATAAACGGTCGTGGTTGACTTGAGTTTACGAAATCACTTCAAATTGTGAACGCGTAAAATGGTCGTTTAAGGGCATATTAGATGATTCCACCGACCCAGTTGGATTCTTAGAGGGTATTAGGGACCATGGTAGACATCTCGGCAATTTTATTTTTCCGAGCGAAAAAAGGTTAAAAAATTACAAAATTGAAGGCTATAATATACGGTTTTTGAGGAAATTTCGAGGTTTCGGGGCACGGTGGCGAAAAGCTTTGAAACCCTAAGGGATACATCTCGGGATCATATAATGCCGTTTGAAACCATAAATATCCGTGGTAAGCTTGAGTGTACGAAATCACTGCAAGTTGTGAACAGGTAAGCATAGGAGCCATGACCGAACTCCGACAGTTTCCTATTTTGCCGTTTTGATATCACAAATCTCAAGGGTATAGAGTTTCAGTGACGGAAACAACATTAACTTAATTTATACTTGTATTAAGATACTTCGAAATTATGATGAATGTATTTGAAGAGATTTACAAAAGAATTATTCAATCTAATGCACAACAGCACAAGTGATGATTTACAGATGACAATCTAAGCTAATTTCCAAACCTGGGGATGGGTACATGTTGTGAAACTTATAACAGAGGATTATATTGTACATGCAAAGGATCATATACACAGTTTACTGCACAAGTTTGATAGTTTTCACGGATCTTCATTAACATGACCTGAGATTAATGGAGACGCCTCTTTGTTATATCTCTGATCAAGTGAAATCTGTACATAACAAGTTGTTAAACACCATTCTGTTTGAGCATCTACGGAAAACTATCATTAAGAGCACGTCAATTTTGATGTCCTGATCAAGGGAGTCAAGAATTTACCAGTAGAAGATCCTCATCTGTACCAAAAGATTTGCGAGCTTCATCTAGATGTTTTGAAGAGATTTTCTGATATTTCCTGCACAGTTCCAAAGAAACAAAATCAGCCATTTAAAGAATTCTCCTAGCAAAGAATGAAAGCTAATGAGAAGAATAGTGTAACACTCTTAACAGATTTTCTAGTATTACAACCAAGGATGTACTTGAGCTAAAGGATGAGCATGATCCTTAAAGCAATATCTGATGTGAATGGATGAGCGTTGCATGATCTATGAGTAACCAAACTAAAACGCATCTAAATCATACCGCCAAACCATCTAAAATCACTAAATTCCTGACTTTCACAATTCAATCTGCCTATAGGTCTTCAATCTTCATGATATTAGACTGTAAAATGAAACTCAATATAAAAGTCAGTAAGGATGCAAAACCTTGAGCTGGCAGGATCCCTGATTTCAAACTCATCTTTGTCAGCATCATACCCACAAATTACAACATAATGACCTGCAGAAAGCAGCAGATTAGTAATGGCCACGTTAACAATAACATGTAAACCAATGTACTTTAAAATCTGTCAGCACATTTTGAGCAACCCTTAGCTATTCTCACTTAAAATAGTATACATTAGGGAATTAAGAATGTTAAAAAGAA
Source organism: Chenopodium formosanum (assembly GCA_024500155.1). NCBI lineage: Eukaryota > Viridiplantae > Streptophyta > Magnoliopsida > Caryophyllales > Amaranthaceae > Chenopodium > Chenopodium formosanum. Next base: position 3,425,431 of record CM044861.1, on the reverse strand, counting down.
TTGATGAAGAAATTGGTAGTCAGATTAAGGGAAAACTAGTCACGGTAGAAATCACTGATTACAACCTATAGGCCAACATTAGAGAGGTTGGTGCTCTCCCAAGAAACAGTCTCTCTCTCTCTCTCTCTCTAATTAACTCTTATTCTTCACATACTATTTTTCTCCCTAATTTGATCTATTTATACTTTCTACCAACCTACTTAACTATCTTCTTCTACAAGCTACAATGAACACCATTACTATGCTACTACCTAGAGTGCTCATCCCCTTAATACGGATGCATAGGCATTTTCTAGTCCAGTATTCTCATACAATGAGCACTCATATTGATCTTGATAACAGCTGATAAGAACTCTTTTACTCAATACAAATAATAAAAAGCAAACTGGGTACAATTTAAAATGTACTTCCAAAAGTTGAGCACATAGCAGTTCGAAATGAACAAGCAATATCTTATTCTATATGAATATTATAGTCTCGACTCTTCATTCTTGTTTTGTTGACATTGAAAAAACTTGAGAAGTGGAAATCGCATTGTTTTTTGGTTGACAAAAACACAGGATTAATGAAGGAAGTTGTTACCCTAGGCAAGTGGAGTTTCTCATGCCATGATGAACCAAACAATATTTTGCATTTCCTAAGAAATTGAACTACATGAATAAGAAACACCCTAGGAAATATTTTTTAGTATGTCCAACCAAACAAATATTTTAAATCCCTAACATACTATGGTTGGACACCATCCTTTCCTGAATTGCTACAATCACAATTGGTCCCAAGCCATAAGTCTTAAATCTACACATATAAAGGGTTTGTTTGTTTCACCTTATTTTAACTTATTATTATTATTATTTTTTTTTAAAAAAAAAAAAAAAAAAAAAAAAAAAAAAAAAAAAAAAGTTCAGATAATTCCAGGTAAAATAGGTTCAGAAAAAATAAGATCTGGTAAGCTAATAAGCAGCATCACTTGGATTCAAATGACTAAAATTACCAGGATAATTGGCTTCTGTCACAATATCGATAGAGAAGGAAACAACAGTTCTCACCTGTATAGCCCAGATTGCTTCCACATAATTCAGACAATTCAACATGGTAGTCCTCCAGCAATAACCGACTGTAATAAATGACATCTTTTAGAAAAAGGTCAATGCCAGATTTGAAATTAACAAAAATAAAGAAAGATTCAGAACTAAGGCTTATTTCCACCTAAAAATAATAAAATTCCAGGAGTATAAGTTCAGACAAAGGCTACCCAAGTTTAATTTACAACCAAAAAATCATGTTAAGTTGATTTTATCGGTTAAATAACTACTGCAACTCCACATATTTGGAGGGATAGTCGCTGTTGTGTCTAAGATGGGCAAGATAGCAATAAAGGCCATGACACTGAATTTACTATATGCTTTGAGGAAGATGCAAAGGGTAAAATCTCAGAGTTATAATCCCTAGATGAGTAATAAGCACATCATGAAGATTTCACGATGCAAAATAGGTTTCAAAAATATATGGTTCAGGGAAAAGCTGAAATGGAAAGATTAAACAACACCATGGAAAGAGATATACATTATCATCCTTGAGACAATTTAATATTAATATAATAAATGAAGCAGCAAAGAACCAAGTACTAACTATAGTTTGCACTGATCAACCAAAGCAATTGCTACGTATCTTCCTGACAAGATCAAGAGAGGTACTTCTTTTTGACTAAATGATCTGCACTGCAAGAGAAGGTAATGTTGATCAGAAATCATCAACATGATATCCAACTTATTGTAATGCCAAAGTTGAAGGAGAAAATTCAAGTTTTATAACTTTCTTATACCTCTATACTGATTCCATCCTTAAATGCTCTTTGAAACAACATATCTACTCGGACCAAGTCATGTGGTAAGTGATCCTACAAAAAAAAATTAATCATCACTTGTAAATTTGTTATGCATCAAGTGTAATGAAGCAAAAATCTTTTTATCATGGTAATTGGTAATGGTGTTATAAGAACGCTTAAACACTATACGAGTTGGTTGCATGAATTTATCTCCAGTCTCTTCCTCCACACACTTCTATTTTGCGCCAAATGCTTTAACAATCCCATTTTCATCATGTTATTATTAACACCCTCCATCCAAGGCATCTCAGGCCTCCTATGGCCTCTTTCAAAATCTATATTATACCAAGATTACCAATCTCTACATTGCTTAACAGTGCATCTACCAGTTGATGTAACACATGCCCAAACTTACATTGAACTACAGAAGGCATAAAATTTGCATCAAAGTAAATTAGCCAGCTTTTACTCTCTTTTTTTCTTATTCTGAGCAGGTAAAGAGGAAAAGGGATAAGAAACTATGAAGCATAGATTACCAGAGGCCAATTCTAAATTGTTTATAGGGACTTAAAGAGTAGATGATAACTTCTGGTAGCTATAATAATCAATTAAAAAAAATGACAACATTAAGGTAAAAATTCAACAATTTGTGTATAGGCACGAAAATTTTCTTGAGATTTGTGTAAGCAATGTGTTGTTTAGTCTAAGAGAAGTGCACAAAAGAAAAAACCAAAGGTCTACATTAAGAAACTTATGCTTTTGCAAGGGAAATTCTTGTATGTGAATACTAACCCTATCCGCACGAAATTAAAAATTATACAAGCTCTTCCATTCATGAACAATGATGAATATTGAGAACCCTGTAGCCACTGGCGGACAATGCAACCTACAAAGCTTTCCCAGGCATTACATCTCAATAATATCTTTAGCTAACATCTAAGAAGTTATTGTATCAAGCTCCATGTCAGTTAATGCTTGTTTATGTTAGTGTATGAGCATCATTAATTTTTTTCACTGGCAACTAGTATACTAAACACATTAGCTCCTTCAAAAGATTATTCATAACTCCATAAGCATACTTACATTTAAGCTTTGTCTATATTTGGGCTACATATGAGGTAAAACACACAAAACTATACAAAATTCATCATTAGTGATGTGTATTTATATTCTTATTAGCAAGTATGTATTTCATCGGACACAATTGTTCACGTTAAACATTCATCTGAGCAGGTCACTACCATGACCTCGATAAACCCAATTAATTATTGGCCTTCTATGATGATAGGAATTCGCTTTAATGTGGTAAAAAGGCTTCTACAAAAAAAAAAAAAAAAAAAAAAAAAAAAAAAAAAAAAAAAAAAAAAAAAAGAGTTTGGTAATTGGATATTTGGTTGCCTTAAAAGATATTGATTTTAGTCAAAATGAAAAAGCAATGGCTTTCAACTGTTTCCCCAAATGTGGATAATTTTACACATAAATGGCTAAAAATCAACAAATGATTTTACACAATACAAAGGGTTCAAATGAGCCAAGTGAAATAGCCAACAACCAAGTCATTGTCAAATAAGGCCATAAACTAACATGAGTTTAAATAGCCTTTTCACACACTATATGCCTGAATTTTGCATGATAGCTGATAAATTTTTTTTTCTTTTAAATAACATTAAAAACTGTAATCTGCCCAACTCTCTTCAAGATTTACAAATATATACCCTATCAAACACCCCCAGCTAATAAGCCCAAGGATCTGTTAAGTATTCCAATTATATACAGAAATACCTCTCAGTCTCTCACCTTTTTATTGCGACTTTCCGAATATCAGTGTAAATGTCAATCCAAAGACTAAGAAAAGCAACATTCTTCAGGGAAAACTGTAATGGTTAAATAAACTTACGCCAACTAAAAAACAGAAAACAAAAACAGCATTAATTTTTCCAATCTTTGCATTTGTGGTCTTAAAATGAAGACACATACTTCATGAACTGCTTAGTTGTTCCTTCTAATTAAAATGTCGAATACCATACCACCCAGTTCCAAAAAAAAAAAAAAAAAAAAAAACAATTGCTTGTAGGAAAATTGAAAGTGTAGGGGAAAGATAAAAAGGGGTATATAGTACGGGAAGCTACCTTATAAAATGACTCCACAGAGAAGTTTGGATTTGCTCCTATAGTCACAGTGAAATAGGAAAAGATGACAGAAAATTTTTGCAGCAAATATGCCAGATCAACAGTCCATATGCTGCCAAATCAAAGATATATATTAAAACGAAAACACAATATATAGCAAGAAATATACTAAAAAATTTCAGTCAAAAGTTAACATGCAAGCAAAAGAGCTAAGTTTCTAGATAGATTCAATTGACTCTTTCCGAATTTAACAGCTGTAACAAAAGCCAATGTTCCCTACGTATGCCAGCATCACAGTCAAACATTTGTGAAAAAAATTAACTTAAGGTAATAGGATGAAAAATTAAAGAAACCAATTCAGAGACAATCATAAATTCCTGTTGTCAGAATACATAGGGAATGTTCTTTTTACATAGAGGAAACTTCTACTACTCATTCAGCATAAAATTATTGCTAACAAAAACCTTATCTATCATGTGTATAACCCTGGTATATATGTATGGATTGAGCCAAGGTAACTGGTCATAAGTAAGTCTGCGCATACAAGGTGAGGATATTGCCTAGAAAAATACATTATAAAAATAAAAAATGTCAACTGTTAAGAGTGACAGCATAACAAACTAAAATAGCAGGAACATGGAAGTGGAGGGAGAGAAAGATGAAAATATGCCAGGGAGGGTTGAGCGAGGAGGTGACGAAGGTGATAAATTCTAACAGCACCAACTTAAGCAGCCATCAAGGATGATTCTAGTTATTGATGGTGTCTGAAGAGACTCAGATATATATGGATTTTTTGCAACCTAAACGGCCCTGAGTTTAGAAGGGAGTCTGAAACACTACAAAAAGAGAAGTGACTGGTACATAAAGAGTTTGTTTTTCGGCTAAAATTTCCATTTTTTTCTCTTCCAATCTGTTCAGAATTTTAGAGAAGATGAAATATGAACTCCCTCATTCTTGCTGCTACTTTATCTAAACAAACAAGTGACCAAGAGAAGAATATGCAAGGAATCAGTATTTGAGGGAGGGGCACATTAGTCATAGCCTATTAGTAGTGTCTTGAGGAATAAGTTAGAGTTTGTTATGATAGTTTTCTATAAATAGGACTCATTAGGAGGGTTAATAATCATCCAGAAAATTATTGTTAAGCTTGGCTTAGTTTTGGGAGAGCTACTCTTCCTCTCGAATGAAGAGTAATTGTGTTGTTAGATTACATCGATCTTCAATACAAATATCCGTTACTTAGCTTAAATTCTGCTTAATCATCTTCTTAAACTCTCCCTAATCTTTCTGACCTGAGCTAATTCCTAGCAAATGGTATCAGAGCAGTTCTGTCCCGGTAGAATCACCCTCTGAAAATTCTGTTTTCTGCCATTTAAAAAAAAAAAAAAAAAAAAAGGAGAATGGAGGTCGCCGGAGCTCCGATATGGTCACATTCACTTGAGAAATTCTCCTTAAGGATGGAGGAATCCACGAAGAGAATTGTTGATAACCTTCAAAGAAATCTGGAGAAATACATTGATGGTGTTTTCTCTCCGATTTTCTCTTTCCATGAAATTGGAGTTGGAGGAAATGGAAGAAGAGCTTGAGGAAGAAGAGAACCAAGCAGATTTAATGGAGGGGGAACTGCCAGAGGAAATCCATGCCGGAGAAAAGTTGCTGCCAGACACCTTTTCCATAGGTGAGGGAGGCATCTTCAACCCTCACATGGTGGCAACCTCACTAAGGGCAGAGACATCAAAGGAGGAACTGGAAGATCTGAAAAATACAATAGTTAGTTACACTCTCAGTGATTTCGGAGGAGGCTTACACGGTGGTCCGATTGGCTGGGGTGGCTTTTATGGCGGAGAATACAAAGCTACTGGTGGCAAGACCGACTTTCCACTTACCATGGATGGGTGGAAGGCGAGGTGATTTTGCAGGTGGGTTTACCGGTGGAGGTCTGGGTGACATAGTGGGCGATCTGGGTGGTGGATATTGTGGGCTTGCTGGTGCTGTTCACAGCGATTTAGAGGGGGTTTTCGCTGGAAAAGCTGAGCGTGGAGGGAAGACCACCGTTGGTGGTGGTCTGAACAGGGAAGAGGTCTTCGTGAGGGGCAGATCTGGAGCAAGTGTATCCGGTGGTGGACCGGGTAAGCGTGCTTGTGGTGGTGATTTCTTGGGTGGCGAAGCTTCGTGGGACTTGCTGCAGAATGATCTGGAAACAATGGAGTATGGAAGAAGCTACAATGGATCTTTTGTTGGATTGGAGAGAAGGATGATTCTGGAAAATGTTAGTAAGGGTATTTGTGTCATTTCCCAAATTAGTGACATAATGGCTGAGGGAGTATCTGGGTCCTTCTTTTCCTACCAACGAGGGGAAAGAAAGGAAATGGGCCAAATTTTTGTACATGGAAAAAGGCCCATTTCTGAAACTGATAGCTCCCAACCCATTCTTTCAAACCCAGCTAATCAATCTTACTCCTCTCCTTTAACTTTTCAACCCACTCCAATTTTTCTCAGCCCCACCCAACTCTTAAAAGAAAGTCCTCGTTCATGTCCTTCCAGCCCACGTAAGACATATGGTGGGAGATTGCTATCCAACTTTAAAAACACAAGGTTTATATCCTCAAATCAGTTGCCTGACCCCCATTACTTAGTCCCTGTGCATATATTTCAAAATGTACTACCTGATGACTGCTACAAGGCTTTAGAACAGGATCAATTCTCCACTGAGTTCAACACCTCACTGAAGAAGGAGCTTAGTTACAATTGTCACAAGAAGTGGGACTCAGCACATCATTGCCACTGCCGGGAATCAAGTGCCGACTACCACCCACCTTGAGGACAAGGTGAATGTTTGGGCGGCAGGTATTGCAAGGAATCAGTATTTGAGGGAGGGGCACATTAGTCATAGCCTATTAGTAGTGTCTTGAGGAATAAGTTAGAGTTTGTTATGATAGTTTTCTATAAATAGGACTCATTAGGAGGGTTAATAATCATCCAGAAAATTATTGTTAAGCTTGGCTTAGTTTTGGGAGAGCTACTCTTCCTCTCGAATGAAGAGTAATTGTGTTGTTAGATTACATCGATCTTCAATACAAATATCCGTTACTTAGCTTAAATTCTGCTTAACCATCTTCTTAAACTCTCCCTAATCTTTCTGACCTGAGCTAATTCCTAGCAGAATATCACTCTTATCTGCAAAGCACAATTTGTTATGTATACGTCTTTCCCCTTGCAAAATACATGTTAGTTAGCAAATGCTCCTATTACCCTCTAATCCCAACAGTACTGCCGCTATGAGATTCAGAGTTCATGAAAAGAAAATGAAAGTTCCCAAATATCTCACCAATCTGTATGTTCCCCTTCATCCTTGCATAAAACGCAAGACACCTTGAAAAGTATTAGTTCTCCGTAGATGGCACTTCATTCTTAACCAGACCCCACATCACTAAGCCCCATTTCAGTGCTCCCAACTTTTGCTGATAGCTCAGAGCCATATACAACTCAACTGTCCAAAATCCTACTGAAAGCCTCATCCAGCTAAGTGGGGAACTACAAGAACTTGAAAATCAAGCAGCAAAAGCGATGGGCAGGAGGGTCCCACTGAGGTTTATGTAGAAGCAAAAGACAATCTTCAGAAGTTTATGAATACGGAAAAATGGTTGAAACGAAGAGAACAAAAACGAATAGGCAGAAATCCAGAAGCAGTACCATCCATCTCCCAGTCAAGATACAAAGTCATTACTCTGTAATCTTCCATTATTATATATTTATTTTTTATATTAGCCAACTGAAGACAACGTTGAGGAGCAGACTGTATAGATACTACCTTTAGATAATAATCCCTAATTCCCCAGGCATAACAGTGCTACCTATTTCAAGAAAACACATTGCTTCTCATTAAGCAGTATGCCTGCTTCATTAATTGACGCATTGCATGCACCTCTATGGCTCTATCTACTTCTTCCTGTTTGTAAATTCTCTCTGAACAAAGTAGTTGGATGTCCATGCCAAGATAGCCATAAAAGTATAAAACAGTGCAATTGCTCAATGAAGAGCATCGTTACATGCAGGACAAGCACTGTCGTTATATATATATGAGAATTTTTCTTAGACCATCTCCAATGGTGAGACTCAACTTCGAGTATTGAAATACAAAATGAGTTGTTTTTTTTTACCTCCAATGGTGATACCCAAGTCCCAACCCACTTCTCAATTTAGCAACTCATGTGAAATCTGATTTCCTAATGGTAAGATTTTCTAAAGTATACTAATGTCACTTTCAATTTATGGCCCACCAAATCATATTATAAGTTTTTTTTAGAAAAAAAATAAAGTAAAAACTTAAATAAATTACAAAACATATTATAATATTGATAAGGGCCCACACTTTTTGTCAAATGAGATTCAAAACTGAGTATCTAAACTTAGCAACTTTCTTTGGGAGTTACTAAATTTGGATACCAACTTCTTGGTATCCTTTACAAAAATACTCTCTCCTAAAGAAACTCCCTCAAGTCTCACCATTGGAGAGGGTCTTATGTGAGAACACTCTTTAAGTTCTAAATTTTTACTCGTATGTTCTAAATTTTAAAGTTGATGTTCTAAACTTTTCCTTAGATGTTCTAAATTAAATCAAATATTCTATCACAAGTTCTAAACTATAAATTAGTTAAGATTGATGTCATAAATTTTAAATAACTTGTTCCAAAATTTTCACTCATATGTTCTAAATTTAAAACTGTTCTAAGATTTTTAATTATATGTTCCAGATTTGAAAGCATATATTCTATTTTTTTACTTGTATGTTCTAAATTTTTTACTCTGACTTTCGATTTTCTGTATCAGTTTGTTCTAAATTTTTATTCACATTCATAATCTTAAATCAAATGTTCTAAATTTTCTCATATGATTAGAATTTCATAAAGCAGATTTTATAAATTTTTAATCACTTGTTCTAATTCTTACTCCCTCCGTTTTTTTTTTTAATTTATTTATTTTTATTTTTTTATTACTTGCATCACTTTCCTTTTTGGGTTGTTTTTTTAAAATGCATTTTAAAATGCATCACTTCTATTTTTGGTAACTTTATACTATATTTTATCATTTCTCTCTCTTACTTTAAACCCCACTCAACTTATTTTATCATTTCTCTCTCTTCCATGGTCCCCACTAAAATAATAAATTTATCTATCCTCTCTCACATACTTTCTCTTTCATGGTCCCATCTTAAATTTACTATAATAATTTATTCACCCACTTACAATATTATATTACTCTCCTAAAACTTTGTGCAATCCAAAGTGATGCAAATAAAAAAAAAAAAACCGGAGGGAGTAAATCAGATGTTCTAAACATATTACTCACACAGATGTTCTAAATTATTACTCATATGTTCAAAATTTTAATTTGAGTCCCATGTTCTAAATTTTTACTCACGTGTTCTAAATTTTAAATCAATTCTCACATAAGTATGAATTCTCACATATGGACCTATTCTCACCGGATCCCTCCCCTGAGAATTGGTCCATATTTGAGAATTCATACTTATATGAGAACTAATCTAAAATTTAGAACATGTGAGTAAAAATTTAGAACATGCGAGTTAAAATTTTGAACATGTAACTCAAACTAAAATTCTGAACATATGAGTAAAAATTTAGAACATGTGAGTAAAAATTTAGAACATGTGAGTAAAAATTTAGAACATGCGAGTTAAAATTTAAAACATATGACTCAAACTAAAATTCTGAACATATGAGTAATAATTTAGAACATTTGTGTGAGTAATATGTTTAGAATATCTGATTTAAGAATTTGAACAAGTGATTAAAAAATTTATAAAATTTGCTTTATGAAATTTTAAACATATGAGAAAATTTAGAACATCTGATTTAAGATTATGAACATGTGAATAAAAATTTAGAACAAACTGATATAAAATATAGAAAGTGTGGGTATAGAATTTAGAACATACGTGTAAAAAACTCAAACATACGCTTTAAAATGTGGAACATATAATTAAAAATCTTAGAACACACATTTTAAAATTTAGAACATACAAGTTAAAATTTTGGAGGAAGTTATTTAAAATTTATGACATCAAACTTAACTAATTTATGCTTTAGAAAATTTGATTTAATTTACAACACCTAAGGAAAAGTTTAGAACATCAAATTTAAAATTTAGAACATACGAGTAAAAATTTAAAACATAAAGAAAAATTCTCACGAGAGCCTTCCTCTATATATATATTTTGCAAGGTAATTTGACTAGGCTGAAAACAAGGGTTGACATATATATTTGATAACTATATATACTGTTTCTACCTTAGAGGTCTGGACTCTATTGTCAAATGCCATCAAGGATCAAATGAAACAATATGTAATCAAGCAAACCATACTGTATACTACAAGTTTGTCAAGCATGAATCACACAAAAGTAATGCATAAGCTTCCACATTGATATAAGTTATTATAAACTACAAAGTTAAAAAAAAAGTGCATCAAACACACCTCCTTGTGCCGCAGAGCTTCTCCAATGTATGCAAGCTACAGTTGTTGATCCCAATCGTTTGCAAAACCATCAGAACACAAGCAAGACCACAATCCCAATTGGATAACTGATTGACATGAGGAACCTATAAATATTGTACCAAAAGACAGCGTGAGCATATTTTAACATAGAAACTGAATAGATTCACTTTACATGCAATATGAACTGATGCACCAGATATAATAACATTAAGCACAATAATTGACTAGGAATGAAAAGTCAACAAGAATATGATGCTCCACCTCAATGAAACGTAAACGGGGCAATATCACATTGTGGCCAATTCCATCAGTTGATGAATAGAGGGAGCAGGAGCCAGATAAGCTACAATCTGAACTATTTTGCGTAACCTCTTCCAAGCTTAATAATTTATTTACAAATTCACACAAAGGCCACATTGGAAAATTAACCGGAAAAATGACCACTTTAGAAGTTCAAATCACTGGTTTGGCTCAACAAAATTCATCTCCTGTCCTGCAGTCCATCAACTGCAAGTCTGCAATCACAAAACAACAGCACAACAATGTCTATTAAAGGATTTAAATCAAGAGCTGACCAAAACAAGCAGCTTCATAAAGTATACAAATATCAATGTACAGGCACAATACAAAATTGAAGACTAATTGAGAAAATTGTGTTGCTATTGGATTGACTTGTCTCGACCACAGGAACTTAATGCATTAACTGAGCTTTTTTCTTGTATAAATTCAGTAAATTTTGGAGACATCATCACTTAGAAAGCATTTCTTACAAGTGATGCTTGCCTGTCCTTGCACTCCGAAAGTCCAATACAACATGCCTCTCATCCATGCTCCCACACCTATCCTTTGATCATCAAACCATACCATTACATACCATCAACTGTCTGCTACCTCTCATTTTGAATTATGATCTTGAATTATTGAACATCACTGCGTTATTCTCGAGCTTCAGCCAATAGGTGTAGAAAGACAATGCAGCATTTGTCCATGTAATCCAAAATTATAACATATTCCAGAATCACAAGAGTACTTATCTAGCAAAATTCAGTTACAAAAGTGCAAAATAACCTAAAATTAGCTTTGAATGGTGAGTTACTGACCTAATCACAACCTAGATTAATTCTACCAAATTATCCCGAACAACAAATAGGCCAAAGAACAGACAAAATTTCTAGATCTTAAAATAATTCAATATTCTTTCAGATTGCAGCAGTAATAAGTTAATAACTATGAATTAATTAATCAAAAACCCTAGGTATTTGAATAGCTCGAATTTCACAGAAATAAGCTAAATTACGCAACAATTACAATAATCAATGACCTAATAAGATCGAAGTTAAAAGCTAAAATGCTCAATTAAATCAAGTATAAATCGATACTCCGTAATAAATTCAGATTAAAAAACAACAGTGATCAGATTAAAAAAACCTAAAAAAAACTGAATATGACTTAAAAAAATAAAATTTATGTACCTGAATTTCGAGAAATTAGGTTGAATTAGAGTAATTGGAGAAGAGCAGAAGTGATGAAATACGCTTCTCAGATAATTCTTCAATTGTTAATTCTGGAAAAGTTTGAACATTCTTCCTGCTACTAATAATGATTCTTCCCAATTTCTTGATTCTTCTCTCTTTTAATCTGGGGTTTAATAATGTATAATTGCCATTTTCCTTAAAATTCTAAGCAATTATACACAGGATATTTCTTGCATTATTGTCGGTAATTTTGCAAGAGATTTTCTATGTTTGTTTTTGTCTTATTTCGCGCTAATTTGTTGTAAATTGAAAGGTAATTTAGCTTAAAACTTTAAGGGGGCGTTTGGTTTACAGAGTGGTATGGGGTTGGAATTAGGAATGGGGTTAAGGTGGTATCGGGTTGGAACTTGATACTTAATACCATGTGTTTGGTTTAATTCTGGAATGGAATATCTCACTATTCTCTCCTTTTATTTGATACCTAAGGGAATGGAATGAGCCAAACCCACCTTCCCTCCAAGGTTTCTAAACCCCATACCTCATGGGTTTGAGGTATGGGTTTGAAATTCATATTTTTGACAACCAAACATATGGTATGGGGTTTAGTCATTCTAAACCCATACCTCATACCTATATTTCGTGAACCAAACGCCTTAAGTAGGTAGATCATTAATGATGGACTTAATTTCTTCAACTACCCTAAATTACCCTTGTTATGCCTATCAAGGGTTTAAATTGAGATAATCTTTGTAATCATGACGAGCCATTGTGTCTAAATCAAGAAATTACGTAAATATATTTAATAAGTACTCATAGTATTCCTTACCAAAAAAAAAAAAAAAAAAAAAAAAAAAAAAAAAAAAAAGTGGTCCATATATTATTTATTTATTTATTTCAATAACATTAGATATTTGAGTTATTGGTCTTGTGATGTTTTTCAGATGAATAGTGTATGAAAAAGTACAAAATAAAAAAATAAAAAAAAAATTTATCATACCAAATACTCATATAAATAATAGTGTAATGTTTTAATACGGATAAAAAAACTACGGAAAATTGGCCTAAAATTACTAGAGATATTGAAATTTGTTCATGGGAAAATTTAATGAGAGGGTGTTTTTTTAGAGGTATAGAGTGAGGGGGATTTAACATGTCATTTATTTGTTTAGAGGGATGGGGATATGAGGGGGTTAGGAGGGGGATTAAAAAGGAAGTTATCCCTCCAAATTAATAAGTAAGGGGGTGGTATAACCATATAAGGGATGGGGATTAAATTTAATGGGTAAAAGACACTTCTACCCTTAAGGAAAGCAAAGAAGAGAGTGAAGAAAGGATAGTAACGGTAATTTTGTATTTTTATTAGTTATTCTTATCTAATCCCAACCCAAACCAAACAATAGAATATACTATTTTTATTCTTATTACATCTGTTAATCCACCTTCTAATCCCACTTAATCCCATCCCTCGTTCCCTCCTACCAAACGCCCCATGAGTGGATAAGCTTCTTATTAATCAACAATAATTGGGCAACCTTGTCTTTCATCCAAATAGTATTGGACAACTAACCTTTTAAAAGAGGACGACTTAACTTTATTTCACTATCTTCCAGTTTGTCTTCAAGGCCCCCCACTTATACATGTGATCCATACTATTATTTAAGTTATGGGCTTGGTATAAATTCAAAATTCATCGTCAATAGTCCATTATCAATTATTCAAATTGGAGAAGTCCATTATCAAATGTTGACATGTCTATTAGAATTTTTTTTTTCTTTGCTGAAGACAAGTCTATTATATATAAATGAACCCTAAACTCACTCTTTCAATCCAAAAATTAAGAGGTTATAATCCATGATTTTGGACCAATTTTGGATTTTTTTTTCCAAAGTTAAAGTAAATGCGTGGGTTGTTTGTCCCTTGAGGCCATATATTATTCCGTAAAGTCTTGAGAATGAATTTGATTCAATTGCTAGCTATATAGGAATAATATTGTACTCCGTATTGATATTGAAGATTTGAATGAGAATGGTTGTTTATATCACCAACTTAAATTAGTTTACTCCAAATCTCCAATATAGCTGAATAAAAGTACTCCATCCGTCCCAAAAAGAACGACCCATTTGGCCAAAACTTTGTCCCAAAAAAAATGACCCATTTGCATTAAAACACCCACCAATTTGCTACAATATTTGTGCAAAATTAGCTTCCCCATATAAAAAATTGATTTTCCATGTTATTTTATTACTCTCTCTCTATTTTTTTACAAACCCCATGTAAATTTATTTTTCCAATATACTTTTACTTCTTTTTACTTAACTTCCTTAATACCCGCGTAATCAACCCAAATGGGTCGTTCTTTTTGGGACGGAGGGAGTATATATGAAGACAACAATGATTAATTATTATTGCCTTGATTAATCCAATGTAGCCAAATGATAGTGGAACTTAGTTGGGATTTGAAGCTGTAAATCTAAAACCTAACTGTTATTTAAATCTTCTTATCCACAAGTCAATCTCTAAGTGTAGCAAGTCAAGTCCATCATATTTATACACCAATGTCCAATAATACCTAATGTTGGATGAGAATTTGAAATAAAGGACAAGAACAATAAGGTATATTATCAACTTTCTATTCTTACCCCATTTTCATTGCAGCTTTGGAGGCATGCAACAATTTGTCACTTACATCGAGTAGTGCACTAGCTTTTGATTTAAAGTTTGTGCCAAATTATCATCGGTTATGTTGATACCTTTAGTTTAAAATGGTTCATTAGGTAGTAAAAAGGTTGAATTTTGGGCTTCTGGCTCGTGAACTTTGAATAAAAAGTGAACTTTCACTTATTCCCTCTTAAAAAATCAAAATGTCAAATGTTTGTGACTTTGTTGTAGGACGTAAAACGGCTACTCCGTATTATCCGTTCACGAAACCTAAAATGGCTACCAAATTAGCTAACTCATGTCATGGACAATTAATAATCCTTTAGGCTTCTACTTTATTTCAGAAGAATAGTTTTATCTCGTTAGATGATCGCGTGATTTTACCATAAATTTCTAATCTAACACTTTGAAATTACAACTAACACTTTTTACTGAAAGGGAGTTTACAAATATTTGTAACACTTCAACATTCGATAAGCTTATTGAAATACTAAAAAATGCATTTTTTTTTTATAGTGCGAAATTTCCCCATCAACCAGCATATTTAGGGGTGAGCAAAAATTCCGGGTACCCGGAATTGGAACCGGAACCGGTTAGGAACCGGCGGGTCCGGAACCGAGATTGGACCCGGTGGTTCCAATTTCGGGTAATAAATTAAGGACCCGATTATAACCAATTTCAATTCCAATTCCAATTCTCAACTTTTTGGACCCGGAACCGGTTGGGTACCCGGTTATCCAATATATCCTAAACTAAATAAATTTTAAATAATAAAAATATGTTAAATGTATCTAATTTGTACAATAAAAAAAGTATTATTAATACCTAACATGAATACAAATAGCTTAATGCATATATAAATATAAATATTAAACACTAATAATGATACTAACTAAAATAAGAATTATAATTTGTATTATATTTTAACAATTACATACATAAGTGGGTACCCGGAACCGGAACCGGTACCCGGTGGTTCCAATTCCAATTCCTAAAATCCGGTTCCGAATTTTAGGACCCGGTTCCAACCAATTCCAAATCCGGGTCCTAAAATTTTGACCGGGTACCCGGTTTGCTCACCCCTGCATATTGTCTCCAAAAGTAAATGACAAGCAAATAAGCAATAGCTTGAATTTCAACATTAATTTAGAATCAAAGCCGTTAATCTTCATCACTATCAATAAAGAGTGTTTTTTTTTAACTTTCCTTTTTGTCTGAACTTAAAACCATTTAGTGCCTTTCGACTTATTTAAATTATACTTCCGAAAATGCCCTTGTTTGCTGCCTTCAAAGTAGAGCAGTGTGCTTAGCTTGTGATTACGTTTAAAGAAGAGCGTAGACTTAAATTGTCATAAATGAGGGATTCACAGGTTACTCTCTCTTTGGAGCTTCATACTTCATAACTTAATAGGTTGACATTTTTCCATGAGTATTGGTTTCAGTTGACGGTTTCAGTTGACCAAACAGACTGAATCAATGACGAACCAAGATTTTCTTACATGCCCATGATTTTTTCAGGCTCGTATTAAATGCTATTTCACCCAAGTCAATCATGAAGTAAGTAGTTGCTAACATAGAGGCCAGGCAAACTTAAATGTTTAAAATTTTATGAGTTACTAATTGCAACATGAATTCCAAAAACTTCGTAAAGATATTAGTTTGTAATGTGTATAGAATTGTTCCTTGTTTGATCGATAAATGGTTACGGGGTAACTTTACTTTCATTTTTACTTTTTTCCAATATACGAGTATAATTCTAATTTTGTTTGTTCATAAAGGTAATAAATTGAAGCTTTATACCTTTAGCAGTAAGTTGAGCACCAGAAACAATAGAGGACCAAGCAATGTCTCCTTGCATAATATGGATTCCAAACATTCATGATCTGGATCCAAAATACTTGTAATCATCACAAAATATTCATCAATGTGATTTACAAAAAGGCCATCATGGCAATAAAATAAAATCAAGATAAATTAAAAAGGGCATATTGGTAAATCTAAATCACGTAAGCAAAAAGCCAAGGTCATACATGTTCTATTTTTCTACTCCGTAATTCTTATATAGCCGTTCAACAAAGTGCCAATATCATAAGACCATTTCAACCACTCCCCAATATTTTATTATTAATTTGAATTGTAGATAAAGGTGGGAAGTGAGAGAAAAATACAATGAAAGAGTAAAGAGACGTTGGAAGATCTCACCATCAAACCACCATTTTTAAGTTTTTGACAGTTACTACATCCCAACCTCTCCTTCATCTTCAAATCAAATTTCACAATTACAAAAGAGAGAGTAAATTAAAGAATCTTATTAAAGATCGTATTTTTAGGCCCACTATTTCTTCCTTTTACAAAAAATTTCCAGTTTAATAAAAAAGCTTCTCATACTATTCAATCTTCCCTCCATTCAAAAACTCAAATGTTTGTTCAAGATTCAAACTTTATTTTCTGGGTTTCAAATTTTGCTTGAAAATTTCCCTTAATTGTGATCTAGGAATTCCAATTTCCTTGATTTTGATCTGGGAATTCCAAAGATTGAAGCTTTTTGATGATGGAAGCCTCGTTTAGGAAAGATGATGGGTTAGACGTCTTAAATGAGTCAGTCGAGTCAATCACCGAGTCAAGTGCTGAGCGTAGAAGAAGCAGAGAGAGTAGCTCTGATAGTAGACAAAGTAATGAAGTTGTTTCTAATTCAGGAAAGAAATCCTCTGCTTCACCTCCTCTTTTGGGTTGGCCGATTAAAAAAGCTGCAATTCCCAAATCAGCTGTTTCTGGGTCACAAAAACCCATTTTAGCTGATGATTCTGAGCTTAAAAAGCATAATTTAAACCTCTCTGGTTAGTTTTGTGCTTTAATTTGGCTAATTATGTGATTTTTTGGAATTAAATTTTGGTAATTAATGTTGTATTTTAACTGTTTGTTGAAATGTTTCAGAGATGGAGATGATGAAAGAGAGGTTTGCAAAGCTGTTACTTGGAGAAGATATGTCAGGAAGTGGGAAAGGGGTTTCCACTGCTTTAGCTGTTTCTAATGCCATTACTAATTTATGTGGTACTAATCTTAATTCTTAACCTTCTATTTTTAGATTCAGTGTTTTAATGATATGTTTTAAATGTTTGATATACTTTGAATTATGGGTTTCTAGCTACAATATTTGGGCAATTATGGAGGCTAGAGCCGTTGCCGGTTGAGAAGAAATCCATGTGGCGAAGGGAGATGGAATGGCTGCTTTGTGTTGGTGATCACATTGTTGAGTTGATACCAACTTGGCAGACTTTTCCTGATGGAAAAAAATTAGAGGTACTCTATTCCTTAAATTTTACATTTTAATTCTGCATCTTCTGTTAATTAATGTATTGAGCATAGGAATGTTTTTAGTAGATGAAACAATGTCATAAGATGAAAAATATGCACATTGAAACTCCTTGTTTATCAGAAAATGTTACAATTCTGTAAAATTCTGAAGTATTGATCTTTTGAACTAATTGGGTGTGTCCAAGTCTCATTTGTGTCTTTAGGTTACACATCATTCAATCATTGTAATTTTTGAGAACAGTCATCTTACATGTCACACATTTGCTGCAATGCTTTTCAGGTTATGACTTGCAGACCTCGGACAGATATATTCATTAATCTTCCAGCGCTTCGGAAGTTGGACAATATGCTCATTGTAAGATTTCAGTTTTGCTTAATTTCAGTGGACACATCAGTGGCTTGGCCCTGTGACTTCCTATAGCTAAAATACTTTATGTTTTCGCGGTTATCAGGATATACTTAACAGTTTCTTCAAGACCGAGTTTTGGTATGTCGATCAAGGAATCGTAGCCTCAGATTGTGATGGCTCATCCTCTTTCCGAAAGACATTACACAGGCAAGAGGAGAAGTGGTGGCTACCAGTACCTCGGGTACCGGCTGGTGGCCTGCAGGAGAGCTCTAGAAAGCAGCTTGATCACAAGCGCGAATGCACCCACCAAATACTCAAAGCTTCCATGTCTATCAACAGCATGGTTTTAGCCGATATGGATGTTCCTGAGTCCTACTTAGAAACCCTCCCAAAGGTCTAAAATCTTAAAGTGTCTCATTGTTTCGATCGAACTTATTATGTCTAATTATTGCTAAAATATGATGTTTTACAAAATTTTCTGGTTTCCTCAGAATGGAAGAGCTTGCCTAGGAGACATGATTTACCGGTACATCACGTCAGACCACTTCTCTCCCGAGTGCTTGCTTGATTGCCTTGATTTATCATCTGAGCATGTTGCTCTTGAGATAGCAAATCGTGTTGAAGCCGCTATATATGTCTGGCGGCGAAGACACCACCCAAAACCTGTTACTAATCCCAACCGTACCACCACAAGATCGTCGTGGGGGATGGTCAGAGATTTGATGGTTGATGGAGGAGATAAGAGAGAGCTCCTCGCCGAAAGAGCTGAAAGGTTGCTGCTAAGCTTGAAGCAACGGTTCCCTGGCCTCACTCAAACTTCTCTAGACACCAGTAAAATTCAGTACAACAAGGTTAATTTCAAATTCCTTGATAATACTTATGTACATATATTGCATTCATTTTTCTCCTGTTGGTTCTTAGTTCAAATTTCTTGCTGCAGGACATAGGAAAATCCATTCTAGAAAGCTACTCGAGAGTTCTTGAGAGCTTGGCTTTTAACATTGTGGCGCGCATAGATGATCTACTATATGTTGATGACTTAACCAAACATACTGATAAGTTATCCTCAGCACCTAATGTGAGTGTTATGGCTCACAAGAAGGTCTCACTACCACATTCAGTGCCTCCCTCGCGCACACCTTATGGGTCATCACTAACCACTCCAAGCTTCTCACCTGGCCCGTTAATTAGTCCAGCAAGAGGAGTAGACAGAACTCCTTTTGTCAACCGTGAGATTACTAGTAAGCCTTCCAAGCGCGGTAATGGGGTTAAGAGAGCACTCACTAACTACCTAGGTGGTGAGTTGAAGGCTAAGAATAATGCAAACCAAATAGAAGGTCCTCCTGCTTCAACAAAGTCAAGCATTGGCTCAGGGTCACCTGCATCATCTCGCGATGATTCAGAGAACATTGATCCTCAGAGAGTATCAATAACCCATCAAAAGCCTAGCAGATTTCGATGAAATCTCCACAAAGGCTACTCTTTTACTGACATATGAAGGATTTTTTGTTTCTTTGGATTGGTTTTAGGATACTGTACTAAGCATGTTGTTTGTAGTTCCTTTATTTATTGAATTATTTGTCCAAAATATGTGTATCTATGTAGATTTCATATTGAGAATATAAAGATGCTTTCAGGCATTGATCATTGCCAAATTCTATATTCATCAAAAGTATGCTAAAACCTTAAGGTTCATACTTTGTGGCATGTAATGATTATAAAAAACCGCGATGTAGTTCTCTCTTGATTAATTAATCAGTGACGGAAATGGAGATGATTAAGCATAAATCATGGATGTTCGAGATTGGTGGTTCGGGTATTAAGGCCCCTAGACAGGAACAATATGTAAGAAGGTACATATTGTCAGAGAACATACGAGGAAGTCAATGTTACAGCGTTCTAGGCACGTAGATGATGTTGAGATAATCAATGAGGAAGGATGTCAATTTGGGAAACAAATTTAAGATTCGAAGTTGGGGCTTCTACCTAAAACAAGAATCAATGAATCATACCTCGAGACCAAATGCCTTAATTATTTCATTAATAAAAGAAGTAAGACCCCACACACTTCTTTGATTTTGATCGACTTTAATACTTCGTATGAGTCATTTACCCTTTCTTTTTGGACCACCACTCCTCCACTGTAGATAGTTCACTCTTCTCCACCAAAACAACCAGATCACCACCTTTGACGACGGATTACTTCACTTTGACCCTTTCTTTACTAGACTTCTTGATAATTCTTCGCATTGGGAAATGGTTTGGGTATCCTTAAGTCCCAACGATTAACTCCCACAATATTTTGTGTACTTTTACAAGGTGGATAGCCGATATCAATATTCATAGTTTATCATTGTTACACACGAATGGATCCAAGCACAAGAAAAATGAACACTAAAAGTCATTTGTACAATTGTACTAAATATTTTTTTAGCATGAGGAGTGGGGATAGTCCCTCCAATCACAAGAGGGGGGATGAGGAGTCAAACCCAGGTGTGTCTTGGGGGAGATGGAGGGACTAACCATCTCATATGATTATAATAGTACTAGATTAGTACTTGTGCATTACACGGTGGTTGATTAGTAATTTTTCTATTTTTTTTCTTTTTAAAAAATGGTTATTATTTAATGCTGCATCATAATGTAATATTATTTACTATGTTAATAAAAATATACTAAAATGATGGTTAGATTAAATATATTAATGTTGTATAAATGTATAATCATTTAGCTTATACATTTAGAGTGGAAGCTAAATATATATGTATTTACTATTAAAAAAAATAAAAAAAAAAGGTGTATTAATTTGTTCAAAAATATGTGTATAATTAGCTACCAATATATATGTCTACTTAAGCACTTTAAGAAAATTGATGACATCATCAAGGTTTTGTTTTAGTAATAATTAATAGATTTTTTAAATCTAACTCAAATTTTACAACAGGGAAAATAATTAGGAATAGAGGGAGTGTATGTATCGATCTACTAGTCTTAATACTCTCAATTGTATATCGTTATATAGATTAGTTTCAAATACATCTCGATAACATAATGTAATAAAATCGGCTTCATAAATCAAGGTCCCACCAGAATCCGACCCGTTGCATCTTGCATCAACCAATCGCGCAACACCTTTTCCTTTTGGTAGGAAGTAGGAACACTTCATTAGCTTCGGACCAACACTCCTCCGCTTCTACAGTCCACCTACTAGATCTACCACTTAGATTAAAAAAATGTCGACGCACCACCACAAACCCTTAGGCACCGCCATACACATCACCGCACTCGACGGCATCATCCACGTCAACTCCATCTTCACCCTCGCCGTCTTCATCGGGCTTTCATGGAACCCAAACGACCCATCGAACACCCTCATCACTGACCCATCTTGCACTTCTTACAACACTTCAATCGCTGAAAACATCGTCGCTTTTCATGTCTACTCCTTCGCTTCTTTCCTCTTCTCCAGTCTCGTTGCATTGGGCCTTAAGCAGGCCTTCCGAATCTCGGCCCATTACGACTCTTACCGGGCCTTTGTTCATACTTCGGGCCTTCGGGTCGGGATGCTTGTTTCTGCTGTTGGATCTGTTTCTGGGTGTGCTTTTCTCATGTTAGCTTTGATTAATGTTGCTCAGATTAAGCTTGGTAGTTTGTCTTGTGGGAGTTCTCATACATATGCTGCTGTTGTTCCTCTTGTTATTTTGGTTCCTTCTGCTCTTCTTATATATATTGCCTTTGTTCTTTATGCTTTTACTCGTTAGCCTTCTTTTGTTACTTGTACTTTGATTCTTGAACAACTTTGTATAAAAAATTGTATGGGAAGTTGTTGATTTGATGGTAATGGCAATTGGGTTTTGTTTGATGAATTGAATTGATACTTGAATGGTTGTGAAATGTTTCCTGTTTTTGATTGATTGTTGCCTTATTGGGAATGATGATTTAGAAAACCCCAAAAACCCGAACCGAAAAATCAGGGTTACAATTGCTAAGCAGTTCTTTGATCTTTATCATAGCATGTTGTACATATTCTTTCCATAGTGAAAGGATCAATTTTAGTGGGATGGAGGGAGTATTGCTGTTTGAACTTTGTGCAGCATTCTATCAAAACTTCAAAATCATCACTGCTGAATTTCATAGCTCAAATGTTTTCTGTATTTAACTTCGAGTTAAGACACTAACCTAAGCTTAGAAACTTTATCAACTGGCTTATGAGTTACTCATATAAGATAGAAAACAGAATTTTTCTAGACTACAAGTAAATGCTAAGCAGCTAGATTTCAAGTCCTTGTAATGTATCTCAGCTAGATTGTCTTAGATTTATATATACTAGGATGCTGTTGGTTAACTGGTTTAATTGTGTTTCGTTACGTTGGAGGTGGCCGGGTGGGAGGGTTAGGTGTGTGAAAATACATAAGGGAAAGAAGTTCTAGAAAGTGGTGTATGCAGTAGTGAAACCCTGTATGATAGCATTAGCATTTGCTGTACTAAAATTACCCTGTTAGTATGAGCCAGATCACCTTATGAAATAATTTTTTGGAGCCGAAAGTGCTGCACTATGTTTTTCTATCCTAGATTAGTTATTCAGTGCTCTTATAATGCCTCCTCCACTATATAATGGAGTCTATGGAGGACATTATCATATCTCTATTCTTACTAATCTCGACCCCCTCCTCCCCCCTATATAAATGCCCAAGTGACTGATCATTGGACATACATAACTCAATCGAAGTGAAAATTGAAGCAACAATCTCTTCGAAAATGAAGCACATTATCCTGTCTGTTTTCCTTGTTCTTGTCTGCGTTGCAGAGTTTCATAGGGTGAATGCTGCCGGTGAGTGTGGGAGAGCATCCCCAGAGAGAGAGGCATTTAAACTTGCTCCCTGTGCTGAGGCATCTGAGGATGAGAATGCCCCGGTTTCAGACAGCTGCTGCGCTAGGATTAAACAGTTAGGTCGAAACCCAAGCTGCCTCTGTGCTGTTATGCTCTCTCACACTGCCAAAAGTGCAGGAGTCAAAGCTGAGGTTGCTGTCACAATCCCTAAGCGATGCAACATTGTTGATCGTCCTGTTGGTTACAAGTGTGGCGGTGAGTTTAAACATTACTAGAACTTATTTGATTGTTTACTTTTATTTATTATATTATCACCATTGTCACCATCTTCTGTGGCTGTTCATATACTGATGTCTGACTGACATGTTTCTCTTTTGCATTGCAGATTACACACTGCCTTGAAGAGTTCAAATTGAAGAATTCATCTTATTATGTATCGATCTTTCTGTGAATAAGAAATTAAGAATTGGACATGGACCTGAAAGTTTGCATCTGTATTTACTTTACTAATGGCAGATGTATGAATACAACTTGACCAATATGAATAAATGATTTGTTTTCAGTTCAGTTCTTTTGTGCCTTTCAGTCTTTCACAAAGTAATACATAGTACTTCGTATATATCAAGTTTTCCCATCTTTCATGTCATCAAACCCACATGGTATACTGGTACGTTATGAAGTATAGTTCAGCTAGAGTAATTTTCTCATTATGCTGCGACATGAGCTTTTTAATTAGAATGGACATTCATTTATGGTTGACATAGCGCGACATAACACAAGCAACTTGCTATTCCAGAAAGCGAGTTTTGATCAGTTTCTGAAAGAAACCAAATTACTTGAGAATCCTACAAGATTTTTTTGGTTCTTTTTCTGTGGTGGAAGGTAAGAACTTCATCTAGACTCATATGTTACCGAGAAGTCCATTATAAGTCATAAATCGTGTGGATACCCAACAGCATGTTTCTTTTGCCCTTTCCAGGCAATTAAAGATTAGAGAAAGCCATAGCCACCAGAAATTTAAGTGAACTCAACATTAAAGCAAAAACCTTTACTGAGCGAGATTGACATTAGGGTATATTGAGGTAGTTAACAACTCGATCTGTGTACAGAGGAGGAGTTCATAGTCATATACTATAAGCATTAAAACTGAACTATACTATACGTCGTCAGACAAAGCTGATCCTAGGAAATTAAAAAAACTAATAAGCTAAGCTAAGCCCTCCCTCCAAAGAAACCGGGAGCAAAAACAAACCCCAGCAACTTGATTCAGGCCTTAGCTGATCTAAGACTAGTAAAATTAAAAGCTGTTTTTCTCAACTTATATGGTATATTCTCTTCTGCTAGAAGTCATAACTTGTGAAGATAGCTATCAAGAGGCAGTCCCCCCCATATCCCTGCAACAAACAACATAAAGCGAACATTTTTAGCATTAGCGAAAGTCAAATTGCTTGGGACAAATTGAAATTAACCCAAGGAATAAATAATGCAACAGAATATAGAATAAGTTGAAAAAATTGATAATAATGTGTAGATTCTTCTCATATTCACTTAGAACATATATGCATAATGTATGCCATGCAGATTCTAGACAATGCAAGTTGTTGTATGCTTTGCTTCTTTGCTTATACATCAGATTACGTAACGAACCCAACTGTATGAATATGAAAAATATGAGTTTTCATTTTCCTTTTCTGCATAAGTCTGTTTCTAGAAAGAATTATAATTCTACTACCATATAAACATCTAATTTTGAAAGAATGTGTATCTTATGACCATATCTTTTATCATTTAGAAAAGTCTTTTACTACTTCAAAACTAGCAAATGTACCTTAGTTTCCAAGAGGGGCAGCTAACTCTTGTTGAAGGAGCGGCTAATAATAGGCCGATCCTGAAAATTAAACAAGACAAATCATCAGTAAACAGAACTACCAAGCTAAAAATTACTACTCACTCCGTTCCCATACATACTAAGGTAACATAAACCAATTTTGTCCATCTCAAATTATGTTCATACTCTTGTGTTAACTACCATAGAGACGGAGGGAGTATGTTACTACTACGCATAAGGAATTTAATGAGAAGTAAATATAAACAATCCGAACCTTGCCACCAATTTCCTCTTAAAGCACTTTTAGGATCTTCCTCTACTCCTGGATCGTTTGTCTGTAAAATCGAGTTCAAGATTTTAGATACAGTATACTATACTATTATCCAACATGCATGTTTAGAATAAGAGAAAATTAAAATAAACTAAAAATGTGTATGTAAAACACCTACAAGAGATTCACCAGGACGCGTTGTTGGAGAATAAACTTCGTCTTGGCCACCATAGTAGATTGAAGAGGTATAGTAGCAAGGCTGATCAACTTTCTTCTGCTGATAATAAGAGTACTTGCTACTCTCTGCTTTGCTTACCGGTGCTCCATTGTCTACAAGAAAAAGATGTGCAAATAACATAAAACACTAATAAACCAATCAATAAGTATGATTATAAACACAATAATATGCCAATCAAGCGAAGATATATCTTTGATTGATAAGTTTATAGTTAGAGAATTATATGATCATCAAATTAAAAAATTGGCTCTTATAGAGATTACAACTTCAATGATAAAGATTATTTTAGGATGAATGAAGTATAAAAGTTACCAGGAAAACCATGCTTGGCATTCCCAACATGGTGAGTAGAGTCTCTTCCTCCTCCCTAGATTAAAATCGATTTTAAATGTAAGAAATGTTGTACATGTAATATATTATAAAATTGAAATTACAAAAGGCAAAAGAGAACACTAAGATGATGATTACTTTCTAATATCAAATTAGATCACATAACTTAATTAAGCTAGAGAATTAATAGAATTAAATAGATTAGCGCGTATAAAGCATATACACATATGGGTCATAGGCAGCATATATGGATCAGTCAATTAGTAGATAATAATCCTGTACATAAAATCAATTAATTTGTTAGATGGAAAAGGTTGGATTAGGAATATGCATATGAATATATTATTCCTGTTAAGTAAAATAATTAACTGATAATCTATAAGATAAACTTTGTACTAATTTATGTATCTTTCTAGCTATTAGTGCTTTTCTTGAATCTCGTTAATTAAACATGTTATGCAGTGACTAATGATTCAGCAATCTCTTTAGACATCAACTAATCTCAGGTATATTATCAACCATTAAAAAGATTATCATTATGAAGTTATTATCATTTCCTGTGGGTCTAGAGAACAAGCACCTAAAGTAGGAACCCACCTTTGTACTTGTTCCTGATGTCACTAACAACTAGAGATCAAAATTGTGACAAACTCGTGTATAAGACGATCTCACAATATATAACGTACACATAACACTCATCAAAAAAAAAAAAAAATTAGTACGAGACAATCTCACCTAATAGATGGCTCCCTAGTGAGCCAATCTCACCTAAATGATTCTTTACCAACTAAGAATAGAAAGGAAAAAAAAGGTTGGAACCTTTAATAAAAGAAAACTCCATATCATATGAAAGCTAAGAGTTTGAAGATAAACTTTCAATAAAGGTCGGCAACTTTTTCATGTAACCCAATAAAAGTAAAAAAAATAATAATTAAATAAAATACTTGAAGAAAAATAATTTTGGACTCTTTAAACACTGGCTTATTAGCCCACGTCTCTTCCCACTTCTCACCTTAGCCAAAGGTCCCAAAATCACAAAAACAAAACCAAAAAAAAGGCATCACCATCATTGAAATATTTGTGTATTTTACATTAAAAGACAAAATTAACTAGAATAAGTAGCAACAAATTATAATTTGTGAGATCACAAAGACATGCAAAAAAGTCAAAAAAAAAAAAAAATCAAAAATTGATAAAAGCAAGGGCAAATAGAAGAAACCTATATTTAGGTAAAACCTTTTGCATTGAAAAACTCATCAATAATTCTAAAGAACCCCAAAGAATGAATCAATCCCAATTCGGTGCTCTAATTCATTGCATGCATGCCTTTTATTTCAAATTCTTAATCAATCATCGACTTGGTGCAATTCTCTCATAAGTCATAACCCTAACATGAAAAATGCTACACGGATGAGGGGACGACAAGAAATATACAACGGTTGCACAAGATATTTGGGGCTAACCCGCTAAGCCCTAAAAATACTAACTTTAACAATGTGCTAATACATAGACATATTATTATAACAAACAATATCATCAAAACTTTAGATTATAAACATATTTTTTTATTTAAAATTAAACAAGAATAAAGAAAAGGGCAAGAAGAAAGTAGTCGTACCATAGAAGGAGGGCCAAAAACAGAGTTAAACAAACTGGAAGAAGAAGAAGTAGCAGAAGAAGGATTAGGGCCAAAAAGGTCAGAAATGGTGGATGAAGCAGAGGAAGAAGAAGACGAAGACCCGCCGACTTGCTTGGATTTGGATTTTGATTTTGATGATGAATTCTTTGCCATTAGTTTTTCTTTCTTTGTTTGTTTGTTTTACTGAAATAGTGTTATTGATTTTCTGAACTAGTGTATATATTTATATTTATATATATATATTTATATATAAGTAAGGATGTATTTATGAAAGGGAATGAAGAAATCTCAACTATAAAAACTACTTAGGACCGACAAGAATAGAGGTGTAAGCAGAGGAAACAGGGGGAAGAACGAGGAGAAGAAAGAGAAAATAATGAAATGAAATTTGGAAAAGCACGTGAAACTTTGCAGATGATCGATGTGGGTAACAATACTGTAACGGCCTCCCCTTGTATTTATAAGCAGCCTCCCAACTCATTTTTAGTTTTTTTTTTTTTTCTTCCTTTTTTGCCCATCTCAAATCTATCTAATCTTCCTTGTGCCTCTCATTTTTTTTTTTATTTTTATTATTCTCACTGGTTTCCTATCGAGTGTCAAAGTTCCTATGTACTCGTATGTGGTAAGGAGAAGTGTCTTATTAGAATGGTTTATTAGATTGGACAATTATTTTTTTGATTTACTATGATTCTACTTACTCGGTTAGTTTTATAGAGGTTTTAGTATCTGTTCAATTCAGCTTAATTTTAGTTCAGTTTAGCTCCAATCAGTTCAGTGTTTAGTTCCTAATTTCCTTCTCTCATAAACAATTCATTTCAACTCTGTTCAGTTCAGTTCAACCCTAATCTGTTCAGTTCAATTATTTTCAGTAAATCGAAACAGGCCCTTAGTTAGTATTTAAAGGCTATTTAATAAGTATATATTATAAGGGATTACTCTATTAGTATAAAAGGGTTTAATTTGCCAGTATTATATGGGCTACTCTGTATTTTACAAGCAACACACGGTGTACCCAAACTAAACGCATAGAAAACACGTTGTTCTTGATTACTATGATAAAAAATAATGTCTTCCAATATAAAGATAATCAAGATATATAGATAATATTTGTGGTCAGATATGATAGGATCAAATCTCATCGATGTTACTATTTATTGTAGCTCTATTTGTATCATAAAATGTATAATTAGGGCCTGTTCACATTTATTGAGTTGAACTGAACTGAATCGAACCCTTAATATACTCTCTTTTAATAAGTGCTATATCTTATGATTCTTTTCCTGTAAAGATAAAATCAAAAAGGAGGAGGAGAGTTAGGTCCACAAACAAGGCTTTGGAGCTTCCATACTAAAACCAATTGGCAATAGTAGAAGGTACTCCTCTACCTTATAAAGTGAAACCATCTCTCCTCTTTCTCCAATGGAGGACACTCATAAGTGGGGTACAATGGGATTCAACAGAAAACAAATTAAAACATGATAAAGGTGTACTCAATTAGATAATCAAATATTTTCTAGCTATAATTCATACAGTAAAGATTACAAAACTTTGAATTTATAATACAATGCGTAAAAGGAAAGATATTATGGAGACATGCAGTATCAAGTGGTATATTTGAGATATATGTATCCTATCTCAACTTTTCATATCCTCCTTGCTACATAAAAAACTAAATATGAGTACTCCGTACCACAATATGTATATCTATGCTTTAAAAAGTGTGTAAAAGATTATTTTAAACAAGATATGTGAATTGTAAAGTAGTAAGAATATCATAAAAATGTACAAATTATATCCAAAACCTAAGAGGATTATATTCTACGGATAATCTCTATTAAAATGGAAGGATCTCAAGAAATTAATTAATCACATTGACTTATTACGTGTTAATAGAATAATCTACATTTTGAATGTATACAAAAAAAAATTAATTAGGTTCTGAATCTGATTTATTTATTACATGATTTACATTTATATACAAAATAAATTTAGTTGTAAACAATTAAACTTGTTATTCAAAATATATATATATATATATATATATATATATATATATATATATATATATATATATATATATATATATATATATATATATATATATATATATTAAACTTAGGTAGCATTCATCAATCATCTTTGAACTAAATTTTCTTTATCTGAATTAAGTCTTATTAGAACAAATCAAAACCATAATACCCCTTTCCTAAATTGATATTAATATTACTACGTAATATAATATATGCAGCCATTATTGCAACTCTACTACAAAGTCTTATCCACCATTAATGCTCAAGTTTAGGGGAGGAGATTGAAGGATATTTATCTTCTTGAATTGGCATATTTCATTTCTTCGATAATCCAATGTGCTGCTCTATTAGCGTCCTGGTAGCAGTTTTTAAGGGCGACACTGCACCTGGTGCAGTATATTATTGAGTTATACTCCGTATCACTTCTATGATAGTCCCTAATTATTATTTTTATGACTGTATTTTATGCCTATTATTGTTTATAAGATCAATACAGAGTAATACAATAGATAAACCTAATTCTATATTCCTATAATTTAATGGCGCTAACTTTTAAACTACGTAAAAGACTAAAATGAGCAACTTTTTAACGATATCGTATTATAATATGAGATCATATTTGCGAAAAACAGAAAATGGACGGTATGTCTAATTCCGATGTTACATTATTTTTTTCAATTTAATTTGGGATTGCATGACTCCGATGTTAATTTATATACATCATGATTTATGATATGATTAATTTTATTATATTTAAATAGATGATTTCGTTTTCATTCCCACACAATTTGCACCAAGTTCGTAACTTTTGTTTTGTTTGATGGTACCAAATTCTTACCTCATTCGCCTTTAACAACGATCGATCTTTTAGATAATTACGTGTGTATCATCTATTGATTACATTTTGATAAAGGCAGTACAAAGTCTAAGCTAGAAAGTAGAAACACATTAGCTCTAAGAATTGAAACTCCTTTGAAGTTTTATTAATCTATTAATTTTAAAGGAAACCATAAATATACTCACCATCATAAGTCCCCTTTACGTTAATAATAGCATCATATCTATTATACATTCGAGTATTATGGTCATGGAATATGTAGAATTAATAAGTTAGTAACATATGAAGATTTAGATGATTGATGGACAGCATTATGAACATAAATTATATATATATATATATATATATATATATATATATATATATATATATATATATATATATATATATATATATATATATATATAATTTGATGCCAATTTTGATATGGAAAGATGTAAAACAAACCTTAGCTCAGCTATTACGTAGTTAATTAGGTTTGAAGAGTTATAAACATAAGGTGAAATTAATAAGAGCTGATCGATCAAGTGATTCAAGTCTAGTCAGTTCAATTTAGATTAGTTTAATCATACCTTTAAAGATAATGATGACTATGTTAAGATTAGGGGTTAATGACTGACAACAGGATTACACGTGGGTGCATAGACTAGTGCCAAGTGGACAATGAACCCAAGTACATACAGCAATTAGTTAAGCCATGTGTCTAGGAGAAGAATGAACATGGTATGAGATGCATATCCCTGACTATATATGTTATGGTCCCTCCTCATTTACTCATTCATGTTCAAGACCAAAAAAAAAAAGAGCAAAGAAGGGCAGAAATGTACATATTAATGAAGACACAGACCCCATAAATTTAGTGGATAAGGGTAGTTGCCCCCCCCCCCCCCACCCCCACTTGTCAATTTAGCTTATTCGGATATGTTTGGCATACCACCTTATAAGTCCTTAATTAACCCCAAAAATATGAAAATAAACTATATAAATATAAAAGACGGTTGACTAAAAAATATTATTATTCCTATGTTTCTCGGCTATAGGGTTTGTCATTCACATACAATGGAATGAAGATATTAAATGCTTCATCTTTTCATTCTTCAATTCCCCTTTTTGTTCTTTTAACGATTCTCTATGTAGAGAATACAAGATTCTAGTGTGAGAATGAGAGTGTTCTCTATTTTCCAATAACATCATAAATAAATAATTAAAAAGGATGGAGGGTTTGACTTTTGCTTATTTGCTCTAACTTGTGCTAATATATGGTTGGGGACTTGGGGTTGTGTGGATTCGAATCTATGTACGAGACACTTATATGGTGACATTTATGTATAATTGAGGTTTTATAGACTTAGTTAATAATTTTGTTATGCATGATTGTGTATGAGACGCGTATATATAGTGACATTTAAATATAAGCGAGGTGAATTTTCATAAACTACGGCAATATCTTTTATATCTTAGTCATGCATCATTAATAAAGTTGGAAAAAAAATTAGTTTGTGAATTGGTGATTTCTTCGTCATGTATTAAGATCATCTCAATGTAGAATTTGCACTTAATTGCCTGTTATATATGTGTTTTAATTGAAGCGACTCCTAATATTTAGAATTTAAATTTGAGTTTTTGTGGTCTTTGGTATACTACTCTTTCCTTTAAGAGCATATATACCCTCAAGAGTCAAAGAGTATGTACCAAATTAAAGAAAAAGTATAAAATTGGGCCTTTTGTATTTCAACTGCTTTTCTTGATCTCCCTCGGGAATTTCGATCGAATACTTTAAGTAATGGGACATGTCACTTTGAGACGTGTTTATAAGTCAAAATAAGTTATTGTCTTAGGGCTTGTTCTCATTGACTGAACTCAGCTAAACTGAATTGATCATAAATTTAATATTTTATAAGAGAAGGTTATTAGGAGCCGAACTGAACTAAACTTATTAGAGTTGAAACTGAACTGAACTGAAAATAAACGTATTAGAACAAGCCCTTAGTAGATACCTATAATTATGGCATGTAAAATCACTTTAACATTTAACCTAAAAACAATATAATGAAGGATTTGATTACCAATATATTGAACCAAAGATTTTTCATTTTTAAAGGTACGTAATTGAAAATAGTTTTAAACTCTATACAATATTACAACCATATAAGACTTCTTGTTCTAGCCTTCTAGGTCCCGCGTTCATATAGTACCTACTTTCTAAATTCTCTTATCTTTTAGATGTTATTAGTTGCCTAGTTAATAAGTCTCTTACATCAATCAAAATATATATATATATATATATATATATATATATATTAAAAAGACACACCAGCAATGACACGTGTCAATTTCTGGTGTGTCCTTAGTATATTTTTTTAAAATAAATTACTAAATTTAATTTAAGAAAGTTATTTAAAAAAAAGTTTGTTTTTATCAACTATATAAATGAGCAGTAATATTTACGGATTACGTAGTAATATATAAGGAAACATATTTTTTTTTTTCAAGAAAATGCAATTTTGATGGAATATTTTTTAAGAATATGATCTTCATCACATATTCCATGTTACTTCAATTTTGTTCAAGATATTTTAAACAATTTTAAAATTTTAAAATATAAATTAATTAATTTGTCAGAAGAAAATTTGGGGTAATCAAATAACCGTGCATGGCACGGGACCTAACCTAGTTTAAAATAAATTAAGTATATAAAGTTATGATTATTTAGCGATTAATTATATGAATTTTATGGATTCAAAATAATCCTTAGCAAATACTATGTACTTGATTGTATTATTTAAGCTAATACAAATTAATATCGAAAGAGCCACGACCATTATTGTTATTCTTTATGATGAAAGGTAGGAATCGGAGTATGTGATTAGTGGGTTCAATGTTGAGTGGTGACTGATTCATATACACACACTTTATCCGAGTAATTATCTTCCCTTTATACATAGTTGTATATAATATGGTTGGCAAATGATTATCTGTAAGTGTCTACTTGATCAAAATTAATGATTGTAAACAGTTTAATGATTGTACTTAGTGGATGGACCACCAACCTCAATCCAAAATGTCATACTCATGATATGATTGAGAAAGATAAGTGAAGAAGCCATTGACGAAAAGGAACAAGATCAATGTTCTTTCTTAAATGAGTGGCGTTTTATTAGTTGATTACGTTTATAATAGGTAAGATCGACTAACAACGATCAATTACATAAGCACTATTCGTCAAATTAATTGAGTACTTTCATTTTAAACTTATCCATATACTTCAAAATATAATATTGTTATAATTATATATTCTTAATAATTATATATCCTAATGATTAAATTATTATATTGACACATGAACATAAAAATAAAATATAACGTTTGTGTTAGCTTAGGGACAGATGGAGTATTAATCAATACGAGTAATATTGTTTTTAAATAGTTAAAATAAGTTTAAGGTCTTGTTTCCTTCATTACTATCATTTGAAATGGAAATTGATTAAATTTTCTTAAAACTAATATTTTGTTTAGTAAGGTAAGATTTTTATTGATTAAAACTTATATTTTTTCATTGAGATTACTTGTACCAATTCAAGTACTCATATAAGTCATATTATTTAGAAGTAATTTGTCGTGCATCTTTAGAGATAGGTCATTATCAAAATAGCACTTATTTTGAATATATCATTCACTTATTATAATATGCTCTCCTTCATATGTTGCCTAAATTGGACAAACCTCTTTCTCCTTTGTTCTTCCGCTCCCATAATTTGTCCAAATAAAAAGGAGTCTTAAAGATATGATTCTACTATACATTCAACTGGAAATCAAAGCTTGGAATTGCGGCTGAGTAAGAAGTGTTATCAAAATCAAATCAAATCAAATCATATCAAATAAAATAATAATTTCATATGCTAAAAAAATTGTATTGGGAATTTTTAATTTTCCTTTATTTATTATTTGAATTTAAAGATGTTAGCTAGACTAGATAAACATTGAGCAAACAATTTATTAGATAAGGTTCTTTTAGTTAAATTGTAATGACCCAAAAAGTTAAATAGGGGAAAAAAGCTATAAATTGTTAAATTTCTTGCCTATATTTGGGCAATGCCGACTTTAGTTGTTAAAAGATAAAGTTGGAAGTTTTGATATGATCAAATATAGTTAAGAGAGGTTAAAGGAGGAAATTGGCTGCCGAATCAAATCAGATTCACGTGTAGATGGTTGAATGGATTTTAATCACAAATATAATTGAGGTATATACATGTACTCTTAGAACCATTGTTTAAGAATTTTCTCGATTGATACATTAATGTTCCAAAGTTCCCTTTTGATAAGGGAAAGATAAGATATGATATGATGATGCCACCAACAATCTGCTTTTTCATTGAGAATGATTTGTCAATTGAAGAATCGTGGATTAATTTTTTATTCATGATAATGAGTGATTAAAGTTAAACCATCAGTATCTTTAAATTAATTACATATGCAGAGTAATAAAAGCGTGTTAAATATCATATATAAATGCACAATATATAATTTTTTACATATGTAATGTGCATGACACGTGTTGGCATATACATTACACTTGATTGACATGTACACATTATTATGCCGACATATGTGACACACATACCACCTACACAGTTTATGCAATAACAAGTATTGTATGTACATGTAAATCATGATTAATTAAGTCCATAAACCAATTCAATTTTGTCAAAAAGATAAATTAGCTAGCTAGCTAGCTTCTTTGAGTACATTTTCATTTAATAAAACTATTGACTCAACCTTTCGTTCAAGAAATTATTTCTGTTGTAAAGGAATGCTAATTTTTTATTAATAGCTCTATTAAAATAATTTTTTCTTGTTCTATTATGTTTGGTTGGTTTATTAGCTTGCATTGCTCATAGGCTTGGCAGTCAATCTACAATCCACTTGTTGTAATTGTGAAGGTTGCAACTCTAAACAAGTGAATTTGTGAGACAATAATATGCAACACACAACTGTATTATTTATAAATGGGAATCATTGTGTAATACTTAAACAAAAATTCAGTCCGTTTTAAGTTTTTTCTTTTTTCACATATAAAACATAACAATTATATGTGTACTTGTAATAATTATCTCTTTTTACTATACATATTAAGTATGGAAAATAAAAATTGCCAATCTAGGATTTCAAATACGGGATAGCATCTTGCAATATATAGTTTGATCATTGAAGGCGACGTGTAAGAATGAGAATAATTTAGGGTGTCTATTATATAGGAATGAATAAAACTTTAATTTCATTAGAGATGAGTCAAGAGCTAGTTTTTAAGAATCCAATACATCAAACAAATTCAATTTACACTGACCAAAAATGTGCAAACATATGAGATTCTTTATTCAATGTACACGATATAATTTCTCTATGCTCCATAGAATTGAAAATAATAAAGACCAAAAAGACAAGAGCCATGTGCTCCTTACCTTGTCCATCCTAGATCCTCTGTCTACGATTTTACAATTACTTTTTTTTTTCTTTTTTCCCAAAGCTTTCAACCCTAGTATGTATATCTTCTTTGTGTAAATTGTAATGATTCACTCTAATCCTTTCTTTAATGTTTTTTCCATTCAACACTAGTATGGATAATTTAGGAAATATGATGAGTTGATATCCAACAAAATATTCAAAATAACATCTCGAGTCTAGGTTAGTTGTAGAATTCAGGATTTCCGCAATGAAATATTCTCAGTTTATCTAATTTCAGTTTAGTAAAAATAAGTTCAGTTCAGTAAAATTAATTTCAGTGTAGTTAAAATAATTTCAGTTCTGTAAAAATAAGTCTACTTCAGTAAAATTTAGTTTTTTAAGAAGAATTATAATAGAAAATCAGTAAAATATAATATCAGTTCCCCAATAATAATAATTTCAGTTCAGCAAAAATAAGGTGAAGTGTACGGGGCCTAAGACATTAGCTAGTGTTGATATATCCATACCATCTTCATCACTCTTTACATGTTGGAGGTGAGTTGCTCGTGATGTTTTTGGTCTACTAGAACCATTCATCAAATACACACGTCTTATTAGTTTTGTATTAGCGCATGCACTAAACTTAAACCTATGCTTACAAAAATGAATCTAAGATACAAATTATGAAATTATCTCCACCATATATACATGTAGATCTAAGCTATTGTAATCACTGTATTATTAGTGCCTAATACTCGAATTAGGCCTTAGGGAAAGAGAGGTGATATATAGGAAACAAAAATGAGGTTAAAGGCTTATAGCCTGTTGGTTCATGCACGACGACTAAATTAGGTTTAATTTTGTTTTACTATACTTGGTATTTCATTTCCTGTATGAATGCAGTACATGTGCATGACTGAAATTTGTACAGTAGTTACTGTGAAGACTGAAGAGAAAGGTCGATGACCGTTATGGAGTTGACAGTGCAACTAACTAGTTAGTTTATAGTTGAAGTCTTACTTCCATACATTATGGGCTTGATGTTGAGGCACATGATATATATATAACTATGCATTTTATTATTTTATATAGTATATATATTTTAAATTTTAATTAAAATGATGCAATAAAAAATCTTATATGACAAGAATGAAATTAAATAAGTATTTGGTCACTCAAAGTGATAAGATGCAACTGATTCTTATTATTAACATAACTACTTATATCTTGAAAATGAAAGAATTTTATATTGAGGTTATAAATATATTATCATTGCCGGACATACCATATAATATACCTCGTAATCTCTAATAATCCAATTCAACAACCGAATTTTAATTACTAAGAGAAACCAAATTTATATGATATGAAGTTGGCTCAGATCAATGTCATCAGTTAATTATATATTATGACCTACTTGTTATATTTTGTAATTACATTTGTAAGTTACGTAACTTTAATTTGTATCCTTAAAAAACGAAATTAAACGCTAACATACGTTATCAACCCCTGGCGTAGAATCACCAACTCTCTACTATAAACTGCAGCTGGACTAGATTGAGAATTGAATCAGAACCACTGATATATATAAACAAATGGAGAGGACGGATTATATGTAAAGGGAAAACGATGGATCTAGCAACATAGAACGTGGAAAGAAGAGGATAACTGGAATTTGGAATCTCAAGTGTAAATAAATTAAAATAATGGAATAGACAAGATTGTATTGGGTGCTCTACTTGCATTGTTCAATGTTTCATTACCTAGGTCAGTGTCAGTCAATTAGTCAAACTGAGTTTAACTAATGACCAAGTGTTGTTTGTCCTTAAAACGGTTATAACGGTTGATGTAAAAATACTTAAATACCTACACCTTCCTATAATCCTATTTCGATCATACAGTGATTAAGACTTTTTTTAATCACGTTAAAATAATGGTTACTCACTTACTCTTATACTTTTCATTTTTCTGATTTTGGGATATTTGATCTATTTATAGAACATCTTTCTAATCTTTTTGCCTCGTAATTTTTATTTAATAATGTGCTTTTTCTTATGACTTTATTCTTTTTGTAAAACTTTTTATACTTAATATAGTACCTTGATTCTAACGGAAAAAAATATGTAATTATTGGCTTATTGCTCAATCGAAAATATTACATATCCCTCATTAGTAAAACTATATTAGAGTTTTCCTAATATAGTTTTAAAGATTCCCATAAAAGAGTAAAATGAGAAAATTTTAGTGGGACAGATTGACTATCGGGTGATGCAAATATCTAAGTATTGTTCCTAGGAATAAGTCATAGGCAATAAAAGCCCTGGAGTAGGCAACATCTAGTTAGGGTTGCATACCAACGATATTCTACGATAGACAATAAAAGTTAGTTGTTGACTGTTGTTTGGTTTATGACAAACATGTTCATGTGATATGGCCGGGCACGCAAATAACGGAATTTTATGGGATTCACACATCATCTCATCTTCTTGTAAATCGTTAAACTTTGATTCCAAATGCATGGGAATGGGAAATTTTAACGTAGAGCCATTTCTTTTTTCTTTTTTGTTATTTTGGTTTGTTATAAAGTTTGATGATGTGATGCATCACATTTATTGATATAGGTTTCTAGTGAAAGGGAATTGTATCTTAGGGATGTCCATCTAATTAGCATCGTTTTGAGGTGAAGTTGATAGTTCATGTAAAAGGAGGCGTAGATAAGTTAATGAGGTTCGTTGTTGCCTGCCACCAACATCATGGATCGATGGATGATTACGATACGAATTTTGGTGGTTGTTTGTGAGTAAATCATGGTGGTATGGTGTGCTTAAAACCATTGTATATGGTGCATTATTCAAGAACACTAAAGAGATGCTTTCACAAAGTCACACAATATGTAGCATGCATGCACGTGAAGAGATGTGTATGGTATGGTGGATATATGTTACGTGTAGTGCCAACCTACACAATGTCTTGAACAATTGGAACGTAATAATAGGAGTATCATCAACACTTTGACATTTCATCCTGTTCTAGTGGTTTTTACATATGTAGGAGTATCAATTATCAAAGCTTTATATTGATATAACTACACGATTAAGTGTTGTGTTTTTGCCTTTTTGGCCACTAATTAGTATACGATAGCGATCAAATAGTGTACACTTAGGGCCTGCTCTCATTGACTGAACTCAGCTGAACTGAACTTATTAGAGCAGAGTTGAAGCGAAATTAATATTTTATAAGAGAAGGAAATTAGGAACTGAGCTAAACTGAACTTATAAAAGCTGAACTAAACTGAAAATAATGATATGAGAACAGACCCTTACTATAAACTTTAATAGAACTCCATATATATATCGAATAGTAATACATTTGAATCAAATATATATATATAATAGAACTGTTGGGTTGACCTAAAAATTTATCAATAATCCTTTTGGATTGGATTCTGCATGGTAATCTTTATTCAATAGTAGTATTAGTTTGCATGGCAAACCATTTTTGAATAGTAGCGCAACTCGTATAAGCTTGTAGTATCTGACTGACTATATGGGAAACACAAACATGAAATAGTGTGAATACAAATGATGGGAATCAGTGGGCAGGGTAAAAGACCCGCATTTTTGTCAGAAGAGCCCAAAAATAAAGACCTAACTCTATTAAATATTTAAAACTCTTGTAAACATTACATTGGTAGTCAACATTTTGATAGATCAAGCCTTTGTCTCCAATCTTTCTTAGTCCCAACTCCCAACTGCTATGCTACTATGAGCAAGTGAGCAGCATTGCAGTTGCAGTTGTGTTTTTCATCTGTCTACTTCGTAGGATCCGGCTAGGAACAAGGTTCGAGATTGCCGGTGAGGTAAACTGACCAAGTGACAGCGGCCAAATCGCAAATCGCTAAGCACACAATTCACAAAGTAAAACCCAATATTGACCATGCAATATATTTAAAGTTCAAAATTATATACGGAGTAGAAACACTATGTGCAAGACACTAAGACTGTAAGCTTAACTCCTGCCTTGAGCTAAGTAAGAGTTGCTGCATGTACACATGTATTACCCCTATACAGTACAAGTTACTTTCAATTGCCCTTTCATCTAACATTTGATTGTATGCTACTACCATTGTCCCATAGTTATGTTAACATGTACTTGTAAAAATACTCCATTATATCTACCCAAAATAAAATACAATCGAATGCCAAATAGACCAGTTCACATAAGATAGAGGAACATAAAGCATTTTCAAGTTATCATTGATAGAATAATCTGATTACAGGCAGCTAAGAAGTATAGGTTAGATGTACTTCTAATTAGATTTAAGTCAATAAGCCAAGCATAAACAGCAGGACAGTAGATTTGTAATTGCTTGCCTTCAAAAGACATGGTGACAACTGACAATCTCTATACAGCGACACCAAATCACCTAATTCAATATTTATAAGACAGTTTCAGAATAGTCAAGTAAAATGGTCCAGCTTTAGTGACCTGCATGAGTCATCAGAATGATGAAAAAGGCAGATCATGTGATTCGGAGGAGTCGGCTGGTTGCTGAGTCCAAAGCATCTACATTTCTCTTGAGGATTTTTCTGTAGTGTAATTAAGGATGCCAAATGGCCATAATACCATATAAAGAAGTAAAAAGAAGCCAAGAAGAAGGAAAAAAAAGGGGGAATCCCACAAGTAGTTTTCAGAGAATTAGATACTTCAATTGGGGTTTTTTTTAAAAAAAGGTAAAAAAGTTGGGAGCTAACCCGTTTGAATGTGAATACTCTCTGAACACAAGGCATTCCTCCTCATAGCGACAAAAAAATATAATGTGAGTTAGATGCACAACCCTTGGTAAGTTTTTAAGAAATGAGCCAAATTAGATCATATTAGTGAATGTCCCTAACAGCAAGGATACAAATGAGCTGCTAAATCATCAACGCCTTTCATCTCATCATTTAACCTGCAAGACGTACATGAGAAAGAAAACATCACAAATCGGTGATAAATCTAATTCTTCAGTAGACCAGATTACAGCAGAACTAAGCAACTGAAAATTTGCCAAATATCTAATCAGAAATGAGATGGGAAAGCTATCAGAGTATCAGACTGAAATCACAGGTTACTACTTAGTATGTCATGAAAGAGTAATATAAAAGTGTTTGCTTGAACTCCTTAATCCCATAAGTGAGGTCGGCTACATGAACCAACACGAGAACTTCCCAAAAGGTCATCTATCCTAGCAGTAGTCTTAATCATTGTGGCTCATGTGATGTGATGTGACAAAGTTTTACACTAGCTGTCACTAGCATACTGTAATAAAAGTGACATCTAGAATAAAATTGTACAAGTTTTCTATTCATAACCTAATGCAGCAAGGTCAAACAACGCATTGGGATTGTAAAAATGTGTGCTGCAAGGCCAAACAGTACGAATCTTCAGGAGTGGTAAGGGCAGGAGGGTGTGTACAGCAAGGTCAAACGGCACATCAGTAATCAAAAAGAGCAGCATAAAAGAAAAGGTGTGGACAGCAAGGTCAAAGGGCACATCAACCATAAAAGGTCTTTTTTATGGCTATTTCGATATTTTTGTTGTAGAAGTAGGCAAGAGATTCAAGAGATGATTCTAATCACCAACTTGATATTGTGGGGTCCTGTTAAGTGACATGAATCCTTCATTGGATTACCAAAACCAAACCCACCCATTACTTACCATTGTTGATGCTAGCAATCTAGCATGGGTTGCTAATATAATTGTTTGGTTGTTCACAATTGTTCATATGGTTGGCAAGAATAATCATTATCGATGAAAAATCATCTCACTTTCCCTTATATATCCCATACCCCCTTAAGTCCCTCCCCCCCTTTTTTTATTTACCCATTTCCCTCTTTTTAATCAGATAAGTTGCATAAATAAGTATTAATGTTTATGAATAAAAAACATAAAATTGATAAACACAAACCACCCTTCCCACAAGGGCCACAACCACCTAGACCCATTTTCAACTCATAACATGAACATGCCCGAACCCTGAATAATAGCACACTGGGACCCCAGGAGCTCCCCCAAAAAAGGAAATTAACATTGACTAATATTCTAGAACAAGACTCATATCTGCAAAAAGGAAATCAGCAATTGCAGTAAATGCACAGGCATGGATTTCAAACAGGAGTTATAGCCTTGACATAAGATACATACCTGATACATGAATGTATAAAATGATTCCCTCTTGTTACTGCATCAATTGCTGCAAAGTGCAGATAATGACAGTTATGAATTATGATTGGGTTATATGCAGTCACAACTAAAGGCTAAAACCTCTTTTGGTGATTTCCTTTCATGTTTTTTGGAAGAACAGAAGTATAACCAAGGAAAGCATCCCAAATAAATTAGATATAAACATATAGTCTAAGTTACCACATCTAGACCAAAATGTACATCATCAGCTTTGTATTCTTCATGCATCAGTTTTTTAACAAGCTACAATCTCACAGATGACAACAAACTCCTAAACCATACTCCTTTCTACAATTTTACCACATAATACCATAAACTACAACACCAAGCCACCCAATCAACTCATGAGCCCTTTTGGAACTTTTAAGAATTGCAAGCTGTAGTATGTAGCTGTTATGACCCTAAAATTTCTGTGTGTGCAAAGGTTTAGATGCAGAATTTAACTGGTTTAATCAGCATCATAAAACAAGGTTTGTAACTTGCAGGTTCTAGACGCTACAGAGAGGATGGAAGAGTGCAGAAAATAGACGAGACAGGAGGAGAGGAAATGATCTTTCAATTTGTGTTACTGAAACTCTGTCAGGAGAAGGAAAAAAGAAGAAGAAAAAAAAAAAAAGTCTTCTATACAACACTTAACAGAAATCCTCATCCCAAATCTGAGTTAAAGTGTAGTTCTGTGCAAAGAGATGGTAACAAACTCAACAAAAAATGACATTCGGACAGATGTAATTTGTCTATTTATGTAAAGCAGGATCTTCTTTCATCAAAAGCAATCTACTTATCTCATTTGAAAGGAATTTGAGTAATGCTAAGAGCATTAAATTCATAAATTATTTGGAGTATAGGACAGAATACTATAGTTTACCTATTGTTGGACTAGCAAGATATGAGACTTCCTCCAAGCTAGTAAACATTCAAGCAACAAATTTTCTAAAAGTGAGGGCAGGAAGGCCAACCTATAACCTAAAATGAAGAAGACTTCATAAGGATATGCTGCAAGACCTTGAGATACTTAGGGACATGACAATTGTTGTAAAATGAGGAGCCTACGTGAATTCAGTTAGT
The DNA here is from genome assembly GCA_024500155.1 of Chenopodium formosanum. Classification (NCBI taxonomy): domain Eukaryota; kingdom Viridiplantae; phylum Streptophyta; class Magnoliopsida; order Caryophyllales; family Amaranthaceae; genus Chenopodium; species Chenopodium formosanum. Next base: position 3,382,425 of record CM044861.1, on the reverse strand, counting down.
TGTTCCACTGTAAGGGAAAATCTTGTCTAGCATGGCTGCATGGTAAGGAATATAGTTTTTGAATAAGCAACCTACAATAGAAAGGCTTAGGAAAGTGAGCCTCTGGCAGTTGCTTTGCAGACCGACAACAAGACCCAACACAATCCTCTCAATCTAACCATTCCAGAAGCACAGGGGCGTGATGCAAACAGCCCAGGTATTCGAGTTATGTAAGTATCCAAAAAACATAGACATCAGCAATGACAGACAGACATTGTCTGTTTGGTATAACAAGGGGTAAATAATGAAAAACTGAGACACTGAGTATGCTATAGATAGAATAAGGGAAACTTGGCATAACATAGGGTGAGGCCTGCTATAGATCATTATGTAAAGACTCTTTTAGCTTGTATACATTGGATTAAATGGGGATAGCCATATAAGGAGGTATTTTTATGTTTACCTCTTCAGAAGATTTTTGTGCAGAAAGACATTAATCTTAAGTTAGAGCAGATCCCAAACAATCGGATAGAAGATTATGATACAATCTATGCCAGCTCTTTAGATATACCCTTTGAAAACTATTATCCCTTATTCTTTCAAGGTTCTAAGTCCTTCTAACAGACCTATCACGGCTATCAGCGTTAGCATTGAATCACTTATTCTAGCTGAAAGCACCAGACAATGGAAGAGCAATAAACATTGTATTTTCTATTTTTCTAAAATCAGAAATAGGCAAAGTAGTAGAAGGTGTAGGATGAGAGACATGTAATGACAGAAAGAGATAAATCAAAGGAAGAATTGTACTAAATTGAGTGGTGCAATTCCCAAGACTAAACGCCTTATGTGCTTTCTTACCAAAAGAATATCCGAGAAACACACCAAAAACGTATCTCTCCAAGATCTATGAGTTGAGATGTAAAAGAGATATTTTAAACATCTTAGCTTTCTATAGGTTAGTATTCTGCCTCACAGGATTTCGTAGGGTGAAAAACCATTCAAAATTTCATGCAAATCTGTCTCTCTAAGAATTTTACATTACTAAGCTAAGCTCCAAGCCTCCAAGACATACAGTTTGTTGTATTATTGCTTTGGTAGATAAATGTTGTTTACACTCTTACTAGAAATGCTTAAGCCATCCAGTTCAATATACAACCTAACAATCTCGACTGTTCCAGTAAAATTGAGTTTCAGTCATTAATTTGAAAAACTAGATGAAAGAGAGGCATTGCCCTTACGGCCCGTTTGGTAGCCAGTATTATATGGCAGTAATGGAAATGATCTTTTAGTGCAATTCGGCACAAAAAAGTAACATATGATGTCCATGGGAATGTCATTTCATTCCAAAACTCATGTTTCATAATATTGCATTCAAATCCAATACCACTTCTCAAATGGCAATGGATATCAACTATTACCAGATACAAACTAGGCCATTAGAGCATGAGTCTTTGTATATCACTGTTCTTACAATTTTACAGTGCAGATTTATTCCTATTACCTCCATTTATGAATTATTACCGGATACCAAATGGGTCCTTAGAGTTAACCAAATGTATTCCAATTGTTGGACTAATATATCAACTATAATATCAAGTCATCAATAACAATTGTATATCTGTGTGTATTTTGGCCCCAAATCTCCTTTGACTTTATTTTGAAATATGTTTGAGGTGATATCTACCATGCACAATCGTATGCTAACAAATACAAGTAAGGAACACACAATCAATTACATCACATTGCTTCACATAAAATGAACAATTGATCCATAAAATAGAAGTCCCAGAAAAATTAAGTAGATAACATACCTGACTCTTGAAGCTTGCCGGCAGCATCACTAAAGCATTGGATATGATCAACAGAAGTGTTGGTAATCTAATCATCAAATCCAAAAACCCCAGAAAAAATGAAGTCAATTAGACAAAATCCCAGAATAATTAAACAAAAACCCAGAAAAATTAAACAAATTTCCAATAAAAAGGAGATGATTTTGATTGGTGGGTATACCTCGGAGAGTGCTAATCGGAGAGAAGCGAAGAGAGAAGTGTAGCTCTCAGCAATGGCGAGGGAATCTCTCTCGACTACTTCAAGAGCTTTGAAGAGGTCTTCTTGGTTGAAGGTTTTTGAATCTTCTATGGCTTCTTTATCCTCCATTGATGAATTATCGATTGAACTCATTGAAGCATCCTTGGCTTCATTATCTTCCATAACTTGTACTCGTAAATTGTTTTTCTTTTTCAACGTTGGGGTTTTGAATTCTGATACTTTGCACTTTGCCTACCATCGAGTGATTGGAGTCTTTACAAATCGGAAATAGGGTCAAGTTAAATTGGGCATGAACCTAATCAATAATCATATCGGCTCATGTGTCAAGCTAATGTGTGTCGAGTAGACTATATGATTTGTTTAATAAAAATACTAGTATTTTATAAGTTAATTAAACCAAAAACCTAATTTGGGTATTTAGTCTATTAGAATTAACTTTTTAATATACTCGTAACTAGCTATATCAATCAAGTATCAACTAATTTCTAAAGTAAGTTAAGAAATAATTGTGTTGTGTTAAGGTAATTCTAATGCGGAGTATATCATAAACAATGTTCATTGTGCCGTTATATCTTTTCATATTTGTCGTTAAAGCGAGTGTGTTGAAATGCAAACTAACTCGTTGTACTTGTGCTAGATTTAGACTCATTCCACAATTGAAAAGGATGCTCATGCACGGCTATGACCCATCAACATGTCTCTTGTGCCATGTTGGGCTTAGGATGATTTCGTGCCAAATTAGGTCAACTTTGTGTTATATTAAACAGACCTACGTCCCAATTGAGTCTATGCTTAGCTCTAGGGTCATTATACACTTGAACTTGGATGCATATAGTAGCCATATACATCACTACCTCTTGAACCTTCATAATCTTATTTTCTTACTGCATGTTCTACAAATGAGCATTTAAGTTTCTTTTTGTTTTTGTTTTTGGTAAGGTTTACCTTGCCTAAAACTTCATTTTAGTGTAGAAAACTACTTCGTATGTACACCATATATTAGAAAATGGTCAATGCAAAATTACATAATTTTCAAAATACAAATTTAAACTTTAAGGACATATTCTCTTCGGATTATTTTCAGTTCAATTCATTTCTAATTTCCTTCTCACATAAAATATTCAGTTCAGTTCAGTTCTTAATTTTCTTCTCACATATAATATGCAGTTCAGTACTTCAGTTCCAGTAAGTTCAGCTCAGTTCAGCTCAATTCAGTCAATCAGAACAAACCCTAAATAAATAAGTTTCTACAGATAGAAGGGTTATAGTATACAAAACTTGTCAAAAATCAAACTCATGATCTCACCAACTCTATTCTTTAATTCTTTTAGTACTCTTTTTTCGAAGTTATATACTCCCCAATTTCACTTTTTTGCACTATTCAAATGCTTAAATTTGCTGTTGTTATAAATGTCAACTATCTTGGTTTTATCGGGTCAACTATCAAAAGAACACCCAAACGCCAAACTGCCTATTGCTGTCCCGGTGACTCCCTAAACCATTGACCACGACGTCGCACCACCACCGTCTTCTCGCCGGAATTCTGTCAATTGTAAGCTTCTCTTCACTTTCTTCCTTTTATCCGGTGTCGCTTTGTCTCCCCGACGGTTGACCTAGCCTTTTCAACCGCCGGAACCCTGTCGACGATCGTACTATCAACAGTGCGACGCTTTCATTTACGTTATCAATTGCCATTATTAGTAAGCTTTTTTCTCTCCCCTTTAACGCTTTATTAGAGACTAGATTACTCTTGATTGATCAAATTTGGGGTACTTTTAATTGTTTTGATCATGAAAGAGTAGAATTGCTGAATACTTTAATTTGACCGATTAAGGGTTTTTTCTTAATCGAACTTAGTTTGATTGTAGATTGACTAGTAATCGTATATGAATGTATGTTTCCTGAAATAAGGGTTTATTAGATGAACCCAACATAGCTTAAGGAGTGGTTATGTGCTTACAACTTTACAAGTGATGCTCTTGTAGTCTTGTTAAATTGAGTTGAGTTGTATACTTGTGTGATTCAATAAAGATAGATAATTAGATGGAGTATACAAATATTGCAAAACTCAAATTGTTTCCGTTTTGTTTTACTTGAAATATCAGCACGTTTGCCAATGCACGACTTTAACCATTTTTATCTTTAATTATTAGCATTGCTGGTTTTATGTTTATTGAGTTTTGCAATGGTATTTGTTCATGTATCTGACCCCGTCTTTGGGATTAAGGCTTTGGTGGTTGTTGTAAATGGAATTGGTTCATTTTGCAGGTGCCTCTTGCGGTCTCTTTGCTGAATAGGCAGCGTTTCCCCAAACTTTCAGCCTTCAGTTCACTTCTCAGTTCACCTTTATTCGATCTCTGCTGCAGTTAAGCAGCTATTCAGCAATAATGATATTTGTTGGCGGGGCTTTGTTGGAGCGTAATTCCACCAATCAGGTACCTTAATTGTAATTATCTTGCTATAATACATTTTTAGCAAATGTACAATACACCATTCATTTCATGCTCAGATGTTAATGCTTAGAGTGACAAAATGAAAAACTGTTTTACACAAGAAAGCATGGTAGGACGAGGAAGGCCGGGAACCCAGGGTTTTAGAAAAATAGATCACTGTCTACACAATATCACTTCCACTGCAGAAACTAACTTTATTTGGTAAAATTGATCTGCCTTAATTTTAGAAAATGCTTCAATTTTTTCTTCTTTATATCTCCTCGCTATTGGGGGGCTAATTGAGCAGTTATTGATGTTGTACTATTACTTTTTCTATGTTGGTTTGCGGTAGAATAGGTAACCATGTGTTACTGTCCTCCGCGGAGGTCATTGTTATGCTCTTCTGGTTTATACTTCTATGGGGAATTGGGGATAGTGTCCCATCTTCTTATAGTCTTATGTTTACTTTATCTTTTTCCTAAATAATATTATCCTCTCTATTTAAAAGAAAAATGTAGCTATCTACAATGTTCAAGTCATTCTATTAGCTAGCTTATATGGTTTTTCTGATAGTGTTCCTTGAATTTAATATATTTGATAGGGGAATTGTGATCTTGTTGCTCTGATGACGCACCCTGTTCTTGTCTCTGCTTCACTCTCTTTCAAAGCAATCCCTGAGAAGAAGTTTTCGACTTCTGATGCTTCTTCTGCTGAACTCACAAGAAGCAAGCATGTTTATTTGTTTCAAAGAGAATATGCTACAGTGGACCCTATGCTTGTGGATGTAGGTCAACATAATACTTTACTTTGAGTCATATATTTACACGTCTTTATAAAATTAGTTCAGTTTTTGCTCTTTTTTTTTTTCTTCTTCATGTGACCATGAATGGGTATTTTCATGTAAATTGCATTTATAATCAAAATAGATAAATTTATTGGATTCTAGATAACTGGGATTAGTAAAGTGGTATCATATAATTCGTGAAGAGGCTTAAGACTCTAAATGGGTTGCATAGGAAGGAAATGTCGTATTAGTTTGTAACTGTGTAGACTTATGGAAATAGAGCTGTAAAGGTGGTGATGGCCATTTATATCATTATAATGTAAAACTCTCAACTATGCTTTCTTAACGCTAGTATATCTATGATTTTCCATTGTATGCTAACTCTGCTTAACTTAAATTTATTATGTTTCGTTGCTTTATTTTATCTTCAACAAAAGTTTATTGGCACGGACGAAGCGACTACTTGTGTGGGCATTGTAATTAGGAACCGGAACAATGGAATGTAAGTTCCATTGGTTTAAGGTTCAGCTAACACGGAACTCTCTTAGATAGCTAGATTCTATTTATCTTATTTATTTGGCCCTCTTCAGGACTTCAGTTGCTCACTTGGATTCTCCAAAGATTGTTGACCTTGGCCTGTCTCAAATGCTGTCAAAATTAGGAGATTGTGAACATGATACTGAGCTGGATGTAAGTTTAGTGTTTAGTATACCTTTGTGTATTCTAACTTACACAAGTTTTGACAGTTTTAAGGCACATTTTGCAGGTGCATCTTGTTGGTGGGTTTGAAGATAACCTAGATAAAGTCTGAGTAACCTCTTAACTCCTTTGTTGTTTTACTTCTCTCTCTCTCTCTATCCAGCTCAAAAATGATTATTGTTTTTGTAATTTTTTTAATGCAGCATACTGAACAAACTGGAGGCAGTTCAGAGCAGAAGGACCATTCTTTTCCCCTGTGTGCAAAAATTATTGAAGCCTTGGGAAAGAGTGTGGTAAAGTTTCATATCCAAACTCTATTTGTTCTTGGCCACAATACCAGAAAAGATACTGCTGGGAATGCACTTCCGATATTCAGCGGTGTGCTGGTGAGCAATGAGACTTTAAGTTGTTTTACTCTATATATTTCATGATTGTATCACAATATTCCAAATTGCAAGTCAAATTAAAATTACCACCAGTGCAAAATTTAGAGATATGCTAGCTCTTTTTAGTTGCAACGTTGTGACATTTTCACTTTATCTAAACACAACTTTGACTATAAATTTTTGTATGTATTTTGAAAATACACATTGAAACTAATCCAACAAAATTTTACATATTAGTATTAAAATTTTATATATAAGTAAAAAAGTAATCAATGTTGATAAATAAATAGGGTAGAAAGTAAAAACGATGCATGTATTGTGAAATGGAGGCAGTATGTACCAATATAGTAATATCTATGTACTCTGTATTAAGAAGTTAATATTATGTTGAGAATTTGTGTTTTGAGAATCTAATATTTTTATTTTAGCAAGGCTTGAATTTGCAAATTTATGTTTAGCTTTGCAAACCATAATATTGGTACCTAAAACTCTTAATTAGGCTTTACTGGCAATTAAAATCTAATTAAAGCTCCGAACATGGTGAGATTTCATATCCAATCTTTATTTGTCCTTAGCCACAATACCAACTGGGAATGCATTTCGATAATTGGCGGCATCCTGGGGTGCAATGAACCTTCACATAGATTTGGTTCATCCGTTGGTGAGCAATGAGCCACTACTCATGATTTTGTGCTATGTGTCCCACAATATAATATTGATTCCTATCGGTATCATATTGCCTGCTTTCAATATGATTAATTAGGTTGGATGTACCTCAGAATAGCTTAAATAAAATGCATTTAGGACGCTTTGTTTTGATCTTATAATCTGTTTCATTTCAGGTAGAAACTAGAACAGGAAATGTCATCCCAGCCACATTTGATCAGACCACAAGATGCCCAGATGAAATTGTTAGGAGAATCCGCATCTCTGGTTCTTTTATGGACTCTCGATGGAGAAATAAGTTACTCGAGACATATGACACTCAAACTGACCAGTTCATTATTGCCCCATGCTCCTGGTAAATTTTTTTTTGTAGCTATTCTATTTGCTAGTGGCCATCCAAGATTTTCTATAATATTAAGATTACCTTATATGCCTTAAAGTTATTGTAGCTTCTTATATGCTGGTTTATTGTCTATTAGTATATTTAATGCTCCCAAATAATTCAAGTTTCTTTTTAAGGCTCATTGCGGTTTTCTGATGTGGATCATGTGATTTACGACTGTTGCAGGAGTTCACGCCTTGTACATATGGCTTATTACCTACAGCAGTTACCTGATTCAGAAGTTCTTCGTACTTGTTCTACTTCACCTTTTGCTGAGGCCCCAGACTTTGTGCATAATCAAAGGAGGTCAGAGTTGTCTACTTCACCTTTTGACGTAGACTTCGTGGTCAACCTGTTTTGTAAAGTTATTTACAAATTACATCTTAATCTCCTTGGTGAAAAATTCCGCCTATTTCTCTATTGTTGAATCTTCATTGGGTTTTGGTTAGTATTATATAGTCATCTAGATCAGTTAAGCTTAAGCATGCCTGAACCTTCTGTCTAAGATGTTAATTTTGGCGGTACGATAATTGTGTGCGACAAATGCTATTTTTTAATTCTTTTGTTTGATGTTCCAATATTTATTTCAACTCCCTTTGTGTTGCCTTCAGGCAGTGGGATTATTTGATTCAACATCCAAATTGGAAGGAAACTTTCCATATGGGAGAACCGCGCGTATTTACAAGGAGTGCTAGTGGAGGATGGATAATGGTTGAGCAAGGTAGTGTTTTCTTCCTCACCAACTGTAGTTTTTTTACCCCTGAGTTAAATTATATAATAACTTGTCTAGGATGAAAGTTTATGTTGTTATGCTGAAAAGGCAGCCAATATGAGTTTGGATTTGTGTGTGTGTTTTTTTTCACATTGTGTTTGCAATTAAAAGAAAAAAAGAAATTAGATGCATATGATTAGTAATCATGAAATATAGTGTTGTTATTCTGCGCTCTAGTTGTATTTATAGCATACTCCATTGTACTGTTAGATAACTTTCCAGTCCAATACTCCAATAGTCTAATTGTTGAGCTGACCAAGTTAGATTTGTGTGTGATATAATATATAAACCGATCTAGGCTTCAATCATCAACTTAAGTTGGCTGAGTTAATCAAGAGTTAGCGTGACATTAAGGTCACAGGTTCAAATCTCATCAACCCCCTTTTCAACGTGTTGTGTATGGGGAGTTGCATCCACATTTTAAGCTCAACTGGTGTGAGAGGGCGTGATAGATTTTTGTTTCTTGTAGTGATTATGGTGAAATAATTTTGTTACGCAATGTCTTAAATGTCTGCCATCTTAGCCTCTTAGTTAATGTAACTTTGATACCTAGTAAAGCTTGCGTCTATTTGAACAAGTCCTAAGAGATAATGCCAAGCATTACATGGATGCTCTCTGTCTTAATTGCAGAGCCTTTTTCCCTTGCTTTACTGTTTACGATATCTGTAATTGATTGGTAAATTTCAAAATTATCCCATTCTGTTGGTCACCTAGATATGCATTTGCACATCAGCATTATTTTTTGATATTTTTGTCTAGATTATGTTACTGTATGGATCTGCTAAATAATTTTCTCATGTCCGAATCTAAATTTTTTTGGTTAACTCGTGTCTCTGGTATTAAATTTCCTCAATAATTAAAGCATATTTCTATTTTCTTCGATGTGATGTTGAAGTGATTTTTTATGCAACATTTCAGCACACAAGGCAGCTGACTGATGTATTCGGCGCTCACATAGATTATCTTTGACAAGTTGAGCGAATTTATTCCAACATTGTTGATTTGACTCATTTGACAACGTTGTGGCTCTTGGAGTTTGCCTGCCTTTTTCTGTATCAAATGCTGCATACTGTGAGTGTTTGAGGAGTTTTACAAAAATTCCACTACGATGTCGGTCCATTTAAACTTTTAAAGCAAATGTGTAAAACTAATGTACCATCGTATGAATTTATAAGTACAATTGGGTAAAGTTTTTTATAAGTGGTACACTGTTAGGAAAATATTGTACTGTTGAGATGCTTCGTTTTTTTTTTCTCAATTTGCAACACCTCTATTTTTACACCTTTTTTTTTTTTTTTTTTTTTTTTTTTTTTTTTTGAGGAAATTCTATTTTAAAACTATTTACATATAGTAGTATACAGTATACTAGTATAGTACGAGTGTACAACTATTACTTCTTTTGTGCTTGTATTTAAGAAAAAATAGGCTGTCAAAAGAAAAAAAAAAAATAGTTGTAAATTCTTGAGGACTTCCTTAATGTATATTCACACAATATCAACATTGATAATATGTAATGTAAACGGTTGAATTTGTTATACATTGACAAGTGTAAAAAGAAAAATGTTATAATTATATAAAAATAAAGGACCCTACATTGCGATTATTTTTCAGTATATTAGGTTTGAAGATATATTATTTGAAGATATATAAATAGATTGTCTAATTTCTTTTGCCAACAGTGCTCTCATATGAACCCTTAATTTATTTGCCAATTTATTCACTTTATTGTAATTTTCTTTTTCATTGAGTGATTTATGTGCAAGTCATTTCTTCAAGCCTCAAATTTTTTAAGGTTCCTAAATTAGATAAGTTCAAAAAAACGTTATGAGTTGTATAAGTGTTATTTACCCTCCATTTTATTCTTCTTTTTCTCCAAGGAAAATATCTTAAACATGTATATTTGATCAAATAGATATATTGTTTTATTTGAAGTTACTTATTTTTATAATCAATGGCATATAAAATTGATCATGAATATGATTATCTATTCAAGATTGTCTTGATTGGAGATTCGGGTGTTGGTAAATCCAATATTCTGTCAAGGTTTACCAGAAATGAGTTTTGCTTGGAATCCAAGTCAACAATTGGAGTTGAATTTGCTACAAGAACGTTACAGGTGAGTTTATCAAATGTTTTACGCAATGTTTTATGTAATCAAATCATCGATCTTTTTTTCAACTTTTGAAAAATCCACCCATCACAAAACTATTTTCGCACAAAGCAAGGTGCGTAAGGGGCACCATTCTTGTTGCTATCAGGTGCATGGTATAAGTATAGTATTATTGCATATTTGCATACCATATACATTCGTAATAGAGTTAGCTTGTTATTTGCTCTTATAATTCGGTATCCTATCATTTAAATTACTTTGAAACGAGTATAACAAGAATATTACGTTTGTGGGATTATTGGTATTTGAAAAACCTTTAAACTATGTGTGTACTGTGTACTTGTTGTCATATAATATTAATTACTGTATGTACATGAAAACCTAGGCATGTAAAATTAAACTACCCGTTGTAAAATTGAAGGTATAATTATTAGTGTAAGTGCAGGTAGAAGGCAAAGTGGTAAAAGCACAAATATGGGACACAGCAGGGCAAGAAAGGTACAGAGCCATAACAAGTGCATACTACAGGGGAGCTGTAGGAGCCCTGTTAGTGTACGACTTAACCAAGAAGCAAAGCTTCGACAACGTGAATCGGTGGCTTCATGAACTACGTGACCACGCAGATTCGAACATCGTGATTATGTTAGTTGGCAACAAGTCCGATCTTAAGCATCTGAGGGGTGTTTCCGAGCAGGAAGGGCAGTTCTTAGCCGAGAGGGAAGAGCTCGTTTTCCTCGAAACATCAGCCTTAGACTCAACCAATGTTGAGAAGGCTTTTCAAACAATTCTCTTAGACATTTACCAAGTTATTAGCAAGAAATCTTTAGCTGCTCAACAAGCTTCTGGTTCTTTACCTCAAGGCACCAACATTAATGTTGGGGTTAATAATAATTTTAACAAGAAACCATGTTGTTCCAACTGATACATCTTTTTTTTTTTCCACTTCATTTTTTTTTTTGTTATTTTTTTTCCCCTCTTATGATGTAATTTTATTTTTCAGGAGGGTGTTAAGTGAAATTTGTTGTAAGGGAAGGAATTGAAAGGAACTTTGTTAGTACCACAATGAGATAAGTAGTGTTGCTTCATAGTGATAAATTGTACAAGAATAACAAATCTTGAATTTGTTGTAAGCGGGAAATGATTTTGGCACACCCCTATGTGAGAGCACAGTTTTCTATGCTCTTCTCACATAGGGGTGTGCCTAAATCAATTTAGGGTGTGCCTAAATCAATTTAGGGTGTGCCAAAATCAATTCCCGTTATAAGCTAGTCTGTCAATTACTGTAATAATTTATTGTGTTACTTCCTATACCTTTTTTTTTTTTTCTTCTTTTCATTTTCTATCCATGTGATCAAATTTAAAATCGTTGAACATATTTTGTAATTCACATAAGAAAAAAACATTACTCTTATCTTATGCTATGTATAATCTTTTTAAATTCGTTATAACTTGTTTTTTCAATATATCAACTTTTTATATTTGTGAAAAAAATTCAAAATTAGAGTTATTAATAGAGTATATAAACCGAACATGAAATTCAACCAACCGCTATAGTTTTTGTTTGAAATGTTCGTCTAACATGGTATCAAGAGCTAGCGTGACAAAATATAAATGAGATGATCTGTAAAGAAGAAAGCGAGTAAACTTTCAAATAAAGTAGGGAATAAAAAATACTCCGCTTGTGAATACATATACTACATAATTGGATAATAACCACAAGTAGAAACGATGGGCATGGGCTAGGCCCCTCGAATCAATCTTTACAGTAGTATTCCTAGCAGAAACCTATCTAGCCGTTGGTAACTCGCATATTCACGAAAAAAATATGTTTCATCGATCCATTTCAGACACAACGTTCAATTGTTACACCATTAATATTCTGGGTAAAGTTTTGGGTGAGACGGACTCACGTGAATCCACTATCATGTTTTTGGTGTTGCGGGCCTCGCAATCGGGTTTAGTTAGCCCACGCCTTTTTATTGGACTTTTGTTATTGAGTCCGGTCTCACGTGAGACCGGTCTCACTCAAAACTTTTTGAATATCTTGAGGTGTTTTTCTTTTTTTAATTTTTTTTCCAGGTAAAGAAATTAAATTCCTTAGAATTATAATTAGAAGGTGTAAAACCAACGTTAACTTAAGCATTAAATCACAAATGAGAGTGGTGTTATTTATTTTTTTTATAAATTTATTTATTTTTTGTTCATTATGTTAAAAATGCATGCTATTATTTCAGAATATTTACAATGCATTACTTCGTACTCGCAATTCAACTTCTTAATTGCAACAAAACTCTTATCATAAACACGTAGAAACACTACTTAAACTTAACTAAATATTACTCCCCCCATTTCAAAATGGTGTTTTTGTTTCGTAAATCAATGCAAATTTTTACCCAATGACCGCAAATATCTTTAATCTCACACTAGCAAAAATTATAAAACTTAGATATTAATAATCAACCCACCAAAAAGAATCAAAGTAGAGATCCACATGACTATATTTGTTCTTATAGATTAAGAGAAATTTAGAAGATTCTCTCTTTTTTAAAAAAGTAAAAGATTCCGAACAAGAATATCATTGTGGAAAGGAGGAAGTACCTATTTTTTCAATTTGTTATCATTGGCCTTATAGTATAATGGCTTCTTTTAGAAATGAACAATAACAATTGTGTGACCACATGTGACTGGGAGTGGAGGAAAGGGAAAGAAAGAACTCCCAAAGATGCCATTAAACTGATCGAATAAAGCTATCTTGGCATGCTTTTCAGTATCATATAAGGTAATTTACTTTTCATTTCAACTTATAAACCTCTTTTTTTTTTAAAAAAAAAAAAAAAAAAAAAATTTATTTATTTATTTTTTTTATAGGTAATTTCAACTTATAAACTTAGATGTTGATGAGAGGAATAATTAGGGTTAAACCGGCTCGTTCTTTCTGAGAACGAGTTTGATCTAGTTTGTATATAATACACATGTAAAAAATTTTCACCAACCATAAATAACTTAATTATTTCTACCTTTTCACCAAATAAACTTTTATCATTTTCAAAATTTCACTTATCATTTTCTTGAGATTTTGGTGATAGATGCTGAAATCTCAACATGTTAGCAACTTCTTTAGGGATAATCTGGAGTAGTAATGATTTTTTCATGAAAAGTACTGTGTATGTCGTGGCTCATGCTCTATTATATTTACTCATTTTTCTAATTATGTGAATATAAAGTTTTCACATTACTATTTGAAATAATACTATTGTGATCATATTCCTGGAGAATAATAGCTTCTCTGGATTAACACGAATCTATTCAAGAGAGCTAGCTAGCTAGATTGATTGAATAATAGCCAAGAAAGGGTAGGTTAGTATAATAGCTAAGCATAATTAGTACCACAAATAAGAAATAATTTAGTATCACTAGTGGTTTTACCATATCATTCAATTGCCAGACCCCTCATTCCATTTGATTCAGAATTCATGATCACATCTCAATTAAGTAGGAGTAATAATTATCTGCCTATCTTTACTTAAAAAATCATTATTTATCCAATTAGCAATCAATAATTTGTCAATTTGGTATAATGCTTAATACACGACATAACGTATCTAATTTTGAACCGCATAAAATGGATTTAAAACGGGTTTAGGCAGAATATATCATATTGTTATGTCTTTTTAATTATTAAAAGTAAAGCTAAAAAAGCATCTAGAAAAGCATGATATATTTGTTATAACCATATAATATGGGTAGAATATATGCTGATTTCTGGAATACCAAAGCAAACGGTACAAAAGGGTTTATATAGTTTAAATGTTACACATGGAAATTAAAGCAAAATGAAGGAATATATATTTTTCCTTTTGACAGTAGGATTAAAAAGAATTCATATTGAAATACAAAGTAACTAAAAAAAAAAGACTAATGATTGGATCGATAATGCATGGAATCATATATAAATATAATTATATAAATATACACATTGGATTAAATGTGGCATTAGAAAACTATTCTAATCCTTCCTTATCAAATCAAGGATAATTTTGAAGAGGATTAAGGTTAGGATATGCAAAGGGATTTGATAAGTTCATACTAAAGCAGCAAATTATATTACATTTTAGCGTTTAGGAGAATTTGACTGATACATTTATTTATTTTTTGAGAAGGGGGGTTTGTATATTAAGAAAGGCATAAAGAGTGATCGGTATGAAAGAGATTTGACATTAGATCTTAGTATGATATACAGCTTTCTAAGAATTAACAGAGTTGGTATTATCATTTGATAGGTTCTTATTAGTAGTATAGTGCATGCTAGATGCAATTATTTCTACATATAATATACTGTACACCCATATGTATCTAAAAAAAGTGAACATTCAAAACAACACTCTTTTATTAAGTAGACAAAGTGATACTTTGTACTTCATACTTCTTTTTAATTTTTATTTTAATACGAAGTATATTTTCACTTGCAATTTTGGAATTGAATTATCATTGAAAACTCTCTTAAAATGACAAGGTATAAAGTATATATAGTACATTCTAAATCAGGAAATTAAAGTGCATAAAACATGTACTTCATATATAGCATGCATATATACTATTTAGCCACTTAATTCTAAATTATACATACATGTGTAAATGTACTTAAGCCACTTAAAAGTCAACTTATTTATGTAATATAATAAGGGCCAATAAGGTCATGAAACATGTTATATATTATCCACCCCTAATTTCAAGACCTACACTTAATATATATTGTGGTTGCAATCATGTATAAAATCTCCACTAAAACATGTTAATGGTTGTTTGGGTCCAATTTAGTCCAATTGGGCCAAGTCATTAAATGATCCAATTAAAAGCCCAAGGTCAAGGTTCAACTCTCCAATGGTGCTAAAGTCAAGGTCAGTCAACGAAGCATGTCAATTGGGCCCAAGCCCACTTCTCCCATATATGCCAAGGTATAAAAGCCTTCAATATTACATTTGAAAACAAGACAACAAAGCCTCAAGCAATTAATTCTCTTGCATAGCTTTCTCTCTCTACACATTGTACTAACTTTAGCATCGGAGGGGCCTTCCTCGGCAACACCCCCGAGGCTAGTTTACGTGTGCTTGCTGTGCAGGAAACCCTCGGTCCATCATCACTTGGATCGAGCCCAGTCTTCACCACCTCACTGGACCTTCGGCAAGGTCCCATTGTTTTTGCCCGAAACAATTTGGCGCCGTCTGTGGGGAAGACTTTCAAAAAAATCTTTAAGCCAATTTCAATCGTTCTACCTCAATCTTAGTTCCCATGGCTAAGAATCGCAAGAACAAAAACGACGGGGCTTCTCCTCCGAGAAAGCGCCGAAAGTCACTAGGAGGGGGTCCCTCGGAACGCCCCACTCCTAGTCTAACTCCTCGGGATAGGAGCCCCTCCGCGGGACCCGATTCTCACGAGGAGCCAAGGGAGAGATCCGAATCTCCTATCATCCAGTCCAGTCATCCGCCGAGCCCGCCTCGGTTAAATGAGGACGGCTGGTCCAGTCAAGGGACTCAATCTCATGCCCGGAGCCAATCTCGGAGCATTCGCACCAACTCTCGCTCTCAGCCGAGGACACCCTTGACGGGACCCAACTCGGAAGAGGTAGTGAGAGCCCTAGCGGTCCTCATGGAAGCCATGAAGGCCCAAAATGTGCCACCTCCACGCGGCCGAACACCTCCGCAAACCAGAAACCAGCGGAGATGCCTCGGCCAGGAGGGGGGGAAACTCTCCTCTTTTAAGGAGCTTGGCGAATGGGAAGAGGATACTTGGAGAACCGAGAGGGAGAAAAACAGGAACTCTCATTTCTTCAGGGATTCCTCCCTCCAGCTCACCACGAGCCGGACCCATAAAAGCAGCAGTTCTGCCTCTCGGCCGGAAACTGCTCGCCGAAGCGTTCACGACCGGCTCGGCGATAGGGAGCGGAGTGTGCACAGTCGCCTCTCCTACCCTGCAGCCGAGGCCCAGACCTCCCAGCCCGGGACGAAAACCACTTCTACCTCTCTGAGAGGGCGGAGCGCGGTCCCTTCGGCTGGGAATAAGGGCAAAGCCGTGATGCTGCCTTCCAGTTCTCCATTCGAGCAATGGATATTGGAATCCCATGTGCCGACGGTCAAAATTCCGTCGCACATTACCTATGATGGGACTTCGGATCCGAAGGACCACATTGCCTCATACGAGGCTCACATGCATCTTTGCCCCAGGTCCGAAGCGACTTGGTGCAAATATTTTCCAACCACTCTCAAGGGGGTCGCGCAAGCGTGGATCTCCAAGGGAATCAAAGAAGGCTCAATTACTGGGTGGGACGATCTGTCCTCCAAGTTCAAGAGCAAGTTTTCCACGGCAAATCGCCGAGAGAAGACTACTGCAGAGCTGATGGGCCTGCAGCAGGGGGAGTCTGAAACCCTCCGAGACTACCTGACTCGCTTCAGCAACGAGTCGTCCAGCATTTCCCAGCTGGACCAAGGGCTGGCAGTTTTCGCTCTTCAGCACGGTCTCAGAACTGGGCCGTTCTCAGACTTCATGGTCATGAATTCACCTCAGACCCTGGAGGAAGCATTGAATGCCTCGGACAAGTTCATCCGAGCCGAAGAGTGGAACAAAACAAAAGCCCAACCCCAATCTGGGGGAGGGAAACAAAAACAAGCACCCTCGTCTGAAGGCCAAGGCCAGAAGACAAAGGGGAAGGCGAAAGCCTCGGACCAATCTTCGGCCCACGAGTCGAAGAAGGAAAAATCTGCTCCTTTTGGGGGCAAATATGAATCTTACACTCCGCTCTCCCTCCCGCGCGCAAAGATCTATAGTGTGACGAAGGACGAGCAGAGTTACAGAAAGCCGAGACCGCTCCCAGAGTGGTATCAGCGTAAGAATAAAAATCAGTGGTGCGAGTTCCATGAATCACCGGGACACAACACTGAAGAGTGTATCCAGCTGAAGGACCAAATCGAAGATATGGTCCGGAAAGGGTACTTGAAAAAATATATCGCGGATCACCGCGAGAAAAAAGAAGCCGAGAAGCTTGAGAAAGACTCTCGGCAAGAAATTGACTTCCCCCGAAAGAACAGCAAAACTGCGGAAGGAAAATTCCCTCCAATCCATGTTATTTCGGGAGGAGTATGCTCTCGGGCGGAGCACAAACGTCACCTCAGGGCTCTGACCCATCAGGTGAATCATGCTGATATACAGCCACCCCAGTCGTCAGTGCCGAACATGACGTTCACAGCCGCTGACTGTCGGGGGGTGACGTACCCTCACGAGGACCCGTTGGTGATAATCGCCACGGTGGCCAACCACGACGTCAGCAAAGTCTTAGTTGACGGTGGTAGCGGGGCAAATATTTTGTTCCGGAAGGCCTACAATCAAATCAAGCTGAAGCCCAAGCACCTCACGCCGGTACCCTACCCGGTATCCGGATTCAATGGGGCTTCAACTTATCCTGATGGGAAGGTCCTACTTCCTGTCACTATCGGCTGCGACGAAGCAGCTAGGAATGTCATGACCGAATTTCTGGTCATTGATGCTCCTTCAGTGTACAACGTGATCTTGGGGAGACCCATAATTCACGAGATCCAAGGGGTTGTCTCAACCTATCATCAGCTGATGATTTACGTTTCAGACGCCGGTTTCCCCGAAAGGATCCAGGGCAGCCAAAAGGAAGCCCGAAGGTGCAACTACCTCAAGCCATCCACTAGTCGCCCAGAAAGCGATGATGAGGATGAGGAGGAGAAAGAAAAAGAAAAAGAGCCGAGCACGAAGAAGCCGAAAGGCCTAAGTGCTTCGGCACAAGGTTCTGTACCCAAAGAAAAAGGGTCAGAAAAAGAAAAGGCAAGCTCTTCATCTGAGCCGAAAGACTCAGAGAGCCAGCCGAAGAAAAAGTCTGGGACACCTGCTGACATAGACAGCAGGCCAGATAACGAAGAGTCTGGCCCCGCTTCAATGGAGCTAGACCAGCAGACCGAAACGGTCGAGTTGTCCGAAGGAGACGCTGACAAATGTGTAGCAATCGGGATGGACCTTGATCCGAACACCCGTTGTGAACTTATTCAGCTCCTCCGGGACAACAGAGATGTGTTTGCTTTCTCGGCAGCTGATATGCCCGGGATAAGTCCAGACCTCATCTCCCATAAGCTTAACGTCGACCCAACGTGTCGGCCAGTTAAGCAAAAGAAGCGGAATTACTCCGCAAATAAGAACCGAGACATCGCAGCCGAGGTCAAAAAATTGGCCACGCAGGTTTCATTGAACCTTGTCAGTATCCAGAATGGCTGGCCAATGTGGTGATGGTTCAGAAGTCCAATGGTACCTAGAGAATGTGCGTTGACTTCACGGACCTAAATAAGGCTTGTCCGAAGGATTTCTATCCCTTGCCGAGAATCGATCAGCTAGTCGACTCGACGAGCGGTCACGCCCTGCTTAGTTTCATGGACGCATTCTCAGGGTATCATCAGATCTTCATGCACCCCGACGACCGAGCAAAGACGGCATTCGTCACGAACGCCGGGGTGTACAATTACAAAATGATGCCCTTCGGATTGAAAAATGCGGGGGCAACATATCAAAGGCTGGTGGATCAGGTTTTTGCCGATCAGAAAGGCCGAAACATGGAAGTCTATGTGGACGATTCAATCGTCAAAAGCAAAAAATCTGAAGGCCATGTTAAGGACCTAGCTGAAACCTTCGCCACCTTAAGGAAACATCAAATGAAGCTGAATCCGAAGAAGTGTGTCTTCGGGGTGAAGTCAGGGAAGTTCCTTGGATTCATGGTCAGCAAGAGGGGGATTGATGCCAATCCCTCCAAAGTCAAAGCAGCCCTAGATCTTCCTGAGCCGAAAACAAAAAGGGACGTTCAGCGGCTCACCGGAAGAATGGCAGCCCTCTCGAGGTTCATTTCAAGAGCTTCGGATAAGGGGTTACCCTTCTTCAAAGCCCTGAAACTTCCAAAAACAAAGGAGCTCATTTGGGAAGAAGAGCAAAAAGAGGCCTTCAAGCAGCTTCGGGAGCATCTGGCTCAGCTCCCAACTCTGGCTAGTCCAGTGGAGGGAGAAACTTTATACCTGTACGTGGCTGTTAGCCCAGCTACCATCAGTGCAGTGCTGCTGAGGGAAGAAAATAAAATTCAGCAACCGATCTATTTCATCAGTCATACTCTGACAGATGCCGAGACCCGTTACCCTCTACTCGAAAAAATCGCTTTTGCAGTAGTGGTAGCCGCTCGGAAGTTGAGGCCCTATTTTGATTGTCATCAGATAGTGGTTTTCACTGATCAGCCGCTGGAAAAAATTCTCGGCAAAGTAGAAAAATCTGGTAGGCTGGCCAAGTGGGCCTTCGAGCTCACTGAATTCAGCATTAGCTACCAGCCGAGAGCAGCCATCAAGGCTCAAGCTCTAGCGGACTTCCTGGCCGAATGCTCGTACCAGGAGACGTTAGACGATAAAAAGAAAATCTGGACCGTGTTTACGGATGGATCCTCCACCGTAAATGGTTCGGGGGCAGGGGTAGTGATAACCTCTCCCGAAGGCAAATCCTTTGAGTATGCACTAAAATTTTCTTTCAAGGCTTCGAACAACGAGGCTGAGTACGAGGCAGCAATTGCAGGCCTAGAATTGTGCATCTCACTGGAAGCCGAACATGTTTGTCTTAAAATAGACTCTCAGCTAGTTGCATACCAGATTAGTGGCAGCTACGAGGCCAAAGAGCCCTCCATGGTAAATTACCTTGCCAAGATCAAATCAGTTATTGCAAAGCTGAGAACTTTTGAAGTGCAGCTGATCCAAAGGGGTCAGAATGCTCAAGCCGATGCACTCTCCAAACTTGCCAGTTCAACTCTCACCGAGCTGAACAGATCTGTATATGTGGAGGTGCGCCGAGAAAGAAGTGTCGACGAAGCACCCGAAGTGTGCTGCGCCGACCCAGAGCCCAGCTGGATGGACCCCATCCTAGCTTTCAAGCTTCGGGGAGAGATTCCCGAAGACAGAATTTTGGCCTCCAAGCTGAAGAGAACTAGCTCAAGGTTCATCGTCTTCAGAGGAGAGCTCCTGAAAAAATCCTTCTCAGCCCCGTTGCTGAAATGCGTGGGACCAACAGATGCAGATTACATCCTTCGGGAAATTCACCTCGGCATCTGTGGGAACCACATCGGGGGAAGGACCTTAGCCCATAAGGCATTAAGGGCCGGATATTACTGGCCCACCATGATCTCAGACGCTAAGGAGCTGGTCAGAAAATGCGAGAAGTGTCAAAAATTTGCACCAGTCATCCATCAGCCAGCTAGAGACCTTCAGCCGATCCTTAATCCGCTTCCATTTGCCCAATGGGGGTTGGATATTTTGGGACCATTTCCAGATGCACCCTATCAGAAAAGATGGTTAATAGTCGGCATCGACTATTTCAGCAAATGGATTGAGGCTGAGGCAGCCTCGAATATCACAGAGCAAACTGTCAGGAAATTTATCTGGCAAAATATTATTACTCGTTTTGGTATTCTGAGGGTTTTTGTCTTCGATCATGGAAGGCAATTTGACAATCTACCGCTGAGGCGGTACACAGATCAATTCGGCATCAAATTGGCATATTCGGCAGTGTGTCATCCACAAAGTAATGGCCAAGCCGAAGCTGCAAATAAGCAAATCCTCAACGCTTTGAAGAAAAGGGTTGAAGATCAAAAGTCCAAGTGGATAGAGGAGCTTCCAGGAACCCTCTGGTCACTTCGGACAACTGAAAAAGAGGCAACGGGCTGTTCACCTTTTGAGCTGGTGTATGGCGCCGAAGCCGTTCTGCCAGTGGAAATCGGCTCTGAAAGTTTAAGAGTGCACCATTTCTCGGCTGAGAACGAACAACTTATGAAGGAATCCCTTGATTTCCTCGACGAAGTGAGGGACTCAGCCCGAGACAGAATGGCTGCTTATAAGCAGAGAATCAGCAAATTTTACAACCGAAGGGTCCACGCAAGGCCTCTCAGAATTGGAGACCTTGTTCTTCGGAATGCTGCTGCAGTTCAAAAAAGCCGAATTCATGGGAAACTCTCAGCTGCATGGGAGGGACCTTACGAAATTTATGATGAGCTTCAGCCAGGGACATACCGACTTCGGCAGTTGGACGGAACTGAGCTGAAAAATCATTGGAACGCCGATGTACTTAAGAAATACCATGTGTAAACCCTTCGGGGCGAAAAAAATCTTTGTAAGTACATTTTGAATTATTAATGGAAGGCCTCAGAGCCACCATTTCAACAATAATTTTCAACATTTTATGCTTTCAAGTTTTCATTTGGCTATCTACTCTTTAAGGGCTTTTATTCAGCCTTGTCTGAGACCTTCGCCTTCGGCTAACTGGGTTTCAGATTGCTGACAAGCTCGTCTTTTTAAAGAACCCTGGTCTTTCAGCTGAAGTTCAACTTCAGTAAGACTTGTTCTCCAAAGACATTGAGTCCATGGACAAATCTGGGATATTGCCTTAACTGAGCCCCGTATCCCAGAAAGCCATTATCTGAGACATTGCCTTCAGTTGGCCTTGTGTTTCAGGTATCCATTTTTATAGATAGACAGAAAATCAAGCATAACATCAACCATTAAAGTTTTTTATTTCAGTCCAGCTTGGAACTTTCACCTTCGGGTAATTGGGTTCCAGACTGCTGATAAATTTGTCTTATTAAGGAACTCTGGTCTTTCAGCTGAGGATCAACTTCAGTAAGACTTGTTCCTCAAAGACTCTATGGACAAATCTGGGATACTGCCTTAACTGAGCCTTGTATCCCAGAGGGCCATTGTCTGAGACATTGCCTTCGGTTGGCCCTGTGTCTTAGATATCCATTTTTGTTCAGCTTCGGCTGAAGATCTCAAATCCAACCCAGCAATCCAAAGACTTGGATCTTCAGATTACTGGGGGGGCAAGGAGCACTGCCAATGCAAATTCATCTTCAGCATAATTCTTCAGACGAATTACTTAGCAAACTTTACGAAGATTTTTCAAAACTCAGAAACAGTAAAGCATACAAGCTAAGGCAAAGCAGTTGAAGAAAATGCATCAGATTAATAAGGCTCATTATAAAATAAAATGAGCTACAAAGTGCAAATGTTCAAAGAAAGCAATATCGGCAGCCGTCCACAAACGGAAAATACAGCTGTCGAAGTACATGCAAAAGCAGTAAAGCAGTTTGTACATCAAGGCAAGCTGAAGCAAAAAACAAGGCAAAAAATTTCAGAAGCGGCAAGTCTAAAGTTGAGCGCATGATGATCCGCAAGATTCTGAAGACGACTGCCCGAGTTCCTATGCTTCGGCCCGGGGATCAGACTGATCAGCAATGCTGGCTTCAGCTCCAGCAGCAGATGAAGCAGGTTGTGCACCCTGCTGAGCCTCCCTTCTCTCTTCCTCTTCCTCAGCTTCCTCAGCTGCAAGAATCTCAGCTTCGGCCTGAGTTGGGAACTTCATATGGGGATCTTCTGGATCCTGGCTCCATTCAGCACACTTGGACCAGTCCAGATTTGGCTCAGCATGGAGACAGAGTCTTCGGCATACTCTGAACCCGTTCTTAAAACCCATTTCGTACTCTTCTTGAGTATAAAGGCGGGTCTTGAGCAGGGCTTCAGCGTCTGCCAGCTTCTTTTGTACCTCCTCCAAGCTTTTCTTGGATTGATTTAGCTCTTCAGCGAGCTCGGAAGAGGTACCCTTCTGCTTGTTCAGCTCTTGTTGAACCTCTGAAGCTTCAGCCCTCAGTTGAGTCAGCTCTTCATCTCTGACCCTCAGCTGATCCTCAGCCTCTTTAAGCTTCGCTCTCTCAGCTTCGGCAGCAGCAACAACCTCTGAGAGTTGGACGTTCTGGGCTTGGAGCTGTTCTTCAGCAGCCATCCTACTGGCTTCTGAAGCTTCTAGTCTTTGCTGCACCTCAGCCTGTGCAGTAGCTCCGTCCCTGATTCGGCTTTCAATGGCAGCCTTGAACTTGGTGACGTCCACTCCCATGTGGTCCCGGAGGAAGTTCTCCCCCTCTATCAGCGGGGGGAAAACCTCCTCCTCCATCGCAGTGCAGAAGGTCTGGAGGGCTTCAGCAGCTTTCCTTTCATATTCCTCTCCCTCCTTCTGCCTTTCCTCGGCTTCTGCCTGCTTCAGCTTAGCAAGCTTCAGCTCTTCAAGAGCTACCTTGTGGGCGTGCTCAGCCTCGTCAACCCTATCTTGTAGGGAATCTATCAGCTCTACAGTAAGAGTCTGATTGTGCACAAACTGGAAAGCAAAGGCACAACTCAAAAAAAAAAACTTGAAACTGAAGAGCTAGGTAGGAAAATCAGAGGCATGTGTAAGGATTTACCTGCATCATCAGCAGCTGATTCGTCCTTGCAGGGTCTGGAACAGATCTGCTGGATTCACCCATCCCAGCAGTGGCCTTCAGCGACCAGGCCCTTGCCCTGTCTACTTCGGACATCCCAGCAAAATTGCCGAAGTAGGCTTCTGCACCTTCTCGGTTCTGGCCCCAAATGGTATCCCAGATATGCTCTGGAATTGGAATTCGGGGGGCCGAGAACCCCATATCTCCAGAATGCAGCGTCTGGAATGAGGGGAAGGAAGACTCAGGAACCTCCTGAACCCTTCGAGGTTCAGCGCCCCCTCCTTCGGCTGTCTCTTCTTCCTTCTCAGCAGAGTCGATTGCGATGACCTCTGCTTCAGGTTTGAGGACGAAGGCCTCAACCTCTCTGGCAATTTCAGCTGAGAAGCCCTCAGCAGCGGGCTTCTCAGCGCTTTCAGCATTGTGCCCTTCGGCACCATCCATTGTTCCCTCAGCTGGGGCCCCTCCCTTTGGATCGGGAGTCTTCTGGTCCACCTCCATTTCAGGAGGTGGGGGAGGGGTCTTCGGCGGAGATTGCGGTGGTGGTGGGGGAACCCTCGGCAATTCGCCGCCTTCCTCGGGCTCCCTAATGTTGATGCCGCCTGGCCTCGGCCCCATTTGGAAGTCATGAGGGCCGATGATAGCCATCCGTCTCCTTTTCCGAAGGGGCTGTTCGTCCATATCCGATTCCGAGAAGTCCTCTTGGATTTGATCTTCGGGACGAACAGGAGCTTTTCCTTCTCTGTGATTTTTGCTCCCTTCGGACTGCAAAAAACAGGGAGGGCAAGAAGAGTGAGTTAAAAAAAAAAAAAAAAAAAAAAAAAAAAAAAAAGAAAAGAAGAAGAAATTTCAAAGCTAAAAAGTAAACTCACCGAGGTCTCCAGCAAAGCCTCGTCTTCTTTCTCAGCTGCCCTGGCTGCCGCTGATTCTTCGGCAGCCCTGGAGGTCCCTTCTCCTCCTTCAAAAGCTTCAAAAGCCCGTGCAACCTCCTCGGCTGTACGGGCAGCTTCAAGCTCCTCGGCTAGCAACTGGAGCCAAGGGTCTCTCTTCTTCCACCAAGGCTTCTGCCTCTGATACAGGGCAACAGCCTCGATTTGGAAATGAGAGTGGTCTAGATGGACCTCCCTGTGCTTGGAGTCGGTGATAGCGGGGTCCCGGTCGAGAATAACTCGCTCTTGGCTGACGCCGAGGCGGTTGTAGTCGATGCCGACGTTCGTCTCGTTCCGCTCTGAGTACAGGAAAAGAACAAAGGTCAGTTCGGCAAAATAAAAATGCTGGATCGGCTCAGCAGGAAAGTGCAAAACAAAGTCCTTGCTAAGAGTAAGTAACAAAGG
Organism: Chenopodium formosanum; assembly: GCA_024500155.1. Classification (NCBI taxonomy): domain Eukaryota; kingdom Viridiplantae; phylum Streptophyta; class Magnoliopsida; order Caryophyllales; family Amaranthaceae; genus Chenopodium; species Chenopodium formosanum. The sequence continues at coordinate 3,357,502 of CM044861.1, read as the reverse complement.
CCTCGGCCCCAGCCGAAGAAACTTACCATCCCTTAACTTTCGGCCGAGGCCGACAGCTGCTAGCATGTGCTCTTGGAAAATGTAGTGGTTATCCGGGAGCCAAGTCTCCGGGATATGCTTCATTCGGCCCCCAGCGCCCCCAGGATTCAGCCTTCGGCCGAAGATATTTTGCTGGTCAAGGTGCAGGTCTGGGCCTGTATCTTCGGGAGGGCCTAGACTTCCCATTTCAGGGTCAGGATCAGATAGATACCTGGGAGCGCTGAAGACGTAAGGATGGGCAGGATCAGTGGGCGCCCTAACCCATATCCATTGGCCCCTCCATTCCTTATCCGAGGAATCATTCGGCCACATGGTTAGATACTGGGGCCGAGACTCAATTCGGTACCACCCAGGACCATGATCACCGTGCCCACTTTGAGTGTTAGGCACTAGCCGATGAAGCTTTTTGAAGCAGTGGAGGTTCGGCACGTATCTGAAAAACTTGCAGACCCACAAATATGTCATCACCCTTCGGATGCTGACAGGAGTTAGCTGACACAGGGAGACCCTGTAGTGGATCAGCAAGTCCCGGACGAATGTGTCCAAAGGAAACCTCAGCCCATATTGAAGCTGTCTGGTGTACACCCCCACGTACCCTGGGGGTGGACGATGGATTCTATCAGATGCAACGGGCATCCTGCACCAATACCCATCAGCTTCCATTATTCCATAGTGCAGCTCTATCTGCTCAGCAAACCGATACACTTCGGCATGCTCTACCCACCAACGGTAGGGGCAGTTCTTTATCATGGCCGAGGCTACCTCAGCGTCCTCCCATTCCTGAAACCCAGGAAGGACATCCCAAAGTTGAGCGGGAACTACTTCGTCCTGCCCAGAGACGCTCGGCTCCTCCGTTCCTTCAGGAGGCGCCGATGAAATTGGGGTTGCCCTAATCCCTTCAGCAGGGTCAGACCCCACTCCTCGTCCGTTCCAGGTCCCAACCCTGTTCCGGGGATCGGGGAACTGCCTTGCTCTCCTTGGAGCACGGGCTCTACCTCTGACTCCTCTCACCATTGTTGGTTTTTCGAAGAAAAATCGAAAGGAAAGGGGGAAGGAGTTCAAATTCGAAGAAAATCAAACAAAAATCAGAGGAAATTACCTTTATCTGAAGCGGAATTTACCGATCTACAAGTTCGGAATGACGAATTTCGGTTTCTAAGCTTATCTCTCGGGGGTTCAGTGAAGTTTTGATGCGGATTCAGGATTTCTTCTTGCGGGGTTCGACCTTGTGTTGGTGAAGAAATGAGGAGAGAGTGCGTATCTTTTGGTTTTATCTCCAGAAATGGGGATTTTAAGAGATTCACGCTTAAATTCGCTCTTTAATGCCTCATTAAGTAACCGTTAAACACGTTTATCCTTAATTAGGAGATTAACTGCCCATTATCCGTCCAACTTCCACTAATTATCCATCCATCAACTGCTATTTCGTTAATGGCGGTTTAAATTCAAATCTTTTTGGATTATTTAAATCATTTACTTCCCTCCTTTTTCTGGTTAATCAAAACCCGACCTGTCATTCCTCCAAATCGGGTTTTGGGGGGCAAGTTGTTTGGGTCCAATTTAGTCCAATTGGGCCAAGTCATTAAATGATCCAATTAAAAGCCCAAGGTCAAGGTTCAACTCTCCAATGGTGCTAAAGTCAAGGTCAGTCAACGAAGCATGTCAATTGGGCCCAAGCCCACTTCTCCCATATATGCCAAGGTATAAAAGCCTTCAATATTACATTTGAAAACAAGACAACAAAGCCTCAAGCAATTAATTCTCTTGCATAGCTTTCTCTCTCTACACATTGTACTAACTTTAGCATCGGAGGGGCCTTCCTCGGCAACACCCCCGAGGCTAGTTTACGTGTGCTTGCTGTGCAGGAAACCCTCGGTCCATCATCACTTGGATCGAGCCCAGTCTTCACCACCTCACTGGACCTTCGGCAAGGTCCCATTGTTTTTGCCCGAAACAATGGTCAAAATATATTATTATCAAATCCTCGTTGACTTTTACTTATCATGTTATCAAGCAACCAAGTTTGACCTCACATTTGCATATTGTTGCGCACCACCCCAAGGCCCCAACCTCTACGGCTCCACCTTAATAGAACCAATTCAATTCCTTTTTTTTTAAAAAAATTTTTTTTAAAGGTAACAATGCTCTCACTATGAGTTTATGACTATGGCATACTCCGATCCATTGAATATAGTCATGTTATATAATACTTGCTTATCTACAAATTGCGAGTGTGAAGAGTCAACTTATATATGAGGTATAGTATTGTTATATTAGATGCAAGAAAAATAAGGAAATAAATAAATAAAACAAACATTTTACTTTTTCACTAAAATGATGAGTTATTTAAATGAGTTAAGACCAAAATTGGGTACTCAATTCTACAATTTTTCACCGTTTGGGTACTGAATTTATTTTTTTCACCATTTGGGTACTGAGACCCAATTTCCGGCCAAAAAAATAAATTCCCCCCAAAGAATTGAGTACCTTGGGTTAAGAATTTAGTACCTTTGGTTAAGGTATGTGAGGCCAATTTTGGTTAAGGTATGCGGGGCCAATTTTGGTCTTGGATTTTGAGATTAATTACTTAATTGGTGTAATCGCTGTTTTTCAATAACTCAATGAGTTTTTTTTTTTTCAATAACTCAAAAAAGAATAGACTCCTTTTGGCAGGCTGAAATCGACAAATATACAAGGATATATAATAAGAATTCGATTAATAAAGGTTTATTACCTGTTTATCTTTTCAATTAATGTAATATTCCATTTTTTTTTAATATAATTGTAGGAGGTTGATTTGGAATTTCTCGCACGGGGTGGATGTAATTTGTGTATTCTTTGTTATGAATTGATTTGATTTTGAGACTCTTAATTATTTATGTGATAATGTCGTAGATGGGTGATTGGTCCTTGTTGCACTCTGATATTCTTGCTGGAATTGCTTTGAAATTGGATTCCTTGGAGGAAGTTATTTATGTGAGGAAGTTATTCGTTTTTCAGCATCAGCAAAAACAAGTGCTACGACATGGTGATTCCTGAGATAACTGAGAAAAGATGTTGGGGGTCGTCTTATGGGTGGATTGTGACGCAAGACTTCAACAAGAATGTTAAGTCGTTTAATCCTATTACTAAAGCTCAATTAAGCCTCCCTTCGTTGTATGATTTGCCACTTTGCCAGCTTACTCACATACTTACACATACGATGAAGATGTATCAGACGATGAAGACGAATCATCATCAGATGATTTACTTATAGTCTTACGCCAAAGAGAGTCTGGTATTTCGGATGATTATCAACATGCTCAAGGTGAGTATATATACCTGTATGTGGGTTAAGTTTTTTTTTTAATTAATAATTTTGGAAAATTCGTGGATGATGATTTTAGCCTAACAGAACTAGTTGAAGTTTTACTATTTTGCTCTTAGTTTGGCTGGTGTATTCATGCCATTTTTTTGGCTGCTTCAAACGCTTTTAATAGCCTAATAATGGCTAGTTTTTGACTTTTGAAACAGTCAAATTAACTAATGGGTTTTTTTTTTAAAAAAAAAACTTATTTTTTTTATTTTTTATTAGGTATGGTTAGTGGTGAGTTAATTAGCCTGAGAATTAGTTTGAGTACCTAAAAGGTGAAGAAAAAAAATTGAGTACCTAAAAGGTGAAAAAATGAAGAATTGAGTACCCAATTGCTGTCTTAACTCTATTTAAATCAACGGACAGGTGAGGGGAGTGTTTTACATATCTTGAGGATATCACGTATATATTACATAATAGTTGATAGGTTAACCCTAAAGGAGTTTATATAGTCCTCTAAAATAAAAAGGATTAGACCTAAATAGGCCTAAAAACAGAAAATTATAACCCTACGTACATAACATATACCGTAAGTTTTGGGAGTACTGCCCCAAAACCCCCCTGGGTGGTCAAGTTGTGCCTTGAGCTTGTCCCAAACGACATTTTATCTATTAAGGGTGTCTTGTTATTTTTGTTGAGTGAAATACGAATTATTATTTAAGAAACGAGTAATAAATCGGTGTATATACATGGCTGGCTGTTTTGCTAAAGTTGTTGGAGAATAGCATAAATTGTTACATACGCTCTTTTTGAGAGCATATTACATGTCCCTTTAAACTCTTTGCCTCATCCCAACTTCCAACATGCGCAAAGATGAGTGTGGGTTACTATACATAAACACTGTACTATACTCATCAATTAATTGTTGCACCATGCACTATCTTTTTTAACTTAGTCAAAAAAAAATTAAACACCACTATAAGTGACAATTTTAGACCTTAGGATTACGACTTTTTCATACAATAAATACCATGCCATACTCACTCTTTCCCTCTTAGATTTAATAACGTCCTTCCAATATTATTTACGCTCATCTTATAACAATAATGCAAAAAATACAAAAAGAAATGGGTGGTTTTAGTACTCCTGAAATCCCATTAAGGAAATTCGAAGTAGAAGAAGAAGATGAAGATGTCGCGAAATCACAAGTTCTTGATTCGTCATATGATTACAAGGGAAGGATTCCTCGTCGAGCTTCCACTGGCTCATGGAAAGCCTCCTTCTTCATCATAGGTATCCTCATAATTACCTTTCTTGTTAGTTATTATACATTATACTCGTACTAAGCTTTTTTTTTTTATTTTTTTTTTTAAAAAAAAAAAAAAATTATCATCAACAAATTTTATATGAGGCAAACTTATAATAAATTTAAAACTAGACTAGACATGACGTCTCACTAGCTTCTTAAGTTATTGTAAGTTTGACTCACGTAAGATTTGCTTGAGAAAATTCTGATATTGTTTAAAATGATGTTATATTTATATATGTAGCAATTGAGTTTAGTGAGAGGCTAAGCTACTTTGGAATAGCAACAAATTTGATAACATACATGACAAAAGTGATGCACCAAGACTTGAAAACGGCGGCGAGTAGTGTGAATTTATGGTCAGGAGTAACAACAGTGATGCCTCTTCTTGGTGGGTTTCTTGCCGATGCTTACACTGGCCGCTATTTCATGATTCTCTTCTCTGCTATCCTCTATGTTTTGGCAAGTCTCTTCTCTCTCCTCCCTAAACCTTTTTTTTTACTATTATTTTTTTTTTTTAAATTAAAAAAATTAATTCTTTGATAGCTTTTGCTTTATATTTGGATTTTTATTTTAAGGAAATGTTATATGCAGTCTGACAACACATGTGAATATTAGAAAGGAAAAAGTAGTTAAGAATAATTTAGCGATAATGTTGATCAATGGAAGATTTGGTCATATAATTCCAAACTTTTATTCCCTTCATTTTTATTTGTTCGCGTTTAGAATCTTGACACTATTCATATATTGAAGCTAGACTAGAAATCTACTAAATAACTATTCTCAACATATATGATACTCTATAAAACATAATCAACTGAAGTCTTGTCCTATTTATTTTAATAAATGCTATAAGAGCATCAAGTGTTTATAAAATTTACTATTACACAACTAAATACATTGTAATCAAAGATATGGATGCATTGACAAGCATACACAATAATCAAAACAGAAGAACAAAAACGAATGGATTATTATTTAAAAAGCTTCATTTAATTAATGATATACAACCCTATATGGCTATATATGTCATGCATAACCAAATTATTAAGACAAGACATATCCCACTTTAAACTCTTTAGAGCTGGATATTAGCCCCAATTATATGTAATACAAAGTCTAATACTTTTTTCACCAATAAATGAGTACATACTTTTTTCACCAAAAAATAAGTACATTACTTTTTGAGAAATAAGTGTTGTAGTTGAATTTCTATGCTTTTTTGGTAGGTTAATTCATAATTTACACAATAAATTAGCCTTTCTGTTTAACATGTCAATCAAGAATGAAAGTAAAGTCGTGATGAAGTCATACTTTTTAACAACCTTAAAGAAAGAGACATGCAACTACGAATTGAAGTATTTGATTACATGTCTATATGCAATTCACAAAACTCCTATCTCGAAAATGTCAATTTTTACAGATACACCACTATTGGTTATTTTGGAATTTCCCTAGGCTAGCAAATTGTAGTGCCTAACATTTTCTAGAAGAAATTTTTTAGGCCAAAAAATAAAAAACCTTTTATCTCATAGTCTCATACAGTCATACTATCCGCATCCTTGAGTAGTTGGAACAAATACTACCTCTGTTTCATATAATTTGCAACAAAGGAATATTATTTGTGAGACATAAAATATTTCTTTGTTGCAAATAATTTAAAACGGAAGTAGTATGAAGCAAAAAGTAAAAGTAAATTAAATTATTGAACAGAGGAGGTTTGTTTCATTCAATTATTAATCTTTTTTTGATGAGGTTTAACTTTTAAAAGTATAACATAACCTTAATAGTTTGATACTACTCTAAAAAATTCATTAGTAGAAAGTACGAATTTAGTTAACTATATTAAATTAATACTCCATACTACATAAGTTTAGAAAAATCAGGTACTACCTCCATTAACTTTTAGTTACAAATTTGAATTATTTTATATCTCACAAATAATACCTCAAAATTGTAGCTAAAAGTTAACAGATGAGATGTAGTATTTTAAAACAAGGTTTGAGTGAAAGAGCCTTTTCGTTCAAAAGACAATTAATGGGCTTAGGGCCCTACATTTTGATCAACTACAAAAGTAGCATTGAAATCATTCAGACCCAAAAAGGGGTGATCAAACCAATATAATTGTGCTTTTTGGCCCACCAAGATACGATTAGATAGTTGAAAAGAAATTACAATGGTCAAGTAATTTTGTAAATTAGATTATATACTCAGGTGCACAACAAGTTTTTCACTGTCAATTAAAACTTTGTTACCTCTTTTGTTCAGGGCTTAGGTCTTTTGACCATGACACAATACGTTCCAAGTCTTAAACCCTGCACTACAACCCCAAATTCATGTGATCATGCTAGCAAGGTTCACCAGGTAGTCTTCTTCATAGCGGCCTACCTCGTGGCCCTAGCCACGGGTGGTCATAAACCGTGCTTGGAGAGTTTCGGGGCAGACCAATTCGATGACAATCATTCAGAAGAAAGGAAGCAAAAGATGTCATTTTTCAACTGGTGGAATGTTGCACTTTGTAGTGGCCTATTCTTTGGTGTAACTTTGATTGTGTACTTGCAAGACAATTTTGGTTGGGGTGTTGGATTTTTTATACAAACAATAACTATGGGAGTTTCTGTCTTAGTATTTGTTCTTGGGAGGCCATTTTACCGTTACAGGAGTGCCCGTGGAAGCCCTTTAACCCCGTTGTTACAAGTCTTTGTCGCTGCTGTAACAAAGCGAAATCTTCATTGTCCTTCGGATTCTTCCATGTTGTATGAGGTTACTAATTCGGAGAAGCTCCAAGGACGACATTTAAGTCACACAAATAGGCTCAGGTAAATACAAGATTCAGGGGAATTCGCGCTAGTTGTGTGTACCATACTCATTTGATTTAATTTATTTTCGTAAACATTCCATAAGATTGATAATATATATGTTTGTATTGCAGATTTCTTGACAAAGCTGCTATAATTGAAGATGGTGGATACAATGGAGCAACGAGGAAAAACCAAAGTCCGTGGAGGCTAGCAACCGTGACACAAGTAGAGGAACTAAAGCTCATAATAAACATGATTCCTATATGGCTAAATTGTTTGGTGTTTGGCATAGGCATTGCACAAGGGTCAACATTCTTCATCAAGCAAGGAAGCACGATGGATAGAAGAGTCTTCAAGCACTTTGAAATCCCACCGGCTTCAGTGTACACCCTAACGGCCCTAGGGATGATTGCCTCAGTTTCCTTCTACGATAAGGTCCTCCTTCCCTACTTAAGGAGAGCAACGGGCAATGAAAGAGGCATTAACATCCTTACAAGAATCGGTATTGGTATGGTAATCTTAATCATATCAATGATGATTTCGGCCTTAGTGGAGAGGAAAAGACTAGAGTTGGCATTGCAAGGGAAAATGATGAACGTATTTTGGCTAGCTCCACAATTCTTGTTAATTGGTATAGGGGACGGGTTTTCCCTAGTAGGAATGCAAGAGTATTTCTATGACCAAGTTCCTGACTCGATGAGGAGCTTAGGGTTGGCGTTTTACCTTAGTGTTATCGGTGTAGGGAGCTTTCTTAGTACGTTTTTAATCAATATTGTGGACTATGTGACAGGTATGAAAGGCGGTAAGGGTTGGATAGGCAAGGATTTGAACCACAGTCGTCTTGATTATTTTTACTGGCTATTGATGATCATGGTTGTGTTGAACATGTGTGTTTTCGTGTTTTTGGCCAAGAATTATAAGTACAAAAATGTTCACAGAAGTACGGCTGTAAGTGATTCTTGTAATGGTGAGAAGACAGAGGAGATGGCTAGTGTTTAAAAAGATTTGTCAACTATATTATATTGCTTAAAGTGAAATTCTTGTACTCTGATAAATTAGAATCATAAAAGTATGTAATGTAGTAAGTATATACAAAGTATGAAATAGAATTTTATGCTCTCCATAATCCATATTGCTATACATATGTAGTACGTAATTGCTTCTTGCTTAACGTTATTTTCGCTTTATTTTAGTAAAATTACGTTTGGTTAAGGGATAAACAACACTTATTTCATCTTAATCAAAGCATAGGTAAGCATCTAGAAAATCATGCACAACCAACTAATACCCTAATTAAGTAATAATCAAACTAGTACATAATAATACTGGCAGATTATATGCTGGTTCCTACATATATCAACCTCCATAAGTAAACGATAATACCAAATGAATATTTATTTTCTGATCGTGATGCTCTTTATATGAGAAAACTATACTTATATTATTATAAGAATACTTGAAGTCTTTGTTTAGACGCGACAAAGATTAATTAGTATTAAGCCTTGTCTAAACTATAATGTATTGCATCAGACCGACCTCCATTATCTCAATCGATCAATAATACGGAGTATGTAACAATTATTTTTGTCAGCTATATATGGTATTAAATATTTCGAAAAAATCTTACATCTTTCTATATTTGTTTAAACTAGGGCAGCTAACGCGCGCGATGCGCGCGCATAGCTAGTCATATCTAGAAGCTCTTTCGGCTTGGTCTTAAAATCACAAATTTAGTTGTTGACAGAATTAATGACAAAAAAAATATGTAAACAACTATGTTTTGAGTATAAATGTCCAAGGCAACTAATTAACATTAAAGCATGATAGCAAATAAGTACATATAAATATTTTAGAGGGTATAATTGTCCAAATACTATTCATTAAAAAAACTTGTACATATTAATGAAGGTATATATGTAAATACACATTTTAAAGGGTATAATTGACATTACACTATTCATAAGAGTATTTTTCTACTTTTTATAAAGTAGGGATACATTAAAGGAAAACCAAGAATACCCTTTGTTGGGGTTTTTCATCTAAATCTACCCAAGTACACATGAAGCTATGAAAGACGAAAAACATTTTGAAAGGTAACTAAAAACAAATTTGTGCTAGTCAAACCCAAGGCGGACAATATCATACTAATTTTGGTCATTTGGTGTGTGTGCGGCCCAACATCCTTGTCATGACCAGCTTAACACGAGATAAAAAACTGAAATCGGAGGCTAATGCAGACATGTTCTCAGCATAACTATTATAACATTAATATAGTAACCTGACTGAACAATGACCGATACATTTTAAATACGTAGTAGTATTATACCTTCTATGCACTATATAATTAGATAGAAAAGCCATATATAGTAACCTGACTGAACAATTGGTTATTTTATACTGCGCTAGTATCAATTAAAACTATTATTTCCACAATCTTTAACTAGAAATGGAGGGAAGTGGAGATATACATGATGAAACACAGAGAAAAAAAGGCGACAACTTTGGAATCCCAGAAGTAAAAATCAGTGAAAATGGCATGGAATTACTTGTTCATGACTCAACTTTGGATTACAAAGGAAAGCTTCCTCTTCGAGCTTCCACCGGTTCTTGGAAAGCATCCTACTTCATGATAGGTAATGCTTCTTTTTGCAATTAGCACTAGTACTAATATAATACTACCTCCGTTACATATTAGTTGCAACTTTAGGGTATTATTTGTGAGACATAAAATATTACAAAGTTGCAACTAATATGTAACAGAGGTAGTAGTTGAAAATTTTATATGATCAAAGTTTATAGATTTTGAGCAAATACAGAAAATAGGTGCATATAAAAAACCGGATGAACTAAGCTACTTCCTATATGTGACTATTGATTTCGGACAGTATACATAGATATTTGATTGAAAAAAAAATGTTTGTATGCAGGAATTGAGTTTAGTGAGAGGATGAGTCACTTTACAATATTAACAAATATGATAACTTATTTGACTGATGTGATGCACCAAGACCTCGAAACAGCGGCCAATAATGTGAATATATGGGGTGGAGTAGTCACTGTGACGCCTATGCTTGGTGGCTTTCTTGCTGATGCATATACTGGTGGCTACTTCATGATTCTTTTCGCCGCCATCCTCTATGCTCTGGCAAGACTTCTTTCTTAGTACTCTTACTTCCTTTCAATTTTTTTTGTTCTACTTGTAATATTTTGGTTAGATTATACTTCCTCCGTTTAATGGTTATTTGCAACAAAGGAATATTTTATATCTCACAAATAGTACCCCTTTGTTGCAAATAACCATTAACGGAGGAAGTATGTATATTTGAATATATCGTCCCAAGCCCTGGTTACCAGCCATTAACAAGAAAATATTTGTGAGAGTAAGGGATAGCATTCCTCCCGGTCTCATCACCCGCCTTTGTGACTCTCTAAACACCAAAAAATCCATAAAATATTTGTTACTATTGGAGATTAACGCTATCCTATTTTTATTCAGGGTTTAGGTGTTTTGACCATGTCTCAATACATTCCAAGCCTTAAACCTTGTGGCACAACATCGACAACATGTGACCGTGTTACCAAAGTACACGAGTTAGTCTTCTATCTAGGTGTCTACCTCGTGGCCTTAGCGACAGGGGGTCACAAGCCGTGCACGGAGAGCTTTGGGGCGGACCAATTCGATAACAATCATACAGAAGAAAGGATACAAAAGATATCGTTTTTCAACTGGTGGAACATCTCCATTTGTGGTGGTTACTTCATAGGAGTGACTGTGATTGTGTATTTGCAGGACAACGTAAGTTGGGCCCTTGGATTTTTAATCCTAGCCATAGTAATGGGAGTGAGTGTATTAGTGTTTTTTCTTGGAAGGCCTTACTATCGATACAAGAATGCTCTTGGAAGCCCCTTAACCCCGTTGTTGCAAGTTCTGGTCGCGGCTGTAGCCAAGAGAAATCTAGTTTGTCCTTCGAATCCATCCTTGCTATACGAGGATCCTAATTCAGGGAAGCTCCAAGGCCGGTGTTTGGATCATACTAATAGACTCAGGTAAATGTTGTTGAACCCCGAGCCATTAGACCATATATACCGCCTTTTTATAATCCTCCATTCTATACTAGTTGCTACGTGTTAGAGTGACAATTTTTTTTTGACACAAATATAGGAGATCATGTGAAAAGCAGAGAAATACAGAGAATAACATGTAATCATGCGACAAGAAGACAGATAAAATACCTTACCAAAAATGGATATACAATTTCCCAATTGAGAAATATAGCTAGCAATTACAATAGAATATAGAGGAAAACAAGATAGATCGAGAAGTTACTTGATTTCTTTATATCATTATATTACAATTCATTAATTTAATCTGATCTGCTTGTATACATGTAATGCAGATTTCTTGACAAAGCAGCTATAATTGAAAATCATGAAAATAATAATGGAGCAGCAGTGAAGAAACAAAGTCCATGGAGGCTAGCAACCGTGACACGAGTGGAGGAACTAAAGTTGATACTAACCATGATTCCCATATGGCTAACATCCTTGGTATTTGGCATAGGTGTAGCCCAAGGCCCTTCATTCTTTGTCAAGCAAGGTAGTGCAATGAATAGGAAAATTTACAAAGGATTCGAAATCCCTGCAGCTTCCATGACCGCCTTTATAGCCCTAGGGTTGATTATTACAGTTGCCTTTTACGACAAGGTCCTAGTCCCATACTTCAGGAGAGTCACAAGCAACGAAAGAGGTATTAACATCCTTACAAGAATCAGCGTTGGCATGATCGCCTTAACCATATCAATAATGATATCGGCCTTGGTTGAGAAGAAAAGGCATAAGGCGTCACTAGAAGGAAAAATAATGAACATATTTTGGCTAGCGCCACAATTTTTTATCCTCGGAATGGGGGACGGGCTTTCCCTAGTAGGAATGCAAGAATACTTCTATGACCAAGTTCCTAAGTCAATGAGGAGCATAGGAATGGCATTTTACCTTAGTGTTATCGGTATTGGGAGCTTTCTTAATAGTTTCTTGATTATTATCGTGAATCATGTGACTAAGATTCATGGAGGAAAGTGGATTGGCAAAGACTTGAGCCATAGTCGTCTTGATTATTATTACTGGTTGTTGATGATCATTATTGTATTAAATTTGTGTTTATTTACGTTGTTGTCTAGGAACTATTGGTACAAAAGTATTCAAAAAAGTGTGGTTTTAGAAGGTGAGAAAAAGTTGGAGCTGAGTACGGTTTGACATCGAAAATGATTGCTCATCATAAACTTGGTACTAAAAGTGGCACATTATGGTACTAGGATAGTGTTTTCTTTCTTCCATATTTTGTGGAGAAGATTTCATTGCTAGACTATTATCAAAATGGAGAATGTTTTTTTTTTTAAGAAACCGAAGTGTATCTACAAAAATATTTATGTACTTTTCTTTTGTCTTCGCTTCCATCAACAACACCATCTATCTACTAGTATTCATTTTGGCAGAAGCCACACAACAATAACATTGTATCACAAAAGAAAATCATGCTAGAATTACAAGCAGCTTGAGTATGATGGTGCATCAATTACTAAAATGACCAAATTCTGCCTCTATTCTTTTTTAAACTACATACTTTTGCTTTCGCACTATTACTTAACATACTTTGTCCGATTTCCCAAGCTCAATCTAACCACTATTAATTATATTGGTGTCCATATTGTCTTACTTAAGTCTAATTATTACTCGTAGATATCTTTCCTCAAAAAAAAAAAAAAAAAAAAAAAATTTACTCGTAGTTGTCTTAATGTTTCATATATACAGAACATACTTTTAATGAGCAGAGGAAAAAGAAATCAACCAACCTGATAATCGAGACAGCAAGTGGGATTGTATATACTTGTATAATTGACTTGAATTGACTTCACCTGTTCATTGATAGAATATCATTAAGCTGGTGCTGTTCAAAGCATAAATTCCAGGAATTCATGTGCAACAAACTTATAATAATACTCCGCAGATTAAATGCTGAATTGCTGATTCTTTCATCAACCTGAAAAGTAAACGATACCACATGATTGTACATATATATGCTCAATGTACGTCAATTAAGACATTATTGATGTTATTAAAATATGATGTTAACTATTTTAAGCCTTTGTTTACGTGAAGATTATTGACCAAACAACCTAGATTAGCCCATTTTACAAATATACTACTCACACTTGCTCTGCAACCAACCTCCTTCTCAATCAATACGCAACGACTATCAGCTACTCTGTATTAAAAATTATTGTATACTTCCTCAATCATTATTTTTTTTTTTTGCACTTCTACCAACTTTAATTTTTGTTTTGGTACGTTTCATACAAAGTAATATTCAACTTTGTAAGGAAAATAACTCACATATAATTTAAGACTATTGGTCCCATATTGAAGGATGAGAGGAACATAACATACGGAGGTATAATAATATTAGTAATTTGGGTCGTAGGCTACTCTACTTATAATAAAATGATTTTAAAATATAACAAGTTGTGGAGTTAGGATATTAAAGATGGAGTGTAAAAGTATAGTACATTAGTATGGTGTATAAGATTAATTAACACTATATACTTAATAATTAGATAGTGACAAAATTATGATTATTGAGAAATGAAGGTAGTACTGCTGTACACAACATCCTATGTGAAGTATATAATAAACATGTACGAAGTATTAGAAAAGTGAGTAGACAGTAGTGTCGGCTTAATATCTAGCTGATAAATTGGGTTATCGTCTACTCTTAGTAACTATCAAAACCATCATTAATACCTTAATTTTACATTAAAAGATGGTGGGAATAAGAGCTGAAATAGATGATGAAACACTACATGAAAGAAAAAGAGGTGAGTTTGATTTTCCAAATGAAAATTTGGACGAATCACAAGTTCTTGATTCATCATATGATTACAAAGGAAGGATTCCACGTCGAGCTTCGACTGGCTCATGGAAAGCAGCCTTCTTCATCATAGGTAAGCATTTTAACTAGCTTAATTGCAAGTCAGAACTTCATAATATATAAAGTCCGATCACATCTATCTTACACCCACCCAGGAGGGTGTTATATTTTTCCTCATGTAATCAGTCTCGTTAACTTTTAAAATTACGAAGTGGCAAAAAAACGCCTTTATATGCACCTTGCTCTATGTGCACCTGGATGTAACAAAAGTTACGTAACAAGATTTTTGTAATCAAGTCTTCACAATATCCTAATGGTGGTTGATCTAACGATTGATGATGTATGCAGCAATTGAGTTCAGCGAGAGGCTGAGTTATTTTGGAATAGCACCAAATATGATAACATACATGACAAAAGTGATGCACCAAGACCTGGAAACAGCAGCCAACAGTGTGAATATATGGTCTGGAGTTGCCACAGTTATGCCATTGCTAGGTGGATTTGTAGCAGATGCATATACTGGTCGCTATTTCATGATTCTTTTCTCTGCCATCCTCTACGCACTGGTAACGAACTCTCATTATTTCTACTCACTAGTCACTATACATTACTCCGTATATTCTAAGAAAAACATAAACTACCTCCGTTAATGGTTATCTCCAACTTTTGGGGAAATACTTTTGACATTTACTTTACACTTGCAACTAGTTACTCTGTTACTCCATAAAACAGAGTAACTTTAGAACATCATGCCAATATATAACAGAGTATTGGATTTTATTATGGTACATGAACATATTAAATTCGGTTGGTGATTTATCTTACCTATAATTATAATCAGGGTTTAGGTGTATGGACCATGTCTCAATACGTTCCGAGCCTTAAACCTTGTGGTGCGATCTTAACTACATGTGAGCATGTTAACAAGGTCCACGAGGTGGTCTACTTTGTAGCAGCCTACCTCGTGGCCCTAGCAACAGGAGGTTACAAGCCATGCTTAGAAAGCTTTGGGGCGGACCAATTTGATGACAACCATACGGAAGAGAGGAAGCAAAAGATGTCGTTTTTCAACTGGTGGAACATTGCACTTTGTAGCGGCCTCTTCTCCGGGGTGACTTTGATTGTTTATGTGCAAGACTATGTGAGTTGGGGCCTCGGGTTTTTAATTCTAGCCATAACTATGGTAGCCAGTGTCTTGGTTTTTGTTCTTGGAAGGCCTTTTTATCGATATAAGGCCGTGGTTGGTAGCCCCTTAACCCCATTGTTACAAGTCTTGGTTGCTGCCGTGGTTAAAAGAAATCTAGTTTGTCCATCAAATCCGTCCTTGTTGTATGATGAGACTCCTAATTCAGGGAACCTCAAAGGCGAGCATTTGGTTCATACAAACAGACTCAGGTAAATCTTGTATAACTTCTAATTAGTTTAATTTTGAGATGAAACCTTACTTGAACTTATAAACAGTCCAAGCGCACAGCTCTCTTGCTAGGAAGCTTTTTTTTTTTTTTTTAATAAATCTATATCTTGTTAAAGTTTAATAAGTGCCTGTATTGGCTGTATGTATACAGATTTTTTGACAAAGCTGCTATAATGGAGAATCATGAAAGTAATGAAGTAGACATGAAGAAACAAAGTCCATGGAGACTAGCAACGGTGACACGAGTGGAGGAATTAAAACTCGTTATAACCATGGTTCCCATATGGTTAACTTCCTTGGTGTTTGGCATAGGCGTTGCACAAGGCACCACATTCTTTATTAAACAAGGAAGTGCAATGGACAGGAAGATTTCCAAACACTTTGAAATCCCAGCAGCATCTATGGCCACCCTAATAGCCATAGGAATGATTACAACAATCGCCTTCTATGACAAAGTCTTACTCCCATACTTAAGGAGAGCCACTGGCAACGAGAGAGGCATCAACATCCTTACAAGAATTGGCATTGGTATGGCCTTCTTAATCGTTGCAATGTTGACATCAGCCTTGGTTGAGAGGGAACGATTAAAGGCGTCATTAGAAGGGAAAATCATGAACGTGTGTTGGCTAGTGCCCCAGTTCTTGATCCTCGGTATAGGGGACGGGTTTTCCCTAGTAGGAATGCAAGAATACTTCTATGATCAAGTTCCTGACTCGATGAGGAGTTTAGGAATGGCGCTTTACCTTAGTGTTATCGGTGTTGGGAGCTTTATGACAACCTTTTTGATTACTATTGTTAATCGTGTGACTACTATGCATGGAGGAAGTAAATGGATAGGGAAGGACTTGAAGCATAGTCGTCTTGATTATTTTTACTGGCTCTTGATGATAATTTTTGTATTGAACATGTGTGTTTTTGTGTTGTTGGCTAAGAACTATAGATACAAATCTGTTCAAAGAAGCAAAGAAGTTATTGTAGACGATTTTGATTCTTGTGATAGCAAGAAGAAACTGGGATTGGGTGGTGTTTAAATTGAATTTATGTAAGTTGACATTGACATGCTCAGTCACATATATGTTTGGTGATTAAAAAATAAAAAGCAAGATAATTTTTTAATTATTATATTTTATAATGTTATTGATAGATGTGAATTATGATTTTGATTCGATAACACATGCTACCGACCTTTTTTAATCGCAACAGTTGGAATTTTGCATTATTCATATACTGTTTCAGAAGTGTTATTCCAATAGAGTGTTTTAAGTTTCTAACTCATTCTAAAAATCAATTTAAAAGGGAAGTATTCCAAAAGAGAGTATTTCAATTTTCCAACTCATTCTAAAACTAAATAGAAAAGGAAAATATTCTAATAGAGAGTATTTCAAGTTTTCTACTCATTCCAAAAATGAAATAAAACAATGTAAATGGAATTGTCATGCGTAGCTCGTCATCCACTCATTGCAAAATTGCCAAAAAAATAACATAACTCCACCTTAAAATTCACACATATAATTCAAACGAAAAGCCACCACATTAACATGCATGAGCTCAAATCTAGAGTTATCAAACAAAAGCTATGGAAGGGACAATGAAGCAGAGCAAGCTAGGTCGTAGATTACTACTGTTTCCTGCACCATTTCATGGCCATATAAATCCAATGCTACATCTAGCAACACTCCTATACTCCAAAGGCTTCTCCATCACCATTATCCAGATTGTTCATAATCCTATAAATCCTACCCATTTCCCACACTTCACCTTCCACTCCTTTTACAGTAGCTTGCTTGAGTTATATTCTAAGTCCCCTCCATCTGATCCTTCAGCATTCACATCTGCCATGAACAATTGCTCGGAACCATTCCGGAATTGTTTGTCTCAAATTTTGTGTGATGCTGCTGCTGCTGCGGACAATGAGCCTATTGCTGCCTTGATAGCAGATCCTCTATGGAAATTTGCTGGGTCTATCGCTGCTAGCTTTAACCTTCCTAGGATGGCGCTGAGGACTGGTGGTGTGTTGTCTTTACTAGTTTATCTTTCCCTGCCTTCTTTACGAGAAAAAGGCTATCTCCCAACCCAAGGTAACTTCCGCCTTTATATCTTTTCCCTCCCAAGCAAATGTCTAGCATAAGGGCAAACTGGTGGTATTTTACTGGGATAAAAAGTTAAAAGAGCTTTTCTCCAAAAGCCTGAATCTCTACTGGACACCCATTGGATTTTCAGGCGCCGTGTGCATGTTATGTGCCTCTACACATATCATGCATCATATCACACAGATATGTGAGGCATGTGTACAGCATGCGCCACCTGGGTTCAGTACACAGTATTATATACTGATAGAGACCAAAGTCCCTGAAAGAAACACATGGCTTTCCCAATTTATATACACATAATCAATACACTACATATACAAAATCATTACTATCTCCAGATTTCACTAATTTCTTAGGGTCAGACTCATTGTTCAAAAGCATAGTAAGCAGATGATGTTCAGATTTGGTATACATATGCAATGTCTACATAAATGCGGGATATAATTCATAAAAACACTAATTCCCAACGCATAAATGCAATTAACTCCAATGCATATCAAAAACATTAAAAATAAAAAAAAAAATAAAAAAAAATAAATAAATAAAAAGAAGTAATAGCATAGCTGCTTTATGACCCATTAAGAAAGTGTATGTGTTGAAGTTATTTTACTTGACGTTATTAAAACTTCCTGTTTTATTGTTCTGTAAAATCCTTGACCCCTCTCTTATTCTATCCTACATTTCAGATCATAAATTAGACGAGCCACTGCCGGAGCTTCCTCCTTTGAAAGTCAGGGACCTTCCTTTACCATTGCTACATGAGCTACTGGAAACTGTAGTCCATCAATTTAAGACTTCCCAAGGTGTTATATGTAATAGCTTTGAGGAACTTGAAGATTCTTCAATAGCTCAAGTTCACCAAATCCTAACCATCCCCATCTTTCCTATAGGCCCTTTACACAAACACTCAACAACTTCTGATACCAACTATTGGGCACAAGACCAAACCTCCATCACTTGGCTGAATCATCAAGCACCCAAGTCTGTACTGTATGTGAGTTTTGGGAGTGTTGAAGCTATAAGCAAAGCTGAATTTCTTGAGCTAGCCTGGGGATTGCTCGAAAGTATGGTGCCTTTCCTGTGGGTGGTCCGCCCTGGAATGACCAAAGGCACAAACGCTTATGACTCATTGCCAGAAGGCTACCTTGAAATGGTGGGTGAAAGAGGACATATTGTCACATGGGCACCTCAATTGGAGGTTTTATCCCACTCAGCTGTAGGAGGTTTTTGGACTCACAATGGATGGAACTCAACTTTGGAGAGTATTTGTGAAGGAGTGCCAATGCTTTGCCAGCCTATCAATACTGACCAGTATACGAATGCAAGGCTGGTGAGTGACGGTTGGAAGATAGGATTGAAGATGGAAAAGAGGGTAAAAAGAGAAGAAATAGTAAGGTCAATAAGTAAACTAATGCTAGAAGATGGTGGAGAGATGAAGAGCAGAATCACAACTTTAAAGGAGAAGGCAACTCTCTGTGTCAAGGAAGGTGGTTCTTCATACACATCTTTAGAGAAGCTTACCAAACTTTTACTATCATTTTGATTCACTTGGTCTTCGTACCATTAAGTATTGTCATTAACCAAATAGTCTGAGAAGAAAATTTTAAATAAAAATTACCCCAAAAAATTTGCTTGTTCAGGTCCTAGAGTCAGTCTGCACTTTGAACTGATGAAGAACATTGCTTGTATTTTAATTTTTTTAGCTCTTGATCCCCAAAAAAAGGGGGGAATTTCATCAGTCAAGTAAACTTCAGGCATGAATAAAAAATCTTTCAAACTCATAAATCTGATCTCTAAGAAAAACAATGTGCTTCACACGGAGTTGAAGAATGAAAGATATTTTCTTGTTATGATAAAATTTGAAGGTAGAAATAGAAAGGTAGCAAAAAGATCTGTTTTCCTACCTCTTTTAAAACGACTTAAATTTCTAATGTTGGAAAGGTTTCAAAGGATATATAGAAGCTAAGTCACTCACCCATTACCACTACTTGCATCTTCTGCCACCCTCTTCTCCCCAAAAAGGTCATTAGACACGCTGCTAAGCTCTTGATCACTAAAAAAGAATTTGAGTTGACTGGTTTTCAGTTGGCTTACCCTTTGGAATTGTTATAGACTGATTTTTTTATTGTAAATATTGTATGAATTCTAAGAATTAATAAAGATGAAATCTTGATGATTTGATTGATGATGGATGAAAGCTTATAAAGGTAGTAGGTTTAGCCTACAACCCTCCTATAACAACTTGAGGTTGCCACTCTCTGTTTCCAATAACCCAATTCATGCCTCCTTTACCTTTCCCTTCTCTATCTATTTATACTAAAGCTAAGGACTATGAACCTAATAATAATAGACTTCCCAAATTGCCCCTCCTAATATTAGTCTATTACAGGAATTTCCAACATGGGATCATGTTAAGTTGAAAGCTCTTGGTAACTGATCAAAAGACCAACGGAGTAGTTGTCCCAAAAATCCAGTGTTGTGTGAAGTTCAGCAATGCATGATGCTCACCACAGAGGCACAGACATGCACGAATCCTTCAGTCCTTCATACGGTTATTTTCCAATAAATTCGGATTGGCATAGTTTCAAGGCAGTACAATACATACCTAATGATGTAATACAGCACAAAAATGACAGGGATGTCAAGGTTTCATGTTACCCTGATTTGGCCCTGGTAAGAAAGATAGACATGATCCTATTTACAATACTGACTACAAAGAACGAACTAGAGAAGCCTTTCACTTATTTCTTAAATATCAACCAATATTCTGAAGGAGAGAAGCAGCAAATTAAGATAAGGGTAAGGGTATTCCTAATCGTACCACCAATCAAGGCCATATCACACCAATGTTCCACCTAGCGAATACTCTCCATTCAAAACTCTTCTCAACCACCGTCATCCAAACAAACTACAAATCTTTTCCCATATATATCCCATGTTTCTCCTATCACTTCCACCGAACAGCTTCCCTGATGATCCCATGTAATATAAGCAGTCTTAGCTGCCCTTAACACAACCTGCTTAAACCTTTTAACTTTTAAAAAATTGCTTGTCCTAGATTTTGAGCAACGGTGTGGCCTCCTATCAGGAGACCATCATTGTGGACACCACACGAACGTGTACTGGTTCTATTGCCAGAAGCCTAAGCCTTCCAAGGATGATGTTGAGATGTGCTAAATGTCTACCTTTATGTTTATCACTCCCTGCTAACTCTCCACAAACAGGATTACTATCTCCTTGCTTGAACATGTTTGCTTAGGAAATTCTAAATTATCAATCCTAACATCCTGCATTTTTTCTATCAATTTGTTACTAAGCTGAATGAATGTAGAGTGAACTTGAATAATCGCCAAAAAACATGATTTAAGATTATGTATGACACACCAAGGGCATAAACTAATATTAATTTTGTAACTTTCGCAACTTTAATCGTGATATCTATCAACCTAAATAGCTAGACAATATCAATCAATTAACAATTACTAATCACAATTTGTAAATTACATAATCAAATTTTATGTAATTAAAAAGAAATCAGAGATAAGCATAAGAAATTTAACTTTGAAAGAGACAAACCCAAATATCAATCAAATATAATAATAAACATTAAAAGAATGAATTTTAAGCAAACAATTAGAATCAATATTAAGAATAAAGACAAATATTGAGTGGAAATGAAACTAACCTAAACCATCCATGAAGCCTAAATAATTGATTCTCCGGCTAATAAGAGCACCACCACCGCGCCGACGAGGGAGGACTTTCAATGTGAAACGGCGGCGTTCAGAGTACCACCATTGCCGGAGGATTACGTCGGTTGGTTTTCTGACGACGAGAATGTGTTAATGACAGGTGAGAATTTTAATATTAACTGGGGCTCCCTCATATTTTTTAAACGAGAGGAAATTTAATTAATTAATTACAGCACGTCGGTAGTTTGGAGTTTAGGACTTTAGGACTACTCGGTAACATTTTTTAAACCTCCTCTCTTTGACCTTTGTCACTGAGGATTTAATCTGATTTCCTAAATAGAGTTCATGAATTGTTTAGGAGAGAAGGAAGTTAAGAATTGAATTAAATTGAACTGAGTTGAGGTGAGTTGAACTGAAGTTAAGCTGAACCGAACAAGCCCTCAGTCTTTAATTAAGTGCCCGTTGGGGGTTTTTGTAGAAATTCAAAGGGCGTTTGGTTCGGTTTTAGATATGGGGCTACAATGGATAAAACTCTTGTCTAATGTTTATAGCTCTTAGGGCTACATATAAGCATTAAATATACTCTTGAAAATTGTATAAAATAGGAATTCATGACAAAAACACGTGCAAATTAGTGTGTTTTTGTCATGATTTTCGAAATTTAAACAATTTTCTAGAGCATTTTTAATGCTTATATATAGCCCTTAGGGCTATGTATAACATTGTCCTTGTTTAAAATAATCTAATTTTAAATTCAAATTTTTAAAAAAAGTTTTAAAAAAAATATTATTAATTGCTCAAAGCACCACACATCAACAAGCTGCCCACGGCTAATTTTTCAAACATTAAGGTATGGGGTTTAAAAATCCAAAAGGTGAGGCCGAGTGGGTATGAGTGTATGACTCATACCATACCTTTAGATATCAAATAAAAATAAAAAATTTCATTCCAGAATAATAACACATTGTATTAAGAATCAAGTTTCAAACTTTCAACCCCATACCACCCTAATTTCATTCCTAATTCCTAATTCATATCACTTTGTAAACCAAACGCCCCCTTAAGAAAATTGAATCTAACCTATATTTTTGTTTTTTTGACAAATCCTACCCCCTTTTTTTTTTTTTTGAATTTTTTTGTTGTTCCACCATGTTCACCCTTTGAACTAATACGGAATCAAAAATCAGTTATGGGTATGGTTAGGTTATAATCCCCTCCCAACATACCCTACTTTTTAAACCTCCTCCTTTAGTCCTTTAACTAGTTTTTGCTTTGTGCAATGCACGGATTCATAATAATAAGACTTGAAAATAATAAAGTTAATTTAAATGAAGTTAGTTTAAATGAACTTTACTTATATTACATTTTTTTAAAAATTTTGAATTCATGTAATAATGACCCTTAAAACTCTCTTGTTAGATATATTATTTTTTTAAAAAAAATTATAAATCATTGTAAGTTTTTATTCCTTAATTTTTTTAGGGGGGTGTTAAATATCGCCATCCATAATGATTAAAACCGCCCTCATTTCAAGTTAAAGGACTTTCTTGCCCTTAATAAATATTTACCCAATTGCTTTTCTTAATATTTCTAACTTTAATTAATCCACTGCAATCACCGCGTCAACCACCTAGATTGGACCACCACCACGAACGGAAAAGACATCGGAAATGGATGATAATAACGGTAGTTCGTCGGAAAACCAACCGCAATCTCAACCGTCAGTTTTTGAACAAGTACGATTTCGCAATTTAGACTTTGACTCGAAAATGAATGTGTGACGAAGGTCAACCGATGCCCGAAACCGGTCATCCTTTCCGGTAACCGGTTTTGAGCGCCGGTTGACCGGATTTGGCCACCGGTTGGCCTTGATGGTGACCGTTTTTCGGTGCCGGTTACCGTGGTCAACCGGTGCTGAAAACCGGTTGTCCGTGACGGTCAACCGGTGGTCAAATCCGGTCAACCTTGACGGTCAACCGGTTTCCAGCTCCGGTTGACTGCTTAGCCATCGTTTTTTTTTTAATTAATATTATTATATTGATTATTATTATTATGAATAAATTATTCTATTTACGATTATTATTATAATTATAATTGATAATGTTATATTGTTCGTTATTATTAATATAAAGAATATTTTATGTTTACAGGCGTCATTATCAGATTACGGCGGTGATGGTGTTGATTATAGCCTGCATTTTCAGACTAGAGAAGTATTCCCGACCTATGAAGCAGCTGTTAATTGGGCTAGAGAGATTGCCACTCCATTAGGGTTCTTTTTAACAAATTCATCGTACAAGAAATAGAGAAAAGGGCTTCCAATTAATTATTTGAAATGTGATCGGGGGGAGAGAAACAGAGGGGAAAATCGGGACCGTGAGAATGCCATACGCAAGAACACGAAGAACAAGGGTTGTAAATGTACGTTTCAGATCTCAGCTCGATGCTTGCAGGACATGGAAGGATGGAAAATTATATCTAAAAAGAGTTTGAAAGACATGCATAACCATCCGCTCATGGTATATCGAGAGGGTCACCGACAGGTTAGTGGTCTTAGTCCAGCTGCTAAGGCGCTTGTTATTGACATGACTTCTGCTGCAGCCAAGCCACGCCGCACGTCAACCTTATCCCAAATTGGTGCCGGCTTGGCAACAAGTTTATCTGCTCCTATCCCTAAAAACTTCTGAAAGTCAACCTTCAAAGACGCAACATCACTTTGCTCTACAACAGCATCACCCTCCACAGGTAGGGCTGAGCAAAACTATCTGATAATCCGAAAATCCGAAAAACCGATCCGCATCCGATCCGAAAATTTAGGATAACCGATCCAAAAACAATTTCGGATCGGATATCCGATCCGAAAATTTCGGATATCGGATATCGGATATCGAAATTTCGGATTTCGGATATCCGAATATCCGAAAAAATACCCTAAAACCAGCAAACCTTATATACTTCCCAAGGCCCAAATATCCCCCTGACCCAAATAACTAAACCAGCAAAATGAACAAACCCTAACCCATTCCCTTCATTCTCATTTCTCACCGCCCCCCTCTTCTCCCTCCTCCCTCTTCTCAGATCTACATGTAACTCTCCTCTCAAGTTCTCAGATCCTCCTCTTTCTCCTCTCTTTTCTCCTTGTAACTCACACCCTGAAACCCTCACTCCTCCACCAGTACATCGCGCACGACTTCCCTCACTCCTCCATCAATCGCAACTTCCATCACTTCTCCACAAGCGGCAACAACCTGAGTTCCATCACTCCTCCACCAGCAGCGGCAGCGACAACTGGAGTTCGTTCCCTCGCTCCTCCACCAGCAGAGACAACCCGAGTTCGCTCCCTCGCTCCTCCACCAGCGGCGGCTTGGCTTGCTTCCCTTGTGCTGCTATTTTTTTTTCTCATTTGTTATTACCACTAATTTGAATTAGTTAATCGGTTTTAGTTTTGATTTTGGAAACCAATTTCTGGGTTATATAGTTGTGATTGTTTTAATTTTTCTTACAAATAATGGATATAGGTTAATAACTTAATAAGTTATGCTTTTTGAACTGTTAATCAAGTGTTGTTCTATTTTTGCTCTGTTAAAAAATGGGAAAAAAATATCAACTTTTCCATTAAAATAAAAGTTGTAATTAAAGTAGTCGGATATAGGATATCCGATCTATCCGATCCGAAAATTTTGGATATCCGGATTTTCGGATATCCGAAAATTTCGGATCGGATACGGATACCAAATATCTGTATTTTCGGATTCGGATATCCGATCCGAAATCCACTTTCGGATCGGATATCCGATCCGTGATCAGGCCTATCCACAAGTAACCCAAGTATGTACTGGACATCATGGAGCATAATAGTCATCTCGCCGAACGGGAAGTGAAAAGTGTTTGTGTCTGGCTGCCAGCGCTCTACAAACGCCGAAATCAGGGCCCAGTCAATGTGATGATGCATGATGTTAACTAGCCCACTCAAACCAGTACTATCAACTCGTCTACGCACATCATTGGCCATATTACTGTGCATCTCATGTAAATTTAGGCACCATTGCGTCCTAGATTGACACTTCAACACGTCACGATCTTTTGTCGGCCCCATCCAAATTTGCGTGGCGATGTGACCTGCGTAACTGGGAATGACACTTCCATCCTTGGGACCACCTGGCATTTCAGCTTGAACAAGCCATGTAGTATCATTTGACGCTCGAACAACACGAATTTTACGAGTTCGAGAAGTACCAGCTCCAGTACTCTGAAATCTACCATCAGCACCTCTCCTCAAAGTGGCTCCAGACGACGCCTGGCCTTGCTCTCCCCTGCCTCCCTGACGTCGAACAGATCTCAAACTCCCATCATCATCCACCAAATTGTTAATTTGATCCTCATCCCACTCTTCCTCCTCCTCCTCCTTGTCCTCTCCCTCACGTCCCTGAACCTCATTATCAACACATGCTCCATCGGATATAGGAACTGATGTCCTTAGTCTCCTAGTCGAAGCAGTCACTGCACGAGTCCGAGTATGTCTCTCACCCGAGCCATCAATACGATCAAACGTCATTTTGAGCCTACCCAACTGTTGTCATACCCATATTAGCAAAATATTTACAATCAATAATAATAATAATAATAATAATAATAATAATAAAATTATAATAATAGTAATAATTTGTTTAAAAGAACAATACCAGTCATAATATTAATAATAATTAACAATATAAATTTAAATAATTATAATATTAAAATTAAAAACATAATAGTAATTTTTACAAAAAAAAAAAAAAAAAAAAAAATTAAAACTAACGGTGGCCGCAGCCAATTACCGGCGTACAAAACCGAGTGACTGCCGCCGCTAACCGGTTTTGGTCGCCGGTTACCGGTGACGGTCAACCGGTATTCCACTCCGGTAAGCAACTACGACAACTCGGTTTTCCACGCCGGTAAAGATAAATCGAGTTTTAAAAAAAACAAAAATAAAAAAGAAAAAAACCGACAAACTCGGTGGTTGGTATATACCGGCGTGGTAAACCGGTTGGCCGCCACCGATAACCAACTTCGATCGCCGGTTACCGGTGCTGGCGAACCGGATTTCCACGCCGGTAACCACAAACAATTTTAAAAAAAAAAACGAAAAAACAGAGACATCAAAAAGGGGGCAAACCAACCTCTTTTGTCGATTTCCCGGCCGCCGACATCAACGCCTGTGAAAACCGCCGCCGCAAGCTGTCTCCTGCCGCCACCTGCCGTCGACTTCCACGGACTGCCGCCCCTTGCTGCGTGATTGTGGTGGTTGTGGGGAAAGAAAGTGGTGGTTGTGGTGTTTGTTGGGAGAGGACAAAATAAAAAGAATAAAAAATTAATTAGGGTTTAGTAAGAGTAATATTGACTTTTTGCTTGAAATGATGGCGGTGGTGATCATTTTGGACGGCGGTGTTTAGCAATTCACTTTTTTTATCACGTTATTTTATTAACAAAAAAATAAAAATAAAAAAAAATTAGCGGGAAAATTTTATTGTGAATTTGACCCGTATATTTAAGGGATAACTCTGGTGATTACTTTAATATATAATATAAGATAGATAGATAATGTCTCTATTAGTACCTAAAATCTACTCTCATCCCATTATCCATGGCGAGTATGATTTTTTATTTTCATCCTCGCCCAATCGAGATTTAAGACGGAGATGGGACGAGTTTCCTACTTGACCCCCCATTGACATCCTTGACCCCTAAAGGGTCGTTTGGTTGGATCATTGGAAATGGGTTGGAATAGAGTTACAATTCATTCTGTCTAATTTTTTGTTTGGTCAAGGTTTTTAGTAGTGGTTTTTACTCCCCACCATACTCATAGAATCCCATATCCACTCCTTCCCCTAAGATTTACAATCCATTCTACATGTATTAAAGAAAAGGATAAATTCATTCCAACAATAAAATCAAACAACTTTGAAATAATATGAGTTTTAGAATTCATACCTCTCTAATATGGGATTCCATAGTAATCCATTACAATTTGATGAATCAAACACACCCTAAATAGGACCTTATTACAAAATTGTACAAGTACATATTTTTTTCCCACCAAATTTCTAAAATCCCTAATTTTTTGTAATTATTACTGCGTAATCTTCACTTGTTTATAAAAGCAGAGTGATTTGTATTTCCGACGGTTTTGTGGTTCAGTATCATCGAGGCAATCATTAGTACCAAATTCTAGGGTTTCGTTTCAATCCCTAAATTCCCCCAATTTAGCGCCCAATTTTTTTATTACGAGATCAATTCCTCGCATTTCAATGGCTGATGACATACTCAATGCTGCCCTCCATGTCCAAGCTCAAAAGGTATCTACATTTTTGTTTTCTCTCTCCCTCTTAATATATTTTTTTTTTCCCTTTCATTTTATACAATTGTATATTGTTATGATTTGGTATAGGATAAATAAAGATTGGTGTATAATGATTAATTTTATTATGATACCTGGAATTGGGTTGTTGTTATTATTGAAAATTATGTGAATTTAGCGCTTTAATCAAATTATGAAATAGAGGAAACTAGAATAGCTGAGTGCCTGAGTTTTGGATTGTTACTTCTGGACGTATTTTGGAATTTGCATGATTGATAAGGCGGCAATCTTGAGTTTACATTTTAATTGCATACTCGATTTTGTAACAGATATCTATCATGTCAAATCTTTGTCAAAACTAGAGCTGTAAGGAAATTTAAGGTTTTCAAAGCTTGAATTTTTTTTTTTTTTTTTTTTTAGCATGATTGAAAATCAAAGAGTGGGAGGCTAGAATGTTACAAGAGGAAATGGCTGCTAGTCACTTAGTCTGGGCATATTAGAAGATGACCACCAATTGCGCCTCCTTCGGGTTATGATGGTCCATTTGTGATGCAGGACATCTCAAACACTCCTCTTAGCATTTTGAAGGAGATTATATGGTGCAAGGATGTTGAGGTTTCAAAGGTATACTAATCTGCTACTTCCTGTCAATCATGTGACGAAGTATTATTTAAGTGACTCTTACAGTAATGCTCTTAATAGTTCAAGGAAAGATGCCATCTTGATAAATTGGAGACTTAATGATGCTCCCCCAGCAAGAGATTTTATTGGCTCTTTAAGAGCGGCTTACCAACGGCCAACGGACAGGATTACCTGGTTTGATTGCTCAACTTAAGAAGGCTTCATCTAGTAGAAGCATTATAAGAGAGGACTTCAATCCAGTATGGACACTCTCTCTCCACTGTGTTTTGCTCCATATTACCTTGAAATATCACATTTAAAGAATACATCTTGCATTTCTTGGAAGAATTTCTTTCTGTTTTAACTTTGTTGCTAGTTAATCGCTAAACTTGTTTTAAGAAGGGTTATCTTATGTGATTTTGGATGGTTTTTGTTGCTTTGTGTTTTCTTGAGGGTGTGTCTTATACTCTTATTATATGTTATCTAAGACTTGATGTAAAAATACGTAATTTCTGCATAGTGATTTGGTTCAATACTTAAAATTCATAACTTCTGGCGTGCAGTGGTTTGACTTGGCTAAAAAATCACTACACACGCTCTTTTGATGCTTGACCTCAGATAGTCGGATTACCGGGTGGAAATATGTCGATAATTTTCCTTTCTCCAGCATGTTTGTTGACATTGGCACATTGTGGTTATTAGACTGGACTTGTTTGCAACCATTTAAGGATTTTGCAAACATGACAGTGATATACTGATATTGGGAAGAAGCAAGTTTCAAGTTGACTTAATCACTCTAGTTATACGGAGTACTAATTAAATACAACCATGTTTTTTTGTTGCAATTAAGGTTTTTATTAAATAAATTCAACTATTCAAGACCACAGTCCGCCAGTCTACCTTGGTGTTAACTGATAAAAGTGGCTACATCCATTGGTCTGTGACATTTTGCAACTTTCCCATATCATCTTTACATTTTTCTCTGGCCTCTATTTATGCCAACCAAATTCCAATCCTTTTTCTCACCAAATTTGTCAAATCCTCTGTTTTCTCTCTATTATTTAACCATTTTACAAAATTTCAACCTTTATTGATAAAAATGGCTGCATCATCTTCTCTTTTATCAAACACCATTTTTTCTACTAAAACTTGCCAAAAACCAAAATCTTTTGCATTTTCTCCTGTGAAATTTGGTGAACTTGGATTAAAACCTTCTGGCTTTTCTGTCACTAACAAATCCCTGAAATTTAACTCTGCAAATCAGCTCCCTGTCAGATCTTTTACTTGCAGAAACTCTTCTGATCTTTCAGAAAGTATGCATTAACTTTAATGTTCTACTCTAATTATTTTGTATTGATTTTGGAATTATGCTGCTAATTTATAATTTTTGTGGGTAATTACCAGATGTCAAGGTTCATGAATTCAGTGTTTATGAGATTAATGAGCGAGATCGTGAAAGCCCTGCTGTTCTTAAACTTAGCAAGAAGCCTGATCTAGCTCTAGGTGACTTGATTCCTTTCACCAACAAGGTATAAATCTTTACCTTTATTTTTCTTCTGGATTTATCTGATTTCAAAAAGAAATTTATTATGTATGTAGTGATTTTGTGCATGATGTCATTTGTAAGCTTTATTTGTATGTTGGTCTACAATTGTCACCAATGCTGCACATTAAGGAAAGGAAGTGTATTTTATTTTGGCAATTTCTTAATTTTGTGGGGAAAACTACTCTAATGATTTCAGAAAAACTGATTAATTGATAGATAATGGTTATATTATGTGATGACAATTTCCCCTGCATTTTATGTGAAAGACTAATAATGTAAAAATAATCTAATACAAAGTATGACTACAATTTTCTCTACGCATGAATCACAAAAGACTAATCTAAAAATGATCTAATACGGAATATGGCTACAATTTTTTTAACTAATAATAATTTTTGATGGCTACAGTTGTACACAGGGGACTTAAAAACAAGGCTAGGGATCACAGCAGGAATACGCATCGTAATCCAAAAAAAGCCAGAAATAAATGGAGACAGATGTGAAGCAGCATTCAGCATGTACTTTGGAGATTATGGTCACATTTCAATCCAAGGACCATACTTAACCTATGCTGAATCTTATTTATCCATCACAGGCGGTTCAGGTATCTTCGAGGGAGCCTATGGAAAGGTGAAAATGATACATTATTTGTACCCATACAAGGTATTCTACACATTTTATTTGGAGGGTATCAAGGGTGATTTGCCAAAGGTGCTTCTATGTGAGCCTGTTGAACCTCATCCTGGTGTTAAGCCCTCTGCCTCGGCTAAGGCTACTCTTCCTGAAGCTGTTATCCCTAATTTTACTGACTGATTTTTAAATAGTAAATATTAAGTGTTGAAACAAGGACTTGGACATCTATCTACGTTTAGTTCCTTTAGATGTAAGGGAGGGTCTGGGACTCTGGGTGGTTGTGAATTTGTGGTAGTACGGAGTTTTTTTTTTTTTTTTTTTTTTTGTAGTCTTCGTTCGACTTGTTTCTATTGAATAAATTCGTTAAATTATTTGTACGGAGTACTTGTTTAATGTAATTAAAGCAGAGTAGTAGTGTAGTTTTTTTTTTATATATTTTTTATTTTTTGGTGCAAAAGATAACTGAGGCCGAAAAATTTATGCATTTATGTAACGTTACTAGGATCATATTTACTCACCCGTTAAAAAAAAAAAAAAGAAAAAGAAAAAAAAAAGATCATATTTTCTCAACACAAGGAAAACTAGCTATATACCGCAGTTGACCAAAGAACAATCTGAGTATCTGACATTAATTTTTATCTATACCCGAATTCGTGGATTCAATGAACCTAGATGAATAAAACATGCCTAGCAAGTTTCTTTGCAGATACGTCAGTTTTTAAATTCCTCTGTGTGCAGAAACTCAGCACTTGTTTCTTTGCAAAGACATCGGATCATTTCTTCGATTTATCTTTTTATTCAAGCCGAACTAAATAACCTATAAAAACACATATAAGAGAAATAAGTCACTACAATGCTAGAGAAACTATTGAAAAACTTAAGGGTTCGTTTGGCATCACTGTGGTTTTCTGTTTTTTGGTTTTTTGTTTTTCAAAATCATATAATATATGTCATATAATGGTTCAAAAATTAGTCAAACTTATGAAAATCATGATAATTTTGAAAACTGACAACAGAATAGTGGAAACACCTTTTTCTTGTTTCCTGTTTTTGGTTTTTGGTTTTCAAAAAAATAGAAAACAAAAAACAATGCCAAACAAGCCCTAAGAAACATCATGCTCTGTTATGTTCATCTTATTTTCATTTAATGAAAGAGCAACTGTAATATAATCTTTTATATGTAGCTGGCTACAATGGAATTACTCATTAGCATTTAGCACAGTGTTATAGGCCTATAGGGTTACTCTGTTAGGATTTTAAGAATTAGTTAATACGACTATACGAGTAATATAAGGATACTCCGTCAGTATTGTAGGGGTTATTTTGTTATATAAGAGTTATTCAGTAACTAAGTATATTTAAGGGTTGCTCTGGTATAATAGGGGTTACTCATGTTATAGTGGTTAATTCGTGTTTTTATAAGCGGGCAAGCGGTCACACGCACAAAAAATGCACTGATATATCAATATATCATTACTCGTTATTAAACATATTAAAGAGGGTGTGATGAATTCCTTGCGAGTAAAGTTTTGAATGGAAAGTTTTTCTTATTGATTGCTCAACATTTTTTCTTATGGAGTACTCTATCATTTTGTCAACAACCTTCAATTTCTTACCCCATTATATTTTATGAAGTATTTATTGTTACCTTGCTCTATCCTCACGATGTATTGGATTTGAATATGGGTTAGAGTATTAGAGTAATTAGATTGAGAAATTGAAAATTTTGATGAGGTTATTAAGGAATACCTTTAATTTAATAAAGGAAACAATATAAACTTTTGGAGTCATTTTGGGAAATGAAAATCTTTAATTTTCAATAATACTGAGCATGTGAACACGAGATTATAGGGAGGACCGGAGGAGTGAAGAAATATAATGGGTTTGACTTGTGTTCTTTAATTACGGAACTCATTTTAACAAAAGTTGGGCTTCCCATTCTGGGGCCCAATTTGCGAGCTTCAGAATCAAATCAATCAATCGAGTGCATATTTCTTATTAGAGTGCATAACTGTATGTGTTTTTTTATTTTTTTCAAATGCATGTGTTATAATTAGCGGTATTACTGTATTGTTAAAGACCTTGAAGTGCATGTTTCTCAAAAGAGAGCATGCATGCATGTGTTATTATTAGCCATATTAGAGTGCATGTATCTCAATATTACATGCATTTTTTAAGAACTTGAATTTATACAGATTGAATTCAACCATTCAACCATGTTTTTTTGATACAAACTTAAATAAAAGTGTCTATCACATTTTTTTTTTTTTTTTGACTTTCTATGTTCATTTATATTGGTCTATGCTTAATTTGCATCATTTTCCGATCATTTTTACATCGTTTTACGTACTTTCCTCTATTTATACCAAACAATTTCAGCTCCTTTTTCTTCGCAAAGTCATCAAATCCTCTGTTTTCTCTCTTTTTAATTCAAACGTTTACAAAGTTTCAATCTTTAGTGATTAAAATGGCTGCATCGTCTTCCTTTTTATCAAACACCATTTGTTCTTCAATTCAAACTTGCCAAAAATCAAAATCTTTTGCATTTTCTCCTGCTAAATTTGGTGAAATTGGGTTTAAATCTTCTGGGTTTCCTGTCACTAACAAATCCCTGAAATATAACTCTGTAAATCAGCTGCCTGCCAGGTCTTTTACTTGCAGAAACTCTTCTGCTGTTGCAGAAAGTATGCATATGCTTCAATTTTTAAGTTACTGTAATTTTAAATTATTGATGTTGGAATGATTATGTTGCTAATTTATCATTTTTGCGGATAATTAATTATCAGAGGTTAAGGTCGATGAATCATCTGATGTAAAGGTTCATGAATTCAGTGCTTATCAGATTGATGATGGAGATCGTGAAAGCCCTGTTGTTCTTAAACTTAGCAAGAAGCCTGTTTTTGCTCTTGGTGACTTGGTTCCTTTCATCAACAAGGTAATTTTTGCATTTTGAGGAAGTCTCAATCATCTTCATAATAAATAAATAATACGTTTATCAAGTGGCAAATCTGTAAATATAAAATCCCAATCAGCATACATTTTTATATATAAATCAACATGAATGGGTTCCAAAAAAGACGGTTAAGAATAGATTGACAAAAAATGTTACTGATAATGATTTATGATGACAACAGTTATACACAGGAGACTTAGAAACAAGGCTAGGAATAACAGCAGGAATGTGCATCGTAATCCAAAACAAGCCAGAAAAAAATGGAGTAAGATTTGAAGCAGTATACAGCATGTACTTTGGAGATCTTGGTCACATTTCAATCCAAGGGCCATACTTAACCTATGAGACATGTTATTTATCCATCACGGGCGGTTCGGGTATCTTCGAGGGAGCCTATGGACAGGTCAAATTGCAACAAATTGTGTACCCATTCACTATATTATACACATTTTATCTCAAGGGAATCAAGGGTGATTTGCCTAAGGTGCTTCTTGGTAAGACTGTTGAACCTCACCCTGGTGTTGAGCCCTCTGCTGCTGCTAAGGCTAATCTTCCTGAAGCTACTATCCCTAATTTCACTGACTGAAGGTAAAATCATGTGTTCAATCAATGACTTGGTCATTCTATCTTCTATGTATTAATCAGATGCAAGGGATTGAAGGGGCTAGTTGGTTGTTAGTGCGTGCATTTACTTTGACGTCAAGTCATGTATGCCAATCGTTATTTGACTTGTCTACTTTATTGAATAAATTATCCGTATGGAGTACTTGTTTTATGTATTATTCTTGAATCTTTCGATTTAATTTAATTTTATTTTATGAAGGATTATAATTTGGTTATATGGTGACAAATTAAATTTTCACTGTGGATTTTTTATTTTTTATTTTTTAATGTAAATCAAATTAAATTAAGCAAGCTTCACTCATATATAGTTGATTCTAACTAAATAAAAACGGAAGAATATACCATTGCAATAACGAGAAATGTCAATAAATCATGCATAAGTAATTATTAATAGTTGTCGAAATTGCTAGTGGATTATATGATTGAAATTACTGGAGATTTTGTTTAATATAATACTTCCTTCGGTTTCAATGAGACGACACAGTTTGACTTTATGCACTATTTGCAAAGTTTGGTTTGATTTTATTTTGTGATTTTATTTATTGAGAAAAAGTATAGTCATGATTTTGTTAAATTCATCTCAACATCTATTTTTTAAATATCAAATAGTTAATATTTGATATCAAATAGTTAATATTTGATAAAACATAATCAAGGATATTTGCTTTCGAAAGTATGCATTGGCAAACATGTCTAAATAAAATGTGTCAATAACTAATATGAAACGGAGGGATTATTACAAGTTTGAATCTTATCTCCATTTGTAATAATGATGTCGCACTCTTTTATATAATAAGGCTAGGGAGTGCCATTATATATATCATCTAAACCCACTTCAACCATTGCTATAGAAAAATAGAGAAAAATGCATGAAATACAAAGAGAAAGAGATGAGTCTAAAAACTCGACAACAACGAATGACCATGAAATTAGCAATAATGTCGTCGCAAAATCACAAGTTCTTGATTCATCATTTGATTACAAAGGAAGGATTCCTCTTCGAGCTTCCACTGGATCATGGAAAGCTTCTTTCTTCATTTTAGGTAACGTTACTCTCCTACTACTTTTAAACTATCAATTCAAGTACTCCAATACGTAACAAGTTTATATGGTCACATTTAATTTACGAGTCCGGATCCTATCCAATTGAGTCCTATAGTTACACTGTAAAATAATATAAAAACAGAGAAAGTATGTTTTAGTAACTTAGCTCGTCATTTCTTATAACTTCAAGATAGGATGAAAGAAATAGAGAAGATCCAATACACACAAGTAGAAACACCTAAAGATGCTAATTGTGGTTTAACTTAATCGTACTTTATATGCAGCAATTGAATTCAGTGAGATAATGACCTACTTTGGTATATCATCGAATATGATAATATACATGACGAAGGTGATGCACCAAGACCTGAAAACGGCGGCGAACAGCGTGAATATATGGTCCGGAGTTAGCACAGTGATGCCTCTTCTTGGTGGATTTGTAGCAGATGCATATACTGGTCGTTACTTCATGATTCTCTTCTCTGCCATCCTTTATGTCCTGGCAAGTCCACCCCCTCCTATCTCCATATTATACATTTTCCTTGGTTTCAATTTTTTTTGATTTGACACATTTGTTGTATGTAATAACTTCTAATTAACTTGGTTAATACTTCATATTAATTAATACGGGATTTCATAGTTCCAACTTTCGAATCTTAGATATTTAGGGTGTGTTGTATTTGCTTGAATTTGACTAATCTGAATTATCAGAACTTATTTGTCTCAAATAAAGGTGAACAACACAGACTTTTAGGGGTTTTTTTTTTCTTATTTTTTTTTTTTTTTTTTTTGGGGGGGTTGGTTTAGAGAACCACAAGGACGGATGATGAGAATCGACCCAAGAACTCTTGGAAGTGGGAAGCGGGCTCTAACCACTTGAGTTCCTCACTCTCATTTCAACAAAGGCCCTTAGTGATTGTTTGCTATATATAGTATTATACCCGAATGTGAAAATTTATGGCAAAAATTAATGGTAAGGAAGATTATTAAACAAATTACAAAATATTAAGAACTCGAGTTTACCTATTTATTTTCTAATAAAATACCTTAATGTATGTTTCTCAAATATAATTAAAAGAAATGAGTTTTCCTATATTTAATTTTCCCTCAAATTAAGTGAGTATATATATTATTTTTTTTATCTCACTCACCAATATCGTATCTTTATTCCCCCTTCTTGTCCTCTTTTTACCTATATATTGTACCAACACCGCTAACATGATAAATTTACTTTACACCCTCTAATAATCGATAAAGTTATATAGCTAATCATAAGGATTAATTGTTGTCCCATCCACTTAATTAAAGAATATAGACTAATTTAATAAAGTAGTTGGTTAATTTTGACTCTCATTATAATATTAGAAGTGTATAAATTATTTTTAGAGGGAAAGGTTAGTGCCATTTGTTAAGTGTGCCTTGTCGGGCAAATTGTCCATTCAGTCTATAAGGCACTGATCGATCTAGCTAAGTAATGAATGACAAAATTTCCAACACGTTTTACATAAGACCACGTAATAATATTTTTAGAAAAATACTTCCTCCGTTGGTTTTATTAAAAGCCTAATTTTATTACTCACATAATAAAGAGAAATAGATTTTTAATTTAGAAACGGGATGAGTAGTAAATAAGTTAATCTACAAGTCTTTGATAGATCGATAGATATGGCAAAACGAGCTAGCAACTAGGCCTAGATTATAATTGTGGGCTTGACTCAGTCATTTTCACCCACGAAACTGGGCCCATTCAAACCAACCAGGCCCATAATCATCATCTAACTTTCCCTTAATTGCAAATTCATTACTCCGTATCCATTATTTAGATGGTCTCCGTTCTTCAATAATCCATATTACGTAGTTATAGTACAGTGATTTGTCGTAGAATTATGTCTTAGTTAAACAAGCAAAAAAAAGTGGTCGACTTATACGAGTTATGTCATTTTAGTATAAAAATAGTTACAGAAAAAGGCTTCTAATTGTTGTTATACTTCCGGCATAATAAGGATAATCTTTCAGTTTTTGAGATTACTACCCACCTTTTGTTTTGTTTTCACACGTACAATTTCTAAAAATCTAACAAAGATGTACATATCTTCTATTTGTATATTCAGAGTCTAGGTATATTCACCATGACACAATACATTCCAAGCCTTAAACCTTGTGGTACAACCTCGAATTCATGCCAACGTGCTAGCAAGGTCCATGAGACGGTATTCTTCGTAGGAGCCTACCTCATGGCCCTAGCAACAGGTGGTTACAAGCCGTGCCTAGAGAGTTTCGGAGGGGATCAGTTTGATGACAACAATCCTAAAGAAAGGAAGCAGAAGATGTCATTTTTCAACTGGTGGAACATCGCGGTTTGTAGTGGCCTCTTTGTTGGGGTAACTTTGATTGTGTACATCCAAGAAAATGTAAGTTGGGGCATTGGATTTATAACATTAACCATAACTATGGGAGTTACTGTCTTAGTACTTGTTCTTGGTAGGCCATTTTATCGGTATAGGACCGCCCTTGGAAGCCCCTTAACCCCGTTGGTACAAGTCTTGGTTGCAGCCATTGCTAAGAGAAAGTTACCGTACCCTTCAAATCCCTCTTTGTTGTATGAGGCTAACAATTCAGATAAGCTCCAACGACGGCTCTTGGAACATACTAATAGACTAAGGTAATAAATGCAATAATGTTCATGAAATCTAGTATACAAAATTAAATTTGTGCTTTGTGTTAGTCGATCCATTTTAATCTTTACGTGACCAAAACTAATATGAGTTCATTATATAGTTTAGTGCTGTGACTAAATGCTAGTGTATACATACATGTTGCAGATTTCTTGACAAAGCTGCAATAATAATTGAAAAACACGAAAGTAATGGAGTAGCAAAGAAGAAGCAAAGTCCATGGAGGCTAGCAACCGTGACACAAGTGGAAGAATTGAAACTAATAATAGCCATGTTTCCGATATGGCTAACTTCGTTAGTGTTTGGCATAGGCAATGCCCTCGGCCCAACATTCTTCATCAAGCAAGGCAGTGTAATGAATAGAAAAATCTTCAACCACTTCGAAATTCCAGCAGCTTCTATGGCCATCCTATCGGCCATAGGTATGACCGCATCACTAGCCTTCTACGACAAGGTCTTACTCCCGTACTTAAGGAGAGTCACGGGCAATGAAAGAGGCATCAACATCCTTACAAGAATTGGTATTGGCATGGTTATCTTAATTATAACGATGGTGGTCTCGGCCTTGGTAGAAAGAGTAAGGCTTAACGCGTTTTTAAAAGGGAAAACAATTCATGTGTATTGGCTCGTACCTCAAATCTTGATGAGTGGTATAGGGGACGGGTTTTCCCTAGTAGGACTACAGGAGTACTTCTATGAACAAGTTCCTGATTCGATGAGGAGCTTAGGGATGGCGTTTTACCTAAGTGTTATCGGCATTGGGAGCTTCCTTATGAGTTTTGTTATTACTATAGTGGATTATGTAACGGGGATCAATGGTGGAAAGAAATGGATTGGCAAGGATGTGAACGACAGTCGTCTTGATTATTTCTACTGGCTATTCATGGTTGTTCTTGTGTTAAACTTGTGTGTTTTTGTGATGTTGGCTAAGAATTATAGGTACAAAAATGTTAAAATTGGTGATATACATGATGATGAGAAGAGAGTTGAACTAGCTAGTGTTTGACCAAACGGTTTACATTGTGTTGACGAAGATTTTGGAGACTCTTTGTTTATCATCGTATTTCGGTATTGTGTAATAAGGCTGTGCTCATACTTTTTGGAGACTCTTTGTTTGTCGTGGTATTTCGGTTTTGTGTAAGAAGAATGTACTCATACTAATGCACGATTATGGTATTATGTATTTTGTTTTTAGCTTTTGATAAAAGACAAAAAAGGTAAAACAATCAATTACGCCCACCGTGGG
Organism: Chenopodium formosanum; assembly: GCA_024500155.1. Lineage (NCBI taxonomy): Eukaryota > Viridiplantae > Streptophyta > Magnoliopsida > Caryophyllales > Amaranthaceae > Chenopodium > Chenopodium formosanum. The sequence continues at coordinate 3,318,264 of CM044861.1, read as the reverse complement.
GCTCGAACCCACGACCACAAGGTTAAGAGCCTTGCGCTCTACCAACTGAGCTAGACGGGCTTTTGAATTTAACCTGGTTGTTTACCTTAGATTGCTACGTGTGTTTTTTGTTTGTGACAAAAGTGGAGACGTGGGGTATACATGTCTCAAAGAAAATATGTAGGAGTACTTACGAGATTGGTCTCGAAACTTTACTTTGGTGGTAATATTAAATTTAAGAATACAAAATACAAAAGGAGAATCGAACATTGTACCTAAGGATACGAGGCGACCTTTGTATCACTAGTCCATTATATTAGGGTTCGTTTGGTATCATTGTGGTTTTTCTATTTTTTGGTTTTTTGTTTTTTAAATGTATATTATATATGTCACATAATGAATCAAAAATTATTTAGACCTATTAAAATCATGATAATTTTGAAAACTGACAACAGATAAGTGAAAACACCTTTTTCTTGTTTCCTGTTTTTGGTTTTTAGTTTTCAAAAAAACAGGAAACTGAAAACAAAAAATGATGCCAAACAAGCCCTTAGATTTTAACCATACTGTAAATTGTATGACGTTTTATAAATAACAAGCTAACTAACTCAATATCATAACTAATTTATTTAACTCCTACCATTAGTAAATTGATTTTATATCAATGTCAAAAAAAAAAAAAAAAAAAAAAAAAAATTGATTTTATATACACTACAAGTTTCGTATGTTATACCATATATATATAGAACCAATCACGTATGTAGTTTTAACCATTAAGTTATCAATTAAATTGTTGAATAATTTGTTGACATACAATCAAAAGTTAGCATGAAAACAAAAATATATAGATTTATCGTATATTCATATCTAATTCATTTATCCTTCTAAAATAGATTGTCTAACGTTGTACATAAATCTCCATATATGTTGCATCGACATCCTAAGCTAATAGATCTCAAGTGAGGAGATCTAAGTGAGGTAATGTACATGTTATAAATTAAAACAATAATAATGAGACTCTAATCATTAATCTAAGCTTTTAATTATTGTTGACAATATACATCCTCCTTTCATTATTTTTTTTTTATTTTTTGTGAAAAAACCCATATGTTGTCTTATTTTGTTTTGGGGGTGGGTTTCGAATAATAAAAGTCCCTCGTAAATTCAGGGGTGAAGAAAGTACGTTGAAAAAACAAGAGTAAAACAGTAAAGTAGAAAATAAAATAAAATTGAATTGGATGTAGGGGTGGCAATATCATCCAAACCCGATGGATAACCATCCACCCGATCCAAATATATGGACGAAAACCCGAACTTAAGCGGATGGATGATGGATGGGTTGGGTGACGGATCGGGTCGGATACGGATGATGATACATCCAACCCATCACCCGATCCATCACCCGACCCATCCATCCACCCGTTAAATTTATATATAAAAAAAATAAAAAAAAATATTTTTTTAATAAATTATTGTCTATTGTAGTGTTAAGAATTGACATTTGTTTTTAATTTAGTAAAAAGGAACGAGTATTAGAAGGATGTATAAAAGTTTTAATTAATTGATCATTTTTTTTTCAAATCTCAATTTTAATTATTAAAGTGCAAAGTTGTATTTATATATATATTTCACCCGAATTATCACCCGATCCACCCGATTCATCCATGGATGACGGATGGATCGGATGTGGATGAAGGAAAATTAGGTGATGGATGGGTCGGGTGATGGATAGATTTTTGGCGGATGGAGGCGGATGACGCATCACCCGACCCACCTCCGATCCATTGCCATCCCTAATTGGATGTCACTAGTCACTACTCAAACACATGGGGGAGAGGATACAAGTAGTGTTAAGAAATAAGTTACGTCAAAAAAGGGTGAGTTGGGTATGTAAGTAATGCAGTGGAGTTACCCACAACGTAACCCAGCCATCTTATTTTTTGCTGATTAGTCCCATCACTCATCTGTCCGTCAGTCAACTTAATGCCTTTCTCTCTCTCCTACCTAGTTTTCTCTTTATAACACCTACCTACATATATCATGACATAATCTTTCTCTATTGTCCTTTTATCATTACGTGCATCTTTTACTTATTGTACCAGTTAAGTTAATTCGACCATATATAGTTTTATATCAAGGTTAGAAACACCTTAATATGAATTGAATTCTTCAAGAGTTGGGAGGATTGAGTAGTTTCACTAATTCTCCGACTTTCAAACATAAAATTAGGGCTTGTTCTCTTACGTTGAAGTTCAGTTAAGTTCAGTTAAGTTCAGTTCGGCTAAGTTCAGTTCAGTTCAGCTCCTAATTTCCTTCTCTTATAAAATATTCATTTTAATTCAGTTCAGCTGAGTTCAGTCAATGAGAACAGGCTCTTAGAAGTCGAATTTCATTCATAAAGGATTTTCCTTATATTCTAATTCTATATGGACCTTCTCCTTACCATATTACAAAGTAAGAAAAAAATGAATTGAATTTTTCTAAATCAAAAATTGAAATATGCAAAGTAAAGTACTAGTATATGTTATTTTTAGTACACATACATGCATAGATTTGTTGAAAGTATTTTACAGTACAATTTTTTATTTATAAAGTCATGAGTAATCAATTAGTGTAGAATAATTTTAAATCCATTGTGATGTATAGAGTGGTTTTTGATCGTTGAAATCTTTAGGGGGAGATTAGGGCTATATTCCATTCTCCTTATTTGAGACATTTTGATTTTAATTTTTCAAAGTTATGATTGGGTTTGATTTGAACTTTTGTAACTTTATCTAGTCATAATTGTTTTAGTAGTCTAATTTCTTTTCATACAAAGTACAGAGTACTCGTAGATAGTTTAATTTGTTATCCTCATATGGAATGTGTTGTTTGATGTGGTCGAATCTAACCTCAACTCTCACGATTATTTTATTTCAGTATTTGCAGGGTCAAATACTCGGAAGTAGAAAGAAGGATAAGGAATTCCATACCCGAATTAAATACCCTTATTTAAATAGAATTCAAATCCTAAACCTCTAAAATATGAGATACAGAATAAGAGCCTTATTAAGTGCACAAACTTTTAAATAAATCGGATGTACAATAAATATTGTACATCCGTTATAAAGTTACCTCTAAAATAAGCAAAGATTACCCTAATATGGATAAATGTTACCATAACATAAATACATGTTACAAAGTATTTATACTTTATTGATAAAAGTTACCCAAAAAATTATAAAAATGACCCTAATTTGATAAAAAGTGACCCCCGATGTACAATAAATTACTGTACACCGGATGTATACAAAAGTTTTTGTATTAAGTGAGCCAAACTCTTGATCGATGTATAATTAACCCTGATAGGTTGATAAAATGATTGTATGAGTGTCCATTTGTATAGCAAAGAACAGTTCCCCTTTCCTTTACTCAAATACATCTGCCTACCTCCCCCATCAAATCACCAACTCCCTCTCCTACCTTCTTTTTCATATAACCACTCAAAAAATAGCAATCACCCCTTTGCCTCCTCCCTCTTAACTCTTTCCATTTTCCCTTTTCTCTCTCCTCTCTTCCATGGACGACGATCCTTACCACGTCCCTCAACAAAGCCGTCGTCACAAACTCCGCTACCACCCCCACCACCCTCGGAACGACGATATCAACGATATCGTCGTTCCGCAACACCACCACCCTTTCCTCTCCCCTCTCCAAGTCCTCCACCCAACATCCTCCGCTTCTTCGTCAGCTGATCATCATCCGCCGATAATGGCAGCCGCATCAACTAATTTATCCCTTTCTTCCTCATCAGCCCACGCACGCGCGTACCTTCCTTCTCCAGTGGGCCCATTTACGGGCTACGCTTCTATATTGGGCCGATCTAGGTTCCTCCGGCCCGCCCAAGAACTTCTCGAAGAATTCTCCCGTGCGAGTGGAGTATCCTTCGAGAAGCAAGGGCCTTATAAGATTCTAGAAGATTCTGGAACCTTGTTTAATGATACTGATGATGATTTGTCACTCCGATGTAGTAATCCTAACCTCGTATCTATGCTTCATGAGGTCTGTTACTACTACTATACTACTAATATTCATGTACTCTTCCGTACAATTACGTTTATTATAAGCTATTTTAAATTCAAGTTACATTATTAGTGTGCTTTTTCTTTAATCTGTTTTTAATTATTCATGCATTGTTTTAATTATGTTGGTAGTTGTTTATTGTCCTTGTTAGTGTATATAAATAATATAATATATTAGGGAAAACGAGTAATATTATTTTATGTGATCCTTATTAGTATGTACAAAAATAATAATGTAAAATTAACATGATTTAAATATGTCTTATTCTGTATAAATGTTGTGTTATTGAGTGAAAGTGAGAATGTGTTTGTTTTAGGTGAAAAGTGAAAGTGAGAATTTAAACATAGGATTTTTCTGATATTTTTGAGTTTCAAGGCATATTTAGTCCAAGATAGTGAAAGTTGAACTAGTGATATACTCCGTGTATGACGCTGAAAAAACCTTAAAAAGTTGTGATTATGTTAGAGATAGATTTGAAACAACTAAATTTGAACGAATTTTTTGTGAGAACTAAATTGGACGAATTATTATGGGCTGGGTATAATGTACTCCTTAATTTTTTATGTGCATGCATTATTGAGTTATTTCAAAAAAAGGATAATTACTTTCTTGCTATTGTAAAAGATGGATGTCCCATTTCATTTTTTGGGTCAAATTATTTTATGTTGACCATGACTTTATCCGAGTCTATAAGATACTTAATATTCACATTAGATATTATTTGGATTGTTTCAATGCATTATCTATGTAGCATTTCAACTTTTATATGTAAAAATTAAAGATATTAATAGTTTAATTTGTGTAGTAAAAATCGTGAGAAGTATAATGGGTGATATAAAAAAAATCGGAGTATTCGCTATTATACATGAGCTTAATTATATAAAGATATTTATTGTATAAAGTCTTGTATGTGGCTGGCCACACCGTGTGGCCAACCAATATAGGGGTTACTTCGTTAGTGTTAAAAGGGTTATTCGGTCAGTATTGTAGGGGTTACTCAGTCTGATCTGTATTGCAGGGATTACTTGGTCAGTGTTATAAGATTTAATTTGTTATTTTAGGCTTCAACACGGTAACACGCCTTCTCCTTACCTAAAATAAATTAATAAAAAACAGTGTTTGGAGAATTGGAGTAAATTTTTTTAGGTTAGAATAAATGAGATTGCAGGTTGAAGGGGTAATGGGAATTGGAGTTATTCGGTCATATACTCATATGTAGATGTTGATATGTATGAGAGTGATGAGTTGATGATCTGATAGTTGCTGTCACTGTGGAAGGGCAGTAGTTTGGGTTTTCTTGTGGTTAAATTTATTATTATTAATCATATCTCTCTCTGCTGCACTGGCAGTGAGACATAAAGATGTCTAGTCTTGTCAAAACTTATTAATCAAATCATTTCCTCCTATCTTTTTTAATGTTTATTTTTATGTCTTTTCTCTACCCCTTTTCCACCAATTTATTATTTTTACTGTACTTATGATTAAAAAAAATGTAGCTTCTCCTTTTTAGCTCTATTTGATTGTTTAGGGATTAATTACTGTATTATTTACCCCTTCTACTATGCATTAATTACTCTGTAGTTAATATAATGTATGTAGTATAACTTTATTTTTTTCTATTTATAGTAAGGTTAGTCAGTCAGGTAAGATTTTCCATATTTGCATGACACAATTCATACTTTAGAGCTTTGAACCTAAAGATAGACTAGGGCAACCAAATATGCAAAATGTAAAGTGCCATAACTCTACTCCCCTAGATTTTGATTAAGAAAAAGTAAGTACTTCAAAAAAGGAAGCTTATTTATGAATTCTTCTACCATCAGTTAAAGATGTAATGCATAGGTCATTTGTGTGTTAAAAATCAAAAAATAATGTATGGAGCCATGTGCCAATAATGAGTCGATAGTGACTCTTTCGTATTTTAAGGGTGACTTGTCGTTTTTTTAGCGGATGAACTATCCTTATCGGTTTCTTTTGCTTTTAAAAAGCATGTTCTTTATGACACGTATTAAAGTCTATTCATGTTCTACATCTCTAGTCAGTTGTGACCATATTAGTTCAAATTACACTACTTCGTGATAATTATTAAGTAAGGTAATTCCAACTATCTAATAAGATCGATGTTAATTACCTTCACCTTCTCTAAGCGTTTCTTACCTTTTTAGAGTATGTTAATTACTTACTCCGTATCTCTTAAGGAGCCTTTTTTTGCTAGTTTGAATGGGTAAATGGTCTTAGTTTAAGTGTGCAAGTATTTGATAGGATTACGAAAGTTGAGCTGACCTTTAGTGATAATGAAGTGATGATCTGTCCCATGCTTTTTGCCTTTTCCATGTAGTAGTAGCTAAGAATTTGCAATGTAAATAGGTATTAGTTGTTCAAGGATCCGTTTGTTAAAAAGAGCGCCCACCGTGGGGCTCGAACCTACGACCACAAGGTTAAGAGCCTTGCGCTCTACCAACTGAGCTAGACGGGCTTTCTGTCTAAGAGAAATTCTGATGAATATGAACTCAGAAATTCTGATGGATGTGAAATTTGTGACATAAAACCAAGAGTTGTAGTTCATGAACAAAACATCAGCATGTATACATGAATTTAGCGCAAAGGAGGTTTTTGGGGAAAATAATTGGCACAAGCTAAGGGGCTTGCGCTCTACCAACTGAGCTAAACGAGGTTGTGAGAGTTATGACTATGGTCCCATAGTCTACTATTTGTGCAATTTATCCCAAGAAAAACACATCTGGGATGAAAATATGGTTTGCTTGCATTGCATCAATTTGATGTTTGTTTTGTGTACCGAAACTACTGCATGCATCATGGTTCAGTCCTGTTTGACATCGTTTCTCTTTTTAATGTTGATCCTTATTTTCTGACTTAGGTTTACAAGAGATATAAACTGTACTGCCAACAAATGCAATCGGCTGTTTCATCATTTGAATCTGTTGCGGGTCTTGGAAATGCTGCCCCATTTTTATGCTTTGCTGTTAGAGCCATGCTTAGGCATTTCCAATGCTTAAAGAATGCCATTCTGGATCAAATTCGCGTTACTAGTAAAGCTTTTAGCAGCGTAGATACCAGGAGTGATCGCACTCCAGGGTCCTGCTCAGAAGACAAAGGTCCATCTCCGAACTTTCTCCAACATCCTGTCTGGCGATCCCAAAGAGGATTTCCTGATAAAGCTGTAACTGTTCTGAGAAATTGGCTATTTGAGCATTTTCTACACCCGTAAGAATCACTTTTTTCCCTCAGTATTTCAATTACCTAATGAAACAAGAAGCTCCAAGTTTCTATCATTGATTATATTCATGGATCTTGTTTACTGATGCTAGTATGCACTAAATTCATAATTTCAGTTATCCTAGCGATTCTGACAAGCACATGTTGGCACAGAAGACCGGCCTATCTAGAAGTCAGGTTAGCACTTTTCGAGTATTGCCTTGTTTAAGCTTGAAAATAAAAGAAACAACATTCTTAACATGTTTGCAACGTTGTACATTTACAGTAGTGTTTTTTATGAAGAGGTCTTCATATATCATTTGTACAGGTATCGAATTGGTTCACCAATGCAAGAGTGAGGCTGTGGAAGCCGATGGTGGAAGAAATGCACGCGCTTGAGAGGAAAACTCAATGCTCCAAGGCAGAAGATACACCAAAATTCTTCAGTTTAGTGAGTGAACAGCAAACTTCGGTACATTCTCAGCTATCTGAGAAGGATTTCCAGATTGCGTACTCACATAGAGATCAGGATAATAGTCATTGTAAGCGCAGTAAGATTGAAGCATTTCCGAGAGCAGAGCAGGGAAAGGAACAGTTCAGCATGCTTTGCAACCGTCTTCCAAACAACCAGGTTCTCGATGTTGGAGGAAGTCATAGTGGAGCGCATATAAGCCATTCTTCTGCTATAGGCAGCAATCAAGATAATACAACAGGGTTGTCGTGGTCTAATCATGGGCAAATCGTACCATTTTGGCTTGCCAAACAATAATCTTAATGGTTCTAGGAATTGATCTTGGCTCTTGAAAGTCCATAATTGGAATCTCATATTATGAACTCCGGAATTATTTGCCCAAATTTGTCTAGGAAAACTGATGTAACTGCATGCTCGATCTTGAAAGTGCCTGAAATTGTACCGGATTCAGAATTCAAATTGCTCGAAAGTTTGAGCATGTGTATGTAGTTTGTGTTTAATTAGATGACTTCATGTTTAGCATTGTAGAATATAATTCATTGACTTGCATAGTTGCATGTCCATCTTCCTTTGCTCGAAACTTGTGATTTACTTCTTTTATGAGATATATTGTGAAAATACCGTCTGGCATAAAGAGGTCCAACTCTAATGGCATGAAGAGCTCGAATAAGATTGAGTTTAAATAACTCGCGGTCAGAATTCATTCTTATAGGTAGCATACGATTATGCTCGATTTCAAGCATCGAACCCAGGCCGAGACTTAATACGAACTTGTTAGGCAGTATCACTATCACAGCATTATACGATGTATAGTACATCGTGAAACATGAGTTTGGTTGAAAATTACTAGTAGCTATCGTGAACTTAAATATTTGACTAAATGACTAATAAATATTGTAGACAAATATATAATCAGTCTTTTGTCAATTAGCTGTAAAACGTGATAAGCATTCACAAATTGTACAAAACTACAAATGGTACCCACAACACAATATTTCTTGATTGTAAATTGTAATCCACTCATCCTACACGGTAAACTTGCTGTTGAATCTTGTTTCTGGTGTTTTAATACCTTTGGTAATTTGTTTTTAAAAAAGCTTGAACAGTTAAGGATGTCAATTTCCAATATGCGATGAATTTAATCACAACATTAAGACCTTGTTCTCTTACGTTGAAATCAGTTCAATTCAGCTCCTAATTTCCTTCTCTTATAAAATATTCAGTTCAGTTTAGTTAATGAGAATAGGCCCTAAGTTCATTAAACAATTTATGTTATGTTGTACAGGATAAAATTCGAGAATTGACCATGATATCGATGATTGGATAACGTTCTAAGTTGGTGTGGTGATTCACAAATCACAACTTGATCTCATTATTGGAATGAATGAGAGGATATCGTCGGCTCCAAGAACTTATGGGGTTTGGGTCATCCACCCTTCACAAGCAGTCTTAATCAAGGAATTTATGTGTACCATAATTTGTTTGCGGTCCTACTCACCTCCTTTGTAATCCACAATTATCTCATATCTTAATTCTTATCTATGATCAATCTTCATGGATTCTTCAATTAATTTGATCTCTTCTTTTCATTGCTAGAGCTATCAAAAAAGTACTCTTTTATCTCTCTGTTTTATATTTGTTCTTGTTAGATTTCAGGAAAATTCATATATAGAATTGAGAATTATGCGAGTCATTAAAAACAAATAAGAAAAGAATACTATAGAGAAAATGGGACAAATATATTAAATGGTTGATCTACTCTAAAGACAAATATACAGAGAACTAAATTACTAATTTACATCTTAGAAAAAAAAATAAAATAAAATAAAATAAAATGAGAAAATACTTGTTGATCTAGATGATAAACGAATTAAAAAAAATACTTCCTACGATTCATCAAATTATATTATCTCGATATATATTTTCACGTCGATAATTTTTTATAATTTTTTAAAAATTAATAAAAGATATTAATGTAGGGTGGAAATTCTAACGAAATCAGAGTTTTGTTATATCTTATGTGATTGGAGTTTAAGTATGAATGGCCCGTCAAAAAAAAAAAAAAAAAAAGTATGAATGGGGAGCGTGTGGATATAGTTTGCCCACCTTGTACTCAACTCCTCCTCACCACCGACTTATATAGAATTATTATGGTATCAATTTAATGTTAAACCTCACCATAATAATAAAAAGTTTATCTTAAATTTAGAAAAAATAGGATAGTGATTGAAGAATATTCCACTTCTAAGCTTAACCCTTCTTTTAAGATATTCTCTCAATTAACCTTAGTTAACTAGTAACTTGAGCAGTAAAAAAGTGTGTTTTAGTCGGTTTAGAGTTAGATACGACGTCGTTTTACTCCCTCAATAAAATCCCAAATCACCTGGTTTTTCACCCCTTCGTTCAAACCACGCAGAAATATTATACCAGCCATTTTTCAATTTCTAGGGTTTATACTTTCCAATTCCAAATTAAAATCACCATTAAAAAATCTCTTTAAAACTTTTAATTTTCTAGATTCTATGAATAAATACTAGGGTTTTCTTTAAGTTTTGAATAATCTAATTAAAAAAAACCCAAATTTTGGTGAATTTGGAGAGAGAAAGTGATTCGTAATGCAGACGGAAGCGAGGGTAGGAGTAGTCGTTGATGGAGGACAAAGAGATGGATGTGCGCGTAATTACGTACAGGTGAAGCAACAACAGAAAGCCCAAATTGGGACGGTTTCTCAGCTTCTTGCCGGCGGAATTGCCGGCGCCGTTAGTAAAACTTGCACCGCACCGCTTGCTCGTCTCACCATTCTTTTTCAGGTAAGAGAATCTCAAGGTTTTTCATATTTTAGGTCACAATTTGATTTTGCAATGTTCTTCGGTATCCCTTTTGTTGGGTTTGGTTCAGGAAGGTGGGAATTGTTGATTTTGGTAATGGGTTGATGTAATTTTATGTTATTTGAAGGGTTCAGGATTGAAATTATTTTTATTTTTTTATGTAATTTGAAGGGTTACAGATGAAATTTGGGGGTTTTATTGATTTTCTGTACAATTTGGGAAGATATGGTCTTGCCCTGTTATTGTTGGGTATGTGAAAATGTTGAATTCATTATTTTTCCTTTCTTTAAGGGTTTTTTTGTGTTAATTGATAAATGATAGAGTTGAACATAATGTAGATTGTTGGATTTTTTTGATGTTAAATTAGTCAGTTGGAAGTTGAGTACAACGTTGGCCGGAACGTTTGGCGGGAGTTTAGACTTTAGGTTGTCTTCTCTCCAAGTTATTTTTGACATCGGAACCTATTTTGATCGAATTTGTGAGGGTATGTTTTGAACTTATGGAATTTGTTTTATCGGAGGATAAGATACTTATTTTGGCTGAAGTAAGTCTAAGTAAATTGAGGAGAACATTGCCTTAATGCTTATCTGACCAGTGAACACCGAATGAACTATGTTGCTGTCCAATGTAGCTAGTAGTGTCTGAAATGTGATTTTGATTTGTGATTATTGATTAAAGATTCAATGGATTATTTAAATTCATATTTTTGATCAGAGTAAAGGGATGATTACTTCTTTTCATATTGTGTATGGTTTGACAGCTGGTAGTGGTGATCTGTGAATTATCGTTTCCTAATGTGTCGTCGTCAATACGGATTTTTATTACTTGGTGATGTTCTTATTATAATTGTCTCTAATTAGAGTTCACAAGAGGTATTTAGTTATTTATTGTTTGTCTGTAGTCCTTTTTAAGGTGTTTGTTTAGACTTCTATGATTGTACTTTGTTTCAGCTAAGATTAATAGTTTAGCTGTTTTGATTTGGCAACTCAGAAACTTGTCAATTTGTCAATTATTTTAACATGGTACTGCTTTCAGGTGCAAGGCATGCACTCAGATGTAGCAACATTGAAGAAAGCTTGCATCTGGAAGGAGGCTTCACGAATTATGCACGAGGAAGGATTAAGAGCCTTCTGGAAAGGAAACTTGGTTACAATAGCTCATCGCCTTCCTTATTCCTCCGTCAGTTTCTATTCATACGAACGATATAAGAATGTTGGTATCCATGTTTCATAAGCTAACTACACATTCCCGCACTAATATACTTGTTAGGGTGCTGGATTGTAGATCTGACATTTTCTTTTAATATTGCTTGCAGCTTCTGCAGTCATTTCCTGGATTAGAAAGTAGTAGTGAAAATATAGGTGCACATATCTTTGTGCGGCTGACAGGTGGCTTTTTAGCCGGAGTAACATCTGCAGCTGCTACTTATCCTCTAGATTTGGTGAGGACACGGCTTGCTGCACAAGTAAGTTTCCTCAGCCAAACTCTATTATTTGGGTCATTATCTTGTTTGTTGTGTGAAGATATTGTTGTTCATTTCTTCAATCATCCATATCTGTTTTTGCTTTTTTTATTTATTTTTTTTTTCATTTCATTTCTCATCTGGACTGTTGGACTGCTTTTGTGCTTTATCTATTTGTTGATATGGATTTTAGTACTCAATACAGTATAATACACCAACACCTATAGCCTTTGGCTTTCTGGGGACCAACAATTACACTAACTTCTTGCCAACCAACACTCCAACAGATACAAGATACTTCCAATGTTCAAAGTAGAAAGGTTCTTTTACCCCTCAGTATCAAAACATTAAGTCAGATATAAAATATTTTGAAGTATATAAGTAGAAAACAAAGAACAGAAAATAAATTGTTTTTTGTATTAAAATGTCAATTATTTATATGAACACATAATTTTTGCCTTTTTTCCAGCCAAATTCTTTATTTTAGGGAGGATTTTTAAAAAGGCTACCTTTTTTTTCTTTTCAATTTTTGACTTTTTTAATAGATGAGCTAGGTGTGGTGGGTTTTCGCACAATTTCATATACAACCTATTTAAAAGAGCATTTTAAATGTTCTGGTTTCGGGTTGAGATATTTAGTCCATATTTAACACGCTTAATCTTGTGTTGGGTTCATCATTCCAAATGACCCACTTCTACCCGTTTTGTGCCGTATTTGAGTTATCTTTTTGTATGAGCTTTTACTAGCTCTTGGTTTGAAAAGGAAGTAAGCAAGACAAACCAGAGCGCCTGATCTGAAAAATCTGGGGAAAAAAAAGTGATCTGTTTGTTTCTCTGCTTTGTCATATTACTATGCGATTATTTGAACTCTCGATGAAGTGTTGCCTTAAAAGTAGAAGTTGCATTAAAATGTCGTGGTTTTGCCTTTTGTCTCTGCATGTCTGTTGCTTATATTGATCAGTTGGCTTGGAAACCAGTGTAGTCAATCGATTTTGATCAAATGTTTAATCACTCACGATTCTCTTTTTTGTATTTATCAGTTTTCCATCTTAGAAACTCTACCTTATGTCTTATAACTTTATTCGACATTCTTGCAGACAAATGTGACGTATTATAAAGGTATATGGCATGCACTACGTACCATTAGTAAAGAAGAAGGCGTTTTTGGTCTTTATAAAGGGATTGGGGCAACACTTTTGGTAATCCTTCATTCTTATCTGACCAACATCTAAGCTATGCTATTGAAAAATGTTCCTCTAAATAATTGATTTTCTAACGTTTCTTTGTAGAGTGTGGGGCCAAATATAGCGATCAGCTTCTCTGTATACGAGACTTTGAGGTCTCATTGGCAGTTGCAGAGGTGCTTAATGCATTAACTTTACTATATGATGATGTCAATATACCTGTCTTTCAACTATCCATGTATAACTGATTTATTTCCATATTTTTGGATCACAGGCCCCAAGATTCCACTGTGCTTGTGAGTCTTGCTTGTGGAAGTATATCTGGTGTTGCATCATCCACTGGTGAGCGAATCTAAATTTACGTTAAGAAGCTAGTAGTTTTCGTTTTTTGTTTATAGCCATCTACTCATCTTATGTGTTATCTGAATGATTCGGAGCACCTGTCACTTTGACACGTGTAGGTGCTCGCACTTGGTCTTGATCGTCAATCTGGAATGATATTTGACCGTACTTGAATTATTTTCCAATGACGTGTATGGCTGCCAATGTTTGACATTAACTATTATTCTCTCCCTTTTTTATTTTTAATGCTGAAAACTGTACTGAATTTATTGTAGAGAAGGCCAGCATGGAAGAGAAATTTCTGGATGACTAGTTAGATATTTTTAACTTTGTTGTTTAGATACTCCTGAGTATTGTGGAGAAGTTAATACTTCTAGTTATTATGCTTTTGATGCAGAGAAACAGGCTGAGGTGCTGGCTCTGCACTAAATGTCTAACAAGACTGACACTAGAGCCAGGAACCAGGAAGTTGTTAAATTTTTGCAAATGATTTTGCAGGGAATTAGATTAGAATTTATCTTAAATTCCTAAATCCTAATACTTGAATTTTATTGACTCTTTTGATTCAAAAGGGTCTTGCTTGGATTAATTTCATCTTCAAAAGTCTATCAAGCATTGCAGTTGGTCCCTTTTCTAGGGAAGCACCAGTCTCAGATGATTTGAAACCTGTTCTCCTATGCCAAATGTGAGAGGCTTCCTCTTGTGAGGTATGCTTCTCACTTGGGCTTCCTTTGTGGTGGATGTGTAAATAAAAGGCCAAGTCTTTTGAAGTCATCTATTACGCTATTGCTTTGCTTATCTTTTTTATTTCCATGAAGCTTTGATTTGTGTGTTGAGAATATGATTAGTCCTCTTCCAATGTTGGGCATTAGTTAGCAATTTCTACTGTATAATTGTGGCAAGTAATGGTGATCACTGCCACCTATTCATTTCATATTTGTTGGTAATTTATTCTGTTACATATCTTGTGCTGAAAACCTAAATGAGCTATATTTTGTACTTCACTGATGTTACTCTCCTGTGACTGCAGCAATATTTCCCATTGATTTGGTAAGACGAAGGATGCAATTGGAAGGAGCTGGTGGTCGTGCACGTGTATACAACACCGGTATTTTTGGTACATTTAAGCATATTATCCGGACAGAAGGATTTAAAGGACTGTACAGAGGGATTCTCCCTGAATTCTATAAGGTTGTCCCCAGTGTAGGCATTGTTTTCATGACGTACGAGACAATGAAGAAGTTTTTGTCGGATAATGCTGTAGATCAGTAGCTTCCTGTTGGAAACAAATGTTCCAGTAAGGATGTATTCAGATTGACATAGAAGTTCTTCCATATGCTGCTCCATTGATATCTTTGCAACCTCTTTTTATTTTGTCTAGACCGCCAGTATGGTGGCAAATTTTGCTCCTGTCACCCTTAGAAAATTTACTTGTATACATCATTGAAAATGTTTTTATCAATGTTAAATCTGGTGGAGAATGTGCTCATCTCCTTTCTCAGATATTTCCCTCATTTTGAAGTCCTTGTAAGAGAGTAGTTTAGAATCATTATGGGAAGGAATTCGTAAAGCAATATGTTCTGCTATATACAAAAAAAGCTTGCTTGGTGAGATTCTCTTACCTTCTCTCGCTTTTCAAGCACAGACCTATTTCTAGCATAACAGTAGGGTTTACTAGTTTTATATTCCAGTCCTTTAGCTCTTCTATGACTTATTTCAGTACAAAAAACTTCAAATAAAAGAACACTAAGGATTATAGGGGTTACAACAAGCTCATGGTATTGCAAATTTTAGTTTTATTGCTTTTATGTCTTTTTTAAGTAAATTTTAAATTATATGAAACTACATACTGATACGTTTATCATAGTAGCCTTTATTTTTTAACCATATTTATTTAGTTAAGTTTTATTTGATACTCTGTATGTTACGGAGTACAAGGGTATATGCATCGAAGTTAATATGCGGCACATTCCATATTTTCATTTTCTAGAATTTCTGTTTAACCCTAAAGTAATAGAATAAATTTGGAATCTTGTTTGATTTGTGTCAATAGCTAACTTTTTATAAATTTAATAGAAGATTTTTATTCTTATAAGTATGTAATTGGAATAATGGAGCGTGCAAAAAGTAATATAGGGCTATTGTTTTATACAATTGGCTTTGGTTTTGTATCTGAAAGAACAAGACATTAAGTAAGCAAGGATGAAACGCTGGAAGAACTTCCTTCCAAAAGAATAATTTGAGTTCAGAATTCCTTAACCGTATATCATGGTAATTCAATTGATAACAATAACAGTAAATAAAATACAAGTGATTTCTCAACAAATATATGGGCAGTACTTGGACAGTTTATTATGTAATCGTGTAGAATCTAATAATGTGATGTGTAAATGACCCCATAAAAACCAAGGGTGGAAACTCAATTTAAGATTTCCATGGTCAGCTGATGTTGAATACTCGAGAGTTGAGACCGAAGAACAGAAGAACTATCCTGTATGCTGTATCTGTCAGAGTGAATGTAATAGGAAGAGAAAGGGGTGAAAGAAAGGAGCTTGGTTCTTTATATTGGAAAACTCCCAGTGAGATGTATATGATTTAAGGTACGACGTAAACCATATGTATTGACAGCTGCATTGGCTGCTCTAAATCCTCCACCGTAAGCTGGAGAAGCATCATGGGCAATCTGGTGCAGGAAGAACTCACCCAACTTCTTCTCAACCTCAGAAGTCCTGCCTTTTTTCGAAGATGAATATGAAGATGTAGATGTAGAGGCTGTAGATGTGGATGGCATGTTTCGAAAACCTGGCATCACCTCTGACTCAAGCCACATATACGAAAGCACTTGACAAATACCCTCCTCAACCTCAGGACTAAGATTACGGTAGCCTGAACAATTTTATAAATCAAATTCAGGTGTAAGTGAATGATTTGAGTTTTTGCTAAATGAGAAAAAGTATTACAAAGTAATTACTCAAATATGTTTCTCATTTGGAAAGCATTACCAACTTTGAGGATAGCTGGTGTATTTTTATAATATGAACAATACCTTTAAGACGTAACCATCCATGCATCAACTCATGAGCAAGTATAGCACCCGTCAATAACCTGTATGTAAACAAAGCAAAAATTATCATCGATTAGCATATGAAGTTAATAGAGCTAATTGAAATTCTTATAATGAATTGTAGCCAGCAGCCTCCACTGTGAGCTAGGTTCAATATTGTAAGCTAGTGTAGCTTACCTAGGCAAACCATAGAGAACAAGAATTGCTGTAACTTCACATTTTCGGGTTAGCTTCTGGGGTTGTGTTCTCATTCCAACCAGTCTATGTCCTCCAATTTTTGGCCTTCTAAGTATCTGGTTGATTTGGGAAAGGATAAATGGTGTCATAGATAGATAATAAATATATATATATATATATATATATATATATATATATATATATATATATATATATATATATATATATATATATATATATATAAGAGGAATGAGGATCATAAGGACATACACTGGTCACGGTCTGCTCTTCAGAAAGACATAAACCTCTGGTCTCTGGCATGTGATGAAAGCCCTTGAATACAATCATTCACTGGGTTTAGAGATTGTTCACAAAAAAATATTAAAAAAAAAAAGAGAAACTGCTAATTACATTTTTCTCCCCTACAATAGCTTCATTTAGGGCTTGTCTTTCAACCAAAAGCATGGGAATTTGTTGATCAATTCTCATGTTCATCCCTTCATAATAATCCCTGATAGCATGATAGAGAGGTTGACAATCTCCAGTGTCCATGATGGCAGATTCCATGCACTCTAAGCATAAACTCCTTCCATCTCCTAAGGCAATGTACCTTGTATTCCAAGACTTTAAAATGGAAATATTAGGAAACATAAGCCAAGGGAAAGCAGAAGTCACATATATCAGAAAGAGAGAGATTGCAATCCACATTGCAGTATTTCATTAATCTGTTACTGAAATTTGGTAAATGAACAAGATTTATTGCTGTAATGTACCTCTAAACGTTCACAACTGCAGCAACGAGCTGTGTGATCATGCTCATGTGAGGGACAATATTTCTGTGTCCAGAATGGGTGGCATCGATACTCAATTAAACCAGCTGCATTTGTTGGAATCTGAAAATGAAGGATAAGATATACTTCATAGTCTACTCAGTGATAAAACCTCATTCTGATAGGAAAACCTATTTTAAATTCCAACATTTACTATCACTAGGATTTACTTCATATAACAAATAAGAATAGAACTGGAAAGGGCCACAGATCAGAGGACAAAAGTTGGCATTTCCTTACAAATTGGTGGCAAACTTCACACTTCGGATGAGTTAACTCCTTGAAACAGGTTTTATGGTATGGATCCTTTCCTGACAAAGAAAACTTGAATCAAAGAAAAAAGTAAGACTTGTTTCAACATAAGTAAAAATTTGATAATATTTTGCAACAGAGGTTATACATTGGTATAACAGAGGGAACAAATTACAACCGTGGTTGAGGAAAGAAGGAAGTGACTATAGTAGCATGCAAAATTGTAAACATAGATACAATTTATTATAAGATAGGACATATTGGACTACCTCATGCTCAGTGATGGGTTGACGGCAAGAGCGACAGCAAAAGCATTCTGGATGGAAAAATGTCCCCATGCATCCAAGATAATTGCCATACCCAATTTCACCGTTGCACCCACTGCATAATCTGCAATCCAGAACATTAACCATAAGTCAGCATATGCACATCAAGATTGGAGATGCTCATAAAGTAGAATTACCAGAATTGAAATTTTAAATCTAAGATTTTATTAACATTAAGTTCATAAAGGCATAAAGCCAGTAGAGACTTATTTTTCAAATTTCTATTTATAAACAACTGATAACATTCAATGATTCACAGCAAACATCAGAAGACTTGTGTGCTGAATAAAAGGGAACATAAAGATAATTGTGATTGTTCCAGTTTTCCTCCTTCAATTCAGATTTTTAATATAGTTACAAGATAAGAAATTCGGCATAATGATTTCTGATAAACCCCAAAAAATTGAAAATGATTCCAAGGAAGTCCTTTTTTTTTTTTTTTTTGAAACACAAGGAAGTCAAATATTAATCTAACGGGCATTGCAACTCAAAAATGGGATGGAAAGAGAGAGATTCTGTACCTATAGCTTCTAGGAAAGAATGGGACTGGATCATAAGGAGGATAATCAGGATAAGTGGGCATATAAGGGGTATAGGAAGGTCTATGCAGACTATCTTGTAGACCTCTTGCAGTATCGTCATCATTGTCTGTGCGCCGTTTATAGCCTGAAAGTGCGGATACAGCTCATTAAGTGACAGGATCAAGGAGAAAAGGGTGAAGTAGTGTTAACTTGGAGAATGTGGGTTAGAAAGAAATATTATAGAATGAAAAGCACAGCCATTAGGCTCAAATCTTATTTAACAATACCTACCACCTGGTCTTTTAAAGTCATCTGACAAAGAGAGAGCAAGCGCACGGTCTAACTCATCCTGGTCTTTACTTGCTCTAGGTCGATCATCCTGACGCCATTGTAAAAACAGGTTAGGTTTTTACATTATATAGTATGAGCTAACTTGTACAAAAAAATTAAATCAGCAGATGAAATCAATTCCAATAGACTGTACAAGAAAAATGGTTATACTGAAAAGTATATATGTTCTATGTTGGGGCCAATGCTTGTTCCTGGTAGCTAAATTTGCAAATTTGTTTAATGTTTGAAAGTTCAAGCGACGCGGATGAGAAGAATAGACCTGTTTCTAACAGCATATAAGTGAAGGTAAAAGTTCTGCATCCACCATTAATTGTATATAAGAATCAGTCTGTAATTTACATGAAAGTGAATTCTATCTTTCACAGCCCGTTTGGTAGTCGGCTATAAATAGTGGTAATGGAGAGAAATTTAATTGTAATTTGGCAAACAGAGTAACATCCTAATGTCCATAGAAATGCAATCTCATCCCCAAACTTGTGCGTACTTTTTTCATAAATGTCCATTACCACCCAATACCACTCTTCCAAGTAGTAACGGATTGTAATGAAAATTTGTGAAGGACAAGAGGTACTTTGAGGGTGAATTAGCATTACCATGGGATGGGACATTGATTTTTCTTACATAGCAATACACAAATTCATTCTCATTACCACTATTTATTACCACTTACCAATCAGGTTGTAGACTTTTTGTCTTCTAACCGCTCAATACTTTGATGTAGCAAAAGACTAACACAAAAAGGGAAATATTGTAAGGAGCAAATGATCTGTTGATCTAAACAACATGTTTGTTCATTCTTCATCAGATTATGAAATCTTAGTTTTGTTGATGTTCACCAATGCAAAGAGTTGGTACATAATTAATAAATCCAAAACAACAAAGGTGTGCTATGTGACAAGAAAGTTAGTATTTCCTTTCAAGTTCACGTGTTTGAAACTCCGTTCTTTGCCACGATGGCGCTTACACAATAAAGTGATGCATCTTTTCATAGTAATTTTGTGTTGAGACTGTTGGCTGAATTTGCAAATTAAGATTATATACAAGTATCATGATCTATAAACTAATATGGAAGGAGGGAAATGATACTTATCTTTAATAGAGCATTACTAGAAATAGGGAACTTCGGAGCACATCTAAACTCAAAAAACTTTTTTTACAGGAAAAAAAAAATAGGGTTTTCATAACTTTGATACAATTCACAAAAAGTAGGATTACAGCTATAAATAAGTAAAGATATCATTTTTCTCAGAATATGGATTCATGATCTGAGATATGTATTGCTTGTAGCAGGCTCGCAGAGAATTTGGGATGCCTGGACTTTAAGCAACCCATTCTCCTCCTCCCAACCCAAAAAGGAAAAGCAGAAAAGGAGAACAAAAAAGAAAAGGAATCCCTGTATGATCTTTTTCTTGGTCACCCTTAAGTATCTCATAGTATAGTAAAAATGTTATATAATGAAATCCTTGCAAAATACAATGTAAAAGAAAACTTTACAGAAATTACATGTTTTTTCCCTGTTTAAAAAATTCAGCTTTTGGGTCCAACTCTTCTACTGTAGTATATATGCCATTACCACTATCTTAAGGAGCACATTTTCACGTTTTATCAATTATAAAAAAATGGGACAAAAAACTAAAGTGCAATAGCACCATTTAGTGCCTACCTAACAAGATTATTGAACTTTGGAAGATATGATGTTGGCAATAACCAGCTTCAATTATTCTACATGACATGTTACAAAGAACTTATTTGTTACTCAACATAATTTGCTAATTAGAATTACGAGAACTTGTAATAGTTAAAAGATCATGTATAGAGCTGGGTTACAGGTATTACCAATGATCTAGAAGGTGCCCGCCAAACCATATTTTCATCCTCGAGAAACTGTGGATGTCGACCACCAGTCGATGAGCCGCGACTAGACCCCCCACCACCTCCACCTCCACCGCCGCCATTCCCTTTAAAAATCTTACTCAACCATTTCATAAACCGCGATTTCTTCTCTGTATTCGGATGAGCCGGAAGCCCTGCTTATCATTATTACAAACCACCTCAGAACTTCATAACTATACTCATCATCTAAATTTCAATCAAAACATAATTATTATTTTTTTTCTAAATAATGATAATATTACTAAGTCCCATATAATTAACATTAACAGAACATGATCAAGCACGAAGCTTGAGAGTTCATTGAGGCATTTTATCGAACACATGAGCTGCATACCCAAATAAAAATTAAAAAAAAAAGGCGGTAAAAAAGGAAAGAAGCTTACCATAAATACAAGGCTGAGAAAAGTGTTGAATATCAGTAGAATCATCCATGAAAATGGAATTTTTAAGCTAAAAAACCGCCGAACTTTGAAGGGGGTAGTCGAAAAGCGAGAAAGGGAGGTTTTATGGAATGAAAAGGACCTCAAAATTGAAGAGAGAGAGAGAAAAGGAAAGAAGAAGAAGTAAAGGGTTGGAAAATAAAGGGGAAGTGGTACAGATTGAAGAAAGTGGGCATCGTAAAAAAAAGGCAAAACCCAGAAAAATAAAAAAATGGAGAAATACAGAGAAGAGATTCTTGGCTTGGAAAAAGGAATGAAGAAGAGAAGAGAGAGAAAGAAAAGGATTGATCGAAGAGAAGGGAATCTATTGATGAGGATGATCGTTGCAAAAGTTGGTTTAAACGGCTGAAAGAATTTGAGGGGAAATTCGATTTCTGTGGAACTGGGTTTAGGAATTATTTGGAAATATGGAATCATTTTTTTTTTTTTTTTTTTTTGTGTGTGTTTTAATGGAGGAATATGAATATCTTGGTGTTTCTATCATTTGATTTGAATTTTAAGGCGGGTAAAAAATATTAGTGTTTTGACTCAGCTGGGGACGGCTAAAGTGCATGATTGTGCCTTTTTATTTTGAACCGTCCTTTAGCGATGGGGTTGGGTCCGGACGGGCGAGTGTTGATACGGATATGACGGTACGCTTACGCCTTGTTCTTTTGAGTTGAATTGAAATAAAATGAATAGAAATGAAAGTAGTAAAATGATGTCTTGTTTAAAAAAAAAAATTCAAGTCAAAAGAACATGATCTTAGTGGGGTGAGTTTTAACTTTTGATAGAGTCCGGACATGAGTACATTTAAATAGATTGAGGGTGTTCTGGCTCACCTTTTTTTTGACACAATATTTTGTTCACCTTGAAATAAAAAGTTTGACATAAACTTGGTTGATCGAGTCCAATCTAATATATGGTATTACATAAAATCAAAGTTAATCAAGTTTAAAGTTAATTTTAGATTAATTCTAATAAAGAAAATGCCGAACCTAAGTGACTATGGGATTTGATCAAGGAATGAATGAAATTGAACGAAAAGTGCATTTTTAAGGAATGATAACAGGGCCTATTTTGATTTACCGAATTGAGCTAAACTGAATTGTTTATGAGAAAAGGAAATTAGGAACTAAACTGGACTGATTGGAGCTGAATTGAACTAAACTAAAATTAAGCTGAAGAGAACAGGCCCTTATCCGATACTTGTATATGAAATGATGATCTTGTCTTGAATATTTCACATCGGCTCTACGCTTTGTTTGGATAGCAAAGAAAGAAGGGGAGGGAGGGGAAAAGGAGGAAGAGAAAGGGAAAGAAAAGGAGGGGGAGATGAGCTCCATTTTCTCTTCAAATCTCTTCAATTTTGGAGGGATTATGATTATTAAAGATAGAGGGAAAATGGATGTTCCCTCTCTTTTCCTTTCCTTCCCTCAATCCTTTACCCAAACAAGAGAGTTTGTCCCCCTCTCCTTCTCTCTCCTTCTCTTCCTTCTACCAAAACAAAGTGCTACTCTTATAATCTTATATCATACTGAGTAACATTTTATTCACCATATATTTTAATCTGACATTAATGATGAAGTGACAATATACTTAGTCCTTTTTTTTTTTTTTTTTTTTTTTTACAACAGTCTAAAAAGGAGGCTAATTTCCAACAGACTCAATACTACCATTAAAACAAAGAGAGGGTTTAGCTCTCTTAGCTATACTAACACAAGACCTAGACCGGGAAAAGGGGATACAACCTTCATGGCCTACTTGACAGTACAAATAGGAGATTGACAAATTCGATCACAGACATTAGTCATAAAATGCTCCAAGCTTGATCCTTTACGCTTCTTTGACCGGTAAAAACTGAAATTGGGATACATATTACCTTTGATATTCATCGCCCTATTGGCAATGCAAAGCACAAGATAAAACCAATCTTTCTAATTTAATAACCAACATTCATAATCGTACATTCATACCAGCATTAAAAAATTCTACAATCAAAGACACGATAAAAAGGAAGATCAAAAGATAAAGGCATAACATGTACATTATGTGACTTTATGCATCATCCAACTGATCATTAAAAATTGTTTATACAAACATTAAATTTCCCTTTGATTTGAGCCTCTGACTAACCAATAAAATCTAATTGTACCAATATTTTATTACAGACTTACAGTAGTAAATCTATGCTTTAATCACTACTATAAGATAAATTATTCTTTCGGGTAAGAAAGTTTCCTAAAACGTAATTTTTTTAATCTATAACAATCAAACAGAATTTTGCCTTCTGATTATTTATATATATATATCACCTTCTTCTTCTTCTTTAAATTTGCAGTACTTTTGGCAGGACTTTTAATTTTTACAGTTTTGCATCTTTTTTTTCCCTTTTTTTTTTTCTATCATATATATATATTGTATACGTAATATGTACGTATTAATTAGATCAATTGTTACAGCTAGTGTACAAGCTTTAACTTTATTTTATCAACTTTATAAAAATGTCTAACTTTATTAACACAATTCAGGTATATTGTGATGCTTCTTGGGATTATATTCGTTGGATATCTGAAATTAAGATTTAAATTTCAAGTTGCATAAATTCTATGTTTACATGAATGGTGAGCTTTGTACCTTTGTCATTGTCTCTTTGATGTAACAACTATCTATTTTAGATCTTTTGTTCTTTCATGTGCTGTAACCGTTGATTTAGGATCTTTTTATTAGGTCAACTAACGTTGTACAAAATTAATTCTCCTATGTACTATTGTAGGCTATGTTGTATCTTGTGTGTTTAAAGATCAATAACCGATTTGTAGACACACACTTGCTTTACAAATTCACCACCATAAGCCATCAAACAAATATCTAGATAGTATGCTG
The DNA here is from genome assembly GCA_024500155.1 of Chenopodium formosanum. Lineage (NCBI taxonomy): Eukaryota > Viridiplantae > Streptophyta > Magnoliopsida > Caryophyllales > Amaranthaceae > Chenopodium > Chenopodium formosanum. The sequence continues at coordinate 3,294,001 of CM044861.1, read as the reverse complement.
ATGGACACTCTTGAAAATGTTCTATCTATAGGAACTTGTCAGTTGTCAATGCATTATTTTCTTGTGGGGAAAGGGTGATACTTGTGTTGACATGCATTGCTTAGGAGTTAAATTAGGAAGATATTTCATTTTTTTTTTTTCATTTTAATAGATTCGTCATGGAACTAAAACTTCGTATCGAGTAATTATTTTTATTGTACAACGGTGATACGGAGTTATATACATGGTAATATGGAATATTTAAGCTTATTTTGGCTTATTTAATTTGCTCATTTGAAAGATATTCTAATGAATGAATAAATACTAAGCTAGTAAAAATAAAAAGGTGCTGGTTCAACTTTACAATCCCCATCGACATCTTGTTTACAGAATAACAGTTAAATATGGGAAGAAAATTTCTAGATTTGATATGATAAGGTCAGACATTAAGATGTTTTTCATGCATCCCAAGAGACCTGAAAAATATATGTGATGATCAGATCGAATCATTAAATTTATGCTTTGACTAGTGACTTTCAGACTTTGCAGTTTGCACCCATCATATATTTGCAAACATGTACTTTACTTATTATCGCTCATTCAGTTTATCACATCTTTGTCTTATGATAGATAAGCTTCAAGACTATGCAAATTATTTTTATGGCCTTAAATCCTTGACTCTTAAGAATATGAATATATGATGCATGGATCATAATCATCAATCAATCTCTAAAAGCTGGCATGAGGCCGGCTTTGAAACTTTGATGCATGTGGTACAACTATACTTGTATTAATATTCACCACACTTTAAATGACAACATCCCTCTCAATCTCAAAGGATAAACCGCGTATTATGGCTAATGGACTTTCGACTAAAACAAAAAACAATAATTAAAAAAAAAGTTAGATTAAAGCTTTTATTTATCCTATTTCATTAAAATAAATAAATAAATAACATCACAGTATAAAGTTTTTCTCACTTGAATGAATTAATTTGGTTGAATTTCATTTTTTTTTTCTCCTCTCTCTCTAATTTAACTTGCTGCTTTTGTTGAGCTTATATTTGCTAAAAACTACTCCGTATATGTTGAACTTTATTTACAAGGAGCCTAACTTTGGGTACCAAAAGATAGTACTACCAGGTTTAAATGAATTGATCAATAAGTACACAATTGAATAAATACATACTGTTTTTTGTGAGATTATCTTTAGTTAAGAAGAAGATACTCTATCTATCGCATTGAAACCTTTTGTGTATGTCAACTCGACTGGCTTAGTGACTATAGTGAGCAAGAAATATATCATTCATAAATTATGGCATATGATGCTAAGAGATGAATCCATATAAGTTCTCATCATACATTACTAATGGAAGTATATAACAGTTATGAAAATATAACAAACAAGAAAACGAGTCACTCAAACCACTCAAACCATGACAATTGAGGACCAACAAAAACAGTTGTCAACCTTTAGAATCAAGTTCTAGCTTTCTAAATCAATGAATCATCAATTTAGGGCTCCACCCTCAAGAATCCCCAACTCGCCACAAATCTATAGGGAAATAAAGTTATCATTGTCGTATCTCAAGCTGTAAAGATCAATGAAGTTTAAGCAATGCTTGAACTTTACCAAGAGGAATGTTCATAGTAAACAAGTGCTCGCAAAATTCTTAGCTATATGATCTTATGAATTATATCTTTGTTCTCATGCTCCATTAGCCTCTTTAACAAAATAAAATGGTACTTCATACTAATATGTCATATTATGACAATTATTACTCTTAATCATGGGAATTACATTATGACAATCATAAAATACAATACGAATTTATTTTGATAGAAGTTCAAAAAACCAAACCTCCAAGCTTTACAATCCTTAGCTCTTTAATACTCAAAGATAATAATGCAAATCAAGCTAACTTAAGATGAAATGATTTGAAAGAAATAATTCATATAAATTAATTATATAATTCTCTACAGATGATTTCAATCAACTAAATTACTTATGCCATAATTTTATATCGATACGTATCATACTAGATCATTAGAATTTGCAAATACTCCGTATTACATTATCCATCAAAATCAAAAGTACCTTCCCACATTTAAGATTTGAAAATACACCAATAAATGATAAAAGGCCAAAAGGACCCACTCGGCCACTCATCATCCCACAAAAAACACAAAAATGAGAGTTAAGAATTTCAGATAAATAACAACAATAAATCAATAATACAAAGTAACTAATAAAAATATAATTTTTATTTTACTTTTTATTAATCAATCAAAATACTTTTCCCTCTTTCGTCTTTCTCTCTCAGCGCGAGGGAGAAAGTGCAAGTGCGCTCTTTCTCTCTCTTCTTCAACCCTTTTCCCCCTTTCAAATTTCTAGGGTTTCAGTTTTCACCATTGATTTCAATCAAAAAAGCTTTAATTCCTCTCTTCTTTGACAAAAATGGCGACGCAAGTAGGTAATCAAGGTCAAGGAGGTATGGACCCTACTGTATTAGACGACATTATCAGACGCCTTTTGGAGGTTCGTCTTGCTCGTCCTGGAAAACAGGTTCAATTGTCGGAGACTGAGATCCGTCAGCTTTGTGTTGCTGCTCGTGAAATCTTCATTAATCAACCTAATCTTCTCGAACTTCAAGCTCCCATCAAGATTTGCGGTATTTTTTCCCCCTTTTTGAATCTTTGCAATTGATGTTTCCAGTTAATTTGGCGTGATTTTAGGGTTTAGTTTTAGGTTTTGATGGTCTGTTTAATCTGCATTTGACGTTTTTTTTTTTTGGGTATTAATCAATTTGAAAGAGGTTTTCTGGGTTGTTTTACTTGTTTATGCTGAAATGATGAAGTGGTGATTTGTTATGTGTGTCTGAAATGTTGATTTCGTTGATTTAATTTGGGTTTCGTGATGGGAGAAAGAGTGCATTGGATATTTGGGTTTGTGGCATTAGTTTGATAATGTTAAGTTTTACTGAGAAAATTGGGGTTCTAGACTTCTAGTTGGAGGAATTTGTGTGTAAAGATGGTTAGATCTAGAAAAGGAGCTTTTAATTTAATGAAGCTTTGCTGATATAAGTTCTTACCAGCTAATTGTAAGGAGCTTGCGGGAAGTCTGGGAACGGTACGAATACGATATTTGCTGTAATTTTTCAAAAGACTTAGGGTTACTTTGCCTTCGAAGTTTTAAGGGTAAGGCAGTGAGATGTCCAGTGATGGAGGAAAAATTGATTTTTATTGGAATTTTGTTTTTGCCTAAGGATCATATGGAATGCATTACCTTTTTTTATTGAAAATGCAGCTTTGTATAATGTATAATGTATAATGTATAATGTATTTATGGATTAGATTGTTTAAATTTTCTAGACATGATAATGTGCAGATGGATCATAAGGGCTGCATACTGTTAGACTTTCACGATAGTTAAGGACTATAATATTGGGCCGGATTCCACCGTGTTGTGGCATTGTGGATTAGACAAAAGGACGATTGATTTAATATGCATTTATTAACTAAGAAAACAATCAAATTGGTTGGATCAAATCTAGACAGAAGATGGTCATTTGAAACTGCTGGAATGTGATGAGAGATTAAGAAGGTTGTTTGGGCAGTTCATGACACAAAGTAGCATGTTGCAGTGTTTATCATTGTATAATTTATAGTATATATGATTGCTTTGTATTTCTTTACTATGCTTCCTTGTATATGTGCCATTGTCCAGTGTACCTTTATTTATCTTTGGGCCCTGATTTTTTGGAGAAATGTTTGGTAAAGTACTTCTTGTCTGGTTTATTTTGAAATGTATCTGCTTTAACTTTGAAAAGTACTTGTAGTTTTTTACAAGCCTAACTTTTGGTATTTCATATTAGGTGATATTCATGGGCAGTACAGTGATTTGTTAAGGCTTTTTGAGTATGGTGGTTTGCCTCCTCAAGCAAATTATCTATTTCTAGGAGACTATGTTGATCGTGGCAGGCAAAGTCTTGAGACGATTTGTCTTCTGCTTGCCTACAAGATCAAGTATCCTGAGAACTTTTTCCTTCTTAGAGGAAATCACGAGTGTGCTTCCATTAATCGGATATACGGATTTTATGATGAATGCAAGAGACGTTTTAACGTGAGACTTTGGAAGACATTCACAGATTGCTTCAATTGTCTCCCAGTTGCTGCATTAATAGATGATAAAATATTGTGCATGCACGGTGGACTTTCACCAGACCTGCAAAACATGGACCAAATAAGAAGCTTACCTCGCCCTACTGCTGTACCTGATACTGGTCTGCTTTGTGATTTGCTCTGGGCAGATCCTGGTCATGATGCTAAGGGATGGGCAATGAATGATAGAGGGGTTTCCTACACTTTCGGTGCTGATAAGGTGTCAGAATTCTTGACAAAGCATGATTTGGATTTAGTTTGCCGCGCACATCAGGTTTTTGCCTTTTCTTTTTGTATAGTCCTTTTTTTTTATTTTTTATTTTGTGTGTGTGTGTGTGTGTGTGAAAATGCTGTTTTGCTCAAAGATTTTGCTGGTTATAGGTGGTAGAAGATGGTTATGAATTCTTTGCGGATAGGCAGCTGGTTACTATATTCTCAGCCCCAAATTACTGTGGTGAATTTGATAATGCTGGGGCGATGATGAGTGTTGATGAGAATCTGATGTGCTCTTTTCAAATTCTCAAGCCAGCAGAGAAGAAGAATAAATTTTTGATGTCGACAAAAATGTGATTCCTGCATAATTATGACTTATGGTACCTTTGGTCTGATAGGGTATGCCTTTCTCTACCCTGAACTGGGTGGTCTTAAGTCTCATTTCCATACTGCTTATACTGAAACTGTATAATTGATGATCGTGCCTGGGTTTTATTTGAGTGGCGTTTTCTCTACTGAAACTGTATAATTGATGATCGTGCCTGGGTTTTATTTGAGTGGCGTTTTCTCTTTTCTCTATTATCATGCTACTGTTCATATTTAAATTTGGGTGCTGGTAGTCTGGTACTTAATGTGTGATGGTCTTGAAGTCCTCTCGCAGTAGACCTTATGACCATGCTTTCACTTATTGTTTTCCTGTGGTTTCGTCAGATGCTTATCGCCATTGTATGTTTAAACTTGAAAGTTATCATGAGAATTCTAAATTATTTTAACCAATTATGTATGGTTTTCCAATTTTTTCTTACTTTGTTCCTAAACGTCAATAGTGAGTTAAACAAATTATTGACATCTGGGAGTTGCAAAACATGGACCTTATTAGAATCAAACAAGTTATTGACATCTGGGAGTTGCTATTCTCTTCTAATGGAGGTAAGCTGCACCAGCTTGTCATTGTTAAAATTTGCTGGAAAAAATGGAAAAAATTTTGGACCTTAGAAGATGTATCAGAAATATAGAAGTCTAAGGCCACTTTTATCTCTACTGTTTTATTCTGTATGTGCTCCTTAACTTCCTTTTTCTGTTAAAATTTGAAGTTTATCCATTCTCCTTGTCTCTGTGCTCTTGCAAATTCAAATTGCAACTCCTTTATTTTCTAACTAACACATGCATGTAGCTGGATTTTCTTATAAATATGCATTTAATGTCATTTTTTTTTTTTTTTTTTTTGGCATTCCTTGTGTTTTTAAATAGTCTGCACTGTAGTGTGTAATGCACCTGTAGCCGTTGATAAAAGCTGAAAGGATCTACTCTACTATGGTCACTGGCTACTTTTTCCATGGCAAATAGTTGATTGATCACGAGGAATACGTGATTTTTATATTCATTATTATGCATTATTGAGAGATTCTTTGGACAGCCATTGGTGGTGTTTTTTTTCATTCTGTAAATAACAACATTATATTTTCATATGCAGTTTACCAAAGGACCTTGAACAAGCTAAATTTAAAGTTTTTGGATTAGGTTCCTGAATTCTTATGGTTGAGAATTCTGACTTATAGTTAAACTGAGCTCTTAATAACAACAATGCATTTTTTGGTGTGATAGTTGAGTAGTAATTATTATTAATTTGGAAAAGGTACCAAGCAGAAGTAATTTCCGTGTTAGTCTTTAACTATGAAGAGTACAACTGCTTAATAGGCTAGAAGGCTAGGACATGATTGTTTCTGTGTAATAGTATTCTATATTTCTATGTTTAATTTTCTTCTCTTTCTGTAATCTGTAGGAGCTGAGATTTTAGGTTTGAGGTATGAACACTATGTTTCTAACATTTAGCCAAATCAACCTATTCTCTTCATGAATAAGTCGTGTATGATTGTATGAAAGGATTTTCCTCTGCTTGTTTTATGAAGCTAGAGGAGAGATTGACTTCTGCAGCATTGATGTCATATGTGAGAAAATTATTAATTAGTTTTGCCCCATCCTTGTCTTTTTTTCATTCTATATGATCGATATAGGTGTTATTATTTGCCCATAGCTACTCAGCTAGTATTTTTTTTGTTGCCAATACTTACTAGTTACTAATTGCCTTCCTCTGCATTATAGTTGATGGAAGAACTTACATGAAGACACAAGTAATAGACTTGCTGGTTATCGAGTGCAGGGAAGTTGCTATGTCTCCTGCAACTTTGGTGATATGTGACTAAGGTTTTGGGTTAGAGGGATGAAGTCATCAAATAATGAAATCCTCACGTAGGCTCTTCTTCACTCCAATGCCTGATGGTGCCAATACCATAACTCAGTTTCTTGTATATGTGTAGTGGCAGCTCTTAGCTTCATTGTTTCATTAAAGATAGACCCATTAGAGAACTTGTGTAATGTGAGTTGGCTTGATAATTCAAAGCCCCTGTGAATTCGCAATTTCACCTCGTGCAATGAGTTTAGTTGAATTATTCTTGTGTGAAATTTCAAAATATATCAGTTTTGGTTGTTCGAGACTGATGTAAATAGATATCAGCTGTGATTTTGGACACTAATGTAAGGTCTACAAAGAACTATGAAAAGCTTCCCGTGCACTCATGGCCGCTGATGATCTTGTCGATCTAGAGACCAAAGATAGCATCAGTGCTGGAGTAAAGTTGGTAAAACCACCAAACTTATTTGAAAGGTATTCCATACTTCTGTGACTCTGGTTTGTAATTCCGATACTGGGAATGACTTGACCCTCGAAGTGTCAAGGGTATCTTAATATCAAATATACATGTAACTCCTCAGCTCCTACTCATCTGCTTTCCCAAGATACCTGGTGCTGAATAGCCTTTGATGAAATAATCTATACTTACGATACCAGGAAAATAATTATACTACGTAATTATGTAAATGTTAAATTAGTTTCAACTATCAATTATACATTCAAATAATCAATTTTTTTATTTTTATTTTTATTATTATCCATTCTAACACACTATAAAGATATTGTCAAAGTAGTGCATTTAGCAGATGTAAAAGTCTAATTTTTACAAGTATTAAGAATTACAAGGTACGAGTAGACCTAACCAAACTTGAGGACTTGAGGTCCAATTTTTTATTTTTTTTTATTTTTGTTTTATTGGTTGGTAAGGTAAAGAGCTCTATCGGGTCAGAAACTCTCACAAGTCTTCTCGGCCTGGGTTAGCAGGCTAGGCACTTTGGGAGTGAGGAGAAAGGCGGAAGGGTAAGGGAATCCCCTCCCCAAAGTGCCTCTAATGGGGTTTGATCCCACAACCTCACCACTAGACCAAGTTAGCTGTGCTTGGTGGTCCAATCATAATAATAAACTACCAAATACCCTCTGTACCAAAGATAATACTCAGACCTCTGATTTCCCTTGGTATAGCCTATTTCTGAACCAAAGATTAATCATATTTATGAAACCATATGTTCAATGAAAAATGTTACTGAAAAACTAGGAAGTTTGTCAAAATTGCATAGTAGATAAATGATTCGAATAAAATATGATGAGATTGGGTGTGTATGTTCATGTTTATACAGATTCGTAATCAATGAAACACTAAAATTACAACACCAGAAATTAAACAACATAAACAAACACATAAAAAGCGAAAGATAACCGAGAAATCTTCAGCCTTTTCTTTTTTTTTTTTTTTTTTTTTGACAGGAGCCTTTTCTTTCCTTTTCCTCTGGTGATTCAGAAAATAATTATACTAACTGATATAAAAGCTCCAGAAATTGTTAGCCTGGATCCACTCAGAATTACCCTGAGGCAAGCAAATTTGTGGGCATCAAAAGTCTTCTCTTGCTACGTCTATCTTTGCTCGTCAACAGTCAAGGGTGCCAAATTTTAAAGATTGGCCAGAAACTGTTAAGTAGGCTGCTCTTAAAAATGTGAGCTTTTGCAGTATCTCAGATGGCTTTCTCAAGCCGGTTATTGAGTCCATAAAAAAAAACCTTTGACACCAATCAATACAAATGCAAGGGACTAAGAAAACTCATCTGTGTTTCATTTCCTTATTAATCTCAAAACATCCCCAATCAAATGCAGGGAGCCCGTTACTAGGACCTGAAATATTAACTCATAATAGTTAGAAGTTATGCTCGAGCAGGTAATGTAAGATGCTATCAGAAAAGAAAACTTGATCTACCTGAACACGAACAGACTGATTTTGTCGGGCGTTGTCTCTCAGCCATTTGATGGCCAAGGGAAGTGTTGGAAAGACTTTGCTGCTTGTACCACTGATTATACCCTTCTCCTTTTCATCCTGTGCTTCATCAGGACCGAGGTCTGAATCCTTTGCAGACCCACCTACAGTTGAAAAGATTCATTGTTTCACATACAAGAACTTATAAAACTCAAATAGGTCCAATACAACCAAATTGAAAATGCTTATTTCATTTTTCATTATTTGTCTTATTATCTTGCTCACAATATCTTGCAAATTATGTTTCAAGTCTACAAAAATAAAGCACAAGGGCCAAGATCAGACAATTGATGGAGGATGTGAAGGGTAATCCCACCTTTATCCGCATTAACAAGACTTTCCCATACTCTCTGGAGCGTTAGCTGCCATGATAAATCAGCTCGTGTAGCTGTTTGTGGCACATTAGTAGTGACCTTGTTGTATACTGATATATTTGGAACGAAGAACGCCTGTTTAAATTGCACTCCTGATCATCATCAAAATAAGCTTTAGTGAATTAACCAGGAGAAAAATAATTCTCTCACCAAAATTAATTTTAGGAGACAATTTATAACAATCTATTAAGAGGCTAAATTACTGAATATAGTGATGCTTTTATTATTTCAAAGCAATCAGCTAACAATTGCAATATTTCCCTAAAAAAACAAGCTAACTATCACAATATCTTTAATCTCAGCAAATTATCAAAGAAATCCCAATAATTACTATACAAGATAATAACATATACAAAGGGGTTTCTTCCATCAACTTAGAGCAATGTAGAAAGCTTAAATAATAATGCAGGCAGGTAAATAAGCAGGCAATCTAGCAGGAAAATGAACTCTCAGCATGTTAAGACATAGATTGTGCAATTTCTACATAAGCTAGGGTAAATAAGCAATAAAATTGATAACTGACTTGCTCAACCTATTACCATGACTTGCGCAGGCTTTCACTAAACGTGGTAAAAGCAACTGAGGATCCCGTACAGACATACAATTAAAGAGCAATATCTGCAAGTTTGAAAATAGCAAATTAGTTTCCATGATTTCATTGGCAGGTATAATATACACCAAAAAGTATCAACAATGTTCTGAAAATTCTTGTCTCAATTCATATTAATTAAATATTCTTCCCTTTTTTTAAGATATAAGGAAATCAGTTCTAGTTTGAGTTTTATTACTCCCTACACCATTAGAAGAAGCAAAGCAATGTAACTTGATTAATCATAAAGCACGAAATGATTCCATGCAGCAGAAAACTAAAGGCAGAAATAATAAATTATCAGCATCATAGAATTGGCTAACTAAACTACGTTATGTCTTAGCAAAACATGTGTATGTCCAACTTCCACAAGTCATTTTCAAACAAACTGCACAACTGAAGATTTGTAAACTTTATACCATTACCTGAGTTGAGCTTTTCCTTGAAGCAGAATTGTGAAAACTATGTGCCATTTCAAAAGATATGCTTGAATTGTCAGAAATTGGATGCTCTACATAGCTCACTAGTTTCTCATCTTCTTCGATGACATTCGAAAACCATTTTCCACAAACATCCATGCTTTCTGGACTATGGGCTCCATCCATATAGAATACCAAATCTCCATGACCTTCGGTGCTGATATATTGATCAGGGACAATTTGGGCTCTTCCTTGTAGACTAGCAGTTGTCAACCCTTTGATGAATTGCTCAGGTAAGGAGCTCTGATCCACACCAAAATAGATAGATGATTTGATTAATGAATAAAATTAAATTGAACCACTTAACAAATTTCATGATTAAAGCAGACATACGGTGTTTAGAAGGTAGGGGACTTCAACATGTCCAGTCCTTTGAAGCCAAGTAGAGCATAAGGACACAGCAAGCCCAGCATTTAAAAATTGGTGCTCACCATGTAGACCAAGTTGCAAGCCATTTAGCAAGTTAGGATCTAATGGAGATGCTACTTGAAGATTTACCTGCAATAAGATTTTGCTGATCAATCACCCACATTTGCAGAACAACTTAAAATATTTCATACCTAAGATTGCAAGTGGTTTCATATATTTATAGGTATATTGTACTCGTAGCCAAATTAAAAAAGATGTAGATCCTAGGAACATGCAACCACAGAGATATCCCTAAGACGCCTGTTTTAATCACCAAGAGAATAAAGGTTGCCTGTTCTGTTGAAATGCAAGAAGTTCTTAGAACTAGTGGACTTCACCTAATTTCATAACAGTAAATAATGACTCATAAACATAAAAAAAAGGACAAAAAAGATAGAATTTGCAAATTTCTTTACCCTAGGTACATAGTATCGATTTCTACAGGTGTTCTAAGCTCAATCTGCACTATCTAACAATATGACAAGCCTTTTAGGATAGTAAGAAAATAGAAAGGAAATAAACACAAGAATAAAATTTCATTCGACAATAACTACAATTCAACTCACATTCAATTTTGCGGCATTTTCTTCAAGTACAGACATTGCTTCCTCAGGCTGTGGCACAGTGAAAGCAGGAATACCTTGCTGCAACAAGAGAGATCACCTGAGTTTCACTAATTTTAACATTTTCTTATGAACGTATTTTATCTAAACTTATTAGACCTAAAGTAAAAGAAAATAAGGTGGGGAGAATAGAGCCTTAGAAATTCTCCTTAAAACTCATTAATCCTGAACTTAAAAGTCCTTAACTTATTTTATCTAGCATAAAACTTAATAATTGAACTTATTAGACATGAAATAAGTAAATATAAGTGGGGGAGAACAGAGCCATAGAAATTTTCCTCCCAGCTCAAGTCACCTAAAAAGTAAAATAAACATAACTAATTTCATAAAGAGAAGAAACATATGAACACCTTGAAAATGCCAGCTTTTTCTCCAGCAATTAGTCCAAGAGTGTTTCCTACAGCAATGTCAAACAAAAAAGACTTTATAAGAAAAGGGAAAAGGAGAACATATAGGAAAACCAAAGAACAACGGTAGGAAGGATGATGATCAATCACACAGTTGAATCATGCAAGTTTGTTAAAATAGCCATAGGTACATATTGATCCCACCAAGAGCAAGGTGTTGGAATATCAAGACCAAATCACTTGCAGAACTAAAAATCCACATAAAATTATAGTCCTATACTAAAAATCCACATAAACTTTATATTCCGATACTACCATTCTCAGCCCTGCTTCAGCAAAAGTCCCAACAGGTTATGGTTGTACCTTGTACATATGTCGTGCATCTTTCTATCAATTTATTTTGAAAGACCAACTGAGTAATTGACTTATTCTACCATAAAAATCTCCGTACTCAGCTTAGTAGAATTCGTTGAAGGGTTTTTAAAAAGTGATTAAAAAATTCCCTTTTTGCCATAATTTACCTAAAGATCTATCATTTTATCCAAGTTGAACCAGAAAGCCTCAAATTCCAATAGTAACAGATTACGTGGCGTAGGTGTGGGTGACCAGTAGCAATAAAACTTCTTTTATTTTTGAACAGAAATTTATGACCAACAGTAGTTCACATATTTATAAAAGAATAAATACTTTTATACTTTAATCATTAGATAGTGAGAATAATACAGATGAGGAATTCTTAGAACAAATCACTTTAGTTTATTGTTTTAAGAGATGGGGGAATTCATGTTTGGGGGAATTCATCTTGTTAAAAGTGAGAGGAATTAAATTTGAAAAAGAACACATCTGTCCATGTCACTTCAATAGATTCAAACATAGCATCTGACATGTATAGTCAACCGGGGAACATTCAAAAGCATTTGGGCAGATGCCTTAAGTGATTAGCCAGCAAGAATCAAGCCCAAGCAGACATAATGAGAATAAATCAGATTCCTTAAAAGTAAAAATTCTATCAACAGCTATTCAAGTTTTACCCTTCAGTATGAGCAGTTTGGAGAAATTTTAAATAAGTATCATCTGCAGAATCAATTGTATACAAACTTGAACAAAATCACTGACCTAGTATTTCCATGTGATCAAATCCAAGAGAGGATATACCACAAACAATTGGTGCCTGTACCTGAAAATGATAGCATGTATGATCAACATTGGTGGTAGCAGCCATATAAACACACTAAATGCGATGTATGTAGCATAAATCGCACCACATTTGTCGCATCAAACTTTCCACCCAGCCCAACCTCCATGATAGCTACATCAACCTGCAAATTTTAGCTTGTTATTTAAGGCTTTAAGCAATATTATCCTATCTATCAAATTAAGATAATATTACTAGCAAAAAAGAAATAGAGAGATAAACATTAGATAATGTTTCATAAGCTACCTGCTCTGCAGAAAATATCTTGAAGGCAAGAAGAGCTAAGAAGCGGAAATATGTAGGCATTGGTATGTCATCGGTAGCTTTTTCCTGCACAGAACAACCACATAAACTGCTTCAATGTGAAGAGAAAACACATCATGACCCCAATGCATCCAAAGACACTCCCGCCCTCAGAAAGGAAGGAGAGTCAATGTAAATAGCCTTATGATCCTATATGAAATATCTATATGATATTTCAAAATAAATTTTATACGAATGCAGAATTCAATGAGGCACTATAATGTACTCCATTATAATCCAGTAGTCAACGAGTAGTGAATCTTCGACTTTGAGGGGAGTGGACACAGAAGAATGAAGAGATCAGATTTATAAAAGCATTGCAGGATAGTCAAGAATTCAAGATTTCAAGATGTCACCCGTTGCAAATTTGCAAACAACAAAGCACTTTGTGTATGAAGCAGTGCAACATAGGCAATGTTAATTATTGCGAGGACTAAGAAATCTGTTAACTTCACCCTTTCCTGCCTCAGCTCCCCACCCCCCAAAATAAAAAGAAAAAGAAATAGAGAAAATTGCATTCGGCCAATTATCTAATAACAGAAGAGTCCAAGTATATAAAAGGCAACAAGTTAGAAACAGGATGACCTCAGATAAGTTGCTTTTTATATTTTTATTTAGAAAAAAAAATAAAAAATAAAAAAAAAAAAACAACTAAAGTTTGCACAAAAGACAAATGATTAGTTAACCTAGGGGCATGGTGGTTCTACATATATCTCACTGAAACCATCTGATTGCTGTAGCACAATTTGCAAATGGATATTTTTGGTTTATTACATTTCGTCCAAAAGATAGATATCAGCTTCTAATATCATGACGGTGATGATTGCTCATAGAAAAATACTTTTACTTAACAATATTAGGTTGAACATCAACAATAACATGAGTTTGAGTTTGATCACCCTAACCTTCACAGTAATATGTTAATATTACATCGAAAATTTTATGTGAAAATTGAAAATCAAAACATGTATATGTCCTGAAGCTTGTCTGATGCTCTAGGTTGCTTGGGATGAGAAATATTCAAGACAAACACAGAACAAAAGCTTTACATAACACAAGGGCAAATCGGTGAACATGAGAAGCCAAGAAAAAGTTGAGCTACAACCTAAAGAGGTTATATAAACTCATCTAATCATTATAAAGGGAATTGCATCAAATGAGCCATGTATCATCTTAATACTAAGTAGGGGCATGACAAACTCAGTCCATAGAAAATTTCAAAGATACCTTTAGCCTGTCATAACACCACCAGAAGTACGCCAAAAACTTTTCTTGACATATTTCAGCACTACAAAAGAGATCAATGCCTCATGAGTGAAATGTGAATGAGTACTGCTTAAAATACAAGTGAAATAACACACGCACACACCCCAAAAGAAGAAGAAGGAAAAAAAAAAAACTCCATTTACTAAGCTAATAGAACCTGTTTCTTTCACATGAATATAAAGAGGAAAACATCAGTAGAAGAAGGGAGTTGTCCAAATCAACAAAGAATCACACATTTCACAGTTCATCTTATTATAGAGGCCCTTCCCTAAAGGCTACTTTCTTAGTAACATATGCCTACAGGAAGCCATATAAACAATCAGTTCCCAGTAGCAACACTATACATAATTCTGACTGTGATAGCAGACAAAATGATATTCTATTTTGGCAAATGTAGGCTGAAAGAGAATAGAGCCAATATTAATTTATTTTTTGCTAATCCTACCCAAACCAACACATTCTCCATCAAATGAATAATTAATTCAAGTTCAGATACATAAGGCTTAGACTCCAAAGATGGAGGCTATAGGCGTCCAAGGGAAGTTAGACGAGGACAAGGACAAGGATATCGGATTGGTGTAAGAAAAAAAAAGGCAGGAAAATTTACCAACTCATCCACAATAAATGGGAAATAGGACATGGTAGGCAAAGCAGATCTTTCTCTTCCAAGTTAAAACCTATTACACTTTCAATTGTCAGTTCGTTACTTATCTTTCAAATTAGGCACTACATGATTCCAATTTCCAAAAAGACCTTAAATTAGAAGACACTAGGATGACAAACCCCCCTCAACTCCCCAATATTAAAAGGTACACCTAAATAAGGAAGAGACTAACTTCCATTAAACGACTTACCATCTGAATTGGCTTAATTTTGTAGCTAAGTACTTAAAGAGCATAAGCCAAAAAATAATCATAATTCAGATAAAGATGAAAGCATCCATGATTATCTTGAGGTGAAGCCTTGAAAAGGAAACTAGATCCAAGAATCCTAATCTACTTACCTTAAAACAATCTGGCCTCCACAACTAAACTTAAATTACATCAATCTTCAAAATCACCGTAGGATGGCTTCTCTTACCTCAAACTTACATTGATAACCAGACCCAAAACCCCAGTGTCCCCCCACCCCCCTCCCCTCCCCCCAATTCATGAACATGAAATACCAATGAAGAATCCCCAGTACACCAACTTAGTCACCTCCAAAAACTTTTCTCCCAACTAACTTGTCAATGGCATATCAAACAACACCATTAATAAAAATCCTAATCAACTTCAATATTTGAATCTCTTCCACCACTTTAGTCACTAAGATTGTATCAAAAAGCAGTCAATTCACCATTAAAAAGTACAGCTGAGATATAAATAACCCAGGCTACTGAAAACGCTGAGAACCCACTTACGTTCTTATGAACACTATAATAAGACTATCAATGATCTCATCTTCTTACCTATTTATATTGTGACATTAACAACTGAAGCACTGTAAATGAAACATAAGATCAACTCAACCGCTCTATCAAGAATCCATAAAAAAATCACAATAAATCCCGTCAAGAGAAGGAGATTTGTCCTGCCGCATATCAAAGTTAAAACCGCTTCCTCAGAAAATTCTCCTTAACCATTCCCAAGTGCGCAACCCATGAACCATATTTCCAAAAACATCTTGCACTCTCATTAGTCTAAGTCCCTACAATTAAAAGGGGGAAAAAAACCCCTTTTAAGCAACTTAGAATGATTATTTTCTCCTTCCAACTGTCAATCACATCAGTAGCATATTTATTATCATAGAAAGCCTTCTCTTTGAAGAATAAGCTCCTCTGATTTTATTTTATTTTTCCGACAATTTTATTTTCCCAAAACAGCTCTCCCTGTCATTAAAATCTCACTATTCAGGCCCTTGATTCCCTAAAGAACCTTTTGTACCAGCTTATCCTCATATAAGTTCATTTCCAACCCCCCACCCCCCATCCCGCGACTTCACACTATAATCCACACTCATAATGATAATTGACAAAACTACAATATAAGGCATGTTTGGCTGATCAGTGACTGAATAAG
Source organism: Chenopodium formosanum (assembly GCA_024500155.1). Classification (NCBI taxonomy): domain Eukaryota; kingdom Viridiplantae; phylum Streptophyta; class Magnoliopsida; order Caryophyllales; family Amaranthaceae; genus Chenopodium; species Chenopodium formosanum. Next base: position 3,277,809 of record CM044861.1, on the reverse strand, counting down.
AATAGCACTCACTAAACATGGCATACAAACAAAAATATAATTAGCCATGAAATATATAAAAGAGCTAGATCAATAAAATCTCATTTTATAAAAAAAAAAAGGCAATGGCTGGTATTATGCTTGTCAATTTAGGTAACATAAACATGTACAGCATGACTCAACTTCATACAATTTTAGAACAGTTAATGTGAATGAAAAGAACCTTTAAGTTGTAACTTACCCATCTAATAGAAATCTTTCGCGGACGTCCATTAAGTGTGGGGATGTAAAAAGCCCGGTATGGAAGCCACAATTGCGTAATATGGACTCAGTAAAAGCACAAGTCGAACCCTAAGCACATGGACAGACAAAAGAATCATCATTTGATGTCTATAACACAAGTTCATAGTTTCTCTCTTAATGACAAGAAAGATCAGTAATCCTACAGCTGACTTGTGAGAGACTACAATGCAGCCCGCTTAAAGACACTTTGTTATACAATTCAGTAATCCCAACAAACCACAAATGCGAAATTTCTTCAGAAATACTCCCTCGGTTTCAAATTAACTTTGTTATACAATTCAGTTATACCAACAAACCACAAATGCGAAATCACTTCAGAAATGCTCCCTCGGTTTCAAATTAATTGCAACATTTTCATATAACACGGAGATATGTTTCTGTATGAGTGTATGACGCGTAGATATTCATTTAACAAATTCATTGTCTAATCAACATAAAAGGATCGAAGACAAATACCTTTCCTTTGGTGCCAGCCACATGAATAACCTTCAACTTAGAAATTGGTTCTTCCAACTCCAATATCTGCGAAATCCCACACAAACCTAATATACATTAGTACCCTAATAATCCCAAAATAAATCAATTTTGAGTCAAAAAAATGTAAATCAAGCATAATAATAATACTATATAACGTTAATATAATCATATGATCAACTAATTTAAGATAAAATGACATGAAAATTAACATAATAACAAAAGTATAACCTTAATATAATCAAACAGCAACTCAAAGCGATCACCACTGTTGCTCTTCTCAGCACGAGTTCGAGTAGTAATCAAAGATGACAGCGCACTCATTGCCTCCTCATATGGCGACGGCTTAGGATTCGCCAATCCATCACCACCCTCTACAATTTGTTGGAAAACCCCAGAAAAATAAAATTTAAAAACAGGGGAAGTTTCATTGAAGTTGAACAAATTGAATCAAAGACTACATTTTTACAAAAACCCAGATGAAATTTAATGTAATTATTCATTGTAATGCATAGTTTATGCAGATATATCATAACCCATTATAGAAATTAAATTAAATGATATGAAAATTACATCAAAATCATAAATTGTTACCTTCTGACATGATGAATGAAAGCTTAGGATTTGAGTGAATGAAGGTTGGTGAGGAGAGAGAAAGAGATGAAATCAGATAAAGGAGTGGAGTGAGCACCAAGAGTGGCTGCTGCCGCAAGACTACACAAAGTTTCGTTCTTTAACCGCAGATTTGCTTTTGATTAATAAACGACAAAAGTTTAAAGTGGCCTTGAATTGATGTCCAATATTCTAGTGTTGGAGGTGGGCGCAATTCAGAGATGTCGTGCTAATTTTTCTGACAATAATGGTTCATGAATCTAACTCCAACTATATCGTAAAAAGAAGTGGAGCAATTGGAGGTTGTAGACTTGTAGTTCGTTTTTAGGGCAATTTGTTGATAGTTTACCATTTGAAGCATATCATGGCATTTTCTTGGCATATTCGCCTTTTCGATGTTTGGACACAAGTACAAGTCAAATATGATCATAAACGTTTGTTGTCTAACATATGAAGTACGGAATACAAGTTTTATAAATTGCCTCTAGATTCAAGGGTAATTTGATTGACTTTCCTTCCTCCTAGAAGACCCAAGCCCCAAAAGATTTCGTATGTAGAAGATGAGTTCAATTTAGAAGACATGGTTTAAGAGTGGAGGGAGTGGAGATAGTTGATATAGGCTGGAACAAAGCAATGAGGCAACCAGGTAGTAAACTGGGTCACTCTTTTGATTTTCCATCTTACAGAAGTTAATTGTGATCAACCGTCATTTCGTTGGTGTGTGGTTTGTGGTGTGGCAAAGACCATGATATTATGAAGAGTTGGTACGATGCTTAATGAGGAAGTTGGAGTAAAGCGGCATATTGATGGGAATTTCCCTTGCGTGTGGAAATTTTTTGCCATATCATAACATGACTATTATGTAAGCTAAGTTTCGTGCAATCCTTATGTTACTATGTGGTTCTAGAATTGAACCTTACTTGACTTCTATGCAAAAATCACCTCTCTAGCTGACCTTCCTCATCGTGTTATGGCATTAACTTAGGGCAAAAAACATATGTGATCAATTTAGGTTAACATTAAAAATAATTAAGATATTTTTTAAAATTGGATTAGTGATGAACGATATGGACTAGTGTGGTAGTAAAAGTGAAATATAGTAATTTTTGCTTATAAGGTGACCTTCAACTGCACTTCATATGATAACTTTATCATACTCCAATCTTAAAATTCACATATACTGATTTTTTTTTTTTTTTTTTTTTTGGTCAAAAAAGGTTTAAAGATAAGTCTTACAAGGACATACATTAGCAACTAACAACATCACAAACATATACAATGCGCAAACAAAGGTCATGTCTTTAAATATTGTTCTATCTCGATCTTTTATAATTACAAAATGTGAGGGAAATTCTTGAAAATACACGTATAGTTGGTAACAAATAGATCTTCTAACTAGAACTTAAATGTATATATGATGGGTAGTGCAACTAAACGTTTTAGTTTAAATTGATATGGTGAGATGTGATTAGCTTGCCAATTGCTTTTAAAAAAGTATAGTTTAGGTCATACAAATGAAAAATCAAATGCAAACGTAACATTTATAGCCAATCTACACATCAACACATGCCTATTTCTCCACTCCATTATTCTTCTACTGTTCTACCCTAGAATATTCCACAACCAACAACAAATCATATATTACTCCACCAAACTAATTAATTATAATTAATAACAATAAATTAAGGGGTTTGGTAAAATAATCTAATCAATAATCATGTTCATGATCACGTCATGCGGTTGCCATTTACTCACATTATTTCCCACTTAGAATATCTAATGCTATGTCTTCTAACCCATAGTTGATACATCACCATATGAAACGCATCGTATGGTTCTGGTGACGACTCATTCCATGCAAAATGTTGTGTCACCGCTACACCCAATTTCCTCATCTTCTCATACGTGCCATCCTCGCACGTGCGGATCAACGCCTTTTTTAACTCGTCCAACCCCATATTTGAACCCACAAACAATGCAATTTCGGACCATTTAATAACATCTATTAACGGCAAGTCTTGTATTGGACGGTCAGTAATTACCACTGGAACACACCCTTGTGCTAATGCCACACTCAATGGATCCAACCCTTCAACATCATAAACAAACAAACAAAACTTACTATTTTTAACCCTTTCCATAAATATCCCTTCATCCGACGGCTCAGATTCGATCAAAAACTCGGCATCATTTCTCAACCCATTGATCAACTCTACATTTGATTGCACCTCAGTGAACCTCCAATACCCTAATAAGCGCGTGGGAACACCCTCACTTTGTAGTGCGCGTGGGAGAAGGGAAAACGGAGAAAGGGTGATATCTTTGTGAGGGATAAACTCACGCGCGGGCATTGGAAAACACGCGATCTGAATAGCATTCTTTTTTAACTCAACAACGTTTCGACTAGAGCTAGGACCTACCCCTTGGCAAGAAAAGTAAAAGTGGTCAGCCCCAAGGGAGCGGTTCCAGTAAGGGAATGAGGTTCGGATGAGCTGGATGTGGCGGTCGAGGGAGCGCGTGGATAAAGGAGGGAAAGGTAGGAAGAAGAGAGTAGCTTGGTTAGGGTTGTGAGTAAGGAAGTTAGAGGTTAAAAGAGAGTTGTGAAGAAGAGAGAAAGAAGTTGAGTCGTATTGTTGGTGGTTAGGTGTTGGGTAAATGAAGATTTTAAGGTTAGTGATCATTTTTTCGTAGTCGGAAAAAAATGTGGTTTTGGAGATGTATACGACGGAGTTGGCCGCCGCCGTGGTTGGTGGTTGAAGGATGAGGAAGAGAAAGGAGAGTAATAGTGTAGGACTAAAAATGTCCATTTTTTTAAGTTGAGAACAAATGAATAAGGTGGTAGGAGGAATATCAAGTCATGAAGTATATATAAATAGGAGTGATATAATGTTGATTTTAGCACGTAATTGATTATTATTCATATTATGGTGTTGACTTTTTGTTATGTGGTTGTTTATCACGCGCCTCTAGTAGGTCTTCAACTCTAGCTTCATTCTGTCTAATTTAACCGTGGAATTGTAACATTATTCCTTCGTATGTCCGTACTGTTATGCTTCAACGGGAACGATGATGATTTGCTGCCATGCACATGTCTCATATGACCCATGTTTTTGGTGGATAAGTCGTGGAGAGAAAACCTGCATAAATGTGTACCGAATAAAATAATAATATATACAAGATTTGGTTTAAATGAAGAAGTGTCAATAAATTTTATTTACACAAATAAATCGATAAGGTCACTATATTGATTTAAAAATTCTAGTATGGTCACTCTCACAATCACCATCACTATACTCAATTTTCATTGGCTGATTTTAGATTTATTTTTTTAGCTTGGTCAAACATTCATTAAGGGTATTTAAGGTATTTTCCTTTTTTTATTTCATTTTCTTATTTTCCATAATTCAATTTATTATTTTCTGAAAAATATTATTTTAATTTTCGAATTAATTTTATCTAAATCTAATTTTAATAAAATCTAAAATTAAGATTAAAAAAAAAAAAATCGAAAATTTGTTCTTCGTCGTTCATCGATGTTCATCAATGTTCTTCCTAGTTCTTCCAAATTTTTCATCAAATAATGAAATCAACCACGAATTTATGTTCCATGTACCTTAATTTCAATCGCGCATCAATGGAAATCGAAAAATAGGCTAGATTTATACAGCCATTGCACAATTTTCTAGTTCACATAATCGGTTTCTATCATCTTCTCGCAAGGGATTCTTAATCTTTGAATTATAGATTTTAATTGTACAAAGTCAAGCATCGAATGCGAAAATAGCGATTTTATGCATTACGATCTTAAAATTTTAAGTTTTTCGGTAATATATGTTCGTATGAAAATCTGAGAAGAAACGGTATCACATTTTTTCACAACCTTCTTTGATCCGAAAAATCGAAGATCGAAATATAAAACTTGTTTGTGATTAAGGTATTGACCAGAATATAAATATGACATAGCCTTAACTGAATTTTATTAATTATAAAAAGGTAATGACCGTACACTATATTGGACATTTCCAATTAGCATAATAGAATTTAGTTCGATGGAAATTCTCAATACGATGAACCTGGACAATGATTTGAATTAATCAATTATTTGAAATTATGGAATCGATATCTTTTAAGTCTAGAAATTGCATTTTAATATTGGAAATCACTTATTCTAAATAGGATCTTTTCCTAATCTTCTATCTTTTTAAATTTTGAATAGATTATATATTGGAAATCAGAATAGCATGTTTCCCTAATTTATTTCCTTTAAAAGTTAAATGATTTTAAATTTTAAATTATCTTTTAAATTTTAAAAATATTTTACAAACAAAAAAGTTAGGGTTTTTTGCTTCACATGCTTATCATCCCCGCATACTCTTTTCAACCGAATTTGTTTCACAGTTTGCACAATTACCTTCCAAATAGGTAATGACATAAGTATTATCAGGGTAAAACCGGATATAAGTATATGTAACAGCTTAGTCAATTAATTTTTTAAACTAATCGCTTTAGTATATTTAATACTGCATTGCATTTCCAAACTAAATTTAAAATTTTTTAAATGACCGCCCTTATTTTTCGCTAGTCAGTTACTAAACTTCAATTTATATACTTGTCCAACTCTCACCCTTCTCTATCTTAAAAATTACAAAAAAAATAAAATGGGGGATTCACTAAATTCCGGAGGTTCATCTTCTAGTTTTAGGGGATTCATGGTGAAATGTGGATGTGGTGTTCCCTCTAAGATACGAACTGTGAACAAGCGTAACCACAACAGGGGTAGAAAATTTCGTGGTTGTGGTAAATATCCGGTAAATTTTTTAAATCCTTGTGCTTAATTTGTGACCAAAGGAACAGTGCTTTCATATATTTATCATATCAACACTAAAAAATGGCGATACTCACTTTTTAATTGGTCTAATTTCAATAATTAGAAGTTAACGGCATAAATTTTTTATTAGGGTTCCAATTACCAATTAGTTTTTTTATATGTTATTATTTATTTTTGGAAAACCAATTAGGGTTTTTAAAATACTTGCAAATTGCAGGAGGCTGACTGTGGTTTTTTCAAATGGTTGTATGATGATGTCGGTGGATGCGTCGAGTGTGAGATGATGTCAAAGAGGTTGGATGAAATCGAGAAAGAAGTTCAATCTCTAACTACGAAGCTAGACAAATTGAAGGTTAAAAAGTCACAATTTGAGCAGCAAATTGGAGACTTGAAAAGCCAATTATGTCAATCAACTATGGAGAAGAACAAACATATTGCTTACACAACGGTGATTTTGCCAGCGTTACTTATGTCATGGGTTGGGTTTTTTATGTTCAATTATTTTTGAATTTTTTAGTTGGTGCTAAACACAATTGAATAAAATACACAGTAGAATTGAATCACTTATTAATAAAGTTGTTATTGCTAATTATTATTTGTTTAATTGTTTTTATATGATAATTTTTAAATAAAGAAATTAATACATTAAATATAGTAATCAACTTAACAACTGAATATATATATTAAGCAAGAGAAAAAAACTTCAAATGGTCTTGACTAATCCAAGCTAAGTTATCAAAAGTTAATTTAACTAGAAAGTTTTGCCACAATTATAGGGCTTACCTAGAGTACAACAAAAAGTACCTTAAAAACACTGTCGTCTTCATCAACAAAAAAAAAAAAAAAAAAACCCATCACTTTTTTGAACGCGTACAACAATTTTACACCAAAAGCAGGATCCCTAACATTTGTTAAAATTCATCATTCCAGAATCATCATCATCATCATCACTAGATGGTTCACCAGATGGTCCATCATCACCAGATGGATCTTCACCACCACCAGCACTTGTTTTTCCACTAGAGGTTGCATCCAAATCATCATCATCACCATCATCTTTATATTCACAACAATTAACAAAATATAACACCAGTCAATTTTACTCAATTAATAAAGAAAAAAAAAACAATAGGTAATTACCATAATCATGATAGTTTATTACCAATTTTAAAACAGATAACAAATATAACATCAGTTGATTTGGCTTAATCAATAAAAACGTAAAAATAGGTAATAGCCAAATACATGATAATTGATTACCAATTACAAAACAGATAACAAATAGAAAACCTACAAGTATAATGGAATTAATAAATAATGAAATAGGTAATAACCAAATATAAGATAGTTGAATACCAATTATAAAACAGATATCAAATATAACATCAGCTGATTTTACAAAGGTAAAAAAACGAAATTAGGTGATAGCCAAAAACAATATACATGAATACCAATTATAAAACAGAACAAATATTTCAAATTATAAAAACAGAGCACATGATTCAAGACTCAATGGTAATGTAAAAAAATATATTAGGTCATTACAAATAGAGACAGTTATGAGTTTAAGGTCAAGAAAGGAATTATAATCACCTGAATCACCACCTTGGTCGTCCATCCTAGACCTTGCTATCCCCTGAATCTCAATCATAACGTCATCAGTGAAGATCTCCGGCCTAATGCGCTTAAGCATTTCTTGTACAACAATGCTCTCAAACATGACAGCTTTGAGGTTTCCATGCCCTTTTACCTCACCGGAATCATCATCATCTTCTTCATCAATTCGCTCTCGAACTCGAGCACGCTTAACCGCTTTATACACCCACTTTTTTTCATCCACATCATACTTGTAACCCAATGCATTACTGACTGTCTTTTTGTTGAATGGTGTTTTTGGTCCAGATTGCACTACTTCATCAGAAAAATCCACACCAAAATGCTCAAAAACTTTGGTTAACCACATCCCATAAGGAAGGAATAAGCCTTTCTTTGTTCCCTTTTGAGCTGCAACCATGTAGTCAATCATCATCCTTGGAATATTCATCTTCACGCCGGTAAGTATAAAGTACATGACCAACATGTCAAGATATGTTAAAGAAGACAGTCTACCATTGCGGCAATTGAACGTGTAGAAAAGAATCAAATGCAGCAGACGAGTAGGCAGTGGCAGATCATTAATTTCTGGTTTCTTATGTCTACCAGAGTCCTCTTCCATTAGCACAAGATTGAGACATTTCTGTGGATCAAATGCCTCAAGAGTACTCCATCTCTTACCCGGAAGAACGGCGTGCACCCCTTGTCGCGGGATTTTCAAGATTTTAGCCAATAAACTTTCATCCAACTTAATCTCTTTTCCCTTGACCCAAGTGTATATTACTCCCTTCGTTTTGTTAGCATGATCAAAGTGAGTGTAGAATTGGCGAACAAGGTCAGGGTATATGGGATGCTGTTCAGTTAGCAACTTATCCCATCCTTGGAGTTTAAACCACTGATGTATAAAACCAGCATGGGCTTCGCCGAGGGATTCAAAGTCTACATGTCGCCCATCACAAATTGCCCGATTACTGAATGTCTTGTAGTACAACTCTCGGTACAGGTTGGACCGGAACCGTTCATCAGCTTCTAGTGCTTGCTCAGTGCTAACACCTGCTGCAGCATGAGAAGGTCTTGCAGGAGTGGATGCAGATTGCCTTTTTGTTCTTTTAGTAGGAGGGGAAGTTTCTTCCAACCCAACTATGGGTGCCCCTCTTCTTGGTCTCTTGTTATGTCGCCTTGCTTGTTGCTTTACTTTAACCATTTTTCTGAAAAAAAAATGCATAAAGTCTTTGTAGGGAATATTTCAAGCATTATGATAACCCCAAACTTGAACCCCACTGTGATCATACACTAAAGTACGGTGGCGTTCCAAAGGGAAAGACAAAGAGCAAAAAGAGTCGCCAACAAGTTTTAAGGAACTTGTAAACCCAAAAGACAATCCAAAGGACCGTCAAATACTCCATAAGGCTTAGTGCTACTTGACTCATTGATTTGACATGACTTAACTCAAATCGTTTGACACATGTGTTAGACTCAACTCGATGTGATATGACACAACATGACTCAATGTACATGACTCGTGCGTAAAGTGTGACTTGAAAATGCAAAAAACCAAAAATTTTCCGTCATTTTTGTGGAGGGTACCGACTTTCTCCCAAAAAAGAAAGACGCGAAAAAGAATCGAAGTGTTTGATGGTGCATGTTGAATGAGCTTAATCAAGCATATGCATTTGATACTATCCCTCAAGGTATAACGACATTGTAAGTGTACTTGACTAATTGTCTTTAATATCGAGTTTGTAGAGTTGATGTTGTTTACGCTTGACTATTTTAGAAATTGAAATTATGATTTTAGAATTACGAATTTACAATTTTTTATTTTTTTTTTTTTTGTTATTTGTTGTTAATTCTGGGAACAAATTTGTGGTGATTTTTTGGTTTATTGTTGTGATGTTTGTTGTTATTTTCTCAATTAAAAAAAAAAAAGAGCAATGACATGAGAATTATAGTTGCATGTCTTATTAGAGAATGTTGTTAAATGTTGTGATGATGATGGGTTATTCTGATGTTTGTGGGTTCTGTTCTGATGTTAGTGAGTTAATTTTGAAGTACCATGACTATTTCTTCCCATTTAGACTGTCAAAATTGTGGTTAATTTTGAAGTTGCATGACTATCTCTTCGATTTAGACTGTCAAATTGTAATGTCAAATTTTATTTATTAATTTTTTTTTTTACATATATAGTGAATTATGACTACACGAAAAAGGAAAACAAGTAGTAGTAGTGCACCAGCAGAAAAGAAACCGAAACTGCAACCATTCCCTTCTAGAAGTTCAACCACGGTAAATTGAAATTTCGTACTTGTTACTCATATTGTTCTTACCATGCACTTCACTCATTTATTAATTAGAAATATTTGCAATTTTGTGTTGTTTAGGTGCCGTGGAAACCTTTATGTCAACTTGAAGAATTTGTTTCACTAGTTAAGGGATTTCCAAGAGAAAAAAAGGATAAGCTAGAGGAAATGGGGTTTGGTTTTATGTTACTTTACAACACTAAAACCACTAGAAAAACAATGTGCAAGTGGGTCATTGATCATTTTGATCCGGCTACTAGAACACTAGCGGCTTATGGGGACAAAATTGTGATTACAACTAGGAATGTTGAGCACCTTTTGGGGTTTAGTGATCATGGATTTGAGATTGACAGTACAGAGTTAGATAATGAAGATGTGTTAGATAAAAAGCTTTGGAATTTTACAACCCTTAAAATTCAAGGAATGGTGGCTGAACTAAAGAGGACAGCACATGATGATCCTCTTTTTATTCGCATGTTTACGATATTTGTTATGACTGCCTTAATCTGTCCAAACATTGATGAAAAGCCAAAAAAAGCATGGCTACATCTTGTTATTGAAGATGATTGTGTAAGACATTGGAATTTTGCAAAATTTGTCTTGGATAGTCTCGTTGAAGCCATTACAGCTTACAAGTCCCAGGAAAAACCTACACATATGGGAGGATGTACTCTGCTTCTAATGGTAAGCTTTTGTTTAAGCGTTTTTATTATTTGGTCATCACCAGTATTTAAGAAAGTAATTACATATGAATAATATTTGTTCTGTTTTAGTCTTATGATTCTTTATGTATTAACAAAAACGAATATAGGTGATTACTAATATATGCTATTTATGATGCTGATTGTCCTGTGTGTGTTTGTTTTGACATGTTTGTATATAGGTGATTACCTGTAAATGGCAGAGTATATTTAGGATTAGTACCTGTCTTGATGGGGCCCTATTGGTGTATTTTCAATATATGTAGGTTATGACATATATTTATGTAAATCATTACTATAATGATAAAAGTCAATTTGTGTCTGTCCTCAACCAGAGAAAGTATTAACAAAGAGTGATGTGTGTGTTGACATCTTTGAATATTGGTAATTACCTGTATATGTCAGAGTATTTTCTGGCAGACTGTTAGTGTATTTTCAGTATATGTTTGTAAAGACAAATGTTTATGTTAATCATTACCTAAAAACAAATGTAGATTTGTCTCTGTCCTGAATTGTATTAGGTATTAACAAACATTGTTAATGGTGATTACTTATATATACATTTTAGTATGCTGAGTTCTGTTTGAATAATTGTTTTGACATATTTGTATATAGGTTATTACCTGAATGTGGCAGAATCTATTTTGTTGTATGCCTTGTGTACACTGGTAATAAGAATTAGCTTGTGGGTATATATGTAGGGAATATTTTGTGAGTATTCCCCTAGGGAGGGACTACACAACATTTGGAAGTATGATCTGCCAAGGATTAGGGACTGGAATGATGTGAAGACGAAGAATTTGCATGAAATGATCTGCAAGTTAAAAGAGGGCTACTTCACACCTATGGTGAGTCAAAAACATGTTTGTGCTTGTTTTTGGTCATATTTTCTCTTACTTGTATGAACGGATATTTGTTTATCTTTCAGATGATGGGGGTTATTGACAAGGATAAAGCGAATATGGTAGGAAAGGCTCCAAAACCACATGTTGAGATGGTTGAGAGAGCCTTTGATCGCATCAACGATAAGATTGACAAGTGGGGTGAAGCCGTGAATCAGATGTGGAGGCTGATATCTAATTTTTTGGCAGAGTATCATCCAGTGACTAGTGAAGAAGATAAGAGGAAAAAGAGGAGAGCAAAATCTGAAGAAGAAGATGAGGAGGAGAGCAGTGATTATGAGGATGATGAGGACTCTGGCACTGGTGATTATGCAGACAGTGAACAAGAGGGTCAACCTTCAAAGAAAAAGAAAGTGGTTGAAGAAAAAGAAGAAGAACAAGAAGATGTGAACAAAAAGAAAGGGACGGTGAAGAAGAAGATCATTTTTGAGGAAGGTGAAAAGGAACCAAAGAAAAAACAGAAGGGGTTGAAAGAGAAGGAAGTTGAAATTGTGACAGTTGAAAAAAAAAAGGCAAAGGACAAGGCAGTTGAAACTGAAGTTTCAACCAAAAAAACTAAAGGAAAGGAAAGGGTGAGTGAAGAAAAAACAGAAAGTGAGAAAAAGGAGGAGAGTGGTGAGGAAAAGGAAGAGAGTGATGAAGAGGGTGGTGGCAGTGAGAAGGAGGTCACGGAGGACGTTGATTCAAGCGTCAAATTGGTGATTCCGCGCCTTTCATCATCGGTCGAAGAACCAACTCCTGAAGCTCCTAAAGCTCCTGCTGCTGCTGAGGGTGAAGAATCAACTCTTGATGTTCCTGCTGATGGCGCGGAGGAAAAACCAAGTCCTCAAGCTGCTGCTGATGCTGCTACAAATGAGGGTGTGCCTGAAAACCCTACTGCAGATGTGGTTGCGCCTGAAGACCCTACTGCAAATGTGGGCAGCGCAAGTGAGCTTCAGCCTGAAGGTGGGTCCTCAACCACTGAAAACAAGGACCAAGAGACTGACATGTGATTGGCATTAACAAATCCTAGTTCTGAACATTACCTATTTCGTATTTCTTATGTGTTATTTCGATTAATATTTTGGACAAGTTTGTTGTGTAGTATGCTGACATGAACAAGGTAGTATTACTTAGTTTATAATTTTAATATAATGTAGTATTTGTAATAGAATACAGTTAGATGGTGTTTTATAAATATGTTTAGAAAAAAATGCAACTTAGTTAAAAAAAATGCCTATTTTTGCAGTATATGTTTTGGCCATAATAAAAGTTGGTCATTACATAATGCTTGGGACTCATTTAGAATAATGATTAGGGAAAAGCCTGTTTTGCAGTATATGTTTTGGCCATAATAAAAGTTGGTCATTACATAATGCTTGGGACTCATTTACAATAATGATTAGGGAAAAGCCTATTTTGCAGTATATGTTTTGGCCATAATAAAAGTTGGTCATTACATAATGCTTGGGATTCATTTAGAATAATGATTAGGGAAAAGCCTTTTTTTGCATTATCATTAATCACATTAGGTGAAAACCTATTTGGGCATAATTTACAATTAGGGAAAAGTCTATTGTTGCATCATCGTTAATCACTGTATTTTCATTAACGCCATTGTAAAGTGCTCAATTATCAATGTATTTTACAATTAGAGAAAAGCCTATTTTTACATTATCATTAATTAATCACATACCCTTTTTATGTGAATACGTTTTATTAATTTCATTATTAATGTATCTGTAAAAATGGAGTACATGATTTGGCCAGAATAAAAGTTGGCCATTACATATGTTACTATTGATCTCTAAAGATAAAACACTATTTTTGTAATATCATTAATTGCATTAGGTAAAAACCTATTCAAAATACATGTTACTATTGATCTCTAAAGTTGTCTACAGAAATGCTATGGAACTCGTTTATAATTTCAATGAACTTTGTTAAAAAAAGAAAATTATTTGTGTGAAGAAGTAGTTGTTTACAAGTTACAACTCTTACAACATTGTTGGAATTAAAATTATTTGTGTTATGGCAATAATATAGGTTGGTCATTACATAAGATTAACAGAGTAACTGTAAAAAAGTACAGTGTTCAATTTATTTTTTAGCAGTATCATTCATTTTTGACATCACTCATTACTAAAGGAAAGATAGAAATAGTTTACACAACTTCTATCTTAATAAAGAAAAAAAAAAACAATTTGTAAACACTAATGAAATTAGTAAGGCTTGAACTTTTATTTATGTTGTCCATAATTAATATAGGTAAATACTTGTAAAACAATTCCCAAACCAAAAGATACATTGGCATGAAATTCAGCTGGATTTATCACCAATCAACCTCTCGATGTTACTTTCATCATTGTTCTTGCTAAGAAGAAGTCTTGCTAGGTACTTTAATCGTTCAACACGCATGTCAATTGTCTGGTCAATGACACAAATGAAAAGGAAGTTATTAATTGTGCCACAAATGACATATATAAGTTTCACAAAGAATAAAATTTGATCCGTACTCTGTAAGTAATGTCCTTCATGGCGTTGATATCACCACACTCGATGTATTTTAAAACAAACATTCCACCATCATGACTGTACACCAAAAATTATTTAAATTAGAATTTTTTAAATTACAACAATGAAAACAATCTAGTAAAAGGAATGTTGTTGGATATACCTGTTTGACTGTGTTAAAAGAGATAAAGTGTCCATTGTAATACTATTGAAATCTTTAAAAAATTGACCCAATGGATTTCTCCGCATTGCATTGCTGGCACACTTAATCTAATCACAATTTTATCAACCATGTTAATCACACAATTAATAACAATAAGAGTATTGGCATATAGTTAATTTAATTACCATATCCTTAGCAAGATTGTATCTGTTGTCTGTGACCAGTAGTGAATCAACTACCCACACCTTTTTTATTTTGACATTAAACACCAATAGGAACCAATGATTTTCTTCTATTTCCATAACGGGTATGAATATCTGATGAACAAACAACATTTTGTGGCTCACTTATCATCAAAGATCATCAAAGACATAAATTTATGTTAGACAAAACTTGTATATGTTAAATATCTCAAACCTGTTCAATCTTGTTGAGATCCCAAGACGGTATAAATGGATCAAAAACTTTGGAACAGTAATTGAGAATAGATGGAGTCATGTAATGCGAGCACCTTTTGTCTGACTTCAGTACTAATGTCTACACGCAGCATGTATAATGTAAATTTATGAGTTTAGCAAATAATACTTTTATTCCCATTTTATGTAAAAGCCAATGTACCTGGAATGCTGCTGGCAATATCAGCTTAGTTGGGTCATCTAACCCCATTTGTATATCATACAAATAAACATTTATGAGCTGCAATTAAAATAGTTAAATAAATTAAAAGTGTCATGTCATGTTCCACCAAAACAAATAATGTCCCAGAAAACAAATTCGATGTGAAATTAGTAATAATAGTATACCTGATTAGTAATTACATTATCCGGAAACAAACACCAAGATTCACCCACAGACAACCTGATAATTGATTTATTTTTGGCACAATAAAATTCCTCACTGCTCTCATCTTTGTGAACATTCACACATATTTGTTTTTCCAAGGAGTCCAAATGTGATACATATTCAAGAAATAAAGATTGTGTTGAATGTTCTTCATTAACCCGTAACACTTCCTCATCATCATCAGTAGTATGTACTTCAATTACCTCACTTGGTCCCTGCAGTTTAAGATTAAAAGGTTTAGGAAAGACATATAGCAATACATATATAGGCAATGCGCTATATATGTATATGTCTTTGCCTATTGATTAAATAAATATTACTACATATCACCTCTTCAGGTATTGCATTAGAAGTGCATTCCTTCCGCATTTTTGATTTTGATAATTGGGCCTATGGCATTAGTAATAACTTAATATGTAATCACAGGTAATTATATTTCTGAATACCATTTTATGATTAGTCGGTACACAAAAAAAAAGTTGGGCATAAATATGATGAAATTACCTGTGCATCTTGGGCCTTTGAATTGCTTTTATTCCCCTTTTTTGGCTTTGATGAAGATGAAACCTGTGTTTGTGAATGGGGAAGAACAGTTAATAGATTTTGTCGTTAAAAAACCGTAATGTAGTGACCAATATTATATTTACTGATTACATATTTACCTTTTTCAAATTCACATTACTGTTATCATCAATCTGACTCAATTTCCTTTGTCTTGGCCTCCTAAGCGGCCTCTTCTCCGAATTTGTCTGTGGTTCACCGTTATCAGTGGTTGTTATTTCTTTTGGCTTTGGAGTCAGCACTTTGATATCAGGGCTTCTAACTTTATCTTTTGTCTTTTTGTCCTTCGCTTTTTCTTCATCCTCTTTAAGATCTTGGAGTGTTTCCAGACCAGGTGGAAATTGAGGCTCGGTAAAACGGATATTTCTTATGTCGAATGATTCAACATCGAAGCCAGCGAAGTGTTTTTCCTCTACTTCTTCGCCTTCTTTGCCTTCTTCATTAACTTGTAGCTTTCTCTTAGTTGTTGAGATATGTGAGCTAACCATCAACTCGCCATCAGGGCTTAGGAAAGGAGAATACGAATGATATCCATGCGGAGTTTTACCAACAGTGTCTCCTTCTCCGTCAGTCCTACAATTAGTTGATTCTGGAACCTTGGTTGAACTCTGTGACATACTAGCAG
Organism: Chenopodium formosanum; assembly: GCA_024500155.1. Lineage (NCBI taxonomy): Eukaryota > Viridiplantae > Streptophyta > Magnoliopsida > Caryophyllales > Amaranthaceae > Chenopodium > Chenopodium formosanum. The sequence continues at coordinate 3,261,432 of CM044861.1, read as the reverse complement.
CAACATCGGCAACGAGTTTAGCCAATGTCAACTCTATGTTTGACAGTTTGCAGTGAATATCAGTTATTTCTTTCTCCATTGTCTTACTTTTCTGCAACGATAAATCAATTCCAGAGATCATGAGTAATTTAAAAATGGAATTATACCATTATCAATGAATTTAATTAGCTTAAAACATAAACCCTATATAGACGAAATCAATGTTCATAAATAATTCCTTCAAAAAAATAAAAAGTTGTTCATCATACGCAAAAAAAAAAAAAATAATTTAATTTTAAATATTGGTTAAAATACATAGCAAAAAACAAATTCAATTTCGAGTATACTTACATTGGGTTTAGCTTTTTTCACCATGATTTGAATAACAAAAATAATTGTGCAAACTGTGAAACAAATTTGGTTGAAAAGGATATGCGAGGATGATAAAGATGTGAAGCAAAAAACCCTAACGTTGTTGTTTGTAAAGATTTTTTAAAATTTAAAAGATAAAAATCATTTAAATTTTAGAGATAATAAACTAGGAAAATATCCTATGTAGAATAACTGATTACCAATATTTAATCTATTCAAAATTTAAAAAGATAGAAATTTAGGAAAAGATCATAATTAGAATAAGTGATTTCCAATATTAAAATGCAATTTCTAAACTTAAAATATATCGATTCCATAATTTTTGTTTACTGATTAGTTCGAATAAATGTCTAGGTTCATCGTATTATAAATTTACATCGAAGTAAATTCTGTTATAATAATTGGAAATGTCCAATGTTACGTTTGGTCATTATCTGTTTACAATTATTAAAATTCAATTAAGGCTATGTCATATTCAAATTTGGGTCAATACCTTAATCACAAACAGTGTTTATAATTCGATCTTCGATTTTTTGGATCAAACAAAGTTGTGAGAAAAAATGTGTTACGGTTTCTTCTCAGATTTTCATGACGAACATATATTACCTCAAAACTTAAAATTTTTTTATTTCTTATACCTTGAATCGCTATTTTCGAATCCGATGCTTGACTTTGTACAATTAAAATATGTTATTCAAAGATTAAGAACCCACCCACAGGATGAAAAAACCGATTATATGTACCATAAAGTTGCGCAATGGTTGTATAAAATTGGCCTATTTTTTCGGTCTCCATTGATGCGCGATTGAAATTAAGGTACATTGAACATAAAATCGTGGTTGATTTCATTATTTGATGAAAAATTTGGAAGAACTAGGAAGAACATTGATGAACATCGATGAACGACGAAGAACAAATTTTCGATTTTTTTTTTTAATCTTAATTTTAGATTTTATTAAAATTAGATTTAGATAAAATTAATTCGAAAATTAAAATAATATTTTCAGAAATTCATTAATTGAATTATGGAAAATGAGAAAATGAATTAAAAAACAGAAAATACCTTGAATACCCTTAAATAAAGTTTGACCAAGCTAAAAAAATAAATCAAAAATCAGCCAATGAGATTTAAGTATACCTATAGTCATATCTAAGATGACCATAGTAGACTTATCCATATTGATTAGTCAATTCAAGTATTCATAATTCATACTCGTAGTTTTAATTAGCTTGTCATCAAGCTGTTGGTATCTAGCTTAGGTCTTCTGTAGTTGGTAGAAGAATTAAGAATAATACCGACGTATAAAAAAACTTGAACATCATCAACTAAATATTGGACAATTTTGCAATTGCATGTACTTGACTGTTCGTCTTCATTATTTTACAAAGTGTTTTTTAATTGTGGTCATCACTAATTTTCCCCATTGTTTTTTAATTAATTTATGTAAAACCTGTAACAGTCTGCCATGTGTTCCCGTTTTAGATTACAAAACAAATTCTGGCTGTCTGGCATTTTAATTTTAATAAAGTATAAACAAAGTTTTTTCCTACTGATAAAAAATTTAACAGTATATAGCAAATCAGTCTGGGTGGTGTAGTCGGTTATCACGCTAGTCTCACACACTAGAGGTCCCCGGTTCGAACCCGGGCTCAGACAGCTTTTAAACTTTTTATTTATTTATTTATTTTTTTTAATGCAGCATTTCATTGAATATAAAATGATAAAGTGGTTGTAAGCCTGTAATGAATTTAATGATCAGTGAATGTTGCGTTGATAATTTCATATGTTAGGTTGACATTTTTTTTTTCTTTTTGGGGTAAAGGTTGATTAATGTTACAATATAATATAACTTTAAAGGAATAATACGAAGTACTCCGTAATAAAAACAAAAATACAGAGTCTATGCTTTCCAAACACATTATTTTCTATGTCACTTACTATGTTACTCACGTAAATATTAGGTTGCAAATTTGAAAAAATAAAAGGTTTATTTATCTAAACTTAATAGATTTACCACTAGTTAAAATTTAATTTGAGTATAATTGCTTATTTCTATATAATCAAACAAGAAAATGATGACTTTCAATTTTAATTTGTTGATTAAGAAAAATAACATTTTTACTTTACTATGTAATTGATTGATACACAAGAGATTTGATGTGATCAAATGAACTAGGTAAAGCTCAAACTCAAAATTTATGAACATTGAAGGTTAAAAACTAATGAAGTTGAATCCTCAAGCTCGAGTTCAATGTGTGCAAATCAATCCAGTAAATTAAAGACCGACTACATTCGGATTTCCATTAACATATAGGAAATAATATACTTATGCTGCTCATGTGGGATCTTATTAGAATTGTTTAATACTTACGTTTAAAATGTCAAAATTTTAAGTTTTTTTTTAAAGATAAGTACATTTTAAGACAAATCTTATGATACCATGAAAAATTAAACGGTACAATAGAAGTATTTAAGTAGTGAGGGAGTTTTACACAACCACATGTCCACATGCATGATTAATGATAATGGAAACTAATAAAACTACTTTTGATCTCTAGATTTTTTGGCTTTTGTTAGAGAAAAAAAAAAAAAAATCTAATTTGTCAATTTGTACATTCCCTTGTTCGACATTAACAACAAGAAACGCAAGAAAAGGGACTTTATCAGCCATAATTGTCCCAAAGCTCGAATCTCGATCAAAAAAATTTCATCAATTTTTTGTTGTCCTCTTCACAAAATTCTCTCTGAATCTGAAGTTTGATCATGGATGAACAGTACAATAATCTTCCAACAAGCCAATTACTCGGCTCAGTTCCAGTACGTTAATTTTTTCGCTCAATTTTATCTTTTTTTGCCCTAATTCATGTTAATTTTGTTGTTCGATTCAATTCATTTTTGAATTTTTTTGTACAATGTGGCTCATTTCTTCGAAATTTTCCATGTAAATCGAACAGAAGACTGATTTTTCATGCCCTTTTCAACATGCGTTGAGTGATTGATCAAATTTGTTGATTTTTCCTCATTTGATTGAGTATTATCGAACAATTACAAAGTTTTTGCAAGCTTATACTTTAATTTGTTTGAATTTGGGTGTTTTTGATGATAATTTGAGATATTGACTAGCTCAGAGCGCAATTGATGAAATTTATGTACTGAGATTGTTTTGGGGTTTTAGATGTGGTTTTATACAGTATTAAATATGGTCTTATAATTGTTAAATGTTTCATTAATTAGGTCTTTACTATGTGATTAACTGGATTAATATTTCATGGCAGGCTGTTGTAGCTGAAGAAGGTAAGGGTAATGCGAATTCGGGTATGGCAATCTAACTGATCTTGTTGAGTTTTTGAATTCAGTTATTTTGAGGAACAATTTGCTAATTTGACTTAACTCGTGTAGCGCCCCAAGCGAATTTGCAATTCTTTCCTCCTCATCAAGGTGGAGACAAAGGACCAGGTTATCAGAATGTACCAAGTTCTAGTGGTATGCCATATTCAATCATATCTTTACTTTCGTTAGATATCGTGTTTGACATTTAGTGCTTTAGAAATGTGTGTTGGGAGTGATAGAATGTGGTTAATGATTGTGATCAGATTCTTTAGTTTGGTTATTAAAGGAATATTTTGAGTTTTGAGTGTTTGCCAATACTGCTATCTATGTTAAGTATATGTTAAGATTAATCAATCTTCTTGTGACACTGTGAATTTTGAGATAAGGCAGTACCATTTTTAAGACTTGCCTTATATGAACTTCTGTATTAGTTGTATACCTTTGCTTAGTTTTGCTAGATGGTACAAGAATCACGTACCTGCTCCCTTCTTAGAGATTTGTGCTTCATAATGAATGAAGGCATTGCTTTTCAAACTTGAAACCATAAGTTTACTGAAGGGCATTGCTAATTATCTTCTAATCAAAGCATTCCTACATACTTCCTTCGATTCTTTTGATTTGCAACTCACCTCACGGCCACGCAATTGGAGGAAGGATTAGATAAGATAAAGGGCAAAATAATTATAATAATTTAAACCATAATATTCTAAACCTTTCCTCTGGTGCTAATAGTTATTTCTTAAGTAACATATCCATTTACCATCTCAAACTTCCTCTTTTAATTGTGTGCCCACATGCAAGTAAAAAGAAAAGGGGGAGGTACAAATTAAAGATTTGTGTAGTTGTAGGAAAGATAAACTATAAGAGCTTTAAGAATTGTGATAAAAGGACTCAGTTTTGGGATCAAAAAGGTCAGCATGGGAAATCTATATTGGAATGGAGGGAGTAGGATCACGCCAACTAGCAAATTGGTTTGACCTCATCATTGGTATTACCAAGGATGTCGATACCAGACTCTTGGTGTTTTCAATTGGTCTGCGACATAGAAAACCTCTTTAATTCAGTTGGAAATTGCCATTCCTAAAACCTTAATTTTTTGTGCATTCATTGGATGCATTTGTTTAAAGTTCTTCGCAAGGAAATGAGAAGGATATAGGTTTTTTTTTTTTTTTTTTTTTTTTTTTTTTTTTTTTTTTGGGAAGGGGGGGGGGGGGGGGGGGAGCTACTGATATGTGTCAATTTCAAGGGTTGAGAGTATGTTTATCATGGGCAGTTATATTCAATTAGGGAAGGGATAACCTTTGAGAACTTTCATCTAGGAATAATAAGTGATGATGGCTCCTAAAGAGAAAAAAGAAAGTTGACTTGTTAAAATACCTATTTTGACCTTGAGGAATGACCCTTTAATATTACAGATTCGGTAGTTGTCATAACTAAATTATGCTTCACTTGCTTGTAAGGTGGAATAAAATTTGATACAATGTGTGGCCCTCATGTAAGTGTACCACTTTGCAAGATTTAATTTCTTCCTTGGACATTCTCATTAATGATGACTATGGATTGCAATTTGAATGATTCGAAGTTATGGAAGTTTTTTATAACTTAAAGCTTGACATTTTACTCCCGTAGGGGCTTACGTATTAACATAATTGAAAAAGTACTGACTTGCTTGGGGATTTTTCTGAATTTACAACGTTACTAGTATTTGTCGGCTTCATGGTAAAATCTCATGGTAGCTTGTCTAACCTGTAATGAGATCATCGTTCTGCTGGTGCTAGATCACATAATCCTTGTTCCCCTCACCTAAATATCACTTTTAAAAATAGGAAAATTAAGTCCAAATAAGTTAAATTCAGGGCTGATAAGTTCAAAAGAATTAAGTTTAGGTCTGGTAAGGGGTTATGCTAGCTCAATCCTTGGATACAATAAGTTCAGATTAGTTCCAATTAGTCAATATTAGTTAGGATAACTTCAGATAAGGAAAATTAAGGTTAAAAAAATGCACCCTTATGGCATGTTTGGTAGTTTTAAATAAATAGTGGTAATGGGAATGAGTTTTTAAGTGTGATTTTGCAAGAAAAGTATCATCCTTAAGTCCTTGTAGTGCAACACTGCAACCACATTCCAAACTTCCTTCACAAAAACCCATTATCACTCCCCAAGTTATGATGTAAAAATATATAATTTGGGGGTGACCTTGGATTACCATGGGAACTACTTGAGATTTTCTGTACATAATTAAATATAAATTAATTCCCATTACCACCATTTATTACCACTTACCAACAGGCTGATTGTATCTTAAAAGTTTGTTAATGTTCTCAACAGCCACCTAAATACAAAGTCTAATTTAGTGAGCTGTATAAATAGCTATCTAGCTGCAAAGTCTTATCCAGCTTCGGTACATTTGAATATCGAAAAAGTTGCAATATTATTCTGCTGATATGCATTGACCTCTCTCTTGCATGTTTCGCAGAAGGAGGTGGGCCACCACCGACAAACAACTGGCAGGGAATGTTTAATGTCTACTCATACACACAATACTTCAACGTAGACACAGACATTGTAATCAATAGATTGCTGAGTTCATTAGATCCTCGAACTGGTGATTTCTTCAGCAAGATAGATGCAAATCCTGATCTGTGAGTATCACCTTCAATTTGATTCTGATCTTTACTCCTTGCATACAGACTGAGCGGCTTTGATTCTTGTGTGTTTTTCCCATATTTTATCTGCCTTTATTTTTACTTGTCATCCTTATCTTATTTAACAACATAAAAATTTGGGCAGTATATTGCCATGGAATTATACTCATAATTTTTAGAAGACCAGGTTCATTTGGAAGATTTGTTGCTCTTTGAATCATATAGGCATGGTTTATGTAACCTTTCTCTATGTTGCATGAATTTAATACTGTGGACCATTGATGAATTAGATGGTGCTTGCAAATGAGTAGCCAATTACCATGATGGATGAAGTTAGGTACATCTGTTGATTGCTTGTACATTAGAAAGTTCCATGTATTAGTAAACCAAATGACTTTTTGATGGAGTCTAAATAAGAAGATTGGCAACTTGATAATATCTGTATCAAGAATCTAATATGCTTAACCCTAGGATGGTGAATTTGAAAGACCTTTTCTGCTTTGTATTTTTGTAGGGCTGTAGGTGCAGTTCAGCTAGCGTTACGTATGTTTATGTGAAATGAGTGATTTAGACTAGAGCTAATCTGACTGGTGATCAGGTTGACTATTGGGTTATGTAGGGCTAGGGTCAGGTTGACTACTGGGTTATGTAGGGCTAGGGTCAGGTTGATCAAGGATCTACTTGCAGGCCAGCTCTAGTGTTAGCTATAGAAAATGGGATTTTGGGTAAAAGTCTTTCTATTCAAGGCTGATTCTTGTTGACATCTGACAGGATATGTTTTGATAATTTTTATCTGGACAAGTATTGAATTTGATAGACATAATATTATCATGGTTAATGAAGGTGGAAGACATTATATTCACTGCAAAAGGGAAACATTACTTTTAGAGATTAAAAGGGTCTCTTTTGGAGCTTATATGAGAGGAAGATTTCATATCAATGTAGTCTCTGTTGTAATTTACAGATAAGGATGGTCACATGCATAAGCTGGGAAATCAATCAATCATACATGAACTAAAAGTGATTATTCCGTGTAGCCATCGACAAAAATCTTCCTCCTCCATCCCTTACGATCATGGAGGAGGAAATGATGGTTCCAAAATGCAGGACATGGAAATCTTCAAACATACTCAAAATTTATACGAAGTATGTGTGTGTGTGTGTGTGTGCCCATTATTAACAGCATATTCTAATCAATTAAGCTAAATTATATAACCTCAGTTATGAGGCAAACTTGATTTCCTAACAAGCCACAAGATCTGATTCTAAAAGCTCAACACAGTCTCCTTTATTCTTTAAAGTATAGTTGATAAACCAGACTTAATGAGGTAGAGCACCCTTTCATAAAACATGAGTATTGTACCAGATATAAGTAACTTTGCACTAGAGATTTAATCGGGATTTATTTATGAACTGTGAAAGGTCCTATAAACTTCCAAGCCCCAACTTTTTTTATTTTTATTTTTAATAAAGGTAGAAGTCAAAGTCATGCAGTCACAGAGATTTGGCCCTTAGTTCCTGATGGCCTCCTTGATTTATCTAGTGAAATTGCAGCCCCACTTTTGATAGAAGATGACAATTTCACAAACAATGTTTATTCTTCAAGAATGTGTCTTCCAGTCACAAAAGATGTCTAGAGAAAAATATGGCAACACCTGTATGATGTTTGGACCACAAACCAAAATGACCATCATCCTTAAAATACCTGAATCCAAAGTTTATGAAATGTAAACTTAGGGATCTGCATGGGTCCCTTGATGTAAAACCCAGGTGGGTTAGCTCCCTTTCCTTCCTGCGCTGAAGGTTGAAAGCAGGTGAGAGAACAGCTACTTTCACTCATCTGTGTTTCTAAGTCCTAATGTAGCTTTTTGTATATTGCTGATAATTCTGATCTTGGTTGTGCATATTTCTTGGTGGTTGTCTTTTATTTAAGTGAAATGTTATAGTTGATGATTGCGCAACACAAAAAGAATGTACCATACATTTTTGTGGCTCTCGTTTGGCTGAGATGTTCATGTCTAATCTTTTACAACCTCTATTTTGACTTACCATCTCTGTGGGAGAAATCCGTAAATTCCATCCTGTGTTTTCTGACATTGAGGTTGCTAATGCTTATGTTTTGCTTTATTTACAGCTATGGGCTTATTTGGATATCCACAACTTTGGTTTTTGTAATTGCTTCTCTTGGAAATTTAGCCACCTACTTAATAGGGAGTTCGTCCTGGAATTTTGATGTCAGCTTTATGAGTTTGGCTGCCAGTACAGTGTATGGCTATGCAATTGTAGTGCCCTTGGGGTTTTATTTCTTGCTTCAGTATCTGGGTTCGCCTGCCAGTGTTGTACGCTTCTGGTGCATGTGGGGTTATTCACTGTTCATCTTTGTTCTAAGCTGTGTAAGTTTCCATGATCATCATGTTTATACAATTGCTATATAAATGATCATGCCCTAGGTTTGCATGAGTTCTCTGTACATATTGCCTGATTTTCATTGTTTAGATTTTATTTATTTTTGCTGTTCTCCTTTCAACGAGCAAAACATGGAGGTGCAGAATGGCACTCTTCTTCTGTGATTCAAATTTTTTTTGTCTATATAGAATTCTAGTCTGCTTAGACAACTTATACCTTTGTGAAGTCATCATTGTCCTTTTTTTTGCAGTGCTGTGCCTGTTAGCCAATATTCCTGCTGTCCCAAGACTCCCAACAACAATTGTCCTTTCTAGTTTATTTTGTCCCATTTGGTGACTTTCTTTAGTCATTTAATGCAAATTCACCTAGTCATCATTTTCTATTTCCACTACTCCTGTACACTGTTGGTTAATCATCACTTAAGTACTACTGAACATTTGAGAAAAGTTTATTAAACCTTCATTGTGGGACATAGGGAGTGCTATCCTAGAAGTCACAATCAATCTACATTAGTGGAGAGCTAGTCATTTTACAGAGCCAAGTGCCTGGTGGCTGCTGCCTTTTGGATTCACTGCCTTCATTTTCATTGTATTTGAACTTCTAGAATTTTATTGTACTATTGATAGGGTCTTTATTTGGCAAGAAGCTAGGATACAGCTTTTGGACACTTTATACCCAATTGGCTCAAGGCTGTTGTATACTAAGTGGTGACTTGATTAGTAAGCATATTGATTCCCTATAATCTAATCAAAACCTAGGAAAATATGACCTTTTAGTTGTCCTTCCTTCCCAATGCAGGCCATATAAAACATTGTTTTTTGTAACAAAGACATGGAAGTTTGATGCATGTCACGTAGCTTCATCTATGAATATCTAGCACTAACAGTGATGTCCTATACTTGTATCATAGAATAGGTTACATTTTCAGATCAAACTGTGAGTCATATTGTTTAGTTTGACTCACTCTATTTCTACGTATTTGAGGATTTACTTCCTGATATTTTAACGTGTTGAAATTTGCAGTTCTTGTTGGTAATTCCTCTGGAGTTCCTGAGATGGGTGATCATACTTCTAGCGAGTGGTGTTTCAGCTTGCTTTGTTGCCTCAAACCTCAGGACTTATGTTGAGGGGAATGATCTCATGGTGGTTTTGGTGGCTGCATTCATGTTGCAATTTGCTTTGGGACTCTTCATCAAGGTCTGGTTTTTCACATAGAACTTCGTCTTGGTAATCCGACGACTCATCTTTCCAAGACTGACTTTTTGGAGAGGGAATTTGCTTGTGAAAAAATCAATTCTGACCACGTCATGACAGGTGTTGATCATTTCAAAAAAAAAAAAAAAAAAAAAAAAAAAAAAAAAACAATTTTGCTATTGCTTGTGTTGATGTTGTTGTCATCGTTGCTGTTGATAATTGTTTATGTTCCAAAAAGGCGTCAATATAGGATCGGGAACTTACATTAGTGTATGTAAGTGGTAGCAGATTAGGAATTGTTTCTTCTTGCTGCAATTTTCTTCATTTGGAGTGTTTTATTTTACTATTTTCTCGTGGTTTCTACAAATTTTATGTAAATAGATTTCACTTCATTGAGCAACTGAATGACGTCAGTATATTGCATTTACAAATGACTAGATGCTTTGCACACAATCTGTTTTGCTGCTTTCTTTTAGTCTTGTTTCCTCCTTTTTGGGATTTTGTCACTGGATTAAGATGGTTGTCTAGCATTATGAAGAAACTAGCAGCCTCTTTAAAAAAGAATTTTTAATCAACGAAATAATAAATTATAATTTCCTTTGTTCTTTAAAGATTGTCTTATTTTCCTTTTTTGTCCTAATTTCATTTTATTTAAAATGGTGCCTACATTTTTTTACTACCTACTCCGTAGTTATAATAGATTGAGGCAAATTTTAAGGAAGGGAGGGAGTATACATATGTTGTATTTGAAATGATTTTAACACGTTGAGCAAATTAAATAAGTGCAAAATTAACAAATTGCTTGGTCTTCTTTTTCATTGTTACTTTTCCTTTTTAAATATCTGGATTAGACACAACTCCAAAAGGTTGCACCAACATACAGTATAAAAATTGGAGTTCAGAAGCCGAAATAGCCCAAAATCATACGCATATTATAGGAGGATGGATTTACACAAGTGCATAAAAGTTAAAATGCCTTTCTTTCATTAAAACACCTTTCTTAAAATCAGTAGTTGAAGTTACCTCGTGTCTCGTCAACTCTGTTTCATTGATCTCATTCTTAACATAAATTGAACTAGAACTAGCATATTTGCATTTGACATTTCACATTTCACCAACAAACAAATCACAACTAAGAAACATTACTGGGTATGTGTAAACATTTGAATGAAATCCATAAAATTTATCAATATTACATGACCATACCGCCATATGTCCATAAACTTGATGATTCCAAAAAAAACAAAATCTACGGAGTATTATACATTTATTATAATTTATTATACGAATTGTTGATTGCTAATAGTTGAACATTTAGACGTAAAAGGTGGTTAACTACTCATCGATATCAAAGTTATATACTTGTAATCAACTAATAAAATCAATATACTTGTACAAATGAACGAGTGTACAATGACATCTACTTTGATTCTTTTTTTTCTTGATAGAATGTCAATACAAGAAAAAACACATGTTCATATCGTATTCGTACCCGTTTTGCAAGCAACCTAGCCTAAACCAGCTGAATCTACAACTAAAAATATCATCATAATCATAACATGCCAATCATGAAAGAAAATAAATAGTAAATCGCCGGTATAACGGACAATGATTAGTACTATTGCTATTAAACTAGTTTGAAAAATTAATTGATTTAGTTAGCTCTTGTCCTTTAGCCGTCAGATTAGAATAAATTATACTCCTAATAATTATAATTTCAAGCAATATTCATCAATAATTAAAGTCTGACTTCAGGAGAGAAAGTAGTACTTGAGACGCGAAACCCAAGAAGATTTATTCAGATACGACTACTTTTTGTTGCAAGATTCTTATTGCTAATCAACCACTACACAAAGCAATGACTAACAATTGCTTAACAGTTAACATCATGATTAAGCTTATTTACATACTTAAAAAATGGACTAGAGTCGTGTTATGTTTCACTTGCCTTAACACCACAGATCCATAATCCAACATTTGTGATTACTTGGCTCATGTACTTTGCTAATTAATCTAAAAGTCTATTACTTCTAAGGCTATTCTGAAGCCTTCCTTTTGACCTTCGTTAAGGGCTTGTTCTGATTGACTGAACTGAGTTGAGTTGAAATGAACTGAACTGAATTGAATATTTTACGAGAGAAGAAAATTAAGAATTAAACTAAACTGAACTGAAAACAATTTGAAGAGAACAGGCCCTAAGCTTGTGCTATATTAAAAGTAAATTTCATAATGTACAAAGAATCGAAATCAATCATTGCAAATTAGAAAGATCATCTCACTACATAAAAATTTACGTGGTTTTTCCTTACACCTACCCTAAAAAAGGATAAAATTCATCTAAAACAGACAAGTGATCTTAATGGAATTATGAAGCGAAAAGAGTACCAAGGGTATGATGTGACTTCTTATATGTGTGCTACTTTTACCTTTACCTAGGCTAGACATGTTTAGTTGATAATCACTAATGATTAATTTGTGTTTTTTTTATAATGATGACTTGATAAGCCGACCTTTTAGAGATCGAAACGGTAAAGACCCTTCAAAATATTAGAGTAGGTAATACTTGGTATATGCATGGTCGATATATAAATTAAACTTCGGGTTTGTGTCCCATTGACTGGACTGAACTGAACTAAATATTTTATAAGAGAAGGAAATTAAGAGCTCAACTGAACTGAACTGAAATGAATATTTTATAAGAGAAGGAAATTAGGAGCTGAGCTGAACTGAACTGAACTGAATTTTAACGTAAGAGAACATGACCTTCGTATGTACACATAACGTTAAAGACATGTGTCCTTTGATAAGCTAATCCAATGTTGTATGTGGACCTAACTTGATTTAATTTATCTCTTTTGATACACCTAGTCCATTGTTTTGACTGTGTAATTGAAAAGGCCTTGCTTACTAAGTTATAACTTCACATGTAAAATGAGATTTCGTTTTGCCATAGTTTGTAATTAAGTAGGCTTATTGGCTTACTTGACTAGTTGATTGCATGTAAAATAAATTACGGAAGATATTTGTATTGGTTGTTGTTGTTCATTGTTGATCTCTCATTGTTTGGTGAATTAATAGTTATTGATTGTCGATCTAATGAATTAAATAACTTATTAGAATGATCAACGTTTGTATGTTTCATCTAATGATAGCTAGTCAATATAAAGAGTTTTTGATTTAATTCTCTGAGATAAGGAGATCATTAGAGTAAGCGTACTGAAAACCTTCTCCTTATATAAATAAAAAAAATTGCTCTAACTAATGTTTCTTCCTTTTGTTTATGTATTTACACTTTGGTTTTTGACAATATTAGTTTTGAACTTTTTTGTCATTTTTGTGAGCATGACATATTAGCTAAATACTTAAGAGCCTATCTTTTGACCAATTTTCATGAAGTTTCTTATTTGTATAGAGTAATGTAAGTCCAGTAATTATGTATACAACCGACATCACGTTTTTAAAAATTCTGATTCCACCATAATACACGATATCTAAACTTTTAAAAACCACACCATGATTCAATTTAATCATATGCATGTATGGTCCATGGATCATATCATTAGAGAACCACGAGTATGGGCGTATAGCTAAGAGCCAAAAACATAGGAAAAAATCTAAAGATTATTTTGGAAATTGACAACCTACTTGTTGTCAATACACAGTACTACAGTAGGCAGTTAGTCAGCCCATCATAGTTGTACATAGTAATAATATGTTTCCTCTGTTTTCTTTTACATGCAATACAATTTCAATGTCTATATTTTAACGAGATGAATCAAAAAGTGTTAATATAAATACTATCTGCATATTATTTATTTTTTGATAAATTTGTTCATTAATTGTTTTTGACTATCTAATCTTTTCTTAATATGCGTGCCAATAAAATCCGTAGAGATGTTGCAATTAAAAGAAAACGAAGAACACGTCATGACGCGAAAAGCCGAACCATGGCTTATAATTCTATGTTGTCCTCTAGGCGCATCCCCCACCATGTTGTACACAATCTGTGAGCCAAGTAATAGAGAACACTTGCATGGTCATGGTTAGTTGTCAAATTCACAAGGACACTTGCACGGTTTAGATTTTTATTGAAGAATATACACTTGGATTCTTATAATATGCTAGGACCCGACCCTAACAATAATCAAATCCAAACCGCGTATTCTTTTTATGGATTATTATCTGTTTTTTTTTTTTCCTTGTCACGGGGGTGTAAAATTAAACACTTGGACTACACCTGTGAAAGTAGATTAAACTATTAAAGTACCTTTATTGGAGTAACTTTTTGGTTCTACTTCATTTGTCTATCAAAGATTGTTTTATCTCGTTCTTTAATTATTGAGAGTTGAATTGAATAAGTATATAGATTAATTTGTCCGTATATAAAGTGATACAAAGAGGTCACAAGGAATTGTGGTGGAGATACTATATGCAATTAAAATCGATTTAAAAAACACAAAGTCTTATGTGTGGCTAGCCATTATAGGGGTTACGTCATTAGTGTAATAGGGGTTACTTATCAATGTTAAAGGGGTTACTTCGTCAGTGTAATAGGAGTTACTCGATGATATTGTAGGGGTTATTTGGTCAGTATTTCAGGGATTACTTTGTTATTTTATATGTGGTCACACGGTGTGGTCAGCCACACACAAGACGGGCTGTTTAAAAAATCTTTTAAAACAGGGTTCAAAGGACAAAAGACCAATATTTAAGAAGAAAGAGATAATAATCTTAGACATAATATAGTCGATATGTTGTGCACCAATTATGATTCTACCAAAATTAATTTGTCAAGTAAACCCATTATATTAATGTAGCTATGTCCTTGTTTTTATTTGATTTTGAGTGACTATATATATATATTTATATACAGTGGCTGTGTGTTGGAGTAATTAGACCTATCAATTATATGTAGGAGCCTTGGAGGTTTCAAGTGAGCTTTACTAGACTAGTAGACTCTCATTTATACAACTTATACATACAATCATGTAAAGTTGATGATTTATTGGAGTAAAGTTGACTTTTAAGAAGAAATAAGATGACATAAATTGGTCCCTTAAATTGTCAAATATTATACTTATAAGACAAATGTTATGGATTGCATTATTTCCTAGTTTCCTACATGCCTCTATAATTCCAAACTTATATGGTCGACATCAAATTACACAATGCATTGGTGAGTTTACTTATATAGTAAGTGAGTAGTTGTTAATTCAATCAAGTTATATACTTTCGCAAAATGATAGATATTGCTTACATAGGGTAAGATGATTATATTGCTTACATAGGGTAAGATGATTTGTACTTCTATAAAATAAATTCCTTTAATCAACCAATCAAGCTATATTGATATGTTCACTTGCTTAATCCTCATCTAAGTTGTTAAATATGAGTTTGGGCCGCAAATAACTTTCTTATTTCTGTAATATGAGATACACACTTTTACAACACTTTCACTTACATATAGTATCGTTCATGTATTCAACATAAGTGCACAAGTAACAAGTTAGAGCAGGTTATAACTCTCAGGAAAAAGAGGTGTTCCTAGTTACGAGAATATGACAATTAACCAAAATAAAAACCAATCCAAAAAATACCTAAAACTGTACTGTAACATAATCCAGAAAAAAGGGGACCCACACTTGAAAATTCCATGTGCCCGGGTAAGATATACCCGTATCACACGGATCCTACCATTAGACTTTGTCATTTTCTCTCTTAACTTTACTCAAATACGACCACCCTCACCAGTCTTACCCTACACTCTCCTCTATGATTAGCCCACGTCACATACATCCACAAGTACCATTTCAACAAATTATGATATCACCAATAATAGTTTACCACCAAGATAGAAAATAAATAAATAAATAAATCCTTAAAACTTACTTTATAATTTTATCATGTAAAATCAAGTGTAAAAAGAATTTAATGATAATAATATGATACGATATACTCCGTATAATGGTTAAAAATATCATACTTCGTAGTTATCATTTTCATTAATTTTGAGTATTTTTAATTAAATGACATTTAAATTATAAATCTCACATTCCTAAATAAACACACCACTTTAAGTGGTACCGGAGTATTTACTAACAAAAATTTGATGTTAGGGAAGTATACACTATCATTAATCCTACATAATTTTTTTTTTCTTTTTTTGACGAAAATCCAACATAACATAATTTTATATAAAACTACTCGTAAGTCGTAACATTTTATTTTACATATGGTATTAATATAAGTTAAAGTTGGTATATAAATACTCCCGGATTCAATTTATTGTACATCCTATTTATTTGTTTTACACCATCGTAAGTATAATAAAAAGTACAATTTAAAAAAAAAGTATAACAAAAAATAAAAATACAAAAATAAAAGCCCTTAAAAAAATAATAAAAAAAAAGCTGAGGTTTTTGGAGATTTATACGAGAGGTTTATATAAAGTGGGCTACAACATAACCATTTCTATCACACACATCTCCTCTCTGCCCCTATCTCTCTCCACCATATCAGCTGGTTTGTTTTACCCAGTCTCCTCGTCACCTCTCTCCCGATTCGGGACTCCGATTTCATCTTCTACCTCTGCTAATGGATGCTTCCAGAGTCTTCGTCAGAGATGTCAAGCGTGTCGTCGTTAAGGTCTATTTCTTTGCATTTGTTTGCTATTCAATTTCATGTTAATTCTTGTTTTTAACGATGGTTTTCATTCTTTTTTAATTGTTGAATTTCTCGATGTTTTCATAGTGTGCTGATTCACTGTAATTTTTAACGAATTTTTCAATTTCTATATTTTGATTGAAAAAGGGTTTATCGCCAATTCGGCATTGTCGTTGACTAAATATGGCTAATTTTATCAATTTTATTTTTCGAAATATGGAGTATAAATACCTGAATTAAGATCCTCTATATATGGAGTACACTTTAATCTTAATATTATGATTGTTCATGATTTATTGGCATTTTTATTGGTTGCAGAAAGCTGTTTTTTGGTTCATCAATTATGTATCTTTCGAAAAATGTTAATGTTTTTTAATTAATACGAAGTATAAATTAATCTTTAAATGGAGTTTTCATCATTTTTAAGTCGTACCTGAGTTGATTTTCTCGTTACATAAATCCTGAATACGGAGTATACAAAGATTTAGCAACTAAGATGATATCAAAATTATCGAAATTAAGTTAGACACTAAAAAAGTGCTGCATGCACATAAATGAGATTAAGGTATGGATATTCTTAATTTCAGTGATTTGACCTGTCAAAGGAGTAATTGTGTGATACGATGTGATGTGTGGTTGATGAACTAGCTTTTTTTTTTAAAATAAATAAATAAATAAATATATATTTTTCCCTGTTTTTTGGGAATGATTTTTTTGTAAAAAACAATTAATTTTAAAAAACAAAAATTATAACTTTGAAAAGAGCATTTATTTAAGTGATATGTGATGGAAATAAAGGTAGCAACTTTCTGTGATCACTCGTTTACGAGTCTCAGAATCCTTGTGTAGGGTGTCACTGTTGGGCCCCACATTTTCCTGATTTTTTTCATGGTTAGGCAATGGTAAAAGAAGAAGACAAAGGGCAAGGAAAATAAGATTATCGGAATTAAACCTCCCGTTCCATTTTAATAGGCCACACCTTGTTTCATATCATTTTAAAACCAATCATTGAATACCATAATCGTATTTAATAATTTCTGTATATCATACACTCGTTGAGGACAAGTCACCTCTTAGTATGATACTACGGATGGATCATACAGAAAATGAAATTATGTAACTTAATTGACATGAATTGTGGCCTATACTAATTTGACTATTACTAGTTAATAGAGTTGTTCAATAAACGATGGGGTAATTGAAGGATGAGAGGTGGCAGCTAACCTGAACTATTGTGAGAAAGCAATATGATAATCATGGAGCTAGAATTTGAAATTAGTTTAACTACTAATGAATCATGAAATATTCTGTTACTCGATTTATTGCACGCTTCAGAGATAGAGTAGATGATGGTTATTGGATTTTTTTTAGTATTGATGATCTCTTTCTGCTATATTTATTATTAAAGGATTTGAATTTAATCCACAAAAGTTGGGGAAGTGAAATTCTTGCTGATATTCTACTTAAACTTTGTTTGTGAAGTGATATGTTCCAAGCTTCTACCCTCCTTCATTTTGAATCAAATATTTCAACAGGCTCTAAGTTTTTTTGGTCTTGTCTCTTGATACCAACAGGTTGGAACTGCTGTTGTTACTAGAAGTGATGATGGAAGAATGGCACTTGGAAGACTAGGTGCACTTTGTGAGCAGGTGAAGGAACTGCTATCCCTTTTCAAATTTTACCCTGTATCCATAAGTTCTTTTACCTTTCTTTATCTGGTGGAGGCGTGGAGCTTAATCAAAACATTTTTATTATGCAGATCAAGGAGTTAAACCTTGATGGATATGAAGTCATTTTGGTGAGTTCAGGTGCCGTCAGTGCTGGTCGTCAGAGACTTCGGTTCAGGAAGTTGGTAAACAGCAGGTTTGTGAATTTCTTTCTCTGTAAAGTTTGTCATTGCCTAGAAGTTGTGCATCAAAATGTTTTACAGTTTTACATGAAGTGTTTGTATTGTTATGTTAAAGAAATAATAATAAATGTTTAGTAGAGTTTTTGGTCAAGCTATTCTTTGTGGGTGTGAATACTCCTGCATTATTTCCTATGCTTGATGTTAGCATTGCATTGTAGAATCTGAAAGTATGTTTAATAAAACTTTTGTTTATTTTTCTTTTTTGTTAATAATAAGCCACGGAAGTTGATTATCACTTGGTAATCTGAAGGTATTTGCCAATATTGCAGTTTTGCTGATCTCCAAAAACCGCAAGCTGAACTTGACGGGAAAGCATGTGCTGCTGTTGGGCAGAATGGTCTCATGGCTCTCTATGACGCATTATTTAGCCAGGTCAAAATTTGTGTAACTATATATCTTCCATGTTTGTGGAATTAGCTGCCTTCTTTAGTTGGCATTTGTTATCATATGCTGATTGCAGAGAGAATGTCTTTTGCAGTTGGATCTGACTTCTGCCCAACTACTTGTTACGGATAATGACTTTAGGGATCCAAATTTTAGATCACAACTTTCAGAAACTGTAAATCAGTTATTGGATTCAAAAGTTATACCCGTATTGAATGAAAATGATGCAGTAAGTACCAGGAAAGCTCCTTATGAGGTATGTACTGTTTAATTACTTAATTTTCATTGATGGTTTTTTTCTCTTCTTTTAACCAGGGTTGTATAATAAACAAGGTAAAAGTATCGCGTGACCAGGATAGCTCAAAACAAGTAATATCATTTTGAATACTCACTTTAAAGCTAATTGGGATTTACTTTGAGAAAATTGTTTTGCCATATCTCTGGGTCATTGCTGAAACTCCTAAGACATACCGCAGACCTGATAGTCAATATTTTCCTACACTTTAAATTTCTTTAATTTGAGTATGTAGTGTAGTTTGAGCAGTATCCAGAACTTACTAGAAGGAATATTTATTTGTTTATTTAATTTAAACTAATGGTTTGTTCTGCAGCCTTTCATTATTCTAATTGTAAGCAATTTGAGCAGGATTCATCTGGTATATTCTGGGACAATGATAGTTTAGCAGCTTTGCTTGCTTTGGAACTAAAGGCAGATCTCCTCATTCTGTTGAGTGATGTGGATGGTCTTTATAGTGGTCCACCAAGTGATCCACAATCGAAGCTTATCCACACTTATATTAAAGAAAAGCATCAGAATGAAATCACTTTTGGAGATAAGTCTAGATTGGGCAGAGGGGGTATGACAGCCAAAGTAAAGGCTGCTGTTCATGCCGCCATTGCTGGAATTCCCGTAATTATTGCTAGGTATGGCTCTATGTGATTTTACTTTGAATGTCTGATGGCCCCCTGATCTCTGCCTTTTATTATTAATGTGTCATTGTTGACTCATTTACTAGTTTAGGTGCTTTCTTCAGAGAAAAGCTGCCCCCTGATCTCTGCCTTTTATTATTAATGTGTCATTGTTGACTCATTTACTAGTTTAGGTGCTTTCTTCAGAGAAAAGCTTGATTCTTATATTCATGGTATAATTGATGTTCTGATTGTTAATTCATGGTACAGTACTTTGGAATCTAAATTGTGCTCATGTTGTGTACATATAACCTTTATGTGGTGAATTGCATTTACTTGCAATAGTGCAAGATAAGTGCTCCTCACCCAGCTATTGTAGTTCTGTTTATGATGGCTAAGGACATTGAAGAACTACTCAGAAATACACTGCCTAAACCTGCTATATGTTATTTTTTTTTTTTAATAAAAAAAAGAAAGAAAAAATGCAGTCACTGAAACATTTGAATTAGTCCACTTCTGTACAATTTTATGTTATATAATACTATGGTCATCGTTGGAGATGAAAAATAACAATGTTTTATAATGGTGACGTCTGTAAGAAATTGTTTTCCCACGTAGTCAGATAATGGGAAGGGATGAATTTACATGTGTAAAATATTGATTAATTACAGAGTGGCTGTTATATACTATCTCATAAGAACATAGTTCGTATGTCATTAAGGATTCCACAAATGAAATATATTCTTGATTTATTATTAAGTTCCCTTGACCTGATTGTTTTCTGTAATTTCTTTGAAAGTGGCAAGGCAACAGACAACATTCTCAAAGTAATCAAAGGCCAATGTGTTGGCACTCTATTTCACAAGGATGCTCATTTATGGGCTCCAGCTAAGGAAACTGGTGCACGCGAGATGGCAGTTTCTGCTAGAGAGTGTTCAAGGAGGCTTCAGGTATTTTGTCTCATCAACTGCTGTTAATTTCAGGACATTGGTTAGGATTTGTCCCAACTTTGGGAGTAATTTATTTTCAAGTGAAATTAATATTTCAATTACAGGCACTGTCTACACATGAACGGAAAATGATTCTTCTTGACATAGCTGAAGCCCTAGAAGACAATGAAGAACTGATCAAGACTGAAAATGATGCTGACATTGCTGCTGCTCAACAAGCTGGGTATGATAGATCGTTGGTGGATCGGTTAGCTTTGAAGCCTGGCAAGGCAAGATACTGCTTTATATATTGATCTGATTGGCCTGTTTGGGCTTGTCATGTCTTTTATATCACTGTCTGTCCTCAATTCATCTGAGTTTCTGCACACAATTCTCTTCTGGTAGTTTTTTCATCATGTGCTTTTTGCATATGCAGATTTCTAGTCTTGCTAAATCAATTCGTGTCCTTGCTGATATGGAGGAGCCTATTGGTCAAATTTTAAAGAAAACTGAGGTATGAGAGGTTTTGATACATACCTTTTTTCTATATTTTGTATAATCTCATAGGACAGAGAACATATTTGTGGCCAATCTGATATCAAGTATTTGGTTGTCTAGTGTGTATTTTTCTTGAGTAATATTCGTCCACTTCAAAACAAAGTAATTTCAGAGTTTTTGTTTTGATCTTATAATGTTATTTTACATATCAAAGCCATATATATGACTGCTTCTCCTGCTTAACCCCTTAGCCTAGTGCATCCTCATGTTATATCTACTTGTAATTTTTTTTTTTGACAATACTTGCATCAAAGTAATGAAGGTATGACGAAATGCTCAAAATGATGATTGGATCAATTTTCAATTTTGCATATATGCTCGAAATGTTGTGCGTCTTTATTCATCTACATTGAGCATCGAATGTTGTTTTATGTGCACAGGCTGTATTTACACAGGAAGTGCTTGGTTTTGTAGTGTTAGATTGTTAGTGTTAAAGATACATCTATAGTAAACTGAAGTTTGTACTCTTAGGATAAAAAATCAATTTCATTACAGCAAAATATACTGATGTATTTGCTTTCTCATGACTTTTTTTCAGATTGCAGACGGGCTTGTCTTGGAGAAGACATCATGTCCATTGGGTGTTCTCCTGATTGTTTTCGAGTCTCGTCCTGATGCTTTAGTTCAGGTTTGTATTATTTTGATTGGTGTTCTTAGTATGATGCCTTGCAAATTTACAATGCTTATATTAGCTTTGCACTGAGACTGTTGTTTCCCCCCCTCTTCCCCCCCCCCCCCCCCCCCTTTTCCTGTCAGTCATTATAAAAATAGTCTTTTGGTTTCTAATTCTTGTTTAGCTTGGGGCTTGGCATTCTATAATGAGAAAGCGATAACAATAGCAGTTGGTGCGTGAAGAGTCCAGTTTGTTGCATGGAATGAAATAACAAAGGCCATTTATGAGCCACTGCATAGAGAATTTCCAACTTTCTTATGTGTGATAAATCATTATGTAGCATATTTTAAAGTCGTACCGCAAAATTATGTATAGTGATTGCATAGCTTCATTAGACATCACAATCCATTGCTAAAATGATCACATCTTCTTGTGTCTTCAAGTTTCCTATTAGAGAACTTTTGACCCATGTATTAGTCTCATCATTTGTTTAGTACTTTCAAGATCCTCTTGAATTTAAAAAAAGGTTATTTGACTTTTCCCTAACTAGATAAGGTGTTTTCTCAATTTGGGGAATGATAGCCACGACTCTTGACATATGCTAGCAAGGTCTTGTGCAGTTGTGCCACAAAACACATTTACTTAGATTGTGATGTGTTAAATATATGATACATTACAAACATGAATAATTTGTTCAAATCTATCAATCAACGTAACACATTATATCATAGCGATCAGCACACATGTAAATAGTAACATGATTATCCATATTGTCAAATCAATCACCATATCATATCATGTGTTCTTTTCCATTACTATTGTCAAATCACATCACTATCATGTTTATATAAAATCATTTTACCTATAGACATCACATCACTTATATAACATTATTTTACTTTTATGGTCAAGTAACATCATATTATGACATCATATCATTATAAATATAATTACATAATATGATATCACTATATTCAAATGACATCATTATAGTCAAGTCACGTCACTTCAATATACTTATATGACATCATTATAGTCAAGTCACATCACTTCAATATAATTTATGACATCATTATATTTATATGACATCATTATAGTCAAGTCACATCACATTATTACACTTATATGACATCACTATATTTCATCAATTCCAAAATAGAGTCAAAACTCATTCTTGGTACTTTATAAACATCTTTATCGGTGTCTTATGGTTTCAAACCACCTTATATGACCCCATGAGTTACCCCATGCATTCAGTTTATTTTATACAAAATGTCAAAAATTGACCCAAAATCATGTATTATAGCCTTCATTTTTGGACAAATTTTCACTTTTTTTGACCCGGAAATTAAAAATTGCCGAAATGCTTACCATGGACCCTAATACATCCCGGGAGCCCATTTGGGTGGGTAAAACCATCCAATATGCCTTTAAATAGTCGATTTACCCGTTTCCAACTTCACCGATTTCATAAAATCAAGCCTACACCACAAACATTTATGACAACATATAATGGCCATATATGGTTCCAAACATCATTATATGACCCCGAGATGTATCCTCTAGCATCTCAAGACTTTCCGACACCGGGTCCCGAAACCTCCAAAATTGCTCAAAAAACGTGGATAATAGCCTTCAATTTTGACAATTTTCGACTTTTTTTGGCTCGGAAAAAAAAATTTGCCGAGATGATTTCCATGGACCCTAATCCCCTCCGGGAGTCCATTTGGGTGGGTGGAACCATCTAATTTGCCACCTGTATAAATGACAGACCTACCTGATGTGAAATCTCTAGATTGTGAAATCTCTAGATCAATGTATATGACTGCTGTAGCCAATTGGATGTTTGTCTTGTTTGAGAAAGCTGCAAGTTGAAGTGTCAGCACTTGCTGCAGTGTTTAAATTGTGATAGATGGCTGAGATAAATTTAATTGATTAACATAGGTAATGTGACAAATTTCTGGAACATAGTAGTGTCCTGCTGTATGATTTTCACGGCATGAGAAGGGAAATGTCCAAGTTAGAAGAGGGAAATATTAACTGTTATATTCAAGAGTAGAAAATTGGTGGCACTACCACGAGGATAATGGTTTGATTTTCAGGGCTCGCGGGAAAGTTGTATTCTCTGCTATCAATTGAGAGTTAAATGAGTAGAATTCCTCATTCTCGTTGATAATTTGGGTGGATAAATAGGGTATCCACTTCATGGAGTTGGTGCAATGTAGTGGCTGATTGTCGACATTAATGTTGAGCTGTACTTCGTGTTTATAAAGAATATCAATATGAATTAAATTATCATTTTCAATACTTTTGAGTAGAAAGTTCATTTATGTATTTCAGTGGCTTTTAAAGATGATATTCTGAAAGGGGAGTTGACAAGTTTCAACTGGTCCAACCACATTCCAATGTCCAGAAGCTAGTAAGCTACTTTAGAATTGTGCCGCCAATTGAAAGGAGAGCTTAATGTTCTTGTTGTATCATGAACATGCCTTGCTGTTTCTGTTAATGTCAATAGCTGATTTTAATTATTCTCGATGAAGCTGTAATTTTAGACTTGAACTTTATTGTGGACCTAGAATCTCACGGCAATATCCATAAGGCTTGGAGTGCAGTGCATTACTAAGGAGGATAAATTAGTATAGTTGATGGCAGAAAAAGGGTGTTGTCCTAAGGGTATATATTCTGTTATTGTCAGAATATGTGACCAATAAGCAATAAGTGTTGCTGCCTTTGAGTTTGTGTGTTCTTAGCCAAGCAATGATGGATAACATTATTTGAAGGTAGATTATGTACCAAAATTTTTTGACCATCTTGTTTAGATAAAGTGGATTTTGATTTGGTGCTTTGGGCTATTGAATTATGATCATTAGATGAACTTGGCTATATTTTAGAATATGCATTTTCCCTTTCTAATACTAATATAATGCCTACAATCTTTGATTGGTAATGGAAACTCTCAACTCCCAAGACATTGTCACCACAGCAAAATTCGCATACTTAATTTTGGTTGTTACTAATTGAATCTGATGTAATGACATGTTCTGAAACATGCAACTCTTAATTATCTCTAGCTGCCCTTTTTTTTACAATTTAAAAACTCTGCAACATTTTTTGATACACGATATTGTAGATTGTTTCTCTTAAAAACACGCAAGATTAAAAATGGAAATCTGTTGGATCTTATATTTATTAGACTGTAATATAATAGCTTAGATGGTGATCTGGTTTTACGTGGCATGATAGTTCCTTGTTATTCACTAACCATCCCTTCTCTTTTCCAAACCTATATTGCAGATAGCTTCATTAGCCGTGCGGAGTGGAAATGGGCTTCTTTTGAAGGGTGGAAAGGAGGCAAAGAGATCAAATGCTATCTTACACAAGGTTTATACCCCTCCCTCCTTTCTCTTCTTTTGATGTCTCTTTATTTTTGCTTTCAAGCTAAAATTGTTTTGTTAGTTGTTAAAAGTGTTAAGGAAACAAAATGTATGCACAACTGCCAAATATCTCAGATATGACAGAACTATTTTTTTCGATTTCAGGTTATTACTGGTGCTCTACCAGGCAATGTTGGTGAGAAACTAATTGGTCTAGTCACCACAAGAGAGGAGATTCCTGATTTGCTCAAGGTAAATAACCATATATATGCTTCCAAAATTATGTTGGGGTAGCTGTGATGATAAGTACTGAAAATCATTTACTGCTGCTGCAGCTTGATGACGTCATTGATCTTGTCATTCCAAGAGGCAGCAATAAACTTGTTTCTCAGATTAAAGAGTCAACGAAAATTCCTGTGCTTGGGCATGCTGGTAAGTTAATTAAACCTTGGTATTTACTAGGACCTATTACTTAGAAGGATGCCAGATGTTATTACTGATCAATCTTCATGGTTATATTCTTAGATGGAATTTGTCATGTCTATGTTGACAAATCTGCTAATATGGATATGGCAAAGCGGATTGTTTTGGATGCAAAGATGGACTACCCAGCTGCATGCAATGCAATGGTAAATTTCCCTTACTATGAGTTCCTCTGCATCTTGTTGCGATGAATCTCTGCTTTCACTTAATAATTCTTTTTGGCATGCTTTGTTATCACCTTCTAGGAAACGCTGCTTGTACACAAGGATCTGCTACAGAATGGAGGCTTGAACGAGCTTGTTCGTGATCTTAGATCCGAAGGTATGCATCGTCAGTCATTCTAATTACTTTGACTTTTTACATGAGTCAGAACTTACACACTGGTGTTGCAGGTGTTGATTTGTTTGGTGGACCAAGAATCAGTGCCTTGCAGGAGCTGAATATTCCGGCTACTCAAACATTCCATAAGGAGTACAACACTCCTGCTTGTACAGTGGAACTAGTGGATAATGTCCATTGTGCCATTGAACATATTAATCAACATGGAAGGTAGTTTATCAACCATGTTTTTTCATCTCATTTCAATCTTCTAAGTATGGCAGGTGATTCAGAATCTGAACTCTTATCTCTTTTGCATTGTGGGTTTTCAGTGCCCATACCGATTGCATTGTAGCAGAAGATCAGAAAGTCGCGGAAGCTTTTTTGCAGAAAGTAGATAGGTAAGGACATCATGTTTGTTCAAAGCTGAGAATTATATGCCAAATACTTATTGCTTAATTTCTAGCATTTTATCTTAATTATCATAGCAGCCCTAGATTTATATCTAACAAAATTGGAGCATTTTGATACTTCTCCCGTAAGAACTAACACATAAGGACATGCTTGAACAATTGGTTGTTATAATTTATTTTTCATCATGGCTTTTTTTTTTTTTTTTTTTTTTTTTTTTTTTTTTTTTTTTTTGTGAACTTTCAGTGCCGCTGTATTTCACAATGCAAGTACGAGATTCTGTGATGGGGCTCGTTTTGGACTAGGTGCCGAGGTATATTCTCAAAACACTCTTTGAATTAGTAAAAAATATTATTGCACTTCAATAGTATCTCATATCACAATATTTTAATCCCCAACAGGTTGGGATTAGTACAAGTAGGATCCATGCTCGAGGTCCAGTTGGAGTGGAGGGGCTATTGACCACAAGATGGTATGTTCATGCCACAATTCCCAATAGCTTAGTACAATATTATCTAAGATTCAGAAGTAATTCTCAAGATTAACATGGCTTTGATGGTATTGCATGTCTTATTAACATCATCGATTAGGTTATAGTATCTAATTTGCTTTGCTTTTGGTGTTCATGATGTTAATGTTATGCTATGAGAAATGGTAGTGATTGGTCTAGGATATCAAAACTTAATTGTCCTACTGGTGTACATTATCCAATGGCATTGTATCTGTCGAAGTTGAACAGTAATGTACACATGAAAATGGCATTAACACTGCTAATTCTATATTCCTATGTTCTATACTAAACGAACAGACCTCCATTTTTGCACTTCCTGCTGTTAATGTAAATTTAAATGTTTCACCACTGACTGGAGCTTATTGTCCCTTATGCAGGATTCTCAAGGGAAGTGGGCAAATTGTTGACGGTGACAAAGACGTGGTATATACCCACAAGGATCTTCCAATTGTGTCATAAACTCTTTAAAATTTTATTTAACACCTTATTATTGTTCCGTACAGACCCCCATAGTAGTGCAGTTTGTGTGGGGGAAAAGGATCTGCATTTTTCTTGTCCTCTCTCCCGCTGCCTTTTGGGTAGTCTATGTATTTCGTAGTTTCTACTTCTGACCCATCTCCATGTAGTTGAGACTATTGTAGAGGCTATTTATTGTGTCCTTATCAAAATAAACATTATTTAGTTGAAGAAGGTTTTCAGTTATCTACACGCAGATTTA
The DNA here is from genome assembly GCA_024500155.1 of Chenopodium formosanum. Classification (NCBI taxonomy): domain Eukaryota; kingdom Viridiplantae; phylum Streptophyta; class Magnoliopsida; order Caryophyllales; family Amaranthaceae; genus Chenopodium; species Chenopodium formosanum. The sequence continues at coordinate 3,233,725 of CM044861.1, read as the reverse complement.
TCTTTTTTTGAACTTGTTTGATACATCCAATTATTATTTACCTACAAAGTTTATTATATTATGCATTGGCACTATAAATGCAATATGGTATTGGTATATTGATGTTGCAATATCACCTTGATGCAACTGCTGTCTCAAAAGGAAAGGGAAATATTCGTTCATACACCAAGCAGGAAATCTGTCGCTTGATGGCAGCAGATTCCAGCCTATTAAGAGAACTACCGATACAATGAGAGTTTGTGAAGAATGTACCAAAAGTTCAGCTGATAAAATAGAGTATGACGCATATACTTCAACTCACAAACATTGTTTTTAATGCTCTTAGATATAGATCCTGCCAATATGAAAGTTGATTTCCCCATAACCATACGCGTATAACAGTGATTTTTAGGACTCAGAACATATATGGTAGCGAAACCAGTAGAGGAACCAAATTTATGAATCACTTATTGTTGATTTGTTGGATATACACACCAACAAACTTCTTGAAGCTGCGGATACTGGAAACTTATTCCGCCAGTAGAACAAAAAAGGCAACTAAGGACTGAGGAAGCCAGGCCATACAGCATCCTACAAGTTTGGCTTAAACTAATGAAATGGAGCAAATTGTCTCAAAAATATATGTTCAATAAGCTTGTTTCTGACATTATGCGCATAAAAACTATGAGCAGCAAAAACAATTTTGTAACTAGCATCAAAATCTTGTTTATGGAACAGTTTTCAGGTCAATTTCCTGCCATAGAAGCCCAGTAACCAAGCCTATGCCTCGACAAATTTCTTCACGTCCTTGAGCCACCTAAGATACTCCTTGTTATCCTTCTCGATCATGTACTCATGCAAAAAGTTTGTGGTGCTTGGCTTGATACCCCTGATCTCCAAATATTTGTGGAAGGCCTTTTGCAGATTTTCATCCAAATCACTAAGGAAAAGTTGAGTAAATGCACAAGTTAGAATCATATATAATGCTCAAAATATTAGAACTCAGATTGTAGAGCATGAATAACAACTTACAGGAAATCAGGACCCTCATATGCAAGTTGATCTTCAGTCTCAGGATTTTTAAGCGAGAGACTGTTGATTGAAATTTCATCTGGATACGCAATGCAATCAAATTCCAAAGACGAACCATCCTTCTTGGTGACAGTTACAAGAAGGGGAACACTGGACTGTGTGCTTGTTTCATCTTTTTCATCCTCGTCATCTTGGTCCTCGTCCTCATCTTCCTCACCAGTTACAAGGCTGGGCATGGACACTTCAACTGAAATGGTCTCACCATCATATTGTCTTATTAGGGTCACAGTCTGCTCTCCAACATTGTCCTCAATTTCAAAAGGGAAGCCTTTGGGAACCTCTACAGTCTGCAAATGTACGAATTGTAAAATACAGCATCAGGATCAAATCCAAGGATACTGCACAAGAATTACAACACATGCTACCTTCACGGCTTCACCCCTATATATAAGCTATATTTGACTTCTCGTGGTCGAGGATGTTGAACATTTTCCAATATAAATCTATATACACAGTAATGTATTGTAAAAGCAATATAATACATTCAAAGTTCAATGTACTCTGAATAAACTTCCTCCTGCTTCAACTTACAGTTTACAATCATACAATTTAACATTTCAATGCGAAATCATATAGTTAATACTCGTATGATACACATACTGTAGGAAGTGCAAGTGTTCTGTTGTCACTAGGTCAGCATCAATATAATCTCACAGCATATATATTGCAAAAATTCACACAAAATTGAAATCCAGTAACATTAAATAGCATAACAAGTTCGAATAATGTAAATCTGGACAAATCAACCCAATTAATTGGCAATCAAAAGATGAACTAAGGAAAACCCAAGTTAATTTAGATAATTTCCTAAGTACCCAGAACAATCAAGAATAAACCCAATTCACAAAAATCGAAAGTAACCGAGAAAAATCGAAAATCACAAACGCAAAATTTCAGAAATTTTATTAAATCAAATCATAGAGAGAGAAGTAATAAGAGAAAATGAAAGGACCTTATCGTGTTCCTCAGACTCCTCAACAACACTGATTTCACTTTGAAGGACATCAAGAAGCTTGCTGTTAGACGACGAAGAATTGGTGGCGACGCTTGAAGAGAAATGGCGGGTAGGGTAGCAAGCAGCAGAGCGAAGGAACTGAGGAGAGAGAGAAGCGCACTTGACGGCGGAGACGACGGCGGAGGAAGATTGGAAGTTCCTCTGAGCTCCGATGAGACGAGAAGCAAGAGGAGCCGCCTTGTTTGCAGATCTTCGAAGAATTGCAGAGAACGCCATTGTTGAACTTCGGAGAAAGAGAGAGGATTTAGGGTTTAAGGGGTTTAGGGAAATGATGGGGATGAAAGAAAATAGGAATGGGGAGGTTTAGGGTTTAAGAAGGTGCGAGTGAGTTGCTCGGTGGATAAAAGGGTGAAATTGTCATTTCATAATTTTAATGCTCATTCTATTAAAAAAATAAATGCATTGGTTTCGCTGGTTGAGTTTCCGGTGGTGGTGGATTTGCTCAAGTTTCTAGTGGTGGTCGGGGTTTCGGGCTTTCGCTGGTGGAGTTTGAGGTCATGGTCGGGATTTTGGAGTTCCTGGTGGTGGAGTTTCCGTTTGTGGTGCTGGTGGTGGGGTTTCAGGTGGAGTACGAATATAATAGTGGTGGTGGAGGGGTGTTAGTTGGTGGTGATGTGGTGGATTATTAGTCATACCACTCTCTCTCCTTCACATAATCATTTATATGTATGCGAAAATAAAAAAAAAAATTATGAATTTTTCGAATCTGGGCTCGTGGGACAAATCAAAGAAGAAAATCACAATTTTTGTTTTGAAATACCTTTTTTATTCGGAAAAAAAAATGAAAATTTAAAAAGAAGCGTCTACAATTGTATTCACCTAAGAAAATATTCGAGAAATTGCACCTTCAAACTTATTATGAGACTGAGTTTATCATTTTTTCCCAATCGTTGGTTTGTACACCCGGGTGTACCATGAGCATGGTACACCTGGATCAAAACCGAAAGAACCTACCTTACAGTTGTAAAGAACATCACTGATTTATAAAAGAACACAACATTGGCCAAATCTCGTTGTTTGCTAGCCATTAGTAAAATAATCTCGTTGTTTGAATCAACGAGTATTCTACAAATTGTTTAAGTGGCTTTTGGAAGGAACCAATTGGCCAAATCTTTCAAACATAACTAATGTAGTACATAACTACATACAATTATACAACTGCTCCAAAAGTCTTTGTCAAAAAATCAAAACTCAAAAAGTCCATATGTCAACATGATCTACATAACTAATTAACTATTGACCAAATAGATCTAAAGTAAGATTCTTAGATTTGTCGTTACTCGTTGGAAGTAAATTATAGTATTCGTATCTAAATTTGACTAACTACATATTATTAAAATCTGAAATCAATCGTCTTAAAAAAAAAATAAAAAAAAAAATAAATAAATAAATCTACGGAGTACTTATTGTTTTTTGGTCTTCACGACTTCTAACTTAGGGATCAACCAATCACAATAATAATAGAATAATATAAGGTGATTGCCATTTCACATGGTAGGACAGTTTCACAGCACAAATTTGGTCACACATGAAAAATGAAGAATGGCCTTTAATTAGAGTTCTAATCACGATTTTTATTTTCCACTTTTAGCAGCCTGTCCTCAAAAGATTTGTGCATTACTACCAAATGTATTGCCCCGTGCTTTTGGTAGTACCAAATCATATCCTACTCGATGAAACTCCTGCTTATAAAGGTTTCTTGATCATAGCGTCGAGATTTTGACATTCTCCTTATTTTTTTTTACTGATTAAAACTTACTCCGTATTTTATTTTTTAGGAAGCAAACAAAAATTGTTTGAAATGAGCAAGACTAGGAAGATAAATTTAATTAAATTTAAGCCTGTACTCAAAATCGATACAACAAAATAGGAAAGATCCTGATATTGAACATGTTCTAAGGGCTTGAAATCAAGAATGTATTATTGAAAGATTACAACAAAAAAATCAATGAGATGAACCACAGAAAAATCCAAAGAAATACAATTATTTTCCTATGTACACAGCTTGGGAGCAAGGGCACAGGGCTAGTGAGATAAATGATTAACAACAAACATACACACACTTCACATAGGGATGCTCATTGGAAAATTTGCCAAACTCACTCTTAACAAAATGCAATTATGCAACAGAGAACATATGAATAGAATTAAATTACAGCTTCCTGAGAATAATCTACCTTGTCGAGAGCTATCTGAATCACATTACTATCTCCGGCTTCAAAATGCTAGTTTTGATCTCCTTGTGGGGCAAAACAACTCCGCCATTACTGTAAATCTCATCACAGACATGAACATCTTCTCCAAGAACTGTCATATTCTCTACTCGAGCCCACTGCCCAACTGTTGAGTGCCATCCGATGATGCTGCTGGAGATGCAAGCATGTTTCTTGACCCGAACCCCTCGCATAATTGTGCAGCGAGAAAGTCTCACACCCGATTCTATCACACATCCAGGTCCAATTGCTACATCTGGCCCAATGAGACACCCCTCTCCAATTTTCGCGCTCTCATCAACCAAGACATTGCCAACGATATGAGAGCCACTGGCAAGTTTCGGTGATGAATTCTTTCTCAGCGAGTCAAGGTAGAGCCTCAAGCCAGCAATATAATCTCTTGGTTGTCCAATGTCCATCCAAAAACCAGGTAGAACCATAGCAAAGAGCTTATTCTCAGATGCAATTTTAGGGAAGACCTCTTTTTCAATTGAAGTGGGTCTTAGTTCAATCTTGTCAAGGACGGAAGGGTTCAATAGGTAAATTCCAGCATTAATCTTGTTACCCACAAAGATTTTGGGTTTTTCAACAAACTTCTCTACCTTCCCAGTGGATTCCTCCATTACTACAACCCCATACTTTGATGGTTCATCAACCTGTCAGATTACAAACAAGAAAATTAAAAATTTGACAAAAAGATCACACAATAATGGTTATCGCCCTTATCGGAAAATGAAGAGAGAGGCAGTCTAATTTAAGTACCTTTGTTACCATAATCGAAGCCTCTCCTCCATGACTTTTGTGAAACTCAATCATTGCTTTTAACGGGTATTCACTTATAACATCGCTGTTAAGAACAAAAAATGGCTCACCCGATTCATCAACCAGTTTGTCCCTAGCCAAAGCCAAAGGACCAGCAGTACCCAGAGGTTCAGTCTCTTGGGAGCAGGTAATTGTGATCCCAAGCTTAGCCTCAAAGTCTTTCAAGAAGTTTAACATCACCTGTCAAAGGCACAGAATAAAATATTTGTGTTAATACTTGAACTATAGCAGCATGTGTGCAACTAAGTTTACAGCACAGGAAATTCACCTCAGGTTGGTAATTGATAGCCAAAACCACTTCGGTAACTCCAACAGCCTTCAGAGCTTCAATCTGAACATAATTGCAGAAAGTATATATGAGTAAGAAAAAAAACTAGTCTTTCACAGCAATAATGCTTTTACAATTCTTACTTGCACATAGATCAAATAACACCATGTTCCATATTCATGATATTTGGGCAGTTTGGCATTACAATTCTGAAGTCTAAATTGTGACATGACATAAGAATCAACATATTCTTCAAGGTGTCACAAATGACATAATGCAGGCAATCATTAAAAATCATAGAGACACATCAAATCCCGACAACAAAAATTCATTATAGAGCAGATTACAAACCTGATGCATGATCATTGGCTTGTTAGCGAAATCGACAAGAGGCTTAGGGACACTGAGTGTCAATGGCCTCAGCCTAGTTCCAAAACCTCCAACAAGAATCAAAGCCTTCATCTTGAATCACTAAATTGCTTTCCTTCTTGTATGATTTGAAATCAAAACCTAATCATATATAAACATAAGAAACAATGAAGCAGGGCATAAAATTTAACACTTTTATGAACAAAGACAACGTCAGGGATGAGCTCCATACATTAAGCAATATAAGCATCAAGTATCAAAAATAAATCTATGTGCCAATGTACAAAACCAGAAGAATATATTTGAGCACATTAAAAGAACTATGAGACTCCCTATGAATTAAGTATTGCATTCTAAAATCCTACAGAATTAAGTCAAAACTTCACAACAAGTTTTCCACAAATTTTGATATCTCCTTTCCTGACTGAAGGTGAAGTGACAGATAGTACAGGCCTTTCTGAAGAAGGAGTAGGGAAACAGGCAGCTCAAATTTGATACTTTCTTTCCTGACTGAAACTGATAGTTGTAAGTGGCACAAGAGTATTAGTAAGATATGGTTATCAACTTATTATGGTGGCAAAGTTTTATACGTGCATCCTAAAAGTTGGCCAGATTGGATTTCATACTTTCCTATCAATGCCAGTTCCATCGTATCCCAAACACACTCTACAGGCAGCCTACACTAGTCATACGTCATGGTAAAATGTCAGAATCCTTATAGACTAATACAATTCCTAGCTCTTTTAATCATAAGCCTTCCTTCATGGTCCTTAATTTCTAATATCCATTCTCACTTGAGCTGACCTATTTAATCCAATTATCCACTCAGCATTCTCCCTTCCTCCAATAGAAAATTCCACCACTTCTACCCCCTAGTTCACCCCAAAAAAGTACTCGTATCATATCTCCTCAGAAATAAAAGTATATAACAACATACTCTTCTGCCTAAATCTGCCTTTTTTTTTATTCTTCCCAACAAGTCCGGCAATCTCTATTTGCTCACTCAGACTAAACACAAACTGCAAATATGTTTAAAGCTTACTCAAACACAGTTTCCTAAACATTAACCAGATAGCTGAGGCAGCATACCTTATAAGATAAATCGCGTAAACATGATTTGTTCTAATTGTATAAAATGCAACAAAAAATCCAAGACATAATAACACAAGTCTACAATTATATATTCCTAAAGCACATTATCAAACAAAAGTGCAATGTAGACTAATCAAATTAACAACAGCAATCCATATAAATTTAATACTGATAAAAAAAAATTAAAAAAAAAAAAAAAAAAGCAAATCTTTGGAATTTGAATGAGATAAAAATAAATAAATAAATAAATAAATAAATAAATAAATAAAAAAAAGCAATCTAAAGATTTTGACTTGCTTTGACCAATTCTCCTAACCAATTTATATCTCTTAGGATCAAAATCAATGCCTAATTGAGGTTATAGACTTATAGACCCACTCGGCCACTCCCAATAGCACCAAAGACATGAGGACTGATACCCAAGACCTGAGATCGAATTCCGTCTATAGTTAATCTACCGATATTAGCCAATTCAAGCTAAAAAAAAAAAACAGTTCCTGTAACAACCCACAAGATCAAACACACCAAACTTACAGAAATCATAAAAAATCGATTACAGATAAAACCCCACAAACTAAATCACAAATCCCAACATTGCCCATTTCGTTTCAAGGGTCTAAAACCCACAAAAATTTAGCAAAATTAAGAAGAAACCCAGAGATCCAGCAACATGATTAAGAACAACAATATAAAATTGCTTAATTATTTAAAAGGGTAAACAAACAATAAATATATAAAAAAGATGAGATTAGAAGACCTGAGAGAAGCAATTGGGTGAATCTGATATCCCTCTTTCTCTCTCCTGGAGGAAGAAGGTGTCGGTCGATGAATTGTTGAATGGTGATGAAATAATGGGGAGATAATGAATAAATGTAATTTGAAGGAACTGTATTTATATATACCAGTTGTTGAATATTAATATGCGAATCTGCTTAATTTTACCTTTAACTCGCTTACAAGTTTTTTATTTGGTGTGTGTATAATTCTATTATGATTTGTATGGATTCAAATCTACTCTTCCCATTTGACTAGTTGGACACCCAACAAAATAAATCAATTTAATAAACAAACAAAGTCAATACTTGTACTCTGTATATAATTTGTACAATTTGTCAATACAATTTGTCCAATTCCTAATTAATGGTACTCCTAGCTTTTTTTCTCAAAAAAAAATTTGTACTTTATGATACATATAAATTCTTCTTCAAAAAGAAAAAAGAAAAAAATAAAATAAAAAACACATTTAATGTATAATACATGCAATTTTGTTTACATATACTCTTACCGTAGCTTGGTTCACAAATATTGGATCAAGAAAATCGTGAGTATTGATGTTTGGTTAGGAGTCTTTTTACTTACCTTAAAAAAAATATATGGTTCAACACATTATATTTTCTTTGTTAAGTGATCCAAAATAAGTGATCAAAAAGTAATTTACTCCATAGTTTCTTGATCATCTTTTGCAAATCTAATCAGATATAAATATATAATCTTGTTAAATTCATCTTAATTAATTTAAAATATACTTCGTAACTTTCTAAAATCTTCGTAACATTATAATTAAAAGAGAATGTAGGGAGTTTAAATTATACTCGTACTTTATTATGTTTTCCCTTTCAAGATTTTTCCAAATAAATAAGTATGGAGTATTAAAGAAATCTCCCAAATACTTTATCCCTTTAACTCCGTATTAGTTTGAGGGAGATAGCCCACCACGCTAGGCTTTTTATCGGATTTTCGCGCACTTGCCATTTCCCACCACTCTTTTCTTTTTTCTTTTCCCTTTTCCTTTTTCTTTTTCTAAATGAGGGAGTTGAGTTAGGTGGTGTAAACATTTAGATGTTGAACTTGTGTTTGTTGATGTTTTTGCTTTGTAAACTTTTCATTTGGAGACACAAAATACCATCAAAATTTTATCAAGAGGAGAAGATTTGTGTATATATAACGTATTATTTTGCATTTAACAAATTATCGTTTAGGAAAATTACTCATTTATTTATTTAGTATTCACGACCACAAAAATCAAGTACTCGAATACTACATATAGTACATGATTTCAATCACCATACAATCAATTGAAAGTCAAGTACTATAGAGTATGTACTTTGACTAGATTAACGAATTGCCCATTTTACGAGTGTAGATATACTTATCTCTCTTTCTTGAGATAGCTCAAATGGAATTTCCTTAATGTGAAGGAAGGGTGCCAAATCTCAATCCTCCCAATTACTAACCTTTTAGTGTTTGACCACCAACCATACATTATAAATTAATTTATGAATTTGGACCAAACCTAAATTCCTAGTCCCTCCTACATATTACAGAACAATTTCATATGGTAGAAAGATTAAATTGTGTTATAATAACAAAATATAGGTGCAAGTGCAATTATTTTTAATAAAGGCAATAACTTTAATGATAATAGTAAAGCTTATTCCAACTTCACAAAAATCTTCCTTATAAATTTGAAAGTGATAGTAGGTAAGCTTAATTTTTTTAATTTTTTTTTTTTATATATAAAAAGAGAAATTTGTTATTTTTTACAAGTACGAATATGATTATAAATTTTTCTTTAAAATTACTCTCCTCGTAAAAAATCATTGTCATTTTGATGATTTACCAAAAGCCATCTATATAAAACAAACTATTACTCCATACTAAAGTATTACCTTTAATTTGGAACCTAGCAAGAATGGTTGATCTTTACCAAAACTCCTTTGACCTTAAACTTTGACAACATTCCAAGTTATTGTTACACTTGGTATATTCTACGTATATACGCAAATTCAACAATTAAGCTAGCTAGAACACTCTTAATGCATACCGTGGGCGGTTTTCTTGCCTCACATGAAATCAATGTGCATTTGGTGGACCTTTCATGTTTCATTACTCATTACACGTATCATAATTCGTGCACCATCAACATATAAATGTATTATAATGTATACAATCATTAGAAATGCATTCAAGCATTTAATACTTGATCCCTTTTTTAACTTGCAATAAGCATATATAGATGTCGAAATGGATGTATAATAGTGATGCTGTATCCGTATTAGATTATAATAGTGATGTATAATTATTATTCTCAATATGATAAAAGGTTTTTTAGCTGACATTTGACTACATAAATACGGAACTCATACAATTAATAAGGAATTCTTCGCAAAAAAAAAAAAGGGAGTTCTTGTAATAATTTATTAAATGTTTTAAAATAGAATACGTGGCTAATAATTGCTTACAGAGGAGTATTATTTGTATTTTATGAGCAAACAATGTGATCAACACTCGAGAGTGAGGGATAGCTCAAGTGGTTAGAGCTTCTCTCCCGGTCCCAAGAGATCCTGGGATCGATTCTCACCTTCCGCCCTTGTGGCTTTCTAAACACCAAAAAAAAAATGTGATCAACACTCACGGGCAATTAGTCTTGACCATAACCAGGCCATGAGCCCAAGGTGTGATACTTTATGGATGAATATATTGATAAGGCACAGTTTCAACAATGATAATAAAGCCCAGGAAATGGCCCAAGTTATCTGTGTGAACCAATCATAATACGGTACCATACTGTTTTAGATGGTATAAGACTAGTTTGAGCTGATAAAAATTATATTTGTTTACTCATCTAGCCACAAATTTCTCAACCAATATGCCATGTTTTGTTGTAGTTAATCATCTTAGTACATTCTTCTGCTATCTATGGAGCTTGTGCCCCTACGAGGCCCCGAACACGAGAGCTTGGGCAGAGAGACCAGCTAGATCATTTGATCAGAACAACCTTTCCTGTGGATAATCAGAATTTCAGGAATCTGACTTGCTCGAGCTCTTCCGTCTTTAGGCTGCAGCTAGTCATGTCTATGCTGTTATTGAACAGACAGCTAGTTTGAGCAGAGGTTTTGGATTTGTCAAGAGTGTTCTATAGCAGCAGTATAGCATGAGTTGATCAAAGTATATTGTAAACAAATGAAGTTAAAGCCTTTTTAGTATCAGATTTCAGAATCAGTAAGGAAGCTGTGCATAAATGCATTCCATTCCAAGAAGCCAATACATCATATAACAACTAACATAACTCTAAGCAAAGTAACAAACACGCGAAATTTTAATTTAAATCAGTATCTGAAACTAAACATAAATAATCCTCTAGGAAAGTTGTGCAGCTAGTCTACAATTTCTTAGCAGTAGCAATGCTGATTATATACTCAATTTCTTCTGCTATTTCTTTCATGGAAGGCCGGTTTTGCCTGCGCTCCTCCAAGCACCCAATGGCAAGAAATCCTAACGCCTTCATAGTGTCTATCTCCGTGGTGCTAGCTCCCTCTTTCAACAGAGGATCTACAGCATCCAGCATCCGTTCCTCATCTACCAACCTCTTAACATACATAGCCAAGTTTACATCATCAGCCTCTCGATTAAAGTCTATCGCCTTCTGTGATGTCAAAAGCTCTAACAATACAACTCCAAAGCTGTAAACATCACTCTTATCCGTCAACTGGTAGTTCCTATAGTACTCAGGATCAAGATATCCAAGAGTCCCTTGTGCGCAGGTAGAGATGTGACTCATATCCGTCTCAGCCAACCTTGATAACCCGAAATCTGAGACCTTAGCATTCAATTTCTCGTCTAGCAAAATGTTGGATGACTTGACATCTCTATGATAAATATTAGGATTTGCTGAGAAGTGGAGGTATGCAAGGGCCTCAGCAGTATTATAAGCAACTCTCAATCGATGAGACCATGTAAGACGGCTATACCCTCCAGGTTTATGCCCGTGCAAGTGATCATAGAGTGTACCATTAGAAATATACTCGTAAACCATAATAGGTTGTTCAAGCTCAACACAACAACCAAGTAAACGAACAAGACTCTTGTGATTAACTTGGCAGAGGATTCTGACTTCATTCAGGATTTGATCAGTTCCTTTCGCGTTACCAACCTTTGCACACTTGACAGCAGTAAGTGTGCCATCATAAAGAGTACCTTTGTAAACGTCGCCATAACCTCCAGAGCCTAAAAGGCGGTCTCTAGAGAAATGGTTGGTGGCTTTCTTGATCTCCCTACCACTAAAGATCTTGGCAGTTCTTCCTCCTCCAGAGTTCAGAACCTCTTCTCGTTCTTTTTTCAGGCGATCTTGAGCTTCTTTTATCCTGCGTTGACGTTTGTAATACATTGCAACTATGGTTGCAAGAATGAATGCACCTCCTATTCCTGATACCAAGCCTACAAAATAAAATAAAATAAAATAAGTCGCTTGTCCAATATACTAGCTAGCAGTCTAGCAGAAATGGACATTAGCAGAGTTTGTTATGAAGGTTTAAGGGTGTGTTTATCCTCAATTTAGATCAATGGTTAATATACAAATTACTTTAGAGTTCTTGCTTATATGTTATAATCATGTTGAATTGGAGACTACGTAATTAGTACTTAAATTCCTAAATTCTTTGACTTCTGAAATGTTTTCCTAATTTCATGGTTAGTACAGTAAGTTGTTAGGTTGTTAAATTATGTAGTGTATGTAATTGTAGCACAAGTAAATTGCTTCATGTAACAGTTACTCGTAGTTTTATTCAGAAACACTAGACTGTAATTCAGTATAGTAAAGAGTACAATGTAACAATAAGAAGTTACAGAGACTTCTCTTCTTCAACAATCTTTTACTTTAAATCTCTCAAATTTTAACAATTCAACTTCTTTTTACAATTAAGGTAATACAAATTATTTTTAATCGTATAGATTACATTACATGATATTCTATAAAAGTTTAACTATGACCTTGTATACTAAATATAAACTTTAACAATTAAGTTAGCTGCCATTTGCCAAATATGATCACATAATTTTATATGGTACTCGTACTAAGTAAGAATGGTGTTGACGAGTTTAACACATATGTTCATGCACACTGCAAATAACTAAATAAGTTCAAATAATTTAAGTTGATGCAAGTCGGAGTAATTATATAATCAATTACAACATAATACGAAGTATAAGTTTAGATAAAAAAAAGTTGAGCTAAATACATCCTACTCCGTAGTACGCCGTATTAGTTTTACACGGAGTATGGAGTATAGTTGCGTTGCATTGCACATAGAAGTTGAACAGTAGTCAAAGAAGTTGTACCTGCAATTAAGGCAGCCTTATTTGAATCATCACACCCTCCTTGTTTCTCACAAACAAAATCTGCAATTTTCAAACCCATCATTAATATCACAATTAACATAATCAACAACTAATCCTAGGATTACTACTTTTACATTATCAATTACCAAAAAAATTAATTACTCACTTTGACTGCAAATTCCATTAACACCATCCCAATGAAGCCCAGAATTACAATAACACCTACTGGTCCCCACTGAGTTAATATCAGCCCTACACGTGGAATTCCCACCATCAACGGCACAATCTGCCTGAGTCCTACAAACTGGTTCCTGTGGTAGCATCCACTGGATCATCAATCCGGGCTGACCCCACTCACCCACGGGCTTATTCGGGTTCAAGTCTACAAAACTCCTGTAAGCCCGACAACCCGCTTCCCTGACCCGAATAGAATACGACGTCGTTCCACCCCCAGCGCGAAAAGTACAACAAATAGGCGAACTCTCACACGCGGACGCCTCACGTGTGGAGTTAACATACACGTGACAAAGGCTGTTAGTGGAGCAGTTAAGTGGGGACCCCAAGAGAGATTGGGAGCAGTTAAGGAACATTATAGTGTTGTCACCCGTGACGTTAAACGGTGCCGTTTGGTTGAGCTGGACACCTTGGGTGGAAATATCTGATGTGATGCAGGTGTTGGGGAGGAAAGGTGAGGGCGCAATTATGAGGCGTTGATTGGTTGGATTGATTGATGTGATTGGGTAAGTGTTGTTGGAGGTTGGGAATAATAGTGTTGAGTTTTTATTGCATTGGATTTTGTAATCTTGGTCACCGCACGAGGGGGCCGTGCTAAGTGGGTATGGAACACGGGTTGTGCCGCATGGGGGGCATTCGCGTGATGATGTGGTGGTTGTTGCGGTGGAGAGGAGGAGCGCCACCGTGAGGAGGAGGTGGAGCATTTTGAAGGAGTGAGAAATTTAGGGGATGGAAATGTTGTGGGTTGGTGGTACTAATACTGAAATGGGTTGCATGTAGATTTATATAGGAGTATAGAATTATTTTTTCTAAGAAGTTTGACTTTTTTTGAAAGTTGGTGACCAGTCAGATTTTTGTCATATTTAAGGTTCTAGTCTTCTAGAGTTATTGTCATTGGTTCAAAATCTTTTGATGCTTGAGATTTAATTTAGGATAATTTAAGATTTATTTTGTCTCAATCCAAATTATTGGTGGGCGCATGCGGATTATAAAAATGGTTTTATATCATCAAATTGAGATGAATAAAGAATGGAAGTAAGCTAAACTGGGATGAGGATAATAAAACAAGATGTTTATTTTTTCTAATGTGGATTTTTAGTTACTTTTAGGATTGCATTTAGGGACGTTTTGGGTTGCTTAATAAATATGTACAATTGATCGGTGACAGTGTATGCAAATATTTATTTTAGGTGCATATTTAGTGGTGGAGTATCAGAGTGTATATCCCTTTACGCTCCTAATTGAGTTTATAGTTCTATATATGATCTACAAAAGTTAGTGGGATCTGATTATGATACACCTTTGCGTAAAGAAGAGCATTTAAAATTTTCATGTACACAATAAATTTTCTAAATTAGGGGTATGTATATCTCAGCATACTTAATTGGAAAACATTGGAGGTGAAAATGAAAGTTTGTGCCAAAATATATTTACATCAATGACTTTTATGTTTTTGTGTAAATAACAATTAAGATAATGTTGTCATGGAATTGATTTTATATACGGAGTACTCCCTCCGTCCCTAAATTACATTCCTCTTTCTAGCATTAATTCCTTACATAATAGAGAGAAAAAGGAATGTAATTTAGGGACGGGGGGAGTACAATATATTTTTAATAACTCATTTGAAAACTTATATCAATTTTTTTTTTTTTTTTTTTTTTTTTTGGTGTTCCACCCGGTTCACCTTTGGGCTTATCAGGATTCGGGGATTAGTTTTAGGTGGTTAGATTTCAATCCCCAGAATTCAAATGTATTTGACCAAAAAAAAAATGTAGTTGATCACTATCATAGAGCTTCACTTCATTTTATAATTAAAGATTTCAGTATACAACAATAATTTATAAGTGTTATATTCATGATGAGACAATTTTTTGTATAGTTATAAGCAAATTCATTGTCATTACACAATATTTTTCTACTACTGTACCTAATAAGCGAGCCATTGTTAGTGTACTCATGTTGTTATTATCTCTAAAAAATAAAAAATAAAAAAAAAAAAAAAAAAAAAAAAAAAAAAGATGATGTTGTTATCATAAATGAAGCAAGGTTTTGTACCAAGTGGTTTTAATTTATTGGATGAGCATGAAACATATTTGAATATTGACTAAAAATGGACAAAGTCAAATAATTATTTGTCAAATAAACAAACACACGCTTGTTCAATCATGAAGGCTTATGAACTGTACTGTTTAAGTTTGTAGTAAAACTTGCATCCCACTTTCCAAATTCAATTCCAAGTTGGTAAGATTATCTGTTCTGTCTTCCACAAATTTATCACCGTACCCAACTAATCAAGAGAGTATTACTCAGTATCAAAAACCCTTATTAGTTCATGTTGACTATTATTATATCTTTTTTGAAACAAACTATCATTATATCTTAATCTAATTTAATTTTTTTTTTTTTTTTGACGAGTTAATCTAATTTTATTTCATCCAAAGAGAATTGACTAATATTGTTGAAAGTTGATTAATTAAATATGGGTAATAATTTATAGTATGATATATCTCTGAATTCTGACTTTTGAAAGTTAAGCCTTAACCACTCTTGTCCCATTTCATCATTTTCATATTCAAGTAACGAATGGAGGATACACTCAATTCAGCTAAAAAATATATATATGTGAGAGAATTTTATAGTATTATTATCAACGAAGCAGTTACATCATGCAATTTAAATTGACTTTAATCAATCCATAATATCTGACTTGATGCATAAGTTATTATATTTTCATTCTACTACCTTTAGTAGCGTGTCATATTGCATTATTGGCTTATTGCATCATCAACCATTTTTGAAATGGAGCAATGTTGAAAATTGACCATAGACTAGCATCTTTCTTTATTCCCAAGACTTAATAATGAATAAATTTAATTGTTTCCAATGTAAATTTACATATAACAAATATAATTGTTGACTAGCATGGATGGTAATGTTTTAACTGGGTAGCGTGTAAATAAGTAAGATAACCACACAAATTGAATCTCGTTTACATAATTACTATTATATCCAAAATTAGCAAGGTAGGAAATTAAAAGGGTACTACGGACATGAAAATATGCACTCAGACTCATAAGACGTATATTAAGCTACTCGTATGAAATGGAGCAAAGTTGAACATTATTGACGATAGACTAATTTCATATCTTTCTTTATTCCCATGCATGACTTAATAATAAACTAGTGAGTAGCTCGGGTGTTGTCCCGAATTGCTACTTTTGTAATTGTATATTTTATGGATTCTGTATTTGGAAATTGTCTTTGTAAAGATAAGTTTTTTTTTTTTTTTTTTTTTGGGGATTACCCCTATTTGTTTTTCAGTGCTAATAATATAGTTGTGTAAACAAAGAGTGTTTAATTTTGAAGTCATTGTAAACATATATTTCCTCCGTTTTTATTTAGTTGCAACACACCCCTTTACCACGCATTTTAAGGAAGATTTATTAATTTTTTTTTTGAAACAAAGGAGATATTAAATTAGACTAAGTAAACAGATAAATTAATTTACAAAATTTTATAGCCTATAAGAAAAAGGGATAAGTTGCTATGGTTTAAATTTCATAGCTTAATCCATTCATTTACTTAGCTTAATCACCTCCTCAAAAAACGCGATAAATGGTGTGTTGCAAGTATAAAAAAAAACAGTGTAAGTATGTTGCTATTTTTGTAATCGTGCTTTTTGCAAGGTTCGGAACCGGTCCAAGAATATGGTGATTGATCCCAAAACAGGGTGATTAGAGGACAGTTTGGGTTGTTGGTGATTGTTTACATGAGCCAAGATATGATACTTATATCACAAACATGAATAGTTTGTTCAAATATATCAATCAACATAACACATCACATCATATACGATGTTTATGACAATATACGATGATTTCAGCACCTCGTAGTGATTTCGTAAACTCAAGCCTGCCACAGATGTTCATGACAATATACGATGATCATATATGGTTTCAAACGGCATTATATGACCCCGTGATATATCCCTTAGTGTCTCAACACATTTCGCCACCGGGGCCTGGAACATCAAAATTTCCTCAAAAAACGTGGATTATAGCCTTCAATTTTGTAAATTTTTGACCTTTTTTCTTCCGTAAAAAAATTGCTGAGATGTTTATTATGGTCTCTAATACCCTCCGGGAGTCCAATTGGGTCGATGAAACCATCTAATATGCCCTTAAACGGTCATTTTACCCGTTCGCAACAGATTGTGATTTCGTAAACTCAAGCTTACCACGGATGTTTATGGCAATATAGATGATCATATATGGTTTCAAACGACATTATATGACCCCAAGATATGTCTCTTAAGTTCTAAAGACTTTTCGCCACCGGACCCCGAAACCTTAAAATTTCCTCAAAAAGCGTGGATTATAGCCTTCAATTTTGTAACTATTTAACCTTTTTTCGCTCGGAAATAAAAATTTCCGAGATGGATACTGTGGTCCCTAATACCCTCCAAGAGTCCGATTGGGTCGATGGAACCATCCAATATGCCCTTCAACGGTCATTTTACCCGTTCACAACTCATAATGTTTTCATAAACTCAAGCCTACTACGGATGTCTAGACAATGTACAATGATCATATATGGTTTCAAACGGCATTATATGATCCCGAGATGTATCCCTTATGGTCTCAAGACTTTTCGCCACCAATCCCCGAAACCTTAAAATTTTCTCAAAAAGCGTGGATTTTAGCCTTCAATTTTGTAAAATTTTGCCTTTTTTTTCGCCCGAAAATAAAAAATCTGAGATGTTTTCTTTGGTCCCTAATACCCTCCGAGAGTCCAATTGGGTCGATAGAACCATCTATTATGCCCTTAAACGGTCATTTTACCAGCTTGCAACTTGTAGTGATTTTGTAAACTCAAGCCTACCACAGACATTTAAGACAATATACGATAATCATATATGGTTTCAAACGGCATTATATGACCCTGTGATATATCCCCTAGGTTCTTGAGACTTTTCGCCATCAGGCCCCGAAACCTCCAAAGTTCCTCTAAAAACATGGATTATAGCCTTCAATTTTGTAAATTTTTGACCTTTTTTCGCTTAGAAATAAAAATTATCAAAATGTTTACTATGGTCTCTAATATCCTCCGGGAGTCCAATTGGGTCGATAGAACCATCCAATATGCCCTTAAACGTTCATTTTATCCGTTCGCAACTCGTACGGATTTCGTAAACTCAAGCCTACCACGGATGTTTATGGCAATATACAATGATCATATATGGTTTCAAACGGCATTATATGACCCCGAGATGTATCCCTTATGGTCTCAAAACTTTTTGCTACCAGGCCTTAAAACTTTAAAATTTCCTCAAAAAGCGTGGATTATAATTTAGTAAATTTTTGACCTTTTTTCGCCCGGAAAAAAAAAATTGCTGAGGTGTTTACTATGGTCCCTAATACCCTTAGGGAGTCCAATTGGGTTGATGGAACCATCCAATATGCCCTTAAACGGTCATTTTACCCGTTCGCAACTCGTATTTATTTCGTAAACTCAAGCCTACCACGCATGTTTAAGACAATATACAATGATCATATATGGTTTCAAACGACATTATATGACCCCGAGATATTTCCCTTAAGGTCTCAAGACTTTTCGCCACCGGGCCCCAAAACCTTAAAATTTCCCCGAAAAGCGTGGATTATAGCTTTCAATTTTGTAAATTTTTGACCTTTTTTTCGCCCAGTAATAAAAATTTCATAGATTTTTATTATGATCCCTAATACCCTCAGAGAGTCCAATTGGATCGATGCAACCATCCATTATGCCCTTAAACGGTCATTTTACCAGTTTGCAACTTGAAGTGAATTTGTAATCAAGTCTACCACAGACATTTATGACAATATACGATGATCATATATGGTTTCAAACGACACTATATGATCCCGTGATATATCCCCTAGGTTCTCAAGACTTTTCGCTAACGGGCTCCAAAACCCTAAAATTTCCTCAAAAAACGTGGATTATAGCCTTCAATTTTATAAATTTTTGACTTTTTTTCTCCCGAAAATAAAAATTCCCGAGATGTTTACTATGGTCCCCAATACCCTTCGAGAGTCCAATTGGGTCAATGGAACCATCCAATATGCTCTTAAACGATCATTTTACCTGTTGCAACTCGTAGTGATTTTGTAAACTCAAGCCTACCACGGATGTTTATGACAATAAACAATGATTATATATGCTTTCAAACGACATTATATAACCTCAAGATGTGTCCCATAGGGTCTCAGGACTTTTCGCCACCGGGCCCCAAAACCTTAAAATTTCCTTAAAAAGCGTGGATTATAGCCTTCAATTTTGTAGATTTTTGACATTTTTTCGCCTGGAAAAAAAAATTGCCGAGATGTTTACTATGGTTCCTAATACCCTCCGAGAGTTCAATTGGGTCAATGGAACCATCCAATATGCTCTTAAACGGTCATTTTACCCGTTCGCAACTCGTAGTGATTTCGTAAACTCAAGCCTACCACGGATGTTTATGACAATATACAATGATTATATATGGTTTCAAACGGCATTATATGACCCCGAGATGTATCCCATATGGTCTCAAAACTTTTTGCTACCGGGCCTTAAAACCTTAAAATTTCCTCGAAAAGCGTGGATTATAGCCTTCAATTTAGTAAATTTTTTACCTTTTTTCGCCTGGAAAAAAAATTGCTGAGGTGTTTATTATGGTCCCTAATACCCTTAGGGAGTCCAATTGGGTCGATGGAACCATCCAATATGCCCTTAAACGGTGATTTTACCCGTTCGCAACTCGTATTTATTTCGTAAACTCAAGCCTACCACGCATGTTTATGACAATATACAATGATTATATATGGTTTCAAACGACATTAAATGACTTCGAGATGTAAAGACTTTTCGCCACCAGTCCCCGAAACCTTAAAATTTCCTCCAAAAGCGTGAATTATAGCCTTCAATTTTGTAAATTTTTGCGTTTTTTCGTTCGGAAATAAAATTTTCCGAGATGTTTTCTGTGGTCCCTAATACCGTCCGAGAGTCCAATTGGGTCAAAGGAACAATCCAATATGCTCTTAAACGGTCATTTTACTCATTCGCAACTTGTAGTGATTTTGTAAACTCAAGCCTACCACGAATGTTTATTACAATATAAAATGATCATATATGGTTTCAAACGGTATTGTATGACCTTGAGATGTATCACTTAGGATCTTAAGACTTTTCGCCACCGGGCCCCGAAACCTCAAAATTTCCTTAAAAAGCGAGTATTATAGCCTTCAATTTTGTAAATTTTTTACCTTTTTTCGCTCGAAAATAAAAATTGCCGAGATGTTTACTATGGTACCTAATATCCTCCGCGAGTCCAATTGGGTCGATGGAACCATTCAATATGCCCTTAAATGGTCATTTTACCCGTTCGCAACTCGTAGTGATTTCGTAAACTCAAGCCTACCACTGATGTTTATGACAATATACAATGATCATATATGGTTTCAAACGGTATTATATGACCCCGAGAAATATCCCATAGGGTCTCAACACTTTCGCCAACAGGCTCCAAAACCCAAAATTTCCTCAAAAAGCGTGGATTATAGCCTTCAATTTTGTAAATTTTTGACTTTTTTTCGCCCGGAAATAAAAATTGCCGAGATGTTTACTATGGTCCCCAATACCCTTCGAGAGTCCAATTGGGTCAATGGAACCATCCAATATGCTCTTAAACGATCATTTTACCTGTTCGCAACTCGTAGTGATTTTGTAAACTCAAGCCTACCACGGATGTTTATGACAATAAACAATGATTATATATGCTTTCAAACGACATTATATAACCTCGAGATGTGTCCCATAGGAACTCAAGACTTTTCGCCACCGGGCCCCAAAACCTTAAAATTTCCTTAAAAAGCGTGGATTATAGCCTTCAATTTTGTAGATTTTTGACATTTTTTCGCCTGGAAAAAAAAATTGCCGAGATGTTTACTATGGTTCCTAATACCCTCCGAGAGTCCAATTGGGTCAATGGAACCATCCAATATTCCCTTAAACGATCATTTTACCTGTTCGCAACTCATAGTCATTTTGTAAAGTCAAGCCTACCACGGATGTTTATGACAATATACAATGATTATATATGGTTTCAAACGGCATTATATGACCCCGAGATGTATCCCTTAGGGTCTCAAAACTTTTCGCCAACCTGCCCAGAAACCTTAAAATTTCCTCAAAAAGCGTGGATTATAGCCTTCAATTTTGTAATTTTATGACCTTTTTTCTCCCGGAAATTAAAATTGTCGAGATATTGCCATAACCCCTAATACCCTCCGGCAGTCCAATTGGTTGGGTGGAACCATCCAATACGCCCATAAACGCTCATTTTTACTCGTTTTCGTACACGCCTCTTATATTGGCTATAAGCTCTCACGAGGCCTTTACGTAGCCGAATAATGGTCATATACGGGTCCACATAATACTATCTAATTCTGGGATTCATCTCGTAGTGTTTCGTGAAATACCGACACCAGCCCTCGATACCTCCTAATTAAATCGCTCTGATTTCATGTATTATAGCTTTGGTATTTGGCTCTTGTACATCATTTTTTCACCCGGCGAGATTATGCATCCAAGTACTTAATTGTTATATATATGTATATATATGTAAACATCAATCTTCTTGATCATGGTCACTACACTCATGCTCCGTATAATTAATTGTTTTCACCATGGTTGAATCAATTTTATAATATACTCCGTATAAGATAACTCTGGCACTTCAATTTTACAATTATAAAAAAAAAAAGGGAATAAAGAGTCAAGTTGTCAAGGTAATTTCAATACTCGCCTTAAATTATTAATAAGGACAACGTCTGTCTGTCAATTGTTTTTTTGAATGAATGTTGTGTGTGTGTTTTTTTTTTAAACTATTTGGTTTATAGTTATGTATATTTCTTTTTCATATTTGTAACATGTTTGATAATTGGCTTAGATGTTATAAAAGGTTTGAGGTTTGAAACTTCTTTAATTTTTTATATGAAGTGATGGTGTGGCATGGATGATTAGATGTTGGTAGGTGATGTGGCATCATAAATGTGTTTATGAAGAAGTGACATGACATGATATGGAGGAGTTTACGTGACGCATTGACGTTTTTATAAACGCCTTTTCATAGATTAGTATAGATAAATTGATTGTTTTCAATGTAAATTTAAATGCAACAAAAATAATTGTTGACTAGTTTGACTGGTCCTGTTATAGCCAAGGTAGTGTTCTAGAAACTACACAATTAAGTTTAATCGCATTCACATTATTATTGTTATATTGTACCCAAAATTAGCAAGGTACGTAGGAAGTCGATCAAAAGGGTACCAAGAACATGAAAAAAATATCATTAGAGCACTAAGAAAGCAAAAAATATACACTCGAACTCATAAGACCCAAATTAAGCTATGTACTAAGCCAATATATTGGTGCATAAATGATGTATGTGAAAGCATTTGAATAATTATCACATATTGACAACATTACAGCAAATGCTAGCTACATAATTTGATATGTTTTTTATGTTTCACCATCTTTCATCCCCTAACCAGTTGTCCTTCTCCTTTGGACCTGTTGGTCCTTCTTCTTTGGAGAGTTCCGCAGGCAACTTACCAACTAAGTTAGTGACTGAACCTCGTAGCACTCGTGGAAGCCGTTTGATTATCTTGTCAAACTCTTTCCTCGAATCATAGACGATCTTTGGTCCCCATTCTCTCATAAACTGCAGCCAACAAGGCTCAGGAACATCATTTCCTAGATATTCAGCAGCAACAATCTGATACTGAGTACTAGAATCCAGAGAAAAGTTGCTTTTACTACAATCATTTCTTATACCAATACCAAGACTTGAGGAGCCTTGGAGATAAGTCCCTGGATGAGGGAAGCTAGCATGGCCGCTCTTCGATGAGTACAGAATAACTCGGTTTCCCTCTATGAACTCCAAGTCACAAGCACTTATCCACTGACCACCACTGTGTTGGGAGAAGTACACTCTATGAAGTTCACCAGTGAAGTTGCTTATCCTAAGAGTAAA
Source organism: Chenopodium formosanum (assembly GCA_024500155.1). Taxonomy (NCBI): domain Eukaryota; kingdom Viridiplantae; phylum Streptophyta; class Magnoliopsida; order Caryophyllales; family Amaranthaceae; genus Chenopodium; species Chenopodium formosanum. The sequence continues at coordinate 3,210,464 of CM044861.1, read as the reverse complement.
ATGTTCCCAATCACCAATATGTTCACCTGTCTTTTTTAAGGCAATGTTGGTTGGTCCAACCTTTAATGTGGCTGGTCCATTGAAAGGTGAAAACACCCACATTGCTATGTCAGTGAAAGTGCCTCCTAAAGCAGGCTTTACATGAGCATAAAGTTCGGCACTTTCAAGGTCTCCATGCTTGAGAACTTTTCGTCGTTCATCATAAGGAATATCTAGCCAGAATTTTCCATCATTTGTTCCACCACAAGGCAGATTAGAGCCATCAGCACTGATAGGTTCGCCAGTGGACTGCCCTGCTTTGAACAATAAAGCTCCATTGACAAAGAACCATGAGACAGAAGATGGAAAGTAGACCTCTTTAGGATGAAAGAAAATGGTTGGACCATAATGATGAATTAGAGTATGTATTTGATCAATATTTGGCATTGCATGCTGCCATTTTGAGTTCTTGTTCTTTAAACAAATAATAGGCATTTCTTCTCCTGCAGTCCATAGAGTACTACTGCAGAAGAAGGTTCCTACCGAGACACCTTTCCCTAGCATGCCTCGATTACAAGGTCTAGTCTCGAAAACTTTGAGAGAGATCTTTCTGAATTTAGAAAATATGTCAAGCAATAAACCACAAGTCTCAGAATCATCAACAAGGTCCTCTCTGACACACCTTACTTCATCCAAATCAGGTTTTCCTAGTAGAGTTGACACAACAAAGCCTAGGACTCTATAGCCGGAAGGAGGTATGGGAAGCCAAAAGTGACCAGGTTGATCACGAATCCCCATGCCATCATCCGAAACCCAAACTAAACTATAGTCAAGAGGCAGCATAAGAGCCGGTGAGCAGATGGATTCAGAGTCACTGCTACGATTATGTGACACAGAATCCCTAGCCACAAGAACATAGCCATTTAAAGGCTTGCCATTTGGTTGGCAGTAATGACCAAGACTGTAAAATCCTTCAGGTAGGCCTAAAGGCTTATAGAACGAAACACCTTTTCGCTTGTCATGTGAGAGATGAGAGCCCCAGACAAACTCAAATCTGGTTATTTCTGCAACTTCTAGCTCCCCTAGATTAATTGTTCCAGTGGCAAATCCTTGGCCTAGTGAAAAAATAAACAATACATGTCAAATCCTCGACACTGTAATATCAGCCAGATTCTAACAAGGAAGTAAGGCACAACACTTGTTTCACATCAAATTGTTAAACCAATATGAACTGATCATTTCTATCTAATCAATTCAAATCCTGTCATCCCTACTTCGCTGACTTTTGGCATTTATGGCACACTAAACTCTACCATCTCAATCATTAGTGAAAACAGATAATTTCTAAACCAAACTGAGTCTAGAAATTTACATTACTAATCTAGTCTACAAAACTACTTGTAGCGTGCATGCATCCATCCTTGTTAATTTGCAACATCTAATACTCTTAATAATCCGTCTGGTAGACACGTGGTTTAAAATGGTGGTAATGGTAATGAATTCTATACATATGATAGTCTAATAATGCGTATATACACATTAATGTTTGTACATTTCACCCAAAGTCCGTAAATTTTCATTACCATCTATTACCACTTAAAAGGTGGTATCGAGTGGTTGGAGATTTAACAATTACATTGTCATGGAGTTCCAAGAAATTAACATGAAATTTTTCTTACAAAATACAAATATATTCAAAGTATCATTCATTGAAGTCTACATTCATTGAAGTCTACCAATTTTGTCCAAAATTGAAAGGTACCATTAAATCTCACACTTTCAACATCAACCCAAGTGCTCATCTATGCAAATTAGTTATAGAAGAAGACTACTCATAAAAATTACACAAATATTTAATTCTTGAAAAAAAAAATTAAAAAAAAAAGACTAAAAAGTTGAGAAACAAACCTTGAGGCCAGGTAGGCAATGGAGCTGGCAATAAGAAACTAGTGAAAGAAGGAGAAAGATTAATTGAATAATTCCCATTAATGCGCTGACATCCAAACATCTTCACAAATTTAATCTTCAAGACTTCACCTTTAGATCAAATCCCATTTATTAAACGCATTTTAGGTTCTAAATATTTGATTTTGCGCTACTTTTCTAGGAGTTTGTTGAATTATTGTAGGAAATTCCATGAATTTGGAATGTAGGGTTTAATTTCATTCCTTAGAAAATGGGCATGTTTGGTAAAAGTATGAATTTTGTTGTTCATAGTTGTTGTGTTCTGTTTTTTTGTTTTAGGTTTATACAATGGCACTTGGAAAGAGTTGAAAGGAGGAGGGAGATGGTTAAGGAGGATCGAAATGGATTTCTAGTTCTCCAAATATATTTTTTCTTTTTACTTTGATGATACTTTTTTCCGATGCGGATTAATTACTTTTTATGACGAAAGAGGGATTATAGCAATACAAGTATAAGATAAAGATAGAAAATTGGTAAATGAGTTGGACGTTCAAAAAAAATGAGAGATTTTAGAATATCCTTACTTAATCTTTCTTTCATGAATATCTGTATTTCTTCTTATACCACCTATATTATGATATGTGGAATACGTAAAGGGTTTTATCCCTAACTCCATCCTTCGAAGTTCAAGAAAATACTACCTCCGTTAATTATTATGTGCAACTTTGGAATATTTTATATCTCACAAATAATACCCCAAAGTTGCACATAATAATTAACGGAGGTAGTACATGAGATTATTCTCTTGTAATGGTTTGTCAAAGTTTAGAAGAGAAAAAATATTATATTGCGCATCCAAGATCATATAGGTTTATTTGGTGCATCCGACACCTCAAAAGGGCTTGCTACCTTGCATCCACCACTGTAAGCCAGCTAGGGTAGCTCATAAACCTAGGTGGTCATTGCCAACATATATGGGTCATAAACCTAGGTACACATTGCCAACATGGGTGCTAGATGCATTCAATTTTTGCCACAAATAAGGATGGATTACAACCCTACTTTTTTGGTTATTTCTGTACATACTCAAATCGTATTATACTTCGTACTAATATAACATTGGTTTTCATATAAAAGTACATCAAGCCTCAAGGCTCTAGCAAAAGAAGAAAACCATACTAGTACTAGAAGTGCTCTTTATTGAAATCCCAGACAATAGTTTACACCCTTGCATGATTACAATGGCGTTTTCATGAGTTGCCAAATCAAGATAAGCTAATTTACTGGATTGACCAAAATCTATTGTACATTGGTCTTCATCAGAAAAGCAAAGAGACTGAAGCTAAATATCAAAGCCTACCCCATGAAAAGAATGATCACACGCACAACTGTATACAAACGGAGCCTATGCTTTCCCTATGTACAGAGATTCATATAAATCACTTAAGCTGCTAACCTAACAAAACTGAGCCACGGCTAGCTAAATTCCCCAGCTCAAGTGGGAGACTCTGCTAGTAAGAGTGTATGCCACCAGCCACACGCCACGTTTTTTGCCACGCAACCGTCAATCTTTACTTGGGATGGAATGTTGCGATCAATTGCATCCCCCAATCCAAGCTACATAACATTATCAAGAAGTTAATTTAAGGAGTAAGAGATGGCCAGTGTTGATCCTATGGTAGGCTACAATTACAAAATTTCTTACCTGTCCATATTTGTTCCAGCCCCAACAGAAAACTTTCCCGTCCTCTACACAAAAGAAGTATAACATTAGCAATTATAGTTTATCTGTAACTATAAAACTACTCGTATTACTATACCACTAGAAACCTATACTTATATAGAACAGCCCCTTAGTCTTATAATAAGTTCATTCCAAGATATAAATGCAGCACGGGTTGTTACAGCTCGACCAAGTCGCTCTTGACTAGCTATCCCAGATGAAATAGATCAAGATAAATGTTTAAGAAGTACATGTGAACAGGGTATGCAAAAAAGGGCACTAGATCTTTACTGGTTTTGCTAACTTGCAGCATTTTCCTACAGGCACCTATGCTATAATATACACAACGTTGCAGAATTCACAACTTTCCAGTACCTTAAGAGCTATAAACATCAAATCGCTGACTATTAGCTAATGATTAAATGCAAAATGGCATGCGATAAGACTGACAGTAAAGATGCAAAAAGTAGACACCAACCTGTAACTATGGCACTATGACGTGCCCCGCAAGATACTATTTTTGCATTAACACTTTCTATGCTTGGTGCATCCAACAACCTTGGGAGAGTCTGGAAGAAACACATGCTATCATAAGAAACATGCTAAATAAACTGGTTCAGAAGAGATGTAAAATAAATACAAAATCTTGCAAATCCGAAAAGAATGAATAAAATAATGAACATTAGGAAATATATCACCTATCTGAAAAGGATATACCTCAGCTTGGTCAGAACCAGTTCCCAACTGCCCAAATTGATTCCCTCCAAAGGCATAAACATCGCCCTCTGTAGATATGCAGAGTGTATGCCATAAGCCTGCCGCAGCTGCCTCAATTTGAATACCAAGCAACGAGGATACACAAGTAGGGCTTAGCACATCATCAGTGGCACCTTGCCCGCACTGCAACAGCACAGTCATGATTTGTCAAGGATGTCTCGAGAGAGGCAGTCAATTATTCCATTGACTTCCCTTCCCTCTAACAATAAATACAATAGTAAAGCAATAAAGTTAGAAGAATATAATCATCTGATCCCTTGCTAGAGAGTGCTTCATCTTGAACATCTACTTTGCTTTTTTCTCCACCAAATCTATTTACCTACATAATCATACAAACTGCAGTTGATGCAACGGGTAATCAAAAATGAAAGCAAAAGTTGATACGTTAAACGCCCTCTTGAATTAATAAAGAGTTGACAAGCATTAACCAAATGACACATTAACTACCCATTTAAGATTACAATTCTGTTCAGGCGAGGCTTGGCTAGTCAAAGTGGAATCAAAGTGACAGTTTAGAAACAATAGTTTTTCAAGAATACCAGGATCTAACTGTCAACTGGTGACTACAAGTTTGATAACAAAGAAGGACCAATGCAACAATCTCAGTTTCTTACCCCATACTTATTTTCTTATATTTCTCCAAAGCATATATGTCACTGTCACTCATAACTCTAAAACAATCACATCTAATACTAGCCAAAATCTATTCTGTTCATTTCATAAAGCATTTAATTCTAAATGTTACTTATATCACAACTACATTCTACACCAAACATGCTCAAAGATGTACAAGAGCTTTGTAAGGTTACTATCGCTCCAATAATTAAAGCAGTATCTTGACAGCTAAAATAAATGATCCAACTAAGAAACCGTAATCTTTCTAGAGAAATTAAAGAATAGTATGCCCTACTACAAGAAGGCACCATAACAAGTGCTTGCAAAATAAGTAACTGATTTTCACAATAGCAGCTTTCAATGTTGAGCTTTTTGATGCTAGGTACATGTACATCACCCCAACATAAAATCTAATTAATTCTACCCCAGTAACAAGCGTAAGGAAAATATTAGGCGTCTCTTACATACCTGTCCATAGAGGCCCCAACCAAAGGCGAGGATTGCTCCAGCATCTGTTCAGCATAACCGGGGAAAAAAAAAAGATTCAGTACGCAGGAAGAAAACAAATTATAGAGACAAACTGCAGCTCTCAACTGTGCAGGTAGGCTAGATTGATATTAAAAGTGTTACAAGACTAGCTATGTAAATATGAAATCAATAGAACGCCTCCCTTACTGTAACGGTGAATTATAGACATTGACTTATACTCTGCATTGCATATTATGATGACAATAATGGTGAATTATATGATCCTCACCTGTTATTGCCGCACTGTGCCGTCCCCCACAGGCAATGCCCTTGATGTATGACCCAGGAACTCTATATCCATGGCCATCCGAGTTTAAGCCACCTTGAGTAAACCCTGAATGTCTGTCCTTCCTATAAGAAGACTCTATACACGGTACAGGATGTGGAGATGATACCATTCGAATCCTTGAACCCAAGCCCAATTGTCCTTCTCCTCCATAGCCCCAACCCCACACTTGTCCTACATCTGAAGCTTCAGGGAAATAAGACCCATCAGCAGTCTCATCACATAACATACGTATTTTTTTTTATCGTTCTTTCCAGTTACAACAGTATATTTTTCTATATTCAAAGACTGAAATTAATTAAAAAAACAAGCTAATTTAACGATTTTGGTTTCTACAACACCCAGAAATAAAAGCAGGATCATGCTCAAATTTTACCTGACAATGCTAAAGTATGCCTGCCCCCAGCAGCAACAGTTGATATCCTTACTCCAGGGCTAAGTGTCACTAGACAGGGCAATGCCGAGAGAGTTTCTTCAATAGTTGTGGAGCTTTCAGCAGGTTGTTTAGCAGAAGAAACTCGTCTTCGCTTCGAAGTTTCTTCTCCTGCTCCTTTATTGTCGAAACCAGTTCCTGAACCACTACCACTAGCATTTTTTGACCCTCGGGGGCTAACTGCCAAAAATCATCTATGAAGCAAATCTGATAATTCAACCAGCAAAAGAGCATGATCTCTTTGTTACACTAAAAGTAATTGAACCATCCATAGTTACCTTGTTCAGGAAACATCAAACTTTGTTTTTCAAGTGCATCCTTCTCTAAACTTCCTCCAGAAGAAGAATCTCCATAAACCTTCCCCGAGGGAACACATTCCTTCCATCCCCAAGTATAAACTTCTCCACCGTCTGAATCCATTAAGGCCAAAACTTAAACAACAATCTATTCAAAAGAGATCCAACACGAACCCGAAATCAAAAATGAATACTAATACCTGTAATTGACACACAATGTGCCCAACCAGCAGCTGCCCTTACAACGGGAGCTTCTGTAGGAAGTGGAAAAGCCTCTGGCGTTTCCTTGAAATATACATTTTTACACCCAGTTTAGTAAAAATTGATCTTAATATAAAATGTAGCATTTAGAGCATCAGAAACTAGTGCATTACCCCATGTTTACCAGAAGTCACATAGCTCTGCCCTAAATCATCAGTAGACCCCCAAGTTATCAGCTTCCCAGTATCTGGATTCAAAACACAGCTCAACAATTATAATGCAACACACAATTACCCACATTGCAAAATTAAACACAAATCATAGTACAATTTAACTTTATTGCATCTCAAATCAAACCTCAATTTTTTCTTTAAATTGCACATTAAATTAATACTTCACCAATCACAATCAAAATTAGCTGATCCAAATCAATTATGTGATCCCTCACCAACCCAGAAGCTAAATTTGATCATAAACAAGTCAATTCATAACAACCCAAATGCTAAATCCTACCATTTTCCCGTTATCTTAAATCACATTTTACCCAAAACCTGAACAAATTCAAACCCAAAAACCCTAACTTTACAATCGAGATCAAAATCGAGTAGCTCAACATCATCAGAAAGCGGAATCACTCAATTTCAATCAAATCCAATCACATTAAATTCCAACAAAGTAAAACAGAGAAAGAAAGAAGAGAGAGAAAAGTGCACCAGAAATGGCCATGGCGAAACCACAACCACCACCACAAACATCCTTCCAGAAAGTTCCAATCGACGGCGGAAGCTTCACAATAATCGGCGACTGTAACGGCGTTCTCTGCGGCAATGCTCCCGGCAAATACCCCCACATATACACCCTTCTTTCTCTCTCTTCCTCCCCCATTTCTATCTCCATTTGCATCTCACTTCCTCCTCCTTCTCCCTCCCCACCATTCATGGCACCCTTCTTCCTCCTTCCCCAAATCGATTGCAGAGAACAGAGAAAATCCCAATTAATTAAAACTAAATTACAAACAGAATATCCAACTAAAAAACAAATTGAAAAAACCCCAAAAAAATTAAGCAAAAACCCACAAAAAAAACCCAGTAAAAACCTCAGTTTCTTTATAGTTTGCGATTTACAGGAGCAAAAATGAATACTCCGTATTTCAGAGGAGAGAGAAAGTGTGCCCTAATTTAGGAGAAAATTGAAAATGGGGGTGGGGGAGACGAATAAAAAGGGGGGCGTATCATTATCGGAGCAACCCGTGTGCCACGTAGGATAGTGATGTGGAATATTAAGACAAGTGGCAAAATCTGAGCCACTACATTGTTCGATGAATTCTGACCAGGAGTTTCCCAGAAGTTTCTGGAAGAGTGGGTGGAGTACGTTCTAGAGTTACTACTACTTTACTGACTGCCGACCTCCTTGGTTTTGCTAAGATCTTGACACGTGTCGAATGTTCACAAGCTGATTCCAATCATTATTTTTGTTAATTGTGCTTTTTGTTGTGTTATTTACTTTTATTTTTGAAAATTAGTTAAATTGCTAAATTGGAGGGCTCAGCAATCGACACGTGTAAAAGGATGGATTAATTGGTCAATTTGTTAAATTGGTGAGTTTGGTGGTGGTGAATTAATCTTGTTTTTGGGTAAGACTTTGATGGTTTTTTGGGGCGTAAGACTTTTGTGGGTGTGACACGGCTGACACCTTACTCTTACAAAGTTATTCTTTTGCCCAATTTGGTGATGCAAAAAAGTATAATTAAAAAACAAAATATTCTCAATTTGATTGGCTAATTTCATAGTCAATTAATTAAATTTTAGTTAGTTTTGTAATAGAAAATAGATAAGATGTAAAGATATTGAACTAAACACACATATTACTATAAAGCTAATATATACGGAGTACACAAAATCTATGTAGGATATCATTAAAATGTACAACAATTAGAAAACGTTAATCGCTACCTCAAATGCTACCACAAAACAGAGCCATAATGTATAAGAAAATTAACTTAAAACATAGTGAATTGTTCTTTATTTTAGATAAGTATCTCATTTTGTGTCATATTTTGAAATGAATTTAGAATATATATAATAATTTTCTTTTAGTAAACATTCCTTGGAGTTGAAAATTGATACTTGTTACTTTTTGTGAAGCAAGTAAGTTTTGTATAATCTTAGATCAATGAGTTATCCTCGAAAATAGAAGGAAGAAATCTTATATATACGGGTCAACAATTACTTTTTATAATATACCCCATTATATCCATTTATCTTATCTTATCTTACTTTTTATAATTCAACAATTACACATTTGTAAACTTTTCTAAAATATTTTGTTTACCTTTTTTTATATATTCACCCCCTTTTATTTTCTTTTTTCACTTTATCCTATCACATCTTATATTCACTCAAGTCAAGGGAGTATTTGACAATTGTTCTTAGCTTAAAGGAATTTACCAAATTTACTAAAAAATACTTATTGAGAAATGATGGTCCAAGAGACCAAGACCATACAATAACTTAGGATTTAGGCAAGCTCGTTTCACTCCAAAAGAGAGAGATTTATTTCAAATGAATCAAGAGATGAGTTATCAAACAACAAATCTTCATCTATAATCAAAGTACCAGAAGTAGCCATAAGCCTGAGAAAAAGATATCATATGTACTTGGTAAATAAATAATTACTCGCACCTAGAGGTGTCAATTCGGATAACCGGATGGAGTTTGGGTCGGGTCTGTTCGGGTCGGGTTTGTTCAGGTCGGATATGTTCGGATCAAAATTATCCTTTTAACTCGGATCGGGTCGGATCGGATCAAATTCGGGTCGGGTCAAATTCGGGTCATGGTCTATCGAGTCCGGGTCGGATATGGGTCGGGTCAACTCCAGATCGGTTCACTTTCGGTTCGGATAAATTTGGATCGGGTTTAAAACGGGTTTAACCGGATAACTTCGGGTCAGAAGAATTTGGGTCGGGTTGATTTCAGTTCGGTCAAGTTTGGTTTGATTAAGATAAGGTTGATCCGTTGATTCATTAAATGGTCAGTTTTGATTCAATTGCTTTTTGTGTTTGGCTGGATTTTGGTCGAGCTGACCAAATTCATATCTAAATAAGGTTATTTTTAATCTAAAGATATTATTGAGTTTCTACCTTATTATTGGTTCAATATGATTATTAATTACGAAGCATGAAGTTTTAGTTTTCTCATTTGATCAAGTTATGTATAATTTTTATTTTAAGGGAAAATTAAGATTGAATAATTATCGAAAACTTATCATACCTATATAAGTGAGACCGAGCTAGTGATATATTGACGATTAATAGTTACATATGGTGATATATACAAAAAAGAATATCAATTTTTTAAGGTTATTACAAGGTTACAACTCTTCATCAATTGTACAATCTTACGAGGTTATGAGTTTTGTACTATTAGTTTAGTTTATTACTAATTCATTTTGTATAAGATATTTGTTAGAGTTGTTAGAATTACTTTATTACTAATTCAATTTTTATATTAAAAACTTGACATTATACATTTTGCTAGTTAATTGTTACTATGTACATTCTTTTATTTGAGCATAAATTATTGCATATGTATGTAGTTTGTATATAACCATATGATGTATAACGCCTATAGTTCTAGGATAATGCACAATTGTAGAGGAAGTAGTAATGAAGGAATGTTATGTATTTGTAAATACATAACAATGATTGAAACATTCTAAAAACACATGGTAGAGAGATAAAAAAAGGAGAGAGATAGGAAGAGAGAGAGCTCATTTTGTGGACCCCACCTACTTTTTGGTCAGATTGTTTCACGTGATGGGTTTGTAGTAAACTTAACAGACTATTTCTTTGTAGTAAAAAAGTTAACTTATTAATAATTAGTAAATATATAGTATAAGAACTTGAATAAAAAGGTTAATAATCAATTATGGTCGGGTTAAATTCGGATCAGGAAAAATCAAATCGAGTTAAAATCGAGTCGGGTTAATATCAGTTCGGGTCAAAACAGATCGGATCTGATCGGTTATTTGTCGGGTCAATTTCGGATCGGGTTGAGCTCAGGTCGGGTCAAATCGGTTCGGTTTGAGTTCAGGTTGGGTCAAATCGGATTCAGGTTGAATTCGGTTCGGATCAAATCGGTGCTGGGTTAAGTTCAGATCGGGTTAAGTTCGGATTCGGGTTGAGTTCAGTTCGGTTACAGATCGGGTTTGGGTCTTGAATTTCTCGGATAAAATCGGATCGGTTACAGTTCGAAACGGATAATTTTTTTCGGGTCGGTTCGGGTTTGACACCTCTACTCGCACCAATACCATCGCACACACATATAAGTACCACCATTTAAAATAATTGACATTCACTTTTTAAACCAAGTACTTGTTTGATTTGGAGATAGACTTGACTTAGAATTGTTTTCTTAAAAAGGTATAAAATACAAAACACCCCAAAGTTAGATGTAATACCAATGCAACATAATTTCAAAATAGCCACATAAATGAACAAATTTCATCATTTGAACCCCAATATTTGGCATCCTTTACAACCTCCATATTTTTTTATAACGGATCCCGTAACCTTTGTATTATAGATTTTTTAGAACCTAAAAAGGAAAGACGTTGTTGGAGTTCTTTCCTTGGAACCCCCAACACATCGGGAGGCCTTTGGGTGGTCAAATTAAACCAATATTCTTTTCCTTTAAATTGTCAATTTAGTCATTATTGTACACGCTCTTTTTATCTAAGTCAAAGCCACCATGTGCCTTTGTATGACAAACTATTGTCCATAAGCAATTTTAAACAACATCATATGACCATAAGATGCTTTCTCTATAATGTCAAGATTATTTGACAACGAGTCGCAAGACCTCCGTCCAAAAGTAGTCCAAATGCGTAGATTATAACCTTCATTTTTGGACTAATATGAAAATTTTCGGACCCGAAAACGAAAGAGGTCGAGAAGTTTCTCATGGACCATGACACCCATGGGAGGTTATTTGAGTGGTTGAAGCCATCTACTTTGCCTTTAAACAGGCAATATGGTTTTTTTTATTCACTTTGCCTTTAAAAAGTTGAGAGGAATTAAGAAAGTATCATAAGGATACGGTAAAATAATAAAGATTTTAAATCGAAAGAACACTATTTCATAAAATTGTAAGAACAAAAGGCAACGCAGAAACGGATATAATAATAGTTGTATACTTGTATATAGACTTTATATCACCAATTTTGATTGGTCTTAATCCAACTCTTCTAGCAACCTTATTGGGTCCCATTGGCCCAACCTGAAAAGTTTGTAGTCACATTCACTAACTTATTTATGCATTCAATCATTTCCATGGATCATCATCAACCCACAAAAATATGGAATTCAATAAATGGAAAGAGTGGGGACTAGAAAATAAAAAAAAGAGTGAACCACACCTTAAAGCTAAAGTCTAAAATTTGCACAGTTAGACCTCTAGAAACATGTAAATATATTGGGAGCCACTCATTTTCAAGTGGTTACCTTTGGTAACAAAAGTAGAACCATTTAGCCACTAATTTCACTACTTTCTGTTTTTCCGACGCGCTTATGTCTTTCATACCGTTTAACCCTAAACTAAAAGGCCAACCATTAAAAGTATTGAGTATTATTATTCTGATTCGTATCATAGTTGGATGGAGTTGTAACAATAGCAAAGCACAATAATTTAAAAGAGATTCAAAGTTGCCATTGCTCTCCACCTTAGAATCATAGCAATGTAGTATAGGGATCAAATTTCCGGGGGATCATTTGAAGGATTTTCCTTAGCTTCTCATTTAGTATCGGAACACTAAGCTAAACATAAATTTATCTAACCTAACCCCTCCCGATCATTTATAATCAATATCTTTAATTATGCTTATAGAGTAAAATATATGCAAACTCATAAACTAATAAATATTACGACCAATGTTAACATAAGAATCGTAAAATATTCACTCTGTCTATTATTACTATTATTATTATTATTATTATTACTACCTCCGTTAAATGTTATGTGCAACTTTGGAATATTTTATATCTCACAAATAATACCCCAAAGTTGCACATAACATTTAACGGAGGTAGTATTATTATTATTGCTCATAAAATTTTGATCAATAATGTATCTAATTATCGATAAATTTTAGTTATTGTTTCAAAAAAAAAAAGTTATGATAAAATTTATATTTAGAAACTATAAATTGAAATGGAGTTTACAAGTAACCACTCGTAATTTTATGTATAAAGTACAAACATTGATCAAAGCGACGTATGTCAAATTGCAAATTAGAGCTATTTTTCAAAAAAAACCGAGGGAGTACTTTTTTAGATAATAAATTGACCCTAATCATTACAAGAAGGGTTACCTAATTTTACATTTCACGTACATGATCGTACGAATAATTTCCTTAGGCCCAATGCATACATGGTTTGGTAAAGAGATCATGTACGTGGCTCAAATATTTTGGTACAAGAATGTGTACGAACAATTTCCATAACTATAGCCCCTTAAAACATTACGTGTTCATAAATTTTATCATTCGATTGCAAAGAAGCATTTCCTTTGGCCCATAAATAATTTTGTAAAGAGTTCTTGTGGTTCAAAAAAAGGATTCAATGATTGAATTTTCTAACTTAATTTAAGCAATAATGTAACATTTTTGTGGTGAAATTGTATAACATATAGTTTATGGCTCTCAATTTTCATATTGTTTATTGTATGTCCATTTTTGAACAGTTATTTTATCTTGTCCATTTATATATTGAAGAAATAAGCTAAGGTCCCATAAAATTATTATTAATCATGCAATAATAAATTTCTTGTCCATTTTCTAAGATGATGTAATTTCCTCCTATAACATTGTTGTCATCACATATGAATTATATGATATTGTTATGAACTGCCAATTTTCTGTTAATTTTGTGATGGAAACACCACGATACTGCAGGCATTAAGTGGCGACGTTTCGTACTACTCTGTTTGAAACATCGTAATGAATTTTGTAGGTCATGTTGTGATGCTTACTGTTATGGTTAATTTTTAGACTCGTCTCGACGCACGACAAGACGCATGACCAAAGAGACAGTGAAGCAGCGAAAGGCAGTATATCTCCCTGCAAAATCGGTTTGACTAAGTCCTGGAATATATTCACTTCAGCAGTTTGTTCCTCCTAGTTTTATGGGATTTTTCCCCAGATAATTCAAGGGCAACAAGAAGATAGTCTCGAGACTAGGTCAAGCAACGGTCTCCTATTTTTGCGGAAGGCGTTTGAAGCATCTTCAACGGATATCTCCAGCTTAGCTACCCTAGCATGATTATAGTATAAATAGGACGATATTTGTATCATTGAGGATCATCTCACTCATACTGCTTGGCACTTACATTCAAAAGCTCTCACAACATTGTAATCATCTATTTTTCATAGTGAATCGGTGGTCTTGCACCCACCCGCAGTTTTTCCCGCATTTGGGTTTTCTGCGTCATCAAAACACCTTGTCTTTTATTGTTTCAATTCACGTCCATTTAGCAAATCATTCTAGCCGTCGTACGTCCCAGCCTTAGGACGCCCTTTGGCGAAATTTGGCGCCCACCGTGGGGCCGACGACTAGATAAACTTCGAAAATCTCCAGAAACAACCGACTCCCCTATCGAAACATCCCGCCAACATGGTGTCATCCGAAGAGAACATGACGATTGAGCAACTCATGGAGCAGGTCCGCAAGGCACGAGAGGAGCTCGAACAGCAGAAGGCAGAGAACGCCAGGATCGCTGAAGAAAGTCAAAGGACCGCAGAGACGCTCAGAAAGGAACTGGATTCTGTCCGCAGCAACAAGCCCCGTCACCGCCACAACACCGATAACATCTCCACTATGATGGACTTGGACTCCGGTGAAGAAAATGAGGATGAAGGTGAAGAAGAGGATGATCTCAGCGGTCGAGAAGCGGAAGACAGACCAAATTCGACGTCCCAGAGGTTGAGCAAGATAGAGGCCCAGAACGCCAAGCTGCTTCGACTGCTGAAAAGGCTGCCAGGAGCGCCCGTGCCTACAATCACTGAAGACGCAGATGGCTTCGCCGCATCGCCGTTCGTGGAAGAGATCGCGATGGTCGACATCCCCAGAAGGCTCAACATCCCTCCTCCAGCGTCGCTCTATGATGGAAGCACCTGTCCGTTGGAGCATGTCAACCATTACAAGCAGCGGATGTGGCAGTACTCCATCCCCCGCAACCTGCTCGAGCCAGTCCTGTGCAAATATTTCAGAGCTACCCTTACAAGACCTGCCCTTGAATGGATGTGTGATATTAAGCGTGGTTCTATTGCTAACTTTCAAACTTTATGCAACAGGTTCTATAGTAAATTCAACAACAGTTGCAAGGTTGAAAAGCAGACCAGCGACCTCTACCGCGTCGTGCAAACGAGCGGCGAGTCTATCAAATCTTATTTTAGCAGGTTCAATAAGGAGATGATCGGCATCAAAAGCTACGACGTCCGTACCGCCATAGAAGCTTTCAAGAGAGGACTGACGGACGACTCAGAGCTATACAAAGAGCTGACCAAGTATCCATGCACAACCTTTGAAGAAGTCATGACTCGCGCCCTAGCACAGATGCGACTGGAGGACGACCTCGCCATCAGAAAGGATTTCCGACCTTCGCCACTCCCCAGCAGCGACAGAGCCTCGAGGAGACCCAACGACAAGAAAAACTGGCGTCGCAGACCCTATGACAGGCCAGGTCAGGTAAACTCAGTGAATAATGTTAAGACTAACGTTGATCAAAGTTCTGGTGACAGGTCTCAGAAGCAAGATGCCGACGCACACCCCGACATTGCTGAGTATGGCTTCTGCGTCGACATCGGGGGCGTGGTGAATGCCCTGCATTCTCTAGGAAATGTCGCTCGTTGGCCAAGGAAAAGCGACAGGCCGGACGAGGGAAAGGACAAATCCAAATGGTGCGATTATCATGGCGATCATGGCCACCGCACCGAAGACTGCAACGCCCTAAGGAAAGAAATCGCCTTCCTCTTGAAGAAAGGTCACCTCTAAGAGCTGTTGGGAAAGGGCAAATCGAACAACAAAGCAACAACGTCGCAGCAGCCTCAGCAGCAGCAGCAAGAAACTCAACAACCTCCAAAAGGACCAACGGTCACTAAGGTAGTTCATGTTATTACTGGTGGATCTGATATATGTGGACTAACCTATTCCGCAGCGAAGAAAATAGCAAGAACAGGTAATCCAGAGGAAGCCGTCCCCATGGACGCCCAGTCGAGCAAAGACAGAGCATTAGAAGCAATGGTCCTAGCCTTCGACGACTGCGACTTGGGAGACTACCGAGAAGAACATCATGACTCCCTAGTGATATCCCTAACCATCGGCAACTGCTTGCTAAAGAGAGTACTGGTCGACGGAGGAAGTTCAGCCAATGTTCTGTTCAAAAGCACCTTGGAAGACATGGGGATCGACGACAGAGACGTCATCAGAAAATCAACTGTCCTCATAGGTTTCAGCGGAGAAGCTCTCAGCACGAGCGGAGAAATCGTATTGCCAACCTTTGCTGGGGGCGTCAACCTCTCAACGAACTTCAACGTCGTCGATTGTCCGTCAGCCTACAATGCCATTATCGGTCGCCCTTGGATCCATAGGATGAAAGCCGTCCCATCAACATTCCATCAAGTAATCAAGTTTCCAACAAGATGGGGAGTGCAAGTAATTAAGGGCGAAAGGCAAGAAGCCAGGAGATGCTACAGCTCCACATTGAAGCCCTCTAAGAGGACGGTATAGCAATTACAGCAAGGACCAGCGTCAGCAGAGCCCGACGAGCAATCAATCGATGAAGTGGCGCTGGACCCAAGCAAACCAGAGCAGACTGTCCGGATCGGAGCATCACTCGACCCAGGTATAAGATCCGAACTGGTTGAATTCCTTAAAACTAACAAAGATTGCTTTGCTTGGTCGCACGAAGACATGGCAGGCATCAGTCCCGACGTGATTACTCACAAGCTGAACGCCGACCCCAATCACAAGCCGATCAAGCAGAAGCGGCACAAGTTTGCCCCGGAGAGAAATCAGGTAATCAACGACGAAGTCCAGAAGCTAATCGAAACAGGGAAGATAAGAGAAGTCAAGTACCTCGACTGGTTAGCAAACGTCGTAGTAGTCAGCAAGAAGAATGGGAAGTGGAGAGTCTGCATAGACTTCACCGACTTAAACAAAGCATGCCCCAAGGATCCATTTCCCCTGCCACACATCGACGCAATGGTCGACGCGACAGCAGGCCATGAGTTACTCACATTCATGGACGCGTATTCAGGGTATAACCAGATTTTGATGCACCCAGACGATCAAGAGAAGACAGCCTTCATGACAGAAAAAGGGATCTATTGCTACAAAGTCATGCCATTTGGACTTAAGAACGCAGGAGCCACGTACCAAAGACTCGTCAACAAGATGTTCAGAGAACAATTGGGCGACACTATGGAAGTGTACATCGACGACATGCTGGTGAAATCCAAAAAAACAGAGGATCACATCAGTCACCTTAAGCAGTCTTTCGACGTCCTAAGACAATATGGTATAAAACTTAACCCGACTAAGTGTTCTTTTGGAGTGTCCGCAGGAAAATTCTTAGGATACATCGTGACTCAAAGGGGGATCGAAGCAAGCCCCGATCAGATCAAAGCCATTATCAACATTCAATCCCCCAGGAACGTCAAGGAAGTACAAAAGCTGACAGGGCGCGTCGCAGCACTCAACAGATTCATAAGCAAATCGTCCGACAAATGTCGCCCTTTCTACGACGTTCTAAGGAAGAACAAAGAATTCACGTGGACAGAGAAACATGAAGAGGCACTACGAGAACTCAAAAAGTACATGACATCACCACCCCTGCTATCCAAACCAAAGGAGCACGAAGTCCTGCAACTGTATTTAGCCGTCAGCACGACGTCAGTCAGCGCAGTACTGGCAAGAGAGGACGACAACCAACAACTGCCTGTATACTACGTCAGTAAGTCTCTGCTAGACGCAGAGACCAGGTATTCCGCCCCGAAAAATTAGTGCTTGCTTTAACTACTGCTGTTAAAAAACTGCGATATTATTTTGAAACCCACCTAGTGGTGGTACGCACTAATTTCTCACTTAAGTCTGTGTTGCGCAGCCCAGATTTGACAGGCAGGTTGGGCAAGTGGAGCGTCGCTCTAAGCGGGTACGACATCAAGTACCAGCCAAGGACGGCCATAAAGTCCCAAGCACTTGCAGATTTTGTGGCAGATTTCAGCCCGGAATTGGAGCCCTTAGCAGCTCAAGAACTGGAAGAAATCAACAGCGCTCAGAAAGAGGCAGTCTGGACAATGTTCTGTGATGGTTCGTCAAACCAAAGAGGCGCCGGCCTAGGCGTCGTGCTAAAATCACCACAAGGGGACATGATAGTACAATCCATCAGTTGTGACTTCAAGGCAACTAACAACGAGGCGGAGTACGAAGCACTGATTACAGGCATGACCATCGCACTAGATTTGAAAGCAACAGGCCTAAATGTCTATAGCGACTCGTTACTAATCGTCAGCACGGAGAGTTTGCGGCCAAAGATTCAAAGATGATGGCCTACCTAGAAGCCGCCAAAAGAAAAGCCAAATAATTCAACCCATTCACAATCAAACAAGTTCCAAGAGATAAGAACACCCAAGGTGACGCCCTAGCCAACCTGGGTTCCGCACTCAGGAAGTCGCCCTTCAGCACCATCCCGCTGGTCCATCTCCAGAAGCCGTCAATCGACACCTCCCAAATACCAGACGTTATGGCGATAGACGCAACCGCGAATTGGACAATCCCAATCGTCAAGTACTTGAAGGACGACGTCCTCCCAAACGACCCATTAGAAGTAAGGAAAGTCAGGTATAAAGCTTCTAGATATGCAATTAAACATGATGTGCTGTTCAAAATATCATCCACAGGTCTTTGGCAAAGATGCCTCGTCGGCGACGAACAGCAGGATGTCTTGCAGGAACAGCACGACGGAGAGTGCGGCAACCATTCAGGAGGTCGCAGTTTAGCAAACAAAGTCCTCCGAGTAGGCTATTTCTGGCCAACTCTGAAGAAAGACGCCGAAGCATACATAGCAAAGTGTGACAGCTGCCAAAGATTCGGAGGACTAACGCACAAACCGCCAGAGATGCTCCACCCTATGTTGTGCCCTTGGACTTTCATGAAATGGGGAATGGACATAGTAGGGAAACTTCCCGTCGCCCCAGGACAAAAAGTCTTCATGCTCGCTCTCACCGACTACTTCTCAAAGTGGATCGAAGCAGATTCGTTCACTCAGGTACGCGACAAAGAAGTCATTTCATTTATATGGAGTAATATCATCTGCAGGTTTGGCATCCCCTCAGAGATCGTCTGTGACAACGGGTCACAGTTCATAAGTGACAAAACCAGACGATTCTGCGACAAGTGGAACATCAAATTATGCACATCCACTCCCAGATATCCGCAAGCAAATGGCCAAGCCGAGTCAAGCAATAAGACAATTATCCAATCACTCAAGAAGAGACTCAAAGAAGCCAAGGGAAAATGGGCCGAGGAGCTCCCGTCAGTTCTCTGGGCGAACCGAACGACGCCAAGGATGTCTACAGGACAGACGCCATTCTCACTTGTCTACGGATGTGAAGCAGTCCTACCATCTGAGGTACGAATTCCTACTGCAAGGTATGGTCTCATGACAGGCGATCAAAATAATGTCGAGATGTCTTCCAACCTCAACACAACTGAAGAACTAAGAGAGGCAGCCTATCTAAGGATGGCGGCACAACAGCAAATTGTCGCACGAAGCTTCAACAAAAACGCGAAGGCCAAAGTATTCAGAATCGGAGATTGGGTACTTAGGAAAGTCTTCCAAAACACCAAAGACCCAACGGATGGAAAGCTAGGCCCGACGTGGGAAGGACCATATCAAATCCTCGACGTCGCTGGCAAAGGAGCATACAGGCTCATGACTAAGGAAGGTAAGGTTGTTCCTCGAAGCTGGAACGCGATACATCTCAAACTTTACCACTTTTAGGTAAAGGCTAAGGTACTCAAACGCCCGATCTTAAGTCTTGAAAGTTTAATTTTATTTCCATATTTCAGATTAAGTGTTCTGACTTAGGCATCGGAGGGCCGTTGGCAAAAACGCCAACGGCCAGTCCTAACGCATGTTTTGCAGAAAACGCAAGGGCATCAAGACGCCAGTCCCGGGCAAAGAAACGACAGACAGGTCAGTCAAAACCTGGAAGCTTGGATAAGACACGACAGGAAGTCAGTCACGACCCAAGACAGCCATGGTAGCAAAATATCTCGCTAACGACGTCGAGTTGGCCAACTAACGTACAACATCAGATATTTGGGGGCAACATACCTCCCATGTATACAAGCACTCAAGACTATTCAACGACCTAGTGAGAAACTTTCGTTCAATTTTTCTATTAAATCTAAAGTGCCTATCAAAAGCACAAACTTTTACTTGGTTTTTCAAAATAACGGCCATTTTATTGAAACATTGTACTTAGCACTTTTTACTTATTTCTTTTTGCAAAAAATGATGTAAGCTTGTATCCAAAGATCAAACGAACGCAAGAAAAGCAAATAAAACACGAAGTATTTGTTAGCACACAAATCTAAAGTTTGTTTTGCAGAGAAACAAAAGAATGACTGTCCTATGACATCCAGTAAAGACAAAGCAATAGCAATCCAAAAGTACAGACCTGATCGTCCCACGACGATCAGTAAAACAGAAAGTTCAACAAAAAAACAAGTTCAAAAGACAGACAAAAGGCAGGGAAAGCAGAAGTCAGGCATCCTCAGCTGTGACATCCATCGCCCCAGAAGTTCCGACTCCAGCGTCGACTTCAGCAGGGAGCCAGGGACCTCAGGATCAAAGTTGAGGACAGCATCAGCAAAGGCGCCATCAAGGTTCCTGGCCCCTTCGTCAGCCTCCTTAGAATCAGCAGTGGACTTCGCGTCGTCCCCGGGGACTTCACTAGCCGAAATCAGATTAGCCTCAGTCCCCAAGGACGACAGAAACTTGTTAAGCTCGTCCTGAGCAGCCCCAACAGTTAGACGATCAGACAGGAAATGCCTCAACAGCTTAGCACGAGTCGTCAGCTGATCAAGGCACTTAGAGTTCACTGCATCTTCACGAACCTCAGCTAAAGTGGCCTCCAAGTCTGCAGCCTGCTTCTTTTTCTCCTCCAAAGACTCCTCCAGCTCCGCGACGCGCTTCTCCTTCAGCTCCAGAGCAACCTTAAGACTGGAAATCTGCACGTCCTTCTCCTCAACCTGCTTCTTCTGCTTCTTCACCTCCTCATCAGCAACACGTCTCGCGTTACTTATCGCCCCAACTGAAGAGCGAAGGGAAGTCATTTCCTTCTCAGTAGAAATGAAGTACCCTCGAGTTGCGAGCAAGTTCTGCAGAGACTGAAAGTACCAAACCAAAGAATGTCACTTAAGAAAAAGGAAAGAAAAGAATAGAGGGAGAGAAGATTTACGTTGAGTTGAAGGGACACTGCCTCGCTGATAATCTGAGCAGGAGTCATCTTCTCCAGACGCCTCTCCGCGCTAGGAAACAACAGCTTCTCCGCAGTGGGCCAAAGGGACGCGGACATCGACGTTCCAGTAAGAAAGTCAGAAGGGACGCGCAACACATAGTCAGCATCTTTAGGTGCCTTAGGAATGTTGGGAGGAGGACTGGGAATTGTCTTGATAGGAGGGACGTCCAGTACCACGTCCTCAGAGCTGGAAGTAGTCTGCTTTCTCTTCTTCCTTGCAGCACGTTCGAGCATCTCCTCGTACGACATCTTGGCAGACTTCCCTGATTGAGACTCTGGAACAGAATGACACAAGCAGTCAGCACAGAACAAGAAAGCAAGAGGAAAAATCAAAGTAAGTCATCCTTACCAGCAGCCATTTTTTCCCCTTCACTTGTCTTTTTGGTACCAGGTTTTTCAAAGGTCCGTCTAGCAATAGGAATGCTCAGAACAGCCTCTACCTTCCTCAAACTGCTCCTCCCTGGTGAGACCACTGAGATGTCGATATCTGCGACAAAACAAGCCATAAGAACCACGTCAAAACGAAGTGAGCAAAATTAAGCGACAGAAGATATAAGCAATACCTCCGTCGCGCCAACCACAACGCATCCAACTAGCCTCTACACCCAGGGATTCCCTATCTACAAACAAATAGCGTGACTTCCAGCCACGATCATTCACCCCTGCTCGTTCTACCAAGGCAGGGTGCCCTCTCTTCAGAACCAATGTACACCTATTTGTCTTAGAAAAAGAGAGTTTGTACGCAAAAACAAGGTCGGACAAAGTAAAAGGGTCCTCCCAATCTGCAGTAACCTTCTCTAGGGTATGAGCCACTCTCCAGAATTGCGGCATCACTTGACTAGGGCCGATATCAAACACCTCCATCAAAGATCTAGCCAGATGGCCAAATTGAATAGTATACCCCAGCTTAAAAGGGTACTCGTACATCACGACATGGTCTTTTGGGCAATCCTCTGGTCTTTCCTCGTCCGAAGGGACTTGGATCACAGCGCACTCGGGGAGCCCAGCCAAAGCAATGAATGCTGGGACATCGCCTTCGCCGAGGTCACTTGGAGGGTCGTCAGTATCAGCCATATCTCCCACAATTTTACTTTCACCCCTCTCTAAAACCCTAAGTGAAAATCTAGTTCTTGGAAGTAAATTGGGCTTCCTAGTCATACGATAACTATGAATGTAGAAGAAATCAAAGTTCAAGAAGAGGAAGTTACCTGAGAAAGTGGCCGGAATTCGAGTAAAACCGCCGGAAAAATCAGCACGAACTAAAGAAATTGATTTGAAAGTTTTTAGGAGAGAGAATGAGAATTTGGGGGAAGTGTGTAGAAATTAGATCGGCACGGTTATTTATGCAAGTGGTTGGGGGAAGTTATGGCAGTTTTCAAATTCAGTGGGTTAGTAGGAAGTTAATTGTTTCCTTGATCTTCCCACGATCAACTCAACAATTGGGGGCAAATTGTTATGGTTAATTTTTAGACTCGTCTCGACGCACGACAAGACGCATGACCAAAGAGACAGTGAAGCAGCGAAAGGCAGTATATCTCCCTGCAAAATCGGTTTGACTAAGTCCTGGAATATATTCACTTCAGCAATTTGTTCCTCCTAGTTTTATGGGATTTTTCCCCAGATAATTCAAGGGCAACAAGAAGACAGTCTCGAGACTAGGTCAAGCAACGGTCTCCTATTTTTGCGGAAGGCGTTTGAAGCATCTTCAACGGATATCTCCAGCTTAGCTACCCTAGCATGATTATAGTATAAATAGGACGATATTTGTATCATTGAGGATCATCTCACTCATACTGCTTGGCACTTACATTCAAAAGCTCTCACAACATTGTAATCATCTATTTTTCATAGTGAATCGGTGGTCTTGCACCCACCCGCAGTTTTTCCCGCATTTGGGTTTTCTGCGTCATCAAAACACCTTGTCTTTTATTATTTCAATTCACGTCCATTTAGCAAATCATTCTAGCCGTCGTACGTCCCAGCCTTAGGACGCCCTTTGGCGAAATTTGGCATAAACACTTACTATTGCATAAATTATTGTACGTAGGACACAAATTATTGTGTGACTCAAATTAAGATGAAGTAGGAATTGTATATCTTGTGTTAGAGCCTTAGAGGTTAGAGATATGTGATGTATTCATCAATATCCGAAAATAATCAATACTAGAGGATTCTTTTTTTTTTTTTTAGTAAGATAAAAGGGAGAGATGAAGAATTGTGTTCTCGAACCAGAACCCTAGCCTACAAAAGATTTTTATTAGGCAAGAACTCTTAGAAGAGAGGGTCGGAGAATAAGGAAAATTTTTCACTCCAAAGCGCATTTGGTAAGGTATGAGTTGTACACAAAACGATACATACAACTATAAACTCTTGTGGAACCTACCAAGTACCAATCCAAAATAATAATAATAATAATAAACCTAACATCTAAGGTAGTTGGTATCGAACCTAACTAGACCAAAGAAAATTAGAAATCGTCCAATCTAAAGGTTGCCAATATACGACATTTAAATTTTGGAAAGAAGATCAAACTAAATATATCTAGGCATTGCAAGAGTTTGATAAGTATTACCCCAAATATCACATTAAAAAAAAAAAAAAACATAAACAAAAGACTTAAGATATGATTGTCCTAGAAAATCAAATGAATACTACGTAAGACTACACACAAAAGTACACTTCTTCTCTCGCTCCAAATGTTACGTGCATATGTGTGTTCGAGAAGATAACAAAACATAATTTGCATGAAATGGTACAACACATGTAGCACCTAAGAGCTAGGTAGAGATATATGGTACACCACCCATTTTTTGTGACAACATTTCATGCAATTTGAGCCTTTTTCATTCGTTTATGCATGGTTATAGAGAGACCAATAAACCACTTTATTATATAATGATAATCAAAAAGCTAACTAATGATAATTTAAATGGTGATCATTTCATAAACAAAAGAAAGAAAGGGGGAAAAAAAATTAAGGTAGTAAGCAGCAATTAAGAGATCATGGAAAGCAAAAGGCAGAAGAATAATGGGGTAAAGAACTACTTCTTCCAAATGCCACTTCACTACCCAAGGTACACCAGAGATGACTACCAACACATGCCTGAAACTACTCTTGATCGGCTTTTTGCCGAGTATGGACTCTCCGTGAAAGGCGATATCGCTTTTAAGAGAGAGTTTGCAATGGGCACCTTTCTTTGGTCTAACTACGGCGAAAGCAAGAAATACAACTAGGTAGCTATGGCAATATGTGTTGCATCACCGTATATTCCATAATCTCAATGGAAAAACATCAAGGATAAAAGAAAGTTTGTTTGTTTGCTCTTTTGTTTTGTTCATCTGTATTTACTTATACAAACATGGCGGAATGTAATAGGTTATGGTTCAACTTCCTAGTTAGTGTTGTTTCTTTTCAATCATGTTGTCATTGCTACAAGTACTTGCACATTTACTTCATGAAGAAAAACAAGGATAGTCAAGTCATCGATAATATGTTCTGCATTGTCCAAAAAAAAAAAAAAAAAAAAAAAATTAAAAAAATAATATGTTCCATTGATAATAAGAACAAACTGAGAAGATGATATAATAATAAAAATATTTGACAGACAACCATAAGTATTCATATATGGTAAACAGAGAAGCTCATGGTGACGAGTAACATTTTCTCATCTATGCTTCACCAAGTAAACAGTCAGAAACCGTCAATTTTGCTATCTACAACAAAAATATAAAGCACGATCCTACATTTACCCAAGGAACGAATTATAAAGAACTGCAACAAAGAAGAAACTTTCTATACTGAAACGAGAACAGTAGGTAATTAGTGACCCATGCATTAACATGTCATCATTCAAGTTAAACCTGCTATTAACACTACCTTAATTTTCATTGCTATGGATGGTAAGGAAAGCACTAAAGTTACTAAATCTGTGCACTATTACGGCAGGGTTTGTACTACAGGCGTCTCCTGAAACGTCTGCCATTCACTGATTCTGCAGGAATTCCTCTATCTGCAGCATCTAGGTCAAGTGCGAACACGCTGCTGATGCTCCTTTTCTTGCTCAAGGGCAAACCAGTATCGTCCACCGAGGCAACTGTCTGCAACAGTTCTGGAAGCAGTGAAGGACAACTCTCCTCCAGGTACCTGAACCCTTCCGAATGCATCACCGCTGAAAAAAGACAAAAATATATATATATATATATATAAATAACACGTTTGAAAATAATACTACGGCCTATAAAAAGAAACATAAAAAAAACAGTCGGAACACAACTTAACAGTTAACACTGTTCTACTCCTTATTTTTAATGATTTTAGGTCTAAACAGTTCAAATAATACAAGTTTGGGGTAATAAGCTTAGGGCTAACCACTTCAGGAATCCATTCTCCACACCTAATTTTCACTTACTTCAGATATCTACGGCTTCTACACAAAAATAATTTTTTAATGAGAATATCTATTCAACCCTAAATGATCACCCAGCTCCCCACCAAACCTTATCTTCTACCAGCAGAGCTCCATCTCCAACCATTATAACAAACTTAAAAAAATATTCCCACAAATAAGCAACCTCTTCATCAAAATATCCATGGAACCTTAGTCCCTGCTCCCTCTTCCCCTCTCCTATCCCAGCTGAGCACCTAACAGCCAATATGAGCAACTTCAAATAGTAGCACATGGTCTCTTTAAAGCAGCATTCCTCAATTTGAACTGATCCAGCCAAGTACAACAACAAAACCATGTTGACAAAACCATATTCAGAGAGCACTACACAAACCTAGATATAATATCAAAACCATGTTCAGAGTGCACTGTACAAAACTTAGATATATTATCAAAACCATGACGACAAAAGGTGCTTTTACCATAGTTGTCCAGCTTGGCTTGTTCAGTTCAAAAAAATCAGAATACTAGGGGGCACCTTCCCAAGCCATGAAGCTCCCAGCATTAAATATGGGATGCTTAGTTTAAAAACAAGAGCCACTTTACTATCACAAACTCTTCACTGAATGTGCATATTCTGTCTCTGACCACAATTCCACAAGAATTCCACACACACACACACACACACACACACACACAACTCTTCATCACTCATGGCAATTATATCCTAGTTTGAACACCACACGATCATAAAAGTGCCAACCAGCCAATCGTCATCCTTAATCTTCTATTTTTCACATCCTCTAACATGACATCTCCCCCGCCGTTGGGTTTGCCTTTCAAAATATCCACCCAGTTACTTCAACTCAGAATTGATAAAAATTATATCTGCTTGGTAGAACTTGTTTACTGATCCAAGAGAAACCTAACATCTGAGTAAATAAACTGCCAATAGCCTACTATACTTCTATTTTACTCTCAAAGAACAGGAACACTAGCTAGAAAAAGACCTGGAGCCGTGATTGTTTACCTGTACAGGATCCCACAGCAATTCACAACACACTATATAAATCCAATGTAAATCCAAAAATCCAACCTCTCTAGTGCAATTCAGTTTCCTTTACAGGATGTATGTAAATCATCACTGAATATTAACAACGTTGAAGATCTTCACTCAGATCTGTTTGTTCACTTTGATGCAAACAACCATTGAATAAACAATTAATGAAATCTAAAAAGATTTAACCTGACACAAGATCATCAGATTCTACAGGGTAGACGCACCATTCAAATTTGCTGCGGCAAATTTTAAACAAGCTCTCTTCAGCTGCACACATCTGTGCTGCTCCGCCAGCGAGAGAGTCGTAGTAACTGTTTCCACAGTAATTTCATCAGATAACTTGTGTTCGCATAACATTTTCAATCTGTCTAGACCAAAACGATCAGCAGCTGCCAACAAATGTTGCACCATGATGGCAAACGAGCAAGATGAATTCGAGCCCATTATATCATGGACATCAGGAAGGCAGTCAGAGTATATGTACATAAGCATGGCCTGCAAATCAGATAACGAGCCAAGTTAAAGACGGTTAAATCAGATGACACTGCGCTCGGGAAAAAAAATAAAAAAGAAAGGAAACTATGTGCACAATAAACACAAAACAAGAACAATTGACTTATTAAAAAATTATAATAACATCACATATCTGTAGAAATCTTAGCTCAGTCATCGTTGGCATTTTCCCCCCTACCAATTCTAGTCCCTAATTACCATTTCTTTCCCATATGAGCCTACAAATAATTCAATAAATAGAACATGAAAAACTGCACTTACAACAACCTTGACAACAGAGGGTCATTTCCTCATCCACCAAAAGTGAATTCCAAAGAACATCATTGTCAGCACTAATTTTCTTCTAATATCATACTCTCCATATCCATGATATAAAAACTCATCACGAACCACGTAATGTTTCTAAAGAAGAAAACATAGTAGAACTGGCAAAACACCCCCCCACCCACCCAAAACCCAACACACGCACACACACACTTTGAACTGACATGAGTCAATATTGACAATTCATCATCACCATTGATCTACAACATAGTCATACACTTGTACAAATGATACCACTTCATTGCCCAAAAGTCAGTAACAGCCAGGTCAAAGAGTGGCTATTGTAGGGAAGAAGAACAATATATGCAAGTCCTTAAAGTCTAGCAAGTACAAGATAAATACAGGAAAAGCATCCCCAATAGCCCCCAGATGAGGAACATCAGTAAGACCTTCCTGTGTAGTAACTACATAGTAATAATCTTAGTATCTTAGCCTACTTTTACAAGTTCAAAATATACTTGAAGGAAAACCATGGAGGCAGATTAAGCACTGAGGTTGTTGATCACATATTTCCTCATCTTGAATAAATAGAAATAAATCTGAATGACTGTTAACAGCTACACAATTTAGATTTAAATGTAAGCCATACTTAGCTAGAAAAAAAAAAAAAAGAAAAGTAAGGCTACCAAAAAAAAAAAAAAAAAAAAAAAAAAAGCGAAAAAAAAGTTACACTTGTGCAAAATGTATATTGGCTAGTACTCTAGAGTAAAGATATGCAAATCCCACATAAGTACTTAATGTTCAAATTTTATAAACAAAATTTTGGGTCCAAATCAAGTTTGACACCTTTGCTACTATGCTGACAAAGAATCATTCCACACACACGCACACGCACTAATTAATGCTAAAGAGCAGATACAATTTGGCAAACAACATGATCGAAACAATAAATGCACTAACTTTTACACGCGACAATAAAGAAAACAAAAGGGCTTATACAGGACACATGCTTATACTTATTTAAAACATTAAAATGACAAGTATACACAAACATACCTTAAATATAGAAGGCTCAACATCTTCCACCTCCACTGTATCCATCTTCGGATTTCCAACAAGTCCAAAAAACTGAGCTCTAAACACAGGAGAACGAGCAGCAAGCACCAATTTATGGGCATTGAACTTCTCATCCCCAACTTTGAAAACAATGTCACACCCAATTTCATTATCAAGTAAATCCTTAAAAGAACTACCCATATCAGATGGTGGCATGCTTATGCTATACTGTTTGGGTCTCTCCATCCGACTTCTTACAACTCCAACAGTGCATTCCAATAGCAGGCAATCTTCCTTCAGGAACTCAGACTGCTCCAAAGCAGCTCTCCTAAAGAAACGCTTGTACCCCCTGAAAATTGTGAAAATCCCACGACTGGTCAGGCAAGAAAACATGCCTCTGAACCGAGAGAAGGTATAAGCAGGACCCTATCATCAAGGTTCGAAAAATTACAACCACAGAATTTCAAAACAAACCCAATCATCAATCCATACATACAGATAATAAAACAATGCACCTACCAATCATCTTGAATTGTAATAAGCTGTAAATTAAACCAAAATTGAGTTACTATATTGCTACTTGTTTAATTGTCCATATTACCGCACCAAACTGCCAAACATATCTAAGCCTATAATCTAAATATTAAAAATTCTAGTGTAATGGGGCCACTAAACACTGATGGCAACGTTTCAGACCAACATTGTTTTGCCAATATCAATCTTTCACAATCTTGACATCCAAGAACCAAAATTCCAGATTATACAACATTTTCTTCAATTTCCCACATCATAAGTAAACAATTTCCAAATTTGCAAAACTCGAAGCACTAACAGAGCAAATAAACCAAGAAAAGCCCAAAAACTAAACAATATAGCTAAGAATTGAGAGCAGCAAACATACCACATACTCCCTTTATACTTCAAGGTATACGGCCCGCCTTCGAGAGCCCGATGAAAATGACTATGAATCTTGTGTTTCTTATTCCCAGTTTGATCCACCAATGTCAATTCAAACAACGCCCTAACATCCGTCCCTTCACTCGCTAACGCTATAAAAACCGAAACATAGGTTGAGCTATCTTCTGGGTTTTTCCCATCTGGGTAGAAGTAAATCGCCCAATCATACCCACCAACCGTAAAAATGTCGCTCGAAACGTATTTTCCAGCACCCATACCTTTGGCAAGAGAATACCCCTTGATTTCGAAACGGTGGGACCCATTAACGGTTTCAATTACCGACTTAGAGGAAGAGAGATCGGAGCTATCCGTTCGATTGAGGTCTTTAGAAGGAGTAGTAACTTCGCCGGCATCAAAATTAACCATAATTTCATGGAAATTCTAGGGTTTCGATTGTAAAACCCTTTGATCAAACCCTAGCATACGAAATTGGGGAAAACAATTAAGGGTTTCTAGGGTTTAAGGGAGGAGGTTGAATTGAGGAGAAATTAGATGATCGACGGTGAATCGGAGGAAGAGAGAAGGAGAATTTGGGGTTTTTTGAAAAAGGTATGGAAAATGTGAAAATATAAAGTAATCCAGAAAATACGAAATAAAAAAAATGGGATAAATATGTTATCGTATTTATAGAATAGGAAGGGGGGCAGACGGGCAGATGAGGTGATGAGATAGAGAGGATGCTGTGGGATTTATATACTATTTGCATCCGCGTTGGTGTGGTGGGCACGATCCGTCGAACAATTATCGAATGGTTGTCCAAGTTCACCTTATACATATTCGGTAATGATGAACACGAGATTTGTACTTTGACTGTATCATTTCTTACGAATTAAGTATTTCGTATCAAATTAATTTATTCAAAAAAAGAGAAAGTATCAAATTAATTGACCTTCATTATTTGTTGGTCATTTGATTTGATTAATGTTACTACGAGTATTAATATACTACGTATTAGAAATACGGAGTACATTATGTTAATGTTTTGTTGGGTGGTGTTGTCAAAAGAGATTACTCTCTGTATGACATGTGTAAATTAATCATTATTGTAAATCCGAAAAACCTACCAAAGCCTTAGTATTATCAATTGAACTTTTTTTTTTAGACAAATACATTGCATGTATACGAAATATGAAATATGCAAATTTAACATCAATTATTAGAATGGTTCAATGGTTATGTACTAATTTTCGATACAAAATTAATCCGCTTCATATAATGTGTGATTCTCTTTTTTTTTTTCGAATTTTCTATACGTGCATTGAACTAAACATTCTCATTAAATAAATTTTAAAAAAATCTTACTTAAATCTTGAATATGACTATTATTTGAGATGGACTTTAAGTAAAATTGTTTACTCTAAGGGTATGCTGAGCTGAACTTAATGGAGCTGAAGTGAACTGAATTGAAGTGAACTAAGCTGAAATTAATATATTATGAGAGAAGGAAATTAGGAGCTGAATTGAACTGATTGAAGCTGAACTAAAATTAATCTGAGCTAAATAGGCCCTGAGATTTGAGCGAGCAAGGCAATAATCTACCCATTTGATATTTAACTTACTACTAATACAATATTAAAATATCATTAATTACGCTGAGTTACAATAAGTTTCATCATCACTATGCTTTATTTCTAGTGGCCTAATTGGTAGTTTACTAGATTTTTTTTTTTTTTTTTTTTTTTTTTTTTTTGTAAATATAATGGGAGATTAGGATCGTCTTCTCACAAGACTGAATCCTGATCTATCTAGTGTGGAAAAAAAAAGTAAGGACACTTGCTATTTGTAAAGGTGTCAATATCATTGTATCGGGGTATCCGTAGCAGTCAATGAATAGTTTTTCCGATTTGACCATTGCGGAGTTTATAAGAACGATGTCATAATAAGTAAAATCCTGCGAACCGATCACCAAAGTACTCAGTATAAATTTCAGCGGTGCTTTTAAAACACCACGTGCCATCATCGTCTCTCCCAACTCCCTCATTATCTCTCTCCTCCACTTTGTTTATTAACTCTCCCACACTCTATTTGCCGATACAAATAGAGTAGATCACACTCTTCCCTTTCTCTCAACCATGAAAGGAGCTCTCAACAATGGCGGCGACCTTCTCAAATCGCCATTATGCGTCAAGATCTCTGCTCTCTTCTTCATCTCCATCGCTTTCTTCTACATCGGTAAGCACTACTCCGATGTCGGCTACAATCAGCTTCTCTTCTCTTCCACTTCTTCGTCTTCTCCTTCTGTTTCTCTCTCTCCTAATTTCAACAAATCGTTCGATGTTGCTTCTCTTATCAACTCCTCTTCTCCGTCTCCTTCCGCCGATTCAACGACTGGTTCTGAGTCTCCGCCATTGTTGCTGCCTCCTCCGCCTCCGCCGCCGCCGGTGGAGGAGCCGGTGAAGAGGTTCGGGATCGTTGATGAGAATGGGACAATGACGGAGGATTTTGAGATCGGAGAGTATGATCCGAGTGTGGTGGAAAGTTGGGGGAATTCCAGTGATTCTGAGGTTGAGAAATCGGAAACTAGGGTTAGAGTTTCAAAGTTTCCGATTTGTGATGATAAATTGAAAGAGTTTATTCCTTGTATGGATAATGAAGAGGCGATTAATCGATTGGTTTCGACGGAAAAAGGTGAGAAGTTTGAGCGGCATTGTCCGGAGAAAGGTAAAGAGTTGAATTGTTTGATACCGGCGCCCAAGAATTACAAGATTCCGATCCCTTGGCCGAGAAGCCGTGATGAGGTTCGGCTTTTATGTCATTTAAGTTCCGAAGATTTGCTTTTTTGATTAGGATTAAAGTTATATGGATTGCTGTTGTTAATTTGATTAGTCTACATTGCAATTTTGTTTGATGATGTGCTTTAGGAATATCTAATTGCAGACTTGTGTTATTATGTCTTGGATTTTTTGTTGCATTTGATACAACTAAAAAACAGATTAGAATGAATCATGTTTACGCGATTATCTCTTGAAAAATGCTGCCTCAGCTATCTGGTTAAAGTTTAGGAAGCTGTGTTGAGCAAGTTCTGAATATAATTGTAGCTTGTGTTCAGTCTGAGTGAGCTAATAGAGATTGCCGGTTTCGTTTGGGAAGAATCAAACACGTATATTTATGTGGAGATATGATACAAGTACTTTTTTTGGGTGAACTAGTGTAGAAGTGGTGGCATTCTCTATTGGAGGAAGGGAGAATGCTGAGTGGATAATTGGATTAATTAGGTCAGCTCAAGTGAGAATGGATTTAGAAATAAGGGACCACAAAGGAAGGCTTATGATTAAAAGAGCTAGGAATTGTATTAGTCTATGATAAGGATTCTGACATTTACCATGACTTACGACTCTAGTGTAGGCCTATAAGGTGTGTTTGGGATATGATGAAACTTGCATTGGTAGGAAAGTATGTCCAATCTGCCAACTTGTAGGATGCACGTATAAAAACTTTGCTTCCGTGATAAGTTGATAACCATATCTTACTGTTACTCTGGTGCCATTTATAAAGCTATCAGTTTCAGTCAGTAAAGAAAGTATCAAATATAAGCTGCCTGTATCCCTACTCCTTGCTCAGGAAAGCCTGTTCTATCTGTCACTTCACACTCCAGTCAGGAAAGGAGATTTCAAAAGTTTTGGAAAATTTGTTGTGAAGTTTTGATTCA
The DNA here is from genome assembly GCA_024500155.1 of Chenopodium formosanum. Taxonomy (NCBI): domain Eukaryota; kingdom Viridiplantae; phylum Streptophyta; class Magnoliopsida; order Caryophyllales; family Amaranthaceae; genus Chenopodium; species Chenopodium formosanum. Next base: position 3,177,257 of record CM044861.1, on the reverse strand, counting down.
ATCCTGTAGAAATATAGAACACAATGCTTAAACCGTACCTCATAGTGCATAGGGAGTCTCATAGTCCTGCTGAAAATAAAGCTCTGGCTCTTTCTTGCTGAAAATTACAACCCTCTTCTATGGCTTGTCAATTGCTTATGTGCTCTCAACCAATCAAGATAGTTTCTAAAGTAATATCTACCTTGATATTGACTTCATTGGCTTGAAAGGGTCTTGTGATGAACTTTCTTAGGTTGCCTTTGGTGTTGGTGTCCAGAAATGCTTAGAAATCATCAAGATGGAATTCCTTTAACTGATCTAATGATGGGTTGAGTAAATAATATATTTAGGAGAATATAAATAGATAGATACAGTAATTTTTTATTGAATATAACTAAGCCCTAAAGACTACGTTGAAACGGAGAACATATAAAATCTGAAACTCCTAACATTTATAGGCTCTTGGTGTGACTGTTCATGGAGACAGTACATTAGCGAAATAAATGTTTTTCCAAGCACACTATGGACCTATTGTTTCCCATCCATTCATCAAGTTTTATTTAGCCAGTCATTGAGGCTTGATGGCTTGTTAATAAGCTACTTGATTAGATGATAGCTCATAGGTACTTTTCTTCTTTTCTCTGAAATTTTAGGAGTTCTGATGTCTAATAATGAAGTCATGTGTTACAATGCAGGTGTGGTATTATAATGTTCCTCATACACGTCTTGTTGAAGATAAAGGAGGTCAAAACTGGATGATTAGAGATAAGGACAAATTTAAATTTCCTGGAGGTGGAACACAATTTATACATGGTGCTGATCAATACTTGGATCAGATTTCTCAGGTGCTTTACTTGTCAGTTTTTGACATCCATGTGATGTATTACAATAGCTCTTTCTTTAAGCTAAAATTTAAAAATTCTGTCTTTTTGGTCTGATTCGGACTATGTTTTATGTAGATGATCCCTGAAATTACATTTGGCCAACATACCCGTGTTGTACTGGATGTTGGATGCGGTGTTGCAAGCTTTGGTGCTTACCTAATGTCACGAAATGTGACCACTTTATCAATTGCTCCTAAGGATGTTCACGAGAATCAAATTCAGTTTGCACTTGAACGAGGAGTACCAGCAATGGTGGCTGCCTTTACTACTCGCCGCCTACCATATCCAAGTCAAGCTTATGATATGATTCATTGCTCAAGATGCAGAATCAATTGGACTCGTGATGGTAAGCCTTTTCCTTTCAGTACCTGGTTGACAGTTTTCTGATCCATTGCAAATACATTGCTTATAATTAATTTTGCTGATTATCTGTCAAGCGCACAAAGCCTTTGGTGACGTGTTTTACACTGCTTATATACAGTTTCATGGACTTCTTATAGGTGGTGCACTGGTGCCATTCCCTAGTATCATTATGTGTAATGTCTCTGTGGCTCCTTAGCCGTCAATGTGCAGCTTTTGTGAATTGTGTTAATTATTTGCCAAAAAATGCGACCTGCTTAAAATTTAAATGTGCCTGGCCCGGAACTTACCTGACCAGCCTGATTGGCACTGGGAAGTGTTTATATATGACTAGTTATGCAGTGCAGCAGCTGGTGCAATTGTGCCGATAGCATTGTGTTTCAAATGCTTTGCTTCAAATGGTTTGGTTTTTTGGAAGAAGGCATTTCTAAGAATTGTCAATATGTAGTGGTTTTCTGGAAAGAAAATCATTAATTGGATTTATGCTACTTGTGTAGTTGAATGTGAAATATTATGCATTCTTGATCAAAATATTAGGCAGGGACTTTAAATAAATAATTACTACATCCCTTGCATCTATTTCCCCATCGCCCTCTTATTACTTTATCATGAGTTGTATTGAAGGAAATGTTAACTGAAAAGGAAATGTTGCCATCTTTTAGGGACAAACAAAAATGGAAATTGGATCAGTATTCTAGGCTAGGTATATTTAATGCACGGCTACAATTACAAATATGCTGCAATCTTTATGTATATGTAATGTGTCAGCATGTTTGTGCGGAAAGTAGTCTTGTTTGAAAGCATGATGGTATGCACTTCAGGAAATCTATATGCTATCATGACTTATGACTCTTGTTGCCAAAGAATTTCCGTATGCAAATTCTTGCTTGAAGGCATGATGACATCATAGACCATTAAGTGCTATTTTGGGTTATGGAGTATAACTCTTGTTGCAAAAGGCTTTCCAGGTCTAGGTCCTCTGGGATCTTGAAATGCACTCTTTAACACAATGCTTGTTAGGAGAGGAGAAATGCATGAACACTTTTGCATGGAAGCTGATAATATAATTTTACGTGAAGCTGTTTCATGTACCATTGCTTTGATACTTTTGAATTTTGTCTCTAATAGTCTGATTTTCTTTGTGTGTGTGTGTGTGTGTTACAGATGGAATTCTTCTAATTGAGGTCAATAGGTTGTTGCGGGCTGGAGGCTACTTTGCATGGGCGGCACAGCCAGTTTATAAGCATGAACCGATTTTAGAAGAACAATGGAAAGGTATGAGGCCTTAGGACCTAGAAATCCTTCTCTACAATGGTTCGAAATTGCTGTTGTTGGTAAATAATTAATTGCATTCCAATTTCAGTGAGGCTTTCTATCATTTAGATGGCACAAGGGTTTTATCTGATACATATTTTGAAAATAATACCAACCTCATCTGAAATAGTTTGTCTGACGGATGGAACATTGTGTCTTATATCTATAGTAGTAATATAGAATTGTACTCCTGAAAGTAGGAACCTGATATAGCTGACAAAGTGGTTAAAAAAATTATCATTATAAAGAACCCTTTTTGTTAAATAAAGCATGAACAGCTAACCTTTTAAATATACCTTTCTTATGTTTGCATTTTTACTATATAGGAATGAGTCCCTTATATCCATGATCTGAAGCCATTTTTTTCCTTTTACCCTTTCTCCAGAAATGGTTAACCTTACTACTCGTCTTTGCTGGGAGCTGGTGAAAAAGGAAGGTTATATTGCAATATGGCAAAAGCCCTTGAATAACAGTTGCTATCTGAGCCGTGAAGCTGGAACTCTCCCTCCTCTATGTGACTTAGATGATGATCCAGATAATGTTTGGTATGTATGGTTTAATTAGGATTTTGGTTTGATAATTTAGATAATGTTTGGTTCACTGTCTCTAATGTGCAAATATAAGAGTTGTGGTTATTGTGGCATCTATACTGCCTCAACTGATGCTTTAGCCCCTCTCTAGATCTTCTGTCAAGTTGTTTTGTGCTCATGCATGAACTTGTCAAAATGATGTACAAAGATTTTGTGATTGACATCTGCGCTATGTTTTGCATCTTGATTAAATGTATGAATGTTACCCCTTGGCTACCTAGGCTATGAGATTTTACTTCATTCTTGAATCTTACTTTTTTTGTATGCTGGCTATGAGCAACGGGGCAATTGGAGAGTTGGAGGGGCTCTCCAAGATTATTTCTACAAGTTAAACTCTTGAGATCCCCAATTTTGCCTGAAATGGGGTATTTTAGGAGCTCTTACAGAGACTCCGTGGGAGCTCTTACAGAGACTCAGTGAGCTCTTGTACTGGAGCTTTTCCCCTTCCCAAGCTTTTTTTTATTATTATTTTTATATATATCTTGCCTAGTCACTTGAGACATGGTTATGAATGAGAGAGTGGAGGATGGAGAATAGCATTCCAAGTTGAGATAGTCCTGCATATCCTTACTGCCTTACAAATTTCTTAGTGTGTACCGTGTACTGGGTGGAGAATGTATAATTGTCTGTAGCAGCAACTAGGTGATATATTGAGTTTAATATTCCCTTCAGATGTATCCCATGATATGAATTGCTATTACATAAATTTGGCTAATATGTAGTTCCAATTACGTTTGTGTTATTTTTCTTCTTGAAAGTAATATGTGTAGTTCCACATATCTAAAGAGAAGAAGCTGATGGCCTGATGGGCTTTGAAAAAGGTTTTGAGTGGTAGGATATAAGGGAAAAAAAAAAAAACTGTGGGTGGGTTGATTTACTGATATTAAGCAGTTAGTGCATTGTTTGCCCCTCTGTCTTTTCCCTTTTCCATCTGTCCAAATGGCCAACTTGCTTCTTTTCCATATAACTATTGTCCAACAAATAGATGTAATCCTAAGGACTGCTATGTGCAATTATAGCAGTGCATGGCAAGGTTAGCCTACATATGAGGCATCTAGCTGAGATCGTCTATTCTAAAATATATGCAGACGCAATCATGCTGAGGCATGAAGGATATGCCATTTTCAAAAGAATTCTGTAATATGCATTTCTTACTTTACCAACAGCCCAGCAGTGACCTTAAGGGAAGGGGGGGAGTGGGGGTTAAGACAATTGTTATTTGTTCATTTGTCAAAATATTCTTGATGGTTAGATTCTTGTTTAGCTTTATTAGTATTCTGTGTGTGCATAACTTCGCAAATAGAAGTTGTATTCTCTTTGCTCTATCTAGCCTTTTTTTTTTTTTTTTTTTTTAGTTTTTATTTTGTTATCCTCATATGGACTCCCTGTAACCACAATTTGACAATTGTTCTTGTGATCATACTAGGTATGTAAATCTACAGCCATGCATCACTCGTCTACCAGAGAATGGTTATGGTGGAAACGTAACTAATTGGCCTGAAAGATTGCACACCCCGCCTGATAGACTGCAGAGTATCCAAATTGATGCCTACATATCTAGGAAAGAGCTCTTCAAGGCTGAATCAAAATATTGGAATGAAATTATAGGAAGCTATGTTCGTGCTTGGCGTTGGAAGACTTTGAAATTTAGAAATGTGTTGGACATGAGGGCTGGCTATGGAGGGTATCATCTCTCTCTCTCTCTCTCTCTCTCTCTCTCTCTCTTAATTCCAGGAACCCTGATCAGCCTTTTGCTCTATTTGATCTTAGATTGGAGCACTTTGATTCTTATTGCATTTTCCCTCTAATTTTTTCTTTTTCCTTATGATTTTGGCAGATTTGCAGCTGCGTTGATTGATTTTGGTATAGATTGCTGGGTTATGAATGTGATTCCTGTTAGTGGGCCAAATACGTTACCTGTTATCAATGACCGTGGACTGATTGGAGTCATGCATGACTGGTATGTATTATCGTTGCTGATTTTGCCTTCTACTTCGTATATGTTATTGGTCCTAAAACTTCTAATGGGTATCTAAGTGCCAATTGTGATATGGAGATCTATTTGGGGGGTGTAGAGGGCAATTTTGCTACTTGTGGTATGATATTAGAGTTTGTTTTGGCCCTAATTCTATGATTTTATGATTGTAATATGCCATGTAAGATCTCAGGTAGGAATAACTGGTAGCATCTGCTTAATTACATCCCTTATATAAAGGGGCAGAAACTGTAGCATTGGTTATTAGCATTACTGGATTTGACATATTAGTGGTGTTACTGATATATAATGACTTGCATGATTCTTCTGCAGGTGTGAACCCTTTGACACTTATCCAAGAACTTATGATCTATTACATGCCTCTGGTCTCTTTGCCATAGAACAGAAAAGGTATGCCCCATTTCCATCAGTTATTTGCTCATTTGCTCAAATTGTACTGTAATTTGCTGTTGGTAATGAAACAATATGCCCCAAATTTCTTTGCTTAATGTTTGGTACATGGACATAGATGAAATAGATGAAAATTAATTTTTGCATTTATTTTTCATTGTCTCATGGTATAGTGTCTCTACTGCCGAGTATCAAGTATACATCTGTATTTGTTGTTTTCTTATCAACATTAATCATCACCTAGTAGTTACGTATCAATCACCCATCATATGATACCACTTTTTCAATTTATGATTTTGTGCCAAGCGAGCTGTTAGCCTGTTAAGATTCTTTAGACTTTCCAGCATGCAAGTGATTATTTTTCCTATGCAAGCAAATTGTTTCACCTCTCGATTCTTATTGTCTGATGGCTGTTAATGTCCCCTTCTCAGCAGTTATTGAGATCAATGCTTGTGTAGTTTCTGTTATTGAGATCAATGCTTGTGTAGTTTCTGTAGCTATGAATTTGTCTGGTTTTCTCAGCCAATTGTTTGTTAAATCTCAGATGCAACGTTTCTAGCATCATGCTTGATTTGGATCGTATTCTAAGGCCTGGTGGTCGTGTATATATCCGTGACACTATTTCTGTTGTCCAAGAACTTGAAGAAATTGCAAAGGCGATGGGATGGCGAGCAGCTATCCATGACACGTCTGAAGGACCTCATGCTAGCTATAAGGTCTTGGCATGTGATAAGCAGCTGTTGCGAAGATAGCCAGCTATATAGGAAGTTAAAATTATCGTTAGTAAATTTTTTTTGAAAAAGGAAAGTTCTGATAGCTCTGTTAATTGTCATGCTTGTCTATGAGACCTAATGAGGGGTTGCTGCGGGCTGTCGAGGAATCATACTGGGAGACTGCTGACAAATGATCAGAAATAGAGATAAAAGAGGCGAAAGGATTCATTGTATTAGCTAGTGTATATGAGTTAATTTATATAGGGGAATTATTACACTCATAAACCCAAAGGGCGACAGGCCAGGGGGTTATCGTGTAACTATTGCATAACTTGTATCTCAATTAAATTCTTCTAATCATGTATTTATTTTTTGCTTTGAGTAGTAGAAAAACCTTGTAAAAATATCCACGAGCCACTACTTTATGCCTGAAATGAATTTAATACTTTATTCTTGCCGTTTGACTACTTGAGTTATGGTCTATTTTACCTAACATTGAGAGTGCATGGCTGGTATTGTCATTAAACAAATGGCTTTACATGTACTTCAGCTTTGATAGATACTGTAAAACTTAGGGTAATTGAAATAGCTTCCACAGTAATAATTTAGTACCAGGCAAAAATACTTTGTATATTCAAAATTTCCACCAACACTAACAGGATTCCACAGGTAAAAAATAAAACGATAAAAAAGTTTCTGGACCTTAACAGTGCCACACTGGTATATCACTATATTCCAATTACTGTTATTGGGAATTTTTCCAAAAAACATTGGTATGTTTGAACCCTCTCTGTGAACTATTATAGGGAAGATTTCTCAAAATTTGATACTCCAACAGTTCACTATAGTTTCTGTATGAACACTATTCATTCCTAATTGCAATGAACAAGCTTCTTCACTGTGGAATGCAAAATTTGATAATGCATTGATAGCCTGATAAACCAAATCAAACTGAAGAGAGTTCCAACTTGCTAACTATCAGATTGTTTAGGCCGCCAAATTTGCTGGGTTTGCTTTTGAGATACCTTAGCAGGTTTCTGTGTAGCCACATTATTGACTTGGCCAGGCTGTGGTGTGTGTGGTTGAGCGAGTCCTTCAGATGGCGTAACAGCTTCTCTGGCCACTCTTTTAGGCTGACTTCGAGGGCTATTCCTTGGAAACCGTTGGATGTTTGCAGATGCTTGTCCTTGAAATATTTGATTAGATTTTTGTGGAGTCTTGTTGTTGGGGTGACTCAGTTGCCTTGTCCTCTGAAATGGATGCTGAAATTGCAGGGATGAGTTGCTGCTACTGCTATAGTGTGCATTGTGATTCGTCCTTGGATAAGTCCTACCATTGGCCATTGGACTTGCAAACGCCGCTCCAGGGAAGAAATGGGAAATTTCATACCTTACTAAACTGGGGATAAGAGTATTTCGAGTCTGATTCGGAGCAATAATCTTGTGGTAGGTGTTTGTGAACACTTCACCTATTCTTGTCAGCTGAGTGTTGGTAACAGCTCTTGCAGTATTCTCAGGTTGCTCAAAAGGATCTTCAATCTGTGATCAGAAATAAGGACAATAAATTCAAGCCCCTCATGATAGAGCTGCACAAGAAAGAGAGAAGGGAAATAACAGAGAGCATACAAAAATGGCAAATGTTTTAGGAAGCCATCTTGTAGTTGTATTTATGTCTTCCCAATGGCCTGTGTATGTAGAAATGCCTAGCTCTGTTGCCCTTGTACTAATGTCAGAAAACTGCACACCAGTGCCAGATAATCATATATCAACAGAAAAACTCATAGAACAGATGAAATATACTGATGGCTTCAAATAATAATGAAGATCATAGAACAGATGCAAAAGTCTAAATTTCAAGTTTGTGTATTCTTCTCCCAAGGCCTGATACAGAAATGACTAACAAAAACTGCTCAAAACAGAGTAAATGGGATTGCCTCCTGTAGAAATCCAAATAATCTAGGTATGAAAAAATCAGTGAATCTTCCAGCAGGTCCAAAGAAGCAGAGGCACATATCAGTGACAAATCATACCTTTGCCAGGAAAGAGGTAAATAGCTCAGATAAACTGCTGTGGTTAACTCTTCTCTCTTTTCTAAATTTGGAAATATTACTTAAAGATATTTCTTCAATACGCCTTTCTACATCAGCCTTTATTCCTGCAGAAAGATAAATACATGCCCTCAGGGAACTTATTAAAAATTTATGGGTAAACTTATATTGGACAAAAACTTAAAATGGTACATTACTAATTGAGCTATGGTGATAAAAAGACGTTACAGAATCTAGCGAGAAAGATATAGTTCTTAAAAATTGTTGTTTGTTCCCTTTTCGTTTATAGAGAGCAAACAACAGGGAATTATGCAAATAGGTCCAAAACATATCACAAAAACCATAAACCCCTAACAAACTAAGTCACCCCCCATCCGAAAAATCATCACCCATTTTAGATTTTTAGAGTATCTCAAAAAACAAAATTACAATTTCTGTGTATCACTATAAGTCTACAAGGGTCAATCGGAAACTACCCGGTCATCATTGCAAGGATAAGGTTGTTTAACCTATCCAAGACAACAGACGTTGAAGGTACTGGAATTTGGTCAATGTTCACAATGTTGACTTTATACTTAGCAAAGACATAGAATTCTTATTAACATATGGATATATGGAACAACCATCAAGCCATAGATACTTAAGAAATAACTCTAAACATCACAATGATTTTATTAAGTCCATTCTGCTCCCTTCTTTTCTTCACTTAAAAAAGTATGTCTACTAAAAAAAGAAGTGAAAGGATCTCGATACTCAACATCATAGCTCGCTTTTGTTTCCAAGAAAACCAATAAATACATAGTAAGGGAGGAAAATCAGTTTTCTAAGATGATAATATGACTGGAAAACTTTTCAAGGTGCTGGAAGGGGTTCGGGTGAGGGTTTCAATAATTAAAATACCAGACAGACACTATTTAGCACCTATAAGTTCATCTGCCATGTTCCCAGGGTACAAGTCTTTGAGTGGAGGCAAAATTGCTGGAAGACAAGTCTGCACAAAAAGGCCACAACAATAAATTACAAGGTCTGCTGAATACTAAAATGCCCATACATGATAGTGAATTACTTGTACTAGACAAGACAGTCAAACACAGTAATATAAAGTCATGCATTAAGTAATTGTAATTGTGCATAAAAGATATGGAAGTTAAAACCTCAAGACCTATTCATGCAATTCAATAAACCAGCATACCTGAAAATGGAAGATAACAAGTAAGGACAGTGAATATGAGTTAAAAGTCCCAGTTTTTGGACTATTGATATTGTTTGCTTTTGCCCACTCCTTGACCTACAAGAAAAGGTCTTATGCCTGTAACTAAGGTTCTTTCCATGAATAAAACAGCTATCAAGTAGTTAACAATCATACCAGTAAAACCATATTCCTGAAACGCTGATCTATAAGGCTGATCCATAACAAAAATTTAGATTTCATCTTCCCTGACACGTTATTAATTGAAATATCACAAGAGATGTTCTGATATTTGCTCTCAAGTTTCAGAATAGGAACTCTGGCGTGAGATACAGACTGCAATCTTCTAAAGCTGCCTGCAAAACAAAATTTCCTATTAAAAAAAGTTGGTAAATAAACAAGCGGCTTACACTAACAATATTCTCACATATTCTATATTATTAAGATACACGATAGGCAGTACTCAGCTACTCACAGCCTAATCTGCCATGGCATAGAAAGTCGAGAGTCAAAGTCACAAGTCTCTATATCAATCTCATACGTGTTGACTACAATTCTTCAGGTTCTCTATATCAATCTCATACGTGTTGACTATATTTCTTCAGGTTACCCAAATGGACAGATTTGCCCAAACACCTGGCAGCTGGTGTAAATTCAGCGTAAGATAATTTTTAAGAGAGCCAATTATTACATTTTGTACAGCACACTATGAAATTTTGTATAGCATGTTCATGATCATTTATCAATGGCCAACTTTCAGAAAAACTTATTTTTCCACATAGGACAGGGTTTCTTGCCTTAAGGCTACATCACATAGATCAGAGTTAGTTTGACAACAGAAACCCAATATGATCCCAATTCCCAAGTGATGCCAAGGTCAAGATGTTATAAAACACGAGTTGCATTTATAGATATTAGCACTTAGCAAAGCAACGACCAAAATTCCTTCTCAAATGGAACCCATTGCTAACTATCACAGGAAAGGGAAAAAAAAAAAAAAAAAAAAAAAAAAAAAAAAAAAAAAAGGTCCACGTGTAAGCATTAAATATGACAGCACATAGCATAACAATTGTCAAAATTAGATGCTAGCATTTAGCTTATTTTTCATTAATAAATTGTTGGTTGTGAAATATGAGTTCAATATAAAGACCATAATCCCAAAGACCCAAACTCATCAGACAATTACTTGTCCACAAACTTTGCACAAGGCTAATACGAAGTAACATTGATTTCACATCTCAAAGAACAACTCTTTTCCCCTGAACAATCCTATACTGTCAAATACTAAACAACAAACTTATATAATTATAGTAACAACTAACAAGCCTCTCCCTTTTATCATGAGTAACATATACCCTGGACAGCAAGCCTCAAGTTTCAATTTAACAGACGGACTGTCTTTTAAGAGATCTTGGCAACGCTGCCATCACATAATAAGGAATCAGGTGTTCTTGCATTGAATTGATTTTTCTCATTTGAACTCAAAATTACAGGCATAAATTCAAATCTATTTCCTTTTAATGACAGATTGTCAATTCCATTGTTAGTTATTGCCTAAGGCTATGTTTAGTTCACTTTATTTAAGGACTTGTTGCCTATTTGATATCAAACCAAAAAAACAAAGCTCAACATATCAAATTAGGAAAAAGAAAAAAAAAAAAGAATATAACATACTCCCTCCGTTCCTGAAAGTTCGACTCACTTTGCATTTGCACGGTCCCTAATGAACATCTTTGACCATAAATATCTTCGGCTATGTATAAGTGAATATTATATAAAGTTGATACCTGGAAAATTTATAATAAGTAGAATCTAATAAGATCTCATATGCTAATTTATTTATATTGTATAAGTCACAGATGGTGGTCAAAATTATTTTATTTTGACCCCATGAATAGTAAGTGAGTCGAAATTTCAAAAACGGAGGTAGTATTAAATAAAATCCACATTAATACAAATCTAATAAGACCCCATGTGATATACTTTTGTACATATAAAGTCAAAGTTCAGTCAAATCAAGCAATCAGATCAGAAAAAAGAAAAAATAAAATGAACTAAACATAACCTAAGTTTCAACAGATTGCCCACTGTGCAACTATTGCATCCAATAATTAGAAAGATATGTATGCCTATATGCAGATGTTCACTATCAGAAACAAAGACATGAAGATGATCAAGTATGATTTATAGAAAATAACCTGCCCTCCGTAATGCTTTAAGTACATCCCCTAATAAAGCCTGCTTGTGCTTCCTGGCAGCAACTGCAATGTATAATCCATTGGATAGCTCAATTGATATATCCAGATCTCCCCAGCGAGAAAATAGCTGTGACACAAAAGACCCAAATGGTTCCACAGTAGCACCTAAAAGCAGAAATTCTGCCCATATCAGTAAAACAAAACAAAAAAAAAAAAAAAAAAAAAAAAAAAAAAAAAAACAACAACATTTCTAACTACATATGTACTTAAGAATGATAAAGAACAACTCATGCGAACATGATTTAAAGATTATTATCAACCACTATTTTCTGAGCAGCTCATTCAAACACCTAATCGCCCAAACAAAACCAGAGAACTTTACTACTGTTACAGCACACGGATCTTAAAGTCCAAAAAAACAAGCAAGGATCATGAAAATAAGGAGAGTACAGAAGAAAGGGGGAGGCAGAACAATTCCGAGCATAAGAATATATTGTATTAGCTACACAGATAAGTATAGAAGCAGAACAGTTACAACCCTTCTAAATTCCAAGACTTACCTCTCAAACTTTCAATTGTGCTGACAGCAACCCGTAACTCCTCAATTATCTGCATTCTTGTTTCCAAATCCTCTCTCAAGGGGTTGATGACATGAAGAATCTCATTAAGAGTAAGCTCCAACATACTTTGTGAGCCCATTTCAAAGGACTAGAAGATGCTGAACCTATAGGTGATAGATCAGGATATTTAGAAATTCAAGCATTATAACCTTTAAGCTGTCAAATATGATAATATAATCATTACTTGTAAAATCTCATTACAAGCAACACATAATTGTAGCCTGCTTCCTTTATTGTAGCTTGCTTCCTTTATCAATTCTCCCGATTCCAAATGCATTCAATAATTACAAAATCCAATCAAGCAAATCAAATTTCAAATAGCATTTTCTCTCCCAGCGACATAATATTAGTGGATGAATACTTCAGATAAAGTCAAAACCTAATCATCTTTCAGCGGTTGAATGTCTTGATTTGATACTCGTGACAGACCCAAGCCATTAAGGACCTAAAAGCATGCAAAGCGGCTAGACTGATCTAGATGAAAAGAGGATGATATCAGGTGACAGCTGAGCTTCGAATACTTCACTACAAAAAGACACCGGAATGCTTGAACACTATAAAACTTGTGGATAGGATGCACCCTAATGCACTAGGTACACTTCACTTCAGTACTATATGACACACAAATATGATACGGAGAATATCTAAGCCCACCAACTGGCTTAGGAATACTCAGTTATATTGTTACTCCGTACTAACTTTCACATATATACAGGGACCTATTGTTACTTTATTCATAACTCTGCGTTACGGATAATTTCACCTAAGATCAATGTATCAAACAGAACGATGCTATTAACTTTTACAATAAATTGTAGAGACAAAACTATAGAGAGTGCCAATAAGGTCTTGGTTCATGATTAAGACTGAGGTTTGGAGCCATATGTAGGTCTCGCGTTCGGATTTTCCCAACGTCCACTCCCCTAATTATGTTATCCCTAACCTTGTCTTTGCATCTTCTATGAACTAATTAGAATTGTTTACTTTTCCTTTAACCTCGAGAAAAAATCTAGTACTCATTTGACAAAATAAAAATGTAGGACTTTAAGCTGAGTATGAAATTAAGAATATACTTTATATCTTCTCAAACAGCGACAATTCTCATCTCATACCCTAAAACGAGGCAATACATTCAAGTAATTTGAAGTCAACTTTAAACCAGAAAAAAAAAATTTTAAAAAAAAATAAACAAAAACAAAACAAATACGGAGTAAACGATTTTAAACTACGGGCAGTTTCTAAATTGAGTCGAAATTGCATAAATTTGCAACAATCAATCAAACAAAGAAGTTGGCAGCGATCTAAAAAACCCATAATTGATTAGTTAGAAACAATGTTCGACTAAGCAATAAGAACATAATTTAGACTCCAGCAATAATAAAAATCAGAAATTGAACCAACATCCATTCGAGAAATTCACACAAACAATTCATCGAACACTTAGTGGGCAATAGCAAAATTGCATGCATCGAAGTTTCAATCAAAACCCAGAAGTAAAAAAACTTACTCAGAGATTTTGTTAGGGTTAGATTGATCGTAGCAGCGCCATTGAGAGTGGGTCTCTTTCTCTCTCCTCCTCCCTGAAAGTGTGAACTCTGAACACACTACAAGTAGCACACCCAAAAAAAAATGGGACTAGTATGAAATTTCAAGGGGAAAATAAAAGTTTTTTTTTTAATGTGGGGCGGGAAAAAAGATGATAAATTTTGCTTCTTTATTCTCAGGTTAAGTAAAGTAATTACTCAACTCTTAAGAAATGTTCAACAGATTGTGAAAAAAAACAGAGGGAAAATCAGTGTTTTTTTTAACTTTGACCTAAAGACATGAAGTATTTGTGTGTTGCCACTTCGGAAAACAAAAGTGTTGGATGGTAAGCCAACATTGAGGAATTGTAAGACTCTCGTAGTTACAGTCATAAATAAGGGCATATCCGTCTATTTACTTTTACCGCACTTGGAAAAAAATAACACGTGTTGGTATTTCATTACGAGTATATATTAGATGGTATCATAATGATATCAACCACCTTATTCAGTGATACCAGCGGCCTTGATACCAATGAACGCAAAAATGTTTTGTTGGTATCAATACATTTTGTTGCTGGTATCATGTGAATTATCAACGTGTATTATTAGAGTCATTCATGACTTTAATTATTAGAAGCTAAGAAATCCTCGCCAAAAATTGCACTATAATCTAGTTTAGATGGGTTGCTTTGTAACTAAAATGAGAATTTGAGGATTGAAAAAAGGTAATTGATGGTTGGAATTTTGCATAAGAACCAAGAAAGAATGTTTGTTAACTTCACTCGAATTATAATAGTTGATACAAGTATTATTTTTATGCTATAATTTAAATTATGAGTTTATTATGGAGTATATTTATATAAGGCCCAACAAACACACGGACATGCGATGAGCTTGAAAACATCAAAGATTAATGGATGTGAAAAGTGTTGGGTTTCTCATTAGATGGGCTTCAAAACATTAAGTTGAATGGGTGTGGAATGGCTAGTCATGTCATGGGCTTGAAAATCGCATTTTAAGAAGTGGCGAATCTTGTAATGTCCCAATTTGGAATCATCTTTTTTTTTTCCTTTTTTTTTTTTAGAAAAATCTTTTCAATATTTTTGGGGGCGAATTTTGACTAATTCCTTTTTGTAAAAGAAAATACGTAGTATAATGAGATTTTTTCATCTACTCCAGCCTAACTTAGGGTCTGTTCACATTTACTTAATTTCAGTTCAGCTTCAATCAGTTCAGTTCAGCTCCTAATTTCCCTTTTCTCATAAAATATTCATTTCAGCTCAATTCAGTTCAGTTCAGCTCCTATCAGTTCTGTTCAACTCCAATCAGTTCAGTTTAGTTCAATTCAGCTCAGTTCAGTAAATGTGAACAGACCCTTAGACTTTTACCAAAACTATAAAGTATAACAGGGGCACATGGCAATGATATACACATAAATTGTTATCGAGTCTTAATTACTATTCGTACCTTCAAAACCTTTACCATATTAGACATCTCTATTTGAGTCAATGAAAAGAGGAAAACCATTTTTAAGGTGGAACTCAAAATGATTTTTTTAAATATAAAATAATTGAGATAAAACCCAAAAACTAAAATGTCCAACATTTCATAATTATAGCCAAAGAATTAGTCATCCCACCCAGCTAACCATTACAATGGATAACATTATTGCTAGTTTACCATTCCATTGAAGCATAATGACCTTATTGCCCTCTCAATTTCCTTAATCATAACCCCACTGACCAATTACGTTTTTTTTTTTTGTTTTTTTTAACCAATTTATCCCTCATTGTTTTCCATTGTGATGCATACGTGTATTATCTTCTTATAATAATAACTAATAATAATATGGGAATATATAGGATAATAGACAAGTTGTAGCTCTTCAAACCTATGAAAGGCCTTTCAACTTGGAATCAAAATCTTGCCATATCTTCTCATTAATTATCTCCCAACTTTTTTCTCCTGGAAAAAAGATAAGTTGATAGCCCTACTTCCATTTTCTTCCATCCACTCAAAAAAAACAAAACAAACATCTTACAGTTTTGTTCTTCTCTTGAATGATTCTGTTTTTCATTCAACAAAAGTTGTAGTTTTTACTGTACTGTTATCAAATCGCTATATAATACTCTCTTGACTAATTACTTTTTTTTTTTTTTTTTTTTTGAGGAAGACTAATTACTAGTTGAACAAATTAAGATTTAGTTTTTTTTAACTATTATATTATGGTCAAAGTTTAATATTGTACTTCAAGTATACATTATTCTTCAAGTTTAATAAACAAATATATAAATTGGTGGATACAATTCCCTCTTTATTTATTTATTTATTTATCTTACATTTTTATAAGAAAGATGCAATCACCAATTATTTTTGTGGAGTAGATACATAAGAAAACTAGTTTGATTTTTCATTGGATATTAAATTTGTTTTGTATGATCTATTAGATACAAAACACATCCATGAAGGTCAGTCTCCTTGCACAGTTGCCAAATTCTTGTGAATATAATCTTCAATACACTTACTAACTCTTATACCCGGTAGTCAGGTACCCCTCATTAATGTTACTCCGTATCAAAGTTTAAATATCATTAGGGATCTTTTGAATTCTCCGTACTGTGTATCACATCTTTGGTGCTATCAGCCAGCTGCATATAATAAATCTAGCACAATCTTACTACATGTAGACCTAACAAAGTTGCACTATTTGTTTTTGTTACATCAACCTCAGCTCAAAGCTGTCAAATAGAGGAAGCTCAAAGAAAAGTATTGTACGTTTCATCAATTAATCCTTAGTACAAGGACAAGATGCAATCTAACCTTAGATCAAGGGTAAGGTGGAAATCGTTGATCATTTTAGCTTTGATCTAAGGATAATACGCAATATAATTAACCATAAACCAAGAACAAGACGGAAATCATTGATCAATAGCCTTGATCCAAGGATAATATACAATTTAAGGATAAACCAAGGATAAGATGCAATTTAAGCATAAACCAAGGATAAAATGGAAATCATTGTTTAATTATAATACACGATAATTAACAAGACAAACGTTGATATACTTAGAAACATAGAGCTTATTATGGACCATGCTAGGGGCCTAGGCCTACAATCGCTCACAAACCAAGTCACTCGGGTTTCAAAGCATGGCCGAAGATGATCAACTTAGAGCTTATAATGGACCATGCTAGGCCTACAATCGCCCACAAATCAAGTCACTAAGGTTTCGAAGCAAGGCCGAAGATGATCAACTCTATAAGAACTGGCCTAATCGTAAGGTAGAACCAGAACAACCCGTAACCATAAGACACTGTGATGATAGATCGAGTACCGATGATGATGATGTTGCAATTAAGACAAGCAAGCTAGTTGATGTCTTGAGGAACACTGATTAAATCTCCCAACACACCACCAGATTAATAGGATATGTACCCTTCACGAAATTTAGACAAAGTCTTACTTTCAAATCACGCTTATGATTACAGTATTTTCATATCAAAATCACCATAAATTATCACCATGTTAGTGGGCCTCTCTAAATATCTCCTCTATTATTCTTCTTATCTTTCAGCATCCCCTTTCACTAATTTCATAATTAAAATAATAATAACAAAAATAATAATAATAACAATAAGTTAATTGGGCATTAAAATATCTACTACTGTAATAGATACAATTAATTAGTTTAAAATAGAACATGGTACAAATTAATTACCACGATTTTCCTTTTTTACAATTTGATGAATCTAACATCATCGTGGATGATTCCTCCTATACCCAAAGTTTACCACCCTTCCTTGAGTTCCTTCCATACATTTGGCCATTTTTTTAAACCATCAATATTAGGAAAGGAAACCTTCCTACAAAGAAACGCTAATAAAATTAAAAAAAATAAAAATCTAAAAATTCCCATCCTACTAACAACAAAAACTAGCTCAAAATTTCAATCATTCCTTTTTATTGTAATTTCATTCATTTCCTAAGATCAACTACAACAACACTGACATTATCAGCGCTTTGCCTCGCCAAAGCCAACTTCGTCAGCAAAATCGAAGCATCCGAACACGCCTTATCGGAACTATCCTTTGTAGCCACAACCACAGCTTCGTTCCCAGGCGAACGAGGCGGCGACGCCGGCTTTTCGGCATTAATCAAGCACATCCTCGCCACGGCCGCAGCCGTTTCATTCGATACAACATCCCATAGACCATCACTCGCTAAAATCAAACACTCGTCATCTGAGGTCCGATCCGTAACCGTTACTTCCGGGTCGGGTATCACATATGGTTTTAGATAATTATCTCCGATCGCTCTGGACATTGCTAACATACCCAGCACTCTTGCACCATCCCAATATATAACTCTACCTCCGGCTTCTTCAATCCGGGTCAACTCATCGGGTCTATCCGGCTGCAAAAACAAATTCAAATAAATATTAATTCTCCACCTTTTAATAAAAATAAAATTGTGATTATGACGTCATCATAGACCGGTGAAATTACCTTATGATCATTAGATAGAGGGATGGCGACGCCTTTACGGCAAAGCACGGCGCGTGAATCACCGCAGTTTGATACAACGATTTTTTCCGGCGTTACGACGGAGACAACGGCGGTAGATCCGACGGCGTCGCACTGCGGTGTTTGCAGCTCACATCGACAACTCGTCGATGTTGAAGCACCACCGTTGTTCTTCGCTCTGTCTCCTACTTCTTTGTCCATTCTAGTGAAGCTCTGAGACATCGCCTTAGTCCAGTCATCGTCTTCGTTTTTCTCGATCTCTTCCTTAACAATCGCATGCATCCGCTGTTTACATCTTTTCGCAACCTATAATAACAAGCAAAAAAATTAAAAATCAATCAGCATAAACTAGAAAAATAAAAATTCAACTCACGCGCTCAAATATTTCGAATCGGATGAGTAAAATCGAGATTGATTGTAAAAGATGTGGAGTAGGTAATTACATGAGAGCAGCCATGGCCGTCGTAGACACCGTAGAAATGAAATCCTTGTTGATTTTTGGATTCATCTTTTTTGCAGAAAGAAGGACGAATGGTAACCGCATCTTCCATATCTCTTCTCCGACCACAAACAGAAGTGTAACCGAACTTAGGAAAGTCATCATCAACGGTTGCTTCCTTAGGTTTTTCGCCGGGAAATTTCAAGGTCAAAAAATTCTCACACTGCGCCGCCGGTAAAATCAACGTCGGCTGTTGTTGTTGTTGTTGTTCATCTTGATCTTCGATTTTGCGGCGTTTGAAGCGAGTAGTATCAGCAATATCAGTGATAAACTTGATCTGACGGAGTTCCATGCGTCTCCTCCTAGCGGTTCGTGAGGCCGGTTCAACCGGACTGGTAGGTTCATTCTCACCAACGTTAATACCACAACACATTCCCGCCATCTGATCAGAGAAAGTAATAGTAGTAGCAATGATGAATTGTAGAAAGAATAAAACCGGGTTTAGACCGGAGAAATGTAGAATAAATAATTGATAGAGAGAAAAAAGGGATTGAAGTGAGGAAATAATGGAGAGAGAGAAATGGGAGGGGGGGAAGAGGGGTCTTTAAAAAAAGAGGGGAAAAGACGGGCAGAGGAAAAGGGGTGCCCGTGAAAGAAGCGGGCAGGGGGGGGGTGGGCCGACACGTCCAGTTGGAGTGACGTAGAGTAAAGAAAGGAGGAAGGAGAGGCGTTGGATTGAGAATGGAGGAGTGAGAGATGAAAGAACACGTGGAGATAGGTTTTGACGGGTGGGAGGTGGGGAATTAGAGAGAAACGTGGACCAATTAGGGAATAACACGAACTGTTGAACCGGCCTTCCTTTTCTGACACGCATGTGGTCCTTTTGTTGCAGTACCCGTACCCAACCTCGCGCCGAACACACTCACCTTCTTTTTTTTTTTTTTTTTATTTTGGGTTTCCTGTTATTTCATTTTTTTTTTTAATTTTATTTTTTACCGTTTCATTTTTCGAAAATTAACCATTTTACATGTATTTTTTTTTTAACCTTGTTATTTAACAGTTTTACACACATGGAATTTATTCAAAATTAAGCTGGCAAGGGGCCAAGGGTTGAATGTGTTGGGTCCAATTTGGGATTTTTGATTGGGAAAGCTTTGAATCTTTGATCCTCTAATAAGGGTTTTTTTTTTTTTTTTTTTTTCCCTGGGTTTTATCGAACAAATACTTTCTCCGATTTTTAGTACTGGCAACATATTTTTAAAATGAAAATGTCGTAATATTTGCAATACATTATGATTGGATTATTACTAGTATTAACCTTATTTAGAGCACATAACCCACTAAATTATATTCCTAACAATCTCTCACCCCCATTGTATTGCAAATAATAAAAAATAGAGGAAGTACAATAGTGAAAGTTGACGATATTTATGTCATCAACTGCATAGTTTTTAAATCATCGATTCGATAATGTGAAATATTTAGGGACGGATGGAATAATAAGTATTAGCTATATTTTACAAAATGTGAAATTAAGGTTAAACAAGTATGTTAAGTCAAATGTTGAAAGTAATATGAGACCAACAGGGGTAATAAACCTCAAAATAACAAGGTTATAGAAATGAGCATAATCTTGATTAGGTTTCCAAATCTACAATATAATAAAGCAGAAGAGGAAAAACGGTGGAAGGGGTGGGTAGCGGAAATAGATGGAAAATGTGAAGAGGCAACAGGTGTTTAAGTGGAGGTGTCCTTCTCAAAGGCAAAGGGGAAAGGCAGAAATTCAGAAAAAAAAAAAAAAAATAATAAAATAAAATAAAAATAAAAAAAAATTAAAAAAAAAAAAATTTAAAAAAAAAAAAAAAAAGAAAGAAAAATGTGAAGGGGTGACCGGGTGAATGATCTGACTCATCTGAGTGGTAATGGGACCACAAACAAAATACAAATGCCACATCTCATAAATCCAGAATTTAAACTTTTTTTCTTGGGGAGTCTTCATTTCTTCAGCAATCTTCTCTCTACTTTCGACACCTGTCTCTTGCTTGACGTGGCTCTGAAGCCGCTTTTTTTGGATTTTGCTGCATTTGTATTTAATTGCCTCATTCTCTGCTTCTACTGGTTTTTTATTTTTCTCCATTTTGAGAGGATTTCATGAATATTGTGTTCTAGAGCAATAGAGCATCTTCAACGCCAAGTTACAGTACATTTTTTTTGTTTTTGGGATGGGGAGGAAAGAAATATTTTTTACTTCGTAAAGACGGGTAATGAGAATCAATTCTAAAATCTCTTGAAATTAAGAGGAAAACTCTAACTAATTGAATTATATCTCATTTTCGGTAAGGAAAGAAATATGATGAGTGAGAAAAACGGAGGATTGTAATGTAAGAGTAAATGTTTAATATAAGAACACATTTAAAATTAGAATAAACGGATTTACATTGTATTTATAGAGAATGTAATTTGTTTTTACTGAACTTTAAATATTTTACTAAACATTACTCATACTACCTCACAAAGGTGAAAATAACATGACACATTTTTTAAATAACTTTGTCCCTTTCAATTTCAGCTGTCACATTTTTTAATTTTAACGCTATTCGCACAATTTACTTTGACTTCATTTGTAATTTATTCTTAAGAAATAAACATATAATTGAGTGAACTTTTATTTTGTCTTAACGGTTATTTTTCAAATGTCTTAACAGTTATTTTGTCTTAACTGTTATTTTTCAAATGTTAACGTATTTAGATAAATATATCAGCTAATATAAAACTGTATTATATTAGTATAAATATTAAGGCACACCAATAAAATAAACTAGATGATCAAAAAATTAATTGTATAGCTTGTTTTTTGTTTAAAAATAATGCATAGGTGTATTTGTGACTTTGTGTATACATGGAAGGGGGTAACTGTTCAAGAATAAAGTAAACTCTTATTTTTGTGTACTGTTCCGTACTACTAGTAAGTTACTAATTCAATAGACAGATTGACAAATTTTCACTAACTTATTTAAAATTTATGTGAATTAGTCTATACCAATATGAAGAGATGACTTTTGCATTATTTTATACGGAGTATGCGAGTATGCATCAATAAATTTTTGTGTAAAACCGTTTCAATGTTCTACCTAAATACTCCTTATAATCCCTATGTCTACGCAGTATGCCCCTACTCTCCACGTAAAAGGTATACTTAATTTAATTTAGTAAACAACTAAACATATTGGACCTGTCAAAAAAAAAAAAAAATTAATTTAGTAAACAACTAAACATATTGGACCTGTCAAAAAAAAAAAAAAAAAAAAAAAAAAAAAAGAATTTGCATATTGGAACATATATAAGGTTTCGTTTACTTTTAACGATTACTAAATATTTAGTCTTTGCCGTCCATAATAAAGTAAATGGCTTTTTTCATGCAAATGGCGCTGACCGATGTTTAATTACATTAATTAAACATCTTATGTTTCACTGTCACCTTCCCTTATTCTTGTTAATTAAAGAGGGTACTATATGCTAATGTCAGAGTTAGCTAACCTATGCTACTTATAAATTAAATTATGGTTTGATTAGTTATTTAGTCGTTAATATAGTAAGGTTGATCCAATCTAATTTCGACACTCCAATAACAATCATCCTCTACTTTTACTTTTATTTTTAAAATTTTTGCCTTTAATGGGAATCAACTTCTATTATGAAAATATGGTATGAAAATTTACTACTTAAGGAATTTTTAATTGAAAAAATATACATAAAAAAAAAAAAAAAAAAAAAAAGGAGAACGTAAACTTTGCAACTATGTACATGTATCTTTGTACGTGTCTTCTAAGAAGTAGTCATCATAAAATTTTTAATATTATTCACGTTAAGTTGCTGACATGTGTATGTTTCTCAATTTAATTATTAGGATTAGAATATTTTTTGTAGAGTTTTAAATCACGAGATTTAAAGAAAAGATTATACCATTCACATGACTCAACTCCCACTAGTTGTATTATGATTCACTCCAAATTAATAAAATTGGGCCAATATAATTATAATTCCTCTATATGTATTTTTTTATTTAAAAAAAGTGTTTAACTTTAATTGGCATATATGTAATATGTAAATGTACAACATTAATTCATCATCATAATAATAATATTTTTAATTAATAATAACTATATAAACTACTCAACAACTATAATCTTACAGAATATGTGCAAAGCACCAATATTGTTCAAAGTATACAGTTACACTCACTTACACCACAAGTATTTTATAGGTCGATACAGCCGTATTCCCTGTTCAAAAGTAGTAAGCAAATTAAACAATAATTTAATTTGTTTGTTTTAAACATTCTTATTAAATAGTCTATAGAGGCATCATTTTCTTGATCTTATTTGAAAATATATTATTAATTCGTCTTGAAAGAGGGAATTGAAAGATTTGGACGGATAATTAAGGAAAAAGAAAAGGTACATCATATGAGATGTTTTATTTTAAAATTACTTATCATTGCACTAGTACATATTAATATGAATTTTACAAGACAAGTTATGTAATGTAATGAATTTTCTTATAGCAGCTTAGCGCAAACATAGAATCACAATTCACAAGGAAATTACTTAATTTCGAGGAGGTAGGGATGGAGATGATCTACATATTCAGACTTAGAAGATACAAAGAAGCAAATAGGGATATTATCAAAGGGGCAAATCAGAGGCGGATTGGAGGATGGTAACTCCGATCCCCCCCCCCCCCCCCCCCCCAAAAAAAAAAAAAAAAAAAAAAAAAAAACTCATATTTATCCTTGCCCACCACCCATGACGGGTACAATACCTATTTGTAGCCTGCCCCAATAAATGCAAGCTAAAATCCATCCCCACGCCCCACGCCCACCACATACTTAAATATCCATAACTGCCTCGTATCCGCACCACACTTGCCATATACCCCGCTAATTTCTACAATATTGTAAACGTGAAAATTGGACACATGTGTCACTGCCATATACAATATAACTATGTTAGATCCCGCGTTATGCACGGTTTTTCAACCTCTGTCACGGAGTATCAATTTAAAATCTATTTTTTTTTTTATTTTATCTCAAATCAAACTACTTACATTTTTTTAAAAAATCTTTTTTGAATACATATTATATTGTTTTCATCTTGAACTTTGATGACATTATTTTATTTCAAAAGTATAATTACTAATATAGGAATTTATTTATGCAAAAATATGGTTAGATATTTAAGTTTATAAATATAATATTCTACGATTTTTTTTCCCTAAATTTTGGAAGTAATATTTTGCGTATATTTTTTTTTTTATCAATTTTAAAAAAGTTTTTTTTTACAAAAAAAAAATATACTAAGGACACCAGAAGACGACACGTGTCATTGTTGGTGTGTCTTTTAGTATATTGTTATTGATGATTAACCATAACACATTTGTACTTAACAATGACCAAACATCACGTGTTGTGGCTCATGGGTACTTTAATCACATACCCATCCTATGGATCTTTGCCAAACCTCCCTATATCCTCACCCCCATTGACATCCCTAGCAAATTATTTTATATTTTTTTAAAAAAATGAAAGGAAAGTTGCATATATATGTACAATTGATTTTTGAAAGTGGTCTGGACGATTGGATAAATTAAGTAATTGGTTGAGCTAAAGTTAGCTTTGTAACTTATCGATAATAACTACTCGTAGGTCTTTAAGAAATTATGAGACAAATTAAACAAGATTAAATTTTACCTTCATATTAGTATGGCCGTAGCTATTCGGTCAAGTGTTACTCGATCAGTCAGAGATTATTCGGTCAGGTGTTACTCGGTCGATGGTTTGATGTGTCTCAACTTGCCAGGCGGTATGGCCACCCTAAAAAAAAGTTTGACCCTATATCATAATCTAGATTGGTGTTAATATAATGTCAAATTTTAGTTAAACTTTGGTCAATTTAAACTTTATGATTTTTGTGGGGTAAAAATAAAGATGTAAAAAAAGTAATGAGGGAGTACAATTGTACAAGATATATCCATGTTGTATTTTATTTTTATTTTTATTTTTAATTTTTTAAAAAAGAATGGAAAAATAAAAGGGAAGGGTAACAATAAATTTAGGAAAAGTTGATGATCATGTTGCATTTTGGCTTTGCAAAGTTGCAATTGCTATTTGAGTATGTTGCTTGGAAACGCCGGAATAAAAAAAAGTCCGAAGATAGACTGATCTAAAAGGAAAGGGCGAGTTGGAAAGTGACACGTGTAGGGTCATTTTAAGAGAAATTGTGGGACCCAAACGAAAGATCACACGAATCCTAAAACAGACCTAACATGAAACCTACATTTTCCACTTATACTTTGCCACGTATTTTTTCTATAAGCTGGCAACTGTCAACCATTATCTTTCACCCTTAACTCCTTCTAGTGCCACGTGACGACTGTCCTAATTTTTTAATTCTATTTCTGGTAAATCATTTTTTTTTTAAATTTTTTTTTACTTATTACGGAGTGTTTAATTAATTTACTCCGTAATTTATTATTTCAAGAACAAGAAAGACTGAAAAATTATCCTATTGCCATGTCAACTTTGGTTAGCGGGTTTCTTGTAGATTCATTAAGAGAAACTTGAGCGAAGGAAAAGATATAAGGGATCCTCAATTCATCACCCCTGAAGTTTGAGGTTGAGAATCAATCTGCATAATATTTTATTATTTTATGTCAATCTTAATTTGGTTAGTCGATTATTATTTATGGAAAACTACGTAGTATAGTGTAGAATAATACGAAGTACTTGTGAATTAGATATTTAATCATTAACGGGTCAAATATTACAAGTTAGACATGAAAAGTATTAAACTTTGATTATACATTCACAACACTAATTGGCCTAATAATTTGTCAAAGTTATATTTTAATGGTGAAGTTGCTAAAATTGTACTCTCCTTGAATCAAGGAATTTTTGGTTAACTAACTAATGACATTTGAGTTACATCTTACATTCCTATGTTGCCTATATATGATGTGCTATATCATTAGTACGTAGTACTTTCTAATAATAAAAAAGTACCATGCATATATTTCTACTAATTGACAAAATATTTTAAGATGGCACCCAAAATGTCTTTGTACTGTAATTGATTATTTAGCGACACACATGAAATTACAAATTTTTTTTTTTTGTTGGATTTATGATTACAGTAATACGGAGTAGGAAATTCTAGAATTCTATTCCCTAAGAAATTATGTGTTACAACAAGAAATATAGTACTACCTCCGTCCTTAAATTACATTCCTGTTCCTAGCATTAATTCCTCAGTAATAAAGAGAAAGAACTCAAAGAAGAATGTAATTTAAAAACGGAGAGATGACTTCACTAATAAAAAAAAAAATGTAAAAAGACAGTATTTACTGTAGAAAGTAATGGCATATAAATTAACGGGCCTTGGAGACAATCGAATGAGCAGGGCCCACTGGCTTTAGGGCACAAAAGTAGTGTTGCATCGTGTCTGATTTGATGCTGTCCCGTTTCTAGTTTCTAATTTTTATCATGAAACGTTTCCTTTTAAGGTGTTGTTTCAAGTTTTTCTAAGGCGGGCCCACTCTTCAAAGTTACTTATATAGGGATTAGGGAATAGGTAGGACTATAAAATATTGCTAATTTAATAATTTGCTAGTGTCGTTTACCTGATCATTTCAACAAATTCTGATTTTTTTCAACTCACTATTTATTTGTTCAAATATATAAAATGTTGTTTGAGTTGTAGTAGTATATTTGTCAATGTTCAATTATAATCCAAATCAACTTTAATTTTTTTTTTTAAAGTAATAACTAGTGTGTAACTTCATCCGAGTGATACTTTGAATAATTTTATTCTTATGTAGATGCTTTAAAGTTTTGTTAATTTTTATATTGTGGTAGATTAGAAATTTAGAATACAATGACCAAAATAACTTATTTTGGATTTATTTTGTTTTTATTCTATATTCTAATACTTGTATTTATATATAAACGTGAATTAACATAACATGATTTATTTCTAGCCAATATGGTAATATATATGTTGGGTTCATTCAATTATGGGCTTTGTTTGGCAAATGGCTGTTGGCAGTTGGCTGGTTCACTTGGCTTGTTTGACCAGCTGGAATGTTTGGCTGTTTATAATGGCTTTTGAAATTGGCTGTTTAAGCTGGCTGTTTATAAAATTGTTTGGTAAATTAATTGTTGATTGTTGGCTGTTTATTAGATAATTTGTGGGCCAATAAGCCAAAAGCCAACAAAAAAGCTACTCAAAGCAGCTTTTTCATTTTGGCTTAAAAGCCAGCTTTTTTGCTGACTAGAAAGCCAATTACCAAACACATTTTTTGGCTGTTTGACCACCTAAAAAAGCCAAAAGCCAACCAAAAAGCCATCAAAAAGCCAATTACCAAACATGGCCATGATGTGGCGAAGTACTTGTGTGAGAAAGGATACACGTGACACGTAGATAAATATATATTCTGTTTATTGTGATGGTTCCACCAAAAATCTACATGAATATATTCTTTTCCTTATATGTAACTCACAAAACACAATTAAAGGTAAAGTTGTAGATAGTACAAAAGTCAAATCGAGTCAAATAAAAAAAGGAGGTACAATTTAGGTTAAAATATTTAAAAAGGAAAAAACTGTGACAAACTTAAAATAAAAATAGAATTGTGGATTACTAATAAAAACTTGTCTTTCGGATGAATTAAGGACACTGGTGGATTTTAGTATTTCGTATTACATAATTTTTTGTACATAAGTTGTCGAAGTAGTCGATTACTTGTGTCTTTCCTTAGTCATAGTAAGACTCGATGAGGCAAGACTAAAGAATCATGAAATCACTCTCTTGCCTTAACCGCACACAACAATGTGGAATGAAGTTTAAAAGCTTTAGCAGAGGAACCACACGATTGTCAATAAGATTATTCTATACAAGCCTATCAGCAACGCTCCACATCAAAGACAACGCAACGTGTCGAATGTAAGTATCCTCAATAGATCCTTAGTTTAACCTTCAATAAACCAATCCCTAAAAAATAGATCATTGTTATCGTATCAATCTTACAATAATATCGAGTTGATGTGTTCATTAAAGTCTCACGGGTGGTGCTACAAAATCCAAAATCAAATTTCGTATACATTATGTTCCTTTTACGACTCTTTTGACAATTAAACCCTCTCTGATAGATAACATAAATACCTTTTCCAAAGAAGGTTTCTTTAATTAAATCATCAAAATTATATACGAGAAGTTGGGTTGGTGCGGTGCATAGATACACCAGCTAGTAGTTGGACATATTGTGAATTTGTGACTACATTAAGATTTGTAACCACGTGTCACGCTGATGATTATAATATAATTAAAAAAACAATAAAAATAATGTCGTACCTACGACTCTATGAAAGACTACGAGGATTACGATATTCTTCGGGAAAATGTACATATATATAAATTTGTACTACAAATCTACAATAGGTGGCAAAATTAATAATAACAATTATAATAATAAATAAATAAATAAAATTGACGGTTTACAATGTTAGAAAGTTAGATATTAGGCTCACCTCAATAAAAATAAAAATAAAAATAATACTATAAAACTTAGATATTTAATCACGGGTAATGAGGTCCAAGATAATGACGCACATTAATTAACACTAATTGATGAACACGTGGCTTTTTCTTTTTTTTTTTTTTCATTTTTTATTTTGATGTGAATTGGATTTGTCTAACATGAGTATTATTTGATGTTGGACCAAACTAAGGCCCATGGGACCAAATCATCAATAATCTATTCTGAAAAAGAAAAGAGTAAAAAGAAACGAAACGTTTTCTTTATAAAAACCGGACATTGATATCAATCAAATGAGATATGGCATCATATGAATGATATAATGCAAACATTACTTTTCAGTCCATACGTCTCCGAAAATTTATTCCATAAGCAAATTAGTGAAAATATGGGTGTAAATTACTACTCCCTAGCAATGAACATCTTACACCGTTACACGGTTAAATAGATGCTTATGACTCTTGGGTGACCGATAGCCAAGAAGTACCTAGTTCACTAGAAGGCGTTTAGACTGATAAGGATGAACTAATAACTAGTAAAGCCCGGAGTTAAAACTATTAACAGTCATTCCACCATCTACACAAATTATTTGACCTGTGATGTAAGAAGCAGCAGGAAGGCAGAGAAATGCCACTACTGATGATACCTCCTCTGGTTCTCCTACCCGGCCAAGAGGTGTGCGCGAAATGGTTTTCTCCAAGAAGCTCTTGTCAGCAAGCAACTGAAATTAAAACCAAACGAAGATAACATAAGCAAGGTTACCTCAGCATTGGAGGCGCCTAGATAAGTTGTATACTTTGTATATGAAAATATAACCAAATTCAATGTACATAGAGGAGAAATAAAAGATACCGCCTTTCTCAAAGTCCTGTATTTTACCTCACCAATTTTGACACTTATGTTTTTATCATAAATCTTGTACAATCGTGTGATAAAGATGTTGGGATAAGATGTATTTTCATGTTGAAACA
Source organism: Chenopodium formosanum (assembly GCA_024500155.1). NCBI lineage: Eukaryota > Viridiplantae > Streptophyta > Magnoliopsida > Caryophyllales > Amaranthaceae > Chenopodium > Chenopodium formosanum. Next base: position 3,147,926 of record CM044861.1, on the reverse strand, counting down.
AAGTATTACAGGTGGTGGAAAAAAAATATAAAAAGCATTCATAGTTCAACCAAAAGTTATAAAAAGCATTCATAGTTCAACCAAAAGTTATAAAAAGCATTCATAGTTCAATCAAAAGAAATGATCTAGAGCTAAAGCACATATTTCAAACATGAGTCAGCATGAATAGGAGGTTTGGGTAGGGTAATCACTTGGATAAGTCTCAAACCTGTTAGTCTGTTATAGTGTTACTAGTTATACCATTGGTCCCAAAAAGAGCAGGAGAGATGTCTAAGATGGTAAGATAAAGTGGAAGAAGCAAGAAAGGGTCAAAGTGGGTCAACAGACACTGAGACAAATCTGACAATAACATTGGAAGGTTACATACAAGGATCTATAAACCTTAACTATGTCGCTCGCTATTGCACCCCCTCCCCTCAGAAAAGAGGGGAGGGAAGTTGGCAAGCGGAGCCCCTGCTGTGCTGCTGGCGTGCCCCCAGGTCGGGGACTTGATGCCATAACCCAAACCTTCCCTCAATTGGTAAGCACAATAGAGCATGTGATTCCTTTAATTGACGGAAGATTGGCTACCATTTTGTTAACTTTAGCAGATCAGGTGGTTGGTTCATTATGTAGGATTACATGGTCATTCTAAATACTTGAAACAATTCTAACCATCAGCATCATGGGCCAAGCCCCACTAACTTACATTCAATAATGATGCTACTTTTCCAACAAGGAAAAAAATAACAGATAAGGATCACCATAGTCCTTAGATCTGTAAAAGTCCTATAGTCTTCTTTAAGGGTGGGATTGGGGTTTCAAGGGGTTATGAATCTCACCGAATCTACCTCGACAACGACCACCTATTTGGCATGTGGAGCTGGGAATGATGTAGTAAAGAAACCTTCTTTTATTATATATTTCCATACATGTTTTGTACGGAGTAAGAGTAAGAGTAGTGGTGGAGTTGAAAGTGGGAATGAAAGGGAAGTTCACGGAAAAAGTTAGCAGTGACAAGAACTCAGCAATACCTTGCGGTCATTAAATCTATTCATGCTATGTAGCGTTAAGGAAATTGATCACTCCTGTATTCTTACTAACCTACTGTTTATTAGTGAGGGTTTTGCATTCTCAATTATTCCTTTAATGTGTATAAGCATCTCCTTTGCAAAGATATATGATAGAAGGAGGCATTTGGAAATCTTAAGTTGTAGAAAAATGAAGAGTGCCTGATGGTCTAGATAGTGAACTTATTCATCTTTGTGTGAGTCAGGAACTTCTGCTCCTAGTATACTTATTCATCTTTGGTGGTACTACCACGAGGATTATTACATTAGTTGAATCTCAGCCATGAGAAAAAGCAGGTTCTCATAAAATCACCAAGACATGAACATAAGCAATAGAAGGTATACATCATAAATATATGTCCTAGCAATGCATACTGCAGGATTCAAAAAATTGATCCAAAGTACCATGCATATTTTATATTCCTCCCAAACCATGGCTAACCATTTACAAGTCTCAAAAGAAGGTAATGTAGGGTAAATGATGCCCAGTAATGGTCGGTTGAGAAAAAGGATCCAAAATTTTTAAAAAAAGCAACCAGATAAAATTTTGAAACCTTGGGGAATGACAGATGAATACATCTTCGTACAAATAAAACTGTCTTTCATCAAGTGGGATGAATTGATGAAGTCCAAGTACTTTGCATTGTGTTACTATACACACTTTCCCACATTCATGGACCATGATATGCTGGAGAATATAGTATGCATTCTACTCAGTTAATTGTACTCCACCCCCCCACCCCCCCAACCAAGACCCTCTCTTCAAAATAGTAGCATCATGTAAATGAAAGTGCTTCCTTCTAAGTGGACAAAGAAATAAAAAAATTACTCTCTCCTTCCAACAATAATGTGCACACTTGTCTTTGGTGCAGAGGTTAAAAATAGTGGATATAGAGAGATAAATAAGGGACAACCAATGAAGGCAAGAGTGCGAAATAATATGGGGTGGGGGGAAAAGATTAGATTAGTACTCGTAGGAGTATTAGCAATATATTCTGTACAGCTCATACTTTATTCCAAAATTGGTAGAAACACTCCTAAGAGTATACATCAGTGTTCAGCTACCCTTCCCTTTTAAAATGAAAGTCTCTCATTTGTGATTTGTTACTAAATTAAGAATATGGCACTCATTAGGATATTGTAAGAGGCTGATCATCAGAACTTCACAGCATAGCATTTTAGCGACTGACTGAGTGTTCTTTCCCTGAGCTGTATATTTTGACTCTCATTAGTTTCATATCAATATTTTTAACATGGAATATGTACTGAATGGTGAAACAAGAAACACTTTCGATTAACTGGCAAAGACTTGCAAGTAGAAACTTTGCAGGATAAGAATATATAGAAGGGTCTTACATGCTCTACAAGTGAGGTTCTGGTATACCAAGGTGCAACAGTGTTGGTCCTGATATTGTCTTTTGCCCATTCACATGCCAGGTTTTTTGTCAGTTGATTAATTGCAGCTGAAGATGAGAAACAGGATATAGTTATCAAGAATCTTCATTATTTCAGATGAGCAGAAGGCGAGAAAAAGAGCCTTTAGTAAGTAGTAACGCACCTTTAGTAGCCGCATAAACAGTACCAGTACCTATCGATGTAACCCCTGCAACAGATGATATGAAGACAATGCTTCCAGCTCCAGAATCTTTTAAAAGAGGGTGTGCAAGCTGACAGAGATGATAAGCAGATTCCAAATTGGTGGTCATTAACGTTGCATAATCTTCAGCAGAGACCTCAGTAGTTGCTTGTCTTTTATTCGTACCGACATTATTTACCTGGAAGCAAAGTATATAATAACCGAGATAGCACATGACAATTTCTTGATACCTTAATTAATCCACAAGCATTTTTTTTTTATAATGTATTGTAAGGACTTCCAAGTTCCAAAAATACAAAGCAGGAGACAGATCTGATTGCAATGCCTGAATGTAGAGCTTTCAAACACATTGAAGTCAGCAGAAAGACTAAGACTATCTCTTTGAGGACTTGGTACTAACGTAGATGATGGCATTATTGGCATATCCCTTATAACAGGCACACACAAATGAAGAAAAGGAAAGGCATATAAGAACAACCAGCAGCCCAGAGCGCTTTTACAGTTGTAGATACCAAGGAAAAAAAACACGTCATACTGAATAAGAGAGACTAATAATCAATCAACAAATCTACTGCTTTAAGGCAAAATAGGGTTGGTAGTTAAAAGGCTCCTCAACTGGAAGATTTTCTTTTTATGTCAAACAAATTGCTGCTATGTTGGTTGGGTAAGGGTGTGTATTACAATTTATACAGGGCTTGGACGTATCTAGGTCCACTGTTTTCTATCAACACATTTGCAGGTCTTCTGTTATTATCTTGACAAGTCAGTTAGCTATGTGTGAAGCCAAAAGGTAAAACTTAGATGGCTAAGCTGAAATATCTGTACACCTTCAAGAGTGTATACTGTATAGTATGGAAGTCAATTGGCCGGTAATGAAGGAACAATCAAGCAGGATGGATGTTTTACCAAATTGAAGGTTTACTTCAGGGCTCTTTCACTGTGATGTGAAACAAAATGTTAGGAACTCTCAAAATCAAAATCTCTCAACTTCAGGGCTATTTCCTTCCAATGAGTATTCTAATCATCGTGAACAACATGAAGATTAAGTAGAAGCTATGCAGGAAGTATGGGATTTTTGTAAATTCTCAAAAGGTCTAATCCAAGCTGGATCCAATTTGCATTACCACTTTGGCACTTTGATTCTCACAACCCTTTAGCTGTTTTAAGATGGAAAATAAGCCAGATTGGGCTGGATAATAGACTCGAATATTTAAATTAGTAAAGATGATGCAATTGAATTTTTCTTTGAGAATTGATTGGTGACTTTCCAAAGGTTCTTTAAGCCTTTCTAGGCTGCCTGGGTACAGTGCCATACTTCCATGCACACTATAACACAGTGAGAGTACAAGTGTACAACTATACAAGAACAAGGCGGGCGGGAGTAAATATGTGCTGCATACTCCCTCCCCCGTATGTAGTCAATATACACTATCAACGTGACTATTAATTCCGCCAGTTCCGGACAGAAGGAGCACTACCAAATATCAATTCAGAAATACGCACATAGATACACCATCCCAATCAACTTCATGATCATGAAGAACCTAAGGTCATCAAAACTTATCATTTCAATTCAAATATTTAATACACGTCAAGATTCTTGTAACAAAATGTCAAATTTATTCCAATTGATCAAACCCCACATAAGAAATCATCAATAAAATCTGCAAATTCTCAAAAAATCCGGTTAAAAAAACATAATTTCAGAGCCAATAATAAAGATCTTACAAGAACGTTGAGTTTGCCATTGAAGATTGAAGAAACATCTTGCATGAGTTTCTGTCGTTGTTCCCGAGAAGAAACATCACAAACAGAACCACTCACTTCAAAACCTTTCACCTTCCATTCATCCAAACACTTGTTTAATTCCTCTTCATTTCTCGAACAAAGATGAATTTTTGCTCCAAAACCTCCTAATTCTTCAACCACTGCATTCCTATAAACCAAAATCCCAGATATAAATTCACATTAAAACCTTAAATTGTTGAATACCCAGAAAAATTCATCAAAAACCCAGAAAAATTAAGCACTCAAAAGTTGACACATTTAACAATTAGATGAGAGAAAGAGAGAGACCCAATTCCACGAGTGCCGCCAGTGACAAGAGCAGTCATTCCAGAGAGAGACCATCGTTGAGAAGTAGTGCCACTATGTTGGGGTTTTGCCATTTTTGTTCTTCAATTTTTTATGATTTTGGTTTTTTTTTTTAGGTTTAAAATAGGTAAATTCTGATGATTAGCAATCAATTTGGTTGATTAATTTTATTTTGAAGGTACTAGGTGTTGACAAGCTCTTCGTACAATTGTCGATATGGTTGAGATTGAGATGTCAATATTATGTTGTTGACTTGTTGGTACTATGGTAATTAATTTTTTATAGTAGTGTAGCTCATGATCTTGTTACTCTATCAAATCCAATTTACACAAGTTACACCCTGTTTGATGTAGATTTACATGCAATTGGGTATTATGATAATCACAAACTTTTAAATAAATCGGATGTACAATATATTTATTGTACATCCGTTATAAAGTTACCCCTAAAATAAGCAAAAGTTACCCTAATATGGATAAATGTTACCCTAACATAAATAAATGTTACAAAGTATTTATACTTTATTGATAAAAGTTACCCAAAAAATTGTAAAAGTGACCCTAAATTTGATAAAAAGTGACCCCCGATGTACAGTAAATTACTGTACACCGGATGTATACAAAAGTTATTCTATGATAATTTAGTTTAATGTGCTTATATTATGTAATAATGAGGGGTTTTTTTAATTTTTTTTTTTTTTTTTTTTGGTAATATACTATACTGATTGTACGGAGGATATGAATCAGGTAAATCGGATTAGGCTTTTTACTTTTGGATCATATTCAAATACCGCCATTGTCAATATCGGCCTATAACGCTGTCCACATGGCGACCTGCTTATGGTCACGTGGACACCCACATGGCGACCTGCTTATGGTCACGTGGACACCCACCGCCCACTTGATTAGTTTGCTATGTGGACCAACACGTGGCACCAACTTGGGGATTTTTAAAATACCCAAGCATATTTCACTTCTAAGGCACCATTTTCTTAGCCTAAACCCTCATAAACTCTCAAATCGCCTTTTTTACTCTTATTATATAGTTATTCTCGAGCAAACCTGGTGATAACTAATCTTTATTGATTGTGCAGGTACCTAGTTGAAGGATAAACCTTTACCAACCACAAATACAGCTTATACAAGTGATTGGAGCTTATTCAAAACAAGTGAATTACCCAATGCTTCAAGAGCAAGTATAAATAAACTCTCAACAACAAAGTCCAAAGACAAAACATTGCATCACATTAAAACTATAAACGATCGATTCTCAAAAAAACCCAATTATAGTAACCATCCACATTATTTGAAAGATAATTCGGATTCATTCAATTGGTTTCTGAAACCTACATTAAATCCCTCCGAAACTGTGTACCTCATACATGCATGCATGTGAATACACCCATGTGCTAACTCCTGTCTCCCTTTCTTCATCACTTAGTAGTTAGTACAGTAAATTTTATAAGTCAGACCCTCTTTATAATAAACTGATTTGCTGCAAGACTGTATACGAAGTACGTAGTTAATACTTTACGTGTTTATTTTTTTAAGTTGCAATGTTCTGATTTTTGTAAAATTTACATAATCTATTTTGATTGTATCGGTGATCTATATTTATACGTATGAAAATAATTTAGTCATGTAGGATTATTTTAGATTTGACTTAGCGCCTGTTCACATTTACTTAATTTCAGTTCAGTTCAGCTCTAATCAGTTCAGTTCAGTTCCAATCATTTCAGTTCAGTTCAGCTCTTAATTTCTCTCTCACATAAAATATTCATTTCAGCTCAATTCAGTTCAGTTCAGTTCCAATCAGTTCAGTTCAGCTCCAATCAGTTCAGTTCAGCTCAATTCAGTAAATGTGAACAAACCCTTACTATATGTCTTCAAAATATCAATTTATAATTTATTTAGATGGTATTTAAAGATTTTAATTATCAAATATATGTATCAACAGATGTGAAAATCTACATGTTATAATCAGCCGTACAAAAGCTACTTCCTAGAAATTTACTCTGTATTTTGCTCTGATCTCTTACAGCTCTGTCAAAAAATTTCTCCTAGAAAATCAAGATCCCACGTACTAGTAGAAACTAGTTATTCACCTAGTCACCTCTCACCAGTTTATGGGTAAAAGGATACATTGCATTACTTTTTCTGGTAAACTGAGTTTTCATGTCTCAGACAATTCTTTATTTCTCAGTTTAAATGCAGCAAAATAAATGAAGGAATTGTAAATATTATGGAATATATAAATTATAAAAAAAAAAGGTAGAAAAAGTAAATACGAGTAATTATTTATGGGCAAAAGCGATGTTACATGAATATTATGGGATACTTGTTTGTTGTTTACAGCATGAACAATCTTTGTCAACTGCTGCCTTTGCTTCTTGTTAGTGGTTGCATCACTTGCATGCATTGTTACTGTTACTAGGTTTAATTATATTAGTACATCCTTTTCTCACTAGTTGTACATTTTCTTCTTTCTCTTGACTTTCATTTCAAAAGTTAACCTTTTGGTGAAATGATTGTCATTTGTCAATTTCCAAATCATTGCTATGGTATTATTATATAGGTACAATCAGTTGTATGATAGAATTTACAGATCTCAATTTTACATGCTAATTAACAAAACTGAACTTTAATGATTATGCTTTTGTTTACATTAGTACTCACGTAGTAACGTATAGAATCTAAACAACTACGGAGTAACATATAAGCCACATAACTCCTAATAGGTTTATAGATATTGTAATTAGTGAGGCCACATAAGAGAGTTATGATTTATTTTTCTATTCTTTTACAACCATGTTTATTTTTTTTTTGACGAGTATAACCATGCATGTTTATTAAGTGTGAGGTAGCTAATTAATCCGTTTAGTCTTACTAAATTAATTTTATTAATTTGGCCAATGGGATTCATGTATGATCAACTTCGATTCCGTGTGGAATAACAAAGCATACCTACGTGTCTACAAGACTAATGCCAAGATTAGGGCTAACTAATCACATACTATACACAAGTTATATTATATTATACAAGTAATTAAAAGCATATTAAAATAAAATCATTCCACCGAAACTCCATTGATCTCAGCTGAAATGGCTAAGTATATGTAGACATTGACAGAGACGATGTATTTACGCGACAAGTCAAAGAAATTAGAGACAAAGACCCCGTAAATAATGCCAATTATATTAGTTAAACATTATTGTTTTTCTAAGGTCCTTTGTGATTAACCAAATGCACAAGTTATATTCTATCGACCACGACAAACCTCCCTCTTTTTTCTTAATTGACAACTTGATTGGTTCTTCGTGGATTTGGATTGGTTCATGGAATTGCTAGAATTTTCGTAGAAGAGTTTTATCAAGGCACTGATTATACAATACATTATTATATATTCATAAGATTGATTTGAGTGTGCATATTAATTATAGTATAATAGTATATGTATTGTATGTGTTTGTTATACTACCTCCGTTAACATTTACTTGTAACTTTGGAATATTTTATATCTCTCAAATAATACCCCAAAATTGCAAGTAAATGTTAACGGAGGTAGTATACATTATTATCCTAAATCTGCCTCAATTGAAGATATGTTGTACTTCTACAAAGTCATATTTTCGAGTGTATCATACACTTGTACGTTTTATAAGAGTGTGTATGTTATGTGTATTATACACTGTTACAACTTACAAGTATTATGTATGGAAAACCAAGCAAAGCTTGGTGGAGTTGGTGGGGAACTCACCTTGTGATTTTGAGGTCACGAGTTCGAGCCCCACCAACTACAAAATGCTTCGGAGCAGGGGGATTCCCTTACCTCCCCCCCTACTATCAAGCGATGACTTGCGGATCTGGGCTGGTTAAACCTGTGAGAGGTGGCCGGCTCAGTAGGTCCTTCTTCTTACCTTTTTTTTTAAAAAAAGTATTATGTATGGAAAGACGTATTAAATCTTGTAGAAGACCAACATTTATATTCTACTAGGAATTGATATTTAACACTCATCCTATGCATTTTTTCTTAGAAATTTAAATTATTCAAAAAAAAAAAAAACTTATTTCTAATATATTAAATTAGGAAATTTTTGCAAAAAACCACCTTTTAAATCTTGTTTTTTTGCAAATAACCAGCTTTTAAAAAAAATGTTGTACAAGACCACCAATTTTTAAAATGTTGTTGCAAATTACCACTTTTTTAGCCAAATTTATCAATTGTTTTACATTGAATTGGTGGTAAGTTGCAACAAAATTTTTAAAATTGGTGGTTTTTTGCAACATTTTTTTTAAAAGGTGGTTAAATGCAAAAAACAAGATTATTTAAAAGGTGATTTTTTGCAAAATTTCCATTAATATAGTCTTAATTAGTTTATTATTCATTTTTCGCACATTGTTATTGAAACATAATGTTAATTTGTTGCATTGACCCCATGACCATATCAGATTAATTTTGTTAGATCACCATCATTATTATGAATTATGACTGATTTGATTTGGGAGTTTGAAAAAGGAGCTTTCATGCTTCAAGCATGTACATTGAAGTGACATTGTCATTGCATGTCACTTTCTTGCTTAGGGAGTAAAATCAATATACTATGTACAATATCATATTATATGGATTGGAGTATCAATTTATGATAACAAATACTTCAATTTGTAAAATAAATAATCATTAACTGATAAAGTATTCGTGCAATAATAATGTATTCGTAAATATTTAAGACCAAAAAAAAAAAAAAAAAAAAAAAAAGCAGCAAACTAAGTACAATGAGAAGCTATGCAATAATAACTACTGATGAGAGGAACATTCATATCATTGTATTGAATTTTGTTCATACAATCCGACATAAACATGTAAAATACTTAATCTAATTAGCAAAATTATGTAATTAATACGTCGTATATATAAAAACTGATTCAATGTGAATACATAACTAGGGTATTACAAGCTAATTCCAACTTCAACATATGATTGTTAGCTTGCTACTTGATTTTATTATGAAGTGGATCACCAAGTCTTAGCTCCAGATCCAACTCCTCCATAGATTTACCAGCCTTAAGACTTGAATTTTCCGGTATTTGTAAATCGATATCATCCTTAACATTTGAACACCTATTCTCTTCAAAAAATGGAAACAAAACAACATTTTTCTTAAACCTCTTATTATACTTCAAATACTCTCCTTGAGGATAAAAATAATCCTCATCTTTTCGGTATGTCCCTATAGCTAAATCCAACCCCATGGACATTTTAGCTTGAACGACGACATCATTAGGGCTACTAATTACTTTCTTAACCCCACTAATAACAGAATTTGATGAAGAAACCCTAGATAAAGAAAGATGTGTTACACTAGTCTTAGGGCTACAAACCTGAGATGGATTAATGGGAAGGGTTGGTTTCGAAAGCCGGTTGATCACATGATCATGATGATCATCAATTTTATGGGAGGTGACTTGTTTGAGCAAAGCCCTATCTCTTCTATGAACATTCATGTGTCCTCCAAGAGCTTGAGCTGACCTAAACTCCCTCTTACAAAAACTACATGAATATGATCTTTGAGGCCATATTGATCCTCCTTGGGACCCACGAATCGCGTCGTTAGCAAAGGCAGCCTCTTCTTGATAATCTTCCCATGAAGAACATGTTTTTTGGTGGAATCTCTTCATAGTATTTGTTGTTGGATCATTTCCAAGAATATTCAAACATTTTGCTTGCTCCATACTTATATAATATGATGCCTTGTAACACAAAAACTTACCTAAGTAGCTAGATATAAATGAAACTTGGTATATCTTAAATGATTTGGTTAGTGTGTTTTAATTGGATATTAAAGGCATGAAAGTAACATGAGAATTTAATAGGGAAAAACAAAAGAAGAGAGAGAAATTAAATTAGGGAAAAAATGTCAATGGACTGACTTTTGTGAGGTGCTTAATTATGAAAGAAAAAGAAGTTTAATGTTTATTGGTAGATGGGAAGTTAATTAAGAAGCTTAGCTTCTTATATACTCCCTCCGTCCCCTTTTGATAGTCCCTTATGGGCAAATTTTAGTCCCAAAATGTTCACCCCATTTGCTTTCTCTAACAACCATTAATATTAATTTATTACCAAAATTTCCTTCAATTTGCAACTATATTTGTGCAAATTTAAATTTTCCATGTAAATTTTGTTTTCCCATGTACTTTTATTACTTTCTCTCTCTACTTTTTTCATACCCAATGTTAATTTACCTTTTCAAAGTACTTTTACTATTCTTATTTGTGTTTATTAATTCCCGTGAAAAATGTCCATAAGGGACTATCAAAAGGGGACGGAGGTAGTATGAGTCATTATTTCCTAAAAGAGTTGTACTGTTTGAGGGGGTCTTGAAGTGTGTGCAACTTGCTATTTTTGGAAAATATTATTGGATGGTCCCACATATAAGAAGGAATTTATGCAACTGTCATACCTTTGATGGAACCCTGACCCTTCCATGGTTAAAATAGATGGCTTGAAAGAAGACAATTGGAAATCCATTTTTAGTTCTGAACATAAACTTAAATTGATTGACACTTTAGATTTGCATCTATATGTACATTATGTCTCACAATGCATCTGGTTTGATCTATGTTTGATAGCTAAAAAAAAAATATCAAGGTTTTAAATTTACATTTATGTTGTTCTCTCTGTCGATTTCAGATTAGTTGTAATATTTGGTTTATATCATCGGTTTTTGAGTAATTGCAGAACTTTCATATAAATTGATGTCTTATTATAGTATCATAGTATAATTTTGTTACCAATATCCTATAAAGTGTTTGCATGTATATATGAACTATACATAATGGTTCAAAAGTAAAAAATGTATTAATGTATTATTAATACTTTAATAGGTTCATGTGTACCATAAGAGTAGCCGAGTTTTTGTAGCTTGGAGATGTGTTGTATATTTGTATGTAGTATGTCCTATCTAAGAGGCTCAAATGTTCAATTATACCAATTGAGCAACTATTAAAATAGTTGTAGTATAAGTATAACCATAACCTAGCTACAAATCAGTCAGTCAAAGTACTTGCTATAATCTTAATTAAATAGTAATAATCTGGATTTTGATTAGTTGGCTAATGAACGTGTTAACGATTTTATGGTCTTGATTATCTAAAGATACGTCCAAAGTCTACATTTGAATGTTTGAAACATTTTAGTTAGCTAGGCTTATTATTGAAATGAAATACTCCGTATTATTATAATTCCTGTTATTGAGCAAATATTGTCTCGTGAAAGAGACTTTCCTCCGTGACTTGTGAGTTGTGACTTTCGTTCTCCGTCATCCACCATTTTTAAGCGAACTTGTGTTTAATTTAATATCTTACGCTTAATTCCTACAAAATTTTAAAAAGAAAAAGCAATGTACAATTTCTTCTTTCTTTCTAGTGTAGTACTTATACACGTACTTGAAATTGGCCAATCTACCTCAAGTAGTACGTCAAGTATATTAGGTTTTTTATTTAGAAGCCTCGTTGTAACAACCTTTGATGCTCACCCCAGGACCGTAAGATAGCCATCAACTCGACTACCTTGCCAAAAATATTTAACTCACATTTGTTCAATTTGTAGTATATTATTAATACTAGTAATTTATTATTATACGTACAACTAATTAAATACGGAGAAACTTTCCTACCAGTACTAAACTACTTATTCAAACAATACAACAAATGGGTTGTGAATATCTTATATCGAACTCAGACACTCCAAAGCTAGGAGTTTCGAATTGCATTCTCTTGAGACTTCTAACCTAACTAAAAAGATCAAATACGAGTATATATAATATACTTGTAGTACTTGGCATTGTAAAACAGTAGTGAAGAATAACTTTCAAAATCATTGTAATAACTAGTACGGATTACCTATTATCTTAATTTTTTTTGTTGAAATTTATCTATTATCTTAATTTGACAAGTTATTGAACTAGATTTGATCATCGAGTCATAACAAGGAAGCTGTTCTAGCTTGCTAAAGAGGGTAACTTTTGGCGGTGCTGATTTTTAAGTAGTTGCTTTACTCCAATGTAAGATATCATAAGTCAAATTGCATAATTGTACTGTCAACCTCTTGATGTTAACATTCTTGTATTCATTTTTGTTTCCACCGATTTCTAGCTAGCTCATAAACAAGATTATATATATATATATATATGCACTACTCGTAGATTGTTTTTGATGATAAATTAAAGTTTTCTATTTATACAATTACACCTCATTTATTCCACAAGCAATTACCATACTTTCATTATTCGTACCATTCGTGTAATTAAACTTTCATTATACACTAGTTTGACCTTTTTTCTCTTAACTTTTGATGTTTTGTATAACTAATTGACGGTCTGACAATCAAACCACCTTTTGTATAGACTTCGCCTTTGATTTATAGGGAATACTTACTATTTCACATTTTTTTTTTTTCCTAATTATAAACAATCATCAATAGCTAAGCTAATTGATGATAACAAATTAACAATAATTTAGTGGAAATTGGTTATTCTCCTGTTACAAAATGACATGAAATGTTTCAAAAAAAATGACATGAAATGTCACGTATGTGTAAAATGAAGAGTATTGTTGGACTATAAGGCCCATGAAACGACGCGCATAGAGCGACTGCTATTTGGATCAAAGCCCACACACTACGATAATAATAATGGAATAAAGTAAAGTAGGCCAACCCAGCATTATACATTTAGATGCCTTGACAAAAAGTGGGACTTTTTAATTTCACTAGTTGTTGGTGCGCGCGCAATGCGTGTGCCTCCCCAACGCTGTGATATGTAAATTTGTAGATGTTAATTATGTGTGTTATCTTGAAGATTATTAAACATGCATGCAAGTTTGGTTTATGTTCGTTGGATATGTTTTAATGTTTGTGATGCTTAGGTTTGTATATGAATGGCAAAAGCAGCTTATTGGTTAATATGGCTTTCCATCTCCTCAACTAAATTCTTTTGATTTTGAAAAATTATACATTTTTTAAAATGTGAATGTCCTACGCTAACATCCTATACATAACGTGTTCTTTAGTAATGAGCTCTATGCTTTGTTCATTATATATTGAAGAACAAGCCACCATAGAAGTGATCTATTTATTGATGGTAGCCTCTTTTATCCAAATAATAATCCCTCCGTCCCTTTTTTTAAAGTCCCCTTTCTCATTTTTCACGGGAATTAAGGTAATTGTAGATTCATTAAACCATGTGATTGAAAATATAAATTACATTAAATGCATTAACTAATTAGTGAGAAAAAAAAGGAAAAAAAAAAAGAGAATACATCAATGCATGGGAGAAAAAAGGACGAATCAGATGCTATTATTTACAATACATTAAATGCAAAAAAAATTTGGCATAAAAAATCAGTAAAAGTTGAGGATATTTTGGGAATTGTATTATGAAAATGAGGTTAAAATGGTAAAAAAATCACTTACTAAAAAGGGAAAGATTCTAAAAATTGGACTTTAATTTTAATTTGCCAAAAAAGGAATAAGGGACTTTAATAAAGGGACGAAGGGAATAACTATGTTTGGATATAGAGAAATGGAAAGAATAGAAGAGAAAAGAAAAGGAGGGATGCTTATCTTTTGTTGGAGAGATTTGGAAGAAAAACGGAAAGTCAGCTTTTCCTTTTCCTCATCTCCCTTTTCCTTCTCTCTTAAACTAACCCTTTAATTTTCCTTCACTATATTGTTATTCTCTTTCTCTTCTGTCTCTCTTTATTCCACCCCCTCTCCCCCTGCATCCCTCGGTCCTTCCCACCTTAGGTCCCTCTAAAGTTATCTAGCTAAATACTCATGAATATAGCACGATTCTACCATAATATTTAAAATTTAGTTTAAAGGTGCTACTAATCAGTTGACTTTCTCGTAATTCTCACATAACCACGATGGGTACTTAATAACATTTATTGATTATTGCTAGAAGTTTGTCGAAATATACTCTCTCTTTTTGCTTACTTTGTTTTTTCTTCCCTTTATCTAATTCTTTCTTTTACCCGTCTATTATAATTTTGAGTATTTTAGAAAGTTTTTAAAAACTATTGTCATCTACTTATTTAATTACACTCTAAAAAGTATTCTCTCTCCTTCTGTTATTTCTCGAATTCTCTCTTTGTCATTCTTGGACTCTCTCTCTCCTTGCTCCTTTTTAATGGATTCATAACTTAGATCTCTCTCTCTCTCTCTCTCTCTCTCTCTCCCTCTCTCTCTCGTATGGTTATGCAAACACAAACAAATATTTGCATATGAATCTAGCACGATTCTATCTAAGATTTAAACATGATCACAAGTATTGGAAAATAAATTTCTAGCATATAGTAGATAATACTAATCACATTCACCAATCTTGAAAATACTGCAAAATTAACAAAGTAAATCTTTACAAGTCACCCCCATCCTAGTTGCCCTCTTCACCATTATTTTCTATTTTACTTAACGTTTTAACACTTGACTTATATGATTTTACAAATTTTAAATTTTTTTTCTACTGTGTAATTATTTTTTATCTACTCCTTGTTTTGATTACATACTAAAGATGATCCTTTGAACAATCGATCTTTCATCCTTTTCTCACCGGGTTTCTTTATTATTTTCACATTTCTAATGCCCCTCCATTTTTCTCCTCCGTAGCATCTAAATCTCTTCCTCGTACAATTAAATACTAAAAACAGTCTCTTGAATTGCTTTTCACCTTTTCCCCCCCCTCTCTCTCTCTCTCTCTCTCGCGCGCGCTCGCTCTCTTCCTTTGGCCTTGACTCCCTACTCCATCTTTTTTGAAAGTTTTATTTTTTTTAATGACTTTTTTAATTAGAGGCCACATTTTCTCTCCTATTACTCATTCCTTGTTTTGTTGGCTGAAACTTTTTCCCTCACTCTTAGGGCCTGTTCTCATACGTTGAAATTCAGTTCAGTTCACTTTAGCTCAGCTCCTAATTTCCTTCTCTTATAAAATATTCAGTTCAGTTCAGCTGAGTTCAGTCAATGAGAAAAGGCTCTTACTCTTTATTTCCTAATCCTTCCTGTCCTTGTTGCATCTTCGAAAAAGTTTTGAAAATTATATTTTACACATGCTCTCTCTCCCCCTATCCCCTCCATCTCTTTCTCCCCCCGGGCTCATTATATCTCTCAGCTTTCTCTGTATGTCTCTTTCTTTTGGCCTCCTCTCTTTTATTCTTCTTGTCCCTCTCTTTTTCTCTCCCTACACCTCTCTCTATCTTTATCTTTTTTTCTCTCTTTATCACTCTCTCTAGGCCCTTCTATCTTTTATCACTCCTCTTTTGACCCCTCTCTCTCTCTCTCTCTCTCTCTCTCTCGCGTCCTCCCTTTTGCTCTGTCGGTTTTCGGGTCGCCTTCTCTCTCGACTCCCTTTTTTCATGGCTCCTTCTCTCTCTCTCCCCTTTTCGCTCTCCCCTTCTCTCCCTCTTCGATCCATGCCCCATCTCTTTTAAAAGCCATTTATTAATATGCTCATACAAACATAAATTTTTTTTTAAAAAAAAAAAAAAAAAACACAACTGGATGAATCTTGCATATGATTCTTATAGGTGTTTTAAATTTTGTTTGGCTCCTCCTGGTTCCTTTTGGTACTCTTTTCCCTAAATTGAATTGAAATTATTCAAAAACACTTACAAGATATTTCATCCCTAGCTATTATTGCACCTAAAATTATCCTTACTCCCAATATTAAAAAATAATAATAATAAATAAAAAAAAGCTTCTTGGTTTAATTTTTATCTATTATAATCCATTTTGAATGTCATGGTGATAGACTATAAACAAACAATAGTAAAATTTAAAGCTATGACTCAATCGGTATATTGAAATATTAGTGATTAGATATATTTGTATATCATTGTTCTTTAACAACCCACTTTTAAAAATTAAAATCACAAAAAATAGTTTGATAATATACTTTTTATTGCAATTCATCTTTAATCCCAAGAGGTACTCACGACAGCAAAAGTATGCTCACCAATGACAAAAAATTATATCTTAAATATCAAATTTTTGAATGCACAACGCTATGAGATACAACATTTATCCATTACTAACAGATTTAAATAATAAAAAAAAAATACAAACAGGAAATAAACCCAAGATTTAGAATAAGCTTAAAAGCAAAATCATATGGTCAAATCATTAGTATTTCAAATTTATGGACACAAGTTCATAGATCATACCTTTCAAAATATAAACCCCAAAGTTCTTTTTAACTTTGTAATAACTTTTCATTTTGGTGCAAAATGATTGGTTTCCTTCATTAACAATATAATTTATTTATTTGTGAAATTGTAACTTTTATTTTATTTTTATAAAAAAATATGTATGGGGTACAACTGTACAAGTATGATGTAAAGTAAATTAAAATAACATTTAATGTGTAACATTACATTTATTGAGTAGTAATTTAGAAGTTACATGGAATTAACCCACAAAGCCAACAACCAGTTCTTTTTTTTTTATTTAAACGTTGGAATAGAACCAACAAAGGCAAACATGTAGAGCATCTTTTGTACTTGTATTTCTTAAACGAGGGACATGCTCAAGAGCAAGAGCATTAGGCTGGAAACACTTGGTATGGTGATTCTCCTGAGCCACAATCACCACAAAATTTGGGTTCCACTTCTCATCCGGGAATTTAAAAAAGCCTGCCAAGAGTTTGGAATATGTTTGGTTACGAAAGTTGAAAATTATCGAAGGATGATAGTCATGGGCAAATATATACAGAGTATACTTAATGCAGAGATCTTAACTACTAATCAGGCAAAAACACTTACCTAAAGACGGAGTATGAAAATATGTTCAACCGCCATAGAAATCAAGTAGAGCCTATAATGACTCATTTTAGAACTGCTTAAGCTTAAGACAACATTCACACATCTTCGGAAAAACAAATCTCATGATACCTTCGTCTTAGACACAAAATTGTCAACCATTTCGACCTAATAAGACTGAGTCCTTAGATGCCCTATATCGTGAAATCAACGACTATTCCATGGAGTTAGAAACCTAAAGAGTATAAGAACAAACAGCATCAACTAATGTTGATAGCAAATTTTCCTTGTCATTTTTTCGGAAATGACGAGGGAGGGGGAGTTTAGAAATTTACAGCAGCAATTGATGCACATCATAATGCTCTGGTGATCCGTGAGATACATCCACCCCAAAAATGATTGTGGGTACTTTTGAAATTAGTGGTATAGAAAGAGTATGCTCGACAACGAACATGGAGTTCAACCCACCAAGCTACATGAACTCCAACATCAAATTTTGATTATTATTGCAGCTTGGTGGGTTGAACACTTGAACTCCATGAAAACCTTGGTGATTAAATGATAGTATTACAAAAATGAAAAGTAAAAATTTAAAAAAATAATAATAATTGAATTAAACAAAAACAATCAGATTGAAGCCAATATAAAACACATTCTTACAAATTTTTAAGCTTTATACCACATGTAAGTGACCTACAAAGCCTCAATCAGAGAAGAAACATTCAACATGTGATCAAATGAACATGAATTTACATAACAGGTTAGACGCTAAAAGAGAAGATTAGTGCTCTGGCTAACATTTCTTGTTTTTGAGATTAAGCTTTTAACATTCCTAAATCCTAATGCAGTCTATACTTTATTCCCTTTTTTACGCAAGTTCTAAACAAAGAGCTATAGAAGAGAGCATCCCTAATTCCCTATGCCTAAAGCTTTTAACATCCCTAAATCTTGATGTAGTCTATACTACTTCCATTATAAATTTTCTTCTTTGGATCTAGATTAAAAATATGCAAAAGCTAATTCCTTTCGTCTACAAATAATACACAAGTACCATGTTTCATTTCCTCATAAATTAAGTAAGTGATATGTTTGACCAAATTAACCTCCATATCACACCTTTTCTCTTGTGAGTTCTTCAAGTACAATCAAAATCTACTAAAGAAGGAAGTTGCAGAGTATTCTACTTAAAAGCACACCAAAGTTTTGCAGCATGGCATTGGTTAGTGGATGCTCTCATAAATCATAATAGGCATTGATTGTGGTGGTTCAGTCATTTAAGTGGTTTAGAATAGAAATAAAGTATACTTCCTTACAAACAAATAACATACCACGATGCCATAGTTGATCAAGAGTTCAACAAATGAAAATAATAAGTAAGACATTTGTTGAGTAAATTGCGAAAATCAGCAACACATATTTGTTGAGTAAATCACAAAGCTTTCCAGCTATGGTGGCTAAGTATACAATACTTTTTTAACAAACCATCAAGAACACAGAAGTGCCTCATGCATCTACATTTCGTCATCACATAACTTGACAAAACCTCAATGTAAGATTCAGAAATCTATCATTCATTCTAACTCCTATAAGAACTAAAACATAATCGATATCACAACACAATAATCACCATCACCAGTAGTATCAAATGTACACAACCTTGCCCCTAGAGTCACAAACTGACCATCACTTTCATTCTACTCTTGATTCAAGATGCATCAGGTTTACATTACATGACAACTAAATGGAGACATTAAGTATAATCCATGCAATTCGAAGCTTGAAAAACCAAGAAAATACCTAGAATAAACTCTAGGAGAAGCACGAGGAGCAGAAGAGCGGAAAGCATTACCAGCAAGGCACCAACACGGCTACCAGACTCGGCTGCAAAAGCATCACTAAGTCACCAACTGACCCACACTCAATACTCCTGCTGCCAATATTATTATTGCTACCTTTGTCAACCGCTTCTCTATTTTGCTGACCACCCAAAATTAGCAAAATTATTCATCAATATAGAAATATAGAATTATCATACTTCGTATAATTTTATGGGAAATAACCCAAAATTAGAAGCAAGAAATTACCTTCTTTTTTAAAATGTCCCAAAATTATACAAAAACTAATGCAGTTATTGCAGTATCGCACTATCACATCATCATAATCTTAAGTCTTGATAGTCACTTAGATGAGAACTTCATAATATCAATTAACCACCAGAGATAAACAGACATATAGAATCTATTTTCAGAACAATGCACCTAAGGTTCCAATGTAGCTAACAACAAACATCTCATTCAAATCAAGGGGATCGATCAAGTAAATGTTTTAGCAAAAGCAAAAAGAGGATTCATCTAGCTTGAGTATATTAACTAAGTTAGAGAATTCATGCCTTGACAGAGCTCGCCAAAGGGCTAATGTCTAACATTGCTCTTGAGTCTTGACAGAGGTCAGGTCTTCCTGTGTGCGTCCAAAGACCGATGCTAGGTGATCCTCACTCTCAGACAAGATTCAATGATGCTGCATATGTTTGTTGGGTAGTTCACTCATTCAGATTAATTCTCCTCCATGAATTTCTACTTCAGACAAATCAACTTGTCTGTCAGGTTACCTGAAATCAATGACATCAAAGAATATAACTCGTAGTGTTAAATGCTTATATCTAAAACCCAGATCTTCCACATAAATTCATATTCAAAACCAGAAAATCTGCATTGCCTTATAAAATCAAATAAATCTTACGAAGGAAAAAACACCCAAAAAATAAATTTGAAGCAGATAACAAGAGACATTACAGAAGAAGATAAATTAGCCAAGATAATAATAAAGGCGAAAATCATCAAATTTAATGGTTTTACAAATTAATCCGATATCAATTTTGGCAAAAACTAACTATTTCAAATGCCTAAAATGTTCTAAAAAAAGACTTTATTATTATCTTGGCAAAAACTGCTACCGAAGAAGGGTTAACAGATGACATTTCCATAAATTTGGAAATGGATATAGTGAAAATTGGTACAACTAAGGTTGGTAAGAAGGCAGAAAAGAATCTATTGCCTTATGACACTGCATCAGAGTTGTTTGGTGGGAAGAAGCGCACTTCCAGCTCCTCCCCTTCCTTTGTGCTGCCAAAAGAAAAGCACCTTAGAACAGGGGCTCTTGAATCTCCTGTTCTTCCTAATAGACAGTGGCCACAACCTGGGCCTTGTACATCTGGACATCAAGCCCATGTTAAGCCTGATGAACTCCCCGTGTTGCATCCTGCTACATTGCCTGCTGTAAATGGGTTGAAGGTTACTGGAATCAGCTCTAATGTTATTCCTACACCTGGATATTTTGGTATAATTCTGAACTTTTATACAATAATCTTTGATGCTAGCTCAAAGCCTTTGATGTAAATTTGTCATATATTCATAAGCTTTTGCAACTCATTTTATTATAATCTCTTGACATTTTGTTTGTTGTTCAGTTGGAAGTCAGGTGCAGCCGTATAGGCCGTGATAAACATAAGGTTATTAGTCAATTGCACTCAACCCACCAGAGGATGTATACGACAGGGTGAACCTTTGAAATATCAGTTCTCTGGTGTCAAGACAGGTAATTGGTAGGCTAACTTATTATCTTGGGATTATTGAAGGTTGATGATAAAAGATGCTTACAAGTGGAATTGAAGTCTTATTCCGGTTTGAATGTGCTTAGAAGCGAATCTAGAGGATATGTTGAAACAACCATAAACAGCCTTGTGCTTGTGCCTAATTCTTTTTTAGTTTGGTTTGTACAGGGTGCTCTGTTTTTTCTTTTTAGTTCAAATGCTTGATCCTCAATTATTTCAATTGTTTAGTTCGTAACTGTGTAGGTAGTAAAGCCATAAGAGTAATGATCAAACATGGTTTATATTCACGGGCCATAGTAATGTGTAAATTGTAGTGTTTAGGAAAGGAAGCAAATCAGCTAAACGTGTACTAATAACATAAAGAGCCATGAACTCAAATGGATAAGGTTAACACAATTGATATTACAACAGATATCCACATACACACTAATCACAAGAAAAAGAAACTCGATTTCATTCAATTAAATTATTCGTCTTACATAATACAACCTAAATTATAGTAAAAATTAAAATTAACAAAAATTTTATTAAAAAGCTACAACCAACAAATTCAATAACAATCAATAAACAAGCAATTCAACAAAAACAGCATTGTAAATCATAAAATCAATAACAGCAATTTTAAAAGGCAGCAAAATACCTAGTAGGAGCCACTGTGTAACAATACCAAAATCGGCAAGGCATTTCTTTTTCCAGGGACCTAAAACTTCATTAAAATTATCTAATGATAATCAGTGTTACATAAAGATAAATTCTAAATATAAATTATTTATAAAAAAAAAAAAACAAAAACAATTATAGCACATCAATTCAACTAAAACAAAATATCATATAGTGAGGTTACCTCCCAAAATCACTTGGCAAAGGGTGGAATAAAACTGTAGAACTTAAGCCCAATAATTTTACAAATTCAAGCAATTCCCACAATCTTCAAAGTAAGACTTAATAACTTACACAAGCTCGACAAAATTAAAGAAGTGATTAATTTATACATGATGAATAACTTACCGATTAGAGAAGCACACACGTAAGCATTTGAGCAGAGTACTTGAACGCTTCTCAGAGATAATCTTATTCCTAAAATTAAATTTACAACCCAAATTAAACACAATTAAACAGACCAAAGACACACAGATCAACACACAAATTATGCAAAGAACTATTAGCAGCCCGAAAAAAAAAAATAAATAAATAAATAAAAAAAAAAAAAAAACATGCCCTTGGACTTAAGCAAAACCCTCTTAGGTTGTGCACCCGGCAATGGAGGTACTGGTGGAGGATTCACACTGAATTGTCGATCACATCTCTATTTTACACATTTAATTGATTTCAACTCCTGCTAATAATGAAAAAATACTCAATTTTAGTAAATCATCAATTTCTTAATCAAAATTTAGAACTCTTTATCTTCTACTCAAAGCTTATATAGATTATATAAGGGTCTAATCAAATACATTGCCTAACATTAATCTTTAAATCTTCCCTAAATCCCACACAACAAATACATGAATTTAACAAAAAATCTAGAAAATACAAACACAAGTATATAATAACAATTAAATAAAGTCCCTTTAAGGTTTATGAGATAATGATCAATTGTGCAAATGCAAGCATAATTCACCTGACAATTACTATCATATAAGATCATACAACCAGAATAATAAATTTAAGAGAATAGAAAGGTTAAATTATGAGTTATATCAGATCATTTCATAGACATAGATACCTAGATGAATGACAAAACTCAACTAAAGTAGAAATTTAACACCCATGAATATTATAAACAAAATAAGAACAAAACTCAAAACTTACAATTTGATGACAAAAAAGAATTGAATTAAGAAGGTTCTATCAATAAGTATATTGTTAATAAAAAATAAAGCCTAAATTTTCAAAAATGAGCAATTTTTCCATCTTCCTATTCAACCACAGAAAATTGAAAGGGAGAGAGAATACATTACAAGTTCATGAGTTTCATCAGTATATTTTAAGTGGTTGCAGTCCCTGGCGGCAGTCCGATGCCAGAAACTTCGCTACCACCATTACCTCCTCCGCCGCCGTTTATCGCATCTTCTCTCCTCTTTTTCTTGTTCGACAAAAATGAAAGCCTGAATCAAAAGGGCGAAAATCCTTAGAGTTTCATCAACACTCCTTCATCAAGAAATAGTTCGATTTCCCAATCGAATTTGCGAAAATTAATTAAAAAGATTAACCAAAAAAAGGATTAGTGGATTTGTATGAAAATTAAAGCTATATCCTAGATTGTCAATTGAAATTAGATGATTATAACAAGGATAAACATCTTACCTCAAAAAGCTGCTTAAATGGAGGAGATTAAGCTCAGAACACGCTGCAAGCCTTCAATGGAGAGCTCTGATCAATGAGGAAGAGCAAAGGAGAGAGATTGAGAAATTGTGTTGTTGAGGGAAAGCACGAATATAGTAGTCAAAGAAGAAGTGAAGGCTGGACAGAAAAATTTTACAAAACTAAATTAAACCACAAAAAAACTCAAATTTTCAAATACCCACTAAAATTCACATTACCCCATTTCACAATCAACAAAAATAAATCAAATGTTGGGTAATCAACCATCAAATGAACAACAATAATTGTCAGAATTTTTAAAAAAATTTGTTACCGATAAGCAGTGACGGAGGGTGGTGGTAGACATATCTCGAAAAGCTCGATGCTGTATATCTCTCATTCTTGTTATAGTTGAGCGGCCGCCCTTGAATTTCACTGATGCTGCTCCATTCTTGCGATGTTAGTTATGCTCAGGAAATGTAAAATGGAGGGAGGAGAGAAAATATGGAGGTAAGGAGAGAGAAAGCCATAAAGATGACTGGTTTTGATGGAGTTCGGGAAGAGGCGGCAAAACGAAAGGCAGAGAGGAAAACCAGGAACCGACCAAGGAAAGGGAAAACCACCTGTGCAAGTAAAATCAGCCAATGCAACAAGGGCAAATATGGCAATACATTAATGTTGAGGGTGGGAGTGTAAAAACGCCAGAAATTACTGTTCCTAAGAGCATTGCCACTAGTGGGCATTTTTTTGGTTGCCCAATCTCTCTCTAACCACTTTCTCACTCCTCCTCCCCATGGGCATTTTCTTGGTCATTTTTATTCTACACCAATGGTCAATAATTATAATCCCCACCATTCTCTCTCCTATTTTTAATCCTATACCCCACCAATATTTATCTCTCCTACACATCATTAAATTTGTAATTTAGTATTTCTTAATATTATTGTTAACAAAATTTTGTATTAATTAATTTATTTATGAGAGTAGTGCAATATTAATTATTTTTAATATTAATTTATGCAAAATGTATTTTTTAATAAAATAATAATATTTATTCTTAACTAAATTTTTTTATTGATTAAATTATTTATGAGTACAATATTAATTATTTGTGTCATTATTTTATGCGAAATTTCATTTTTCATTAGTACAACGTTAACGATTACAACATTGGAACATAATGATCGTACACCAATCATACAAACCAAATAAATTAACGATTACAAAACTATTTATTCATTACGACCGTATTTTTGCCAAATATGCTCAACTAAATCATCTTTCAAAGAAAAATGGGTTTGGCTATCACGCAGGGTAATTCTTCTTTGAATATACGCGTCAAAATCAATGTTTGGTGGTCGGCCAACGTCAAATTCGAAAGGCTCGTTGTTATTCACTTTGGCACTTATACTCGGACCGGATCTTGCTCTATGAAGCTGAGGGAGATCTTCTTCATAATACCTTCTCAAAACTTCGGCACGAGTGTAATTGTGTCGTTCATCCTCGACAATCATGTTGTGCATAATGATACAAGCTTTCATTATGTCGCTCAAAATGTCTTCGTCGAAAGCAAGTGAGGGTTGTCGTAATATGGCAAACCTAGCCTGTAGAACTCCAAACGCACGTTCAACGTCTTTCCGAGCTGCAGCTTGTTTATCTGCAAATAACTTGTCCTTCTGGAGTTGAGGATATGTGATACCTTGTATAAATGTTGCCCAGTTCGGATATATACCATCTGTTAAGTAGTATCCCATGTTGTACTCATGGCCGTTTACCATAAAACTAATTGGTGGTGCCCGACCTTTCAAAACATCGTCAAACACCGGAGAGCGGTATAGGACATTAAGATCATTACAAGAGCCGGGTATTCCAAAAAATGCATGCCAAATCCATAAATCTTGATCCGCAACAGCTTCGAGGATTAGGGTTGCATTCTTGCTACGACCTGCGTATTGTGCTTTCCAAGCCATAGGGCAGTTCTTCCACTCCCAGTGCATGCAGTCGATGCTACCGATCATGCCCGGGAATCCACGCATTTCATTTTGGTGAAGGATTCTCCTTAAATCTTCATCTGTTGGACTTCTTAAGTACTCGGCCTCAAAATGCTTGATCACCCCTTGAGTAAAATGTTGCATTGATTTTCTAGATGTTGTTTGACCCATGCGTATGTATTCATCTACGGCATCCAGAGCAACACCGTACGCTAACATTCTTATTGCAGCGGTGCATTTCTGCAGAGGTGATAAGCCAAGCCTACCAGCTGCATTCCTACGCTGCTGGAAGAACGGATCGCCCTCAACCACTTTATTCATAATCCGACAGAATAAAGGTTTGTGCATTCGAAATCGACGACGAAACTGATTCTCGGAATACACAGGATTTATTGCGAAGTAATCATTGTACAATTGCAAATGCCCTTTCTCCCTTTCTCTATCTCCCCTATGCTGCGGGACTGTTTCATCTTCATTTACAATTTCGATCTCGGATGGAGGTGGGCGAGGAAGCATTATGTTAGGTAAGTGATTTGTGACAAATTCGTCAACTAGATTATCAAATTCCGCATATTGATCTGAATCAGAAGAATTTGAGCTTGAGGTTGAGCTTATGGAAAACATTTTCTGTGTCTGGTTTTTGAATGTTTTGGTGTTGTGGATCAATTTATGGATTTCAGACCTTTAAATAGGAAATGTTATCAGTGCATGTCCTTCAACTGAGTGTGACCTGACTACTCAATGTATAGTAAAAACAAAATACATGACTACTCATTTCTTAATAATCAATACCAATGCTTGTCATACGGTTGAAGTTATGTATGAAATGACTACTCAATGCTTGTATAAAACAAAAACTACAATTGGACTTGACTACTTTTTGGGATTTGACAGTTCAATGGTTGATAAAACCAACCACTTGACTCATAATTGTATTAGACAAAATCTACACACACTAGCTAGTACTTCACTCATAATTGAACAAAATATATGAAAATGTAATATAATTTGATTAATTTTTGGAACATAATTAATAATAAAAATTAATTCATTGCAACATAAAATAAACAAAGTACTTGAAATCATAATGCATAATAAACTACTCTACTTTCCACCATACACTTCTTGAATTAGTTCCTCCTTCCACGCTTCTTCCGCTGGTGTAAGTGGCGTCGTTTTTGACATAATTGCTTGCAACATATCAAATTTCATCTTCTTCTCTTGTAATTCGACCTGTTTGTTTTTCCTCTTTTCCTTTTCCCTTTCAAGCTCCAACCTTTGCTGCCGTAAATTTGCCTCAAAGCTTCTAACTTCAGTACAAGCCTGTATCTGTTCACCAATACTTAAAATTGCACTATCATGAGCAATAGCTTTTCCCTTCCGCTTAGCCTTTGCTTTTTTTTACCCCGTCGGGTCTGGGTATACCTCCTGATGAAAACCCACCAACGGGAACATCTCCTTCAGCTTCACTGTCAGTTCTCGATCTCTTTCCACTTCCACTGCTATCCTCAGTGTCCTCTTCCGGACGCAGTTGACAATCCTGTCGTTCCTTTAGTGACAATGCCCATCTGAGTTTCGGCCTCCACTTTGGGTCTTTCTTTATCATTTCCCAAGCGTGGGGAAAAACAAAATTGTGTGGTGGTTTGGCTGATATATGGAACAACTTCGAGGCCTTTTGAATTTGATCAACTTCGTTGTATCCACTTCCAGTTAACGGACCCGCTTCATCATAACAACTTGTCCATAACAGTACATCTGCCGCCATCCTTCTCCAACGGTTCTCCAAACTCTTCGCATTTCTGGGTGGTAGTATTTCTGGCTTCTTAGCTTGAACCATGTCGTACGCCGCAGATATTTGTCGCCAAAGTTCAGCTGCTTTCATGCCCGTACCCACTATCGCATTTCCACTGTATTTTAAATATAGCCCAATAAGAGCTTCATCTTCTGCGACTGACCAAATACGACTAGCTTTAGCGAGTCGTTGGTTGGAACCCACCGGCATTCTTTGAGTCGACGGAGGGTATTGAGGTGTCTCAGGCACATTTTCTTCTTGGCTATCATCGTACTGAGAGTTACTTCCTTGGTAAACAGGAGGTGATTGCTCGTTATCAGTGTTTTCAGTTGGAATTTGTGGAGGTGTTTGTTGTTGTGGAGGTATTTGTTGTTGTGGAGGATTTTGCAGAGAGGTGTTGCTCATTCTTTGTAGGAAAAGTTGAAATTGAGGTTGATTCATGAAATTCTCATCAAAATCATTACAATTTTGAGAAAAAAGTGAGTAAAAGGGGTTATTGGGATCCATATCTATTTTTTTTTTATTAATTTCAATAACTAACACAATAATAACAATAATAATAAGAATAACACAAATAAAAATAATAATAATAATAATATTAATAACAAAAATAATAATAACAACAATATTAATATTAATAACAATACTACTAAAATAATAACAATAATAATTATACTTCCAATAATAATAATAATAATAACAACAATAATAATTATAATAATAATAATAATAATAATAATAATAATATTAATATTAATAATAATAATATTAATAGGATGACTAATTAGGAGGGAGAAATTGAGAGAAAATGTAAAT
This sequence comes from Chenopodium formosanum, assembly GCA_024500155.1. Classification (NCBI taxonomy): domain Eukaryota; kingdom Viridiplantae; phylum Streptophyta; class Magnoliopsida; order Caryophyllales; family Amaranthaceae; genus Chenopodium; species Chenopodium formosanum. The sequence goes on along the minus strand of CM044861.1, from coordinate 3,119,863 downwards.
ACAACAAATTTATGTGAATTTTGGAAATATGAAAATATAGGCAAAATGGGTCTCTATTTGTAGAGAATTTTTTTTTCTAGCCGTTGGTAAATTTTTTTTTTTTTTTTTTTTTTTTTATTTTAAAAGCCCAAAATAACGGTTACAAAAATATAACCGTTGCAATAATCAGGAATTTCCTGATTGGTGGAAGCCCCTGACAGGACACGTGTCAGCGCCTGATTGGGCGTGCTGACGCGCCTGTCAGGGCTGGCAATAGTATTTTTTTTTGCTTTTCCCACCCTCAAAACGCTGCGTTTTGAGGTTAAGCGCAGCACACGCTTCCTCAAAACGGTGCGTTTTGAGGCGGGCTGAGCAAAAAAAAGGGCTGCAAATAGTGACGCACGTGGGGCCCACTTTTCCTTGGTCAGTTTTTAATTTTGCCCAAACTTTGATCATTTCTTGTTTTGCCCATGGGCATTTTCTATTTAGCCCATTGTTGGGATCCAATATTTTTGCCCAAAAACCCAAAAACTCCCCATGGGCAAAAAAATGCCCACTAGTAGCAATGCTCTAAGATAGGATCGTAGATAGATAGGATCGTAGGATAAAGTGAACCCATTTGATGCTCAAACATTACATTTTCATGTCTTTCAAAGTTTCAAATACGGAGTATCTACTTAATACTTTGTGTTTATTTACCTTAAACCATTTAGATGCCTTGACAAAAAAATTACTTAAGACTTTACTAGGAATAGTGCAAGTGTTATGCACTTGGATCTACTTGACCTGAATTAGGATAGGTATGAAACAAGGCTACAAATGATTAAGTTACTTTATTTATAACTTCGAGAATTTTAGTAAAAAGTATACAATTCAAGATTCAAAATAGTTGGTTATTGCTAAAAAATTTAAGTGAAAATTTAAACATTGATTTTGTTATGCGTTTATTTTAAAAAATTATATATTAGATGTTTAATTGTTTATAGGTAGCAACTCTCAAGGTTGAGAGGCTGAGGGTTATATGCATCAATGTATCCAAAATTTAATTTTATTCTTCCAATGTTTAGAATGATCCAGTTTAAATATTATTAATAATTAAAGGAAAATGTTATACATAGAAATTTACTTGTGTCATGCCATTAAGTCATCAGTTATGTCACATACAACATACGATTACAATCGTAATATATATTTTGTAGTGTTTTTAAATACTTATAATAATTTTTATGGCTGTCATTAAAGTGAATTAATTGGTAGTTTAACTAAATAAGAAAATAAATTTTGAATGTTTGGTACAAAATCAATCAATGTCTTTGCAATTTAGGTAAATATCCGTATGGATAATTTTACCAAGAGATGCTCATAATAATGAAATAATCATGCATAATATGATTATGAACCCTATTGATTTTTTTCTTTCTCCTGATAGTTATCAAGCAACGAGATTAGATATATATATATTAATATATGCATAGTTTACTTGTGTTATCAAATCACTAGATTCGAAAACACCAAAATACTTATGATTCCAAAGATAATTTGACACTATAAAAATTTCTGCTATGGGTAAATCCTAAATTTAAATAGGAAGTTAAAATCATAGAAACACATTATCCTTTCGAAGCTTATAGATTGAAAATCGAACAAGATTTGGATTACCACTATCATATCTCATTGATCTCAAATCTCAAATAGTCCTATGTTATTATTGTGGTCTTGTGGAAGCCATATAAATACAAAATACTGCATAGTTCTCTCAAATGTCCCCACTTTACTAATTCGGCTATTTCACCAAATGCCACTGAGTAATTTAAAAATTTACCAAATGCCATCGGACTTTTCAGAATTCACCAAATGCCACCCAGTTTTATAAAAATTCACCGAGTGCCATTAATGACCAACGACCGTTAACTACGTTAGTCATTAAGGGTTAATCATGAGTTATGACACATGTCATGATATAATTGGTCAATTTATCTTAATTCATCATAATTTAAAAAAAAACAAAAAATTAAAAAAACAAAAAAAAACCAAAATTTCTCAGCCACCTACCCACCACCGCCAAACCCTAGGCCCTCCCCTTATCTCGCCGGAAAAAGGCCGGTCACCACCTTAACCACCAACAATCGGCCGGCCGACCCTTAATCGCCCCACCTAACCCACCGCCGACCCCCAAAACCTCCTACACAAACTGCCCCGACCCCATAAATCACCATTATCGAAATCGGTCCCTTACCTTCGTCACCAAAATCAGCAAAATCAACCACCCTCCCTTTACCTCCGTCGCCAAAATCGTCCCTCCTTCCTTTCCCCACCCTCGATCGGTCGTTTCGACGGTGGGAGAAGGGAGGAAAGGCGTTATATTGGTGGTTTTAGGGGTCGGGGCGACTGTGTGGGTGGTGTTTGGGGTTAAGGCGGGCAGCGTGGGTGGTTTTGGGGGTCGACGGTGGGTCAGGTGGGCACTAAAGGGCCGGCCGACCGATTTTGGTGGATAAGGTGGTGGCCGGCCGTCAACCGGCGAGATTAGGGTGGGGCTAGGGTTTGGCGGTGGTAGGGGGGCTGGGGAAATTTTGGGGTTTTTTTTAATTTTTTTTTTTAATTTTAATTTTTTGTTTTTTTTTAAATTATAATGAATTAAGATAAATTGACCAATTATATCATGACATGTGTCATGATTAACCCCTAATGACTAACGGAGTTAACGGCCGTTGGTCATTAATGGCACTCGATGAATTTTTAAAAAACTGGATGACATTTGATGAATTCTGAAAAGTCCGATGGCATTTGGTGAATTTTTAAATTACTCAGTGGCATTTGGTGAATTTTTAAATTACTCAGTGGCATTTGGTGAAATAGCCGTTACTAATTTCGATCACAAAAATATTTCAAATTTTTCTAGTTGACTTTTTGTGACCAAAGTTTGACCGACATCAAAAATCTCTTGTTTAGTTTGAGTTGTTTCCACCTTTTTTGAAAAACAAAAAAAAATGAACACAAACAAACACAACTCACTTTCCTAAACCTTCAAAAACAAAAAACCGTAACTTTCTCTTCCTCTTTTACCCTTCTTCTTCCTCCTTTTATCTCTGCAACTCCAAAATTCAAATTCCCAGAATTCCAGAAACTCAATCAAAATGAATCAAAACAACAACACCATGAAAAACTCTTCAAACCCAGAAAATAAACCCCATGAAAATCACCTCTTTCGCTTAATTAAATCCACCTTACTTCTCTCTCTCCTCTTAATTATTTCCATTTTTGCCCTCACCGCCTTACTCACCGCTCTCCCTCCTTCTCCTACTCGCATTTTCTCCTCTCTCTCCGCTGTCATCCCTTCTTCTTCTACATTTTATTCATCACATTATTCCTGTAATTTATCGAGCCCGGACCCTGGCCCGACCCGGCTGACCCATATAATGTTCGGGCTTGGTGGGTCTGCAAAGACATTGGAGGCCCGACGAGAGTACTCCCAGCTATGGTGGGACCCCAACACTACTCGTGGGTTCGTCTGGTTGGATGATCATCCTCCCAAGATCACCCCGGGAAGCTTTCCTCCGTACCGGGTTTCGAGTCGGGCCGAATTCCAGTTCGGCCCGACTCGAAATGACCATTCGAACTCCGATCGAATGGCCCGGATACTGAAGGAAAGCTTCGATGTCGGGTTGCTCGGGGTGAGGTGGTTCGTCATGGGGGACGACGACACGGTGTTCTTCACGGACAACCTCGTGAAGGTGCTGTCAAAATACGATCACCGCGAAATGTACTATATCGGGGGATCGAGCGAGAGTGTTGAGCAAAATGTGATGCATGGGTATGGAACTGCGTTTGGTGGGGGTGGTTTTGCGGTGAGCTATGGTTTAGCTTGTGAATTGGTGCGGATTTTGGATGGATGTATTAATAGATATCATAATTTTTATGGGTCTGATGAGAAAGTTTCTGCTTGTGTTGCTGAACTTGGTGTTCCTTTAACCAAAGAACCTGGCTTTCATCAGGTAAGTTTTTTTAATTATTATTTTTAATTTTTTTTTCTTGTTTAAATTGACTAATTATGACTTAAATTCAACTTTGAAATTGCATATACTACTAAAAAATGTTGTATCGGGGATTATTTGTCACGTTGATTGCGTAACTTTAAGTAAGTAATGTGATAACTAAATTTGGACGAGGTGTGTGAACAATCTGGGCATGTTGTCATTCAAGAATGGAGTGAAATGGGAGTTATAGTTTCTAAAATTGAAGACTGTGTGTATTGCTTAGATAGATTCATGTTCATAAATTCTGGGTGTTGGACAAACAATCAGACTTTGTGGAGAATGTTCCACGTGTTGGGGTTGGCGAGTTGCCAATTTAGGCCATTATACACTTGTAATGTATGATGTCTAGGACTCAACTTTTAAGTTTGGTGATGACTTCATTAATAACATTTATTAGAAATTGAAGCTTTTTTCAACATATAGAAAAATTGGAGTATGATATTATTTTCTTTTACGAGTATTAAATGCTATTGAGGATTTGAGGGCTTGAGCTATATGCTGATTAAGACTGATTTTTGTTGTTTAAGACTTTAAGTAGATTATTAGTGAAAAATATCAAGTACGTTGTATGTTAATGAGAACCTTAGTACTTGTATTATGTCGTTTTTGATGCACTAGTGACGTTTTAAAAAACGGGTTAAAGATAATGAGTGTCTATTATGGAGTTGTATATCGTTCTGTTTTTGATTTGAAAAGTTGTACCGTATTCTTAAGGTAGGCAGTCTGTTAGTCTCTAATGTGTGAACTGCATAGTTTGCTTGTGATAGTAATATGACTGTAGAATCATGAAATTCTGGCAAAGATATTTATTATATGTACTAAATTTCATAGACAGTAATTTATTTTACCCCAAATGAAACAAAAATGAATGGAGAATATATACATTTGGTCCACCCTATTGATCATTTTGCCCAATTGATATTAAGTTTTAACTAGCTTTTGGACCCGTTCTACGCACGGGTTATGCTTAAGTTATATATTTATTTAAAACTTTACAAATTATCTTTGTCACCAAAAAAAAAAAAAACCCTTTACAAATTATTTGAATGAATTTATTTTATCGTCTTTTGACATATAATAATATTTTATGAATTAGTGGTAATAGACTAATAGTTGTAGAAAAAATGGCTTAAAATCGTAAAATCATATCTCTATCGCATGATATATTAATCAACAATTTGTATAAAAAACTACTTTGTAAATACCAAACACTTATTATAATTTTACAATTTTTACATCAAATGTGAAGGCATGATATTCTTCTTTAGTCTTTACCAATATATGTCTCTTATATTGCGCTTAATATCTTCAAAATTAAAGCCCCATGACACGCAAACAATGTCATCCTATGAAATTTCCATAGTATTCTTGCCACCTCAATATTTCTTTTTTCAATCATCATCCTCATTGTTGTAGAAATTTCACATAGAATTTTGAGAGATGTTTCTCTAATTTTTTAGTTTTTGAAACTTAATGAGTGTGAAAAAATCTTTATTGAAAATTTGTATTTATATAAGAAGACGGGGAAGATAAGGGGTCAAATTAAAGAAATGAATTATGAATGTGAATAAATTGAATTGATAGATGGAATAATGAGAAGAGGAGAAGGTTTAGGAAATTTAATTTGTTATTGAATTAAAATAAAGATTACAAAATATAAAAGTTATTGAGAAATAAAGGGGGAGATGAAGAGAGAATTTCTTTGAAAACATAAGGAGGGAGAATGAATAAAGAAAGGTGAGAAAGAATGATGACATGTGTCAATTTTGGTTTGTGTTTTTAAATACTAAGTATAGATTAGATCCTTTTTCTTTAATGAAATTACTCACATGTCCATTAATTTAGCTAATCACTAAACATCTACTCTATCTATCCTTAATTAATAGTCTAATTTGAATGACGGAGTAATAATGTGACAATTCTTTTCGAGCCGTAATGAGTTTTAAAGTGAAGGAATGAAGGAAGTTGCTCACCAAACAATGTTAATCATTGCCAAGTGTCGAGGAGCACATGCGGCATTTTTGTATTTCCAACCAGTTGTCCAATTGTCCAGTGTATATGGTTAGATCTACTCTCATAGTACTAACTCTTAACATTTTAAAATGACAGAAGATAAGAATTTTTAGCCAGCTATCTTGGAAAGGTAGATAGGAAACACAGCATACTTCGTACTCGTATTAATTATTTTAACAAAGTTATAGGCTTTGGGATTTTATGGCATGATTAAACTATTTTAAATAGGCATGATCACTTTGTTTATTTGACCTTTTGATGATATTAGTAGTTCAGTTAGCTTGTAGCATGAATTTTAATACAATGTGCAGAAGTTGGTTGTTTTTACAACAAAATGATAAAATGCTACAAGCCAAACTTCAAAATGTATATTTTTTCTTCTCCTTATGAAGCCTTAATTTTCAAATCTAATTTTGCTAACTTTGACTATTAAAGTATAACTTAATTAATGATTTCATAACCTTTAACAACCTTAAGAAATACTTAAATACTTTACGTACATACTTTTTACAACCTGTGAGTTAGTGACATGGTTTGGTGTGTTTTAAGGGAAGGTTTTTAATGTGATAGTACCAAAACCAATGGCCTTCTTAATTAGTGTGTTTATGAGTGTGCGTGCGTGTCCCTTTAAAAACACCTAACCCACTTTCATAGCATTTCACTTATTTTAGTGATCCACTTTAGACGGTGGTGTTTATTTTTTAATTCCTTTTAAATTACTACTAGTGCTATCAACAATTCTCTATCTTTATAGAGTGGCAAACTTTTGTTGCTTTCAGGTGTTCTTGTACTGTTATTGCCTGTCAAAATTATAACACCTTGTACTATGGTATAATTTCATGTGGACCTAGTCAAGTTCCTTTTGGTTATGATTTCAAAAATCTTATTTTGAAATAGTAGTAGGAAATTGCTCCGGATTAGGTGGACTAAGAAAAGAAATCATCCGAAGTTTTTTTTTTTTTAATCCTTTGTTTGTTCCTGAAGGAAAAAAGACATAATTACATAATCATTGGCGGGCATACCAGTAAATTGGTCTTGGTCTCTTGGTACATGTTTTTGGATGGAAAAAAAGCATAGGATGTTTATCCTGTGAAACAACACATAATGAGATGTGGGCTACTAATAGGATGATGAAATAATACCACCACGATTCCAAAGATAAGTTGACATTGCGCATGGGCAAGGGGATTGAGGACCAAGAATGTATAGAGATTAAAAAAGAGAGTGATTGGGTGTGTCCCAACTTCAGTGAAAAATTTGAGGGAAAATTCTTTCTCAATTATTTTGTATGTTATACTTATACATGGGACATTCTAAAAATGGTATCCCTTTTATGTTTATATAGCTCTTGTACAAAGGAAGTAGCAAACTGCATTTATTGATTTACTGAGCTTAATTTATTAATGAAAAGAGGGGAAAAGCACCTTGTTCATATTTACTGCTGGCTTGCTAATCTGATTGATGCATATAATATTTTGTTTTTGTTATATGAAGAAAGTCTTTTAATTTTGATTGTGTTGTTTATGATAGTTTTCATTTGTTTTCTTGCTTAGCTTGACATTAGAGGAGACGTCTATGGTCTTTTAGCTGCACATCCTGTGGCTCCCTTGGTGTCACTACACCATCTTCTTGGTGCAAAGCCCTTGTTTCCTGGTGAAAATCAGTTGGACTCTCTAAGAAAGCTGTTGCATGCATACCATGCTGATCCTGATCTTACCATTCAGCAGAGTTTCTGCTATGATCACAGCCGTAAATGGTCAGTATCCGTATCGTGGGGCTATACCGTGCAGTTATATCCTTCCCTTATTTCATCCAAGGTCCTCAGTATACCTCTTCAGACATTTCGTACCTGGCGCAGTTCTAGTGATGGACCTTTTGTGTTCAATACCCGTCCCATGAAGGATGATCCTTGTGAGAGGCCTATTATTTATTTCCTGGACCAAGTTAAGGAGGTTGGTGAAGGTGAAACTGTAAGTACTTATAAGCGGGCTACTGCTGCTGATGGAAAAGAGTGTGAGCAACCAGCTTACAAGAATGCACTGTCAGTGAATAATATAACAATTTCTGCTTCAAAGACGGGCCCTGAGAAGTGGATGAAGGTTTGTTTTCTAAGAAGAAGAAATTTGCTTCCTTATTGATTATCTCTCTGTTATGCATTTTGCTACTGTGTTTTGAGTATTTGAGCAACTGACCATAGTTTCAGCAATGAAGAATTAACTGGTATGACCTAGCAGCGGTAGACTTAGAATTATTTAAATGGGGGACTCAGACTTATACTGTGGGACGTATTTTAACAAAACCAGGACTTTCTATCTGTCTAAATTAATATACTCTGTAGAATGATATGTTTTATCTTTGAAATAATAGTTGATGCCCTGCTTCATCACCTTCATGACCATGAGAATAGACAGTGTAACTTTAAGGTTTTTTCGAGTCATGTATACTAACAAGTTTAATATGATTGCATGAACAGGCACCACGAAGGGAGTGCTGCCAGATTAGAAACAGCCCAACGGTGTACAGTAACATGCGAATAATGATTAGAAGTTGTAAGCCGAGGGAAACCATCACTATGTGAAGGTTAGCTTATAGTTTTTTCTTTCTTTTAATTTCATTTTAGATATGTTAATCGTTTTGTTTGTTTGTTTCTTTAGTGTACTCTAATCAAGTACCCCCTACATTTTAGACAGCAGTAGTATTGTACAAAAATGTTTCATCTAGGAGTTGACATTGTGAGGTTGGGTTTGTGCACATTTACAGGCTGAATGGTTTTTCCACTTAGTGAAAGATATGATTATATGAAATGCAATTATGCCATGCGAATGGAGATACTAAATTCGAATCTGGATGACTGCCCTCCTTCATTTATAAGCAGTGAAGGGCTTGCTATATTTGGTGCTCATTGGAGTCTTGAATCTGTAAACAAATTGTCTGCACCTTAAAGAAAGAAAACTGAAACTGATGAAGAGAATTAGAGAATGCATTAATGGGAGCAGGATACTATATGATATGCTGATAATGTCAGTAATTTTGAGTCAGATTATGGCAGGAAAAGCTGATGCATTGATTCCAAAAGAAATTAACAAGCCCTTGCATTACAAAATACTTCATGGTTCTACATTAGTGCAATACGTAGTCAGTGTTGTTGATTATCGATGTCATGTCCTCGCGTCCTGCTATTCAGGATTCAGATCAGCTCCTCTTAGATCGAATATTTAAAGATTATATTTATCATGCTAGAAAGCAAAGGGATTTCTGGCCCGATAACTAGATGCTTGTATATACAACTGTAATCTCATGGGATAGTAGGAAAGAGGTTGATCTAATGGTAATCCTTTGTATTTTCAGGTAATGTGGAGGTTCGGCTCTATTTAAGGCTACACCAAGTTTATAAATAGAAGAGGAAAAGGAAGGAGCACTCTCCTCCATTTATATCTTTTTTCTTTTCTTATACTAGGAGTAGATTAGAGTTAGTTTATGTACACTGATACTCCACACAGATAGCTATTTTTTCTCTGCTTAGAAGATCATCTGTGTAGGTATGTAAATGTAACCCTTCATGTTCGCCTTTAGCGACGTCAGCCTACAATAAACTATACAGAACCCAGCCTTAAAGTCCTTAGTACATCTTTGTAATATTTTCTTTCTGAAGTAATAAAGCTGTTAATTATCTTGTGGAAGTTTTTTGATGTTATGCTTACTAAGGCCATAATGTGTGGTGAATTCTAATAAGTTAAAGAAGCATAAGTTCAAAAAGTTCTATTACGGACACATAATGGCTATCTAAGTTTACTATAAACTATAATAAGTCTTTTTTTTTTTTTTTTTTTTTTTTTTTTTTTGACAAAACTATAATAAGTCTTAATGAAGTCTAATATGCTCTAAATAATTGAAAATTAAGTGAATAGAATGCACCTTAATTTCTCGGTCATTATTCTTGCTTGCCAAATTTGTTTGCGAATAATTGATAAATGTGACACCAAGCTTCTACGAGTTTGTTTTCTCCTTAACAAACTCTAACCCTGTGTTCACCTTTGAAATGAAGACTGGAGCTCCACGAAGCTAGGTAAACTATATAGCATCTTCTTCATTATACTACTATTAATCAAGCCCCCTTTAGATATTTGTAAAAATTATGAAACCATATTGTTAAGAGACATCTTCATATGGTTTTGCTAACTTCAAATACTAAGCCCCCCTGTGTAAATGTTTTTTTTTTTTTTTAAACGATATACGATATATTACTTTAATATAAACTGGAAGTCGAAATTCATTTTTTCAAAAACATGGATGTCTTATGATATACGAGTACAAAGTATTTCATATGATGAGACTACGATGATAAGTATTACAATGTACACTTTTATAAGTTATTAAAATTTTGGGTGAATTTTTTTTGCATGTTTTAACTAAAACCAAGCAATTATATCAGGGTATTTGTGATTGTCAATTTGAGTTGAACGCAACCACCTCCAATTTCTTTCAGTAAGTTAAAACCACAAATTCTAGAGAAAAGCAGAATGAGTCAAAATCTCCACAATTCTTGCTGTAAAATATAATTGGGGCTAAAATAAAATTCCGGATTGCAAAACACATGTTAAGTACAAAGCTGATCTCCAAACATTATAAATAGCGCAAGTTAATTGTTCATTAACATCAGCAATTACAAACTTCTCTATCTCATTAATCTTCTGCATACACACTTTCTTCTACATTACTTTCAGCAATATCCAACATGAGTAACTCCCAGAACGCTAGCTTCAACGCCGGAGAGGCCAAGGCCCAGGCTGAGGTAATTTTGCTATGGTGTTTCGCCTTTTCACTTGATGTTATTCACGAGGCTGTCCCCATTGATATCAGATATTAACATTGTATGTTAATATCAATGGCAGTCTTGTAAATAATAGCCTAGCTTTTAGTAAAATATTCATAAAATATGGCATATGCTGAGTTGGACTCCGTTATTTTCATTTCTTTTCTAAAACGTGTTACGGAACTTCAATTCACGGCAAGACTAGCGACGTTCACTTCCTTTACTTTACTCAGTCAGATCTGGGTAAGAGGAGAGAGGAAATCAAATAAAGAAAACTCAGGGAGAGAGAAAATCAAGTTAAAATCCTAATTACATTCACACATATACATTCCCATACTCCAGTACATATCGATAATCATCAAAATACTAGTATCAAATTATACCACAATATCTAAAATCAAATTCCATTTTTTCAATTCTGGGTAGGAAGAGAGAGAAACCAAAACTTAAAGAGAGAAAACGAAAATTCAACTCAGAACTTGGATCCTAATATTTAATATGCAAAATTATTGAGCTCAACAATCCTTTTAGTAGTAAAACCAGAAAAATCAAAGAACATTGGACATTTTAATAAAATTTCAAGTACCTTACTTTGGAAATCAATTCCATTGGCATTTATCAATTTCTATTAGTATTGCATGCCTTCGATTCCCAACAAGTCTGCGGAAAAATCGAGGGCTTCACAACACCATTGTCCTTCGATTCGTCATAGACCAACTGGTTGACGGACGATTTCGACCAAAAAATGCGATTTCCTTTGTTCCGATTACGATCTCCGATTAGGATCCTACGCTTAGGGTTATGGTTGAAGGTGGTGGATGTCGAGTGGGAAGGTGGAATTAAATGGGTTAACGTCGACTTAACATTGTTCTTTCCGTCAAAAACATCGTTACCCATCAACACTTTTAGAACGGGGCTGATAAAACGGGAAATTACTTTGTTTATTCGCATGGACCATCGTGCCCTTCATTTAACTGCCTAAATGACCGTATTGCCCCTGATATCAACAATCCAAGTTGATATCAGTTATTAACTTGTATTTCCTCGTTATTCACACATCCATAATATGGATGTCTGAAAATGTTTTCCTCCTTAGCGAATACCGCACGACCAACCATCTATTTTTAACTATGAATGCCTCTAATGCAGATGGCACTCGCTCATGAAATTATAAGCTTGTAAATCAGATTTCAAGCATATCAAATATCAGACTTTGTTAATAATTTTACTGCATTACATTCATTCATACAGTGTCTCCCTAGTTCCTCATAATTGAAACCATTCTTGCAATCGAATCCTCAATGGTGTTCTGGTAGTACAAAAGCCAGGAAATTAAAAAAAAAAAAAACTGATTTTTCATTTCTTTCTCCAATTACAGGAAAAGACCAGCCAGATGTCAGAGAAGGCCGGAGAGATGAGCAACCAGATGTCAGAAAAGACCAGCCAAATGTCAGACAAGGCCGGAGAAAAGACCAGCCAGATGTCAGAAAAGGCCGGAGAAAAGACCAGCCAGGTATCAGACATGGCCAGCGAAAAGTCTAGCCAGGCTTCAGACATGGCCAGTGAAAAGACTAGCCAAGCCGGTGGCATGCTCCAATCTGCTAAGGAATCAGTCCAAGAGGTTTGGCTTTGATTAAGTTTATGTTTTTAAATGACCATTATCATCAGTTTAATTATCAAAAAGATGACGAGTCACAAATTACAATGCAGGCTGGTTCACAAATGATGGCCAAGGCAGGGGGTGCTGCTGAAGCTGTCAAGAACGCCACTGGCATGAACAATTGAGCTCAGCTACTCCGTCAGCTTCCAGCCTTTCGCCACTGAATAATAGCATTTTTGTCTTTTTATGAATTAAGGATCCATTATTGTAATATGGAAAGGAGCCGAAACTCTCCAATAGATGTTCTGTCTCTTTTTAGTAAATTCTTTACAGTGTAATAATTCTGTCAAAGAATACAGTTTCTGAGCTCCTGATAGTAGCTTGTTTCCATTTTAAATCAATACAATTACATGATTTATAACCAAATTCACCTTCAGTTGGTATCTTGCAACTTTTTCCCGTGTCTAGTGAATAATCGAAACTTCCAGATGTTATACGTAAAAATCAGAATTGATCTCCGGAGATGCATGCCCAAACTTTAACATACATGATCCATATTTGTCAGGGCTTAACCTGAAAGAAACCATGTCAGTATTAATAAAGGAAATTCCTGCACCATGAAATGCAGTCTAAGCTTCAAAATGTTTAGCCACTATGAATCTTGAAATACAAAGGTTTCTTTGACTTTGTAGTGCTAGTTACTAGCCCATAGAGTATGATCCACACAATACAAAACTACAATTAAGAATTAACAAGTATACACATACCTGGAATCTATTTGCAAAATAGTGTTTCTTTTGTGTCATTTCCTGTTGTTGGATTTACCCTAAAAATAAAGACAGGCTTCTTAAGGTCTCAACTACAGCGAGATGAACAAAATTGTACAAATTAGCAAATTGGTAAAAAATTATCTCACCCATCAGCAACTTTGCAAAGATATTCTCGTTGATCATCTCTCAAAGGCACATCAGTAAAATCTGTTTGGTGATAATAATTAGCCTGTCTTTCAGGAGAAAAAAAAATGCATCTATAATGAAAGAATTAAATGTATATACCAGCTCCTGTGATGACTGATCCTCTAAATGATGTATTTCCAGTGGTTAGAGCACCTTCCAAGTTAGCATTGGTTAAATTCGCCTGCAAAATAACAAATGTACGAGTAGTACTTAAAACATCTGAAATTACCACTATGTTTAAGGCCATTATCTAGTATTGAAATGGATTTGTTGTACATTGCTGTAGATCACTATCATTTACCATAGGTTAAAATACAAAATAGTCATGTCATAAGAACAAAATCAATTGTATTACTATTAGGAAATGCATAAGCTTCTTGGTCAATTGATGTAATATCTCAATTACAAAAACAACTTTATGGAATTTTAACAAGAATTTAAGGCAGTGGTTTACCTTGGTCACATTTGCCAGGGAAAAGTCTGCCCCTCTCAGATCAGCATCTGAAAGATCAGCCCCTAAAGCACCAGACAGAACCAATATTATAACATTCACATAAAGATTATGCATGTCCAGCAGAAAGCCAAGAGCAAGATACTTCATGGCAATCATTTACATACTCACAGTAAGAAAGCAAACATAAATCTACGAAACATTGTGAATTTGTGATATAGAAGAGGACACGAGGAACTCTATGAACTTCATTGTATCAAGTTAAAATGGATTCAGTGGGTAATCCAAGGATGCTTATTGTTATCAAAGAAAAGTTCAGGTGTTTCATATTATGTCTTACACACCATGGGCCATTAAAATTTCCCCAAACTTGAGCCAACTTACACCCTAACTATTCATACACAGTATCTTCACTCTTGCATATGGTTACATCTTGACCTAATTAGCAATCCCATATACATTAAAAAGAATCCGAAAATATCCTTACTATGGAGTAGTTTGCAATCCTTTGCATACAGAATTTTTCCTCTACTTTTACCCAAGTCTAGTAATTCGCATCTAGCACTCCATATTAACAAATTCTACCCAGCAATTTCTTAAGGGAACACTCAAACAACGTCAACGTTCTAAATTCACAAATGGTATATATATATCTTAGGATTTTCTTTAAATTGACATCATTTCAGTTGATTCTTAGTGCTTGTCATTGAATACACAGCTACTTCTTGAAAGCCCTAAAAATCTTCATTATCAACGATTACAACTTAATAAGCTCTAGATTTTATCATTTATGATGAATATATCTTACACAAGCTGCTTCTCCAAAAGGCCTCATATTCCTCATCTTGTCAACAAAGATTGCAACTAAATATGCTCTAGGTTTTATGATGATCCATTATAATTTATAAAGCATTGTCAAATAACGCATTCTAATCAACACAAGGAAACAGCCACATTCTACTTATACTATGCAATTAAGGATTTCAATTAACATCTATACAACAAAATCAAGCATATTATAAAGTAGATAAAAAAAAATACACCTGTTAAATCTGCATCAAAAAAGCTAGCACCCAACAATTTAGCTCCTTTAAAATTAGCCATTCGCAAAATTGACTGCATCAAGATTCAATTCCCAGAAAACCCACTATAATTAATAATCAAAACAACAAAATTCACCCAGAAAAAAACAGCAAGGATTAAACGAACCGTTTTGAAGTCTTGCTTAATTAAGGTCTGTCCACTAAAATCCTTCCCAGATAAATCTTGACCTCTTGTTACTCCTTGCCCATATGGCCCTCCACCCTATTTTAATTTTCCCAAAATTAAATTAAATTAAATTCAGATAATAAAAAAAATAAAGAGAATGAAAAATGCAGAAAATTAGATACCTTGAAAGCAAGAGCAGGGTCAGAGAAGCAAAGTGAAGCAAAGAGAAGAAGAGCAAAACTTGCAGAAGCAATTGGGTTTTCCAGAATTGGTAATAAAAACCCATTCTTGTTATTATTTGATGCTTGTAGTTTTTGAAGCTCCTGTTAATGAATGAAACCCAGAAAAGTTAAGCTAAATTAGGGTGAAAAAACTGAAAAAGTTTGATAATTGGGAAAGAAAAATGTCTTACATTGTGAGGAGGAGGATGAAGTGGGGAAGAGAGAGAGTAGGTGAGATGAGGTTTAGGAGGAGAGAGAAAAGATTTAGGTGGGAATTTGAGAGTGAAGGAGACATTCAGTGCTGCCATTGCTGTTGTCAATAACCAAGTCCACACCTTTCTGCCTTTCTCTGTGAGTTGCTCTACATCATCTGGATTTTCTCCTTTTTTTTTTTTTTAGATGTTTTGGATTATTGCCTTATTGGATAATTGGATTGGTTTTTTTTTTTTTTTTTAATTTTTGGTAAGATAGACTCTAGCCACTTAGCCGGACCTTACCTCTTAAGGCGCCTCATGAATCATGATTCTTCGACTACCTACATGATCTCTTAGGGTCTCATGGGGTTCATTGGAAATATCTCGTGCTTTGTATTTTTGGGTCTAGAAAAGAAAAAACAATTTTTTTAAAGCTTGAAGGTTATGTAATACATTATGTGTAATTTCAAATCAATTATAGAAAATGTATATACCTAAACTAAAACAGAGTTTATTCTCAAGCAAATTTTTCCTCCTAAACTTTACTTTATTAATTTTTCTTCTTCGTTTTTTTTTTTAAAAAAGATTTTTGTAGAATTATTAATTTGCCTAGGTAATTATTTATTTGTTTTTAAAAAAAAAGGTAATTATTTATTTTGTTATGATTAGTTTTTGACTTACATTGTTTTTATATTTGAATTTCAATTACCATTAATTTTAAAAACCTAGTTTTCTCAAAATTAGAGTGAATGTAACAACTAACAAGTGTCTCTCTTGGTCTTAAAAGTTGGTTTAAAACTATAATAGGCTTATTTATATCTCTAAAGATTTAAGAATGAGATATATGACTAATTGAAAATAATAATGTTGGAGATCAGCCTAGCAATCTAGCATAGCAAGAGATGAATTTAATCACCAATTATGTGTGTGGGATCCCATGCATTAAGATGTTGAACATTTTTCATGAGATTATCTATCACACATTTATTGATGCTAATCGATATGAGATACCAATGAATTGGATTGGAGTATCCAAAACACGTCTTATTAAAACTGATGGTCTCATACTTGTCGAGAATAATAACTCCTTTCTAATATCACACTTTTTCCACTTATAATTCCCCATCATTCCCCTATTTTTCCATAAACTTTATAAATAAAATTATACTGTACTACTCATATATTACTCGTACAAGGTATATTTTATAAATAAACAAAAACCTTTAACACGAGTTTGTGTAACACAACTACTCATGGACCATAATGCTCCCATGCTCGTTCATATATAACACGCCGTAAATCAAATTTTTTATACAATTCAAGTTTAGATAGCAGTTAGAGATTTGTATTTATTAACCAATAAGGTTGATGCAATTAATTAAAACTAAAAAAGAGAGCATATGCAAAATAAAGAAGAGCAAGATGAATAAATTATTACTTGCTTGTTCATTTTTAATGAAAGAATATAATTGAAGAAAAACCCACGATTAACACAAGAACACAATTAATTATTATTATTATTAATAAATGAAAAACTCCTGGAATAATAATCCAAGTAGTAGTGGGAAAAGAAAGAGAAGGAGAATGGATGCAAGGGGAGGTGACCTTGGGAGCCGCAATACTTACTTTGCGCAAAGCTGGTGGGTTCCGCTATTCTGCTACATCTATACCAATAATCCCACCCACCCACAAATCCAATGTTAGTAAACAAGAGCTGCTGCTGCTGCTGCTGCTGCTGCTTGTAACTTTCTAGGTGCTCTCATACATGCGGTGCTATTTCGGTAGCCTATTGCTCCAGACTGTTTAAACATTTTACAAATTCAAATTCTAGTGTTATTATGTTAATTACTGTGCATGTTTTTGTGATTTCTTGTCGGGACTTGTTCTTTCTTCATCTCATGCGCACGTTGCACATTGCCCCACCCCACCCCACCCCCCCATCTCTTCAGGGTCCAGCTAGCTTGCTCCCCCTTGGAATTGGAACTAAGAGACTCACCGGCCTCCGCTTCCCTTTGGAAGTTGAACCGCTCCGGGTCACTCACCGGCTTTGTCCTTTTCACCTTAAATAATGAGTTAGGCCCAGTTTACTTCTGCTTAATTAAGCTCGAATCAGTTCAGTTCAGCTCTAATTAATTCAGTTCAGTAAATGTGAACATACCCTTCATTATACTTTTTGACCCGCCAGTTTTAATTTTATTATGTTTCGATAAGAAAATTTTGAAAGAAAAATAAGAGTTATTGCGTGATATCTTATTAAAATCGTTTCATGAGATATGTATGGTTAGATTTAAAACTTAGGGCTTGTTCTCATTGACTGAACTGAACTTAATATTGTATAAGAGAAGGAAATTAAAAGCTAAACTGAACTGAATTTTAACGTAATAGAACAGAGTCTTACATTAGATAAAATTTACTTGTTGCGGGTTAAATACTTGGATCCAGCAAGTTTAAAAGAGGTAAGAAAAGGAAAACCATTTTTAGAAAAAAGGGGCACATATGAAAACTAGAAACTGTTGAATTTCCCCAGTATTCAATTTTGGAACCCCTGGGCCCCGGGGATGGAAATCCTTATCTTGCGCCGGCTGATTAATGGGACCCTTCAACATACTTGCTTTTCCTACAGGAAACTTGTTTATCACAGAATTTACAGGGACATTTAAAAGAACAACAATGTTCCTAAAAGGAACCGTGGCGTTCATAGAGTTGATCATGGGCGGAACCGATATGACCTGATGATGATATGATATAACCCAATTTTTAAATGATGATTTGAGCAAATATAAATTGCTTGTTTATATACAACCAACATTATTTTAGGGACCGGTAGCATAACACGTGGACTGTATTAAAGAGGTTTCCTTTTGAAAACGCCAGCTCGATATATAAATAAATTAGTGGGTTGTGCCTAGGCTTTGCTTGTCATAAATTCTTGTCTTGCAGGCTCAACCTATGCCCATACTCTTGTCCTCATTGGCAATAGAAATCCTAAACGCTATCCCTAGACTTCTTTGGTAATTTTGAATGTTCAAGTATTACTTTGAAATTATTAAAGTTACTAGATTATGGTTATATTTAATTAAATTTAAATACATACAAAAACCAATTATGTCGAAAACTTATCAGTTTAGCCCAAATATAATATTGAGTCCGATTGAAGTTACCAGAATTTTGTCGTGTCTGATTAGATTTTAAGTATGTATATAACCAATTATAGCGATAACATATCAGTTTTAGCTCAAATGCGATATTGAGTTTGGTCAATTCGGTTAGAGTCAAATTCAAAATTTTGAATACGAGTCAATTAGATCAAGTCGGGTCAATCTTAACTAGCTAAATTAATTACATAGGGACAAAATCTAGTAACTTTAATAAATTGTCCTTTGAAGTTACAACACATAATACAAGGAGGGAAAACAAGATTTGCAAGGACAAAATAAAAACAAGACCCTAAAAAATTAAAGAGAGGAGCAACCCCACCCACATACAGAAAGGGTAAGAACAAGAAGGAAAACATAAGAATACTTCCGTTCTTGGAATTCCTAAAACTAACCCTTCTTTTATTTTTTTCTCTCTCTTCTTGCTTTTACCCTTCTTTCTTCACAACAGCAATTCAGCCGTATACCCACTAACCGCTTTTGTTATCTTTTCTCTGTGTATTCTTTTCTTCAGAGTTTAGAGTAGAACAAACAAGGTACAGAATATTTTAGATTGATTGAGGTAGAAGAAATTAAAAATAAAAAAAAAAAATTAATTTTTAATTTGTGGGTCATCTTTAAATTTTATAGTATTATAAATCAAAAAAAAAAAAAAAAAAAAAAATTAGAAAAAAAAAGAGCTTTTTTGACTCCCCTCATTCGAAAGATTTCATCTTTGGAGTTGTTCTTAACTCCCTTGAGTTTGCATGTCAGAGTTTCAGAATTTCTGAGGTGGGTTTTGTTTAATTCCTGTTTTTAAATTAATTTTTTTAGGTTGTGTTATTAAGATTAAATATTATTTGATTATAATTGATATTATTGATTTCTTATCATAATTAGCATTTGTATTTCTTGGTTTTGATTTTCAGGTGGAAGGGATGAAGAATTTGAAATTTGAAGTTGCTTGTATTGCTTTCGGTATTTTGACTCAAAAGCAGCAAAAACACTAGAATCAAGGTAAGAGAGAGAAAATAAAGAGAGGGTTTTTGGGAATCAATTTCAATTCAATGCATTCTCAACTAACAAGTAACAACTTACAGCCTTTTTAAGTCTTTGACAAAACCCAATTTACCAAATCAAACAAAAGTTGGCTCCACTTTTCTTGACCATTTACAAGTTTATTACCCTTGTCAATTTTGTTTTCTTTTTTGTTTGGTGAGAATTTCAAAAGAATAGACATTAGAAAATCAAAACAAAAAATTAATTTAGGAAAAACACTGTATATTATTTTGTTTGGTGTAATATTGGTGTGGGTTTGTTGAATTTTTTTTACCAGCAAAAAAAAAAAAAAATGGCAAACAGATGGTGGGCTGGTAATGTAGCTATGAGGGGAGTTGAACACATGTCCTCTGATCAATCAAAGTCTGAAAACCCGAACCCGGATAATGTTGATGGTAACAATGGAAACCCGAACCCGGATTCGGATGATAGCCGGGAGAATAATCAGGAGTCTGAGGATAATCATAATTTTAGTAGCGGTGGCGGTGGCGGAGGCGGGTTTGAAATGGTGGAATTTGGGAGTGGTGGGAATAGTGGTGGTAGTAGTGGTAGGAGGCCTAGAGGTAGACCACCAGGTTCTAAGAATAAGCCTAAACCTCCAATTGTTATTACTAAAGAAAGTCCTAATGCTTTGAGGAGTCATGTTTTGGAGATTAGTACTGGTGCTGATATTGCTGATAGTTTGGCTAATTTTGCTCAGCGCCGACACCGGGGTGTGTCGGTCCTGAGCGGGAGTGGGATTGTTACCAATGTGACACTACGCCAACCGGCTGCTCCAGGTGGTGTTGTTACACTTCATGGACGGTTTGAGATTCTTTCTCTTTCGGGGGCGTTTCTCCCGTCCCCTTCACCACCTGGAGCGACCGGGTTGACGGTTTATTTGGCTGGTGGGCAAGGGCAGGTTGTTGGGGGTGGTGTTGTTGGGCCTCTTGTGGCATCAGGTCCTGTGTTGGTTATTGCTGCTACTTTTAGCAATGCTACATATGAACGGCTCCCGGTTGAAGACCAGGAGTCCAATGCTGCAGGACCTGAGGGGAACGGTGCGGAAGCAGGAGGAACGCAGCCCGAAGCAATTCAGCAGGTGGGGGCTGCAAGTGCTGGCGGTTCAGCATCTCAGCAGTCACATGGGAGTGGAAGTGGGTTGGTAGCAGGAGGGGGTGCAGCAGCAGCAGCTGCAGCTGCAGGAGCCGCAGCCCCGGCAGGTGATCAAAGTACGTCTTCAATGCCAATGCCTATATTTAATATGCCTCCTAATTTGCTTCCAAATGGTCAGATGCCTCATGATATGTTTTGGGGTCCTCCTCCTCGCCCTCCCCCTTCTTATTAATGGGGGAATTGTGAAGGGCGAGAAATTTTGAATTTTGTGGTTGATATTGTTAGCTTTGGGGTGGACTAACAACATTTTGTCAAAAGAATTAGGAGTGCATGCTTAAATTTGTGGTTAGCTCTTGTAAGAATTAGCTAGGATTTCAGTGGAAGATTAGCAGATTAGGACTTCTTATTATCCTTTTAATGGTAGCAGCTGCTAGCGGATTGATTATTAATTAGGTGTATGTTAGAGAACTCAGTTTGATGATCTTTGTGATATTAACAGTTTTTTCATAGTTCTTCGAGATTGATTAATTAGTTTGTTCGTTTTGAAGTCATAGTTATTCAGTTGTAATGTTTGCTAGCTTTGTTGTGGATATTGATATCTACTGATCTAGTTTGCATCTTAAACAAGCTACCAAGATGAATACATAGAATGTTAGTAATTAATGTTTATTCTTTCCTATTCTCGTCGATACGAGTATATTATGCAGTATAGTTCAGCATTCAATAGTAGTTCATGAGATTGAAGAGACAATTGATATTTCACATCATCATATTAATCCGTCTTCAATCGTTAATTTTTGTTCTGCCACTGTATTATTTGCTATATTTGTCAAAGCATCTTTCAATGTTGTTAATTGTGATGTCTCATCAGTCACCAGTGAGTGAGTGTGGTTCTAGAACTAAGTTACATCAATTCTTTTCCTTAAAGAGGGCATCATTCAGCTTAGGTAGTACTCGTACTGTTTTAGTAATAAGATTTTAAGGTTTCGCAGAAAAAAAAAAATCGTAATACTTTACTGTATTATATGGGAGAGACCTGAAATTAAGGTTGGTGTTGATTAGGTTGAAGGCCTTAGGTATGATGGTAGAAGAGTAACTTACCCGGCCTAGCCCCTTTTAGCTTCAAAATCTTGTACATGAGGAGTACGATAATGGATTAAATGAATGTCATTGAACCATATTGATTGCAAAATACTTCATTAAAGTTTTAAATTATATACATGAGAACATGAAAGAAGAGTTTTGTGTGTATGATTTTAGTGGAGAGTCTGGAGACGAAGATGAAACTATAATTTTATGTTTGGGTGACTACTTGTATGCATGTTGAACTTCTGCAATCAAATAAGTTCCAAACTAGTTGAAACTTCCAGTGTTTGTCGCTATATGTATTTAAGGATGAAATTAGCAGATGTGAAGTTCAAGTTAGCATTCTTAATTGTAATAACTGTACTAGGGTTCTAGAGTGATATCCATTTGCCGTGTGATGAAGTGAAATGGTTTTAGGAAATGCTGCTGTAATTAGTCTTGATGCTAGATTGAAGGGTTTCTAGGATAAAATTGATTGTACTAGGAAGAATTATGGATATTACAAAGGATATTATTAAAGGTGATGTCTTCTGTCCTTTGAAAATTGATTTTGAAGTTAAGAATAAGGAGGATGGTAGTTATCTTGGTCATCCTTAGTTCTCTTTTTGTACCATAAAATTGACAGAATTGAAGTAGCAGCAACATCACCACGAGGTTTGTACAGTCGTACACGTACTTGCCCTAAGTGTCTAGCTTCTCTCAGACAAGAAAGTTGCATTTATATATTCCGTAGAAGAAAGGAATAATTAGGAAACTGAAATAAGAGGAAAGGAATCAAGAAAGTGAATTTAGCTTCATGTTAATATACAAGGGAGAATCCAGCTTCTAGCAGCTCCATTACTGATTTACTGCTACTAGCTACTGTTTTTTTTTTTTTTTTTGACGATTGTCTAACTCCCCGAATGTCATTGCCCACCACGGCGGCCGGTGCAGTGGCTGTGGCCGGTGGACAACCTTCCTGCCTCTGCTCAAAGAGGGTATGGTTGGGTGGTTTTAGGCCTTCAAAATTTTTCCACTGTGATATAAGAATGGAACTAGCTAGGTTTGTGATGGGCTGATGGCAATGGAAGGTATTAATATTGTAAAGTAGAGGATTATCTAACGTTTGGGGTTGTTCGTTAGCAAGATCCTATAAAAAGAAAAAAAAAAAAAAAAGCCTAATTATATGCTTATTAACCGTTTCACATTGTCTTTGGTATTATTCTACATTCTTAATGTATCGAATTAGGGTTTATTTAACTCATACTGAAAAATTAAGAACACATTATTAAGCCGTCTTTAAAATTAATAATAAGTACTTTAGTAGTACAATATAACACCTTTTCCTTGAATCATATATAGAGTAATTGGTATTGCAACTACAAGGATCCAAAAACTTGATAACGGAGTAGGTTAAGCTTAAGATAAAAATTTGACTCGTGATGTACTGATGTATTATTTTGCTTTAACTTTGTTAGCCTCAATGAGACTTTGATTATCAGGGGCCCGTTAATAATCGTGGTTAAGTTTGTCTTACTTGGAAAGATGCATTGGGCTTTTGTACTAATATTCTTGATAAACATGATTATTATTATGATATTGTCATAATAAGTTGAACATATGTTATCCAACTCAGAAACAATTTTGGTGCGCCCAGTCACAAGATATTTGTTCATCCCTTTGTTATTGATGCCCTGAACTTTTAGTGTTTTTCCACCTTGGAAATTTTTTTTACAAGAAACAGAATAGCAAATAAAAGAATTGTAGTGTTTTAGAGTCGTAACATTTTATCGTTTCGACTATATATTTATGAATAAGTAACTCCTTTTTATTTTAAGAGAAGACGGTTCTTGTTTTCCTTTTTATTTTTTTAGTTTAATAATACCCTATGAATCAAAAAAATAAAATAAAATAGTTTAATAATACCCTTTCATTTCAAATACTCGTAAAATATATGAGACACTTGTTTGCAATCACTAACCATGCTTTCATAACCTAATTTTTATCAATATGATCATATCTTAAATTTTCTGAAAGAAACTTAGTATACTACATAGCTTGTTTTATTTGCAAGTTGATCTTGGATAGCTCTTATTATTTCCTAAAGGAGCTTATTAGAATTTATTTATCCTTAAGTAAGTGGAATAATGGTAATCAGAATAAATCTTAAGACACAACTTTGAACATATATATCTTGTTAAATGCAAATGAATAGAAAGGAACATCGTAGTGTTATAAGATTAACCTTATAAGATTCCATAATTTCACATGATTATGTTTCTACTTTTTAGTCAAGTTTGTGACCATGTAATTTAATTTGGGAGGAACTGTGGGAGTATACCTATAAATGTTTGCAACTCAAATGGCAAGTTCTCATCAAAAAAAAAAAAAAAAAATGGCTTAAGTACTTTTTTTATTGGTGGATTAATATTCAATCTATTTATTTTGTACTCGTATTGAATTGTAATTTATCACTAATTCATGAGTTTTCTATGTGTCACAAAGTATCATTTGCATCATCTCTCACTATAATTTTTATACAAATATAATCTTACTATATTCGTGCACAACTTGTATCTACATACATGACTACATTATTTAATACTGTAATATTGAAATCGGCTTAGGGTGGGGTCATATTCCAAATCAGCTACCAATCTACCATACATAATTTCATTATTATGATTATTATATCCAGCAAAGTTTACACTAAAGATATAAAGTAAGGTTATGTACATATACTAATAAAATGTAGCAATATAAGTGGATAAAAAGAGACTAATGAATCTTCTAATATCAGTTTGAAGTAAACACACTGTGCTTTTATACACACTAGCAACTAATTACTTATAACTTATAAGCACCAACTCCGCTATACAACTGGACTTCCCGTTCCAGAGTAGATACCAAGGTTGAAAAAAATGTTAAATAGAGAGTATTCATAAAATAAAAAACCTCTCAACGACTAAATTTTAGTTAGCTAAAAGAAGGCGAATCACCCAAGTATATATTCTTACCTTATCTAATATCCTACTCCGTAGTAGATAAAGTAAGTGTGTAACAGGGTCATTTCGCTACCAGTTAGCTAGCTAAAATTTAACTATTTAGCATGACTTATAAGTTATAACTATTGGATTGATGGAGTATGAGATAAGCAGCCAAAAAGAGTAGAATTATCAAAAGTTTCAGGGTTAAGTAACCCTTCTAGAAGACATTCTTGGGGCCCATATCCAGTATCAGTAATACCAAAAAGAGTTTGTCCTGGGAATAAGTTCATCATATGATTGTTGTTCAACATCATTTGGGTGCTGCATGATGATCCATTATTTTCTGCATGTATGACTGGTTCCACTTGATAATTTGTACTAGTAATGTTCCAATCTTCTGGTAAATTGTTGATGATTTGATCATATTCTTGTGAACATAATAAGGGTGATAAATCATAGGTAAGTAGATTGTTGTTGGTTGCTTGAGAACCTTCACAATCACTAGTAATTCCAATGCTCATAGTATTAACCATTTGGTTGCCTAGAACATCTATCTCCTCTTGTAAAGTTGCTACCTGCAGTAGTGTTATTGATGGTATAATATGAGTCTCTCATCGCGATTATATTGATGAATGAAGATAATATATATACATATAATGATATCATTCATGATATGATCGACCAGATTTATCATCAAGATAATATCTGTACGTATGTATAATGATACTAAGCTATCTAGTATAAACATCATGCTTGCTTAATTAGTTCATTCTATATGTATATATATATTTCATAATTTGGTTATGTTTACAAGTATTTTAGAAATTGTTAGTCAATGCATGGATATTTTAAGCTAAGTAAACGCATTGATCCTTTAAATAAACCCACAAATAGAATCGTACATATAAGAATATTGTAAAAATTCATATAAAATAAACAGGTAGAGTTAGTTAAGTGGCCAGATAACATGAAATGTAGTATGATGGAAAAACATTATTGTGGTACTTGTCCAAGTACACGAAATATCAATTCAATCTTCAATGATTTGCCTACATATAGCTTGTGTACTCTTGTAGTTGTAGTAATATTGACATTTATTTAGAAGCTAGGTTTAGTGAAAGAAGATTAATAACCAAATAAGAGAGCAAACCTCTTGTTGAAGGGCATGAATATAGGCAACACAGCCATACACAGGATCTCTCATTCGAGCGATAGCTTCGAAAGAGATGGTTAAGGCAGCTTCACCCCTAAAGTGTTCTGGGAGATGAAGAAGCAACCTTGAAACATTACTTGCCCCAAATACTTTGTGAACAGCCGCAAAATGAGCAACTGCCTCATCATAGCTAAAATAAGGTGCAAAAACACATTCAATTGTACATTTTCTCCTTAGAAATTTGCATGCTC
The DNA here is from genome assembly GCA_024500155.1 of Chenopodium formosanum. Taxonomy (NCBI): domain Eukaryota; kingdom Viridiplantae; phylum Streptophyta; class Magnoliopsida; order Caryophyllales; family Amaranthaceae; genus Chenopodium; species Chenopodium formosanum. Next base: position 3,093,649 of record CM044861.1, on the reverse strand, counting down.
CACAAGATGTACTAACTCCTGTCATTTTCCTCCTTAATTACACAGTTTTAACTATACTTTGCTTATAACTTTTCTAATCTTTTTACTCAAATCCACCTTTTTTTTTGTGTGTTTTTGTTTGATGCTTTAGCTCTTAGTAAATATGTTCTCTTAATAATTTTGTTAAATTTGGGCAACCATAGATTGCCTTTTATAGTGCTCATTTTAGAAGCTTATTAAGCTAATCTTTCTTCTAATAGCTAAATTAATAAAGGGTTAGACAATACTTACTTTATTTTAAAAGTTAACCTCTTTTAGGTCACCTTCATGGGCTACATGTTTGTTATTCTTTTGATGGCAACATGCATTTTGATAAATTTTTCTATGCTAAAAAAGCCCTAATAAAATCTTACACTACTTGCTCAATTTGGTAGGTTTGCTTAATAAATACAATTAACCTATTTAAAAAGGTACCACTACAATATGTTTTAGTGTGTTAAGTGCTTAATGGATATTAGTTGCGTAATCAACATTGTGATTGGTTATTAGTTAATGACAATCGGCATAACCATACTAATTGTATGATTTGTATAAAAATTAATGTTTATTAATAGTTAGTTAGGTTTTTTATTTTATGATATCCCTTTAAGAAATGAGTACAATATATATTTTTCTTTATTGAAGGGTCAATTTGTGGGCTTCTCCTTATACTTAGCAATCATCATCAAAAAGTACTTGATTATCTTGTTTATTGATTAATAATAATTATAATATAAGTCTCACGTATTTAATAATACTCATGAGTATGGACCTCTGTATCCTCAAGAGGAAGGAAGCATACTCATTATTCTTCACTTAGCTTGATGACTCTCCTATCACTTTTCCTATCAAGGTACGAGTACAACTGTACATGCACAAATGCATATGCATTTCTAAATACTACTCCGTAGTAATTTATCTATCCGAATTAGATCATGCATATTTTTATAATGTATTGATTATATTAATCGTATTTAATGCTCGCTAAATTATTGGTTGAATATAAAAAACATATTTGTGTAGAATTTTTTTTAATGGATTTTTGTGTAGAGATACTCGTACTAAAGCTAAACTTTTCTTTGTTCGATCGTTTTGGTTTCCTTTTTTTTTTTTTTTTTTTTTTTTAACTTTTTTAATTTATTCTTACATAATGTTTTTTTGCTCATTTTATTGACAATCTTCAACCGATTCTTTGACCTGTATATTTAATAGAGCAATCATTAATGTATTTCAATTCTTGGCCTGATATTTAATAGAGCGATTATTAAAAAATGTTTACACTGTAATACATATAATGTCATATCTTTTTCGCACAAAAAAAAAAAAAAAAAAAAATAAAAATAACACGCCATATGTACCTTTTATATAAGAATTAAGATCGAGAAACTACTAAATTTTGCAGCGTCACAGTCCTAGATTCATACTCAATAGATCATTACCTATATCTTAGCAATTATGGAATTTACATTCACCATGTGTTACCTTATAAGGTCCTTTTTACCTACCTTAGCACACAATCATTCCCGAAATCAATCCTTTTTTCTGTTAAAATGTTGCCTTTGATTGGATTGAGTTTTAGCATAAAGATGCTGTCATGTTATGCATGTCTTGATCAAATATAAACTTAGTGCATGGCGGCTATATTATACAAATATATGTAACTCTCTTAATCTAGCAAAACAGGATCTTGTAATGTCCTATATGCATATTTACTAGGTTTAAATATTAGTTATATAGATTTATGACTCATCATATATTTAGCATTATTCTCAATAATTAAGCACACCATCAACATTATTTTACACAATTTGTCATTATCATTCCTAGACAGCAAAAAGGAGTGAGCATTAAAATCTTTACAGTATATGGCAGCAATTTTGAGTAGTGCTTAACACTATTTGCTTTCAATGTCATATGATTAAAGGCTCAAGAAGTGCTATGGGAAAGAAATAAAATTAAATTACATGGAGATCACATTTTCAAATGATTTAAGAATAAAGCTAATAGAAATAAATGTTGCTTACCGATAATTCCAACTTTTATATCAACCTTTTTAGAATAATCTCGTTTCGATTAACTCAATTACATGTTGGTGGTTTGCTTTCTCGGATCCAATCAATCTTAACTCTCAATCGGAACTTGTTTTGGAATTTTTTTATTACAAGTGTAAAAGACATTAAGATTATATTCTCTTCACCTTTGGTCTTCACTTCTTCTTATATAAGGTATTTTGGCCTGAATCATTTTCGATCGAACTTTTCAGGTCTAGCCTAATTTGATTTCGTTGTCCGATGTGAATTGTTATCTTTTTAGTTACTCCATAGAATGTTTGGACAATGGTCATTAAATTATGTTAACTTTGTAATTCTAGTAGTTTGCTTAAAAATTTACGATGAAAGAGTAGATCCAGCTCGTTGGATGCATACACCAAAGACAGCGAAAGGAGACATTTGCCTAATTTACTCCAATAAATTAAAAGGATTTCACTTTTTGTCCTTTCAAACTTGTTTAAAGCTTTCGGGTTTTTTTTGGCTCCAATGCCAATTGCTAACTACTCTTTTATTAATTTTTAACGCATGCATTGATTCTAGCTGGAATATACGCCATGAAATGGTGGCGGGGATTTTTTTTTTATTTTTTATTTATATTACGGCCATTAAATTTAAATAAGCTCAGATTAATTCAAATATTTGATCAAGTAAATCAAACGAACCCTTATTTTTGAATAATAAAAGAAAATAGGCTAAGAGAAACACATTACACGCGTAAAAGTATGAGAGCGGGGATATTCTTGTGAGTTGTAATTATGCTTGGAGGTGGGGTTCACTACCCTTCCTCCCTCTAATTCACGGATGAAGAGTTCACTAAGTAGCTTTTGGAAGTTGTTTGTACAAAAAGGGTTGTAATAGGAAAAAGATAATCCGAGATAATCTCATCATCAAGACAATATAAATATAAGTGTAATTGTCAGTTCATTCATTCCGAAAAGCGATGTTAAACTGTTAGTTAAACATAAACCTCAATTGCTGGAAGTAATGCTAGTGCAATACAATGTTCGGGATCATTTTCATCTCACCTAGTTTATTAGTTGACGTGTATGATTTTCAATGGCTATTTCCAAATATAATACTTCCTATCCACAATTTTTTTAGCATCCAATGAATTAACGATGAAAAGCTTAATTATTGCATAAAAAGTGACAACCTTTTTATACTTTCTTTGAAAGAAAAATCTTAATATACTTCAAATATAGAGATTAATATTGAAATTTTATCCAAATGTGCATTTTAGACATAGATATGGGAATTTTATTGTAATGATTTTCAAGAGAGTATTTTCTTTATTTGTGTTAAACTAGGTTATTACTAGTTTATTTTATTCACCCAATTTTTAATTATTTGAGCATATAGGAAATTATTAAGACTTGTTTAAATAGTAAACTAGTTTTGAGTCCAAGCAATGCCCCGAGTCATTACATGGGGATGATCATTAATTTACGTTTTAATTTATGACTCAATTTTGTTTAAATTAAATTTATTAATCGTATTGCCATTCGCTACATATCAATGTCTTGTATTCAAAAGATAACGTGAACACTTAATTCTAGAATGAGAGGTTGCATGATCAATCTTGTGAAAAACTTTTTTATGTTAAAAGTGCATGACATGCAATAATGAGAACTATATGGAATTAGGAAGAGCCAAGAGGCGTAATAGGGATCTACGTGTCACATATGCCCACTACTTTCTTAGAAACGTTTTTTAATATATAAGTATAAATTGAACACATGTAACACTTATCTAATCTTTAATACTAGTACTTTTTTTTTTTTTTTTGGTTGAACTCGTGTATCCGATTAGAATAAATGAAAATAAAGCTAATAGATTCATAACTGAACAAGGTCTTAATGCTCACATTAGCTTCTTGTCAATAAAAATACTCGTATAAGCTTGTACGTTCTAGACATCTAGTGGTATTTGATTATACATACAGTCCCAATACCCAAATAGTCGGGGGCAAAGGAGAGTCAAAGTACATGGGCCTTAAGGTGGTCAAATTAATGATGCGATAGCCGACCTTTAAGCTTAGAATGTACACATAGACAAATTAATTTACCAAGTAATTAGGACTTTAGAAGTTGGCCCAGCTAATTTGTGGTGTGTTATGATCCACAGTCAATTAGTATTATGTGCACCATGGTGCACCTAGTTCTAGGTGCACCATGTCTATACTTTTGAACATTTAATAAAAAAAATTGAACATTTTACAAAAAATGAACATTTAGTAAAAAAATATGAACACGTCACAAAAACTGAACATAAACATGCAATTTTTATGTTCATATTTTATAAAGAAATGTTCATTTTGTATATGGTTAATGTTCAGATTATATTACAAAATTATTAAATCATTACGAGTCAGACAAACTTCTTTCATAATTTGTTTGACTCGTAATAATTCAAAATTTGCGATTGTTCAGATGTTTTTACTAAATGTTCAAATTTTGTTATTGTTCATATTTTATAATTAAATGTTCAAAAATATAGGCGTGGTGCATTGCGATTGTTCAGATTTTTGTTCTAAATGTTCAAAAGTTGCGATGTTCAGATTTTTTTACTAAATGTTCAAAATTCACGATTGTTCAGATTTTTTTACTAAATGTTCAAAAGTCTAGGCGTAATTTATTGCAATTGTTCAAAATTTTTAGCTAAATGTTCAAAATTTGCGATGTTCAGATGTTTTTACTACATGTTCAAAATTTGCAATTGTTCAGATTTTTATACTAAATGTTCAAAAGTGTAGGCGTGATTTATTGCAATTGTTCAAAATATTTAACTAAATGTTCAAAATTTGCGATGTTCAGATATTTTTACTACATGTTCAAAATTTGCAATTGTTCAGATTTTTATACTAAATGTTCAAAAGTGTAGGCGTGGTGCATCTTAAAAATTGCGATCCACAGTTGCATCTTGCTAAGGAAGTACTAGTACGAATAGAAATCATTAGTGGGCCGAGTTGGCTACTTTGCTGACTCTTCTTCTATTGAAGCATTACAAAACCCCAACCTGGCTCATGAAGTTATATACTTGTAAGTAATTAAGTATGACACTAGCAACTGTAGCTAGCACTAAAGATGGCTATAGCCGTGCCAAGACACATGTCTAGGATTTGGATAGGCTCGGTTTATGGATGAGCTCGGTTTCTACTCGCTATATGTCATGTCTTATTGAAAACTTTAAAACTGTGGCGTAGGCAAGGTCCAAGCTTAGTCCACGTGCCAGCGTACTAGGTTGTGTTGTTCTTGCATACCTAAGAGGCTAATACACACTTCACTTTTTTTTTTTTTTTTTTTTTGACAATAGCAAATTTCAATACACACTTCACTTATTTTTAGTGTGTTTTGCAGGAATATATGTATATATCATTTTTTAGAATATAATTCTATAATTAAAGGTTAAACAGAGGACCAATTGTTTTAATATTATTATTATTTAAATAAATTTTTACGAATGGAACGGAATAAATACTTTGAATGAATGTACTCTTAATTTATGTGACAAAATTTTAATAAATTTGAAGAATGTACACTTAACTATTTACTATTTAGTCTATTTCGACAGTTCATTATTAATCAAGTGGGATAGACGATAATGAGAAGTTGAAAAGAACTCGAGAGGACATACAAGAGTCAATGACAAAAGGCTTACACAATGTGACAAACCTCACTTAGCTACTTAGCTTGCATTGTGTTGCACACGGGATAAGGTTCAAGCGATTGAAAATGAGAGACAAAGAAAGAAAAAAATAAAATAAAATAAAATTCCGCACCAAAAAAAAAAAAGGAGAAGGATTTGTAGGATAGAAGCTAAGAAGTTTAATTAATTGGGAAACATATTCTTTTGAACTAGCTAGTGAAGTAGTGTATCTTTAACAGAAAAGTGGTAATAGTAGTTGTATGTAAGTATATTCTTCTGGTATATTGTTTCATATGACGTTTATTAGCCTTTGTTATTATTATTAAAGTTGTATTAAATATTCCATATGTTGCATTTAACATGATAGTGATCCATTGATCAATAAAGAGTACATTACGCATGCAGTAATTAAATTATATATTACTTAATTATTCTCTTCAATTCTTCTTGTTTAATCCTATTTGGTTTATGAAAAAAAAAAGATAAAAAGTGGAAAAGGAAGAATCATGTGGAGCTTGTAATAATCCTATTTGGTTTATACGAATAGTTTGAAAAAGGAACTCGATTTATAAAAACTAATCTTAATACATTTTTATGTCTAAAATATGTGTAAATAAAGTAAAGAGTACGAGACATTATTGTAGAGAGTTCATCAACCATCTAGGATAGCCAATTGGAGCATGAAAATAACTTGAGAGGACATTTCAAATTGAATGACAAAACGCATACACAATGTGACAAAAAATTCACTTGCATTAGTTGAATATGGGATAAGGATCAAGGAGGAGAGAACGAGAGACAAAGAAATAAAATTTTAAGGATAGAATTCAATTTAATTAATTTAATTTAATTTAATAGAATCTTTTTAATCAACCAACATACTAAAAAATTATAAAAAAAGAAGAAAATGATATAAAGTTGCATATTGTTAAAATGCTACAAAAACTAGTGATAAACAAAACAAGAAAAAAATAACACTAGCCAACCCAAATAAAAGAGAAACTACTAGTAAAAATATAAGTGGTGAAGAAGAAAGCTAGAATTCCAGCCTCAAAGGGACAAAAGTCTAGTAGTGTAGTGATGAGCAAATCACTTGACGCCACGTGGCAATAGAGTAATCTTGTTTTTGTGGCAGTTATAGATTAGAAAGCCAATCTTCAACACACAAAAATTTATGGTGCAAACTTCTGGACTCCCTACTATAAGTTCTACCTTCCACACACTAGCTAATCCTCAGGAATTCTCAAGAGCACCCAAAATAATTAAAATTTTTTAAAAAAGTTTTTGAAGCTCTCTTTGGGATCTCAGCCGTTGGATTGAAATGGCTACTGCTGTCTCAACCGTCGGAGCTGCCACCAAGGCACCTGTAAGTCATCTTACTTGTTTAGTAACTTGTTTAATCTCTTGACAATTGATCAAATTTCATTTTTTATGATTATTAATCATGTTAACTTTTGTAAATTGTATATAAATTTTAGTAACTTGTGTAATTAGGTTTTAGTTTATAGAATAACGGAAATATATGATCATCTTAGTTAGTTTCTTGCTTCGATTCTCTGTAATAATAAGTTATTGCATGTACTCATGTCCAACACATAAGAAAGTGTACCATACATCAATACATGTAATATATAGTTTACAACATATGTATATGTGTTTAGATTTTGTAACAAGTCAATTCAAGTAAACAAGTTTATAGGTGAATATGCATATTCAGTTATTCACATACTTAAAGTATACCTCGAGTAAACATATGTTAAAGTATACTTTAACAAGTCAAGTAAACAAGATTTTAAGTGAATATATATGTTTGATACTTGTAAAAAGTTGATTTGAGTAAACAACTTTGTAAGATAATTAAGTGAATGTGTCTGTTTGAATACTTGTAAATTTTACTCGTAATTTGATTAAAGTGAACAAGCTTTGAGTGTATACTATGTGTTTGGGTACTTGTAATAAGTTGATTTGAGTGAACAACTAAGTTTGTAGCTAAGTGAATGTGTGTCTGAATACTTGTAAAAAGTCGATTTGAGTGAACAAGTTTTATAAGTGAATATATGTGTTCGGGTACTTGTAACAAGTTGATTTGAGTGAACAAGTTTATAAGAGAATGTGTTTGGGTACTCGTAATAAGTTGATTTGTGTGGACAAGTTTATAAGTGTGTACGAGTAGATCAGATGTAACAAGTGATTAGGAATAATAATGATGGATGTGTTTTATATATATGCAGTTGAACTTGAATGGCTCGAGCGCTGGGGCATCAGTCCCAACCTCAGCTTTCTTAGGGAGCAGCTTAAAGAAGCATACAAGTGTGAGATTCCCAAGCAGCTCCAGGGCGAGCTCAATGACCGTCAAGGCGGCCGACTACGACGAGAGCAAGCAGACCACCAAGGACAGATGGGCTCATTTGGCTGAAGACATCTCTGACGATCAACTCGACATCCGTAGGGGTAAGGGTATGGTTGACTCCCTCTTCCAAGCTCCCATGGACTCCGGCACCCACGTTCCAGTTCAGAGTTCACTCGAATACGAGAGCCAAGGTCTTAGGAAGTAAGTATTAATTATCACTTTGTTTTATACAAAACAAACTATATTTTACTATATGGTTCGTTCTAGCTTGTATTAATAAATTTTATGAATTCAGGTACAACATCGACAACATGTTGGGTAACTTCTACATTGCCCCTGGTTTCATGGACAAGATTGTTGTTCACATCACCAAGAACTACTTGAACTTGCCTAACATCAAGGTGCTTTTATTTAATCGGGTTATTAATTTGGTTATTTTACTGCTTGAACTTGCATAACATTTAAGTACTAGAACGGTAACTACACAGTTTAATTATGGAGTATGTGCAAAACTAATAAACTACTCCCTAGTTGATTGCATTTGAAATACTCTGCATTAGGTTAATTGGTGCTCAATAATTAGCTGATTTTGGTCAAGTAAATCCATTGACAAATTTGTTTCTATTGATTTTAAGTTTAGGCATGGTAAAAGTTGAAATTGAAGCAGCTTAGCGAATTGTAGATGTTCAAAAGTCACGGCGTATTAGAATTTCATAAATTTTGCAATATAATGAGTAGCTAACTACTATTATCAAAGTTGAAATATTCTTGTGTGAGACGAGTGTATACAACAGTAAGACATAATCCGTCAAATTTAGTGACAGTTTGAAAATAAATATGTTGCTAACCAAGTTGTGAGTTAAAGCTAATTTGTGTAAATTTGATGAATAAAAATAGGTTCCCCTGATCTTGGGTATTTGGGGAGGCAAAGGTCAAGGTAAATCCTTCCAATGTGAGCTTGTGTTCGCCAAGATGGGAATCAAGTGAGTAAAACTCGTCCTAATCTATCGTTTAAACTAAAAATTCGTGACGATAAATGAATGATCTAACTGATGTAATTATGGTAATAGCCCAATTATGATGAGTGCCGGAGAATTGGAAAGTGGAAACGCAGGAGAGCCAGCAAAGTTGATCAGGCAAAGGTACCGTGAGGCAGCAGACATAATTGCAAAGGGAAAGATGTGTGCTCTCTTCATCAACGATCTCGACGCGGGTGCTGGACGTATGGGAGGCACCACACAATACACTGTCAACAACCAGATGGTTAACGCCACCCTCATGAACATTGCTGACAACCCTACCAATGTCCAACTCCCTGGTATGTACAACAAGCAAGAGAACGCCCGTGTTCCCATCATTGTCACTGGTAACGATTTCTCCACCTTGTACGCTCCCCTTATCCGTGATGGTCGTATGGAGAAGTTCTACTGGGCTCCCACCCGTGAGGACCGTATCGGTGTTGCCACCGGTATCTTCAAGACCGACAATGTTCCTGCCGAACACGTTGTCAAGCTCGTCGACACCTTCCCTGGCCAATCTATTGGTATGTCACAATATTATACATTGCTGCATTGCATGTACTGCAAAACACGATAAAATACATGTTTTATTTTATAGTACTAATATTGGTTATTGGTTTGTAGATTTCTTCGGTGCCTTGAGGGCTCGTGTATACGATGATGAAGTAAGGAGGTGGGTGTCTGAAGTAGGAATTGACGCCGTAGGAAAGAAGCTCGTAAACTCAAGGGACGGACCACCAGTGTTTGAACAACCAAAAATGACCTTGGAAAAGTTGCTCGAGTACGGAAACATGCTTGTGCAAGAGCAAGAGAATGTCAAGAGAGTCCAACTTGCTGACAAGTACTTGAGCGAGGCTGCTCTTGGAGATGCTAACAAAGATTCTATTGCATCTGGAGCTTTCTTCGGTTAAGTGTCCCTAACTCGGAGGTTCGAGCCTTAGTAGTTCAAGAGATAACATGTAAAATAATTGTTTGTTCCATAGAATGTTGCTAAGGAAAATGCCCTGTTTTTGTGCAGGCCAAGCAGCTCAGCAAGGAGATTTGCCAGTTCCTGAAGGTTGTACTGACCCGAACGCGAAGAACTTTGATCCAACTGCAAGGAGTGACGATGGAAGCTGCACGTACACTTTCTAGGCCTTTAATTTTTCATTTAATTTGTTGCAATTATATGAGAAGAGGGGAACAATTTTTAGTTTGGATCTCTTAATTAGAGGGATTATTATTATTATTATTCCACTTTGTATACTTCCCTATGTTTTTTTTCTCTTTTTGTCTGTTGGTGAATTGTTGTCCTGTAATTTTGTGTAAGAATTCACCTTCATCTTGTTTTGTGGAATTGATAATTTGGGTTTATTTTGATTGTACCCTTTTCTCATCATCACTATCTTGATTCTTGGCTATATATGTTTCTTTTCCTATTCTTGCCAAAGTTCATATCACCATTTTTGCTAATTAATATCTTTAGGAGACCTGATATTATAAAATCTATACAAAGTGATTAGGAATTGCAAAGTACAGAAAATTATTGTTCAATAACTTGTGATTGTGACCAATGGAGCAATAGTCATCCTTTATTCGTCAATAATAGTTTTTTCATTGGCCCAAAAAATTGTGATGTAATGCAAATGGGCCTTATACATCGAAATATAGTGGACATATTAGCCCTTTTTAACAAGGAGACTCTTAAATCCGCAACACTAAGTAAGCCTCACCCAACCATTAATAAGACGACACTCACCTTCATATATTCCTTCACCCAAACAATCTCTTACCTCCAAACACTCTTACCATTACTCCCCCATCTCCGCCCCACAATGTATACCTTCTCTTATCGTACAATGTATAGCACCAAATGCATAATTAACAAATCCAATTATTTTTACGTACACTTAGGTAATAAAAATAAAAAGTTTCATCTTTACTCTTTCTTTTAAGTTTATACATACATAAAAGGTGATTTAAGCCTTCAAGCTAACAAATTTTCTGAATCAGATTTCTAGAATGCCTACATTTTTTTTTATCTTTATTGATGTACTAGAGCCTTTATTTTAATAATGAAAAAGTCAAATATGTATCTCTATATTATTTTATCATATAAATAAACCTTTTAGTCAATATCGTTGAAATTTTATACTCCGTATAGTGGATAGTAATATAGGCATTATGAAGCATACACTCAACAAATCATCAAAATAAAATAAAAACCATTATCATCAAAAAAGTGTAATGGAGGTTGAAGAAGCAAGGCAACTATTGTTGACCATAAACAATTGCAACATCTCTGAAATATATGGATTTCATAATATCAATAGTCAACTATAATCATTAATATCCCCTTAATTTTGGAGTGGTAGGTCAAAAATTGTACAAACTAATCCAACTATCTAGGAAAACTATAAAATTACGTACGGCAAAATTATCAACATTAATTTGAAGATTAAATTTGCGTGATAGTATGGAGATTATAATAATATGATGATTGATCAAGGATCAATTTAGGAGGAAGCTAAGCATATAGTAGTAATAATCAAATACAGCTACAAGTAACCCTACTAATATATTCTGTCCCATATTTAGTGAGACATTGCTCTACTTTTTTGACTTTAATAGGTAGAATAATATGATTTGATTAGAAATTGACGTTATTCTGTACTACTAATTTGACTAGTGACTAGAAATGACATAGTAATATACAAAAATTTCAACCTTTGGTGTAATTAGATGCTAAAATGGTGGGAGATGTTTATGAATTATGATATACTCTTGAAAATCTGGGTTCGATTCTGTTCGCACTAGTTTATGAGAGGAGTTTATTCCCTTTTCGCTGTACGTATTGTTATCGGCTTGTGATGGATCAATAATTTGACATTTGATACCTGAAAGAACCCCTCGTTGGATTGTTTATTAGTTGAAAATGAGACAATGAAATTATAGTAGTATTACTTGATGTCTTTTTTTTTTTTTTTTTTTTTTTTTTTTTTATGTGACAACATATTACTATTAGTTCACTCATGCGCTACTAGCTTATAACCCATCTTCAAATCAACAAAAACAAGAAACACATAAAACTCATTGTTTAAAAAACTACAGAATGGTTGAACATTGGCGGCGAAGTGCCCATTGTTAGACCAACGGCAGTTTATGTTGACATTTTATTTCCTCATATTTTTTTCACTGATTATATAATATACAGTATTTAAAATATATATATATATATTATATATATTGAAGAAAAATGATATATAAAGTGATAATAATAAATGAAAAGGTACGGAGTATTAATAATGATATCAATCGATGGGTGAATCAGTGAATGTGTGATATTATCTTGAATTCCTAAATTACTACGGAGAACCAATTTAGAAAATGTAACATACTTTGTATATCATTATACTTTTTTAATGACGTTATTACAAAAGTATCACAATGTACTATAATTTCTATAACCTACGATAAATTACATGAATATTCAATTATCTGTATTATATATTGTCCTATTATTATATTCATAGAATAAAATTATGAAAATGATCATAGATAGTCTTATACTCTTGTAGAATACTGTAGATGACCTAGATTTTGATCATTATTAAAAGTTAGTTTTTCTATAAAAATGAAAAGATCGATGAACAAATAAGTGAGCATGGTTGGTCGGTATAATCATGATGATTATTGGTGCCGTATTTTAAGTTTAGTACGGGATGGCATCATTTGAAGTTGGAATGACGAGCTGTCAAATGCACGCATGTTGATGCAAGCATAATCATTATTAAAATGAAACTTAATTTAATTTTGACCACCATGTCAATTGAATCTTAAGCCTAATTTTAAAAATAATTAATACACAAAATACGGAGTATAACACTTTCTGTAATAGGATAAATGTTTTAGCATATGTTCTCCACCGAAATTATACAATAATAATCAACTTGGCCTTTAGTCATTAGATAGATGAAAGGTGCGTGGTATCTTTCTAGTAACAACTTGAAATATTTAATGTAAAATGGCCATTAGAATAATTTTTACAAATTTGATATTTTTCTTAATTACATCTCATTTACATTGTAATTCTATTATTTTCTACACGGGGCTTTCCTCTGTTACTTAAAATGAGTATGATGTACGATTGTGAGTTGTGACATACAACGTACTGAGTAAACATTACTCTACTTATACATTTATGGTTGAATATGAGTATTAATGTACTCCATAGTCTTTTTTCGTTTTTTTTTTTTTTTTTTTTTTTTTTTTTTGGTGAAATCTCCATAGTTTTTATAAACATATGTACTTTTCATAACAAGCTCAAAGAATTACTCGTAATAAGGTATTATTAGGGAGATCGAATTGATCAAACATTTAAATAATGGACAAAATTGATAATAGAATGACACTAAATTAAAGATGCGCGCACACAAATTTGTGGGCAACGAATCGAGGTGGAATTATCAAGTGATATTTAATGCATACTTACCTAAAACCTTTATTTGCACACCTAATTCAACATAATAGTGGCCAACCACTCTGTACTTTGTGCATCTGTTTAAGGTTATGGACATTATTAGCATGCTGATTGCTGAGTGTTTTTTTAGATAGCCTTCTTAAAAGATTGCTGTGTACTCAGTCTCTATGGGTGGTTCTGAGCATGTGCAGGGTGGTCGACCGTACAGGGCCCCTAAGTGAAACTACTATAAAAGGGCCCGACTTTTTAATTTAGTAACATACTTTTTCTTAAAAAATTAATTTTAGGTCCCAATTCAACAAAATTGCACCGGGCCACTTTCAGTGTTAGCATTTATAGCCCCGCCTCTGTCAGTCTCAGACTCTCGAGTATTTGCTTCATTTTTTTTTTGTCCCTTTAAATTTGTCTCATCCTATTTTTATTTCTAAGAAACTATATTTCTGCTCTCAGAATCACCTCATCATGTTAATAAGCTAGTTGTACTCCGATTAAGCAAACAAAAAGGGGCGAAATACATATTTAGTTTTTATATTAAACTACCTAGGATGCTTTAATGTACTGTTTTTAAAAGTTTTGATGTAATCCAAAAGTGGAAAGTTGTTAGTTTGTAGCTAATGTAAAGAAAGAGTATTAATTTAGAGTTACCAATTCACAGTTTCAATTTTTCAAACAAAGAAGAGCCAAAAACAAATTGCTAAAAAAATTAGAATGTGATTTTTTTTTTTTCTTTAACTTACTTGTATTTTTGCTCGGTTGAGAGACTTGAGACACTTGGTGTAAAAAGGTCCTAACTAATAACCTCATGCATAAAATAGTGATATTGGTAGTTAAAATATAGCAAAGATAATGGATCCAACAACCATATATATCAAACCAATTTTTTCATTTGTCAATAGTACTTAATAGCTAGGTTGGTTGTAATCTTGATTAAATTATTGTCGTTTTTTCTTTAACTTCTTCTACAAGTGATAGGGATAGGGTTATAACTTTAATTATTCTACTCGTACCTTTCTTCATTATCTAATCAAAGAAAAGGTTTTGCGTAAAACGGACTCATGTGAGTCCAGTTTATAACCTTCAAACACACCACCTCCATTTTCCTTATGCTAAACTTGCCACTTTAGTGATTAAATTTTTTTTGTATGATTAAATTCACGTGAGTCCGTTCTACACAATACTTTTCCCTAATGAAAATAGAGTGCTAATTTACATAATTTTTCTTTTTTGGGTGATGGACGTGATTGGCAATGAGTTAAACATGTCAAAAAGGTTGGTTTTGGTCATAAATTTAAGTCTAGTAAAATTATTGTAGGAAGGTTATAGGGTAAAGTAAGTTTTTGGATAATACTTGGTAAATTTCTGTGTATATTTCACCCTTGAACAGAATTTATTTGTATGTTTACGGGGATGTCTCACATCTTTTATATTGTATATATTGTTAAGATTTGTAATTTATAATCAAGTGATTCAAAATTTCTAAGTAGAAAACCCCTTTCTTGTTGTTTCATCATCTCCACAGATTTGATGATTACTCTCCCCCTTTTTTTAATTGCTTTCGTACCCAAATTAGGTAAAACCCTCCTCTTACTACTAATACACAAAAATAAATGAATCATTGTAGCCAAATTAAGAAAAAAAACAAAAGGATTTGTATCCATCTACAAAACTTTAATATACATACATAAAAGAGTTGTAAATGAAAAATGGCATTGAATGCACGACTCAGACACATAATAGAAATCACTTACAAAAATGCGCAAAATATCAAAACATCGTGTCTAGAAATAGATAGAGTAAATACTTGTTAGATCTTAGATTAGTGATAGTGACAACCCTCAATAATGTGTATTGAAACCTAAATAAAGTTGTAATCTTTACAAAAGCAAGAACCAACTCAAATTGGAATGTTCATCTTCCCTATCCCAAACTACTCTATTATTACTTCTCAAAAATGGACAAATGGAGTTTAGTATATTTGCCATGTGAAACCATTGCATATGTTTTTCTCTAAATAATTCTTTCCAAATATCTTTCACTCTCTCTATTTTCTCTCTCCTCATCTCTACTTCTTTAACACCCTTTCACTCAAAATCCAACCACCAAAATCTACTACACCTATTGGCCAACAAAATACCCACTTAAACTATGCTTAAATTACCATGATTTTACCCTTAAAAACCTCTGTTTTAATGGCCTTAACCTTCAAATTTTTCTGGGTTTTCTTCATCTTCTTCCTATTTTACACCCCAAATCTCTGTAAAAGTCAGGAGATTTACTTCAATGGATTCAACCATGCTGGTAACAACATAACCCTTAATGGAGCTGCCAAGATTCTTGACAATGGCATCCTCCAATTAACCAATGATACATCTAGACTTCTGGGTCATGCTTTTTACCCACCTCCAATTAGGGTTAAATCCTCAAAAAATGATAAAAAAGCTGTATCATTTTCAACAATCTTTGCTTTTGTATTGGTGCCCCAATTTCAAACACTTGGTGGGCATGGATTTGCCTTCACTTTAGCTCCTAGTAAAGAGCTTCCTGGTGCTTTACCCAGTCAATATCTGGGACTTCTAAACTCATCTGATAATGGGAACCTTACAAATCATATTTTTGCAGTTGAATTTGATGAAGTTCAAGATTTTGAGTTCAAGGATATTGATGATAATCATGTTGGTATTAATATTAATAGTATGATTTCTAATGCTTCTGCTCCTGCAGCTTATTATGTTGATGGGAATTCAACTGCCCAGAATATTACTATGAAGAGTGGTAAAACAATCTTGTGTTGGATTGATTATGATTCTGGAAATCATCAATTGAATGTTAGTCTTTCTCTTTCCTCTGAAAAACCTAATAGAAGTTTATTATCTTATGATGTAGACCTTTCTTCTTATTTAGATGAATTTATGTATGTTGGGTTTTCTGGGTCTACTGGTTTGCTTGCAAGTTCACATTATATATTGGGATGGAGTTTTAAGGTGAATGGTCAAGCTACTCCTCTTGATCTGTCTTCACTTCCTAAATTACCAAGGGTAAAAAAGACTAATTTTGGGTTGGTTTTAGGGGTTTCAATAGGATCTGTGGTTGCATTTTTTGTTTTGATTGGATTAGCTGCTTATATGGTATGGTTGTATAAGAATAGGGATATTATTGAGTCATGGGAGCTTGATGTTGGTCCTCATAGATTTCCGTATCAAGAGCTTAGAAAAGCTACAAGGGGTTTTAAGGACAAGATGCTTCTTGGGTTTGGTGGGTTTGGGAGGGTTTACAAAGGTATTCTTCCGAATTCGAATACTGAAGTTGCAGTTAAGAGGATTTCCCATGACTCAAGGCAAGGATTGCCGGAGTTTGTTGCTGAGATTGCTAGTATTGGGAGGTTACGCCACCGGAATCTGGTGCAGTTGCTTGGATGGTGCCGGCGTAAAGGGGACTTGATTCTTGTCTATGATTATATGCCAAATGGTAGTTTGGATAAGTACTTGTTTGCTGACCCTATAATGGTATTAAGCTGGGTTCAGAGATTTAATATCATTAAAGGGGTTGCCTCTGGATTGTGCTATTTACATGAAGGGTGGGAGCAAACTGTGATACATAGAGATATCAAGGCAGGGAATGTGTTACTTGATGCTGACTTTAATGGTAGGTTAGGTGATTTCGGGTTAGCTAAGCTATATGAGCATGGGACTGATCCGAGCACTACCCGGGTTGTGGGAACTCTTGGGTATTTGGCACCTGAGCTTACACGAACTGGAAGGCCTACAACAAGCTCGGATGTGTTTGCTTTTGGTGCATTGCTGTTGGAGATTGCTTGTGGGAGGAGGCCTATTGAGCCCAAGGCATTACCCGAGGAATTGTTCTTGGTTGATTGGGTGTGGGATAGATGGAGAGAGGGTGCTATTCTTGATGTAATGGACCCTAAGTTGGTAGGAGATTATAATGAGGTGGAGGCAGCAATAGTTTTGAAGTTGGGCTTAATGTGCTCTGCTGAGTCGCCTGATTCTCGACCTTCAATGAGGCAGTTGGTGAGGTATTTGGATGGGGAGGCTGCATTGCCAGATGAGATAATTCTACCAGGTGGATATAGTGGGAAGAGGCAGAGCCATAGCAGCCGAAGAAATGGTACTGGAGAATTTGAGGATTATGTGCATACATATCCTCCTGCTTCATATATGGATCTTGAAGGTGGTTCAGTTTCTTTGTTATCTTTGTCTGGTGGAGATGAAGCTCATGAAGGTAGATAGCCTGGGAAATGTGAGTTGTCTAACATGATTTATATCAAGTGTTTGGATTCATTATTGAGTTTTTGTTTAGGATTTTTGCGCTTGTGATTGAAGTGTAGAGTTACTGATTTTTGGCTGCATAATTAGGTATTAATATTTCAAATCTTCCTGTTGTATATATACATATATAATTTTGTATATCTCTCAGCACTTGAACATGTAATCGAATCTCTGATGGATTACCTATGTAAGCTTTGGAGAATAGACACCATTCATGTTCCTTCTGTCCTGCTTTTTGTTAGTTCAAGCTAGACTGATGGAAGTAAGATTTTGTTCCAATATACTCAGATGGAAGATTATCATCATTAAATTTGCCAATTCTGCATTATATTCAGCAGTAGCAATTAATGATACAGTACATTCTGTTACTGATCTACATATTCACATCCCCATGTGTCTCGTCTGTACACTCTAGCATTCTGCCTTACTCATCTAAAAGCCTAAATAAAAAGTTACAAGCAGCCCTTGTGAGCCGGAAACATGCTTAATCAACACAATGATTTTAACGTTTAAGTGAGTTATAACACTGCTTCCGTTTGGGAGAAGGCGACAATTCAATGTTTCTCTAACAGAGGGGACTATTCTCTGACTGCCAAAATCATCCCTTCTGATCAGCCTCTATGCTCAACCGATTTGATGGCATACACAACTGCTTCATTCTCTAAATCGATGCTAGTTCTTGCTGAAAATCTTCTCTTGTGTACACATTTTCTCGATCACATAGAAAAAAAGATACAAACATAACTCAGGACCAGAAGTCAGATTCTGAAATCAGGAGAAATGATTCTCCAACTGAAGCTTTTTACAAGTATGAATCTGACTTGCTGCTTACTGGCCTTCTATATTATCTGCAAGAGCATCTTCCTCATCCTTAGCTCCACCAAATATCTCATAATCGTCAAAACCTGCAAATCAAAAGGAAAAATAATTCAGAACGCGGATAGATTACAGCTCATCATGGACTGAGCAGCTGCCAAATGAGTCCAGCTTATATCTGGACAGATCATGCCTAATGCCAAATAGCCTAATTGCAGTTTGGGTGACACAAAGATCTGCCCAGAATCAGGCCAGGCCAGTTTGGTCAGCTCTAAGACAAACGCATTACCACCGCTCAATTCTTCAACTTCGTCAGCTGAAGATTTCAAACGCATTTTGCTAGGTGAGGGCGGCTCAATGGACATCCAGTCCGAACTTCTGTGGTCATCAAAGCATAAATCTTTTCGGGCTATCCAATCAGCAACGCTAGCATGATTGTCCACTGATAGCGGGTCCGTATTTTCTTGTTCTTTGCTCTTTTGAGCCCTGTGAAACAAATAAGTTAAATTGAAGTTCTATACTTCTATTACCCTCAAAATTTATCATCAGACCAGTATACTCACATTTGTCTCAGCCGTAGGTTATACTGAGTGAAGACCTGATCGGTGAGTCGTTGATGTTCTAGACGGTTAACAGTGCTGTGCATTTGCTCAAGTGGAATGAGATCTTTCTTACAATGTGTTAAACTGCAGCATTGACTTAGAATACGAACAGCTAAACGTGATAGATTTGGGCAGGCAACTCCATATGTAGACCACCATTCAGCTGTAAACATTACAGATAAAAAAGTTAACGGACTTATTTTCAATCAAACAGGAAGATAATTCAAGCGCTTCAAACACACATCGATAAATAACCACAATTTAATACAATTCCCTGGAAAGAATGAACTGTCAGCAACCTGCAGGCCTGAACAACCTCAACTGACAGGCATAGAGGAAAATCTTTTCCTCATTATCATTTAAATTTTTGCATCATATATCCAAGTAGATAGCAAAATAAGTACTACATTTTCAAAAAGCTTGCCAAACAGAGATTTCAATATACCAGGATGTCATTTGAAGAATAATTTGACACCTAATACGAGTTTAAGGATTATGTCTTGCAGACGTACAATTATCGATAAAGTAAGGTGGAGCTGCCTTAACATTATTCATCAATAACTAGCTTTCCTAACAATTTCAGGAAAAAAAAAAAATGCAACAGAACTAGTGAATCCAATAAAAATGTAAAAAAACAAATAACCTCAACATCATAATCTAAATACTTACAGGGCAGCAGGCTCTCTCTAGCTCTGATTGCCATCTTCCGTCCAAAATCCCCAGTAGCCATTTTGTAAGAGTTGAGTTCTTTGATGATTTTATCTTGGGTTTTAGTGTCAGGAACTAATCTCTCAATGCAATCAAACATTCCAGAGACAATTGTACCAGGCAGATCTCCGTCAATGCTGTAAAAGAATTTTGGATTGAGGTAGAAGCCTGCAGCATAAAGTGGTAATTGCTGATGCCGATCCCACCTCAGATCAATGACATTCCAATAAGTCAAATACTCATCCCTCTTTCTAAACTCTCTTTTCAAGGCCTCTTTGGCTCGGTACAGTCCTGCATACACATATCCCATAGCAGGTTTCTTTTCACTTCTAACAATGCTCAACACTTGCAAAATTGGATCAGTTAGGAGGACAACAAGGTCGCAGGATGACCAGAAAGAGTGGTCACTTATGAGATCCAATATAGCCAATGCACCTTCCTTTTTAGAATAAAATGAATCTACCCACTCCTGTGATGTAACTAAAGCTTGCAAATTGTGTTTCAGGTCGACCATTTGCTTCACTGTTCTAAAATTGGTGATAGAAGGACTAAGATCAGGCACCACCAAATCCACGCCGAAAGTATACCTCCTCATCATATTCAAGACAACACTGTGATTATAGATAAACCTCATTATTGACTTACATTGCTCTAGTACAGTATTTATCCATTCAAATTTCCCAAAGTCTTCAAGCATTAATATTATCGAATTAACTGCACAGGGAGCCCAATATATGGTAGGATAAGTTTCAGAAAGCCTTTTCCCGATAGCAGCATAGCATTCATCATTGGGTGTAATCACTTGCATTACATTTTTTGGTTCAACTTCTTCCACCACATCTCTGATCAAATCATACATTGCTTCAGTTGAATCCATTAGGTTTGTCACATCTGCTGATTTTAAGAACATTGTGCCTTCTGGACAGTACACCAGAAAGTTGACGACTGTCATTTCCTTTTCCTTCCCTATAATGCATTCCTCCACCAAAACAGAACAACCAGTGCGTCCCCATGCTCTCGCACAATAGTCCATATCTGCCTTCACATCATTAACTGCACTCTTCAGAATCCAACCTCGAAGTTCTTGATGTGAGGGTCCCACAACTCCTGTGCCCTCTGAAGCAATAGCATCAAGCATAGGCTGAAAATAGACTGAATTTACAGCATCCAAAGGAACCCCTATATCATATAAGAAACGCCCAATAGCCAAGTGAACTTGAGAGTTAAGCTTCTTCAATGACCCCTGCATCTCATTCACAGCATGGTTATCACTAACAGGAACCGGAGTACCATTACTAACCACGGAAATCAAAGCACTCTTTGGAGGCCTCCCCCGTTTTCTCTTCCCAGGCCCTCTAACACTCATCTCTTCCTCAGCCAACATCGACGAGCTAGACTCAAGGGCAATAGGATTTGCAATCAACTGAATCTCACTACCAGCACCGCAGTCATTAGCAAAACCATCAACATCATCATTATTAGAAGGCGTATTAATACTAGCCTTAGTAAAAACCTCAGAAATCTTTTTCTGCTTGTTTTTCTTCACCAGCGCACCTGCTAAGCTCTGATGCATCGCTTCCCTAACATCGGATGGAACCCGATGGCAAGTGGATGCATTACCCTTATGACAAGCTAAGTGTTCTTTAATCCGATGAATTCCACCACCCTTAAATACTTTAAAACAGTATATACATTTCAAATGAACCCTATCCCCATCCTTATACATTTGACAATGCTTCCAAGCTGGGTCATGTTTTTGTGAACTGATGGGAACTGGCTCAAACCCAGAACTCATTTCTTGCAAATTATTAATTATAGCCTTAAGCAACCAATTACATCAACTGAATATACATCAAAATGCATATATACATTAATACATAATACAATTAAATCCCAATTGTAAGAACAAAAGAGTATAGACAAATCAGATAAGTGATAGATTAATTAATAAGGAGCACTAAGTATTAAGATTCATGAAATTCAATAAACATAGGATGGGAAACAAAAAGTAATCAGTGTTCATGAAATTGCAACGAAGCCGACTCATTTAATCAAACTCCGATATTAATTCATTAATCAAAAGTCATACGACACCTACAACAGAAATCGAAATTAATAAATTAATCTACACAAGCTACCCTATAGAACAAGCTATAAAACATACACAGGGAAGCGAAAAAAATAAAATACAGTAAGTCAAACAAAATTAAACTGGGGATTAAAGAATATAAGAAGCTATTATCAATCAAAAAAAATTAATCCAACACTAAGTACAAACAACCATTATAGAATTATCAAATTAACATAATAAGTAAAAGTAATTAAAAATTAAAAATTCAATTAAACAATAAAAAAAAACTTACATGATAGTTTAAAGCGAATCTGAAAGGAGAGAGAAAGAGAGAACCGGAGGAGAAAAAAAGAGGGGTCAATTGGTCAAGGGTTTGGCTTATAAACCGAAGAAGATAAGAACCGGATGAACCGGTTAACCAAGAACATAAAACGCAGCGTCCGAAGAAGATAAGAACCGGATGAACCGGTTAACCAAGAACATAAAACGCAGCGTTTTAGGGGTGATATAGAGAAGGTTTGATACCGGCTGATCCGGTTTTTTTGCATTGATTAACACAAAGTTTACCGAGTAAACCGGTTTAGGGCCAAATTAAAAAAAATAAAAATAACCCGAAATTTTTAATTAGGGTGTGATTCGGGTCGAATATCTGAAAACGCCGGTTCACTTTTCAAGCGACGAATCGATTAAATCAGCGGTTTGTTTGGGTTAGATAAACCGCTATTTTTTGAGACTATAATTGCTACTTTAATTTCTCTCTCTTCTTTTTCTCTTTCACCGATTACCGGCGAAGGAGCAGCGTTTTCCGGCGGTTAAGAGTGGATACCGGCGAGCACTTTCCGGCGGTGCAGTAATAAGGTAGTAGTAGTTCAATTAATTCTTTTCTTTAATGATTCAAATTTGTAATTGCTTACATTTATGAAATGTGTGAACTTTACATTGGATTATAGTTTGATTAACTGATTGATTATTTGGATTATGTTGTTTGGGTTTTAAAGTTGTTGAATTTATACTATTACTCGTATATCAATATACTAGTAACTGAAATTGGTTAGTTTGTGCAAGTACTTCAGGTTGTAAATGTGATTATTTATGACATTCTGAATGTTATAATTCTGAATTATTCAACTATTTGTCTTGGAAGTAATGTCGTCGTGTTCGGTGTTACCTCTAGTCAGAAATCCTGAATCCGCTACTGTTCGTAAATTTATACAATGTGTGTTCTTATACGGTTGTTTCCTTGTGTTTTTTAAAAAGATGACTTTATTTTGTTAACTTTTGGACCAATCCATCTTTCTCTGTGAGGCATAATATGCCGAATAAGCGCCTTTATTAGATTTAGATAGATGGTGGATTATTGGTATTGAGTTGTGTTCTTTGATCTCTTGCAGGTAAGATTAATGAAGAGAAATGAGGTTGTATGAATTCTGGTTAAAAGGAAATGAGGCACAATTTTGTAGCTTTTAAATTTGTACAGGACTTTCTGCATGTATGTAGTCCAAAGTATGTCATCAGAACCAGGCAAAGTGTACCTCTGTATATGAATGCAGCACTTCAGTATTGCTCAGTACCGGCGAGTGAAGACAGCTTACCTCTAGGATGGTACAATGAGGTTTTTCCGAGATTGATTAAACTGTCCAATTTGCTGAAGAATGTGGATTTGGTTGATGGAAGGTTAGTGGATGTCAATGACAATTCGACTGTCAGAGATGAACGCCTTTTTAATAGGATGCTCCGATTTAAGGCACTTGCCAGAGCTTTTCTTGGGCATCCATCAGTACAAGAAGAACTGATGAAGAATGTGAGGGTTGCAATGGCTGGTAGAAAGTGCAGTCCACCTGTTTGTTTTTCCAACCCAATTGAGAGGGAACCTTTGCTTGTGAATAACCTCACCAAAGTTTGCAACTATTTGGACGTCTCTGCGCAACAAAGGAAGACAGTCCGATTTACCATATGCCCACAGGTTGCACAGCACAGGATTTTTACAGGTGCACTTGAAGAAATATTGGAGGGACTGAAAAGAGAGATGATGGTTTTGGATTCTCAGACACCTAGCAAAGCAACATTTATGGGTCAGCAAATTGTTACTACTTGTTTAAATTTCTTAGCTGAAACAGCTTGTCGCCAAGATGAGGATGCTTCTTCATGGATGAGGCCGAAGCCATATAAATCAGCTGTATCTCCATCATCACGGAAGTGGGAAGAGGTCCTTGAAATGTTCAATGACCTCATCGATAATTTAAGAAGAGAAGAAGAATTATCATTCCATGTGTCAAAGCTCAAGGTGATGAAAGAAGGGCTAATTCAGATTAAAGATGTGTTAGTTGATAGAGACATTGGGTTCAAGGAAGTGCAACATCACGAAAGCTTAGTTCAAAAGAAACTTTTGAAGACATTGGGTCACTCGTCACAATGTTTGTTTACACTTGTAAGATACTATCTTCATGAGAGTGTTCGAGACATGGAGGTAGAGGTGTCTGGTGGGTTGTATGAGATTGGTGAGAAGGATAAGTTATGCTTGTGCATGGGGAAATTGTTGACATCATCGGATGAGAAAATGATTTGGAGCGGGATAAAGCAATTAGATCGAGCTCTTGGACTGTTTAAGTTTGTATGGGAAACTGCTGGGATGAACAAAAGGCTAGAGTTGCAGGGACATTTGTGGTGTGTAGGGGCTGAACCAAGGACAGTTACTTATAGAGGGAATTTGTTCATCCTCCATGGACTTGGTATATAAATTAGAGGTCCATAGTGTTAAAATGATGCAATAGCCTGAGCAATATTTGGCCTGGTTTTATGGTGTTTCTTAAAGGATGATTCTTGTGCGAGATTGGGGTAATTTTTTAAGGTAGGGCGTTCTTTATAATTAACATGAATGACTTTTCTTATATGAAATTAAATGACATTTTCCGTCTTATGAAATGAGAACATCTTACACAAGATTTTTCCTTGCTTGATTGTAAGATTTGTAATTATGTTTATGTTACGGATTTTGACCAACTAAAAAACTACTTTGTATTATGCTATTGTATAGTCCTCAATGGATCACAAGAAATGTCTCATTTCCTACTGAATGCAATATTTGATGATTTATGCTGATTAAGAATTTCTTAATTTTGAGGTATAAACATGAAAAAAAAAATGAAAAATAAAAAAGAAGGGGAGAGTGGATTGGAAGAAATAATCAAAGTAATGGGGAAGTTGATGAAATAAACCGTTGCCCACTTCTTCCACTAACCGTTTTACCCTCCTTTTTATATAGTTTCTCTCTGTTTCACCAAATTTTACATTTCAAACATCACCAACAGAAAAAAAAAAAAAATGGCATTTCCGATTCATTTCTTAATTCTGTCTCTCCTCTTCTCTTTTACAGGTTACTCTCTTTCATTATTATTTGCTGATAGTTATTTTCAATCTTCTTTTGCTAACAATGTAGTGCTTGATCTTTTGCAATTTTGACAGATGCCGTTCAATTGATAATAATGAATAATTGCAACACTACCATATGGCCGGGAATACTAGCAACCGGCGGGCAGAATAATCCTTTAGGAGGCGGGTTTTGCTTGCACTCAGGCCGACGACAGTTTCTCCGGGTCTCCCAATACTGGTCAGGCAGAGTATGGGCAAGACAAGGTTGTGATTTTGACAGACATACAGGTGTTGGCGCTTGTCAAACTGGTGACTGCAATGGCCTACTTCAATGCAAGGGCATTGGTGGTAAACCCCCTGCCACTGTGGTAGAAATGACCTTCGGTACCCCTGCGTCCCCGCTTCATTTTTATGATGTTAGCACCGTTGATGGGTTCAATCTTCCTGTCTCTATGGTTCCCCTTGTCAGAAAGGAGATGATGGGAGGTTGTGGAATCGCTGCGTGTGAGGCGGACTTGAACATGTACTGTCCTGCCACATTGGTGGTTAAGACACAAGAGAAGGTTGTGGGGTGTAAGAGTCCTTGTTTAGCGACTGGTTTCCCGAGGTTTTGCTGTACAGGAGATTTTTCTGGGGCGGAGAAGTGTCAGCCAACGGTGTTTGGGAGGTTGTTTAAGACGGTTTGCCCCAGGGCTTATAGTCATCCCTTTGATGAGAAGACTGGGCTTAAGACTTGCAAGGCTCCTAGGTATGTGATTACCTTTTGTCCTCCTACTTGAATTTATGCTGCAGAGGGGTTAAAACTTTTTACTATTTCGTCTATTTATTGTAGGATTTTTTATGTTGGTCTGTATATCTATTTCTATTTCAAATTGAAGACTGGAACATAGTGCCATAGTGGTTATTTGATGAATTTACTATTTCATTGTAATAAGATTTGTGATACTTGTTCACTACTCCGTATTTGTCTTTTACTATATATTCCGCATTTAGTTCTAAGTTTTCTGACAATACGAGTACAATTTACACGATGAAAAGAATAGAAACATTGGAGTTGGCAAGTGTGGATTTAGAAACATTGCATTTAAATAAAGATGGAGGAAGTACAAAAACAACCATTCTGCCAAGGGTAAATAGCCTGAGTAGAGGAAAATACTGACCTGAGAGGTAAGACTTCCACTTTTTTTAGCAGAAGCAAATGTGTCAAAAACCTTTGTTCTGAAACCATCTGATTTACAAGCCTGTTAGTATCACCAAATGGTATAAGATCCGTCTTCCCTAAAGTGAGCACTTCTAGTAGTCTCCTCAATATTTTACCACACCCATACGTACAGCCTCTCCATGACTCCATCCACTATAGTAGTATTCAAGAGATAAAGAAAGGAAACTATCAGACAAAATTTGATCACGAGTCATTACTGTCGCCTTTAAAACAATACTGGTGAGAAACCAACAACTATCAGTAAAGCTCTAACAGCACAATATTAAAAGGTAGAAGGTTAGAGTAAACACGGCTGAAAAAAAGTCCAGTCCACAAATGTCAGATATTAATCCTTAAATGCCAATTCCTAGCAGAGATATGAACTTCTCAAATATTGTAATTTGTAAAGGATGGATAAGTGACACTGCACAAAACTAGCCCTGCTTATTTGCTTCACAGTGCAATCAGTTATCATATTATATATGGATTCATTCACATAAGAATGCAAGTGATGGTACAACAAATCATGATCTACATGTTTACTGCTCTATAGTTTAGTGTTTCAGAGGATGATTCAGCTGCACACAGAAAGTAAAATTAAAAAAAGACAAAAACAACTAATAGAGCACAAACCTAAACTCCACCAATAATTGAGCTGTAATGAACAAGTAACAGAAATGAACTTGATTGAATGCTTTTTACTGTATAAATTACCAATATCACAATAATGCACAAATGATCTCCATGTGAAGAGTACAAGCTGTAGATTATGATCTACTAAGTACATGTATAAGGACAACTTCGGTGGCGCTACTGAAGCACCCTAGTTTCTAAAACTACAGTACTGATAAGCAAGCAGTGAAGCAGATTAATCACAGAAAAAAAATAGTTCATACTGAAGTCACATAACGAACCGTGTGAAATAATTTTATTAAGATATAAAGAGAGAGTGATACATCATGTGGTAATTTTGACTCCAAAAAACTTATTGGACAGCTAGTGATAATGAGAAAGGATTTAAACCAAATACTACAAATCAGTTCATCAACCCATCATCAATCACACTATACTTTTTATCAAAAATTGTACAAAACAATCAACCTCGCTGCCTATTCCAGAACATGTTGTAAGCACCAGATTCCAGCCCACAGTACCCAGGAGTAGCAGAACTAGCCACAGGCAACCCCAAATGTCCGAACCCATACGACCCCGGAGGCGGCCCCACCATCGGCATTGGCATTGGCATTGGCATCAAAGGCAGTGAATTGCATGGTTGTGGCTGCTGCTGTGAAGACTGAGACTGTGGTGGCATTGACATGGACCCGAACCCGTCGCAATCGAACATCGCTGAGTCTCGTCTAGGGGTTGAATGACCCTCACTAGATAGCCCTTCCATTCTCTTCAAATACAGCCTGTACTTCTGCAAGTGACTAGCAACATTTTCTCTAGTTAACCCTTCTACATTCATCATCTCCATAATAGTCTTGGGAACAGCCTTATCAATTCCCAGATGCTCAATTACATCGACAAACCTCTTATGAAGCTGAGGGGTCCAAACCAACCTGGGCCGTTTAATGGCCCGATTAAGCCCGTTTTCATCACCATTATCATCTTTGGACCCAGAATTCACCTCATCAGTCATAAAACAATCACCCCTTTTCATCCTATTAGAACTATCAAAATCATTTCTCCCAGAAAACAACCTCAAACTCAAAGATTCAATATTTTCTTCACTTGGGCAAAACGTCGAACAGTTGTCGTGCATCGCCCGATTTAGATCAAATTGAGCTCGAGTATTATCTGGGGGTATCCCAAATGCCAAAGCAAGTTCTGGGGAGATCAAAGATTGTGATAATGGTGTTAGATCTTCAAATGATGGCAAACCCATTTCCCACTGATCTTCCATTTTCTCTCTCCTCCTCAAATTCCACCCCTTTTTTCTGTGTTTCAACAATTAAACTCAAAAGGGGTGAAAGAAAGAAGAAAGATTCAAACTTTCAATTCAAAATCACCAGATTTCTTAAACATTCATCAAATTCAAAACCAAGAGATAAATTTAATAGAATGTTTAAGAAAGAAGAAGAGAGTGTAGCTGGAGATGAAAAGAACAAGAAAAGAAAGTTGCTTTACTTACGAATTGAATTTGTTGGCAAAATTTAATTAAAATTTGGGGGAAAATTTAGAGGAGAGAGAAAATGGAGAGAAGAGGTCGTAATCTATGGATAGGGACCTCACGTGGAAGAATGCTACCTTAAATTTTATTTTGTCAGATTAAAAATAAATAAAAATTTATACTCGTACAATAATTATTTTTCACCATTTTCTTTTTTTTGTTTTTATGTTGGTTGATATTTTTCTCAATTATTTCCTTTTTTGGTAATACTTGATCAATCATGGTATGGTCGATACTTTATTAAGTGGAGCATGATTTGCGCAATCAACTTGATAATGGGGAACGAGTTTTTAGTTTGACATTTATCATTGGTAGTTATACACTTATAACTAGACTAGACTTGTTGCTTGATAGATTTAATTTACGAAAGGGAGTAAATTGGGAATTTGGAAAAATATTTCTACTCAATTAACTTTCACTAGTACTCATACTTATGAAATTCAACTTAGACTCCTGAGTTATAAATCAAAATAGTACTATCTAGATTTGTACGAAAGTGATTAACTAGTAGAAGTGTACAGAAGTGATTAACGAGTATGAACAATCTAGCACTCCGTGTAATAGATGCGTAAGATAATCTATTCTGGTGATAATGTAATTGGTAAATTCATATGATATGTCATTAATCTTAATTGTTCAATTTATTGAGTTTGTAAATTATTGTTAGGATTTCTTATGGGGGTCGAACTTAATGCATTCCGCTTCAACACCATGGTCAAATAAAAAATTATATGGAATTTGTCGAATATGAAAAATAAAATTCCAAAAAAACGAATAATTTTGAAAATTTAATGTTTTTTTTTTTTGAAGGAAAATTTAATGATTATATAAATCAATAGATTAGATTAGATTGTCCACCATTATGTATAATTTGAGGTACAATTTTGTTGTAGCCATTGAAATGTCATCTTAAATTTTGTTAAAAAACACGTCAATTTTTGTGCTAGGAAACATGAAGTATAGACAATTAGACAGTATACCTTCAAAAAAAAAAAAAGAGACAATTAGACAGTATAGTATGCTTTTCTTAATTTCATTAGGATAGTCCCGTTAAGCACAAGATTCTATGCAAGTTCTTTGCAAAGAGGCTTTTAATCAAGTTCAATCAACTATAGAGCATGCATGATTTCACCCGTCCAAAAACGTTTTGTTAAGTAGTACAGTATTCATCACTTGTGCTTTGACATACTCACAAGTCACAGGACTCCTTAATGAGCCAACAATAGTCAAGACTTATTAATGGGGACTATATTCCAATACTTAATCTGAAATGGTTATTTGACTTGTACAAAAAGTACCAGCTTTAAAAGATGAAGAGATTGATTGAGAGACCAAAAGGCCAAAGCATAAGTTTGTAGGGGGAAATATAACAAAATAGTCCACTGAAATGAACAAATTGAATGACAAACAAAAACAAACAGGAAAGCTCGAATCATATGAGAAAATTGTTCTTTCAAAGAAGAAATTATCCATCCGATACACGAAAAGGAAAACTTATAGCCTCAACTAACACAAAGGCTCTCTTTCTGCAGCTAGCAACATTCTGTACAGTCACAAGTCACAAATTTACTACCTCCACGACCACTAGCTTTCTCTATACACCCTCGAAACTTGTACAGTAAATTTTACTCTCTCAGCAAGGGGGGAGGGGCATCAGGTATCTTGTACCATTTGAGCCTCAACCTAACCTGTTTTTCTAGGTATATATCCTCAGGAAACAAAAAACGCTACAATTTACAGGTTTACAAGTACAACCAACTTTTATTTTTCATTCAGCTCTCAGTCCAACCTAAATAAATAGACAGGAGCTACCAGCAGGCATAAAACAAAACAAAGGGTAGAGAGCCACGTTCAAACTAGCCTTGGTTAGCTGTACAACACCTTTCTCTTCTATGCCATAGGAGCAGGGTAGGGAGTCTGCAAACTGATTCTCCTCTCTACAAAAAACACATAAAAAATAAGAAACCAAACTAAAAGTCAAGAAAATTATATAGTAGTTCACCTCATATCAGCATAAGAGTCATGTATGTGACTATGGGATAATAATTTCAAAAAGACAATTCAATCAACAAAAATTTACCACGTTTAACAATTAGGGTTACAAAACATAAAGAGAAAGTAAACATATTTACCTCCAGCTGCAACAAGTTTCTCAACACGAGCAACAATATGCTTTCCATATGTATACTTCTTCAGTGCATTCAGATGATTCTTTATTCGTGAGAGGATCACTTCGAGTTGCTGGTCATCACAAGTTTCCAGCACTTTCTGTACAACATAGTTTGCAAACTGATCCTTCATCATCACCTAAACAACAGAAAAAAATATACACATAAAAAACATGTTTTGGATACCCAGTTTAGATGATATATACCCATTTTAGAAAACTAGTGCTTAAACCAAGAGAATAGGTAAAAGGAAACACATTATTCACATAGCCATTACAAATCAGCAAGGAAATTATACTATACAAGGACAAACACAGAGTAACTACTTGGCACATATCACAATCATGAAAAGTTTCTAACCGAGAGTGAAGTTAGCAAGAACTGCACAATACATGATTCCAAAAATGAGGTTATGCCAACTGGTAAGCCACAATGAAATTATCTATTAAAAAAAGGGTCCCATAAATGCAGCGAAAGTATTACAAAGACTAATATACGATGCTTTAAGTGGCAAAAATTTATGCAAACAGCTGGATGCTCAACATCCACAAATGCAAAACGTGTCAATTGAGATGAACGAAATTTTCAAGCTCTCTACCCTTTGGCTGTTCTCCATTGCCCCAAACCCTCGTAAAGGAGAGCTTTATCCGACAACATGTTCCTTCTCATGCACAACCTTTGGTAATGGGTCACACAGCTTTCCCGATGATCCTCCCCCACCCCTCCCTGAAAATGGAAAAAAAGTAAGAACCTCAAGATCACTCACTCCACTGTCTGGCCTCAATCTGTATACATAGCTATGGAACTAGACAGGCAATAGCAGCTGCAACCTATTTCCCAAACTTATCAATCTGGTAATAATCGCCAGAGATGATTCCTCCAATTTAGGCAAGATCAGATTTGGCATCAAGTCGACCACATGAAGATCCTTTGATCATTGCTCGCCTATTAAACCGGGGAACTAGATTAAAAATCTACCCAGAGTTAATGCAAGGTACCATCTGCATGCCTTAACATCCAATCTCAGCTCTTTGTTTTTAAAGGCATTTATTGCTTGTTCTATCAAATAAATATTGTCATACCAATTTATATAATCCAGGGAATTCTCTGCTAGCCTTGCAAATTAAACTAGCTAAACATAAACATAGAACCCTCCCAGTGATACCGCAATATACTGTCTAGAATCTCTTGATGCAAGTAAAGCCAATTATCAAAAACCAACAAGGATGAAGGGTAGGGTGGGTGATACCGCTCAGATTGCAGCCAATCGTGGAGAGGAGTGGTAGTTCAGTGGGCAAGAATATATGGCCATAAAACAAGCTAAATTCCAAGAAGTCACCACCCTCAAACTAAATTTCATGCAATCTGAGAAGTTGGCACACTGATACATACAGATTTTAAGGATAATTTTTTTTATGGGGAGGGGGGTTGTTGAAGTAAAAAAAAAACATGTAAATTTCATTAGTGTGACATAATATTCAACAAACTATGATTTCTAAACCACAAAACCTAAATTAATCATTAAGCAGTTCAAAGTACTGCCTTCATGCTTGCGAATGTAAATCCTACTTCTAGAACAAGCTGCGATTATAAAATGACTAAAACATGGAAGAAGGAATCTGAGCATTAATATGACGTAGATATTGCCCAAACATAAAACTCATTGCATTCTATATAGGTGGTAACTGGTAAGGATGAATTTTGAACACAAAGTGATGGGGCCAGAATCATCTCACTCAATGCAGAGAGGGCCATTCATTAAATAAAAATCATTCTATCTTGTTTTCCTGGTAAATACTCAATGGTAACAGCTTTTTAAAGGAAAACACATCTAACCAACCCCAACTTCTGAACAAACAGGAGCCTCAAGAATGACAAAATTTTGATGTATGTCATGGTACTGAATTAAAAATTCAAAAAAAAAAGGGTTTCGATCCACATAGAAGCTAATACACAACAAGCTACTTACACAAAGAAACAATTGGTTATCAATTTAGAGGTGGCAGACTTGAAGTGAAAAGGATAACAATCTCGATATTCTATAAAGTGGAAAACATTCAGTATGAAGTGGGAGGACAGTAGAAGAACCTGAAGCGGCTCGTTATCATCCACAGCTCCAAGCATTTCATTCACCATGTTACGACGCTCTGTTACATCCCCAAATGAGAGGCATTTCTCTATAACATTGGAAGCAAATTTTTGCTGACTCATTTGAACTATCTTCCCAGTCAACTTGACTATTATAGCAGAGCGTTCATGCGGCTTTCCATGCTCCAGTACATGCTGTAAAAATATTAAAAAGGTCAAGCATAGTTTTGCAATTAACGCGCCATCGAAAGCTTATAGCATGTACAAATCACATTGTGTATCCAAGTAAAATAGCAGATAAACAAACAGGTAAACAAATCACCCTCATTTTACAGATACTTCAACTATCACAGACTTAAGACACCCTTCCAAATTGCAACACTCCAGTGTCCCTAAAGTACTCAGACTTCAACTTGTCACCAACTATAAAATTCTCCCAAATGCCCATGCAACCAATATTTGGAACCACGCTGCATTTTAACACTTAAAAAAATGAGAAAATATTTAGGTAATCTAAGGGCTGCTGACAATTGGTTTAATAGAAGAGAAGATTGGCATCATAAGGGGAGATAGCAATTTCATCCTACCTAGACTGCCTAAACTTTCACATACTACAATGAACTACAAGGTACTAGCACAATTAAAGTAGCATATTATCAGGAGATGAAGTTGGCCATCCGCATGGGTCATTTAACTCGATTTAAAGGAAGTTCACCACCTCCAATCCACCATCCCCCCCTCCCCCTAAAACTCCAAATAAAGAAGCAACAAAAAAAAAATTAGATTGAGTTAGCTCTTAAAAGAGTGGCACAAGTGTAATTCAGCCTATGTACGTGAACAAAAGTATGACCATGTATGCAAGTAACGTCATATCCCTAAACACCATAAACAGATCTTCACCTTCTACTAATCCGTCCTCTTTTGATTGATCCATAGGGGTAAAGTTACATTTTCCAGTTTTTGGTTGAGAGAACCAGACAAGAGAAAAAAGTGCTGGGGTGTTGTGAAAGTAAAGTTGTGGTTTTCATTTTCTACAACCAAAAATAGTATGGGGCAAACTTTAAGAGAGAGTATAAACAAAAAATCCGGCAAAGATTAAGAGACGAAGGGAGTAACACCAATAGTGACACAAGTTACAAACAAAAGCATTGTAACAACAGTATTCATTCACACATACTCATAAGATTACTATAATTTTCTGCCATGATCAGCACCTGCTAAGCAGAGGGTTAACCATCAATTCCTGAAGCCTAAAAAAACCCACTTTCCAGGACCCCATACACAAGTATAGTGACTGTTAAATAAGTGTCATAGCTGGGCCTTAATTGAAAAACCTAGCAATAATTTACATAAGTATATAGCTCATCACTGAAATAATTAGTAACCCGTGACAAACCTGGACAACGTAATTTCCATACTGATCTTGTGCCAACATGCAAACAGACTGCATGATCTCCTCCATCACTATACGTTGAGTTTTTGCATCATTGCAGTGTTCTAGAACTCTCTGTGAATCAAAATAAACCATTCAAGATTCACTTTATCTCCCACTAACATCGGCAGCTGCAAACTATTTTGATCAACAAGAAATTACAACATTGGCAGTATTATTAAACCTGGATGACTCGACACCCATATGGATGGGTTGATAAAGTCACAACTTGATCATAGAAAGTTGATATGATGAACTGGATAGCATCTTCAGGTATGCACTCAATGCACTTTTGAATGACATGATTTCCATTTTGATCGCGTACACAGCGCATCACTTGGCCATCAAGTTCCACAACCATCTTCTTCTGCTGGTCCAAATCAACAACCTCAATAGCCTGTTAAGCATGAAAAGGTAGCAAAGTCAGAACATCATGGTAGGATGGTGCAAAGCTTGATAATAAAAATTTGTCCCAGCTCATATTTTTCCTTAAGTCATTATTATGGAAATTCCTTGTATGATTATATACAACAATCACTCAAGAACAGCATAGAAATACAGGCAAAATGACTATTATCCCTCAATAGCATCACCTAGTGTGAACACAACATTAGGTGAGATTGTGAGATACATATATATTTGCAAGAGCAACATTATCTGAAGGCCAAAAGTTTTTTAAACTTTTCGAGGCAAAAGAGAAGGAGAGCTATGCATTTTGAAACTTACTTTCAAGGTCAAAAGTTTTTGAAACTTATATTTGAGGGGAAAAAAATAATCCAACAAAATAGGGTAAATAGTACCTTCTGGATTACTCTACAGCCATACATTTGAAGGCTTAGAGTTAAAACATGACCAGTGAGCTTATCAGCCAATTCTCTGATTTGGGATGCAGTTCCATGCTCAAAAAACTGCAAAGAAAGCAATTGACCATTATACTAAAGTTACTCACACATTTCTACTGGATTTAGAGTCAAGAAATTAAACCAAATAATTGATAAGTCGTGTTTACCTTTTGGATCACATAGTTACCAAATACATCTGTCATCAGTGACAAAGCTTGAGGGATTATTTCATGGAAAACCATGTTCTTCTCCTCTATTGAGGCTGTTTCAAGTTTCTGCTGGATAAAGCGACTCCCATATTGGTCAGCACTGCCAAATTCAAGCAAACAAGTTAAGCAATGAAAAGATACCTAATGGAAATAGAATTTGCAAAGAATCACACAAAATACATACCTGAACTCAACCACATGATCAGCAATTTCAGAGAGCTCAAAACATTTAGTCTTGTTGCTTTTAAATTCATCAAGCAGAGAAGAACCAAAACTATGCTCCATAAAGCCACCAGTTTCTGATCTCCAATTCCCCATCATGCCTGCAGCTAAGTTCCTCATCCCAGAAGGCATCCTCATATTCCTCTCACCATGTCTCAAAGGACTACCAGGTCCAACAGGAGAGTTAGGCATAAGTGAATTTGATAGATGATTTCCAGCATAAGCTGTGTTAATTCCAAAAGCTGGATTGCCATAATAACCATGATTCAGTCCCGCAGATTTACCAAGGTAAGGCCGGCCACACTCTGATTTCTGAGGTGACAGCAATGTTCCCAAATAAGCTTTCTGAAGAGCTAGCAAATCCATGTAAGAATTGCCCCCGTCAATGGAAGGGTCATTCAGAGCCGCGAGCTGAGCAGCAGTATAATCATTTGATGTTAAGTAGTGCAGATATAGGGGGTCCAATTGGGATTGACTCCCCCCTCTGTTGAGATTTTGCAGTTCTGCAGCTGCAGCCATCAAGTTAGCTCGCGAAGATACACCACCTCCCAATGCTCTGGAATCCAAGCCACCCACACCAATGGCTGAAGCAGCAGCATTTTCAAACAAAGGTGGCAACGCTCCACTGCCAAGCTGACCTGCCATCATCGACGCCAATGCAGGATTGATATTGTGCCCGCTTAGACTGTAATTTGGAATGGCCGAGCTTGGGCTACCAACACTGTGAAAGTTAGAGGGTGAATTTGGACCTCCATGCTTGTGATGGTCCATTAATCCATCAGACCTCAAGTAATAGTTTTGATCCATTCCAAGACCACTACCTTTTCCCTTGGTAGAATATGAACCTTTAGCAGGATGGGAAAAAGACTGCTGCTGGAAAGGACTGTATTCATTCTGTTTAACATGATTAGGATCACCATGTAAATTGTAAAGGTTTCGTTGGTCACCAATACCACGCTGAAATTGCGACCTCATTTGCCTTTCCTCTTCCATCTGAGGATCAGATGTCAAACTCATACCAGACAAAGCAGCGACAAGATCCCCAGCAGCATGTGGGCCATTTGAAGTGCCATGCAGAGAACTAGGACTGTTGATGCTTCTTTTCTCCATAGAGTTAACCCTCCCTTCACCAGCTGTGGGGATCCTAGGACTAGGAGCTCTGGCTATGAGCTGAGGATCAGGTGTGGTGCTCCTTGACAGAGAAGCACCCAAAGCAGACGCATAACTAAGAGAAGCTGAACCATCACCATTATGGTTTGGTGAAATGCCTTGGATATTCCCACCGACGCGCATAGCATCAGTTGAGGACATGGGAGCCAGTTGAGCCTCAGATGTTGCAATGTTCTCATCAAACGCATTGCGGCTAGCAGGACGAGAAGGAATTCTTGCAGAAGAGTTGGAGTTATTCAGGTCATCCTGTTTAATAAACCAATCTCCAAATCAGAACAAGAACTTCAACAAATCCAGTCTAAGCGTTTAATTTGAAATACAAGTTGTGATCAAGTAACAGGACCCAACAAGTGAGTAAACAAGATTCCAACTTGAGCATAAGGCCTAAAGCCAATTCAAACCCCACACAAGTCACGGAAACCAACTATCCTTAATCACACCAAGATCATCAAATTGAACTAAAAATTGACCATACTGCTGTTGTGAATATAGCTTTTTAAACCAACCATCAAAGACATTAATACACTCACTCAAATCTTTCCTATTGATTATGTAGCTCTCCCCTAATCCACAAATAAAACCATAGATACCAGCATATATTTAGCCTTTTTCAACACCCAACACTCACAAAGCCCATAATATTAGTTGACTAATCAGATCTTTCTATTGAAAAATAAAAATAATCCATATATGCTTTAGAATAGTCATAAAAAGGATATTGTCAATCCTCAACTGTTAGATTAAAAACTACCACTATCAACATTCAACATTCCCTAAACATGAAACTACACAATACAACAACAAGAAGTGATCTCACTGTCTAAAAAAAAAAAAAAAAAAAAACAACAAGAAGTGAACATGCTTTTCCAAACAACGTAAGATGAACAAAAACATCCAATCAAAAATATCCAAAAAAAACTCAACCCAGAAAAAACAAAATCTTTGACCTATATAAAAAGTAACTAAGTCTTCCAAACATAAATCTAACATAAACCCTAAATTTCAACATCAAAAAACAATTCAATCATTAAAAAAATTACCTGGAAAATTTCAGCAATGCTTTTCTGCCTACTCCCTAACCCTAACCCAGGCAACCCAACACCACTCCATTCATTCTGCCCATTCTCATCTTCTTTCTGCCCATTAAACCCTTTTGAAAACAACGAATTTCCCCCATTTATATTATTAATATCACCATTACCATTACCGTCATTATAATTATTACTACTACCATTATTATTATTATTTCCATTAAACTCTTCACCTCTAATATTATTATTTCCATTATTATTATTATTGCTAACCTTCCTCCTATCCCCAATCCCACCAAGCCCGGGCCCAGGCCCGCCACCGCCCCACCGCTGCGCATACCTCCAATCTTCCTTGGACAACAATGGCGGCGGCAACCTAGGGTTTAAATTAACATTGGAATAGTAGTAATTAATGTAAGCTGGATCAGACCTCAGCTCTTCTTCCGTCACTTCTCTGTTCAAACCGCCATCGCCGCCGGAAAACAAACCTCCGGCGACGGATGAGCCGTCGACGGTCGGCGGCGCCGACGGACTTCGGAAAATGTCAAACCCTCTTTCCCTTTCCCTTTCCCTTTCCCTTTCCCGAAGAAGAATCCCTAATTCTTTCCCTACTAATTCATCGCCATAATCGATCGATCGAACTCCAACTTCTGAACTCATCTTTGAATAACTCTCCGTTATCATTCCATCCACTTCCAACAACAATCAATACCCACAAAAATTAAAGATTAGAAAATAAATAAAAATCAAAAATTGAGCTTGAATTTGGGGGAAAATTAGAAAAAAGGGGGGGAGAGAAAATTAGGTTAAATGTTGGAGGGAGATCGAAAAATCCCTAGAAAAAGGTTTATCGCCGTTGTTGTGAATTTAAGAGAGAGAAAGAGAGGAAGTGTGTAAGGAGTGAGGAGAGAGAAAGTGAGAGAAAGAAGGGGGAATGATAAGCACGAGAAGAGGACAAATCTCAGCCGTTGGATTTAGAGAAGGTGACGGCAGAGATTGAATCTGATGGTGAGATTTAGTTATTACAGACAGTGGCTGAACAAAAGAGAGAGGGGGGTTTGGTTTCCTAGTTTAGGGTTTTTAATTTCGCCGAATTTAATTAATTTAATTAATTAAAGATTTTTGTAAAATGTGTATTTAATTATTTAGGAAATATAGAGAGATTTTATTAATTTGGTGGTAAAACTGAATCACGTCATGTAAGGGGAGGGTAAGTTAGCCACTGAAATTATGGGAAGTATGACAGAAGAGAGAGGGAGTTTGTGTAATCTAGGGCTTTCCATTGGAGATACCCTTGCTTCTTGGAGTTGGGTCCATTCTTATTTTGACAACAAATCAACAACCCTAATGCATTTTTCCTTTTTTCTATCTTTGGGTTTGGATATTCTCTTATGGGCTTTTCACAAATGCCTATAATGGATTCTACAAATATTCCCTCCGTCACTTAATAATGGTTTCAGTCTACGTAGTCTGTCACGAGTACTTTATAAAGAGTTGTATTAAATGAATGAGTTGTTTCGCCTCTACCATGTAAGGTAGAAAATATTGAAAAAAATTCATACAAGTAACTACGAAGGAAATGCTTAGACTCAAAATGAAGATTGGAATAGTAACAACAAGGATTATATGTCAAGATGGGCACTTTATTTGTATGGCTCGTTACTTGATAACCTTTCAAAATTAGTAGAAACTAGTGGATCGACAAGTGGTTGGATAGTTAATAGTACGGCTAGATAGTATATTCAAAATATGTATAATTATACGAAAATAAATACGAAGTATGTTGTGAAAGTAGGGGCATGGTTGACTGTAAAGGTAACTATATATAGGGAGCGAGAAATAATAAATTGAATATGCACTTTTAAATGTAACACACTTTAGGCCTGTTTTGTTTAACTTAATATCAATTCAGTTAAATTTCTAATTTTCTTCTCTCGTAAACAATTCAGTTTAGTTCAATCTAGCTGTTTTCAGCAAATTGGAACATGCCCTTCATCTTTTTAAGTAAAAAATCGTTCCACACTCTACCTCCCTAGTTGTGTTACTCAATTATTTTCGTTGAGTTTATTTCATGTCATTTAGTCACCTCCTAAACCCCAGCCTCTTCTACTCTTACAAGTTAGGGCCTGTTCTCATACGTTTATTTTCAGTTCAGCTCCTAATTTCCTTCTCTTATAAAATATTCATTTCAGTTCAGTTCAGCTGAGTTTAATCAAAGAGGAACAGGCCCTTAGTTGTTGTTATTGTTGTTGTTGTACTTTTTTTTTTTCCTAAGATGATTTTTTCTCCTTCAACTTAATCTATTATTGTTCAATTAAACTCGTGTTTGATGGGGAGAGCAAAACCTTTTATAAAAAGGGTTATTTGAACTCAATGGGGTTGAAATCCCACTCGAGTTAATGGATCAAATCTACACCATAACATCTAATGTCTCGTGAGAATAGAGGTTAGATTGGAGATTAGAATTTCCACCTCTAAACAATACAGTATTGCTTTAAGTAATTTGTAATTTATTATTTTAGTTTATAAGAAAACTACTAGTATTTTCTTTTCTTCGTATGTAATTCTTCATGTGACTAATAGTGGCAGTAAATATCAAACGGTGTATGTTAAAAATGATAAAATATGCACTTTAGAATTATTATGATAAATATAATTACGCATGTAGTGCCACTATCATGATATCGCGGCATATGCCCTGCTTGAGTGTTTGGACAGGGACTTTTGTGTCAATATCTCAATATGGATATAGAATTAACAAAAAGTCAAATTTGGAAATAAGGCATAACAAGTTTCCACCATCTTTCAATAGTTAATTATTTTATCCCACGTACTAAAACGATCCTTAAGTATGAAAACTAACAATATATATAGGCATATATCGGAGTAATTTGCCTGATTAGACATTTAATCATACTTGAGCTAAATACTTTGTCATATTTGAATTATAGTGTTTGAATAGGAGGCCATTTCGCATTGTATTTTTTGACAAGAGGCCATTTCGCATTGTAAACAAGAAGAGTATTACAAGAAATATAAGCATGTAATTATCAATATATTCTATACGACCCTCAAGATTTTTTGGAAAACATTAATACCTACGTAAAACATTACAGTTTAATATACGATACTTTGCACAATATTAGACTATACCGTTTTTAATGCTAGAAAATATTCATTAAATTTTTATAATCATTACGGAATATAATTTTTTTCTTTTTACGGAGGAGTTTGTTCCAAGTGATTTATATTGTAGCAATTAAAGTACAACAGAGAAAATACAATAAACATAAAGCTGATTAAGGCTATAAGATTTTTCTAAAACCCCATTACTAACTCCATCTTTCTACAGTAAGTACATGCTTGAGATTAAAGGCATGTGATCTCTGTTAATGCTTCAGAGTTGAGGTTGGTAAATTTTAATAAAATACTGTTTGAAAGGATTAGTTTAATTTAAATTAGACAAGACGAATTTAAACTGACGTGTAGAAAAGCTCTTTGATCTTCATCACATGACATGCTCTAGGGGCAAAACTGACCGTATACCGCATGCATGGCATTTCTGAAATTATCCTTTCATAAGGATGCCTATTCAAGCACAGACGTACACTACAGTATATATCCCGTATATATGTTGTACGTATAAATGGCTTACAGCTTTGACGTACGCGTTGTTTTATTCATTGGCGGATCTATGAAGGGGTCTGGGTGGCACCGCCCCCCCCCCCCCCCCCCCAATTTTTAATTTTTTTATTTAAGTAAATGTGTAAATTTATAGCTTAAATACAATTAAAATGCAATAAATAACATCAAATTAGCTTTGTCATAGTGGTAATACATTGAGTTTGGTCTAAAAGTCTTAGGTTCTAGCCCTTATACAAGCACTTTATTTATTTATTTTTTAATTTAGTACCCCTCCACAATAAATATTCTACATCCGCCACTGGTTTTATTTCCTTTTTTTTTTTTTTTTTTTGTTTTTTCAGTTGTTACATAAATTTAATTCATCAAATAAAAAAAGTTCATATACGAGCAAGTGTTAATACGTAGCAAGTTAATATTTTTTGTAGGTAAAATTTTGTAAATTATAATTTTTTTAAAAAATATGAAGTATTATGAATAAGTATCGAGATTAATGCAACTACAGTATATTATACATTTATACACTGATACTTGTATTATTCACGTCTAAAGATATAACGAACGGCCTGTTCACATTTATTGAACTGAGTTGAGCTGAATAAAACTGAAATGAATATTTTATGAGAGAAATAAATTATAAGCTGAACTAAATTGAACTGATGAGTTGAACTAAGGGTGTGTTCTCATTGACTGAACTCAGCTGAGCTGAACTAAATGTTTTATAAGAGAAGGAAATTAAGAGTTGAACTGAACTGAACTGAACTTAATTGAGCTGAATTGAGCTGAACTAAGCTGAACTGAACTAAATTTCAACGTAATAGAACAGGCCCTAAGTGGAGCTGAACTTAACTGAATTAAACTAAATTAAAAATTAAACTAAAGTGAACAGGCCTTAAAAAGAGAATGCAAAAGTGAGGCAAATTCAACCCAAACAAAATAAGAAATACAGAGTAAATATATACAGTACTTGTACACTAGAAGAAAAAAAATCTTAAAAAAAATACAGTACTTGTAGCTGTACATAAAGAAGCGTATTAAAAATACGGATGTCTTTTAAGTGTATATAAAAAGTATATTTATGGGATTAAGTGCATTAAGTATCAGAATTTTCCAGTACTGAATATCTTAATAGACGGCTAGAATACCAGTAAAAATATAACACGTGGCAGCTATGTTCATTGAAGCATTTACCTACCTACAATATCGACAGCATCAAATAATTATTCAGAACCCTCGAACGAGGAAAGCCACTAGTCATTAGATAATGTTGTTAAAATATTTTTTTGTTTTTGACTTTTAACTTCCTGGAAGCTTGGTGCCCTCTTCAGAGTAAATTTTAGTGTAGTAGATCGTTGATCATCAATTTATTACAGACTGCATCAATTTGTCAACCTTTTGCGTTACTTCCTTCATTCATCATACTACTAGCTAATAAATGTACCTTGGAATGAATTCAAGTTTCATACATCACGTGACTCATCATAAGTTTAGTAAGTTACAAGTTTATGTTCTAGTATGGATCGAGGAATATGTATTGAGTCTGATAAATTGTTTCAAGTTTCATTTGAAAATTTAAAGTCGATGAGATTGAACTTGAAACGTCTCATAATATATTTAGAAGCTCTAATAATGTCACACCTTTATATTTATATAAAGCTATGAGACTAATATGATTATATCCAAAATCTAGGGCCTTTTAATTTTGGGTCCTGTTTTGTTGACCACCCCACACCTTCTCAACACCGCCACAGTTGTCAAGTTGATGTTTTGATTGATTTGATCGTTTAACATACTTAATAGAACATCCATCTTCCATACACCAAAAGATTGTTGGAATGAGAGTGAGGGATAACTCAAGTGGTTAGAGCTTCCCTCCCGGTTCCAGGAGATCTTGGGATCGATTCTTACCCCCGGCCTTTTGGCTCTCTAAACACCAAAAAAAAAAAAAAAAAAATAAATTGTTGGAATCCATTTTATTTAACAATAATCAGAGGTCACTACTCACTACTAGTAAATACGTTTAGTGATTATTGACGAGGTCTTGGCCCAATATTTAAAACTGAAATCATGTTTACGACAAGTCACAAGTTCAAATCTCCCCACCTTCATTTGTAATTTGTAATGCACTTGTAACTTTCTTTTAGACTTGCTAAATTTAGATACCAACTTATTGGTATCTTTTGCAAAGAAAACTCTCTATTTCCTAAAAAATCTACCTCAAATCTCACTATTGGAGATGGTCTAATGTAGTACTTGAATTTTTCTTGTTTCTTTTACAGGATTTTAAAGAATAGAAACTATGTTGTAGTTTGGGCCTGAATAACTATGGTTGTACTGGAGCATACTTCGTGCGCAAGCTCGAGGCCTCTGGGCTTTGTCACGGCGTTGAATATGATAAAAAGGATTTCTTCCCACTAACCAAAAATGTCCAAAATGTAATAGAGCCCAAACATAGATGAAAGGTTAAGCCCAATCTATGAAGGTTTGAGGATAGATTATTTGGATAAATGACCAGGTAAATCAAGAAGAAGGCCAAGGTTCTTCTAACTTAAGATGTTTTTGGAAGAAATACACTTGGGAAGTTGGGATCAAATCAATTTATTTCCTCACAAGGTATAAGGGAGATGTGATGGATCAATCTTTGAGATTGGTAGTAAAGACAGTAACCAATCTTGTTCGTTGATGACACATCTAAACTAACACATTAGAATACATAGATTTATTTGGATCACTGACGATGTGTTAGCTATTGATTATACAGTACGAATTACTATATATCTCATACTCATAGTCCAATTGTTACACAATGTTCATATTATGACCTCATGATGTGTCCAGTGATGTAATAGATCAATCTTGTTTGGTGGTGACAATATCATCAATTTTTTTAGCTTAATTAGCATACATATAGATTTAAGTAATTTATTAACAGTGTGCAAGCAAAGACCAAGGTCAAGCGTTTGTAGGAAAGACTCATTGGGAGTGGGGAGAAGGGTAAGAATATTTCTATCTTCAGCTGCCTTTAGCTAGGAATGATTCAACACGGACTACCCGTACCAAATATTACTTAGGGTATGTTCCGATTTACTGAAAACAATTGAAATGATTGTGGCTGAACTAAACCGAACTAAACTGAGCTGAAATGAATTGTTTATGAGAAAAGAAAATTAAGAATTAAATTGAA
This sequence comes from Chenopodium formosanum, assembly GCA_024500155.1. NCBI lineage: Eukaryota > Viridiplantae > Streptophyta > Magnoliopsida > Caryophyllales > Amaranthaceae > Chenopodium > Chenopodium formosanum. Next base: position 3,048,896 of record CM044861.1, on the reverse strand, counting down.
GTGAACTGGCCCTTAATGCTACTCATATTTTTTTTATGGATACATAAAAAAAATTGTAACTTTTGCCCATGTGACATATCATATGATGTGTATTGCATGTGTATTTGTGTGCCATACCTAAATATACTCACCGATATTTTGCAAATGAGCTGAGATCATTACTCCTCAATCTATCTCTTTGAAAAAATGATAACATTGAAAATTGTATACACTAAATGCAAAAAAAAATCTCATACAACCATTTGACTTTTGATACCTTTCAACGTTGACTCTATAATGAATTCTGTTTTTATCCAATCAAGTCAAAAAATTGAAGATATTAGTTAAAAATTGTACGTACAAAATTCCTAACGACCGTACCTACCTATTTTTTAAAATTTTGAACTACAATTAAACTGATACAAAATCACGGCAGATAAATTGCTTTAATGAAGGGTTGAACAAAACTTTATTAGCCTATTTTTTGATCTGTTTTAGTGAAAAAGTGCATTTGTTTTTATTTGCATGGCAAATTTTCTCTAGTTGACAGCCAATTTGCAGCCGATGAAGGTTGTAATGAAATTTCACTGATACCAACTTTAGCCAATCAATGAATATTTTCTAACCTAAATCTTCAATTTAATGTCTAATTGTCGGTTTTGTGTATGAAATGCATGTGATATTTGAATTTTTTGCGAGTGGAAACAAAATGATTATTGAGTGATATTATTTGATTGTACAACGTACTCCGATCCATATATATATTATTTCTTTTTGAAAGAAAATTTGCGGACACAACATTTGAAGTTATGTATTATATGTAATAATGTATTATACGGAGTAGTTTGCGATTGCATGAATATTTTGGGATTAAGGACGTGATTTGATTTTTTTTTTTTTTTTTTTTTTTTGACAATAGCTAAACCAGATATGATTTTATAGAAAATAATCAATCAAATAGTCCGATACTAGTTTTGTCCATTATATTGTGTTTTCTATCTCACTATCAATAAATGATAATAATGTCGTATATGACAAAGAAATTGCATGTATATATATATATATATATATATATATATATATATATATATATATATATATATATATATATATATATATATATATATATATATATATATATAATGTCCTTTCCTTGTTACAGAGTTTTTGTTTATAAAGTGATTAATTCTGAATACCCTAAAATAGTATACACAACTATGATCCTGGCCAATTAGTGAAAATTTATATTGTTTGTCAGATTGGGGATATCTCAATTTACATATGATCAATAAAATGACAGAGTAGAAATTATTAGGTTGATCGATTGCAAAATTAACATATATATATTCAAGTGTATTATCACCATATCATTGTTGTTGATTTATAATAACAGATTTGATTACTTTGACAATTATTATACGGAGCCTAATGTAATACATATTTTCGTAAAAGCATTGCATTATTAGTATTAGTACTATATCTTAATTAGTTTATATATATATGTATGTATAATGTACATGAAATACTCTATCAGTCTATCTCACATGCTAGAGGTAAAGATTGAAAAATCCATTAGTCTTCTTCATAGAAAACATTGAAAAATTGACATTTGCGGCCTTATGCTGTTATGCATAGGCAGATGCCCACCAAATTTTCAACACAGACAGATACCAGATTCGCTTCACAATTTAGAACATTATTACAGGTGTCACTTCATAATTGATTACTTGCACTTCTCATCCATTAAAAAATATTACAATAATCTTATCATAATCAGTTAAATACTCACCTGAACTATATACACGCGTACTTATCAATTCGTGACAGAGTTGTAGGAAGTCATGCAAACAACAAAAATTCTAGATTATTCCATGACTACAACTAAACAAGTTAGGGTTAAAACTTAAAAGTTCGAGCCTTACTATCTACTTATATTTCACAATGTATGATCTAAAAGATTTGCTAACTTCTTCAATACTCTTAAAGAGTTGAGTTCATTGACCAATATAATTAGGCCGACTAACTTGTAAAGGTGTTCGTTCGAATGCTAGCTAGTAGGACCCTTCTTACAAATTAATACATACGAAGTACTCCCTCCGTCCCTTTATTACATGCCTATTTCTCATTTTGCACGGGAATTAAGAAAGCTAAAAATTCCTTAAAACTAAAAGAGTCTTAGAGAGAGATAGAGAGAAAGAAAAAAGTTGTTGAGAAGTAGGAGAGAGAAAGTATTGGGAATTGATGTAAAGTACAAAAAGAAAAAGAAAAATGATGACAAATCATCAAAACAAAAATAATATTGGCAAAAAGTACAACCTATAATTAAAAATAGACACTTAATTTTGGTCACCCCAAAAAAGAATACATGCATGTAATAAAGGGACGGAGGGGGTAATATATACGTATTATATGTCAATAATTAGTGAAGATTATACAGTTTACTGGTTAAGAGTCTTTAGACTAGTCAAATATTGTGCACTTACGAGTAGTATAAGCCGTGTGTATGTATATGCGAGTTAGTGACCTAATTATACATACACTTTAGCAGCCACGTGGACTTAAAATAATTAAATCGCGTTAATCTAGACTTAATTAAACTTTGGTTGTTGGAGTTAAGTAATCAATATCTGTATACTATGTTAACGTGACATACTCTCTTTCATTTATTGGCTCCCAAAATCTTACCTAAGAAACATTACAATTTTTATATATAAAATGAAAATAAAAATAAATAAATAAATAAAAATAAAAAAGGGGTGTGAAGAACAATATATAAAAAGCAGGGGAGGCATGCAGAGGAAAATATCAACCTAAGGTAGTTGTAAACCGATAAACTGCTTATCTTTTAAAGAACAAATATTTCCTTACTTTCACACTTCATTATAAACCCTTCAAACTCTTTATTTTCTACAACAAATTATAATTCATCACTAAAGCATAATCCCAATTTTTTGTGTAAGAAAATTTTCATAGAAGCTTGTAAGTTGTAACGAAAGTTATGAAGATTATACAATCTATGGAGTCAGTTGTATCCGAGTTAGAAGGAACACTTGTGAAGGATCCGGACCCGTTTTCATACTTCATGCTTATTGCATTCGAGGCCTCGGGTCTTATTCGATTCACCTTACTTCTCCTTCTATGGCCCATTATCCGTTTTCTTGACTTGGTGGGTATGAAGGATGCTGGATTTAAGCTTACTACTTTTGTTGCGGTAGTAGGGGTTCGGCTTTCTGATATTGAATCCGTGGCACGGGCGGTTTTACCCAAGTTTTATATGGATGATGTTGATATGGATGCTTGGAGGGTTTTTAGTCAATATGATAAAAAAGTTGTGGTGACAAAAACTCCTAGGGTTATGGTGGAGAGGTTTCTTAAGGATCATTTGAAAGCCGATGAAATTATTGGGAGTGAATTGGTCGTGAATCGGTTTGGATATGCAATGGGTTTTGTTCATGATGTTGGGTCAGATTCAGGTCGGATTGCTATGTTGTTTGGTGATGAGACACCTTCTTTGGGGTTAGGAGGGTCAAGTATAAATGATAGCAACACATTCTTATCCCTTTGCGAGGTAAGCAACTAAGCATACTATGTACTTTACTTGTACACTTTATTAGATAAATTTCACATTAAATTTCTTTGTATAACCTAGATACGTAGTATAAACTTATGGTATGTAATCCTAATTTTTTGACATACGTAACCAATTGATGATTAATGCATGTTTGTTACACCCTTATTTCAGGAACAATGCTACCCACCATTCAACACAACAGACAAGCTTCTCAATGGCCACCGTGATCTCAACCGTCCACTCCCAGTGATCTTCCACGACGGGCGCCTAGTGAAGCGGCCAACACCCTTCATCGCGCTCCTCATCCTCCTATGGTTCCCTATTGGTGTAGTCCTAGCAGTCATCCGAATGTTGTTTGGCCTAATCCTCCCATTCTGGCTAGTTCCCTATGTGACGGCTATCTTTGGTGGCGGCGTCATAGTGAAGGGCAAGCCACCGGCCTCATCCGGTGGTGTCCTCTACGTATGCACCCACCGAACCCTAATGGACCCCGTTATACTTTCCCACGTCTTAGGGAGGAGGATCCCAGCCGTTACATATTCTATTTCAAGAGTGTCCGAAATACTTTCACCAATTCCAACCATTCGATTAACCCGTGACCGCCACGTGGATGCCGAAAGAATTAAAAAAGAGCTAGGAAGAGGGGACTTAGTCGTTTGTCCTGAGGGTACTACATGTAGGGAGCCTTTTCTCTTAAGGTTTAGTGCCTTATTTGCTGAATTAACCGATAATATTGTCCCCGTTGCTATGAACTATAGGGTCGGGTTCTTCCACGCAACCACGGCCCGTGGGTGGAAGGGTTTGGACCCATTTTTCTTTTTCATGAACCCTAGACCTATCTATGAGGTGACCTTCTTGAACCAACTACCCGCCGAGGCTACTTGCTCAGCCGGTAAAAGCCCTCATGACGTGGCAAATTACGTGCAACGTATATTGGCTGCTACATTAGGGTTTGAATGCACCAACTTCACAAGGAAGGACAAGTATAGGTTGTTGGCCGGAAACGATGGCACCGTGTCGAATGCTAAGAGTTCATGGCTTCTTGGTAGCCTAAGGAAGGTGGTGAGCACTTGCAAGCCCTTCATTCACTAATACATGCAACATATTTCCCCTCTTTTTAAAAATTTTACTGAATAGTTTGCCTCTACTCTATATCTATGAATCTTTTATTTGGTGGTCTTAATTAATTATTACTTAAATCAAAGGGGATAATTTATTATTAATTAACATGCTTTGTATATAGAGGTAGAGGCTAGTCATTTTTATTTATTTATTTATTTATTTGCACCTACTCTTTATGAAAAAATTCATACTAGAATTTTTTTTTCTCTTTTTGAAGCTAGTGAATGTAAAAATAAGGTATGTATTGTGAGAATATTGCTGGCAGATTATCATCTGTTAGTTTATTCATAATTTCAAGTTAAATTCATGCAATTCAATAACATATTCTTCAAGTGTATTGTACGTTTATTCACATATAAATAGGCAAAGTACTGATTTTTCAATTTTGTCATCCTAAACACACACTCATACGTTTGCGTAACAATGACAATACTCCAATACGAATTTGATAAAATCGTGCGACAAATGAATAATTTATAATTAGCGTATGGAAATAATATTTATCCGATCTATGAATTTAATTAATTGAGTATTTAATTGGTAGGTATAATTGTTTGTGATGAACCTTTGCTTGGTCTCATTTGAGGCCAATAATAGTTTCTTCTTCTTCAATGTAACATAAAAGCAATAAATAACGCTAACCTAATCTTGCGGATATGGCTCACATAATGAGAACATATATATCCTTGTCATTTGTTGATTAATTCGGTAAGAAAGTTGGAATAGACATAACAATCCTTAGCTTGCATTGTCGCCTCATTCTAAAGAATGTCACAATGGCGTTGTGTATCACACGGTATCATTACTATGTTTCCATTCCAATAGATTAACTCTTGGTGCCCATGTACAATCGTATCAAATTTCATCTAGTGCATCACTGTATTATCTTCGTTGCTCTTTATACACCATTAAATAGATCTATATACTAATAAATACGTACATAAATAAAATAACATATATATACTTCGTAATAAATAGTGAGTCTTTTGAAATAACTTTAGATGTACAACATAATATACTCGTACGATATACATATATACCATTCAATTGTAGTTCACATAACATACTAAAGATAAACTTAATTAATTGATTGTATGATACTAATTTACATATGTTTGCACGAATAAAGTACTATCATCTAGAAATCAAAATAGTGAATGTTATTTTTGCAACGAAATCCTATGAATAATAAAAGATATATAGATGATGGTGTATGGTTTTAGGCTATCATCATCTAGAAAATTATTATAATTATAATACGTAGTAAGTAGTATGAAGATTATCTATACAAGTATGCTCTATATATATAAAATTAAAAAGATATATATACTAGTATATTAATGAAACTTGAGAGAAAATATGCTTTAAAGTGTGGTTTGGTGAACAATATTGGGAAGAATTTGGCAAAATGCCGTTACTTTAACATAAATTTGGAAGTTTAATCTGGTACTTAATTAGGTGAAAGTAGCTTTGACCATATACTGGTCACGGAAGCTGGCTTGGTATGACTACTAAATCCTGTAACTATCGACTATTCCTCATCACGTATAGTATGACATTAGCAATGTTATGACCTAATTAAGTGAAACAAATAAAGACAGCAATAATGTCACATAACTTCTAGATAGAAACATTACACGCTGCCAAAATACTGCTATTCTATTCTACTACTAGTATCGACTATCGAGTACATAATATGGAGAAATATACTCCGTATGTTGTAATCCCCCGTATTTTTAAATATTTTATAAATGAAAATTTATTTTATTTATAATATTTATTTGTTATTTTTCATAATTTAATTTCAAAAGTTTCAAATTATTAATCTGGGTCGAAAATTATTTGAACAAATTATTTTATGCACCTTTATTCTACAATTTATGTCCAATCATACAAGCCTAATCCATTTGTTTACTTAATCGACCTATTATTTTTTTATGAGGCCCAATCTTTCTTTTTACCCTACAATAATTCTCTCCTATAAATATCCCATGAATCTCCAAAAATTTCCCACACAAAAAGGTTAGTCTTATTTTCATCCTCCTTTATTTCATTATTCTGCTTAATGTTAATTTAATTGTTTTGGGTTTTGATTTTAGTATAAAGATTATATTTTTAGTATCAAATTATATTTTAATGGTATAAAGATTATAAATTTCAGATTATATTTATGTTATAAATTTCATATTTTATGAATTATAAACCTAGGGTTTCAATTTATTAAAAATCATGATTTTAGGGTTTTTATGAACAGTTGATTTAGGGCTTTTATAGTAATGATGTTTTGAAATTTTGGTGATTATAACTACTAATTAGTTAACTTAATTCCAGATTTTTTTGAACACATAGATTCGTGTTTTAATTTTTAGATTTCCGTTCGTTAATATTAATCCCGTTTTAATCCCGACCAGGTTCTAAACTCATCCGATTTTGACAAAAAAGTAGTGTTTTCCATGTGGAAACTACGTTTTAAGAAAGACTCACTACCTATGGTAGTGAGCACCACCCTCTCGAGGCCAAATTAAGCCTCTAAATATGATTTTCGAGCAGTTTTTGATTTTAACGAAGTTTTTACATACTTAAAATATTATCCTTGAGTTTGATTAATAAAATTAATTATGTTTAAAGTTAATTAAGCATAAATATATGTTTTTATTGAAGTTTCAAGTGTTGGAAATAGTTTCTAATTACTACTTTTGATGTTTTATAAAGAGGGTTTAATCACCCATTAAAAAGAGAGATTTTAGGGGTTTTTATATAATTTTCAGATTTTTATTAGACTTTGAACTTGCTGTAATTTCATGTATAAGAGTGTATTTTAAGGTTTTTATGAAGAAAAATTCAAAGAACTATATATAAGCCTTTAATTTTAACAAAAGGGAAGGTTTTAGAGTGTTGTTTGATTTGGATTTTGAAGTTTTTAAAGTAAGTTAGTATTGCTGTAAATTTAATTAATTGGGTATTGATTGAGATGTTATTATTTGGCTTAGGAGAGGAGTTTATTGAAGGTGATTTCTAGTTAGTAAAGTGGCATACCAATTCGTTTGCTCAAGGTACGTACAAGTTACAAAACCTTGCTTTTAGGTGCATGTTTAAGGACGGATCGAGAACTTAGTATCATGTCTAGGGATGACTGGGTTAAATTGTTTGGTTATACATTGTGAATTTCCTTTGACGTGCACTATTCCTTATTGTAATTATTGGTTATGTTCTAATTATGCAAGGTGCGCTTAGAGGCAAAGGTATGTGATTGGTGAAATGACTTAATTGTTACTCATTCATGATTTAATGAAATGGGATGAGTAAAAGAATGGTTCATGTCTTATAAGACAAGGTTAAGAGTTTGGGGTGCCTTATGCACTCAAGGTGTTTATACACCGAGGTAGTAAAGGAATAAATAATAAATGTTGCTTGCCACTAATAAATCAAGAATTGAAATTGAAAAGTTGCTTTACTTGATTGAATTGATATTGGATTGATTGTATTGTTATGCATATGAGTCATCACCAAGTCTAAACCTGTAAATCACGTAAAGTGCAAGATGGATGAGCAATAAAACTCTGGATTGGTGCACTTCTGGAGTAATGACAATCAGGGGTTGGGGTACATGGGGTATTAGCCGTGTACTTTTCTCGAGGCCGTCTGATCTACGAGTCTCTTATTTCAAATATTTTTCAAAACTAGGAGTTAGGTGAGATCTCATACTAACTACGGTCACGGAGTCGCGCCCGTGGTCGTTGGATGTTTATTGATGTTTCCGAAAGGAGGCATGTGGTTTTTCTTTTATTGATGTTCCAAATGGAGCATGGGTTGGACAACCTTGTCTATTGCGTAATCCAATGAATAAAAATAATGATTTACCTATTATTAATTAATGGAGTCTTAGTAATATAAATAGTTGAGTCGTGTGTTGAGTCTATAATTTAATGATGCATGATGATTGATTATTAGTAGCATGTTATGGAATTCTTAATTTATTTTGCAGCTTGTATGTACTCAGCTTTGCTGATTGCGTGCTTTGTGTGTCTTTCTTTGGTCATGGCCTTCTCCTTTCAATGACCCTGTGACGATCCAATTTTTACACTTGTAATATTGGGGAGCAGAATTACCACAGGTTCTTACACATGCAGCATTCATCAGGGTTGTGGGATCTTGAGTTGAGAGTTGGTTGTTTCATTTTATTTCTTTTGCAAGTTTGAATTTATTTTAATTCGATTTTATTCGACACTATTTCTTTTGGGTTTGAATTTATTTGAACACTGAATTTAATCACTTACTACTTTTATTGGGTTTGAATAAGGGCCTTAATGGTTCCAAGTTGTATGACTTAATTTGGTTTCATTCGTTGGTTTTGAAACTTATTTATAACTGATTTAGTTTTTCCGCTGCTATTTTCTGATAAAGCCTTAACGTTTGAACACGTGGCGGTAGCACGCCAGTAATTCTCTTGAATATTGTTCAGGGTCCTTAGAGGTTTAAAGAGAGAATTATTGGGGTGTTACATATGTGGAATAGCTTAATAGACTTACACGATACATAAATCTTTAATCTTCTTCTGCAATTAGTTTTCGCTCACTCCTTAAATTACATTGCCACATATAAGGTTTTTTTTAAAAAAAAAATTTATTTTTTATTTTTATATAATTAGTCTTGAGAAAAGACTTTTCAGTATAACTTGATGTATCTTTCTATTTAAAAAAAGGAAAAAAAAAAAAAAAAAAAGATAGTTCAGTTTTTTTTTTCAATGTAAAGGTCGATACTCAATAACATTCTTTGTTAGATGTTGAAACCCATTGTTGCCCACTTGTGAGTGTCCCACATTAGAGAAAGAGGAGAGATAGCTTCACTCTAAGTTGTAGAGAAGTACCTCTGACTAATGCCAGTTGATTTTAGTGTGGAAACTCCAAAGCCTTGTTTGTGGACCAAACTCTCTTCCGGCCCATTTCATATTGCATCAAAATTTATCATTAGATTAATATGAACTTTCAATGTAAGGTTAAATTGGCACTCAAAGCCTTTAAAGTCTTTTTTTTTTTGAGAGAAGGGCGGAAAATATATTAAGTTAAGTTAATGTTTTGTTGGCTTCCCATAGGGTTGCCCAAAATTACAGAATGGTGGCCTGAGCCATTAACACAATTAGTAGCATCTAGTTCTAGGATTCTATTACAAGCATCAGGAGGATCAGATATAATACAAAAGGAGTTCAAAATGTTCAAGTTCCTCCGAGCATCCTTAGCTAGTAGATCAGCCACACTATTCTTGCCCCTCTCTCCATAGTAAAGCCTGACATCAGTTTGTTCCTGCAGTAGCAGCCTGCAAGCATTTACCTTTGGAGTTAGTAGATGATCTCTACAATGTTGAATATCCTGCACTATGAATTTTGAGTCAGATTCAATATGACATGATGTCCATCCTCTATCCTTGATCCATGTAAGAGCTAGCAAAATAGCTTGAAGTTCAGCATCAGAAGCTGAGGTAGAGAACCCTTTCCATTGAAACCCTTCAATCCAAGTACCATGCTCATTCCTGCAAACTCCTGCACAACCTGATTCTCTTGTGGAATGGAGGAAAGTTGCATCTACATTTATTTTGAGGAAAGAAGGAGGGGGAGGAACCCAGGGAGTAATAGTGTGCTCTATCCTAGTAGAATGTGGAGAGGAGTAATACCATTCACTAGCAGCCCACAAGCACTGGGTTATGGATGTTTTTAAAGGGATGTTTTGTTTAGAGAATAGCCAGCAGTTTCTTCTTTTCCAGATTTGCCAAATACAGAAGCAAAAAACTGAGTTCCAGGGAATATTATTATGTGAGTTGATTCCAGAAAGGAGATTTTTTTGAAGCCAATCAGGGAATGATTCCTGCACCCTTTTCAAGGAAGAAGGTGGTGGAAGAATCTGGTTCCAGAACTCAGAGGCTCTACTGCAAGACAAGAAAATGTGTTCTGCAGTTTCAGGTATAGATGGGCAAAAGGTGCAGGTTTGAGTTGGAGTTATATGCCTTAAGAACAGGTTGTTGGCAGAAGGGATTCTATTCCAGAGCAGCTGCCAGAGAAATAGCTTTATTTTAGGGTAGATGTTTGCTTTCCATATGCTATCCCATCTGAGTTGGTCTAGATCTGAGTGAAGAGGCTCTCTGAGAGAAATAAGACACTCCCTAGCTTTTTCTCTATCAAATCTACCTCTTTTTGTCCAGCTAGTGAAATTTAAGTCCTCAGAGTTAGAGAGATTGATACTCTCTATTCTAGTGGATATTTCATCAGGGATCTGGAAGTTGATAGCATGTTCTAACTCACCCCTATTATGAATGGAAATGTTTGCTAAATTTATTTCATCAGAATTTGGGGGTAGGGGGCCAACTAAAAGGCTTCTCATAGAATCAGAGTGAAGCCATCTATCTTTCCAGATATTAATGTTTTCCCCATTGCCAACCTCCCAAATCAAGCTGTTTCTGAACAGATCCCAACCCTTGCCAATTGCACTCCAAATATGGGAACCCCTACTGAATGGTGTGGGAGCCTGTTTTCCTCTCACATATTTCTCATAAAGAATTTCCCCAGCCCAATTTGCCTTGGTGTCCACCATCCAGCAAAGTCTAGCTAGGCTCAAATGGTTTGCCTCAGAATTTGATAGAATTCCCAACCCACCCTCTTCTTTTTTCCTGCAGATGCTTTTCCAAGAAACCTAAGAGGTCTTTCTATTACCAGAATTTCCCCCCCAAAAGAATTTTGAGCATATTGAGTCAAGTTTTGAAATGATGAATTTTGGGAGCTTAATGCATGACATTGAATATCTAGGAATAGCAAGCATAGTAGATTGTAAAAGGGTTAGTTTCCCCCCCCCCCCTAGACAGAGAATTTGCTTTCCAAGTATCAAGTTTCTTACTCATTTTGTCAGTGATGGCAGACAGCTGTCTCCTGTTTGGCCTTTTTTCAGACAAGGGAAATCCCAAGTAGGTTCCTAGATCCTTTGATCTATTGACACCCAATGTTTGCTCAAAATCATCAATCACATGGATACTGGTGTTCTTTGAAAAATAAATCTGACTCTTGGACTCATTTATTTTTTGACCAGACACAGAACAGAAATGTTGAAGAGTTTGGGTTACAGATGAAAGGGTTTTTTTTGTCAGTAACACCAAACAACAGGACATCATCAGCAAATAACAGATGTGATATACTAGTACTCCCCCCCTGAATCTAAAAGGTTTCCAATTTTTGCTGAGGCATTGGTCATGTATTTTCCTGGAAAGATACTCAAGACAAATGATAAAGATGTAAGGAGAGGGGGGGTCTCCCTGCCTAATACCCCTAGATGGTTTGAACTCCTCAGATAGTTTCCCATTTATGAGGATCTGGGCAGAGGTAGAAGAAATGCAAGACATGATCAAGTGTATAGTATCCTTAGAAAAGTTGAAGAAATTGAGACAATGATTTATGAATGACCACTCTAGTCTGTCATAAGCCTTTTCTAAGTCCAACTTTAGAGCAAACAACCCCCTTGTTCCTTTTTTTTTTCTCATAGAGTGCATGATCTCAGAAGCTATGATGTAATTCACTTCAATCCCCCTCCCCTTCAAAAAACTATTTTGATTTGGAGAAATAAGGGTGAGGAGATGAGGTTTAATTCTGTTAACCAGAATCTTAGAGATTAGCTTGTATGAGGTGTTGACAAGGATAATAGGTCTGTAACTAGAAATGAGAGAAGGGGAGAAGATTTTTGGTATCAAACAAATGACTGTCTTATTTATCTGATCAGGAATGGTTTTCTGAGCAAACACCTGCTGAACAAAGTTGAGGCAATCTTGGTGAAGATAGTCCCAGGCAGCATGGTAAAAGGCTGCATGGAAGCCATCTAAACCAGGGGCCTTGTTTGGGCCTATAGAGAAGAGAGCTTCTTTAAGTTCAGGGAGAAGGGGGATGGAAGAACAATCAATCTCTTCTAAAGAAGGAATGGACTCAATGGTAACAGTACTTTCTGAAGTAAAGAGATGTTTAAAGTGAGCCAAAATGTGGGAGTGAATCAGGTGAGGGTCTTCAATCCATTCACCTACCTGGTTTTTTAAGGCAAGGATTTTATTTCTTTTCCCCCTAATGATGGCAGAGGCATGGAAAAAGGAGGTGTTTCTATCCCCATGAAGCAACCAATCAGATCTTGCCCTTGTTGCCCAAAAAAGTTCCTCTTGATCTAGAATGCTATTTAATTGGGATTGGAGGTCCTTTTCCAGATCCAGCAAGTGAGTTAGGTTAGGATTTCTTTGAAAGGCAAGTTGAGCACCATTTATTCTAGCAGTTAGTCTCTTTTTTTTTGCTTGGTTGTTTGAAAAGAGGTTGGTAGCCCAAGGTTTGAGGTCACTTGCTAAATTACTTAGTTTTTGCTGAAAAGGAGGAGGGTAAGAGTTCCATTTAAGAGCTACAAAAGGAATGAATTCAGGGTCAGTGAGCCAAAGAGGTTCAAATCTGAAAGGTGATGTACCAGGAAATGTTTTTTTCTACTCAAGATTAAGTAACAGGGGGTTATGGTCAGATGACATCCTAGGTAGATTTGTGACAAAATTATGAGGGAAGAGTTTAATCCAATCACCAGTTGCCAAAAACCTGTCTAGCCTCTCAAGTATTGGATTTTTCTTTTGTTTATTAAACCAAGTGAACTTATGTCCCACATACCCTAAATCTACCAGATTACAGTTATGAATGGTTTCTTTGAAGGCTCTCATATGGTGCAAAGGGTGATTTTTACCCCCCCCCCCCCCTTCTCATGGTCAAAGCAAATTTCATTAAAGTCCCCACAAACAACCCAAGGCATATCAAGGTTTTTGCTAAACAATTCTAATGAATTCCACAGTTCTAATCTACCATTGAAAGAAGTGGAAGCATAAACTGCAGATAATAAAAATTTGTGTGAGTTTTTTACCTGCAGAACCGTGTGAATTGCGCGGGGTTCTTTGTTAACCACTAGGAGAGAGTGAAAGCCAGAGTTCCACATGATAAGAATTCCACCCGAGTAACCCACAGGATCGACAACTTCAAAGGAGTTGAAAGGCAAAAGGCTTAGGAGATCCTCACAAGCTAATTTTCCCACCTTTGTTTCAGTAAGAATGATGATATCAGGTTGGTGATCTTTGATCAGTTGGCGGATGTTCCTTTTGAACCCATCTCTTGCAATTCCCCTAGCGTTCCAAAGCAGTATATTCATTCCCGGGTTCATGATTGGAAGACTTTCCATCTCCTTCCTGGAAGGATAAGCCGCATTGTTGTCCAGCTTGACATATTTTTTCTGATAGTTGCTGAACAGAGTAATGGTGTTCTTCTTGATTCGGATTCCCGACATTTCGACATCCGATCCCTTCTTCTTTCCCCACCCTACAGACAGGTGGATCTGTTGCGCCTCTTGCACAAGGTGAAGGAGTTTGACGTTGTTTGTTCCTGATTTCGATTGAACCACTAGCCAATCGTCGGTAATCGACAGGGCTTTTCTTACGGCTGGAAGCACGGGGACTGGGTCGAGGATGAACTGCAGCTCCCACGGCACAATCATTAGAGAGCATTCCGTGTTCATGCGGTTGATCCACCATTTCATTAACACTGCAAGAGGCTTGCTGATTTGGCTCACGTCCGTCAGCGAAGGGACATGTGCCGGAACTAGGTGAAAAGGGTTCTCTGTCGATGCCATTCTCAAGTTCGCGTACAGCGGGGATACTTCTTGGGGGGCCAGGAGAATTCCCCTCATCGATCTCGGAGATATGGAGTGCCATTCTCCCTGAAGACCCTGTGCATAGAAGGAGGTGAGATTCACCATTGTTTCCGGCAGAGTCACCACCGGTTTGGTGGAGGTGATGATGTTCCTTGCGTGGCACAATTGCAAGTGAATTGTCGTTGGAGGAAAGACCGGCGGTCGAAGTAGACCCTCTTGGGCTTCCAGTTCGTCGGGGTCGTGATTGATGATCAAGTTCAGATATTCTTGGAGGGATACGCTCGTCATGGCTCTGTGATGATCTTTTTTTTTGAATTTTTGGAAGGAAGATTTTTTGTGTTGTGTTTTGGATGGGGGGGATGGTTAAAAGAAGGGTCTGGAGAGAGGTTGTGTTGGGAATAGGCATGGTGATGTTGCTTATGGGGAAGGAGAAAAGACTATTGAGAAGACAAGATGAAAGTAGGCGGCGAGCGTCAGTAAAAGAGGGAGAAGGAGGAGTGTTGCAGGAAATTCGAAGTGACAAGTTGGGTGAGGGATTTAATTGGAGCAAGGGATCAGATTTAAGCGGGTGTTGACACGTAATGTCCTCATTAGCTGGATGTTCCGAAAGAATTTGAAAAGAGTTGCTATATTTTTGCTGATGGGCTGGGCCCCCTTTTTGAAAATCCGAGATTTGGCGGATTTTAGAACCCGCGGATATTACCTTTTTATTTTTGACGACTCGCCACTCCGAACTCCCCTGTTTTGCTGCAACCTCATGCCTGGTGTTTTCACTATTCCCGGCGACACCATGATTGGCATCTGAACGGGAGCTTTTATGCTCCTTTGTAAGAGCATCTTTTAGACAATGGGTTGTTTAAAACCCCCTATCCAGATATAGCTTTTCATTTCCCGTGTTTCGTCAATCAGGACCATTATTCTAGCAAATCTGAGGTTGCCTTGCTGGATTTTGCGCATTGATGATTTGACAAAAATGCCGATTGAGTTCCCAATTTTTTCTAGTACCCTTTCATTCATGAATTCGATGGGCAGTTCAGGAAAATCTATCCAAATTGGAAGAACAGAGCATTTCATCTCTGAAGGCTTGAAACCCGGCTTCCACGGTTGTACAGAGATAAACGATCCATTAAGGAACCAAGGTCCTCCTTGCAAAACTTTCTGAGCATCTGTACCAGCATCAAATTTTGAAACAAAAAACCCTTTACCAATTGGAAATGAGTCAATCTTCCCTTGGGGCTTCCAAATTTTCCTAATGTTTTCATAGTAATATTCTGTGGAAAAAGAGGTTCCATTTGCTCTAGAAATGATGGAGTTAGACCAAGTAGAACACAGGGAGAAGTACTCCGCTTCCGAAATTGCAACAAATAAGTCATTTTGTTCATCAAAAAGAGGCGGGGGGGGGGGGGGGGAAGATGCGGGAAGCATTTGGGAAGGATGGGGTTCAATTAAGTTTTTGGAAGAAGAGGTGAGGGCTGATTTGAAGGAAGAATAGAGCGGGGGTGGGAATTGTCTTATTTGGATTGTCGGGTTAGAATTTGAGATTAGGTTGGGATTTGGGATTGGACTTTGGATTGCTGGAGTGGAAATTGAGATTGGGTTAGAAATTGTGATTGGAAGAATTTGAGGTGAGGTTGAAAGGTTTAGTGTAGGAGGAGGATCGGGTGGTTTCTCGGGTGGAGAATTGGACTCTCTCTCTCTCACTAGCTTTCTCTCTCATGACTTGTGATAGCCTTTAAAGTCTTACCTTCTTCAATTTTGCTCTTAATACTGTGTATAGAGAATTATAAAGGATCTTATTAACAAATGCCCTGGAGTGTTAGATAATCATTTAAAAAATTTCCTAAATAGTAGAATACATGCTAAAATTACGAGTCGATCGGTGTAATTAATGTATATTTTATTTTAATTTATCTACTTTTAGTTATTTTATCCAACGTCTCATGACTTTCATTAACTTTTGCCAATTATAAATAATGACCTGAGATTCAATACTTTTGGATATCACTCGCAAATTCCTATGTATAAATTGCTTCAGATGTAAATTGGAAACTTAGTACCGAGTAAAAGATAATTTATATAAAATGTCCAGCAAGTCTAGGCGCATCTTGTGCTAGCTAAGCCCAAGAGATAAGGTGGGGCGGACTGGGTAGTGTAAATAAATGTTGGCAGTTGATGGACTCTTGCCAAAGCAATTTATACCTGGGCCTTTTTAACTCGTATTGGCTAATTTTGGCTTATTCCAACACAGTGGAGTATTGTTGAAATGTTGGGAAAAAAAAAAAGTTCATATACTCATAGTATTATGATTATACATTTATACTCCCCTCAATCCTCATTCATAGTTGCAATAAGTTGAATTTTATCATATTCATATTAACTTTGTTTATACTATGGTACATTCGGGTGTATATAACAATCTCTCCTAATTTCGATTTTATTATTTGTAATAAAAAGTTTTTTTATTTATTTTTTTTTTTTATGTCTCACCAATAATACCTCTTAATTTCTTCAAAAAAAAAATAAAATAATACCTCTTAATTGTAAATAATAAAAAATAAAGGTAATAACTTAATAAAATATACGAGTAAATATTATTGTGCTACATATTTGTAGATTAAAAATATGCACTACCTTAAGAATGTATGAGAGTGAGTTTTCGTACTTTCATGTAAGCAACAAGCAATGATGTATAGATTATTATGTTGCGTATAAATTAAAGGCCTGTTCACTTTAGCTTAATTTTAGTTCAGTTCAGTTCAGCTCCAATCAGTTCAATTCAGTTCCTAATTTCCTTCTCTTATAAAATTTTCATTTCAACTCTATTCAGTTAAGTTCAGTTCAGCTCCAATCAGTTCAGTTCAGCTCAATTTAATAAATGTGAATAGGTCCGAAAGGTGGAAATATTCAAATGGTTCATATCGAAAACAAAAGGATTGCACCACTTATATGTTTTTTTTTTTTTTTTTATTAAAGATTTACAACTTTTGTATAGGTGTTTTCCATATTTTTCATTTTTACAAGTTTTTCCTTGTTTAAGAAAACTAGAAAAACTTTTGTAACCTTTCACAATTGTGCACAGAATGCAATAAATTTGAATTTTGAAGTGTATCCAACTCCATTGGTATTTAGTGCGTTAAATTAATATTAAACTACAAAAGTAATCACCAAAATTAAAAAAGCAAAAGCTAGAAAAAGTATGTTAATTGTCAAAAATAGTGTATATAAAAAGGAAGCATATTTTCCTAGATGCTCCCTCCCTCTTGCGCAGAGGGGACATATCACATAGTTAGAGAATCAACAAAAATCATATAATTATATAAAAAAAATCATATAATTTTATTTTTTGTGTCAGCAACTAAAGATAATATAGTTAGAACTTTCTAAGAGGGTCATGCAAATTCATGAAATTCCAAAGAGAAAAGACACCAAAAATTGTTGGGAAAATGAAAGATTCATTCAAAAAAAATAAGGGTTGAATGATGATGTGTTATGGACCACGGTCCTGTTCCCCCGTTAATGGGTGTGTGCTTCTTCTACGTTGTTGTCCGTTTGAAGAAGTATGATTATGATGATCCCTCAGCTCTATACACATCTCAACAAAGCAAACCCGAAAAAGAGGGGGTCGGACCACGTAAGGTTAAAGCATCCTTACCTCTTTAGAAAAAGTTTATCGGAACAAATTATTTATGGTGTGATTTGATATGCTATCATGTACGAAGTATAAATGAATATAAAAAAAATGAGTTTGAATTATTATTATGCTCCAATTATTTTCATATACTGTACATGAGCAAAGTTTAGTTTAGTTGGTTTAGAGATTTAATTAATAAACTAATGGCTAGTGATTTGTGCAAATTCTTTTATATATACTCGAAATGGACGAAATCTGATTTTACCTAATTATTCGTATTGGTTTGTGTTATTTGTAGTTTGGAATCATAAGAACAGCTCGTTCTATCGATAGTAATCCTATTAGAGGTTAGAGTAATAATAATACATATCCTTTTTTGTTTCAAAATTCTAAGTAGTGTTTATGCTCTTGCTATTTTGTCCCTTTGTGTGCACAAGCTAATTAAGGGCATATTGCAAGAAGCCAAGAATAATTTCTTTTGATGGCATAGAAATACCAAAAACATCTACTGTGCTAGCCTATATTTTAAAATTAATTAAGGTTGAGGAGTGATGAAATTCGAAGGCGAAATCTACATGTGTAGATAGGCAACATTAGAGATATGCGTAAGATAATGTGTAAATGTGTGTTCAATTCACTTAATTATCACTTATCTGAAACTTCCTAGCAAGGATCTTATCTTTCTAACTCCCAATTCTAGACACATTTGTGCATTCACATGACACATCATCCCCAATTTTAACCTAAACCCATCAAATTCCTATCATCATACCAATAATTCTAGGCAATTTTTCTTATAAATATATATTTAAAGAAAAATCATCCTGAAAAAGATACTTCTCGAACATCGTATCTATCCACGTTTATACAAAGAGAAATCAAAATAACATCAGATAACTTGTTTTCTTTGATGTCAACATTGTTCTGTTCATTAGCAGATACTCCGTATATCTTCTAGTTCAAAATCAAGAAAGTACTCGTATACGGAGTAAATTATACTCCATAATCGGTACAAATTGTTGTATTACTACGTATTATTTACGGAGTATTTTTTTATTAATGCAAAATTAATACCTAGTTCGTACATCCTAAGAATTGAGTAAAGAAATACGGAGTAACTCCATTTCACCAAAGTAGGCCCCAAGTCCCCAACATTAAACGCATGCAATATATGAAAAATTGAATATAATGACTTGCTTCCAATATTCAAACTTTATTTAATTTCTCAAATTAAAGCATTTGCATTGTGCCAAAATTCAACAGTGACTACTTGACTAATACGGGCATATCTTCCCGGTTTTCTTTTCACACGCTTTGATTTTACCCGGTCCGACCGTTTTTCTACTTAATACACAATAATTTTTTGTCTTTACTATCATGTGTTTAGGGTTTTAATTCTCTTGTAAATTTCATGTAACTTTCGTCAAATCTTCCGTAGTCTTTGTCATGTAGATTCCTAAAAGGCTAATATGGATTGTTTAACAAGAAACCGGATTAATTAATTAGTAAAACCTATAGAAAAAATAAATTAAGGATAAACTTAATACATAGGAATTTGACTCATCATGTATCATAACTTAGATTATTTATTTTAATTAATTAATTATAAATAGTCAAACTTTTAAAATAATAGTTGCATGATGGCCGTCTCTTCTATTTTTATCCACACTAATTTGATGTCTTATTTTATGGTGCAATTATTTTTGGTTGAATTGGAATACCACAAGCAAAGAAATCATACTTCTTTGACAATCTCTTATAATAGTCTTTTATCACAAAAAAAATATAGTTAAGGGCCGGCCTAGGTGAGATTCTGCTAATCTTTATCGCAAATCTTGTAATGACATTTAGCAATAGAGAGACAATTTTTTGATGGAATCATTCTCTGTTTCAAGCCCATTTTACGTTCGAAATTGTTTTTTTTTTTTAAATATAAATGTATCGGTGGATAAGGCTAATCATTCAGTTATATGTGTTTTATATAATTTCATTTACTTTATACTTAGGTATATTTGTTCAGATATATACATTCATGTCCATAAAATTGAAGTTGACCATAAGTAACCTTCAACTCATATAGGTAATAGACTAATAGCTACCCTCTTTGGCTCTTTCTATGAAGCGACTAATTATGTTCCATATCTTAGCCACCTTAGCTTGCTTTATGTAGTGTGTTATCCTTTGTTTTGTTTGTGTGATGGGCATCCTTCTAAAGGACAGTACAATTCAAGTGGATTAGTGAAACACTAAAACATACATAGTTACATACCTAATCATTTGAACCTATAAAATCAAAGGCTAGAAGGCCTAGAACGACCAAGGCACATGTATGTATGTATGTCTAGCTAGCCCAATTATTGATGATATGTCCTAAGGAAGATCAAACTAATTAGTTTGGCATGAATGGAATCAATTGATGATGCGCATATCTTTAGCATCCACTTATAAAAGATTATTATTTGAATGAAAAGTTAATCTATTATTCCTATCAAGAAACGATAAAAATCAATACATACACATACTCAAAACAAATTGAGTACTACATTCTAAAATTTCAAAAGTACACAAACCGCTTTCAATCCTCACTCAACTAAACACTCTCGTACCAATCCCGCAAACTTCTCTCAACCAAAGAAGCAAACACCCCATATAGACGAAGGTCGATGTTAGATTTATAAGTTTGTTGGGCACATTTAGGTATTTATGGACCCATTGGAGCGCCAAACAGTCCTCATTCATAAAATCATAAACATAATCACATAATTACTACACCAAGTACACAAATACACAACTTATAATAAATTAATAATACACCCTTACCTCTACTACACGCGCCTTTTTCAAACTCTTTTTCCCTTCTTTCGGCTCACACTAATAATCACTAATCAGACTATTACTCACCCGTTAATTTAACCATTTCTCTCTCCTCCAATCACACCTCACCACGTGTCCTTCACCTGCGTGGTCCCACGCGCTTATTCCGTCAAACTCTCTTCCTCAACCTCTTCTTCTTCCTCCTTTATTTTTTATTCTCACATTTCTCTATTTTCTCTCTCCTCCATTTTCCCCAACTTTCTCTCTCTTCATTTTCTCTCTCCTCCGTCGGGATCTTCTTCCTTTTTCCCGGCGTCCCCAATTTCTAGGGTTTTCCCCCAATTCAATTTTTCCTGTCATATTAGAGAATCATAATTATTGATTTAAATTAGGGTTTTCCTTGATTTACAATTTTCTGGATCTGCAGTTGTAGAAGAACAATTCAATTGGGAATTAAATTTGGTAGAAATTCAAAGTTAACTCCGATTTCGATGTCATCGGCAATAATTACATCATCATCACCTTCATCTCTTACATCATACTGGTGTTACAGATGCAATCGATTTGTTAGGGTTTCGCCGAATCCAATTTCTCTCACCTCCGCGATTTCTTGCCCTGATTGTCACGGCGGTTTCCTTGAAGAAATCGACCCGCCGCCGGCACCTCCGCCGCCGCTTCCGTCGCAGCTTTCCTCATCCCCTCTCGCCGACTCCCGACGACGTCGTTTTCCGGCGGCAGCGATGTACATGGTCGGAGGAAACCCTAATTCCAACTCGAACTCTGCCTCATCTCGTGAATCTCTCTCCTCTAGCCCTAGACTTCGCCGGAGTCGGAGAAATGGTGGTGACCGGTCACCGTTTAATCCGGTAATTGTTTTGCGGGCCCCATCGGAATCAGACGCTGCTGCTGCTGTTGGTGGAGGGAGTTACGAGCTTTACTATGATGATGGTGGAGGATCTGGTCTTCGGCCTTTACCTGCTAGTGTATCGGAGTTTTTGCTGGGTTCGGGTTTTGATCGGTTGTTGGATCAGCTAGCTCAAATTGAGATCAATGGGATTGGTAGAGCAGAACAACCACCGGCTTCGAAAGCGGCTATCGAATCAATGCCTACGATTGAGATCGTTGATGAGCATATTGAAGGAGAGTGTTATTGCGCGGTTTGTAAGGATGCATTTGAGCTGGGTTCAGAAGCAAGAGAGATGCCCTGTAAGCATATCTATCACCATGATTGTATATTGCCATGGTTGTCTTTGAGAAATTCATGTCCTGTATGTAGGCACGAGTTGCCCTCTGATAATAGGGTTGATTCGCATTCGCACTCTCCCGAGTTGAACCCGGGCCAAACTGTGAGTAATAATACTGGTAATAATAACAATAACAGTAATGCTCAAGGTGGTTTGGTTGAGGGGAATGAGGATGAGACTGTTGGGCTAACGATATGGAGGTTGCCCGGTGGCGGGTTCGCTGTGGGGAGGTTTGCAGGTGGGAGGAGAGGTGAGAGGGAGTTGCCTGTGGTTTATACAGAAATGGATGGTGGGTTTAATCAAGGAGGTGTGCCAAGGAGGATTTCTTGGGGTTCTAGAGGTGGGAGGTCAAGGGAAAGTGGTGGAATTCGAAGGGTTTTCAGGAATTTGTTCTCTTGTTTTGGTGGAGGGGACAGGAATCAATCACCATTGGAAGATTCTACTAGCTCGAGCTCTGATTCAAGGATTAATAGCCAAAGGAGTCGAGCAACTTCGTTTTTTAGTGCCTCTTCGAGGACACGAAGCAGGGGTTTCGATATGGGGAGCCGGATACGAAGATGGTGATGTCCAAAAGGTTGGAATTTGGCAAAGGAATGAAGATGGGATTAGATTGGGGGGTTGGATTTTGTACATAAAACATGGGAGGGATGAAGGAGAGTTGGAAGATTGATTAGTAGACAAAGTTTATATAGGAAAAGGGGGAAAAGAAATGAGAGGTTTAGAAGAAGAACAAGAAAGTGGAAACCTTGGAGAAGTGTATGCAATGGCAATATGAATTGCATACTTGGTTGAAATGTATTGTAGTGTAATCCAATATAATCTGTTTATTTTCATCAATTCTAAGGTACCCTTTTTTGATAATTTGTATTTAGTTGTTTGAAACTTATTAATCATTGTTTTATCTTGAATCAATTTTTTGTTTAGAAAGAATCAAAATTAGTTCAATAATATGTGTTCATTGTTGAGATACTACTATCTTCTCTCTATTTTTATCTGTTTGGTTCAATTGATCTTCAGGTTGCTAGGAGAGAAAGAATTGAATTATTGGTAATTTGGCTTTTCTGTTGGAACATGCCAGGAAGAAATTTTGACATTGTTAAGTTAGATCACTGTATTTGGAGATCAATTAAAGCTTTTCTTGTATTTATTTTGAAGTTGTTGTCAGATCATGTCTGTTTCATTGGCATTCCGTTGTACGGAGTAGAATTTTGAAATTTTGTAGTTTTTGACATTAGCCAACAACTGTCATAGTGTCATCTATCATATGCTATTATTGCTATATACTGACAATCTTGTACATGTGCAACAATGACCTTTTATAATCTACTTGAGCTTGATTATGATCCTTTCCCATGCAGTTTTTCTTTTCTTTTTATGGCTAGTTAATGTTTAGTAAATAGTTGCTTGAAGTATGTCTGATATGCTGGGAAGGTTCATTCAACTAAAAGCCATTTCCCTTGTTGATTACCATTGAATCTGTGACATAAGCTTGTTTTGGTATCTGTTTTGATGGTATTAGCTTGCTTATTTGAGCAGTCGGTCTTAGCTTTGCTGTGTACTCATATGTGGATTAGCTTGCTAATTTCAATTGTCAATAGTAGCTCTACTACATGTGTGTTATACCGGTATTAGCTTGCTAATTTGAGCAGTCTATGGTAACACTGCTATGTGTGTAGTATTAGCTTGCTAATTTGAGCATTCGATAGCAGCTGTACTATATGTGTTTGTGTTCTGCTGTTGTTTCCAAGGTTGTTGAGTTTTGAAGAATTACTGTCGGAGATGCAGCTCATTGAGCTCTGTTTTCGCTGAGAATGTATGCTCATAATTCTGAATCACTAGGCAACCATACCTTTGTTCAATTATTCCTATCGTGATCCTTCTTGGCCAGATGGCCTGATGCATCGGGCAATTGAATCTTTCAGCAGCATGTTTCGTTTTTGGCCATTATATTGATGTGTGCTTTGTAGAATGAGTGGTCTATGTCATTTGTTCATCAAATAATTGAACCTACATAAAATTTTGGCTGTCTTCAATTTGTTTTCTCATGTTATTAAAATGATAGTGATTTTGTGGTTAAGACAGTTATAGAGAGCTGGTTGGAACCAGATAAGCAGCTCCTTTTGTGATTTCTCTTTCGAGAGTGTTTAATTTGTCATTCCTTCGGTGTCTTAATTTTCTAATGACTTGTTCTTTATGTTTTTTTTTTGGTAAGAAAGAGCTAAGTGATTACCAGATCAGCCACCTTTCTTAGCTTTAATTATCTTGTTGCATAAAAACCATTCTCCGTATAAACATTCTCTGTAATACGTTTTACTTTTCGAAATACGGAGTATCTTTATTTTAAGACAATGGTGAGACAGAGCTAGGTGAATGCTCTTCAAGCTAACTAGTTCATCTCAACTCCAGCATGGGAAGTGGAGCCCCTTTTCAAGTATGGGAAAGAATCATAAAAATGTGCATTGTTACATTCAAGATGTAATCTTGCAACATTTTTTAACGTATTATAAATCAGAAATTCCATGTAATATTTAGTTAACTGTGCAAATTGGGATGAGGAGTTCCTGTGAATTTTCCCCTGAACTAGATCTATTTTAAAATCGATCCAATTTTAAAATAACACGACGTGTGTATCTAGGGAATAGTCGTGTCAATGTTTTAAATACGTTTAATACGAGTAACTCGTAAAATCACAAATTCGCAGGGGTGGTGATTAAGAGTACAAGTATAAGTAGGTAAGTTGCAAGTTGAAATAAAAAATGAGTTTAGTTGCCGAACTAGTTGATTCAACCACAATTTAGGTGCGATACTATTGATAACTGAAAATGGCCTGGCTGATAAGGTACATTATCTTAGACATGGCAAATGATCGAGTTCATGTCGGGTCAAGTTTAGGTCGGGTCAATTTTCGGGTCTAACTTTCAATCTTTTTACGAATTTTTAATAACTTATAGAGATTTAAGACCGAAAAAATCGAAAAAAGTAATGCTCAAAATATGTAAATTACTTACAATGTTACACAATACAAATTAATAAAAAAAAAAAAATTAGTTAAAGGTCGGGTCAGGTCTACATTATGAGGATCAAACCTTCATGAAATGCAAACATTTGCACAAAACTTAAGGCTGTGATACTCCACATACATTTTCTATCGAATTGAAGAAATTTCCAACTTGAAATTCACGCTTTTATATGATGCATCATGTGTCGTCTTTTTTATGATGCATCATGTGGCTTTTAACTAGTTAATGAAATTGAATTAGGGTGCATGATCTTTTTTTTTTTTTTTTTTTTTTTTTTGACAAGAGGGTGCATGATCAAAACAAAGTCAAGTTGGAATGATTTAATTTTTTTAATTCATATGAGACCAACCAAAACACAAGTACACAGCCACAATGTGCTCTAGCTAGCTGGAGTAATAATTTATATGAATTAATGGGATGATCCGAATTAATGAATGTATTTAGCTATCTACACTTTTAATAAAACTTACTATTGAGGTGTTATGAGTAAAATTACACAATTACAAATTACCATCACAAGCTTTTGTCATTGCAAATTTTAATTCAAATTTTACATTTTATCACACTAACATTGTACCATCACTCCGATAAAATTGAGAAAATCAGTCATTATACATATCAAACATTCTGTAAACTTTTAGCCAAATCATGTTATTTAACCACCTAATAAATCGATCAATTAACATATAAAATCAAAGAAATAACGAACCAACCAACAAAATACGAAGAATATTGCAAATACGAGACAAAGTAATATATTCAATACGAGACAAAGTAATATAATACGAGACAAAGTAAAACTAACTATACTAAAAGCAATTTTATTGACTTATTTTGTATATAACAATTGCAGACTCCCTAATACAATCTCAACTACATAAAATGTGAATTAATATTCAAAACATATTCAACTATATGTATGTATGTGCGTACGTATGCTATATGCATGTACGTATGAATGTATTATATACTAATATACCATATATCTATCATTAACAGAACAAAATCATCTCAATTCTCCCTCTCTTCTCTCTAAATCAACTCAAAAATTCCTAAATCACACTCAATATACCATCTATCTATCATTAACAGAACAAAATCATCTCAATTCTCCCTCTCTTCTCTCACTACAAGAAAACAGCTTAATAGCGACGGACTGCTTCCGACGGACCCATTATTCCGTCGGAAAAAACGAAATTTCCGACGGATTTTTTTCCCGTCGGATATTTCCGACGAATTCAATAATTCTGTCGGAAATCCGTCGGACATTTCCGACGGAAAATAAATCCGTCGGAATATATGACTTTTCCGACGGAAATTCCGTCGGAAAGTATAATTTCCGACGGAATTTTCCGTCGGAATCTAATTAAAAAAAAAGGAAATTTTTTTTTAAAACCCTAACACCTTACCCCTTTCTTCCGCCTCTACTCCTTTTTTCCCCCTTCTCCTTCTCTTTCCACTTCTCCTTCTCTCCCCTTCGTCTTCTCCTTCCTCTCTCCTCTTCTCTTTCCTCTTCGTTCTCCCCCCTCTTCTCTCTCCTCTTCGTCTTCTCCTTCCTCTCTCCTCTTCTCTTTCCTCTTCGTTCTCCCCCCTCTTCTCTCTCCTCTTCGTCTTCTCCTTCCCCCTTCTCTCTCCTCTTCTTTCCCCTCTTTACCTCCCACGGACAACACCAACAACAACACCACGAACAACGAACAACACCATCGCCGGCATCAACATCAACAATAATATTCCTCCAATTTCGCCCTTTCTCTCTCCTCACGAAGAAAACAAAGGTTTTTAGGCCAAATTCGACCATGAAAACTCTAGATCTAGAGTTTTTGTGGTCGAATTTGGCCTTCTAAACCCAATTTCGAGGCTTATTATGTCGAATTAAGGTATGTGTAATTTTTTTTATTTTTTTTTGTTGTTTTATCAGTTTTTTTGAATTTTGGTGTTCGAATTTTGGGGGTTGGGTCGGGATTCTTTTATTTTTTTTATTTTTGGGTTGTGGTTGGCTTGTTTCGGTGCCGGTAGTGGTGGTTTTAGGTGGATGGTTTTGGGTGGGTTCGATTAGGGGGTCGGTTAGGTGGGTAGGTGTTCTGGTGGGTGTTTGTGTGGGTGATGGATCGGGTTAGGGTTCTAATGGGTGTGGGTGGTGGATCAGGTTAGGGTTCTAGTGGCTGTGGGTGGTGGATCGGGTTTGGGGGGCTGGTGAAACGGGATATGGGTGGGCTGTGGGTGTGAGTGGTGGATCGGGTTAGGGGCTGGTTGTGGGGGGTGGTAGCTAGTGGTTGTCGGTGGTATATCTGGTGGTTATGGGTGGTGGGGTGGTTCTAGACTGCTGATGTTGGGTTTTTTGGTGGTTGGAGGTTGTGATACGCCGTGCCCGTGGTGGCGCGGCGTATTTTTTTTAAATTCATAAAAGCGATTTCCGACGGAAAGTCCGTCGGAAATTTTCGACGGAATTGTGTCCGTCGGAGATTTCCGACGGATTTGCCGGTGCCGGAAAATCCCTTACGACGAAAGAATTCCGTCGGAATTTTCGTCGGAAAAGTGTTTCCGACGGAATTTTCGTCGGAAAAGACCCTATTTCCTACGAACCCTTTTCGAAAAAACCTTTTCCGACGGAAATCCGTCGGAAAGGTGTTTTCCGACGAATTTTGAGGTGTTTCCAACAGAATTTTTCCGTCGGAAATGAGGTGTTTTCTAGTAGTGTCTCTAAATCAATTCTAGGAGAACAATTTAATCAAGTTTAACAAATCGAAGGAATAATAAAGAAATTAAAGAAAGAAATCGGTTATAGAATTCCATTTGAAGAACTAATCAACATTCAAAGTTAAATAATCGATTAAAATTAAAGATTATCGTGATATTCAACAATTACCAAAAAAACAGAGCAAATATCTTAAAATTGAATGAAATTAAACAAATCCAAGAAATAAAAAGAAATTAAACAAATCCCTCAAAGATTAGATTTAAAATAAAATTTATCTTATTAAAATTCAAAGCATCTTATCTTACAATAAGCTTTCATAACTGCATTTTGTGCAATAAAATGTTTATATAGTTATACACAATTTGTTTTTATAAATTATTTTACGTAATTTG
This sequence comes from Chenopodium formosanum, assembly GCA_024500155.1. Taxonomy (NCBI): domain Eukaryota; kingdom Viridiplantae; phylum Streptophyta; class Magnoliopsida; order Caryophyllales; family Amaranthaceae; genus Chenopodium; species Chenopodium formosanum. Next base: position 3,020,736 of record CM044861.1, on the reverse strand, counting down.
TTAATTTCACACATAATTTTAATATAATTTGTTTTATTTTTTTTAAATATTTTATTAACCAATCTAATATATATGTTTAAATGGGAGTTTTTGCCCAAGTTTTTAGAGAGTCATGTAAGATTTAATTTTTTCAACGCGAGAGGTAGAATAATAAATTTTAGTTGTAGCCAATTAAATACGAGATTATTAATTGTTTTTTTTTTAGAATTTAATATGTTTAAATGACACGTAAGCAAAATTGGGGAATGAGATTTCTTAGTTTAAATTGGCGAATGAGATTTCTTAGTTTAAATTAACGAGTATAAAATATTATCTTTTGATATTAATAAAATTCGGCAATCGAAGAATGCAACACTTCATTATTACAATCAACAACTCCAATCAATGATTCATCCATGAATAAGAGGGAAAAAACATGATCGAAAGAGAAATAATGTTGAAGAAGAGAGAGAAAATGCCAAAAAAAAAAAAAAAAAAACTGACGTAAAATAGAAAAATTGGTTTTAAATCATATATATAAATGCCTTGAGAGATAAGAAAATAAAAATAATAAGAAAAAGGAAACAGGAAAAAAAAAAAGAAAAAAAAAAGAAACAAGAGTAAAACGATGTAGTATCATGGGGGGAGTAGGTTGAATTGGCTAAAGGGGGTTGTAGGTAAAAATTTTCATTGTGTTATTGGGCATGTCTATTCTGTTGGGCCAAGTAACACATTTATAATCCTCTTATCACTATGATAGTATTTAAACTAAAAAAGCCTTTTTATCACTCTTAGTAAATAGAAGAAGACAAATGTTTGTTCTATTGAGCTAAATCACATAATTCTATGTGCTATATAATCCTCTTATCACTATGATAGTAGTAAAACTAAAAAAAGGCTTTTAATTACTCGTAGTAAATACAAGTAAAAGAAGACAAATTAAAGTTGTGAAGGTGGTTGTTAGTTATGAAGGTAGCTGTTAGCTATAGAGCTGTCAATTCGGGTAAACGGGTTGGGTTTGGGTTGGGTAAGAGTAGGTTGGATCAACTCAGGTCGGGTCAATTCGGGTTAATGCCGTAACCTATGCGGTTCGGGTTGGGTCATATTTGAATCGGGTCACGTCGGGTCATACATCTTATTGGTTTAGGGTCGGGTTTAGATCGGGTTAATAACAGGTCGGGTTACATTTGAGTTGGGTGAACAATAGGTCGGGTTTAATTTGTGTTTTCACGGGTTAAAACGGGTTAGTGTAATTCTCGGGTTTGAGTCGGGTTCGGTTCAAGTCAATGATTTGCGGGTTAGAATCAGGTCGGGTCATTCTCGGGTTTGAGTCGGGTTCGGTTCAAGTTAATTTGCGGGTTATAATCAAGTCAGGTCATTTTCAGGTCGGGTCATTCTTGGGTTCAAGTCGGTTTTGGTTCAAGTCAATAATTTGCGGGTTATAATCAGGTTGGGTTATTTCCAAGTCGGGTCATTCTGGGTTCAAGTCGGGTTATGTCCAAGTCAATAATTTGCAGGTTACAATCAAGTCAGGTCATTTCCAAGTCGGGTCATATTCGGGTTCAACTAACTATAAATAGATAATTATCATTTTTATCAAGCTAATTATTTCCTTTGACTACAATATATATGGCAACATACGAGAAAACAATAGTCTAAAATTAGGAATATAATTATCTCCTTTAACCATACAACAAATATAAACTATATTTAACTCTTAAATTTGGGGATGACGCTTCTTTCTTTTGCTGGCCTTGACCGCCTTGGTCTCCCTAGACAAAATGCTTTGATCAACAATAATAAGGTTGTTTAAATTGCATTTAAGGTGATTTGAAATCCGGTCAGGAACAATTTGGGTTGAATTTTGGTCGGGTCAATAGCAAGTCGTGTTGATTTTGAGTCGGGTTAGTAACAGATTGGGTTAAATTTTTGGGATGGGTTAGTAATAGGTCGGGTAAATTTAGGTCGGTTCAATAAAAAGTTGGGTTGAATTTGGGTCAAAAACAAGTCGGGTTAGGAACGAGTCAAGTTGAATTCAGGTCGGGTTAGTAACAAGTCGGGTTAAATTCGGGTTTTGACGGGTTAAAACAGGTTTGGGTCAATTTCGATTCAAGTCGGGTTCGGTTTAGGTCAATAATTTACGGGTTACATTCGCATCGAGTTATCTCCGGATCGGTCCATGTTCAGGTTCGGGGACAACCACCCCAAACCATATAAAACGGTAGTAGTACTCCTCGTAAGCTGATATTAATCACCATGTTATAAATGTAGGTCCATCGCAAATTACCGAATATAAAGAGGCTTTCGGCTTTCCGCGTTTTTTGGTTACTTGTATTGCCCACACCCCCACATACCTTGCTACTTTGAGGTACTTACAAAATTATATACATATACAACAATTTTAAAGCCTTATTCCTCATTTGATTAGAGAACGACTAATATGAAACGTCATTATACGGAACCAACGCTCCCCACAATAAAATGTAAAGAACGAAGATACTCCGTAATACTACCGTTGTTACCTTATATTTACAGTAAAGGAATTTTTTATAACTCACAAAAATACCCCTTCGTTGCATCTAAAAAGTAACGAAGGTAGTATTTAATAAAATGTCTATTACAACTCAGGTTTCAATGTTCCAGAGCTTCAAATGAGTGAATCGCTCTACAAAGTATAAACCAATAAATCAAAATCTTGACGGTGTAAAGTTACCCCAACTCTTATGAAAACCTACTAAACACGTAGAACCAATAAAAAGGGATGATGGCAAAAAGGTGAGAGTAATTAAGTAATCAAATCAATCTAACCACCATCATTAATGTCCAAAGCTCTAAAACGCGGTTTTATCGAAGAAGATATTAACATACGTAATACTACTAATAAATCTTCGACTTTCGGCCACTTTTTTAGTGCAAAAATAGGGCTATTTCCTTCTTTCCTTTAGTAAGTTAGAACTACTACGTAGCACTTGGGCAAACCAACACTTTTTGTTTGCTTAAAACTTAGCATATTATCAATTTTAGAATAATTAATATAATGTTCTTACTAACTTTTCAACTCATTGAATTGACTACTTTGGACTATGATTTACTGATTTCAACGGGATTAGCATTATTACTTGTGCTACGTGTTGAAAATTAATACATAATGATTTATTGTATGTTAGTTGGAGGTCCATTATTAGCATTTAGCAAGACTATGTATAATATACTACTCAGTAGGTAATAAGATCATTAAGATTCAAGTAATCAGCTTTATGTTAGGCTTTTTATGCTCCAGTATGTCTTACTAAATGGAAAAGTAGGGGAATGATTCATTTTAATAATACTAGGATTCTATTTTATTCAAGCTACTGTATTTTCTATGAATTCACTTTTCTTGTAATTTGGTGAAATTGTAAGTATATCACAACTTAAAAAATTCACAAGTACTTACTATATTTTGTTTGTTTCTTTTTTTATTTTATTTTTTAAAATTAAATGGATACATTTTGTGGCCTCCTCTATCGGTTATTATGAGTTCATTATAGCTAATTAATTTAGATAGGTAAATTTGATTTTATAAGTACCAATTACAATGTACAAAAAATAATTGGTCAAGGAAATAAAGGTAGCCCATTAAACGCGTATAGAACGAGTATTCATTTTCTTGTACTTGTTTCACTTAAGATGTGTGTATGGTTGTACAACCTATGTGTTTAGCCTTCTTAAACCGAGTAATTATTTTCATAAAGGTATGTAAATTCTAATACTTATAGACATCTAAATAATTGAACTATAACTTCAAACCTTAAAAAGATTACATGTTCAAATATGGACTTAATGATCCGAACTCTATCCTTGACAATCATCATAAAGACAGTACATAAACTATACATAACCATCAAATTAAATGTTGTCACATTGAATATAACCACACAACTAATCCACAAAACCTGAGTTTTTTTTTTCTTTTTTTTTTAAAAAAAAAGTAATATTTAATTCACTGGAGATTCTGCAAGCATCAAATGTCAATATTGCGAAGAATGATGAGGAATCGCAATCATAGAGTGTGTGTAATGTTCAACTAACACAGACACAGATATAGACATGATCGAATTTGATAGACTAAATAAAAAAGCGTCAAAATAGTATACTTAATTTGATCCACAATATTATATAGTACGTGTTAGGCAGGCCGCCATTTAGGAATTTAAACAATTTCTCTCCTTCTATGTGTTGTATGTTTGCCAATTTAGCTTTTGTTATTTTTTATAATTTGTTGATCGAAAGTAACTCTGATGTTGAGACCACAACCGACACCATTGTACTGTGTCCTTTTATTCTTGTTTGTCGCTTTATAAATTTACTCCCTCCGTCCCTTGTTAAGGGTCTTTTAAGATTATGCACAAATTTTTAGCGATGTTAGAAAAATATGTATTGTATGCTAAGTCACACGATTGCTTACAAGAACGAATAATGGATTAATGGTGCATCATACAAAGTTGATTACAGTACGGGATGAAATAAGTAAATTAATGGTCAAATTACCTGAATGGAACATGTATTAAGAAATGCACCCCGTGGTTCATATAACTACTTGAAATTATTGTGTTTAATTAATACTCGTTATTATATTATCTAAAGTATAATTATAGATATTTATGGTTAAAGTTGCGCATTGAACATTGTGAAAAATCAAACTTAAAAACTGTTGTAGAATGGAGGAAGCAACCTTAGCTTGTCGCCTTGTCATGATCGCTTGTATCATGGATACTTCTAGTGTAGAGTTGCTTTGGTGGTTTACTGGTTCTATGCATACGGCGGGGCCAGCGATAAGGGGGTGATCGAGGGATGCTAGAAGGTTAAGCACTAGAAGCTTAGAAAGGCTGGCTAGGTCACCTAAATGTGGTAAATTATTAGGATAGTGAAGTCTTTAATTTGAAATTAGCTGGGTCACAACGGCCCACAAGGATGTTAACAGTGTGTGCAGATAAGCTTCAATACTTTCAATTCTTTCGCTCATTGTAATAATTGTGAATTCTTGCATGCTTAATTTGAAAATGAAGTCCTATAGTATAATAATGTGCTTTTTTGCTTCACTTATTTTTACTTATATTAGACCAAATAAGTATTAAGTTCATTCCAATAAGAAAATACAATGAATAAAGTTCAAAAATTGAATTACATTTGATGATAAAGTTTGATGAACTAGATATGATATAATAAGCACTTATAAAGAGATCAAATTAGAACTTATAAGTTTAGACAAGATAAGATGATAAGTTCAGCTAATATGAGATACCTATGTAACATATATATAAGTGATGAGAGCACTACATACGTTAAAGTGAGATTTCGATTAGTACATCCTCATGATAATTGGCCTTATCAAGTTGATTTGAGAGCACCTTAGTTAATACAATGGGACCTTTTTCTAATTCCCCAGTAACGTTTTAAAATTAGCATAGTTAGCCTATAGTCATAATCCAAAGTGCATAACCTAAACATGTTTACAAGTGTCAAATTTTAGATAAATAGGAAAGAGGATTTTTGGTTTTCTGGTGGTATAGAATTGGCAAGTCACTTTCTATAATTTTAATTAATGAATTATATAGATGACCAATGAAAAACAGGATAGGATAGTGATAAAATATGTAAGCTAAGCGTAAACATTAGTTTGGATGATTAAGATGATATGATCATACAGTTGGTTGGCATAAAACACTTTGAAGACTTGGTAAGCTAAGACAAGAGAAATGTTTGCATCAATGTAATTAAAACTGGAAGTTTTTGTACTAAATTGACGGCTAAGACGGTTTCCTAAGTTCCCATCTTGATGCGTTACTAAAGGGGTGGATTTTTGAGTAGTAGCACATACTAGCAGACAGAAGTGTATGTCTGTAATGCATATCTCATGGCCCAGCTAGAGGTGTCATAAGCACACCCGACCCGACCCGATTCAAAACCGACCCGAAAAATATCCGATTCACATTTTGACTCATGCGGACAAAATAATTTAGTATGACTCTACTTTAAAGATTGACCTGACCCGACCATATCAGACCCGATCCGATCATCCGAATTGACACCCCTAGGCCCAGCCTAAAGGTCACTACAGGATTCATCGCTTATTCGTTTAAAGTCTCAATTTCCAACGTAATGGTCTGAAAGTGATCTAATTATCCTAATTATAGAGTTAATTATGTTAAAATATGAAGATAGTACCATACCACTTTCAAATCGACTTCTCACTATGCACTTTGGTTTTTTATCATCTTGATACGTAGTATTTGACTTGTATTAGTTGTATAGTAGTAGTTCCATTGAAAAAAAATGTAAGGAAAAAAAAAGCTTCCTCATCCTTCCAAGAGAACTTGATAGGTTTTCGTACTTTTCAACGAGGCAACCTTTAGAAAGCTTTAACTTTCCTAGCATAAAGCCTTGTTTTGCTGCTAAAAGTGATTAGTCCTCTGTTCACACCAATCAAATTAAAATGTATAATTATGACTCAATAACAGTGTTTATACTTGTTTTAAACAACGAAGTAAAAGTAAAACCAATGCTAGCATTATTACCTTGAGTATCCAACATACTTAGGGCCTGTTCTCTTACCTTGAAATTTAGTTCAGTTCAGTTCAATTCAGTTCAGCTAAGTTCAGTTCAGTTCAGTTCAGTTCAGCTCAATTCAGTTCAGTTCAGTTCAGTTCAGCTCCTAATTTCCTTCTCTTATAAAATATTCAGTTCAGTTCAGTTCAGCTGAGTTCAGTTCAGTTCAGTTCAGCTGAATACAGTTCAGTTCAGTTCAGTTCAGCTGAGTTCAGTCAATGAGAACAGGCCCTTAGTTTTTAAAAGTTTGTAAAGCTTGATCCATATTGATCAATCTTGATAATAAAAGACTGAAATTGAATTCAACATCGATCCAATATATTTGATAGAACACCAAATCAAGAAATAACTAAAATGACAGTTAATAAGTAAAAGACGCTTGCATTGTTGAGTTTATTAGTTCTTTGATGATACTTGTATAATTTTCAATTAAGTAATCAAGTATTCGAGTTTTTCCTCTTTCCTTTAATATGTCCCACATTCATTTTTTTTTTTTTTTTCCTTTTTCTATTCGAGTTTGATGATTACGTAGATTCACTAGGGTTTGATAACAAACACGTAAGTACGGAGTAATATTTTTTTTAAAAAAAAATATATCATAGATCCCTCACTTCTCCATGTTGAGTTTAACCAACTCTTGGTAAGAATAATAATGGCTCGAGAATAACGAAATGATTAAGGGTGGAGCAAAGAATTGATTCAAGAAAAGTCTTGTCAAGTAAAGATTGGCTTTCACTTTTCACTTTCAAAGAAGAATTGAATGTGTTTTAATTACTCATTGATATATTTGGCATATCCATGCATGAAAAACACACTATAGACGATGATTTGGACTCTTCATCATCTATCTTTTGATTTGAGAGTTACACGTTTACACAAATCCTAAGGCAATTAATAAATTATCTTACAAAAAGCAACGATTAGGCTAGACAACATTCTAAGCTTTTCGATTATTAGTAATTCTTTTTGCGAATAACGTTTTAATAGCGCTCTTCTTTACGCTTTGGTGAACTACTTTCATTTTCTTAGCGATGATAGATAAACAAACAATATTTTTTCAAATTTAATCAAGAATGTGTACAATAAGTCAACAAAAGGTTTTGTGTGAGACCGGGCTCAATAACAAAAGTCCAATAAAAAGGCGTGGGCTAACTAAACCCGATCGTGAGACCCGCAACACCAAAAACATGATAGTGGACTCACGTGAGTCCGTCTCACCCAAAACTTTACCTTAAACTATTTGTGTCGGCTCTAAAAAATAAGAGGAAAAAGAATTGAGTAACTTCTTGTTAAATACATCAAAATTAACCAGCTTCCCCTTGTGGACTAGTGGTAAGAGAATGAAACCTCTGAAGTCTAGGTCCAAGGATCAAGCATTGGTACCACCTCTCTTTCTCTCCTCTGTAAAAAATACATCAAAATTAAAGTGTAATTTAAAAGTACTACCATTTCAAAATTTTAAGTATTAAGTAATTAAAATGATTAGTAGTCAAAGATGTGCATAAATATTGTGAAAATCAAGTACAAAGAGCAAAATGGATTAGAGAGGTTGTAATACAAATTTTTCTTCAATAAAATTATGTACTTGAATAATTTGATGGAAATCACACACACACTTTTTCTTGATGACTAAAAATACACATACGTACCCATATATAAGTAAAAAGATCAGCCACGAAATTCCTTTTCTAGTAATTCTAGAAAATAAATTAAATGCATAAATTACATTGTCTTACTTCAATCAACTTATATCGTAAACTACAAATTATATTGATACACGATGTGACATTATGTACGCATGCAACACCTTCTCCAAACAATAAATATTTCAGTTGTTTTTGATGAGGTATAAAATCCCTAATCTCTCCTAGTAATTAACTCTAGTTGAATAAGTGTTGTTTCTAGGCTGTAAGTTGAACCCCTACCCTCTCAAAAGAAAACGATTCCGAGTAAAATTCCAAAAGACTGTCGATTGCAATTTTGTCAAGCACAATAAATGGGGTTCTTAGCTAAATGCCTAAATCATTTTTTTAGTCTCCTCAAATTTTATTAGGGCTCAATTATTGAGTTGCCTTTGTCAATTGCGATTTTTCTTGTGACAAGGAGAGGTATAAAAAAAATAAGGCAAACTTCCAAAAATTAGGTAAAATAATGTCCGTAAACTATACACACCTCATGAAGAAAGTGCATAATTTGAAACATTTCCCTAAAAATTAATAAAAGAAAAAATAATGCATGAATTATTAGGGCACAATTATTGAGTTGCCTTTTACTTTTAGAATTTAATTTGTATAATTAGGATATTATTGAGCTGAATAGTATAGTATAGCATTGTAGCTATCTCATTTGTTCCTAGTCAACTAATTAAAATTAATTAGGAATCATGATAGTTTAAGACAGGATATTGACAAGACTATTAGTATAATCCTTAGTTTGATCATTACTCACTTAATAAATTTCAATTATTCAAATTAGGAGTGCCAATAAACAATAATTTCAACTTCTTGGCAATGCCACAAAATTGGCAACTTCCATCTTACATTTATGTCACAATGACTTTGTGTAGCATTTTGTGGAACTTTTGCGTTATAATTTCTTCATTTCATGAAATTCTATAAACTAATAAAGCTCAAACGTCATATATATATAAATGTCATAATTTGCATGCTATAGTCTTGTTTAATTTTTTTTTTATTTTTTTTTTCACATTGTATCAATAATATGTAATTAGACATTTAGACATCAATATTCAAAGTCGTGCTTAAAACCCTAGTTTGAGTATATTAAATATGTAAGTATACATGTAGGCCATGTTCTAATTTACTAAACTAAGGTGGACTGAATTGGGAACTCAAATAAACTGATTGGAGCTGAACTGAACTGAATCAAAATGAATTGTTTTTGAGAGAAGAATAAGAACTGAATTGAAGTGAACTGAACTGAAGTGATTGGAGCTGAACTGAACTGAATTAAAATAAATTGTTTACGAGAGAAGAATAAAAACTGAATTGAATTGAACTGAATTGAAGTGATTGGAGCTGAAATGAACTGAAATTAAGCTGAACTAAAATCGTAGTTTTCATTAATAGAAATGTATGTTTAAAAGGCACATTTTAATTTTGTTTGATCTTGGAACTCCTAAGTATATTATTAAATTAAACCAATCAAAGAAAAAAGATAACAAGTGTCAAATGTTGGTAGAGTAGAAAATACTTGTCGGGCAGCTTCTTTGACATACTATTGACGAGGTCGATCATTGCACAGGGCTCAACAAATTAAAAAACATTACTATCATTATACTTGTACTATCTATCTAACTTCTAAATTATACTTAATTTACACGTTTGGAATGTAGTCTAAATGTCTAATCAAATTAGGTGTTTTTTTTTTTTTTTTTTAAATTCATGAACTACACACAAATTTAACCTTACCTTAAAGTGAATTATTAGTAAAAGTACTTAATTTATTCTCATGATTTCATATTATTTTTTATTTAAAAATAAAAAAATAAAGCAAGTTACATTCTACATTGTACAGTACATGTGCACGATACAACCGTATAATTAATTTAATTATGTCATAAATACATTGAAAAAGATGTATCCGAAAATCCACTATATTTCCCTCCATTTTTTTTTAATAAAAAAAATATGAGTAATAATTCCTCGACCATGAGAACTTATACCGATATTTATTTTATAAGGACATAACGATTTTGGAATTTCTTACCAAAACCACCGATTTATAATTTGTCCTATTTATTCTCTATCTTTTCTTATCCTTTCCCCCACTATGAGTAACACAAAATCCTTCCCTAAATTTTTACAGTCTCTACTCTCTAGCATTTGGAAACATCTGCATCATAGGAGGCAAATTCACCCACTTTCCAAGAACAAAACTTTGATAGACCCTTTTATTGTTTATTTATTGGTACCCAAAATTTTAAATTTAAACCCACAAAAACCAAACTGAATCAAAATTAAAAAAATCCCCTGTTTCTTTGTTTCCAGATCCCTAACTTTTCCTTTTTCCGTCCTTGGGAAAACCAAGTTCTTTTTCATTCATCACCAGCTGTTTTGTACCTTTCTTTCCTCCCTGGACCATCCTAATTCCTATATATACCATCACCAAACCCAACCCCCTTCTTTCCTTTTCTATAAATAACTTCATTGCGTCATTTCATCAAACACCTTTCATACACTCTATAAAACCCAATCAATTTTCTAAATTTCTCCCTTTTTTCCCCCAAATCACAACACGAAAATAACTTCAAATCCTTTAATTAATAATACCCTTTAATGGGTAATCCAAAATTTCATCAAAAATATTTAATTTCTATAATTTTTCATTTGATACAAATATGCTCTGTTTTGGTCCAATCAAAACAGAGCAATCACAGCTCAACTCTTTCTAACACAGTTATGTTTGCGCTTAAAGCTGAGCAAATCCCACCTGGGTCAATCCAACGGCCAGCAAGTAAGCTTCCTTTTCATCACAACGTTAGTCTTACAGTCTCTCTCCTAGTTGGCACTCCGCCGCAACCTGTAACAATGGTGTTGGATACAGGGAGTGAGCTCTCTTGGCTTCACTGTAAAAAAAATCCGGGTTTAAATTCATTATTTGATCCTGTTCATTCGACTTCTTATTCTCGAATCCCGTGTAGTTCACCCACTTGTAGGGCCCGGACGCGGGATTTTTCTATTCCCGCGTCGTGTGACCCGGAAAAATTGTGCCACGTGTCAGTCTCTTATGCGGACTTCTCCTCGATGGAGGGAACGCTTGCAATGGATAATTTTAAAATGGGCGAGTCGTCGATGCCGGGTGTTTTTTTCGGGTGTATGGATCAGGGTTTTAGTAGTAGTTCCGAGACGGATTCGAGGACTACCGGGTTATTGGGTATGAACCGTGGGTCGTTATCATTTGTGACACAAATGAATTACCCAAAGTTTTCGTATTGTATTTCGGGTCAGGACGCTTCGGGTGTGTTGTTATTTGGAGAGGCTAATTTCGCTTGGCTTAAGCCAAGAAGTTACACTCCTATGGTAAAAGTTACTAGTCCTTTACCGTATTTTGACCGTGTGGCATACTCGGTACAATTTGAAGGGATTAAAGTTGGGGGTAAATTGCTTACTTTACCCAAATCTATCCTTCAACCCGATCACACGGGTGCGGGTCAAACCATGGTTGACTCGGGTACTCAATTTACTTTCTTACTTGGACCGGTCTATACCGCGTTGAAGAATGAATTCTTGGCCCAAACTAGGACCACGTTAAAAGAGTTAGGTGACCCAAATTATGTGTTTCAAGGCGCGATGGATCTATGTTATCGAGTACCCTTAACTCAAAAGGGTTATCCGGTTTTACCTACCGTGACACTAATGTTTCAAGGAGCCGAAATGAGTGTATCCGCAGAGCGATTATTATACCGAGTTCCGGGTGAGGTTAGAGGACCCGATGGGGTGCATTGCTTCACATTTGGTAATTCGGATCTACTTGGTGTAGAAGCTTATATAATTGGGCATCATCATCAACAAAATATGTGGATGGAATTTGATTTGGTACAATCTAGGGTAGGGTTAGCAGAGGTTAGGTGTGATTTGGCCAGTCAGAGACTAGGATTGGGCCTCTAAATACAGTGGATATTTTTGTCTTCTTTTTTTTTCCCTTTGAAATATACTTTTATATGTAAATGTGAAAATAATGTGTTTAAAGCTTAAAGATATGGCGTTGGTAGGAGCTTGGTTAAGAATTTGACCAAATAAGGGTAGCTAAAATATCTAAAGATAGGTCCACTTCCTTGAAGGTGAGCCGTGTGAATTGGTTTTTTGTTGGATGGTACATAACTCTCTCTAGGTTTGGCATTTGCCAACTACATGTACATGTGCTATCTTTATGTACATTTCAAGTTTTTACTTGTATATAACAGATTTGGATGGTTAAAATTTTCTCTTCATATCGTTATACTTTCTAAGTTTCTATGCAGGCTAATGTAGCGATAGGCCGATAAGTGCAATTGTGTAGATTATTGTGTTATAAATAAAAGGAAAGCTGAAAACGAGGACTTGGTAGCATTCAACTCAACTCTAAAGAAAGAAGGAAATAAAAACTTTAAGTCATAGATCATGTATACTTCCTTTAGGTATATATATTTACGTAAAAGAGAGTGTGTTTAATTGGTCAACCTACTTAACTAGTAAAGCCAGTCAATGCATATAAGTAATGTTAATGTCTACAATCTAGTTTAGGTTAGGATGATAAAAGTAAAAACTTAAAAATAGTATCAAGTTGGTGTCTTGGTGATTCTAATGTTATTATAAACACATAAGTGTAATTAAACGTTCGTTATTATTCATATTCTACTTATAGAAAATATTAACTCCGTAACTCCCTCAATATATAGCCATTTACAAGCACCATTTTTTACATTTCAATCCTACATACGAGTGCTTCTCCGTATTTTATCCCTAAACATTTTAAATCGTCAACATCTCATTACCATGAAAATCATATTTATTGTGTAACTTGACAATAAACCAGAGATTTATTTGCAAAATCTGCATCCATAAACAGCGAGGTAAAAACTAAAATTTACTGTCTTTGTAGTAATTTGCATAGCATCATCAATTTTTATCACTGAGAAATATAAGAGCAATAATAAATTTAGAGCCAGATGTATGTTTTTGGTCCTTGTCACGTGTGCACAACCATTAAATTTCTAGATTCATCATCACCTTTTTATGCACCTCCAATTTAATTAATTAATTGTCAGGTTCATTAGCAAAAAGATAGTGTTGCTTGTAATCGTGACATGTAAACAAAGCAACAGTACGCTTACTAATTATTCAAGTTGTTCATCACATATATCTTGTGATTTTCTGACTCAATAAAGTCCCTCTTTTTACTCAACAATCTCCTAAGATTAATGAACAAGTTAAATTCATTTATTTCATGTTGTTTCTTATTTTGTCCTCTTTAATGTCGAGAGAATTGTTTGATCGTGAGTTGTTGACTTGTTGATTCGGTAGTGAGTTAGTAACCATTATGTGTATACAACGCCTATTTCAAGCAACACACCGTTTTAAATTTCTATGCTGTTAGATTAATTTAAATTTACATTTTAAATACTAATTTTTATTTTACTGATAAAAAAATGACAATCAAATTTATGCATTGACAAAGAGCCAATACAATTTTGGCAAGTATTTGAAAACCGTGGGAGTGCCCATTCTCGGTAGTCAGTCCACCATTATCAAGCTTTTAACAAATAGTGTAGCAACACATTTATTTTTCTAAACTACGAGTACTTTGTAAATTTGTAGGTATTTGTTTTTCCTATGATATGCCGTAAAACAAAAAAATTACACTGACTAGATATATCTATAAGCAAATCCGTTCATTACATGTGCCAAAAAACTAATTTTATATTAAATGGAATTATTTTCTATTCTTCGTCGTTCCCTTTCTTAACCTCTTTTTCTATTCCCTAAATGAACCAAGCGTCACCCTAAAAAAAGAGTACTCGCAGAGTCGTAGTATGGTACTATGGTCTAGTGGTTGATGGGTTGAAGATAGTCAACCATAAAGAGAAGTTGGTCAAGAATGGGTTGTACACTGTACAGTCAATGCTAATAGACCTCGTGCTGCCATCTTTGTTGACTGGGTTGGATCCACTTTAGTCGTGGGCCCGTGGATCCCCCATCCATTTTTTTCCTTTTTTTGCTGGATTTCGATTTTTGGCTAGTAAAGGAGGAGTTTATTTTTTTTTAAGAGTAAAATAAAAAGAAAAGAAAAGGCGTAAAATTGTAAGACTTGTGTTTTGATAAGAAGAAAAAAAATAAAAAATTCGTATTAGTTTATACGTAGACAACGTAGTAGAATACTAGACTATTTGGTTAGAAATATTTTTTAGATTTTTTTTTCTTTTTGAAATTAATTTAAATGTGGACTTTATTTTTCTTTTGAATTTTATTGTTGAACAATATTCTTGAATATCGAATTATCGATGAGGACTAAGGAGTAGTTATCCTCATGTAAGAATTTTCAGATTAGAATGGAATCTTCTATAAAAGCTAAGTAATTTGTAGTAAGAACTAGTCAAAAAAGAGACAAATATTGAAAGTTGAGACATGTAATGATTAGTCAAATCTGAAATATGTAGTAGTAATTTTGAGGTAAATTTAGTTGCCAATTTCATGACATCCTTGCCACTTAATTTGTAGTCGAATTTTTTCAACAACAAAAAAAATAAAATAAAATTATAACTCGAACTTAAAATTTGAATCTTTAATGTAATTTCCTTTTAAAATATCGAATAATTTTGAATGTATATAGACATATAATTTATGGGGGAAAAAAAATGTATAGTAGATTAACCTAAGTATTGTGTAAAACGGACTCACGTGAGTCCAATCATAAAAAAAAAAAAAAATTGTTAGAAATTAGATAATAATAGTTAGATATTATACGATAAGTATCAGAAATTAGATGATTAGTGTCAGGAATTAAATAATATTAGTCAGGTAATAAATAATAAGTATCAGAAATTAGATTATTAGTCAGGAATTAGATAATAAGTACCAGAAATTAAATAATATTGATCATGTATTAGTTAATATTGGTCAGACACTATAAAATTAATAACCCGACCAAGGGACGGTCCACTGTGAATCGGTTTAGATCACACTGACTACGAACTTGCATTGTTTTAGGCTCCATTTGGTTCGTTCATGTCCAATGTCTGACATAAGGGAATTCCTCATATCCAAAAGCCTCAACAACATCGTTGAAGTCTGCGGCGATTATACCAGAAAATCACGAAGGATAGCACTGGCGGCGGAATGAAGCGGGAATCGATCCATTTTTTGTGGGATTTAATGGCATTGATGAAGGAGGAATTGAAAGTTGGAATCAGGATTAGAGGAAAATGGATTGAGTTGCTGTTGTTATAGTGTTTTTGTTGAGGTGTTGGATTTCTGTGATGAATGATGATAAAAATGGAGAGGAGAGAAAATAGAGGTGATCTGTTTGAAGGTTATAAGCTGGACTCACGTGAGTCCGTTCTACGCAAAACCTTCTAATTTTTTTATTCTCTACTGTTGCACTTATCATATATTCATCGCGACATCGCTTATTTCACAAAATCTATTACTAATGTAACATAATACCTTGCATGGGAAGACTATTCCGCTGTTTAAAGTCGTAAATTAATTATATGTATGTAATGTTGACTAATGATTAATAAGGAATACTACTCGGCGGTATTTTCAAAAAATCTACGATTTATAAATTGGTATAAATGATATGGTACGAGCCAAACAGGTACCTTTACTAGTAGTTGTGGTGCACTGGTGCCACCATTTTCTTTTCCATCCCTTAAACCCTTGCTCCTTTAAGACACATCAAGGATAAGTGGTTGTGTTGCTTCTATACCTGTATGTAGTGGTAGCCCCTGGTAGACAGTCAAATCCCTTAAATTCGAAGTATATACATGCTGTATGCAATCAAGATTATAAATTATTATTGTAAAGATAGATTTAGCTTCGTGTAGGATAAAGATATTAAAGGGTGCTTCAATGCCCGTAATGAATGGCTACTCTACAGTGATGTGCAATTTCTTTTATTACTCACTTAATACGTACATAAATCTTACAAGTATATTGAAGGGAAATAGTATAAAATTACACATAGTTCAGTGGATATATCTTTTATAAATAATCTATTATCTCTACAAGTTTAAATTGTTAACTAATTTTTTCTCTATTTTCATCATCAAAATATCTATATCTATCTATCTATACTTTATTAGTATTTAAAACCACAAACCACAAATTTTTCATATGACACATGGCATCACAAGTCACTCAATACCCCATATGACATATGTCACCTCTCTTACTATTTATGTTTAACTCTTTATGCATTCTATAACTTGCAAATTCAATTAAGAAAATGAAGTGTTTCATTTCCACCATAATAAAATAAAGTTCAATTAATTAGTACAAATTACATAAACATATGAATAAAAATAAAAATTGTCTTTTCATCTCTTAGACTTAATTATAATTTAAACTAATACTTCGTATATCTTTTCATATCTCACAATCTTCATGTATATATATCTAAATAAATTCCTTCATCTTCTCTCACATTTTTACCTTCAGTCTTTTTTTTCTTTAGAGTTTTAGAAGTAAAACAATTACTTCATTTTAAAACATACCTACAAATAAAAATAATTAACCCAAGTAACAACCCGTGCATTGAACGGACCAAAAAGCTAGTTAAAAGTTAAAAATATTAACAATATGATGTTCGAATCCTTATCCTTCATTAAACTGTATTAATTATTTAAAATGAATGTTTTTAATATTCTTTATATATATATATACAAATGTTAGTATAGTTTTTTTTTTTTTTTTTTTTTTTTTTTTCTTCTTTCTTCTGAGATGAAATATTAGAATAGTTTTGTATGATGATTAAAAAAGTTAAAATAAAATCGAATAAAGAATGTAACATCTAAATTAAAAGCAGACAAAGTTTAAGTAGCTTACGATGAATACGATGTTTTACAAAATAACCACAATAACTTGTACTTTTTTATTTTTTATATTTTTTTTGTTAAAAAAAAAATTCGAACGACTACGGACGTGTTCGGTAAAATATAGCTGTGAAGGTAGCTGTAGCTGTGGAGGTAGCTGTTAGCTGTGTAGGTAGCTGTTAGCTGTGTAGGTAGCTGTTAGCTGTCAACAAACTGTTAGCTGTGAAGATAAATAATTTAGATATGAGTGTTCGGTAAAGTAGTGTTTGACTAGCTGTTACATATAAAAATCAATTTTTTATTTTTAAAACTATAGATTAAATTTTCAACAGCTACTTGAAAAGCTACCTCTAATTTCAAAAGCTAATGTTTCTAACTTTTCACAAAAGCTACCTCCACCACTAAAAGCTACCCTAACTACTACTTTGCCAAACACTCACATTTTTTGTTGAGTAGTGGTTTGACTTGGTCAAACCACTAAAAGCTACCTAAAAGCTACTCAAAAGCTAACGCCGAACACGCCCTACAAGTAATTAATTACATCGGGAGTATCATTATTATCCATTAAAAAAAAAATAAAAAAACACTGGTTGGATTGACTAAATAAATGTTAGGATTGACAATGTAATTCCGTAACTTCTGTTATTATCCAACTCTAAACGCTGCGTTTTAATAAAACTTCCAACAAAATTAATTTTTTTTGGAAAATTAAAGCTGACGAGAGACCTCCCGAGTCAAAACGTTGTGCGCAACTCGGTCTCCGACTCTCAACGCGTCCGATTCACAACGCCGGCTTTCGTTGTCTACAATTCTAAATTTCTGAAAATTCTTTCAATTTTTTATTCGCATTTCTAATTTAGGATTTAGTATACTCAAGAAAAAATTTGATCATTTTGATTTTGATCAAATTTTGAGTTCATTTTGTTCGATTTCACCCACAATTTCTGACACGAATCATCGTAAGTTTCTTGTTTTTTCGATTGCTCTGTATAATTTTGTTTGATTTGTCTTTTATTTTGATTTTTAGGGTTTGTTAGGTGAATTGGAGTTAAATTAGCTTTATGTTTTCTGTTTTTCTTCAATTGGGACATGTTTTAGTTGTTGAATCAAGAATTTGAGCTGTGTTTGGTATTTTTATGGTTCCATTTCTAAATTGATGTGCTAATACGCTGACTTTTTGTTGCTGAATGATTTGTAGGTTATGAATTAGGCCCTAATTTCACGACATTACATTTTTTTTACTCCTATAGCTTAATTAATTTAGGGATTTTATTTTGAGTAATTTAAGATCATTTTGTGTTTAATTAGTTTATTAGCATGTTTCCAAAAAAGGGTTTAAATGGTTTATAATGTGGGTTTAATTTGACAGTTTATGGAGAATTTTAAATTTTTATGTACTGCAGAATGCAAATGTTTATGAGATTGTGTATTGGGGCAAAATTATTGGATGTTTATAACTTTATATTGACATTTTTCTTGTTATTTGTTTTGAACTTTTGCAGGGAAGCTCTTCATACAACATATAGATTAATTTTTTTGCTGGAGTTCGTTTTGTGAAATTATACGATCATGAGTTTTGTGTTTCGAGGGTCTCGAGCTGATATTGAGAATGCTTTTCCAGGAATGATTCCTGAACGGCGCGTGGTACATTTCTTATAGCCTTGCTTTCAAGTTGCATATACTTATTTATGGACAATCTTAGGATTAGCACAGCAGTTAAAAGTCCAATACCCCTGTGTATGAATTTCACTGATATAAAATGCCCTGGTTTAATAAGAT
Source organism: Chenopodium formosanum (assembly GCA_024500155.1). Lineage (NCBI taxonomy): Eukaryota > Viridiplantae > Streptophyta > Magnoliopsida > Caryophyllales > Amaranthaceae > Chenopodium > Chenopodium formosanum. The sequence goes on along the minus strand of CM044861.1, from coordinate 3,001,856 downwards.
TTACCTTGTCAAACCTGAGACTTATTGTTTTATGATATTGACACTAATACGAGCATTCATTTCGTCTGTTGTTTTTGTTTATCAGCGTATTCATGCATCACGGCCAGTGAATACCAATTCACTTGCTTTTCTTGTTACTGGTATATTTCTTGCTCCTATCTTTGTAATATTTGCAGCTTTTGTTTATATATGTTTCTATTGATCAATTTTGGATTTGGCTGATTCTTATACATTCATATTTGTTGCAGTACTTTTGATCTTCATGATACTAAATTCACATCAAATGTCACCGAATTTTTTGGTTATATGTTTGAGATATGCAAGTTGATTTGTGTTTAGTAAATCCAGTTATTTTAAGTGTTAATATGATGTGTTTTTAATCTACGTGAAGCTCTGGCTGGTATTTGGCTTCTTTTTGATGGCTACTAGCTTAAGAATGTATGCCACATGTCAACAACTTCAAGCACAGGCACAAGCACATGCTGTAGCAGCCAGTGGCCTACTTCGCCATACTGAGCTCCGTTTGCAGATGCCACCATCTATTGCATTTGCCACTAGAGGACGTCTGCATGGCCTTAGGCTGCAGCTTGCCCTTCTTGATCGGGAGTTTGACGATCTAGGTATAGTGAATTGAGTTGCCTTTTACGCTTGCCTATAATTTAACTGGTGCAATGATGTTGATGATTCAAGAATGTTCAAATTTGTATTAGAATCCTGGCTACCACATTTTGATTTTTTTGTCTGTCCATTTTCTTGTGGTCTTTCTTCTAAAATAAAATTATCATCTTATGTTGTATCATTGCAGATTATGAAACTTTAAGAGCGCTGGATGCGGACAATGCACCTGCCGTTCCTTCAATGAGTGAGGATGAAATTAATGCTCTTCCTGTTCACAAATATAAAGTTACGGATGTAGACGGGTGAGATTTTGTTTGGTCTTGTTTTCGGCAAGAAGGTTCCCTATGTATACGTTTTTTTATTTAAATGTCTTCAACAAATGATATAGAAGTGTCACATCACTATCAGTTTGTGGCCTATAATTTGGATATGCAAGTATTCTTCCATGAAAAATGATATGAACACACACACACACACACACACACACACACACACACACAGATCAACTACTAAACGTGGCTATTAGGTTTCTGTGATACGTGAATTGTGATGGGTAAGCAAAGTCGTAACAAACATCATTTCATTGGAGAGATTGAAGCCCATGACTGTCTTTATAATTTGTCTTGGTGTACATGAATTGATAGTATTCTTAAATTTAATTTTCATGTTTGTGCATGCACTTGTCAATTTTCAGTTTGAAGCTTCTACTTGGCATTTTACTCTATTGTTTATGTAAATTTGGTTCTGTATTTTTCTTTGGAATAGGCTATCATGCTTATCTTTTTCTTGATATCAATTGACAATAATTAGGCCAATTTTGGCAGAGATAATCTATATTAATGCTCAAGATAGTTTTTTTAATTTTTTTTGTAAATTTTGTTTTAACAAAAGTTTGTTGCTGTTAAATTTTGCTAGCATATGCATATTGACAATTTGTTTTCTTTTGAGACAGTGATATGGTATCAAAGAAGCAGGCAACATCTTCAGCGTCTTCTGAGGTATTCTACTTCTGTGTGCTTGATTTTTGCTGGCTTGAATTCCATAAGATGGTGTATTGAAATGGGTGTTTCAGGGTTGCCAGTTGCCATATTCTGCTCATCTGTGAGCTGGTTTAATTTGGTGTGCCATAGTACAAACAGTGAATCATAAGTTCAGCGAGTTTTGTAGTTTTATAGGCCATCTTATTAGTTTCTTAAGGAGGAAGAGAGACACAAGGTCAATTCTATCAAGTACTTAACTAGTTAACTAGTAATAACAATCTCCCTTAGGGCATGCTTGGATTGGAGGTAAAACATTAAGGGGGTAATAAAAGTCAAACTTGAAAAAACAAAAGTAATTAGAGGTGTTGTTATAGGAGACATGGTGCTTACAAATGAAATAAACTAGTTGTGCCATGAGGAAAAGAGAGAGATGGAGGAATTATTACTCTCATAATGAGGGTAATAGTTACCCCCAAAATGAGGGTATTTATTCCTCTTTCTTCACCTCACACCATACCATCACTACATAATCTTCTTACAATCACACCATCACTATCTCCTTCTTCCCTATTTTCACATTCATTTTGCTTAGTTTGACTTTTATCACCCCCTTAATGTATCACCCCCAATCCAAGCATGCCCTTAGGCTTTAACAATCCGACAGAGCTGATAATTATATGTTTAATCAAGCATTCCGTTAGAATTAGCAAGATCCTGGTTCTCGTTCATATTCTGTGTAGTGGAACAAACAATATTCTAGGAAACTCTGAATCAAATATTGCTTCTTGATTGTATCTTTAATTTTAAAATCTAGACACAGATAAGTAACTTTTTAGGTATACTAGGTTGAAATGATATTCGATGGTGTGGAGGTGTGATAGAACAGTTTCTTCTCTGCTATTGAATTTACCATTTTAATTTTTCACACCAGATGAGCGAGCTATTGTAGTCCAACATTATGTGTATTTGTGGTTACTGAGCACTGAACATTCAACCTTTTCATCAGGCCTCTGTTTAGTCCTGGCTCTCTAGTTGTAATAGGATTTTTTCTGTTTCATGATCCCGTTGTTATGATGTGAAGCTCCCTGTGTGCTGTAGTTAAAATCAGTTGCAAAAAGGGAGAAACTGCAGTTAATATAATGTGCTAATGCCTAGGGGTATGGGCCTATATCATCTGCTCAAGTTACTTGTCAAATTGTGAAGACATTATTTCTAAAATGGGCTTTGATAGTTTTTTTAATCATCTGAAAGGTCTTCTTTGATGAATGGCCGATGAGTTGCTCATCTATATGAAGCAACTTGTCTTAGGGAGCATGATAATTTTGTCTGCGGTCTTGTTTTCTATTTAACGCCGGCACTTTTGTGCATTTTTCATGATTTGTTCTTTGTTTAAGGGTGAAATCTTTCCCGTTTAGATTTAGAAACTGAATATACTCATGGTTCTTGTTTATCTGATTCATTCTGATTTATTTATATCTGCAGAGGAGGAGGTCAAATTTCTAGTTTCTGTTTTGTCCCTAGATTAGGCTCATACTAAATTTTCAGTTAATTGAATATATGGCTATTGAGCTTGAACCAAGAATGGCTGATTTAGTTTTGAACTTTTTAAAAAATGTAATTGATGTCTCTCTTGTCTATTCACTACATTATATTGATATCTTTTTTTGGGTATCTTTCTCCTAAACCCAAAGCAGCAGGACATTTCTATCAATGTTGGCAGCTCAAAGGGAAGCTCAGAAGATGAACTAACTTGTACTGTATGTTTGGAGCAAGTAAATGTTGGAGAACTCATTCGCAGCTTGCCATGCTTGCACCAGGTGAGTGCTAGTGCTATTAGAGGTTTTCTTTGTTTTTCTTACTTGTGTTTGAGTGGGTTCTACGTTGATTATTTTCTTAGATGAAAAACAGAAATTTGTTTGTTGGTTTACAAAACTCTGTTTCGTGAGAGAATGAGCTTGATATATTGCTGCCTGTTACTGATAAAACAGTTTTTCAAGGTTGGTAAGTTGATCTGTTTGTTTTTTAGTTGGTGAAATTTGTTATGCAACAGTGGTTCAGTTTCTCCTCTTTCTGTATGGACTCACAATGGTTATGGTGCTTAAATCTATTCGAAAGCTTTTAATGATTTGTGACTAAACTGATTACTGATTGCATGTTTAAAGTTTTTTGTCATCTCATTTAAGAATTCTTATGCTGTTTTTTTCTTGCTCGTGCAGTACCACGCTAGTTGCATTGACCCATGGCTTAAACAGCAGGGAACGTGCCCTGTATGTAAGTATAAGGTTGGGACTGGCTGGCATGAAGATAGCCACGATGATGCTTCATACATGGTTTAAAAATAGCTCTGTAACAATTGCATTCAGCCTGTGTACAATAATGTGTAGCTTTAGTCCTAAGCTGGATGCCTCTACATTCATGTGAAATTTTAGCTGATCCCGGAACATACCAGTAGTAGGAGTATTTGCTGATACCTTGTTAGAAAATTTATGAACGGCATGCTCGGTATGAGATAATAGAATAGACAGAATGGCAATGATGTTTCATGTGAACATGCACTGCAGTATGGCCTATATGTGTGTACTGAAAAATACAACTGAAGATGTTCTTCGTTGGGCTATTGTATGAATATTACATGTAACATTGCCGCTCTTTATATTTTATTATTGCTGTACCAACAAGTCATCAAGTTTAGTCTCTTGCTTTGCTTTGTAATTTTATTAGCATTATTAGAGAACTTGCATTATTACATTTTTTATTTTATGAGAATTTACTTTCATTTCCTCCAAAGTCTATGAATTTTGATTTAGTTGCTGATACAGATTGAGATTTATTGACTTATTGTTCATGAGAGCTGGTGATTTTAATATCATTGGTTTATATCTGTGAATACCAAGTATTGTAGCAAGATTGAGGCCATTATTAACTTCCAACATCTTTTATTGATTGGATTGAACTTCCAACATTAAAGAACATGCAAGTATAATAGCAAAAAACATTAATCAAGAGCATAATGTTAATCATGCTCTTGAAAAAAAAGAAGAGTAAATCATGCTCTCGAGTATACAAAATATTAATCGTACTAAAATGAAATTGGTAGCTCTATAAAGCTAATTGGTATTGATATAAAGTAAAGCTTATTTTTTAGAGAAGAAAAAGTTGGTAAAAGAAGAATGCATGCTTAATCCATCTTCAATTATCTTTTTATTTCATTTGTTCAAGTGCATCGTTGATTGCATACCAAGCTAAATAAAATGTCTAATCTCGTATCATCTGTAATTAGCCTAAATATATCTTCATTAATCCCTCTCAAATTATACTGTATTATTCATCGTATTATATAAATGGTTAGCAGAACTACGTATTTTGTAATGCACTCTTGTATACGGAATTGAAGTGGACTTTGCAACCATGCATACATACGTTTATAAGGAAAGCCTATCAACAGGAGTACCCTCTAAGTGACGCTTTTTTTTTTTTTTTTTGCTACATGCATTTCACAACAGCTGTATATGCTTAATTCTATCGACTTCACAAGTCATTTACTAACAAGGTAGTCAATTAACAATTTATCACTACGACTCTACGAGTATACGCTTACAAGACCGATTTAGATTTGACTTACAAAAAAGAGTTGGCTTGATAATTGACTTGACACTAACATAGTCGCGCTAAAATATCATGTCTTCTTTTTGCTGTTGTAGGTTGAAAACTTGAAATCATATTTACACTTACACATGCCTTCGCTCTCAATTTGATAATGATCTGTACTACTAATATCAATACAAATCCTCATAAATGACCGTATTTGACACATGAACACATACATATATACTCGTGTTGCTGTGTTGATGAATAAGTACATCGTGCTACTATGATGATCATCATTTTGCGATAGATATATTAACAAAATAAAGATTTAATTTAACTTTATCATCACAATAACAATAGCTAGGATTAACTAAGCAAGGCTTTGCTATTAGTAATAATCAAAAATAGAATAAAGGAACAAGCAACAATTTAATTCAGTTAATTTTTGATCTTTTGTATAATTACAATAAAAATACATAAGAGAATCTATATACTTTGAGATTACTCTAAAACCAACAATCTAACAAACATATTAGATTAGTCCATTAGTACTTGCTGGAGCTTCGATTACCATTACTTTTGTTTTCCCTCCCACCTAATTTTTCAAAATACACTCTATATAAGCTCCTCAGTTTATTGCAAAATCCAAAATCATCTTCAACTTGATAATATCATTCTCTAATAATACACTCTCTTAAGCTTAATAGGTTGCAAAATATGGCAACTTCCTACAGATTATTCTTTGTTCTTTTCAGCTTCGTGTGCTCGATTCTTTCCAACAATGTTGTTGATGCAGCTGATACTGGCATCACTAGGCACTACAAGTTCGATGTACATGAAACAACCTTTTTTATATTCGCCTTTAGTATTCATCATTAGTTTTGGTCTTATATTACATATATATATGCAACATTTTTTTTAACTCAATAAACTCTTGTTGCAATATTGTGTTTGTAGATCAAGATGCAAAATGTGACAAGACTATGTCACACTAAGAGCATTGTCACGGTTAATGGAGAGTTTCCAGGGCCTCGTATTGTTGCTAGAGAGGGTGATCGACTTGTTATCAAAGTTGTTAATCATGTCCCAAACAATATAACCATTCATTGGTATATATATCCCTTCTGCCTTCAAGTTTATATGACATTTGACAATTGATATCATATATATTTTATACGGATTTGTGTGACTATATATGCAGGCATGGGATTAGGCAGATACGAAGTGGATGGGCTGATGGACCGGCTTACATAGCGCAGTGCCCTATACAAACAGGACAGACTTATGTGTATAACTTCACTGTTGTTGGGCAGAGAGGCACACTTTGGTGGCATGCTCATATCTCGTGGCTCAGATCAACCCTTTACGGTCCTATGATTATTCTTCCTAAGCGCGGTGTTCCTTACCCCTTTCCTCAGCCTTACAAGGAAGTTCCTCTTGTATTTGGTAATGCTTCCACTACTACTGTATGCTACACTTCAATTTCAAACATAATTTAGAATGACTAAAAATAAACATTTGCGAAATTTATCAAATTGTATGTGGTCTTGCAGGGGAATGGTGGAATGCAGACACTGAGGCAGTCATTAACCAAGCAACAAAAACAGGAGGCGGTCCAAATGTATCAGATGCCTATACCATCAATGGTCTTCCTGGACTACTATACAACTGCTCAGCCAAAGGTATATGCAAACAAATTGAAAAATTATTTGAAATGAACATATAAATTATTAAATTGTGACTAATTGCGAAACTGTATGTGCAGACACATTCAAATTGAGTGTAAAACCGGCCAAAACTTATCTTCTAAGGATTGTTAATGCTGCACTTAACGACGATCTCTTCTTTAGCATTGCCAATCACACACTCACAACAGTGGATGTCGATGCTGTCTATGTTAAGCCCTTTGAGACCGATACAATCATCATAACTCCCGGTCAAACTACCAATGTCCTCCTCAAGACAAAGCCTACTTACCCTGGTGCTACCTTCCTTATGATGGCCCGGCCTTATGCTACAGGAAGTGGCACCTTCGACAACACTACAGTTGCTGGTATGCTTGAATATCAACACCCAAAACCGTCGATTTCAATCAAGAAGCTTCCTCTCTTCAAGCCCACCCTCCCAGCCCTTAATGACACTTCTTTTGTAGCCAACTTCAACAACAAACTTAGAAGCCTAGCAAATGTTAAATACCCGGCGAATGTACCAAAGAATGTTGACAAACACTTCTTCTTCACAGTGGGGTTAGGAACCAACCCATGTCCTAAAAATCATACATGTCAAGGCCCAACTAATACCACCATGTTCGCGGCTTCTATCAATAATGTTTCCTTTGTCATGCCTACAAAAGCTCTGTTGCAATCACACTACTCCCGTCAATCAAATGGTGTGTTCACCACCAATCTTCCTACATCACCCCTAATCCCCTTCAACTACACCGGCACCACCTAACAACACGAATGTGATCGATGGGACTAAGGTGGTGTCAATTCCATTTAACACAAGCGTCGAGCTAATTATGCAGGGCACCAGTATTCTAGGGGCAGAGAGCCACCCACTTCACCTTCATGGGTTTAACTTCTTTGTGGTTGGACAAGGGTTCGGAAACTTCGATTCCAAAAAAGACCCTGCTAAGTACAACCTTGTTGATCCTGTTGAGAGGAACACAGTTGGTGTGCCTGCAGGAGGTTGGGTTGCCATTCGATTTCTTGCAGACAATCCAGGTATGATAACAACCAATTTTGAGATTATGCAAAGTAATTTGATAAAATTTTGTAGGTATTTAAGACTATAAATTAATCTAAACACATTTTTTTCTATGACTTCTAATTATTTATGAAAATTTGTATGCAATTTTTATAGGAGTATGGTTCATGCACTGTCATTTGGAAGTTCACACAAGTTGGGGCTTGAAGATGGCTTGGGTAGTCGAAGACGGGAAGTTGCCTAATCAGAAGCTGCCACCACCTCCAGCCGATTATCCCAAGTGTTGATCAAAGTGCTTCACCTGAGAATTTTTTCCTGCAATGACTGACAGAAAATGACTGATTTTTTATAATTTTTCTAGGAAAGTTTTTTTCCTTAAGTTTGTTTATAATGATTTTCAGAGCGGCTCAATTTCGAACTTGTTATTCCCTATGAAGGATAGGATGAGTGGCCAATTAGCCGTAGAAAGATTTCTTCTTATAAAGTTTCTCATTTTGTATTGTTTTCGATGATCAAGTGTAAGTTGAACTTTTGTGTATGAATTTCTATACTATAGTAGTATATTTTTCAAGAAAAATTGCTGAAATTATTCCATTACATCAGCTCAGATCACGTCGTTTTTCAATTTAGATACTTCAGTATGCCTTTGCAATATTACTTAATTCAACTATAACAAAATAAAATATGTCAAATTCTTGGATGAACATTACAACCTGTTGTTGGAACTAGTAGGATATGAGCAACCGCGCCTCAAGCTGCAGACATCCTTCTAGGGGTATATGATGGTGTGACCGTGTGACAAAGTTACCCGGGTGCAATATTTATTTTACTGTATATTGTATAGAATATAGGCAACCGCGCTTTTAACACAATAGCAACTAACCAACAACACCGAGTCCATTAGGTATTAGGGTCTGTTCTGATTAAACTAAACTGAACTGAACTGAATTGAATATTTTATAAGCAGAGGATATTAGGAATTGAACTGAATTGAAAATTATCCGAAGAGAACAGACCCTGAGTGTATAACATGGCACTAAACTTGTCAAGGGCACGGGTAACAACATAGATTTGATGACCGAGCTATGGGTATGCCACAATGGCTAACATCGAGCCAATTAGGCTACCAACCTCGTCGTGAATAATAAAACCGTTGCATACACCCTTACACAAGTATGAGTAAGAAGACCCTAAGGGCAGCTAACCGGGAAAGTATGAATCCTATGGCATTTCTGATTTTGTGCAACAGCAACTGTACGGCTGTACCACCTTTGCCATCACATTGATGGATACTATTAAGGCCCTGTTCTCTTACGTTGAAATTCAGTTCAGTTCAGTTCAGCTCAGCTCCTAATTTCCTTCTCTTATAAAATATTCATTTCAGTTCAGTTCAATTCAGTTCAGCTCAGCTCAGTTCAACTCAGTTCAGTTCAGTTGAATTCAGTCAATGCATGAGAACATACCCTAAGTATTAACAAAGTTTTTAGTATCATTATAATGATTAGCAGTACAAATAGATGACTTATAAGCTTATACTATTTGACTGTCCTACAAATATTTTTCAAGAGTACAAAAATGTCATAGTATTAATTAGGCTCCTAAACTGTTGCCATAGGATTTTAGACTGCAATTTAACTTGATGTGTGTGTTACTTTATTAACATAACATTAACATCCTTAATGATATCCTTAAGATATGTTAAGCAATATCTTAACTGGAATCATTTACCTTTTGAATATTTATGTTGATGAATGAATCATTGTCATTTGGAGCTTTGAAGTTTGATAAAGTTACTCATTATTAATTAGATCATTGCCTTTTGTTTTTGTCACCTAATATTTAAGGTTTGAAGTGTTTAATACTACTATATAATAATGGACTAACCTTTCTTTGACCCTAGCTAAGTAGCTATCGTGTATTCGTGTTGATCACCATTACTTTCTATTTTCTTTTAGGAAAATGAGCTAATGAATTAAAAAGTTAATAATGGTTATTCGACTTCTATTTACAACTAAAATAAATTAATTATTTTAATAAATAGGTAAATAAGAAAAAAGAAAAAGAAAGATTAAAAATTACTAAGTGCTTGTATTTATTTACCGATTAACCATGCTTTTGTAATAATAAAAACCCAAAATTTCCTCAAAAAGCGTGGATTATAGCCTTCAATATTGTATTTTTTTGACCTTTTTTCGCCCGAAAATAAAAATTGCCGAAATGTTTACCACGATCTTTAATACCCTCTAAGATTCCAATTGGGTCGGTGGAACCATCCAATATGCCCTAAACGATCATTTTACCAGTTCGCAACTTGCACCGATTTTTTAAACTCCAGCCTAGCACGAACGTTTATGACAACATATATGATCATATATGGTTTCAAACGGTATTATATGACCCCGTGATGTATCCCTTAGTGTCTCAAACCTTTTCCCCACAGGGCCCCAAAACCTCAAAATTTCTTCAAAAATCATGGATTATAGACTTAAATTTTGTAATTTTTTGACCTTTTTTTGCCCGCAATTGAAAATTGTCGAGATGTTTACAATAATCCCTAATACCCTCCGAGAGTCAAATTGGGTCGGTGGAACCATCCATTATGAACTTAAACAGTCATTTTACCTGTTCATAACTTGTAGTAAAATGGTAAACTCAAACCTACCACGTACGTTTATGACAACATTTAATGATCATATATGGTTTCAAACGATATTATAAAACCCCGAGATGTATCCCGTAGGGACTCAAGGCTTTTCGCCACCGGCCCTAAAAACCTCAAAAAGCGTAGATTATAGCCTTTAATTTTGTATATTTTTAACCATTTTTCGCCCGAAAGAAAAAATTATCGGGATGTTAACCATGGTCTCAATTACCCTCCTCCAATTACCCTCTAGGAGTCCAATTGGGTCGGTGGAACCATCCAATATGCCTTAAAACGGTCATTTTACCCGTTCACAACTTGTAGTGATTCCGTAAACTCAAGCCTACCACGGACGTTTATGACAACATATAATGATCATATACGGTTTCAAACGACATTATATGACCCTGTGATGTATCCCTTACAGTCGCAAGACTTTTCGCCACCGGGCCCCAAAACCAAAAAATTTACTCAAAAAGTGTGGATTATAGCCTTCAGTTTTGTAATTTTTTAACGTTTTTCCGCTCGGAAATAAAAATTAACGAGATTTTTACCACGGTCTTTAATACTCTCAAGGAGTCCAATTGCGTCGGTAGAACCATCCAATATGCCCTTAAACGGTCATTTTACCCGTTCACAACTTAAAGTGATTTCGTAAATTCAAGCCTACGACGGACGTTTATGACAACATATAATGATCATATATGGTTTCAAACGACATTATATGACCCCGAGATGTATACCTTAAGGTCTCAAGGCCTTTTGGCACCGGGCACCGAAACCTCAAATTTCCTCAAAAAACGTGGATTATAGCCTTCAATATTGTAATTTTTTGACCTTTTTTTGCCCGAAAATAAAAATTGCCGAGATGTTTACCGTGGTCCTTAATACCCTCTAGGAGTCCAATTGGGTCCGTAGAATCATCCAATATGCCTTTAAACGGTTATTTTTCCCGTTCGGAACTTGCACCGATTTTTTAAATACAAGCCTTCCACGGACGTTTATGACAACATTTACTGCTCATATCTGGTTTCAAATGGCATTATATGACATTAAGATATATCCCCTAGAGTCTTAACACTTTTCGCCACTAGGCCCAAAACCTCAAAATTTCCTCAAAAAACGTGGATTATAGTCTTCTATTTTGTAAATTTTTGACCTTTTTTCACCCGGAAATAAAAGTTGCCGAGATTTTTACCATGCTCTCTAATACCCATCGGGAGTCAAATTGGGTCGGTGGAACCATCCAATACGACCTTAAACAGTCATTTTACCACTTCGCAACTTGCACGATTTCGTAAACTCTAGCCTACCACGGACGTTTATGACAACATATAATGATCATATATGGTTTCAAACGGCATTATATGACCCTGTGATATATCCCTTACGGTCCCAAGGCTTTTCGACACCGGGTCCAAAACCTCAAATTTTTCTTAAAAAGCGTGGATTATAGCCTTCAGTTTTTTATTTTTTAACGTTTTTCCGCTCGGAAATAAAAATTAACGAGATTTTTCCCACGGTCTTTAATACCCTCAAGGAGTCCAATTGGGTCGGTGGAACCATACAATATGCCCTTAAACGGTCATTTTACCCGTTCACAACTTAAAGTGATTTCATAAATTCAAGCCTACAACGGACGTTTATTACAACATATATATAGTGATCATATATGGTTTCAAACGACATTATATGACCCCGAGATGTATCCCTTAAGGTCTCAAGGCCTTTTGCCACCGGGCCCCAAAACCTCAAAATTTCCTCAAAAAACGTGGACTATAGCCTTCAATATTGTAATTATTTGTTGACTTTTTTTGCCCGAAAATAAAAATTGCCGAGATTTTTACCATGCTCTCTAATACCCGTCGGGAGTCAAATTGGGTCGGTGGAACCATCCAATACGACCTTAAACGGTCATTTTACCAGTTTGCAAGTTGTACAGATTTCGTAAATTCATGCCTACCACATGACAACATTTAATGATCATATATGGATTCAAACGGCATTATATGACGTTAAGATGTATCCCCTAGAGTCTTAACACTTTTCGCCGCTAGGCTCAAAACCTCGAAATTTCTTCAAAAACATGGATTATAATCTTCTATTTTGTAAATTTTGACCTTTTTTCGCCCAAAAATAAAAGTTGCGGCGAATTTTACCATGCTCTCTAATACTCTTCAGGAGTTAAATTGGGTCGGTAGAACCATCCAATACGACCTTAAACGGTCATTTTACCTGTTTGCAACTTGCACCCATTTCGTAAACTCAAGCTTGCCACGGAAGTTTATGACAACATATGATGATCATATATGGTTTCAGACGGCATTATATGACCCCGAGATGTATCACTTAGGGTCTCAAGACTTTACGCTAACAGGCCTCGAAACCTAAGATTTCCTCAAAAAGCGTGGATTATAGCCTTCAGTTTTGTAATTTTTTAACCTTTTTTCGCTTGGAAATAAAAATTAAAGCGATTTTTACCATTGTCTTTAATACTCTCATGGAGTCCAATTGGGTTGGTGGAACCATCCAATATTCCCTTAAACGGTCATTTTACCCGTTCACAACATATAGTGAATTCGTAAACTCAAGCCTACCACGGATGTACATGACAACATATAATGATCATATATGATTTCAAACTGCATTATGTGACCCTGAGATGTATCCCTTAGAGTCTCAAGACTTTTCGCTACCGGGCCCCAAAACCTCAAAATTTCCAAAAAAAAGCGTGGAGTCCAATTGGGTCGGTGGAACCATCCAATATGCCATAAAACGGTCATTTTACCCGTTCACAACTTATAGTGATTTCATAAACTCAAGCCTACCTCGGACGTTTACAACAACATATAATGATCATATATGGTTTCAAACGGCATTATATGACCCCGTGATGTATCCTTTAGGGTCTCAAGGCTTTTCGCCACCGGGCCCCAAAACCTCAAAATTTCCTCAAAAAGCGTGGATTATAGCCTTCAATTTTGTAATTTTTTGACCTTTTTTCGCGCGGAATTAATAATTGTCGAGATGTTTATCATGATCCCTAATACCCACCGAGAGTCAAATTTGGTCGGTGCAACCATCCAATACGACCTTAAACATTCATTTTACTCGTTCACAACTTGTAGTGATTTCGCAAACTCAAACCTACCACGGACGTTTATGACAATATATAAATATATAATGATCATATATGGTTTCAAACAGCATTATATAACCCCGTGATGTACCCTTAAGGTCTCAAGGCTTTTCGCCACCGGGCCACAAAACCTTAAAATTTCCTCTAAAAGCGTGGATTATAGTCTTTAATTTTGTAATTTTATGACGTTTTTTCACCTAGAATTAAAAATTGTTGAGATGTTTACCATGATCCTTAATACTCTCCGAGAGTCCAATTGGGTCAGTGGAAACATCAAATATGCCATTAAACTGTCATTTTACCTGTTCACAACTTGTAGTGATTTCGTAAATTCAAGCCTACCACGTACGTTTATGACAACATTTAATGATCATATATGGTTTCAAACGACATTATATGACCCCGAGATATATCCCTTAGGATCTCAAGGCTTTTCGCCACCGAGCCCCAAAACCTCAAAATTTCCACAAAAAACGTGGTTATAGCCTTCAATATTGTATTTTTTTTGACCTTTTTCGCCCTGAAATATAAAAATTGCCGAGATGTTAACCATGGTCTCTAATATCCTTCGGGAGTCCAATTGGGTCGGTAGAACCATCCAATACGACCTTAAACAGTTAGTTTACCTGTTCACAACTTGAAGTGATTTTGTAAATTCAAGCCTACCACGTACTTTTATGACAACATGTAATGATCATATATGATTTCAAACGGCATTATATGACCTTGAGATATATATCCCCTATATATGGTCTCAACACTTTTTGCTTTTGGGCACCGAAACCTCAAATTTCCTCAAAAAGTGTGGATTATAGCTAAAGTTGTCAAAAACTGACTCCACCCGAAACCCGACCTTAACCGACAATGATATGAACTTAGCCTGTACTTGAACAATGGGTTAAACTTGTGACATGTATCCCGACCTGAATCTGACCTGATCTTAAGAGAAAACGGATTTGATTAAATACTTTATGACTAGAACCTGAACCTGCTCCCAACCTGATAGTAGCCGTCAACCAATTTAATCCGACCCGAAAACAATGCGAACCCGAAATAGTACTCGACTCAATTAAAACCTTAACCCGAGCCATGGAAGGTTTAATATAATTTTATATACCTTTTATTCAGCTTATTTAATGGTATAATTTTGTAAATCCTCAATCCGATTTAATAAAATCTTTTGTTCAGCTTATATACCTTTAGTTTTATATTACTTGTATATAGGTTTAATAAAATCTTGATGATGCTTGATCAAATTATGGAAGGCGTAATTTTATAGTTCAACTTGGCCACATCGATATTTATTAGAATTGAACTTGAACCAAAACCCAACTCAACTAACCCGAATTCGAATGTACTATCTTGTTAACCCATCCAAACCCGCCTCAACACAACCTGAATCTGAAATTAACCCTGATCTGATTTTAACTCGAATTGAAGCCGACCTATATCCGAATAGGTGAATGACCCGTTAAAACTTGAACTGAAATTGACCCAACCTGAACCTGAACCTGAACCTGATCTGAAGCTAGATTGACCCAACATAACCTGATCCTGATTAACCCGAGATCTAATTTGACCCGATTCAAACCCGACTTGAATACTCGAATAGACAGCTCTAGTATAATGTAACTTTCATTCTTTAAAATATAATGGACATTGCAAAAATCTTCATTGTAAGTGTCAAACAATATCAAGAACAATATATGTTCTTTATTGCACCAAACAACATCGTGTCAAGATTCTCAAGAACCTTTTAAGTATACCTATCCTACACTTTATCATATAATATCCTAAAAATTATAATTAAATTCTTTCTAAAATGCCTTGCTCGAGAAGTAGCAGTATTTTGTAATGCACTCTTTACGGAGGTAGACCTTACAACCATGCATGCAGACGTTTACAAGAAAAGCCTTTCAACAGGAGTACCCTTTAAGTGACGCGTTTTATTTTTTAGGGTACATTTTCATAACTTAACAGTTTATGCTATGCTTATATTGTTCTATTTCCTCTAAATATTTACTTATCAGTACTATGATAAAGTTGAGGCATACATAACATCTATTGTATTCTCAAAATCGAACCAAAACACATTGCATTAACATTTCTTTCGTATTCTTGAAATCGAACCAATTATACGTGTATTCACTGGTCGAAGTTGTTAACGAAGAATAGTCTTATTGGTGTCCTTCCCTTACACAATCAGAAAATTTATTAGAGAAGTTAGTGTCAAAATTTTAACCAAATCAGAAAGTGCTTTGTTGCGCTAATCTTTGATTTTAATGCAGGAAATCAATTTTATTAATTAAGATTGAACTACATACATACATCTTTTAATCTTTACTACGACATTAGCTAATACCAATGTGCAACCTATTACTCAATTAAGCTAGCTAGAACTGATGAGTTTAAGTTTTTGAGATTAGCTTTGCATAGCTTGAGGCCTAGCTAATCGGCGAGGGCTCTGCTAATCTTCTGATAGGTAACAAGATAAAAGTTGCTTGTATTGACCAATAAGAACAATATTATAGCATAACAGAGGAGAAATAGCATTACTTTCACTTAGCTTAGATAACATTTAATCTTTAATTTTCATTAAATCACTAATAATAACAAAAAATCTCAAAGATTATGTATTGACTTTAGGATCACTCTAAAACCAACAATGTAACAAACAATTTGGTCCATTGTGCTGGAACTTCAATATTCAATATTTGCACTACCTAATCATAGGAGATACACTCTATATAAGCTCAAATCTTGTAGACTCCAATCATCATTCTCATTCTCATAATACTTTTTCTTAAGCTTCTTAGTTCGACAGATATGGCAACTTTCCACAGTTTGCTCATCATTGCCCTTTTTAGCATCGCTTGCTCGATAATTTCCTGCAATGTCTCGGCTGCAACTTCTACTGGCATCACCAGACACTACAAATTCGATGTACATGAAATAACTTATTAAGTTGCCTCTGATATTCAATATAGTTTTGACCTTATTACATGCAGGCTGCAGCATTATCTTATGCTAATCATTTTATTACAACATCTTGTTTGTAGATCAAGATGCAAAATGTGACAAGATTATGCCACACCAAGTGCATTGTGACAGTAAATGGGCAGTTTCCAGGGCCTCGTATTGTTGCCAGAGAGGGTGATCGACTTGTTATCAAAGTTGTCAACCATGTCCAAAACAACATTACACTCCATTGGTTATCTTCCGTCTTCAAGTTTCATTATTTAATTTGCTAATGACATCAAAACAATATCATACTGACTTATGTGACTATGAGCAGGCATGGGATCAGGCAAATACGAAGTGGATGGGCAGACGGACCAGCATACATAACACAGTGCCCCATACAAACTGGACAGACTTATGTATACAACTTCACCATTGTTGGGCAGAGAGGAACACTTTGGTGGCATGCACACATTTCTTGGCTAAGAGCAACCCTTTAAGGACCAATCATTATTCTCCCCAAGCGCGGTGTTCCATACCCATTTCCCCAGCCCTATAAGGAAGTTCCCCTTATCTTTGGTAATGCTAGCTTCCATCTCTACTGTATGCTACACTTCAATTTCAAACATTGTTTAGAATACTAAAATTAAACATATTGTGAAATTAATCAAATCGTATATGGGCTTGCAGGAGAATGGTGGAATGCAGACACTGAGGCAGTCATAAACCAAGCAACAAAAACAGGAGGCGGTCCAAATGTATCAGATGCCTACACCATCAACGGCCTTCCCGGTCTATTATACAACTGTTCAGCCAAAGGTATATGCAAGAAATATTTAAAATATATCCGACTGAATATACAAACTGTGACTAATTGCGGAATTCTATGTGCAGACACCTTCAGACTGAGGGTAAAACCAGGCAAAACTTATCTCTTAAGGCTGATTAATGCTGCGCTTAATGATGATCTCTTCTTTAGCATTGCCAATCACACTCTCACAACAGTGGATGTTGATGCTGTCTATGTTAAGCCCTTTGAGACCGATACAATAATCATAACTCCCGGTCAAACTACCAACGTCCTCCTCAAGACAAAGCCTAGTTACCCTGGTGCTACCTTCCTCATGATGGCTCGGCCTTATGCTACAGGAAGCGGCACCTTTGACAACTCTACTGTTGCCAGTATGCTTGAATACCAACACCCAAAACCATCGACTTCAATCAAGAAGCTTCCTCTCTTCAAGCCCACCCTTCCAGCCCTTAATGACACTTCTTTTGTAGCCAACTTCACCAACAAACTCAGAAGCCTAGCAAATGTCAAATTTCCGGCCAATGTACCAAAGAATGTCGACAAACACTTCTTCTTCACAGTGGGGTTAGGAACCAATCCATGTCCCAAAAACCATACCTGTCAAGGCCCAACCAATACCACCATGTTCGCGGCTTCTATTAACAATGTCTCCTTTGTCATGCCTACAAAAGCCCTTTTGCAATCACACTTCCAACGTCAATCAAATGGGGTTTTCACCACCAATCTTCCTACCTCACCCCTAATCCCCTTCAACTACACCGGTACACCACCTAACAACACCAATGTGATAGATGGGACTAAGGCGGTGTCAATTCCATTCAACACCAGCGTCGAGCTGGTGATGCAGGGCACCAGCATTCTAGGGGCAGAGAGCCACCCACTTCACCTTCATGGATTTAACTTCTTTGTAGTTGGGCAAGGCTTCGGAAACTTTGATTCCAAAAAAGACCCTGCAAAATACAACCTTGTTGATCCTGTTGAGAGGAACACAGTCGGTGTGCCTGCAGGAGGGTGGGTCGCCATTCGATTCCTTGCAGACAATCCAGGTATGATAACTAAGAATTATAACATCCACTTAAGAGATTGTGCTTAATAATTTGCTTAAATATTGAAGGTAAATAAGACTATATACAAACATGTTTTTTTTTAAATTATTCCTAATTTTTGTAGGAGTATGGTTCATGCACTGCCATTTGGAAGTTCACACAAGTTGGGGCTTGAAGATGGCTTGGGTTGTCGAAGACGGAAAGCTGCCTAATCAGAAGCTGCCACCACCCCCAGCCGATTATCCTAAGTGTTAAAAGTGCTTCACTGAGGAAATTTTCTGCACTAACAGAGATTGATTCTAAGTTTTTCCTAGGAAATCTTTTGTTAAATTTGCAAATATCTGTTTCATTAATTTCATAATATGTCACAATCTTCCTTAGCTTGTTAACCCTTACGAAGGAAGATCGGCCTGGTAGATGTAGAAGGATTTTATTGGAACATTTTTTTTCCACTTTAAATTGTATCTCGATCTTATAAATGTCTTTGTTTGACAACCAAGTGAAAAGAAAACTTCTGTATGTATTTCATACTTTGCTTACAACAACAAACTTCAAGTATGAAAATAAATATCGAGTATATCACACTCAGTTTACAATTATCTTTCTAATAGGTTTCAATCAATAAGAACAGCGCATATTATCGTATCAAACACCCTCTTATAAAGTTAAAGGAGCCAAAACACTTTATAATCCAACAGCTATATTGTGATGAAGACTTCGACACTTCGTTTCACACCTAGCTTAAAACCTTCTGAAGGAAGTTTATCTAGACATTTATGAACGATAATTGCAGTATAATGCTTACCAAACGTATGCAGAAACTTTGTCATTTTTAGGTGTGACCGAGAAATATAAAGATCAAACTCAAGGTAAAATTTTATATACTTTGCTCATACAATCAAAGCACTTAAATTACAAAATGATGAGAGCCAGATAATATGAAATTTGAATCGAATAACAATAATGGTACAAATGCCAATATATCAGCATCAACATCCTCTTCCTTTGAAGGTCTACAGATAATTAAAATAGTAGGTCAAAATTTTCTTAATTATGAATGCCCTTATTCAGTTATTTGATCATGTAGCCGTTAGTATAATTAGACTGGTTAAGATACAACGTACTCCATGCAGAGAGAATTAATATGAAGCCCGGTGTTCTTGCACTTTCTATTTAACCTCAATGAAAAGTCGAAAATATTGAAATACTAGGTTAGATCCCGTGCCATGCACGATTATTTAATTACCCCATATTCTTACAAAATATTTCACTAAAATTACATCTTCCTTAAAAAGATTATATAGAATTTTTATTAGTCTGTAATTAATTTTGTATCAACCCAAGAATGGTAAATATTATTGCTCTTTTATATAGTTGACAAAAACAAAACTTTTTTAAAAAAACTTTCTTAAATAAAATTAAGTAATTAATTTTTTAAAAAATGTATACTAAGGACACACCAAAAATTGACACGTGTCATTGCTGGTGTGTCTTTTAGTATATAACTAGATTAGGTTCCGTGCCATGCATGGTAATTTTCAATTATTGATTTTAAAAACATGACAAAATCAAGAAATGACAAAAATATTAATTGTTGATCTAATATTCACATTTCATTATTTAAGCTTCTATTACATGATTAAAAAAAATCAAGAAAATAATATATAATCTTTTTTTAATTAATATATATGTAGTACATAATATGTCTTACTGTCACAAATTATGTTAAGAATATATATATATATATTTTTGCGTAACTTAATAGTTGTCAATAAGTTTTATTTTGGAAAGCTAAATCAAATTTTCTATTATATTTCATATGTTATTATTACTTATATGTAGAAAGATTTCTTCCTAAAAAAAAAAAAAAAACTTTTTTTCAAAAAAAAAAAAAACCTAAGGACACACCAGGAGATGACACGTGTCATTGTTGGTGTGTCTTTTAATATATAGTTATTGATTATTGATAGAATTCACACAATATTTCTTATTATCCCATTGCTAATGTTTACAGAACTACAGTACAAGCTTTTCCTGCCCTTAGATATGCAAGTCACAAGGCATTGAAATATGGCTAAGGCCTTGTTCTCTTACGTTGAAATTCAGTTCAGTTAAGCTTAGCTCAGCTCCTAATTTCCTTCTCTTATAAAGTATTCATTTCATTTCAGTTCAGTTCAGCTCAGTTCGATTCGATTCGGTTCGGTTCGGCTGAGTTCAGTCAATGAGAACAGGCCCTAAGTTAATAAAAAAATAATCCCAACCTCTGTGTGATTTTCGGGGTGGGGGGTGGGTGGGTGGGGGGGGGGGGGGGGCTTTCGGCGGTGGGGGGTGGAGTTTTTATGGAGATGGTGGTGGTTGTGACAAGGATTAGAATTAACATGAGAATTAAATGAAAAATGGGGCTGCAAAGTAGTGGTCAGGACAGTGTGTAGGCGGTCCAGGAGAAGGTAGTGGAAGGGGAGGGAAGAAGGGGTTTTAAGATTTTTTTTAAATATAAATGATGTTAACATAATAATATGATAAGATCGCCATGTAAAATTTCCCCAAAAATGTGATGTGACGAGGGACTATTGATTGATCAACTCGGTCTCAACATTAATTCAATATGCATATTAACTATTAAGATCCATATCTCCACATCATTCCTATGAAACAAAATTAGAAGTCTATTGTCTTAACAGAATATATTCTATACTTTTTGCCCTCAAATACTTAAACTTATCCTGGCTTACTAAAAGGCCTTGCTCAAGAAGTATTAGTATTTTGTAATGCACTCTTTTGTGGAGATTGACCTTGCAACTGTGTATGCATACTTTTACAAGAAAGGCCTTTGAACAGGAGTACCCTTCAAGTGAAGCTTATTAGGGTACATTCAAATACAGCTACTATTTGCTTCTAATGTCAACTCATTTTACACCATATTTCCACTAACCATTTACTAACTCAGTGCTACTAATCAAACTGTTAAGTAATGACGCGACTACATTATCATGAATTTAAACTAATATTACCAACTAAACTTGTAGAAGAAGAGTAGGCTTGGTGTCATTTTCTTTCTTTAACAGGTCTCAGTCTCTCAGACAAATTATGAAACATTAATATCAAACTGGGAAAAATCAATATATTGATTGGAAATGGGCTACATTTTATATATTTGAAAATTACTAATAGATTGAAACTAATTTACCTATCAAAGCATTAATTTCGAGAACCATTTGCAGCATATTACCCTTCATCGCGCTCTGCAGCTCTGCTAAGACTTCGTTAAGCAAATGGAACTTCATCAGAGTGCCTACAGAAGTGTTAGTAGACTATAATCAGACTACGACCCAAGCTTACGAGATTATCAAAATATGCAGAATAGTCCTAAAAAGAATTCAAATGTTGGTCTGAGCAACAAGTCCGAGTACAACTTTACTAACCTCTAATATATGAAGGCAAAATTAACCACATTTTTGCTAAAATCAATAATAAAGCTGTGATGAAACAAGGAAATAAACCAGAGCGCGTAATTGTCCCTAGTCTTGTTGTAGTTTTACATTCAAACCAAGACATAATTGTCACTTAATTTAACATTACAAACATTAACCCTGGAGTTTAAAGAGTAACAATAGACTTCAGAATCACTCTAAAACCAACAATGTAACAACCAAATTGGTCACAATGCTAAAAGTTTCAATATCCATTTTTCCTACCTAATCATCTGAGATGTACCCTATATAAGCTCATCTCTCAAAAGTTTCATCATCATTCTTAATTTGGTAGTATCACTCACAAATACAATCTCTTAGCTACCAAGTTTGCCTAAAATGGCAACTTTCAACAGATTGCTTATTGCCCTTTTTAGCATTTCCTGCTACATGCTTTCCAACAATGTCGCCAATGCAGCTTACACGGGCATCACTAGGCACTACACGTTTGATGTACATGAATAAACTTTTTAAAGTCGCCTAAAAAATTCAATTCATAAGCAGTTTAGACATTATATTATATATATACTTATTTTACTAACCATTATCATTTCATTATTATGTAAAGGATAATTTGACTTTTGCTACCTCACAAATACATCAATTTCACTTTTGCTACCTCGGAAAAATTTTATTTTATTTTGCTACCTGACAGTTACACTTTTTTTAAGTTTTGCTACCACTGAACGGAATCCGTTAAGGAATCCGTTAAGTGGGTCATAATGACACGTGTCGCGTTATTATTGGCCCAAAAAAATAAAAAAAAAATAAAAAATAAAATTTTAAAAAAAAAGTTAAAAAAAATAAAAATAAAATAAAAAAAATAAAAAAAAAACCTAAACTACCCAGCCACCACCCCCGCACCACCCCCGCGCCACCACCCCCTTCCCCCACCTCACCGCACCCCTCCCCGAAGCCACCAGCCGCGTCGCACCACCACCCCCTATCCACCGGAACCCTTCCCCTCCCTTTCCCGCAACCGCCTCGCCCCCAAAAACCACCAAACCCAAAAACGCACCACCACCCCCTACCCAAAAACGACCACGAATTTGGCCTTAAAAGGCCGAAATCGGCCGATCAAGGCCACTGAGCCTCAAAATCGGCCAATTTCGGCCATTTGTGGCCAAATTCGTGGCCAAATTCGAGCCATTTCGGGATTTAGGGTTTTTGGGTTTGGTGGTTTTTGGGGCGAGGCGGCTGCGGGAAAGGGAGGGGAAGGGTTCCGGTGGGTAGGGGGTGGTGGTGCGACGCGGCTGGTGGTTTCGGGGAAGGGTGCGGTGAGGTGGGGGGAAGGGGGTGGTGGTGCGGGGGTGGTGCGGGGGTGGTGGCTGGGTAGTTTAGGTTTTTTTTATTTTTTTATTTTATTTTTATTTTTTTTTAACTTTTTTTTTAAAATTTTATTTTTTAATTTTTTTTTATTTTTTTGGGCCAATAATAACGCGACACGTGTCATTATGGATTCACTTAACGGATTCCTTAACGGATTCCGTTAAGTGGTAGCAAAACTTAAAAAAAGTGTAACTGTCAGGTAGCAAAATAAAATAAAATTTTTCCGAGGTAGCAAAAGTGAAATTGATGTGTTTGTGAGGTAGCAAAAGTCAAATTATCCTTATGTAAATTGTAGATCAAGTTGCAAAATGTGACAAGATTATGCCACACCAAGAGCATTGTCACAGTAAATGGGCAGTTTCCAGGGCCTCGTATTGTTGCTCGAGAGGGTGATCGACTCAATATTAAAGTTGTCAACCATGTCCAAAACAATATTACCATCCATTGGTATCCTTTCGTCAACAAGTTTTATATTATTATTTGAAATGACATCAAAACAATTTCAAACTGATATGTGCGACTGTGTACACAGGCATGGGATCAGGCAGCTCCGAAGTGGATGGGCAGATGGACCAGCATATATAACACAATGCCCCATACAAACAGGACAGACTTATGTATACAACTTCACCATTGTTGGGCAGAGGGGCACACTATGGTGGCATGCCCACATTTCTTGGCTAAGATCAACCCTATATGGACCTATCATTATTCTCCCCAAGCGCGGTGTTCCATACCCATTTCCCCAGCCCTATAAGGAAGTTCCTCTTATGTTCGGTAATGCTTCCATCTCTACTGTAAGCTACATTTCAATATCAAACATTATATAGAATGACTAAAAATAATCAAATTGTATGTGGGCTTGCAGGAGAATGGTGGAATGCAGACACTGAGGCAGTCATTAACCAAGCAACAAAAACAGGAGGCGGTCCAAATGTATCAGATGCCTACACCATCAATGGCCTTCCTGGACTATTATACAACTGCTCAGCTAAAGGTATATGCAAGAAAGATTAACATTGTCTGAACTAAATTTATAAACTGTGACTAACAACAAAAGTTTGAGTGCAGACACCTTCAAATTGGGTGTAAAACCTGGCAAAACTTATCTGCTAAGGATTGTTAATGCTGCACTCAATGACGATCTCTTCTTTAGCATTGCCAATCACACTCTCACAACAGTGGATGTCGATGCTGTCTATGTTAAGCCCTTTGAGTCAGATACAATCATCATAACTCCTGGGCAAACTACCAATGTCCTCCTCAAGACAAAGCCTCATTACCCTGGAGCTACCTTCCTCATGATGGCTCGGCCTTATGTTACAGGAAGCGGCACCTTTGACAACTCTACTGTTGCCGGAATCCTTGAATACCACCAACCAAAGCCAACAACTTCAATCAAAAAGCTTCCTCTCTTCAAGCCCACCCTTCCAGCCCTTAATGACACATCTTTTGTAGCCAACTTCACCAACAAACTTAAAAGCCTAGCAAATGTCAAATACCCAGCCAATGTACCAAAGATTGTCGACAAACACTTCTTCTTCACAGTAGGGTTAGGGACCAACCCATGTCCTAAAAACCATACATGTCAAGGCCCAACTAATACCACCATGTTCGCGGCTGCTATTAACAATGTCTCTTTTGTAATGCCTACGAAAGCTCTCCTGCAATCACACTTCCTCAGAAAATCGAACGGGGTTTTCACCACTAATCTTCCCACCACACCACTAATCCCCTTCAACTACACCGGTACACCACCAAATAACACGAATGTTATAGACGGGACAAAGGTGGTGTCGGTTCCATTCAACACCAGCGTCGAGCTGGTGATGCAGGGCACCAGCATTCTAGGGGCAGAGAGCCACCCACTTCACCTTCATGGATTTAACTTCTTTGTAGTTGGACAAGGCTTCGGAAACTTTGATTCCAAAAAAGACCCTGCAAAATACAACCTTGTTGATCCTGTTGAGAGGAACACAGTCGGTGTGCCTGCAGGAGGGTGGGTTGCCATTCGTTTCCTTGCAGACAATCCAGGTATGCTACATCCTATTTAGGGATTACTATCAAACATAGTCTGCAAAAATTTGAAGGTAACTAAAACTAAAAGTATTTTTTGTGATTTGACTACTCTATATAGGAGTATGGTTCATGCATTGCCATTTGGAAGTTCACACAAGCTGGGGCTTGAAGATGGCCTGGGTAGTTGAAGATGGAAAGCTGCCAAACCAGAAGCTGCCACCACCCCCATCTGATCTCCCAAAATGCTGAAAGTGCTTCACCCGGAAATTTTTCTACAAACCAGAGAATGGTTTCCCAGCCCCCTTTTCAGATTCCAAACAACCCCCCTTCTCCAAGTTTCTATTAGATTTATTACACTGCCACTCATTTTCTACTTTGTCAAACCCTAAACAGGATAGAGTGGACAGTTAGCTGCAGAAAGTTTTCTTTTCAATTTTCCCATTCTGCATTGTTTTTTCATTTAATTTCCCTTGTTAATGATCATGTAAAGGACAAGAAACACAATGAAATTCATAATTTTTTTACTAGACACAAACATCCAATTTCAATAACGAAAATGATGTTTATTACATAATCTCATACTGAATTTGTATACTTGCCAACAGAAAATGGTCTTACTGGAGCATTCATATGCTACCCATTATTGTAGTAAAGTGACACGGAAAGGCAGAGATATGTTCTACTTTCTACATGTCTGAAGGATGGCTATGAAAGGCCAGAAACAGTACCTATTTTCCTTTGCCCTTTCCCTTCCCCTGGCCTTTCTTTGCCTCCATCTTGGCCTGGATACGAGCAGCAGCAGCTGCTTTAGCTTCCTCTCGCTTCTTCTTCTCTTCTTCTTTCATTGCAGCTGCCATCTCTCTCTGCTTTTTCAACTCCCTATTTTGTTATCATACAACAGAAAGTAATGAACAATAATACACTGGCCAAAAGACTAAGTCGAGAATAGGAATAAACAACTTACTCAAGCCTAGCCCTCTCATCTGCAGCACCACCAATACTCATACCCTTGCGTGGTCGGCAGGCTACCAACTCCACCTCAAATATTAAGGTTGCACTACATAATACAAGATCAGGTCGATGAGATCAACAAAAGGAGACAACAATTACGAACTTCAGAAGAAGCATTTTTGATCCCCCAAACACCACGTCACCACCCCCTCTTTTTTTCTCAAAAAAACATTGTGAAGCATTAATTAGAATTAAATAACAAACCGGCTTAGCAGTTAGCAATACAATCACTTGCTAAAAAAGAAACACACAAAACAACCAAAAAAAAATTAAGGATTTGACAGGAATCAGTAAAGTTGAAAAGGCAGTGAGCACTCTGAGCAGTGACATACCCTGGAGGAATATCTGGAGGTGAACCCGCACTACCATATGCATACTCGGGCTTGCAAGTAATCTTAGCTATTTCACCAACCTGTTAAAAGACTGATTGTCAAATTTTAACTATATGATACGGATAATTGGGTGGCAGAGCTTATGAATAAGCAAATCAGTGATATTCACCTTCATAGTTTTGACTGCAATATCCCATGCCTTGATCACTGCGCCCTGTCCTATCTCAAATGTAAAGATTGTATTGTCTTCATGTGTACTATCAAAGACTTCATCTGTTTCAGCCAGAATGCCTTCATAATGAACTGTCACACCCAAAAATGAAAAAGTCAGACTAAAGTAACAGCTATAGAAAATCATCGCTGTAACAACATTATAATAGCACATACATCATACAAGGAAAATCCTTCATTGCCATTACCCTCTTGATACAAACTACCCATCCTTCAATTTTATAACTATAACACAGTTCTATACTAAGAGTTTGAGTAATCCATATCAAGTATCGGAAAAAAGAATAAGCAAGAGGCTCTTAATACAAGTAAAATAAAGAAAAACCAACATAAAAGACAATGAAAAATAAAGCAGTGAATCAACCACCTTGGTTGTTGTAAGAACAATGCATATAATAATATTCCATCAAAAAAGAAGTCAAACTCAAAACTTCCATAATAAAGATGTACAGTTATTATCAAGCTATTGCTGAATTTGACATCTTAAATAAACAAGTGTATGATTGTTCCATAATAGTGATGTGCATTTATTATCAAGCTACCAGAATGGATTCATGAGACACTTTTCTCCTCTATCCTCTCAAGGTATTTCTTGTAATGGTTTAATGATAGTATATCTACTTCCATTAGTTCCATAGGGAGGAAAAGGAAAGGAGTAGGAGATATATCATAATATCCAGTTTTCTGTGCGTTTTGTGTC
The DNA here is from genome assembly GCA_024500155.1 of Chenopodium formosanum. NCBI lineage: Eukaryota > Viridiplantae > Streptophyta > Magnoliopsida > Caryophyllales > Amaranthaceae > Chenopodium > Chenopodium formosanum. The sequence continues at coordinate 2,974,271 of CM044861.1, read as the reverse complement.
TATCCCAAATAACAATACCATTAATTCACTGACAGCAGCCTAGTCATAAACAAAAGATCATCTTACTCAAGGACCAATTTACGAGTCTCTCCACAATCTGTCTATACAGCTTACATCATTAAATCTCTGATTATCTTCCACGGCTCAAAATATGATTCACCACTACAACTCTACAAGCTCTGAAATCAGTAATCTCTAGTTATCTCTGAAATCAGTAATCTCTAGTTATCTTCTTCCTTCTAAATCTCATAAAATGTTTTTTTCACAACAGGCTGAAGCAACAACTTAAATCATCTCTAGTTATCTTCTATAGCTCGTAAAATGTTTTGCCACTACAACTCTACAAGCTATGAAATCATTAATCTCTAGTTATCTTCATGTCTCATAAAATGTTTTGCCACAACAGGCTGCAGTAACAACTCAAATCATCTCTAGTTATCTTCTATAGCTCGTAAAATGTTTCGCCACGACAATGCGGCTCAAAGGATTATAAAGACACAAACACAATCAAAAAGACATCATAAGTATTGATAAGCATTCTCAGTTAATATACCATCTACAAGAGGAAGTTCATCAGTTGGACCAACAGCATTATCCTTAGGCCGCCTTACAAAAGTCTTCAGAACACCACCATCACCAGTTAAATCAATTACATCTCCCATAATTCCGATTGTTTCAAACACCTGACGAACCAAACAGTAATCACAAGATCATCAATTTTCAATTCGTAACGCAAATACATAAAATGCACAAATATAATTCAAAACATACTCATAAATACCCAAACTTGTTTATTCCAATCAATCAACACCAATAATACTCAAATTCATCTCGATTCGACATACGAAAACTAAAAATTTAACAATAATCGAACATATAAAAGCCAAATTTAGGTTTAAAAAATTGCAATTTCACAAAAAATTAGGTTAAAACAAATTAAAATCGACGCCATTTTTTTCACAGAATTGAGTATCAGAGGAGAGAAAAAGAGAGCTAACCGATAAAGTAGTGAGGAGGGCGACGGAAAGAGACGGCGGAGTTAGCGGCGGCGACGGCGGCGGAGAAAAATAGGAGAGAGAAATTATATAAACCGAGAAATTTGAAGGCCATAGCAGTAGAAACAACACGATTTATGTGAGGATTGTTCAATACTCTGTTTTTAAAAGAGGGAATAAATTTTTTTTTAAAGAATTTTATCTTATCTCATCATGTTATTTTAAAGTCAAAGATTTTTCTTTTTTTTTTCTAAAAAAGGAGGTGAAGATTTTTTTTTTTTTTTTTTTTTCTCTTTTTTCTCAATCTTAAAAAGAAGAAGAAAAGAGAGGGGTGAAGATCTAATTTTTTTGTGAAAATCATTAAAAAGGAAGGGGAAAATATGGAATCTTTAGTTGGGAAATGAGTCAAGTGAGTAATAGTGACATTACACAAAAGGTTCGGTATGCCCCCCATATTAGTAAAGTTCATATGTCATCAACCATTACTTTTATCAGTTTATCATCCTCCAATTATACATGTGTCTTTCACTCTTTCATAACTTTAAATAATTACTAGTATCCTTCAAATCATACGAGTAATAATTACTTCGTATAATCATAACAGAAATACGCAAGATAAAAATGTATTTGTATATAAGAAGGAAATCAAATGGAGTTTTGGGTGAAATCATCCAAGGTGTTGTTTGGTTAGCTTGCAAAAATGTGGGAAATGAAAATTCATAGGAATTTGAAAATGAGGTAGTTGTTTGGTTTAACCACAAAAAGTGAAAATGGAGTAATTGGAAATTCATGAGAATTTGGACTTCCCACAAAACATGAGAAGTTAATTACCTACCACCCCTTTGGTCACTCAAAATTCCCATGAATTTCAAATTTCCTTAGAGCACTCTCATTCATGGGCAAAAAAATGCCCATGAGGAGAATTTAATGGCAAAAATGCTAAAAATGTTATCCCACTCATGAGCAAAAAAAAATATGCCCATGAGGAGATTACCAAATGCCCATAGGAATGGCAAAAATAAATTGCTACATTACCTATGGGCCCATGAGTGTTTGTGAGAGAAAATATAGGAGAGATGGTGGTGTGGGTTTTTTTTTTTTTAGCCCATGAGTGTGGAAAGAGTTCTTAAATAAAATGCCCATAAGAAAAATGGAAAAGAGGAGTGAGAAAGTTAGTAGAGAGAGAGTGGCATTTTTATTTTTTGCCCATGAGTGAGAGTGGTCTTATGACAACCAAACAACTTAATACCAATTCCTAGTAGTTGTTTGAAGGAAATATATTCCCATGAAATACAAATTACCATAGGAATTTAATTCCTATGTTAACCAAACAAGCCCCAAGTTTGATTTGATGGAAGAATATTTTATCCAATACTTGGTCGTGAATTATTAAAAGAAAGTAGATAGGGAAGGGAAGGGAAGGAGGCTCACCTGAGGAAGCTTTCTCTATTTAGGGCCTGTTCATATTTACTTAATTTCAGTTCAGTTCAGTTCAGCTCCAATCAGTTCAGTTCAGTTCAGTTCAGCTCTTAATTTCCCTCTGACATAAAATATTCATTTCAGCTCAATTCAGTTCAGTTCCAATCAGTTCAGTTCAGCTCCAATCAGTTCAGTTCAGTTTAGTTCAGCTCAGTTCAGTAAATATGAACAGGCCCTTAAACTGCCGAGCAAAGAACTACTAGGCGTGATGATGGTAATTTCCGACAAGAATTGGAAGTTAATCTGGCGGGTTAATTACATACAAGTACATATAGTCATGTATTTTTATGGTTTTGTATGCGGAATAGGCTAATGAGAAATGTGAATCAAGTTAAAAAAAACTCGGTCGATGACCCCATATACAAGCACTGTAGTAAAAATAAAAAAAATAAAAAATAAAAAATAAAACCAGAGAGACATCTTTGTACTCGTTTTTTTGGATTGTGTGCAACTAGGAGGCGTGGAGAAATGTAAATGGACTAGATAAGGACATTTATTTCATGTTTTCATCTAGTCGGAGACTCTACAACAATGTCTAATACTGTAATACAAAACATCAACTACTTCAATCAAGGAAACCCCCCATACCAAATTTGGCTAATGCATATTTTAATGTTTTAAAAAAATTAACCATAGTCATCCAAAATTATTGGCTCTAAGAAGTCACAATTCTATTTTGATTTATAAAAGAAGTTACAATTCTACAATCTAGAATACAAAATCGAATTGTGACTGTAAAAAGCATAGTCATCAATTATGGAATTGTGACTTCTTAGCGCAAGGCATTAGGAAATTAAGCATAGTCATTCAAAAAAGAATTGTGACTTGTAGACGCATCAATGTTTTAGAAAATTAAGCCCATCTCTTTTTCTTTTTTTTTTTTTTTTGGTGCAAAGGAGGGGCAAGCCCCTAAACAAACAAAGCAAAACAAACAAACAGAAACAAACAACAAAACTAAACAACTAAGCTTAAACACCCATCATCGGGACCATCCGAGCCCGAGAGACACCACTAAGATCCTCCAATAAAACGGCAAGAAGATCCTTCGGGATCGCCTCAATCATCATCATCCGCTGCTCCATACGGACTCCATAGTTAGCAAGCCAATCTACCGCCATATTGGCTTCTCTATAGCAATGACCCAATCTTATCTCCCAACCTTGACGACCAATAAGAGTTTTACACTTACGAATAAGATGAATTAAGGGTGAGTTAGGAGGGGTAGGCTTGGTCAAAATACGAAGAACAATCTCAGAGTCTGCTTCAACCATAACTTTGCCATGCTTTCCATTCCAAGCAATGGCCAAACCTCTCATAATGCCCAACATCTCTGCTTTAGTACTCGTACAAATACCACACTTCACAGCAAAGATTTCATGTATCTCACCCCTGTGCCCTCGAATAATGCCACCAGCTCCAGCATCTCCTGGGTTTCCCTTAGCTGCCCCGTCTGTGTTCAACTTGACCCACCCCTCATCAGGACAATTTGATTTAAGCCCATCTCTTTGATTTAAAAACTTTCACTTTCATTTAACAATTTAATTTAGTAGTTGAAATGTTACTCTCTTTAATCAAAGAAAACTAAGTTAATCAAGTTTAAAAGTCACCAAAATGGATTCATTCATAAATTAAAAAACAAGCTTCATACTACAGAATACTCCGTACTTATCAAGTTTAGCTAACATGGTGGTTAAAATATTTGCAAACAATGAAAAGATTTGATATATTATTTAAAAAATAACAAAAATTTAAAGAGAGCATCATAATTATTTGCATGGTAAAATTATAAACCCATGTAACGTACTTATTAACAACTTGTGCAATTTATTTTAGGACACATGAAAGCATGTCTTAGCGACCAATACGACGATAATTTAGATATAGAGATAAAAGGAAAGGATCCTTTCTTTCTCATTTAAATTATTGTCATACCCATTGAAAGCGCAAACTCTCGTATGCACCTAACAGTTCTCACCAACAAATCTTCTTATTGAAAGAAGCTGCCAAGTACAGGTACAAAATAATAGAAAAGAGGGTAACCGTTGATTTAAGACTACAAAAAATTGAGGGAATAATAACACTACAGCTCTTCAATCATCCCTATTACCTAGCCTTAGCTACAGTTTAGTGTGTGAAATTTGGCAAAATTCGTACAAAAAGTGTAATGTCCTATAAGGTACTCTCCGTAACAGCTAAAAGGACCTGAGAGGCCAAAGGCAAAACTACTCATTCGCTACTTCGTTTTCTTCACTCCCAGATGAATTCGGCCTTCTAACAAATCGCCCCTGCAACATGACATGAATCCTGATTTAAGTAAGAGATATAATTATGGAAAGAAAAGCAAGATATCAACCATTAACTTAGGTTGATCACAGCATACACTGCATACAGATGCAAAATATGTAACCTAAGGAAACTCGCTCACATAAACAAATGGACTGTCTGATTAATAGAGAAAATTAGTGATAGTGCAGGAACATTACAATTACATTTCAAGAACTAGAAAATCTTCGCAGTTGCAGCCTTGCAGGAAATAACAGATGTATTACAAAGAACATATTGACTGAAACTTTCTAAGAATTGAGAATAGAACATGAACATCAAATAATCAATCAGCAGGGGCTGTGCCCCTCTCCTTCACCAAAAAAAAAAAAAAAAAAAAAAAAAAATCAATCAGCAAAAGCCACAAGTATGCCTTCGGTACAAGTCGCACCATAGGTCTCAAACAACAAACTCCCTTTGTCTTTGTAAGAAAAAAAAGTCGCAATTCTATTTTGAATCATCCAAAATATTTGGCCTCTTACTAGGTTACAAATGAAATATTGAGCTTTATCATCTGCCTTCACCAATATCCTTAACCAGGAACATAAAGCAAAAGGCTTTGGAAATGCAAATATGCATAATAATGGCCTACTATTAAAAGGATGGATAGAGCACATATGAGCTCAGAAAAACTAACCTGTCAAATAGATGAAACTAACCCAAACAAGCACAAATACATCTTAACAAACATATTGTTCATATTAAATCCACGTAAGGTAGTAGAGCCAAAAAAGGCACAAAGCACCATGAACAAATGCACAATTGCACACACACATATGTAACTTTGACATGACTGAGATTGAGCACTGACCGAATTGGCATAGTTGCATACCTTCATTCTTGGTCGTTGATCAGCATTAACTTTTCTAACTTGATATCTAATCTTCTTTGAGAAAAAACGTGTTCGCCTTTTCTCCTTGTACCGCTGAACACTTGCTTCCCTCAAGGCTCCAGGCTCACCAAATAGATCTATTTGCGCCAATCTTGCCTGCTATAAAAACAGTTCAATCCATGAGTTTCTATTGTTTTATTAATGATTCCATCATAAGTTAATACAAACATGCAAAACGCTTCTATCTAAAAGATTAACTGTGTTAGACAAACAATGTTAGCAAATAAAGCATTTATGCAAACCCTAATTTAGGGGCCTGCACAAATTAAATAAATATTTAAGTAGAAACGGAATAATATAATATGTACTCGTATTATAATACATAAACAAATATACTTCATTTTGTCTCACTTGATTAAATTAATCATTTTGCAACTGAGGTAATGCCCAAAGAAGAAACATCAAAACTGGAAAACTCCAAAACCGGGACTTTTTAATTAGGAAAGAAAAGTTTGGTGACCGTTTAATCCAAGCGTCAAGTATCATTAGGCGCCAAACACTGTCAAACTAATTTCCTCAATCCATACAAGAGAGTCTATTTCCACTTCACTATAGTCTATATGCCCTCCATAATTGTTAAGATTTTCACCATTTAGTCAGTCTAAAAGGAGCAGAAATAGAGTTTCAGACTCGGAATAAACACTTCATTCATAAATCTCTAATTGAATAATTCTATTTTAGCAATGAAACCTTGAAGAACTTAAATGAGGCAGAGATAAATCTAGAACTTACCAAGGCATCACTTCCAGAAAGCTCGGAGCCCAGAACGTCATCGGAGAAAGGCGAGCCTCGATCTGACCAGGCATCCAAAACCTCATCATAATTCAGTTTCAAGAGCACCCCAGGGCTGGATTTAGAATTTGATGTTGAATTTTCCTTGCCTGATGATGTTGAACTGGACTTAGGACTTGAAGACGAATTTCCTTTACTCAAGCCTGAACTGGACTTGGCAACCGACACTAAATTTTCTTTCTTTAAGGTTGAAGGAGAGGATTTAGTGTTCACTTTTTCCAATTTTTTCTTCTTTTCAGCTGGCAAAGGCTTGCTCAATCTTGGTGAAATTTCACCAACATCAACAGCAGGAAATCTCCACCAATCTCCCTCGTCATTTTGTCTAAATGCCTTGGCCACTCCACCTCTCATCAATCCGAATCCAAAATCAAATCTCCCACCTAATCCTAATCCTAATCCTAACCCCACAGGATACCCATAACAGAAACTAACCGGGCCAACACTACCATCATTGGAGCAAGCAGTGGATTCCCCTTCAACACACACATTCACATCCCCCATTATGCTGTCTATGGCACCCTCCCCAATCTCTTCATCAAGGATTGATTCCGCATCGAAATCCTCATATCCATCACACAAATCAGAGGAATTCGTTTGGCAACCAATTTCTTCCATGTAATATGAGCAAGACTTACCATAGGCAGTTGAATCTAACTGAAAAACAGGTTTCTCAACTGGGAAAGGTAGGAGCAATTCACCAGAGGTTTCTTCACAGGAAAAGGATGAATACTCACGAGGTTTGATAAATTTGCCAGGCTTACACATATCCTTGGCAGGGAAAATATTTGGATATGCTGTGGAAAGCAAAGCAGCTGCCTCATTGTAGGTCTGATTTGGGCGTTTCCGAGGAGTCCGTGGTTTACGAGTTGAGATGGCTAGTGGGGAATTGCTTGATTCTGATATAGTCGAAGAAGGCGATGAAGAATGAGAGGTACGGGTTGAAGTAGAGGGAGATTTAATAATATCAAGGTCAATTGCATAGGCAGCCCGTCCACCTCCACTTAAGCAGGAGCTCATTGTTAAAATGAATCCCCTGGCTGAACTCAATCAAACAGGCCTAATTCAATTAGAACTCAACGATGAGAGACAGAACAAGATTGAGTTAATCCTCATTAGCTTCAAGAAGCTTAGGAAATTTAAAGGTACAAGAATCAGAAATGGAAGAAGAAGACTCAATTTCAAAACATCAGTTATCTGACAGTGGCACAGAACAAAAAAAATAAAAAGTAGAGCTTTGGACTCAGCAAAGTTGGCAGATTTAGTAAGCTTTTAAGAGGCAAATAAGGAGAATTCAAAACTTTGCCGAAGGAATGGCAAAGCAAAGAGAGTGAAAATCAAGCTTCAAGCTTTGTACTAAACTAGGCAAAAGGCCAAAACCCTGAACCCTAGAAAAGCACTTACTATCAAGGTGAAAAGCAAAAGGATGTCTAGAGTACACCAAACCCAGTTTGCAAAAACAAGGAAAGTTTCTGAGTCCTAAGCTTAAACCCTGAAAAACCCCATATCTGAATTGACCACAAGAAGCAATTCTAAAAATGTGGATTGCTAAATTGGTTTATGTAGGAAGACAATGGATTCTCTTTCTAATTTATACAGAAGAAAGGAAGGAAGGCACAAAGCTCAAAAATCAAAATCTGAACAGTGGATGGGTTTTGCAGTGAAGAATCAGAAGTCAGCAAGATGAAAACATACCCGCTGAGAGTTCAAAAGAGAAATCTAGCCCCACAATGAAAACTGGGGGGGTTGGAATGGAGGGGAATGGGGGAGGAGAGAGAGTTGATGGGCGATTAGTGTATATGAGCAGGTCACGGGGGATGAGATAAGAGGTAGTAAAAAAAATCCGTTAAAGAAGCTCTGAAGATAGCAAAAGCAGAAGAGTGGGACTCTCAGAAACAGAGAGGTGGGAGTATGTGTTCTTATGAGTAATGAACTGATGGTTAAGAAAACAGGGCAAGAGCCAACCTTTTCTTTCATATGCCAACAATAGTTACAGGACCACTATTATCTCTCCCCCTCTACCGTCTACACCAAAGTATTTACAATAATTTAACCCGCGGCATTGACTACAATGCCCCTGAATTTGAAGTACATTCTCACTTCTCAAAGGTACTATGTTACCATCACAGAATTCTTTTTTCACTGCAGGATAAATTATCATCCAGAAGGAGATTGATTGCCAAGTGCCAACACTCTGACTCTCTGAGGGGTGTATTCTCAGCTCTCCCAAACTTATTCTCGATCATGATTCATGAATTAAACTCGGCTAACCTTTATTAAAATTTATCTGTGGAAAATACGGCTTATTAATCAAGCTGCCAAAAGTATCAGACATGTTCAAAGTGTATATAATCACATTTTGGCGATCAATCACTATAAGGAATATTGGATGCCTAGCTCAATTTTTGATGATATTTTACATTTCAGAGAAATTTACAGAGATTTCTGAATTAGTTGGCCCCATCAACTTTCCAGAGAGCTTGCAGATTAGTAGTAACATATGTGATGCAGCCAAATTTTCTGCACACCGATTACTGAATTCTGAAAATTGTAAAAATCCCTAGATATTTTCAAAGTAAAATTAAAATTCCAAATATTTCAGTCCAAAAAAATAAATAAAGATCGGTTCTTTTTTGTTGGCCTAACAATAATCCTTATTTATTACTCCATATGCTATATTCATGATATAATAATCAAACATGTGAATTAAAATACAATTCATGGAAAACAAACTCCCTAATAAAGATTGACTATGTAAAATTCTTCTTTTTTTTTCTCTGATGTCAGAAGTTAAATAAGTCAATCCTTCCCCATGGAATAATAAAATGTCTAGGGTGCATAACCCAAATAATTCATCTTCTCTCTAATAATAATAATAATCATAACAATAATAGTTTATTTTTTTTTTCATATAATAGCAAGAATAATACAAAATAACATTTGTAGTTAAATGAGAAGGGCAATAAAAAAAATTCAAGATTGTGGCTCTATTTGAATCTATCCTAATCATGGGCAATATGGTGGGCTAGATAGGTTTTTGCTGAATTACTGAATTAGCTACCCAACGGATCTACTAAAGTAATCAATCCACAGTCATTTATTGCCCATTTATATTGGAAGTTCTCTTATCCGATGACATGGCAATATACTATTGGGTGTCCGGATTTTTTACGGCTGACCTGGAGGATACTTTTATAGGTTGGTGGCACTTTCACGTGTATCTAGAAAGGAGAGAGAGAAAAAACATGAAATAAAAAATTAAATAAAATAACTTTTGGGAAACTAAATAAATAAATATTTCCCTCAACGCGGCAGCGAAATGATTTGCAACTTTTTGGTGTGTTGTGTCCAAATTTATGTGTGGCAGATGACCCCTTAACGTTGCACTAAAAAGCTCCTTCAGATTTCGGATTAGAATTTAGAAAAAAGCCAAGGTTTCGTGATATTGGAATACTACTACTTGCACATCATTTTGCAATCGTTATCCTTTTAAGCTTACAGCAAAGCCAAGAGTCGTATATTTTATGAAAATGTGAGGCTTTAGTCTATACGATTTAGCATGTAACAAAATTCCACCACTCTTACAATAAGATTGAATCTGGTATGATTGAGACTCAAGATTATTCTTACCCTACACTTTAACATTATCTAAGATATTAAACCATTTGATAAATTGAGGTTCCAAGTTTACAAATACTCCACGTAGTGATTTAATTAGTGACTTATTAAGAGATAATCTTGAGCATAAGTTGCAATGTGAATATGTGATCAATTGGAGAGCAACCAAAAAAAATATGCCGAGTAGGTGAGTACATCAAAATCTTTGATGTAAAATCTGGAAGATTATGATATTATGTCAAGGTGAATCCATTACTATAGAAAAGATAATGGACACTGACTATATAATTAGTGACGGAAAGAAGAGAAAGGAGAATCGGATTAGAGATACTCTCCTCTATACGTAGTATATCTTTAAGTACCATGGGCATATCTACATAGGAAAAAGGGTAGACACTTGGCTACCCTTTTTAAAATTATTTTGTTTTGTCAAAAACCAAGCCGTAGAGTGGTAGGTTTTTATTTTTGCATTACACGCATGTTTTATATGTTTAGGCATCAATTTGCCAGAATTTCCTAATTTTTTTTAGTACTTAAATGTCCTATATTTTGTAAATAAATAAAATTTTATATAATGACTCAAAAATTTACATAACACTGTAATACGTTTAATAATAATAATAATAATAATAATAATAATAATAATAATAATAATAATAATAATAAAACAACAACATTAATATACCCTATTTGGAAGTTCTAAATACACCACAGCGTCTTTAACATATAGATGATAATGAAATAATCAAATATAACTGTTCCATAAAGAAGACATATTTGAATCCCTCCTCCATATTGTGAATACTTTTCAAATGGATTATGTGATGAGTTGAAATTAGCATACACGGATAAGGATCCTCTTTTATTATCAATAATTATCCCAACATTTCTTATTTTGCTTGTCAACTTTAAACACTACTCCGTAATAATTAGCATTAAGTTGATAAGTGTCCAAATCTAAAGAGGTTGGCAAACTAGACGGGACATGAACATAACATATGAAATATGAGCATATGACATGTAACCCTTTTAGGAAATATTCATACAACATTCAAACTCCAATGATTTGGAAAAATCTTGGACATCTTATGAGTTGTTAACTAATATGAAATATATCTTTAATGCCGCACAGCAATTAAAGCTCAAAAAATGCTCCATATGTTTGAACCATCAATAGCTGGGTTGTTTAGTTGGACAGGGAACGGGTAGACAGAAACATAAAGATTATGATGAAGGGGCAGTTTAGCCAACTTATTTAAAGGTAAATGAAACTAGTTGCTGAAGTCATATAAGATGTAAATACAAAGTACCTTGGACATTAATTTTAGAAGTTAAGACACCACAAGGAAAACGCAGGGGCACCATAAAGGAAAAAGCTTGAATCATGAGCTTCTTTCTATCCTACCCAGAAATATAACGAAAACCAAATAAAATATTTTGGGAAAAATGAGCAGGGGTGCACCAAAGTCTAGCTTACCTCGATAGAGAATTGTGAGTTGTTGAGGTCCTTTGCTTATGAGCTCATGCTGTTGTTCCTAGTAATGGAGACAGTCTTCAACAGTGACTTCCAAGTGCTACGTTATCCTGAGAAAAGTTGCGTTAGTATCTGAAGTCACATGCTGAACGATAGAAGTAGAAAGAGATTTTCTTTTGCATAGACTATAATAGAATCAGTAATCACAATCACACATTTCGACTGCCATTGTCTACAACAATCATCACGAAAGAAATGAAAAGGAATCCCATTCAATGAATACAGTGGTATGATGCAAATATACAGAACTCTTTGTTCTGACAATATGCTGAATGATAAGAGAAATTGTTGAATTTACATCAACCTGGACATTCATGAAAGTGTTCCATACTAGGAATGCAATAGTAACACTTTATCAGGCAAACCCTTTTTTCCCGAAAAAGGCAGATGATAAAAATGGGTCCTCTAACTGTCAGAACTCAGAAGCCTGACTAATGCAAGCATATCACAAAACAAACTGATATATGTTCTGATGACAGTTAATCAAGGTACCATAAAACTTACAAAATCATTCTAGAATTCCTATAACCCAGCATACCCCTAGGCGTAAATTGCTTTAAAAAAAATAAATTAATAAACACACTAATTGAAAGAAGGCTGTCCGCAAGGTCTGTCTTGTGAAAGAAAACCGTCTGAAGCCCCTTTCCCAACTGCTCCTCACAGTCTGTGTCAAGACTAAAGAGGGAGGGTGGGAAGAGGAAAAATGAGGCTGTGGTAAGATATCACTTCACAATTGTTTCATCATTATTTCGAGCAGCTTGACCTGAACTGGGGCTAATTGATCAGTCAAGCTCAGGTAAAAACACATCAGTTCACTTAGAAAATATTTGATTTAAACTAACATTAAGTAGGAATTGATCACTCTTGAACAGACAAAACTTTGGCAGCGACAAATTCAAGTTTAATTTCAGTTGACAGCTAGCTAAACCTTATTCCCCAAGCTTTATCCATGAAGATCCTCATTATCCGTGTTTTCTGCATGTCATTCTTCAATCCTTTATCCAAATCATATTTGGCCTCCCTCAACTTATTACGAAATCTCCATTATCCTAACCTTCCACCTTCCTTACCAACAGTCCAGCACATACTTCCATGCCAAAAACAACGTAGCTGATTTTCCATTATCTTAAACTCCAACTATCCTTTATATCTCTAAACTTCTAATCTTATCCATCAAGGTGTTCCCACGCAAACATCTCAATGTACACAACTCTGCTACACTTATCTTCTTCATATACTCCTTCCTAAAATCCCCAGCATTCTCACCTGTATAGTAACGCCAGTCAAATTATTGTCCTACAGAATTATTCTTTCAACCTTAGCACACTAATATCATAATATCATGACCGGGCATTGTTCTCCATTATTTGCCACCTACATGTAATTCAATTGAGTTATATCCTGATCGAAATCACCATTTCTTTGTCATGCACCTCCTTAAGTCTATAGGACTCAATACATCCTTGCTTCTCCTCCTCTTAATACTTCAAGATTCTAACTTTTGTCTTTATCGATCCAGCTTAAAACTCACCCTAATTTGTGTTTTCACTAACCAACATGATACCGTTCCACTGATTTTAGGGACAAAGAATGAATAATAGGAGACTAGAAAAGGTTTAAATAAAGTGTGAATACAGTGTCGTACATTCCAAAGTTTGAGCATGCAGTGGGTGTGCCAGCCATCTAGCATTCTGATATGTTACTTAAGGGAGAAAGAATGGAGGATACTTGGAATTGACAGGACCGTTCTGAGGGTTTTGATGACTGGAAGGAAATTAAGAAAGGATAATTGGAACAAGACTAGTCATGGATCTTCGGGGCTAGATATATTTTCCTTTCACCACGTTAGTGTTCTTATATGAAGATTTTCCAAGATTATCATTTAAATATATACAATCAGGTGGCATGCAATCATCTTCTTGGGCATTAGGGGGCTAATCCTCTATCGATGTATACTCTGTTCATAAAGTTCAGTAACATTTTTCTTATCCCCTAACAAAAGAAAGAGAAAGGACAAAAGACAACATACAAGAGAAAGAAAGGTACATATAAATGGATGCAGAGCAAGCATCTATAAGTATCAATAAGGCAACAATATGTACCCTATTGAACAAAAATTAAGCATTTACAGCCCCCAAGGATTCAGATTCTGTGTGCTTAGATGAAATCTGAATGCTTAGAAGTTAGAAGTTAGAAAACACATGAGTTATTTAGGCAATTTAGCCTATTTTCTTTCATTCAAAATTGACACAAGTTAACAAGCTAAGAAATGCCTAGTAAAAAAACAGAATCCAATAATAAAGACCACTAGTGGGCAGGATATCAATAAAGTGAAGAGTAGGGCAAGGACATTTTGGAGGAAGTAACATAGGGCCGATAGGAGTATTGACTCCATATTCCTAAAAATCATCTGAAAAACAGAAACAGAAAATTCTTGACTTCAGAAATCTGAAGGTGTACCATAAACATATATCCCAACTGTAAGAATCATATTAATGATGTGCACACATTGCTATAATCAGTCACATATAGCATTATTGGTAGCTAGCTGACTCTTCAAAAGACAATGTCTTCCGATATCAAGACACATCATGAACATAACAGCAAATTCTTAATCTTACATTTCTTTATTATCTCATTAAATATAACAGAAAATTTTTATTAGCATCACAAATACCTTCTCTTCCTCTATTCATACAATTATTACATGCATGTTAACGCCTCTATCCAGGGAAATAGTATGCTAGGATCATTGATGCTAGATATAAACATAACATTACAGAAAAACAAAGTAAGTTTCAGGGCCGATATCCTGTTACAACAAAACAAAGTTAGCTTCAAATCCAATAGAAATATAAATAAAGTCACCTTCAGTAGACCAAACACTTCATCATTGTGCTCAATTAACATTGTGAAAAATTCCTGAAGGAAAAGGGAAGCTTAGCAAATTAAACTAACAGTCCAGCAGCTAGCAGCACTAATCTAGAATGAAATATTAATTTTCTTAACAAACCGGCATATATCAGTTCATAAGCAAAAGATTTTCCTGAATCCTGAGTTTATTCTCCGAAGTCCAAAACTTATACAACTAGCCAGAGCACTGCACAAAGCCACAAACACAACCTCTGTTGCTCGTGCTCCTTTAAACACCAAGCCCTTCCATGATTCACCAAATACAAGCCCAAATATAATCCCATAAGAGCTGAATTGATCCAATGCTCCTTACCTAATAATCTAGCCAGCCCCAAGCACTAAAAGAGTAAAAAAAAGATAAATAAATAAATAAATAAATGAAATAAAGAAAAAGGGTTAAGTGATTAAATGGATGATCCTGCATCAACTCTCTACTAGTACTGAATGATTAGTGGATAACTACAAACTCACCTCCCTATATCCTGAAGTTGTTAGAGACAGAAATAGGACATATGTTGTAAGCATAATGTCAGCTGCTTTTACCATAGTAATGAAGCCAGTATAAATGACATATAAAACCATGAAAAAGGGCATGACTATTGACAGTTAAAATTGTCAAAAGATGCTTTTTCCTACAGAGGTTTAGACGACTATAAAGTCATGTATGTGATTCACCGTATCCTTTCCCTTGATCACTCCCAATAGTCCAACAATTAGCTGCTACGAGATCAAGAGGCTCCATCTATGTATGAATCTGGGGAGAAATGTCAAGTTTCCCCTTTAAAAGGCTTCCATGACTTCCGTATTATTTGGAAAGTTCACTGAAAATCGAATGCTCACTTCCTTTCAAAAAAAAAAAAAAAAAAAAAACCAAGTACAAGCCATAAAGTATACAAGTAATAATTACATTACTAACATATATCATTAATTTTCCACTATCTTCTTAAGCGCCTGTTATGACTCTTGAAAATTCACCACCACCACCCCCCCCCCCCCCCCGCCTTCCTTTCATGTTGTATCTTAACTCAAATCCTTATACTTATCAAAGCATTGCCCTGGAATATCCTAGGAACAAGATCAAGGGCATGATAAATGCCAGAATGCCAAGTGATAGATGGAAAGTCTACTTCAAACGACGTGACACAATAGAGTCTAATCTTTATGATTAGCACCAAAAGTAACAATGAAAAGTTCACCTTGGCATCAAATAATGAATCACTATAACTTTGACCAATGCTTTTCACCACTAAATTTTGGTAAAAATCACGAAGTACTTCGTATATAATAATTCTAGTACTTAATATACAATCTACAAAGCTTAACCTCAAAAGGCCATCGGGAAAAGGCATATCGAAAGAAAAGGATACACTAGAACAGATTAACCACTATGTACCAAGAACTACCAACACATTTCACAGTCAAACAAGAAGAATTCTACAAAAACTTAGTCATCAGCATAATGAGAAGATAAATGATCGACAAACTCTCACTGCATACAACTAATTAGTAATATCAATCGATTTCAACTTTCCAGAACTCGTTCATGAACGAAAATTTAAAAAATATAAATTAACTGAAATTAGCGCAATAATTCAAACCATTACCAAAGAGAAATCTCAAAATAGCGCCAAATTATGCATTCTTCTAGCTGATTTGGCAAAACAACAAGGCGTGATCGTTCAAAACCGCGAGTAAATTTGCCCTAGAAATCAAACTTACGAATTAGTAAGCCCTAATTGCCGAAAAACAGCGTAAATTAAGATTAAAACATTATAAATAAAACAGAATTAGGATGAAAAAGATGAGAGCGAAAAACAGTAAGTATGAGATACCTGAGAATCCGCCATTAAAGGTGAGAAAGAAAGCTCGGATCAAAAATGGTTGTTTACAGAAGGTGTATGGAGGAGAGAGAGTGGAGATTGCCGGAAATGAGAAATACGTTGGAAGAAAGGAGGGAAGGAGGGAAAGAGATCAGGAAGAGAAATAAAAGGTAGTTGGGGTTTGCCATCTTTGCCCAATTGGATTGAGCAAAAAGATCTTACAATCTCTTATGTGGCACTAGCCAATGTGAATTTGACCTCCTAATTCACACGTGTTGTACGTTGAAAAAGAGGACTCGGATCATATTCAGGTGATTGGTTATTTAGGGTCTGTTTTCATTAACTGTACTCAGCTGAACTGAACTGAACATTAAAGCTGAACTGAACTCAATTGAACTGAACTGAAATGAATATTTTATAAGAGAAAGAAGTTAGGAGCTGAACTAAACTGAAAATAATCGTATGAGAATGGGCCCTTAATTGAGTTAGGTCATGTACGGTTGTATTGTCAAATAGATAGTTGTGAAAGACTAAGCAACTTTAAACTTTCATACATAGCGTAATCAACTTTGGCTAGGGTCACATAAGATTGGGTCATCTAATTTTAAGTGTTGAAGCACAGTTCAGGGTTTCTTTTTTTTTTTTTTTTTTTTTTGTTTACGGGTTAATTTGTCTACTCATGCTACTGTGGGGATGTTCAATATATTCAAAGACAACCAAGCACTAGATTATTTCAAATTTAGTTCACCAAAGCCTTGCTCAATTAAAATTTGTCATGTCTTGTAGGTTGTGCTAACCATTAACATTGCTTTATAATTTCAAGCATATCCAAGTTAAATTGAATTTTCAGCGAATTATTTTAAAAATGAATTTAAACATAATGAGACTAATAAAAATACATTTTACAAGGTCAATTGTAAGTATATTAGATGTTTTAGGTGGTTTTTGGCTCATCTTGAAAGAGTTCCCAATGAACAAAAACTAAGGGTGTGAGTATGGGCCAAGTGATGCTGGTGCAAAATGTTTACCCCATACTTAGTTGTTCATGCTCATGACCTTACCTAGCTCTATTTAGCCTAGACTCAACAAATTTGTAGCCACACTATACAAAAAATTAGTGATTGTAGTAATGGATCAAATAATTGTTTTACTAGTAGTTATTGTTCTATATAGTATATACTGTCAACAATTGGGCACTTCAAAATTCACAATTCACTAGTAGGCTAGTACCCTAGTAGCTATCCCCTTTGACCTTTTAGAGCCTCAATGCAAAATTTAACCATTGTAATTGATAATTGAATACCTCTTTTTATAGTATTAAGCTAAAGTATTACAGATTTACAGGATACTTTATAAGAGCAAGTTTGGAGCACTGTTGTTTAAAGGGTGCATTAAATAATGCATAGTCCCATAGTACAAAGTTTTTGACCTCTCGCATCTTAATAGTGTGTTAGTTAGAGTTCACGAACACATAAGAATATAAGAGTACATGGGATTGATGTGAAATGGTGTTATGGCCCATATTCTTTAAACAACCTGTGGTTTATGGGGGTTGGAATATAACCTCAAAGACATGTTAGAATTCAATGCACAACATAATACATGCAATGGATTAGGCACGGTACGTTGTTGTTACCCTTTTTTTTTTTTATCCCTTGTGTTTTGTTACCCGGTTTTTTTTTTTTTATCCCTTGTGTTTTGAAAGCCACAAGGACGGGTGATGAGAATCAATCCAATCTCAAAAACTCCAACCATCAAGAGAGAAACTCTAACCACTTGGGTTATCCCTCACTCTCACATTGTTGTTATCGTTGGATCATGGCCACAATTTTTTAATTGCACAATATGACTCAACACGATAGATTGATATAACAAATAGATAGGATATCGTGTTAGGTCAACATGAGTGATCATTTTATAATTCTTAATATGATACTTAGGCATCAAGCCATGCGCAGGACCTAGCCATCCCCATAGCACACGAGCTCGTCACGGGGACCGGCCCCATAACCATTTTCAAAGATTTAGACTACACCTGCCGTCACTTATACTAGGATAGTAGAATATGTGTGTTAGAGACTAATTAAATTGGTGTTTAGTAGCTATCAAAAACAACCTATGTTTGTGTTAAGTGGGCCTGCAAAACGCCTTTTTTTGGGTCAAGGGCCTCAAGGCCATGTTGGAGAGTTGACCTGGACTTCACGTGAACAATGAGTTCATGGCAAACAAGAAAGGTAAAAAGCCCAGATCGTGGGCCTTCTTCTTAATTTTATCTTTTTGCAATTTTTTAGATCTGGCCAGTATTCAGAAACATAAGTGTAATTACGTATTTACGTACTAATGTATTTAGCTGGAGCTTTGCTGTTTAGGGAGCTGCCCCTGCTTCGGTGCTTCCCTTGAACTTTCTCTTTAGTGTCAACCTAATCAATAATACGGAGTACTACTTCATGGCTTGTCTACACTTTTACTTTTGACACTCCTCATAAACTTTATTTTGAATCATCCTTATGAGAATATATATGAGATCATATCAGATTCGTCTAAATATGAATTTTCAAAGTATCGACCACTTATTTATTTTTACAATTACATAATTAGTGATATCAATAGCTACGAAGTTAGATTTTACATTGACAATCATGGAAAAGTAAAGTGTAGAACTTTCATAATACGAAGGTAGTACTACGCTCATATTTACCACTTAAAAGAAATTCATTCTAAGACTTATTTCTATTATTTATTACGGAGTATAATCTTCATAAAACAAATCTACCAAATAAAAATAATGTACTCTAACACCAACCTTAGTTTTATTTTTCTTTGGTAGCACCGTGTTGAGTATGTTGAAAACAATAGTTTATAGAATGATTTAGAATCGTAGCAATAATAATATAACGTTGGTTAGGTTATGACTTACCAGTTCCATGCAAATCTGATTTGTATTATTCGCATACCAATCCTCGTGCCTCATTGTGGACATGTCACATTTGTTGTATATATATGCTACATTTGCAACCATGGCGTGGTTGCTGCATGTGGGCCTTTTATAATTATCAACTCTCTTAAGTTTATGGGGCCCTTCATTTGGTAGCCTATCTTGTCTAACTTATGATTCTCCCTGTTTAAATAAACCTTGATTTGATCATTATAATGTATATATACTTATAAATGCATTAACACGAAATTTTTATAGAATTAAATCTAGAACTTTGCATCATCTATAATTATAAGAACTCAAAATTAACAATAACACCACAAAATTTTATCATAGTAATACCGAGTATGACGTACATGGTCATTGTGGAAGCCACTAAGATGTAATTGTAACCCTAATACGGAGTATAAATAAAAACTAAGAATACAATATGTACTTTCCTTTTCTATTACAAAAAATATTGGTATGGAGACTATGGATTAATTTATAGTCTTTAATATCTCGTCAGATCGTGAACATAATGTCGACATCCTATCTTTAAAATCTTAATTCCGTCAATATAATACATGATTGGGGAAAGTAAATAAAATTTAAGAATGACAATAAAATAAAAGACAATCAAAATAGAATTTCCTAGAGAAAGAGATAACTTGTCTCGTAAAATAGATGTCATTATAAGAGTTTGAAAGTTATGAAACTAAGGTAGACAGAGAGAAAATAGAATACTATATATAGTAATCAAATGAAAAAGTTTAGTATCATAAGCTAATCACATGTCCTTTTCTATGACATGCTATTTTCCACATAATTTTTTGGAGACTAATCTTGTATCAATGGATTGCACCATAAAGTGTCAAGCTCCACCCAGGATGAAAATAAACTTCAAATAAAATGAGACCCACCTTTAATCATGTTTTGCCTTGCCATGCCTCATCTCGGTTCTTGCTCGTATTGTCTTGAATTACGAAAATGCCCCTAATACGAGCAAATATGTTACCCTTTATTACCATAATGTTCTCGTTTTCTCTACACCCTGTTCTTTTTTACCAATCTGGTCAATTAAACTACTTTTATGACAATGCGGGATTAATATTTCTCTCTCACAAACACCACAAATATAGACGGAATATGATCACAAATTCACAACACCAATACGGTAAACCATGCGGTAAAAAAAGTAACGGGCGGTGGTAGGGAGTGGAGAGTGGTGGTAGGGCCAAGAATGGGGTTAGGTGGGAGCACAAATGATGTGACCGTTGAGTAAACAAGGAAGGCCATGTTGATGGTGTTTGGGCTATTCGTATATCATATAGAAAAAGCTTTGATTGATTCCCTCATGTCTATTGTTACAAGCTTTGGGGCTACACATTTGGCCCACCAACAGTTAGTAAATACGTCTTGGATAAGGATTTTGGATTCTCCTTGATTATGTTTCTTCCACTTTTCAAATTCCTTGAGTATTAGGCCATGTTCACTCCACCTTAAGAAAAAATAATATTAAATGAAAATAATTTTAAAATTTAGTAAAAATAAGTTCAGTTTAGTAAAAATAATTTCTATTAAGTAAAATTAAGTTTAATTTTATTTTTTTTAAAAAAAAAGGTTCATTTCAATAATATTAAGTATCCCTAAAGAAGAATAATATAATAGAAAATTAGTAAATATAATTCAGTTCAACAAAAATAATTTAAGTCCTATACAATTAATTTAAGTTTAGTAAAAATAATTTAGGTTCAACAAAAAAAAATTGAATTCAACAAAAATAAGGTGAATTGAACGAGTATATGTTTAGTACTCTGTAATACTAAAAGATAAGATAAATAACTTGGAAGTATAATTATATTGCGGTTAGCAAATTAGTAAAATAAATATCTTTACCTAGTAAGAATAATTTAAAATTAACAGTAATAATTTAGTTTATTAAATATCAAGTAAGTAGAAAATTTGTTCTTATAATGCAATTTTAAATAGCCCTCTTTTATTTGGGTTACAGAGAAACTCCAATGACATGTTAATTGTCAAAATAATTTGTCATGTCACATAAGTTTTTAAGTTAATTGTCATTATAGTTGTTTTGAGCTCCAAGCCTCCGATACAGTTCATATAAACACAAATAAGGTGATTGGTAATATTTTCTTTCTATATCTTACATACCTTTCCCTATTATTATAATACAGGAATCATAAAAATGTAAAATACAAAGTGATGGGGGTTATATAGTTGTTATTTTAGAGAAACAGAATAGAAATTAAAGTGAGTAAGATTAAGACATGTTCACTTTAGCTTAATTTCAGTTCGGTTCAACTCAGTTCCTAATTTCCTTCTCTCATAAAATATTCATTTCAGCTCTATTCAGTTCAGTTCAGTTCAGCTCAACTTCAATCAATTCAGTTCAATTTAGCTCCAATTAGTTTAGAACATGTTCTCATACGTTGAAATTCAGTTCAGTTAAGTTCAGTTCAGCTCAACTGCTAATTTCCTTCTCTTATAAATATTCATTTGAGTTCAATCTAGTTCAGTTCAGCTCAGCTCCTAATTTCCTTCTCTTGTAAAATATTCAGTTCAGCTTAGCTCAGTTCAGTTCAGCTTAGCTCAGTTCAGCTGAGTTCAGTCAATGAGAACAGACTCTTAGGGCCCGTTCACATTTACTGAATTAAGCTGAACTGAACTGAACTGATTGGAGCTGAACTAAACTGAACTGATTGGAGCTGAAATGAACTGAGCTGAAATAAATATTTTATGAGAGAGGGATATTAAGAGCTGAACTGAACTGAACTTAACTTAACTGATTGGAACTGAACTGAACTGAACAGATTATATTGAACTGAACTGAAATTAAGTAAATGTGAACAGACTCTTAGTTCAGTAAATGTGAATATGCCCTTAGTGAGAGGATAAAGGATGACAATTCCTTGTTAAGTTTATTTCTACAAAAAAAAATTCCTTGTCAAAATTAAATAATAAGAACAAAATAAGAAATTGCATAAAAAAAAATAAATTAAAAAAAAATTTGGTTGGCGAGTGTGAAATGCCTTGACTAAGCAAAACCATGTGGAATTCTCATGCTGCCATGTCAGCATACCCCAATTTGCCATTCCCAAGAAATTCATTACTCTAATGTAATCTCCCAATTAAGTTACTTTCTTTTTTATTACTCTGTATTCAATTTTCAAAACTAAAAAATAAAAAATAAAATAAAGAGCAACGCTGATGAATGTTTTAGGAGCCGACGTTAATAAGGAGGGAGTAAGGCCCTGTTTGATTAACCTTAATTTTGCTGAACTGAAATTATTTTTACTGAACTAAACTTAATTTTACTGAATTGAAATTATTTTTACTGAAATTAAATTAATTTTACTGAACTGAAATTATTTTTACTGATTTTCTATTATAATTTTTCTTTATGAAAACTGAATTTTACTGAACTGGACTTATTTTTACTGAAATGAACTTATTTTTACTGAACTGAAATTATTTTTACTTAATATTATTTTTTAAGGTGAAAAAAACAGGGATATTAGATTCAAAATAAACATTAATTACACTTATTATCGCATGTATTTTTTATGCATTTCAAATTTATTATGTTTTTTTTTTTTTCAAACTTATTATGTTTAGATTCTCTAAAATATTTTAAGTTGTTATCTAACGTCTGGATTATTTTACAATCTCCTCCATATCTCTATACGGAAAAAAGGAAAATTATCTGAGAAAGATACTGTATTTCTGGGTTTTTAATTGGAGGGTTCTGTTTATCTGCATTATTACTTTTAGGTAACACAGAATTTATTTTATTTCCAAAAAAAAAAAAAAAAAAAGGTATGGGACAAAAAGTTAGCTGTAAATTCAAGAGACGATTTTAGCCCATGACTTATCTCATAATTACACCACCAACATACCTTCAAGAACCCAGAAACGCATCTTGCAATTACTTATGTGTTGTTTGCTTGTGTGTTTCCAATTCATAAAGTGGTGATCAATTATGGATAAAATAATTTATGTTCAATCACATTTTCATAATAATTTTGTAGTTTATTCACTCTATCTTATAATCATTGGTTTTTATTTTTATTTATATTTGAACATTTTAATTTTAATTGATGTTGCTCTAAAAAAATACTCCGTATAACAGTTAATGCTGCAACACACTATAAATTTTATTCATTTTTACACTATATAGTAAGAGCCTGTTCTTTTACGTTGAAATTCGGTTCAGTTCAGTTCAGCTGAGTTTAGTTTAGCTCAATTCAGTTCAGTTCAGTTTAGTTCAGCTCCTAAGGGCCTGTTCACATTTACTGAATTGATTGGAGCTGTACTGAACTGAACTGAATTGAGCTGAAATAAATATTTTATGAGAGAGGGAAATTAAGAGCTAAACTGATTGGAGCTGAACTGAACTGAACGGAACTGATTGGAGCTGAACTGAACTGAAATTAAGTAAATGTGAACAGTCCATAGTTTTCTTCTCTTATAAAATATTCATTTCAGTTCAGCTGAGTTCAGCTGCGTTCAGTTTAGCTGCGTTCAGTCAATGAGAACAGGCCCTAAGTGAGATATAACCCTTTTTATTTTTCTGAAAGTCAAACATATTTTGATTATTTTCTAATACTCACTTTAGTTATCAATTGCATTCTTAATACTTAATCAATTTCCTGTATTAACACTGAACTAGCTACTCCGCATTGATTGATACACATTTATGGCTATGGTTTGTAATCGTCAATACTTGTAAAAAGTCAACTAACATGCATAATTTTCTTGACACTAATAAGGGAGTATGTCAATAAGTTGATTTTTTAATACTACATCAAGTTTACCAAAAATGCCATGGAATTGGAATCAGTGCATATCCTGATGTCAAACTTGATATACTTCCCTGTTCGTTTGGGAGATGGAAAAAAAATGATTGGACTATTAAAGAGAGAGAGAGGAAAAAAAAAAAAAAAGGGAAAAAGTACGGGAAGAAATAGTAAGTGAAAATATTGAGAGTACATAGCAAATTAGCAACATCCTCCCCCTAATATGTGATTAATTACCTTATTTGTACGAATACATAACAATGCTTGACCTTTTTTTTATGCAATTAAGGAAGTCAATTAATTCAGCATACTGGTCAAATTTGTTAAATGATGATCATCTTTTAGCCGAAAGTTACATTTCAAATTTTCAATTGATCTAATGAGAAGTGAAAATTACTAGAATTAATGTTTGATTAAGAATCAGTACTTTAAAAAGTTTTTTGTTCATATCAAGGTGTTGATTTGACAGGTATCTTAAGTAATGTCACACAACATTGTTACTTTGAATACTTTAGGCTAGGTCTTCAAACAATTCACTCTAGTAATTTATTTTCATGTCAATCAACCCTAACTCAAAATTATATTGTGTGATATTGAGTGCGATAAGAAGTTCAAATCCAAGGTTAACGACAACAATTATTGTGTTTTCGTACAAGGGCTCTCTTATTGTCTTTTTGTAAAATTGCTAGTAGGAGTCGTGTTACAGATAGCCTTATTAAATAAGGAACGAAAGCTTATTGAACCATAAAAACAATAAAAATCGAAATCGTTTTATGAATGACCTATGTAAAGTACTTCTATAAAATAATTTAGTTAGCATTCGTAGCATACCAACTAAACATGAATTGTGATCCAAGTAGCAAGATCAACATGGTCTTTGGCGTGGAGCTAACCATTCCATGACATCCAAATTTTACATCCACAATCTAGTAATATGGCTGCCCTACTTTCCCCTAAGGCAAGGCACCATGTTTACTTGATCCACTTGGCTAAAAACCCAAAACCCACAAAGCCAAGTTGAGCCTAGGATAAGTCAAAGTGGTCCATTAGGTGGTCAAATAACCCATAGTATGAGCCCCCAAGCTATCTTGAGTTCATTATTCAAGCTAGGTTCTTATCTACTACGTTGATACATAAATACATCGCCAAATGACAAATCATTATGTGTCAAAACACATTTTCTTTTTGCTGATAATGACTTGATTAAATTATCGATCACCCCACAATGTATCATTGTATCTCTCGTTTTTTTAAATCACAAGACTAGCCTCACTTTTCAATCATAAATATGACTCAAACCTTAACTACTTTAATCTTATACACTAACTTATTTCTATCTTAAAATGCTAGATATCTGTATCTTGAATATCTTGTATTCATGACTATTAATCACGAACAAATTGAGTACTCTAAATTGACCCATAACCAATTACTTGACCCGAAAGGTACAGAATACTTGTGCTAAAACCCAAATCACTTGACTCGACCTAACCTAATTTGACACGATCATGAATGTGTCTGAGACATAACACCAACATAAACGAAAATAACTAGAACCGATTCCAAACCCAAAATCAACCCGAACAAGCATGAATCGAACACGATTTGACCGGCCCGATAAACACATCTACTATGATCACCCAACCTAAATCCTAGCCGGGCAACCCGAGTCAACCAGGGTGAAGATCCAATTTCCTAAAAATGCACATACCACCATCATAATTAAAAACAAAGTTTCCTTGATTAACAAAACAATGCTCCTAGGGAGTTGGAATTAGTAACTTTTAGCAACAAAATTAAGGGCATCTCTGCCACCCTTTTAGGCATCCCTATAACTTTTCTCTCTCACTCCCACGTTGATCCATATGCTCAACCGCAAATTTCTTAATCACCATCTCATTATGTATCTCTAATTTCATCCTAATTAAACTTATATCAATTAATCAACCATTAATTAAACTACTTAATCAACTGTATAGTCAGTTGTACTTGATCATCAACCAGATTTGCGGCTTCAAATAAGCTGAAAAATTATAAATCAACAAATTAACACACATTCATTCAAATATGCAAATTGCAAAACCCAGAAACAGAATTATAAACAGAGCAAAACTAATCAAGAAACAGAAGAACACAAATTGCTTAGTATAGATTATAGAAGGTTTTTTCCTTCAATCTTGAATTTTCTAGGATTTTTTTTTTCTTTTTTTTGGGAAATTACATTACAACTTGCTTTTGAACCATAAAAGTCCTAATTTCTGGAAAAAAAAAAAAATTAGATCTGTACAGTATATGATCTTAGAACCCTAATAATTCCTCTTCTTCCTCGGACGCCAACAAAAGTGTGATTAATGTGGGAAATCAAAATCTTGAATTGGGTATTTTTAATCATCTAAAAATCTATCTCGAAGAAAGAAAGAGAAAGAAAAAGAACCTAATTTTAAAAAGAGAGATAAAAGATGAAAAAAAGAAAAATTCCTTCTTTTTGGATTCTCTTTCTAAAAAAAAAGATTATTTTTTTATGCAAAAATTCCCTAATCTTTCTCCTTAATCAAGAATCAGCATAGTCTCTCCAACAAAGGAGCATAACAACACACCTCCGCATGATATAAAACCTTGCTCTCTGTTCTTTAACAAGAGTTGCACATTTTCTTGAGAACGCACACCTTCTGTTCGACGAATTGCCTGAAAGAAAAGACGATGAATTCGAAGATTTGGAACTTCCGACGCTTCTTCTACTGCCGTCTTTCTTCGATAACTTCCATTTTTCGTCGAAATATAACGCCGGAGTTGTTGTTGTTGATGATGTCGATGTTGTATTTGTTGAAGAAAACGCAGTTTCTGATGCCATCATTATTGTCAGAAGAAATTGAAGCTTTAATGGGGTTTTTGATTAATTTGAAGATTTGGGTTTTTGATTGCAGAGTGAAAAGAGGAGAGAGAAAGAGAGATTGAAGAAGAAGATGATTATGATGAGAGAGATTGAGGGAGGATTTTGGAGAAGATGGGGTCTGCTATTTATTTACAGGTTGGGAGAGAGAAGGGGTGACAGATGAGTGTGGCAGTGGGTATCACCTGGGCCTCCGTTTTGCTTCGATAAGCCCACTTTCCTTTTTTACAAATATACTTGTAAAAATAATCACAACAATTTGACTTTTATTAGGAGTAGTTTGTAACTTTTATTAGGAGTAGTTTGTATACTAATTTAAACTATGTGTATTTATGTAAATTCTAGTTATTTGATGATATTTAATGTGGAGTAGGAAATATAGTTTTAGGGTCTGTTCTCATACGTTGAAATTCAGTTCAGTTCAGCTTTCAATTTCCTTCTCTTATAAAATATTCAGTTTAATTCAGTTGAGTTCAGTCAATGAGAACAGACCCGTAGTCTTGTAGAAAATCAAATAAAAATCAAATACGGAGTATATCCTTACTTTTTAACGCATGATTCTTTACTTTATGTTTACATAAAAAGTTTGTTCTCTTCAGCTTATTTTTAGTTTAGCTCCAATTAGGGTCTGTTCTCATTGACTGAACTCAGCTGAACTGAACTGAACTGAACTGAACTGAAATGAATATTTTATAAGAGAAGGAAATTAGGAGCTGAACTGAACTGAACTCAGCTGAACTGAACTGAACTGAACTGAACTGAAATGAATATTTTATAAGAGAAGGAAATTAGGAGCTGAACTGAACTGAACTCAGCTGAACTGAACTGAACTGAATTTCAACGTAAGAGAACAGGCCCTTAGTTCAATTTTTATCTTAATTTCCTTCTCCCATAAAATTTTCAGCTTAGCTCAAGTCCAGACAATCAGAACAAGCCCGAAGTACTCCGTATTATTTGTTTGTTTGTTATATTTGATGATTTGTACGAGTATTTGATACCTTGACATGCAAAATTTTGTTAATTCATCTTAAAATACACTTATTTATTAAAATTATGAAAAGTACGAAAGATTAAATTTTTGTTACTGTTACAATTTTGGTAACCTAGCGTAGCAAGTGTCGCAACGCCCAAATTTTTAATTTTGGTTTTTGTTGAGATTATTATATGAAAATGAATATTGTAATGGTATAGTGAATTCCCAAGGCACACGTCATGTTTGGATGGAAGTGAGGTGATACATTGAAAATAGGAGAGGAATGGAGGAAATAAGAGTTCCGCATTTTATGATGAAAATTCTTAGGTGGTTTGGATTTACTGCCTTAATTTTCGTATTTACTTGGTTAAAGATAATTTTAAGATTGATTGTCCCCTATATTTATCTTCTTTTCACGATATTAAGAGTTTTATTGAGTTTTGTTAAACATGCACTCATACTTGGACTTGTTCTCTAATTATTTGTGGATAAACAGGGAGAAATTATAGGAAATAACAAAATTTATAGTTATTAAGAGTCTTTGAGTTTTGTTAAACATGCACTCATAATATAGTTGGACTTGTTCTCTAATTATTTGTGGATAAAGTGGGAGAAATTATAGGAAATAAGAAAATTTATCGTTATGGAGTTCTATTAAGTGAATAGATTTAATCTATTCTATTTTTTGTTAAGATAAGTAGTTAGACTTATTCTCTAATTTGCGAATAAAGTAGGAGAAATTATAGGAATTGAAGTACTCTTTGGGCGTGTTCGGCGCTAGCTTTTGAGTAGCTTTTAGTGGTTTGACCAAGTCAAACCACTACTTAACAAAAAATGTGAGTGTTTGGTAAGGTAGTGGTTAGGGTAGCTTTTAGTGGTGGTGGAGGTAGCTTTTGTGAAAATTTAGAAAATTTAGCTTTTGAAATTAGAGGTAGCTTTTGAGGTAACTGTTAAAAAATTAATCTATAGTTTTAAAAATAAAATATTGATTTTTATATGTAACAGCTAGTCAACCGCTACTTTACTGAACACTCATATCTAAATTATTTATCTTCACAGCTAACAGCTTGTTGACAGCTAACACCTACCTACACAGCTAACAGCTGCCTCCACAGCTAACAGCTGCCTCCACAGCTACAGCTACCTTCACAGCTATATTTTGCCGAACACGCCCTTTAGGAAATTTCATGTTATTATTAGTGTTATTAAAAGTTCTATAGTAGATTTGATCTACAGTTTTGTTAAGATATAAGTAGTTAGACGTATTCTCTAATTTGCGGATAAAATGAGAGAAATTATAGGAAATAGGAATTTTCACATTAATTAAGAGTGTTATTCATTGATTTGAAAGCTTTGTTAAGCAAATAGTTAGACTCGTTCTCTTATTTGTATAGTTAGACTAGCTTGTTTTCTAACATGCAGATAATGTAGGAGAAATTATAGGAAGTAGGAATGAGACAGTCTAATAAAATGATAAATGTGGCAATTCTTAAACAAGGGGATTATCATTGTTTAAAAAGTCGTAAAATATTATAAACTTTAATACGGCACAACATGTGAAGTGTATGGAATTATACATAATTTTTTGAGAAATTTGAAAGTTTGCGATTATTAACACGCGTAACTATTCAAATTGTGACAATTATTCTAAAATGGTCGAAAACTCATAATTTGGTGGTGGGTAGAGTGATTAGTATACTAGTAATGTATATATAAATATAATAGCTGTAAAATGAAAGAATGCAGTCCCTGAAGTGGGGGAGAGGTATGCAGATGGCAGACTGGAAAACTGAAACAGAAGCAGCAAATAAATATAAGTGAAAGTGTTATGTGTATGTAAATGGTAATGAAAAAAGAGGGACTTCATTCATAAAGGCTATTTGTATTTCCCTGTTTGGCATCACATGATCTAATGCAGTATCACAATATGGAGATCAATATGGAGAATAACGTGATTCTTTCTAACGTTATTTTTTCCCAATCAAATCTTCATGTCAATCCTAATTATTTTTCTCATTATTTTTTGGCATTTTAAAAACTGTGTTGTAGGTGAATTATCATTTTGTATGGTATGATTGAAATTTTTAGCACTCCTTCACGCCAAAAAAAAAAAAAAAAAAAAAAGTTAAAAATTGGTTAAGAAGAAACTTGTCTTTCATGATAGTGGTATAAATAATTAACATGTGCTTTTTTAAGCCTTAGGGCCTGTTCTCTTACGTTGAAATTCAGTTCAGTTCATTTCAGCTCCTAATTTCCTTCTCTTATAAAATATTCATTTCTGTTCAGTTCAGTTCAGTTCAACTCAGTGCAGTTCAGTTCAGTTCAGCTAAGTTCAGTCAATGAAAACAAGCCCTTATTTCATTGTTTACTTTTAATAATAGGCACACTTTATAAGTTGACAATATATTATTACTGCATTATTTTTTAACTTGATCAAATTTACCTTTACTTGATTAATTTCATACGAAGTGGTAAATTAGTAATGTTGCTCATTGAGCTTATGTCCTCACTAAATCAACTCAAATAAATATACAAAACATATAAGAAGAACATAAAATAATGTAGTTTAGAGTTTTATCACTTGAATACTTGACCTGTTTTGGCCTTCAAAACATCACCAAACATATAAGTAAGATTGTCTCCATTATATAGGACCCATTTGGTGAATAAAAATAAAATTTTGAGCAAATCTCACGAGATTCAATCACCCATCATTGAAGATTGAAAGTGGTATGGCTCTCGATGGTTAGTACATTTAAAATAATGGTCACCTTTTATAGTTTCTTAGACCATATATCATCATAAATTTCGCTGATAAACATTTAAAATAAGAATATTACCCAAAAAACCATAGATAAGAACTGTTATTAGTCTGCAATGTAGCTCAAAGAGGAAATGTAAAAATAAAATGTTAATGGAGTTTTTAGTGGAGCGACAATGCGAATGTGATCATATTCATGTGTTTCGTTAAGTTTCAAATGAATATAATTCTCAATCAAATGTTTTAGAATTATAAATGTTACTCATAAAATAATAATATTGGTCAATAATATCATATCTTATGTAATTAGTGCTTTAGACATTAAAAATCCACGAGTTGGCCCACGAGTTGCTTTCATTAAGTCAAGATATGCTATTATAGTCTATAAATTATATCCACCACCCTATCCATTATCTTCTTAATGCAATGCTATTATTGATCAGTAATGCTCAAGAATTCAAGAAAGTATATAAAATGACTTAAATATTTGATATGCTTCGTATATTACTTGCGCAATTGTGGTCCTTTACATTTGATGATGAAGTGTTAACTTAAGAATGTGTCATACCTAAAGACTTTTAGTAGGAACAAACAAAATTCTTGTTACATTAAACTTTCTCCACTTTGCAATGATTAGAACTAATTAATTAATCAACCATAATTCTCATCTCTTTTGACTTCCACCTTATCCTAGTCCTCACTCCACAACATAAACAAAAAGTTTTCGATTCTATTGTTAATTTTTCTTTTACGTAACACTAATAGTTTGTTAACATAAGTGAACTAGGTAAATTTTTTTACGCCAACTAAGCAAACATTTAACGTCATATTTTAACTTTTACCCAAGTTGGGACCTTGAGAAGAGGTGATGAAAATGGTAGCTACAAAAAATAAATGCATTTGTCTTGGAAAAATGAAATGACTAACCATAACAAACATGACATATCTATCAAACGCTTTTTACATCATTTCATCCATAATAAAGGTAGACTAGACATTTTGATCAGTTAGCATATTTAATTGATATGTGTTGCAAATCTGTTGGGTTTAAATTGAGGAAGTCTCCTACAATAATCTTTCTCATTGGCCATACAATACAAATAAAAAGTCGAATGAATGAAGGATCATATTCATAATTTCATATATATTACTCGTAATATATAACTATATAAGTATATCAAAAATCATACGCTACATTATTGGATTGGTAATTCTGTTTCTTTTCATTCTGCGTGTTGTTAATAATAATATAACGTATGTAACGTGATGATATGATTTGTTATTATCATCAAAATATCAGATAGTTATATCATAGGGATCATAAAATCAAGTAACCATGATTTATAGGTTTCACTGCAAGAAGATTTTTAAGCAGTGCTTTTATCAATCAGGAGATTTTATTTTTCTCCCTTTAAGTACGTAGTATTATTTGTTGGATGTATCTCAATATTGATGACATCTTCCATCATTATACGTGGATGTCCATTGTCCAAGCTCATGAACATGTGGTTTTGAGTATGGGTAAAGTGAGTAATCGTATTAGATTTTTAAATAAATAAATAAAAGATCCCAAAGTTTGATATTTCATGATAACAAAAATGAAGTACTGAAATAATAGGGTTTTATTTTTCCACTATATTAAGAGAAATTATATGATCAATAATTTAATCTTCAACAGATAGCATTTAACTTGTAGTCTCGTCTCTTTTCTTGAACCAAACTATTGTTTGTAATTCCAATTATTGCTCTACTAGACCAAGGTTTTTATTTTGTATATGTCAATTAAAAATGATAATCTATAGTGACTGGATATTACTTGTAGTGAGTAAAAGAGATAATTTAATCACAAATCCATTATACATTAGTAAAATTAAGAGGAAATTCTTGTTCCTCAGCCTGATTTGCGAAATCAGTAAATCAGGCCCTATAATTGTCATTTCACATTGCAGGAGGGGGGCAAAATCGTCCTCACGTTCATTTATGGTGTAAACGTGTAACGGGGTTAACAAACGGTGAATTGGGAATGTGGGGTAAGGAATAATTAACCTCACTTTCTCTCTCCTCATCCTAACCCACCGCCCTTTTCCTCCATGAAAATACCACCACCACCACCAAATTCTCTCTACTTTCCTTATTCTCCGCCCTCTGTCTATCACCTCACCACAATTTCCACCTTTCCAATCAACAATGCAAGGCAAAGTCGTATGCCCCACCAACAGGAAAACATCAATGGGTTCTTCTTCTTCCTCCATTCTCTCACCTCCATTAATGGAAATCAAAATCTTCAATACAGAAATTGCAGCGCATGAACAACCTAGAAGGAAGACAAAACTTGCCCTTAAGGGTTAACCATGCCATAATTTCTCCAATTTTTTCAGGGTTTTTCGTTTGATTCGGCGGCGAAGCCGCCGGAGAGGCTAAGGAGAGTGAAGAAGATTGGGGAAATGAAGGTGATGGTGGTTTGCGGAGCAAAACGATGACGGAAAAAATGGGCAATGGAATTACGATCCAGATGCTAAACTATGGGGGTTGGACGGCGTTAAATGAGTTCCATGTCAGCAACGGTACAGTTCAATAAAATAATATTACATTTGCTCATGAGGGCCCACTGATCCAGCTGATTAACATGACTTGGTTAATCAGGCTGATCAACCGGGACCTCCTCAAATTAATCACAAATTCAGTGTCCATTTACAAAGTAATATTTACCCGATCTATAAACGTTATAATTTATCATACGTTAGTTTGTGTAGAATTGTTTTTCAATATTAGCCATGCAATTACAATCAACTGTTTTTCAAATAAAATGAAGATGGTTGATTCTTTATCCATACTTTAGGTGGTAATACAGGTAGTTTTTTTACTGCCCATAAAAGGTGTAACAGTGATGAATTGATCTTGTGGGATGTGATAGTACCCTTACTAAAGCTCACTTTTCTTCCAAACTGAGCTGTCATTGAGTCATAATTATTTTATTTTATTTTATTTATATTTTTTTTTGAAATCTCATGAGTCATAACTTGGATAATACGCACCTTTTTTTTCCTTCTGATTTTATCCACGAAAATATCTTACGTTATTGTATGGGATATTTTACAATGAGAAATTTGAGGATAATACTCGTATCTTTTTAAAATTCAAATCTCCTTGATTTTTTTTCAGTTACAGTGGAGCCTTTGTAAATAGTGATTGGCTGATTTTGTTAATTTGTTTGGGTCACTAGCAGCATGCATGAATGGCATGATGCATTGGCTAATCCTAGCTTATACTACAATTTCGAATTACATCCCAAATTTATCATGCTTAATAGTATTTTTCTGACGAACATCCTGCATTCAGGATATATTTTCTCTGTTTCTTTATACTTGCAATACATATTTTTTCACGATATTTAAAAAAGTGGGGCTTATATGATTTAATCAATTGCAATGAGGGTGAGAGATGGTTAGGTGTACACACTCCGTCCCATAATATAGTACAAACTATTTATGTTTTGTCACGGTAATTAAGAAATAGGAGAGAAAGTAGACGAAATACATTAATAAAGGTGAAAAGTACGATTATAGACAAAAGTTAGAGAGAAAAAGTGGAAAAAAGTATTAAGCATGTGCAAAATTCAAGGATAATGTAGGAAGTACAATGAATAAAGTAAAAAGAATGAGGGTATAATGGTCTTTACAATTTACATACTATTCAAAATAGAAATAGGAACAACATTTTGGGTCTCCAAAATAAGAAAATAGGAACTATATTATGAGACGGAAGGATTATGATTTATTGGGCCATGAGTTTTTTATTTTATTTTTTTTAGAGGAATGATGGGCCATGAGATTAAAAATAAAAGTACTAGTACAACTTTTAACATAAAATAAATAAATAAATTATAATTTCAAAGTATTTTGATATTATAAGTATCATTTTAGGAAAGTATTGTAAGTATAAAGAAACAAAT
The DNA here is from genome assembly GCA_024500155.1 of Chenopodium formosanum. NCBI lineage: Eukaryota > Viridiplantae > Streptophyta > Magnoliopsida > Caryophyllales > Amaranthaceae > Chenopodium > Chenopodium formosanum. The sequence goes on along the minus strand of CM044861.1, from coordinate 2,939,599 downwards.
AATATATATGCTTAATTTACATTAAGGTCAATAAAATAAAATAAGTATAATTTATAATTTGTTGTGTCAAATTATTATTTTTGTTGTGAGTACTAAACAGTGCTAATAAAATATTCATTAAATACAATTACCTAAATAAAATCAATCTACAATCCACGTATTAGTAAATAATGTCAACCAAAAATCAATTCATATTATGAATGATAGGAGTCACCTTTATATTAGATAGAAAAAAATAATTACAATCCGTCATCCACTCATCCAAGCTACTGTAATGTTCATAGTAAGCAATATGAATGAATCAAAATATAATCTACAAATGTTGATTAAATATTGTAGGAAAAGCGTGTCAAAATACAATACCATACGTGTCTAAGATAGGTTTCCATGTACATATAATTAAACAATACACTGGTCTTTCAAAAAAAAAAAAAAAAAAACAAATATACTGGTATTTTGTATGATATATAATGTACTTCAAATTGTGGGCTGATTTATTAATTATTTATTTGCCAAAGTTTGACATGTGAACAATTTATTTGACCAGTTTATTTATTTGGATGGTAGTGGGCTGATTTATTAATTATTTATTTGCCAAAGTTTGACATGTGAACAATTTATTTGACCAGTTTATTTATTTGGATGGTATAAATTTGGATCTAATGTGAAACAAAATTCTAGTCGCATTATTTGGTCTTAAAGACCACTAGTATTCTCATTAAAAAAAAAACTTTTATTGTACTGACATTTAAATTTTTTTTTTTTTAACTTGTAAGACTATTATAAACAAATAATAGGCTTGTTTTAATGAGTATGGTACTATGGTAATCCTTACCAAGAAGGCAAGAAGCAAGAGCAGGATTCCTACCACTATACCAATAAGCAATTCAACAATGATCTTTTAACGTATGATATGTCACATACATGTACGGAAATTTCATAAATAAAATACAAATTGTCTGAATACATTTCAAATTCAGACCGACTTAATATATCAAATTGTACTCGTACTAAACAATGTCATAATCAAATAAATGAAAGTTACATAAAAATAAGATATGAAGGCTATCTTTATGAACAACATGAATGGTAAGATGGCAACGTTAGGAGGTGGTGGAGTGAGGAGGAAAGAGAGTTTATGGTAAATCTGAGAGCTGGACCAGAAAACTGGAGTCCTCAAAAAAAGAAAACTGGAGTCCTCAAAACTTAGATAATTGTGGGCCTGTTAACTTTAGTGGGCCTAATATTGGGTATCATCCTCTGAGCATCCGCGTCGATATATTACTAGTCGCTTTCATTGTTCTTGATTCACACGTGCCGGTTGCCTTCATGTTTGGACTTCGGGAAATTGGTGGGTCCTCTTTAATTTGTTCGTGTGTGTCACCGTGTGTGATATACTATTCATGAGCCATGTTTAAAGGAGTACTTCGTTTCATTTTTTTTTTCCTTCTAAATGAACCACTTGGGTACTTTTAACTTTTAAGGGGAGGGGAATTATTGTAAGCAAACCCTAAGTTTATGCCACAGGACTGAAAACTTCATTCATCTTCTTTTCAACTATTATAATAAAGCATGATTATTAGTCGTCTCCATCGTTTGAGATTATAACCTTCATTAAGACTTTGGCGGTTAACTTTGGCGAACTCACCTTGTAACTTTGAGGTCACGAGTTTGAGTCACACCAACTACATTTACTTGGGATTAGGGAAACTTTGGCGGTTAACCAAATAGCAACTTGGTGAAGATGATGAAGATCTCACCTTGTAATTTTGAGGTCACGAGTTTGAGCCACACCAACTACATTTACTTGGGATAAGGGAAATTTCCTATCTTAACCTCTACTTTCAAATGTTGACTTGTAAAACTGGGCTGGCTAAGGCAACGGTTCGGATTCGGGTCGAATTTAGCTAAATCTGAATTCGATCCATTTAGTAAACGGACCCTCGACTCGGATTTGAATCCGAGTCCGAATCCGATCCGACTCGTGATTTCTGGATCCAAATCCGGTCTGTTTATATGGACCTCGAAATAATCCGATTTTTTTTTTTTTTTTTTTTTTTTTTTTTTTTTGTAATGTTATATATACATATAATTGCTTGTATTGTCATACCAAGTAAAGTATTAAACATAACATATTTAAATTATGAACTAAGTTACATAACAAATTTTGCTACAAAACAAGCAAACAATTGTCCCAAGTTATAAAGCATATACTCATACTCTCGGACTCGGATCGGACTCCGTCAGACTTTGCGTAGGGTCCAAGTCCTATCCGTCTCCTATTCAGATTCAGACGACTGTTAAACGGATTCGGATCGGATTCGAATCGAACTCGGATTAAATTGCCATCCCTACCTTTCAGAAATGTCGTTTCATTAGATCTTTAATCTGCGTGTTTAGATCTTCGAAACATCATTAAATTGAAACCTAATCGAGAATCTAACCATTTATTATAAATGAACCCCAAATTTGTTTTAGCCCAAAGAGTGAAATGAGTGACACACACACACAAAAACTTGGCGGTTAGATTGAAAAATACTATTTGGCGCCACAAATACTTGACAGACCGCGCCAATTTCATCCTCCAAGCTTCCGCGCTACTCGAAGAGAGATAAATCAGAAAAGAGAATAAATAACCGCCGTCAACGAGGTGATCGCTGCTTCCGAGGCGGCGAAATACAATCCTCCGCCACCTTTCGTCGGAAACCCTAATTTTCAACATTAATCTCCGGCCACTCGTGTCACAACCATCTGCCATGTTTGATTTTCTCTCTTTATTCCTCTGTTCATCTATGAATCTATGATTAAATTAATTGATTCGAGATTGGCACATTTTGATTTTTCTCCTGCAATTCAATTTAAGTTTTTCCCACCCTAATTCATGTAAATTGGATCATTTATTTATGTTTTTTTTAATTTTGTTCTTTGATTTAATTTTTTTTTTTTTTCCAGAATTTTCAAAATTGTCTTTGAATTTCAGCAGATGCTGCGAGGTTTTCCGTATTTGAAGCCTCTCTTACTGTCAGTCTTTATTTCTTCATCTTAATTTTCTATCTCATCCCCAAATCAATTTCTCAATTTCTTCATGAATTGGGATTTTCTTAAACTCTAACCCTAATTTTAATTTTGCAAGGCGACCTTCAATTCGTCATAACAGTGTCAAATTTCAGCGGAATTGTTCAATTATTGCTAAAAAAATGGAGAATGGTACTTCCAAGAAAGTAGAGAACCAATCAAGAGGTGCATTGGTGGTATTAGAAGGGTTAGATCGAAGTGGAAAAAGCTCTCAGTGTAGTGAGCTTCTTTCTCACTTGAAATGTCTTGGGCATCCTGTTGAGTTATGGCGGTTTCCGGATCGAAATACCGCCGTTGGGCAGATGATTTCTGCTTATCTTTCCAATCAATCTAATCTGGATGATCACACCATTCATCTCTTATTTAGTGCTAATCGATGGGAGAAAAGGTTGTTCCTTTTTCTTTTTTTTCCCCTCAGTTTGATTTAAATTTTACTTTGGCATTATTTGTTGGGTGTAGCATTCCAATTGTTTGATGTTATGTCTGGCATAATTTGATTTCTTTCCATGTTGATTTGGGTTAGGAATATTCCGATTGGCTATTATTGTCCATATTATTATTATTATTAGGTTTAATTCTCTTTGCAATGATTTTGCTATTATATGCATAACTGGTTTTGATGATACTTTTGGGATTGTGGAAATAATGTGAACTATAACTAGATATAGTTTTCCTTGAATTTACATTTATTAGGTTAAGTCTTAAAGGTGGCATGCCTTTTGTTGCCCTTAAAGACTGTCCTTACAAAAATTGAATTGGAATTGTTAATGTTACTATGGTACTATGCTATTTTGTATGGACTAATGTTACTATGTACATTTTGTATGGACTAATGTTACTATGAACATTTTGTATGGACTAATGTTACTATGTACATTTTGTATGGACTAATGTTACTATGAACATTTTGTATGGACTAATGTTACTATGCTCTTTATCACTGGCAGATTTTTTATGATTCCATTCGCAGTTCTCTTAGTACATGCTTGTGTTCAGGTATTCCCTTGGAATATAGAGACTTTAGCTTATACTAGTACATGTTTACTTTGTTTGTAGCTGATGTATGAGGTGTAAATGTGTAATGGTAATGTGAACTAATGAATCAATCCCATTTACTGAAAATGGAAACAAAATTGAAGAAAGTTCCTATCCTTATTGAGGCTTTTCTGATGCTATCAAAATAGGTTCAAAGTGTTGCTTTTGTGTTTTGGGATCATAAGACAATAGGGACAGTAGTTCAAATGTTATTTGATTTTGATTGCTGCATGCATCTTGTTCATGGAGTGTTGGCTAGTTTGCTGACTTTGCCTTTAACAATTGCAGGTCATAGTTTGCCTAGCCAAGAACGGCGCCTAGAAAAGTTGATGGAAGATAAGCTGAAAGCTGGGATTACTCTCATTGTTGATCGTTATTCCTACTCTGGGGTGGCTTTCTCGTCTGCCAAAGGCCTTGATTTTGATTGGTGTAAGGTAAAATTGTTTCAATGTTGTTACCATTGTCTGTGTTTAGTGACAGATTAATTTTCTATAAAATTATGGTAGTAAACTGAAATCTGAAACTGCAAGTGCAATAGAATATCGGAGGTGATCTGAGATGGAAGAAATGGCTGGGGATGTAAGAATCTTTGAAGCAAATAAGGCTTGGCTACTGTTTTTAGTGTATATTGTAACAATGAAATAATGTAAAACACTTCATAAAGAGAAAGCATGACTTATTCGAGGAGGAGATATAATTGCAACCGAAAACCTGTCCTTGGTTGAGAGTGATAAGTGTTGACTACTTGCTTTGAATATTCCAAGTCTTCCAACTCTTATTAATTAGCCAAAACACTCAAGTATGTCTAAATTTACTTGCAATGAGATTGTTTTGCTCTTTTACAGGCACCAGAGATGGGATTGCTGGCTCCTGACATGGTCTTATACCTTGATATATTACCAGAGGTATATATTCAGAAAGCAAGCTTTTGAATTTGGAACTTATTTGCAACAACATGGTTTGTTAGCTAGGCTTGATAGGATTTTTGTCTTTAGATCTGTGAAGATTTTATGAAATGGATGTATGACATACATCCCTTTCCATATTGATCTACGGCCACGTACCATTTGTTTGGTGAGCATTGAGACACAGGGCTGTTAAATAAGATCTTAGTATTTTCATATAGCTTCCCCGGACTTATGCCAGATACAGTTACAAGCCTACAAGTATATTACTCTCCGATCTGTCTTATCACACTTCTCAATTAATATAGTCCCTGAACAAATATTAAGGCCTTTTTCTTTGTTCTATCTGTAAATACTATCAGTGCCATTCCACCAAATTATAGTAAAATCTATTTTCTATTTGCAGAAAGCTGCTGAAAGAGGTGGTTATGGTGATGAAAGATATGAGCGTCTTGACTTCCAGAGGAAGGTTAGAGAAAAATATCAGGCTCTTTATGATGCTTCATGGAAGGTATTTTTCTTTCATATATTTGGAAGCGGGGTGATGTATTTTTTCAAAAAACAATTTTCGGTCTCTTCAGATTTCAGAACATTAGTTTTTGAACTCGGATCTTTTTATTTAGTTATATCATTATATGTAATCTTGACGTGTCTTTCGATTATGGAGTACTCCGTAGTTTCTATGAGTTTGTTGCTTTGCCATTCTACTACTGCCCTTTACATTAAAATCTGAATACAGAGTAAATGTCATCAAGAATTTTAAACATTGCAAATGGTAATAGGTTGTTGATGCCTGCTTGCCAATGGAAGAAGTTCAGAAGATGCTCAGAGAATATGTGCTCGAGTGTGTCGCTGCATGCCAAAATGGAAAGGCTTTCTCTCACCTTTGGTTACAATAGCCCTGATTGCATTGTTGGATTTTGTCCAGGCCCTATCCTATCTGCTCTTGCATGTTTGGAGTCGATTAATTTACTCCCTCAATCCTGTAAAAAAATTGGTCATTGTAAAATTTTAGGGGTCAAATTTTAACAACTTTGACCACTTCCACCAATGCATAAGAACTAGAAGTTATAATTTGGGATCGTGTTAAATTCATTTCAATATCTACTTTTTTGATTATCAAAAAAATTATAATTTCATGCGTATTAGGTGTCTTTGTGATCCAAGCGTCTTTGAGACTTTAAAAAGTCAAATGAGACAATCTTTAAGGGACGAATGAAATAGTCAATATATATCTATTTAGAATAGTTTTAGTTATTCCACCATATTATAATATCCAAGTCGAGGTGTTTTTGCCTTCTCTTAGTGCTCTTTGTGAGCAGTGTATTTTAAGTAGATTGACCAAGTGCTGATGTTTGAGGGCGGATTATAACACTGTTGCACTCCATAATTTGTATACAATTCATCCAAATTAATGAGTAGATGATACCAAGTGCGGTTGTCCGAGGAAGGATTCTAATAATGTGTTTTACTCTATGTACAAGACTCCGTAAATTCATCCAATTATTTACTCAACTTACAGATTATTTGAAGACAACTTTTCTGGTTGTTGATGAAGGGGACAAAAAGAGCTCAAATGGGGCAAGCCTTTTTCTAGGTATGGCTTGCCCCTTGGATACAATAACATTGATGTGGACTTGCTCCAAAAATGTTTAGCGGTAAGCGGTTTACGCACATTTAGATCAAGTTGTTTAGGTGACAATTGGGTCATTCAAATTGGGTCAATTTAGATGGGTTATTTCCATGTAAACTCGTTCGGGTCAGATCGAGTTGCAATAGGTCATCTTCGCTTCCTTTGCCAATAGATTGACACTATTAGATACATTGATTACCAAATCAGCTCAGATTAGGTCAAATGATTTCGAGATGGGTAATAGATATGAGTCAGTTTTACTAGGTTTATAACAAGGCTGTTGTAAATTTATTAAGGTAATGTTTTGTTCACTATATTTCCACTTAATTTGAAAAAATCCAAAATACAAAATAAATCAGATAATGTTAATTTTTTCCAATGAGATAATTTAATGCTTTGTATTTATTTATTTAATTATTTTTTAAAGTAGTTTAATGCATTGTAAGTTCTTGTCCAAAAAATAAAAAAAAATAAATAATACTCGTAATACTCTGTAAGTTAAAGCAAAATACATTATGTGCATGAATCAATCGTCAGCAATAAAAAAAAAAAAAAAAAAAAAGCAATCAGGAAACACAAATTGGGGCAATGGGCGGTTGTCACGACTTTGCTGCCTCAAATGTAAAATTGTAAACTCCTTGAAGCATGGGAAATTTTAATATATGTACATAATAATCATATCCATAGTGACACAATCATCCCATTATTTCACGATCACATTCTCAAACAATGAAACAAATACTCTGATTCTTTCTCTACTAATCATATATCAGTTGTTCATAAACTAATTTGACGGGTCAAAAGTTATAATCTAAGCTATTTAACTCCTAAATGACTAAATTCATCTCAAAGTCTAGTAAGCCACATGACATAGTAATGACCCTAAAAGCATATATTCTTGGTAATTGTCTTTCTATTGCAAGTCATATACAAGTATTTTTCTCATGCATTGATCATACTACATTAGTATTCTCCAAACGTACTCCATCCTTTTTTTAATGTCCTATTCATATTTGAGTATGATAATACTACATATGAAACACATATTATAAAAGATTATCAAAATGCTATTTTAAAATTATTTAATGTCGAGCCGAATTAACATGATCTACAACCTCTGCTTCGCATTACTTGCAATAAAGAGGTATTATTTGTGAGACATAAAATATTCCTTTGTAGCAAGTAATAATGCGAAGCAGAGGTAGTATTTACCACAAATCATTGTAATTAAAGGTTGTTCTTTCTTTTTTTTTTCCTTGAATTAAAAATTTTAAATGGGACAAAAACTAAATAAATAGAGAAAGTAATTAATTAATTGTCAGAAACAACAAATCAAACAAAAATTTGGGTTATGACATTATTAAATGATCAAGTGGATGTTCTTAATAATATTCTTTTCTATTGATAATTATATCACTTTGTGTGGTGTAAGTTGACTAAGATCTTCACTAATCAACTACACCATCATCTACGTTTCTTCTATCAGCATAAAATATTAACAACTTATAATATACAAGTATTAACTTTTAAAAAAAAAATTAAATAGGTAATAAAATATAAATTCTGTCCTTATTAAGTCGAGGTTCTATACTGTTTTGACCGTTAACTCCGGTACTAAATTATTACCGATGTCTCATGTATGTGGCACTACATCACTAGATTCTCTACTAGTTAAGTACTCCGTATCTCTTAGGAGAACTTTTAGGTAGTGGTACATTAATCTATGAGGCCTAGAATATAGGCTGATAAAATGTGGCCCATGTTATAGGGTTAGTTACATTCACTCTATACTACGAAGTAATATTATGATGATTTCAAGAAAAATGTTTGATATATGATCCTATGCAATGTACAAAGTAGCAAAAATCACCAAACACGATCGAACTCTCATAAACTACTTGTATTATTTAGTAGATGGTGAGTTTGATTTGTGGTGGTAGGCATTGAATTATGTAATGGGCAATAGTGCAGATAGTCTTGTCGATTTGGTTTTAATGGGGTCGAATGATTGAATTAATCAAGAAAGAGGCTGAATGATTGAATTAGTTAGATCAAGAAAGAGGCCGAGTGATCGAATTAGTCAGAGAGGTCGAATGATCAAATTAATTATAAATCGAAAATGCCAGTCATACGCCATAATCCGAATTATAAACTTGTACACAAGTCACGTCTTGTTCCATTCAAAAAGCATACAACGATAGAATTAGACATACCTCCGTATATTGTTAGTTGCAACTTTGCAGTACTATTTGTGAGATATAACATATTTCAAAAGTATTAGTTATATATCTTTTTACAAATTATTCGACACGAGACAATATTTCTCTCACACACGAAAATTTCTCAACATTGATCACTTGATTTTCAACGATCAATTCACATATTACTGCCTCAAAACCATTAACCGTCTTCCCAACGGTATACATACTTGAGAACTAAAGATTAACTTGTCATGTAATGTATGTTCTCAAGGAAAACTATTAATCTAATTCTACGTACTTATTAAGAGCTAAAACAGTTACCACATGTGCTTTCATGTGAAAAGAAGACGCGATTTTAGCTCAAAGCTACCATTTCCTACCAACCCGGTCAACAATAAACGGTCCAAGCCGCAAAACTACCATTTTTTTACTTAATTGATTCGTATTTGTTATTGTGTGCAGAAATACAACCAACTTTGGTCAAAACTCGTGAATGAGTGAAGAATCTTCGACTTTAATTAAATAGAGTAGCATTATAATCATCAAAATTAAAGCATCACACTCCTACTTATATATGCTAAATGTTATGTAATGTACTCCATAATCTATATTATGTAAGGTGAATTCCTAGAATGGTAGATGATACTAAAAATTCGAGGTTGAATTATTCAAGGTTGAATTTTATTTACATCATTGTTAATTTTTACGACCATTATAAACTAGAGAATTATTAGGTTCATTGTTAGTAACATGATTTCATAATGCTAAATTTTATAGGCAAAAAGTCAAAAACCAAGGGTGACAAAAAATGCCGCTGTATTTGAAATATTTAAATTGACTCCTAGTTTCTAAGTGAAAGGACTTGTGAGGTAATAAGGTATGTATTGATACTGGAGAACACCTTGTAATTTCACGGATTTGATAAACATAATTATAGACTTTTGAATGATCCTTGCCTCTAGATATTAAGAAGTACGGAGTAATGAATAATGATACTTACCATTTTACATTTCTCTAAATAACCTTACTCAAATTAAAAGAGAGATAGAATAACCTTATCATAAAAAAAAAAAAAAAAAAAAATAACCTTTACTCAAATTAAAAGAGTGATAGAATAAAGATTAATAAAAACAAAGTAAATGAATAATTTTTTTTGAATAGTGATTAAATTTTAAAATGATACGTGAAAGGAAATCATTTTTTTTTTTGACAGCAAAGGAAATCACATCTTAATTATAAGGCTCTTTATTTTAAAAGTTACTGTTCACTTACTGCTAAATTGGGCCTACTTCTATATCTAGGTTCCTTCTCGGCCCATATAGCTAGCAATTATACAGTTATACTAACTAAGGAATGATTAATTGATTAGAGACTAACTGATCCACGAAATCACGAGCTATTTGAATTCAAGTTCAAACTTAGATTGTAAACACAGTGGCTTGTGAGTTGTGAATAACTAGTACAGAGACGGAGTAGACTTGTATATAAACTCAAAACTTCAATAGTAATCCCTCCGTTTCATATATTAAACGTTTTAATTTTATTTTGACAATCCGTGTTTGTAAGTTGCATCAAAGTGATGCTAGAAAACATGGTGATACTGATTTCATTACGAGTTTATGACAAAAGGCATGGGATTGGAGAGGGGAATTGAATGAGACCAGGCCAAGTTGGTCAGGTCACTCAATCGTGGTAGGCGGCCTAGATTGGGTCGTGGAATCATGGTTACTATCGATAAGGACCTGATTTGGTTCGGTCCTAGCCAAGTTATTCCAGTATTGATCGACAACGACTACAAGTATGTTTCACCATACGATACGTAGAGTTCGGATATACAAACAACACTTTTTTTAAAAAAAAATAAATTATTTTCATTATCATTATTTATCTTAAGCTCCACCATTGTAAAGAGGCAAATAGAATCGTAAATTTGTTTGCAAAATGGCTACAACTTGAATAATGGGCCAGGTCTAGTTTGTTTTGTGGTCTAATATGTATTGCTTTGCCCTTGAAAAAAAGTGCATACATATTTATTACCAAGTTTTGGGGGTCTAATTATGGTTATTTTATCTTATCACCACCTTTTAACCTTTCAAATCAAAATTTGCCTAATTATAAGCCAACATAGATGGGCTATAAGATATATGACTGGATGAACCACCGTGCCATAAAACATTATAAAGAAATTGCATGAAAGTTTGCATTATTAAGTTGATTATAATTGAATGTTGGTGTTAAATCATCTTTCTTGGCAATATAAAGTGTCACTCTTTATATATGTATATATATATTTTTTTTTTATTAAAGTGTACTGTACTGTCATTGTGAAGTTACTAAAAAAAGATAGAGGTAACATATATAGTAACAATTCACTAATTTTCTCTTTTTACCATAGTTTCTTAAAGCATAATTAGATTTCAATTCTATGATACTATGATTTGTTTACTCCTTTTTGTTTTATGTCTGTTAGTTTTTAGTGTATGGTTTTCTAACAAGTGTTCGTCATTATGTGGACAAGATAAAAACTTTAAGAAAATCATGATGCTTTGAAGAAAAATACACTTAAGGCATGTTCTGATTTACTGAATTGAGCTGAACTGAACTAAACTGATTGGAGCTAAACTGAACAGAGCTGAAATGAATTGTTCAGTTCAGCTCCAATCAGTTCAGTTTAGTAGATCAGAACATGCCCTTAGGCCTTGTTTTCTTCAGCTTAAGTTCAGTTCAGTTTCTAATATCCTCCTCTCATAAAATATTCAGTTCACTTCAATTCCTAATATCATCCTCTCATAAAATATTCAGTTCACTTCAATTCCTAATCAATCAGAATAGACCCTTAGTATCTATTTTTTAGAAGCAATTAGACATCTTGATATGCATGATAATTACAAAAATTACAAAGTCACACATTGTGGATGTCAATTAGTTTAGTTGATCAAAATTTTATATTATCTAATGCCAAGATTAAATCTTGAATTGTCAACGAAGATACATGCTTCTCTTTGTGAACATAGTTCATTACAAACTTTCAATGTTTTGCGTTGATGGAAACATTGCTGCTTTCATTAAAATTATCAGCAACGCTTCTAAACATAAGAGATAGAGTCTTCCTCGCTATAATTTGCTTCCTTGATTGCTAGGTAGATCATCAGTTCACATTGTAATTAATTTCTCGTAATGTCAATTATCACTAACTCAATTATCTGAGAACATATCTACATTTGGAGTCAGATCAAATAATTACAACCTTATCAAACATTATCAAACTGTTAATTAGTTGGTGAGACATTGGTATATGATGAGTGTTTTAAGTGTTAACATAAATTTGCCAAATTATGTTAGACAAAATAAAGGGTTGCATGCGCATGATCGAATATATCAACATAAATAACAAGAGGTTGCATCAATGTCAATTCTAGCTATAATCTACAGGGATTACTCCTCAAAAGAAAAAGGAGATGAAATAATGGAATCGATGGAACCATTGCATGCATTCTAACTAATTAAAGTGTAATGATTAAAAGTTTCTTTGATGTATGCATTTTAACATGTAAATTTTTAAAGCAAGATTCTATAATCAAAATTAGAAACATGGTAAGTTTGGGTCTCTAGTCTCTACTCAATTATAGACGTGACAAGTAGTTACGTGTTCAAATCCCACTCAACCTAACCTCATTTTCACTTAAAACGAACATTATATGTTCCAAAACCAAATACGGTGATTGATTTGATTAAGCAAGAGGCAAAGTGTAGAACTCATCGATAAACTACTATTCTAATTGATCAGCGAGCTAAGCTATTAGTGATGCAAATTTCGGTTTGCTAGACTGTAATTGTTCTTTTATTTTATGGTCTTTTCATTAAAAAGTTTTATGCAAAACAAATGTTCTTTTTCTTTCTAGTGAAATATTATGCTAGTGGCACACATAATTCTTATTCAAGGTACCAATTTCTTTTTATTGCTATGAATCTTGGATTTAGTTGAAAATTCGATCTTGAGATGACTCTTTTCGAGCAAAAATGGATAGTTGTACAGCTAAAGAGTAAGCAAAAATAGAGTATGTATAGCTAATTAAAGATTTACTTTAGTTATAAAAAAAAGTAACCTAAAGTCTAACTAAAGTAAGCTATGTTAATAATATTACTATCATCCTATCTCACATGTCATCTAAAAAAAAGAATGAACCCTCTCTTTTATTCAACTTCTTCCAGAGTTTGTATGATAGTTAATTTATTTTTAGTTTTCTTAAAAATACGAAGTATGTACTCAGGTTAAATATGCAAAAATTAGCCTAACGGAGTAGCTTGGATTAGAGGGCTGCCCAGTTAATATAGCATATTAACAAAATATGTCAATATAGTGGCAAAGTTGCAATTATGATGGGTTCGTTGCTGCTATTATTTTATTGTTATTCCATCTATTCGCTGAGCTGGCAGATAACTTCACTGTAGCAACAAAAGTTAACGTTTGTTTTGAATTCCGTTAGATATTTCGTATTGTCAAACTCAATGGAACCCCGTTCTGTAAAACTCTTTCTTCTTCCTCTCTCCAGTGTCAGCTCTCGTATTTGGTCTTCAACGTACTGGAGCGATTTCGGAAAAAAAAAGTTATGAGCTTATTTGGTGCCAAAGATCTGATTGAGCAGATGTTATGCTATCAACCTTATTGTGAATTCAAATGTCTTTACACGTACTTGTTCTGCCCACCCATAATCTGTTAGAGTGATTACTACTTGTCTACTTGCATTATTTTGCTTTGTCTTTACACTTGTTCAAATGCCTTGACTTCTACCTATACGATTACTGGATGGTTGTTTGGCTCAAATAACCAATGTGTGTAGTGCAGTGAACGTCTGACTCCATGAAACGCGAGCATTGGTAGCATTCAAACTTCAAAGTCATACAATTACACATGCAATAAACCAAAGAAACACAATTCATCATGTAGCACAAAAAAAAAATTGTTGTATCATTTGCATACATTCAAATAGTGACTCAATTACACTGGAGCACTAAAATTGTCCGACACCAATTCAATTAACCCATCTAATACAAATAAAGATGCAATTAACACAATCAATCACCAAATTATTTAACTATAATCACTGCAACAATAGTATCACCAACTAATTAAAGTATAATCAGCTGCCTACTTGAAATTATAACACATTCCTTCGTCGCTGCAAACGGCACAGTGCTCAGTCGCTGCGCAACTACGTTGTGAAAACCCTAACTTGATAATTCGCAGTCGCCGCAACTCCACAAACGTAGCAACAACCGGCAAAGTTCCGACACAACCGTGATTTGAATAGACTAGAATTCAAATTTAGATCTAACGCACATTATTGATGCTGGATTCAATACGAATTGAGACTACAACAGATCCTGCACCTTCTTGTGGAGGCTAGTAAGGAGAACGGAACAACAACCAGAGCGCAACGGAATTTTTTTACGGAACGGAACTGTGACAATAAGGAGGAATTAACGTCAGTTAAGTGGAAGTTAAAGGTCCTGACCCGTTATTACAATTGTGCCCTTACTAAAGTCGCGAAAAAGTCAGGTATACCCCCATATAAACGCGCTCTGTTAATATGCTATATTAACAGGGATTTTCTCCTTGGATTAGTCGAAATGCAAAAATTTCTTAACTACTGTATACCTTTCCCATAAAAAAAAATAAAAAATAAAATAAAATTATTATCATTAAAAGCATATAAAGAAGAATTCTTATTATTTTTTGACGAGCATATAAAAAAGAATTCATAATTATTTTATGGGTGCAACTTCATAATCTATTGTAATAGACGTACGCATCTAATTATTATTATATTTTTTCAATTCTTTGTAGGCAATGCAATGATTATAGGAATGGATGAAAAAATAGTAACACACTTGGTAATTGGTGTAACTCCTATAAATAGATGGAAAAAAAGGCCTTTTCCATAGTAATCATAATAATTAGACTATAAAGTTTAATCTGATTTCACAACTTTTTTTTTAATAAAGAAAAAAAAAAAGTGGGGTATGATATTTGATAGAATATATAACATATTCCTGGGCCTCAATCATCAGTTTAAGCTTTTGGTTGAGATGGTCCATTAACATGGTATCAAGAGCTTATTCTGTAAACAGTGACAGATAAATTAGAAAATTATTTGGTTGCATTTTCATACATGGAGTTTTTTACATACATTGTTCGAGAAATTTTTCATTGTTCATTACACAAATTTAACAGGTTGAGGATCAGGTTGAGGATTTGGGTTTCAAAATAACCAAAGCCAAGCTACGATTTTTGTAACATCGGTATATAAGAGAGCGAGAAATTGCTCATATGGTTAAAGCTTCTCTCTAAATTTCAGAGGATCCTGAGATCGATTCTCATTACTCTCCCTTGCGGCTCGCCAAAAAAAAAAAAAAAAAAAAAACGTATATAAGATGCACTTCTTATACATAAAATTATAAAACACAAATTAAAGTAGGTACGTTGTACACATAATTACTGTTTATAGCAAATGCATGGTGTTGAAACTTCATTCACATATAAGCAATTGATTATATAATAGGGGCTACGACAATGATCAAATGAGGTTACATTGATGGATGAGAGGCGTGGGAAATAGTGTTATTCTTATAAATAAATGGAGTTATAAGTTTAATATCCAAAATATGAAAAAAAAGAGGGGTACTTGAATGAATAGGAGTTATTTCATAATATGTAAATTTGCTCGATTGCATAATAAATTGAGGTTACCCTTATGGAAAAATAAGATTACTCGTATAAATACTTAAAGTTACTTATAAAATAACAAATACGGGTACTTTTATAATAAATTTGGCCACACCATGTGCCAAGTGGTAGCTTGGGCCAAAAATTTACTGATTATTTAATACGATGACGTCTATATTATTTCATGAAAAAAGATGATTATTATTATTATTATTATTATTATTATTATTATTATTATTATATAAATATAACATATAACTTAAAAATATAGTACTTTAAAAAAATTTGCAGATATCTAATCATTATTACAATTTCAGTGTGACAACAAATATAATCAGGAAAAAAAACAGTACAATCGTGGACTAGTGATGTAACCGGAGATATCTGTTCATTAGCTGTCATCCATTAACTCCTTAGTCCTTTTACCCTGTCTCTCAGATGTCTTTCGCTTTCTCTCTACCAGTATCATCCCATCAAAATAAGCACAATGATATGTATGTACTATGAGAAATCGTCTAATTCCCATGATGAATATGATGAACAATCGACCAACCTAAAATAAATAAACCAACATCCTTGATAGTTGAAACATAGTTTTTGAATTAAAGGAATCGCCTAAAAAGTTTCAATAATAGTATTTGTATTATATATTAAATAGACTTAATGTATATAGGATACGACTTATAAGGTATAACATTTTATTGACCAATTAGGGTTAATATACTCTTAGATTCTCATTCAAGAATTCAAATTCAACTAAAACTTGGAATAACTCATTGTTCCAAATGTAAAATTGTGATTTTAATTTGCAAGGTTTCAACTTGAAGAATTCTAACTTCTAAGTATAGAACTATAGATTAGGTTAAGGAGTGTCAAGGATTCAAGTGCACGCATCTATGTACACTCTTTACTTGAGTTTATTCATACATGTAAAATCTTGAGAGTTTCTTACCATGACACTATCTGTTTCATTATACTTACAATGGTTGCCAATTTGCCACTCTTTACTTAAGAATGATAACCATTTGATGAGTTGAAATTAAAGTTTATACCACAAATCTACTCATTTAATTTCAAACTATAGAGCACATAATATAAATCAGTTGACACAACTATTATATTGCTCGATCTATTGTCCATCTCTTGTGCTTCATTTAGACATAAAGAAAAAAACATAATCATATATATTCTGAAAAACTGATTAATTGTAGAAACAAAGAAATCAATTAAAGAGAAATAAATATTTTCCCATGATTTTTATAAAGAAAACATGAGAAAATTATTATACAGAAGATAAAATATGTTAGGATACAGAAGAGAAAATAAGCTGATTTTCATACATTCTTCACCTCATTCCAACTTCAACTTAAGTCAGTTGTACCTTACATCTTCCGATTATCTTTATCATTTGTTATGTATGTTTCCTCTAACTGCAGTCACTTTGTGCTTCGAGGGAACGATGACTACTGATATCATTCAGTAGTTTTTTTTTGAAAGCATATCATTCAGTAGGTAATTAACTTAACATTCATTGTTTTGGAAAGATCAAACAAAGTAAACTATACAGAAGCCCGCAAAAACAGCTACCTAGTGAAAGGTGATGAACGAAAACAAGCTGAAATAAAGTTCAGATATGTTTTAGTAGGCTGCCAAGTTCAACTAAAACTAAATACAAGTAATAAGAATGAAAATAACTGATAATAAGTGAAAATCAGATGAACAGAGCTCATGCACAAACGGAGCAGAGTTAATTCAACTTGCACATGAGAACACTTATGGTGTAACATATATAGGCTCAAAGTCTCAAGCCTATTCATGATGAAAATTTTTTTAAAGGTTCACTTGGAGTATGTATTAGTGTAACTTGTCCCGAGTAAAATAGCAAAACTAAGTTGAAGGAAAGGTCCTCATTTTGTCCTTTAGCTAAATTATTTCCGTATCATCTGCAAGCACAAACTGTTAAGTGACCTAAAACTCTCACAAGTCTTATACATATAAGCGCGTGTGGTCAACACACTCTCCACAATATCATATGGAGTAATTGATAAAATAGTTGTATTACACATTCAAATTTCTTCAAAATTTGCAAACTGAAATGTAAGAAATACAATTTCAAACATGAACAAAGTCCACTACTACCACCTCCAAATTGTAAGATTAATACACACTGCGAAAGCAACTTTTTTTGGTGGGGGAAAGAAGGGACAAAACTGAAAAACACAATAGATTATAAACTGTGACACAGAAAATATCCCTGCACCAAATTAATTTTGCATTATTTTCCAAAAAAACAAAAAAATGTTATAGTATATGTTTCCATCATCCTCAAATAATATACTCCGTAATACTGTACAATTATAAGATTTACAACGCACAATTTTAAGTGTTAACATATTTTTAATTTTCGATGATTATAATTTTTTTTTTTTAAAAAAAAAAATCTTAAAAGTACATATATAGAGTTCAGACAGAACAGAACAATTATTTGAGAGCGGAAAAAATAATTGAGATCAAATGACAAAATTATTGGATATCTGACCTCTAAAATTGTGCCCTCACTTCAGAAATCACATCAAATCAGATAAAATCAACAGAGCAAAGTTTTTCACCTGCCAAATAAAAACATTTCTACAAACTTATCCAAAGGACCAAATAAAAGCAAGCAGTAAGAGAAAGAACCTGAAAAAGTTAAGTATATCAGCCATTAACAAGATCTTATTTATGATCTGAAATTTAGTATTTTTTGTATCCTGCAAAAGTACAGACATAATCTTATAATTCTTCCTGCAACTTGCTAATTATAAATTAATTTAATTAATTAATCAATTTTAGGTCAGCAATCTCAGATCCACCCACTTAGTTCAACCACCCCCTTGCTCAAAGGAAAAAAAAATTCCCTGTATTTTAAAAAATAATACTCCGTAATAATGTAACGAAATCGAGTGCGCTTACTTACGAACGAATCAAGAACCTAAATCATCCTTTCGAATGATATATAAACTAGCAAAATAAAAACCTAAGCCAATAAAAAAAATTCAAAATACATCTATATATATCTATATATAATAAACAACATTAAACAAACATAACAAATTAAAAGAAAATTAACAGGATAAATGATTACCTACATTTGAAAAAAAAAATTAATCATGTAATTAAAAAAAAAAACAGTAATTAGCCATTTATTGCCGCTGCAGCATCATCAAGATTCTCACATCCTTTACTTCTTTCTTAACCTCCTCCAACAAAAATTCTTATACTTATTTTTTTTTCTATTTTTGGGGTTTAGTGACCACATTTTTTTTATATACAAATAAAACCCCAAAAATCAAGAAAATTAGTGAAGGAAGTCAAGGAAGCTAGGCATGTGAATCTTGATGGTGCTGCATCGGCAAACAATAGCTGTTATCATCCGTCTTCGCAACACCTTCATCTTTATCGGAAAAGAAAAAAAAAACCCTAACCCTAAATAACAAACCCTGGAAATTCAAATATATATAAAGAGTTTTAAACTCAAAACTCTTTTTTTTTTTTTTTATATATATTTGTCTAATTTGCAGGTTTAAAATAAATCAAACCTACAAATTAAAATAACAAAGAAAAAGGAAGAAGGGTGGAGAAGAGAGGTGAGGAGCGTATTTCCAATGAAGAAGTGAAGTAAAGAAGAGGGGATATAAATAAGAGAAGAGAATGCAAATGAATAGGAGAGAGATTAGGGATTGGTTGGTTATGAAGAATTTGTTAGGTTTTTTATTTTATTTTATTTTATTTTATTTTTTTTAAATAGAGAGAGAAAAAATATACCAGCGGAGTTAACATTTTGGTGTTCCACCCATCTCACCCCTTGGGATAATCCGGATTCGGGGTTCGAATCTGGGTGGTTAGGTTCCGGTCTTCTCCCAATTGATGTTGCGAGGATCAAACACAGGCCCTCAGCTCCCTACCAAGTGTAATCTCAATCACTACTATACCAACATTCATTGATAGTTAGAGTTAATATTTTAGAGAGATTTAGGATTTGTTCACATTTACTGAACTGAATTGATTGGACCTGAATTGAACTAAACTGATTGAAGCAAAACTGTACTGAACTGAACTAAACTGAAATGAATATTTTATGAGAGAAGGAAAATTAGGAGCTGAGCTAAACTGTACTGAACTAAACTAATTGGAACTGAACTGAACTGAATTGAACTAATTAAAGTTGAACTGAACTGAAATAAAGTAAATGAGAACAAACCCTTACTTTTAAAAGAAAAAAAATAGAAATTTAAAAATTAAAATAAAAAAAAAAGTAAAAAATTAAAAATTAAAATAAAAAAGAGAGAGAGAGAGAGAGAGAGAGAAAGAAACACCCCACAACAGTTATACATCGCGATCCAAGGTACCAGATTTTAAGTCACAGAGCCAAGTAAAGGGGGGGGCTTTTTATTGTTCACTGACCAAGTCCTTTTACCCCAAATATCTTCCAATAATAATACAAGTAAGAGTAATACCAATAGTAATTTTAGAAAGTAAATAATTATTTTTTCTTTTTAAGGAAGATTTTATTTTGGTATATTTGGGGTACCTACTATAGTATTAAACTTAGGTGTATGAGGTCCCCTAGGTTGTTTACTCGTAGTATGTACGTACGTAATATTGCTATATCAAAGGCCTGTGTTTATTGGAATCGTTTTTGGGTCGTCATCTTGTAACAGCTAATAATCGATCTAGCTACGTTTCTTTGGATGGATTTTATTGTTTTGCGTCTTGCTCAAGCATTCATTATCATTTTGACTCACTTTTCAATTCCTTCATCATTGATCATCTTAACCTCCCGTCCTCTTCTACTCCGTTTGTCTAAGATTAATTTTGTGAGGATAGAACAACTAAAGATCAATGTAGTTGTTCACTCTTTTTTTTTATTTTTTTTTATTAAGAGAAAAAGTTGTGACTTTACAATCAGATCAGATGTCCTATAACTATAAAAGGAAAAAAAAAAAAAATCACCCTTGGTTTAAACATATTTCATGGCTAAGCATGTTTGGAGTTTTGATAACCCAATATTGCATGTATTATGTGTATGAAGTTATATGCATTGTAAAGCAAGCTTTTGATTAACCATATATACTAGTATAAATGTATAATCATTGTTTTAATACTTTAGGGCTTTTAAGTCGTTAAATGTTATAATTTTACCTTAAAAAACGACTTTGAGAGTATAGCCTTTGTTCTTTTATCATATTGTCATGGCCTTTAAATCTAGTGTACTGAATGAAGGCATAGAGGTATAAGCACATCCACATTCTATTGATACAAGTATACAACCGACTAAAATGGATATTGAGTTATCTGCTTATCTCTATCATCCAAAAGTCCAAAACCCATTCCCCTCATTCTTTTTGGCCTTGTTTATGTATCCCTCATTTCCCAAATAACATCACTACATAAGATTACCAGTTACAAATAGTTCTTAAACATAAAATCATAATCAAATTATAACTTTTATAATCAAATTCCATATTAAAAATTTACTATAAGTCTTCCTACATATATCAATTTCTTGCTAGGTAATCAAACTTGTACTCTCTCCATTTCTTTTTCTATTGGCCTATTTGGAATCTATAATTAAGAATTTAAATGCAAAGGGAATCGATAAGGATTCCAAAGCAAATGGTATATTCCCTCAATTAATAATACATAAGGAAAAAAAATATTGATTTGGGTAACTTATATAAATCATTTCATGGTGTAATTTCATAATGTTAATTTTTTATCAAATTAAATTAAGATATGTGCATCAAAATTGTGCAAAAAGTGAAATAGGAGGATTAAAAAAATTTGGAGTATAATCTAGGAAAATTTGTTACAAAAGACCTTTTATGTCCACTATTTTCTGAGAAATGACCTTTTAAAAAAAAGTGGCAAGAAAGGACCAAAAATTGATTTTTTTTTGTGAAGAGGGACCTGTGCTCGGAAACCACCTTAGCCCCACCCCTTTCACGGAAGCCACCTCTTTCCTCCACCCCACCGCCTGACCGCCTCCCTCTTCCCCCTCCCCTTTCATGACAAACTTACCAGCCTAGCCAACCCCTCTCCCTCTCCTCTTTCAGCACTAATCCCGACACCCCAGCCCCCGCCCCTTTCACGGCAGCCGCTCCTCCCCTTTCCCCACCCCCACTTCCTTTCCTCCACTGTAAAAATTCAAGCGATTTCCTCCACCCTAACTCTAGAATTTAGGGATGAAAGAATCAAGCAAAAAGAGTTAGAGAGGGATGAAATCAAATTTCTGAATGAGTTAATGAATTAAGGGTATGAAATTGGATGAGTTTGTGAAGAAATTGGGTTCGACTTCGAGGGAGTTCAGAAGTTTCGAAAGCAAATTGGATGTAAATTGTGCAAAATTAGCGGGAATGAAGATCGATCTTCATTCAAAAGCAAAGAAATGAGAGCAGGAAAGAGAGGGAAAGACGATGGGGGAAAGTAGGGATCGGAGGGTCACCGACATGTGGAGGCTTGGGCGCCAGGGTAGGGTCGGCACCGGCAGCAGCAAGGAAGAAGGGGTGGGTGGGGCTAGACTACCTTGAAAGGAGAGGGAGTTTCGGGGTAGAGGAAGGGATGGCTGCCATGAAAGGGGTGGGGCTGGGGTGGTCAACGCTGGAGTTGGTGGGTCAAATCTCGCTTTCCGGGTAAAGGTCCCTCCTCACAAATAAAAACACATTTTTGGTCCCTCCTTGCCACCTTTTTTTAAAAAGGTCCTTTCTCACAAAATAGTAGACATAAAAAGGTCATTTGTGACAAAATTTCCTATAATCTAACTAGTGTGAAGCTGTGAACTAACCACAATATATAATGGACTTACGTCACTTACCTAGTGATGAACCAATTTCTAAGCAGAATCAACACATGCAATTCAACATGGTGGTTAGCTTAATTCTGAATCAACCTAATTAATTACAACAAACAAAATCACATACGACAAAGTTAACAAAAATAATCATACATAAAATCTTGTTAAAAAAATTAACAAATAATTAGTAAAACCTTAATCCTCGGAAACACTTTAAAAGGTAAGATTAATAAATTAATAAAATCACATGGGCATAAACTTTAAAAAAATTTCCTATGTTTTAAGGAGCAGAATCTATCAGTCCACACAATGTGTATCTTCTTAAATCTGATCACCACGCAATTCTCCAATAAACTCTGCTGGATACCCACTAATTTCTGTACTTTAATTCAGATGATTTTTATTTTTAGGCTTTATAAAACTATTTTTTGATAATTTTAGCAATTTATTACATTAAAAAGTACAATTTTATTTAATGAAAAAGATTAAGTTGCATTGAGCACGGCGTAGTGGAAAGGGTCCACGCATCGGCCATCCTCGTACGGGATTTTTTTTAGGTCCCCAGTCTTTTATTGTGCAACATTATCAAGGTTTTTTTTTTATTTTTTTATTTTTATACTTTTTGTAATGTCAAAAAAAAGGTTTGTTTTGTAAGTCTAAAAAAATATAAAATTTAGAGTTGATATAGGTCGATAATATAAGATCCAATTTCTAGAAAAAAAAAAAAAAAAAAATCCAATCAGATATTCAGATGTGATCGAGGATGATTAATTAGGTACAATCAAATTTCATCAAGTTCAAGTGAAATTAACATACTTTGTATGATTAATTGGTTGATTTTTTTTGTTTCTTGAAAAATTCTATATACTCCGTAGAATCACAAATAAGAGTTACAATTACATACGTAGTACTCCCTCCGTGTTTTTTTAAGTGATACATATTGACCGGCACATAGTTTTAGGCAATTTAATTGACTTAAATAAAATAAGAGGTAATTGGGGTAGTGGAGTATTAAAAAATTGTTAAAGAAATATAGTGGGGTTAATAGTTTATTGAAAAGTAATATATGTGAAAGGAAAGATATAATAAAAAAAAGTAGTAGTGAGTTTGGGTGGGGACCATGAGAGGAGAGAGATATAATATTTTAATGTATTGTTTTGCCAAAAAAAGAAATGTATCACTTAAAAAAACACGGCCGGAAATGGAATATGTATCATTTAAAAAAACATGGAGGGAGTATAAGAAGTCAAAATATTACAAAGTCACATCAAGCATTAATTACTTACATTCTATGAGTAAAGACGGTATATATCATTACCATATTGATGTTGTTTAAAGTTCAATCTTACAATATATTATTACAAAATATATTGTCACCTATTAGGTGCATCTAAAGTTTTAAACCCATTAATTAAGATTGAGAGTATGTATATGATAGGTTATACAAAGTAGGTTAAAATTTCCCTACTCCTTTTATTATATATTTATATGTAATTTTGTATTGTCCTTTTGACTTATCTAAACAAAAATAATAATAATAATAATAAAATAAATATTGCTTCAAAAAAAAATAATAAAATAAAATAAAAAATAAAAAGCATCTTCTTCATGTTCATAAAACATATTCCCATCTCCCTCCACGTTCCTGTTACAAGTTGCAAATTTAATTAAGAGTATCATTATTAGCATAAGTATCTGTCAATTCAATAATTCTTATTTGCTTGCAAGTCCACTTTTTGTAGGATAACCTAGTACCATAGTTTAATATAAAATTTAATAATATCTTATTACTATGATTACCTATTGGTACATTTCATCATATATACTCAAGTACACTCGACTTTATTTATTTATTTATTTATTTTTTCTTTGCCCCTGCTCATAAGAGCAAATTTCTTTCCAAAATGAAAAAAGGGTGAGCAGAAAATGGTTTATGGATATTCATTCATCAAATAGCTAGCTAGTATTCCGTGTAATATTTGATAATGTATCCCAAATTAATTCAATTCAAGATGATGATCAAATCCATTATACAACTTTTAAAACTTGATCAAAACCAAAAATATCAAATTCATCACACAAGCCTTCAATAATGAGCAATTATCTAAACTTACTATCTTTATCGATAATTCATTTGTTACCTAGATACGAGTTATTAATATGGTGAAAAAAAACGCTTATAGAGCTTGAAGTTGTAAGTAACCAAACTCACTAGAACCTTGTTAGGTTGCTCGAGTCAATTTCATCTTTGCTTAATAATTGAAAATTTTATGAGTAATCTAAGCCATCACTATTAAGTTCGCACAACTGCATCCAAGAAGGGGAAAGGACGGCTATGTTGGACGGTTTCCACTTTCCATTTAACATCATCTCAGCCTTTCGTTTTACTATTTAAGGTCATCCTCTTATACTATGAGTAGTTGATTAAAAGAGACTCAATCATGACCAATTAAATAAGAGCATCTTGATATGCACCTCCTCTCTTAGTCATTTGTCACGTTAACACTACTTTATAGATAGATATAGAATGAGTTGAATGATCTAATAATTGAATCTGAACCCTCGTGATCTCTTAATCCAGTCTTAATTTTCTTCTCTCATAAAATATTCAGTTCAGTTCAGCTCAGATCAGTTCAGTCAATCATAACAGACCCTTAACTCATAGAATCACCTTATTGTAGGAGCTATGTAGACTCTACTTATTTTAGGAGTGAAAGATGGAATTATTAAGATCGATATCCTACTCCAAAATGTCTTAGGAGTATGTAGTACGTTTTGATCCCATGATCATAATCTTTCAACTAAACCATTTACTGCTTGATACGTTGACTATAATCATCATGAACCAAGCAATAACGTGATAATAAAACATGAACGAAAATCATATAAATAAATTTTCTTCAAGTTTAGCAATGTTACAATCAGAAGATCGGCGTGATAAGAACACACTGCACATCAATATAAACTTGCACTTGTACCTGTTTCTCCATCTTTATCTCTTCCTTCCAACATGCCAAATCAAACCCCCTTCATTATTTTTGTTTGTGCATATCGTTTGAGTGTCGTACGTTCTCTTATTATATAATCATGTCAAATCAAACCCCCTTCATCATTTTTGTTTGTGCATATCGTTTGAGTGTCGTACGTTCTCTTATTATATAATCATCATCATTACATACAAAATCCTAATCTTACTTGATTTTCTAAATCAACTTAACATTTACATGACCCAAATATACCATATTCATGTCACTTGAATATTATTTTTATTGAACTATTTTTTTTTATGGAAAATTTGACAATTAACACCTTCTGTTATGTCCATTTTAGCAATTACCACCTTCTATTTTTTTTTTTTTTGAAAATTACCACCTTCTATTTTCAAAAACATCAAAAGTTACCACCTTCTTGCCCCTCAACTACCACGTGACGTCATTTTGGACTCATTTTTTCCCTTTCCTCCCTATTTTCCTCATATTTCTCATTCCTAACTCAATTCTCATCCCCCCTTTCACTTCTTTTCCCTCAAACAATCAAAAACACTTCAATTCACTCCTCCAAATCAAAATTGATGAACAATTATTGGTGGTTTAGGGGAAAAAAAGTGAAAGGGGAGATGAGAATCCAAATAGGAATGAGAAATGTGAGGGAAATAGGGAGGAAAGGGAAAGAATGAGCCCAAAATGACGTCATGTGGTAGTTGGGGGGCAAGAAGGTGGTAACTTTTGATGTTTTTGAAAATAGAAGGTGGTAATTTAAAAAAAAAAAATAGAAGGTGGTAATTGCTAAAATGGACATAACAGAAGGTGGTAATTGTCAAAATTTTCTTTTTTCTTATTAATAATTAGAACTATTTGTTGTCTATAATTAATTATCTCTTAGTAAAATCAATTTTTACTTATATATTACTAGTGTTTTTATATAAATTTACCGATTAAAATTACTTTTACTACTCGCCATAAGTTAAATTAAACAAGTATGATGTAGTCTACCAAAGCTAACAACAACAATACTCTATCTCCCCCTATATAAAAGGTTCATTTCACCTATAAACCCTATCCCTCAATGCAATTTTAATTTTACTTTTTTCTAGTTTATTCATTTTCAATCAACAAATCCCATTATTTTACAATATTAATAATTATAATTATTATTATTACTATTATTATTATTATCATTGTTTATTATTATTCTTATTATTATTACTACTATAATTATTAATAATAATAAAAAACAAACAAAGTCATACAACTTACTAAAAAAAATGGAAAGCTAAGAAAAAAATCAAAGTCATACAGCTATAGCAAATCTTATCCTGTTGAAGATATGGGCAGCAGTACGTGCCCCAATATCTTGAATTTTCGAGAATTTCTAAACCCGTTTCAATAATGAATAATTACTTGTATAAGACATGTTAAACTTTTATTTAAGAACAAAGCTACTATTAGAGTTTATTTATCTATTTTAAAAAAAAGCGACTATTAGAGTTGGTATATTTGGCCAATTTGGGGTCCTTAGCTTAACTCATTCTAGTATCACAAGCCAAGTTAGCAATAAGTGTTGTGTTGGTATGGGCGGTCGTGTGGATGCCATCTTCTTCTTATTATTATTGTTATTATTACTACTACTAATACTACTAGACAAAGTCATACAACTTACTAAAAAAAAATAAAAAAAATTGGAAGCCAAGAAAAAAATCAAAGTCATACAGCTATAGTAGATCTTATCCTGTTGAAGATATAGACAACAGTACGTGTCCTAATATCTAGAATTTTTAGTTAACCCGTTTCGAAAATGCATAATTACTTGTATAAGACACGTTAAACTTTTATTTAAAAACAAAGCGACTATTAGAGTTAAAAAAAAAAAAAAAGCAACTACTACCTCCGTTAAATATTATGTGCAACTTTGGAATAATTTATATCTCACAAATAATACCCCAAAGTTGCACATAACAATTAACGGAGGTAGTATTAGAGTTGGTATATTTGGCCAATTTGGGGTCCTTAGCTTAACTCATTCTAGCATCACTAGCCAAGTTAGCAATAAGTGCTGTGTTGGTGTGGGCCGTCGTGTGGATGCCATCTTCTTTTCCGTATCTTCACTTTGCTTAGTTGTGGGGACTTTTGGCCGACTTTTGTATACGCTTATTTTTTACACTTGCAAATTTTACAATGATCTAATTTTGTCCTTTCTTATATATTGCATGTCTAAGTTGCTATATATATATAGTTCATTAATGTTAATCAACACAATTAGTCAAATCTAATCAATCATCTTTTATCTCTTAAGAAAGATTAAACAAGGATTATGAGTTTGATTAGACCTTTCATTACTAAAGTTATTTCCCACTAAAAATTTCAGCAAGATAATCATTGGTGCACATTGTAATTAGGATAAGTTACACCGTATGCATCATCACTTTGCTATAAGTCATAAATATATACAATATGACTAGAATGCTAATCAATAATTTTCGACAAAATAACACTTCTGTGCCCACAATCTAATCTTGATTATTGTTAAAAATTTCATTATTTTGTGACTATAGAAATTCAAAATTTAAAAAAATTAAAAAAAAAAAACTTTTTTTTATTTGAAATCTATATATATCCCTTCGCTTATATAAGCGGACCATAAAAATGTCACTATCTTTCATATCATAGGTGATAAATATTACTATGGAAATTACAATATATACAAATACAATAGAAAACCTGTCACACCTTCACTGAGTTCTATAATCACAAAATCACTGATCGATTATTGGTTACTTTAATTTTATTTATTTTTCTATAGTACACTATATAACATTGTACATATTTATAGCCAATGTGAGATAAATATATGATCATACAAGTAGCAAATGAAGATTCTATCATTAGTACAACTACTTTTTCCTTTTGCTGGTTTTTCTCAGACATCTATGTTACTATACATTGTACATGAACAACAAATCAACAATAGTTGTTGCATTACTTGCATATAGGGATCAAGCATGTAACGTATGTCCAAATTCAAAATGAACCTTAGTTGTAGAGATTAGATGTCATAGTAACATTTCATCGTTATAAAGGCTATAAAAAAAGTTAGGCATCACTTATATCAAAAGGTTAGAAAATTAAACAACAATAATGAATTGTCTTGAAATTTTTAGTTTGGTAAGAATTCTACCTTTGTCATTTCACCTGTGGGGACGAATTGAACATGCACTTTCATTGGCTATCCTGATTGCACCGCTGTTTCGGTGATAAAAAAGTTTCACAAATAAGACAATAAATTTATCACGACAACATCGAAATATTTTTTACTAGTATATCCTATATGCATTGCACTTCTCAAATCCTCATACGAGTAATATGAAACAAGATAAAAGAGGCACACCCAAAAAAGCAAGCAAAATACTACCTAAAGGAGTACCACCTAAAAATAATTGTACATTAACTTTAGTAGGTTAGATTAGAGCCATTTCAGAGTGTAGGGTACGTACAAATATCTGAAAAACAATGTATGTCAAAAATACTACTCCGTAGTACAAGTACTTTATGTTAACTCCGTATACAAGTTTTGCAGCCCGGAAATTTCGCTGAATTTTTATCAGAGAAAGACTAGAGAACTGAAAGAGGGAAATATAAGAAAACACCTGCAGAAATAGCTTCAATATAAGTGCAGTAGTTTGTCTTCAAAGGTCTCAAGATTTACCTCAAATGGGAAATTTTATAGACCTATTTTTACCTTCCTTTTTCTATGATATATCTACCTTGACTTAATTGATTTCCTTCTCGTGTCACAAAGGTGTCAATTTGAGTAACTAGGTTTAGTTCGGTTAAGTCTAATCAAGTTGGGTCTGATTTGAATTTGAGTCATACTAAATTATTATGCACATATAGATTGAACTCTAAGTTGGATCACTTTTGGATTAGATCGGATTTAGTCAGGTTGGATCAGTTTTCGAAGCCTTAGACGTGTCATCCTATGTTTATGTACGTACTCTAACACTCAGTCCGTCTTTTGGAATTGAAATTGCCTCATTTTACATTTTTGGTCACGTCAGCTCTTAAAATTCTAAAGATACATTTGACTTTGCAATTATAATAGACCCCGTAAGCATAATACTTCGTACTACAAATGGACTTTGGATGCATGTAAACATCAAACTTAATTATACTTGTACAAAGTATGATAGAAATAGATGTGAAAGAGATGTTGATCGTGTATGTAAACTTGTATGTTTGAGAATATATTCTCAATTTCTCATAGTATATATTTTCAATTGCATAGTCGTACACGTATATTATGCGAAACACGAAGCATATATATATATATATCATTTGGGTAATAAAGATGTGTAACAACGCATTAACTTTTGTATTTTTCATTATTATCTCTATCAAATTTCAAAAACTAGTAAAAATCATTCAATCAAAACACCTTCAACTTTATTCTTCATTGCTTCAAATTGGTACTAGGAGATTGAGATTCCTCTTTGCATGCTGTCCACTTCCACTTGGTATTAAATTTTTAGAAAGTCAACAAAGTTTTGCTTTCTTCTATGCTTTTGTTTCTTCTATTTCAATTCGATCTTGAACCCATCATATATGGCTTTTTAGTCCGTATGAATTGGGTCTCTCATCTTGACACATTTGTGTTTAACGCACGTGTGGTACGAATTTTCTTTTTAAATTCATCACACAAGTTCTTAGGAAACCATTTAATCAAAAAAAAAAAAAAAAAAAAAAAAAAAACATTTGTGAAATTTCTTTTAATTTGATAATGCAACTAGATAGTGTGTGTCCTTTACAATGTCGTCCAAAATTGTTACTCCATATAATTATTGGAGTATATTATACTTTCTCCGTTTTCTTTTACTTACAACACACCTATTAAGTACGCAGTTTTAGGAGATGATTAGTGAGGGTAAACGAGCGATTTTATCAATATAATTTTTACACGAAAATTAGAATAGGGTTAAGTATCATTTGTAAAAATTATAATGAAAAATTTGTCCGTTTACATTATATAAACCCGACCTCAAAACACGTGCCACAAGGCTGTGTTGCAAGTAAAAGAAAATGGAGGAAGTAGTATTTACACATGTCATAAGATCGAGCTGAGATAAAAAGGTTTATTATTTGTTCTTTTATGTAATAATTCAAAAACTTATCTAGACCATTATTTTACTATTTATTAAATTTAATAATAGGAATGTACATTTTTTCTTCCAAAAAATAATATAGGAATGTACACATTAATAATAGATGGCGAGAATCTTAAGATGATAATAATTCAAAGCATGTTCTAATTGGTCTCAAGTTAATTACTTCAAATTTTGTAAAAAAAAATATTTGCTTTGCGTTGGTAGTAAATCATGAGTAAAACGCTAATGCGTAACTGTTAAATTTCAAGACAATATGAAATGAGTCTGGCAACCAGAACAAGGAGAAGGAGAGTTAGGTTCACAATCAAGGCTTTGGAGCTTCCATAGTAAAACCAATTAGCAATAGTAGGAGTTACTCCTCTACCTTATAAAGTGGAACCACCTCTCCTCTTTCTCCAATGTGGGACACTCACAAATAATACACATTAGGTTCCAACAATAACTGCATACGCGGAATGTTTTCAAAGTCAGGGTTCATAAATTAAGATAGCATAGGTATATTCTAGCTTCCTAGGAAATTATGACACAAATTTAATTTAGCTTAACTATATGGTGGTTTATTAGCAAAGACACACTTCCTCCTTTTTTTTTTTTTTTTTTTTTTTGGTATGTTCCAAAATAAACTTCATTTTCTTTCATTATCCAAGTTGAAGCTACAATTTCTTTACATCACATCATGACTTTTTTTTTTTCCTTCTAATTTCTAGAACTTTGTCACTACTTTTCTCATAATTACTTTTGACGATTTTTCTTAATTGAATGTTTGTGTCAAATGAAAGTGTGAATTAAGGTTATATCCTCCTCATCACATCAATAAAATCACAGAGCCGAAGTTATATCCTCCATATATACTCATTCATAGCAGAAATATACAATTGACCAGATTGCAAGTTCACATAAGAGTCAATAAATCCATATACTTTATTTTTAATTACGTGCAAGGAAAATAAAAATCAAAGGCGGCACAACAAGAATTGGTTTCAACACTCATCCATGAAGCAAAGAATTTAGGGTTTCGGACCCTATAATTTGAAAATTGAAGAATATGTTGGTGATTGTGCTCAAATGTTCATAGCATTATAAATCACGCATATATCACATCATCATCATCATCATCATATAAAAGAAATCAGAATAATTCTTGGATTTTCTTATATATCTTTGATTCTTGGATCTTCCAGTTTCTTCAATGGAAGTTGACACTAATTAACTTGAAAGTCTTATACAATTATATTTTCCAATGGTACTTCTCTATCTACTTAGCTAGCTAGTCTACAAGTGAACTTAATGTGTTAACAGAGAAACTTTCTATTTTAGGAAGCTCTTTCCTAATATTGACACTGTTCTACACTTGAGAGCATGCCACTATATACTAAATCTACTGGGTCAACCTCTGCATTAATGCTCACTGCATGCATCAACTTGTAGTAAACGTTATTATTACTCCTTTTATCTTTTTGTTGTGATATATACTCCGTATATACCATATGAATTTATGCAAATTTAATTAAAATTTTACGTACATGATAATCGTATAATAGAGTATAAAGTATATAGTATAGAAAAGGTTATATATAATTTAATTTATTTGTTACATACTTGATCTCAATTTCAGTTCTTTAAGAAGTTCGCGTTGTTACCTATACCCTTTAAAAAAAGTATATATAGATCTTAATCTAAACAACAACAATCAATACTACCATGAGTCCATGATCTCTAATACAATAATAGTCTAGTGCGAGTTATCGCACTAATTCTAGTAATTTTTCAATTTTTTTTAAGAAATCAACTTCTCTTTTTGCTCTCACGGGTAATGATAGTATAGTTCAAGTTACAATATAAGCATACCCTAATATTAATTCATAAATCCCCACTTAAGCTTAGCCAAGTACGAGTACTAATTTAAATACTGTCCCAAAAAAATAAATAAATAAATAAGTTCAAAATAGCAGTAAACTATTGAACAATTATTCTCAGCTTTTTTGTTAAGATCAATGAAATTAAACTTATGCAATATATAATACTCCAAGGCGATGCTTATGACCGTCGAATGGTAGATATAGTGTTATTACATACTTCGTATATTACTTATATAAGTGATGATATGCTAAGAGCCTAAGAGCAGAACATAAAGCTTTTGTTCTAACACAACTAGCACGAGTTAATTAGTTCAAAATACATAAATGGCCTGGCCATAAATAATTTTGTTACAAGTATATGTAGAAGACCAAGTTTTATACACACTGAACATATTACATATACGTACTACATGCAATATTGAATGTACTAGAATACCTAATGTTTATTTTTATCTAATCTGGTTTAGAAATAGGAGGCTAGAGTAGTTGGCTAGTTATCCGACTTTCAAACGTGAGGCCAGGGGTCAATTCTCACCAAGCACATTCTAGAAGAGATTCTCCTTAGACAGTGATAAAATTCAGAATAAATGAAGTGGTGAAGAAAGAAAGAAAGAAAATGATGAAGATGGATGGATTTGATCTGTGAAATTGATGGGCATGATGGAAAGTAGATCGGAAAAATAAAGCAGTAATGAAGACAAGGATGTCTCTATAATAGCCTTTAATCTCAATCTTAAGGAGATCACATACCTAGAGAACTCTCTTATCATTCCCTCCCACCGCCCATCACCAATCATAAGAATGCATGATTTTTTATTTTTATTTTTATTTTTATTTAAAAAAATTCATAAAATGACAAAAAAAAAATCGTCTTTTTTTTAATGGAAAAAAAATATATATGCAGCCCTAATAAGTTAAAAATGGAAATAATAGACATAAAATTAACGTTTATTACACCAATTTACTCGTAAATGGTTCATAAATTTCTTATGATTATAAAATGAACCTTTATTATTGCAACATTTTTTCTTAGCGTATGTAATGCTAGCATTTGTTCGTTATCATTACATTCATTAGGATCTTTATATTATGGTGTGTTTGGATTGAAGAAAGTGGAGGGAAAGGAAGAGAAGGGAAATGGAGAGATGAGGTATCTTTCATTTAGATAACAAATGTGGAAGGAAGGGAATTGGAGGGGGGGGGGGGGGGAGAAATAAAGGGATTAAATTGTAGGAAATTGATCCTTCCAACAATAATGGAGAGATTTGGAAGGAAAACTTATTATTCTTCCCTCCCCTCCTCTTCTCCTCTCTCCCTTTCTTTTCCTTCCCCTTTCTCTATCCAAACACACCGTTAATGTCGTATGAAGTACATATTCCTTATGTCCTTTTTTTTTTGCGTCATTTGACTTTTCATGGTCTCCAACACGTGTCTTCAACTATATATATCTCCATTTTTATACACGTTAAAATTACAAAAACTTGATATTAATAAAATATACAATGAGGCGATTCTAAAAAGATTCCACTTGAATAAATATTATAACTTAAGGTTAACGAGATACATGATCAAAGTTTTATTAGTTTGACCCATATATTTACAATGGGGCAAAAATATAAGGGACGGAGGGAGAAAACAGTAACAAGAAAAATTTAATAATAATAACAACAATCTCTCATCAAATAAATTTACTAAATACCCTATATTTTTTTACTACTATATTATAAATTACACAGTGAAAGGGATTCATTCAAATATGAAATAATACTTAATACAGTTGAATTGCTAAATAATATTTCTTCCATTTATATTTACTTGCAACACATACTTTAAAGCCGAGATTACATAATGAAATTAAAATAGACAAATTAATCAAAATAATTTTTACATGTGGTGCCTAACTCAAATATTTTTCCCTGTGTTTTATGCTGACAAAATTTTTATTTATGGTTACTAATCAACTCCTAAAATTGCGTAATTAGAGACATGTGTTGCAAGGAAATAAAAACGGAGGAAGTACAAGCGAATTAGTGTAAGGTGACTAGGTGAATATGTACAAAGTGATTTTTAGTCACCTTACAAAGTGATTTTTAGGTACGTGTGTGATGGTAATTGATAGAGTTCAAGCAAGGCTATTTTTCAAGCACATCTTTACAATTTCTCAAATAAACTAACATTCATAGAGTGATAAGTTTTTTTTTTTCTCTTTTTCTTTTTTTTGAAGATAAGAACTTGCTATATTTAAAATGTACAAGTACTTGTTTTATTTATAGGAGTCATTATAAAAATTGAATATAGCTGGTAATTGATGCATACAAGTAGATTCTACAGAGTAACATAAGAGCATAATCCCTTTTCAGGGCTTTTAATAACAAAGCTAGTTATATTGTTGCTAATTAATTCAGTTGGTTAAAATGTTGGAGTTGGTACTTATGATTAGGAATCAAGTTTCAATTCGTTCAACTTTTTTTTTTTTTTTTGGTGGTTCTATTTACATAAAACAATGATTAATCCCAAAAAATGTACTCAAATATTAAATATGGTGGTTAATTCTTTTTTTGGGTGGGGGAGTAAACTCTTTAATATGCATCATTTGAAAAGAAGTCTATGATAAATAGAGAAGATTAGAAATTTTGGTGGATTTTTGTTATATATTGTGATTTGTGAAGCTAATTGAGCTTTCTAACTTACTAACGTTGGAGTTCGAACAGATCGGATAAATGTTTAGCTCTCTTAAATGCAATCTCATTGGATCGTTGAACTATTTTATTGAGGATTTAAGAAGGATAAGTGGATAACTAATGGGAGGGTACTAGATATTGAACTACAAAAGTACAAATCACAAATAAAGGTGAGTTTACCTATGAGTTTTCGTACATAAACTCTCAAACTTGATCATTTTGCCAAAACTTTATTACCAGAGCATCATTAACTAGGTTACTAGTACATTAATATTGTACGATTTACCATTATTTTTCTTAGCATGTTATAAGATGGAAGAAACCCTATTCGAATTAGCAGACGAGACAATTTTTGAGAGTTTGGGGAACAGTAATGGATCCTCTCCTTCAAATGGATCGAGTTGAAATTGATTCTCTAACTTCATGATTGAAAAATGCTCTCCTTTCTGTTAGGCTAGCATTCATGCTACACCTGTTTTAAAGTTTCAATAGACCAAACCGTTGTATTTAAAAGTGTTTCTTATTTTTTCTTATTTTTTTTTAAACTAAGACAAATATACAACTTCAACACCAACAAGTGCAACCACTTCACTTACATAGTTACATTACTTAAGGATGTGGAGTTGGCTTGATGGTAGCACTCCCATCTCGTAACCTCGAGGTTACGGGATCAATCCTTGCCCCCAGCATAT
Organism: Chenopodium formosanum; assembly: GCA_024500155.1. NCBI lineage: Eukaryota > Viridiplantae > Streptophyta > Magnoliopsida > Caryophyllales > Amaranthaceae > Chenopodium > Chenopodium formosanum. Next base: position 2,903,801 of record CM044861.1, on the reverse strand, counting down.
GCTGGAATTTCCCCCGCCCCCCGTTGTACCCGCCCTCGTGGCTCATATGAATCAAAAAAAACATAGTTACATTACTTATATTTTGACCTAACAATTCGGACCAATGAGTTGAGTTCAGGTTAAATCTTAGGTCGTGTAAAAGAAACTATCTTAAATGTTGTAAAAAATATTAATTTCATAACATAATATGATAAATGGGTTTGATCGGGTTAAGTTTGGGTCGCTTGATTTTGGTCAGTAATTTCATGTCGGGTTCGAATCAAATCAGGAATTGACAGCTCTAGTTACATTGGACAAATTTAAGGCATGTTCTGATTGACTGAATTGAGCTGAACTGAACTGAACTTATTGGAGCTAAACTGAACTAAACTGAATAATTTATGAGAGAAGGAAATTAAGAATTGAACTGAATTTATTGGAGCTGAACTGAACTGAATTGAATATTTTATGATAGAAGAAAATTAAGAACTGAACGAACTTATTGAAACCGAACTGAAATGAAAATAATCTAAAGAGATTTGGCCCTTACTAATTGGCATGAAATGATGGGCCCATTGGTCCATTGGACCCATGAAAAGGTAAAAAGGGAATCCGATGCGCAATTATGCAAATCAGTGAAAAGCCCAATGGAGCGGTTAGGTGGCCCAATTAGTACAAAAGTGTTACGTACTATTTGAGACATACCCAGCTTTCACCTACACTGACAAAGACTTTTTTTTATGTATGTTTGGTACAAAATCCACCTATAAACCTACATTTTATTTTACTTCACTCATTTTCCTGATCAAATTTCTTATTCTGACACCTTTTCTGTTTCAAGCAATAGTTTTTAAGTTTGGAATATTTTCTGTTTTTTCATCAATATGATGATCATGTTTTCTAATAGAGAAACAATATAGAGTTGGATTCAAAATCAATTACTGTAAAAGACACTACTCATACTCTCATAGCAATAAATCACACATCGTTCGAAGTAAGGGTCTATTCATATTTACTTAATTTCAGTTTAGTTCAGTTCAGTTCAGCTCAGCTCCAATCAGTTCAGCTCAGCTCTTAATTTTCTTCTCTCATAAAATATTTATTTCAGCTCCAATCAGTTCAGTAAATGTGAACAGGCCCTAAGTGAGCATAAATCAGTTCAAATTTACAAGCTCAAATATTCTATTAATAAGCTAATTTGTGTTTTTACTTGCTTAGGATATTCATATGGTGAAATTAGATTATGATGAATGTGTTTGAATGGATATATTTTCCCTAAAAATCCCCTTAGCGTAATTGCTACTAGCAAAGCTTTATCACAAGTTTGCAACTCATGTGTATAATCTCTCGAACAAATTAAACATATATACACAACACACTGTTTAATTTGTTTGTTATATATTCTGAATACAAAAGGCTATATCTACTAAAGGAACAAGCAAACCACTTCCATCCTGCTTGTTCTCCGTCCTACTTAATTAAATGTCCAAGCTAAACCCTAATATACGGCGATCATGCATATTGAACTCAATAACTATATGTACCTTCTTAGATATATATGATGTAAAAAAATTAATTATAAAATATGGTAAGTTGATTGCATCTTTATTGTCCCACGAAAACTTCAATTTCTAACCCATTTTTGCGGTAATCCCTTCATTAATTCAATTGGTTGTTGAGAGCTATGACTTGTGACCTACATGATTTGCACATGTAATCAGATTTCTCAAGTCTAATACATAATTTGTATAGTCTTGTACAAAAAAAAAAAAAAAAAAAAAAAAAAGTAAAAAAGTATAGTCTTGTACAGTTTTACTTTGTTAATGATCACATGCTATCACTAGGGTTGGCAATCCCTGACTCGACTTGAACCAAATTCAACCCAAAAATCGTAATTTGTAATAAAATTAAGTTTACACTATTTTTGATAGTTTTTAAACACAATTTAAAATCGACCCAAAATTTAACCCGAACCCTACTAGCTGACCCAAATTACCACCCCTAGCTACCACCTACAACAAATGTTAGAAGTTGAACCTTTACTTGTGAATGTCTTATGGGATTTTAAATTTTAATCGATGTTAACATTTATTTTTTTTTAAATACAAGTTGATTGTGATAGACTACAATCCTTTTATACTTTGCATGTAAGATGTAACATTGTTACCGTTTGGAAAATTAAAAGGTAATTCCAATAATAACAATTAGTAATACACTGTTAAATGATATAAAATGATCTCCATTTAAAGTAGACGGATAATGTCCACAAAACTAATAACCTAGTAGAAGGCTAGATGCTAGAATTATTATTGTACTTACTTTTTGTCTCTCTTCTTGGTTAGTTTTTGTTAATTATGGGTTTGGGCTGCACCCGTCATCATGAAGTTTCATCCTAAAATATACTCGTATGACAAATTTTCACCAAAAGAAAAAAAAAAGTAGCCTATTAGCATTATAAAGTATGGATTTAACTTTCTAGGTTTTATCAATGTATAAAGTATGACATTACATGGATTGAAAAGGTTACACTCCAACACTTTTTCTTTGCTCGTTTATTGGTCTGCCCTATATCGACTCGCACTCACTAGTCGCAACTTGCATCAACCCAACTTGTTCTGGCCTAGGGTAATCCTCTATTGATCTGGTCCGTTGTGAACCCACAGTGACTCCAAGTCCCAACTCAACCTAACTTGCTATCTAAATTGATGGGCTAGAGTGCTAATTGTGAACAATTACCGAAATTGGTAAATATCTCAAGTTAATGTGACCAACTTATTTCAGATCAGTGGCATGAGGCAATTTAGCTGTTTAATTAAATCGAACGCTTTAGACTGTTTTATTGAGCGGATTTCCCTCCAACCCACTGATTTGAAAAGACGGAAATGCTGGTTGATGCTCAACGTTTTGGTACTCTTGAAAACACAAAATTATAAATGTTTCAGCAAGAAAAAAAATGAAGAGTGGACCAAGTTTGCACCTTTGTCTACAATCACCAAACATAAAAACTGACAATTTATTTACTGGATCTTCCAGTTGTACTGTTGGTACAATTTCTAATCATCTTTCTAAAAAGAAAAATTCACAAACATAATAATTTCAATAAAGAACACAATAATAACATTACTAATAATTGTACTACCAATTCTACTTGCATAACATTTGTAAAAATTAAACAGAGGCAATATTAAGTATTTACTACATTATTTAGAATACAAAACTACCCAATACAAGCCTAAATTAATTTCTTCTTCCAAGAAAAATTAAATAAAAAAAATTAATTCACTATCTACATCCAACAAATTTACCCTGTTGTTTAACAGGGGAACAAGTAAAAATCAGCTCTAAATCAGGGGGCTGAAAATATCCACCTTTAGGCGGAACAACCGACTGATTTGCGTACACTCTCTTCTTTCGCGGAGGTGGAGGACATACCAATGCTGCTGGAATTTTGCCGTGCCTTGGTGTCCGGCAATCTGACTCAAACTCGACTCGAATATTTTCTTTCCCTTCCATGAATGCCTACCGATGATTTTCCAACAAATTCACAACCTTCGCAACAAAATAGTAGAAGAGTGTAGTGGTAGAAAAATGGTGGGTGATGAATTGAAGGAATTAAGGGGTTTTGGTATAAATAGGGGAATATTTGGAAAGGGCGGGAAAATGTGAAGAAATGAGTTTGTGTGATGTGGCAGTAGCTTATAGGGCAAGCTGGCCGCCCTAATTTTGAGAAATAAAATTAAATAATTTTTTGAGATCGACTTATGGCGGAAGATTCAGGTTTAGGCGGGAAAGTGTGAGGGTTTGAATGACAAATTCCACGTTGGCTTTTTATTTAATAAATAAAATTGGGGAGTAATTTTGGTGGGCCATGTGATGTTCAGAATAATGATTTTAGTCCGTTAAATATTGGACTAGAGAGACGTTGGGTGGAATGGGTGACACATTGGTATGGGCAATTGGGTATTATTGGCAATTTATTTATGCCTTTTTGTATTCAAAATATACGTAGTAGTTGAATAATTTTGCTACTGTAGAAGGTTATTGTTCAACCATCTAAATTAATTACTCTATTATATTTTAATTTTACACAATAAGTAATATTATATTACTCCCTCCGTCCTAAAAAGAACGACTCATTTGGCCAAAACTTTGTCCCAAAAAGAATGACCCATTTGCATTAAAACACCCACTAATTTGCAACAATATTTGTGCAAAATTAGCTTCCCCATATAAAAATTTGATTTTCAATGTTATTTTATTACTTTCTCTCTCTATTTTTTTACTAACCCCATGTAAATTTATTTTTCCAATATACTATTACTTCTTTTTACTTAACTTCCTTAATACCCGCGTAATCAACTCAAATGGGTCGTTTTTTTTGGGACGGAGGGAGTATAAAGCATTGAAGACACATACTACATGCACACTATTAGATACTCTTAAATTAGCAATTGCACAATTATAAAGTAGTAACTCGAGGCAACACCCGAACTACTCACTAGTTGCCATTAAAAGTGATAATGGTGGAGGAAGCTATCTAACTTTTACTCCGTATTATCTTCATTCATGAATTTTAAACAACCAATTCTTAATAGTTAATCCATATCCCACTCTTCAAATCCCCAAATTTTCATTCTCACAAGCTAGACGCAATGCTAGTCAAAGTCATGTTTTATTCACTTTATTTTTGTTGAACTGAGATTATAATATTTTTATTAAATTTTAAATAACTCTTACGGATTATAAAATATTTTAAATATTTTCTTTATTACATTCAAATTACCTTAGTACGAGTAATTAATAAGGTGAAGACAATATGACCTAAGGCTCAAAACAATTTATCACTCTAATCACTCTAATACTCCCTTCGCCCCAATACACTACCATAGTTATGTTACTCTTAGTATGGGTAACAGATTAAAAATATATTTTATCATGAAACATATATTGTTAAATATCCATTAATACGAGTGTAAATTTTCATATTACCAACCTTTTAACCGTAAATAATTTACGAATATTTAATCATACAATAAAGGTCAAATTAGTGCATTGACATATATATATTAAGTTTGGCTGTCAATTATTTGGATTCAAAGATTGTATATTGCCCTTAAGTAATCAAGCATGGCCCAGTATTAAAAGTCACTGCATACCCTCTCTGTGGCCCGGTAATGAGTATCACAGGCTCGCAGCATCGCACTGGCCTTTTTAAGTGTGTATTGTGGTATTTCAGCATTAGCTGGTTTGCCACAAGTCACAGCTCAACTCACAAGCAAATGCACTACGATATGCTTGCATTGTATATTTGTATGCTACCGTACCACTAAAAATAGGGGAAGATGATTAAAACAGCCTTTATACCTTTACATTGCTGATTGCCCATTGCTTTTGCACTAGTCCAATCAAATGCACACAACTGAAACAAGTCACAACTATTAAATTTGCGGAGGATTTAATAGTTGGAGGGATAGTTAGTTCATCAATCCTCCCAAGTGATGGCCTGATGGGTGTTCGATCCTCAACCCCCCCCCCCCCCCACCCCCCAATTATGTGATAGGAGAGGGACCTTTCTCGTATCTTACTATTAAAACAAATAAAATAAATAAGTGTGTAACTGTGTACTATGATTTCAATTTGATTATAGAATAAACCTACTAATTGGCTGTTGGTGAAGTAGTGATTGAAATTGCACTTGGTCGGGAGGACCGCGTGTTCAATCGTATCTCAAATTACAGTTTGCAATAGAGGGAGAAGGGTAAGGGATCCCTAATACTATCCTAAAAGGGCTTGTAGTTAAAAATGGCAGGGCCAACCCACAGCTCAGCATGACCCAACACGAAAAAAGCAAGGTCTGATCAGGCCCGACACGACTAAACATGCTAAAATTAATACAATTTTGCTTAGACATGCAAGCCCGACACAACACGTCACGGTAGCACATGGGCCTAGGCCATGCATAGGGAACCTTTTGAAAAACTTCGGTTCAGACCCAAAACTCGTGGGCTGGGCCTAACCAACTCCAAAGCACGTGGGCCCGGCACGAGGCACGACTCAAAGCCATTTTTACCTCTAGTGGAGATTGAATCTCCAACCTCAAGGTTGGAAGGTGTAATATTTCCCACTAGACTAAGGCCTTGTTTGGCAATTGGCTGTTGGCTGTTGGCTGCTGGCTGTTTAACTTGGCTTGTTTGACTGGCTGTTAGTATTGGCTATTTGACTATTTATTGTATGTAAACATGTTTGGTAAAATCAGCTGTTAGATATTGGCTGTAACTATGCAAAACAACCTTAAAGGGCATTATTATGTATTCTTATACATTTATTATCAGTATTATTAATTATTAATTACTAATACAAAATATTAACTACTAATTTATAATTACTTATTATTAATTATAAACTACTAGTTATTAAGTACTAATTACTAATTATTAAGCACTTAATATTAATTACATATTACTAACAATTGTTAATTACTAGTTATTAATAATTAAGTACTAATAATTACTAATTACGGAGTACTAACTATTAATTTTTAAGTACTTATAACTACTAATTATTAAATAATAATTATTAATTATTAATTACTAATAATAGATTATTAATTACTAATTATAAATTATTAATTACTAATTTTTTATTACTAATTACTAATTATAAATTATTAATTAATAAGTATTGATTATGAATTACTAATTATAAATTATTAACTATTGATTATTGATTATTAATTACTATTTATAAATTATTAATTACTAATTATTAATTACTGATTACTTATTATTAATTACTAATTACTAATTATTAATTATTAATAATTAATTATTAATTACTGATTATTAATTATTAATTATAGATTAATAATTATTAATTATTAATTACTGATTATTAATTATCAATTATCAATTACTAATTACAAATTAATAATTAATTATTAATTAATTACTAATTATTAATTACTAATTATTGGTTGATAATTATTAATTACTAATTATTGATTGATAATTATTAATTACTAATTATTAATTATTAATTATTAATTATTAATAATTAATAATTATTATTAATTATTAATTATTAATTATTAATTATTAATTATTAATTATTAATAATTAATTATTAATTATTAATTATTAGTTATTAATTATTAATTATTAATTATTAATTATTAATTATTAATTATTAATTATTAATTATTAGTTATTAATTATTAAATATTAATTATTAATTATTAATTATTAATTATTAATTATTAATTATTAATTATTAATTATTAATTATTAATTATTAATTATTAATTATTAATTATTAATTATTAATTATTAATTATTAATTATTAATTATTAATTATTAATTATTAATTATTAATTATTAATTATTAATTATTAATTATCAATTATCAATTATTAATTATTATTAATTATTAATTATTAATTAAGGATAAAAAGTAATTTGTTTAATGAAAAGCCAAAAGCCAAAACCAAAAAGCTAGTAACACTAGCTTTTTGTTTTTGGCGGAAAAGCCGGCTTTTTCACCTAGCTGAAAAGCCATTTACCAAACAAGTATTTTGGCTGTTTGACCAAAAGAAAAAGCCAAAAGCCAAAAGCCAACCAAAAAGCCAACTAAAAGCCAATTACCAAACAAGGCCTAAATTTAGCTTAATACAGTACTTTGTATAAAGTAATGATAAAAGTCACTCCCTTCGTTTTGCATTAGTTGCAACAGTAGGCTTGATTCATAGTTAAGAAAAATAAAGACTAGGCTAGGTTTATAATACTTATAAAGTATTGTTATAAGAGATAGAAATAATTAAAAAGTAGTGTTAGGGCCTGTTCTCATTGACTGAACTCAGCTGAACTGAACTGAACTTAGCTGAATTGAACTGAACCGAATATTTTATAAGAGAGTGGAATTAGGAGATGAACTAAACAGACGGAACTGAACTGAACTAAATTGAATTGAGCTGAACTGAATGAACTGAACTGAACTGAACTCAGCTGAACTGAACTGAACTGAATTGAACTGAATTTCAACGTTAGAGAACAGACCCTTAGTGGGGATGTTAGGAAAGAAAATAGTACGGAGTAAAATATTTGTGAAAGTGGATTAGTGGGAGAATGCAATTATAAAATAATGGTGGGTTCTATATATAGTACTGTAGTACGAGTATTTACAACTAATATAAAACGAAAATGAAAAATGTTGCAACTATTGTAAAACGAATTAACACACGTACTTTGTTAAATTTCTGGTTGAAGCGGGTTCAAAAAACCGAAACCGGTCTAGACTGTTAATTCACGGGTTAGATCGATAAGAATTCATATTTACGACTTTTACGAGCATGAAATGATGAACTTAGTATAATCTCCTTCTTTTCCAGCAGCTTCGACAAAGTTGAAAGCTCCACTGGAGAAGAAGCACAAAACTACGAAAGAAAGAAAAGAATGCCATTCATCAGCCAAATTGATAGGCAAACAGATTACAGATCCTTTCCTTCAAGCGTCCCAATTGTCATCGACAATGGCGGTTCCTATTTTCGCATTGGGTATCTCCCTTAAACCCTAATTTCTCCCCCTTTTTGCCCTAATTTCAATTCTTAATTTATCGATTTTTGTTTGGTTGTTTTAGATGGGCTGGTGAGTCTGATCCTAGGGTAATTTTTCGCAACATTGTTCAGAGGCCTCGCCACAAATCTACAGGTACATTCCCTTTTTTTTGGAGCTATGATTAGAGTAATTAATGTTAATGCATTTTTGTAGTGCTTTTGAAATTTCAATTTAACAATTGTGTTTGTGAAATTAAGCTTAGTGAGGATTTTCATGAAATTACATCATCTATTGACTATTGTAGTAGATTATTTGTTGCAATTGGATAGTAAGGTTGGATTTCTATCCTCTTTTAAGAGTTTAGATTGAGTATCTCAAATCAAAGATGCTATTGTTACAGTAATTTGCCTAAATTTTGGATTTAGTCGCGATGTGACGTGTATGTTGTTGATCGTACTAACTGTGTTAGGTGTGTGCGTGCGCTTGTGCATTTGTCACATCTATAGTGAAAATTGCAATGTTGTTTATTATGTGAAGGTCCTTCATGTGTGTGTATGTTTGTTGCTGACTAATGTTAGTAGTTGCCTCTTTATAGTGCTCATCTAAAAATTATCCCGTGTTGAGTGTTATGTGACTGCCTGACTGATCTGTTTAGTATGGATTTTGTTGCAGGGGAAACTGTCTCTGTTGTTGGCGATCATGATACTACGTTGCTGAAATATTTTGATTGTACTCGTTCAGGACCGCGGTCAGCATTTGATAACAATGTTGTTTATCAGTTTGAGATTATGGAATATGTAAGCTCTATCAATATTCTTTTAGAGTTTATCTTCACATTCTTTGCTGCAGTTTAAACCTTCAGAGAACATGAATTATTTCCCTGATTTAGTTGCTTTGCAAGACAAGTAGGTTTACTGATCTATTTGCCATTAGTGATGTCATCTTATATTATGTTTTCTCTGCATCCTCCTAACTGGTTTTTAGGGTTCTTAATCTTCTTATCTTAGACATTTAGACCCCTCTATACCTTTTTGAGGCAATACATGCAAGAATTTCTATCTTTTATTCCGACTTCAAGATGGACTGATGGAGGGAAAAAAAAGGTTTAATTTCAATGTTTATATTGAAGATTTCCTAAAAAATGTTATTGTGGCTCTTGAAGTTTACTTGGTTTTGACAGTATGATTTCTGTCTTCAAGATTTTTTACAGGCTCGTTGGCCATGTTGTTGTATTGTTTGGCTATACTTAATCAAAGTATTTGTACAGTTGTCGTCTGCTGTTGGCTGATAAATGGGACTTGAAAGAGTGTTGTTTTATTAGCTTATCAAAATTTATTGGAACTATCAAAACTTATCTTAATTTATTTAACCTTATTGTAGCTGCAAATAGAACTTATTATAACTTAAATTTTCTGTGATAAGTTGTATATTTTGAGCAGACCACACCTTAACTGCATGAATTCTCACAGATGCTCTGAATTTGGCTTGTTGTCAATCCTATTCAGCATTGTTGTTGTTTGTTATTTATTGGCCAAAATTCATTTTTATTGGTAATTTTCTATAATTTTGACAGGAGAGATTAGGAACTTGCTATGCAATGTACATAATATTGATTAAGTTATTCCTGTCAAGTTACTAATGCATATACTGCTAACTTTTTTTTTTTCTCCAGATTCTTGACTTTGGATTTGACCGGTTGGGCGTTGATGGGCCTGGGGTATGATGATTGCCTCCATGTCATTAAATTGATCATCCATATCTTTTGTGTTTTAAGTAATTACTTAACGTGTTTGTCCATATTTTTTCCTCACTTGCTTGCTTTAGAGGCTTTAGTGATATGCTTGTGCTGGAAGGGGGGTATCTATAAAAGACATTCTACTTTCCCTGCACGTATGATTTCTGGTACTTGGCTGTGGATGGCATCACCTCTGTAGTAGTGTATGTATAAAATGGTGGTTGTAATCCTGTGTACTAATGTGATGGTTAATATCTTGGCTTTTGTGCCCTTATGGGGAATAAGGGTTATATGACTATCTGGTTCCTACTTCCATCTTACTTGTATTCCTAAAAGAAACAATGATTTAAGTGGAGCCTGGTTATTTAGAGTGCACCATGTGAAAGTTCGTCGCTATCAATAGCTCCTAACTTAGACACTTCCTTCCCCATAGCCACTGGCTCATGACCTTTTGACTCTATAGGTGCTCTCTCCTATTCTTCTCATTTTATAGCCTTAACAGCACTTGAATATGGAATCTGCTTTATGATGCCAATATGAGCTTTCCTTCCTCAATCCAGCTTTGACATTCTGGCTTTTGGCTGTCTTTGCTCCTCTTTATTTGTGCATAAGGTATGGCCAAAAGTTTCCTATCGTATTAGTAGATCACTCCTGAGGCTCTGACCCAAATTTGTTATTTTAAGGGAAGGTTAATTATTTGTATAGCTAGAAGGAGGTAGGAACATGAGGATCGTTCTGAAGTTTAGTAATCATGCCTTTTTCTATAACTGTCTGGATTAATATCCTCATGTTTCCAGTGCTGTGCATAAATTTTCCTTGGGGACAAGTAAGAAATGTTTTAATTGAGCTCTTCATTAATGACAAATACCAGTGTGAACTGTGAAGTGCCTTTGCATGAAATGAACCCAAGAGACTAAATCTTGAAGGCTGTGTTGAAGACCTGAAGGTTTCATATGTTGTTCTTAACCATATTCTATGTTACTTGGCATACAAAGTCACTTCTTCAAAACTTGTCTTCTTAACAATAGCAAATTAGAATTTTCGGCATTGGACATTGGTGTTTGCCTTTTAGCACAGTTTGATGAAGAATTGACTGATTTTCTCCCTATAGTTTGACTTAAGATCAATACTTAATTCTGATTATTCTTTTGGGGACAGTGCAGGTTGATCATCCTGTATTAATCACAGAATGTCCATGCAATCCAGTTTCATCACGCTGTAGAATGGCAGAGCTTCTTTTTGAATCTTATGGAGTTCCTTCTGTGGGTACGGGAACCATCTATAGTCTTTATTTAAATAATGTGCATCTTCTTTTATTACAGGAAGTATTTAACGGTGGCAGTACTGATAGAGTCATGGTTTGTTTTGTCCATGTTTCCGAACATCATTACTGTTCACCTTAGTAGACTGATACGTAGTATAGAGCACAAGTATTGTACTCAATTTCACTGTTGTTACACAACCTTTACTCCTTTAGACTGCTTCTGTGAGAATGGTGAAGCCTGATCCTCTTTCTTGAGTTTTCTGATCACTTCTTTCATTTCCCAGCATTTGGTGTTGATGCTGCGTTTAGTTACACATATAATCAGCGACTTGGTGTTTGTGACAAAGAAGGCCTTGCTGTTTGCAGTGGATTCAATACCAGCCATGTCATACCAGTAAGTGGTTGCCTAATTTGTTTTTTTTCTTTCTATATGAAAGCATATAAATTCCTTTCTTTCTACAGCTAAAATTGTCAACTTGTGGTTGGCTCCATGTGTATGATTAGTTCTATTGAGTATCTTGGTTGAAGCTTGAAAAGGATACACCCTTGTATTGTTTTTGTTAGCCTTGCTATGCAACCTCCAATAGAGTAGTCAACTACAGTGTATGAATAGGCCGACCTAGGCACTAAAGTGTGAGACGACATGGCCACTTTTATTTTTGGTGAGGCAGACCTGGGTGGATAATTTATTTTTCCCAGATTTTTTTTTTCCATTAAATTAGGCACACCAAGGCTTCTGAAGGCAAGGCACAAGGGTATCCTTATTGCCTTGGTGCTCCATAATAAATGTGCATTACTTTAAAAGACATTTTGGAAAATGGAGGATGACAGTAACCTCTTTCCGGGTTCTGCTGTCTGATCATAGGCACACTTCAGTTTATACCATGGTAGCACTCTAGGACTTACTGAGCCCATGTGAAACATTTGCACAGATTTACGTTTAATAACCCTGGGGGCTTTCACTTTGACGCATCAATGCTTGTGATATTATAAAACCCCCCGTTCCTCCCATCTTTTCCATTTTCCTTTCAGAGACCCTGGCCTTACCCTTAATTTCTGATGGGTGTAATTTTTTTTCTAAGAAAAGCTAATCTAGACACAAGTACAACTAATTTACCATCAAGGTTTCAGATGTGTAGAGTTGGTAGAGTTATTTGCATAAGATACATGGTCACACCTTTTTCACTAATGCACATAGTGAGTGGAAGACAAAATTTAAAAAAGCTGTGGTAAGTATGCTATTTATCAAATTCTGATCTCAACAATGTCACTTTAGATACCTTTGGGGAAAATGAAGAGTGCTACTAAAAGTATTGCTTCCTCTCATTCTCCTCTTTTCATACGTATTGTGCTGGATTTTGGGGCAAGGGTGTAATAAATTAGAAATGATTGCAAAAGACTTACCCTATTTGACGATGAACAACTTTGACAATTAATATTTCTAATTATCTACCCCATATTAGCTGAATATTTTGAAAATAATACATTGATTCCAATAATGCAAAAGAGTAATGAAAATATACATTATATTAGTAAAAGAGTCAAGGTCAGAGTTAATATGTGAATAGTGCAAAAAGTCAAAATGGTGTAACTTTAACTAAATGTTGGTTGTAGTATTTTTTTTCCTTCTCATGGTTTTAACTTACAATTGCTTGTAAAATTCTTTAGCTGCAGACGAGCATCAAATTTTTTGCACCTTTTCTGTTTGATGATAGTTGCATTCTTATTTCTGCTGATGTTTTTTGTAATTCTGTCTATAGTTTGTTGAAGGAGAGCCTGTTTTCGAAGCATGCTGCCGAAGTAATGTTGGTGGATACCATGTTACTGATTACATGAAGCAGCTTCTTTCTCTAAAATATCCACAGCACTTGTAAGCATATTTCATTATTTTAGTTAGTCTTGTGTTTACAAGTTAGCTTTCAGGTTGTCTTATTTTCTTATCCTATCATATGTGAGTTGTGACAGGGCTAAGCTTACATGGGAGAAAGTTGAAGACTTAAAAATGGAACACGGTTACATTGCTCAAGACTACGCTTCAGAGGTTAAGTTGTTTCAGGTAGTGCTTTCTCTCTCTCTCTCTCTCTCTCTCTCAAACACTAGTTTATTCTTATATATATTTTGGTAATTGTAACAGAATGAAACTAAAGAAGCTGAAGAAAAGACTAGATGTTGGCAACTTCCATTTACTCCTCCACCTGTAGAGGAGCAACCTTCTGAAGAGGAGATTGCAAGAAAGGCTGCTATCAAAGAGAGACAAGGTCAACGATTGCGGGAAATGGCTGAGGCAAAGAGGGCATCACGAATTAATGAATTGGAAAATGAGCTGCGTGGTTTGGATTTTCTTCTGAGGCAGCTGGAGAATGTAGATGAGGATGCCGTTCCAGCATTTCTTTCAAGTACTGGCTATGTGTCTAAACAGGAAATAGAATCTTCTGTTGCTAAGGTGAACCAATCTTTGCGAAAAACTAAGCGTGAACAAGTTGAACTGGAGGAGAAGGCAGAGGCAGCAACAGCTGAAAAGTTTCCACTTGTTGATATCCCTGATAACATGCTGACTCCAGATCAGGTAAGCTTTAGTGTCATCTATATTTGTGCTGCATTAGTTTCCACTTGTTGATATCCTTGATAACATGCTGACTCCAAAGCAGGTTAGCTTTAGTGTCATGTATAGTTTGTGCTGCATTGTTGGCTAGACTTGTTGACTTGTCCTGTCTTGTGGGTGTGGCTGAAACATGAATATGAAAGGAATTGAGTTATTTGACCTACCTAACCTTTTGGTACCCTCTAAATCCATTATCTGTTGGTTGAGCTATATGGTGAAATTGATTTATTTGTAAGCTCAATCCATTTGTATAGTTAAGGATCTTGATGTCAGGATTGCCACTTATATAAATCAGCTGATCTCCATAGTGTTGATCTTTTCATATTTGGTTCTCTTTATTTACTGTTGCCTGTTGTTTGGTTGTAGCTGAAGGAGAAGAAGAAGCAGATCTTTCTTAAGACTACAGCTGAGGGTCGTCAGAGAGCTAGACAGAAACGTGCTGAAGAGGAATTACAAAGAGAGAAGCAAAATCAACTAGAGGAAGAAAAGCGTTTGTATATTGCTACCTTTCTGTTTCTTTTTTTGTTTGTTTTTTTTTTTTAATTTTTTTTTTATTTATTATTTCTTTTGGGGAAAGCCTAATTGGATGGCAGAATTAAATTACCACTTTTTTCATCATGATTCTGCATTAAGATACTAATGTAAGTTAAAGTGCTGTGGTGAGCTCAGCTTTTGATTATGGGAAATCCATGCACGCTATACTGCTATGCCATTTGTTTGGACTGCTTGATTGCTTTTCAGTGGGGTGTGCAGTCATCTTCTGCACTCCAATTGTAAGTAGAATATCAATAACTCCATGATCCAAATTTCCATAATTTTGATGCAGAGAAAACCCTGAGATGTACTTGGAGAAGTTGCGAACCAAATATAAAGAGCTTTCAGAAAAAGTTGAACAGAAGAAGCTATTAAAGACGAATGGAAACAACACAAATGGAAATTCTACATCTGGTGGTGTTGGTCGCGGTGAGAGAATGAATGCTGCAAAGAAAGAGAGAATGCGCCTATTAACAACAGCTGCTTTTGATCGAGGGAAAGGTGAAGACACTTTTGGCGCTAGAGATGAAGATTGGCAACTCTACAAATTAATGAGTAAAGATAATGATGATGAGGATGAGGGTCCTGATGTAGATGAGACAGAGTTAGCACGCATCTCTTCTAGACTCCAGGCAAGTTGAGGTGTCATGTTCAGTCTGAGCAAATATATTTTAAGTGGCTGCTGCAGTTCTTATATATATTTATTCTTAAATTTGTTGCAGGATATTGACCCGACCTTCACTCCAAAACCAGACTCTGGATTGTGTCAACCTGCTGATGTTCCACGTGCTCGTCCTCTTACCAAGGAGGATTTCCAGATTATAATGGGGGTTGAAAGGTTCCGATGCCCAGAAATTCTATTCAACCCTAATATAGTTGGGATTGACCAGTCTGGATTGGATGAGATGGTTGGTATCTCTATGAGAAGATTTTCACCCAAGGGCCAAGGTTTGGAGGAGAAGTTGACCAGCTCCATCCTCTTGACGGGTGGAAGTTCTCAATTCCCCGGCTTGAGTGAGCGTTTGGAAGCTGGAGTCCGCATGATTCGGCCTTGTGGGACTCCTATCAGAGTGATTAGGGCAAACGATCCTATTTTTGATGCATGGCGAGGGGCTTCTTCGTATGCTGCTTCTTTGCATTTTCCAGAGCAAACTTTCACCAAAATGGATTATGAAGAAAAGGGTGAAGATTGGCTTCGGAGATACAAGTTCAGGTATACACTATAACCACTAGTGTGCACCAGATGAAAAGGTCCTCGAGTAGGAGTGAATCATTGATCATAGATGTATAAAGGAAGTTTGTGTTTCTTGTTAGTCAACTTAATCAATTGGCAAGATCATTTTAGCTAGAAATTAAATATAGCTTGACACACGTTTAGTCAAGATTTAGTTTTGTCAATACTCTCAAATCTCAATAGGGTAGATGTCAAGTTACAAATGCGGAAATTCCCGACATACATGAGAAGCTCAACACTTTTGATTGTCGATTATCCAATGTAATTTTGTACTCTAATGAGGTTTTTTTTTTAGCATTTCTATAAACATTGATGATTTGTCTTTCCCCTTTCGTCTTCCAAAAAAAAAAAAAAAAGAAAAAGAATAATTCTAACAATAACAAAGTCAGTTTCTTTTTTTTTTTGTAAGAATTAGGGTATATTTTCTTCATTTAAGGTCAAGATTGGGTTATATATTACCAAGTTACTAACTCAATAAAAAATAATCTTAATTAAAAAAAAAAAAGAGGTTGATAAAAATAATTAGGTGGATCATAAACATTAACAGTAGCCAAAATCCAGCTCCAACCAACGGCTACCTACTTGTGTGGGCCCAATACACCAAAAGGATAAAAAAAATACAAAAAACAAATCAAGCTTCGTAGCTACGATTCACAAAATTCGACCGTTGGAGTCTCTCATCCTTTAAAACCTCAATACCAAACCTCTTCTTTATTTTCTTTCCCTCTTTTTTCTGTAAAATTCTCAGCTTCATTTCTTACCTTAAACCCTTCACTTACTGACCGTTGCAAATTACTTAAACCCTAATAATTAAATTAAATTGCCCTCTCTTTGCTTGATTATTCATCATTTTGCAGAGAGAGTGGCATTTTAATTTCACCCCAGAAAAAAAATTTAATCTTTTTGCTGAGAAATTCAAGAACAAAATCAAAAAAATGGAGTTAGAACAAAGGAGGAAAAGTGGGATTAATCTTCCTTCTGGGATGTCACAAACATCCTTAAGATTGGAAACTCAAAGAACACCAACCTCAAAAACAGCAATTGAAACAACCCCATTTCGATCAAATCTATGTTTATCATCTCCTAGATCAGTTTCATCTCCTAGATCAATCACTAGCTTATCATCAGCAACATCGTCGCCGACATCAAAGAAATCGATTTGCAGTGACAGATTTATACCTTGCAGATCTTCTTCAAGGCTTCATACATTTGGGTTGATTGAGAAATCATCATCATCATCATCTTCTCCTAATGCTAAAAAAGAAGGGGGGAATCATGAGGCTTATACTAGGTTGTTAAAACAAGAATTGTTTGGTGCTGATTTTGTTGCTTCTCCTTGTTCTGCTGCAGGATCACCTATCAGTAGTCCTAACAAGAATATGCTGAGGTTCAAGATGGAGTATTCTTCCCCTAATTCAGCTTTCTCACCTTCTGCCCTCGGCCGCGATTCCGGGTTTTCTAATGAGGTCTCTACCCCTCCTAAGCCTCCTAGGAGGGTTCCCAAGACACCCCATAAGGTATATATTATCTTAAGGATTTTTTGTATATGATTGTTTGAATTGATTTTAATAGGGACTTTATTGTTTATTGAAGAAATTATTGTTTGGATTTTAGGTTTTGGATGCTCCTTCATTACAGGATGATTTCTACTTGAATTTGGTTGATTGGTCATCTCAAAATTTGCTTGCTGTTGGACTTGGTACCTGTGTGTACTTGTGGAATGCATCTAACAGCAAAGTAAGTAGTCTTGTGTTAGTAAATATTGCACTTATTTCAAGTTAGTGATAATTAAATTCCAAATCACAATCAAATTTGGTGCATTTGTGAGGTAGGTAGTAGATCTTAATCTATGGTTGAGCTAATTTGATCACTTATTAGCTATGATCCAATTCTATCCTCCAACATTAGGTCAATTTTCAAGCTAGTGAGTCTTAAAATTCTCGGTGATGTATCTTGAGTGTACTTTGAGTTGCAATTGTTTGAGCTGTACTAAAGATGGGTTTCTTCCAATATGTAATTTAGGTGACAAAATTATGTGATTTGGGACCAAATGATGGTGTTTGTGCTGTTCAATGGACAAAAGAGGGCTCCTATGTTTCAGTTGGAACAACTAGTGGTCAAGTTCAGGCAAGTGATTGTGCTAGAATAAGTCATTATTCATTTTAACTAAGTATTAATGTAGACATGAATGTATAACAATGGTTGATCTGGTTTAGGTATGGGATGGAACTCAATGCAAAAAGGTAAGAACTTTGAGTGGTCATCAAACAAGAGCTGGTGTTTTGGCATGGAGTTCCCGTATACTAGCCTCTGGAAGTAGAGACAGGAACATACTTCAACACGATCTTCGGGTCTCAAATGACTATGTTAGCAAGCTTGTTGGACATAAATCTGAGGTAAAGACAATACCTTGTCTTTCTTTCTGGAATGTAGAGAACTAATCTTTTATTGTTGCTGCGAATTCAATCAATTTTTTGGTTTGTGATCATTCTTTAGGTGTGTGGGTTAAAATGGTCTCATGATGATAGGGAACTTGCATCAGGAGGCAATGACAATCAGGTAGTTTGACAGTGTTTAATTTTCACATAGTAACACTGGTTTCACAATCAAAGATGTTCTGAAAGCTGACTGATTGCAAATTTCATGAAAAAAAAAAAAAAATCAGCTATTGGTATGGAACCAGCATTCTCAGCAGCCAGTTCTGAAACTGACTGAGCATACAGCGGCCGTGAAGGCCATAGCTTGGTCACCCCACCAAAGCGGTCATCTTGCTTCTGGTGGCGGAACTGCAGACCGTTGTATTCGATTTTGGAATAC
Source organism: Chenopodium formosanum (assembly GCA_024500155.1). Classification (NCBI taxonomy): domain Eukaryota; kingdom Viridiplantae; phylum Streptophyta; class Magnoliopsida; order Caryophyllales; family Amaranthaceae; genus Chenopodium; species Chenopodium formosanum. The sequence goes on along the minus strand of CM044861.1, from coordinate 2,885,086 downwards.
TACAAATGGGAATCAAATAAACAGCATTGATACAGGAAGTCAGGTATGGTCATATCTGTATTGTACTTGTCCTAGAATATTTGTACTTTACACCAAAAGGTACTAAATTTCTGCATTGATATTAAATGAAGGTGTGCAATCTTGCATGGAGTAAGAACGTGAATGAACTAGTTAGCACCCATGGGTATTCTCAGAATCAGATTATGGTGTGGAAGTATCCTTCACTTGCAAAGGTTGCTACACTGACGGGACATAGTTTGCGTGTTCTTTATCTCGCTGTTTCCCCTGATGGTCAGGTAATACAGTTCTGTTTGCAGGATGTTATTCAATTACGTTGCATAATTTTTCTTAAATTCGCATTGTATTATCCACTAATGCAGTATTTCTGATTCTGCAGACAATAGTTACTGGGGCAGGAGATGAGACCCTTAGGTTTTGGAATATCTTCCCTTCTGTTAAAACTCCGGTATGTATATGTTGGAACTTGGAATGCTTCAGAATGACTGAGTTTTAATAGAATCAGACTGCTAATTTTTCTTCTTGAAATTTTTTCAGGCTCCAGTCAAAGAAACTGGTTTGTGGTCATTGGGGCGAACATATATTCGTTGAGACTATTCGGTTTGAGTTATGTCAAGGTTATATATAGATAGCGAGTAAATTTGTATAGTGGAATTTTGTATAGTCAAAAACTAGAAAATCTGTGACACGAAAAATGTAGATGAAATTAGTTTTGCACAATGTGTATACACATGATAATTCATTTGTCTGAATTTCTTGTTATGTTTGAATTGGAATTCTTTCTTCAAATTGGTCTGCCAATAACTCACAGAGCCTACACAAAAGCCATTATACATTTATACAATGATTTATTTGTCTGAATTTTCTGTTTGTAAATTGGAATTTTATCCTCAAATCGACTGTCAATAAACCAAAACAACCTACACAAAAGCCATAAATTTCCTACGGAGTATTACAAAATTCTGACCCTTTTAAATTTCCAAACTTCATGGGCGCAGTCCTTGACAAATCAAATATATTTCTCTTGAAGTTGATCTTGTAGCTTTGGGTCTCAACCACGACGCTTTTTTGAAGATTGGTTTGCAAATTTGACCAAATTCTACAAGAACACAAAACTGATGTAAGAACAGCATATAGCTGCAAGAAGAAGCTTCAAAATTTGGAAACAAACCTTTCATATCTTCACCCTCCAAAAGCTTAATGACAAGGTTGCCACCAGGAAGCAATATGCCCTTGTCCTCAGCCTCTTCTTTCGTCTCAGACTCGGCATCTTCTTGGGCAAGAGCAGCACTTCCAACAGCCAGGTCAAGGGCTCGCATGCCTAACTCAGCCGACAAGGCTGCATCTTTCGACTTTATTCCAGAGACTAAGGGACACATATCTGATAGAATGACTGAAAATCCCTTCTGCATAATCCAATCAATGACAGGTTTTAATGCTTTGAATTATACTGCTTGACGCGATGATCTGCTATATGATTCTGTTCCAATTTAGTCTGTTCATTAAAAATGACTCAAATTCTGTTCCAAATCAGGGATAATATTATCAGCTATATGATTCTTTAGCATGCAATACATATGACCTATCATTAACCCTTAGCTCCAAGTATAAGCAAACTAGATCAACAATCACAAACTACAATAGTTTCATACAAAATTGTGTAAGTTAGCAAAGTGACAAAACATTGAAATATGACACACCTTAGGAGACAGTGACCTGATATGGTCCCTAGAGAGGCTCATAGCATCACCACAAACAGTTTGGACCCTAGAATCACAATAAGTAGAAGGAACTTTCACCTTCTGCACTGTGCAAATTACAAAGATTAATCACATTTCAAGAACTCCAATATCATAACAAGATATCTTAATACAAGTAAATAATATACATAGAAATTAACCCAGAAGATGAATTTACCTTTAAGTCAATACCCACAACAGTCCCACCATTTTTGAGAGGACCCAAACTTTGACAAGCTACCTGTTATACAAAAATTATAAGGAAAGATAATGCACACCATATGTTCGACGAAATGTCTGAAAGAGAAAAGAGCGAAAAAAACACCTGAAGCCAGGCGCCAGGAGCACAACCCAGATCAAGCACAGATGAACCTGGCTTAATTAGCTTGTATTTCTCTTGCAATTGCAGTAACTGCTTTTTTAATTAAATTTACCCAGAAAAAAGGACAAAAATTAGAGCAAATTTGAATGTAATGTACAAGTATTATATATTGTACGAATTTGGAAGAAAAAAAAAACAGAAACCTTGAAAGCAGAACGAGCAACATAGCCAAGTCGTTGAGCTTCTCTGTAGAAGAAGTCTGGAACTCCTGCTCCGCTCATCCCTCTCTTTTGGTGGCCTTTGTAGTTTTGACTGTTTAAGTTAATTAGTCTACCAAGTATTAATTAGTTACTAACTTACTCCTCGCGACACGTGAGATAATTATTGCCTTATAAGTACGAGCTTGCTAATCCGGGTCACTTGTTAGTATTTGCCTTATGAATTACTTGTATGGTTTAGAATACCTGGATTTGAATCCTGACAATGAAAAAAATACTCCCATAAATTTATATTTATGCTCTAAATTAATAATGCTAAACATGATAGTTTCTGACGTATCGAAATTAAAGCATATTCAACCACAAAATAGAATTCAATATTCTATACCATTTTTTTAGGGGATTAGTCACCCTTCCCCCCTAAAATAAAAGAGAAAATTAGCCTGGCCTTATTGGAAGGTAATTGTTGTTAAATAACTTGGTTAGGGTTACCCTTGTCAAAGACACAATGAAAAGGCTTCTTTAATGTCAAATTTTGAAGCACATAAAGTCAGATGATACAAATTCAAATGTTATTGGTTACCCAACAAAAAACTTGAACTTACAAGAGAAAGATACAGACATTTCCAGATTTCCACTAGTTGCTCTACTGCGTTGGAAAACAAAAAACTAAAAACAGTAGTACTTCCTAGGTACGTTGCATTGACACTTATGCAATGCAACTCGTATACATGCCATATGCTTTCATATGGGTTTTCTCCTATAAAACAAAAATAAAAACAAAAGAAGATTTCCTCAGAAAAACCTCAAAAAAATAGCAGAAAATACAGCAGTTCAATTCCCCTGGCTTTCTTAAGCTGTATGATAGGTTTGCGCTTGAAGGGTCATATTGTCCAACTCTGGAATCCTTCAGCGAAAAATTGTTTTTGCTCGTATAATGCTAAACCTTTTTAAAGGATAAAGGTTGGTAGCTTCACGTTGGCTGACATTAGTTTTGCCTTAATCGCCAGGACCACCACCTCCAATAAGAGTAATCTCCCAAACCAAAAAAAAAAAAAAAAAAAGTCTCTGCAATACAATATCAGAGTAATCTCCCAGACTCCCAAGAAGATGAACTGTGCATCAACGGGGCAAAGTAGCGCTTCTCAACTATCACAGTACCACACACTTGATGCACGGTAATTGGTAAGCAGCGGCTTCATTTCTCCTTGACCTGCAAAGCAGAAATTGTTTAGGGAGTACATAAAAGGCTAGGTGAACAAATGAAGCGGACAAATGCACTTTGATTGGCCTTTTACCAAGTCATATGAACTGAGAACTGAGATGCATACAATGATATTTGTCAAACTTTAGCACGAGTCTGGCTTCTGCATAAAAATTCTTGATCAACCTTCATTAGGGCCTAAAAGATCTTCATAGACAGGCTTCCAAGTTGAGAGAGCATAGACAATTCTACCCTTCCATCCCTGCAACAACCAATGCCCGTCTTCATCAATGGAGTAATCTTTATGATACACAGATTTCACCCTCTTTTTTGCCATATTCAATATCTCGGGATTTAAAGGCAGCTGTCTGAATCCAGCTCTGTCATTTCGGACTTGCCACTGCTTGTATGTCTCTGGCCTTTCTATTCTTTCTAAACCCTCACAGGCAATCACATTCATCGCTTGTCGCCCAAATATCTCTCTCTCAATCAGTATCCTTTCTTGAATATCCCGGGGAAGATTAGTCTCAAGCATATCAAACAGAGTTGAGAAATGGAAGAGAGCCTCACGGAATCGAGTAATGAAAAAGGGGGAATTGAAAGCCCCATTAACCACACCGTGTATGAAGATAGCTGGTTTTATCTGCTTTATAAGGTTAAGAACCATATCTCTCGGGCATTCTACCATTGCTGTTTCCTCAGGTACATATTTTAATCTGAACATACAGTTCACAACAAGCACCTCATCACTATCAATCTTCAGATCTTCAACAGTAAGTGTTTCCCACTTCTTCGCCACAGCATTGAACTCGAATGGTATATTAAATGACTCTGCATAATTCTTCAAACGACGCCCTGTCTCTTCTACCCTTTTGGCAGGCCGAAACCCTGGTTGTGGAAGATCAACTCCAGTTAAACGAATTCTGGGTGGACCACCAGGTCTTGATGAAAGGCGCTGAAATAGACAAGGCCATTGAAAACCGTAGACTATACCAATATCAATTATATGAAGTCGTGTAGCTTTCTCCGCCACTGCTGTAATCGTTCTATTTGAGAAGAAATTTCCAATTTTCTTAAAAGGGCATACGGCTAAAAACATGTGGTAAGCTCTCAAGATATCAACAGCAGATGCCGGACCAGTGAGAAGACAACTATATATAGGAGTTCCAACACCAGCAAGGCGTGCCTCTAATCCATCTGCAAAATAGTGTGCCATTCTTTGATTTCCATCTCCTGTGGGAGAAGAATATTGTCTAATTTGCTTAAGCAAGTCATTTGCGTTCCTTTGATCATTTGATCCAACAGCTTGTGCACACAGGCTTAAGAGTGATCTTAAATCTATGACCTCTCTCCTGCTGCCTTGTCTCCTCCCACGCCCTCTCCCACCACTAGATCCCTTTGGCTGAGAATTTTGTGCATTTTTGTTTAGTCCACTCTGTAACACTTCCCGAAGAGCAGCATCATTTTTACCTCCACTACACAATAACACCTTATCAAACATTTCCGATCTCATAACTGCCTCATCAGAAGCATGGGAAACAGCTGACTGTTTGTTTCCCCTCCTTTCCTCTAACTGAAACTCATCTCGATTGCGGTGTTTCGTTCCAATCAACAACTCTGCTGGAATCTCGTTCTTATGTATGTTTTCCAGTTTAATTACTGAATCACGGGAAGCTGCACCCACTAGCTTCTGAGAGGAGCCATTGTTCATCAAATCTTTGGACAGAAGAACATTAGGAAGAAACTTACTCGCTTCCTTGAGCCCTTTTTGAAACTGCAACATCGACTGACTATCATTGAATATCTCAGACACATTAAGGGCACTCACAGGAGATTCCGCTGTTGCATCTGCTAAACCAAAAGGATTACTCGCTGTACTATATGGTGAATCATAATTAAAATGAACATCATATTGCCTCCTTGAGCTATTTGATGAGCTGTATGATGTTTGCAATGACAGGTTTGAGGAAGGCTTGGAAAAATCAACTATAGGTACAGGGTTACATTCATAAGGATTAACAGGCCAATTAACAAGGCTGCTACTACTACTCGCTCCGCTGTAACTGTCAGTGATCAAACTGCCAGCACCATTGACATTCCAGCTATCATGCTTAGTATTAGGCAAGTCATATAGGTTTTGTGGTGAAGGATACTGCTTCCCTATGACCTCATACAATGTTTTCTCTGTTGCTTCAATAGCCGAAGGCTCGTGATGTGAACGGGTTTTCTCTTCCTCGTCCTCTTCCATCAGGACTTGAGTGATGTACTTAAGAACAACATCACTAAGATCATAATCTTCGTGAAGGGATGAATCAGTTTCCTGAACTACTGATGGTACACCCACATTAAAATTTGGATTTTGGTGAATCAATGGAGGATTTGCAAAACTCAAATTCAAATTGGGATCTTGCAATTTTGCCGTATCAAAATGATTGTTACTTGCTAAAATCGGAACCTTCTGATCGTTGAACTTGATTCGATGCAAAGTCCCATATAACTCTTCTAATTGTGGATCCATATGCACAAACTATAACCAATATGAATCACAGCAACATGAAAAATGACAAGTAAACAAAATCAGCAACTTTTTCTAATAATAATAACCTCCATTTAACCCTAATGAAGGATATATATCAATATTTCAACACAATTAATCCACTTCAACTGACAAGACAAATTAATTCAACAGAAATCTTGTAAACAAAAATACCCAGCTGACAAAATCAGATATTGCACACAAATCTCAGCTTCAACCTCATAAAAAAAATTAAATAAATTACAGTAAATCAATCAAAATACAGAAATTAGATATACCCAGTTCAAAATTCAGCTTATATTACACAAATATCAGCTTAATGCCCAACAAATATAGTAAAATAATATATATATTTTTTTAAATACAGAAATTAGCTTCAAAATTCAGCTTATATCACACAAATCTCAACTTAAACCCAATAAATGAGCTTTAACACTTAAAAAAATATACAAGTAAAAATAAAAACAAAGGAAACCCAATACAAAATTTCAGCTAATTTCATACTCGTACAAATCTCAGCTTAAAACCCAATATAACTTCTAAATAACAATAGTCAAAATACAAGTAATAATTTCTGTAAAAAAAAAAAAAAAATACAAGTAATAATAATAAACAAAAAAAAATTATTCTTGAGAAGATATAAATACCTGAACATATATACTTGATAGAAAGAAATTTAAAAGAGTCAACTTCCCGAACTAAAACCCTTGAGAGAGATACAGAAAAAAGGATCTAGAAAGAAAATAAAAGCGGTATTGTTTGACGATATCCTCAGAAAATAAACACAGTTTTTATTTTATTATTCAAAGATTCGTTATTAACTTATTATATATAAACTGAATGACTCAGTCCCCCATTATATTTGCTTTGATTTTGGAGTTTTATTATTAACTTAATTACAATTAGCGAGTGCCTCACTTTCTTAAGCGCACTAAAAAATACTCGTATTATTTTTTGACGTCTGTGATTAGCCACTAATTATTCGTTTACTGTACTTGGCTATTTTAATATTGTTCTTTTTGCTAAAGAGGAATGGTAAGCATATACTTAGATTATTTATAATTTTTGTGTCAAATCATTCAACTCACTAATCCCTGCACTTTAATTGCAATGTTTTGCATTTTAAACACTAAGGGCATGTTCTCTTCAGCTTCAGTTCAATTCAGTTCAGTTTAGGGCATGTTCTTTTCAGGTTAAGTTCAATTCAGTTCAGTTTAGGGCATATTCTTTTCAGCTTAAGTTCAGTTCAGTTCCTAATATCTCCCTCTCATAAAACATTCAGTTGAGTTCAGTTCAGTCAATCAGAACGGGCCCATAGTTCAGTTCAGTTAAGCTCAGCTCAGCTCAGTTCAGTTCAATTCCTAATATCCTCCTCTCATAAAATATTCAGTTCAGTTCAGTTCAATTTAACTCCAATTAGTTCAGTTCACTTCAGGCCCTAAGCACTTCTTTTTAATCATACATTGTGATTTGTAAAATTTGACGGGTATAATTAAAGATATTTAAGGTTTAAATCGAATTCTAAAAAGAGTGACATTTTCATGTTGTAATATTAAAGAAAGGAATGAAATATTAAAAGACTCATATTAGGAGAGGGAATTTAGGAAAATCAAATTACAATGATTTTGGTGAGATTCGACCCTTAACTTTACGGAGAGCTAGTTGTAAAAACACTCGTTAGGCTATAATTATGTGGAGCCGTGAAGGAGATGTTTTATACAAGTACTCTGTATGTAGTCACTATTCACTAGTCAGTCTTCTTTTAGACATTTCCACGCTGAACATTGGAAGAAGGATGGCAAATTGAACAAACATTTGTTCGTGTGGACCAGGTTATAAGTTGGGCTTGGGCATTTCTGATCCAGCCCATATAAGAGTAAATGTTGGGCCCAGGGAAAAGCCCAAAAATAAAACTTTCCTAAATTTGGTTGGGCTTCACGCCAAAAAATTACACTTGCTAAGTTGGGCCTACTTCAAATCAACTTAGTTTGGGCTAGAATTCGGATTAAGCCTGCATGGCTCTAGCATTGTGTTTTTCTCCCTATCAAAATCCATCACATTGAGTGAGGAGACTAAAGAGTAAGGAGTAAAGATTAAGTAATAATCAAGAAAAAAAAAATTAATCAAGATGTCAAAAACCGACCTATCTCAAGAGAAAAAAAAAAAAATCGACTCATGTTATAGATATACTTCGAATTAGAAAATTAGAATTCGAAAAATGATATTATTGTCATGTTTTTGTGTTGGCTTTTGCTCAATAGTAGTAGTCGCTAGTCATCGTAATAGTTGTTAGCTGCAATAAATTAATTCTCACAATCGTTTTTGAAAAATAGCGTTAGTAAATTATAACTAATTGGTATGGAGTAGATTAATATTATAAGTGAACTATTTTCCAAGTTTATTCTTTAGAGCTCACTACTTACTTTCTTATATGTATTTACCGCAAAAAACTACTTCTACCTCAAATTCTTTATTAACAGCGTTTCCATTACCTGAAGCTTTAATTTTTGTAAATTTTTTAATATAATAAACCACATTTTATCATTTTTACCTTAGTAATTGTCGAACGTTGCCAAAGAAGGTATGTAAGATTGTTATACAATAATATCTTATTGATATTGGATACGTACCTTATAAAAATAGATCTAGATTTGGTTTTTGTGGTGGCTCCAATTGATATAAGTTTGATACTTCCTTTACAAAGGCAGCTTATACGGGTTGGAAATGGAATTGCCAGACTGGTACTTAACTAGTTGTAATGTGACTTCCTACTAAATTAAACTACACTATATACATTTGTTTTTGTTACCAATCAATAATCAATAATATATACTAAAAGACACACCAGCAATGACACATGTCATTTTCTGGTGTGTCATTAATATTTTGTTTTTTTTTAATCAATTAAAAAAATTTGTTTAAGGAAACTATTTAAAAAAAAAAAGTTTTTTTTTTTTGTCAACTAAATAAACAAGTAATAATTATATTAAACTTTCTTATGTTATTGCGCAATTAAGTACGGATTAATAAGGAAATAAATAATCTTTTCATAGAAGATGTAATTATAGTGGAATATAATTTATTCTATAAAGATATTATCTTTTTATTTGGTATGCCATAAATTAATTTATAAAAAGAAAATATGAAGTAATTAAAATAACCGTGCATGGCACGGGACCTAACCTAGTTAATTCATATATACTACACACTTTATATAATATGGTCCATGAATTAATCTCTGATTATGGCTTGTGCATGTGCTAGCACCTGTTTTGCCAATCTGGTTTACGTTACAATTTTAGAACCCAAAAAAAGATATGAAAGAAAAAAAAAAAGCAATTGAATTTAATTCGTTGGAATATTAATTTAATTCCCTCTTTTTTATATAATTATTCTTTTAAAGAAGAAGAAAAAACAGTTAGGAAGTCTCAGTTCACAAGAAACCTTTATACATGCATATGGCCCTCCCTTCTCACTGGGAACCATCTTAGATGTTTGAGATAACATGATTGGTTTCCATTAAAAGGGCAAATATAAGGTTTTAATTATTGGTTCAATTTAAAATATTTTTTAACTTGATACGGAGTAATGTTTTTGTGATTGAAAAAAAAAAAAAATGCTTGACAACATTCCCATAAATTTTGAATCAATAAAACAAATTATCATTTTGATTTAATATCTTTTTTTGAGTTACTTAGGGCCTGTTCTGATTGACTAAACTGAAATGAACTGAACTTATCGAAGCTGAATTGAACTGAATACTACGTATTTTATGAGAGAAGGAAATTAAGAACTGAACTGAATTGAACTTATTAAAGATTTAGAGCTGAACTGAACTGAAAATCATTTGAAGAGAACATACAGGCCCTTATATGAAATTATGGAGTACTTTTTTTTTTTTTTTTTTTTGAGGAAACTTATATGGAGTAATTCAATTCCTTTAATTTGGATATTTTTTCCCTTGGTCCTGATTGACTTTTATATATATATATATATATATATATATATATATATATATATATATATATATATATATATATATATATATATATATATATATATATATATATATATATATATATATATATATATATATATATATATATATATATATATTCTTATATCACATCGTGTGAGATCCAGAATTATCTTAGGAAATTAGAGTAATATAATTCACATTTTTATACCTTATTAAAAATCAAAGATATTAATGTATGGTTAATATGATGCATTAAGTCATTAACAATCATGATATTGATCGATATTACTTTTTTTTTTATTAAAAACTTAAACATATTAATGGTTAAAATGAAGCATTAACAATCATGTATCATGAATAGATGACGTAGAAAAAATTACATAAAGAAATTTGAAAAAAAAAATAAAATTACATAAAAGGAGATATTAAAAGAAAGAAAAAAGAATCACATGGCGTAACATGGAAGGAGAGAGGAATGAAGAGCGGTGATCTCATATTGATGGCAATCTATTGTAGATGTAGAATGTAGTGTAGCTTAAAGGTGCTTAGCTTACCAGCTAATTGACCAACTGCCGCGTTTCGTTTTTAGCTTTTCTTCCTCTCTTTTTAACTTGGTCATCCAGACGCCACTCTAAAGCCTAACATTACAAACCATTATTATTTCTTCTATAATATTCTATTTTTGTTACCTCATCATTTATTATCGATCACCTTCCTGTTTCATGTGAAATTATATCCATTTAGTTTACAACGTTTGCAAGTAACATGCATTGTATAATATTTAAGTCATCATCGATCGTTTAATTTTATGGGAATATATATTTATAGAATTTAAGTAAGCATATATTAACCGCGCGCTCTGTGCGTATAGTGTGGTCATAAGTAAATGTTTATGTGGTTGTTTATGTCGACTTGTGGAGTATAAAATAGTTACTTTTTTTTTTTTTTTTTTTTTTTTTTTTTTTTTTTTTTTTGAGATCTTAGCACTATTATATTCATAAGATGAGATAATTTTTTAAAATTGCATAAATTACTTCATACTCATAATCATGTTGAATCTTATTTGATTCGCCTGGTCTCAATTAATAATTTATTATTATTATTTTTTTTTTCCCACTAATATATAGTACAACTAAAGAATTTTAAGTAAAAATCACATTAGCAAATACGACATCGATGTCATTGTAGTAACTTTAAGTAGTTATACTGTGATACTAATTAATTCATAATAACATTCAACATTGTTTGGATTTTTAAAAAATAAAACACAAAATAATAAAAAATAATGATGGTGGAGTAAAGATCAATTTTGCTTTTACCTTCTTTTCAGTCCATTTTGGTGTACCTACTGATCAAAAACCGGGATCACATTAAGGTGGAATTTAACCCACAATTAATTAGCCTCTTTAAATAAAACTAAGTATCAATTATCTTTTCTTATTCAGTCAGTGAAATTAATCCTTTAATTAGTGATATATTAAATCACCTCAGACATTATTAGAGAATTTGAGTTTTAAACAACCTTCTATTTTTGAATTGCTTTATGTAATACTTTACGCAGTTGACCATTACTAAAAACCACATGTCCAAATTACAAATTGATTATTGGATTACGTCAACTACAAGTTTGTTTTTCCACGTTATTTTCAACACAAAATCAGCATCTTCCCTAATCCCTATCTTCACGGAATATATGCAATGACAATCAAAGAACCATTCAACCAACCTAGTGTAATTAAGTAATACTCCTTAGACCTTATAGATTACAATAATTAATTCAAGAAATGTCAACTAACTAATCTTGATTGTTCAAATCTCATATACACATCGCCTTAATATAGCTCGCCAAAAATAGATACTCCGTAACAAATTTAAAGTTAGCAATAATAATACTGAATCCTCAAATTCGTTAAAAATTTCCTCTATATATAATATGTAGTGTTTACAAAAATCAAAGAACAATGGGATTTCCAATTTGGAAAAACCCTCTTATTCTGTTACAAATCATTTACAAAGGGGCCAAAAGCTTCTCCACTAATTGTGAGCCAATGGCAATGAATAATGGTAAAAAAATGTGACAAATAATTGACTACATGAATGTTCTGTAAAATTTCTACAATAATTTTTCTTTACCCCCTGTAAGTTGTTGTACTTATACCTATCAAATTCTTTTTTTTCCCCATTTTTCTACACAACAATTAGAAATCTACAAACTAAAAAAAAAAATCGAACTTTCCCAGTTACGGTCTTACGGAGTCTGTAAGTTTAGCAAGTATACCCTGTTGCTGTTGTTGCTTTCCATGTTGCTTAGCCTGATGCTCAGACCAGTAAGACTGCGCGGCTAAAACCCTGTCCAAAAGATCTTGGGGAACTGGCTCCCCTCTCCTTTGCTGTGGTGAGATTCTTGCCGTGTGAACCAGTGTTTTCCACTTATCCTAAATAAAGATACAAAAGATCGCGAAATTAACAAAAAGAAATAAATAATAAATCCAACTCAGATCATGTGAGAAATGAAAGGATAAGCATATGCTCTTCATAAAACACAAATCGTAGGTTGTCTTAATAACAAGAATACAAAACCATGTGGATCACAGGCTTTTCACCCCCACAAGGGTTTTGGAGCTAAGCTTAGATTCATGTCTCATTAACAACTCACACATAATAAATTATCAACCATAAATTCAAAATAAAGAGTATAAATTTCAATTACATTTAATAATGTATAATTAATTAATTGAACATTATCTTGCCAATGAGGAGTTGGCCAATCACTGCCAAGAAAGTTATGTACAAGTGAAGTTAAGGTTGCTTGAGTCCCTAAAAGATGGAACCATAAGTGCCAACAGAAGGAATCAGAACAGTGAAAGCAATGTTTGGACCACAACTGCGTAAGGAAAACTATAACTCAATAAGGCAGGACCCATACATGTCTATGTCTATGTTAAATTGTTAATCGATTCTAATACTTTTGAGCTAAAACATTATGCGACAATGAGCTAATTAAACCACTCAATAATATCTAAAATAGCATATTAGAAAATTATACAATTATAGCAAAATAGACTCTTACCTTCAAATCAACATAAGTTCGATGCTTAGCATTCTCAAAGGCGCGCAGTTTAACATCACGCCACCTGTGAGGTATGAAGATTGACATTAAGAAATTTAAGTGTAATGTATACTTAAGAATGAAAATATGATAATAGTCTCACAACCTCCTCCATTAGGGAAGGAAGAGGAATAAAAGTCATTTACCTTCCAGTTCCGAGTTTCTCCACTGCTCGAACAAGTGCTTCTACCTCAGAAACAGAGAAGGGTCGCCTAGTACGGCGTTGTCCAATATCTGAACGCTTGGATCTTTGGTTCATAGGCACTACAGCTAGAGCTTCCATGCTTTCTTCAGGAACAGGCACTATAGCTTTAGATTTGGAAACAGTTTTGTCAGTCAGTTCAGCTGAAGGATATGAAACTAATTCCTTGATACTTCCAGATGGTTTAATCGAATCAGTTAAAAAAGGTTTTTCCGGTGTTTTGATAGCAAAACTATCACCTTTAGGGTTAACTTGAGACCTGCAGAGCACCAAAAATAATACAGTGAGAGGCTAACATCACCATATAAACATATAACAGAAAGACAAATTCCACAGCCAAGTACCTATTTACAAATTTAGGTGAGTCACATGGAACAGGAGAAGGAGGTTCTTCAGAGCATTTAAGTGGAGAAGGTTGAGTTAGACTACTTGGCTCTAGCATAAACCCAATTGTATCCATATCATCACTTTGGGATATACCAGACTGGAGTAAAGTTCTGTTGTCATCTCGAACTGTCTTTCCCTGGAGAAGTACACCAACGCGCAAGCCTCCTCCAAGAATAGTTGTCACAGCCTCTAAAACAGTTCTCTGTGGAGTAATCACAAATGATCAAATATTATCAACCATGAAAACTTTTAAGCATCATTAACCAGGTAAAATCAGAAACAAATAAGTCTTCAGTAATAATTATGAAAAGAGAATGAAAAACAAGATGGAAACTATTAAACTGTCAGTACAGTTTCCAAACATAAACAGACCACATCCCAAACTAAAAACTACACGTTCTTGCAAACAATAACTCAGTTGCATACCTTGAGTGAACCAACAGTTGTACTCTCCGGAACCTCAATGAAAAGCTCTGGTACTTTGAAGGACTTAATGCTAAGTCGCACTGAATTAAAAACATTACATGTAAGAACTCACTGGAGAAGCAATTATTACTCAATAGGTCAAATACAACTATAAAAAAAACCTCATTGGTACCTTGAGAGTTTCTAGAATTGCAAGATTTTTGGCGGCAAAGACCTGAAGATGGTGTCCCTTCTCCTGCATGATAAAGAAATTGATACCACATCCAATCAGAATTTGCTCTTTTCTAAAACTGGAACTACAACAAGCCAATAAATATAGATAATGTAGTTAAAAAAAACACCTTCAAGCAGCTTTCCAGCTGAGGCATTCTTATCATCATTTACGCCCTTCTCAGGTGAGTTAGAAACACTTTCACAGCTTATGCCTCCATCATATGTCACAACCGAGCTTCTATCAAGTAACCTTCGTTTCTTAAATGGAGTATTACGCTGAGACCTGTCTATCTCATACGAGGGCCTCTTACTAGTGTCATTGTTCTTTAATCCACCATCTAGAGTGCCAAAAATTAAACACATTGTTATTAACATCAAATCAAATTCCCTTCTAGAATGATCAAAGCCACTTATCATGTACAGAACAATTAACGCACCTGTGTCAGAAGGTTCATAATCCTTCAGTTTTGGAGCCGTCTTCCAGTATTTGGAAGACAAAAGCTTGTTGTCTTCAACACACGCAGGTGACCTGAATGCCTTCATTATGTTGTTAGGTTTAGAGCACTGAGAAAGAATCTCATCATCATCTTTACAGTTTATTTTTACATCGCTCCCCTGTTTCAGAGACAAAGCATTAGGATTATCACCCCTACCAAGGGTCAGATTAACATTTTCTTCAGAGTTGGTTGGTACAGACGAATTGTTAGCTGTAGCGTTAACTCCAGAAGCACCCCCATTAGCATATAGTTTCCTAATGAACCCATTTTCTAAATTAGTGTCATCAGACTCCCCACATTTTGGGGAACTCCCATCTACTTTACAAGAATGATTTACAAATAAGCTGTTGATTTTCTGGGTCACCAACTTTGAATCAGAATCAACCTTCTCAGAGCACGCAGAGCTTGCAAAAGGAGAAGCGTGCTTCCCGGTAACTTCATTCACTTTTTCAAGCTTCCCTTTACATGAATCCCTCTGAAGACCAGAGAAAAAGACACTGCCTTCAGAGCTACCCTGATCATCATGTTCGCCTCCCAGTGTTTTATCAACATCCAAAGGCTCCTTCTTAACAACGACGTCCTTATCAATTCTGCACTGATCAAATCCAACAGCTGCACTACTAGAAGCAGAAGAGCACTCACTCTCTTCTAGCAACTTTCCAGCAACCGTGGCCAACAACTCAAATGCACATACTTGGCCACCATTTTCAGGTGTCTTCTGACGAAACCCCCGTTTCTGTAACCAATTATACTAATACATCAAAATCGAGCAACGAAAGCAATGCAGTACTATACCATAACACATCAAACAAAACTTACCCGTATGGATCTAGGAGCTCTAGGGATAGCAGGCGAACGGTATCCATTAACACCGTGATCCAACGTTCTCTTTAACAACACCATTTTTCAGACATACATACCAGGAAAAAACTACAGAAATTCACAAATGGTAGGAATATCCTGTGTGACAGCAAAATCAATGAATGAGTCAATAAAACCAGAAATTATTCCATAAATTCTATACAATCTGTAAAGTCTGCATAACATAATTTAATCCAAGTTTCCGAATCAGGCATCATTAAAACTTAGCATTAATTTTTTAAAAAAAAATCATCAAAAATTAGATCATAATAATTCTTAAATATCTATTCTGTTATGATCAAATAAAGTAATAAAATCTAACACGAAAATCCTCAGAATTACAAAACCCTCTCTTAAAACCACCAGAAATTGAAGAATTATAAATTTTTTGATCAATTGCTTCCAACAGAAGCCACGAAAAAAGTACATGAGAGCGTAAAAGCAACAGAATTACGCAACAAATTTACAAATTCCGGATCCTAACAACTTGATCATCAACATAAAAAGCAATTACAGATCAAAATGACAAAATTCGAACACAATGATCATTTGATCAACAATCCAAATCAACCAATCTGAGAAACATTTCCCAAATAAAACTCAAAATTCAGCACAAAATCACCAAAACCTCAAATCAAACAGTTACAATTCCAACAAATTCAGCATGTTAGATCAAAATCATGCACAATCACCGAAGAAAACCGCGAAATTCAACCAAAAAAAAAATAGAAACGAACCTGATTATCAAAAAACGAACCGATCTTCGTTCTTCGATCAAAGAATAACTACCTAATCTACAACTGATAATCAAATAAAAAAAATAGAAAAATCGATTTTTTAAAAATTATTATTACAATGAAAAAATCTCAAAGAAGATACGTCAATCTTTCTCTCTCTTTCTTCTAAGAAATTATGTTATTTATGATCATTCATTCATGAATTCATCCATTGATTCATTTCATTTCAATTAACGAAGAAGAAATTAATTAAAATTTAAAAAAAGAAGTTAAATTGTTGATGTTAGTTTGTTTCTCCCTCTAAAAAAAAATGTAAAATTCTCTCTCTAAAAGAGGGGTTTGGTTGTGGGGACAGAGAAGGGTGTACAAAAACCCCGGGGTGCGAGGGGAAGGGGGGGATTTAAATTACCCAACAAAAAAACTGCTTAAACCCCAACCAAATCTCTCAGCCACATAACCGGTTATTGCCGGTCAAACGGTTATAGGTTAGTTATCGACTTATTTTTATCATCCGGTAAATTTTTTAAAATAAAGTGGTTTACTTTAATTTTTGATTTTATTTTTCAGACCACTTCTTGCTAAATGCCTAAATTTTCTAATCTAAAAAATATTGTAAGCCTCTAATAATGGGTTTAAGCCCCCGGCATTATCGTGGTTTCTTTATTTGAGAGTGTTGGTTTGGATAGTGTTGTGGAGATAAATCAGGACTAAACAATGACATTTTTGGAAACTTTTTGCCTTTACTATTTCTAATTTTTACTCCGTTGAATTTCGTCTTCTTTTCTTCTTAATTTTGGGATTTTTATTATGTATTTGTAACAATAATTCTCATTCCTTTTTTTTTTTTTTTTTGAAGAATCACTCCTTTGTACTACGTATTTGAGTGATTAATTTAGAGTGCACCATGTAACAACCCTTGATTAATATGTATGTCAAACACTTTAACTTTTTTTTTGAATAACAAACACTTAAACATTTGTTCCACTCAAATTATTAAAAAGTTCGACAAAAATGATATTAGGTTATAATTCAACTAATTTTTTTTCGGTGTACATAATTCAACTTATTCTGTAGGGGAAAAACATATTTTGTTTAAAAAAGCTTATTTTGGATTATAAATTAATGACCGAAAAATTGTCTGAAATTTGTGTGTTGTTCAGTTGTTCATGGTCTGTTCTACTCACCTTATTTTCACTTATTTCAGATGTAATAAGTTCAAATAAATTCAGTTCAGGTTTAATAAGTTCTGATAAGGGTTCCCCCAAGTACAATTACAGCTAAAATAAGTTTTAATAAGGCCTATAAGTTCATAATAAGATCATCAAAGTTTAGATTAGTGAAAATCAGGTGAACTGAACACACCCTGATAATTAAAAATTGAGATGAATCTAACAATATCTCATATATATATATATATTATAATTATAAAAAAAATGCAATAAAATGATAGTCCATTTATAAATTTTTTATGTACAACACTTTGAATCGTCTAAAATTTAGATACAAAGTCAATATGATTATATGATTATACTTTAATTTTTAAAGGATGATACATAACCATTTATGTGTTGTTCTAGATGAAAAAGGGTATGTGCATCAAAAAAAATTTATTTGAGACCTCTAGCTTGACCATACATGGCGGACATGCAGCAATTTATAAGCATAAAATTCTATTTTTAAAAAAAATAAATAAAGTGATGTTTATGTTAAAAAGTGGAGCATGATCGTTAATTCGTTAGCTTAAGAAAAGGAAAGCACACAAGTAGGGGAGATTATCACTTATCAATTTATCATAAAGACAAGATAGCAAGCATATACGACAACCTTAAAACAAATGAAAATTATGAACAACATAAAATAATTATCATGTTATTATTAATAGCAAAAATAGGTGGTTCGACAAATTTGCTAAAGTGATATTATAAGGAAAAATCTAGAGCTTTCTATTAGGAATTAATCGAATTATAAATAAATTTTGGTACCTAGGAAAAATATATTGGGACACGAAAGTTTGAATATGTGGTAAAGAGAGTAATGAGATATTAGTAATGACAAAAGTGTCTTGAATTATCCTCCTATCTTATCGGCTCGTTGGTTGCAATCATCAAGTATTGGGTATGGTCCATCACTTTTTCAAAGGAATCCTTGAGTATATGCTCATAACCTCATAGCTTAAAAGGGTCAACGATCACTATCCACATTTCTCTCACATCATGCATGTACTATCTTCTTTCTTTTTTGTATACTCTAATTAGAGTATAATTGTATAGCTATAGCTTTAAATTTTGATAGAGGGGAGATAGTGAAACACATAACTAGCTAATTGGATCAGATACAAAGAATGTGTGCGTAAAATAATGTTATTTATAATATGAGACGGAATTTAAGAGATAAAACAAAAAGGTAATTAGAGTGTGCGGAAAGAGATGGAGGAAATTTTATAATTTCTTTCTATAGAAACTTTTAGTGGAGAAACTATCAACATGGATATTAATAATGATAATGTCTTTCCTACTTTGACTCATTTGAGACACCTACCGTTCAACTTATCCAAGCTATTAGAATTTCATCTAAGGGTTAGAATTCCGAAAATAAAGGTTTAGGATTTTGACCTTTCAAAGGTCAAAAAATAGTTGTGCTATTCAATTCATATATTAAAGTTTAGACTTTAGGGTATAGAACTAAATACATACATAAAGTTAGACCAAACAAATTAAAGCAGGAAACAAACCAAATTTAAATTATGTATAATTGCCATTAGATATTACGGAGTAATAATCAAATAAATGAGGTGATTTTATTTCGGAATATTCCCAAATTTTCTACTGAAAACAGCAATTGTATCATTCTTCACGAACAAATACTTCGGATGACAATAATCACATATAATTTTGGATGAATTGATTAGAATTATATCACAAAAAATTCTAAATGGGAAGAAAATAATAGGAATGAAGGTGATACAATCATGTAGTCATGTGTGGTATAAGAAAAATTAAAATATAGAATTGTAATTTGTAAACCTTGAATTGCTAATTATAAGGAGAGGCCCTAGAAGTCTACCCAAATCAGGGTATTTTTTTGGGGTCGGATCGGATTGGGCTGCTTTTGATCACCTCTTACAACATGCTAACAAAGAATCCGTGGCCTAATGGGCCATAACTTAAGCATAGGTGTTTATAACATTTTGAGATAACTTCAAAAAAGAAAGTTATCCAAACTGAAATTTAATAAGTTTCCAAGATTGAATTGGGCTGCTTTTACGTGATACGTGGTATTATTGGCCTAGATTAATGAAGCACATAAATTGGGTCAGAATAGCCCAATAAGACTTGCACTTTTACAACTAGTTCGTATGTATTAGTGTTGTTTTTGCATCATAACACAATTGCTCATTTGTTGTGATGTTAATACAATTTGTAAATGTAGCCCTGTAGGCCAAGCCTTAGCACTCCATGTTGTCCGAAATTCTAGTTGAATGTTATATGGTTATGGTGTAATTAGCCGGCGATTTAGTATTGGTACTACGACATACTTCGTACTACATTAGATATGGGGATGTGTTAATCGATTGGAGTGATGACTGATGAGGATGATGCTAGAGGGTGACGAAGATTAAAGTTTATTTTTACTAGTCATTTCAAGGTCTATAAACTTGATCGTAGAGGCAATGAGAAGTGTTGGACGAAGGTTGAAGATTTGGGTGATTAGATGTTGTTGATTGGTAACAACTCAACCTTGATTGTTTATAAATCAAAGACTCCTAATTTTTATAGTAACAAAATGTTATCGGCTCATTCAAAAGGTTTTATGAAGGTGAAGATACAAAGTCCGATTTTTATTTTTTCTCCTATAATTATACTACCCACACTTAGGATATCAACGAAACTACAAGTTACTATCATATATCAACAAAACTTGTTTTTCTTACCCTCTGTATCTTAATTCATTGGCCTAACCCGATATTGTTCAAATCTTAACTTGGCTATGTTAGGTTTTTGTTCCTCTAATATTTTGATCTTTTTCCGAACTTTCTACTGTTAGAACAAAATTTGGAGGAATGAACAAGAGGGACCGGATATTTCTTCTAGGCACGTATCATAGCCGCTTTCCTAATAGTTTATTATCGACCCTCTACGAAACAACAGGGTTAACACGATATAACTATTGGGATACAAAGAAGAGACAATTGATTTTGGTTGTTTATCAAAATCAATCTACAAGAAGTTTGTGAACAAGTGTTTGTAAAACCAATTAAGAGAAAATATAAATTCTCTCAAAAGAAGCAAGTTAAATGATAATCTCTTTTCTCATCCTTTTTCTCATCATATATGTCATACAAACCCCTATTTATAGAGTTTATATGAAGAGTAGTTAACATCCAACGGATATGTCCGTTCACAAAGCAATACGCTCAAAATTGGCAAAAACCGTCAGTTTTGAACTCCGCCCGGTCAGACCGGGCAACTGAGCCCTACCGGGCGCGAGCAACACTTTTGTAAAACATGTAAAAACTGACAAACCCCCTTCGCCCTGACAGACCGGGCAAAGGAGCCCTACCGGGCGCGAGCAACATCTCAATGAAATTGAGATAATTGACAATTTTTACTCGTGCTCGCCCTACAGGGCAAGATTGCCCTGACAGCCAGGGCGAAGCACAAATATGTTAATTTTGCCTTGTTTTGTCACTTTTATACATCTTGCTTTGTTATACCTCTAAGTATAATCATTATAATAATCCTCCTCAACACCTAGCATAATATAAACTTCATATATGAACTCATAAGCACATTTATCTATAAATGTTCCAACATCTACTGTTTTTAATTTTACCTCTCTTCTCCATCCTTGGTATATATTATACGTATTACATTTCTAAGTATTAATTTATTTTCTATCATGAGCCCTACTCCTATAATTATCCATTTCCATTCTTTCACAACCTTTATTTTTTAATAAATTAAATTATTAACTCACTTCTTATAGTATAGAATTGATAATTTTTCAAAAAAAACCCCACTTATATTATAAGAGACCAGACTACATAATATTTTGTGTTTGGTCTGGATGAAATGGGGAGAGTTATATGGATCATGTGGATCCGTTTGGTCCGTCCAATCCATACATAGGAAAAAATAAAAATTGGTAGAAAATCTGAAGATATGATTCCATAATTGCTTGTTTAGGAAACTTGGAACCAATATTTTTAAATGATTAGTGATTGCGTAAAGCTAAGCTATATATAGTGTAAATAATTAGAGAGATTAGATTATAGTAAAAGGGGAAACATGCGTGTATTATATGATCCCTTTTGACAAGGCAATCATGTAACATGTCTGCTTATATTATCTTTGGATTAAAATTTTTGTTAGCTAATTTAAAAAAGAAAAATGATGGAGTTGAAGAAGAAGAAGAGAGAGAGATAGTAGAAAAGAGCTTAATTTTACTAATGGTGACATTAAAAATTGAGGGTAATAAGACATACTTTGCTCAAATTGTGAAGAAAGTTATGAGACATGTATAAAATGCGTCTGTTAAGCAATAACTTCATCTTGGCTATGATATGTTGGCTAGTTGAATCTTTTGTCACTTTGAAGAAACTCGATCTAGGGAAAAAAAAAATCCTTCTGTATATCAATACATCTATATTCTATACACATGTATTTTATTGTTTTTTAAAGTTAGGGAGAAAGACCTGATCAAAACGCAACCCTCACAGTTTTTTTATCTATACACGTGTATAAAAACTCTATCATTGAAAATAATATACTTCGTATATATGTACATTTTTTGTGGGTGTAAAGATCAAGAATCACAAATTCAAGTGACTTAGACTTTATCATCTAAAATTTAGTTGGCATCTAAACAATTACTTGTATATGGTACTATGGTCGTAGATAATGTACTACAGTCTACCGAGTTATAAAAAAAAAAAATTAAAAAAAAAAAACCAAGAAATTGAAGCTTGCATACGAAGCACGTTAAGCACGTAGAAGTTTTGTTAAACTGTTTTTCCCCTATTAAATAATTAGACTTGACTCACTTGATAAGACTTTTTACCGTAAGTCTCACTAGTTTGGAAATACTTTTACAATTACCTCCTTCGTACCCACTTTTTAAAGTATATATTTGGCCTGTAAGTATTGGACCAAAAGACCTATAAAAATTGATATCTGATTAAAGTTTTTATTCTTACTATAAGTATAACATTGACAAATACAGAGTAAATAGTACCCCAATAAACTATTGTATCTCAGAGAAATTTAAGTAATTAATGACAATAAATACAATCATATACTCTATAAGTACAAGACCATGCATTGTAAGGTTACTATAATTGTTAAGCCCTATGGCAAATTATTGATGATGGAATATGATTTTGAGTATACATGACAATTTATACGTTGCGTACAAGTCTAGCAATTTTATTGATGCTTACATTAATTATGTAGGCAATATGGAATATTAACTAGTTCGTGTTCTTTTCACCATTTATGAACTCATAATAGCGTTACGCATCATATACTTGAAAATTGATCATAAATTGTTATTGCCAACTTGAAAAGCTTTTGTAATACGAAGTAGTAATACAAGATATACATACTTTGTTCCAAAGCAACACTTTGTAAAACAAGCTAAATGCAGCAAACTAATGAAACTATTATCACTAATTATAGCAATATTGCTTATTATATCATAGATTGCTCAATTTGGCTAAATGAGAGTGGAAACAAGCAACCGCTTACCAAAACGAGAAAGGTCGTCGTGTAAAGCTTCTACATGCATATATCATCGATGAAAGTATATATAGGTTGTGTGCTTGAGCACATCTAAGCTATATACACTTATTTTATCACATATAATTCACAATAGTCTATTACAGACATTAACGGACCAATTATGGATGGAAATGATTGGACCATTTTAAGGTTAAGAATAATTATTTAATTGAACTTATTTGAACCCTAATTTTAGTCTATTACATACATTAATGTTCCAACTATAAATTATTTTGTTAATTTCTAGTAGGTAGAAAATAAGTGTTAACCAGTAGAAAAAACAACCTAAATCCAAAATTGCCTACTTTCCGATCTCAATCTCTTCCTTCCAATAACAACCAAGAACAAAGGGTCAACTGGTTGACTTTTGATAATTTATTTAATTTATACAAAAAATGTTGGGTGAAACTTCACATGCCACAATTTTAATATAAAAAATTAAATAATAAATTAAGTCATGGGAGCCCCAGAATCCCCGGAAGCTAAGGTGGAAGTGTTAGATGATGAATTAAGTAAAGAGGCTGGCAATTCGTAGTTGAAATACTAGTATAAATTTGGAGTATAATATTTTGGTCTTCCTATCATATGATTTCTTCTAGATTTGGTTGATAAGATAAATAAAATTGGACACTTGTCTTTATATTAGGACTTCCCACGTACTCACTATACTTGAAGTTTTGAGAATCATACACCAACCTAAATAATCTCCAACTGTTTTCATCCCCTTATAATTTAATTCGAATTGCCACCTCCTCTCACCCCATACATAAATTAAAGAAGTTTCTTGAGATAATTTGGGTAAATAATTCCTTTAATCATGATACTTAGGAGTTTGTGAGTGTTCGATTGAAATATGTATTGTGTTTATTAGCAGACTTGAAAACAATATGAACGATACAATTTTATATTTGTATTTGCCTTCAAATTTCCCCTGAAGGAGTACTAATTAAGTTCTTTATCATATTTGGAAAGAATTATAGTATTTCTTTGAAAGTTTAATTAGAGTGTGTCTCCTTAATGGTGTTTACAATCTACATTGCATCAAATATTTATTAGACATTGAACCATGAATTTGTTGTTTTTTTTTTTTTGGAAAAAATGATATATACCTTAGATAAGTTGTTGTCCGTTATTGTTGGTTGCTTTTAGAGGAATGCAATGCTTAGAATAATATATGGAGTACACGTTAGTTTTTGCATATTTCATGTTGAACTTTCATTTTCAATTTGCTTTAACAGCAATGGAATGTATGTAATATTATACATACATATTATGAAGTGATATGGGGACAAATTATACATCCAAACTATAACTTTAATTTCCCAGTTTGTCGTTAAGAAATAATGGTCACGCTGGATAAAGATATATGATAATATGTATATGACTATATGTCAAGTATTAGGCCCTAGTACATTAAATTAAAATGAACTAAATTAAGTTTAATAAGTGGACTGACTAGGAAAAAATTAAAAGGATAATGAATTAAGCTGAACTGAACTAAATTAAATTGAAAATTAGTCCAAAAAAAAAGGCCAAATATATTATTGTTGTATTGAAGTCAAACTTAAAGAAAATTACAAGATTACTAAGATGAGTCATGTCTAAATTAAAGTGAAGCTAAGCTAATATTGGTAAAGCCAAATCCTTTTGTTTCATTAGCTAAACCATTATAATATGATACTTTGTATGATGTTATTTCTCCATAATTTTCTATTCACTATTTGTTGACCTTCTTGTGATTCAAGAAAAGTTAATCAATTTCTTGTTCTAAGTATTAATTATATGTCTTATTGAAATTACACAAATAATTTTTTAATATTATATGATAGATTATTGAATTTGACTTTAAATAACGTTTAATAATTCAACTACAAAACCAATTGGAAAATAATTTGAAACAATCCCAAACTAACCTTACCAACTTTGACATGTCAAAACGTGAGAAGAGCAAGGTAGGAAACGTACGGTAGATGCACGGCGTAATACGTGGAGCGATGAATGCGGAGAAATAAAGTGGGCCAGGATATCATATTGGGCCCTCTCAAGCCCAGCCGACTATTATCTAGAATCACAAGCATTTTTAAGTTTTTAACCAATAACCGTACCTTTTTTATATTCTTTGCTCATTTTTGGCGGGTAAAATTCATTTCAAGTGGCATAAAATCAACACCTTATTTTTCACTCACCAAAAAGAACCATAAGAATTTTTTTCTTTAATTTTTCTTTTTTTATCCTAAAGAAATATTTGGAACCTTATTTGCTTATCCTTATCTCCATATCTATATTTTTTTCCCTAATAGTGACAACCTTGCACTTAGAAGGTACCTCCATGCAAATATCACCTTGAGGTTGCATGAAAATTTTGAAGAGATCAACATAATGTTGACCATATATTCCATGACTAGAGATAAGATTCTTTGATTTTACACCGTATTGAGTTTTCTTCTTTTGATATTTAAATAGGTAATAAAATGAGATATTTTATAGGATGATATCGAATTATTTTACTCATCTACTAAGTAGTAAAAGAAAGTTTTGAATGTCATAATGACAAAATTCTAATAGAATCTATTGATAGTAGTAAGGGTTTTAGTCTTCCAAACAAGTTGTAAGGTCTTGATTTACCAAAAATCTAATACTGACTAATTACTCCGTATTTGATAATTCATATGATCAAAGTATAATCTATCAATAACGCCTATACTATAATACCACGTACAAGCCATAAAGAATTACTTAAATTGTGAAAGTTTTCCTTACTTTACAAAAATTTAGTTGAAATTCAAACTTTGCATTTGGTTTTATGGAGAAAGGTTAATTTAAATCATGTATGCCAAATTAAAGTTGTAATTTTCTATCTCTAATTTTCACTAAGCTAGCCAACTTAGGTCGTCTCATAAGTACTTGGAAACATAAAGATTACAAATTAAAACACCCCTCAAATAATTGGGGAAAAAAAACTTGTATATATTTTGTGTTGAATTAGGGTTAGAGTTCCGTCGATGTCTCTTTATATTCTAGATTTGTGATGTGTAAGTGCAATTTCAAAACTTAGCTTTATTTGGACGAAATGAAGTACATATTCACTCTTTTGAATGTTGTGAAAAAAGTATAGAGATTTGTCTTTTATGACAACTAACCTAGGAATAACGTGTCACTAATGGATGATTCTACCCTAAATCCTAAGTAGCTCAAATTACCATCAACTCTATCTTAATATACTTTTATACCTTCATTGATGGTATGTATAAGGTCCTTGTCTCGCTCTCAATAATAACATCTCTCAATAAGTTGGATAGAGACAAGTTCAATATGTTTCATCAATTAAATACAATTTCACCTATACATAAAGAGAGCGAGATCGGGTAACATACATAGATCAAATGACCTAGCCGAGGACACACTTTTTTCAATTATATCAACTTATTTATTCCATATATCTTAATAATGTGTACGTGCTCCATCATTTTTCATATACATGTCATATTCATTGTATGCATATAATTAGCGTATGTATCTGTTTTTTAGCAATATATATTTTAGACTCAGTAATAAATAAACAACACAAGTTGACAAATGCATGCATTGCAGTCAATTATAGTGTATGAAATTAAAACCCTAGACATTTCATCAAATAAAATTATTCCTAACTTTTAATTATAATAATAAAATTGTGTAATTAGGGATCGGAGCACCATTTTTTGTGTTCATTCTAGAGTTTGACCACTAGGTTTCTTTAAAAGATAATAAAGATTCCTAAAGCCAACAAAGAAAAAGGTAAAAAAAGAACGATTTACAGTTGCAATTAAACCTGGATTGCAACTTTTACTGAAAGAAGATTCAAAGAAGAGGGCAAATAGCTAGCTAGGAAAGTGAAAAGTCAAGTAACGATTGCCATTCATGGCACAACTTGTAACTGAAGCAAAGGCTTATTCACATTACCTTCTTTTTGGTAACGCCCTTTCATTTTTTGGTACTAAACTTCCTAACCAATTATCTTCATATATCTCTTTCTATTTCATACCTAACCTTTGTTTTTCATTAAAGGCCAATAGAATCATCCTAAAAGATAAATTGCCATCAAACTAAAATGAAACGTTGAAATCTTGCATAGTAATTTTATAGATTCTTCATTGCGTAAGAATTGCACCATACCACTATAGAACATTAGCACTATGCCACTATTACTATGGCTTAACAATAAATTTATATTTGAATAAAAAAACAATAAATTTATATAAAACTAGAGTGTATATAAATGGTTGACTCCAATCTTAACTTGTGCGATTTTAAATAGAGTAGATTTCACCATGTATCCCTATAGACTATGCTCCTACGTTTTACAGGATTTAATGTGTTTTTTTCACTTAAATTCGGAGTAATTACTAAACTATTGTGAAAAACACACCAAAAATATTTAATTTAATTCATACCATGATAGATGACCAAAATATTAAAATTTAAATCCAAATTTCATTATTTATTTTACTTCCGAATTTGTTAATTTTTTCATTCAAAGAATTAAACAAGATTTTAAAGTTAAAGTCAAATTTAAATATGATAGATTCATTATGAACTAGACCACAAATCAAGAAATTTAGCCCAAATTACATTGGTTAAAATTTCAAGTAAGAGAACATATTAGTATTATTCATGCCCGAAATGAAGGATTGTTTAAAACGACATGGAGCAACCGAGCAAGAATTTATTTACAGAGTACAGAGTAAATTTTATCATTATCACAAGAATTTTGGTTAGAAAAAGCACTCTACAAGCTAGGTTTACTTTTTGACAAATGAGTGGAAATGACATTCAATGATTCAAGTGACACAGTCCTCTAAACTATACGGAATAGTACTTCGCCGTAAAAAGCAAAACCCTAACTTCAGCCCAAAACAATTAATAAAAGTAGAGTAAAAATAGCAACTGTAATCAATTTTAAATGCTTAATAAATGCCAAAAAAAAAAAAAAAAAAAAAGGTTTACTCTAATCTCTATTGGCAAACAGACAGTCACAATTCAGTACGAGGGAGCTGTGTGATTGATAAAAACCACCCATAAATTACGCCCTTTCATATCCCTTAAAAAAAAAGTCAAAACAAAAATCGAAAAAAGCAAAGAAAAATCTACAAGTATTAATAAAAATTACACATTACACAAAATAGAGTGACCAACCAGCATTAATTACGGAAGAAAATCAACTCCTTTTTCCCTCTTTATAAGTAGTCTTGCCACTCCTTTGCTCCCACCACCTCATACTCTATAACACAACACAAACTACTTTCCCACTACTACCCCTTAATTTCTTCCTAATGGCCTCTATTATCCTGCCTTTGATTTTGTCTCTATGTTCTTATTTTGCTTTCGTCCATGCTAGGATCCCTGGTGTCTTTACCGGGGGCGGTTGGCAAAGCGCTCATGCTACCTTTTACGGTGGCTCTGATGCTTCCGGAACCATGGGTATGTACACTATTAGTGTTATGTCCTGGGTGCTAGTGGTCCGTATGTTCTTTTTAACTATTTGGTTTGGGAACACCGGGACATTCCAAACCAGAACATACGGACCACTAGTAATAATTTAATAAAATTGTACTCGTAATTATTAAATGAATCATTTTGTTTTTGGGAATTGTAGGGGGCGCTTGTGGGTACGGAAACTTGTACAGTCAAGAGTACGGTGTGAATACGGCTGCACTCAGTACAGCCCTGTTCAACAGTGGCCAGAGTTGCGGGGCGTGCTTCGAGCTTAAGTGCGCTGATGACCCGCGCTGGTGTCACCCGGGAAGTCCTTCCATCCTCATCACTGCCACCAATTTTTGCCCGCCAAATTACGCGCTGCCGAGTGATAATGGTGGTTGGTGTAACCCTCCTCGCCCACATTTTGACCTCGCTATGCCCATGTTTCTTAAGATTGCTGAATATCGTGCCGGCATTGTCCCTGTTGCCTTCCGCCGGTAAGTTTTCTTTTCTCTCCTCTGTTTTTGCTCTGTTTTGTGTGTTATTCTTTACTCTGTTTTGGTGTTTTAATTTATTTCTTGTGAAAGAGAAATGTGATAATTAACCAATCAATATGTGACAGTTGGGAAAGTTGCGTAAGTTATAAATTACCCTTATGTTACGGTCTAGTAATATTATTGCAAGAAAATTACAATTATATAATATAAGTGTATAACTAGTCCGCCTTCCTCCACTAAAAACTAAAACCGTTATGATACATGCAACCCTCTAAAAGGAAAACTTTTGTGACACTATTGATCGTGTTATCAATGCGTAACAATTTATAATACATCCCTTTTAAGCTTTTTAAAAGCTTCATTTTATGGCCATCAGGCCATGAAGTTCAACTTCCAATGTCTGATAATTGTCTTAATGTGTAATTTTAAGAGAGAGTGAACTATATCAACTTACACTACTAATGCAATTGTCTAATATTTGTAATTTTAAAGCCTTTCCTTCTTTGGAATAAAGCATCTCTAATTGTTGAGTTTAGGCTTTTCTTTTTTGAAGTTGTTATGAATTTGTCTTTAGAGAAAAAGAAAAATGAAGTCTGATTCATATTTGTTGCATCTCTATTGCATGGATGAAAAGGCTGCCTCTTGAATCTTATTCAATTTTTAAGAGTACTTTGTATGGTACTAGACCTACTTGTACCCTACCCTTTTTATTTGTCATTTATATTTCATTGTCCAAAAAAAATTAGAATTATTAAAATAAATATTTTTTTAAAAAAATTTGGAGTTTGTTCTATTTTACAAATAGTTTTAAATTTACTTGGATTTTCTTAAATCTTAGGTTTTCAATTAAGGAAAAGCCACTTTTTTAAAAATCACATCTTATCACTCAATAATCTTCTTTCAAAAAGATATATTCTTGACCCTAAGGTGGAAGTAAGATCAAAGCCTTTGCTTGACATTTGCCCAATTGATAAGTAGTTTGAATTACATATTCCATGTTCCTAATTAAAGAAGGATTCTATTCAGATATATATTATGTATATGCATAAAAGAAGTACTATGCTAATTGAGTAAATTGATTAACTTTTTACAAGCATCTTCATTTTGATGGAAACTAAAGTACTAAAATGACAAGGATTTTTTATGTTAACATGCATTAATTAGAATAGATGGTTCATTAACTACATAAAAGTACAGTTTGCAAAGAGTACAATTTTCCAATATTACTCAACACAGCATGTATCCCACAATAACCTCGTGAGGCCGTGACCTAATGTGCCACACAAGCAATATCTTTTTTAAACGTGGTTTGATGGATAAATGATTATTTTTTTTTTATTTTTGGTTATAGGGTTCCATGCCGAAAGAAGGGTGGTATTCGATTCACAATTAATGGCTTTCGTTACTTCAACTTGGTATTAATCACCAATGTCGCGGGTGCCGGTGATCTAGTAAGAGCAAGTGTTAAAGGATCAAAGACAGGGTGGATGAGTATGAGCCGTAACTGGGGTCAAAACTGGCAATCCAACTCCGTTCTTGTTGGTCAAGCACTTTCATTCCGTGTTACGGCTAGTGACCGTAGAAGCTCCACCTCTTGGAACATTGCCCCTCCTAATTGGCAATTTGGTCAAACATTCATTGGCAAAAACTTTAGGGTCTAATAAAGTCTTTAATAGTATCCAAAATACCAAATGTACCCCTATTAGTTGTCACTTTTCTTTTACTTTTCTTCCCTTGATTTGAGGGAAATGGGAGGAAGACTTGGGGGTGTTTTTTGTCTTTTGATAGTCAAGTGTCTTTTTGACTTTGTAGGTGTGATTGGAAAAGAATGAGTATGGGGAAATTGTAAAAAGTCGAAGCGGCTAAGAAAAATGGTGATGAAGCCCGCGACTTTGCTTATACTAGTTTATGTTATTGACCAATATGATTTATAATGATATATGAATAGAAGTATTTAATCTTAGCTAATTGGAGTTGTTAGCCACCTTAATTATATGCTTGATTTGCGTTCTAATTCAAAAAACATACTCCCTTCGTCCCTAAATTACATTCCTCTTTGGAAATTTACACGGGAATTAAGGAGGGAAGAATAAGACAAATAACAATAATTAGATAATACAATGGAAAGTACAAAGATAGATTAGTTATTACTCATGACATGTCATCAATCCTTTGCAAAAAAAAAAGGACCAATCACATGCTTCCAATTGAAAAATTTTAACCAATCGTATTCATTGTAATTTGGCACAAGGATTATGAGTGAGATTAGGTAAGGATGAGTGAGAAAGCATTAAAAATAAAACAGAAAAAGAGAGTTGATTTACTAAAAAAAACTTACCAAAAATAGAAAGGAGGAATGTAATTTAGGGACGGAGGGAGTACAATATATAGTGATTCAAAGAGTAGGAAATTGGAGAAATACCAATTATTAAGTGGACCATCTTCAACTAAATTTCAGTTTGATTCAACTTCAATCAGTGTAGTTCAGATCCCAATTTCCTTCTCTCATAAAATATTTCGGCTCTATTCATTTCAGTTAAGCTCAACTCCAATCAGTCCGGTAAATGTGAACAGACCCTAAGCCAAATCCACAGTCATAAGCTAAGAAATTAAATCTTCTGAGTTCATTTTAGCAATTTCATTAGCATCTCAGCCCAAACAATCAATTATTCAAGGTAATTCGTCCATGTTGTATAAGCAACCTTTGCCAATGTTTGAACTAAAAAGCGAGCATTTTGGCTTGCTTTGGTACCCACCATTACATTAGAATCAATTATCATAGTCGATTAAAAGTTGATTAAACATATTTCAGTCGTGATTGCAATTTGCAAGAGCCACTACAATTCAGCTTCAAATTTCCTAAAATTGCAAGTTCGTGACATGAACATTGCAACTACATCGAAATCTTTGATCAGAATCCTATACTACATGAAATTCAATAATCATAAACCAAAATTGAACCAGAATGAGATATTCTTGTTCATACTCGTCAAATTCAATTTTATACACTTCACAAAATCAGTTTATTATTTACAATTTTAATTTTCTAATTTCATGCATGCTCCTTTTCTAGTCTCAAACAATCGCACCAAATGCTCAACTCTTTTCCTGTTCAACAACTCCGAAAAAAAGAAAAACAAAAAAAAAAATCAAGAATCATGAAAAATTGAACGATTAATAGCATCAAATCAATCAATAAAATAAAATCAAAGAAAAAAAATATTACATTTGACAAAAAGGGCTCATATCAAGTGTATTTGGAGAAATCAATCATAGTAGGGAAGATAAACAAACCCAACAATCTAAAATTCGAAATTTCAAGGAGAGAGAAAAAGATGAAAGATTTGCAAAAACGCCATAAAAATTACAGAAAAAGCTCAACCATTCTTTATAAAATTATAAAAAAAAAGGGAGCGGCATTTTTAGCAAAATCAAAATCCTTAAAAATCCCCTTAAAATTCGAATAAATGAATTAGATTGAAGAATTTGAGCACCCTACTCCACCCTCTCTCTTTATAATCATAGCCCCAACTAAATAATTCACGAAGGTCGCGAGTTCGAAACCCGGAAGATCATTAACAAATTACATAAAACTATTTACACAAATACACACACACAGAAAAGAGGAGAGAGAAAGAGAGAGAGAGAATATGGAGAGATGGTGGTTATGACGGTGGAGAGAGAGAGAGAGGGTGTTGAAAAACAGAGTATAATCATCGCCCTTTTAAAGTTTTTTTATTTTTTTTAATGAAGAATTGATTACTAGCAATAGAAAGGAAGAAAGGTAGGATGAGAGGTTACCTTATTCTGGATTAATTGCAGAGCTTTAATGGCGGAAGAAAGTGGAGAGAGACGGCGGGTTATGGAAGGTGGGAGAGGAAGAGTTTTTTAGTTGGGGCTAGGGTTTTAACAAGGATTGTGTATTTGTGTTTGTTTTGCAATGGCCTGTTGCAATTTGTTTTGGGCCATTTTAGTTTTTTGGTAGTAGTTGACATAAGTGACAAACCCACTTTTTTTTTTTTTTTTTTTTTTTTTTTTTTTTTTTTAAATACGGTAAGATATGGGAGGTTCCCTACCCTATCACATGAATGGGGGATGAGGATCGAACCCACAACAATTGGGGGTGGGGGCGCTCCATCTCTTATGTCCTCATCCCACTCACAATGATAATCATTAATGACTGAAGTTATTACAATGTACACGGAAAATTTCTTAGTAATTGATACTTGATTCCCGGATATTTCAAGATTTTAACCAACTTAAAAAATTATCACGGAATATTCACTTTTTCTTGGCTAGTTTTGTACGAGTAGTAATGGAGAATAGAGGTTGAAAAGATTATTTCAATGGGACTCGTCGACCTTGGTTTATGGAATGGTAGTAACCTTGCTTCTTTTATCTAAAATTAATAATGGTAGTAACCTTTTCCGTTCAAGTATTGATGGTTAAAAATCTTGAAACTACTATGAAGCTCTATAAAGAATGAGTCTCTTCTCCTGGTAATACTACGAAGTGCTCGTAATGAATTTTATGGACATCTTTATCGGTGTCTTATGGTTTCAAACCGCCTTATATGACCCCAGAAGTCATCCAATACATTCAGTTTATTTTTTGAAAAAATGTCAAAAACTAACCCGAAATCGTGTATTAGCCTACAATTTTGGCCAATTTACCACTTATTTTGACCCGAGATTAAAATTGTCGAGATGCTAACCATGGACCATAATACACCACGGGAGTCTATTTGGGTGGGTGCAACCATCCAATACGCCTTTAAATAGCCAATTTACCAACCATGGACCATAATACACCACGGGAGTCTATTTGGGTGGGTGCAACCATCCAATACGCCTTTAAATAGCCAATTTACCAACCATGGACCATAATACACCACGGGAGTCTATTTGGGTGGGTGCAACCATCCAATACGCCTTTAAATAGCCAATTTACCCGCTCGCAACTTGCATAGAATTCGTGAAATCAAACCTACCACAGACATTTATGACAACATATAACGGTTATATATGGTTCCAAACGGCATTATATGACCCTGAGATGTATCCTCTAGAATCTCAACATTTTTCGCCACCGGACCTGTAACCTCCAAAATTCTTCAGAAAACGTGGATTATTGCCTTCAAATTTGGATTTTTTTGACCTTTTTTCGCCCAAAAATAAAAATTGTCGAGATGTTTACCATGGTCCCTAATACCCTCTGGGAGCCCATTTGGGTGGGTAAAACCATCCAATATTCCTTTAAACATTCAATTTATCGGATTATAACTTGCACAGATTTTATAAAATCAAGCTACATCACGGACATTTAAGATAACATATAATAGTCATATGTGGTTTAAACGTCATTATATGACCTCGAGATGTATCCATTAGCACTTTTCGCCATCGGGCCCCTTAACCTCCAAAATTTCTCAAAAAGCGTGGATAATAGCCTTCAGTTTTGGATTTTTTAACCTATTTCCGTGCGGAAATATAAATTGTCCAAATGTTTACCATGGTCCCTAATACCCTCTAGGAACCCATTTGGATGGGTAAAACCATCCAATATGCTATTAAACAGCCAATTTACAAGATTACAACTTGCACTGATTGCATAAAATCAAGCTACACCACAGACATTTTTTGAACGTCATATGTGGTTTTAAACGTCATTATATGACCCCGAGATGTAACCCCTATAATCTCAACACTTTTCGCCACCGGGCCCCATAACCTCCAAAATCTCAAAAAGCGTGGATAATAGCCTTCAATTTTAGATTTTTTTGACCTTTTTTCGCCCGGAAATAAAATTTGTCGAGATGTTTACCATGATCCCTAATACCCTTTAGGAGCCCATTTAAGTGGGTAAAACCATCCAATATGTCTTTAAATAGTCAATTTACCGGATTATAACTTTCACTGATTTCATAAAATCAAGCTACACTAGGGACATTTATGATAACATATAATGGTCATATGTGGTTTCAAACGTCATTATATGACCTCGAGATATATCCCCTAAATTCTCAACACTTTTCGCCACCGGGCCCCATAACCTCCAAAAATCCTTAAAAAGCGTGGATAATAGCCTTCAATTTTGGATTTTTTTTGACCTTTTTTAGCCCGGAAATAAAAATTGTCGAGATGTTTACCATGGTCCCTAATACCCTATAGGAGCCCATTTGGGTGTGAAAAACCATCCAATATGTTTTTAAACAGTCAATTTACCGGATTACAACTTGCACTCATTTCATAAAATCAAACTACACCACGGACATTTATGATAACATATAATGGTCATATGTGGTTTCAAACGTCATTATATGACCCCGAGATGGATTCCCTAGAATCTCAACACTTTTTCCCACCGGGCCCCGTAACCTCCAAAATTCCTTAAAAAGCGTGGATAATAGCCTTCAATTTTGAATTTTTTTGACCTTTTTTGCCGGGAAATAAAAATTGCTGAGATGTTTACCATGGTCCCTAATACCCTCTATGAGACCATTTGGGTGTGTAAAACCATCTAATTTTCCTTTAAGCATCGAATTTAACCATTTTCGTACACGCCTCTTATATTGGCTATAAGCTTCCACGGGTCTTTTCCGTAGCCGAATAATGGTCATATATGGGTCAAAACAATATAATATGACCCCGATATGCATCTCATAATGTTCCGTTATATTCTAACACCGGGTCCCATCACCTCCTAAATCACTCCACTTTCGTGTATTATAGCCTTCATATTTGGCTTCTGTATATCATTTTTCACTGGCAAGATTATGCATCCAAGTATTTCCAAAGGTTCCCAAAGGACTTTGGGAGTCATAAATAGAGCCCGGAACCATCTAATTCATCATGTCTTAAGGGCCTTGAGAGTCGTAAATAGTGCCCGAAACCTGGTATGCATGCCTTGTGCTTAGGTGCAACATGTCTTGTGCACATGCCACACGACTCCTTGTACCATCCAACATTCTTAGGATTTGTGACTTGTCATTTATAGAATACGACATGCATTGCTAACACCTCGTTTTTCCAAAATATAGGTGTTTTTAGGGAATAGGGGTGGGGGGGGGGGCAGGGACGAATCGATGCGACATATATAGTGCTGAATCTCAATGGATCGTGGCAACAAGGCCACTCTGCCACTTATAATACCATGTCGCCGTTTTTTTTGGTGAAATCCAAAGGCTGGGTATAAATCTACAATTTGACACTTTTATTTTTCCAAAAAATATTTTTTTGTGGGCCCTAGAAAGGGAAAATACGGGAAAAAAGCGGTAATTGAAAAAATATGAAATTTTGTTGAAACAGTCCAGAAGATGGGGAAAAGATTGGGAATAAGAGGGGGATGAGTTTTTAACACTTTTTTACATCTCATATTTCCCTTATTGTGCTTTTTTCGAGGTTCGAGACCGGGACCAAGAATATGGTGATTGACCCCCCAAAACAGGGTGATTGGGGAACAATTTGGGATGTAGGCAATTGTTTACATGAGATAAGATATGATACTTACATTACAAATATGAATAGTTTGTTCAAATATACCAATCACATCACATCACAATATCACATGATATCACATAACACACATGTGAATAGTAACAATGAATAGTCACGTCACTATTCATACTACCTCCGTTACATGTTATTTGCAACGACGATTTGACATAAAGTAGAGAGGGAAAAATGTCTAATCGTTGCACATAATACGTAACTGAGGTAGTATTTGTAATGTGTTCATTTCCATTACTATTGTCAAATCACATCACTATTATGGTTACATCACATCACATCACTATTTTACTCATATTACATCACTTACATAACATAATTATACTTTTATGACATCATTATTGTCAAGTCATATCATAATATAACATTACATCATTATTGTCAAGTCAAAATATATTATAACATCACATCAGTATTGTCAAGTCATGGCATATTATGACATCACATCATTAACAATTTATTATTATAATATGACATCATTATAGTCAAGTCACATCACTTCATACATACTTTCATGACGTCATTATAGTTAAATCACATCACTTCAATATATTTATATGACATCATTATAATCAAGTCATTTCAAATTATTACACTTATATGACATCACTATATTTCATGAATTTCAATATAGTCAAAACTCATTCTTGATAGTTGATACTTTATGAACATCTTTATCAGTGTCTTATGGTTTCAAACCTCTTTATATGACCCCAGGTTTCATCCAAGTTCAGTTCATTTTTTTGAAAAAATGTCAAAAACTAACCCGAAATCGTGTATAAAATTTTGGCCAATTTACCACTTATTTTGACCCAGATTTAAAATTTGCCGATTGAATTATAAGCACTAATGGTTTGGAGTAAAGAAGAATTAGTGCAACAGCTAATGGTTTACTACTTTGAATGCTAAAGCAAATACATACAGATTACTCCTACAAATGTCTTTTTTCCAACTTTCTTTTATACAGAATTTCAGCAGCTTAGTACTATCAGTTGCTAGCTATGTTTACTGTTTAATGAATTGTAACGCCTAACTACCTACAAAGAGTGAGTTAGCAAGGTCATCACAAGTTAGCACTCAACATACTACCTTCGTTTGCGTTTGTGAGTTTTGAGCTGCTGGATTATGTACCCTATTACCTCCTTCAGACTCACTTCCCTTTCCTCTCTGATGTTCCAAATTTTCGGGACTGGATACCTCCCACTAGGGTTGTACTCATTCAGCTCCATCAAAGCAGTAGCCACTGCTTTGTATGCTTTTACACCCCATTCTTTTCTCAACTCTTCCAGCTTCTCATCATTCTCATCAATGATTGCCTGTCA
Organism: Chenopodium formosanum; assembly: GCA_024500155.1. Taxonomy (NCBI): domain Eukaryota; kingdom Viridiplantae; phylum Streptophyta; class Magnoliopsida; order Caryophyllales; family Amaranthaceae; genus Chenopodium; species Chenopodium formosanum. Next base: position 2,847,075 of record CM044861.1, on the reverse strand, counting down.
TTCAGTCAAATGATCGAGCAAATAAGCCGGAGTATAAGTTAATAAATTTAGCAAAGAGATGAGCCATCACAGTATGCTATCACGAATTAGCATATTGCATTGAATTGACATTATATTCAACTTGAACTCTCATGTTAAACATCTCAACAGCAGGTAAGTTACTGATATCAGCTATTACAATACAGGGAGCTACTGTATTACAACGCAGCTAAAGATGCTTATTTTTAGACGTGTCTCAATTTCAAAGTCTTACAGGGTTAAGTTATCACACTTCAAATGTAAACATGATTGTATTGTAAGTACCATAGCTAAGCTATTGATTTATATGCCTGTCACGAGGTACACTAAATCCTAGTCAAGTATTATAACAGTAATTTGCTCTAATACCTGCAGATTCCCATTTATGATATCGTGCTTGAAAGGGTGCCATTTTGAATCTTTCAGATGATCTTCCCAAATTGAGCATACTTCAGCACACTTAATCCCTTGTTCTTCTTTTGGAAACTTATCAGCACATGCTTCAAGGAATGGTTTTGTATCTAGTTCTCCCATTCTTTTAATCCCAAGCATTGTTCGGTTACTCAGTACTGAATGCAGACCCTGAAAAGCAAAAAATGCAGATTTATAAATTTCAACAGTCAGTTAAATTGGATTTCCACAAAAATACATGAAGATAGAAGACATACACTTAACAATTCTTGCTGAGCCTCCAGCAGCTCATTGTTGCTTTCACGCTCCTTGAGTATAAGAATTTGGTTGAGGTTTTGCAAGTAAAGCACTTCATCTGTTTTATCCTCCAATTCTTTCTTTAAAGCATTAATATCAATGTTTGAACAACCTGTCACTTGCTGATCAACAAATAACGTTCATGTTAACTTTGACCCAAAATTATGTGCAAGCCCAGTCTACTGCAACCTCATTGCAGGTTCAGATTTACAGTAAAGCTAAATTTGAAAGATATATTAATTAGTCCGCATGACATATTACTTAATCAGATATGAATTTCTTTGCTTCTGATAGCTAGATAAGATAAAAAAGGTGATTTCTCATTACATTATTAGCGAAGAACAATGCAAAAGGTTTCTACCCTTTCTGGTATCAAGTATTAGCATACAATTGTGCAATATAGAGAAGATGAATATGGCATCAATTTATTTTTTTGTGTACTAACCATTGAACGACTTTCCCCTTCATTGCTTTGATGTCCACCCACGCCTTGCACCAACTGTCCAGTAAGCTCTTTCTTGACAGTTATCAATTCTGATTTCAGCCTTTTGTTTCTTCGACTTATGCTCTGCAGCTCATTTTCCGCTAAAAAAACAAAGAAAGTTGCATTATTCTTAAATAGTCTGATAATATGTGTTTTTTTTTTTGCAAAGTTTCATCTTTACAAACATATACCAACCTAACCTCGGATGTTTAATCTGTGCAACAAATCTCTTTCCTCCACCAGCTTTCTTATATCACTATACATCTCACTACAAGTGTGCTTCAGGTCATAAATTTGCTGGTCTTTGCTATCAACCTCATTCATGAAGCAAACAAGTGCTCTTGAAGTTGATTTACAGGCTGCATCTTTCTTCTTGTTCTCCTGCTCCAATTCATTCATCCTCTTGATTTGGTGCTCGATCTCTTTCACGAGGCTGGTGATGAACTTGGAAAGAGATTCACAAGTTTGGTTATACTTCTGCTCTACTTCCATTATTCTTGCATCTTTGTCTTCTATCTCCATACACAAACTTGCAATTAATTGATCCAGAGAGCATGTTGTGTCCTGGCTCTCTATTGAAAGGCATGTAGACGTAAATACGGTCTCTGCATCATCATAAAATGTTAAAAACAACCTGTATCATCATACACAAAGTACATGCGCATAGCGGATACATAACAAAAAGCAATAGTATGATGCCGGCAATTAAAGTCAATAGTTTCCAACATCAAAAGGCTTGTACTCTGTCATTGGCACACTATAAGGAACTTTTTCACCATGAATTGGTAATCAACTAATCATATATGATTAGAGTTTGGAATATGACACAAGCACACTACTTATAGTAAATAATGGGGAAACAGATGAAAACAACCCATCTATTATATAGGGTCTATTTGTAAATTTAAGTCATTGCAACATTATTATTATGAGGGGTTGGGACAATGTGACAATTAATTTTGAAAGGAAAGAGTAGTTGCTCGGTTTCATCTATGGCATTGCTAGATTTACCAAGCCTTAGAAGTTTTCCAAAAATTGAACCCTTAAGGCTTCACATACCCATTATTGGGACAATAACTTGCAAGATCTAACCACAAAATGTACTTCACCCCATTTAACTAAAAGGACTATCAAAATTCGAGCTATGTTAGATTAAAGCATTCCGAACAAAGATTAGCCCTAACTTAGCTTTTATAATTTCATCAATCATTAACAGATCAAAAACACATTTCAGCCCTAAGCATTTGATTACTTCTTTACAATATCCCTTTAGCATGTTCTACACAATCTTATAAGAAGAGTAAGAGGCTCTATTGTAGCAACTCAAATTCTCATCCACACCGCGAAAAACCTCTTCGAATTCTAGTAATATGCAATATGCATGCTTCCAACTTCCAAGATCATTATATAAGAACACATCTTATTATTATGCAGCATCATCATATTGCCAAAAGGGAATTTTTTTATTTTTAGAGAGCCACAGGGGTGGATGATGAGAATCAATCCCATGATCCGAGCCTCCGAGGAATCGAGAAAGAAGCTCTAATCACTTGAGCTATCTTTCACTCTCGGGGAATTTAATAAATAATTTACTTGCAAGTTGCAACAAATTATCCTTTGCAAACCAAGTGACCCACACCATAATTAATTAATGTAACTACATTTGATCCAAAATAAAATACATAGACCCACAATCTCAATTTTTTACTCAATTAAACCAATAATTACAACATTTTCATCAAATTTACAAAAAAAACACTAGAACCATAGTAGAAATAATCACAATATATCCATTTTAATTGCACCTAGAAAATATATACTAAAACAGAATTAATAGTTAATCCAGTATATGAAAAAGAACTCCGCCAGTGGGTTTCCCGCTGCCAGTCCCAAGCCTGGATAAAGGAGGAGGGTTACGGTAGGCCAGTGACAGCCAGTATAAAACTTCGTCACATCCCATGACATGAGCCAAACAGATATTTTCGTGGGGGCGTTCCCTACTCAGCGACGCGCTGCACTTCCTAGACCCGGGTGTAGTGATAAGTATGCAAGGGTTGCTAGGTCGTCGCCCAGAAGCGACGCGCCACATTGCCCGAGTGTGGTGTCAAATGAGCAAGGGCGTGCCATTGGGGCGTTCCCTACTGAGCGACGCGCTGCACTTCCCAGACCCGGGTGCAGTGATAAGTATGTAAGGGTTGCTAGGTCGTCGCCCAGAAGCGACGCGCCATATTGCCCAATTGTGGTGTCAAATAATCAAGGACTTGGAGTTGGGATCAGGAGGGAGCGTGGGAGAAAAGAATTTAGTTTGCGGATTGGTTCTTGGAATGTGGGGTCTCTTACGGGAAAATCAGCAGAATTGGTAGAAGTAATGAAAAGACGACGCGTGAACATCATGTGCCTCCAAGAGACAAGATGGACAGGAGAAGGAGCTCGAGGCTTGGTTTTGGGGTATAAGGTATGGTATGTTGGGCAAGAAACGAGCCACAGAACAAGGAATGGTGGAGCTAGGAACGGAGTTGGTGTGGTTCTCGATGAGAGGTTGGCAACAGAGGTGATCGAGGTCTATCGGAAGAACGATAGGTTGATAAGGCTGAAGTTGCTATGTGGCAAGGAGATTGTGAATGTTATCAGTGCTTATGCTCCCCAAGTGGGTTTAGATGCAGAAGAGAAACGACAATTTTGGGAGGACCTAGACGAGGTGGTGCAGGGTGTCCACCACTCAGAGAAGTTATATATTGGAGGGGATCTAAATGGGCACGTTGGGGCGAGCCGAGATGGCTATGAGAGTGTCCATGGAGGCTTTGGGTATGGGCAGAGGGACGCCGGTGGTGAAGCTATTATGGATTTTGCCCAATCATATGATTTAATTTTGGCTAATACTTGGTTTAAGAAGAGGGATTCACACTTGATAACTTTTCGGAATGGAGCAAATGCAACTCAAATAGACTTCCTGCTCACAAGGAGCATAGATAGACAAAGTTGCATAAACTGTAAGGTTATCCCAGGGGAGAGTGTGGTCACCCAACACCGGCTATTGGTAATGACTATTCGTCTGAAAGAGAAGGCGAAGAAAAAAGTTAGACAAGAAGAACCAAGGATAAGATGGTGGACCCTAAGGGATGCAAAAGCTAAGGTTTTTACAGAAAAGGTAATTGAAGAAGCGGATTGGGATGGAGAGGTGGATCCGGACATGACCTGGTTACGAATGAAGAACTGTTTCCTAAGAGTGGCTAAAGAGGTCTTAGGGGAAGTAAGGGGAAGAACTTCGGTACAGAGAGATACTTCGTGGTGGAATGAAGAGGTGAAAGCAGTAATTAAGCAAAAAAGGGAATGCTATCAAGCCTTAGGAAAATGTAGGAGTGATGAAACCTTTGCAGCGTATAAGGAGGCTAAGAGTAAGGCAAAGGCAGCTGTTCGCCAAGCAAAAGAAAAGGCATATCAGGAGGTTTATGAAAAGCTTGATTCCAAGGAGGGAGAAAGGATCATTTATAAGATGGCAAAGAGAAGACAAGAGGCAAGGAAGGATATTGGCATGGTGAAGTGTGTCAAAGATAAGAACCAAATGGTCCTAGTGCAAGAGGAGGACATCAAGGACAGGTGGAAGGGGTACTTCGATGAATTATTTAATGGAAGTAATGGAGTTGTGATAGGAGATACCTCTATGAGTGATGAAGAAATCAACATGGAGTATGTGCGAAGGATTAGGAGAGTAGAGGTGGAGATTGCACTGAGGAAGATGAAACCTAAGAAGGCGGTTGGCCCTGATGGGGTACCGATAGAGGTGTGGAGGTGTTTGGGTAAGATTGGTATTGATTGGTTAACAAACCTTTTCAACAAGATATGGACGGCTACAAGGATCCCACAAGATTGGAGGAAGAGCACCTTGGTCCCGGTTTATAAAAACAAAGGAGACGCTCAAGATTGTTCTAACTATCGAGGAATTAAGCTTATGAGCCATACTATGAAGTTGTGGGAAAGGGTGATTGAACAAAGGTTGAGGGCATGCACAAGCATTTCAGATAACCAATTTGGTTTTATGCCTGGGAGATCTACTATGGAGGCAATCCATTTGATAAGACAAATGATGGAGTTTTATAGGGTAAAGAAGAAAGATCTTCATATGGTCTTTATTGATTTAGAGAAGGCATATGACAAGGTGCCAAGAGAGATACTTTGGTGGGCAATGTTGAAGAAAGGTATCCCACGAAGGTATGTAGACCTAGTTAAGGATATGTATCGGGATGTGTCAACAAATGTGAGGACATGCGGAGGGTTGACAAAAGATTTCCCTATTACAATCGGATTGCATCAAGGGTCTGCATTAAGCCCTTTTCTTTTTGCAACGGTTCTAGACGAATTAACTAGACCAATTCAAGATGAGGTTCCATGGTGTATGCTGTTCGCAGATGATATCGTTTTGGTGGATGAGACTAAGGATGGGGTTAATGTCAAGTTGGAGCAATGGAGGCAAAGGTTGGAATCTAGAGGGTTTAAGCTAAGTCGGAGTAAGACTGAATATTTGGTATGTCGTTTTGGCACTCAGAGGGGGACAAGCAATGAAGTGGTGAGTTTGGATGGAAAGGATTTGACCATGAGTGAATGTTTTAAGTACCTAGGGTCGATCATCCAGAAGAATGGTGACATTGATCAAGACGTGACCCACAGGATTAAGTCAGGGTGGCTTAAATGGAGAGCGGCCACGGGAGTGCTATGCGACCGCAGCATTCCCTTAAAGTTGAAGGGAAAATTCTACAGGACTGCCATAAGACCAGTGTTGCTCTATGGTACAGAATGTTGGGCTTCTAAGAAAGAGCATATTAAAAAGATGGAGGTTACGGAAATGCGCATGTTAAGGTGGATGTGTGGAAACACTTTAAGAGATAGAATCAGAAATGAGGTTATTCGCAAGAAAGTAGGTGTGGCGGGCATTGTAGATAAATTAAGGGAAAATCGTCTGCGTTGGTTTGGACATGTAAGACGGAGACCCGAGGGTGCACCGGTGCGAAGAGTGGAAGAGTGGGACCATGGAGGGATTAAACGAGGAAGAGGGAGACCAAAGATGACTTGGTTGGAAGGAGTGAGGAAGGATATGAAGTGCATGGATTTACGTGAGGATGAAGTTTTGGATCGTAAGGGATGGAGGAGAAAGATTTATGTTGATGACTACACGGAATAATCAAATTTGGTTCATGTTAGCCGACCCCACTTTTGGGATTAAGGCTTTGATTGATTGATTGATTGATTGACCAGTATATGAAAAAGGGAATAAATTAAACTTTAGTTTAATTGATGAGAAAGAGAAAAAACCTGAGTGGATAGTAGTGGAAAGTAGGTTGGTTTGATGATCAGGGGAGATTATTGTTGTTTCTGAGCTCATTTTTTCAGCAGATGATTCTTCCATTTCCACCAAATTTTGACACAAAACCCAGAAATTATAACTAAAAAGACGACATTTTTATCAACAATCACTACAAAAGAAATTTGAGTGATTTTTTAGAAAAAAAAGAGAGAGAAAAAAAATTAAGTAAAGGCTGAAATTGTGTAGTTCAAAATGATGTGTGCAGTAAGTCACCTACGCTAGTACGCTTTAAATGCTATGTTACGATCGGCTAATATCGTTAATGCTCACTTAAATAATCTGCACGTCGTACTTAGTTACTTATAAGGTGAACTTTTACGGGTACACCAAGTACGCCCCTCTTTAATCTTTAGTACTCGAACATTGATGATCAAAACTAGCACATACACAATTTAGGTTGAGTTGTAAATTGATGACCTAATTGAGCATAGAGGTAAACATACTAAACAAGTCGTGTTGAGTTGGTCCGACTAGAATTTTTCTATAAATCATGGTTTTTTTTAGGGATGTAGTATGGAGCAAATTTAGGATATACTTTGTATATCAATCATCAAATGGTTTAATCAACTTAACTTTAGTCTAATCTAATTAGATTGGTGACCTAAGAATTGTTCAATTCATTCTACTCCATTATATTATGGAGTTCTTGGCACCTCAATGTGTACTTTAATAATTTAACAAACTACACGAGTTAAGCTGCACTATATATATTTCATCTTTAGAAAGCTCTAACAACAGGGTCAATGACTTGAATAAGCTGAAGTAATCATTTCAACAAAGGTGACAGGGTGCCTCTGCAAGCCTTTGCATCATGACCAAATACATGAACTGTATAAGCTTCCACATCTCGAATACCTAATATACGGGAACCTTACGCTCATAGCTAAGGCGAATCCCAAGCTAATTGCTAAGTGATTCTCCAGGGCACGAGAATTTGCAAGTAGCAGCAGCATCCAAGTTTTTATTAAAAAATTATTGGTAAACGAAGTGCTTGGCAAGCAAATACAAACACCGAACACCAATATACACTATTCTTGGTGCATTGGCAATAAGGCACCTAGCTGCTGTCACCAACATTTGCTAGATTATGTTAACAAAGGATGTTTCTGCTTCTTAAAAGTTTCAGACAATAGTGGTGTTCTGTGTCTGCATTACACAGTGCAAAAAGCCAAAGTAATTCATAATAGAATATCTACACCAATATCTGAAGCATGTTTCATAAAATAGCCGATACAACATGATGTAGAAGTAAGCTAGGATCTCAAAAAGAGCTGCTCTGGTAAAACATGCAAGCAGTAACTCCCCAAAGATTGCAATCTTAAATATCAGAGTGATACACGATGCTTACTACCTCATGATGCTTTAAATAAGAAAATGCTTAGAATAGAGTACACCCTGAAACTTGTACTTGTTATCTTTTGCGCTTCATGGACTTGGCTGTCAATTTCTGTACAAGATACTCTATTGCTTCTTTCAGACTAGCTTTTCTTCCCTCCTTGTAGTTCCAGAGTTCAGACACGACAAACCTACCACTGGGATTGTAGTCATTCAGCTCCAACAATGCATTAACCACGCTTTTATATGCTTCCTCACCCCATTTATCTATCAATTCCTTCAGCTTACTGTCATCTTCATCTACAACTTCCTGAGTTGACAGAAATAAACAATTCAATTTTGACATTGCTAAAAATGGTTCATAGGTATTGCATATGAGCAGCAGTTTCTTGGCAAGTTAACATCTGGATGAAGGCATTTATCTCTAATATAGCAAATGCGATATTTGTGACTAATTTTTCCCTTTTTTTAATGAGAAGGAAGATAAAAGCCAACCACAAAGAAAGAAGGTCAACTTAAAGAGTTTCCTTCATCGAGGCATCGAGCAAATTGATATACTCCGTAATTGCTTTCCTTGCATAATATATGATAAGATAATGGTACCAATAATCAATGAAAGTTTGCAGCACAACAAGACAGCAGACAAGTGTCATACAGATTACAGAGTGCAAAATGCAGATAAGGGAGTACTATCTATGGCCTAGTTCATACTAGCTCTACCACAAGTCTTGGTCTCCAATACTTTCAAATGTAAAAGCAGAAAAGAAGCCAGCAACTCCACATGACTGCTTTTGCACATTTAATATCTACTTTCTTCTGAACATGTAAATAATTTGCATAGAAATATTCAAGGTACCTGCAGTTTTCCATCTACAACTTTATTTTTGAATGGATGCCAACTAGGATCTCCAAGGATATGTTGCCATGATGAGCACAGCTCAGATGCTTGCATTTCCCAATCCCTAGAAGGGAATTTTTTCGGACAGGCATCTCGAAAAGGCTTAATTTGAACCTCCCCCATCCGTTTGATTCCAATACTATCAGCCTCAACATCAGCTATTCCTTGCAGCGTCTGCAGTATAAATGAGCATGCAAATTAGCAGGATTTAGGATCAAGAAACTGAAATGGAAAGCAAGCTAGCATCTCAGCTGGTGATGCAACAAGGTCTAACGAATCTTACACGAATCAAAGTTTTGCGAGCATCCTGCAGCTCTGCATTAGTTATACGCTCTTTGCTGATAAGTGTTTGGTTAAGGGTTTCTAAGCATTGCATGTCATCTCCACCTTCTTCCAGCTCTCGCATTAAAGAATCAAGCTGACAGTGAAAGAAGTTTGAATAATTTTAAAAGAGCTTTATATCATTACAATGGCAAAGGAATATTAACTCATCCGGAAACTTACATGATAATGATTTTTACAATTCACTCTTTAAATAAACAATCTATGCTTCAACAGAAAGATAATTTAGATGAGTATATATGTATTTGAAACCAAATACCACTATAGCAGAAGACAGTTCAGATTGGGTGATATGTGAAATTATTAAACAGGTCTTTTATACACCTGGGTATACCACACCCAAGTTTTAGATGTTTAATGCAGCTTCTAGAAGATAATTATCACATCCACCTTCTAAATATGTTGCATTGTTGAGTATGGGTTTAGCATTTTTTAAGTATGCCCAAGTGAATGTAAAAAATTGTATAAATATAGTAACTAGAATAGACAAGTCAAAACAGACTAATTTGAAAGTTCCTCCCTTTTGCAGGTTCTTTTCCGGCAGTTGATGGGAGTTAGGATTTTACAAGATAATTGATTATGGTACTTCTGCAGTTCTGCATATACGAAGTGATGACATCAATTTTTTTTTTTTTTATAATAAACAGACAGAGGAGATTAAATACCTTTTCATGCTTAGATTTTATTTGCATCTCACGTTTATCAACTTCTTCCGCTCTCAGCTCAATTTGCTGTCTTTGATATTCCAACTCCAGTTTTGTCTTCTCACTATTTAATATCACAGATTGCAATCTTTCAATTTCTGAAAGCAACAACTGAAACAGATTCATCAATTTGATTGCAAAAGCATGAAACAGAACTGTCTGGCTAAAGAGAGTTGAGAGGATGAAACAAGCCAGGCATACATGAATGTTTTATTGAGAGGATGACAGTCAGATGGACATGTGAAATTCAAGTTATATGCACTAAGACGATCAATGTGCACATATGTTTAAGGGGATGATAAAGCATATGAGCAACCCAGAGCTTTTTTAAATCAAAAGACTCAAAACTTGCTTGCTCATCACTTCAAGTAAAAATCAACAGGGTATCAAGTTTGAGCACGTAAAGTCGATATGGTTCAAGAAAAAAATCTTCAGTAAGCACCTCTAAGGCTCTAAGTTCATTTAAAATAAATTTATCACAGGGGAATTATCAGACTTCAATTGGTGATACCCGAGGCTCTTGGCTATAAGGCTCTAAGTTCATTTAAAATAAATTTATCACAGGGGAATTATCAGACTTCAATTGGTGATACCCGAGGCTCTTGGCTATAAAAATCCAATTAACAACATTTCAGAGATCAAGCGTCAGTCTGCAGATAATTCTTGCTTAGTTCAGGCATCAGCTTGAGGCTAAAAATCCAAAAGGGCAGGAGCTGGAAAGTTGTTTGGCTGCTCAACAGAAATTTGACAGAAAGTTACACTTAACTAAATGAATTCTGTCATGATACCAATATTCTCATACCAAATAGTAACTTAACTAAAAATAAAAAGACATTTTTTTTTTACTCTTAACATCCTAAACAAGAGATATCACATGAACTATTAACCTTCTTATATACTAGTTGAAAGTCCTCAGCCGATTATGTGCAATAGCACATCTTTTTCTAAATCCTTAGTTCCAATGTATCTGTCAAAATACTTACAAAAGAGAAATCCACATTTTAACATATGAATCCGAGGGAACCTATTACCCTTTGAAAAGTAAACTCCATAATAGACCTCCTCCTTCATGCGCAACAAAATTGACATACATACATCAAGGACAAAGAAAATGCGCGAGGAAATTGACATACATACATACATCAAGGACAAACTCTTTCAATATTGAGCCTCTAGTTTTGGGTTCATTTACATATACACTTAAGTGTAAAAACTAAAATATTGGTTCATACACATAATCATTCATTAATGAAAGATATCCGCAGAGATAGAGCGAGAATTAGTGAAGTACCTCTAGCATGATCTTGCTGCAGCTTCCGTTTTTCCATAACCATATTGTTGAGGGTTGTCGACAACTTATCATTCCTCTTCTCCATGACAAACAACTTTGTGTTTTTAACATCAATTTCCTTTGCAAGCTTTGAAACAAACTTACGCAGTTGCTGTACCTCTTGACAAGGGTAACCCTTTTCCTCCATTACTCTCTACTATTTCTTAAATCTGTAAATTCAAGCAAACACAATTTACACACTTCATATAAAAGGAATTAGCTCCTTGTATCAGTTATATACTGCTGCATCTAATCTAATATAATAAACCTTACAAATTCGAGTAGAACCTGAAATTCCAATCAATCAACATGCTATTAGGTAATTGTCAACTTTGCACTGTGTTACAAATGACCAGTTTTTCAAATTCGACAAATAAATTGGAAAACTGAAAGAAAAATGACATTTTGGAAGAGTTTTGAAGTGAAAGAAACCAGTAAAAATTGGAAATTTGAAAAGGGGAAATGGGGTTTTGGAGAAATTTTATTCCTAAAAGAGGGTAATAATAAGGAAAGCATGTAACTTTTGAAAAAGGGGAATAAATCAAAAACCCTTGAAAAATTGAATCGATTTCTTTGATAATTTACACTATAAACCATGCTCATGTTTCTCATTACCAATACTGAGAACAAACGAATTAGGGGAAATAGAGGATTGATGACATAGTTGAAGATGAACAATACAAAGCATTCATCAATTGATAAACCAAATAAATTGTAATATTACAAGAAAATAGAAATAATAATTGAACCAAGTAATTGCTTGGCACACGTACCTTGGGAGGAACTAAGGAGAGAGAAAAAATTGAGGAATTAGCAGATTTGGGTAGTACCACTACCACTCTACCAGAAATCTCTGCTCAATTGAAATATTGAATTGAATGATTCACTTGACTTCTGATAGTTAATGTCACACTGTACAATTGACCAATTGACAATTGTGCATTACTCCTCTGTACTGGTAATTATCTTGGCATTTGTGTAATCTAATTCTCTCTCCACCCTACATTATTCACATTATTTTGACTTTTTGTACACGCACCAAATTTACTACTCCGCAATTTTTGGGATTTTAGTACTTAAGCGTCTCAGGTCCTTAGATAACTAATTACCCCCTCTGTTTTTTAATTAATTTTTTTTTATTCGCATCACTTGAAAATGTACATAGTTTTAGGAGAGTAATATATATCGTGAGTGTGTAATAAAAACAAATGTGTCCAATCAAAGTGAGGCAAGTAATGTAACACAAAGGGAGTACCGAGTACCTAACGGCATAACATGAAGTGATGAAGAGCATTGATACTACTTTCTTATAGCAATGCATCTCAATATCTCATTATGGTACAAAAATAATAATCATATAATCAAATTAAATTAGGAAAATTTAGATATATTAGCAAAACAATCAGTCTTTAAATAGTTAATAATCTTGTAAACTGATAAACAGTAAAGAGATCATCCAAAGCTGGCAGCTACATCATTAGTTGACCATATTCATTCAAAAATAAATAACATTAACATGGACATTTCTAGACTTTGTTGCAGTCTTGAAAAAATGTACAGCTTCAGCATCATGTTTCCTTGAAATTGGACTCATTTGATCTAACTTGTTTATAATCGTCACTTTGTCTAAGCTATGCCGCCAACATCTAAGTGTAAGGGCTTCGCAAATGTCACACTTCTCCCTTGACACTTTGTCCAAGTTATTATGCCGCCAACATCTTGTTGGAAGTTCTTGATGTTAAACAAAGAAAGTCACATTAATGATTAATTGTGTGTGGCTGTTGAGATTGCTCTTAATAGCCGGTAATTATGCTCCCTTGAATTACCCTTTTATTAGCTCTTTTAATGGCTAGTTAATGTTGATTAAGTATGGCATTTATGCCTTTAATGGCTGATGGTTTTACCCATTGTTGCTGGCTTCCGTTTCACACCTTCCCATGCTTTATAAGCTATGCTCCAACCTCTTAAAACATACATACATATATTCATGTTTCTTTGCTTCCATAAGACACACAAAAATCAGCTATCTTTTACCCTCTCTAAATTTATCCCTTCGGTTTTTGGGCAAGTATTCTGGTTCCAGTCGGGTTTGTGAGTGCACACAAATTCCGGCGCTGTGCTTATCCTGGAGGGTGACCGCTTGATGTCTACTGCACCCGGGTAGCGCGGAATCGTCTTTTAGGTCAGTGGTTTACCACGACGCGGCAATTGTCAATTGGTCTACACAACATTGAGATAAGTTTTTCCGTTTAATTTGCTTATATACTAACAATCTAAAAGACGATTTATTTATTCCAATTGTATGATCGCTTATGTGTCGAAATTGCAAATTCTTTATTCTAAGAATTATGAGCTTTCACATGTTAGTTAGGATGCGGTTTTATTTGGATCAATTTTGTGTTGTGTACTTGTGTACTAATTCTATGATGAATAATTTCATGGAATAGAATTTATTAAATTGATGGTTGTCAGTTACTGTGAGAAGGGCTATAATGTGAATAATGTATAATGGAAAGTTTGGTCTTGATTTTGCAGTTGACTAATCTGAAAGAAATTTTCCGTTATTCCTTATTTGTTGAATCATTTAAATTATCATATAAGGTTTTGGTTTTACTTGGACCATATTTTGCTCATTTGTTGCGTATGTGACGAGATGAGTTGCATTGAAAAAATAACCATCTTCTTGTTATTAGTTATCATGTGTTTATAGAGTATTTGTTCTATACTTCGGTTTATAATTTTCTCTGATTTGGTTGATCTTCCTCCAATTTCTAATTAGTGGGTAATGCTAAAGCTTGTAGAGTATATTGCTTTATGTCCATGTGATATTATGAATGTTAATTTTATTTGCAATGAGTAATATAATGGCAAATGTGTTGGTCATTGACTTATTAGTTATTATATATGTCCACTTGGTTACTCATGAGCATGTGAGAGTATACTACGAAGTATATGATAATACCTTATGTTATTTAATTGGACCTTTATATTTTGTTATCAGTTCTCCACTTTTCTTAATGGAAATTTTGTTTGGTTTATTATTATCGTTATTCAATTTTGTAGTTATACTGTATACTATCCTTTGTGAAGATGCATTTTGCAAATAATAGTTTATTGAGGATTGTGAATTTATTGAATGAGAAAATTTTGTAGTTGTACTGTTCTTAGTGTTTTAACACTTGTGATTATTTCGAGTATTTTAGTTTTTACTCATTTGTGAAAATATGACCTTACGAATATAGTAATATGGGTTATTTTAATTTTTTGATTGGCTAATATTATGTTGTTGTATATATGCATAACTTGTTGCATTCTTATATGATAACATGAGGGAGTATTATGATGTTTCCTAAATCTCATTGTTTTGTGGAGTTTTGGTTGAAATTTTCTAATGCTTTTGATTTATATTTTTGAGTTTTAGGACTTGTTCGATATCCGCGGATTTTCGAGAGCAGTCCCAAAGATGACCCCCGATCAAAGGCCGTCCTTGGTCGGTTTGGGTTGAATTTTGGGAGTGAGCTTGGGGCACATGAGGCTTATTTTTCAACGGTTGGATTCTCATTAGCTGCTCAGATTAGTGAGTTATGATGACATCTTGAGGCCCTTATTTACAACAAGGATGGTTGGACATCTCATAGAGGTCTCACACATGTCACTTGATTTAAGTCAAGGGAGGTTCATTCTAAACCAAGTCTCATGTTATTATGTTTATCATTTGGTTTAATCCCTAGTAATCATCTTAACAGATATATGCTTTTGTGAGTATTGACAAAGAATGTTCAATTTGTCAACTAAATATTTGTTGAATGATTAGTAGAAAGTAAAAGTTATAATTTCGATATTTATGAGTATGACATTATATTGCATATAATCAGTTACCTCTAATTTGTTGGTTCTACTTTTTGTGGATTGAATTTGGTCTTTAGAGATAACTTTACTGGTTTAAATATTTATTTGGTGGAACGATTTGAGCAATGTAGTTTAACATGTTATTGAGGTGCATGTATGTACTCCAAGTACTACTTTTATCATGATTCATGTATGTGTTGAGCATGGAGTTGAGATGTATTATGTCAATTTCTTAAATTCATGATATGAAATACTCGTATTGAGAAGCTTTGTTCATAACTCATTTGATTCATTACCTTATTTTCGGTATTTCATTAACATGTGTAAAATATATAATTCTCAAACTAGTTGAGTTTTGTAAAGGGAAATTATGTGATAATCTTTCTGCAAGGATATTATATGACTTTCTCTTTGGAGAATTTTCAAGTGAAGTTTTTTTGGGAATTAGACTACATTTTTTCAATTTTTATGATGACACATGTTACCGCCTATGACTCTTTATTGTGTTATAGTTCTTTATGAATATTGCATGAGTAATTTGTAATGGCTTGAATTTCATATATGGTGGCATGAGAATTAATATATTGAAGTGTTATTGAATTATTATTATTTTTTTAATTAATTCAATGTTTCAAATAAAGTTTTCTTCTCTTGTCCACTTTATATGGTATTAGTTTATTACACCATGACACACTTATGAATTTTCTTCCCAACCATGTATTTGACTATGCTTTATTTTGAGATTTGGACCTTATGTTTTCATGTGGGGGTTATAAGTTTTTGAACTTATAAAATTTCTATATAAGGAGTTTATGTCATTACAGACCCCATATGAATTTTGGAGGGTGTTTCATTCATTGAGAAACGTGGGTTTTAGGCGTGTTGCTAAGGGCTTTGAATAGGACTTTGTCGTCCAATGTGGGGGAAGTAATAAAGTATTAGTGTTGGACTCAAAGTCTTGGCTCTATTTTTGCTTGATATTTGCATTTCGTTCATGACTTTGTAGGCGAGTCTTGGAGTAATTTTGTCTTGAGTCTTTCTTAATTATTGATTCTTTATTGAATAAATTGTCTTTGAGCATATATGTGTATTATTACTCATGACTTTAGAATTTTCAATTGTTTAATGCAAAGCCTTAAAGTGATTAATTGTGCTAAAGACGGTTTTTGATGGTGTTTGCCTTACAAGTTTGTTTTGGTATCTTTATGTCTTTAGAGTATCAACTTTAAACTAGTGAAATGTCATGAGTGATTGTTTCCGTGGAAGAAGTCGTTGACTATGAGTTAGGTTATGTCTAACTATGTGTAGAATTCTACAATCTTTTTCTTGGGATTGTAATGCATGATATTTCTTCTATGGATTTTTGTTGCTATTTCATTGAGTTTTGTTGAAAGTTTGTATGGCTAAACTTGGGATGGATGAGTCATTGCTACAATATAAAGATTTTGAATTTTCTTGATCATATGTGAGCATTTAATTTGTGTCTATTTGGTATTGCTATGTTTCTTGGGAGCTATTCTTAGTTTGACATTGCTTATTATGTAAGTAGATTAAGAAAGTATACTCTTAACTCGAGCAATGATCTTTATATCGTTTTGAGGAGGTTGCATAGGTACTTGAAAAGTACACAAGATTAGAGTTTGCACTATTGCAAGTTTCCATGAGTGATTGGAGTTCGACGATGAGTTCAAACTCAAGCGGTTATGTCTGCACCACTAAGTGGTGGAGCTATGTTTTGAATTTGTGCTAAGCAACCTTGTTTTGCTATGTTTGTTTTGGAATAATCTAAATTTATTGCTCTTGAATTGACAGGTTATTATGAGGCAAGATGGTCAAGAGTATATGGCTCTTATGAGCAAATGTGCTTGCAAATATCCCATTGTAGGGGAATTCGTTGTGATTTGCAAGTTGAAGTTACTTTTGATTGAACCATGCCTATAATGGTTGATGTTAGAGATAAATTGTCGAATAGGGTGATATCACTAGACTAGAAAAAGTCTAAAAGGAATGTTACGGATCCGTTAACTAATAAAGGCCTTGTACAAAAAGTAATAAAGTATTAGTGTTGGACTCAAAGTCTTGGCTCTATTTTTGCTTGATATTTGCATTTCGTTCATGACTTTGTAGGCGAGTCTTGGAGTAATTTTGTCTTGAGTCTTTCTTAATTATTGATTCTTTATTGAATAAATTGTCTTTGAGCATATATGTGTATTATTACTCATGACTTTAGAATTTTCAATTGTTTAATGCAAAGCCTTAAAGTGATTAATTGTGCTAAAGACGGTTTTTGATGGTGTTTGCCTTACAAGTTTGTTTTGGTATCTTTATGTCTTTAGAGTATCAACTTTAAACTAGTGAAATGTCATGAGTGATTGTTTCCGTGGAAGAAGTCGTTGACTATGAGTTAGGTTATGTCTAACTATGTGTAGAATTCTACAATCTTTTTCTTGGGATTGTAATGCATGATATTTCTTCTATGGATTTTTGTTGCTATTTCATTGAGTTTTGTTGAAAGTTTGTATGGCTAAACTTGGGATGGATGAGTCATTGCTACAATATAAAGATTTTGAATTTTCTTGATCATATGTGAGCATTTAATTTGTGTCTATTTGGTATTGCTATGTTTCTTGGGAGCTATTCTTAGTTTGACATTGCTTATTATGTAAGTAGATTAAGAAAGTATACTCTTAACTCGAGCAATGATCTTTATATCGTTTTGAGGAGGTTGCATAGGTACTTGAAAAGTACACAAGATTAGAGTTTGCACTATTGCAAGTTTCCATGAGTGATTGGAGTTCGACGATGAGTTCAAACTCAAGCGGTTATGTCTGCACCACTAAGTGGTGGAGCTATGTTTTGAATTTGTGCTAAGCAACCTTGTTTTGCTATGTTTGTTTTGGAATAATCTAAATTTATTGCTCTTGAATTGACAGGTTATTATGAGGCAAGATGGTCAAGAGTATATGGCTCTTATGAGCAAATGTGCTTGCAAATATCCCATTGTAGGGGAATTCGTTGTGATTTGCAAGTTGAAGTTACTTTTGATTGAACCATGCCTATAATGGTTGATGTTAGAGATAAATTGTCGAATAGGGTGATATCACTAGACTAGAAAAAGTCTAAAAGGAATGTTACGGATCCGTTAACTAATAAAGGCCTTGTACAAAACTAGTTTTGGTAACATCGGAAGGGATGGGACTAAAGCCCAAAGTATGAATTACAAGTAATCAACTCCTACTCATCATGAGTTCAAAGGGGAACATTATGGAATAATTCGGAAGCACAAAATTTTATTTTGTCCATCCCTAGATGTTTGATGTGTGCTTGCTACAAATGGAAAGAGGTTGAGCACATGGCTCTTAATGAACCCATATCCATATTTTTGGTGGTGTGATGTAGCTCACACTTGATGGGATTCACCTACTTAGGTGTGGAAGTGTGGCCGCTTCCTATGAGTATTGGGTGGGCTAATACTCTAGAGCACCTATGAGCATCCAGGCTGGACGTATGGCCAGTATAATGCGTCACTTTTATTCGCGGAATTTCAGAATATTATACATGTTCAATTGTGTGGCTCAATGTGACGGATCCCTAACTCCCTATTAAGTTCAAGACGAAGGTCACTTGGTAGGTGAGGGATCATAGCTTGATGTCCACTATGTGTTAATTCAAGTCGCGAGACATTGACACTTATGCAATTGTTTTGTTTTGCCCAAAACCAATTTTCTTTCTTTCTTTTCACATCTTCGAACCTGTGGGGGATTGTTGGAAGTTCTTGATGTTAAACAAAGAAAGTCACATTAATGATTAATTGTGTGTGGCTGTTGAGATTGCTCTTAATAGCCGGTAATTATGCTCCCTTGAATTACCCTTTTATTAGCTCTTTTAATGGCTAGTTAATGTTGATTAAGTATGGCATTTATGCCTTTAATGGCTGATGGTTTTACCCATTGTTGCTGGCTTCCGTTTCACACCTTCCCATGCTTTATAAGCTATGCTCCAACCTCTTAAAACATACATACATATATTCATGTTTCTTTGCTTCCATAAGACACACAAAAATCAGCTATCTTTTACCCTCTCTAAATTTATCCCTTCGGTTTTTGGGCAAGTATTCTGGTTCCAGTCGGGTTTGTGAGTGCACACAAATTCCGGCGCTGTGCTTATCCTGGAGGGCGACCGCTTGATGTCTACTGCACCCGGGTAGCGCGGAATCGTCTTTTAGGTCAGTGGTTTACCACGACGCGGCAATTGTCAATTGGTCTACACAACATTGAGATAAGTTTTTCCGTTTAATTTGCTTATATACTAACACATCTAAGTGTAAGGGTTACGCAAAAGTCACACTTCTCCCTTGAATGCTGCAAACATGTAATTGGAGGGGCCTCGCAGTGTTGGAGTTATTCACTTGTTCCCATAGTACAACTCCAAGTCTTGGTTCATTGTTTTTGCTTCAAAAGATCAAAAATCTAAATTTGCTTGATTGATACCATGATTATGGCAATTAGTTGACTTTGATCATCATTTATTTCTTCCTCTCTAGCCGTTTAATACATAAATGGAAGACTAATTAGTAAACATGCATAATTAAAGGGTTTTTGATTGATTTCTTATGCATGGTTCCCGTGAAATATTAATTCCCTTCTTTTGACTTGAGCTTGGTGAAACTTCTATATAAATTGAAGCATCCTCCACTTCACAAGGGAGATACACAATTAAAAGCTATACTTCTTTACTCAAAAATGTTACACAAAATAACTTCTAGTTTTGGGCATTGATCATTGTGTTCTCAATCTAGCTTTTCGTAGTACACCGGAGAGTTAGAGTCGTGTAACCCTGGAGGTCGATTGCTATGAGTCCGTGTGTACAAGTACGGGGCAAATTCGACTTTAGGGCAGTGATGCTATGTCACGCCACGACATTAAATCAGATAAGTTTGTTCTATTATTAATTGCTATTAGTCATAATTCCTACAATCTAAAGTCGAAATTTTATTATGTATTTTTATTATGACTAATAGGGTGACTAATTTAGTACACATTAATTTTATTACATTTTATTATTGTCAATTGTACCTAATAGTGAAATTTGTTTGTAGCACAAATGATAATTATTTGTCGATTTGTTGAGGCCATGGATTTTTGTGTTGTGTTTTTAAATTGGTATTATCAATGTGAGTGGAATATATGTTGCATATAATTCCTAATTATTTGTTCTAAATTGATGAAGTGCATCAAGTAGCAATAACCTTTTAGTACATGTTTTTCTCAAACATAAAGTCTTTTATATATACAAGTTTGAAAGCAAATAAAAGTATATGTTGATTAATTCTTGTGTAATGGCTACGTTAGTTTGCTCAAATTGGTGGAGTGCATCAAGGAAGGAGACTATAAGAGTTTTATTTATTGTGGATCTTGATGTTGATATTATATGGCTATACATATGCCACTGCCAATTAGTAATATATATTCCTTGATGTATGCTTGCTCTAGATTGTTTTATAGATACTTTACTAAATAATAAAGGAAGTATACACTTACTTTAACTTTCGGTCAGCACTATAAGTTGTGAGTTATTTCATTTACTAGTATGGTAAGGATGTTAGAGAGGGAATTAATATTCCTTTTGTACTGCATGCTCGATAATATCATGGTTTGTACAGTGATGATTGCTTTTGTGAATCACCAAAGCATTGCGGATCAATGTATAATTATGGCCTATATTGTAGTATGGCTTATTTATCTAACTTTGTCTATTTTCCTGAATTGTTTTCTAACTCAGCGTGGTTTGAAGACCCATAAAGAGGCTTGCAATAAGTGAGATAATGATAGGTTGGCAGGAGAGCCACTCATCAGCTTGCGGCTCCAACATGCTCATGCCAGGGAAGTTCTCTCAAAATTTATTTTTACCAACTAATATATACAATTAGGGCTGGCAATCGGATCAGGTCGGGTCGGGTTCGTGTTCGGGTCAGCTGATTTCGGGTCAGCTACCCCCTGACCTGAACCTGATCCGTTTAACATTTCGGGTTGAAAACCTCAACCTGAACCTGATTTTTTCGGGTTCGGGTCAACCTGAAAATGACCTTATTTGACCTGATTTTTTTTCTTTGGGTTTAAATAAGGTTATTTCAACCTGAATATGACCTGAAAGTCTGAAACTAACCTAAACAAGTGAACTGCCAAAATTTTCAAAGTTTCAAACCAACTTAACAGATAGTCCAAAATCAAATAGCATAATCTAATTATGGTACCTAATTATCAATTACAAACCAAGAGTGTACTAACAAATTACAAACCAAACAAGTTCAAATATTTAAGTTCTCAAATAACATTAACATTAATTAGAGGATTGTATGTGGCGTATCCATTCTTGTTCTGCATCTCAAGCTTCATGATTGATCCACAAAGCATTTCCAATTGAGGATCCATAGAGTGGTGGACATAATTACTTCTTGCCAACACTCAACAGTCACAAATTGGCAAATTATTAATTTATTAGCAAAATAAACAACAAAAATACATAAACTAGCAAAAAATCGATACTATGTATCTTAAACAACAAAAATCCATAAACTAGCAACATCAAGTCGTAAACTTGTATATAAACAACAAAAATCAACACAAAAATTCACATAAAACATAAACTAGCATAAATTATTCGCATAAATCCATAAATTAGCAAGATCTATCTGTATACTTGTAAATAAACAACAAAAATCAACACAAATTAGCAAGATAAATTCACATAATTACTTAAAGTAGCCTGAAATTTCGCATAAATTTATAAATTAGCAAGATCTATTCGTATACTAACAAAATAACAAAATCAATTCACATAAATTCATAAATTATGAACAAAAAGCATGAAAAGAATAGTACAACTGTACAATACCACATGAGAGTGAGAAGATAGTGAAGTAGTCGAATTCAACAATGGTAAAGAACTTTGATTCAACAATGGTGAAGGGATTTAGGGTTTTTGAGGAGAGAGAAAATTAAGAGAGATTGAGAGAAGTGAAGCCAAGGAACGGCTGATGAAAAAATGAGGGGAACAATCAGATTTTAGGGTTTTGTCATTAGAAGCCTCTTTAGGAATTGGGCTGGGCTGGGGGTTTTATAAGCCTTTTTACGTTTTTTTTTTTTTAACTTTAACTAGTTCGGGTTATCAGGTCGGGTTCGGGTTGACTTGACCTGATTTTGACCTGAATTTTTTTTTCGGGTTAAGTGGGTCGTTTTCGGGTTGAGATTTTCAACCTTAACCTAACCCATTTAATTTCGGGTTCGGGTTCGTGTCGACCCATTTAAGTTTTCGGGTCGAAAAACTCAACCCTAACCCGCTTTTTTCGTGTCGGGTTCGGGTCGGGTTTTCGGGTTGGGTTAGTTTTTGCCAGCCCTATATACAATCGATTTTATGTGTTCTTAAATTTACACACAGTGTATATATTAAACATTGTTGCGTAATTTGGGGTTTTATGTTAGTGTTTGAGGCTAACTACCGAGTTATGTTATTTTGGGTTGTTTTTACGAGTATGATGAGAAGGGAAGCCTACATGAAAACATTTCATGGCCCGTTGTGAGTTTTATGTTGTGAGTTATGGAGTTTTGCTTATTGTGGTACATTCAATATTGAGAGTCATGGTTGATTGGGATTTGGTTATGTGGCTATTGAAGAGCCTTGTGTGTCTTTCTTAATCTTGATCTTATGTGTAATGGATATGATTTTTAAATTATACTACGTATGAGTTAATTGATTTAGTTCCTTTATCAAACTTAGAGAATAAAATTTTAATGTATTTTTATTCTACTTGTTGGTATAGGAAAAGTAAGTATATTTTTTTTTTCATGCCTAAAAGGGTTAAGATGGTAAATAGTGAAATTATGAGAACTCTGCATAATGGAAGAGGAATTAAGCCCAATTTTTTAAAGGTTTTATAAATAGCATGTGTTTTAACTTTGGTTAATGCAACCTATGTGGGGGTATCAATATTTTCCAGTTCACTATGTTACCCAAAGGTCCATCTCATGAAAGTTTGTCTATTTAATTATCCCCTAATTAACGGATTTTTTATGTGATAACCTCAAATGCTTGTTGTGTGGGGGGTACCCAATTAAGGTGAGATGTTCCTTGATGTTATTCGCAATTATCTTTTGAGATTTTTGCAATATTATGATTGTTGGATATGTTGAATATACTATTTAATGACCTAATATGCGATCAAGGTTGAATATTATGTCATAGCGATTTAATGGGTTATGTTTGACATAGTTTTAGTTTGAGAATGAATAGAGCAATGTTATTTTTCAAATTTATGGATTCTACGAGTCACATGGAGATTGTCTATTATTTTTGCAATGGTATGATAATTTATAATCCAATTCATGTAATTTGCTTCATGATTCTCTTTGACCTTTCTATTGTGAAGTTGATGAATATATCAACTAGGAAGGAGTAAATTCGGAGTCCAAACTAGTTAAGTCTAATCATTTTGATTAGAAAGGTTGGAGAATTAAAAGAAGCCTTGGGGTGTCATCAAGAAATGATGGATAAGTAATTAAGTATCCATAATCATGTGGAGAAACCATGCCCTGTGGTTGTACTAGTTTTGGAAAGAAGCAAGTCAAATTTAAGCATGTATTTGTGACCTATCATATTTGTGAAAGTTAGTTATGTCTAACCATAATAAAGCCATTGGTTGCAGTGTTGTTTTCCATGAGTCAGTTGAAAGTAAAGAAATTGATATGGTGGACTCATCGAAGGTTATGTGTGATTGACTATCTCTATATATTGTTTCTCATCATTAACTAAGTTTGTATTTTGCCTTGTTTGTGATATTATCCTTTAGTGGTTTGATAGTGGTTCAAATGAAGGCTTAAATTGCAAACTAATATGACAACTTAGTTATAAAAGTGAAAGTGTTGAAACTTTCTCTATGTGTGTGTCCTTGTAAGAAATAATACAAGGTAAATAAGTTTATATATATCTATTTGAACACCAAAGCTATGGTGTGAGAAGTCATCACATGATTATTCTCGTAATCTGTCAATTTGACCATGATTGTGAATCATATATATCTGCTTTTAACTTGTTCAAACGAGAATATTATTACGATATGAATCATAGTGCAGGTGGAGACTATGATCTGAAAGGGCTCTCTAATGATCATTGTATGGTATCGTGAAATAAGAATTTAAGTGGCAAGTTGAAAATGCTTACGAAGTAATCAACAATGAAGGTTTGGCTCAAAACGTTATGCAATCTTATTGCAAAAACTATTAGTAGGTATCAATTGTGGGGGGAGCCAACTCCATTAAATACATGTGTTGTGAAGTTTAAGTTACAATTGAGGTAACTTACCATGAAAGAATTAATAAAAATGTATACATGCTAGAGGCATGAATACTAATTATAAAATTGTGATCACGTGATGTGAGAGGAATATTAGAGATTCCTCAACAAAGGCCTTTGTAGAAAAATTGGTGCTGGTGTCAGCACAAGGGAATGGGTCTCAGCCTATGAGGAGTGAATTGTGATTGATACCCATCTTAGAAATTTCTAAGTCCAATGGGTCAAACGAAGTCACAAAAGAGCTCAATTATAGTACCACGACCATTCCATATTAATAAAGAGATGTGGTACTTCTTACTGCTATGTGTATGAGGTTGAGTTAAAGAACTCTTAATAAGTTCATAGCCTTAATATATAAAGGTGGTTTGTGGCAGAACAAACTTAATGAACTTACCTATGTGAATGTGGGGGGTTACGCCCAATCCCCTATGAGGTTCCAAAGGCTAGGACCTCTAGAGCATTCATGAAAAATCCAGGCATATGTGGGGCATTTTTTTGATTTCGCGAGAACATCTTTGATTTGAGAAAGGTTTAGTACGCAACTGTGTTTATACTAACCTCGTGAAAGGTTCAAGGCCAAGTCCACCCAACATGACTGTATAACACAATTGTAAGCACTGGGTATCAATTCAAGTCCACAAGACATTGATACTTGCAAAACCGAGTATCCTTTGCCCAAATTCATATCTTTTTACCTTGCTCTTTTGAATCATGTGGGGGAATGTTGGAGTTATTCACTTGTTCCTAGGGATGGCAATCCAGTCCGAATCCGACCCTACTCTGCCCCAATCCGAGGTAAAAAATCCGCTCCGAGTCCGAGAAAAAAGTAATCCGATTTCGACTCCGTTAAAATAATCCGACTCCGAGTCGGAGGAGGGTCGGAGTCGGATCCTAAAAAAAATCCGACTCCGACAAATGTCCGACTTTGACGGATTATCCGACTCCGACTCCAATAGATAGTGGATTTTTGTGTGGGTCATGGTGGCATTGGGTGTGGGTTGTCAAGGCCCAAATAGCCCAACATCTCAAAGTATATTAAATAATGTAAAAGAAACTCGGAGTCGGGTCGGATCGGAGTCGGAGTCGGAGGTCGGATATTGAAGTCGGAGTCGAAGTCGGATTTCGGAGTCGGATGTCGGAGTCGGAGTCGGATGTCGGATTTAACATCCGACTTCTTGTCGGATCGGAGTCGGATTTAGCATAATCCGCTCCGAGTCCGACCCGTTGCCATCCCTACTTGTTCCCATAGTACAACTCCAAGTCTTGGTTCATTGATTTTGCTTCAAAAGATCAAAAATCTAAATTTGCTTGATTGATACCATGATTATGGCAATTAGTTGACTTTGATCATCATTTATTTCCTCCTCTCTAGCCGTTTAATACATAAATGGAAGACTAATTAGTAAACATGCATAATTAAAGGGTTTTTGATTGATTTCTTATGCATGGTTCCCGTGAAATATTAATTCCCTTCTTTTGACTTGAGCTTGGTGAAACTTCTATATAAATTGAAGCATCCTCCACTTCACAAGGGAGATACACAATTAAAAGCTATACTTCTCTTCTTTACTCAAAAATGTTACACAAAATAACTTCTAGTTTTGGGCATTGATCATTGTGTTCTCAATCTAGCTTTTCGTAGTACACCGGAGAGTTAGAGTCGTGTAACCCTGGAGGTCGATTGCTATGAGTCCGTGTGTACAAGTACGGGGCAAATTCGACTTTAGGGCAGTGATGCTATGTCACGCCACGACATTAAATCAGATAAGTTTGTTCTATTATTAATTGCTATTAGTCATAATTCCTACACGCAGTAGTCACACCTCTCTGGTCTATCATAGTCCTCCGCGTACTCAAACTGATCACAGATGAATGCATATAATTACACTTACACACTAAATGTCTAAATGAAGGATTCAAAGGATGAACATGACATATAAAGTATATGCTAATTAATTAAGGTAATACTATGTATAAGCAAAAGGGAAGAAAGAAACTAATGCATTATATTAGCCAAAGAACAATACTATAATACTAATACCTTAAGCTCCTTCGAGTCCACTATGTTTTTCCTTTGCTGAAGCAACTCAATAATGACTGTGTTTGGGTGCGAAAATAGCCAAAACAGACCATCAAGAAGGTCTTCAAATTTGTCATCTTTCTTCCAAAAATTCGCGACATAGTTGAGTTTCAAGTCCTTGCACCCACCCAAAAGCGGAGGCATTATTCTTTTTCTTATACCCGGAGGAACCACATAGTATGAAATCACATCATGTGCCAAATCCTATGCAAGAAAAAACAATGGTAAATACAAAAATAGTTACTAGTATTTGTACTGTATTAAGCTAAGCTAGATGCGGAGTCAACAAACCTCAATAAAATGAACTTCCAAATGATCTAATAAAACTCTGAACTTTGAATAAACAAAATTGGCCAACAACTTAACAATGTTCTCACACTCGAAAGCATCATTATGAGTGTCGTCTTCATTTTCATGGTTCCACTTCAAGTGAAGTTTAACCCTTGGAGTACCAGGATTCATAGATAATTTCTGCAGTGCAGGAGCATCCATTATCTCTAGTTCTTCCAACGGTAAACGAGTACAAGTATATATCAAATTCAAATCCGTCAATACTCTGTTTGAAATTTTAACACACTTTAATCCATAACATCTAGCCAAAAAGAGCTTCCTTAGCTTGGGAAAGTGCCCAAAATTGATCTCATGTGACCTTATATTGGTTAGTATAGCATTGCATATGTCTAATTTGATTAACCCCTTGCTAGATGCTAAATCATGGATAATACATGTTCCAGCTCTTTCCGAAATATCATTAAACTTAAAGGTTTCAAGATTCGGGTTATCTAGCTCTATCCTCTTGATTTGATTTCTATTACAAAAACAAATGTCCAGAGTGACAAGTCTTCTAAGAGACGAGGTGTGTAGGGTGTCAATTTTACCTCCGCAATCTATTAATCTTAAGGACTCTAATAGGGTGCAATTAGTAGTGATACTATCAACCACTTGTTGGTTTAAATTTACTGTTTTTAAAGACAAGCATCTCAATGTAGGCCACCTCGTTTCGACACAAGAATTAAGCATACACCCCCTTAATTTCAACTCCGTTATAACTTGATGATCCCAGGAAGTTAAACATGATATAGGCAAGTTTGTACCATCGAAGCCCTCGTAATGGTAGTCTTTCCAATTACCAATCGAAAAATTAAGCCTCTTGACTCGGAACTCATTGAGAGCGCGTAGAATAAGTTTATTGACTAAGCAATCCAACGATTCAGAGATTTGGTAAGTAGTGCTTGTAAGATTCAATGTTGGGATATGGAGTTTAAGCTCTTCCAATACCATGATCACGCCGTTATTGGTGCACTTGGACCGTCGTGTAAAAATCTCATCGACTTTATTCAGAAGAAATTGTTGGTGAGATTGATCAGAGGACTGATTCTGATGCTTAAGTCTGGAGAAGAAACTTTCTTCTAAACGTAAGCATGGGAGAGTGAGCCACAAGTTCTTCCATGAACTCGAGAGTACAGGCTGTTGCTGCGGCTTGTTTAGTATAAAGGTAAGAGATGATGTGATGCCTTATATGTTCTGGTAATTCGGAGATTCGATCCAACTACTATAGTTTACGCTGGAGATTGATTGAAGTAGAGGTCAGTAAATATGGTTGTGGGCTGTCTGGGCCGGGCCTTGTGTCGAGCCAACGTGCTTTGGGATTAGCTGTCACGAGTCACGACCCACAAGCCCATTATGCAACAACATTCTACTTTTTTTTTTTTTTTTTTTTTTTTGGAGAGAACAACATTCTACTTTATATAAGTAAATAAATGATGACGTAGTTTTATTTTATAATAAAATATAGTTCGAATATATTTGGGGTCAAGCCTTGACCGGCCACTGCGGACATGTCTAAGTACAAAAGGTTCTCTTGCAAGCATTAGTACCAAAATTTGGCAAAGTCTAGGAATTGTGTACATCAAGTAAAAAATGCACAAGATAACATCTTAAAAGCTTTTGTAGACCTTAGTCTTCAGATATGTCTAGATCATGACTTCAAATGTCTAAAAATGTGTCAAACAATAGATAATAGAAATCACATTGCCATTTTCTTCTTATTCTTGTTAATTTTCCATTGATTGATAATATACTGAATTACCTCTTCTAGAGTGCCTTTCCTGTTCTCTTTGTAGTTCCAAAGCTCGGGTACTGGATAACGTCCGCTTGCATTGTATTCATTCACTTCAACCAATGCCTCATCTACCGCTTTGTAGGCCTCCTCACCCCATTGTTCCTTCAACTCTCTCAATTTTTCATCATTTTCATCAATCACTTCCTGCATAGTTTGGCAAAGTAGTGTTGAGAAAATAAAGAAACTTCTGACAATTTGTTGTAAAAATATGGAAATTATATGACATACAGTTAGTTTTCCATTTATGGTGTCCTGCTTAAAAGGTTGCCACTCAGGATCACTTATATCCTTCTGCCACGACGAACATAACTCCACAGACTTTTCTTCCCAGTGTCCAAATTTCTCGTCCCAATTCCCACTGTGAAACCTTTTAGAACAAGCATCTCTAAATGGCTTCAGATTGACCTCTCCCATTCGTTTGATCCCAATATTCATCCTAGGTCTCTGCATGGATATCAAACCCTGCAAATTGAGGTGGAAGGTCATACAACACATAGATAAAAAGCACACGTTCAATAAGACCGTGATTTAAATCTAAATCGATCAAAAATAGTACTTCAATAGCAGCTTAGCGAGCAACTTGTAGCTCACGGTTACTCCTTAGCTCTTTCACCATCAGAATTTGATTGTCCATTTCCAAGTTCTCCAGTAGCTCCACTTTTTCCTCCATTTCTTTTCTTAAATTATGAATCTCAGTTTTTAAATCTTCCAGGTTCTGCATTTCCAGCACCTAAATAAAATTGAAAACCAAAAACTGTAAAATCTTGATATTACAAGTTACAACCACTATAGTGCAAAAACCAAAAATAAGATGAGGCATTCAAAATCTTACTGCCTCTCCTACAGTAGAACAGTTCATCTCTTTCACGATTTGGACCTTCGAACCCTCAAGCTCATGTGGTTGAAAGTTCAGTCCACTCTTAGGAGGCTCACTACAGCATTCAACAACGTCTATTTCAGTAGTGTTCTTAGCTTCTTGCACCAATTCATTCTGCTCCTTGATCAAACTTTCTAATTTTTCCTTTTGAGAACTCAAATCACACCGGAGCTTCTCATTTTCAAGCTTCATGTTCTCAGTCTTTTTCAATTCTGCAAAATACTTATGAATATGAATCATGAATACGAATTCAACACATTACAAATGTAGATTAAACTAGTGTTGAATATAACCATCAGGATTCAGGTGCATGAAGAAAGCAGTGTCAGAGTGGAGTTGAGAAAAGCAAATTACATTCTGAATTTCTTGTAAACTTTAGAAGCCAAAATTGGTCTTATGTGGCATTTATGAAGGAAACTCGACAGATCAAATTTGGGATGTAACATCTAAAAAGGAAAACAATACTATGCAGATGATGTTCACTCAATCATACATAGGTTGAAATTAAATTGAATTATAAGAGAGAGATCAGCTATAAGAAACATGCCAATTACATATCAAAGACAGTTATTAAAATTTTCTAACCTTTTAGATAAGCTTCAAGCCCTTGTTCTTTCTCAGCCATCAATTTGTTAATGGATGCAGATTTCTCCTCAATGAGTGTCTCCTTTTCTGCGTTCTGTGTCATCAAAGTTCTGATCACTGCAGATTTCTCGTTATCAAGTCGTTCTTTTTCCATGATTATTATGTTCATACATGTTAATCTCTCATCAAGAAGTCTTTCTTTCTCTACAAGCAACCGGTCTTCGTCAGTAATTTGCGCCTTCAGAGTGTTGATGACTGAAGATTTCCCATTAATTAGTTTATCAGTCTCTTCCTTCAATGAATTCATTCTTTTGGTGGACTCACAAAGCATTTGTTCTTTCTCCTCTGTTAAAGCAATGATGCGCGCAGACTTCTCATCAAGCAGTAGATCTTTGTCTACATTCTCAGACACCAATACACTAATTGCTGCAGACCCCTCAACAAGTAACTTTTCTTTCTCTTTCATCCGAGTTTCTATGTCTTTGGTGTTCTTTTCTTCCAATTCCATCAACTTGAGGTTTTTGTAATCTAGCTCCAAGGAAAGTTTTAACACAAGATTCCGCAATTTTTTAATCTCATCATCTTGGGGGCAGATTTCCATTTGTACACCTTGTGTAAATAATGAGCCGCAGCTGCAAATAAAATGATACTTCAGTGAAGTATAAGTAATGTAAGAGATCAGAGCTTCAGTCCTAACTTAAAATTATCCTTATCCTGAATACTGAGCACATATATGGAATGCATATCAGTGAAATAGTTCGATAACATAAAAGATGTCATTGGTTACGTGAGTTTATAGAAAATCAAAATTCATCAACTTCATACTCCTAAGCTACCCCGTATTGAAAATGATTCAGAAGAGAGAAGGTAATTGTGCCTTTCAAATCATCAAATGAAACAGAGAAACCAGATTTATAAAAATGTTACCTGTATAACTTAATATGATATGCTACAGATAGAATTATTAAAATTCATTTACTCATGTGTTAAGTAAAGTGGTGCAAGGAGAAAAGCATAAAGTACAATAAAGGCCTATTGTACTAGTAGTACAAGAGATAAGTAAAAGTCTTAATGGTGTGTCTGATACAAGTCCTTTTACATGCTACTGGACTGAACTATCTCACAATGCTACATTTGTGACAGGACATTTTTATAGTCTGGTTAAATTTAAACTTTTAATGTTTCAATTTGAGATATTAATCAATAGTTATTAGTGAGAAAATTAGTACATGTTTATTTGAAAACACCCCTTCCCATCTGTATTCTTGAATTCCACTCGTTCCTATCAATTCTATGGAAGATGAAATATATGAAGAAATTAGCATATATTTAGCTGAAAACATCCCAATATAGAAAGAGATTGATCAAAGTCTTGACAATTGAATGCTAGTGTTCACATGAGGAAGGACAGCATCTGGTTTTGAGGGGGATGATAAAAATTTATTAACTTCGAGCTTAATTGTATAAACTTAAGCTTTATCAGTCTTTAAATACTTTAGATGATTGAGTTTCTGTAAGAGCCTAAATGGGTAGTAAAGTAAACAGCTCAAAAGTTTACTTGTTAAAAGAAATTGAAGCAACAGATTGACAAGAAACAACAGTAAAATAACAACCTTGAATTTTTGAGTAACTGAAAATAACAAACTCGAATTTCTTGTCCTATGAGGATTCTGGACCAGAATTGGATTATTGGAGTAGCTCTATGTGACTTTACAGATACCGTAAGTCCATAAAAACTCTATATTGAGTTCTGTAGCACGTTAATTTACTTGATCTTGTGATTTTGAACTTTGAAGGTAACATGGATGTTAAATCGAATGACCATAAAAGACGAGAAGTAAAGGCTAAAGGGAGAGCAATGCAGGAAAAAATTGTTGACGGAATTTTGAAATAATTAGCAGGTTGCAACTAGAAAGACATGATAAAGATATAGCACAGTTAACGAAACTGACCAAGGTTTTACACATATACTCAATTAAACATCATAAACAACTTGAGTTTCAAAGTTCTGCAATATTTTAGATCTATACTTCTGCAGGTACTGTAATCACTGTAAGCTCTTAAATCTTACACAGATTATTCCAACGATAGATTGTTGCATGATATTGATCTTGTCACAACTTCCACTTACTTTCTTGAACTGGCTTTAACCTTAACCTTTACTCACGGCACTTGAACATCAGTATTACATACAAGCTAAGCCACATGCCCTTCTCTTCGTTAAACTATCTTCTCATCTTCTTTTTTCACATAAGCTACCTGAAAATCTTCATTCGTATCCATATAAGACAACAATATATTTCCAACATAACAAGGATTTACCTTTCTCTGTTCAAGCTCTTGCAGCAAGTAAGAAATAAACACTTACTTCTTTCCAGGGCCTTTGAGTGTGATGAAGAAGAAACGTCTGTGCTTGGTCGTAAAACTCCTAATATATTCCACCTCCCCTCCAATGGTTCCCCATACATGCCAGGCTCAGCTTTAGGAAGCTTTAATGATTCTCCCATGTTTTGACCCTGTAACTTCATTCATACATATAAATTTCATGCATGAGGCAATTAAACAAGAAACATATAATTTTGACAAAATTCTCAATCTACATAATTGCCTTCAACCTTCATTATCATTTACAGAAATTATAGGTTGTGAAAGTGAACACAAGGGGATGTCTGTACTGAAAACTAATCAGGTTCTCGGCATTAGAGTGGCAACAAAAACCAGAATAATAATGGAAGATGTCACTAATATAGGATGCAGACATGAAAACCAGTGGCATTATTAACTGGTGAAAAATTTGTGAAGTCCAACAGAACGAGAAGATCATGACCTAGCCATTAAGCCCTCAAATATCAAGGATGATGACCGAATTGTAACTGGTTGACCTACATAGGAAGAAATGGGCTGCCAAACTAACATGCTGTTTCCTAAACTAAAATTGCATTACTCGTCCATACAAACAAATATTCTATGAAGTTAAATTGAATAAGCAGTTAGACCTTCAAAGTCTAAACAACACCAAGTCATGACGAATAAGCAAGATTTATAGGAATAAACAGCACCATCAACCAAAGAGGAATTCACCAGGCTACAAGACAGATATAATAAGAAGATTATGATGTTTGAAAACTCTTTCTGACAAGTAGAAGATTATGATGTATGAATTCACCAGGCTACCACACTCATAAAGCACAAGCCTAACATCATATTGTGATGTCTCTGGCTTGTAAAGAGTAACTTAGGCTCCTCATAAGATGGTAGGCGTAAAGATTTACCATGCAAGCATGATATAAGGTAAGAATACGAGTATTTACCATTTCATTTTCTGATGCTGAGAAAATTTGCCCTATGGAATTATGAACTTTTGAGTCCTTTAACTTTTTTGCAGGTCCACCTTGATCTACCAAATAATCCAGACACCAATCAATACTTTCCTCCTTGATTTTTAAGTTTTCATTACTCCCACAATTGAGATGTTTTGTCTCCTTGTGCTCCTCTGTTTGCTTTGCCAGCTCCTCTTGAGAATGCAACTCAGTCTTAAATTTTTCAGTCCGCTCCACCATGCATTGAGTCTTACTCTTTTCTACAAAAACTTTAATAATGTCAGACCCAAAAAAATAAAAAAGACAAGTCATTATGGTCTAGCAAAACATTGGAATGCCAATAAAAAATAAAAAATGAGATAACTTTTAGAGGCTAAAATGACCAGAAACTTGGTTTTGTTTAGTCATTAGTGTCAATTAACTTCATGACTAATCTAAATGGCATCATGTCCTCAAAATAACAAACCTGCATTATAAGATTCGAGTAACATCTGGTTCTTTGCATTTAATTTGCTGATAGTTGCAGACATTTTGTTCAGTAGTTTATCCTTCTCCATGTCCTGTGCTATAGATTTTTCAACTGCTGCATATTTTTCTTTGAGAAGCTTGTCCTTCTCCTTCATTAGAATATTGATACTTGCCAATTGTCCAAGTAGTCTCTCTTTCTCTGACAACAGCTCAGCGATTGCTCCAGACTGTTCATTGTCTTTATTTCTTTGAATTTCCCAGCACTGGATTATGTACTGAATAAATTCTTTCAAATCAGCCCTTCTTCCCTCTTCAAAGTTCCAAAGTTCATGCATAGAAGACTTCATATTGGGGTTGTATATTCTAAAATCCAGTAGTGCATTAACAACAGCTTTGTATGCTTCTTCACCCCATTCTTCTCTTAACTCTGCGAGTTTCTTGTCATCGTCATCAGCAACCTCCTGCATCTTCCAAATAAGAATCATATCGTTGGTAGACTTTTAAGCAAATAATCATCTACTGACATTGATTTTCTACTTTTGTTATGACTGAAGACATAACTATAATATAAGCTTCTGAGCAAGCACATAGTCACAATTAGCAACTGAGAAATATATAGACTTACACTCAATTCCCCACTGATGATGTCTTTCTTGAAGGGATTCCAGCTAGAATCATTAACAATTTCTTGCCATAAAGAATATAACTCATTGAATTTTCCCTCCCAGCTTAAGCTGCAAAATTTCTTAAAGCATACATCTCGGAAAGGTTGTGGATCAATCTTCCCCACTCTCTTGATTCCAATTTTTGTTCCATTGCCTTCCATAGTTAGGAAACACTGTTTGAGATCACAAACAACAAAAAATAAATAAATAAATAAAATAACATGGTAAAAATCAATGATAATCCACTTCTTCTTTAGATAATTTATTAATTTTTTTTGGAGAAAGCAGAAGTGCATATATGGAACACCCTTCTCATATCTTGATAGGGATCAATGAATTATGTATGTTTTTACAAAGACAATGGAAGGGATGCTGGGAGATAGACATAAAAGGATGAGGTTGACAGAAGTAGAAGAATGAAAAGTTACTCTACTTTGATGGCTTCCGTTCTTGCAGCTTTCAGCTCTTTGTTGCTTAAAGACTTACTCGATGTAAGAGCTTGATTAAGGCTTTTAAGTTGATTCATTGCTTCCCCTTTCTCGTTAAGTTCTTTCCTTAAAAAATCTAGCTGAGCTTTCAGATATTCATTCTGTGACTGCAAGTGCTGCAACTGAGAATTATACACATTCAATTAGCCTAATCACCCATGTCATCATCATACAAGATTATTAATACAGTTGAAGGTGGAGAGAAATAAAATTCACGAAAACATGGTAGTAAACTGGTAAATTAAGCTACTATGAACTTTACATATGTGAACACCTCAGTTAAGAAAATAGCAGTACTTGCAATTATCTACCCTATAACAAAGAAGCAAGTCCAGGGAAAATCAATATTATGCATTACAGCTTTCAGCACCACATTTTCCTCAACACATACTTTTAAAATTGTATAGGCGCTTACCTTGTCCAGATTATTTTGCAGGTTGTCATGCTTGTCAAAGGACTCACTTAATTGATTTTCTGGGACAATCAGATTGAACTCTGGAGATTTGAAACAAGTATTAGCATTTGTCGATTTAGTACTCACAATCCTGAGTCCCTTTCTGCTTACAGTCAGAAGTTCCTCTTGTTCCATGGTTCTAGTATCCAATTTCTGCTGCTGAACTTCTAGTTCATGTCTGATTTTCTTCATCTCTTGTTTCAAATGCTCACATTTTCGCATCTCTGGACATTCAAAGATGGAAAGACAACAACAAAGAGATAATCTTCAGATTAATTAGAACATGTCATTCATCTTACACAATAGAGGACTTGTTAATTGCAAAATTTGATCACCTTCGACGAAAATTTCATGTAGCCTATGTTTTTGTGCCATCAACGAGCCGATTACAGCAGATCTCTCACCAAGAAGCCTATCTTTCTCTTCAATCAAAGAGCTCATGGTAGCAAACCTTTCAAGGCTTAGACCTTCCTTCTCCATCAATAGATGGTTCTTGTAATCTAACTCATTGGCAAGCCTCACTACAGTTCGGCGCATACTGTTTAACTCTCGATTGTTGTCATCTGCCATAGTGAATTCTGCCAGAACTACTAAGTAAATCTAGTTAGCACTTAGCAGTATAACAAGTTTACATATTATAATTTCTACATCAGCTAGAAGCAAGGGCTAACTTTAACATGGTTTGAAAGTCAGATCATGAATGACAGCAAAAATGACTGCTAACATAATATTATGCACTATGCAGCAACCTAATGTCCTGCTTAATGATACAATTAAAGTTTGAAAGATCAATGTTAAGATGCAGATCAAACACACATCGAATAAAATAACAAGAACAGCAGATACCATTAGCAATTTTACGCGTTTCAGCAAATTGGTCATACTCACAGCTGCAACTAGTAAACTATGATTATCAAGATACTATTTCAAATTAATATATGTGCAAACAGCGGATTTCTTTATAGTTTAGTA
The DNA here is from genome assembly GCA_024500155.1 of Chenopodium formosanum. NCBI lineage: Eukaryota > Viridiplantae > Streptophyta > Magnoliopsida > Caryophyllales > Amaranthaceae > Chenopodium > Chenopodium formosanum. Next base: position 2,810,669 of record CM044861.1, on the reverse strand, counting down.
AACGGCTATAGAAACAGGAGAACAAGAACAAGCAACACACACAAGAAACAACGGATTTCTTTATACTATAGTAAACAGCGGATTTCTTTAAATTATAGTCAAAACTCAAGCTCGGAAGCTTTTTATGATTATTGCATAGTCATTCAATGGCAATGCAAGCAAATAAACAAAGAATTTGACTAAAATTAACCATCAACAAATTGTTACAGTTGCCCTAAAAACTATATGAGGTGATCAAATTTGTACAAAACATGTACACATTTTATCATATTAGGACTTTCTCACAAATATATATGGAGATTATGGGCAATACCTAAACGGGAAACTGAGCAATTTTCTATAATTGGGTCTAAAAAAATTGAAAATCATAATTTAATTCAACGAACAAACAACATTAAACATTAACCAACTAATTTTAATTTGAACATAAACAACAATGCAAATTTGAGTTAATTTTGACATGATCATTAGGAAAGAAAATATCAATTTCAGTAATAGTAGCAGCAAAATAAAGATTAGAGCTGAAAAAGGGCACAACTGACCAAATTGGAAAGAATAATTATCTTCTGAGTGGCTGTTAAAAGGAAAAAAAGGGAACAATTAGCATAAAATTAAAAATAATTTATACAAAAGAATTGAGATAACAGCAATAGTGCAATACGGAGTACCAAGTACCAAAAACAAGGTTTGTTGTTTGTTCTGTTAGAGAGAGAAAATGCAGAAGACAATATACAAAAGTAATAACACAATGAGTGTGATCACACTTTAACAAATTAGCTGCCATTTGTGAAATTGGCGCTCTTTACTTATATTTTTTCTTTTTTCATTTAATTTTTTTTTTTTAAAACACAAAAAAAATTTCCTTCCCATTATTTATTGTTTTGATTGTCTTGAACTAATCTTCGCACTTATATATTACTTGTATTTTATAATTATTTCAGGACGAAGGGAATATGTAATTGATCGTTTTGGGCTAATCTTCGCATTTAAATATTACTTGTATTTTATAATTATTTCTTGAAGAAGGGAATATGTGTTAGTTACATTTGTGATCGAGTTTTTTTTTTTTGGTCATTTGCTTAATCTCTCTCCAATGGATGGGAAAAGGAAAAAGCTCGTAGCAAAAGGGCAAACCAATAACTGTAAGAGTGTACAAAAAACAGTTCATATGGAGTGACTAGAATTTAGTTATTTTACTCTATTTAATCCATCTATCACTGTAGGCTTGTAGCATACGAAGTATGTTTTGTCTGGTTGATAGTTAAGCTGCTTAGGATACAAGGGAGAAAGGGAACAACAGCAATCTTAAGACATTCAGGCTACCAACCTGATCTCGTAATCGAAATATCATGGTGGTTTTAGAGGTGCGTGTAAAGATTAAATTTCAGCCATATATGTCCCTAACCAGAGGAGAGCACAAGAGAACGAGGAGCGGGTTAATGGCTCAAAACTGAAACAAATCAAGCATGACCTCTTTTTTTTTTTTTTTTTTTTTTTTTTTTTGCTGCATGACCTTAACAGCCATGTATCCATGTAGGATGTAGTTTAGCTTTAACATGGCTCCAAATTGAAAAACTTGTGAAGGACAACACCTGGTTGCTCTATCTAACAAACATTTCCTATTTTTTTTTTTGAACCCAGACAAATCACAATGGATAAGGAATAAGACAGCATCACATTGCAAATTCTATCATCGAACAGACTAATAGCCAGTTTTCTGGGTCCAAACATGAAATGATATGGTCTAAAGTTCCATACCCTTGAGAGATTTTTCTGGGCTAACAGCACCATAATAAATGTCTGTATTCCAGGACACCAACAAAGAATGAAACTGGTGCCTGGTTTACAGGGGTGAGGGGGATTAAAAATTGTTGTTTTAATACATATTATTTAGGGAAAACATTTCTGCTAGCCGAAATGCCTCCTGCATGTGAAGCTGTCACGCACTCACGCCCAATGTTTTGCATACTTTACCCTGCATTGAATCTGCATTATTTACTTTTAGGTCAGTTTATCATACAATAATATGTGTTCACAAATATAATTTCAAGAGAGACTTCAAATATTATGGTAACCATTTCATACCAATGTCATATATTCATAACTGCATCAGTCCAACAAGATATACACCATGAAATAAATTTCTGCACCAAATTTGACAGCTGAGGCATTAGATCCATAAGCATAACAGAACACTTGTGGGGCTAACTATTCTTAGAAAGCAACGAAAACTACAATTACCAGCACCTGAGAACCCATAGAAAGGCATACTATGATTAAAAGATTTGGATGTCAATCAAAATAACAATTAGATTAATAGACTAATACTGCCTCCACCTCACAAATTTAACATATGTTTTTGCACAGAATTGAGTTAAAAGTATAGAGATTATAGTAGGGGTAGGGCCCTACTTTAGAGGGGCGGAAAAGAGGGAAAACTATTAAAAAAAAAAAAAAAAAGATAATATAATAGAGGGACATCTCAAATGAGAATATGCTAAACGTAATGGTGGAATGGAGAAAAACTACTCACACTTTACTCTCATTGAGCAAAGTTCCTCAAACATGAAGATCATTTGGTCTCAATTCTCTCACGTAACTTATTCACAATGGTGCTTTACAGAAGCAGAAAGTTCAACATTGATGCAAAAAAATGCATGAACTTCATGGTCCAAATCTACTACTCAAAGTCATCTTTGAAGCAGTGATTCCATTCAAAGGATAACACACGCACACACGCGCGCACACACACACACACACACACACACACACACACGGTATATTTCTTGTCCCTTTGTATTGTTGAATCACTATTTTAAAGAGGACAAACAGCTCTTTATGAAGAAAAATTACTTGAATTTTCAATTTGGCTTATAATACGTGAACAACTGTAAGAGTTGCATATACTAACCTGGAGTTCAACCCCTAAACCTCTTGTAATCCTTCCATTTGTTCAATATATATGATACTCCTTCCTGTAATGTAGCTTTCCGGCCCTCTTTGTTATTCCATAATTCAGTAATAACGTATCGACCACTTGGGTTATACTCATTGATTTCCTTCAAAGCTGTTGTAACAGCCTCGTAAACATCATCACCCCACTCTCTCTTCAGATCTATCAGCTTCTCATCAGTAACATCTATTATTAACTGTAAAAGGAAAATTCAGTATTAAACAAGCTGACTTTTGTGAATGCAAATAAAGCAAACTTTATCCATTTATACTTTAAAATAGAATTAAATTTAAAAGAATATTTGTAAAGCATCTCCACCAATTAATCCATTCCCACAAAAAGAAAAGTTTCAACTTTTGAGAGGCAAAGAGAACAGTATCACCCACAGCTAATAATCTCAGCAAGACAGCAACCGCTTGGATACAGAGAATTCAAACCCAACACAACTATAAAAATGCAAAAGACATATAACTCCTCATAAGAAGACAGAATTGCATGCTTCATGGAGATAATGATACTATAGTATAAATCACGATGAGAAGACCAAAAATACACCGCTGAAGCTATAAACCTATAATATATAACATGAAGACAAAACTATAAAACACATACCTTATGCTCACCATTAACCTGAACCACCTTAAAAGGATACCATTCAGGGTCCCGGAGATATTCATCCCACAAAGAACAGAACTCTGCAGCTTTGTCTTCAGCTATGTCTTCAGGATATTTTCTCTTGCAAGCTTCCTGGAAAACTGTACTATCTAGTTCTCCCATTCTTCTGACACCAATAAAGCCACGATTTGACATCTCTTTCAAACCCTTGTATTCAAGTAAGCAGTGTTAGGATTTGGGAGTGTGAAAAGGATAGGCAAGACACAAGAAAATGTGAAAGTGCAAAATCTAGATTAGCTCTTAATGCATACATTTATCAATTCCTTACGAGCATCCTGGAGCTCCTCATTGCTCATGCGTTCAGTCACAACAAGAGTTTGATTCAAAGACTCCACCTCCTCTAGGCTTTCTTCTTTTTCTCGCAGATCTTTGAGCATTGAGTCTACCTTTTGTATTACCTCCATGTCTCCTTCATCACCCACGTGCTTCATCACATTTAATTTCCCTCTTAGTTGCTCAATTTCCAGCTCAAGTGCTTGCTTCGCCTCCAGCTGATTTTGAAGTTGCAAAATCCGCTTGTGTAGATCCTCCTTTTGTTTCTGTCATCAAGACAAATAATTTGGTTTCAAATTTAAACGATGTTGTGTCACAAATAAATCATAAATTTGCAAAGTAACACTGTCATACAGCACTGGAAAGTCAAAACTGTCACCAACCTTCTGCTCTTCAGCCAACTTCAGCACGTTCTCATCAGCCTTTTGTTGCACGATTGATGCATGTTGAAGTGAGTCGTTTTTCACAGCATTCTAAACAGAGAACAAATCAATATATCAAGGTCTTATCCAGAAATCGTGAACAATTGCTAAGAGGCACTATCATGCAATTTATCTAATAAATTTTATATCAGATTTCTTATAGAAGACGGAATAAATTCAGTTAGCTATGAAAGGAATAATCAAACATATTAAATCACTACCATCAGAAATTCAATAAATCCCAGAGCATGTAAGTGCTCAAAATTTATACCTTTTCAATCTCCTCTTGGAGTTTTTTTCTTTCAGTTTCGTTATTTGCTTCACGCTTCTCTAACTCGTGCACACGGACATCAAGCTCTGTTTTCTCAGATTCAAGTTGCTGCTTAAGCTTGGAATGGTCATTAAAGATCTTTTGAAAATGATCTCGAGCACTCAGCTGAATCTTCTTAATCTCTGATTAAGACAAACTCCAATGAATGCACGTAGAGAAAAGCATCACAAAATGAACACATCAGAAACTAGACAAAGTTGAAAAGAAACTATAGTGCTCTATACACCCATTTGAGAGAGCTAGGGCAACAGAATGTCCACTCATTGATCCTCCAGTAATTCTGTAGTATTCTAAGGTCATAGCTAGCACTTAGACCTTAGAGTCCAAACAATAAGCCAGATCCTTTATCAACAGAGAGCAGTTAACATCTTCTAGCTAAGAAACATTAAAATCAAATTTTTGATCAAGAATCCCAGACATTGCAATGAAAGTACTGTAAAAAAGGATAATATCTGCTCCATAAGAGTATTACTCCCAGCGGGAGATGATCACAGGAGTCTCAAATAGCTATGGTTACAATTAACATCTCTAATGAGATTCGTAGTGCAAAAAGTATAAATTTCAATGTGAAGGTAAAAAAATGAGAAAAGCACTCAAAACCATGGTGCATACACAAGAATGTAGTAATAATTAGTACCTTCATTATATGCCTGATGAAGCTTGTCTTTCTCTACTGCCAGCTTGTTGAAGTTAATGGAAGTCTCAGTAAATTTTGTCTCTATTTCCTTCAAACTCTTCTTCTTAGATTCAAGCACGGTTGTCAGGTTTGAGACAAGCTTGCCAGCCTTTCGAGCTATTTCTGCTTCAAGCTCGGACACTGTTTTCACGTCTCCAATCTTCCGCAAGTGCTCCCCAATAATCCCAGGTGAATCATAATCATCAGCACGAGCAACCCAAGCGTACAGCCCAAACTTTTCAGTATCCTTTGCTTGCCAATGCTGTTTTCCATGCTGATTTAGTTCATATTCTTTCTCAAATGCCAATGCATTGTTTAAACCCAGCCAATCTTTGTTGAATTCCACTACAGCAGTACCGGAATGGCCTCTGAAGTTCCACAAGGGATGGACTCTCTTGGGGTTGAACCCTCTAGCTCTCAACTCATCCCTCAGCTTCGAACCACTTTCCCCCACAAACCGGCCCTCTCTGTACCGAGTAGGAATGTTCACCACTACTCCTGTCCAAGGCCATACAAACTTGTCATCATGGTCACAATCAACCACGGGAGCATCACCATTAACCTGTTTTGACGAGCTAGCTTGATTTCGCACTTCATCTTCCAAAAATCTAGCTAGGCCAAGATGATTTGCCTTCTCCCTTGCCCTTTTTTTATTTGAGCTAGCATTTCCAATCCCTGAAGCATGCTGAAGTAATTCTTTGTACAGAAAATCCCGCTTCCTTTTTCCCGGGCAATATGGACAAGTATACTTTTCTTCCGAGACTTTGAGCTTGGAACTTCCCTTCTTAAGATCTTCGAATGTTTTGTCTCCATACTCTTCAATTTCAGATTCACTAATGTCAGTGTCCTCCTCTTCAGAGCTATGAGCCATGATTTTCTCACCTCTTCGTGATCACAGCACAAACTCAACAAGCCTGTAAATAAGATACAATGTGGGCCATATTTCAGAACTTGGAAACACCAAAGACAGAGGTACTCATTACATTAACAGCATCCGGTTTAAACCGAAATCATCCAATTGAAGCATAAAGAAGATATATCTCTTTCCTATTATTGTAAAACAACCCTCCCCTCCCCACCTTTCCCTTCTATTAACTATGGTTCACCGAAAAACAAACTACTACAAACCAGAAAACCCTTAACAAAAACCTCATCATTTACAGTCGAATATCGTTTCGATTCTTTCAAATACACTACATATCAAAAAGCCCTTAAGTCTAATATAGTATCGAAACCTATCCAGCATATTACCATTGTACATTTAGCCAGTAGACAACAACCAAGCAAAAAATTATTCACAAATTTTTCCTCAAACTTCAACTAAACCAGGATTTAATAAATAATTTATCCAACAAACCAAAATGTAATTCACAACTACATCAACAAATAATGAAAAATAACAATACAATAAATCAACATATTAAGGGTTTTTAGGAAGCTACATTTCAGTTCCAATATTAAAACCCTAATTACAAACATTTAAAATAAAACCCCCAAAAACTGTCACATTCAAAGATTCCAATCCTTCCATACTTAAAATCTAACAAACAGAACAAACAAAACCCCTTCAAAATCATACCCAGAAATTGGAATTACAGAAATAACAGCTAAATACCTCAGATTTTACTCAGAATTTCGGAAATCCTTCAACCATGCACAATGCTGGGTATTCGCCAACAACCCAAAACAAAGCTGTAAATCGGAAAATTCTGGATTAAATAGGAGGAGGAAAAAAAGTAGAAAATTGAGATTTGCGAGCTAATTAATATAGAGATTCGTAATTAGAGAAAATCTGGGAAAAAATTGAAGACGATTTTGAGAGTTTGGGGAGGTTTTGGGGAAGAGAGTGGGTTACTGAAAGCAGTGAAAGGTGACACTGATAAAAATGACAAAACGTTGAAAAAAAGTTAAAAGTTGATTTTGGGGATGCCGTTTTATGGGGGAAACGCGCTGTTTTGAGCGAGTATGATGCCAAGTCAGATTTGGTAAACAACTCTAGTTTCGAGGTTTTTACAAGGAGGACGATACAATTCTGCAATACTGCTGTGTGGGCTTGGGGTTAAAGGTGATCCACATATTTAACATTTTTTACGTCTAAGAGAGGTGTCAAAACAATATCCAATTTGAAACCGATTTGCAAGATAATCGGTTTTAGATTTTAACTCACGTAAACGTAATAATCAAGCATGAGTTAATTTAAAAATAGACTTTTCCTGACTAGACCTTACCGAACCCAATTCGGATGCCCAATGTGATACCGATTCGTATATCCAAATTGACACCTTTGCATAAAATATTACCTCCCCCCCCCCCCCAATTTTTAGAAGAGGGTTACAATCTAATATGAAAATTTGCGATTAAGATAACGACAACCATAATTTGCACTGTATACATGGAATTATAAATGTTTTTTTAGCATCGGATGTATGTCTAAAGTTCCTTGGATTAGTATTGAAATTCTTGAGAAACTTCGACGGTTTAAATTAAGAACTTGTTTGCAACTTATCAAACTTCTAGTGATTTGTTTAACCATTGGAGTAAGAAATGTTAATTTGTTCTGCTAAGTCAATTTACTCTATCAAACTAATTTGCTTGGCAAACTAAGCAAAACACATAAATATATTTATACAAAGATGTGTGAGTGGCACATAATAACGCGATGCTTGCACATGTAATCTATGCACCTCCATTGTCTTTCAAGATTCGTCGTTTATCTTTTAATTAATTTCATGTATTTTACTGGACTATTGCACTGAATCAGTCAAGATCGAATAATTGGTTACAATGTCAACTTATATATCCTATCATGATAATAATCACCTGCATGCAACAAATATTTTATATAAATCATCATTAAAACAAATTATGAAGTTCTATATAAACCTCATCCCATTCGTTTTAGATACATTAAGATGTCTTTTTTTGGTTAAATGGAAAACCCAATAATGTTTTATGATTTTAGTATGTGATTGTTGATTACACCTCAATATTACATTCACATAAAATGCCGAGTTTTTTTTTTTTTTTTTTTTTTTTTTAAATAGTAACATGAGTGTGTTATCTTGGAACATGTTTTATTGATTTTTAAACTACTTTAAACTTTCTCATTTCAACTTCTTATTTAGTGCATGTGTGTATTTATTTAATTTTATTAATACTACGTATGTTTTATGCTGTTTTAATCATTTTTAATATCTGCCGCCCATGACAAAACACTTCAAAGTTTGTTTCTCATGATCATTCTAATATGAATCTCAAATGTCCAATTATGTTAATATATATTATCAATTTTATAATTTTTTATTCTTAGTAGTATTGTGAAAAATCAATAGGTAAACCCGAGAGTACTACATCATGCCAACATTGTCAGACCGTATTTCGTAAAATGGCTTTTTGGTGGTTTTTTGATTAGCTGTTATCTCTTTTTTATGTGGTCAAATAGCAAATAAAAATGTTTGGTAATTGACTTTTCAATTAGCGAAAAAGCTGACTTTTAAGTCAAAATGAAAAAACTGCTACAAGTAGCTTTTTTTTTTTGTTGGCTTTCGGCTTGTTAGCCCACAAATTATTTGATAAACAACTGACATGTGATAACCAACAATTAAATTTACCACACATTTATAAACCGCTAACTTAGGGATCGTTTGGCATTGTTGTGGTTTTTAGTTTTTTGGTTTTTTGTTTATTAAAAGTATATGATATATGTCACATAATGAATAGAAAATTACTTAAACTTATTAAAATCATATAAATTTTGAAAACTGACAACAGAAAAGTGGGAACATCTTTTTCTTGTTTTCTGTTTTTGGTTTTTAGTTTTTTAAAAAAAGGAAACTGAAAACCAAAAATGGTACCAAACAAGCCCTTAAATGATCAAATTCAAAATCCATTATAAACAACCAAACATTTCACCTTGTCAATAAACCAAGTGAACCAACCAACCACCAACCGTCATTTGCCAAACAAGACCTAAATAATCAAGAAAGGTAACGCAAGCCATAACACGACACGAACAACTAGCCGTCTCGTTAGCCTTTCTAAAACCACAATTGCCTAATTAATCACTACTGATCAAAACCGTTGTATAGGCCGGGCTACCACGTTCTAAAAGAGCCGGTTCTTCATCCTTCAATCCCTCTCCTCCCCCGCCATTTCTACCCCTTTTTCTCTGAAAATTCATTACCAAATTTTCAAGAACCCTAGAAATCACTCAAAAATCGATCAATTGCATAGAGATGTTCCCGCAATTCGGAGCAACCGCCGAATCATTCAGCAAAGCATCAACAGTGGTGTTTCGGATCGGTACCGACGCTCACCTCTACGATGATCCAGAAGATGTCAGCATCGCTCCTCTTCTCGACAGCAAATTCGACTCCGAAAAGTGCGAAGCACTTAAACGTCTTCTTGCTCTCATTGCTCAGGGCTTTGATGTCTCTAATTTCTTCCCTCAGGTTGAATTTCCAGTTTAAATTGATGTTATTGCATAAATTTTGTGTTGATTGAGCTTAATTTGAAGTTGAGATTGGATTTGAGTGATTCATGCTAGTTTCTGTAAGCTCAATTTAATACTAGAAGAAGAATTAGATTAAATGCATATTGTTTTTGCTCGTGTTTGAATTGTATTGGATGGATTGACTGATCTATTACTAGAAGAAGAATTAGCTTGAACGCAGATCATACTCGATAATTTGTTTCGATACGCATTGTCTGTTTTACTGTAACGGTGAATTGGTCCTACATTGTCGATATTGATATAGATGCTGTTGTTATGTTGCAAGCAAATGTAGAGCCTAGTGGACTTGTTTGCTCATTTGATTTTGAATAAATTTCAGTCAGGGCTGTAGAGTTTTAGTTATTTATTCATTGCAAGGCGGTATGTATAATTTCAACATGTTTAAAGAAATTAGTGTCTTCAGTAGTTACTACTGTCAGGGTGGGTTTAGCTGCTTAATCTGCTGTCTGTTAAACTAAATGTTGCATCGTTTACTTGAAATGGCTTTCGTCAAATTGGGTTGTGAGGACTACATCATTGCCAAGATCCTGTTTCACTGGGAAGGGGTACCTTGGGTTCATGTTGGAACTGTATTAATCATGTTATGGCTCTATTTTTGGTTTCTCGAGGAAGCACATTTTGCTGAAAGGTTTCATTTGGCTTAATTTTCAATTATATTTATTAGGACATTCTTGTGTTTGTTTTGTGTACAGGTTGTGAAGAATGTAGCATCACATTCATTGGAAGTGAAGAAGCTGGTTTATGTATACCTGCTGCATTACGCTGAAAAGTATGCTTCATTAAATAATAAATAATAACTAATGTTCCTACATCCCGTGGAAAAGCCCATTTAGAGTTATTAATTAGGCATTATCCCTTCCTCTCTTGATTATTGCATTCATGTCTGCAGAATACAGAACTGCCACTGTCTTTTGTAAGGGACAGCAACTAGTAGTCTTAGGTTACCAGGGATATAATGCTTATATATTAAATGCACCACGTCAACATTTTTACATGCTGTTGACTCACCTTAGCTTGACTGTTGATGGATACTTATAGCATTCTTCTAGATGAATTATGTTAACAATTTAAATTGCTTCTCAACAATGGGGAAAAGGAATTACATGATTGCACTAATTTAATTAAGTTTTAATGCAAAACTTATTTGTTGATTGAGAACTTTAATTTCTAACTTTGCTCATATATAATATTTTATTGATAAAGGACATTTAAATCCTCATCTCCAAGAGTTTATTGCCATTCAAACTCACATTGAAATGCTTAAATCACCAGTGAGGAAACAAGAAGACTGCTTTCTTTTGAGCAAACATAGTAAGTATAGATTTCCACAGCTTCTTGTTAATAAATTAGGAAACAATGAGAAGTATTTAAAACTCCCCTATCTTGATTAGGTATATGGACAGTTAACTATTTGTTGGTTTGTGCACTAGGCTTAAACTCAATACGAACAAATTAAAAGTTTCCCAAGTTGTAATTAAAAGTTAAGGGCTGCTTTGACTCATTGATAGGACTTTTCTTTAGTTATCTTTGCCTCTCAGCTTGTTAGAGTGGTAGGTTGAACTATTGGTAGCATTTGTTTTTCTCTTATTTTTGTCTTTTGATAGGTGTGGATTAGACAAATGTTTGTAGTAGTTCAATGAGGTACTAAGCATGCACTCCCTCTGTCTCATATTATGTAACATGCTTGTTTTTACAGGTTAACTTTTTCTTTCTCCAGTCCCACAATCTCTTACCTTTTCTTTCTTATTATCCACAATGTTTAAATTCCATACCCAAGGCAATTGCAAAAATTTGGAACAGAGGGGTTATAAATTTATAATGTCGAGTAAGATAAAGAGATATACTGCTTCCTATTGCCTACTCAGTACTCAGGCTATGTTAAGTGAACTATAATTAGTCTTTAAAAATGAATTTGTCTACAGAATATTGTCCAGTGTCAGCGTTTTTTCCAATCATCATTGATATATGGTCCCTTTTCCTCATTCCTCCTGGAGCTTGGAAAATTGCAACTTGTTAATTCTTGTTGACGTGGGCTGTAACTCCCGAATTTGAAACAATCGGAATGTGAATCAAAAGCTTGGTTTATGAATCTTGAATAAAGTTCATTACTTTATAAGGCATACTAATTGGATGACCAAGAGCCCATCAATAAACTTATGTCAAGGGAATACAAGACATGGTTGAAGTGTGGAGCATGTGGACTGTGAACTCTACATTGTTTGGGAACCACTTGCTAGGCCTTGGTGGGTCTATGAGAGATACCCAACTCAAGAATGTGTGAAACTGAATTCTATGGAAATGGGGTGACTGTTTAGTGGAGACAAAGAAGATAATAGTGTCCAATTAGTGTCATGATTACTAGAGAAGGCACTTAGCTGTGCTTATAAAGGGTGCTGCAATGTGTGAGCAAGATTTGCAACTTGCAGCTTTTGTCTACTTGTGAGTTGTAAGAGAGTCATGGTGTGTGACTATGGTTAAGGCGGAAAGCTTAAATACATGATAAGAGTATACCTTGAGCTACTAGATTATGAAATTTAGGTTGTAATATTTGCCATATGCTGGATTATTAGTATTCCCCCACTTTCCACATATAAATCTGGTGTGCCTTGTTTGTACTTTTTGTATATATCTTTATTGATCGACAGTTCACTTTCCCAGCCGCAGGAACACAATCTTTTGTACTTGGTTTAGGATGTCTTCTGTAGCAATGTAGATTTAAGGGTAGATATCATAAAGTTACAAGGTTAATCATTTCCTTAAACTTGTACTCTTCCTCTCATACTTAATTGATATATCCTGGCAATTGTCTTCCAGGCGACCAAATGAAGCATTATTATCAATTAACTGTTTCCAGAAGGACTTGGGGGATACCAACCCTTTGGTACGTGCATGGGCTCTCCGCACCATGGCAGGCATCCGTCTACATGTAATTGCACCTCTTGTTTTAGCTGCTATAAACAAATGTGCCAGAGATCCATCTGTCTATGTTAGGAGATGTGCAGCCAATGCTCTTCCAAAATTGAATGATTTGCGGCTTGAGGAAAATGCTTCTGCAATTGAAGAGGTATATAATGATATGAAAGCCATAATATGATGTATGGATACTCATGTAAGGTAATCTGGATTATTTGCCGCAATGTCTCTGACATGCTTGTAGGCAAAGATCCTAGCCCAGTTCCACCAATATTTTTTTGAGTACATTCTTACAGTCTGAATTCATACTCTTGGAATTGGACACCCCATCAACATTTTATACCTCTCAAGTGTCTTTCTCTCTCTTTTTCCTTACTTTCACACTCAATGTGTCAAACAAGTTATTGCCACCCTGTCTTACTCTTTATTTATCCTTGTAAAGCAGTTCTGTTAACTTATTTGGCTGTTTATTTATACTTGTGTAATGAGTACTTCTTCTGCAGATTATTGGTATATTACTAAATGATCATTCACCTGGAGTAGTTGGAGCTGCTGCTGCTTCATTTAATTCAATATGTCCTAGTAACTTGCCTCTTATAGCAAGAAATTATAAAAGACTCTGTGAGATTCTCCCTGATGTAGAAGAATGGGGTCAAATAATCTTGATTGGAATTCTGTTGCGCTATGTGATTGCAAGGCATGGCCTTGCAAAAGAATCCGTGCTGTATTCTACCTGTGTTACTGGAACTAACAGCTGTGAGAAGGTTGGTCCAAATGCAGACATTCACTTACAAGACAGCCATGACTTAGGCCATGGAAGCTGTCAGAGAGAGTTGGTGGACTTGGTTGCCAGGTCGTACACTGAAGGTTCTGATGAATACCTATCACGATCGAGTTTTGAGAAAAGGAAGCTTTTTAACATAGAGGATGTATCCCTTACTTCTGCTGAAACAAATGATGACCTGAAGATGCTTCTGAAGTGTACATCACCCCTTCTATGGAGTCAGAACAGTGCTGTGGTACTTGCAGCTGCTGGAGTGCACTGGATCATGGCACCAAAGGATAGTGTAAACAAAATAGTGAAACCATTGTTGTTCGTATTGAGATCATCACGTGCTTCAAAATATGTGGTTGGTTTCTCTGTTCTTTATCCTTTTACTCTCCACTGTTTCTGTAATATGTACTACTGTACTAGAGTCACTGTTGTCATTATCTGCTTTTGTAAAATATGTCCAATCACCTGATGTTGCCTACTTGCATTTACATTTGCTCTTCCACAGGACAATATTTTCAGAAAAAATACCTTTTTGTTAAGCAATTGTTCTGTCTTCTGCAATTATGTTACCTCTCTTTAATCTGTTATAATCTTGTCATAGTATTTCTTTGGTGATAGTTTTGATCTCAGTTAGACTTGCATCTTCTAAGAGTCTCTGAAGCATGTCAGATTAGAAAAGGTTTTTTTTTTTTTTTTTTTTTTGGTTCCTTTGGATAAATGTGGTCATTAAACTACTTTGTAGAGTTTCTTTACTTGTGTGGTGCATTGAGATGATGCCACTGATTTTTCAATATGCTTGGCTTGTTTAGGTTCTCTGTAATATTCAAGTTTTTGCTAAAGTCATGCCTTCACTTTTCGCCGACTATTATGAAGATTTCTTCATATCAACTTCAGAAACATACCAGATAAAAGCTCTAAAGCTTGACATTCTTTCTTTGATTGCTACGGATTCTTCAATTCCTTGCATTTTTCAAGAATTCCAGGTACCCATCTCTCTCTCTCTCCCCCCCTCCCTTTTTATGAACATTTTGTTTTCACTATGTAAGGGTAGCTATAAGATGTGACATGTTGATGTTGTTTCCCAACTTTTAATTATTATATGCATACTTGTTCGCCAGTACTCTCAAATTGATATTTTATACACTTTTGGAGCTTGAGACATACTCCCTCCAATAATGGCTGTAGGCCTCCTAAAAAGAGACGTGTGGAGAAATCAGAATTTTTCCTTAAGTCTTTATTGTTTGCTTTTTGCACAATTTTTAATGCATACATGTAAAAACATATTATTTAAAGTTATTATCTTGAACTAAACATCGAGACAAATCTAACCTATGCTCAGGAAAAAAGAATAAGCCTAGAACAGGAGGCGCTTCTTGCTTGTCTATCTATGTTTAGAACCAAGTAATTATATGCAAATCCTCCTTCAGAAATATTTTGCTAGCTGTGCAGAAGCTAATTTAATTTCTTATATGCCCTAAAATTTGTGCATAAGCTAATTTAATATTTTATATGGATTGATATTTTGTTGTTGATCCTGAACAATTGGAAACTGAAAGTAGCCTTAAGATTTTGACAATTCTGGAACAGTGGAACTTAATACTCATGTTTGTTAACTATGGTTTTTGACTTTTTGTTGAGGTCAGAAAAGTCAATTTGGAGAATCGTCTTTGTTTCGCATTTGACTCTCTACTGATCATGAACCCTGGACCCAAGTGGTGTACACAGTAGACTGCATGTAGTGTGAATAGCCGCTTCTCTATATTTTAGCTTGATTAATGTTCTTTTCTTAATAAATCTCTTTGTTTAAGGTCTAGAGTCTCCAAGTGGCTTCTCTCATTGTATATTCTGTTAACTGTCATTTTCTTGTTGATAGGATTACATTAAAGATCCAGACAGAAGATTTGCTGCTGATACAGTTGCTGCCATTGGTTTATGTGCTCAACGTCTCCCAAAACTTTCTAGTATATGCTTGGAAGGCCTCTTGTCACTTACCAAAATGGGTGAGCTTTTTAAGGCTTTCTCTTTATTTATTCTCATTATTAAACTCTGTAACAAGGTCATTGAATTTATTAGTAAATAAAATACATCACAGAATTTTTGACGAGTGAGAAAAATGCTTTGGATGAGGAAGCTGGAATTCTGATCCAAGCAGTGATGTCCATTAAAGCCATCATAAGTCAAGATCCACCAAGTCAGGAAAAGGTAGTGCTTCATCTAATCATTTCCAGTTCAAATTGTCATTTTATCTCTCTGTTTTTTTTTTTTTCCTCTCACGGCGGGAACAGCGAACCCTTGAAATACGAGATAAACCTTCAAATTTAGGATACTGTTTTGTGACAGTATTAAAAATATTTAGATTGTGCTATACTTGAAGTATGAAATTGCCATTTTACTCCGTAAGGTTTGTTTATGCTTGTAGTCTTTAGGACCTCGCTTGATACTTATTATCTCTTAGTGGGCAGGGTTGTTGGGATAGTTTTAATATTTCTATGTAAACAAAGCATATTTCTGAAGACCTTTGATTACTGATTCTTTAAAGTGAATCTTCTGATCATAGCTTGATGTTGCTTTTCTTTTTTTGTCCTTTCCCTGCATGTCTGAGCTGTGGAGGTCCTAAGGGATTTTCTTTTGCTTTTGATAAATTTTGTAAATTCAGAAATTTCTCCGGACATCCAGTTGACGTGCCTTTTGTTGCCGATGAGGATTCTTTATCACCCTGTTTCAAGTCTACTTTATAAGTCAGAGAATGATTATTGCTCTTCTGAAATGATTTTGCATTTTATATGTGCTTGATATTTTTAAGTCTTAATCTTTGAAAATTTTTAGGTTATTATTCAATTGGTTCGAAGCTTGGATTCAATTAAGGTGCCTGCAGCACGAGCAATAATTATATGGATGGTTGGTGAATACAACTCTTTAGGAGACAGAATTCCTTTGATGTTAACCTCAGTACTCAGATATCTTGCTCATTGCTTCACTACAGAAGCTTCTGAAACAAAGCTTCAAATACTTAATACTGCTACTAAGGTAAGTCGAGGTCTACCATTCTGTGGCTCTTCTCATTCTAAAATTTCACTGTTTATTGCCCTTGTGCTGTCGTTAATGTCTGTAATCGATGCTTTCATGCCAAGTTTATCTGTAGTGATCACTAAATGTTTCATCTCCGCAATGCTAATCAAATTTCGCTTATATATTGGGTATGGGGGCGCAACTGCATGCCCAGGCGTCCAATTCATCACTATGGAAATGTGTACTTTGTTTGAAGAGTAGGAGGATTCAATTGGTGCAGAACATTTAATCAAATTGGTCCTGTTTATTTATCTTTACTTGAAACTAGCTTAAGTCCCATGCAACATGCAGTTTTTTAGTTAATCTTATAACAAATTACAATATTAATTCAACAATAATTTACCAGAAAATAAGAACTTATACTTTTTCTTGAAACAAAATAACTTGGACTAGAAAATTATAGTACAAACCAGATCTGAAAGCTAATACTTGAATACTTAGAGGATTGCTCATGCATATGGATTTATTATGGAAGGAAAGAGGGAAGAGAAAGAAGAGAGGGTGGAGGAGAGGAGAGGGATTTAAAGAGCCTGTAAAAGAAACAGAGAGAGGAGGCAAGTGTAATTGGAAAGTGGTGAGAAAAATAATAATTGGGTAACTATTATTCTAGGTGCTGTGTGGGTAATGTATTACCCTCCTTTGAGGGGGAAATGTTAAGGGCCCAAAAGGTTAACCTCAATTTTGGCAAAGAGTGCAAGCCCTTATTTTTATCCCATTGATTTTTACACTCCATTCCCCAAATCTAGGCAAGGCCCAAATATGTATTCCTATGGTTTATGATTTATGTACGTCCTTGTCTACCCTCCTGTTTATACTTTTATGCAATAGAGTGCTTTGTTTTTGTATAGTAGGAAAATATGAAAAAGTTCGTCATACTTTGAATGACTACATACATTGCTCCTGCTTTGCTGTTTTTAGTTTTTTTTTATGGATCAGAAAATCAGATATATCAAAAAATACTATGAGAAGGAACGGATAAAATGTAAGTGGCTCATAGTTATGCATCTTATTTTGTGATTGAAAAGTAAAGTGAACCACAATCCGATGTATCATTTAGGCCGCTTATCTAAGGAGAATAAAAGCCCAAATGTAATATCTTGATTATCGCCTATCAACTTTTCAATTTATAAACCCAGAGTTGCTCAATATAACCCTAAATACGGTTCAATTCCTCTGTAATTTGTGATTGGCCATGATTTATGGACAGACATGGCATCAAAGTGTCATAGGAACTTATCCTCTGCATATGTTTCATGTGTCTGACCACATGCAAGGTTCTTTGACTTGTATGAGTGGTATCGTACACTAATTTGATCAATGGCAAGTACAGTTCCTTGAGGCGAGGGTACAGTGTTGTAGTTCCTTAGAAACAATTTCTGAATCTGTGATTGTAGATTATATGACTTTGACAATGGCCTGCCTGTGAATATGGCAAAAAGAAAAAGTGTTTTGGTCCTTTCCGATACATTAAGTGATGTAAACTCTGGCATTTTCAATTCACAGTTGCTGTTCTATGCTCTCGTTGGTGGATAAGCTTTCTTTTCATGTTCCTGGTGTTGTCAATAAATGTATAATTCATAACTGAACTGTTTCTTTTTCCTTCAATTCAGGTCTTGTTGTGTGCCAAAGGGGAAGATCAAGATCAATTGACAATTAAAAAACTTATAACTTATGTGCTTGAATTGGCAAAAAACGACATGAAATATGATGTCCGTGACCGGGCTCGTGTTTTATCAAAGATACTGTCTTCGTTTCTGGGCTGTCATGGTAATAATGTAGACTATGTTTCACCAACACAGGAGGCAGCCCATCTCATTGCAGAAAAAATGTTTGGCCCCCCTAAAGGGTTACCATTGTCGGAACCCATAAATTCCCGTTTCTATCTTCCTGGCTCTCTTTCACAAATAGTTTATCATGCTGCGCCAGGTTATGAGCCTCTCCCTAAACCTTGTAGCTTGCTTCTTGCCGATATTGACCAAGACTCTGATGTACTCCAAGGAACAGAAAAGTCTGGGGATTTTTATATAACAGATGATTCTGAGATAGATTCTGGTTCTCTGGATGAAGGAAGTGCATCTGATTTCAGCTCTCAGCATTCAGATAGTGCCTCAGTTTCTAATTATGGCAGTGAGGAGAGCCAACCTCTAAGTGAAGCTGATAAAAATTCAGGTCCACTGATCCAGATTTCAGATGTGGACTACTCTTATAAGGGGCCGAATAGTGTTGAGACTATGCACAATCCGTCTGGATCTGGTGGAGTGGAGGAAATTTTATCTAGGAGGGCTTTAGAGTCATGGTTGGGCGAGCAGCCTGTTTTGTCGGACCTAAAACCATCTGGAAGTGATTCCATCCAGGCATCTGCCAGAATCTCCATTGACGATCTTAGCAATCGGGTCAAGCCTAAATCATATACGCTTCTTGATACTGTGAGTGGCCAGGGGTTGAAGGTGGATTATTCATTTTCCTCTCAGATATCAGACATCTCACCATTGCTAACTTGTGTGGAGGTTACTTTTCATAATTGCTCTGACGAGCCTATTTCAGAAGTGATGTTGGTAGATCCAGACCCCATCAGAGGTCCAGATGTGACGGAACAAGAATTTATGACAGCAGAGAGGTATTAACTGAACTACTTAATAATACTTTTAAATCCTTAACTATTTATATGAGCATAAAATAAGGAAACTGATGTGCGTACTTGACATGATGAGTATTTCCCATCTCTTGTTAAAAAATTTTCATTGTAATCTGTGGATTCAGTGGGTGCTTTCTGTTGTTAAATTTTAGTTGTCAGTCAAGTTTAAAACTATAATTTGGCGATGTGAAATTCCTCTAAAATTATGCCTAGAAGGCCAGAACTCCTATCATTTTCACTGAGAATGTTATGAGTCCTATCTGGCATGCTTACTCAAAATTTATTGAGAACATATGAAGAAATGCCTATGTATAAGTACAGCTGAAAAAGTCAAAATTTTACTGCCAAATTTTCAACTTTGGAAATATTGGATGGCATCAATTGTCTCCCTATGCTGTGCCTTGCTTCTTACTTGTGATGTTGTTTGCTGGGTTATGCTTTCCCAATCAAGGAATGGCAACTGCACGTGACATGCCTATGTATGTTTCGAAATTTGACACCTCTCTAGAATGATAAATAGAAGGGAAAAGTTTGTATGGGGGAGGTACCAGTATAGAGGAACATTTTTCAGGTTAATGCTGTGGGGTCCAGCTGTCTGGGACGGATAGTGCTTTTTGGTCAAATAGATTTTGCAAACAGTTAGCTTGAGGAATATACTTAGGAAAAGGTCAATGGTATTTTCAGTAATTTCTTGATCATGAGGACTGATTTCTATAATTTATACTTCTTTCTAATTAGTGAGCAGCTTAGGTCTTGTATTGATGTTTCTAGGGGCATTAAAATGTGCAGAGCTCTTTTTTTATTACTCTGTACCATGATGATTGATGTTTTGACACAATGAACATTGCTATTTGGGAAGATTCCTTTTGGGATAGCATTTGTCCGAACTTTATTTTATATCATTAATAAAGAAAGGAAGGTTTTAGACATTGTTATGCTATCACATTTATCATGTTGTGACATGAGCGTGACACCATTAATTTCCATTGTGATTTTCAAAAAAAAATGAAGATTATAGGTGGCAGTACTTGATGGATGGAATGGTTCAGTTGTAAATTTCTTGTTTGTTTTAGTTCCTTTGTGATTTTCCAGAGCTTCCTTGTAGTCCTTTTTTTTTCTTAAAAAAATAGTAAATTAGAGGGTTTGATATCTCAGGTCATCTGCCGCTCAGGTTGACGTTCCAACTTTGGTTCCAATGGAAGGAATTGATTCTCTTGGACCAAGTCAAATAATAAAACGGGTCCTTCAGGTCCGGTTTCATCATCATCTGCTACCCTTAAAGTTGTCATTACTGTGCAATGGCAAGAATTACCCTGTCAAGTTGCGGCCTGATATTGGATACTTTATAAAGCCCTTAAAAATGGATGTTCCAGAATTTAGAAATAAGGAATCACAGTTGCCTGGCATGTTTGAATATGTGAGAAGGTATGCCACTTGATTATTTTTGTTCTTCTTCTTGTTTTGTTCATAATGTGAGCTACCTAACTGTTATCTGATTACATAAATTTGCTGAATTGCATGTGTGGATGATCAACTTAGCTGATAAAAATCTCGAGGGGTGGTACTCGACATAAAGTTGCATGTTATCATTAAACTCTTTTTTTAATAACATTTTAGCTTGTCCTAAACCATGAATTATAATAAAAAGTTGTTTAATGGAAGCCAGATTACATATGGAAGAATAGTCACAATCATGATTGTAATTTGATCTAATGCTGTCTCTTCTTTCACTCTATTTTTAGGCTGATGGAAAATAAATTTGCTTGTGGCATGACACTATTAGAACTAAGCTATCAAAAATTGACCCGAGAACTCGAGCTGAACCGGCAATGATCTGAACCCAACCTGTACCCAACCTGTACCCGGACAATGGGGTGAAACTAGTGACCTGTAACCCGACCGGAACCTGAACATATGTTAACCGACAACCGATTTGATTCAATGATTGATTCAATGATCTGAATCCGAACCTGCTCCCGACCTGAGAGTACCGTCAACTGATTTAATCCGACCCAACAACAATCTGTGCCCGACCCAATTAAAACCTGTACCCTAGTCATGGAAGGTTTAATAAAATTTATATGCCTTTTGTTCAACTTATATACTGGTACAAAATCTATAAACCCACAATCCGATTCAGCTTGTACACCTTTTGTTCTCTGTTACTCATATGTAGGTTTAATAAAATCTTGATAAAGCTGATCAAATTATGAAAGGCGTAATTATATAGGTTCAACTTCAGCACATCGATATTTGTTGGAATTGAACTTGAACCAAAACCCAACTCAACACTAACTCGAACGGTCGAACCTGAATGCACCATCTATTAACCCACTCAAACCTAACTCACACACTACCCGAACCTGAAATTGAATTTGATCTGAATTCATATATCCGAAAATGTGAAACACCCAGAATAAACTTAGCTGAAATTGACCCGACCCGAATTTAAACCTGATATGAGGCTAAATTGATCCGACATAACCAGATCCTAATTTAACTCGAGACATGATTTGACCAAACCCATATCTCGACAATGGGGTGGATTATAGCCTTCAATTTTGCCACTTTTCGCCACCGGATCCCAAAACCTCAAAATTTCCTTGATTGTAGCCTTCGATTTAGTAATTTATTGACCTTTTTTTACCCGGAAATAAAAATTGCCGAGATGTTTACCATGATCCCTAATACCCTCCGAGAGTTTAATTGAGTCGGTGGAACCATCCAATATGCCCTTAAACGGTCATTATACGCGTTCACAACTTTCAGTGATTTCGTAAAATCAAGCATATCACGTACGTTTATGACAAAGTATAATGATCATATATGGTTTCAAACGGCATTATATATTTATATGACCCCGAGATGTATCCCTTAGAGTTTCAAGGCTTTTTTGCCACCGTGCCTCGAAACCTCAAAATATCATCAAAAAGCGTGGATTAGTCAATTTTGCAATTTTTTGACCTTTTTTCGCCCATAAAAAAAATTGCCGAGATGTTTACCATGGTCCTTAATACCCTCAAAGAGTATAATTGGGTCGGTGGAACCATCCAATATGCCCTTAAACGGTCATTTTACCCGTTCACAACTTGCAGTGATTTCGTAAAATCAAGAGTATCACGGATGTTTATGACAACATATAATGATCATATGTGGTTTTAAATTGAATTATATCACCCCGAGATATATCCCATAGGGTCTCAAGACTTTTCGCCACCATGCCCCCGAAACCTCAAAATTCCTCAGAAAGCGTGGATTATAGCCTTCAATTTTGTAATTTTTTGACCTTTTTTCGCTCGGAAATAAAAATTACCGAAATGTTTACCATGGTCCCTAAGATCCTCCAAGAGTTCAATTGGGTCGGTGGAACCATCTAATATGCCCTTAAACGGTCATTTTACCCGTTCACAACTTGCAGTGATTTCGTAAAATCAAGCGTATCACGTACGTTTATGCCAACGTATAATGATCATATATGGTTTCAAACGGCATTATATGACCCCGAGATGTATCCCTTAGGGTTTCAAGGCCTTTTGCCACCGTGCCCCGAAACCTCAAAATATCATAAAAAAGTGTGGATAGCCTTCAATTTTCCAATTTTTTGACCTTTTTTCGCCCGAAAATAAAAATTGCCGAGATGTTTACTATGGTCTCTAATTCCCTCCAAGAGTCCAATTGGGTCGGTGGTACCATCCAATATGCCCTTAAACGGTCATTTTACCCGTTCGCACTTGCATTGATTTTGTAAACTCATGCTTGTCACGGACATTTATGACAACATACAATGATCATATATGGTTTCAAATGGCATTATATGACCCCGAGATGTATCTCGTAGGGTCTCCAGGCTTTAAACCTCAAAATTCCTCAAAAAGCGTGGATTATAGCCTTCAATTTTGTAATTTTTTGACCTTTTCTCGCTCGGAAATAAAAATTGTCGAGATGTTTACCATGGTCCCTAATACCCTCCAAGACTCCAATTGGGTCGGTGGAACCATCCTATATGCCCTTAAACGGTCATTTTGCCCGTTCACACCTTGCAGTGATTTCGTTAATCAAGCGTATCACATACGTTTATGACAACATATAATGATCATATATGATTTCAAACGGCATTATATGACCCCAAGATGTATCCCTTAGGGTATCAAGGCTTTTTGCAACCATGCCCCGAAACTTCAAAATATCATCAAAAAGCGTGAATTATAGCCTTCAATTTTGTAATTTTTGACCTTTTTTCGCCCGCAAATATAAATTGCCGAGATGTTTACCATGATCCCTAAAACCCTTATGGAGTACAATTAGGTCGGTAAAACCATCCAATATGCCCTTAAACGGTCATTTTACCCGTTCACAACTTGGATTTATTTTGTAAACTCAAGCCTACCACGGACGTTTATGACAACATATAATGATCATATGTGGTTTCAAACGGAATAATATAACCCCGAGATATGTCCCTTAGGGTCTTAAGGATTTTTGTCACCGTGCTCTGAAACCTCAAAATTCCTCAAAAACGTGGATTATAGCCTTCAATTTTGTAATTTTTTGACCTTTTTCGCATGAAAATAAAAATTGTCGAGATGTTGATCATGGTCCCTAATACCCCCCGAGAGTCAAATTGGGTCAGTGGAACCATCCTATATCCCTAAAACGACCATTTTACCCGTTCACAACTTGCAATGATTTCTTAAAATCAAGCGTATCACATACGTGTATAACAACATATAATGATCATTTATGGTTTCAAACAACATTATATGACCCCGAGATGTATCTCTTAGGGTTTCAAGGCTTTTTGCCATCGTGCCCTTAAACCTCAAAATATCATTAAAAAGCTTGGATTGTAGCCTTCAATCTTGCAATTTTTTTACCTTTTTTTGTGCGTAAATATAAATTGCCGAGGTTTTAACCATGGTCCCTAATACCCTCATGAAGTAGTCGGTGGAACCATCCAATATGCCCTTAAAAGGTTATTTTACCTGTTCACAACTTGAATTGATTTTTTAAACTCAAGCCTACCACGGACATTTATGACAACATATAATGATCATGTGTGGTTTCAAACGGAATTCTATGACCCCGAGATATATTCCATAGGGTCTCAAGGCTTTTCATCACCGAGCCCCGAAACCTCAAGATTTATAAAAAAGCGTGGATTATAGCCTTCAATTTTGTAATTTTTTGACTTTTTTCCGCCCGTGAGTATAAATTGCCGTGATGTTTAACATGGTCCCTAATATCCTCCGGGTGTCCAATTGGGTTGGTGGAATCATCCAATATGCCCTTAAACAATCATTATTTTACCCGTTCTCAACTTGCTGTGATTTCGTAAACTCAAGCCTACCACGGACGTTTATGACAACACATAATGATCATATATGATTTCAAACGGGATTATATAACTCCGAGGTGTATTGCTTAGGGTTTCAAGGTTTTTCGCCACCGGGCCCGAAACCTCAAATTTTTCTCAAAAAGAGTGGATTATAGCCTTCAATTTTGTAATTTTTTGACTGTTTTTAACCGAAAATAAAAATTGCCGAGATATATACCATGGTCCCTTATATCCTTTGGGAGTCAAATTGGGTTGGTGGAGCTGTCAAATATGCCCTTAAATGGTTATTTTACCTGTTTAAACTTGTAATGATTTCGTAAATGCAAGCCTACCACGAACATTTATAACAACACATAATGATCATATATGGTTTCAAACGGCATTATATGACACCGAGATATATCCCCAAGGGTCTCAAGACTTTTTGCCACCGGGCCCTGAAACCTCGAAAATTCCTCAAAAATCGTGGATTATAGCCTTCAATTTTGTAATTTTTTTTTGACCTTTTTTCGCCTGGAAATAAAAATTGCCGAGATGTTTACCATGGTCCCTCATATCCTCCGGGAGTCCAATTGGGTTGGTGGAACCATCCAATATGCCCTTGAATGGTCATTTTACCCGTTCACAATTTGAATTGTTTCGGTAAACTCAAGCCTACCACGTACGTTTAAGACAGCATATAATGATCATATATGGTTTCAAACGGCATTATATGACCTCGAGATGTATCCCTTAGGGTCTCAAGGCTTTTTGCCCCGAAACCTCAAAATATTATCAAAAAGCGTGGATTATGGCCTTCAATTTTGTAATTTTTTGACTTTTTTTTCACCCGTGAGTATAAATTGTCGAGATGTTTAACATGGTCCCTAATACCCTCAAGGAGTACAATTGGGTCGGAAGAACCATCTAATATACCCTCAAACGGTCATTTTACCCGTTCACAAATTGAATTTATTTCGTAAACTCAAGTCTACCACGAACGTTTTTAACAACATATAATGATCATATGTGGTTTCAAACGGAATTATATTAGCCCGAGATATATCCCTTAGGGTCTCAAGACTTTTCACCACCGGGCTCCGAAACCTCAAAATTCCTCAAAAAGCGTAAATTATATAGCCTTCAAAATTGCAATTTTTTGACTTTTTTTGTTGGGAATTATAAATTGCCGAGATGTTTACCATGGTCCCTAATACCCTCACGGAGTACAATTAGGTCGGTGGAACCATCCAATATGCCCTTAAACGGTTATTTTACCCGTTCACAACTTGAAGTGATTCGTAAACTCAAGCCTAGCATGGACGTTTATGACAACATATAATGATCATATGTGGTTTCAAACGGAATTATATGACCCCTTATGGTCTCAAGGCTTTTTCGCCACCGGGCCCCGAAACCTCAAAATTCCTCCAAAACCGTGTATTATAGCCTTCAATTTTGTAATTTTTTGACCTTTTTTCTCCCTGAAATGAAAATTGCTGAGATTTTTACCATGGTCCCTAATACCCTCCGAGAGTCCAATTGAGTCGGTGGAATCATCCAATATGCCCTTAAACGGTCATTTTACCCGTTCACAACTTGCATTGATTTCGTAAAATCAAGCGTATCACATACGTTTATGACAACATATAATGATCATTTATGGTTTCAAACGACATTGTATGACCCCGAGATGTATCACTTAGGGTTTCAAAGTTTTTTTCCACCGTGCCCCAAAACTTCTAAATATCATTAAAAAACGTGGATTACAGCCTTTAATTTTGCAATTTTTAGACCTTTTTTCGCCCGTAAATAAAAATTGACGAGATGTTACCATGGTCCTTAATACTCTCAGGGAGTACAATTGTGTTGGTGAAACCATCCAATATGCCCTTAAACGGTCATTTTACCCGTTTAGAACTTGAATTTATTTCGTAAACTTAAGCCTACCACGGAAGCTTATGACAACATATAATGATCATATGTGTTTACAAACGGAATTATATGACCCTGAGATTTATCCCTTAGGGTCTCAAGACATTCGCCACTCGCCACTGGGCCCCGAAACTTAAAAATTACTCAAAAAGCGTGGATTATAGCCTTCAATTTTGCAATTTTTTTTACCTTTTTTCGCCCGTAAATTTAAATTGCCGACATGTTTACCATGGTCCCTAATATCCCTTGGGTCGGTGGAACCATCCAATATTCCCTTAAACGGTTATTTTACCCGTTCACAACTTGAATTTATTTCGTAAACTCAAGCTTACCACGGACGTCTATGATAACATATAATGATCTTGTGTGGTTTCGAACGGAATTATATAACCCCGAGATATATCCCTTAGGGTCTCAAGGCTTTTTGCCACCGGGCCCGAAATTCCTCAAAAAGCGTGGATTATAGCCTTTAATTTTGTAATTTTTTGACCTTTTTTTGCCTCTAAACCTCAAAATTCATCAAAAATTGCCGAGATGTTTACCATGGTCCCTAATATCCTCCGGGAGTCCAATTGAGTGGGTGGAATCATCCAATATGCCCTTAAACGGTCATTATTTTACCCGTTCTTTCGTAAACTCAAGCCTACCACGGACGTTTATAACAACATATAATGATCATATATGATTTTAAACTGGATTATATAACCCCGAGATGTATCGCTTAGGGTTTCAAGCTTTTTC
The DNA here is from genome assembly GCA_024500155.1 of Chenopodium formosanum. Lineage (NCBI taxonomy): Eukaryota > Viridiplantae > Streptophyta > Magnoliopsida > Caryophyllales > Amaranthaceae > Chenopodium > Chenopodium formosanum. Next base: position 2,783,444 of record CM044861.1, on the reverse strand, counting down.
GCCACCGGGCCTCGAAATTTTGTAACTTTTAAAACTTATTTCAACCGGAAATAAAAGTTGCCGAGATATTAACCATGGTTCCTTATACCCTCCGAGAGTCAAATTGGGTCTGTGGAACTGTCCAATATGCCTTTAAACGGTCATTTTACTTGTTCACAACTTGTAGTAATTTTGTAAACTCAAGTCTACCACGGACGTTTATGACAACATATAATGATATTATATGGTTTCAAACGACATTATATGATACTGGGATGTATCCCTTAGGGTTTCATGGCTTTTCGCCAATGGGCCCCGAAACATCAAATTTTCCTCAAAAAGCAGGGATTATAGCCTTCAGTTTTGTAATTTTAGACCTTTTTTCGCCCGAAAATAAAAATTGTCGAGATGTTTACCACGGTCCCTTATATCTTCCGAGAGACAAATTGTTTACGAAGATGTTTACTATGGTCCCTAATAGCCTTTGGGAGACCCATTGGGTCGATGGAACCATCCAATCTACCCTTAAGTGATTTCGTAAACTCAAGCCTACCACGGATGTTTATGACAACATATAATGATCAAATGTGGTTTCAAACGGCATTATGTGACCCTGAGATGTATCCCTTAGGGTCTCCTGTTCGCCACCGGGCCTTCAATTTTGCAATTTTTTTGACCTTTTTCAGCCAAAAAATATAAATTAATTGTCGAGATGTTTACCATGGTCCTTTAAATCCTCCGGGAGTCAAATTGGGTCGGTAGAACCATCCAATATGCCCTTAAACGATCATTTTACCCGTTCATAACTTGAAGTGATTTCTTAAACTCAAGCCTACCACGTACGTTTATGACAACATATAATGATCATTTATGGTTTCAAACGGCATTTTTTGACCCTGAGATATATACCCTAGGGTCTCAACACTTACCACCTGGCCTCGAAACTTCAAAATTTCCTCAAAAAGCGTAGATTATTATAGCTTTTAATTTTGTATTATTTTTTGACCATTTTTCGTCCGAAAATCAAAATTGCCGAGACGTTTATTATGGTCTCTAATACCCTCTAAGTGTCCAATTGGGTTGGTGGAACCATCCAATATGCCCTTAAACGGTTATTTTACCCGTTCACAACTTGTAGTGATTTCGTAAACTCAAGCCTACCACGGACGTTTATGACAACTTATAATGATCATATATTGTTTTAAATGGGATTATATAACCCCAAGATGTATACCTTAAGGTTTCAAGGGTTTTCGCCACCGGGCCCCAACACCTCAAATTTTTCCTAAAAAAGTGTGTATTATAGTCTTCAGTTTTGTAATTTTTGACCTTTTTTCGACCGGAAATAAAAATTGGCGTGATGTTTACCATGGTCTCTTATATTCTCTAGGAGTCAAATTGGGTTGGTGGTACCGTCTAATATGCCCTTAAACGATCATTTTACCCGTTCACAACTTGTAGTGATTTCGTAAACTCAAGCCTACCACGGACATTTATGATAAAATATAATGATCATAACGGCATTTTATGACAGTGAGATGTATCCCTCGGGGTTTCAAGGCTTTTCGCCATCGGGCACCAAAACATTAAATTTTCCTCAAAAAGCATGGATTATAGCCTTCAATTTTGTTATTTTTTTTGTCCTTTTTTTGCCCGGAAATAAATATTGCCGTGATGTTTACTATGGTCCTTTATACTCTCGGGGAGTTATTGGGTCGGTGGAACCATCTAATATGCCCTTAAACGGTCATTTTACCCGTTCACAACTTGTAGTGATTTCGTAAACTCAAACCTACCACAGACGTTTATGACAACATATAATAATCATATATGGTTTCAAACGGCATTATATATCATCGAGATATATTTTCTAGGGTCTCAACGTTTTTTGCCACTGGACCCAAAAACCTCAAAATTTCCTAAAAACGCGTGAATTATAGCCTTCAATATTTTAAGTTTTTGACTTTTTTTCGGCCGAAAATAAAAATTGTGGAGAAGCTTACTATGGTCTCTAATACCCTCCAAGAGTCCAATTGGGTCGGTGGTACCATCCAATATGCCCTTAAACGGTCATTTTACCCGTTCGCAACTTGCATTGATTTTGTAAACTCATGCCTACCACGGAAGTTTATGACAACATATAATGATCCTACATGGTTTCAAATGGCATTATATGACCCCGAGATGTATCCCTTAGGGTCTCAATGCTTTTCGCCACATGCCCCTAAACCTCAAAATTTCCTTATAAAGCGCGGATTATATAACCTTCAATTTTGTAATTTTTTGACCTTTTTTCGCCCAGTAATTAAAGTTACCACAATATATACACATTGGCAATGAATCACTGTAATATTATTGCTTGGCTGGGTCACTCACCAGTTGGTGTGATGCAAGTGTGTATATATCTTATTTTGCCAGGATTCGGTGCCATTTGTCCTTGACTTGTCTTAATATCGTTTTTTCCCCCCTGGTGTTTAATGTTTACCGCTTATATCTCAGGTGCACCTTTGCTGATCATATTGTGGAGTTGAGCAAGGACAAAAGTGACACTTATTTGACAAAGGATGTGTATCTTATAATCTGTGAGAGCATAGCACTAAAGATGCTAAGTAATGCAAACCTTTTTCTCGTATCTGTGGATTTTCCACTGGCCTCTAAACTTGATGATACATCAGGTTTGTGCTTACGATTTAGTTCTGAGATATTAAGCAGTTCTGTTCCTTGCTTGATTACCATTACAGTTGAAGGTTCTTGCTCAGAACCATTGAATATATCCGTGAAGGTCAACTGTGAAGAAACTGTTTTTGGCTTGAATCTGTTGAATAGGGTTGTAAATTTCTTAAGTGAATCCTTGCCTAGCAGCTCATAACAATATGGATGAGCTTCTTTCTTGTGGTACCTTGTTTTCTATTATATCATTATCCTTCATACAACATTTTCTGCATATTCCTTTCCCACCTTTCATCTGATTCTGTTTTTCTATCCTATTTATCATCAAGAGAGTTCTGGACATGTCTGTAGGCTGTATATGAGTTGAGGTATCTGTAAAACTTCTTGAGCAGCAAAATTTTATCAATGAAATTAATGTGTGAATTATTCTTTCTATACATTGCAATGCTTTAATCAGTTATTATGGTGAAGTTATGTACATGCTGACCACCCTTGAGAACCTTGATACCTCTAGTGGCCAGGTGCACACTGGGTAGAGTTCCTTTTGCTGCTGCAAACAAATTTTCCATGTAAAGGTAAGAATGACAGCTAGCAATGTATCAGATTCCAGTCAAACTGGAGTCTGAGAGGTGTGTCAACTTTACACACCCTTGAAACAATCCTTTTGCTGGGTACATGTCACTGCAATGTGAAATCAATGTGTACCTAATTTTATATATTTGGATGTGGAAATAGTATAGTACTGAACAATTTGAAGGTGCTTCTTACAATAAATATTCCACAGCCAGTTGAAGTGTTTGGTTATAATTTGTCTGTTGATTGTACTATGGCCTTGTACTAATGCTACCTAGATACTACCATTAGTATATAGGAGTATATGACTTCTTGAATCATCTGTTAGTAGCTTACAGAAAATATTTTGTACATATGTGAAGTTATGTAATTTAGTGTGCCTGTTGCACCAGATGTGTTAGTTCCTTTTTCACGTTTGTTATTCCTCTAATGTGGCAACAAGTACTGGAATTCATATTGGTAGGGCACAATTTCTATCATCTTTCCTGTTGGAAGCTTTCTGTCTTCATATAGGCACTCCATTATTGCTCTTTTTAATACCCCATTTGGCGGTAATTGGCTATATATCCACTCTATTAATGATTCCATGTCATCTGCAAAATCCTGCATGTGCCATTGAAGGAGTTTGGGCACTAGGATCTTCCTCTTGCTTGTTACTCGTATAAATGCTTCTAAGTATTCCACTTTTGCTCTACTTAATTGATCTACCACATCTTCTGGAGTATAAATCCACATCTGCAAATTGTAATTACTAAGATGCTTAGCTTGAGGTTTACTGTAACACCAGGTAATAATAGTGTATATAGTCAAAGAGATTATACTCACTGCTGGTGAAGACCAATTGCCTCTGCAAAGTGCAAAGGTGATGTTTGGTTCTGGATATCGCAGTCCATAAGCTCGGCGTAGTAACATTTCCTTCTCGTTTATGAGATCCTATACATTGAAATTGATGAGTTAGGTGAAGAATCTGAAGTTGCAGAGAATAGTGTAGAATCAATGAATGAAAAACTCTGCTTTATTTGAATGATCTATCCCCTGAATATATTTTGTTGACCAACTCCTCAGATGAACGCAGTTATAAATTGTCGACAATACAATATGAATTAAGATTGTATTTATATTCTGAGGAAATCTAAGATCATTTTAGTTTCTTCTTTCTTATCCTAGTTAGCTAAGATTTACTTTGTATAGGAGTTGGAGAAGAACCAAATGTAGGTTTAGGATAGCTCTCTGCATAAGTAATGTTGCATGCATAGATGTTCTTATGCATTTCTCTCTAGTTTCAAATATAAAATATTTAACCATACTAAAGGAGATGGAAAGGAAGATTCTGTGACTACTTACAAGTTTTGGATCACTTGGATGTCGAAGAAGGTAATGCTCAATTGCCAGAGCATTCAGCACTATTCCACCAACATTCAGAGCTGCCTGGTACAAAAGTACACATCAGTTCTTCCCTATCATACAGATTTAATTTTCTAAATATTGCTTTACTATTCTAGCTTTGCTTCATGCTACTGAACATGTTTTCTAAGCTTGCAAAGGATGAAGATCTGCAGCATGGATACCTACCTTGTTCAGAAGTGTCAACATTCCCTCCTGTGAATTTGGCAGCCCATATTGTAAGTAAGCCTGGTTCAATCACACAAAAGAAGTGTCAGTACCAAAGTTTTGGTATTTAGTTAGATTCGGACTGGTTGAAGATTTCTTACAGTACATGCATTATAGAGGCATTATAAATGTTGATCCAAAAAGCTAGCTTTTGCTTGTTGCTCAAAAATGACAGGTCTACGTAGCATAACTTCTGCAGCAGAACCCTGATTTGAAGTCCTATAACATGTCAGTTTTTCATCTTACTTTAAATATTTGCTGGCTGAGGAATGTACTAGGTACCTCAATTTTCTGGTTGCAGGACAAGAATCTGAAAGCCGAGCTGTCTTCAGTGAGTTTCTTGTGATTTGGATGAATTTCTTGTAAGGGCCAAAACCAATTTCTGTGCCATCCTGTGAAACTCCATCATCACTGGTGATAGATGATCTTGCTTTACAGCTGAATGTATTTTTTGGTGAGAAGCCTTTGGAGTTGATACAGTTTAAATTATGCTTGGAAGCAGCAGAATTTGATTCTTTTTCCGATGATGTCTGGTTTAGTTTTACAAATTTGTTTATCAAGCATTTGAGAAGTTCTTCAGAGAGTCTATTTGGCTCCTCACTGCTGGCTTCAGCATCTATGACTCGGTTTGGTTTATTCCTGATAATTCTCAGGTATCTCTTGGCAGTTTCTTCTGCTTTCATCCATGGTGCAATGAAAATTTAAGTGAATAAGATATATATTTTTTTATTTTTTACTTTATATCCATAGGAGTATTTGCTACATTTATTCTTTAGAAGGAGTTTCTGGATTGTATAGATTGAAATTCTGATTTTTTTTTAAAAACGGCCGATACTTACCTTTCGCAAAAGAACTTTGCATGTCTGAGATAGAGCTCAAAGATAATCTTCCATCGTCTAAACTGCTTTTTCGCCTGTTATGACTTTTTGTTACTGTAACCCATTTTGGATCTTTAAGCTCTCCTCCATTTTGCTGTTTGTATGGTAATTGCCACTCAAGGTACTTTTTTGGTTGCTCTAACTCGCTGTCTTTGATAAGTTTCTTCTCGTTGTATGTGTTCTTTTTCAGCTTCTCGACTTTAGTTTCTAGCCAATTGATTTCTTTCTCTACCATTTCTAATTCTGCTAGAAGCAACTGTACCTGCACCAGAAGCATAATTTAGACTCTGATTTTGGACATGTTTTGCAACCTTGGATTCCGATTGGTTATATGTTATAGGATAATTAAAATAACTGTTACGAAACTTTGTGGTTACATTCAGAATTTTTCATGTGAATGTAGCAATCAATTTGTTAAAAATTTTTGTTTTCTTCACTGGAGTATATTGTATTGTGCACAAACTTCATTTTTTTTTTGTTAAATGCTCAAACTTCATTACTGTTCTTGTTTTTTTGACCTGATAACCAGCTAACTGTGGCATGTCTGCAAGACTGCAAGTTAACTAGTTTCAGGTCTAACGTCCAGGTAACTAGTACTACAAGAAAGCGAAAGCCAATTACCTCCAGGGGTAGCCTTGAAGAAAGACAAGAACAGGAAAGAAGAGATCCCTTTAATGCATTCTGCAGCACGCCGTTTATCTGCAGCTCCCCAGTTAGTCTCTCTTGCAGCTCCTCAACCTGTAGAACATAAATTCAGGTAATTAATCTAAGTTTTCGACATTTATAGAATCTTGGTAGCCACGGTCTATCATCTAGATTAAAGCTCTGATATTTTTTTTTGTTGTAGCTTTATAAGTTGGAGGTTTTTAAATATTCAAAAGATATATTACCTCCTCCTCGAGAGCAATCCTTCTGCGTTGCTTTTCACTTGATGGCATTAAGAAGTCTTCGAATTTCATTGTTCGTTCTAGCAAGGAATATCACAATTCACACGTACATACGAGCATACTGGTTGGTGCCCATAACGTTAGTCGAGTTATAAAGGACGGATGAAGAGACAGAAATAAAGGCAGCAATACAAAAAGGTAGGAAAGGAATGAATAACAAGAAGCAGGTTGAGTTGAGTTGCGGTGGAGAGGTTAGTGATCAGGTGATGGTGGAGAAAGTATAACTTATCAAATTAAGGTTTTTAACATAATAACTTAAAGGAAATAAATCACATGAAATCATTTGTGTTCATTTATTTTTATGCCTATTTGAAGGGAGGTGAAGGACGTGAAGCGCATGACATTGTTTTTTTTTATCTTTCCCAAAAAAAATATTACAGGTTTATACTCAGAATCCATAGAAACAGGTGGCACAATAGATAAAGAGATTGTCAGGGTTTTAGTGCTTTGAATTTGACAAGATTATCTTATGTTTTTAATTAAATATAACTAGTTTATGACCTTGGCTTTAATGATATTTTAATCAAGATCTGCAAAGGGGTTAAAACTTCAACATCAGCAATGATATGTCTCTAGTGCTGATTATATTAACTGAATGTAACACATTATACCACGTACCAATTCCTAATTCAAGCAGGAGAGGGTAAACGGCTTTTTAAACTCTTTGCAAGTTTTGGGTGCGACAGGTCTTACATCAGATAGCGACAGACACATAACAAGCCACGCCTTTGAGAGTTCAAGTAATATAACAAATCACCTTTGTATAATGTTTTGAAAGTCGCTAGAATAGTAAAAACTAAACCTTTGGAAACAAATGCATAAAAAGAAATTGTCAACCACATATGGGGAGTGTAGGACTAATATCCATAACTGTATCCATTTTGAAGTAATTTCTTCCGTTTTGTGGTAGTGATGCTTCAACTACCATGAGGTTATAGCTGATGAATCAACATCTAAGTATCTAACCATTTTTTTCCCTTAAACCCTAACATTCGCCTTCAACAAGTATTATTTATTTTAGTTGTTAAATTGTTGTGATAACAGTATTTTAAAATAACCGTTTTTGGTCAACGAATATCATAAAGGGATTAATTGGGAACAAAACTAATTTAGTGGATACAAGTATAATTATATTATAAAGTCAATCACTTGTAGAAGTTGAACTTAATAATACTATATTGCTTAGGTCCGCTAGCCCCATTTTGAAATGAGTAGTTGATCAAAATTCATGGAGTTGAAAATGACAAGATACCATGCTCAATATTATAGCTGACAATATTGAATCGGATTTGAATATCTCAATCCAATTTTGAATTGTACTAGCTAAATGATTTGACATTGACTCGGTCTAAAATTTAACTCGGTTAGAAGTTAATAAATTGGCAAGAGATAATTTGGTAGAGTTTATTGTATGTCAGCTGGCCACATGTAAAAAGCTGATGTGAGTTTTGTTTTTCATTAGAAGTAACTCGATAAGAGTCTTATTATATGAAATTCAAATTATACCTAAAATTGAATGATCGAGTTGAAATGAACTTTGCTGAAACTAAACTCGAACCGTACCTAAAATTGTATGATCGAGTTGAAATAGAACTTGCCGAAATATAGTATGACTCATGCCATATAGATGAAGTTGACTTGAACCTGAATACTAACTCTACTATTCCTCTAAAAATGAAACATAAATTAAAAATTAATATAAACTTTGTCGCTGTTTGTAAGGATTTACCTACGATCACATGGTTAAAAAGCATGTGCTATTGCTATTAATTCTCCAAAAATGAAACTTTCAAGGTTTCTAAAACGAATTCGCCGTCTGTGGGGATCGAACCCACGACCACGTGGTTAAAAGCCACGCGCTCTACCACTGAGCTAAGAAGGCTTTGTTGAAATAAAATCATGTTTAATTTATATAATTATTCTAAAATATCTTAACATTGCAAAATTTTAAAACGCCGTCTGTGGGGATCGAACCCACGACCACGTGGTTAAAAGCCACGCGCTCTACCACTGAGCTAAGAAGGCTTAGTGATTATACAATTAACAAATTAATTTTTAATTTAGTTTAATTTGATAATTTCACTCATTACCCTAAAGTTTTCATATTTCCTGCTTTAGAAAATGAATATCGGATATCCTATAAATTAATGTTTTATTTCGAACACTTGTTGGCTTTTGAATCATCAATACAAGATAGTACTTTATATACATACAGTTCTTTTACTTCCTCGGAATATATATAGGAGACTACAAAACGATCGATACAACATCGTAGAGGAAACTCCAAAAAGATGTGAATAATTTACTTTGTTGTATGCATGATTAATAATAATATGCTGAAAGAAAAAAAACCTATCAATTTTCTCAATAATAAGTGAAAACAAAGTACAAATACTCGTATATCATAATAACTAATACTCCGTACAATTAACGCAATTTAGATGAAAAGTACAATTGGATCCCTACAAGATTAATACATTTTGTTGGAATTTATACTAGTATTTTTTTTGCTGAATAAAGATATAAATTGAATAGATTTTGAACTAAATTACAAAATTAGTTGTCTCAAGTCTTCTGAGATCAACTCAAAGCACCAGAAATTCTAAGGTGAAGACTTCCAAACCGATTCAACGATTGAACTTGAACACTAGAAGATGAAAACTTCCAAACCGACTCAACTACAAAGTACAAATATTTACAATAATTGATATTTGAATGAAGTCCAATTCAATATTCATTAATTATTAAGGAAGCTATTCTGCCTATTCATCAGATTCATCACCATAGCTATTCTTCCATCCTCCAAACTCTTCATCATCGTCGTAATCTGATGCCTGCAAAATCCAAGATAAACACCCAATTTAGATCATGCTGATAATCTATACAAAAAGGTTAAGTTCTACATATTTATATGCCAACATTGTATAACGAGTATGTTGGAAATCTATGACAAAGTCACTAGTCAATTTGGTGTTATATACTTTAGCATTTCTACAATCCTAACTTTACTCTTCTAGTTTCTTATCCACAACACTTGTTAATACGGAGTATAACTCAAGTATCTTAGATTATCTTTAGCATTACTTTATCGTACTAAAGAATTGAACTTAAATCAGGTACTGAAACTTAGTTTTGGAAGTCATTATGTATGTTACAAGCATGTACATCACAACTATTCAAGCAAAATCATGCAAACTAATAGAATAGTTTCCTCAACATTTAAGAAAAAAGAGAGGGATTGTACCTTGGTGAATTTAGCACCAACTTTGATCTCACCACAGTACTTATCATTACTTCCGATCACTCTGAACTTTGTCGGATTCATTTCATAAGAACCATTCTCCACTCCTAAAGCTAGGAGATCCTCCACATGAATCCTGTTATAATACACCAAGTATTCAATCAGCCAACTACCTATATTAATCACAACTCCAAACTTGATTTTATGCCTCGGATATAGCAAAGTTATATTCATTCTGCTGTGTATCACACACAAATTGTGCATCTATAATATTTCTTTTAGAGTACAAATTAATCAATGTACAACCTCAATCTAGATTACTAGTCAAATTACCGGAGTAAACAACAAGACTATTATTTCCAGACACTAATGATCTAATGTCAAGGCTTTCTAAAGTGATAAATTGATTCATTTCCCAAAAGATAGAAGACAATTTTCATCAATAAGAATTGATATAGAAGTAAAAAATACGTACATAGTTTCACCAATGTAATCATCAGAGGAGAAAGTGTCGTGGTCCATGATCTTTAGATTGATGTGGTAGTCACTACCTGAGCCAGGGTACTCTGCCCTGAATGTCAATTTTTGGTGCCATTCTGGATTACCACCTTGTCCTGCAATGGACAATATATACAATTGTTAAGTAATTTTCAATTTTCGTTATGTCTAAATCCTAACCAAGCTCGTAACAAAAGGGGTTAATCAAAATTTGATCTTACAGTCTGAGATGACGTAAATACATCTCAGCTCAACTTTTCTTGTCCGAAATTAAGGTTTCAACTAGCAATGTGACAACTAAATCCAGACGAACATAGTGTTAAGCTAAGCTAGTTATCTTACAATTTTCAAATAACTACTTAAACTACTGATGCATAGGATATTCACTTTATGATTTGAGTTCTTAATGCAAGTTAACCTAGGGGTGGCAATTCGGGTCGGTGGGTAGGGTTCGAGTCAGATTTCGGGTCGATTTCGGGTTATGCTTAGAAATAATAAAAAATAGTGTAAAACTTAATATTATTACGAAATATGAAATTTTGGTTAAATCGGGTCGAATTCGGGTTATTCGGGTTCGGATCGGGTCGGGTTTCTCTCAGTAACTTCGGGTCGGGTTCGTTTGGGTTATCGGGGCTGTTAACCTAATAATCAAGTGGAAAAACATATAGAATGTAATGCAAGTTTATAACCGATACACACCTCTTGCAATTTTGGTCTTTCGCTCTTGCCCTTTGTACTTGACCACGACATAGGGATCAATTTTATCTGCTAACAAATAATAAAAATAAAACCGTTTAGAACTTTGAAGTGCTTAGAAATATACTTGTAATTAAGAAAGAACAAATCAACTTGAAACCACTTCAAAGTTGTGGCATGCATGATTAAACTATTAACTTAATAAGTCATCTAATTACCAAAGGACAATTAAGCTTGACTCAAAATTTCTTATGAGGTGATTTAGCTATCATATATTCATATCACGCAACAATTGAAATTCAATGGCACACAATAGACTCGAAATTATACTTCGTATATATTTTGTCCTTCTCAACAAATTGATACAATAGTATACAACAACATATGTTTAGGTTATTCGTACTTGATATCTAGATTATCTACTCCATTCTTAAATAAATTAAATTTAAGTTACTCCGTAGTTCGTATGTTTGATACATTAAACACGTGGCGTAAACTCAAATTTAACTGAACTTGTTACAACTTGAAACTGACTAGAGTCAAAGTATGAAACAACTCATGCATGCAAAGCTGCCAATTAATCTGCCATAAATTACTGGTGTACATGATATCCAGGTTTATTAAAGCATTAAACGACAAATTTGGTTCAAAAACTAACTATTTTTGAATTTGAAATCTGAACAACATTATTGTTCACGTTCTTACTCCGTTTTTTATTAGCTAGTTTAGCTGTTTAGGGAGTACAGCATGAATTAGGGAATTACTCCAGGAATTTAACAGAGCAACAATTTTGATAATCATAATTTTATCAGCACTATTGGTTTATAGAGAGTTGTAAGTTGTAACACCCGTAAAAAGTAATGATGTAAACGAGATTCAATCAATACTTGTAACAATACTCGATCGAGATCAAAACCAATTATTAAAACATAATTAACCATCTTAGTAGTTTTGTTGAACTTCTACCCTTTCTCTAGTAATCAATTTAAAAATACTCAAATTTCCAGGACGAATTTAACCAAATCATATCAAGCATGCATGAACTTATACAAAATGTAAAATAATAGTGATGTAAAATTAACAAACTAAATCGAAATAAATCATAAAAATAGATAATTAAGAGAAAAACAAGACATACTTAGAAAATCAACGTTGGGAAGACCAGAAGCTGCAACCAATAGAACCTCAAGCAATCCTCCTGTCATTTCTTCCTAATTATCTTTTTTTTCGCCTCGACAATTTTTGTTTTTGTTAAAGTAATTAATTTTCTGATGAATTTAAATAAAAAAAAAAAAGGTTTTAATTTTTTGTGCAAGAAGATCAATGAAAGAATTAAGGTTTAGAAATTGTTGAAGTTTATTTGAGGAGAGTAAGTCCTTATATAAGGTGGAATAAAGCTGGAGTCGTTACTCGTTTTTGTGATAAGTTGACGGAGAAATTGAAGTTTTACAGAATAGGTCAAACTTTCATCCCTTAGGCTATTTCACTTATTTTTAATTTTTTTTTAATTTTTTTTTTTTATATAATTTTTTCTTTTTGGAGGGAATTTCATAATAAATTAAGGGAAATTTGTGTTATTTGACTACTCCCTCCGTCCCTAAATTACATTCCTCTTTCTAGCATTTATTCCTCACATAATAGAGAGAAAGAGGAATGTAATTTAGGGACGGAGGGAGTATTTTTTAGGAGTTAGTGTAATTAAAGTACGCCACTTATTATTCAAGCGATCAAAATCAAATAATATCAATCATAAACGGATTACATTTTATGATTTATATAATAATAAAAAAAAAAAAGTTAATATTTTCTTACATGTGAAATGTAGTTATATTTGTTACACTATAAATTCTTTAAATTTTAACTTTTCCAATTACTAAATGTAATAACATACACGTTGCAAATTACATTATACGTCAAAAATACAGAAGTCAAACTTTTAAAAACAGAAGAAATACGAAAAATATTTTGTTATTATGGATAAATAACGTTGTGCGCGTCATTTTATAGGGTTTAAAAACCTTGATGGTAGATTATGGCCTTGTTTGGTAATTGGCTTTTAGTTGGCTTTTTGGTTGGCTTTTGGCTTTTGGCCTTTTCTTTTGGTCAAACAGCCAAAATACTTGTTTGGTAAATGGCTTTTCAGCTAGGTGAAAAAGCCGGCTTTTCCGCCAAAAACAAAAAGCTAGTGTTACTAGCTTTTTGGTTTTGGCTTTTGGCTTTTCATTAAACAAATTACTTTTTATCCTTAATTATTAATTAATAATTAATAATTAATAATAATTAATAATAATTATCAATCAATAATTAGTAATTAATAATTAATAATTATCAATCAATAATTAGTAATTAATAATTGGTAATTAATTAATAATTAATTATTAATTTGTAATTAGTAATTGATAATCAATAATTAATAATCAGTAATTATTAATTAATAATTATTAATCTATAATTAATAATTAATAATCAGTAATTAATAATTAACTATTAATAATTAGTAATTAGTAATTAATAATAAGTAATCAGTAATTAATAATTAGTAATTAAAAATTTATAAATAGTAATTAATAATCAATAATCAATAGTTAATAATTTATAATTAGTAATTCATAATCAATACTTATTAATTAATAATTTATAATTAGTAATTAGTAATAAAAAAATTAGTAATTAATAATTTATAATTAGTAATTAATAATCTATTATTAGTAATTAATAATTATTATTTAATAATTAGTAAATTAGTAGTTATTAGTACTTAAAAATTAATAGTTAGTACTCCGTAATTAGTAATTATTAGTACTTAATTATTAATAACTAGTAATTAACAATTGTTAGTAATATGTAATTAATATTAAGTGCTTAATAATTAGTAATTAGTACTTAATAACTAGTAGTTTATAATTAATAATAAGTAATTATAAATTAGTAGTTAATATTTTGTATTAGTAATTAATAATTAATAATTAATAATACTGATAATAAATGTATAAGAATACATAATAATGCCCTTTAAGGTTGTTTTGCATAGTTACAGCCAATATCTAACAACTGATTTTACCAAACATGTTTACATACAATAAATAGTCAAACAGCCACTACAAACAACCAATACTAACAGCTAGTCAAACAAGCCAAGTTAAACAGCCAGCAGCCAACAGCCAACAGCCAATTGCCAAACAAGGCCTATATCCTACTTGAGGATGTTTTCTCGAAGATATGGTAAACTTCAATGTCCTAGAATGTTAGAAAGTCAAGTCATCCGAAAATTCTTATAACATATTCTGATTATTAATTAATTAAGTAATTGAGTTTTTTATACTTCCGTTAATAAAAATAAAACCATGGCGGCTTTAATTTATGCCAAACCAGCTATACTTTGACCGCTAACAACTCTTGTCCAACATAATGATCATTGGATAAAATTCAACGAGCTTTGTGGCAACTACAACGTTTGCATAATTGTGGGAAAAAAATGATTAAGCAGCACAAGTAAAATTAATTATTTTAATGTGAACTTTTTTTTTTATTTTTATTTTTTTATTTTGGTAGGAACAATTTTTTTTTTTTTTTTTTTTTTTTTTTTTTTTTTTTTTTTTTTTTTTTTTGAAAGAATTGGTACTTTGGTAGGAACAATGTTAATTACTCTTTTGTTTGGTTTCTAAGAGTAATACGGAGTATTTATGTTTCAGCAGATATTAAATTGGAAGATTATAGCACAAGTTCAATGTTCTTTCACTGTATTTTGGAAGATTAGGAATGTATAATTAGTATAATTGCAAGGAATAATATTTTCTTTCTTTACGATTTATTCAATTTTGGAGTTTGCTGCATGTTGGACAACCTATCTTTTGCCAATAAACGCTTGGTAATAGTAATATGAAAAAGTTTATTATTGAATCAATTGGATCTTGTACAGTAGTAAATGTATTTCCATGCATAATCAATGCTTTACCTATTTGTAGGGAAATTTGCCTTGTTTTTTTAAGACTTCCAATACGGAGCAGCATTGTTGATCCTCATTTTCTTTTGAGGTTGTAAACAAGTTTATATTGAACACGGATGCACGTTAATCATGTTAGTAGTTACATAACAGAGAGCTCGAGTAACAACAGAAAGAGAGAAGAGGGGATGTGATGAGTCGCCGGTCACAAGTTACAGTGAATCATATACGAAGTACTTCGTAGTTGAGACAATTCGTGATAAAAGTATAGTTGGAATATACTAGTTAGAGTCCCCATCAGTTATATACTCTTATCAATTTGAATTAATTCAATGTTGGGATGTTTCGATATTTTATCCAAAAAATAATAATAATATTATAATAATTTTATCCAAGATTATTGAAGGTTTAGGTTCCAAAATAATTTTTAAACACAGATAACATAAAATGTATAATCCATACTGATAACAAAAGCATCCATGAGAGAAGCTTTGGCAAGGACATGAAGCACGAAGTACTAGATTAAGATACAAAAGTCTGAACGAGTCAGCATAATCACAGATTATAAGATCCTAGTTCGCATGACATTGAAACTACAAGAACAAGCAGTTTATAAAATGATTCAGCAGATTATAACCCAAAGCTGATTCAAACTAGAATCACACCATCCACTGCTCATCTACTAGGGGCTGGTGACGCATCTGCGGATCGAGATCTTGAGCCAGATGGTGATCTAGAAACACGCCTTGGAGAATCTCCTCGGCCTCGTTCTTCCTCAGCTTCATATTTAGCTTTCCTGGAATGAAGATAACCAATAACTCAGTATGAATGCGGTAAAACCTTAACTAACAAATGACAGTGTATCACAATAAAAACTCAAAAACTAAACACAACTTTTTGTCATACCCAAGAGCAGTTTCATTACGATCTTCATGATCAGGGGAAAATGATCTACGGGCATCTCCACCACGTGGTGAATCCCTTGGTGATCTCGAGCGATCAACAGGCCTTCTACTAGGAGAGGCTGAGTACTCCTCACGTCTTCTAGGAGAGGGGGAATAGGACCTGATAACAACATATTAGCATATAATGCACCCTCATGCATCTGCGTATTAGAAACTGGTAGATTTAAAACAACATTTAAAATGCACCTTGAGTGATGAACTCCTTTAGAGCCAGAACCAGAGCGAAAGCGAGGCGAGCGTGAGCGGGAAACTGATCGTGAACGAGAGCGTCCTGACAACAACATAGATATACCCTAATCAAACATTGATCGTAAATGATAAAGTAAATAAAATCTATGGTTTGACATCAAAAACCAGATCAAATAGGAGTATAACTTGGGTTTTTTTACTACGAGTATCATTTAGTAATAGAGCTATATCAAATAATTAAGGCAACTTAGCAACTGAACAGAATATGAGCATCAGACATGGCCACAAATAAGGACTAACTGCACAGCATAGCATGATAAACCATACGCACAAAACTGCAATAATATTAAATCTCCAGTCCCACGATTAATGAAAAATCATAAACATAAACAAGACCTAAGGCAAGAAATATGCTTCCTTAGATAACATCAATGACAAAATTCATAAGCATAGACCAATACTTACTGTAACCAGGTGATCGTCGTCCACCATATCGTGGACCACCACTTCTGCACAAGTACCAAAAATAAAAACAATCATCAAATAAATATCTCACTACTACCCAGGCTCCCATCAAGCATTCAATCACAATAGTCTTGAGGTCAACAGATATGCATGCCTACCTCTGCCTGGTTTTCCGGCGCATGTCCTCAGGCCTTTTTCTCGACTCTGAAGCAACAACTACGCTGATCTCTCGTCCAGCAAAAATCTGCCCATTCATGTGATATTGAGCCTCTGAAGCATCATAAGAGTCCACAAACTGCACAAAGGCAAAGCCACGAGGTTCCCTGTATGGCAATTCATAAACAGAGTTCAGTTCACAAAACACTCAATGCATAACAAACAAAGACCGAAATGTGCAAACAAACAGTGAGTGATGCAAGACCATAATGTCAATACATATACCTCTTTCTTGATTTACCAAAGCTCGTTCTTAACAAGAAGCCCAGACCAGCCTTACACAAAATGCAATACAGAGTCCACTACTATGGTACTGACCTTTCCATTTGCACTCAAAAAATGTGAATGGCAACTTCAAAAGGATGGGACTTGAAATTCCTCAAATGCGCGTATTTAAATGAATCACGTGCAAATAAATGAAACTCTTCAACTTTGGATGAAACTAAAAACCTTGCCATCTTGTCTTCATTTCATCAAGAATCAATCATCTTTCTTCAACTCAAGCTTTCATCGATAAACATCACATACTTTTTCTTCATATAGGTAGATTCTTCTTTATAACATTACTTCTAAAATCTTGGCAGGCAAAATGTTAAGCAATCATATACAGTGGATCTTGATCAAAAGTGGGGCTTGGGCTTGTTTAACTTCAAACCAATACACCCCCTGACAAACCAGTTCAGAAAACATCTTATTGACAATCAAAGAGATATGTTTGACAAATTTGAAGAATGTCACTTTGCATACGCACTATCCAAAAAGCATCCACATATTGGCATATTGCCACTACCCTCATCCCAAAAACATGTAGTCCCAACTATTCCATTTATTAGTTCCAGGTTTTTGAACAAATAAAGATTATGCTATTCCTTTATTAGGGATAGAGACTGATAGTGCCAAGGATGGGTGGAGATGCACAGCACAATTAACAATGCAACTAATATAATGTATCAATTAATGTAAAACGATGACGAAGAATAAAAAAAATGACATGTCAAGACCTACAATTCTTGGAGTTTAAAGCACACAGCAAAAGAAAGCAAAAACATCTCACCCTGTATAATAATCCTTTGGGATATAGACATCACGGACAAGCCCAAATCTTTCAAAAGGAACTCGAAGTTCTTCAGGTCTACAATAACACGACTTTCGGTTATTATTTGCAGTGTTAAAAAAATCTATTCCTGCAATATAAAATTAACAAGATAACAAGCATAAAACAGTGTAGTGTAATATGAGGTTACCTGCAGTCTAATGGAATGTTACGAACCAACAAACTTCCATGATTTGGCTCCTTGCGTCTTCCATAACCACCATGTCCTCTTCTTGGAGGACTGTAACCCCGTCTCGGGGGGCTATATCCACCTCTCGGAGGGCTTCTTCCTCGACTACTATAACCCCTTCGTGGGGGACTGTAATAACCAGGGCTGTACCTCCTCATGATGTGGGCTACGATACAAACAAATTATTAGTTACTTTCGAAAAAGCAAGAACTATATCGATAGCAGACAATAAACAAAGTGCTTAAAATACCTTAATAACACAACTAAAACAGGGACAACACTTCTAGACAGAACCTTTTATATAAACTCCAAGGGGTATAATTCATAAGTGAGAGACAAAACGAGTTCCCAGGCTCATACAGTAACTTGACTTCCATAGTAGTACAATACCTCTTCATACAAATAACACAACAAAAGTGGAGAAATATTGGAAATACCTATAAAATAAACAAAACAAAGCAATTTTCTACAACATATTCAATTCAAAAGGAAGCTAGTAAATTGAGACAAATGAATCGCAAGTAAAGTTCCAATCTTTTATACTGCCTAGTTCATACAACAACCAAGTACGGAAAACCTTTATCCACCTTCACCTCTAATCGTTTGACAATAAAAATAGAATTCATCAACCCTAATTTCTAGATGATATTAAAAAAAAAAAAAAAAAACAACAACAAAATCCACAGATAAACAATCTCAAAAGCACAAAATCTACCAAATCAAAGGCAAATCAATTCACTAAAGACAAACAAACAAAAAACTTTCCAAGGATCAAAATTGATACAACAACAAAACAAAACAAAACAAAAAAATCGCAGATTAGGGTTTCGTCGCCGACGAATTAAAAAAAAAAATTAAAAAAAACAAATCAAATTCATAAAATTGAAAGGAAAAAAAGAAGATGGATTAAGAATTAGAGATTACCAGAAATTGGATTGAAAGAGAAAGTTGGATGAAGAGGAGAGAGAATTGAAACACGAGCTCCCGAAAGAGAGAGAAAACCCTTGAAACTCAACGCCTACGCTTCGTACTTTCTTTTTAAATGACGACACCCAAAAACGTATGTACGGTTAAATATTGTGAACCGTGGGCCGGTTCGAGTATTTTCTTTCCTTTTTTCGTGTGGACCGGAAACACCTAAACTTCATAACTCTCTTTTACGAGTATTTGACTTTTACATTATTTACGACTAGTCGATTACATATATACCATTTGGACCAATATTTATGTGATGTAATATAAGTACATAAGATCAAGCATATTCATATAAGAATTGTATCAATTTATATTGTGAAGTTACCAAATATTAACTTTTTATAATTTATATTTATTGTTAATTAACGATATTATTGGTCAACCTTTCGCGTTGCAAAAGTGTCGATCAAAGTATCTTAAAAAAAAGTGTCAATCAAGGTGGGACACTTAAAAACACAGAGGTTAACTCTCTAAATAATTTTACTCTAAAAATATCATAATGCAATGTAATAATAAAAACAATTATAACAATAGGTTGATAAATAAAAAAATAAAAAAAATTAAATAAAACAAAAAGCATCTATGAATATTAATTCAACAAGGTTCTCTTTAAGCTATGCAATTCGAGTTGATATTACAAAACTGTACACATCTTCAAAAATCCCAGCTTTTGTCGAGAATCATTACCCATAATTATAAGCAGTAGGCTGCTGTAACTAGGCAGCGACGAGGAATAGTTTATTTTTGTCAATAACTCGATATTATCATCTATAATAATCTTGACCTCAGTCCCCTTTCTCTTTCACCAAAAATGTAAGTTGAAATGCACGAAGTTATTTGTCTGGCACCAGCTTATGCAAGTTTCCTTCATATCCTTATTATAGCCAAAGTGACACAGAATCTAATGAATGCCATCAACTAGCAAGGGCAACATCTTGAGATTGTTGCATCTCAGCACCAGCAGCATCAGCGTCTTTAACCAAAGGTGTCTTCTGAAACTCATTTCTCAGCTGTCCACATGCTGCACTTGCATCGAGTCCCCTTGTTTGACGTACACTTGTGGTTATCTTGCGAGATTCCAGAGCAGCAGAAAAGGCAATCACCTGTAGTAGTTATCAAACATATGTGCATTCCAGTCAATATTGATGTTCGAGTGACAAAGAAAAATCTTTGCTGCCTCCAGCCTCCTACAGTTCTATGATCCTCTTCTCCCAAACCCTTCCTAAGAGTCCCTACCCTCAAAGTCATGAAAATCTGATCTTGGAGATGGGCAATTGGGCAAAATCATCCAAGCTAAGAGGAATTTCTTCTCAAACTGATCCCTACATAATCAGGATTCAGGAAACCCCAGAATGCCCCTATATATGTCGGGAATGTCAAGGATGTCCCTGAGATTATATATTCATTCCCCATCTCTGAGATGGATCTATTATACCTTCCCTCCCTCACCCCATCAGTCATTAGGAATTCATTTCTTTTGCTAATTTCTAAATTAGTCCAATCTAATAGCCAGCTAGTGCTAAATTTGAGCTAGGAATTTCCAAGAGACTTAGAAGCAAGAATTCAATATTACAAAAGAAAGCAAACATACCGCCTTTCGGTAGGGCCTCTTATACTCAGAGCCCTCAATCGGATTGAAAGGTATCAGGTTCACATGATGACCACGTCCCCATTGATGTAGAAGCTCAGCAAGCTCTTTTGCATGCTCTACTGAGTCATTTACTCCAGCTGAAACAGACATTGGCCAGTGAACTTTTTGCACAACACCCAAACTCTAATGGCACAATTAATTGAGCATGTAGTACCTAAAAGAGTGTACTCAAAAGACACTCTTCGATTAGTTTCAAGGAAGTAGTCCCTGCAATCTTGCATCAATGCTTCCAGGGGGTAAGCTTTAGCACTTGGGACGATTGTTTCTCTAAGCTTCTGATTTGGGGCATGTAAGCTGAAGCACAATTTAAGAGTAAAGCTGTTTAGTAATCAGGCAAAAGCATCATAACTGGAGCATCAGGTGTGAATACATCTAATGATGATTTGTAGGAATATCTAGATATGCCAAAACCTAATCAATCAGAATTGACATTCTAGAAATGTGATATATAGTGAAGTACAACATCGAGGTAAAAGCAGTAATAGTGCAAATTCCAAAGCAGTGATAAAAGATTTTTGTGGGGATGGAAAAGATTGAAAGGGTTTTACTCTCTCCATCCAAATGAAGTATAGCCACTAGTCCAATTTCCTCAACATATCATTACTAAAGAGAACAGCATTTTCATCTCCAACCCCAAGAAGTAATTGTACTACTATTCAGTAATACATAAAAAAAGAGAGACAAGGGGAAGGGAATCACACATGTCCCAGAACAACCAGAAGTGGATTATACAATTAAAAGTTCAAAAGACGAAAGTCTTAATAACCCAACACTCTAACAGTGGCCCTAAGCAATCTACATGGCAAGCTACAAACAGGTAAATCTTACAGCTGGAATTGGGAGAATACTTGGAGTTTGTAGCACAAAGCAGTTTGCCAACTACCAAGAGATGCATAGCCAACGAAGTATAGGATCTTGGCACATTACTTATTTTTTCACATATAGATCCAAAAAATGCTACTTCATTCTTTTTTATAGTCCCAAGTAAGTCATGCTAAAATAAAGGTCATTTGGGTAGTTGAAACCTATCGGTAGGCTTGTTATGGTTCCAAACCAACTTATATGACCACAGGGGTCACACTACACATTCAATTCAATATTGGAAATAATTCCAAAAGTTGGTCCGAAAGCGTGAATTATTACTTTGGGACAATTTTCTACATTTGTTGGACCGAAAAGGAAAAAGGTCAAGGTGCTTCCCATGGATCCCACAACATCTCGGGAGGCCATTTGGGCAGTTGGAATCATCCACTTTGTCTTAAAACCGTCAATTTAGCCGTTTACATACATGCCTCCCTTAATTAACTCTAGCCCACCACGAGCCTTTATATGACCGACTAGTGGTCGTATATAGTTCCAAACAACATAATATGATCCCAGGATTTACATCCTAAAAATTTTCGACACTGGATCCCAAAACCTCCAAAAATTGTCTGATTTTGTGTATTATATTGCCTTAAATTTTGGACAATTTTTACTTTTCCAGACCCAAAAAGGAAAGGGGTCAATGGTGCTCCTCATGGTCCCCATAACACCCCGGGAGGCCATCAATCTGTCTACAGCAAGAACCTCTTGCACTGGCTGACGTTCTTTCCACCTTCCCAAGTCCCAACAATGAACAGCGGAATATACTATTACATCTACATCAAATGAAGAGATGAAAGCTCATTTCATATTGATGCATCACTGGTTTAATGTAGCTATGTTTCTATCTATCAAGCCTCCCAATGCAAAGTCAGATTGGTCTAAAGGCCTATTAGACAACATATCCAGTGTTTACTTAAGATACTGATGGTGACATATTTCAGGCTAGCTTCTCTATACTGCTCGGGTCTACAATATCTATCTGAAGCACATATGACACCCATCAAAAAATGAACTATAAAATCTAGCATGAAGGGCCAAAAGACTATAAAGCACAATTGTGAGACCTTTCCAAGGCTCGGCAGAAAATGTCAACTATAACCAAGAAGTCTCCTGGATCACATAATGCTGACAGAATAGCCTTAGTAAAGATCAGAAGTCAGATCCAGGAGAATTATTAAGATATCCAATATAAAAGTCCTAAAATGAACCACAGTGAAGTCTTTGGGCCACCTAAACATTGTCCAGGCTGTTTGGGGATTCATATCAACACATGAAAGAGCTTACTACATGGGAAGAAAGCCCAATTTGGGGCCACTTCACTTACTACATCAAACTATATATGCATGTGAATATATTATACTTTACTAGCATCACAAATCACTATAACAAGATCCATATTAGGTGGCTATTGTTGTTTATAAATTGATATTAACATCATAAAACAGCTTAACCACACAAAGGGAAACGCATGAAGAAAGTGGTACCGCTTCTAGTACACATAAGACCACAAAGCACGAGGGTAGATGAACAAGTAAGCCACAGATCTGTGCAGCTTATTAGACCAATATAATTACACAAAGTTCCAAGCGAAATACTAGTAGACATTCTCAGGGTAATGTACCTGACAGCTAATGTGGATTGAAGCTTGTATGTAGCCAGTCTCTTCATTGTGTTAGGAACCCCTACAGTGGATATCGTGATCATTCTTTGCCCAATTTGAATGTCCTGAAATAAGAGATGACCACTTTAAATGAGCGTAAAAGAAATAACTAGCATACCAAGACAGTTGAGTCAAAGAGAATATATAACATGCCAATAAATGAAAGAACAAAACGCATGTTTATCATCTGTGTCAAAAGTAGAGTAATTGTTCCCATATTAAATTTAAGAAGTTTCATCAATGTTCTCTTCTTCTATCATAAGAGCAATGGACAAAGAATTCCAGATTTTCGATTTGGACAGAATCCTGATATTCTTGCTTTTCAGAACTTAAAATGCATTTAGGTTAAGTACTTAAGTTACTGAAGGAAATTGATTAACCTCAGCAGTGATTCAGTGATGCCACCCAACAAAAAAAGAAACAATGATCAGCAAGAGCTGGGTAGTTGAGGCACATGCTAATGTATTGAAAAAGGGGTGAAAAAAAGTGCTTCAGATCTTCCAAACAAATGATAGGCACTACCTTGTTCAGACATCGGTGAGCTTCAACAACAGACTTCAAGTTCATCATAGGCTCCCCCATGCCCATGAAAACAACATTTGTGACGCGATGCTTAAATACATCTTCTATAGCCAATACCTGAAAGATTTTTTTATAAAAATATCAATGCCATATCAAACCGAAGAAAAAAAAAATTACAGCTTATTTGTTTTACAAATTTGAATTCAAAATAATTTTTCTTGATTTCAGGTAGTACAGAGAATATATAATTGGGAAATAGAATAGAAAAAGAAAAAAAAAATGGATGGTAAAAGAAGCTCTTGGCCTCTTGCAGCATTTAAGTTCATAAGCATAACTCATGATATGGCAATAGATGAGGAATGAAATCCTTGACAAGAATTATGTAATTGCCTAGGTATAAGTTGTTGCCCTTTGAACTCAGTTAAATCAATTGAAATCTGATGCTACATCATACGTATGGCTCCATGCTTTTGGACTAATATTAAGTAAGACCTTGCAAATTTGCAAAAGAAAGAATAGAGATTGAACAAACCTGTTCAACAATTTCATGCCTATGAAGGTTTCTCGAGAAACCACCCTTCCCAGTAGCACAAAACGAGCATCGTAATGGACAACCAACCTACCCCACCAACATGAAGGCATAAAACATGAGTAGCATTACTTAGAAAGATCAGATGGACAAACAAAAGTACTTGAATATTAAATATATAAATATTATATTTATTGTTAAGGTAGAGGATTCTTCCGAAATTAAGGCCTGTTTCAGAAAATGACCTGTGATGAAACACAAGCAGTAAGCCTTACTGAACCGTTCTCGTCTGTCACTGGTATTCCTACTGTTTCAACCAACCTGTCATCCGCCAGCTTTAGCAGTAACTGCAGGGATAATACAAAGATTCTTTGAGGCCAAATAAAAGAGCAATCATTCATAGCCTCATCATTTTACCAAAAGCATACACCAGTAATAAAATTTAAACGAGAGTAAGTTCTATCACACTGGAAGTTGATCACAAAAGCAGAAAGTTTTTCAGATTGATGAACTTTTCATCAGTCTCTTATGCAACTTCAGTGAAGAGCTAAATTACTATCACCCTCATAAAGTAAATCAACAAAAGAGAATATTGCAATAATTATGGTGTATATTAAAACATGTACAACAACTTTCAATCTACAAATTCACATAAGCTTTTTCAAAACCTATAGCAACATGTATATTTTACAAAGAAGGGGCAATATTTACACTCTACATAGGAATCCCTATCCCAAACAACACAATCCATGCTTTTCGATTGGGAATTTAAACTTCGCAACATACAAAAAACACATCAATTCAAAATTAATCCGACACCATTAGAGCAATCCAACAGAATTACACAAATCACTAAAACAAAACAATACAATACAAAACCAAGAAACACTTATATTCCAGCAATGAACCCAAATGGGGTTTTCAAGGGTTTGAACCTTAATAGTGCCATCAGTAGAAGTGACCATATGATGCACCGGCGAACGGCCCACCTTCCATCCTGCCTCTTGCAGCTCATTCCTTAATGCCTGTGGCACTTTCCTCACAAATAAACAAACCCCCTAATTAGTGACTAATTAATACAACCAATTTATCAAAAAACTGCAATAAGTTACCCTAAGCAAGTTAGAAAACAATTGAATCAAAACATTCAATAAAATTAAGAGCTCACATTGAACGAATTCATCAATTTCTTTGATCTTCCTCTTATAAATCAAATGATGAAGCTGCTTCCCTCTGTAACCTTGCTGAATTCCCACAAAATTCCATCAATTAAACATCAAAAATCATGAAAAAATCAAATATAATTCATGGGTATTAACAAGATTTATTTCATTTTTAAAAAAAAAAAAATTTACCTGGCCAAAATCAAGGGCAAGTTGTTGAAGTTCAAGCTCAGACATGCCGAGAAGAACACGGGGGTCAGAAAGCGACGCACGGGCAGGCAGTGCTTTTGAAAGTTTAGACGGCGTCGTATCAATACCAGTTGTAATAGTAGGAGGAGAAGGAGAAGCAACAGCAACAACAGTAAATGAACGAGAGGAGATTGTGAGGGCTAAAGCACGTGAGTGGATTGAGGCACGTGCAATTGGGATAGACCATACTTGCTGAAGTAGCGCCATTGTTGGTTGCTTTGTTTTGGGGAAGAAGATGAAGAAGATGCAGCAAAAACCCAAAACCTCAGCTTGTGTTTGTTCTGTGTATATTTTGTGAATGGATAATAAGTGTAGAGTAGCAATTTGTGTTGCACCAAGTTGGCGACTAGTTGTGGAAAGAAGGTTAATGCTACCCAGTGAGAGGGGTGTTAATCGGCTCAAGACCACATCGGCTCGGTTTGTGTCGTAGTTAGACTATGTATCGAAAATAGGACTTCTTTCAAACAAAAAAAAAAAGTATCGAAAATAAGGATCTAAGACTAGAATGAAGGGGTTGTGTGCTTAACGATTTTTAATTGTCTAATATCCTTGTTATTGTTACTCGAATGATTTTTTTTTTTTTCCGTGCAATGTAATATGAATGTAGGGCTTGTTCTCATTGACTGAACTCAACTGAACAGAACTGAATATTTTATAAGAGAAGGATATTAGGAGCTGAGCTGAACTTAACTGAATTGAATTTCAACGTATGAGAACAGGCTCGTAGATAAGGTTTTTGTGCTGAAGTTTTCTCAATTTGAAGTTTGTGTGTGCTAAAACTACAATTTTACATTGGTGGAATAGTTTAAGTTTCAAAATAACTAACGTTGTTGATTGATAAGTACATTCCATTCTACATAACTAACTTGTAAGATGGAATTCGAGACCACAAATCGAACTCCATCTACATTACTCCTCTTTGCAGTCCTTTGTAAATCAAACTAGAGAGTACTTGAGCATATTGTGGCATTAAGGCTACAACTCTGAAGGCTAAACACACAGCATACAGAAAAGGCAAAGAGCACTCGACGATGGAAAAGTCTGATATCATGCAGACATATTATTGCAGATTGAGCTCAGAGGAGCAATCAAATCTTTTATATTACAGCACCTCTGGAAATTATAATCAACCAACCAAACAAAAGTTAAGAAAGTATTTTAAAAAAATCTACTCCACACAAGGTAAAAAGTTACAACAATAAAAATA
Source organism: Chenopodium formosanum (assembly GCA_024500155.1). Lineage (NCBI taxonomy): Eukaryota > Viridiplantae > Streptophyta > Magnoliopsida > Caryophyllales > Amaranthaceae > Chenopodium > Chenopodium formosanum. Next base: position 2,756,467 of record CM044861.1, on the reverse strand, counting down.
TGCTGTACAATCATAACCCAAAGCATGGGATCAGTGCACCCATTACCCAAGTTCTTCAATCTACATTGAAAACCTCAAATGCTAACACAACCTACCTAACTATCTCTTCTCATTCCATTACAGATGTTCCTAAATCATATGCGGCATGAGATACACATACACTCTCTGAACTCCTATCCTCCCTTAAACAGTTTAACCGAAAGATGAGGAAAAACAATTAAAGATGGACTCATGTTAGCTAAGAACAGGTGGAATAGATGATGTTGTATCGGGAGAAATAACAATACCACCCTTGCAAATTTCATTAGCAATGTTACTTCTCCTCCGATTTTTGGGTCCTTGGTTTTGCCGATTAGAACTCTGCTTTACTTCAGTGTTGACAGGATATAAATCGCGAGGGACAGCAGGATATAAATCACCACCTGTGGGTTTACAGTCTTGGAGTTGCTCTAGTGTTGAGACAACCTCAACCATATTCGGCCTGAACCTTGGGTCTACTGACAGGCACTGGATAACAAGGTTGCCTATGGTTTTTGCTGACCTTGAAGAGTACTGCCCTTGGATTCTTGTGTCCATGATCCTGCTTACCTTTTCCTTGCGAAGGTAAGGCATTGCCCATTTAATAAGGTCCCTCTCCTTAACAGCCCGGTTTTCATCTAACACTCGTCTTCCTGTCAGTACTTCAAGGAGAACGACCCCAAAACTGTAGATGTCATTCTTCGGAGTGAGGTGACCTGCAGAAAATGCAAAGAAAACTCACTGTCAGAGTATAGCTAACACATCCAAGAGCCAACATCACAATAAATAATTTTGGCCTTGTGTTTGGAATTTGGTCTCCAATGGATTGACTCCTAATCAAGTCTGAAGGTCCAAATATTTTAAGGAGTAAAGATTAAGTCCAACCTTTTTCTAATCAAGTCCAATGGAGCTAGTTGTACATACAAGGTCAATCCTAAGTTACTATCAAAACATTTGACGATTGTACGCTTTCAAACAACAGGCATGTGAGAAATCAGAGAGAGGAACTCTTCTCTTACCAGTAGCTACATATTCAGGAGCTGCATATCCTTGGGTACCCATGACTCGTGTGGATACATAGCCTTGGTCATCACATGGTCCATCTTTAGCCAAACCGAAATCAGAAAGCTTTGCATCGAAATTCTGCATTACACATTTAAATGTTAAACACTGCAAGAGAGTTTAAAAGTGCTTAATTAGATAATTCACAGGAGCTAGACTTACTGAATCAAGGAGTATGTTAGAAGGCTTATAATCTCGATAAATGACTTTAATCTTTGGGCTGTGTAGGAAAGCAAGACCCTTTGCAGCGCCAAGAATGATCTTCATTCGGAGATTCCAAGATAGAGGCTCAACATAAGATGATCCTGTTCAAAACAACAGAATTCCACAAATTAGAAGACAGAAACCAGCAAACTAGTTCTTTACTCCATTGAAGATGAAAGGTTATAAAACTTACTCCTGAACAGATGGTTCTCCAAGCTACCACGAGGCATGAACTCATATACTAACAAGCGGTGTTCATCCTCTAAACAGTATCCAATCAGGTTCACGAGATTTGGATGTCGTAGTTGCCCCAAGTAGTTGATCTCAGTCTGCAATTCAAAACATACAGACAGTGAATTAGTAAGATTCATCCACACAGACACCCAAATCAGCAGAAGGTAAGAATAGCAGAAGCACAGAACGCGAGCATTATAATTAAGAGGAAACAACTAGCCTAATGATTGAGTAATAAATCAAAGATATATCAAAAAGTCAGTAGATTAACATGAAATGCCATGAAACTAATACTTACCACCCATTCTTTATGACCCTGAAATCCTTCATGATTAAGCCTCTTGACAGCAATGACCATTCCAGAACGAGGCTTAGCAGGTGCAAAGGTATGCTCATCAATCCACCCCTTGTACACACAACCAAAGCCACCTTCTCCAAGTACACTATCAGGTCGAAAATTTCGAGTTGCTTGGTTAAGATCACTGAAAGAAAAATTCTTCAAATTCGACGATTGCAATATCTCCCCTTCTGATCTTAGGTTTAATCTATCAGATCGAGCCCGGTCATTGCCATCACCTTTATAAGAACAAAAACAATTTAACTTAAACCTTAGTAATGGACATATAGATAGTACAAAGTATGCTCCATATATATCTAATCACAATAACAATATTATCGACTATTATTTCCACTATACACTCGGGTATACCTAGAGTTGATTATACCCAAGGCTATCTCGAAATCAAATTAGCTACATAAATTAGCCTTGGGTGTAAAATGGACATTCTCCCATGCCCAAAATCTAGTAAAATCTATGGTTGACTATACTAAAGTTCCAATCTTTTATCTTTATCATCCCCTTTGAAGAAAAAGTAATCCAATTCTACCAGGTAGATTATGAAAAGTCATGTGTTTATGACTACAAGAATGAGAATTCAAATAACCCACCAAAATAATCAAAAATCACACCAATTTAATCAAAATAACAAAATGAAAATTTCACTTGGGTATTTCAAATTATATCTAATTACCCATTTCTCAATCAAAAATAACATGAAATTAATTGACCAACCAACACCATACAAGACATAATTAAACATTACTTAATGTATGTAAAGGTATATGAACCCATTAAACATGAAATAAACTAAAATCAAACACTAAATCAGTGTAAAATGCAAAAAAAAAATTAGCCCCAAAAATAATTAATTTGGAGGGTGCTTACCAGAATGATGAACAGGGCTTTCATCAGCTTTAATCTGAATACTTAAACAACACCCCATTAAATCTCAAAATTCAGGAAATTTTCTCCTTGTAGCTTGAGCTTGAAGCTCCTGTTTCTGGGAAAAAAAATCTTTGCAAAAAATAAACAGATTTATGGTAAAGTGGGAAGAGTAGAATTTATTTGAATGTGAGAAAAAGATAATTAAAAAAGGAAAATACCCAGAAATTTAAGCAAGTTGTAGTAAAGATTTTAATAGAAGTGAAAGGGACAGGGGAAGATGAGAGGTGACAGCAATTTGATATGAAAACAAAGAATTTTCAACGTTTTGCAATAGCTTTTTGCGCGAACTAGCCTGGCATGCAGTCGAAATTTTAAAAAAAAAATTGATTATTTACAGTTTAAAATAATTTAGTAGTAGACTTTTTGGGTTGACTGAATAGTTTATTATAGGTAGTGCTAACTTAACTGGTCTATCATCTATGTGTGTTACGGGAGATGGATTTGGTGATTATGGTCAAGAAATTCATGTTTTATAATTGAGGTTGATAATGATCTACCCATTGTCCATCATTACATACACACGGATTGTTTTTTGTAATTTTGTGTCGATGTCAAGTTGTCAACTAGATTAATTGTTAAAGTTTGGATAAAGGTATGCACTTTTCAAGAGTTAATTAAGATTGAATCTCATCTTTATCATTCGAGATTTGTGATTTTCTTCACATCAGTATAAAAGAGTTTTTCTATCACGATAGAATGAATGCAAATGTTTTGGCATATTCAAAGATCTGAGATTTGTGATTTGTTGTATAAAGTATCTAGTCCTCTTAGAATGAGACCTACAAATAGAATGAATTCAAAGGTTTTGGCATATTCAATGTTGAATGCCAAAATCAAACACGTGAGTGATGAGTACATGCTTCGACTTCATATTAGTCCATTTTTCTAGCATCGTATATATAGTTCACACCTTTAACTTTAATGATTTATGATGTATACATTCCATTGAAAATACATATCTTTCTATACAACTTGACCAACGAAATAATTCATCTCAATAAATAGTTTTCACTTTAACCTTTTAAATTTTCAACACAAGGACTAACAAGAATGAATCCTCGTAGTTTTTTTTTCCTCAAATCAAGAGGATATTTTTATTTAAGATTGAAAGAGAAGAAAATTGTTGTTTCTTACAAAATAACTTATCCAAATTCAAAGCATCTACCAACAAGAACAATGATAAGTGAAGGTCAAATTCTTTCTTCAAAATACATGGCCTCACGTCTTGTAATAATCTAGTTGTAATATATTTATTTTCATTATTTGGGAACATATTTCCATAAATAGCAGTAGTTTTCATAAGGCATAAGTCAAGGCTACTAGTCTATTACAATGATAGATGTTTTTCATTATAATAAAAATGTTAATGTCATCAATTTCTCAAGCAATTAAGCAAGAGGGGCCTTAACTTTTTCTTTTTACCTAATAATTTAAGAGCATGAAGAATTAGTAAGCATTCTAGACACTAGAAAGTGCATGAAATGACTGCATGGCAACTAGCAACGTAACCAATTCCACAAGGATGAAGAGTCCTTAGATTTGTTCAAATCACCTTAGTTGCTTTATTCTCCATTTTGTTTTTTTGACATATAAAGAGTCATTGAGGAAAAGAAATAGTCTTATTTATTGACAAGTTTTAAAATATCATCAAATTAGGTGACATCCACCAAACAAACTGGTGCAAGTATTATATATTTATATACTTGTATATGATTACTTGTAAATGTTTTCTTTAATTTAAAAGTATCACCATACGCCTTCCATTTATAGGAAGTACACACATTTGATTTGGAGTAATATAGTTAATTTGAGATAAGATTAATAGCTATTTAGTTAAAGTACGATAAAAGTAAATTACTTAAAGGATCGATAACTTTTATAAAATGATTATATCATAAGAAACAAATAAATAAATAAAAAGTTATTGTTCATGTGTTATTAAACAAATTAAGCTGGTGATCAATTTTCATACTACTATACTAGTACTTGAAAAGTTGAGTTGTTAGGAAATTTTCATACTACGTATGTTGATTGTATTAAGAAAAGTCAAAGTAGAAGAAAAGGTCTACTGTATTATTGAGAATATAATTGTCCATTTGCAACAAATAAAAAAATGAGAATAATTGGTTATATGAAAAAATTACGTAGTCCTTAACAAATAATCATAGAATAACATGAGTCAAATGATACAAATACTAATTCCCAACCTCCCCAGTCCCCACTAACCCCCAACAATAAGAAATAATAAACAGCTTATATAAAATTTTTAGCTGATGAAAATAAATAATATGATTATTGTTTCAGTGAAAATTAATACGATTAATTGTTGTGACGCCAGTTATGTCATAATCATTAACGACTTTATTTTTGTTAATGAAGGTAGAAATTTTGTTGATGTTTCAATTTTCAGCTGATTATTTTATTACATTGATAATAATACATTATTTTAAAACTCATCCAATACAACATAATAAAGTACGTTTTTAGTTTTGGTGCTAAGTACTGTACCAAAATTTTAAGTGATGATGAATCTTGTCCCAAGGAAAAAAAAAAAAGGAATGATGAATAATAATACGTTGGTAAGACTAACTGTAAATAGGAAGTCCTAAGCTAGCTTTGTAAGTATTTATAATGACAGTAATTTATTTATTATAATTTAATTTACGTAACCAAAAGCTTGCTTATCATTGTGGTGATGACATGAAAGATAATTTAACGGATGTTGATGTCCTTTTGGATAGAGTATAGAGACTGTAGACTAGTTAAGTGATAGGCTAGCTACTAGCACAAGGATAACTACGTCCGTGTGTTACAAACTATAAAGGGCAGTAACTTAAGTTTAATACTTGTATTATTGATCATCTATTATCCCTCTCATATTTTCCTATCCACGTGTTTTGTACGTGACAAGTAAGATCCTCTTATACAATACATATACTTGTATGTGATAGTATCATAGTTTGTGCGAGTAAAGACTAAATACGGTCCCTCAACTCTTGTATTAGGATCACTTTTAGTCCCTCTCTAACTATTATGCTCACTTTTAGTCCCTCAACCACCTTTGTTGGTGTTTGTCAGCCAATAGTTGAGGGACCTTGCTGACTAGGCAATAGTTGAGGGACCTTGAGTCATTTTTTTTTTTGTTTTTTTTTTTTTTTCTTAAGAATTTATTTAACAAATAAATCTTTTAATTATTTGTTTAAAAAATATTAATAAAAAACCAGCCACCCTTAAAAAGCCCAGCAACCTTCCTCCTCCCGCTGCCGACAGCCAGTGCAGGTGACGGCGACCACCACCACCAGCCACACCCACCACACGCACCACCAACACCATAAAAATTCAACAAACTCCACTAATTAATCGATCATACAAATCAAAACCCCTAATTTATCACAAAATCATGAATTCTACACAAATTATTTAACAAATACATACTTCCTCTGCTTCTAAATCATACTAATTAAATAGTTAAATAAATTAATCAAATATTATCAGTTGCCAAACCCACCACCGACACCACCTTAACACTTTTTCATCACGATAAACTTCACAGACCACCAACACCGTCGGTCCTCGTCGCCGTCGCCACATTTAGACCATCGTCGTTACTGCCACCCCCATCTAAACCACCACCGTAGTCGCCCTCTTCTAAACCACCCCCGCTGCCGCTCAACCCTCTTCTAAATTAAACTACCACCCCGCTGCTATCGTCCAAACCACCACCACCACCACTGTACCACCCATATTTATCCCTTAAAAAATTGGCTTGAATTTTTGAGATCTGAAGAAAGAAAATCAAGAAATCCCACCCTAAACCTAAACCCGCACACACGCACCATCACACACACCACAACCAGCACCACCACACGCACAACCACACCCACCACACGCACCACCAGCACCATCACTACCCAAAAAATAAAAAAAATTCCTCAACGTACCTTATGAAATCTTCAACGTTCGGTTTATATGGTTAAATTCGACCATGAAAACCCCAGATCTGGAGTTTGCATGGTCGAATTCGACCTAAAAAACCATTAATTGATAATGGACGAACCCGATCAAAAGCCCTGGGGGTGGGTGGCGCTGGACTTCAAAAATCAAGGATAGAGAATGAGAAGGGAGGAGGGAGGCGGAGATGATAGAGAAAGAGGGAGGAGGGACAAGGTTGAGATCAGATGAGAAAGAAAGAGGGAGGAGGGAGGAGGGAGGTGGAGATCAGAGAGAAAGAAACTAAGGAGATGGAGAGGAGAGAGAATGAGAAGAGGAGGCTAGGTTTAAACAAATAATTAAAAAATTTATTTGTTAAATAAATTCTTAAGGAAAAAAAAAAGAAAAAAAAAAAAAAAATGACTCAAGGTCCCTAAACTATTGCTTAGTCAGCAAGGTCCCTCAACTTTTGGCTGACAAACACCAACAAAGGTGGTTGAGGGACTAAAAGTGAGCATAATAGTTAGAGAGGGACTAAAAGTGATCCTAATACAAGAGTTGAGGGACCGTATTTAGTCTTTACTCTAGTTTGTGCAACCTATTTTCGGAGTAAAGCACAAATACGGTCCCTAAACTTTCGTATTTGTGCAGTTTTAGTCCCTCAACTTTCGCATGTGCATTTTTGGTCCCTCAACCACCACTCTTGGTGTTTTTGACCAAAAAGTTGAGGGACTTAGCCTAGTCAGCAAAAATTTAGGGACCATGAGTCATTTTTTTTTTCAACATTAATTAAAAAAATTATAAAAAGTTTTTTTTTTCAAAATTAAAAACTCTATTATTTTTTTTAAATAAAAAAAAGGAAAAAAACAATTAATTCAATTCATTCCTTATTCTTATTCCCCGTTCTTATAATTCAATAAGAAAACCCAATAAATTAAAAATACCAATAAATCATATATTAAACCCAAAAAATTGCTTATCCTTCCATAATCTAATCTAATATGTATAAATAAAGTAGGCATTTTTGGAGAGCATTGGGAGCGCCACATAAGAAAAGGTATATTTTCGACCAATTAAAAATTAGAATTCTATTTTATTTTAGAATTAAAAAAATCACACGCCACCTAAACAAAAGCGACGAATGAGATTTAAGAAATTTGCCACGTAAGTAAAAACAACGAATAATAATTTAATAGGATTTAATTTATTTAAAAAACTAAAATTTATCTCTTAAAAAAATCATCTTAAGATAATCTTTATAGTGTTTATGATAAGAAATAAAAATTATTATTTAATTGTAATTAAATTAAAATTTGTGATCCCTACCACTATAAATTGACGCATTCTACAACACACATAAAATCTCATATCAATACAAAACCAAATCAAGCGAATTTTGTGTCCGTTTTAGGTCATCAATGGTTGCGTAATTCTTAATTAGTTTAATTTTTTAAATTCCATGTGTTAAATGTATATATTTGTGATTATTGCTTACATTGTGTTTATTTAGAAAACTTAATGATTATATGTTTATGTTTTGTTTATTTAATTTTGTTTTTACATGTAGATCTAATTAAATTAGAGAATTAAATTCAATAAAAAATGATCGGAAAATCAAAGTACGAAGAGGTATTATATCTTTATAAATCGTTTACATCTTTTAAATTTTTTATAGACCTTTTTAGTTTTTATTCATTAATTTTATGATTAAAACAATTTTTTGTGATTTTGGTAGCATAATCAAGCCTTCAAATTAACTTAATTTTTATTTTTAATTACATTGCGTTCATGCCTTAATTAAAGCCAACTTTATACAATTTCGTCCAAAATAAATTGAAAGAAAATTTTAGGCCATTAGATATTTTTCAATCGTTACAAATAAGAAGCAATATCGCACACATTGTTAGTGACAACAAAATAATGATTTAATTTTTTAAAATATTATTGTTCGGGCGATTGAGGATGATGATAAAATTCAATGTATAGATCTAGATTTGATTTTGTACAATTAAAATTTTTAGATCAATTTCACAATAATTTTTCACTTCCCGGTAGATATATATATTGATTTATTTTATAAGACTATAAAGATTAATTTTATATGAATTTATTTTTGCTAACATGTTTTATTTATCCATTTTGATTATATGGAAGCGATATGGGTGTAAACGAAGGTGGTGATTTTATCTACATAGAAGATATATAGTATACATTATTTTATTATTTTTTAATATATTTATCTTTTAAAAAACAACGAATAATAATTTAGGATTTTTATTATTTAAAAATAAAAAAATATCTTTTCATATTAAAGATTTTATCCCAATATGTAATAGATAAAATATCACATTTACAAAAAAAAATTTGAAAGATATCATATTTACCATTATTCATATTTTTAAATTCAGTAGTCATATAATTAACAACCACAATAAAATGAAAAACAACAATATAAAATAAAAAAAAATGGTCGAACCATAAATTACATAAAAAAAAAACTTTTGTAATAGGCAATAACACTTTAATTAAAATATTATGTGTTTTTTGTCTGAAATTATTAGATAGTAAAATAAATCAAATAATTAAAAAAAAAACCATTAGAATCTATTCGAAAATATATTTACTTGAGATTTATATAGAAAAAAACTGTGCATCGCACGGGCTTAGAATTAAAAAAATCACACGCCACCTAAACAAAAGCGACGAATGAGATTTAAGAAATTTGTCACGTAGGTAAAAACAACGAATCATGATTTAATAGGATTTAATTTATTTAAAAAACTAAAAATTATCTTTTAAAAATATCATCTTTAGATATAAGATTTATTTATCTAAGATAATCCTTATAGTGTTTATGATAAAAAGTATTATTCCTTAATTATAATTAAATTAAAATTTGTGATGCCTACCACTATAAATTGACGCATCCCACAGCACAAATAAAATTTCATATCAATACAAAACCAAATCAAGCGAAGTTTGTGTCAGTTGTGTCAGTTTTAGGTCATCAATGGTTGCGTAATTCTTATTTTAATTTTTAAAATCCATGTTTATATGTATATTTGTGATATTACTTACATTATGTTTATTTGAAATACTTAATGCTTATATGTTTATGATTTGTTTACTGAATTTTGTTTTTACATGTATTTAGATCTAATTTAATCAGAGAATCACATTCGACCAAAAATGAGTAGAAAATAATCAAAGTACGAAGAGGTATTATAGTTTTATAAATTGTTTACATTTATTAAATTTTTATAAATCTTTTTAGTTTTTATTAATTAATTTATTGATTTAAACAAATTTTTTGTGATTTAGGTAGCATAATCAAGTCATCAAATTAACTTAATTTCTATTTTTAAATATAGGGTGATTGGGTTCATGCATCAATTAAAGTCAACTTTGTACAATTTCGTCCAAAATTAATTGAAAGAAAAGTTTACATCACTAGATAGTTTTTAATCGTTATAAATAAGAAGTAATATCGCACGCATTGTCAGTGACAACAAAACAATGATTTAATTTTCAAAATACTATTGTTCGGATGATTGGGGACGATGAAAAAGTTCCAATGCATAGATGTGATTTTTTACAATTAAAATTTTTAGATCAATTTCACAACAATTTTTCACTTCCCGGTAAATATATATATGGATTTATTTTAAAAGACTATAAAGATTAATTTTATAAATTTTATTTTTGTTAACATGTTTTATTTATCCATTTTGATTCGATGGAAAAGAAATGGTTGTGAACGAATTTGGTGATTCTATCGAAATAGAAGATGAATAATATACATGTTTTTATTATTTTTTAATATTTTTATTTAAAAAAAAACAACGAATAATAATTTAGGATTTAAATTATTTTTTTTTAAAAAAAAATCTTTTCACATAACAGATTTTAGTCTAATATGTAACCAATAATGTATCATATTAACAATTTTTTTTTTTTGAAAGATATCATATTAACAATTTACTTATATTTTAAAATTTAGTTGTCATATAAATAACAACCACAAATAAAATACAAAACAAAAATAACTAAAGTCGCATTATAAATTACATCAAAAAAATATATACTTTTGTAATAAGCAATAACACTTTGATTAATAAATTATGTGTCTTTTGTTTGAAATTATTAAATAGTAAAATAAATCAAATGATCGATTTAAGAAAAACTTAGAATGTATACGAAAATATATTTTCTTGAGATTTATATATGATAAAACCGTGCATCGCACGGGCTTTCATCTAGTATATAAATAAAGTAGGCATTTTTGGAGAGCATTGAGAGCGCCACATAAGAAAATCTATTATTTTGTCCAATGAAAAATTAGATTAATAATTTATTTTAGAATTAAAAAATTTACTCGCCACCTAAGCAAAAGTGACGAATAATAATTAAGAATTTTGACACATAGGTAAAAACAACGAATAGAAAATAATTAAAATTTACAAATTAATTTTAAAAGCCAATAATTATCTTCTCTTTAAAAATAAAAAAAATAAATAGATTAAAAAAAACACTAAGTAATAATCATCTATATGGATGCAAATTTTTTATCGCAAATATTTTTAATCTCTCCCTAGCAAATATTATAAAAGTTTGATTTTAATAATGTACTCATCGTGAAGAATAGAACTAAATCTCATATGACTGATTTCCCATAATTTTTAATAGTTAAATGATTATAAATGAGACTAATATTTTAAACAGAACGAGTATATTAAATAAACGCATAGCCAAAAGACTGAGACGAATAAAACTAAATCTCATATGACTAATTTTCCATAATTTTTAACAGTTAAACGATTATAAATGAGACTAATATATTAAACAGAACGAGTATATTAAATAAACGCATAGACAAAATACTTATTTGAATCAATAAAAAAAACCAGATTTGTCAGTTATTTTATGAATTAAAAATTTAAATTTTCACGTAAGCAAAATAGTGAATAAGGTTTGAGATTTTAAATTCAAGAGTCATATAAAATAAATAAAACAACAAAAGATAACTTTAGTGTTAAAATTAAAAAATTATCTTACGATATTAGAAATTTTATCCATATATTTAATGAATGATCTTCATAATTATACTAAATTTTAAATCAAATAAAATAATTTATTAGAACCGTGCATCGCACGGGCTTACATGTAGTTTTTCTAATTAGAAAAACAAATGTAAGGAAGAACATCTCTTCCTTTCGCCGCTCAACCTCTTTCTCCACCACCACCTCCGTCGCCACCTCCGATCCTCTGCCATTGAAGCCTCTCTTTACATTACAACCACCGTCATTACAACCCTAAAAGTTTCATCAACCGAGGCAATTTTAATTCCATATTCAGAAGTCCTTTTAAAGTTTTAATTCTACTGTGATCCAATTTTCTCTCTCCTAAATTTGTCAATTTTCTGGGTTTTGATTCTGAAAATGATGGAGATTTTAAGAAATGAGGAGTTTGTGCTAGTTTACTACGAGTAGAAGTAGTGAAAGCAGTAGGACTGTGGGAGTACAAGAAGCCATGATTGATTTTGCATTTAAGGTGGAAGGGTGGTTTGGTAATTTTGGTGGGGTAGTGAGTAGTGCCGTAGTGGTTTTAATGGTGGTGATAGGAGGTGGATGGTGGTTATCGCAACCAAAGGTGGATTAGGCGATTAGCCATATGAGGTGTTTTTGGGATGATTTTTTTTTTTAGTTGGGATTGATTTTTTTTTTTTTTTATTCTTTTTTTGAGATGTATGTATCAAATTATTGATTTGTCCTATTGTGTGTGTCATTTGTGTTTCTGAAATGGTCTTTTTAGGCTTTGGGTTTGATGGTTTTCCACTGTAAGTCATGGAAGAAGGGAGGAGAGAGAAAAATTGAGGGTGGGGGATTAAAGATGACATGAAAGAGATTAACTGATTAAGCCCTAAACTATTTCTCATTGTACCATTTGCCACATCAGTTAGAAAGATTCCTTTGAAATTAAAATTCTTTAAAAAAAAAGAGAAAAATAAAAAATTAATGACTCATAGTCTCTAAACTTTTGCTGACTAGGATAAGTCCTTCAACTTTTTGGTCAGAAACACCAAGAGTGGTGGTTGAGGGACCAAAAGTGCACAAATGAAAGTTGAGGGACTAAAAGTGCACAAATACAAAAGTTTAGGGACCGTATTTATGCTTTACTCCCTATTTTCGTATACTCGTATATCTAAAAGAAACATCACTACATTGTGCGGTATCTTTTAACTAGAGTTCCTTTTTTTTTTTGGTGAAATATTAGGTAATGTTTCAGGATTCTAATTTGCCAAACAAAATTTAAAAGGACTTACGGATAATAAGTTCCAATACATTAGACAAAGTCCTTATTACTTAACCAATAACAATACGATGATGAGTTATTACACTGCTAAGCTTATTTTTGTTATTACTAGTATGCACTAGTCCAAAAGTAGAAGTCCACATCTACACCAAAAGACTCGCAACACAAATCCAAAGAGACACTTATCTTTTTGTATGAAGGTGTATAAACCTATAACAATATCCATGACGAGTTACTAAACCCTACTTCAAATTGATAGTACTAGTAGAACTAGTCCAAAAGCAGAGATCGACATCTCACACCACAAGACTCTCGACACAAATTCGTAGACTTTTATCTTCTTGTATGACTTGCATGAAGGTGTAGATAGATAGATAACCCTAATGATGTTGATTATAATCACAACCCTATCTCAATCCCCACCCTTTTTGATCGTTTCCTATTTCAGTTGGGACCAAGAAACTAGTAACTCTAAACCTTGTGTTTCAGCTTGCATTAATCCCACACGTTTGACAATTTGGTAAGCTTCTTCACACGTACAATGATGCGCCTTTATTTTACAGATCCTATTGCACCTACCAACCTACACCGATGTTCCTCATTAAACCATAGAGAACATTTTCTACACTGAAGTAGGCCTCAAAAGAAGATTAGCCATGACTTTCTTACATTGTCAATTGCTACTTCCTTTGTCTGAAATTAGTTACTCCGTAGGACACAACTCGTATTACCAGTTTATATATGCTAAAAACAGGTCAAACGGTTTGAGTATTTCGAAAGGTCAATTCTTAAGCCAGTTTAATGTTTGATTAACAACAGACCTGATAGAAATGTTAATTAATTCAGATGGACCTGCCTTTCTTCAAATTGTTTACATTGACATCAATTCAGCAGTGTTAAGTAACATCGACGACTCCAAAAATGTATCTTTTAGAAGCTGAGTCAAATGTTCAAACTGGGCAGAGAAATTAAATTAAGATTACACAGATAATGAGACTGGGTAATTGTCATCCAGTGAAATAGTTCAACATCAAATTGTTATTTCCACTACATGATAACCAAACGCTACTGGTAATCCAAAATACAGAGATTCAGATTCTAGTTTATTCTCTCAAAAGCAGCTTCAAAAAAAAAAATCGCCCTTGAATGCAGCTCCTAACCGAAGCTTTTTCATACACCGTAGACTTAAGCACTCTTGACAGTAGCGGAATTGATAATGTCGATGAATTCCGGCTAACAAAGGAAAAATCAATCTTGATTAGAGATCAAGAGCAAGAAAAAAAACAAAAAATTACACTGTACTTGTATGTAGCAGTTAGCAGGTTCTGGTAAGCAAAAGATCAAAAGTTAGATGAGGAACATACCTTTAGAGAGGCTCCTCCAACCAAGAAACCGTCAACATCAGGCTTAGCAGCCAGCTCCTTGCAATTTGCACCGTTAACTGAACCTGCAGCACCAAATATTGTAATCAATTGAGAGGTGTATCTAGAAGAATGGAAAGAATCTATGTATTTACATAGTACCATAAATCTCTTGTACATCTCTTGTGTAAATTTAATACTTCTAGTACTCTGTAAAAATGTTTGATTTTATCGTTTCTTTAGCCTTAAAGTCAAAAGACTCAATACTCGAATTTAATTAAGTTAGATTTACTCTTACGAGTACACATAATATATTGATTTTAATTTGAACCATACAATTCATTTTAAACTTCTAGGATATACTAATTAACTACATATGTAAAACTATGGCAATTCAATCATAGATATTTCGATTTTTTATTTTGTTATTTTTGAATGGTATAAAGCTTTCAAAAAGTGGAGATTTTAGTTGATGAGGCAGTGGCGGATCCAGGATTTCCGTATATGTGAGTCACCATTTGAAACCACCTTTACCTACCACCACTGCCCACCCTAGAATCTCACCCATTTACCGCAAAAACCACATTAAGACAACACAAAAGCCACCCCTAA
The DNA here is from genome assembly GCA_024500155.1 of Chenopodium formosanum. Taxonomy (NCBI): domain Eukaryota; kingdom Viridiplantae; phylum Streptophyta; class Magnoliopsida; order Caryophyllales; family Amaranthaceae; genus Chenopodium; species Chenopodium formosanum. The sequence goes on along the minus strand of CM044861.1, from coordinate 2,741,449 downwards.
CAAAATTTACAAGAATACAAACATGAAATTCCAACAAAATTAAACCCAAAAAATCAACAGATCATAACCAAAAATAACAAATAACAAATATCAAACAATTTCACCTCGAAAATCAAACCTAAAAATTAATGAAAATCAAACCACAAATTTACCCAAATATAACATGAAAATCAATTAATCAAACCCAAAATTTGCCATAAAATCAAACCCAAAACTCGACGGAAAACAAATCAAACCCAAAAATTAACGAAAATCAAACCCACTAAAACAAACAACAAAAATCAACAGAAAAACCAAAAGGAAATCAACTTAAAAAAAAACACGAAACCAAAAATCAACCAAAACACGAAACCATACCTCAAACCTCTAATTACCTCAAATTTGGTTTAATAAGGCCGAATTCGACCATAAAAATTCCAGATCTAGATTTTTCATGGTCGAATTCAACCTTAAAAACCATTAAATTTATCAACACCACCACGGCACCACCTAAACATTCGGAAATTTCCGAGACAAGTGAAGGAGAAGAGAAGGAGAAGGAGAAGCGTGAGGAAAGAGAAATGAAAGAGGAGAGAGAAAGAAAAAAGGAGGAGCTGCTTGAATGCTTGATGTGAGAGAGGGATTTAGGGTTGTGACTTGTGAGGTTTCCAATATTTTATTTCACGCGTTTTGGGTGTTTTGGCCGTTTTCTCTCTTTTTTTTTTTTTTTAATTTTTTTTTTTTTTTTTTTTTTTTGGCACTGCTGAGTCACGTGACTCAGTGTGCACACGTGTAGATCCGCCACTGTGATGAGGAATGAAAAGGCATGAAGCATTTTTGAAGAGTTGCATGATGCAACATAGATAAATAGATAAGCCTCAAAAAGAATAGGTGCAAGTTGGTTAATATTTTTACAGAGCATCATGTTGCTTTCTTTCATTTATGCAACAAAACAAAGATGGGAGATGGGGATTCAGATTATTTATATTAAAAAAAAAAATAAAAAAAAAAGACACTTTACGGGTTTCAGAACCCTGCCTCAGACAAACACTCAGATTTTCACAAGCTGATTCTCAGGCCAGCTAGGTTCGATAGAATATTCCTCGCATGGGAACAAGAGGTAGCAATAGCTGAATAGAGTGAATTCTTAGCAGACTGAAAGAAGGGGAAGACCCGAAGAGCAAGAACAAATGCAACACACCTCAGACACAGAGCCTATAAACTTGACACCATATTGAGAATTATCAACAGAGTCAGATTAAAAAACACAAGCTAGGAGTATGTCAGGCATAATGATACGATAGAAGACGGGGAAAAGGACAGAGGATGCTAGAAAAGAAGGGAAGTACCTCCATAGATAATTCTTGTGGTGGAAGCAACATCAGAACTGACATTGGCTGCGAGCCATTTTCTCAATTCACAATGTACCTGTTGTATGAGATAAAATGTTCACAAAGATTATGACTACAGTAAAGCTTATAATAAATTCATGCACTAGAACAAAATAAGAATTTTAAACCCCCAAGGCCTACAACTTTGGTAGCCGAATTTGTAGAAATCAAAACTAAAACCTGCTACAAATACAGTTATGCTTGACAAGAGAAAAAAAATTACTTGTACAAATTTATAAGATAGACCATCATTTGTGTTGAAGCCAAAACCCGACCCAATAAATAAACATGGCTAAGCACAAAATACATGTCATAATTGGTGGAGATTATTTGAATCCAAACTGACTTATTTATTTAACTGATTATGCAAGAGTAGCTCTATCCAGTTCATTGGCAAACATACTGAGGATGTTGGCATATTGCAATTTCATTTCTGTTCTAAAATTTCAAATGCATCAACATAAGCTCAAGACCAAAAAGACATAAACGTATAATGCAACAACTGCCCAATATAAAACCATCCCATATAAGGTTTAAGGTCAGAGAAGTATATAGTCTTACACCTAGGCAGAAATTTGATTTGTTAATGCAGCAAGAAAGAACAAAAAATAACCCCAACCCCAATTTGGACAAGAAAACTAAAAATATACCTCCTGAGCCTGCTCTGGAGATGCAACTTTTCCAGTTCCAATAGCCCATACTGGCTCATAAGCAACAACTACATTTGTCCAGTCGGTTACTCGGTCTGTGGTAATAAAATCATACTGGATCAGATGTCAGAAATATTATAAAGTAATCTTGACAATTTGACATCTACAATCCAACCATGCTCAAGAAGTAATAATATAAAAACATGAAGGTGCATGCATAACTGAGAACAAATTCCACATAGTGAGATAGGGCTTAACACGAGCACATATAGAGGTCATTAACCAAACAGCTATATTCTACTAGACAAAGCTATACATGACTATTCATCTTTTACCAACATCTGTACGCTAACTTTTCACGAAAGTGAGGTAATTGTAGATACTGGGGATATTGAGTAGATACTGGGGATCCATATCCATGGCCAACATAACTATGTGCAATAGAGTTATGTTTAATAATACATAGATATTTGCTACAGACAGATTTGATTAGTTTAAGCATCTAAAGTATTAATATAATATAATAATGAATCCCATTTAGTTTAAAGCTGGACCAGTCACATTCAAGCTCAATATAACATCTATAAAGTGCACAACATCTTCAATGATATTATCAAACATGAACATCAGAATATATACCAGCAATTGCTTTTGTTTGTGCAGCAACAACATCCATAGTGGTACCAGCTTCCCGTTGTTCAAGGGTTTCTCCAACACAAGCTATGACCTTCAAACCTTTTGAAAGAGCGTATGCAACCTTGTCCCCAACAAACTTCAGGAAGAAATATGCAAATCAGAAATAAATGGCAAAGATTACAGAACTTATCCAAGGCAATAAGATGCACTGCAAAAACAGCAATGATAATAGTAACTCAACTGAAAATGCAAATCCCTACCTCATTGGACTCATTTAGCAAAGCCCTTCTTTCAGAGTGACCGAGGATGACCCATGGAATATCTAGGTCAGCAAGCATCTCCGCGCTACATTTAGAAAATTATCAAATAAGAAAAAAGTATATAAATTATAGTTTAGAAACACATCGAATATCTGATAACCCCCGAGGCCATAGTTAACAACTTTAAAATTTGATCGTTCTCTATATATGTCAATGACATATTACAAGCCCAAAATAACATACAGAAACGGCATTCTTCAAAACAAAACTCGTCACAAGTATCTTAATAATGGATTCATCTATATATTTGTCCAACTCATAGGATAAACAGCACCCGTCATCTAAAACACATATCCTCAAATTATAAACTCTCTACTTGGAAACCTCTCAGATGAACAAACTAACATGACAGGGTAAAAAAATAATAATAAAAATGACCATCAATAATATACAGAAAAAGTTAAATAATTATTAAAAAACTGCTATAAAACAAGCTCTAGTGATCTCAACAGATATATCATGCAACCTAATATATCAGACCCGGTTAAAACAAGCAAGTGAATGGTACTTAATCTAAGATATGGGGGGGGGGGGGGGGGGGGGATGTGTGGCTAGTTCATCATGCAAGAAAGATGCCTTAATAATGTATGTTTCCTACTCCACATGACTCTACACCCAACAAATCCCTAGTGATGTGCTGAAATATGTAATACAGATGACCCAAAATGGACAGAATACAATGGACATAATAAGAGCTTAAGAGTCAGCATCTCAAATCCATCTTCTCTTTGAAATTATGCTTACAGAAAGCAATGCCATGGAATGAAGTCTAAATCAACTATGCAACAAACATGCGAAAACATAAAATAACCAACAGGACAAGTATCCATTAGACACACCCTAGGTATTGAGAATGATAAGGTGAAACACCTAAATGAGATATTTTGGTTGCAAAAAGGTCAGATAATCCGATGACGTCTACACAGAAATTGATTATTGTCACATCTCATCAAGAGACAGGAAATTATGAATAAATAAATCAAGTAAAAGCACAAACAAGCAAACCCATAAAATGCAACCAAAAACAACCAAGAAAAAAAAGAGACAGCAACAAGAAAAAAAAAAAACAACGTACCTAACTTCACCGGTGTAGGCGCCACCTTTCTTAACCCAACAATTCTGGGCAGCAACTTGAATTTCAGGCCTCAATGAACTTTTCACCACGGGAAGGAAAACATATGGAGGACTGACCACAACCTCTGCAAGCAACCAAACAAAAATAAATAAATTGGCCTGTCAACCATAAAGCAGATTAATTCAAGAACTCCTTATATGATTCACAATCACTCACCAACATCTGTTGATGGGATCTTCCCTGCATTGAGAGTTTCTACTATCTTCTTCACCTCTCCTGAAGTCCCGTTCTATAGAAACAAGGAAAAGGTAAAACTATATAAATAAACATCAATATTAAAACTGAAATAACTCAGATCAACATTGATTTTATATACAACTTTCATTATCACCATATATAATTATATATCATATAGATACTAAATTCATCACCATTTTTTAGTAAGGTCTATTTGCAATCATGAAGTTTTATATAAGAAATTATATGCCATTCAGCTCCTACTTGTCTGTTCTCTAAAGAAACATAAATCCATACACACAATCAGTACACTAATTAAGTACAATTAAATCAAACATACTTACTCCAGATGTTACCAAAATGCTCCTAAAATTAAATCATACTCCGTATTATCTTACTCCATGAACTTAGTCACAACTTCGACCACTTAGCTAGTACTTCAACATCTTAAGTGCTGATTTGACTGTCCAATTAAATGAACAACCCAACAACTTCATGTGAATCGATAAACAACCAAATCAAGCATTAATTAAACCTAATTAATCGTAAAAATCTACTACTCCATGAGATTAGATTAGTGACAACTTCCACATCTTAGCTAGTATTGAAGTACTTCAACATCTTAATTGCTGATTTGACTGTCCAATTAAATAAAACAACCTAACAACTCCATGTGAATTGATGAAACAGCGAAATCAAGCATTAATTAACCCTAATTACTCGTAAAATTGTACTCAAAGCTCCAATCGTACATCAACAAACAAATCACAATTCACAAACATCAACACAAAAAAAAAAAAAAAAAAAAAGGCATCATCATCTAGGTTTGATCGATAGTTCAGATTAACAATTTAAAAATCATACTCAACGAAAATTTCACAAAATTCAATACCAGAGTGACTCTACATCAACAAATCATCAAAAAACCACAAAAAGTAAAATCGATCAACACTTCTAATGAACGCATAAACAACAGATCGATAGAAAATTCGAAACCAAAAAGAGAGAAAAAGAGACTGACGCATTTCCAGTTGCCTCCGACGAAGAATTTCCTGCCCATTTTTGAAGAAGAAGATTGAAAATTTTCTGAGATTTGGTTTTTTTGAGATTAGTTAGGTTTTGAGATTTCTGTGACTGTGAGTTCGATGAGATGTAAAGTGGATAGTTTATTTATGTGTGGTTTTCGGCGGAGGCGAATATTTGGATATTCTAGTAACTTCTGTGCTTAATTACGTTTATGACCTTGACACGTTGGACAAGGTTCATTATTGGTGCCTTTTGTCGAGGGTAAGTTCGAGTTTTCTCATAAATTTGAGTGTGTGGTGTGAGTGAGTTTTGTAACAGCCTGACAAAGTGACAAGTGACGAACAAAACGGTGTGCTCCTTGCATTGTCACTAGCACATGAGTTGAGACTTGAGAGTTGACTTATATCTAGGTGGTGATGAATCCTATGGATGCTTCATTTTTGTGTATTTTTGCCATGCAATTATCGTAGTTTGAACGAATATAGGTAGGCTATTGGTAAGTTTGAACACTATTTTACACTTTGTATTCTATTTTTTTTAAAAAAAAACTAACTTTTTCTAGCACGTGCCCTATCAGGATACAAAGTGGCTTCACCACTATTCATAATCGTAATTCTTTTTTAAAATAAGAATATTGTGGATGACAAGTGAGGGCATTTTCTGATTTACTGAACTAAGCTGGACTGAATAGAGCTGATATGAATTGTTTATAAGAGAATGAAATTTGGAAAACAAAACTAAACTGAACTGATTGGAGCTGAACTGAAATTAAGCTGAAAAGAATAGGCCCTGAGTTATATATATTCACTCGAGTTACTAAACAAAGGTAAAATTAGATTTATGTTCATTAAACTATAGGTATGCTCCTGCATTGAATATATATAGATGATGAATATACAGATTGTAGGTGAATGTGCTATAAATGATAGAATGTCTATGCTTATCTCGGACATAAAGGTTAATGAAAACTAGTTCCACTATGAATCCTTTTAAGTTGTCTTGCACAAATAGCAAATCGATAGCTATGCATAGGTGTATGATTGGAGGGCTACAATTTCACACAATTATCCGAAGTATATTGAAATGAGATGTTAAAACTTGCAACGTTTCTATAAGCTATCGAAATTTCTCCCTTAGACAATGAAACTTGGGGAACGGGATTTATCAGTGATAAGAATCGAACCTCGCGCTTTGAGGGTGCTAGGTGACTTCTTAGGCTACAGCACTAGAAAATCTCTCTTATTTTTGTAATTTGTATGGCATAGACAACCGTAATTATTAGTCTGAGGGTAAATTAAGGTCTTAAGATTATAAAGAAAATTTCAAAAGGTGAACATCAGTGACATTAGTTAGTCCATTCATTTCCCGCCATCTTAGTTTAGAATTTTAGGGTTTGTAATTTCACGCAACCAAAATTTTCGCCAAACACCATTCTATCAATCATTTTAGGCAAAATTCAGGCGACGAACTTCAAATTCAAGTATTTCAGCTGATCATTCAGCAAATTTTTCCAGAAATGGCGGGCCAATCAGATCCCCAGTCTTCAGTATTCACAGCAGCCGAGGTAATCCTCACATCATCTTCATCAATTTATCTAATTATTCATGTTTTGTCAGAAATGCAATTTATTGGATTTTGTAGATGGAATTCTTGGCTGAAGATGAAATGATTGAAATTGTACCTAATATGAGAATGGAGCCTCTCAATTTGATATCGGTAATTTTGCTGATTAATGTTTTAATTTTTTGCTGTCAATTTTATGGTTAAACCCTAATTGGTTTTATTAGAGTTGAATTTGGTGGTTTGGTTTGATTATTAGGGTGATTATGGTCCATTCCGCCCCCAAATAGCAACACAAGTACCTTTGTGGCTTGCTGTGGCATTGAAGAAAAGAGGGAAGTGCACAATTCGACCACCCGAGTGGATGTCCATTGGTGGGTACTTTTATTTGAGTTTTCTTGTCAATTGAATATGAGATTGTTTAGTATACAACCGGCATATAGTATATGGCAAACTCTAGTACCTCAAATCACTTAAAATTCCCAATTAGGAAGCTGTCTTGTTGTATAGAGAACTTACTTTCAGATAAAATTTGCAGTGAAGTGGATTTATAGTATGAACTCATGTCAACATGTGCGCACATTGTGGCTGTACCTTTCTTTTATTGCCAAATAAATTGTTGGAATATGAAGAAATGGGGTAGTATTTAGTTATTTATACATATGCAATTCGATTTTATTGCGTTGTGGTATGACATAATTTCACGGGATGTGTTAATGACTTGACTATACATTCGTGGATACCAGAGAGGTTAACACAAGTTTTAGAGTCTGAACGAGATTCACCTAAGGAATTTCAGCCACTACCTTTTCATTATATCGAAATTTCTCGGCTTCTCTTTGACCAGTAAGTCCTAATTAACAGAGTTTACTTGATCCATGACCTTTTAAGAGGTTCAACTGACAAATAGATTTTGTTTTATTCCAGTGCCAGGGATGATATTCCAGACATATACATGGTCAGTCAAAGATTTTTGAAACATGTTATTTGCATTTGATGTTTGGTCTGCTGAGACTTTAGCCCTCTCATGTAGTCATGTTATGCAGGTGAGGTCTCTCATTGAAGACATTAGGGATGTGAGATTCCATAAAGTTGAGTCTGGCTTGGAAACCATATCTGCTCGGACGCATGCGGTGAAGGTATTAATAGTTACTTCAAACTAAGCTTCATTTAACAAAGAAAACATGATTGTTTTTCTTAGTTGTGCCTTTCATTAATCATTAATTTATGATGAAGCATATTCAGAGTGTTTTCAATGGTTTTTTGCCCTTTAGTTAGCATATGCATAATTTATACTCCACAGTTTATTGTCTTTGTGCTGGGCCTCCTGGCATATTAGTAAGAGTAATAACCTGAAAATAACTCTTTCCCATTTGGGATGGGTGGGACAGGGACGGGGGGTGTTAGGCTTTGACAGCTCTGAGAATAAGATGTTAGTTATAACAAGGGATTTTATAAAACCATTATGATAATTTCAGAGATCTGTCTCAGTGAACAACATTGAAACTTTTTATGACTCAATTTGACAGAAGAAGACAGCTTTGAGCATGATAAATTTATTCATATAATGGAATATGGGTGAAAGTTATTGCGAAGCTATCTTGCCAAATAGGGAAAATGATATGACTGTAGACCTGTAGTGTGTGCCATTTTTGCTTTATTTAGAACAAGGAGCAAAGATGATTTCAGAGTATCTGTTTGTGCCCAGCAACAGAACTTGATGAGGCAACGATCGTTGTGTGATATTGCTCTTTTAAAGTACTTTCTCTGCTTAGATAAGCTCAACTTATAACAGTTAAGACCTATTAAAAATATATAATGCTGAAATATCATATCTTGAGGCACATTTTAGCGTGACAATTGAGTGATAATGTTTTACAGTTTTACATGGTTTGATTGCTTTCAAGATTCTTAGCAAATATGGTCAACATATAAAGGCTTCATTCAAGGAAATTTTGTTGGACAAATTTTAATGGATGGCTTATCATTAAAACTAACGGACAAACATATTGAATATTTATGCTTTGGATCTGACTGCCTATGATGAGATGGAGTTGCACGTAAGTTTCTCCTTTGCAACGATCTATTTGGCTTTATTTTATGTTTAGTTATTGTCTAGAATGATGAAGATGATAGGTTTGTTTTCAAGTTGTAACATGGGTACTCTGATTGTTTTGGTCTGTAAAAAATGTTAGGGCTTTTGTCGATGTGATGTTGATTTTAGGTTCAACAGTTGGTGTCAGCTTATTACTGTTCACAGTTGAAACTCCTAATTTACTACCCGACTGACAGAAAAAAAATTTGTGTGTAACGTCTTTATTTATCAATCTTTCTGGTTGCTGTGGGGGTAATGCCGCTAAATTTTAGTCTGGATCCTGACACTATCACTTAAAGTAGACTGGATTACCAAATTTTATTGTGCTATCTTGAACTTGTGGATCTGTTGTTTGAATTGTGATCTTTGATTAAGGTGTAAACATGAGGTTTATCCATTGGTTATTCTAAGTGGTTTTGTTTGCTTGTGATTTGATATCAGCTGAAAAATCTTTCTGCAATGGAGGTGAATATAGTGCGCCCATTTGTCGTGAGAACACTCCAGTCATTCTACAAGCATGACAGTCCAGAGATGATTCAACAACCTGTTCAGATGCCTACTAGACAACCACAGGCTACTGACCGTGGGCCAAGAGTAAGTTTCAAGTTGCAAGTGTACATTTGGTAATGCTAGAAGGGTTGGAGCCTTAGAAGTTCTTGGAGCAATGTGCTCTCAAGCTTGTCCTGGAATTGTGGTTTAGGCTTCATCATCTAATGCAAAAGCTAGTGTTGAATAGCTGTTAGGCTGATTTTAAGGTTTAGTGTTTTCTGACTAATGGCTTTTACTTCTCTTCCATGGTGAGGTGTGAAACCATTTGTATTGCTAACATGTCTTGCCTATACATCTACTTGTTTTGACCATTGAATTCTAGCTAAAACTTGACATTTTTTTTAGTTGCACTCCTAATAGGGCTAATACTTATTAGCATGCTGTTGTTCAGACTGTTGAGCTTGAACTCTTTCAGTCGTTCTTTACACATCGATCAGTCGTTCTAGAAATATACCATTCCATAATTGCGCACCTTGTTCTTCTATGTTTTTGCTTGTGATTGAAGGATGCACTTTGTTCTTACCATTGGCAAGAGGCTTTTCTGCACATGCTTTTGTATCTAATATATATCATATGCATCTGTTGATGTTAAAATTGTCCTGGAACAGAGGCTACTTTTGAATTATGAAGTACTTCAAATGTTCAAATTATGCTAGAGTAGGCATAATGTATAAAGGCTGTTGCATATAGAAATTAGGTTGAAGTAAGAATGGTATTCTTCATTGACTGCATGACTTAGAAATTATAATTGTCTAATGCCCTGTACTTTCTTGCCTTTTTATCTACAGAGGGATTTGCGTCGTCGGTAGGAAAGTTAATTCCCAAGAACAGATTAGCTGTTCCTCTTTGTCGGTAAGCTTCCAATTGATCAAGTTCTTTGCATGCTACTTAAGTACTAACAAGTCGGAAATTTAACATGCTTTTGAAGGCTTTAATTGTAATTATTTCTGCAGTATATCCTGATAAAAATCTATAGAAACAGTCTAATTTTGAGCTTAAACTTGTGCGAATTTATAGTAATGTTCTTAAACAGTGTTCAGGAACATACAAGGACATCAGCTTAGTCAATAAAGGAGTTCCAATAAGTATTTAAAACTTTAGCATTGACTTTAACCAGTCATTGAATAAAGAAGATACAGTTTATTGAAGGTTAAAAGATAGAAAGATAAGATTGGTTAAGATAACTCTGAATTATTTTTTATCATCGTGGTTGGCATGCCAGCCTTTATGGCAGTAAATCTATTCAAGTAGAGATGTTCATGTATTAACTGGCCGTCATTAACAATAACTAGAGCCTGCTTTCACCATAATATGAGTTGCCATTTTATTATTCCTCGTACGACAATAGTATTTAGAGCAAAGTATAATGACTATGCATAGAAGTGCCTGACAACTTGATTTTTTTAATCCATGAGTGTCAAGTACATGCTTTCCTCGATAAGTAGTTGCTTGCGTTTAGTTTTGTTGTTTTAAAATGTCATTTTGCCCGACGTTCCTGATAGTTTGAAATTTAAAATTCACTCATTCCTATCAGGTTGCTGCCTTTGTGGTTCCTGCTCAACAAGCACATGGCTTTCTACAGTATAATTTAGGCCAACTGATGTATCTTGCACATAAACTATGTAAGTCATTGAACAAATCTTCTTTCTTTAGTCCTATTTTAGCGTTGTTTGTTCTTTGGTCATGTGTTGTCATGGATGATTGATCATTAACATGAACAATATTTTTTTTCGGAAAATTTTATAATAGCTTCAAAATTATAGAGAGAATCTCCGTGTCTAGTGCCCAGATAGTTGGGTTCTCGACCACATTTGTTGAACTAACTACAAATTTTTTTTATCCCTTACATAAAGTATTTATCTAATATTTTAGCATATAGTTCTGTGATGAAGTGTAACAAAACCAATTCTATCCTATAAAAAATCTGCACTTTCTCGGATCATTTAGGTAGGAAATTGCTGTGGAGCATCTCTAGGTTGTGGTATAAAAATTATGTAAAACGCGGTAGGTGGTTGTAGTTTTGTTGAATTTGTATGAAACACATTAAGCAGTTTTGATGCTGTTAATTATTTAGGAATAATATTGGTAGGAAGAACCAAACAATACCCAAGGTTTTGGCATATGCTATCTGGTAAAAGTTTGGAACTTGTTATCATTCAAGTTCTGCTTGTCATATGCTAGCTTTCTATACACTAATTTGGCCCATTGATGTTTCATTTTATCAGCTGGATACACTGGCCATAACATTCTTACATTGAATGTGGAAAAAACAATTTTTTAGGGAGAAAAAAAAAGGTTTGTGATTGAAATATGACCACGAAGATATATTATGAAAAATAATGATAGGAGTTATTGGTATATCACTGACATGACTGAAGATAATATTTGCCTTTTTGCTGCAATATTGCAATAATAATATACCAATAGGTCCAACTGACAATTATGTTGTCAATAATGCATATACAACACAGGCCCCTTGAGTAATTTTTTGTGAATAAATTTTTCATTCTTTTGCTTTAATTCACGAATGCGGCGAAACACGAAAACATTGTGGGATAGAGGAAACATTGCAGGATAGAGGGAGTATACAATAAGCTCGATCGCGGGTGGATTAGTTGCTTTGCATGTCCTGATCTTCCTCTTGATGTTAGGTTTAATAGAGAGGTGGAGTAGAAGTACCTTTGTCACACATGTAATTAAAACACCCTTTTTTAGAAAAATCTACTTTGTTGGTAAATTTCCCATGAAGAATAAAGTAGCCCTTTATAGTTAGCTTTAGTTAAATACGAAGTAAAAATCAAGTTGTATTTTGTGGTTGTAGTTTTCATCTTTATTGCACTATCCTTTCAGACACATTTGCCAGTAGAGTAAGTAACGCTGACATTTTCCTAACTATAAGTGTCAACCACTTGTCACAGGATTAGGATGAACTCCATAAAAACATGACTTAAATTGCATACAATATGAATAAATAATTCTACATGTATTTATTATATGTATTAATAGATTGATAAAGATATGCTAAATCATTTATGTATGAAGGTGATTTAAGAAAATTACAGATATTTTCTTGCATTTAACGGATGCCAAGTGTGTGTCTAGTGGCCATAATAATATTTGTAGGCTTCATAGAAATCCATGTTGCTTTGAAGTAACAAGGAAAAAGAGAGGATAGAGAGGGACCATAATTTATCTCTTTTATTTATTGTTTGATTAAAACTTTTCTGAACTTGAAAATATTTAAAAATATTTAAGTTATGTAAAATTTAATTTATAAACATGTCCATTTCAAAGAAATCACTTGACTTAGTTAAGTGTCTTCTATAATTATGCATATCTATTAACGGGTTGTTAATCATCGTATGATTTACAATTAATTGAAATTCGAATAAAAGTAAAACAAACTTCATTTTTTTAGTATTTGCACATACGGAGTATTAACGTATGGATATTTTGATTAACAGATTAGTATAAAATACTTCACACAATACAAATCTTCTTCGTTACGTGGTTAGATATTATGAAACGAAGGGATTACTCGTAACTATTGATAAAAACAATGGCCAAAATGTTTTTATATTAGGTAGAAAAACAAAAGAAAGGAAGGAGATGCTAGCATATACGGATATACCTCTATAGATTAATGAAATGAAATGGGTAGGCATGAAAGAGATATACCTAAATTTACACCACTTTATGTTCCCTTTCTTTGTCCCCACTCTATCTACCCTACCCTATATAATACGTAGGATAGTCTTTTTCTTAAAAAATGACTCATCTCAAAGTTGTTACTAGTAGTGATCCAAGAACATGTGAGGAATCCCATTATTCATTTATTGGTTATTTTTATAGTATGAGTTATTGTTTGGATTAGATCCACAAAGATTAGAGAGAAAGGTACATGAATGAATTTCCTTCGTTGTATGTCGACAGCTAGTTTTCGCATTTCGAGTAAATATGGTTGTCACAATGATGAATGATCAATATTGGAGTTCTTTTATTAGATTTTGTATTCATTTATGAGATAATTTAGATGGTTCAAAATATTAAGTTTTAAGGAAAGATGTGTTCTATTTCAGAAATTATAAGCTACATTGATGCTAATGGAACATGCATTGCTAACTTGTACTAGAACAGGGAAGCCACTCTTTAATCTTTGTGTCATTTGCTTGTCAAGAAATGGAAACTTGAGCGAATATGTTAGCTAATTTAGTTGACATGTGAAAAGCGGGTAGTATTCGCTGTATTAGATTATGATGATGGTAGTAAGTGTATATGCATGTATCCATGGGAAGTTTCATGTCAATGATAATTGAGATACAAATTCATTTTGAAATTACTGCTACTATTATTTTTACTAGTGCTTGTAATTTGGATTAAAAGAGTTTTTTTTTTTTTTTTTTTTTTGTACGAACTTATTCTTAGATATTGAGGCTTTAATTTCCAATAAATATAGTCAAAATGTATTGATAGATTATAAGTAAAGTATTGTTATGTTTGTATTAAAAACTCAAATGTACTTATACGATCATTATCTGGTAATTTTATAACAACTTATATGCTTATGATAAGAACAAAAGGTCGCTCTTTATTTAAAAAAAGAAAAGAAAAGTAAAAAATGTCAAGATTCGATTTCGAAAAACTAAAGTGACAATCAAGATATAGGTATAGATAGGATGTTGATGTAGTTCATCCAACAAGTTAGCTCAACTAAAATATTGTACTAATTGAAATATTTTAAAGAAATTCTTGAGATTGGATTGGTTGTGAACTCGTAATTTTTGTTTGACTAAGGTTTGTTCATATTTAAAAATTAATGAACCTGCCTAATTAATTTGAAGTATTATTTCATACTCCTAGCTTAATCAATCTGATCATTGACTTCATAATTTAAGATTACACTTGGCAACTACAGAGTAGAAGTTTACCTGCCAAATTAATTTATTCAGCCAACAAATGTGTTAATTTTAGTTTATAGTTCAAAGCATATGCAAATATGCAATTTATTAAATAAATAATTCAATATCATTATCAAAAATTAAGTTTTAAAAAATAAATAGATAATGTAACCTCTTTCCAGGTGCAAACCTATGCCAGCTATATCCAATTGGCGATCTTAAAGTCTGATTATTCCTTCTGCATTAGCATAAGACCTAATCTCTTGACTTTAATTATCTCATTGTTCTTTGATTAATGGACAATCTTTAGCTAATTATTTATATTTCCTTTTCCCTGTTTTGTAATATGTTCTTTGAGACTTATAGTTTTTCTTCATTGTTTAAAGTGGTGGAATCTTTTGTTAGTTGAAAGTAAGATACTATTTGATCTATCAAATGATTATTTCAAGACATTTTATTTGATGTATTGTTGGTTGATACTTTTCGTGATATAGTATAGAGCATAGATAATTTAAACAAACATAGTGTGTGTATATTTATTTTCTAGTAGATATTGTGATAGGAATTGAGAAAAGTTCTATACGAAGTAAGTGTTTAACTCGACTGTAACATCTATAGGGAAGCTCGAGTTAAAGTCCAAGCCTTTTGATAACTCTAATATCCAAGTTCATTCTGCTTAACTACAATTTGAATACAAGAATATTAATTAAACAAATGTTTTCAATTCACAACTTTTATATGGTTAATGTCTGCTAATATTTTGTGATCCTTAATATTATAAATCTTCAGAACATGTTACCATACTTTAGTTCACACATATTAGTCATGTTCGCGAGTCTGTAAAATTGAGCTCCATTATGATTGAGTCATAGCAATACATATATCGAGCAGAGCCTGAGTTCAAGTAGCTCGCGAGTTATGTTCTATCATCCCTATTCCCTACTATATAATGGAATGACTAATCCTATATGAGATGACTTCAACGTTGACTCAATGGCCTATGTTGAAATTTTTGATGCATATAACTATTTAAGCATAGTTTCAAAACTCATCTAGTTGCCGTCAGAAATGCATTGACTTTAAGGCTCGATGAAAAGCATACTTAATTTAGAAACATATCTTAAACATGTTACCTAAGTTATTATTAATTCAATTGCTTAGCCAAAACAATGAAAAATACCAACTAATCAATCATGGCTTATTGTAAAAGTCAATGGCTAATGCGAAGAATACGGATTATAAAATATACAAGATCTAATTAATCAAATTTTAATTCCCACCTTCTCTAGCTTATTCCTACTTTTCCAAGCAAAATTGTTTATTAACACGCTAGCTTTTGTACAAGACGTGAGGATTAGGTATTGGATAAGGTGATTATGGGTTGGCATTTTGGATAATGTTAATGGTTTTATGGATGATTGTTATATGATGGATGAATTTGTAAAACATGGCAAATCATTTTTTATATTTTTGATCAACAAAGAATAAATGGCAAATCCTTTATAAGGAAGAAATAAGATGTTTGGTTAATTGAGGTAATTTTGAAAATATAATAAGATGGATTTGCCCCTATTTCGTAGGAGGTTAAGACATTATAATAACTTTTTTTTTTTTTTTTTGAAAACTAATAACTTTTAACATAATAGTATGAATTTATGATAAAAATGTTGAGCATGTTACAACTAGGGTTGTTAGGACTTATTAGGAGTTTCTTATACGCCTCAATCTTATTCATTATGAATGATGATTTTATCATGTATTTGGAAGTTGTAACGAAATTTACAGCTTGCTAAAATTTGGACATCTTCCCATACTTTGATACGGAGTACTCTATCATTGTAGCTAAAATTAAATTATATTGTTGTTGAAAAATTCTTCTGCTCCACGTATTATTGCCTTATCCCATACTTTGAAAATATATAAGCTTTGAATGTGACATAATTCTTAAAATAATATCTAAAAGTGTATTTTTTTCAACTTATTAGAAATTAAAAAAAATAAAGACAAAATAATTTAAATAAACATGTACACGTCTATGAAATGTGTTCAAATTAATAAAAATAAGTTTTATCTTATTTTCCTTTATTTTATTTTATCTTTTTAACAAATCAATCAAATAAGTTAAAAAAAAAAATATATACTTGTATATATTCTAACACTAATGCATTATTACAAGATTTACGACAACAAAACACTATCAAAAAATCAGTTTAATATCAAAAAATATACTCCGTACCAAACAAATAATTCCCGTAATTGATTACGGAGTATACATAAATCAAATCAACCACAATTTAAAATCAAATCAAACACATAAAGATGAATTAACCCACAAAAATCACGAATGATTCATGAGAGAGGGAGCTATTGTAAAGGGACCCACAATCCAACCTTAAGAAGTTAAAAAATGATGGGAAAATGTCGTCATTATTTTTGAAAAGGAAAGAAAATGAAACATCCAACTCCAACTCAGCTTTAGTATAAACTCAAAAAAGCTGTTAATTTCCTAGTGACTAGGAGTAGTAGGGTGGGAGCCGTATGAGGCGCGTTTTGGATGGGTTCATCCAATCAGCTATCAATCATTTTTTTTTCAAAAAATATAAAAAGAAAAAGAGAGGATTGATTATTGATTATAAATTATTGATTTATTGATTATGGTTGACTGTATTATATCTAGCCAGAGTGTAATTCTCCATAATAAGATTCCTCATTTTTCTCTATAACTTTACCTTGCTCCCCAAGCCATAACATTTTTATTGTTTTAATAATGTTGTCATTATGACTCATCTTCCTATTTTTGTGCATTACTCTTTCTGTTATCCTTTTTTTACTTCATTGCCCTTTTTCTATATTGCATTCTTACCTTTCAAGTTTGGATTATTTACTTAATACTTGTATGGTTTTGGGTGGAAAGAAGACGGTAACAGACTTATATAAATAAAAAAAATATACTTTTCGGGGGTTGTTTGGTATAAATATTGTAAATGAAAGGGAAAGGATTCAAATAAGTAGGGGAAAGGGTAATGATAAACGTTACCTTTATTATGTGTTTGGTATCGTAATTGAATGGAAACAATTTGAGTAGATTGTGATTGAGTAAGGAAACGTATTTTGTTTCCACTAGTTTGTCAAGGGTAACAAATTGAGGGATTTTGTTACCCTTAACAAACGGTATTTGTTACTTTTTACACATACCAAACAACAAGAAATGGAAACACTTAATTGAATCCGTTTCCTACATCTAAAATTACTATACCAAACACCCCCTTAGTGGAATATTAAACTCGTTCTTTTGTATATGATAGACTGATAATTTGTCAAAACACTTGACTTTTGAAAATTTTGATAGTTTGTACTGTAAGAAACAATAATCCCTATTTTAAGAAAATTAAAATATAAAATGAAGTTTAGTGATTTAAACAAATTTTTAGATATAAACTACAGAGTATTTCTTTAGAGTTAACGATTTTGATTTGAAATTGCACATATGGAGTACACAATGAAATTTAAAGAAGTTGTTGATTGTTATTTGTTAATGCTTTAATTGCTCATATCATAACCATGTAACATATTCAAGCTAAGGTTTTTTTACAAATATTACTCGTATTATACAGACTAAAAAGTTGTCACTATTGTGTCAAAAAAAAAAAAAAAAAAAGTTGTCACTATTATTTTGCATCACAACCTATTCATGAACACTAATGAGTAATGACTATACACAAATTCATAATGTTTCATCTTTTTCTTACCTTTAAATAAAAAAAATAACAACCCATAACATTTGGGATAGTGTAACTCATTAAAAAAAAAAAAAATTAATGTCAAAGAATGTGGCCTAATTTACCGTCCAAATTCAAAACCTAATCCAAAAACCTCCCATCTTCCCGCTGAACCAAATTACAAGATGACTCAATTAAAAGTAATTACGGAGTAGTAACATCTCCATAATTCTGGAAAATAGGTGAGGGTATTTTCGTCAAATAAAAAGATTTCTCTCTCCACTCTCTTTATATGACCAAATTTCGCTATTCTTTCGTTCTCTTCAATTCTTCATCCTTTGGGTATGTTTACCACTTTTTTCTCTCTCTTCAAATTTTATTTTTCACCAACACACCCTTTGGATCATAAAACAAACCAAATTAATTTGAATATTAGTAAACAAATTAATAAATAATACTACTCATAAACAAAAAGGAAAAAAAAAAAAAATTCATTCCAAAGATTTTGAATTCAATAATATTCATACAATTAACAATTTCAGCTGTTTGTTAATTGAATTTTTGAATTTTTCTCCGGTCAAATTTGGCCGAAAATCT
The DNA here is from genome assembly GCA_024500155.1 of Chenopodium formosanum. Classification (NCBI taxonomy): domain Eukaryota; kingdom Viridiplantae; phylum Streptophyta; class Magnoliopsida; order Caryophyllales; family Amaranthaceae; genus Chenopodium; species Chenopodium formosanum. Next base: position 2,722,717 of record CM044861.1, on the reverse strand, counting down.
TTGAATTGAAAAGTTTTCGAATTTTAATTGAATGATAAAAATACGAACAACAGGCAAAAAATTAGGGTTCGGAAATTTGTGGTTCGATCGAAGCGCCAAGGTATTTCCGGCGTCGACGACGGAGGTGAATGATATGGAAGTCAAGGTTTGTAGTCCTGCCGGAGATATATGGCGGAGAACGGTGTTAGGCGGTGGTTTTGGCGGTGGTAATGGCGGAGGAGAGAGAAAGTTCAGCCATGAAAGCGAGCATGATTTGGCTGCCATGGTTAGTGATTTTCTTGAGAATAATGGAAGTTATGGTGCCGATTCTTTGTGTAGCAGTGATGGCGAATCTGGTTTCTCCGATCTTCACCACCTCGCCGACAAGATTTCGGTACTTTTTCTTCTCCTCAATTAGCTCAATTTTTTGGTCGAATTTGGTTTTAATTTGTGAAATTTGATTAATTTGAGCTGGTTACAGTATTTTTGCGGGAATTTACTTTGAAAAAATTGTTTGAGCTGTAGAAAAATTTGTAATTTGATTAGTTGTGGAGATAAAGAATTGAAATTAGCTGAATTTTGCTGTTAATTATTGTTTGAATTTGGCTCTTGCAATTTAATTTTTGAGCTGAATTTCCTTACTGTTACATTAGGAAGTTTCTTAAATTAGACGTTTTATGTTTGAATTTCAGTTGCTTGCATATGAGAGAACGAATTTTCAAGTCCAATTTATTGAAAATTGCCTGTTTAATTGAGAAATTCTTGTAGGAGTTGAGTAGTGAATTCAATAAGCGTGAAGAGAACATTTTTTTTTTGGCTGAATTTTGATGAATTTGTTTGATAGCTCTGTAAATATGGAACTTTGTGCTATGAATTTGATTGGATTAACCTTGGACAATGACATTTTGGGAAGAAACGTGTTTTTATATTTGAGTATTGAAATACTTGCTTAGAAATAAGGGAATAAATTCTGATTATAATTTATTGAAACTTTATACTTGATGAAAATCCAATTCATAATGTTAATTCGAGTTTTGATTCTTATGTTATGCGAGTATTGCGGTTGAAGCAGCTTATTATTGGATTGTATCCTATTTACCACTTGCAATTTCAAGATGTTATTTTGTTTGGTTCATAAGATCCAATATTTGGTGCATAATACTGCAGTTATAATCCGAATTTTGGTTAAATCAACACCTATTGTTTTGATGCTGTCGTAGGATGACATTCATTAGGTCCATTTCTGCTTCCATGGTTTGATTTATAGCCTCTATGAGATGTTTGACATAATGTTTTCTTTAGCTATTGTGCTGAGCTCTTCTTTAATGCCATTGTGTAGTTCTTTAAGCGCTCGGTGGATCAGTATGAGAGTGACCTGAATTCTGTTGTTCAATCCCTTTTACTTTCGATGGGTGGAAAGGATCTTCAGCTTTTTAAGTCTGGTCTATGCAATGGAAGTTGTATTCGTTATTTTTTAGTAAAGCTTCTCAGATCATCGGGCTATGATGCTGCAGTGTGTGCTTCGAAATGGCAAGGTTGTAACAAGGTTCCTGGAGGTATAAGTCATATCCCTAATTTCTTATACAATCACATCTTTTGAGCATATACTATATCACTCCATTATGTTGACATCTACTGCAATTACGAGTAGAATTAACAATCAGTTTTAGCTTAATAAAATTCCTTAGCTATTTGCTTTTGGCTATTCATGGGGCTGTATGGAATTGCTGAACATCTTTTAGTACGAGTAGTATTTTTGGATTTATTCTTTTTATGAACTGTTTGAATGTCCAACCTTTTTGCTGATAACTGTGCACTATAAGCATGTGGGATGTTGAGAGAAAGTACACGTGTGTTTGTTGGATATTGTTAACGTTAGCCTTTGTAATTCATTGTTAGTGTTTGCTAAATTTCATTCAGTTAATGCTGAATGTTGGGGAAAGAGATATAGAATTTGCTGTGTAGAAGTTGGAACTTTTGGAGCTATGTGTGCTATATTATCCAAGAGTTGTGATTTAAAATTGTCTGTAGCGTGGCCGTTGTCTGTCAAATACTCATATTTAATTTAGAGTGTTTTCTTTGAACATAAAGAGTTTTCTGGTTGATTTATAATCTATTCAATAAACCGTTTGCTATCGGACAATGTGGGCTCTGTCTAGTTTCTTCTATGTGAAAACACATTTGTTAGTGGAGAATGTGGAGTGGTCTTGTCTTAGTGATAAGTATAGTAGACATGAACTGATTGTATTCTCTTTTTTTATTCCTTTCTTAATGAAGGTGACCATGAGTATATTGATGTGGTGAATTACTTGAATGATGGAAGCACCGAACGCTTGATAATTGACATTGATTTTCGAAGCCATTTTGAGATAGCTAGAGCTGTTGAATCATATGACAAGATCTTGAAATCACTTCCAGTTGTTTTTGTGGGCTCATTGATAAAGCTGAAACAGTTCCTTCAAGTTATGGCTGAAGCTGCCAGGGTTTCTCTTAAGCAGAATTCTATGCCTCTTCCTCCATGGAGGTCCCTCGCTTATTTACAAGCTAAGTGGCATTCGCCTTATCAAAGAAAGGTAACCTTGGAAGAACAGATTGTCAATAGCTCCACTGTTACTGGCCATATACAGTGCAGTGGTCATCTAAGGCAGCTGCAGTCCGCCCTTCAGTCAGAAATTGGAACTGAGCGATTGCTGAAGCCTATTAAGAGCGAAGCCAGCAGAAGGCTGAAACTTGAAAGGAGGAAAGCCTCTTCTTTCAGGACCCTTTGAGCTGTACAAAAGTTTTTGCCGCGGGAATTGTGACTTACGTTGAGAGATACTTTTTTTTTTTCATCTTCTTTTTCTAAACCTTACAAAACCAAAAATTCTTTTTCTTCAAGAATAGGGAATAAAATCGACAGTGGGTTCATCTCATGGTTCAAGAAATGTAGCTTCGTACAACACAAGCAACAACATGTCGGCCTCATTCCACGTCCAGAGCTCTGTATGTTTATCGTAAGCTAATTTTGTGTTCTTGAATCTCATTGCCGGGACTCCCTTGGTTCTGAAGTATCCTTGATTCTTTTTCCTTTCATTTTGGATCTTGTAATATTTTTACTATATTTTTGGCAGTCGCCTATAAAATGTATTCCTGGACCGTCATTTTTAGGTTCCCAGGAGATTTTGTCTTTCTTTTTTCTTTCTTCCATTTTTACTAGTCTATAATCGTTGATGTAATCTCTATGATGGCATTGTTGTTAAACATAAACTTTCCCAGTACATCTTTACGGGTATAATATAAGCAACTATTGAATACGTTTTATAGTAATTCTCCCAAAATCAATTCTTTCTAGTATTATATAATACTCCCTCTGTCTTTTTACAATAACTTTTGTATACATCCGGTGTACAGTAATTTACTGTACATCGGGGGTCACTTTTTATCAAATTTAGGGTCACTTTTACAATTTTTTGAGTAACTTTTATCAATAAAGTATAAATACTTTGTAACATTTATTTATGTTAGGGTAACATTTATCCATATTACGGTAACTTTTGCTTATTTTAGGGGTAACTTTATGACGGATGTACAATATTTATTGTACATCCGATTTATTTAAAAGTTTGTGGTCTCTTTATTAGTCTCATATCTCTTTATTATATGAGTAATAAATATTATAAATGGGACTCTTATAAAGAGACGAGGGAGTATGAGTTGTATATATTTTGTAAAATTATACGGGATTGCTTGCTGGTTGTCTACGAAGTTACCATGATGTTTTCAGGCACGTTTTTATCTATTGAATAATGGTCGGTTTACGCGATTATGAAAGTATACAACATCCCATGGTAAGGCGTATATTGTTTGCATTCCAATGAGCAAAGGTTTCAACTTTCAAAGTTGTCTGCTTGTGTTGTGTTCAACAAAGTTTACAATAATACAACTGGCTGTATTTTCGAATTTCAATGGGTGCATTTTGGGAACTTTTAGCTGATTTTTGTAAAAAGGGGGAGAGTTTTGGAACTTGTAGTTCATAAAAATAATTAAAAATATCAGAATAATTATCTACTTGTATTAAACAATTACAAAAAGGGTATCCAAATTCCAAAGGTACACTGTATGTATGCATAATTACCTTTCTTGGTATGAATTTAGTAATGCATGGTAGTTCAGGTAGTATCATGTGTAACCTTCCTTGATTTGTATGTCTACAATTGCTTCACACATAATTATTTAAATCAATACTCCGTAATTAGAGTCGGAGCTCTAAATTATTCGTGTTTCTCAACATAGAGTAGCCCCATTTTAGATTTATCAACAATGAAGGATTGAAGGGTTGTGACATCAATGTAAACAACAAAGTGAACTACCGCTAAGGCGCTAACAAAGGTGAAATAAATAAATTAATGATTAACATCAATGGACCCCCTACATGCCTAGTTGATGACTAAAATCACATCATTTTGCTAAACTCATTTGTGGTGCTTTATACACCCATTAGTAAATATGTTATGGTTTCAAATCAACTTTTATGATCCCGGAAAACACCCCTCTACATGCACTTTAATTTGGAAAAAAAAAAAATCCGAAATTGATTTGATATTGTGAATTTTAGCCTTTCATTATGTGAACTTTCGACACTTTCGGACTCTTCAAGAATAGATTATGAGTAGCTTCTAACAGATCCCATAAAACCTCAGGGGATTACTTAAATGTTTAAACCATCCAATTATGCCTTTTAACTATAAGCCAAGCCTGTTGTACAAATACATCCAAGCTCTCCAAGCTCCAACCATTGATTCGAGACCACCGGGCCTAGTTCCTAGTGCCTAGTGGGGCATATCCGCATATGGGTCCAAATAATTTTTTGTGATATCGAACTACATTTTCACCTTCACTTTATTTTTTACATCAAGTTTTGCCAGGAGTGCCCAATACCTTATGCAGTTGTACCTTGGCAAATAACATCTCAAATGTGATGCCAACCTTCTCATAATGATAGTACTACTAATCCGACCGGTCTATAATTACACGGAAAAATTCTCAGCCTTTAGTAATTTGAGTCACTAATGACTAATAATATTCACTAATACAAATTTGTACTTGATTGCATTACCAATTTACCATGATATCAAAATATCTTTCTTAGTAATACCAACGAACACAAAATGCTTTGTTGGTATCAAGTAATTAGAGGCTGAGAATGTCATACTGATACTACTAAAGTGAGATTTACTTAACTCTTAAATTCCATATGCTCAAGTATGTATTAGTTTTATGGCTATTTACAATGTTCATCATATCTGAGAAAGTGATTTCAGAAGTTATATGGAAAACCCTTTTATAGTACAAGTTCAAATTGATGAAATAAATTAAGAAAAATTAATTATAGCTCATACATAATTTCAAATTATTTCAAACAAAATAACAAGAAGCATACAGATAATAATCAAACAAAGCCTTAATTGGATAGTCATTAAGCAACAATCATTTCAAATTTATGGTGGTATCGACTAAGACCAAAAGCATCAAATTGATTAAATGTTTTGCATTAATAAATCCGAACACTTAGGCGTCATATGGTTGACAAATAAAAACATGGAAGATGAAATTCTTTTAATTTGTGTAATTGACATTCTCATGCAAAGTAGAAATTCTCATTTTTAATTTCCCACAAAATGAAGGAATTTAAATTACATGGAAATTAAAGTACCAAGTAATTTGCAATTCCTACATGATTCAACCAAACGAGCCCTTAATAAAGCCAAAAGGAAATTAATAAATTACCCCCATAAAAACACTATGTATATCTTTTACTTTAACAAATGATAGAAAAAATTAAGTTCATTGCCAAAACCATTAATCAATTTCAACTTGCAATTTCCAACTACGCCACCTGCACTTTACTTGCAAGTTGCCACCAACAGTCACAGGATTCAAAGCAAAGGCAATGTCTACGTTATATAAAAGTCCTTCGCGCACCAAACCTGTTGTGCCTGCTTAAGCCTCACCACCAAATGTACCAATGTCAAAACCTCAAAAATTATAAAAAAAAAATAAGGGCAAAAATAACAATTAGGCTTAAATTAATGCCATATTAGGCCTGTTCGTGAAAACTACTGAACAATTAACCTGAAATAACATTTAGGATTCATTGTCAAAACGATTAAAAATATTTATAAAAAAAAAAAAAAAAAATTAAAATGAAAAATAAAAAAGGCAAAAATAACAATCAAGGATTCATTGCCAAAACGATCAATGAACTTTTTAACGTTTCAAAACCCTTAATATTCAGATTACAACTCTAATATCAATATCTAAACATCATTCTTTTGTTAATTTTGCTAAAGAAGTAACATCACCATAACTTCGCTAGTCTAACCACAAAAATTACAGAAAAGTCCATTCATTTCAATTAGCCAACAGACAGGTCTTTTATTTACAATTAGCCAAGGCTTGGCTAATTAGCCAACAGACAAGTCTTTTATTTACAACTAGCCAAGGCTTGGCTAAAGACATGGGCTCAGATTGATTGACAAATGAAAATCTATCAGACCTGGGTGGATTCGAACCACCAACCTACCAGGTTGTAAAACCTGGTCGCTCTACCATTTTGAGCTTACAGTTCCATTTATCTTTCAGCTTAATGTGACTTATTCGTGGTAGCTCTCTTTCTTTTTGTGCGAAAAATAAACCAATGCAATAAAATTGTTCTAGTAAGTCATATGTAGTATAAGACTATTTTATCTAAAATTAATTTTATAACGGTCAAGTAATTAATATGGTAAAATATTACTTGTACAAATGAAAAAAAATCTTCAAGCAAAAACAAAGTTCCCAATACAAAGTTACGCATAGAACATGCACGGGATTAGCAGGTAAGGTATTCTCATCAAAAAATCTAATCCAAGAAAAATCAGAAATACCTATGAAATTTAGCGCAAAAACAAGAGTTAAAATATTAACAAAAAATAAGTCAATTATGATCAAAACAGATATTTCTAAACATAGTAATAAAACCAAAATTCAAAAGCACAATTAAATAAGCTAATTAATTAAAACAACTTTGAAATTACAGATCAATTTATTTTCTTCAAAACTTCAATCAAAAAACCAAAATTTGAACATTAAAAAGGATTCTAAAACAAATTTAAAAAAAAAAAAAAAGGGAAGAGCTAAACTATGATATAAAAAAAAATAAAAAATAAAAAAAATTTAAAAGAAAAAAAAAAGATTTTCAAAATTTTACAAGGGAAAAAAAAAAGCGAAAAATCAACCAACTGCTGCAATCCTGCTAAAGAGGCAACTGTCATAGTCAAGCATCAACTAGTAAGAAAAAAACATGTTGCAACAATTACTGTAGACCAAGCCATAAACTGAAATACAAATATTATGGCAACTATTTGAAGAATTAACAAAAAATGATTGTACTAATTTGACATGAGATTAAACTCGTATCAATTTCCAACAGGCCTCTTAACAATTTTTATGCAAATAATAAATGCAATAAATTTACAGAAGTTCAATTATTGTGCATAAGAAGTTGAAATTAAACAAGATTTCACAGAGAAGAGAACTTATCCACTTGGCGATCTATGAAAATTTGCTTCAATTCATATTTAGAATAAACTTGAGGCGATTATCTTTAAAACGCCAGTATAACTGATATGCCTTGATATCCAATTTAGTCAACAGCAACAACCACTTGAACAAAACCTCCTGATGCACTCAATAGAAGCAGATCACAGGTACAGAAACTTGACGGTGTTACTCCAACTCAGCACAATGATATCAGATATACGAAGTAAAAAAGGAACAAGTCTACCATGAAAGATTGAAAGACGGTATTATCTTTAAAGATATGATGCCAAAATTGTTTGTTTTAATCAAAGGAAACCCCGTGCAGCTACCAAAATCAATACCTTGCGAACCCAAGGTTCCAAATTCAAGTCCTCGAGTCTTCAGCTCCCTCATCCCGCTTCCTTGTCTGCGTCATGAATAAGAATGGTATACCAGCACCAGCACCAGCACCAGCACCAGCACCAGCACCCACTAGCTTATCCGCGTCATCAATAAGAATGGTATCATGACGAACAAACTGCCCAATACTCGTACAAAAGCTTGCAACCATAATACAACAGTACATAGAATACCTAACAATTCCTAGCACAACCTATACAAAAATAACTTTACAACTGATATCCGCTAGGCAGATCATTGACAACAACATCAATGTCACCACGGGATATTGTTGAAAATAAATCATAATCTGACTTTAAATAGTTGCAAATGCAAAATATACCTTAATTATTATAAATTGAAAAGAAATATGAAGATCAAAATGAAAATAGAACAAAACAAACTAAATGGAGACCAAAACGCAAATAGTGGATATAAGTTGGCTGAATGCGGCGGTTAAAATCATTGGCAAATCTCTAAACAATGGTTAGGACAACACGGACTGATTAACCCAATAGTATGATGGGAGTAAGATATAAGTTTGATCAAGTGTATGCACCAAGGTTGATATGTTGTTGATCAAGTGTTTATCACAATTGGCCAAGATAGTTCACAATTATTGGTTAGTATATTTGACCATTAATCTACTGGACGATGGCAAGATATAATTGAGATAGTACTTCCTAATTTTGAAGACCGAACTAGTCTATTAATCATAAAATGAAAATTTATAGTATGACCTAATAAAAGTAAGAGCAAAATCTGGCAAAGTTTTTTTTATTTAGTTAATATTAACTCCTAATTGAAGACAAACATACGTTATTATCTTTAATTTGATGATTTTAATTTCACGACATAATAATTTCAATGCTTAACCAACATGTAAATTAAAACCAAAATCGATGATAGTTAATGGAATATTCAAATGGAGTATTGGCTGAGAAAATATACCTGCACATCGAGCGCTCCAGATGATGATAGACTGATATGATCGGAGCTGTCAATCGATGAATAACTACGATTTCAATCGAGGGAGAAGAAAAGAGAGAAAAGAGAGAGAGAGAAAAGAGAGACAGACGCAAGCACACAGTGGGGAAGAGCCGGCCAAAACACCGTGCCATCTTCCCCAACAAACCACAAAAACGTTTCTTTTTTTTATTAAGGGTTGACCTGCCAAGCGAGCGCACCCAACATGGCAAAGGTCGGATTATTTTCACTCACAATTTTTTTTCATCCTCACCACGCACACAAAGAAATGAATCCTACCAGATCCAAATCTAATCACATCATAAATCCAATACCATCATACTGGCATTACATACAAACCACCATTACAGCAGCAGCATCGAACAGATGAAAATCCAATTGTAGTTTACTCTTAGCTTCAAGGAAACTCGACCGTCTGTGAAATCACCATCAGCACGGGTTTCGTAACGTTGAGCTTAACTCATCATTCAGGTATCATCAATCTGAGAAAAGGTTAACACACGCGAATTAGCTCGAGAATCTTAATACTTATTTTACTTGCAAATTCAGCCAAACGTAATTTAATATAAATCATGCTCTGTAGTTGCATCTAAAATAAAGATCTTGATAAATCATGCTCTGTAGTTGCAACTAATATAAAGATCTTGATAAATCATGCTCTGAAGTTGCATCTAATATATATGACGAAATAAACATAAATCATGATAATTAAAATCTTTTTAACATATAAGATCTGAGTCAATAAGTCGAAGACATGCTATCATATCATGTTCCTTGCAATCAAATCGTTTAAAATTTATAATAATCATGTTTAATCGAAAGATCGTGAAGATCTCATGCTATAAAGTAATTTCAATCAAAGAAACGAGACTAATTGATTAAAAATCACATAAATCAACAAGATCGAATAGTTTAAAAGCTCAGAATCACAGAACTAATAGTTAAACAGGTCAGATCTGAAAACTCACCATCTCCGATGAATAATCTGCTTCTGATTGCATACGATCTAAAGTATTTCGCCTCCAGAAATTGAAGAGCACAACAAATCCAGCATCATCACCGCCATGGCAGAGTGAATCGGATTTGAGAGATCATCCATTGACGGAACACGAAGAAATCAAACTCAAAACGTAGATCATCGAACGATCTGTTCGAATCAATTGAAAGAAATTCATGAATCAGATCTCAATTACGTAGATCTGAGAAATTCAGAGTTGCAAAGTTTTTTGAGAGGAGAGAGAAAATACGAGAAGATGATAAGATTGAATGAATGACAAAGTTGTGAGGCGGAAGAGGGGGAATTTATCGAAGATGAGGGAGGGAAAGAACGGCTGAGATTAGATCTAGGGCTATGGAATGGACGGTTAGATGGATGCTGACGTATTTAAGTCGGTTGGTGATAAATTTAGGTGGGTTTTTTTAATGGACGAGAAAATTCAAAGGCATGACAGATAAGAATTGCTTGTGTTTTGGTGTGCCGTCTAAAGTTGGACACATGTTTAAAATTTGAACCCCTCGACACAAAATCTCTAACCCTAGATATGCAATTTTTTTTTTTTTTTTTTTTTTTTGAAAGGATGCACTTGTATAATTATAAACTAATTAAAATAAAAAATATTCTTTCCGTTTCATAATGTTAGTCCCATATAAAATCAATCACATAAAATAAGAAAAAAAATATATTTGGAATCTAACATTAAAGTACAACATATTTTATAATTAGTTTATCTTATTTAACTTTTTTGATTTTTTTATTTAAAAAATCCAAGTCAAAATTGCATAATTTAAGGTAAAAATTTTCTTACTTAGAGTCATGTCATCAATGTACAACCAATTAATTCCAAAAAAATCAAGTTATAAATGAAATATGTTCGGTATGGGTAAATCTTTTTGAAACGCCAAAAATAATATATGGGACTAACATTATAAAACAGATGGAGTATTTAAATTTATAAAAATGCTATACATAAAGCATAATACTAGAAGTCTAAAGCACCTTGTAACTAGGGAAGTGTATTTGCTTGATCAGATAAATTAGTTTGTTGAGCTTGCCTAAGAATAAACTTGTCAAACGAGATGTTGATATAATAATAAAATTAATTTGAAAAAAGCTAATTTAAAAAATTAAGACTCGTTTAAATCACAAGTTAGTGGTTTCAAAAAAAAAAACACAAGTTAGTAGCTAACTATTAAGACACAAACTAACTATAAATGAGTTTAGCTTATAATGTAAACTCGTTGTACACTAGCTAGACTTATTCATAACACGCTAATTTGCTAATTAGCTTACTATTAGAATTGCTCTAAAAGTTTTGTATAAGAAGTTAACAAAGGTAAATATTAACTAGATTATGAAATATTCATTTATTATATTCATTTACTAAACCGAATTTATTTTTACTCAATACATAGCATTATATTTTTAGGATGAAAAGAATATACACTGGAGAATATATGTAAGGTTTAATTGCAATGGATTACCCTTAAATTTACAATACTTTATTATTATTATTATCTATTGTATTACTTAGGGGTTGTTCTCATACGATTAATTTCAATTCAGCTCTAATAAGTTCAGTTCAGCTCAGCTCCTAATTTCCTTCTCTTATAAAATGTTCAGTTCTAATAAGTTTAGTTCTGTTGAGCTGAGTTCAGTCAATGAGAACATGCCCTTAGTGTATGTGTACAACTAGCTACGTCTTTCACTTTTAAACTATTCATTCATATCATCATAAGATTGACTTTGAACTTTAACTGTGATGAATACAAAGCATATTAGAGACGAAGTAACTTTCAATATATATGAATCTATGATAGTGTATGAAACATATTCTTATGTCTCAATCATTAGCTGAAGTTTTATTTTGAGTTGGTCCTATAACATGGTATTAGAGCCATTGTGACATGGAGGTCGCGGGTTCGAATCTCATCCACCCCTCCTTTAAAGTGGAATTAATTCGCGTCAGATATGGGAGAGTTTGTGCTGCATCCGCATTTCAAACCCCTTTCATCAGTTTCATGTGAAGGGGAGTGATAAAATATACAGTAAAACATACAAACATGGTTAAGATAGCACTAGTTAAACTACTCGTAATAAATTTATTTAGTGTACTCTATATAGAAAAATTATCTACACTATCAGATCCGTATATCTCGTTTCCTTTGTAACCCTCTCCACACCCGCAAATAAAAGGTACGAAGTAATAATAAACCGAAAAGAGTGTGTTATCTAATATTATACTACCTTCGTTTTAAATTATCTATAATGGATATACATTTTCTATTCACATTTAATGTCAAATTATCACAAATAATTTAAACAGAAGTATTAATTATGATCAAATCCGATACTTTAAAATGTTGTAAGCACTTTGTATACTTGTATTAGTTTAGTGTAGAAGAATCTAGACCAAGCAAAGCAAACACGGGCGTTTACAGTATATGCTCTAAAGCTTCCCCCCGTTGCGTTTGGTTCCCTTTTTCACGTCATCACGAGAGAGACGTGTATTTCAAATCTTCAAATACTACTCGTACCTATATAATGTGAAATGATGCATTATTTCTTACTTCATTATTTGTAAACCAAACTTTGTTTTAAAATAAAAGAGACTTTATTGTGTTTGTTGGTTTTTAATCAAAAATACTATTGTATAGCGACATGCCGTGTATGTTTTGTTGAGACTCAACCCATACGAAAACGTAATTCAACAATTGCATCATGTATCAATCAAACCTTTTTTTAAGGCTTATTCAGTTAAGTTTAGATCTTAAAGTTAAATTGTTATTAAGTATGGTATTTAATATAGGGCCTGTTATTATGTATTGCAATGTTTTAATATTCCGAGTAGTATACTTAATGAGATAGAGAGGTTGTGTAGGAATTTTTCTGGGGGCAAAAGAAGGAGGAAAGAAGGCTAGCTTGGGTTGCTTGGCATAAGCTGCAATAGTCCAAGAAAGAGGGGGGAGTTGGAATGAGGGATTTACATATTTTCAATAGGAAATTTTGCATTAAACCACCTTTTATAACCCTTTAATTGCAGGAAACCACCGTATAAAATTTTTTTCGCAAAAACACACCTTAATCGTAAATTTTTTTGCAATCACACACCTTTTCCAGGAAAATACCCATTGACCTTGTATTCCGGGGTTGACTCGACCACGTGCCTCGCACATGACACCCTAAAACCACTAACCCTCCCTTTTCCGGCGGCCAACCAAATTCCCCACGCACCCCACTGCCGGCGAAGGCGACCACCTCCCTACCCTAGCGCCGGCGTTCTTGCTCCCTTCCCTTTCCCCCAACCCACGAATTCTCTCTCCTCCTCTTCCACCTAACCACCATCACTTCCTTCATTCTCACCACCCGAACCCAAGATCCACCACCACCACTACCCACTTTCCTAAAGCGCCGCCCACAAATTCTTTCTCCTCCTCTTCCTCCTAAAGCGTCGTCGTTCGATTTATTGCCCAGACCCAAACTCTGTTGTTCGTCAACCGCCATGGATGTTGCACTTCACGAAGGTACGAGAATTGGGTTTAGGGCTTGAGGGTTGGGTTTAAGGACGGGAATTGGGAAAGGGAGGGGATGAGGTCGTCGGCGATGAAGGAGGGAGGTGGTCGCCGGCCACTGGAAGTGGGTGGCTTGGGAAAAGGGGGGGTTAGCGGTTTTAAGGCGTCTCATGGTCGAGTCAACCCCTGAAAAGCAAGTCAATGGGTATTTTCCGGGAAAAGGTGTGTGATTACAAAAAAATTTACGATTAAGGTGTGTTTTTGCGAAAAAAATTTTATAAGGTGGTTTCTTGCAATTTAAGTGTTATAAAAGGTGGTTTAATGTAAAATTTTCTTTTCAATAAAGCCCTTCTGGCAAAACAGGCTTGGAGGATTCTGTCTAATACTAATTCTCTGATGGTGAGAATTCTCAAAGCTAAGTATTTTCCGAAATCAGAATTTTTAGAAGCAAAAGTCAATTCCAATGCTAGCTACACTTGGAGATTGATTTGCTCTGCTAGAGAGGTGCTTAGTAAGGGTGCTTTCAAGGTGGTGGGGAAGGGTAACACAGTTCACATTTGGTGTACAAAAATTTACAGAGGTGGACTGGTGGAGTACTTTTTGGAGTTTGTTATGGGGGATTTGGTTAAGAAGAAATGTGTGGTTATATGATAAGAAGGTGATAGAGCCTGAAGCCTTACATAAGCGTGCTCTGAGCATCACTGGTGAGTATGAGAAGGCTACTGCGTGCTCTGCTTCTTCTCTGAAGACTACTGCTGTACTGTGCAGAACTGGGTGAAACCAGATCTTGGATGGTACAAAGTTAACTCTGACGCAGTGATCTTTAAGAATGGCTTCATAGGTTTGGGGGGTATTATGCGTGATAATGTAGGGTATATCATGGCTGCTACTACGATGTATGTGAAGGGTGGAATCGTTGTTGAGCTAGCCGAAGCAATCGCAGCCAATCACGCACTACAAATTGCTATTGAGGCTGGCCTTACTCGAATTATTCTTGAAACAAACAATGCAAAGGTCCACAGACATCTGAAGAACAGCTTGAGGGAGTGTTCTTACTTTAGGGTCATCATCAATGATATTCTTGAACTTGTTAAGAGATGTTTAGAGATTAAGTTCACTCATGTGGGAAGATTAGGCAATAAGGTGGCCCACTGTCTTGCCCACCTTAGCAAGGATTTTGATTGTCTTCGTGTTTGGCTGGAAGAGGCTCCTAGTGCAACCTTAAAATTTGTAATGGCTGACATTTTGTCTATTTAATATAGCTCTCTTCTTGCTTTGTGTCAAAAAAAAAAATGTTAGGTTTGTAAGTAGGGTTGTACACCGGTCCAAAATCGGATCGAACTTAAATAGACCAAGACCTAAATCCTTGATTTTTAGGGTCCAGATTTGAACCTGAATAGACCTGATTATTGATTTTTTTTTCGCCTTTTTTTAAAAAAAAAACCTAATATAACAATGCTGATTTGTTTATAAATCTGTTGTTTAGACCTATTTATGGACCTGTTTAGACCTATTTGGACCTTACTCATTTGATTAATTTTAGAATTTTATTTCACTAGTCTCCCATCTTAAATTTAGAAATTTCCTGCTCTAAGAAATTAGCTTAAACAAGCTAATTATAAATTATAGCTCCATCAAACTAGCTATTAGCTTTATACTTTTGAGATTTGTAAGCAAGTGCCCTTTGAACCACAATAATCGAACCAAATAAAGCATGCATCAACTTATGATAAAAACAAAAATCTACGGAATCCAAGCAAACAACATGATCAAGAGAAGGTTAGTATATAATATCCGGATGAAAAACATCTCATTACAAAAATTTAAGGCTCCGTAATAATAAGTTCTTCAATTATTATCCTTCAAGACCTCAACCAATATAGTTGCTTTAGGCTGATTCCTGATAAAACAAAAAATAACAATTTAATTAGGCATAATTGTTGTAAATTAAGGTGTATTTTCAAGGCTACAAAAATATAAGAGAATAATAAGATCGAAAAGATGATCTTATTAACAATGGAACAAATATTGTGGTCGTGATGCAAATCACTGACTTGAAAACGAAATCACGACGCAGCCGTGGTGCTCAATTGTATTCGCTGGCACGTTCCCTAAGGTACACACCACTCTCATACAAAGACACTTTTGGATGAGAGGTTGGAGTCATATAAACTTATGCCCAATAGAGGAATGTGTTTAGCTTAATGTGTTTGATGATAGTATATATAATTCTGTTATTGCAACCAAGAAATATATAATGTGTGTGGAAAGATCAAGAGATGAGAAAGTCAAAAGTAAGACAACCTTTAATCAGAGATTATAACATATTAACAACCCCTTAAACCTCCCATTAATTGAGAGTTAAGAGGAAGTTACAAGGAGAAGAGGAAGGGAAAGAGTTGGAACTTCCAATGGTCACCTAGGAGCTCCGCCCGGTAGGGCGAACAAACGATGAAAATCATCTTTACTCTCGTGCCCAATCGGGCGGATCTCGCCCGATTGGGCGCCCAGTGCCAAGGTCAACATTCCATTTTCTTCGTTTATTCTAACAATAACAATGGGTAAAATACATGGAATTTTAAACAACATTTAGTAGGAAGTATTATTAAAAATTAAAAGGGAACTTATGGAAGTATTACCGTTCAGGGATCTAAAACAAACATATCCATATCCTCCAAGCACTTCAGAAAACCGCACTTGGTGTAATATTGCCAGCCATCAGGATCATAATAATACTACATTATGAAAAAAACAAAGAAGTCAAATAAATTTATATAAATATATTAAAAGACGTTTCTAACAACGTCTACATGCCACGTGAGCTCCCTCACTACGCCACGTCATCCATTCAAGTACTCATTACGTCATGTCACACAAGGGTAATATAGGCA
The DNA here is from genome assembly GCA_024500155.1 of Chenopodium formosanum. Taxonomy (NCBI): domain Eukaryota; kingdom Viridiplantae; phylum Streptophyta; class Magnoliopsida; order Caryophyllales; family Amaranthaceae; genus Chenopodium; species Chenopodium formosanum. The sequence continues at coordinate 2,706,413 of CM044861.1, read as the reverse complement.
TTTCAGGCGTTAGTTTAAAGTTGTCTTATTGAATTATCAAATAATATCACTGGAGTTTCAGTGGTACAAAATATAATCGTTGTGGTACTTCAAAAAGTTCCACGAGAGTTTTAGTGGAACAAAATATAAACTCTGTGGTAGTGGTCCCCAAAAATTTTTGTCCGTTTTTACACGTGATAAATGTCTGAAAAGTTTTAGTAGAACCCACACCACCTTTTTTAGTCTTCCTATCTCTTTCCTCCTTTCTTTCTCTTCCTTTTACTTTTAATAGTTGTGACTTGTGAGACACTTCATTTGTCTCACAACCCTTGATTTATACTTCCTCTCTTTCCATTGATTTTCATTACATGCCATGCACTCATAATAATAATAATAAAAAAAAGTTCTCCATAAGATTTGAACTCGCAACTTCTAATTCTAGAATTAAATGTCTTACCACCAAGATATATGATTCTTTAGGTATTATTTTGAATACAAAATATTAATAAGTAGCAAATGACAAAATGAATAACAAATTTAATTACAACAAAATTAAATCATGAATTACAATGTATATTAATGATCAGTTAGTTTCATGTAATAACTCAGGGCATCGTCTGAGCCCAAAAACTAGATAGCTTTTAAAAACCTCCCTATATCTCCTTAGGATTAAAATTAAGAAGAAAATATACAAACGAAATCATAAAATAAGACAATTAATACGAGTAATAACAACACCCACCAATAGATTTGTGGCTTATTATTTTCCCAAAACCTAGCGTGCAAAACACTCTTTCTGTTTACTTCTATAATATAACGTAAATAGGTTTAATGTTAATCATTTTCTTCTCCGGTTTTACTTTTTAAATTAAATATTCTGAAAGGAAAGGAATCAACTAATGGTTTCTTATTAACCTTATATATCCTTTTTTGTTGTTGTGCAAACATGAAAACTAATCAATAAGATCATTTAAATCATACACATTTTAAATGACAGATTAAAGTCCATTATCTTTTAAAGAAGAGTTGAGAGATGAACTTCAGTACGGAGTACTATATAACGTAAGGATGCCTTAACCCAGAGGGTCAGAGAGATAATTCCTCATTTCCCATGAATGCCCCAATAGAGAACAAAACCAAACTAGAAACGCTTGCTGCTAAGTCCTAAGACTCCTAACGTTAATATACGCTCCCCTAATTAATCTAAGTCCCAAAAGCCGCACAAATATACGTAACTCCTAACAAACAATGGTTGAAAGTTTGAAACTTGTATATGACGACTCAACCAATTTCAAGGAAATACCAAACTGAAAAACGTGACACCCCGCCTCTAATATCAAGAATTACTCAATTTTTATAATTTTACTTCAAATGATGTTTTAGCTGGTTGAACAATTATAATTCAAAATTTTATGGTAAATAGAGTATAGAAATATTAAATGTTTTATTTAGTTTAAGGAGTAGTATTTTGTCGAATAAAATTAAAATACTACGTACGCTATGAATCTACCGTTTCTACCAAATATTGATTCATTTAAAATAGGGGTGACCATTTGGGTTAACAAGTCGGGCCTGGGTTAGATTTCAGGTCAATTTCGGGTTGTCCTTAGAAACTATCAAAAATAATGTAAAACTTAATATTATTACAAAATATGAAATTTGGGTCAAATCAGGTCAATTCGGATTGTTTGGGTTTGGGTCTGGTCAGGTCAAGTTCGGGTTTCTATCTGTGACTTCGGGTCGGGTTATCGGGTGGAGTTTGAGATTGTCAGGCGTGAAATAAAAGAAAAAATTTGAGACTTGAAAGTTTATTTCTTCTCATCTATCTACTCATCACAAACTAAATGAAAATGAATTTTGTTTAGAATGTATATTTGAAATTTTAAGAATAAATTTACTCACACAAAGTTTACATGTAATAAAGTCTAATAAATCAAAATTAATAATTGCATGTAAAAATATAAACATAGTACTCGTACATTGAATCAATTAATTAAAAAATTTCAGATTCATATATACATATATACACTCAATAAAATTTCATACATATCTCCTCCTTTTGTAAAAAAAAATAAAATTTCATACAAAATCCTTTAAGACATTGTTTAGGCAAATCTTAACAAGGACGTATGAGAATCTGCTAGGTTTGAGGGGTAATAACAATCATACTACCAAAAGCGCAATAAATAGCAATAAGACACCAATAAAGCAGTAGATAAGCAATGAAACAGTAATAAACAAACAAAATGAATATTACTACGAAAAGAACAAGTTTAGAAATACAATACTGAATAAGGAATAGCCTCCTTCTTCAGTAAGGACGATGCTCCGTAGATGAATGCCGAGTAATTCTATTATATTCAGAGTATATGTGCGTATATCCATGCTCAAAATGTCTAATTGTGCTTATTTATACCTAGGGAACTCTAGGATTTACAAAGATATTCGAAATATATTCAAAATGGGGAAGATCTTCTTGATTTATCTCCTTCCCTGTTCTGTAGGTGTATCTTTGGCAAGTATCTTTTTGATTGATATCCTTGATGCTGCTTTCCTTGTTTATTCCAGCCGAGTCGCTTTGCTTATTTTGTTGATGCATTACTTCTTGGACTGGTGCCCTAAACTTTATGGGTCGTATTACAATACGGGCCCAACAATTGCCCCTAATTTTTATTTCCAAGTATTTGGAAGTGAAAATTACTTAAAGAAAATTCCGGAAACTATTTTGAAATTCAGAAATTGCTTCAACGGTTAACAAAATAGAAAGTGGTGGCGGTTTTAAGGCAACTTCCTCGATAACTGTGAAGGACGGTTTTATTTCCGTCTTTGGTATTTATTGGGTGTGCAGGCTGTTGTCTAATCACTTCAATTGCTTTGCCCCTAATTTCAATTTCATCAGGTATTTTCTTTCTCCTCTCTGTTTGCTCTGTTTTGCTTTGTATTTTTCTTTTCTTGTTTTTGTGATGGATGATCGTGTGAGAGTGGTGTTTGCTGGGGTGGATGAGGGTGTGAAAAAGCCGAACTTGGTGGCGCAGAACGTCTTTCCTGTCAAGGATACTTATCCTTCCACTGTTACGAAGGAGGAGGTTCAGAACATTGCTACACTTGCGCGTTTTCCTGATGGGGTTGTGGTGAAAATTCCATCAGCCAGGGCGAGGGCTGATTGGATTGCTCCTGGTTGGGTGTGTTTCTTTGAGTATCCCTTTGTAATTGGGCATACGTTTCCATTTTCTGCTCTTGTTCGTCAATTTCTTTCTAGAGTTAGGGTTTCGCCTTGTCAGTTATTGCCCCAAACTTGGAGGGTATTGAGAATTTTGGATTTGCTGAGTGCGAAATTGGGTATAGAACTTGATGTGAGGGATTTGTGTTACCCTTACACTATCAGGACCAGTGGTAAAGGTCGGGTTGGTCTTCGCCTGAAGGATGGCGTTGGTCCTTTGGTGACTGATCTGGAGAAGGCGTTTGACAAAAAGTGGTATCACAAATTCTTCTTTGTGAGGATTGATTCGTTGGGTGATGATTGTGATTTTTTGATTGACACTGTTGAGGCCGAAGGTATTTTGTTTCCTATTCTTTTATATTCTTCTTTCCTTCTTTGTTGATTTGGGCTTATTTGCCTGTTGATTGCAGTGAGTAAATTGAAGCAGCGCTCTCAGTCTCCATCCTTGATAGACAAGTTATACGAGTTGAGTGCGGACGAGAGGTCTTTCATCAAATTGACGCAGCCTGAGGTAGTTGTTCAAATTAAGTCTTTAGACGAATCTGATTCTGAGCAGAAAGGTGCTCCAGCCATGTCTCAAGGTTTGTTTTCTTTCTCCCTTGTGAATTTGATGTTTTATTGTGCTTATGCTTTTGTGAATACGTGGCTGGTTTGCTTTTGTGTTTTTTTTATTTTTGAATTTGGCCGTTTCTTTGTTGAACACATTTGCGCGTATTTGTTATTCTTAGTTGTTTGTTATTGACGTCCTTGCTGTATACGCTTAATGTGATCCTTGTTGTGTACATTTGTTGTATTCCTAGTTGTATGTTTATTGACCCAACTGTATTCCTTGTGGATACAACAAGGTCATTGAGGTCTCATGATCTTCTTAGCTCATCCTCCATCTTGGGTCGTCTTAAGTCTCGTTCGTCTCCCCAGACTTCTGAGGCTGTTCCCATCAAGATGGTTGCTCCTAGGGGTGCTGCACCTCCGCCTCCGCCTCGTGTTGGTCTTAAGAGGAAATTGGAGATGCCCATTGATGTTGACGCTGCTGAGTTTTCCTTTGACTCTCTTGCTCCACATGTGGATACCTTGTTGTTTCCCTCCTTCAAGGATCGCCAGTCTTCGATGACTTTTGCTGATCTTTCCCAAGAAGCGGCTGTACAGTCCTTCCAGGTATGGTGTACTCCAAAAAATTTTCGCATAAAAATCGACCTTATTGAAATATGCTTCTTTACCTTTCGTCTTTGCTGTGTAGAGTCTCCAGTCCTGCCTTGGTGTTTTAGGCAAGGTGTCAGAATTTTCTCGGGTGTATGAAGCTATGAAGAAGGAACGTGATGCTTTGTCTGATAAGTACAAGGCTGCTACTGAAGCTTTGAAGTCTGAACGAGCTAAGCATCGGGACTGCATTTCTGAGCGGGACGGGCTGAAAAGTACCCTGAAGGAAGCTGCTAATGAGGCCATTGATGCTGCTACGTACTATTATGGGAAAGCACGTCTTGAGATGATGGAGGAGTTTCAGCAAGGAAAGCATGAGGCTTGGGATTATGATGGTGATAAAGCTTCTTTTGAGAGGACGTTTCCTGAAGGGACTGCTGCTCCTGGTACCTTGCTGCTGAGCTTTGCTGATGAGGAGGTGAATTCTCCTCATAATGAAGAAGTCAAGGATGCCCCAGAGGTGATGAAGCCTGTAGCTGAAGAAGTGATCCCTGCTGACAATATGGGAGAGAATTAGTTTAGCTGGTGCTGCGTCACCTTAAAAAAAAAAATGTACAACTTTGGATGTTGTTTCTGCTTATTGCCTTAGTGCAGTTTGGATAATTTGTTCTTCTTTTGTGCTACGTGTTTGTAGCTGGATGCTTTGTTTAATTTCGTTGTAGTGTAACTTAAGTATTTCTGTCTTTTTACTGTGTGATTCTTGTTTCCGCGTAGTGTGGTGTGTTTACAATTGTATCACGAATGTGTTACAGTTGTATTACAGTTGTATTACACTTACATGTGTTTGTAAGTTCTGTGAGGGTGATATGTCTGTTCCTTTCAGGAATGCCTTGCCTTTGTTCTGTAGTGAAGGGACTTATTGTATCCTTGCTCTGTGATATCGGTCGTGTTCCTTGCAAAGTAGAAGAAGGTGAGGGGTGGCCGTGGGTTTCCCCAACGGCCCTCCGATGCCAAAGTCAGTACTCGTAATGATCATAAAGTAAATTGACAAAAGATAAGGATAGATGAGTACCTTTCGTGCTGAATCTGGCTGTTGGAGATTTTTGTGTTTTTCTGTTTTCTGATTTTTTTGCATTTTTGCTTGTTTTCCTGTTTTTTGTGCTTTACAAAATAGAAATAACAATTGCGTACCTTCTTCAGAAATGATATAATTTTAAATGTGCTGCGTTCTAGCTTCGCTGCACTTCTTTCCCTTCTGCATTCCTGAGTCTGTATGCTCCATTACCTACTACCCTGGTGATTTCATAGGGTCCTTCCCAGTTGGGTGCTAGCTTTCCTGCATTAACTTCCTTGGTGTTTTCATATACCTTTCTGAGGACCCAGTCTCCTAGCTTGAATGCTTTGACTCTAACGTTCTTGTTGAAGGATCTTGCTACTTCCTGTTGGTATGCTGCCATTCTCATTTGTGCGTCTTCCCTTAGCTCCTCTACTGTGTCTAAATTGTGACTTAGTTCTGCTTGGTTTCTTTCTTCTGTCATCAGTCCGTACCTTGCTGTAGGCACTTCTACCTCTGTTGGTATTACTACTTCACATCCGTACACCAGTGAGAAAGGGGTATGACCTGTAGCGCCTTTAGGGGTTGTTCTGTCTGCCCATAATATGTTGGGTAGTTCGTCTGCCCATTTCCCTTTGGCTCCCTCCAGCCTTTTCTTCATGTTGCCTATGAGGACTTTGTTACTTGATTCTGCTTGTACATTCGCTTGTGGGTATCTTGGTGTAGATGTGATAAGGGAGATGTTCCATTCCTTACAGAACTTGGTAGTTTTGTTGCTGATGAATTGAGACCCGTTGTCTGTAATGATCTCCGCTGGTACTCCGAATCTGCTTAGAATGTTCCTCTTTATAAATGAAATGACGTGCTTATCCTTGATCTCCTTGTACGCTTCTGCTTCAATCCATTTGGAAAAGTAGTCTGTCATTGCTAAGAAGTACACTCTCTGCCCTGATGACGGTGGTAATTTTACTATATCCATTCCCCACTTCATAAATGGCCACGGTGTCAATGTTGGGTGTAACTCTTCTGACGGCTTGTGTGTCAAAGGCGCATGTTTTTGGCATGCTAAGCATTTCTTGGCGAACTCAACTGCGTCCTTTCTCATACTGGGCCAGTAGTATCCCATTCTGAGTGCCCTGTTGGCTAAATTTCTTCCTCCGGAGTGATTTCCGCATTCTCCACTGTGTAAGGATTGTAAGACTTGTTGAGCTTCTTTTCTTTCCAGGCATCTTAAGAACGGTCCCGCTGCAGACTTCTTGAAGAGTACATTGCTGATTAGGCAATACTTGGAGGCTTTCTGAGCGAATGCTTGAGCTTTTACTTTCCCTGTTGGTTTCGTGTTGCCCAGGAGGTATTCCTTCAGGGTTGTTATCCAACTGTTGTCTTCTTCTTCTGTAGGGCCTGTTTGAATTTCGTAGACACTCATGGTTGATTCCTTCTCTATGGCTGGTGAGAGTACATGTACTAGAGGGATTGCCCCAAATTCTTCTGGATTGATGTCTGATCCCAAATTTGCCAATGCATCTGCTTCGGTGTTTAGGTTCCGGGGTACTTGTTCTATCTTGAACTCCTTGAATTCTGTGATGAGCTTCTTCGTGACTTCCAGGTAGGCAATCATTCTGGTGTCTTTTGCTGCATACTGCCCGTTGATTTGGTTTACCATGAGCAAAGAATCAGAGATTACTTCTAGGTGTTGTATCTTCATATCTCTTGCAACGGTTATTCCTGTAATGAGCGCTTCATATTCGGCTTCATTATTGGTAGCCTTGAAGTTGCACCTTATTGCCTGTGCTATCTTGTCTCCTTGGGGTGATGTCAGTACCACTCCTAAGCCCACTCCTCGTATGTTTGCTGCACCATCTGTATGGAGTGTCCATTTTTGTGCAGCCTTTGGTTCCTGTAAGGCTAGTACTTCCTTTTGTGCTTCTTCTTCAAGTGTAGGGCTGAAGTCTGCTACGAAGTCTGCTAAAGCTTGAGATTTGACTGCCGTCCTGGGTTCGTACTGTATGTCGTACCTGCTTAGATGTAGGGCCCATTTTTCCATCCTTCCTGACATTTCTGGTTTTCTCATGATAGCTCTGATGGGGTAGTTGGTCCGTACTTGTATGGGATGACTCTCGAAGTATGGACGTAGCTTTACTGAAGCAGTGAACAAGGCTAAAATGATTTTCTCCAATGAGGCGTATCGTGTTTCCGCACTGAGCAGGGTCTTGCTGACATAGTAGATTGGAAATTGTTCCTTTTCTTCTTCTCTTGTGAGGACTGCGCTGACCGTCCCTTCAGACACTGCAAGGTACAGCTGGAGTGGCTCCCCTTCTTTAGGTTTGGAGAGAATCAACGGGTTGGCTAGGTATTCTTTCAGCTTCTGGAATGCTTCATCATGTTCTTGTTCCCATTTAAACTCCTTGTTCTTTTTCAGTACCTCGTAGAAGGCCCTGTTCTTTTCTGAAGACTTTGAGATGAACCTGTTTAATGCCGCGATTTTCCCTGTTAAGCTCTGTACATCTTTCTTGGATTTTGGTCGTTCTAGATCTAAGATAGCTTTGACCTGTTCTGGACTGGCTTCTATTCCTCTTTGCGTAACCATGTATCCCAAGAATTTTCCTGACTGTACTCCAAACATGCACTTTGTAGGGTTCAGCTTCATGCCATATTGTTTCAGGATGACGAATGCTTCTCTGAGGTCTCTGACATGATCTTCTGCCTTCTTGGATTTAACTACCATATCATCTATGTAGACTTCTATCGTGTTCCCAATTTGTTTTTCAAACATCTTGTTTACTAACCTTTGGTATGTTGCTCCTGCGTTCTTCAATCCGAAAGGCATTACTTTGTAGCAATATATTCCTTGGCTGGTAATGAAGGCTGTCTTTTCTTGGTCGTCCTTGTGCATGAGGATCTGGTTGTAACCACTGTAGGCGTCCATAAAGGATAACAATTCGTGTCCTGCTGTGGCGTCTACCATAGCATCGATGTGAGGTAAAGGGAATGGGTCTTTCGGGCAAGCCTTGTTGATGTCTGTGAAATCTATGCAAATCCGCCATTTCCCATTCTTCTTTCTTACTACCACCACGTTGGCAAGCCACTCTGGGTACCTTACTTCTCTGATTTTTCCAGTCTTGAGTAGGTTTTGAATTTCTTCGTTGATGATCTTGTTCCTTTCTGGCGCGAATTTTCTTCTTTTTTGTTTCACTGGTGTATGCATTGGGTCTACATTTAGCTTGTGAGTGATAACCTCTGGGGGAATGCCTCTCATGTCCTCGTGGGTCCAAGCAAACACATCTTTCTCTTCTTCTAGAAAGTCGTGAATCTGTTGTCTGATTTCCGCTTTAAGTTCTGACCCTATTCTGACTTTCTGATCTGGATGTAAGGGGTTCAGCTGGACTTCAGTAGCTTCTTGCTCTTCTGATATACTCAACTTCTCTTGGCCCAGCTGATCCTCTGATTGCTATGCTGAACTCTTCTCCGCAGATGTTGCTTTCAGTGCTATCTTGTAGCATTCTTTGGCTTCCCTAGGATCTCCTCTGATTTCTTGAATTCCCCATCTAGTAGGAAACTTGATGACCTGATGGTACGTAGAAGGGATGGCTTTCATTTCGTGTATCCAAGGTCTTCCCAAAATCATATTGTATGAGGACAGGGTGTCGATTACTAAGAATTTAACCTGCAGGTTGATCCCCTTTGCGTATGTTGCCAATGTAATCTCTCCACTTGTCTTCTTGGTTTCCCCACTGAATCCCACTAGCATTGTTGACTTGTTAACTATACTTTTCTCATCTATGTTCATGTGCTTCAGGGTATCCAGCATGATGATGTTTGCAGAACTTCCATTGTCAACTAGGATTCGCTTAATCATGCAATTTCCAACTGGGAGTGAGATTACTAGGCCGTCATGATGACCTTCTACCGCGTCGCTTTCTTCAAACATGATAGGGATGTCTATCTTTGACTTCTCCCTCTTGTCTGGTTGCTCTTTGTTACTTTCCTTTGCGTGCCGCTTCGCTGCTGAATATGTTAGGCCGCATACTTCTGACCCTCCTGTTATGAAACAGATGGTCTTAACAATTGGAGGTGGGGGTGGAGGACCTCCTTGCTTGGACTCTCTATCCTTCCCTGAAGCTTTAGATCTGTCTGACAAGAGTTCTTTGAGGTAGCCCTTCTTTAATAGGTATGTAACTTCCTTTCTGAGCGCGACACACTCATCAGTAGTGTGACCAATATCTGAATGGAAATCACACCATCTGGATGGATCCTTCTTCTCCCCAGGCCTATCATTCTTTCTTGGCCACTGGACAGTATCCCCCATCTTGTTCAAGGTCCTTATTACTCCTGCAGGATTGACATTGAAGCAATACTCGTGTAACTTTGGTGGGAGCTCAGGGTCTTCTCTCCAATCAGAAAACTCTCCTTCGACAGCGTTGACTGACCCTTCATCAAAGCGGGAACGCTGATACGGCTTGAATCGATTATCTCTCCTGGGGAAGTTGTTGTTCCTTCTTGACGGGCGGTCTTCATCTTTTCTGAGCTCTGGAGTTTTTCTTGCATATGTATCCTCTTCGAATCTGACTTGAGCCATTGCCTTAGCTTGTACATCTTCAAAGGTTGCGCATGGATATTTGGTCAACTCCTTGTAGAGCTCACTGTGATCTAGCAATCCTCTTCTGAACGCTTCAATGGTTGTGGGAGCATCACACTTGTGTATTCCAATCTTTTCCCTGTTGAACCTATTAAGGTAATCTCTCAAGGATTCACCGTGTCTTTGCACAATACGATACAAATCCGATGACTGCTTTTCTATTTTCCTGCTGCTGGCAAACTGGATCTTGAATAGGTTTACCATTCCTGCAAAAGATCGAATTGTCCCATTATCTAAATTAATGAACCAAGTTAAGGCTGGACCTGATACTGTGGCTCCAAAGCCTTTACACATGATGGCCTATCTGATGTCTCTAGGGATTGAGCTGGTCATCATCTTCTGTTTGTAAAGGGATACATGCTCATCAGGGTCTGTTGTTCCATCGTACACGGCCATGTTGGGTGTGCTGAACCTCTTTGGCACTTCTACCATGGCGATCTCTTCTGAGAAAGGAGACTCTATATAGCCATCTGATGCTTCTTCCTCCATGGGCTTTGGCATTCCAGGGATCTTGGCGATCTTGGCTTCTATTGCCTTGAGGTACTCTTTGACCATCTTCTCTATCTTTCCCTCTTCAGATCTTTCTTGTTCATTCTGCTTAGGGGTTCCTGCATTCAAAGAGTCCAGATCTAGGGTTGTTTCCCTAGTGTTAGATCCTTTTTCCCCATTAGGGGTATGAAAGACACCTGACATATCGAGCTGCATGGCTATACTTTCAGTGTTTTTTCTGGTATTAATGGTTTTGGAAGCGACTGACTGTATTTGGCTACGGAGGGCTTCATTTTGCTTGGTGAGACTGGTAAGTTTGGCTTCGGTTTGGACTTTTTGGGCCAACAATGTTTCGATTTGGCTTTTTTGTTGGTCTAAGGTTTGACGGAATGCGTTCATTCCCTCATTGATTTCGGCCATGGTAAAGGGTACTTGGTGCCCAAACATGGTATTTGTATTGGTTTTTGGCGAATTGGTAGGTTAATCGATTATCAGCCCCACGGTGGGCGCCAAATTGTTTAGGCAAATCTCAACAAGGACGTATGAGAATCTGCTAGGTTTGAGGGGTAATAACAATCATACTACCAAAAGCGCAATAAATAGCAATAAGGCACCAATAAAGCAGTAGATAAGCAATGAAACAGCAATAAACAAACAAAATGAATATTACTACGAAAAGAACAAGTTTAGAAATACAATACTGAATAAGGAATATCCTCCTTCTTCAGTAAGGACGATGCTCCGTAGATGAATGCCGAGTAATTCTATTATATTCAGAGTATATGTGCGTATATCCATGCTCAAAATGTCTAATTGTGCTTATTTATACCTAGGGAACTCTAGGATTTACAAAGATATTCGAAATATATTCAAAATGGGGAAGATCTTCTTGATTTATCTCCTTCCCTGTTCTGTAGGTGTATCTTTGGCAAGTATCTTTTTGATTGATATCCTTGATGCTGCTTTCCTTGTTTATTCCAGCCGAGCCGCTTTGCTTATTTTGTTGATGCATTACTTCTTGGACTGGTGCCCTAAACTTTATGGGTCGTATTACAATACGGGCCCAACAGACATGTACACTCAAAACTCGATCTACTCGGCTACGTACTCCGTTCTACTCATCCAATAGTTTATTAACTCGATTACAATTTAAGTTATTCTCGCCCTAAAAATTAAGGACAATAAACCGCTAAAATCCTTGATTATTAAAACATGTTAAAAATAATTACACAAAACACAATTCATAGATATTTTATGACAATTCAGTCAATAAAAATTATCACTCATCAAAATCTTAAATAAATCAAAAAATGAAATCGAATTAAATTTCAAATAGAGGGAATATGCATATATATACCTTATAGACCTTTCCACTAACATGGAAACGCTCTTCAACAAGGCATCCTGGAGGAAGCCAATGGTATCGAGGGGAGCTCATGTCATGGATGAATGACTCCGCGTCAACATCGGGGTAGGATATACGCAGCTTAACTCGATCTCCCAACTTGTTCAGCGTTGCCCGGGTTTCGGCTGTTCGCAGGCCGTAATGATCACCCCTCACCATTTTTGATCTGCGGCTTGCGGAGCTGGTTGGTTTCCTCGCCATTTTGGGATGAGTTTTTGCAATACTGTTTGGTGTGTAAATATTAAGAGGGAGGGCTACATGCTTATATAGGCAAAGAGTTTTATGTTTTGGCTATATGCCCTAAAATTTGTTGATATTTCATTTGATATCCTTTTTTCTTTAGAAGGTTAAATAAATAAATAAATTTTTGATGCATGCAAAAACAATTTCTCGTCATTGCATGCGTAATAAATTAAATAAAAAGGCTGGCACTTAGTGTAAGATTGTATTGATTTCAATACTATATATTTCTGTAATTGTAATAATTTAACAATCTACGGAATATATTTGTTACATAAACCGTACAACCATACGTACATAATAGTACGGAATATTACTTTAGTTAATTACATTGATAAAAATGTTCTTGCTCATTCTTCACTATCTTAAATGAGTATACTTATTAAAAATCTATTCATTTAATCGAGTGCTCATGTTAGACAGTACACACACGTGAGTATATAATTTACAAATTATCATTTCTTCTATCTATGTCGTTACGACAAATTAACTTTGCTAATAATATAACATTGAGGTCCATATATAGTCTACATTTATAATTATTTGCTCAAGTAGTCCCTAAAATGTGAATTATTTGCTCAAGTAGTCCCTAAAATGTGACAATCTTGAAAATATATATTGGACAATAATGCAACATTTAATAATCATAATTACTGATCACAATCCCAAAATGAGGAGATATGTTACCAAGTTAGAGAAGTGAGTAATCAAAGAAAAATCAATAAGAAACGGGGGAATCATGTCTGATATCCTTGATATGATCCTATCCAAAAATCAGAAAGAGTTTTGTACAGTCATTAATTAGTCACACTATCTCATATGTTTAGTAGTCACACTAGTCTTGTTTCATGAGAACGTTGTTTAGGACTTAATAACAAGGAAGCAAGGTTGGTCCAACAAGGGGAAAACGTTACTCAGTACTTAGTTTGAATGGTCAATCAAGCTAAGTATTCACATGTACCATTAAGGTTTGATCTTATGTTATAAAATGTAAGGTGTGTACGTGTTTATTATTCTTTAAATATTATAATACACGGACCTTATTAAATCATTTAGATATCCGTATAACTAATATAACGGATAAATTTTCTCAAGTGAATATAACGATTAATGAACATAACAGATTTTAATTAGGAATTGAAATTTATGTTACAATGAACTAAACAACTTTTTAAGGGATTATTAATACCGAATATAATCGCTTTTTAAAAGATTTTATAGTGAAAATAACATATTTTAATCCGATAATTACAATATAACGAACTTAACGACCTTTTAAGTGATTATATATTATTACCGAACATAATGACTTTTTACAAGATTTTATACCATGCCTAAAAAAAAGATTTTATACCGAACATGATGGATTTTAATTAGGTTATTACAGTACAACGAACTTAACGACCTTTCAGAGATTATTGATACCGAACATAGTGACTTTTAAAAGATTGAACAAACGGATTTTAATCAAGTACTATTAGTTACAGTACAATGAACTTAATTTACGACTTTTTAAAAGATTTTATAGTGAAAATAACATGTTTTAAGAGAGTATTAATTAGTTAATGCCAAGCATAGTGACTTTTTACAAGATTTAATTTTATACCGAACATAACGGATTTTATTCAGGTAGTTACAATACAACAAACTTAACGACCTTTTAAAGAATAATACCAAACATATATAATTGCTTTTTATAAGATTTTATACCGAACATAACGGTATGTAGTAGATCAGATTTTTCTTAACATTACATGTGAGTGGTACATAAAATCTATTTTGATTATGGAACGATAGCTAGGTCGATAGTCCATAAGACATGCATGTAGTAATGTAGTATGTGCAACTATGCAAGTTCTTCTCCCAATTCTTCTAATGTATGCATGGAGAGGTGGTAAGCATTCAAAGTTTCAAACTCCCAACATCATGATTAGGGAAATCTGTGATACTAACCCTTACTCCTAGTTTCAATGTATGGTCATTTATTTATTTATTTATTTATTTTTTGTAAAATCAAATATATAATATACTTGAATTGGTAGGTAGCAATTTCAAAGATAGGTGGGTCGTAGCAATTTCACAGATATATGGAGCACAATATTAATTACATTCTTCGATTACTAAATGAGCATTATTTTCAAATATTTTAGAAAACATTAAGTTCCTTTATCAGACAAAGTCTTACTCATTTTTTTGGGCAATTAGATTTTGAAAGGATGTGTATGGAAAAATAATTATGAAATTTTTTTTTTACAATAATTTTATAAAATCAAGGTAAGCATGGTATGAATTGTTTTGAAATAATAAGCAAGAAAAACAATACTATTCCGATTAAATAATTTAATTGAAGTAAGCAAATTAAGACAAACTAAAGGAAAAAGATTGGGTGATAGACTCGGAGTATTTAGCAAATTAAATTTGCTGATTTTCAAAGAAGACCATAATCATTCATCAATAGTTAAACACTTAAAAGCATCAAATTATGGCCAAACAATTGTCTTAGCAAGTAATCCAAACAAACTACATTCTTAAATTAAGAGAAGTTCAAATAAAAGAGATATAGTTTATTATGGATGATTATTCTTCGAGACTTCGACCATGTAGTTGTCCAGCTCAAGAGTCCTGAAAATACCCAAAAAATAAACAAATTAATTAGACATAGAAATGCGTATAATAAGTGGAATTTTCTTTTTTTTTTTTGAAAGCAATAAATGAAAATTAATACCTACTGTATTATGCATTATACCTTTTTAGGAGTCAAGAACAACCATTCCCTGCTTGGACCAGTGATATAGTACTTCATATTTGGTATTATACTGATTGCCCTTAGGATCATAATAATACTACATTTTGAAAAGAAAAAAAAAAAAAAAGTCAAATAGAAATTCATAAGCTATTTAATTAATTAAATACACGTAACCTCTTATGTATTTAGTTAACAAGGCCACACGATGCATGATGATCTAGCAATACTTGATTTAGTGGAAAAGTTTGCATCTTTCAATTTGGTGATAAGGTTATAGAATCAAACCCAATTAATGACACTTTGGGGTGGAAATTCCGTTACACACTCCCCCTACTCCCAAATGGCCTATGACTCAGTGACCTACATGATTATATTTTTTTATGTGAATTTTTTTTTTTTCAAATTTAATTAATTTTGACTATAAACAGTCAAAATAGGACCAATGCATGTTAGGATAGAGAGAGTACAATTTTTACTTAGCTGGGCTGGTTAAAATTCAATTTCTAAAATTAAATATAAATAAATTTACACAAAGTCTTATATGTGGCTAGCCATACGATATGATTTGACCAGCAATTATTGGGGTTACTTATTAGTGTAATAGGAGTTACTTAATCAGTGTAATAGGGGTTACTTAATCAATATTAAAAGGGTTGTTTCGTCAGTGTCATAGGGTTACTCGGTCAGTGTTATAGGGGTCACTCGGTTAGTATTGCAACGGTTATATGATCAGTGTTATGAGGTTACTTTTTTCTTTTATAAGTGGACACACGGTATGGCCAGCCACACACAAGACAGACTAATAAATTTATAGAATGGTTTATTTTGGTGTTCTCTAGATATATAATTATATACGTAGTATTTTAATTGGTTCTCTAGACGTCTAGATCTAGTTTCTACCAAATATTTGATTGAGATACAATTATACAAACATACAATCTCGTCTATCTTCTCACAAATTACAGAGTAAAGTTTAAATTTTGTTTAGAATGTATATTTAATTAATATATAAACGTTTAAAAATTAATCACACAAATAATTGCTACATGTAATAAATTCAATAAATCAAAATAAAGATTATTTGCATGTAAAAACACATTAACGAATAATCATTTTTGGATTAATGTAAACAAGCTTGACATTATTTAATTTCAATTTGTACCGAGACCTTTAAAACATGTTCAATCAAACCCCGATCTTAACAAGCAAATGACTAAATCGATCTCATTTTTCATTTTGAAGAACAAATCGATCTCATTTGAATTTCATTAGCCTTAAATTCTAAGAATTATTACACATAAAAACACTTCTAAAATTTGTAAAAATTACTCATAACACATATCTACTAGAAATATTATTTGTCAATACATTCAAGACAATTCATCAGTCAAAATATACGTAATTAAAAAAAAAAATGAAGTCAACGTTTAATATCAAATAGAGGGCAAAATTATTTATACAAACAAATTAAAGACGTGAAATGAAAAGGGATTTATTTATTTATAGCATGCATATAAATATATATACCTTATAGACACGGCCATTAGCAAGAACTCGCTCTTCAGCAAGCCATCCAGGAAGAAGCCAGCGGTATGAAGGGGAGCTCATATCATGGATGAATGACACCGTCCCGTTCGGATCGTTGCCGGCAATACGTGCATGTCCTCGTTCTCCCAATGTGCTCAACGTCGACATCGTCATCATCGTTGGCCTGAATCTGTGCTCTCTCATCGTCGCGCTGTGCCCAACCATTTTTTTGGGGGGTGAAAGGGTGAATGAAAAACAAACGAGAAAAATAATTAAGGAGCTTAGCAAGGCTATATGGTTAATTGATATGAGAGGCAGAGAGGGGTGTACATGTATATATAGTCGAGGTGGTGTTTATGTTTGGGTATTAGGGCCATAAATTCTTTAAATTGCATTAGGTGCCCTTTTGCTTTTGGAGGTTTATTTTTTTTATTTAATTTTTATTTTCCATATATGCAAAAATATATTTCTTATAATCACGCATTAAATAAAAAAGCTTAGGACCAGTTCACATTTACTGAACTAAGTTGAACTCAACTGGACAGAATTGAACTGATTAGAGCTAAACTAAACTGAGCTGAAATGAATATTTTATGAGAGAGGGAAATTAGGAGCTTAACTAAATTGAACTGATTAGAGCTTAACTAAACTGAACTGAAATTAAGTAAATGTGAACTGACCCTTAGTATAAGATTGTACGTATCGAATTCTATATTATAAATATCCATATTTGCTACATACATCAATCCATACTACTAATTGTATATAGAAGTGTGGAGTATTGCTTTAATCATAAGATAATAAAAGCCGTTACTCATTTTATTTGTTTTAAATGAGTATACTATTTGAAAATCAACACGTGTAAATTATCTTAATCAATTACTCATGTTACGGAGTACACGTGAATATATGTATAATTTGCCAATTATATATCTTTTCTTACATGTCGTTGATATATATGCCATAGCGATTTAACTTTGCATGCTAGTGAGATTGGTCCAAAATCTAATTTTATTTGCTCAAGTAGTCCTTAAAATGTGGCAATTTTGAAAATAGAGTTTAGACGAGGATGGAAAGTTTAATAATCGTAATTAGCGAGGTAATAATCATAATTGGTGATATTGTAATAACCATCCCAAAATGAGGAGATATGCTACCTTATTAGGAAAATGCTTATTCACAAAAAAAAAAAAAAAAAAAAAAAAAAAAAAAAAAAAAAAAAAAAAAAAAAAAATCAAGAAAAATTGGGTATCGAGTCAGATATCCTTGATCCTATCCAATGGATAGAGGATAGTCATGTGTCACACTTTTCATGAGAATGTTGCTTAGGACTTATTAGGAGTTAACAAGCAATGGGAAAACGTTGCTTGTATTTTAAATGGTAGGTCAATGTGTATGTCCACGTATAATCAAGTTAGTTTTTAAAAATACATTTAGTGTTTGATATTGTGTACATAGTTATATGGAATATAAGTTGTGTACATGAGTGATTTTTTCAATTCAGATATCGGTATAATACGATAAATGTAACGGATCTTAGATTGTTAGGTAAATATGATGAATCTAACGGATTTTTAAAGGTAAATTACAACGAACATAACAAGCTTTTAAAAGAATGAATACCGAAGAAAACAGTTTTTAAAAGAATTAAATATTGAACATAACGGTAGATCGTTTAATATCTCACTTTTCCTACTTGTTCCTTATAATGTTATATGAGCCACAAACGACAAAAATATAAATGTAACAAAATTTTCTAGTTACATACAAAGAATGTAATGAAAATTTCTCTAGTTATTTTTCTTTTTGGCGGTTACTAATTTTTACCGAACTGAACTTAATTTCACAAACCAAATTATATTTTTACTATGCTGAAATTAAATTAATTTTATTAAATATTTTTTTTAAAGAATCAAGCCAAAAAAAAAATGCATTATTTGGAGTGTTAAGAGGAAGTAGGTCAGTAGGTGGACTGACATCCAGTATAGTTAGTTCTGGCCTGAAGCCCATTTTCACACCTAACTCCCGAAAAAAAAAAAAAAAAAAAAAAAAGAGTTTCGAGTATTATTGCTAAGATTAATTAATAAAAAATAAAAATTAACGAGTACTGTAGAGTTGTTGGTAGAGTTTCAGTTAAATCTAACAAAGTGGGGCTCCCAAACTCAATTTTTTGATGTTCTTCCCTGGAATGGTGTGAATCCCAGGTAATTTCTCAACTTTATTTGTTTTCATATTTTAATTTCATCGAAATTTCTGCAATTTTGCTCATTCCCCTGTTTAATTTTTGTGTTAAATTATGAAAATTTATCTCCTAAAAGTTTATTAATTTTTGTTTTTTTTCCATTGATTGTAGTATCGTATGAATTTAGGGCTTGATATGATTCAACGTTTTCACTGCTGTATATTGCTGAAATTTTGATCTAAGGATACGATTAAATTTGGTATAAATTCATATAGAAACTTCATTTTTTATATTTAGAGATATAAAGTGTAGTACTTTAAATTCTATTAAGTTATTGATTGCTAATTTCTTTTGAATTGTTGGTTGTAAAATAGAATCGATGTTTAATTTTTTTCCCCCAGATTTTAAGGGATGATTTGGTTGTTTGATTGTTAGATTGGGGATAATTTTTGAGGAATAGAGATAGTTGAATCAAGTTATAAAAGACTCTGATCACTTAATGTTGATTATTCAGTAGAATATACAAGATGTTAAAATGTCTCTTCTGAATTGCAATTGAATTTTACACTGCATTGTATTTGTGCATTTGATGGTGAAGGTGTATTAGTAATTATTATAAGGGCCAAATCCGTTCGAATTCTAGAGCTCTTAATGGTTTATCAGAATTTGGGTTTTCCAATTGCATAGATCTAGTTTTTTTGCCTCCAAAAGAGTTTTGTTTGATGTTAAACAGACTTTGGGATTTCCACTGCATAGATTGAAGTATATATACTATGCAGCATAGGTTTACAAGCCAAGGAGTCTAAGGCTTCAAACATTAGTCCTTTAAAACCCGTGGCTGTGTCTTTGAGCTTCAAGCATTTAAAGATGTAGTTGCAACATTTGAAAAGAATTATTTCTTAAGGTCCTGTCATATACCAAACTTACAGACTGAAATAATTATATGTTCATAACGCACTTAGATTTCCTGGTTGATTGTGTTATTGAAATTCGCATAGGATTTCCAAGAGTATTTATACGATCCTTGTCTGACTCGTGCTTGTACCCTAGCTAGTGCATGTATGCATGGTTTCCATATATATATATATATTCTTGCGGCTTATTAAATGCCAGAGATTGAAATATTTTTTTACTTGCAACTTGATTGATAATAGTAAGGTTTAACTCTTGATTCTTCTAGATTTGCAATTGAAAGGCTTATCTGCTTATGTAATCTTTGAGATAGTTCAAGCCATGTTGTCCTAGAAATCCTTATATGTGCCTCGTAATGAGCTAATGAGCTTTTAGTGGAAAATTTTACGATGTTCTCAGCAGCGAGTCTTCCTATTGCATCTGGCAAATTATGTATACATAGGAGTATAGGACTGTAGGAGCATGTGTTGCCAGAAATGTTATCAAAAATCTAACGCAGAACAAGTTTAAGCACGAGGTCCCTCTTTGGATTATTGTCACATTCTCATATTTGTAGTTGATAGGCTTTCTCACGATATGTGTCTTGATGAATTATTATTGGCAGACAAGGGGGATATGCTGTATACCACTACAGTACTACAAGTTTGCCAATCTTGTCAATTGATGAGCTATGAAGAACAAATAGGTTTGAACATTGTGCTGTCCTTTCTTGTTTGAGTTCACCTCTTTAACTCAGGACATGCTTTGGACTATGCCCTTTTAGGCATTGATGCCTGACTGAATTTTCAACTTCTGTAGTAGACGTAATTAAGTGCCTTCTGCTGGCTAAATGTGCCAATCTACCACAAATAAATGATCATTTCTTAGTAGAGACTAGAGAGATTAGAATGTGGACCTTGCATTTTGCTGGATGACATAATTGGTGTTTGTATATAAAATGAGAATAAGCTCTAAAGTTATACTAGTCTGTCAGTTTGCCGAATGCTGAATGTAGCTGGTCTGTCGGTCTCACATTAGCTTATTGTTGACGGAGTCGGGATGATATTTTTCCATTTTGGTGAATTTTGATGGTTCACACATCACTAGTAGTTAGTGTGAGTCTGACCCAAGACCTGCCCATGCTGGAATAATCACAAGTGCAATTTGTTTTCAATTATATGCTTGAAGAATTCTCTGTTTATTGTTATGGTGTCATCATCAACAGCTACGTTTCTCTCTTGGTTTTGTTTCTTTTCTTATCTTTTTTAAATAAAAAGAAAATGGCAAGTATATGCTGTGTTAGTGTTGCATGTTTAATGTCTTATATGTGATATTAATTCATGAACACCTTTAAATACCAGGGAAGTGACTGGACCTGGTAGAATGGTAGACTCAAATCAGGATGTTGGTGACTATGACACACTGAAAATTGATGGAGTGGAAGTTCTGTGGACTGAAAAATATGAATCTTTATTTGTATATATAATGGCGGAAGAAATTGCTAAGGGAAACATGCAAGCAACTACTTTTGCCAACGCAGCATGGAAAAGTATTGCAGAAGCTCTGAGACAAAGAACAGGGAAGGAATACACATATTTGCAGTTGAAGAATAAATATCACAACCTGAGGGCTCGATGGAGTGACTTTAGTAACCTGTTGCAGGAGAGAGACATTGTGTATGACTCGATAACTGGAGAAGTTATTGCTTCAGATGCTGTGTGGAGAAAATTGTCAACGGTATGATTTGCAGCCTTTTTCTACAATTAATAGTTGAGATTTGGTAATAATTCATGCCATTAGTTTGATGAGCATCCTTTATTGTGGACTTGAATTATTTGTTCTTTTAATGCAGAAATATCGGCGAGCTAAAAGCTTCAGGAAGAAAGGATTGAAAGATTATGACAAATTGTGCGTGATATTTGGTGATCCAGAAATCCAATACATTAGAGGAGATTCCAGTGAAGGAGATGGAGATCCTTATAGAACCAAGAGAATTGAGAAACGTCAAACTCCAGAGACCCCATGTAAAGATATATTGGTTGAGAAGTCTACTGCTCCTAAGAGACAAAAAATCAGTAAGAAGTTTAGCTTAACCCCTTCCTTGGATTCAGTTGCTGATAGCGGTGATGGTTGTGGGTACCAATCTGTGCAAGTTCACGATGTTGTTAGATGTATGGAGGCACTGAATTCGCTAGAAGGAATAGATGGAGCTTCATACGTGAAAGCAGCGAGGTATATTCATGATGACCCTCTATGGAGAAAGATGTTTCTCTGTATGCCAGATGAAAGGAAGAAAGACTGGGTGCTCAACATTTGAATTTTGCGATGTTTAGACTGCTAAACTTCCATTTTTGGATTGTTATGTCTGTCCGCTACAGCGGCATGCATGTAAATGTTCTGGATTTAATACATAACTTTTGAATGCTGGATAGGTGTATATATATATACCGAGTAAAAAAAAAAAAAAAATCGTTGCTCAAGTACTCTTTCCATCTCTTTCCCTATAAATATGTGTATGTTGAAGTAGGAAACTCAAGGTCAAATTTGATAAAATTCTTGAAACAATTCTAAATTCTCTAATTTTATGTATGACATCCTGAGGAAAGGTATACAGTGGACGCAAAAAACAGTTTACCGAAGAAAATTTCTTATTCTTACATTGTATTTCTAAGATCCCAAACATACTGTATTTGACATAATTCTTATGTGTTTCTAAGATCCTAAAACATACTGTATCTGGCATTCACTTCGAAATTGACTTCATAATTAACGTCGAAACCTGAGACCCTAGCAACACGCGCATTTGCTAAAGAAAATCGGAATCCTATAAAAAGTACGGAGAAAGGCCCCAAGTATTGATGTACTCCCAAAATAGCTGAGACCTTTGCAGGGAGAAAAACTAGACTACCCTCGAAATAGGGCAGACTACTGTTGTAAAATTGCATTGCTCGTGTATATGAAAGCGTTTAATCTGAGCTCGAGTACCAAGGAACTTAAACAATGCCATGGCATCTTTATCATTAGCAAAGGAGTAATCCACCCCATATTTCGTATGCATAATCTTTATCATAATGGATTTAGTCTGTATATATCCATCATGCTCAATAAGATATTTAAGCCAAAATGTATTGTTCATGAGTATCGAGTATAATGCAGCGATGGACTGAGGTCAGGAAGTTGCTGTCACAAAGTAAGCTGTTTGATCTCTACTTGAGGTTTGCCGAACGAGTAGTTATAATAGAAAACTTGACAACAATTCGAGGTTAAAGGGATTAGTTATTCGTAAATTCAATTGGTTAATGCAACGTGTTTAACTCTAAAACATCAACTATATAACTCCCACATTGTTATTTTACAAAGTAAACACCCTGTTTATAAACACTTGAGCTGCATATGATGGATACGACCTTACTTGAACAGGATCTGTTCTATAGGATCGTACCTCTGTATCCTTGAGTTCTAAGGAGACAGAAAACCAAGTCTGGTGGATGAATTATGACCGTGTGATCAGAGCGTGATTAACAGCTACCTTTGGTTCTCGGACCACTTGTGCCGTAGATGATCGTTCCCCAGCTACTTTGTGAGCTTGGGATGGTCACACGGTTGTCTGACAGACTTCCCAACAAACTTTTTGCAGCCTATGAACAATGTAATTTTTTATTTCTTTTATTTCTGGAGAGAATGAATAAAGTAATTGTAACAACAAAGTTTGATTATAAGGTAATAGACTTAATGGAAATTGGCTTTTGAATTCTATACACCATAATTCTGTACACAAATAATGCTCTTATAGAAGTGTACCTAGTCAATGTTAATAATGCTTTTAATTTCGTATCATAACTTATGGAAGTGTACCTAGTCAATGCTCTAGAACACTTCTAATCATCTAGAAGAGCAATAAGCATTCGACGTGCTGTTTTACTCCAGAATATCATCCGTAAAGTCGTAAACGAAATCGAGCCTCGATGGCCCCACGGAGGAAAGCAGAACTTCGAAGCAGCAAGTGCATCACAAGTCTGTGTAGTTCAACCTCTACACCAAATAACCTTTGATCGAGATCAAGCCTCGACGATCCTCAATCAAAAATTTCAGACAAAGGTCTATATCAACAATCTTTGATCGAGATCAAGCCTCATTGATTGGCCCTCAATCAAGAACCCAAGTCAAAGTTATTCATCAACATATTTGATCGAGATCAAGCCTTAACAACCCTCAATTAAAAATCTAAATTAATCCGTGAATCAAGTAAAGTCAAAGTGGAGATCAAATCAGATAATCAAATAAAAAATTGTACCTAAAATTATCAAATACATAAAATTAATATTTTGTATAATTAATTTTGATTCTATAGTTTAAAGATTAAAATTTGTGTTAATATTTTACTATATAATAAATCGTATTACTCATTCAAAATTAGTTATCACATTTATCATGATGAGATTATGTTAAGTATACTCCCGTGTTACAAAAGTCCATGTTAATTAGTAGTAATTGACCGAAAAGCCCATACTGCTATCAAAAATGGCGGCAACGAGCGATGAAGAAATGGAGAAGTTACTCTCCCTCGCTGATCAAATCTCCACTGATTTCGAAAATGGCATCAATGAAATCCAAACCCTAAAATCCAACTTCAATGCCGAAATCAATCATCGTCAATCTCTCGAGCTCACCTGCTCCACTTTGAAGAGAGATAATGAGCGATTGAAGCACCTTCATCTCGAAACCCTAAATAATCTTATGCTTCAACTACAACACAGAGGAAATTCTCACAATTTGAAGGAAGAATTGCAGAATTTAACCACCGAATCATTCAAAATTGCAGAAGATCATCGGAAATCTGTTGAATCATTGAAGCAAAATCACGAGGAAGAAGTTAGGGTTTTGGAAGCTCAAATTGAGGAGATTTCGCGCCAAAAATCGGCGGATGAAGCAACGATTTATCAGCTGCATCATGAGCTGATTTCGTTAAGGAGTCGATTGAAGGATGTGGAGGAGAAGAGTCGAGGAGAGATTGAGGATTTGAGGGATTGTATATTTGCAGAGCAGGAAGAGA
The DNA here is from genome assembly GCA_024500155.1 of Chenopodium formosanum. NCBI lineage: Eukaryota > Viridiplantae > Streptophyta > Magnoliopsida > Caryophyllales > Amaranthaceae > Chenopodium > Chenopodium formosanum. Next base: position 2,681,854 of record CM044861.1, on the reverse strand, counting down.
AGAAGGAATTGAGTAAGAAAGTTAGGGATTTGGAGAAGGAATTGCTCGTTTCGAAGACGAAAGCGGCTGATCAACAGTTTTCTTCGTCAGATAAGCAGATGGATTTGCTGAAGCAGAAGATGATGAAATTCAGGAGAGAAAATGAAGCTCTTAAAAAACAGCTCATTGCTGCTTCTAAACAGAGCTAAAAGAGGATACTTCAAATAGGTAAACAATCAATAAACATTTCTTTGTTTTGGATATGAAATTTTGTTTACTGGTTTATGGAGCAATATGATCATATTATTCACATATAATATTGTTGTGCAAATTTGAATACTACGTATTGTGGAATTGGTAAATAATTCGTACATTGGTAGTTTGAAATGACGAGTAATAGTGCATTGATACTTTAACGATATAAGGAATCAAAAGAAATCTGATTAGATAGATAAAATGAAATAGTAATAGTGCATTGATACTTTCATGTGCCAATTGGTTTTTCTTGCATATGTAGAGACTAAGCTAGATAAGATGTGTATTCAGGGCCATTATCTGTATGCTGTATAACAAGAAGCCTATAGTTTGGTGTTTGTTTTCTTTGTATGTTGATCCATCATGCTTTTAAAATACGAGTACATCTTAATTTCGTACGAGTACTAGTATCTACTATCTAGGTCCTAGGATATGTTGGATCTAAGATGACTTAACTCCAGGACTCGTAGATGTCTGTGTCCTGAAGTCTTGTATCACGTATCAACTGTTATTGCTGTTACAATGGGATTTATCTATTAGTTGGTTCCTTTTCATGTCAGCCTGTTTAGGAAACGCCCCACTTATTCACTTAATGTAAACAAAAAGGATGGGGAACGAGGAGAAATAACAGAAAAAGAGGGTTGCTTGCCTGTGTTCAGTTAATGACTCTAGGAGGCCAAAGTGAAGGGATGCCTGCTTAGGTATTAGGTGCAAGGGTTGTTGTTGTGGATCTAGCTTCTCAAGTTTCACATTCCGTTTATTACTTTAGGAACGTGTATCTATTTTTATACCCGAACCAGCACCTAGTTTTCACCTTGAAAAAAGTTTCTCAGCCCTGTGTACGCAGAGGGTCATCGCAAAACCTAGGGTGATTGCAAGAGCCTCATCCCTGAAAGCTAATATAAACTTGATATAAATGAGTAAATAAGGGCTCTGTTGAGTCCAAAACTCTAACTCTGTTGGTGAATTTCAGTCCATCTGCATTTTTTGCAGTTAAGGTTTTTTTTTTTCCTTTCTGGTTTGACAGTTAAAGCATACTGCTTCTGAATTTCTGATAGTCATTCGGCATTCTAAGCTAAGGATGCCATGCAGGAATTTATATAGCTTGCACGAAACTTAACTTATTGTTCATTTAAACAAAAATTAACAAATTCACTCACACAATGCATTTGAAAGTTCGCAAACATATCCTACAATATAATTAAAATCTAGATTAGAGATTTTTAGCTTCTCGATCACTCAAATCAAGATCAGCAAGCAATTCTTCCAATTTAAGTTCTGAATTATCTAGCTTCATAGATACCTCTTCAGAGGTTTGATTTTCACCTTCTCTGTCATTCAATGATAAATTGAACATTGCTTCTGGATTCTTCTCTAAATCTCCCAAGAACTGTTGATATTCTGGACTTGCCTTCTTCTGCCTAGTAACCTTAATATGCAGCTTTGCTGCTGCATATTTCTTCTTAATCAGAACAAGATTTGGCAGTGTATCCACACAGTTCTCCATTTCAACATCAGCAGAATAATTCGTACTGCACAATTCGTAACCAAGAACATAATCCCCACGCTTCAAAACATTACCAAGATGAGTTTTAACCAAAGATTCTGTACCATTCTTACCAATATCTGAGACCCGTGCAACTCGTACATTTGCTAAAGAATATAACTGTCCACTCGAAACGATCTCCACATCTAACACTTTATACTCCACTAGTTCACTACTAGTCTTTAGAGGCTCAAAAGGTTCCTTCCAATAATCTTTGCCATGTATCTGACACTGAGTCAATGTTAAGGGATCTAGAACTCTAATAAAATTATAGGAAGATATACAAATACCTAAAGGTCCAACATGATGTGAAGCAATGAGACTTTGAGGGAGATGTATAAGATCATTCAGGTAAAAAGGCCAGATCACAGCTGAGATGTACCAAATCTCGGTATGATTATTGCTGTTAGGATCAGTGGAATTAATAAGTTTCTTGCGAAATTGATCAGGCTTAATAGGTCTTTGAGTAGCGAGGAAGTTGTACAAATTCTCGGCATCTTTTCTAGTAGCAAATAAGAAATCCACTCCTTGATTTGTAATCTTCATCTTCTTAATGTTGAAAAGTGTTGGTTGTGTGGTCAGCACACGTAACTTTATAGCTCGAAGAGTTTTGTCTTGAGAAGCGTACTGTCTAAGTTGCACAACATAGCTCAGTTGTGTTTCATCAATTAAATCTGAACAAGAAGGACAATTCATATAAGCTGGTGTAAACACAACATCACACTTTCTTTCTAGCTTCGAACCATCAGGGCCTTCGAATTGGACCTTTAAGACGAGTGAGATGTCCGTGGAATGAGCCTTCGGTTGCACAAGCCAAGCATCGATCAACATCAATTGAAGTTCACGAAAATAGAAACCGAGCTTCTCCAGAAGAAATCTTATTAGTGATATGGAAGATGATTCTCCCGGAGAGAATTTATGCCAACTACTTTTTGTTCCTGTATATGAGTAGCTTTGACAAACTTGACAATGCATAATAATATAAAATCTTGGTAATTTTTTAGTAGGATCTTCGGAGGGTCTATAACTCTTGCACTCATGGATTTTTGTGTCACTTTGGGAGAAGAAGAAGCCACAACCTTTACAGCATGATGTGATCTCAGTAATATCCCGTCGGTTCACCGTCCATGTTTTTTCCTTGCTCGTCACTGACTGCGGATCGAATCGAATCCGAACAAATTAGGAAGGGGAAAGAAAAACACATACACAACAGTACAATAATTACCATCAAATTATCAACGTTCTATGGACGTCATGATAGGAGGTACAACTTATGAAAATAATTGTACCCACAAATTAAATTAAACAATAACTAACCACAAGTCCACAACAATTTGTTTAACTTATTCACAAAACTTTATAAAAATGTATTCTTTACTCAAATAAATTAATCTAAACAAAAAAAAAAACCTAAAAATAAATAAATTAGGGTTTAGTAAGACAAAAAAATGGTACGTAGTATATATACAAAAAAAATAAAAATAAAAACAAAAAATACCTTAATCATTTTATCAACATTATCGACGTCGCGAAGAAACTGAGAGAGTGATATATTGAGGGAAATTTGTTTCTTAGAACGAAGTTGAGATATCGTCATTGACTTAATCTTCTTCTTGATGGTTTTATTTCTATAGTTAACAAAATAGCCAGTTTTTTTATTCCTATTTTTCATTGTTGAATGGGTGATTAGTTGCTAATTCGCAATTTTGTGCTATGATTTAATTTTTTAGGGTTTTTTCTTTTGGGAAAAACTAGGAATGTAAGTCTATTGCGGGTATGCGGCTATATAAGGGGTAATCAGTTTTAATGATATGCAGTCTAAGGTGGTAAAATATAAGTAATTATCTTTTGTTTCCTAAAATTTGATAAATACGAATAAATTTCAATTTTTAAAAATTGAATGGTAGGTTAATTTCTAATTAGTTTATTGACTTTATTATCCCCTCGATTGACGGAGTAATTCTTCTATAACCTTTCATTAAAAAAAAGAAAGATTAAGTGCTTCGAAAAGAAAAGAAAAAAAAAATATAGGAATAAGGGTATTAAGGATTTCAGGAAGCTTTATATTTATAGATTATTTATTTATTTATTCACGGGGATTGTTTATAGATATCAGTCTTCAATTCTATGATATAATAATGGTAGCCTAGACAAAATTAATGGTAAAATCACGTCTGTTCTTGATCGGTTGAGGAAAAACTGAAAAACTACTACCATATTAACTTGGCTTTGTAGTACTTGTATACAATTTGGATTTCATTCTTGTACCTGTGATTATAAATGTGATGTATAATGCAGCATGAGGTGCACATAAATAGAACGCTGGAGACTAGACAAGATTATCAATCCATAAATTCGATTCAGAACTCAGATACATTATTTCTTATATAACAATAGGGTCAATAGCCCACAGCAACCAAGCACACTTATTACACTTTTATTCAACATCATATCCAAGTAACAAAGACAGTAAACAAATTGTGGAAATAAACAACAAATCTTTGACATTTTTCTTAATTGTTTGTAGAAAAATTAGAAGATAAACAGTATTAGGGAGAGTGACTTATGATTATGAAGCTAGGGCACTAGGTATGATGGTGGAGACTTTAGCTTTAATTAGTAAGGAGGTGGAGACTTGTAAGAGTACGAGGGTGAGTAGTAGTATGGTTTAGGAGAGTAGTAGTATGAAGGGGACTTGTCATATGAAGGAGCCTTGTAGGGTTCGGGGGATTTGTAGTCATATGAAGGGGACTTGTAGGGTTCAGGGGATTTGTAGTCATATGAAGGGGACTTGTAGTAGGGTGGAGACTTGTAGTATGAAGGGGACTCATAGGAGTACGAAGGGGATTTGTAGGCTGGTGGAGATTTGTAGTATGAAGGAGACTCGTAGGAGTATGAAGGGGACTTGTAGGCTGGTGGAGACTTGTAGTCGTATGAAGGGGACTCATAGGAGTATGAAGGGGACTTGTAGGCTGGTGGAGCCTTGTAGTCGTATGAAGGGGATTCATAAGAGTATGAAGGGGACTTGTAAACTGGTGGAGACTTGTAGTCGTATGAAGGGGACTTGTAAACTGGTGGAGACTTGTAGTATGAAGGGGACTCATAGGTGTATGAAGGGGCCTTGTAAACTGGTGGAGACTTGTAGTATGAAGGGGACTTGTAAGCTGGTGGAGACTTGTAATATGAAGGGGACTCGTAGGAGTACGAGGGTGAGTAGGTGCCATATTCATAGGGTGGTGGAGACTTATATTCGTATGGAGGGGATTTGTAGGAGTACGAGGGAGAGTAGGGTGGTGGGGATTTGTACACGTATGAGGGTGAGTAGTATGGTGAGGGTTTGTATTCGTATGAATCTGCAGCTACGTTAGTAAATAGTGGAAGCAATGCGAAAGCACAGACAAAAATAATAAGCAAGAAATTTGCCATTGTGTATGTTGTGCTGAAAATTTCAGCTGCCTGCACTCTTTCACTCTGATTATTTTCAAGTTACTTGTTAATCTTTGTGTGCAGGTTAAGAATGTTGCTTCAAACTTTAAAGATTGTACTCGTTTATATAGTTAACTTATCATGCAACTTGAAGGATTTGATTAATTCCAGAGGAAAATTTCAAACTTCAAAAACATCTATCACAGCTGATCACACACACCCCTACTTGAATTTTTAGATTAGTGTAACTAGTCATCTTACTTTCGCGTTACATTAGGAAATATTTTTAAAAAAATTGTCAAGTTGAGTACTTGTTTTCTTTTTTTTTTTCCTTTCTTCTTTGCTCATTTACTATGTCATAACTAGAACTAATTAGAGATATTATACCATATCTGGAATCGGTCTGTGTAATGAACATCATGATTATGACCCTGAAACATTGAATACTTATTTTCAATTTTATTTTGGTAAGAAGGGGAATTAGTATGCTAGTCCCATCCTTTAAGAGTAAATTAAATTAATTGCTACTTACTGTTTGAATTTTTCTCATATGTAAACATTACTGTGATCAGTAGATTTAGCCTTTTGTTGATGCAAAGGTTATTTGACTAGGTACTATTAGAACTGGTCTTATGACCATGTAATTGATGTTAATTATGCCGTGTGAACTGAAGTGTTGCTTACAAATGGTAAATTATGACCAATATATGTACTTGCTCCGTTTACTGGTTCTACCATATTGATATTTCCCCGGTGTTTAGTTAATTCATCATTTTGACCAATAATATCTTTAACTATATATCTATTACAGAGTAGTAATTAATTAGTCTGTTTATATGGCGAGGTTATAGCCATAGTTCAAAGAACTCTCTTCCCTCAATTCTGCAACTTATCACGTTGTCTGACAGAAGATGCCTGGATCTCTTCAGGGGCCTGATCATACCATCCTAGACAATGTGCAGTAGACATGCATACAGAGTATTATTTATATTTTATTAGTAACTAATTAATGCAAATCAGTTGAATGTTTGTTACCTTTGCAAGACCTAACAAATCGTAGCTCCTAGAAACTTCATAACAATATGCTTACATTCATCAGTATGTACTTTACAAGAATGATAAGCCTGTGGTACAACGAATGATTAAAAAAAATTCATTTGAATGTGTAGCTCAAGATATTGATCCTCTTTTAATATTTTTCTATCAAAATAAGATTTTATATATCTTATTAGCAAGTCATCATAAATTCATTATACGTATTTGCCAAATAAGATTGGTTTCTCAAAATTAATTTCTTACAGAGTTACAGGATGAACAGAACTGCCTGCACTGACAATGCTTTACCCCCCCCCCCCCCCCCATTACTTCATTGTTACCAATGACTGTTCTGAAGGTTTGATCTATTGGTATCTGTATTGATTTTGTTCTGCCTGTCTGTACTCTGTTGTTTATGATTCTTATGAACTACTTCGTTTGTTAAGACTTCTTATTTTGGCTCAAGTTCTTGTGCTGGAAACATAACATTCCAACAATGTATTGACACTCAAAACATTCATGTTGGATCAAAAAAATGGAAGACATTGATTTTTGAGCTAAAATTTCCGTAGATCTTAGTCCTAAGGACTGATACTGACTTACTGAGTACTTTATTTCAGGCCTTGCAGTAATGTTGGTATGTCTAATTCAATAGCTAACAACACAGCAGACTAAATTGCCAAAATATAGTGCACAACTGCACAAAGGATCTTCTAGGTTGCATTAGCTCACGAGTATGGTGCAGCCATGGACTGAGGTTGGGATTGGAGAGACGAGTCCCCAAAATCGCCCTAAATTTCTAGTTCCTGTCAGTCCATCTCAATTCACAAAGTAACTATTTGATCTCGATTGAGGCAGCCTATCAAAAAGGTATGTTTTGTTAGTGGACATCTATAATGTTGATCTTGACAACTATTAACAAGGATTACTAAATTTAATTGGTTAACGTGATGTGTTTAAACTCCAACTCCAACAATGTCAGCTTATTGATGATGAGACTTGTTATTGAAGTCCAATTTAGTCAGATATAATCAACCTTATGTTTTATGTTTCCTTATAGTTTTGCATAGATATTTACTTTCAACTTTTCAAGCAAGGACATAATTTTTGACAAATCCCACATTATTCTTTTACAAAGTATACACCGTGTTTATAAACACTTGAGCTGCATGTGATTGATACGACCTTACTTGAACAGGATCTGTTCTATAGGATCGTACCTCTGTATCCTTGAGTTCTAAGGAGACAGAAAACCAAGTCTGGTGGATGAATTATGACCGTGTGATCAGAGCGTGATTAACAGCAACCTTTGGTTCTTGGACCACTGGTGCCGTAGATGATCGTTCCCCGGCTACTTTGTGAGCTTGGGATGGTCACACGGTTGTCTGACAGACTCAACTCTTTTTTAGCCATCGCAGTTGCTGTCACTGCTAAACCATTTTTACTGAACTCAGAGAAGACTTGTAGTCTAGCTGGTGTTACACTGTTAATTAACTCCACACACCATCCAAAATGAACAACATTCCATGCAGAAATTGGTTAACAAACATAGTAGTTGCCATATGAGAATGATAACATTTTGCGTCGCACTACATGTGGTTTCACTTTGGATTAACTTCACTTCGATTTTGTGAAATATGAGCTCAAATATTATACACTAATAGATACGAGAGAAGAGAAGAACTACTGATAAGCCAAAAGGTGTGACTATTAGAATATAGGACATCTAATAACAGAAAACTTGTCAATTGTCATGAATCCTGATAATTTCTTTGTCCCACATCGGTATTTTATGTAATAATATACATATATATATATATAGAGCTGTGTTGCTCTCAACAGTTTTTTGGTCAAACTTTGACATAACATGTTATGGGCCGCCCAGCCCATCTGTAAACAATACTATACCCTTGGCCCAAGCCCAATCAACAGATATTCGCGTGAAACTTGATTGATTCCTACACGTAAATCCAAGTATCCAAATATCTGTTGCCAACCGTGTTATCCCAAATTACTTCTAGATTGGATAATCTCATAAACAACCTTGCAGTTTACCGTGTTTAGTTCGTGTATTCTGATGAGATGATTTCTTTGCGTCGTGTATTGCCAACATTTATGCCTCATCCAAAATCCACAATGCTGCTTATTTCTCTCAAGGTTTGACTAGTCACCTAAGAGTTTAAGCTAATTTAAGACTCCTACAAAATTGTTTAAAGTACTTCGAAACTAAGAAAGAGTGAGTATATACTACAGAGTACTTTTTAATCATGTGTTTTAAGGTTACTCCAAGTTCCTTAATTCCCGTGTAAATTATGAAATAAGAATGTAATTATGAGACGGAGGAAGTATTACGAGTAACGTAGTACTACTTATATATGGATTAATATTAACAATAAACAATTATGCACTACATATGTTTTTGAATTACTTACTATACCCAACATTATGCACAGCACTTATACACAAATGACATATATGCTAATGTATATGCTTAACTGAGAGAACATTACCAATACTCCTATTGTCCTAGGTACATTGTACAATATACTCTTTGTATTAGTTTTGTATGAACTATTATCTCTTATATTTGTTGTTTAAAACAAAAGCTATTTTTGTATGAACTAGTGCGGAAAGTGATAATATTCTCATTCATTTGAAAGAATGAAGTTGCTAGCTTGTTACCCCTCTTAGTGCTTTGTTAGCGAATTAGTTTAATGATTACTTAAGCTCCCTAAAATGTGAAATTTCTTATATAATACTTCTAGTTAATCATTAATTGGTTGGCTTGAATTTCATTAGCGTTCTAACTAAGTTATCTCAAATTTCTTCAACTTTTTGAACGTTAGCATAATTCTATGTTTTCAATTGGGAGTTGAGGAGTGAGGACACCTGTAAATCTGTAATCATACATCAATTAAACTATTGTCCTTAAGATCTATAAACAGAAAAAAGTAACTTAATTTAATGAACTTTATTCTTATTCTAAAGTAAAGCACAAATTATTCATTCTGCCTTTTGCCAACGGTCTTAAAAACGAATATGCACACCCCCAAAAAAAAATTAAATAAAAAAAAAAAATCACATGCTAAGAACATCCAACAGACAACAGTCCGCCACTTACGACGGAAACCTTTACTATAATAGTCAACACGGTGATCTAATTGGTTGGACCCCACAAAACGAGTTTGTGGGCCATTTTTATTGAAAGATTTTGTCACCAAATTTGCCAATTTTTTGTCCATAAAAGTAAAAAAAAAACATGTGAGGTCGGTCTATATTTCTCGTACCAATATGTCGTAAATTTCATACTCGTATATTATTTTATAAATAGAATAAGGACATGTGTACGATAACTCACACAGTTAAATCCTCTGTATCATTCATGACTCATGAGAAAATCTATACTCCGTATGTCCGTTACATCTAAAATAAATTAAAACAAAACAAGGGAAAAAAGAGAAGTAGAGAACCAATGAGTCAATGACATAGGATTCCATGGGAGAAAGAAAAAAAAAAGGAAAATATAGTAAAATGGTAAAAAAGACAAAAGAAAAAACAGCTAAAACAAAGTTGGGTGTGTTTCCATCTTGATTCCCTCCTAGCCTCTCCTACTCAAAATATAGTATTTATACCTTCCTTATCCCACAATAACATCTTTCTCCCAAATCTATCATAACCAACCATGAATCCCCTATTCAACCTTCTCATCATATTCTCTTTCCTCCACTTTAACCTTCACCCCGCCGTCGCATGGAACGTCGGGGTGAATTATGGTACACTAGGGGATAACCTTCCGCCACCTGCTCAGGTGGCGGAATTCCTCAAAACCAAAACATCAATCAATAGGATCAAATTATTTGATGCCAATTCCGATATTGTAAAGGCGTTCGCTAACTCGGGTATTGACGTGACAATTACCGTGCCTAATGGTGAGATTCCGAACCTTGTGCAACTTCCTGGTGCACAACAATGGGTTGCTACGTATGTAACACCGTTTTATCCACAAACAAATATTATAAGAGTTCTTGTTGGTAATGAGGTCCTTCATTGGGGCCCACAAAACCTTATTGATAATCTTGTTGCTGCTATGCGTACCCTTCATCAAGCCCTCGTACAAGCTGGTCATAACCATATTCAGGTATGTACATTCTGTTTTTTGGAGGTTACTTTATGGCTTTTCAATTGCTTGTTTAAATGGTTAATTATGGTTTTGGTTAATAATGGTAGTTATTAATGTGGTTAGTTCAAACGTACCAAAGATGATGTTTTATTTTCTTAGTGTTGAATAAATATATAATGTATTTATGAATCATGAATGCATATATGTAGCCTTGTTGAGTAATGAATCATGAATTCAAGTCTGCAAATGTTGCAGACTATCATGAGAATGGGAAATACAGCTATTCATTTAGTTGCAACTTGCAAGCACTTGCCCATTTAGTTGTAAGTCCAAAGTTATGCTACTCGTAAAGTCGTAATACTACCCCGTTACATATTATTTGCAACGATTTGATATAAAGTAGAGGGAAAATGTCTAATCGTTGCAAATAATATGTAACGAAGGTAGTATATTTTGTGTTAATTTGTGACACGGTGTTGGGTTACGAATTACCGTGTTGGTTACAGATTTAAAGCGTGTTTGAAATTTGAATTTATTTGGCGGATCTTGATTTGACTTAATAAGTTCGCCCCGTGAAAATATTAGATTAAATAAAATGTTGATAATATGGGAGGTGATGAAATGAGGCTCTATAAATAATCTATATTTTGTAAGAACCACACAATTCAAACCATAACGGTGAAGCAGGGTTGCAGGGCAAAACAGACACCCCAAGTCCCCAGGCCCCAGCACCCTGGCCCTCTTTGTGCAGTATGAATGCATGATTGCATAAATTCTGTTCAAGGATATGCTAATTTAACAATTGGATGAATCTGCACCACATTTCAATTGCATTTTCTTGGCAAGCTCAAATTAATCTCCTAATACCAATAATAGTCAAGTTGATTAATTTGGGATGTGTGCAAAATGTTACTCGTATCATCTTATAAACGAAGTACTCGTAATTCGTAATTTTATTGTATGTAGTGTACTACTCCGTATTAAGAAGTCGTGTATTACAAACGGCCCAACTAATACAATAGATTACTCCGTATTACAAACGGCCCAACTATTACAATAGATTACTCCGTATTTTGTAAAAGAACTACTCCGTAAAACATATCATATCGTTAATTATTACTCCGTATGAGTTGGGACTTTGTGACAAAATAACACAGTAACACTAAATCTAACATTAAACTTTGTGACCAATCAATTAAGCCAGTTGCTGTCAATTTCTTGTGAAATCATGCATGAATTTTACATCAGGCTCTGCTTTAAAGTAATGCCAAGTATATGAACATGAATTTAAAAGTTAGCTGAATTGTGGTAGTCAATTAATTTAGCTAAAACTTTGCTTTCCTAGAGAAAATGGATGAATGAAACTCATTTTGTGCTTTGCTATGAACTACAGGTCTCTTCTCCTCATTCTTTGGCCATCCTAAGCAGGTCACAACCCCCAAGCACAGGCCGTTTTCGACCCGGATGGGACAAGGGTGTGTTAGCCCCAATGCTCCAATTCCTCCGCGAAACCAAGGCTCCTTTCGTCGTAAACCCCTACCCATACTTTGATGTTTATCCTAAGAACGTTAACTTCTGCCTCTTTAAGAGGAATAGAGGAAGGTTTGATAGGTACACCAAGAAGATGTACTACAACATGTTCGAGTCTCAGATGGATGCTGTCTACTCTGCCATGAAGGCCTTAGGCTATGCAGATGTTGGCATTGTGATCGGCGAGACTGGTTGGCCTACTGTTGGTGAGTCTTTCCAGACTTGGGTCAACCCTGCAGATGCTCAGACCTTTAACTCGAGACTGGTTATGGCTGTTAACTCGGGCAAAGGAACACCTTTGATGCCTGGCAGGAAGTTTGAGACTTACATTTTCGGGTTGTTTACTGAAAACCAGAAGCCTGGACCTGTTGCTGAGAGGAACTTTGGTTTGTTTAAGCCTGACTTCACACCTGTCTACGACATTGGTGTTTTGAAGAATGGACAAAAGGTTAGTAACCTTCATCAGTAATGTTTTCTTCCTTGCTGTTTTTATGCGATTCCAAGACCGACTCTAAGTCCTTTCTTTCCATGTAGTAGATTGTTAAATTTTCTTACTGTGACTCGTAGCTTAAATCTCAGTTTTATGAACCAAGAATAGCAGGATTTTGTTCATGCTTGCTTAGTTTATTTATCTTTGGATATATTACATTTGATACGTGATCAATATGTCCTAATGAACAATCATGATAAACTCTGTCACGCTGAAATATATAGAGATACACCTTGAGTCAGACTTGACCATTACATTCATTTTTCGTGTATTATGGTTTCTTGAAGTGAAATGAAGAGACTTATATAAAGGAGTTAAATGTGTGTGAAATATATAGAGATACACCTTGAGTCAGACTTGACCATTACATTCATTTTTCGTGTATTATGGGTTCTTGAAGTGAAACAAAGAGACTTATGTAAAGGAGTTTAATGTGTGTGAATGATGTTGTACTTAGACTATCCTTCTGAGTTCTGACTCTCTTATCATGTCTGAAGTTACTTATAGTTTTGAGTCGCAATATAGCATAAGATATATTGATGTAAATATTTGGTGTTTCCTTGGCTTGCAGGCTCAGACGCGCCCTAATCCTGTTGGACCACCAAAATCGGCTGCTCCAGCTAGACCTGGCCCTGCTAAAGGATGGTGTGTGCCTAAACAACAGGCAACTGATGCACAACTGCAGTCCAACATCAACTACGTCTGCAGCCAAGGGGTTGACTGCAAACCCATTCAACCAGGTGGTGCGTGTTACAACCCAAACAACGTTAGGTCTCACGCAACATATGCCATGAACGCATTTTACCAGACCAAGGGTCGCCAGCCCTACCAGTGTGACTTCTCCCAGACTGCTGTCATCTCCAACCAGAATCCAAGTAAGTATTAACTATTAAGGCTCCTCTATACATTTCTTATGTGCTAATTAATAATGACATTTTAATTTCTGGTTCCGATTAGCCTAATCTGAAGATGTTCAATGGATTCTTAATGGTTAAAACCGATTTAAGCTAGTTTTGTTGTTAGTCAAGACTAAGGGCCTGTTCTCATTGACTGAACTGAACTTAACTTAAATGAATAGTTTATAAGAGAAGGAAATTAGGAGCTGAACTGAACTGAATTTCAACGTAAGAGAACAGGGCCTAATTTTTGATCGATTTACTAGTTTACTTGTCATATGTAGCCGGCCTAGCAATTAAAATTAGTTTTCACTTAATAACTGAATTTTACAATTGACTTGAACAAGACCTTAAACATGCTATCACATCAAAGATTTGCTATCTTTTAGTGTTCTGTCTTCTGATGTGCAAGCACACCTTGCATTCTAATAGACTTAATATGTAATCTTCGTGATTTCGATGTAACAAGCTTAAACTTAAGATCTTGCATCCTGGTCTCCATTGAACTAATTGATGTATTCTTTTTTGCAGGTTATGGTACATGTAAATTTTAATCTCTTAAAGAACAGTAGGCAAATGAAGTCAGGGGATTTGGACCAGGAGGTCCCTTAAACAAGATTTTTTATTCTTGACCCATTGACCAAATAATTGTGTAGTCTAGCACTCTCGTTGATGGTCACTAATTAGCATAATGATTTATCATTTACGGTGTGTAAATTACGTATGTTTTAATCGATTAAATTATGACATTTCATTATATATTTGATTTAGTGGTTACAACGTATCCAAAATATAGAGTACTAGTATTATTTTTACATTAATACCATTATGCCCAACATTAATGTGAGGGTTCGGGGGGAGAGGGATCCCGAACCCTCAAAACTACTAAAAATTTTAAATACGAAGCATAATTTTTATTATGTTACGATTACTGTTATAACTCTATCTCTAACTATTGATTGTCTCAAATCTAATCCCGAAGAAAGAGGAAAGCCAAGGCAAAGGGGATTTGGGGGGATTGATGTTTTCTTAGTGAGAACTAATCAAATTTTGAATTTATCAAATTTCATAGTTTTAAATAAGTACCAAGTTGCTAGATTAATATTCAATTGAATTGACTAAATCATGAAGATGGAGATGTGTAAACAATCTTGGAGGGACAGGAAACCTTCCTTAAGAATCTAAATTAGTTTGGGTGAACTGATTGATTGAAGGCAACGGAAACTTCAGCTTTAGGAAAACCATCTTCTCCCAAAAGACATTATGCTAATAGTCGATATTGTACTAATTAAGCTTACTTGTCTCTCAAACAAGGACTAGCAACTTTCACCAAACTTTTGTCTGTTTGTTTCTTGACAAACCAGGCTGTTATAACGTCTACCATGACCCTAACTTCATGTATCAATCTAAATCGGATTGTGCATATAATACACACATACATCTCACAAATGAGTTGTGTATGTATGTGTTGCATTGGCGTTGTTTAAGTGTACTTTTCTTTAGGTACACCAATTTATATGACAACATTTTACATTTGTGCGTGATACAATTATTACGAAACAAATACAAAAGTATATGAAATTAAACAATTTAACCAAGCCGCGCAAAGGAATAGGGTAGGTACTAGGTAGCCATGTGCTCCGTGATCCTATTACTAATGCATAGAAAGCCAGTGTCTATACACTATAGCTTACCTATATTAGGACAACATTCGTACATTCCATTTATTTTTGCATTTATCCTATTCTGTAGGAATTTAAAACATTCATCACAACAGTTAATACAATGCTTATTAATTATTATAAAGAGGTCATAGATCTGAGTAGGAGTAGTTGAAATTGTGGAATGGAGTTAAAATTCCTAAAGAGTACGATCGTGGTCCAATGTTACGTGCAAAATTGTGCATTGCTACCACAATACTTGTTATTTCCCAAAGAGGCATACAAATTGCGTGGTCCAAATAAAGCAAGACGCCAATCTCTGGATTGTTACTACTGTTTTTGGTTAGTCTGATCTACTACCCCATCTTAGATTCTTAGGTAGTTTACATCTCCTAGTGGACTAGTGGTGGTGCGTTTGGATTTTCTTCTTTATTACTCGTAATCTGTATTAAAAAAAAAATTCAAAAATAACATTTCAACTTTGCCGTTTATTTTTACTAGGGCAGCTAACGCGCGCGATGCGCGCATCATAACTAGCCATATCTAGAAGGTTTTTTTTGGTTTGGCTTTTATATCACAAATTTAGTTCAATAAGAGAAAATATGTAAACAACTATATTTAGGTGGTATAAATGTTCAAGACAACTAATATTAATGAAAGCAAAAGTACATAAATATTTTAGAGGGTATAGTTGTCTAAACACTATTCATTAAAAATAGCATATACATATTAATAAGGGTATGTATGTAAATGTACATTTTGAAGGGTATAATTAGCATTACACTATTCATAAGAGTAGTTTTCTACTTTTTATAAGGTAGGGATAAGGTAGGGATTTGTTTCATACGAAGTATTCTCTTAATCTCTTTTAATGCTTGTGGTTGATGACACAAGAAACGAATGAAATTTAAACGAAGATTATACAATCTAAGATTTTAAATATCTAATACGAGTAATAGTTGAGTGACAAGTTTTTTATTGGTGAAAGTGAAATTACATCAAAATCTCAATTTAATTAGAGACTTGTCCTCAAGGGAAAAAAAATACTACCTCCGTTATAATTTGTGGTTGGTGCACCCGGGTGCACCATGCACATGGTGCACCTAAAAGAACATTTAATATATTTAAAAGAACATGGGTAAAAAATGAACATATTTTTATTTTATTGCAACTGCAAATCCATCACTCTCTTCTCCTGCAATTTCTCACTCCTCTTTCCCTTCCTATCACTCTCTTGCTGCCTATTTTCTCTCTCCTTTACACCATTGTTTTCATCAAAGAATTTCAATGAAGTTCTTTATTTGGTCTCATTTTGCTTCAATCTCGTAATAATGGTACTTTTTCTACTGTTTGGGTAAATACCATTTCCAAAGTATTAATTTTCTCTCTCTAGAACTTTTCTCTCTATTTTTTTCTTATTTTTCAAAAAAAAAATCAAAATAGCAAAATTGTTCATCTTCAAAGTGAAACCCAAGAAAAAAATTGAACTTGTTTCAACAATTCAACCTTCAAACTTGAACAAATGGTGGATTTAAGTAAAATGTAAGTATAAATTTTGTACATGCAAATTATTTTTCGTCAATAATTTTAAAGTCAAAGTGTTTAATTTTGTGAATTTGGGGTTTTTTTAAAAAAATAAAAATAAAATAAAGCTATGAAGTACAAGTTGTTCAAAAAAGAACAATTGGAGGAGAAAGAAGAATAGTACCAAATTGAAACCAACTGGAAGATAACCAAGCAAGGTTAATTTTTCAAACACTAGCTTGTTCTTTTTCAAACAGTAACATGTTCTTTTTATTCCATATTCTTTAAAATATGCCTAATGTTCTTTTCGGAGGCCACGTTCTTTGTCGAACACAAACATGTTCTTTTGTTGAAGATTATTATGCATGTTTTTTTTCAAATACTAGCATGTTCTTTTTCAAACACTAGCTTGTTCTTTTTTCAAACACTAACATGTTCTTTTTATTCCATGTTCTTTAAAATATGCCTAATGTTCTTTTCGGAGGCCATGTTCTTTGTCAAACACAAACATGTTCTTTTGTTGAACTTTATTATGCATGTTCTTTTTCAAATACTAGCATGTTCTTTTTCAAACACTCGTATGTTCTTTTTTTTTTTCCTCATGTTCTTTAAAATAAGCCTAATGTTCTTTCCGGGTGCACCATGCGCATGGTGCACCCGGGTGCACTATACTATTTTCAACTCCGTTACAGGTTATGTGCAACGATTTGACATAAAGTAGAGAGGGAAAATGTCTAATCGTTGCACATAACCTGCAATGGAGGTAGTATAACATCCTCTTGGCAAGTTCATTCTTAAAATCTTTTGTACGTACTATGTACTTTTTATAACATATTGATGTTATATAAGCTTATTATTCTTCATTTCATAGTTTTATAATTAGCATTGCTTAACCCAATTATCTTTAACTAAAATTAACACAAACAAACCAAACTTACATTAACGTTAAAGTTAACGTTTATTTATTAGCCTATAATCCACACTTTTTAAGGAAAATTTGAGATTTCGGGGTCTGGTGACAAAAAGTGTTGAGACCTTAAGAGATATATTTCGGGGGTCATATAATGCCATTTGAAACCATATATGAGCATTATATGTTGTCATAAATGTACGTAGTAGGCTTGAGTTTACGAAATAACTACAAGTTGTGAACGGGTAAAATGATCGTTTAAGGGCATATTGGATGGTTCCACCGACCCAATTTGACTCCCGGAGGATATTAGGGACCATGGTAAACATCTCGGCAATTTTTATTTCCGGGCGAGAAAAGGTCAAAAAATTACAAAATTGAAGGCTATAATCCACGCTTTTTGAGGTTTCGGGGCACGGTAGCCAAAAGCCTTGAAATAATAAGGGATACATCTCGGGTCATATAATGTCGTTTGAAACCATACATGATCATTAAATATGTTGTAATAAACATCCGTGGTAGGCTTGAGTTCACGAAATCACTACAAGCTGTAAACGGGTAAAATTATTTAAGGGCATATTAGATGGTTCCATCGACCCAATTGGACTCTTGGAGGGTATAAAGGACCAAGGTAAACATTTCGGCAATTTTCATTTCCGGGCGAAAAAAGGTCAAAAAATTACAAAATTGAAGGCTATAATCCACGCTTTTTGAGAAAATTTTGAGGTTTTGGAGCCCGGTGGCGAAAAGCCTTGAGACCCTAATAGATATATCTCGGGGTCATATAATGTCGTTTGAAACCACGTATGATCATTATATGTTGTAATAAACGTCCGTGGTAGGCTTGAGTTTACGAAATCACTGCAAGTTGTCAACGGGTCAAATGATCGTTTAAGGGCATATTAGATGGTTCCACCGACCAATTTGACTCCCGGAGGATATTAGGGACCATGGTAAAATCTCGGCAATTTTTATTTCCGGGAGAAAAAAGGTCAAAAATTACAAAATTGAAGGCTATAATCCACGCTATTTGAGGAAATTTTGAGGTTTCGGGGCACGGTGACGAAAAGCCTTGAAACACTAAAGGATACATCTCGGGGTCATATAATGTCGTTTGAACCATACATGATCATTATATATGTTGTAATAAACGTCCGTGGCAGGCTTGAGTTTACGAAATCACTTCAAGTTGTGAACGGATAAAATGACCTTGTAAGGGCATATTGGATGGTTCCGCCGACTCAATTGTACTTACAGAGGTATTAGGGAACATGGTAAACATCTTGACAATTTTTAGTTCCAGGCGAAAAAGGTCAAAAATTTACAAAATTGAAGGCTATAATTCATGCTTTTTGAGGAAATTTAGATGTTTCGGAGCCTAGTTGTAATACCCCGTATTTTTAATGTATTTTATAAATTACTTATTTATTTATTTATTTATAAAATATATTTTGGGTCAAACTATTTTAATTATTGGATTATTAATAAAGCAAGTATTTATATTTAGGCCAATAAGTATTTAATCAACATGTAGCCCATCTTCATTATAAACCCAACCATCCTATTTTTATATTTGGGCCAACTCTTTTATCATCTAAGTTTATTATTTTTATGAAGCCCAAACCTACACTAATTACCCTACACTCTATATATCTACTAGATCCCCAAAATTTCCTACACAAAAAGGTTAGTCTTATTTTCTTCCCTTTTCTCTCCTCTTTTCATTCTAGCTATTTTGATGATTTTATTTATGGGTTTTGGTTTTAATTATTCAAAGTATATTTGATTAGTATCATAATTATATTTTGATGATTAAAGATTGTAAATTTAAATAATAAAGTGTTTTATTTTCAGATTTCATAAAATTATGAGTTAGGGTTTTAAAATTATTAAAGGCTTGATTTTTAGGGTTTTTATGAATAATTGATTTAGGGCTTTTATAGTAATGATGTCTTGAAATTTTGGTGATTATAACTACTAATTAGTTTAACTTAATTCCAGATTATTTTGAACTCATAAATTCGTGCTTTAATTTATAGATTTCCCGTTCGTTAATATTAATCCCGTTTTAATCCCGATCAGGTTCTAAACTCATCCGATTTTGACAAAAAAGTAGTGTTTTCCATGTGGAAACAACGTTTTAAGAAAGACTCACTACCTTTGATAGTGAGCACCACCCTCTCGTGGCCAAATTCAGCCTCTAAGTATGATTTTCGGGCAGTTTTTGATTTTTAACGAAGTTTTTTTAAAATTTTATCCTTGAGTTTAAAGGGTAAGATATAATCTTATTTTTCTATGGATAATTTAAGTATGAAAATATATTTTGATGAGGTTTTGAAGTGGTTTTTGATTAGTTTAAAATGCTGGAATTTTATTTAAAGTAGTATAATTGTGATTTTAATAAAAGGGTGTGATAATCTATTAAAAAGGAGTTTAATTAGGGGTTTTTAAATAATTTTCAGATTATTCTAAATAGTTTAAAGTGAGTTTAAGTTGCTGGAAATTGTGTATACAAGAGTAATTAATTTAGTATTATTGTCCCTTATTGTAGGAGACTTGATTCGGGAATTGTTGTAGTATTTTCGGCCACTTTATGGGCTTAATTGAGGTACGTTCGCGTACTTAGCATATTTTGATGATGTAGAATCATGCTAGGCTTAATTTCAATCAATTACAAGTAGTATCATGCTAAGATTCATGTATTCAATTGTGAATTATTGGTGTTGGTGATTGAATTGTGAAGCATGAATTATTTGTGATGATCTATGGATTGGAAAATTATATTTTGGCATGATTATATGGACTACATATTTATTTATGGCATGATAGAGAGCATGTTTAATCAAACTAATTGTTTAATTATGTTTGGATTATTGAAAAGGAATTTTATTATGGTTCACATAATTTTTATTGATGCTTTAAGCATGAGGAAGGAGCTATATAAGTGTTTATGAACACAAGGAATAAATGGTATGTTGGTGTCTTTGTGCACTTAAGGTGTTTTTAACACCGAGGGATAGGATTGTTGGCGCTTTATGCGTTTAAGGTGTCTTTGACACTGAGATAGAATTAAAAAGGGTTCAACATTAAATATTATGTGGTCACTAAATATTCAAGAATTAAATTGGTATGTTTGAGTGATTGAATGATTATTGATGATTGAATTGTTATGCTTTGAGAGTCATCACCAAGTCTAATAATATGTAAACAACATAAAGTGAAAGAGATTACGCACCAAAACTCTTGGAACGTATATACCTTGAGTATGAACATATGGGGGGAGTTATGGGGTTTTATATTTAACCATAACTTCTAATGGAGTACAGGACGCTGTATATTCCCTTTTATTATTATTATTATGCGCTGGAATTCCGCCACCAATGTGTGGCATAGGTGATGCTTGCACGGTTAGCTCCCGTGTCAGTGGTCCTCAATTTATTGAGGAAGGTTTAGTTGGAAACCCGTTCGATGCGTAATCAACGCTAAATAAATTATTTAGTGTCCAGTTAAAGAGTCTTGTTGTTGTTGTGTGTGCTTGTAAACAGGTGCAATGAGGTAAGTATGTGTGATGCTAGGAGTTGCATGTTAGTGTGTTTAAATACGCTTATGTACTCAGCTTTGCTGATTGTGTGTGTTGTTTGTGTCTGGCTATGTCTTTATCTTGGCCCTACGATGATCCATTTTAATGGAGAGTAGTGGGGACAAGTGGAGATAATCTTTTCAGGTGTTGAAACATATTCATGACGGGGCATGAGTGAAGAGCGAATCATGCTAGTTTATATTAGTTGAGATGTGGTTTATTTCTTTCAAATATTATATTATGTTATGCTTATGAGACTAACGCAAAGGTTTTCATAATTTAATTGGTTTTGATAAGGGCCTTCAATGGTTCCAAGTTGTAGGTTGGTTTTATTTGACTTCGTTTGACTTTGGTTTTAATATTTACTTTCGTTTGGTTGACTTTTAAGTTGACTCGTTTTTGAATGGTTTTGAGTTAAGTCTTCCGCTGTGTGTCTTTGATAATTGCCTTAGCCGTTTTCACGGTGGCGGTAATGTCTTAGATATTCCTAAATCGTATTTTAAAAAGAGTAAAGTGTATTTTAAAGGAAAGGAATTTCGGTGTTACACTAGTGGCGAAAAGCCTTAAGACTCTAAGGGATACATCTCGGCGTAATATAATTTCGTTTGAAATCACAAATGGTCATTATATGTTGTCATAAACGTCCGTTGTTGGACTTGAGTTTACGAAATTTCTTTAAGTTGTGAACGGATAAAATGACCGTTTAAGGGCATATTGGATGGTTCAACCGATCCAATTGTACTCTGGGAGGGTATTAGAGGCCATAGTAAACATCTTGGCAATTTTAGTTCCAGGCAAAAAAAAGGTTAAAAATTACAAAATTGAAGGTTATAATTTCTTGACCACGTTTTTTGAGAAAATTTTGAGGTTTCGGAGCCGGATGGCGAAAAGCCGAAAACCCATTCATTGGCTATCAGTTTATTTCTTGGTCTGTTTAGGTGTATTTTGAAAGTTTTAGTTCTCTTTTTAAATAAATATATAAATAAAGAGCAAGTCATAATAAACTAATTGAAATAAAAATTACCTCAAAAAAAAAAAATTGAAATAAAAATTTATAGCAAATCTATTAGAAACATAAGAGTATAAGAAAATTATCTCAAGGTAAAAATAAAAAAAAAAAATTCTTCACAAGTCAATTGCCACTTTCTTCTCATGACCAATAATGATTATCATCCAATAATCACATCTAAATCAACAACTAATATTGTTCTTTTTAATTATTAAAAAATTAAAAAAATATCCTACTTTAAGACTAACTAATAATCTTTCCAATAAACTCTATTTTGTCGATCAACCACCCACCGAAATCAATTCAAACCCCTCCATTTTCCCAATTTTCTCACCCCTTCTTTTTCTTTTCCTCACTCCACAACACTCACTCTCTCTCTTCCAAAACAAAAATGCAAGATATCAAAAACCCCACCAAAAAATCCTCCACCCCTTCTCTCAAAAAACCCAAACACGAACACCACAATAATCACATCCACCCTCAAACCACCACTTCCTCCGCCCCAAACATCTCCTTCAAACCCAACACCGACGTAAAAGGCCTAAAATTCGGCGGCCAATTCATCGTTAAATCCTTCACAGTACGCCGATGCCGCAACGAAGAACTCTCACTCCTTCTCAATCTCTCCCCCCCTCAACCCCTCCCTTCCACCATCGCTTTCCTCCCTTCCAATTTCACCATCTTAGCCCACCACGCTTGGCACACCCTCACTCTTGGCTTGGGCACCAAGAAATCCAAAATCATCATCTTCGTCTTCAACTCAATCGCCGGAAAATCCGCCGCCGATCCGACGTGGCCGCACGAGATCCCTCTTGGTGACGTCAACAAACGGCTGATTAGAGGAATGAATGGGTGGGATTTTGCCAGGTTTAAGTTCAGAAAAGGGTGTATTACTTTCTACGTTTTTGGTGTTAGAAGAAGCGGTGAGAGAGGTGGGTTCCAGTGTGGTGAGGATTTGCGTAGTATTCTACACTCGGTTGTTTCTCTTAAGGATTTTCTTGATCATACGGCTATGCTTGCTTTGCCTAATCAAAGGTCTCTTAATCATTCTTCTTCTACTAATAATTCTCGTTCTGTTGCTGCTCATTAATTTTTTAGTATAATAATAATAATTCTTGTAGCAGAGTGTATTATTTTTTGGGGGTTAATTTTGGTTTTTATACTATTACTTTTTCCTGGGTTTTTGACTTGGTTGTTGTACTTGTACATGTAATTTTGTTCTACTAATCATCAATAAATACAGATATGTTAGCTTCTTTTTTTTTCGAACTCGTCTTTACGGTCTAAAATTATTTTTCCTGAAATAAGTGAAAACGTATTACTTATGAATTTCATGTTTTGATGAGTTTGGGTAGTTATTGTGTGTTCTTCATTGCTTAATCTAAACTTTTGTTTGAATTTTGTTATAGGTCAATTTCGAGTTTAGATAGTAATGTACTACGTACATTGTGATATATGAATTATGTGACATTTTTGTCTTGGAGCATATTTAATTTTAAGATAGGTGGTATGTTACTTAAGTTGAACTCAAGAAAGTGATTTGATAAATGCTTTAATATGCATGTAATAATCTTTTTGACTCTTGAAATCTTGTTTTATGTCAATCACTTGCAATATAAGGAAATTTTTTTGTCAAGAAGTTTGTTAAATTTTGTTGTTTTCTGATTTGTTTGGATTCATCATGATTCATCAAGTTAGTAGGATGATTGTTTTTAATAATAACCAATAGTATAAATAGATGAAGAGCAGTTGTATTGTATGACCCCTTATCAAAGAGCAAAATAGTTTTTGAACTAGTAGCTTGTTGATGAAAATAGACGTGTTTGACAATAGTTTTTGAAATACAGAGTAGTTTTTAGGGTTTTGACATATGTTTAAGAAGTAACATATACTCTGATTTCTAGCATTCAACAAAGTACTCATGGAGTACTAATTGGACAGTCGTGATAAAGATTACTACTAATAGAATGTTCAAGGAATATATTTCATCTATCTTTTGTTTTTGTTTTTTTTTTTAAAAAAAAAATAATTTTTTTTTATGCTTTTTCGTACATAGGACTGGTAGAAAAGTTTGTATTCTAATGTTGATGGTCTTATTTTTAGTTACAGTAGAGAATAAGCAGACTTATTTACTATACAAATATACTGGATAGATGAACTATAAGAAGTACTAATACTTGTACTACCTCCGTTAAGTTTTAATTGTAACTTTGAAATATTTTATACTTCGTATCTCACAAATAATACACCAAACTTGCAACTACAAGCTAACGGAAATAGCATTGTCCTTTAGTTTGTACAAGTTGCATACTAGCTATGCTCGAGAAACTAAGCATGCAATGGCTTTGATCGAGAGAACTTTTCAGGTGTTGGAACTGAGTAATCTGACTCTAATCTAGATTAGTCGAATTGTACAGTAATAAGCGTTGGATTACCAAATGATGGAGGTGAATAAAATTTAAAATTGCAAACTACGAGTAGGAGTAGTTTAGTGATCGACATATATACTGTTTGCTTGTGAGTAGCGAGTGGCGAGATCTGAGTCTCTTCTTACAAATTCCAATACTTAACACATGACATTTTTACAAATTCCAAGCTCTCCTTATTAATTTGCCACAGAACCCACGTACAACTTCTGTCTTCAGAATTCTTTCCCTTTTTTTAAGTTTTTTGGGAAAAATACAAAAAATTACTATTATACTTCTCCGTATATGTCCAGATCCCATTGTTCTTCATTCAATGATTTACTTTGCCTATTTTTGGAAGGATTAAAGATTTTCTTCTTTTTCACAAAAGGACACACATGTCCGTTTCATATATTTATTTTTTTTTATTTAGAATTTACGGATTTGTTTTTATTTTATTTTTTTTATTTGTTACTTCGTACTAGATTGTTTTATCAGGCATTTGGAATACTCTATAAGCACTCCATTAGTTATGTATTAACGTTTCGACATAAATACTTGTATGACCGTATGAATAAAAAACCCCAGATTCCACGGGATAAATGGGTTAAAAGGAAACTATTACTTCGTATTATTATTTTGGTTACCTAATGGTGTTGCATTTGTAGTCAAATTGCCAAAAACATGCTCTTGAGGTGAATTTTAACCAAGTATCATGATGTACTGTCATTAAAAACAATTGTCATTTTAAGTATTAAGTATTCAAGTTCTAAGTTATATTTGAATTTCTCAACCTTGCTTACTTTTCCCATCAACAACCTACTCTACATACAATTACATTTTCTCAATATTTTTTTTTTGGATATATGGAAAATAAAAGTCATGATTTACTCATCATACCATCTTTTTGCATACACCAATGTTTCAATTGCTGTATCAATTACCAAGATAAAAATGGTGCACATTCTACCTACATATGGCTAAATAGGCTAATAATGCATACCACTATGTAAAAATCGTCAACCATACAAAAATATTATTAATTGATAAGGGAGCAAGAAAACATTAATAATAATTATAATGACAGAAAGATAAGAAGAAGAAAATAATTTATTTTTTTCAGAAAAGATGAATGATGCAATGGTGCATGGTACAGATGGGTGTGATGATGATAAATAAAGTTTTTTTTTTTTAAAAAAAAAAAAAAGTTGTTTGGACAAGGTGGCAATTGTGTTAATGAAACATTTTCCAACTGAAAAAAGATGATGGGCCAATCTAAACTATAGCCCATAATCTTTATGGTCTGAAAAAAGTGAATAAACAAATGGATTCTTAATTATTTTCTTTTCATCTTCAATTTTCTCTTTAATTTGGTGTCACCCTCAAGCTTTAATCAGTGCTCTCTGTTATCACTTATCATAATGCCCCCACCAATACAGCGGTTGCACATGAAAATTTGTACTAGCTTACGATTGAAACTAGGGTTATATTTTTGAAAAGTACCATTGATGGAGGAAGATATGGACCTTGTTTCAAATTTGCTTTATGATTGTCGCGAATGTGTTAAAGGTGATATTAACGTGTGAATATGTTTTAAATGACAAGCATATAAATCTAACGAGCAACTTTATATATGGTTGCGCTCTACAAGTACCAAATGAGCTAGACATTAATCTATTGTCAGCCAGTTTCATGATTGATCAGGGAAAGAATTATCAAAGCGTGAATTATGTACATGTCTATATAAATAATAGATTCAATGTGACAAATGTCCCTAACATTTGGAAAATTATGGATGTGTTCTAGACGGAACACACTGTCCAATTTTAGAAATTCATACTCATGTTTCGAATTCAAGTCTAACAAGTACTGGAGTATTCTTAACTCTTGTCTCAAATCGGAGACTTTGATTAAGGGCCTGTTCACATTTACTTAATTTCAGTTCAGTTCAGTTTAGTTCAGTTCAGTTCAGTTCCAATCAGTTCAGTTTAGTTTAGCTCTTAGGGCCTGTTCATATTTACTGAATTGAGCTGAACTGAACTGATTGGAGCTGAACTGAACTGATTGGAACTGAACTGAACTGAACTGAATTGAGCTGAAATGAATATTTTATGTGAGAGGGAAATTAAGAGCTGAACTGAACTGAACTGAACTGAACTGAAATTAAGTAAATATGAACAGGCCCTTAATTTCCCTCTCACATAAAATATTCATTTCAGTTCAGTTCAGTTCAGTTCAGTTCAGTTCAGCTCAAATCAGTAAATATGAACAGGCCCTAAGTTAAAACAACTCACCTATTAACTGATTTAAACACTTGTTGATTACAATCAAATTTTATACTCTGTACAATGACAGTATTCCTCTTAAATATTAATAAAATACAAGTACAAATACAAAGTATATAACTACTCGTATTACCTTAAAGTCTAAGTTACTCTTATTTTTAATTTTTTATTGAAGTAAAGTTATACTTGCACCTACTTAGTATATATATATATATATATATATATATATATATATATATATATATATATATATATATATATATATATATATATATATATATCTTTTTTAGTATTTCCTCTACTTTACTCTTCTTTTTTTTTTTTTTTTTTTTTTTCTAAGAAAATAAATCTAGTACTGTAAACAAAAAATTGAGTCTAAGATTAAAAAAAAGGAAAATAAAGAAAAAAGACTCGGTGGGAAGGAGTCAAATATCGTGAAAGAGAGAGAAGGAGACGGCGAAGATGGGCGGAGGAGGGCTGTTGACGGTGGTGGAGCTGTTCGGCGCCGCCGTTGTACTTGTTATCATTGCCATTATTTCTATCATCTTTTTCGAAGCTTACAATCGCCGATTCAACAATTCGTATGTTATCATCTTCCCCTAATTTTTTTTGACAATTTCAGTAATTATTTCTCGTAATTTTTCGACGATTTTGGTTTTTGTAGTCATGTGGAAGGTGAAGCTATATTCGAAGATCCAAATTCACTTAAAAAGGTAAAATTTTCGATCAATTTTAACTTCAATTTCACCCAATGTGTTGTATTTCATGAGTTTAGATCAATTGATACTGGATTTTGAAAAATTGATTGATTCTAGGGTTTCTATTGTTTGCAATTTTTTGTTGTGTGATTTGTATGTTGATCTTATTGATTTTGCTCGTTCTATTGTTTTGTGTTGGATGTAAGTATGATCTGGTTGTACAATGCTAAAAAGAAAGAGAATATAACCTAGGAAATTATGATTATTGTTGAAAATTGATGGCGAACACTGAAAGTTCCTTTGCTGTACCATGCCTTTGATTGTTGCGTTTCGTGATATTCGATTGGTGATAAATTTGCTATTGGAGTTGTTTCAAATGTGCTTAAGCATACCACCTATTGCCTAGTGAGTGATAATGCATTATGATAAAGAAAAATCACAAATTTACTTTTCTGTTAACCTTAATATATTTATCTGATCGAAAGGCCTGATTGGAAAATGTTACTCGTATGTTCTTAGGCGCATCAAACCTTCTATTGCTAAACTTACACTGGTATGTGATGCATCTTTTTCATATTTTATGTGCCAAGAGGACAATTATTGGCTACAAGTTGGCATGTTTAAATGTATATTAAAGATCTGTTCGTCAATGCTGATTTGTTGCTTTTGAGCTCTACCACATTTTCAACTTAACCTAATTATAAAGATTTGCTTGAGGAATCATGCTATCAGAATTATTGACTTCAGTAGGAAACTATTCTCTCAGGTTCCATGCCCTTCTATATTTGATCCTGCTGAGAAGTATATATCTTTGATAATTCCTGCATTTAACGAGGAGCACAGACTTCCAAGTGCACTTGAGGAGACTATTAAGTACGTTTGTCTAGAATACAATAGCAAAATAAGATTCTTCAATATTCTGTCTGTCTGTAACCGTATTACTTCTTTCGTTAGTGTTTTTAATACAACACAAGACCCTGATTTCAATATATCTCATTTTCAGCTATTTGCAACAGCGTGGAGAGAAAGATAAATCATTTACTTATGAGGTATAACCTAAATTGCATTAGATTTGAATATGTATTGCATTGTATTACATAGAAATATCATGCTTCATTTCTAGGTTTTGTCTGTAATTCAACCTTGTATACATAGTATAAGGAACAGATGTGCAAACCATAATGCTGTTTAGTTCTATTATTTTCACCATGTGTAATATGCAAAAGAATGATCAAGGTTTATGCAGGGAGTATAGATTTTGCTAGAAATTCAAACTTATTTTAGAGAAATACCTATATTGAAGGAAAAAACTGGATTCACAGGCTCTTCAGCTTTTATAATGGGTAATAAATTTGAGATAAATTAAGTTTCTACCTATTACAACTTATGACCTAATGTAAATAGTTCACTGAAAGAGATTTAAGTTAACAATGTGCTTTATTACTTTATTACTCTCTGATGCATTTTAATATTTGTGTTAGATGAGTTCGTCATATATTTAGCATAAGCATTCATAAATAACTTGGATTTTGATGTTAGGATCCTTAGCTTTATCTTTATTGCTTTAGGTTAGGAATTTTTCTTGGGCTTCTAAGGATCATTAACTCTTTCTCAAAATGAAAAAATAAAAAAGGCTCATTTACACCCTGGTTTTTTCAACTCCTCTTTTTGTTAAAACATACTTGAGCACTGAAGGGATGTAATTTTTCAAAATTTACACAAGAAGATGTCAGCTGCAATTTTATTATACACACTCTAGTACTCTACCACTGAATTAAAATCATGTTATGTGGTGATTAACAATTTCAACTTGTTGATTTGTTAGGTGATTTTAGTGGATGATGGAAGTGTTGACGGGACCAAAAGAGTGGCATTTGACTTTGTCAGAAAGTACAAGGTGGAAAATGTTAGGGTTCTTCTTCTTGGAAGAAACTATGGAAAGGGGGAAGCTATTAGAAAAGTGAGTTAACTCAGGCTAGTCAGCAACTTCTTGAAAGTATATTTGAATGCTTCTAGAGGAACTCTGCTGCATGGATGACAATATGATAATAACTGATTGATATTCTTTGCTTATTTGAAACAGGGAATGCTTCATTCACGTGGTGAATTACTTCTTATGCTGGATGCGGATGGAGCAACTAAGGTCAATGACTTGGAGAAACTTGAAACTCAGGTTGGTACATACTACTATTTATCTTATTCTTGAAGTCACTATATACGGAGAATGATGAAGAACAAAAAGGGTATCAACTTTGTGGAGTATATAGATCATAGATGCATGATTGTTCATACAGTGTATTGGCCATTAGATTCTTACAGTTGCTGGGAAGGAGATAGATATAAATGCTTCTGGTGGTGGTGATTCGAGTTTTGGAATATGTGATGTTCCTGTTGCTGCGTTTGGTTCACGTGCTCATCTTGAGGATAAGGCTCTTGCTACGGTTTGGCTCCTCAACTATTTCTTTTTATTTGTGGTTTTAATTGTAGAGCTAATGCTAATTTATATGAGTTTCCTCTTCTTTATCAGAGAAAATGGTATCGCAACTTTTTGATGAAAGGATTCCATCTTGTTGTTCTCTTGGCTTCTGGTCCTGGTATCCGTGATACGCAGGTATTGCTCTTGATATGACTTGATGTTGGATCTTCATTCTCATAGAAATCACTAATTTTCCTTTCTTGGATCTAGAAGTTGTACGCGGTACACCTGAAAATGCATTAATCTTACCATGGGTTTTGCATGCCTGCAGTGTGGTTTCAAGATGTTCACCAGGGCTGCTGCACAGAAGCTTTTCAGAAATGTTCGATTAAAAAGGTAATTACGAGTAAAAGTTTTCTATGCTGTGTTTAAATGTCGCACCTTAAATCAGAATTTAGCATTGTATGCGACATGATGTATTAATGATATCATTTATCTGTTATGTTTTGGTGCTCATCTGTGAAAATCCCTCTCATGAAGATGCCATATTTTTGTTATTTATTGAGTAGTCTATTTCTTGGAGTTCTGGCTTTTCTTTTGTCACTGTTTTAGGAGTGTGCTTTCAGGATAGCAAGGTGGTGGTGATATCTTGATATTCCATGACTGTTAGTTGATGCTTAACATAAGAGAGAAAGAAGGAGAAATTTGTAGATTATTTATTATTATTATTTTTTTTTAAAAAAAAACTATATCTGCTCGTGAAACAAGTATTTCTGACATATTCAGATTAGTATTCTGTACATAATTGGTTACAATTACTAGGAGTTGAAAGAACTGTTTATTGATATATGTATATTCGTCACATGAATTGGTGTGTTCATTTCTGGCCTTTGTAGTTGTACATCGTGTTCTATCCATACCAGGCGCTAGGTGGTATCCACAATGGTTGCGAACTATGCTCTTTTTAAATTAGCACCAGCCATAATTACTGCTTTAAGTTATCTCCATATACGTGTTTAAAAATATCATCTCATCTTCGTTTTTTGCCTGTTTTACAGGTGGTGTTTTGATGTAGAGCTTGTCTACTTGTGCAAGTGGTTTGGCATTCCAATGGTTGAGATATCTGTCACTTGGTCTGAGATTCCAGGATCAAAGGTGAATATGTTGAGCATACCCAACATGCTTTGGGAGCTCGTGCTCATGTCCGTAGGTTATAGGACGGGTATGTGGAGAATCACTGTCTAAGCTTATCTGGTGTATGGTGTACCTTCTTGGATGAAAACTTCTGGTATTCGGCAAGATATCCAGAGCTGCTTTTGGATGCTTAGAGTGATTGTCCTCATCATCCAGCTTTACTGGTTCCAAGCAAAGGGGCTATAAAGGTGAGCACAGAAAGTTGGGTTGCCTTATAGTTGTCATTCAGTATTGTATAAGAACGGGAATGTCAAATTCATTTTGGACTTTGGAGGGATCTGTACTACACTGCTACTATACCTAACAATAGCAAACTAAAAATCTAACTTGTGGTAGAGGTAGCTATAGTGGATAGAGTAATACGCCAAGTCGAAAACTCTATTTCTTTCCTTTTAGTTTAAGTTCAGGACTTGAAATTGTATTTATTTCCTTTTAGTTTAAGTTCAGGACTTGAAATTGTATTTATTTCCTTTTCCTATTCACACAGCTAAGAAGATGAGATTTATTTGTAAAATGTTTATTGAGGCACTTCATAATGTGGCTAATTTTGCCTTCCATATATACAAAGTTGGAGATTTTTCCTCTGCTGACTACTAACTACTAAGCACTATATAATTGCATGAAAAGCTACAAAGAGTTGTGATATAAACAGGATTTGATATTAAAACCTGGTCTTTAGCAATCTAAACACTTTTAATTAAACTATGTTTTGATTGTTTTTCTCAACATAGGTTTTCGGGTGACCGACTAGTGGCATATGTGGTTCCAAACAAGACTATATGACCCTAGGGGGCACCCTTTACATTCTTTTAATTTAGGAAAAAATTCTTAAAATTAGTCAAAAAGCGTGGATTATAACCTTCAATTTTGAACAATTTTTGTTTTTTTTTTTTAAATTTGTTTTTTTAAATTTTTTTTTTTTACCCCGAAAAGAAAAAGGAGGTTGAGTTGCTTCTCATGAACCCCATGAAACCATGGGAGTCCATTTTGGATTGTATTTGCCTTAACTTGCCTTTATAGTGTTAATTTAGCCCAGTCTTCTTCATTAACACCTTCTTCATTAATTTAAGGTCATCACAAGCTTTTATGTTAATCGACTAGTGACCTATATGATTCAAACAACATTATATGATGCTCCATATATTCACATTTATTTTGAAGCATTAAATTAATTTCACTTTGAAATCAGAAAGTAACAAGCAGAGTGCATTTAGAGGTGCTATTATTGCAATAACATGGAGAACAGGCATATTGAGACGTGTAGAAAAAATTGCAAAGGATTTGATTGAACTTCAAAAAATTACTCACTTGAAAAGAATTTAACAATTTTTAAACAACTCCTCACCTTCTCATGGTCATCATTACAATATGTGAGAATCAACATATAAATAAACAAAAAATTGCATGAACAGCAGGTTTTTTCTGTACTTGAAAGCTTATAATAGGGTCTTCTATTAAAGAGATGACAATCTGAAGTAACATTTGCACCCATTTCGTCATGAAGTTTAGAAGCACTTTCTGTGGACAATTGATGGCCCAGATTCATCGTACTCGGCCTTTGCAATCCACATCTGTAATATAGTAAAAAGCATATTAGGTTCAGGAAATAGATAAAAATAGTAATGTCTTGAAAAAAAAAAATTATGAAATTTGTTTATGGCCATAAGCAAATTCAAAGATGCCCACCTGCTGGAATGTACTGAGGGATGCCAAGATGGAACCTCCGATCCAAACACTGTATTTTCTCTCAGGAGGTGCCACTACCTTGATCTTCATGCTGCTGGGGGCTAGGGCTGTGATTTCCTTGCTCATTCTGTCAGCGATACCAGGGAACATAGTAGTACCACCACTGAGGACAATGTTTCCGTATAGATCCTTCCTGATATCCACATCACACTTCATGATAGAGTTATATGTAGTCTCATGAATACCCGCTGCTTCCATTCCGATGAATGATGGCTGGAAGAGAACCTCAGGGCAACGGAAACGCTCAGCTCCAATAGTGATGACCTGCCCATCGGGCAGTTCATAGCTTTTCTCAACTGAAGAGCTAGTCTTGGCTGTCTCCATTTCCTGCTCATAGTCAAGGGCGATGTAGGCAAGCTTTTCCTTCATATCCCTTACAATTTCTCGCTCAGCTGAGGTGGTGAAAGAATATCCACGCTCAGTGAGGATTTTCATCAAGTGGTCAGTCAAGTCACGACCAGCAAGGTCAAGACGAAGGATAGCATGTGGGAGGGCATATCCTTCATAGATGGGGACAGTGTGACTGACACCATCACCAGAATCCAACACAATACCTGCATGGATCAGAGAATATCGCAACATGAAGTTCTGCTGTGTAGAATTCTGAGCATTATGCAGGCAAAGTTTATTGAGGATATAGAATAAGAAGAATCAAGGGAAATGTGGTCATGAAATCATAATTGAAGCTCCATATTTTGGTCTATATTTAGATGTTCATAGAATGATAGGAAAACTAATGCACAAGCTATCTTTGACAGCTTACCTGTTGTACGTCCACTGGCATATAGAGAAAGAACAGCCTGAATTGCAACATACATAGCAGGGGTGTTAAAAGTCTCAAACATTATCTGAGTCATCTTTTCACGATTAGCCTTAGGATTTAGAGGTGCTTCAGTCAGAAGAACAGGGTGCTCTTCTGGAGCCACACGTAGCTCATTGTAGAAAGTGTGATGCCATATCTTTTCCATATCATCCCAATTGCTCACAATACCGTGCTCAATAGGGTACTTCAAAGTGAGAATACCACGCTTGGATTGAGCTTCATCTCCAACATAAGCATCTTTCTGACCCATGCCAACCATGACACCAGTGTGACGGGGACGACCAACAATACTTGGGAAGACAGCTCTAGGAGCATCATCTCCGGCAAATCCAGCCTGAAAAAATAATAAATAGCTTTATGATAAATGTAGGAAGATATTAATTAAATACGTGTCAATATAAAACATTAGCTAGATATAGCCAAAGTTGGACAATTACCTTAACCATTCCAGTTCCATTGTCACAGACAAGTGGTTGAATGTCCTCACCGTCAGCCATCTTTTATAGTAAGCTGAAATAAATCCAAAATCAGCTACAGATTATAATTGATAACACCACAGTTACTGTAACTTACGAGTTGTCATTTTAACTAATGAATTCTTGTAAAACAGTATAAAAATGGCAACTTGATTTACAAATCTCTGGACTGAGAGGGCCAACATATTCAAGCATTAAATTTAGTGCTTAAAAATATGCCCTTTTACAGGAAAGCACAGAAGACAACCAAATTTCCCATCCTGCTTAAGACTTTGAAGGGCCATCAAATCCTCTCCAGTCTTTCTAGGTTAATCTCTCTCAATCACCTTCTTAAATTTAAAAAGGATCATTTTTACATATTCAGGCTCTATCTGTTCTATAATCAACTTAAATGTTCCATTCCAAATCACAACTTCCTAAGAACTTGATTAAATGTACGAGTTTATTTCTTACTCCAATTGTGCTTTACCCTGCCCATGTCTAGAAATATTACGGAGTATGAATCATCAAAATTTTAGAGAGGGAAATGGATTACAAGCTGTTACAGAAAATCCTAACAAACACAATATAAAGAATATGCCGCAGACATCTACATCTTATGCAACTTGCATTTTAATCTTGCAGTGCCAGTCGCGCATAACATACAACACTGTCTTACCACACCATCACTCCAATCGTGTATCTTTTACAATGTATACAATAAATTAATCAACCCTCCTACTGTAAGTGGATCTTCAAACAAAATATCCTACAAATTCTTGGGATTCTGATGTACCCACACATCACAAGCTAAATTTTACCATCTCTCAAGTTTTACTTATGAATTTAATCAGATGAAATCCTATTTGCATAAAACATAAGTCGAAATTCAAAGCATGATACAATCTACGAAAGACACCAATGAACAAAAGCTACCACATTGAAATCATAAGATAAAAACCAAAATTATCTGATGATCCTCATTATATCATGCATCTACTCAACTCTGCCAGCGGTCAGGTGTATTCGACTATGATTTGTGTTATTAAATTTTGCAGATTTATAAAATGAAAATGCTTTCAAATTGGTGATTACAATCCAGCCTCAGATCATAGAAATCTACATTGATTAACTAAGTTCTTTCAAATTGATCATCTGCACTAAATTCATTGACAATGTTCATATGAAACCATAAAGATTAACATCAAAATCAACAAAATGATCAGAAATTATGCGAAAAAAGAGGTAATTTTCTGATAAAATTAAAAATTCACTCGAAAAGAGAAATCGATGATTCACAGCAAACAAATCAAATTATATCGAAAAATGCACAATGACAAACAATGCCGATGATCAAATTCAACCAAAAAACAGGAAAAAATAAATCAAATTCTCTAAAATGTTGATCAATTAATCAAACCTTGAATAACAAAATAAAAAATTCACCTCAAAAATATGACAAATTGAACCAAAAAATGCGCAACAAAAAAGCAAATGTCAATGATCAGAAATTAATAAAACAACAACATGAATCAAAATTGAAGAACAAAGATTAAGAGAGAGAAAATTGATTATACCTTGAAGAGAGAGAAAGTGGAGGAGAGAGAAAGTGGAGGAGAGAGAAAATGACGAAGATGAAAGAGAGAGGAGGGAAAATGAGAAGAAATGGGGGAATTGCAGAGGAATTTATTTTAAGAAGGTCGCTGTCACATCTCCGCCGTCCGTTTGTACAGCCTGGATATTCGGATTATATGACACGTAAGCAAAGATGGAAGGTGGTGATACTGAGTGTGTATGTGAGTGGTCCCGCGATTTTCCAGTCAATCTCTTGCTGTAAATTACCCTTTTGGCCCCCACTTCTCTGCTTTCTCTCCTTCCCCCCTCCTCTTTTTTCAAAATTATTTCTTTAACATTTAATAACATTACTTTTTTATTTTTTAGGTAATTTTTTTAATTAAAGGATAATGAGTTTATGACCATGAGTC
The DNA here is from genome assembly GCA_024500155.1 of Chenopodium formosanum. Classification (NCBI taxonomy): domain Eukaryota; kingdom Viridiplantae; phylum Streptophyta; class Magnoliopsida; order Caryophyllales; family Amaranthaceae; genus Chenopodium; species Chenopodium formosanum. Next base: position 2,645,886 of record CM044861.1, on the reverse strand, counting down.
CAAACAATGTTGATACAAATTTTAGTTTAAATTATGTTGATTGAGGTTGTTGATATAATAATGTTTGATTGAGGTTGTTGTCTATTCAGTTCGTCTACAGATAATAAGTCACGTTTGACTTTTGTTGTCAAATTTTGTGATTTATGATTTTTATTAATTATGTCTCGAATCATAACTCACAAACATTTTTGAGATAAGAAAAGAAAATAATTTTTTTGGTGCAGAATACATTTGGTGATGGCTATGGTCTTAGTACTTTATAAAATGAGAGTGATGGGTTTGATGGATGACGAATTGATGTTATGTTATGCATTTGACATGAATTATTAGATTAGCTTACATTGAATCATTAATCAACATAATTATCGATTAGACGATTACAAGAGTATTAACTTTCGGTAGTCCATGTAAAGAGAGATGGAAATCAAGTTGCTACCTCTAGAGGGGAAAAAGTTAAATTAAAACATCTTATAAGTTGTTAATTTCTAGAAAGAATGTTAGGAATTAGGATATGCTTAAGAAATGTGTAGATTTGACCATTATACAAAACCTATGTGGAGCAAAACTGTATATACTAAGATAAAAGATTCTAACAGATTTCATGTCCATGACAAATAGATTCCTGATGTGAGACATTAGTGCGATCCATTATTATATAAAGTTGGCTGGAAAAATAAGTAAATATATAATTTTAATAGCAAGTCACAAATAAATGTAACTATAACAGTATGTATGAAATCATTACAATTATAAAGTTCTACAATCTTCTTAGCTGGAGATGCCTACAGACCTTACAGGCTAACAATAGTATGTGCATATTGCACGTTCATATTATACAATTCTAAAGCAGGAAAAAAAGGCAGATCCAACTTTAAGGCCAACATTTCTAATTGTAAAGATAGGAAAAAAGTAGCAAAATAATCACTGAATTGATTGACAGAAAGGTTTAAAATTAAGATATGTTTAAACATTGATGAATAAGGTATTAATATGATTGGTTTCGAATGCTATTTCATTATCCTGAAAGACGGGAAACAAAGAAAGACTTATGGAAATACAAAAATAGGGATACAAGTTTGCTTAAATGATCTAGAGATGTGACAGGATTGATTACTACACTGAAGTAAGTTTGCAGCGACGAGAACATGATTAATCGGGCAGCTTGAACATGAAGCTTGAATAACTTATAGCAAGATGTAGCTTGAATTATTGGGCTAGCTGAAACAGGGACAGAACGATGGAGACAGTGTCGATCCAGGAAATATACTGCAGCTCTTTTCTACAGGAATGGAGGCAATATCACCCATCTGCGTGGGTACTTGGGTTTTCCATCCTTTCCGTCAAACAACTGCAGGAACAAGAGCAAAGGAGATGAGATAAAATAAAATTAATATAAAGTAGAAACAAACTTAGTATTAATTGTAATCACGAGAAACCAATAAACTGCTATAATGCTGAGTATACACAAGTATTTCGTGTCCCAAAAAAAAAAAAAAAAAAAAAAAAAAGATGCACTAGTTTTTTAAAGAGAATACTGCTTCTCAGATTTTGCCTTCAGCATTCACAACACGAGGGATTCTTAAAAATTGAGAACACAGCGGTCAAATAAGCCATTATAATGCCCCTATAAACCATTATGGTAGCTATATGATCATCTAAACGGTAAATGTACTTCGTATATATTTTAGAGTGACAGATATTTGAGAGACAAAGTAGTTGCCTAGTTGGTGTGCCCAGCGGCTAGGCTAAAGAAGGCCCCATATCTACCTGAGCTTCCTCGTGTTCAATCCAAGATAAAGGCTCAAGTAACTGTCTCTACAATGATTGTTATTGAAATCAATCAGAACAGCAATGACTATATGAGTTTATGTGCTACAGAGTCATCTCTCATGTGTTTACTCTTAAAAAACACATGAGGCTTAGTTGGTATGAGCTTGATCATAAAATTGTAAAAGGCGCTTGCAAAAAGTTGCCCCCCCCCCCCCCCTCCCTCCCTCCCCCTCTCAAGGGGCAGTATTCTGGTGGAATCCATGTCACTAAAAGTTTAATTCCCCAGCATAAACAAATGTGCATGTGGGTTGCTGCCTCGTCAATCCTACCCATAAAGGAAGAGCTTGAGTGTAGATATGCTACTACATTAAAAATGCCTCCTAACATACTCTAGAAAGTTCAATCCACCCCCCCCCCCCAACCACCTTTTTCCCTTTCTCTTCTAGCGTGTGTTTATGTGTGTGTGTGCGCCCACATGTTTGTTTAAGTCAGTTCAGTGGAACACAGGCTACTTGCAATATTTAGCAATTCCTATCAATCTCCATCACTTAAAAAAGGGATTTATTCATTCACGTTAGTGGAAGAATATAGACATTACCTTCTTGAGACGTCTATGCTTCGCAAGCGCCCAGTTAGTCATAATACCAGCAGCAACCACGGCAAAGACATAACCTGCCACAGTTTGGGTAGCAATATTGAAGCCTACCCATTGATAAATCTCTGTGGTGTAATTGGCACAAGTCACAATATTGAACAAAAACCCACGAGGTATCTGGTAACCTCCATTTCCATCAGGCCTCCGCAGATTCTTCAGCAAGATATGGCAGTAGAAGTTTGAAAGTTGGCAGAGCAACCCAAATCCAAAACCAATCTTCCATTGCAGGTCACTAACAGGGGTGTAGAGAGGGTGATTCACGTAGTATGCAATGAAAGCTCCAAATGTCCAGTAGTACAAGCAATTGCGGAACACATTGGATAGAGGAGAAGTTGCATGGCTGAAGCGATGCACAAAAAATGTTTCCATGATACGCTTGAAATAGTGAAAACACCAATAATAACAAGCATACGTCTGCACTGGGTGTATGACACGCTCCTCTTTGTAGCCGAAGAACCGATAGACAGGGAGGTAGTGAAAAATGGGGTAGATTACCAAAGGACCCAAGTACTCAAAAAAGAAAAGAGTACGGTAAGAAACCTGGGGTCCCAGGTCCTTGAACACCACAGTTAAGGTGTTTGAATTACCATCAGAATACTCTTTGAGACTCTTCTTGCTGTTTAGCACAGTTGGTCTTTCCTTTGATCCCGGTTGGACAGGAAGAGTTAGACGTTGTCTGGAAGGATAATATTTCTTGGCTACAAGGCAAATCAGATATTCAGGAAATCAGGGGGCCACAGAGCCAAAGAAATTTAACAATGGAAATGAAACATTGATAAATAATTCATCAAATTAATTAATTGAAAACCTTTTCATGTTCTTCCACCATCTCTAACTCAAGAGGAGAAAACCCAAAAAAAAAAAAAAAAAAAAAAACACTAAACATTAACATATTAACTACCTACTGCAAGTCATCCCAGTGTTACAAAAACCGCTGACTACTAAAGCCAAAATGCTAATTGTCCCTGAAAAACCTCTACCTACGCCAATAAGATAATTTCTACATCAGACACAGTTCAAAACTAATACCATACCCTACACTTCATTAACATGTTGCTATCAAGTATTGCATGATAACATCAGTTTCTAAAATTTATGGCTTGTTTTCACAGTTTCAATCCGAAGTCCCAAGTGATACGATTCCAGAAGGTTATGAAATTAGAACTACTCCCCAAATTAAGAGCTTAATATACTGCTCCTTCCATGACTAAAAATGTCTCGCACTTGCAATCCATTAACAGTCATCTCGACATTTTAAGCAACATCTGTCCACTATAATATCATTCATTCAAATTCACCTCATGAATAGGCCAGGCAGTTACATATCACATATCAATCTTGTAAACATTGTTCAGTGAGTAGAGACTCTACTGTCAAATAAGGAAATAAGGGAACTCAACCTCATATAATCAATGGGTTATTCATCAATTTGAAGAGAAAGGATTCGGCAAAGTTATAAAGATTTTTTTTTTTCTTTCTAGCATAACTACCTTCTTAGCCATAGTGTAAATGAATTATAAAGCACTTTTCCTCTGGGAAGTCAGCAATGTAACATGATTATAAACCTGTGTTAGTCAAATTTGGGTACTAGACTACTAGAGTACTAGTCACTCGTGTCAAAGTGCAAAACTCGACTATTTTGTTAAAAGTTTTCATGATTTTGGCTATTAATGTCAAGTGTCCTACTTACGTCGTGGCGTTGACGATCCAACACGGGTACTACCTTAAAATTACCTTAAACCACTACAAAACTCACATAAGTCACATCTAGCTTACATTTCCTCAACTCTTACTACAGTGTAAATGTATGTTACATTCTTAGTTTCAGGTCTCACAATCCAAAAATAACCAAAACCATAAAATCGTATAATTAATTAGTAATTAATGGCTGTAATTAATGAAAATACTTACTTCTCTTGTGAATTGCTTCCTGTAGATCAGAAACAGTCGCCTGCAAAACAAAACAAACCCAGAAGCAAAATTACTAAAACAAATCACAAAATCATGCCAAAATTCCATCACTCAGTAACATTAATTCATATCAATAAGCTAAAAATACATAATTTAAGTGAAAAATGAACGCAAAATCAAGAAATGGAGAGAGAAAATTACCGAATCATTGAGCTCGATTCCGCCCTTCAAGAGCTCCTTTCCACTTCGCGTTACAACCGAAACCTTCATTTTTGGTGAAGATTAAGAGAAACCCAGTACAGAAGATTGAATTTGCTGCAAACCCTTTTAATATTTCTGGGTAATTTTGGCGGAGATCCAAATGGGGAGCTTAAATCTAGAGCATAACGAAGTAGTCAGTTCATAAGAGAGAGAAATTCCTGGTTTAAAAGGGCAAATAATTGGGCTGTAATTAGCTTGTCATATTAATGGCGTGTAGTTGGGAGTAGGATATCTTAATACCTAACTTCCCCAAAACTGATCAACCACCCGTTTATTGAGCATGGCCTTTTATGAGAAAGGTCAATCTATTTGATGCATTCCAAACACCTTATTGATTTGAGTATTCAATTGGATTCTTCCAATTTGGCAAGATAAGAGCTGGCAAAAGGTCGGGTCATGTTGAGCTTGTATTTGGTTTATGATTAACAGGTTAAGTAATCAACAATTTGTATCTAGGAAATGTCCAATGACTTATATCCGTCATACCATAAGTTCGGACTCACGTAATATCTTTTCATAACTAATACCTAATGTTGTTTAGGCTAGAATTTTGTTACACTTGTTAGACAGATACTATTTCTAGTGATGTTATATACCTAATACCATCTCATAAAATAATTCACTTTTAAATTCGTGTTTAGTATTATAGGCTCTGAAATATTATATTACTTCATATCTTTCAAATACGCATTGAGTATATAGTAGTATAATACACGAAATCGGAGCAATTTAGGAGGTGTCGGGAGCTGGTGTTGGAATTTCACGGAACACTACGGGATGAATCCCGGGATCATATAATATTCTGTGGACCCATATATGATCATTATCCGGCAACGTAAAGGCCCCGTGAGAGTTTATAGCCAATACAAGAGGCATGTACGAAAACGGGTAAAATGACAATTTAAAGCAACTTGGATAGTTCCACCTACCCAGTTAAATTCTCGGAAGGTATTAGAGACCTTGGTAAACATCCCGGCAATTGGGTCAGTGGAACCATCCAATATGCCCTTAAACGATCATTTTACCCGTTGACAACTTGAAATGATTTCGTAAAATCAAGCCTACCACGGCCGTTTATGACAACATATAATCATCATATGAGGTTTCAAACGGAATTATATGACCCCGAGATTTATCCCTTAGGGTTTCAAAACGTTTCGCCACCGAGACCCGAAACCTCAAAATTTCCTCAAAAAGTGTGGATCATAACCTTCAATTTTGTAATTTTTTGACCTTCTTACGCCCGGGACTAAAAAATTTCAAGATGTTTACCATGGTCCCTAATACCCTCCGAGAGTACAATTGGGTTGGTGGAACCATCTGATATGTCCTTAAACGGTCAATAACCCGTTCACAACTTATAGTGATTTTGTAAACTCAAGCCTACCACGGACGTTTATGACAACATATAATGATCATATATGGTTTCAAACGGCATTATATGACCCCGACATGTATCCCTTAGGATTTCAAGGATTTTCGCCACCGTGTCCCGAAACCTCAAAATTTCCTCAAAAAGCGTGGATTATAGCCTTCAATTTTGTAATTTTTAGACCTTTTTTCGCCCGCAAATAAAATTGCCGAGATGTTTACCATGGATCTTAATATCCTCCGGGAGTCAAATTAAGTCGGATGAACCGTCCAATATGCCCTTAAACGGTCATTTTACCCGTTCACAACTTGTAATATTTTCGTAAACTGAAGCCTACCACGGACGTTTATGATAACATATAATGATCATATATTGTTTCAAATGGCATTATTATGACCCCGAAATGTATCCCCTAGGGTTTCAAGGCTTTTCGCCACCGGGCCCCGAAACCTCAATTTCCTCAAAAAGCGTGGATTATAGCCTTCAATTTTGTAATTTTTTGACCTTTTTTCACCCGGAAATAAAAATTGCCGAGATGATTACCATGGTCCCTAATATCCTCCGAGAGTCCAATTAGGTCGGTGGAACCATCCAATATATGCCCTTAAACGGTCATTTTAACCATTCACAACTTGTAGTGATTTCGTAAACTCAAGCCTACCACGGACGTTTATAACAACATATGATGATCATAAATGGTTTCAAACGACATCATATGACCCCGAGATGTACCCTTAGGGCCTCAAGACTTTTCGCCACCAGGCCCAAAACCTTAAAATTCCATCAAAAAAAAGTGGATTATAACATTCAATTTTGTAATTATTTTAACCTTTTTTAGCCCGGAAAAAAAAAATTTGCCAAGATGTTACCATGGACCCTAATACCCTCCGAGAGTCCAATTGGGTCGGTTGAACCATCTAATATACCCTGAAACGGTCATTTTAACTGTTTACAACTTGTAGTGATTTCGTAAACTCAAGCCTACCACGGACGTTTATGTCAATATACAATGATCATATATGGTTTCAAACGGCATTATATGACACCGAGATATATCCCCTAAGGTCTCAACACTTTTCGCCACCGGCCCCGAAACCTCAAAATTTTCTTAAAAGGCGTGGATTATAGCCTTCAATTTTGTAATTTTTTGATTTTTTTTCGCCCAGAAATAAAAATTGCTGAGATGTTTACCACGGTCTCTAATACCCTCCGGGTGTCCAATTGGATGGCTGGAACCAACCAATATGTCCTGAAACGGTTATTTTACCCGTTTGCAACTTGCACCGATTTCGTAATCTCAAGCCTACCATGGACGTTTATGACAACATATAATGATTATATATGGTTTCAAACGGCATTATATGACCCCGAGATGTATCCCTTAGGATCTCAAGATTTTTCGTTATAGGGCCCAAAACCCCAAAATTTCCTCAAAAAGCTTGGATTGTAGCCTTCAATTTTGTAATTTTTTGGAACTTTTTTCACCTGAAAAAAAAAATTGCCGAGATGTTTACCATGGTCCCTAATACCCTCCTGGTGTCCAATTGGGTCGGTAGAACCATTCAATATGCTCTTAAACAGTCATTTTACACGTTCATAACTTGCATTGATTTTGTAAACTCAAGTCTACCACGTACGTTTATGACACATATAATGATCATATATGGTTTCAAACGACATTATATGACCCCGAAATATATCTCATAGGGTCTCAACACTTTTTGCCACCGGGCCCCTTGAAACCTCAAAATTTTCTCAAAAAGTGTGGATAATAGCTAGAGCTGTCAAAAATTGACCCGACACGAGAACCTGACCTTAACGGACAAAGATCTGAACCCAGCCTGTACTCGAACAATGGGGTGAAACTAGTGACATGTAATCTGACATGATCTTAACCGAAAACCCATTTGATCCAATACTTTATGACCTGAACCCGAAGCTGCCCCGACCTAATAGTAAACGTCAACCGATTTAATCCGACCCGAAAACAATCTGAACCTGAACTTGTACCTGACCCAATTAAAACATGAACCTGGGTCATGGAAGGTTTAATAAAATTTTATATACCTTTTATTCAGCTTATATACTGGTATAATTCTATAAACCTTCAATTCGATTTAATAAAATCTTTTGTTCAGCTTACATAACTTTTGTCCTCTATTACTTGTATATAGGTTTAATAAAATCTTGATGATGCTTGATCAAATTATGGAAGGTGTAAATATATATTTCAACTTGGCCACATCGATATTTATTAGAATTGAACTTGAACTAGAACTCGACTCAACAATAACCCGAACCCGAATGTACCATCTTGTTAACCCATCCAAACCCGATTCAACACAAACCGAACCTAAAATTGAACTCGATCTGATTTCAACTCGAATTGAACCCAAACTATATACGAAAAGGTGAACGAACCGTTTTAACTTGAACTGAAATTGACCCGACCTGAACCAGATTTGAAGCTAGATTCACCCGACATAACCTGATCCTAATTTAACTCGAGACCTAATTCGACCTGACCCAAACCCAACTTGAATACCCAAATTGACAGCTCTATATAGTACCACTAGATTAAAATCCCGTGCAATGCACGGTTGTTAAATATTTTTTATAATAATATTATAAAATAACTCCGTATAAAGTTATAAAAGATATGCAAAAATATTTTATTTAGGTATATATAGTATACGATTGTCAAATTAGAAAGAAAATATCATAAGATAGGTAATGACAAGTGTCATTGGTTATTCACTTTTAGTATAAGTTAATAGATAAGATGAATTAGTTGATATTAGTTAGCCTACAATCCTACATCATCAACCGTTAGGTAATCAACGCAAACAAAATAGTCAAGCACAAATATAAAAGCCAGGCTGATGCAGCACAAAATAAAAATAAGGCACTTGTTTATATTTAATTTTATAATAACCCCTTCTTTCTAGTGTTTCGATATGGGATAACTATATCTTGATTTATCTATGTGGGACAATTTTATTCAATTGTAAAGGTGAATAATTTTTCCAGAGATTTAAATGAAAAACCAAGGAGAGATAAAGGATCATCAAAGGATGAATATAGGGTTTTTGTAGGACTGCAAATCTTGGATATTAATCAGATCATGTGTTGCTGCTTGAATAAATGAAAAACGGTCAAGTTTCATTTAGACGGAGTAATTCGATTATGGCCGGATCGCCTGAGCATGGAACCATCTTGGTGCCTGAAACAAGAGAACTACTATAATAATCTCAAGAGTCCTTGATGCCTGGAACCATCTCATTCATGCCTTTGCCCACTCTATGTTATCATGTCTTAAGATGCCTTGTCTTACCTTGGCTTTTGCTGCTTTCCTAGGCCTTGCCTTGGCTGTTGGCTCTAAGGCAAGCCAAGACGCTACCCTCAAATTTCAAAAAATAGGTATTATTTAAGGGTAGTGTGTTTTTATGCCTTGCCCTTGTGCATATGCCTCGTGCCCCTTTAAATTTCTCTCTCTGAACAAGAGGACTCCTGAAACAATTTCATTCTCTGCTTGTACTACCAGTTTCACTGTCACAAAGTTAAAAGGGATTGTTTAACTTCAGCATATGATAAGATTATAAATTTATAAGAACCCTTTTAATTTCTGCAACCTACTTCATATAGCATATCTGAGTTGATCATACCATTACCAAAATCTGAAGCCTAAATAAGCAGACATGTTATGCCTATTGTGACAATCAGAATATCTAAAAAGTATGTTATGCTTCTATAAGTACTATTCCCCATATCATCAAAATAAACTGTGTTTATTTTACAAAATGAATACCAATCCAGCATACTTTCAACTCTCTAACCAGAAAAAAACACCTAAGAAAATTGCAGATAATAGTTACCCTCCCAGTAAATCCTTTGTCCTATGAGATATGGCGTAGAGATGGATTGATGGTCATCGAGTTTAGCTTTCAGAAAAGTGGCTCTTGCAATTACCTCATGTCCTTAACTCTCTTTAGCTTTCAGGCATGACGCTCTTGCAATCACCCTAGGTTTTGAGATGACACTCTACACAAGGCACAGATGCTTTTTTCAAGGTGAAGGTAACTAGGCTGCAACCTGCAGGTTCAGGTATAAGTAACCTGGATCAGTGATATGAACTTACGAAGTATTAACTATGGCCTATGGATGGGAAACATAAGATAAAAACCAAATATGGTATGCACACATTGGCCAAAAGGACTATTTATACAAACTCATTGTAATAGCATTTTTTTGCCAACTTTGTTGTTCTATAGTTTTCTGTGTATGATAATAACTATCTTTGTCAATTAAGTATGAGATCGGCATATAATCTTTCATCAATGAAGCTTTAGATAACTACAAAATCTGAAACAAAGGATGTGAGCTCGAGAAGTTAGATTCACAAGAACAATGCTTGCACCCAACACCTATGCAAGTAAGCCTTCACTTTGGTCTCCTATAGTCATATACAAAACACAGGCAGGCAACCCCCATTCTCTCTTATCCCCCCTTGCCCCTCCTTCCTTTAAAGTACAATTGAGTGGGGCGTCTCTTAAACAGGCTAGCACCAAAAGGAACTAACTAGCTAGTAGACAATCACTATCATAACAGCAATAACAGTTGATACAAGACTTCAGGATACAGACACTCTGTGAGCCCTGCAGTTAAGTCATCTTAGATCCAACATATCCTAGAATACGAGAGAGAGAAAAAAAAAAAAAAAAAAAAAAACATATTCGAGGAGCACTATAGCTCAACATTTAAAGAAAACCAACACCAAATTGTTGGCTTGTTATTATACAGCACACAGATAATGGCCCTGAATACATCTTATCTAGTCTTTACATGCTAGAGAAAACCAATTGCCTTAAAACTGTGCTAGTACTCCATCATCTCATTGTATATATCTACTTTGCTTCCTTTTGATCAATATTAATCTGTATATTGTAAAAGTAACAATGTACTATTATTCGTCATTTCGAATTACGAATAAACTAGCAATTCCACAATATGTATTTACATTTGCACAACATTGTCATATTATTCATATCTAATACGAAGTATGATCAAATTACTCCATAATCAAATTACTCCATAAACCAGTACATCTACATGCATATACAATTATATCTAATCCATCTTAAAACAAAATTTAATATCCAAAACAAAGGAATGTTTTCTGATTGTTTACCTATTTGACGTATCCTCTTTTAGCTCTGCTTAGAAGCAGCAATGAGCTGTTTTTTAAGAGCTTCATTTTCCCTCCTCAATTTCATCATTTTCTGCTTCAGCAAATCCAACTGCTTATCCGATGAAGAAAACTGTTGATCAGCCGCTTTCGTCTTCGAAACGAGCAATTCCTTCTCCAAATCCGTAACTTTCTTACTCAATTCCTTCTTCTCTTCCTGTTCTGCAAATATACAGTCTCTCAAATCCTCAATCTCAACTCGACTCTTCTCCTCCACATCCTTCAATCGATTCCTTAACGAAATCAGCTCATGATGCAGCTGATAAATCGTCGCTTCATCCTCCGATTTTCGGCGCGAAATCTCCCAAATTTGAACCTCCAAAACCCTAACTTCTTCCTCGTGATTTTGCTTCAACGATTCAACAGTTTTCCGATGATCTTCTGCAATTTTGAATGATTCGGTGGTTAATTTCTGAAATTCCTCTTTCAGATTGTGAGAATATCCTCTTTGTTGTAATTGAAGCATAAGATTATTTAGGGTTTCGAGATGAAGGTGCTTCAATCGCTCATTCTCTCTCTTCAAAGTGGAGCAGGTGAGCTCGAGAGATTGACGATGATTGATTTCGGCATTGAAGTTGGTTTTTAGGGTTTGGATTTCATTGATGCCATTTTCGAAATCGTTGGAGATTTGATCAGTGAGGAGAGTAACTTCTCCAGTTCTTCATCGCTCGTTGCCGCCATTTTTAATAGCAGTATGGGCTTTTCGGTCAATTACTGGTAATTAACATGGACTTTTGTAAAACGGGAGTATAATTATATAACTTCATCAAGATAAATGTGATATGGAGTAACTAATTTTGAATGAGCAATAGGCAATACGATCTATTATAGTATTATACCGTAAAATATACTTCTGTATATACAAATTTTAATCTTTAAAATATAGATTCAAAATAAATGATACAAAAGGTTTCAAAAAAAAAAAAAAAAAATGATACAAAATATTAATTTTATTTATTTGATAATTTTAGGTACAATTCTTATTTGATAATCTGATTCGATTTCCACTTTGACTTTTACTTGTTTTACAGATTAATTTGGATTCTTAATTGAGGGTTGTTAAGGCTTGATCTTGATCAAATATGTTGATGAACGACTTTGACTTGGGTTCTTGATTGAGGGTCGATCAATGAGGCTTGATCTCGATCAAAGATGGTTGAGGTAGACCTTTGTCTAGAATTTTTTACTGAGGGTCGTCGAGCCTTGATCTCAATCAAAGGTTATTTGGTGTAGAGGTTAAACTACACTAACTTGTGATGCACTTGATGTTTCGAAATTATGCTTTCCTCCGTAGGACCATTGAGGCTTGATCTCGTCTACAGATGATATTCTAAAGTAGCACGTTGAATACTTAATGTTCTTCTAGATGTTTAGAGGTGTTCTCGAGCATTGACTAGGTACACTTCCATAAATTATGATACGAAATTAAGAGCATTATTAACATTAATTAGGTACACTAACTATAGAAATTAAGAGCATTATTACTTTATTAGCATGTAGACTTATGGTGTATAGAATTCAAAAGCCATTTTCCATTAAGTCTTTTACCTTATGCAATATAATCAAACTTTGTTGTTACAATTACTTTATTCATTAGGCTGCAAAAAGTTTGTTGGGGAGTCTGTCAGACAACCGTGTGACCATCCCAAACTCACAAAGTTAGCTGGGCTGGGGAACGATCATCTACGGCACCAGTGGTCCGAGAACCAAAGGTAGCTGTTAATCACGCTCTGATCACACGGTCATAATTCATCCACCAGACTTGGTTTTCTGTCTCCTTAGAACTCAAGGATACAGAGGTACGATCCTATAGAACAGATCCTGTTCAAGTAAGGTCGTATCCATCATATGCAGCTCAAGTAGTTATAAACATCGTTTCTACTTTGTAAAAGAATAATGTGGGAGTTATAGAATTGAGGCTGTTGATGCATAGAGTTAAACACATTGCATTGCATTGCATTAACCTATTGAATTTACAAATGACTAATCCCTTTTACCTCCAATTGTTGTCAAGTTTTCTATTATAACTACTGGTTCAGCAACCTCAAGCAGAGATCAAACAGCTTACTTTGTGACACCAACTTTCCGACCTCAGTCCATCGCTGCATTATACTCAATACTCATGAACATTACATTTTGGCTTAAATATCTTGTTGAGCATAATGGATATCCAGACTAAATCACTGTACAGTAGAACTGGATACCTAATGCAGCTTAGGAGGTTCTTGTGTAGTTGTGCACTCTACGTTTTCGCGATTTGGCCTGCAGTGATGTTTGCCCTTCACTTGGACATGCCTACATTACTGCAAGGCCTGAAAAAAAAACTATGAGCCATGAGTACAAAACATATTTAAGCTTAATTAACAAAGTCTTATCAAACATACAAAATAAGTAATGGTGAAATTTATCATTCAGGCGAGCAATGCTAGCGCAGCCCACCACAGACCCAACCACAATGAACCCCCCCTCTCCTAATTTGATTATCCAACAGCAAACCTGATCTGGCTTACATGGTTGCTGATGTTAATCCCACTTTGAACACATTGTCATAGGTCATCCCACCGATATCATTGGAGCTCCGGGTTCAGAGGTAAAATTATACGGGACAGATCCCACTAAAACAAGGCTGCACTCTGCTGGTCAGGTGATATAATGAAGATACTTGTTCCACTGGCTAATGCGAGATTTTTCTCATGATAGTTTGGCTTAACAGAAGGTTCATCATGACGCATGAGTATCATTCTTGTAACTAGAGATTTTTCTAACTAGAGATGAGCATGATAAGAACAGTAGCAGTTCATCAAGTAACCTACTCTTGCTCTGAAAGTCACCTGTATTTGATTCATTTCGGCTTTGCAAACAATAAAAAGAATGAGAATTCTGATTGCTATTTCTGGGATTGAGCGATTTTATCTAGTTAAATAAAATGTCAAAATTCTACTACGTATGTACAATGTTTCCCTCAAAATCTACAACAAATCAACAATATATTGTTGGTAAACCAAGACAAGTTTAACAGCACTTGAACTTGATTCATTAACTCACTCAAGCTGTTTAGTCCAATTGAAAGGTTCCCAGTCTCGTGCAAATGCAGCGACAGCTTCTTTTTGAACCTCAATTGACTCGTACTGACGACGACGATACATATTTTCATCCTGGGACTGTAGCATACCCCTAATGACATTAAGACCAAAGCTGCTTTTGAACTCTGTTTCATCATCAATTACATGTACAAATCCCCTGCTTAGCCCAAATTCTACGTGGAAGTAGGGGAAGTTCTTGGGGATTGAACCACGAAGCCCTTTCTGACTTGTATCAATCAACTTCTTTGCATTGTGCTGACTCCACTCATCTTCAGCCTCGTCAATGGCCTGCAAAATTAAACCACTCCCTCGTTAATAAAATAAATACATGGATAATAAAATAATTACATCAATTTCTTCCACTTTTCACTCACAAATTAATCTCAATATACAATGTCACTGAACAAGCAGGGACTAGAATGAGATAGTCACACATCTTTAGCATATGGCAAGGTATAATTTTGGCTGCTAACTATGTTGGCCAGCCCAGTCAAGACAAGGTGGCATAGTAGTTCCTTGTCTCTCATAGAGCAGCTGAGCTCTGCCAGTACCAAAAGCACATACTTAAGTGTTAGGATCCTATCCATTTCTTTTCCTCCAAATAATGATGCATTGACGCCTAAACTAGTTAAAATCAAATCCGCATAAAAACCCTATTAAAAAAAATGAGATATTGACGTACTTCTTTTAGGAAAGCTTAGTACCAATTTGAAGAAAATAACAACTAAATGAGATGAAGAAAATAATGGATAAACAAGCATTAGTGACCATAGATTCAGTGTAAGGTAGTAAAATTATCCCAGAACTATTAAAGATCATCATCCTTAAACACTTAACAGCACCACATCAGCTTGGCAAATGAACACACCCCCACCATCAAAAATAAATATAGGGAAGAGAAACGAAATGAAAGTGTATCACATACGCCCATTATCTGGCAGGCACCAATGCAGAGGGGCATACGATTGAGGGACACTTCTAAAATTCTAGTCATGTAAATTATATTGAGCAGAAAACTGACCTTTTTAAAATAAAGAGGAGCTTCTTTTGCAATGTCTTTTGGCAAAGGAATGCACTCAATTAAGCAATGGCGGCGTTGCTGCGCCAACCAAAGCACTGTTTCCAAAAAGATCATTTCTTTGTCTTGCTTAGCAGCCATCATGATGAGGCACTTCTTGAAGTTACGGATTTCTTCCCAAACATTATCATCTACCATTCTCGTGGCCAATTCATGCTGTTTAGATGAACACACAGATACTTAGAATTACAAAGACCAAACAACAAAACCAGATCTATGATTAAAAGTTTAAAACACCACATCCAATAAATATATTTTTTGATGTAATTAGCTATAAGTCTATAACCTATAATCATGCATATAAATATGTATAAAGCCGTTATCATTGACAATAATATACAAGGCTGGATAGAATTTTATGCATCATATTTGTTGATAATTAAATATCAGAAAGCTAAAAATGTCAACTTATACATAGGAAAAACAATTGTACCTGTAATGTTGATATGCAGCAATGGCCAGGGGCAACAGGCTGGAATTGTGGTAGCATTAGGTAAGTAAAATTAGCTATAGCCACAACAAGATGTTTAGGTCTCTTTGGGTTCTCAAAACAGAATTGGCATCGCTCCTGTTGAGTAACAATGCGCTTTGCCACATTTTGCTTAGAATGTGATCTGTTGTCATTGTCTGCACCTTTCCTCTTGCTCTTCTTAGCTGGTGCTCCATCATAGTCATATTCATCATCAGCCTGAGTTGACAAACTATATTTCTGATTTTTCATAATTGTTTGAGCCAAATGCCTATCACCATCATCTTCTCTCCCCTTCTGTTGCAGCTGTTTCTCTTGCACAACATATCTAATAAAATAAATAATAAATGTACCCGGTTACAATGATTCACTTCAAGATGATGCCACAATGCCAGACAATGTCCACGAGGTTAAAAGGCAACTTTGCACTTCAAGTAAGAACAAGAGAAAAGAGAAATGATGTAATGTATACCTGCTCGAACTGACATCATTTCTTAGTTTCACTAATCTCTCCCCCGCATCGTGATCCACTTTATTGTTTTCAGCTTCTCTCTGGCAAAAATAAAGACAGACAACTCCAGTTAAAGCAAAGCCATTGATGCCAAACTCTATAGCTTACAGAGAGAATTATTAGGGAAGGGGGAGTACTTTTGCGATATATAAAACAGCAAAGACACATCAATTTTAAACAAGTTCAGAATTTAAAGAACCATCTTGCTATTTAACACCCTACTCTTCACATTGAACTGCTCCATCAACAAATAGATATCTTGCCTATGTTCTTTCCAATAAACATTATAATAACAAATCCAAGCCAATTAAAAGTAAATTCATTATTCTGCATGAAAAAGAAGTACATGCAATTTTAAAGCTTCTAGGGCATTTGCCCACCTTTAAATCAGATCTCCTAAGATCCTCCCAAATTTTGCTCCACACAAATTTGTTTATATCAAAGAAAAATAGGGCCGAATAAGAGCAGGATACTCATCGACCTCATTATACGTCATTTAGAGATTCAGCCTATCCATATACCATATTATATTCTACATCAGCTGCTCACATATCAGGTTATGAACTTAAACTTGTAACAGCTTGCCAATTAACCCAAATCGTCACCGTTTACCTTTTCTGTTAAATAAAAAGCTTTCTTTTTTTTTTTTTGGGGGGGAGGGGGTAGGGGTGGGGGGAAATACATCAGATACACCACTGAGGTCAAAGATATAAAAATGTAAGAGAATCTCACCAGAAGTTTCTCAGCTTCCTCATGTTTGCCTTTCAGCCTTAGCTGCATAGCTTTAGCAGCGAGTTGATTAGCACTCAGAGGCTGCTTATCTTCACCAGATATCTTTATTACCGAATCAGAATTTGCCTCTCGAATAGTATCAGATTTTGAGCTCGAGGCATCTAGAGAGTCACCTTTGGCTTTTTTGTGCTGGTTCATGAATTCACTCATAAAATTCCCATCATTAGAAAAGCTATTTAGGCTAGAAAGTGCATTTGAGACCACAGCAGCATCCTCACTTCTCATTTTTTGACCTTTTTTTCTACCCCAGGATAAAGAATCATGACTTTTAGGTGCTTTCATCTCAGGATGACGGGCAGACATATTCCTCGTATTTTCATTCCCGATATCCTGTTAAAAAAAAAAAATGTTAAATTATGTGAATTTTCAAATATGGCATATTAAGCTGGACACAAAAAGTAAGAAGGCCAAATGCCCAAGGTACATCGATTACATAATGAATAAAACCAAAAGAATTGTTCTTCTCATTATAACTGTATCCATTCTTGAGAATGTCCATAGCAATCCAACAGTGACATGATAAATAATGTTACTGGTAATACTTCCTCAACATTAAAGTAGTTGCCAATGTTCACTTTTGCAGCTTATTTGAAAAAAAAATATTAGAAAAAATAAACATCGAGACTAGTCCAACAACATTTTTAATGATCTCATTTGTTATTTACTCCCATTGTTTTTTTAGTTGTTTCACATAGAACTTTAACCACTGATATCTTTAATTACTTTTTAATCAATTTTAACATTTTAATAATTAGAAAATACGAAGTACAAATTAGACAAATCCATTTATATATTACACTATAAAATTGTTTTATAAGTTAACAAAAAAAATATAGTCAAAGTACAACATATGAATAGTGTACAAAGTCGAATGGAACGACTATAAAATAATGGAGGGAGTATAATTAGTATAAAATTGAAACATTATACATGAATCGTGTACAAAGTCGAATGGAACGACAATAAAATAATGGAGGGAGTATAATTAGTATAAAATTGAAACATTATATATGAATCGTGCAAAAGTCAAATATTTACAAGCATTTGTAGTATATTACAGTATTGGCAACGCCAACTTAAGCAAGACCATTTCGAAGTGAACTGACAGCATCATACACAGTGCAGTTGTATGGCTAACAGGATATATAAAAAAATCTCATATAAATCGATAACTCATATCAGACTAGGTAATTGAGCTAGTCAGTGACGTGTGTAAATTAATAACTCACCTTTTCAGCACCCCTTTTACTTTCATTGTTTGAGTCTGTTTTAGCTTCCCCACCTGCTCCCATCCTTCGAGATTTTATAGCATGCAAATGAGCACGAGGAGCAGCAGCACTATGAGAAGCCACAGACACTGCAAGATGACCAAGAGATCCCCACCTTTCTTGAACAACCTGAAAAAAAGTAATTGCCATCGTTAATATAAGGGGAAAAATTGGCTAACAATTAGCATGACCCTAAAAGTTTGTGGACGTGCAACATACCTCTTTAACATTTCGCCCTTCACGTGCTGCTTGCTCCTGAGCACGCTTTAACGCCTTCATTCTCCAGCTTGCTCCACCATCCCCCACTACAGAAGATGACAAAAGTTGGTCACTACTGGACTTTGTTTGATCTTCATCTTCCGGATAGCCACTTCCATTGTCCCTCAGATAAGGATTCAGTTCTCTGGGATTTTTTTTTGGCATCTGATGAAAAAGCAGATAAGTTAATTCTCATATGTTACATTAGTTCAAAGGTAAAGTTCTCCAAGAATATTAACTATAACAAATTCAAAGGTAAAGTTAGAGGTAACATGCAGCTAAGAAGTAAGCTCCAAAATTATATGACACAACAATGTCATGTCCACTCAAACAGCTGGAACTCCCTTGCCTAAAAATATTACAGCTTTATAATCTTAAGCCATTTGTCCATTACACTCTTAAAGCCTTTTAAAAAAATTATGTCAATGGTTTAGATTCATACTATAACTTGCACAGTGCGGTGGGTAACTGGTTATACACTATCCTAATCTACTCTGCAGCAATTTTGATGCTTTTATGCAGCTAACCTTAACATTGCGTGCAATTATTCTAAATCAACCTCAAATATTTGTAGCCTGTAGGACAACATAATTTTGTAAAACCTTTTTGATGTACCTTCATTATCTTAAATATTTATAAAACTGCTCAAAAAAGGTTTTTGTAATTGATAAACGTGTGCATAGAGCTGGTTGCAAGTTTTCATCATACTGTTTGTAATAGGTAATCTAACTAAATAATAGCTTTTTGAGATTAAGAGCATTGAAACTATGGAGACCATCAAATAACTGATTTAAGCCAGTTTCAGTGTTGATCTTTGACTTCATCAATGACATCAACCATGACTCGTGAGAAATGCCAAAGGTTTCGTTTAGCCTACCTCTTCGCTTCCGGACTCTAATGGCTTCTCCTCATGCGCTGGCTGAGCACTATTGCCTGCTCTTTCAGCTGGTCTACACATCCAGTCCAACCCCATCTCTTTTCTCACAATATCAATGTTACTTGTAGAGCTAGGACCTTTAGCATCATCTATGTTGAGTTTAACAACAACAAAAAACACATTAGTTAACCAGTTTTCACTATTCAGGCATGAAAACCACAACTCTACACCAATAAGCAATCTAAAATCGCGATAATATTTACCAGACACATCCAAGTCGTCATATTTTCGATCTTTCTCTTTACCCTTACTCCTCTGCTTCCTCCTTCCTCTACTATCATCCTCATCTCTCTCAGAATCAGAATACTCATCAGAAGAGTACCACTTCTTTTTCCTAGACCTTTTCCTAATTTTCTCATGCCCTTCATCATCTGAGCTACTATATTCAGAACCCTTCTTCTTCCTCCTACTCTTTTCTTTCTTGCTACTCGATTTTCGACCGCCTTTCTTAAAATCACTCGATTCTTCGATTTTCCTCTGAGACAAAAGGGAATGCGTTTTGCCAAAGTAAAAATCAATCACAATTACTCTCAAAACTCACAAGTCACAACAAATAAGGAATTAACAGAGAAAAACATATATGAATACAAGTATTTTACCTTATCAACCTGATCCCGTGAAATAAGCTTAACTCCTGATAGCATGTTGCAACTCAACCTGAAAATACAAAAAAGTCGCTTCAATCAACAAGCAAATTTTACCCCAATTTTCCCTCCAATTACTCTCTCTCTCTCTCTCCTCTCTCACTGTTCTTTCAATAAAGATGATGATGAGGAAGATGATAAACCCCTGAAATCCGTGCTGCAATAAAACCAAACAATAATTCCCAATTACAACAAAATTCCCCAATTAAACCCTAATTTTTGGTGCAAACCTTAATTTTTGGTGCAAACCCTAATTTTCGCAAACATAAGCAAATAACATCGATTGAGTTTAATCAACTATTGCCTAATTCGTCAATTACCTAGTTCAATTGAAGTACCTTGGGAAAACCGCTGGGAAAAATGGACAGCAATGGCTTCAATTTCGAAAGAGGGGAAAGAACAGGGAAGATAGGATAGAGTAAATCTAAATGGAGGGAATTGAGGGAAAACTATGGAGAGTGGTTTTAAGTGGGCATGTGACATACACGTGGTTGAAAAGCTAGATAGCGGTTGAATTTTCTTCTATTTTTTTAAAAACAGTAAACAGCTAGTTTGCCAAACACTCATACTTAAATATTTATTTTCACAGCTAACAGTTACACATAAAGCTAACAGCTATCTCTACAGCTACATTTTGCCGAACACACCCTATGTCATTGTGAAGAAAAAATTGATTAAGGTATGATTTTGTAAAAAAAAAGAAAAAATTAAGGAGGTTTCTTGCAAAAAAGATTACTTAAAAAAGTTTTTTTTTTTAAAAAAAAAAAAATTTTGTCAAATTTCCTTTTAGTTAAGTTGAAATAGTTTGGTCATACAAAATATCTTCTTATGTACTTGTTGATAATTTGGCTTCTGATTTATATGCATCTCTATCTTTGTGGGAAAAAAAAAAAAAGCTATCTATATTGTCTTTTGTAATATGTACAGTAGTAATTTTGATAGAATCGTGCATAGATATAAGCCTATAATCCACACTTTTTGAGGAAATTTTGAGGTTTTGGGGCCCGGTGGCAAAAAGTGTTGAGACCATAGGGGATATATCTCGGGGTCATATAATGTCATGTGAAACCATATATGATCATTATATGTTGTCATAAACGTACGAGGTAAGCTTGACTAAATCACTGCAAGTTGTGAACGGGTAAAATGACCGTTTAAGGGCATATTGTATGGTTCCACTGACCCAACTAGACTCCCGGAGGGTATTAGGGACAATGGTAACCATCCTGGTAAATTTTATTTCCGAGCGAAAAAAGGTTTAAAAAATTACAAAATTGAAGGCTATAATCCACGCTTTTTTAGGAAATTTTGAGGTTTAAGAGCCCGTGGCGAAAAGCCTTGAGACCCTAAAGGATACGTCCCGAGGTCATATAATGTCGTTTGAAACTATATATGAATTATATGATCATTATATGTTGTCCTAAACGTCCGTGGTAGGATTAAGTTTACAAAATCAGTGCAAGTTGTGAACACGTAAAATGACCGTTTAAGGGCATATTGGTTGGTTCTCATATTGGTTGGTTCCACCGAACCGATTGGACTCTTAGAGGGTATTAGGGATCATGGTAAACATCTCAACACTTTTTATTTTCAAGGAAAAAAAGGTCAAAAATTACAATATTGAAGGCTATAAATCACGCTTTTTTAGGAAATTTTGAGGTTTTGGGGTCTGGTGGCGAAAAATGCTGAGACCCTAAGGAATATATCTCGGTCATATAATGCCGTTTGAAACCATATATGATCGATCATTATATGTTGTCATAAACGTACGTGACACGCTTGAGTTTATGAAATCACTACAAATTGTGAATAGGAAAATGACCGTCTAAGGGCATATTGGACGGTTCCACTGACCCAATTTGACTCCAGGAGGATATTAGGGACCATGATAAACAGCTCGGCAATTTTTATTTACAGGTGAAAAAAGGTCAAAAAATTATAAAAATTGAAGGCTATAATCCACGATTTTTTAGGAAATTTTGAGGTTTCGGAGCCCGGTGGCGAAAAGACATGAAACCCTAAGGGATACATCTCGTGTTTATATAATGTCGTTTGAAACCATATATGATCATTATATATGTGTCATAAACGTCCGTGGTATGCTTGAGGTTACGAAATCACTACAAGTTGTGAACAAGTAAAATGATCGTTTAAGGGCATATTGGATGGTTCCACCGACCCAATTTAATTCCCGCAGGATATTAGAGACCATGGTAAATAACTCGGCAAATTTTATTTCTGGTCGAAAAAAGGTCAAAGAATTACAAAATTGAAGGCTATAATCAACGCTTTTTGAGGAAAATTTGAGGTTTCGGGGCACGGTGGTGAAAATCTTTGAAACCCTAAGGGATACATCTCGAGGTTATATAATATCGTATGAAACCATATATGGTCATTATATGTTGTCATAAAAATCAGTGGTAGGCTTGAGTTTACGAAATCACTGCAAATTAAGAACAAGTAAAATGACCGTTTAAGGACATATTTTATGGTTCCATCGACCCAATTCGACTCCCGAAGGATATTAGAACCATGGTAAACATCTCGGCAATTTTTATTTTCGGGCGAAAAAAAGGTCAAAAAGTTACAAAATTGAAGGCTACAATCCACACTTTTGGAGGTTCTGGGGCCTGGTGGCGAAAAGCCTTGAGACCATAAGAGATACATCTTGGGGTCATATAATTCCGTTTGAAACCACATGTGATCATTATATGTTATCATAAAAGTCCGTGGTAAGCTTGAGTTTACGAAATCACTGCAAATTCTGAGCGGATAAAATGACCGTTTAAGGGCATATTGGATGGTTCCACCACCCAATTCGACTCCCAAAGGATATTAGGGACCATGATAAACATCTCTGCAATTTTTATTTTCGAACGAAAAAAGGTCAAAAAATTACAAAATTGAAGGTTATAATCCACGTTTTTTGAGAAATTTGAGGTTTTGGGCCCCGGTGGCGAAAAGCCTTGAGACCCTAAGGGATACATCTCGGGATTTTATAATGTCGTTTGAAACCACATATGTTCATTATATGTTGTCATAAACGTCTGTGGTAGACTTGATTTTACAAAATCACTTCAAGTTGTTAACGGGTAAAATGACCGTTAAAGGCATATTAGATGGTTCCACCGAACCAATTGGACTCCTAGAGGGTATAAGGGACCATGGATAACATCTCGATAATTTTTATTCAAGGGCGAAAAAAGGTCAAAAAAATTACAAAATTGAAGGCTATAATCCACGCTTTTTGAAAAAATATTGAGGTTTCAGGACACGAACGCGAAAAGCCTTTAAATCCTAAGGGATACATCTCAAGGTCATATAATTCCGTTTGAAACCATATATGATCATTATATGTTGTCATAACATCCGTGGTAGGCTTGAGTTTACGAAATCACTACAAATTGTTAATGGGTGAAATGATCGTTTAAGTGCATGTTGGATGGTTCCACCGACCCAGTTCGGCTCCCGGTATATATTAGGGACTATGGTAAACATCTCGGCAATTTTTATTTTCGAACAAAAATAGGTCTAAAAAATTACAAAATTGAAGGCTATAATCCACGCTTTTTGAGGATTTTAAGGTTTCGGGGCCCGGTGGCGAAAAGCCTTGAGACCCTAATAGATACATCACGAGGTCATATAATTTCGTTTGAAACCACATATGATCTTTATATGTTATTAAAAACGTTTGTAGTAGGCTTGAGTTTACGAAATCACTTCAAGTTGTGAACGGGTAAAATGACCGTTTAAGGGCATACTGGATGGTTCCACTGACCCAATTCGACTCTCGGAAGATATAAAGGACCATGATAAACATCTCTGCAATTTTTATTTTCGGGCGAAAAAAGGTTTAAAAAATTACAAAATTGAAGGCTATAGTCCACTCTTTTTGAGAAATTTGAGGTTTCGGGGCCCGGTGGCAAAAAGCCTTGAGACCCTAAGGGATACATCTCAGTGTTATATAATGTCGTTTGAAACCACATTTGTTCATTATATGTTGTCATAAACGTCCGTGGTAGACTTGAGTTTACGAAATCACTTCAAGTTGTTAACGGGTAAAATGACCGTTTAAGGGCATATTGGATGGTTCCATCGAACCAATTGGACTCCTAGAGTGTATTAGAGACCATGGATAACATCTCGACAATTTTTATTTACGGGAGAAAAAGGTCAAAAAAATTACAACATTTAAAGGCTATAATCCACGCTTTTTGAAAAAATATTGAGGTTTCGGGACACGAACGCGAAAAGCCTTAAAACCCTTGGGGATACATCTCAAGATCATATAATTCCGTTTGAAACTATATATGATCATTATATGTTGTCATAAACGTCCGTGGTAGGCTTGAGTTTACGAAATCAATGCAAATTATGAACGGGTAAAATGACCGTGTAAGGGCATATTGGATGGTTCCACCGACCCAATTCGAATCCTGGAGGATATTAGGGACCATGGTAAACATCTCGGCCATTTTTGGTCAAAAAAATTACAAAATTGAAGGCTATAATCCACGCTTTTTGAGGATTTTGAGGTTTCGGGGCCCGGTGGCGAAAAGCCTTGAGACCCTAATAGATACATCACGGGGTCATATAATTTCGTTTGAAACCACATATGATCTTTATATGTTATTAAAAACGTTTGTAGTAGGCTTGAGTTTACGAAATCACTTCAAGTTGTGAACAGGTAAAATGACCGTTTAAGGGCATATTGGATGGTTCCACCGAACCGATTGAACTCCCTGAGGGTATTAGGGACTATGGTTAACATCTCAGAAATTTTTATTTTCAGGCGAAAAAAAGTCAAAAAAATTACAAAATTGAAGGCTATAATCCATGCTTTTTTGAGGAATTTTGAGGTTTCGTGGCTCGGTAGCGAAAAGCCTTGAGACCTTAAGAGATACATCTCGGGGTCATGTAATTTCGTTTGAAACCACATATTACCATTATATGTTATCATAAACATTTGTAGTAGGCTTGAGTTTACGAAATCACTTCAAGTTGTGAACGGGTAAAATGACCGTTTAAGGGCATATTGGATGGTTCCACCAAACCGATTGAACTCCCTGACGGTATTAGGGACCATGCTTAACATCTCAAAAAATTTTATTTTCAGGTGAAAAAAGGTCAAAAAAATTATAAAATTGAATAATCCATGCTTTTTTGAGGAATTTTGAGGTTTCGAGGCCCGGTGGCGAAAAGCTTTGAGATCCTAAGAGATACATCTCTGGGTCATGTAATTCCGTTTGAAACCACATATTACCATTATATGTTATCATAAACATTTGTAGTAGGCTTACACTAGGCGAAAAAAGGGGTTGGCCACCGGTTCAAAACCCCCCTTTGCCACCGGTTTTGAACCGGTGGCCAGTGGGGGGGTGGCAAAACCTAGGACAAAAGGCCACCGGTTCAAAACCGGTGGCCAAAACGAGTATTGCCACCGGTTAACCGGTGGCCAAAACGAGTATTGCCACCGGTTAACCGGTGGCAAAGATGCTAACCACCTTTTTTTTTTTAAATTTAAAATTAATGCCACCGGTTAACCGGTGGCAATACCATGTTTTATGTTTTTTTTTTTTTTTTTTTTTTTTTTTTTTTGTCATTTTCACTTTAAATATATATTTTATTTTTTTTACAAACACGTTAATTATAATCGAAAGCATTTAACTAAAAAAATTTGAACATCACAAATATAAATCGAACTATTTCAATAATTATAATCGATTACTTACAACATTTAATAAAAAAAAAAATTACAGTACAAATCATTATATTCGAACAATTACAACAGTATAATAAAAAAAAAATTACAATATAAATAAAAAAAAAAAATTACAACATCAAAATGAAAAAACCCCATACAACATATTATTCTTCAATTTATATTCTTGCTTCTTGAAATATACCTGCAATAATTAAAACAAAAAAATTAATAAAATTGACAAACCCAGCTCTAAAATAAAATTAAAAAAAAAAAAAAAAAACTGATGAATTGAACCTAGAAATCCCAAAAAAAAGGAAAAAAAAAAGAGAAACTGATGAATTGAACCCAGAAATCCCAAAAAAAAAAAAAAACGAGAAACTGATGAATTGAACCCAGAAATCCCAAAAACAAAAAAAAAAAAAAAAAAAAACGAGAAAACTGAAAATAAAAAAAAAAAATCCCAAAAACGCATGCATGAACCCAAAACTTGATTAATTAAACCCTGAAAACAATCGATTAATGAAACCTCCATCTTCATCTAATGGCTAGCCAAAAATCCGAAAATCGATTTAAATCGATTAATGAAACCCAGAAAAATCGAAATAAAATCAAAAAATCAAACACAGAAAATTCCAATTAATATCCAATTAAACCCAAAACTTGATTAATTAAACCCTGAAAACAATCGGAAACCTCACAATAAAAAAAATCCCCAAAAAACACATGCATGTACCCAGAAAAATCGATTAATTAAACCAAAAATAAAACCCAAAAAGATTAAACCCACCTCGATTAAATCTTGATGGTCTTCATGGTGGTCTTCGGTGGTGTTTAGTGGTGGTGGTGAGAAGAGACGAGGGAGAGGAGATAGAAGGAGAGACGAGGGAGAGGAAAGGAGAGTTGAGAGGAGAGAGGAGAGATCGAGAATGGAGATGGAGAGTTGAGAGGAGAGAGGAGAGATCGAGAATGGAGAGATCGAGAGATCGAGAGTTGAGAGGAGAGAGGAGAGTGAGAGGAGAGATCGAGGAGATAGGAGAGAGGAGAGAGGAGAGATGGAGAATGGAGAGGAGGACGGAGGCTGCGTGAATGGGTTGGGTAGGGTTAGGGATTTATATATGGTTATGTTTTTTTTTTTTTTTTTTTTTTTTTTATAATAAAAGGCCACCGGTTTGTACCGGTGGGAATAATGGGTTTCCCACCGGTTTGGTTTGAACCGGTGGCAAAAATCACTTATCAAAATCCCGCCTATTTTTCTCCCTATTTTCCCCACCGGTTTTTGAAAACCGGTGGCCTTAGGGCGGTGCCAATCTTATTTTTTCACCTAGTGTTAGCTTGAGTTTATGAAATCAATTCAAGTTGTGAACGGGTAAAATGACCGTTTAAGGACATATTGGATGGTTCCACCGAACTGATTGAACTCCCTGAGGGTATTAGGGACCATGGTTAACATCTTGAAAATTTTTATTTTCGGATGAAAATAGTTAAAAAAAATTACAAAATTGAAGGCTATACGCTTTTTTGAGGAATTTTGAGGTTTGGGGGCCCGGTGGCGAAAAACCTTGAAACTCTAAGGGATACATCTCGGGGTCATGTAATTCCGTTTGAAACATTATATGATCATTATATGTTGTCATAAACGTCTATGGTAGGCTTGAATTTACGAAATCACTGCAAATTGTGAACGGGTAAAATGACCGTTTAAGGGCATATTGGATGGTTCCACTGACCCAATTCGACTCTCAGAGGAATTTAAGGACCATGGTAAACATCTCTGCAATTTTTATTTTCGGGCGAAAAAAGGTCAAAAAATTACAAAATTGAAGGCTATAGTCCCCGTTTTTTGAGGAATTTTGAGGTTTCGGGGTCTGGTGGCGAAAAGCCTTGAGACCCTAAGAGATACATCTCGGGGTCATATAATTTCGTTTGAAACCACATATGATCATTATGTATTATCATAAACGTTTGTAGTAGGCTTGAGTTTACGAAATCACTTCAAGCTGTGAACGAGTAAAATGACCGGTTAAGGGCTTATTGGATGGTTCCACCGGACCAATTGAACTCTTGGAGTGTATTAGGGACCATGGTTAACATCTCGTCAATTTTTATTTACGGGCGAAAAAATGTCAAAAAATTACAAAATTGAAGGCTATAATCCATGCTTTTTGAGGAAATTTTGAGGTTTTGGGGCCCGATGGCAAAAAGTGGCAAAATTGAAGGCTATAATCTACCCCATTGTTCGAGTACAGGCTGGGTTTAGATCATTGTCGGTTAAGGTCGGGTCCTCGGGTTGGGTCAATTTTTGACAGCTTTAAAGGCTCAATACTTTTTGCCACCGGGCCCCAAAAACCTCAAAAATTCCTCAAAAACTGTGGATTATATAGCCTTCAATTTTGTAATTTTTAAACCTTTTTTCGCTTGGAAATAAAAATTGCCGAGATGTTTACCATGGTCCATAATACCCTCCGAGAGTTTAATTGGGTGGGTGGAACCATCCAATTTGCTTTTAAATGGTCATTTTACCCATTTTCGTACATGTCTTTTCACTCTTGTATTGACTATAAGCTCTCACGGGGCCTTTATGTTGTCGGATAATTGTCATATATGGGTCTAGACAATATTATATGATCCCGGGATTCATCCCATAGTGTTCAGTGAAACTCCAACACCAGCTCCCAGCACCTCTTAAATTGCTCCGATTTCGTGTATTATAATATGACCAACTTGCATGATAGGACACAATTTACTTAACTTGATAGGTTAGTATGTCACTTGCACAACCACTCTTACGCATCAGCCCACTTATAGTTGACCAAGGGACAAAAAATCTAGAATATAGTCTTTGAAAATTTAGACAAACTCGTTTGCACATGTTATATGCTTATGAAATGCACATAAGCTCCGCTGATACGACACGACATGTAGACTATAATATTTATAATTGTTAAATACAAGATCGACACAATTGACACGAAAAAAAAAAATTAAAGTTAAAATCACAAAGTCCACAGATGTTTCCAATTCTGGATAACTAATGAAGGAGTTAGCCCCTGTTGTGATTGACTAAATTGAACTTATTGGAGTTGAAATGAACTAAACTGAATATTTTATGAGAGAAGGAAATTAAGATAAGAACTGATCTGAACTGAAAATAAGCTGAAAAGAACAGACCCTTAATCAGAACAACAATTTCGAGTTAATTCAACTCCCCCTAGCTTTAGGGTGTATTTTACATAAGATGTTGTTGGAGTGATTGTGCCACCTTTTGTTCCCCCTAGTTTTATTTTTGTTTTCTTTGGGGCTTAGCCTTCATCTGCACACAAAAAAAAAAAAGAAAAAAAAAATCAATTCCATAACCCAAAAAATTTTAAAAGTGAAAAGAATAAAAGAAAATTTACAAATTACAACCGTTTAAAATTTGCATTTTGCAAATTGCAACCATTTAAAAAATGAATTGCAGCCAAAAGTTGTACTTCTGATCTCTAAAAAAGAAGTGGGAGAAAAAACTCAAATAGTTGAAGCAAGGCTTGACCTTTTTAGCTAACATCACTGTGAAGCTCCTCAATTCACAAAACCCAGTTCATAGTTCTACACTGCGATTCATCAATGGAAGATAAAGCAGTTGCTGTGATCTTGGTCGGTGGCCCCACGGAAGGTATAAATCAGATTCATCAAAAGATCAAAACTTTCCTAATTTAATTGCATACCCATTTGAATAATTTCTCAATTGATAGTAATATATTGTGATTTAATATGTTTGAATGTATTGGGTCATTTTCAGGAACTACATTTCGACCGTTATCATTCAATACTCAAAAACCCTTGTTTCCTATTGCTGGCCATCCTATGATCCACCATCAAATTTCTGCTTGCAAAACTGTATGTTATCATATATACTTGTTAATAATGCTGAATTTTGATGTTTAATTTATGTTAAACTTTGGTTGATTGAAGGTGTATTATGTATGTAGATACCAAATTTGGTTCAAATATTTCTCATTGGATTATATGAAGAGCGTGATTTTGCTTTGTATGTGTCTTCAATCTCTAATGAGCTGAAAGTTCCGGTTAGGTGAGTTTCTAATTTTGTTTTCGAGTTTTCGGCTGAGCTATTCTTAGAGTAATCTGTGACTTTGAACTAATTTGATATCATAGAAGAGTCAAGGTTGAACATGAGAACTTCATGTGATCTCAAATTGAACTTGTGTTTGTTTATGTGTCATATTGTTTTCTTGAAGATATCATGACTCAAGGGGTTTCTTCAACTGAATTTGAGCATTTAAAAACTTGTCTCATTTTTAGATATTTGAAAGAAGACAAACCACATGGGTCTGCTGGTGGATTGTATTATTTTAGAGATCTGATTATGGAAGATGGGCCGGTTCGTTACCAACTTTTTACCTATATTAGTGATGGATTGTAATCATGTAAATTCCTTTGAATATTGAATGAACAACTTTCATCTAGCTTTCTATTGTTGAGTAAATTTATTGGTATCCTACCATATCAACTACATTTAAATTTAACAGAGAAGTGAGGACATTGACTCAGAATCACTGATTTCTTTTTGTTTCCTCTCCTCTCGTTTTGCAGTCACATATATTTCTTCTGAATTTTGATGTCTGCTGCAGTTTCCCACTAGCAAACATGCTTGGTAATGTACATTATAGTTCTTTAGTTAGTTTGCAGTTCGATTTGTCTGCGGTGACGTACACTAATGGGATCTTTGAAGGTACTACAAGTTAAACCCTGGTTGTTTTTGTTTGTTTTGACTCATTCAGATGCCCACAGGAGATATGGTGGTATGGGTACATTGTTAGTAATTAAGGTTGGTTACTTGTTAGAAGCAGTCTTTAAAATTGCTCCAATAATTCCCTGATTCACCCTTAATAGTGATTCTATCTGCAGGTTTCTGCTGAATCAGCCAACCTATTTGGTGAGTTGGTTGCCGATTCTGATACAAAAGAGTTATTGCACTACACGGAAAAGCCTGAGACATTTGTATGCGCCCTACTCAAGTGTCAATAGTTTCTGCATTGTCATTGTAGGAGTTTTTATATCTTGTTGTTCATTGGTTTGTGTGACTGCAGGTTAGTGATTTGATAAATTGTGGCATATATGTATTTACTCCAGAAATTTTTTCGGCTATCCAGGGTGTGCTTGCCAATCAGGAAGACAAAGGTTATTTCCATTATTTCTGCAATCTTTTCCTTTAAATATAAGAGGGGTGCGGGGAAAGGAGGGGTGGGGGGCTTTATGCTAACTTTTATAGTCAGTACTCCATTTTTTATAGTCTTTTCACACTATTGGTCTCCTTTTTCTTACTGGGTGGGCAACAGGGTGGATGTATACTGTTTCTGTTAAGTCTTAAAACTAACTTTACATGATATGACTCATACGAGTGCTAGTCTCAGTCATGCTTCTCTTTTGTGTAAATTGTAGAAGATGATGGAGCATCCTCTTTTATGATTGTAAAAACTTGACATTAACCTCATGTAATTTTACCAATATTTTGTTTTTTTCATAAACTATTGTATTTATGTAATGCACAATGCGATAATGTGTTGAAAGTCAAAGAAAGATTCACAATGCACTGCGTTCCTCAGAGTTTACTGCCACTTTACCAGATATGTTTATTCAGTTAGTTCAATAAGGTTTTAAAACTTAAGCTTTTTATGTGAAAAGGAAGTGTTAAATATGGGAAATGATATGAAAGGCTAAAGCTTTTCCTGAGTTTTTTATGTTACACAATCAATTAAGATATTTTTGAATTATTTTCTTCGTTTGGTAAAAGACAATTAGATTGAAACGTATTAGAGTCATGGGAAATGTAAATCAGCCAGTTCTTATTCATTAATTTCATCAGTCATTTTGTTCTAGATTTTTTATTCAGACTTTGACCTTTGAGCTGTCTTTGACCTTTTGTGGCTTATATAGATATATTACCTCTCATGCATGTTACACCTGTAGGCTGTCGCATATTTTTTTTAGTAGATGATGATAGAAATCTATCCAATCCTTTTGTGAGCGGATGAGTGAAGCAATTAATTCTTTGTTGAGATGTCATTACTAGTCAATTTACAGTCAAGAGAAGAACCTTCTCTCTGCAACTCTGCTGTTAGTTTTCTTTACTGAGAATAATTTACATTCACAGGATCTCTACGTCGCTTGTCCAATTATGAGTCATTGCATTCAGCTACGAGGTATGAGCTAGCATTCCTATCACTGGGCGACTTTTATATTTGAAATTGTTTTTGTTTACCAACTTTTGCATGAAAATTAGTTTAGTTTACTGAGATTTCTTGTAGATTAACTATGAAACTATGTTTTGACTTAATAAAGAAATGTTCTGATAATTGGCATATAACTGTTATATTTTCCAGCCCATGAGCTAGAATGTGATGATTGTTTCCCTGCTAATCTGACATGCTGTGGCTGTATCTCTTGAACCATTTGGGTGTTTTACCTTACATTTATCAGCTGAACACCTTCAGAGTTAATTTTAAGGCATTAGAATGGTTTCTATCTTTTTTTTTTTTAATGAGAAAACAAAATTGTATCTTGGCTCTTTAAACCAAAAAAAGAAAGCTCATGTGTGTTACCTTCAATGTTGGCGATAGAAACTATCTGTATGCACTTATTTACTTCAGAGCTCTTTAGCACACTGATTGAGATCTGATATCAATAAAATTCTTAAAAGGGCCCTCCCTGCAGATTTTGTAAGATTGGACCAGGACATTTTGTCTCCTTTGGCTGGAAAGAAACAATTGTATACCTATGAAACCTCGGATTTCTGGGAACAAATTAAGACTCCCGGGTATGTTCTTTGACAAAACTTTTTATATTAAACCATTTAACTTTGGAGTGTCGATGCTAAATTGCAGTCATGTTTGATTGTACACAGCATGTCCTTGAAATGTTCTGGGTTGTATCTTGCTCTATTTCAGCAGAATGCTCCCCATCTTCTGGCTAGTGGGGATGGTACAAAGAATGCTACGATTGTAGGTGATGTTTATATCCACCCATCAGCTAAAGTACATTCGACTGCAAAGGTAACAAAACTTTGTCTAATCATTACTTGTGATTTGTTAGTGTATCTCGATGGATATGTACTGACATAGGGTCTTATCAGAATATATTCATAAGTCTAAAACACATATTCTATAATTTGTACTCTAAAATGCTTCTCTTTTTAGAAGCATATAATACACAGTTTCTAATTTTATTTTTATTTGCACAGATTGGTCCAAATGTGTCAATATCAGCTAATGTTCGCATAGGACCTGGTGTAAGGCTTGTAAACTGCATCATTTTGGATGATGTCGAGATTCAGGTACTGAATAATGAAAATAATACTTACTAGTAAAAGCAATACATTAATTGTAATATGACTTGATACTTTTTAACCTTCTGCAGGAAAATGCACTTGTTACACATGCTATTATTGGATGGAAATCTTCAGTTGGGAGATGGTCACGTGTTCAGGCAAGTTTTTGAGTGATCTAATTTCTTGTATTACGAAGATTATGTTTGGTAGGGGCTTGGAGGAAAATCATTTTACAGTTAATGTGGTTTATTCCATTTTCTCTAATTTGGTATGTGAAGGGCTGAAATTGTTTTCCCAAGGGCAAAATATGATTCTATTTTGTAAAGAGAATGTAACATTAATAGCACAGAACCAAATAAAAGAAGATCACGTTTGAAACTAATCTTTGTATAAAGTTCTTTGATCATTACATAACTTTACATTGAATGTTTCATATAGGCTAATGGTGATTACGACTCTAAGCTTGGAGTTACAATCCTTGGTAACGACTACATCCCTTCAGTTCTTATGTCAATCTTAGGGTTTGTTATCTTACTGCAGATTTTTTTTTTTTACTAAATACTTCAGATTCTGAATATAGAAATTTCTCAATGCAGGAGAATCTGTTGATGTAGAAGATGAAGTTGTTGTCATTAACTGCATTGTTCTTCCAAACAAGGTTCTTAATGTGAGCATGCAAGAAGAGATCATATTATAGTCACGGAAGCATTTTCTGATTTTCCTCACATGACTTGGAGTGGGCATTCATGTAGCCGACCCTACTTGTGGGATTAAGGCTTTGATTGATTGATTGACTTGGAGTGGGCAGATAAAGATCTGCTATGTTAAGTGTGTTTTGTACCTAGTGATAGTTGTCTGAGACTTGATGTTTTGGCTGATGAAACATCTTGAGCAACACCTACTGAATCTCTAATTTCTGAAATACTGGTCAAAGCCAAAATCTCCATGACCTCATGTATCTATCTTTGAGAAGAGTTTTGCAAACAATTTCTTTTTTACTGCATCAATCTGATTGAACAAGTGAAATTTCATATCTACCTCCCGGTGATTACTATTACATTCATGATTCATGGCATTTTGGTTCGTCTTGATGTATATATGAATAAAGGCAGGCCACCGATTTAGAACACAAATGTGGGAAAGATAGCCTGATGAGCTAGACAACTTTTCAAATGCTTTCAATGAAGTTGAGCGGGTAAAAACTTGATTAAATTTTCGCCCTAGTCCCAAACTATTCAATTAGCATGACTCCAATAATTTATACTGGTACCCCACCCCTCCCCCATAAATAACAAAAAAAAAAAAAACAATCGGGTAACAAATTCAGAAAAATTCCTTTTCCTTCAAAACAAAAAATAAAAAAAAAAACTCAGAAAAATTCTTCCAAAAAAAAAAAAAAAGGCACACACACTCAGAGAGCAGCATGCACTACAATACTGTATAATCATTGACAGTTAGCAATGCAGTGAGAGAACATTTGAGTGCTACAAGAGTTTTTTCAGCGTCTGTCAATCTACCAAAAATAAGTATTGTTCCCTTGCATAATCAGTCACATCAAAAAACGATACAATCTCTATCACCTACACAACTACCTCTAAATTACAGGGTTTTGACCATATCAACAGAATGGAAATATATCATTCACAAAACAGGCTTTCTTACACAAGAACCTGAAAACATACAACCACAATCATCCTAGAGATCTGTAAATGGCCGATCAAGAACTTCCTCATCTATCACTTGGACCGAGTAACCATCATTTATCTGGGAACAGAATCAACCGGCAAGATTGGCACATCATTTTAAGGGCATGCCCTAAATGCTTGTGTACAAGTATGATGGACAACAATTTCGTGCTGCTATAAAGCATCTTGGTACACACTCTTCTCTGAGACACATATATGGCAGATTCATTTCAAGATAGTGTCCCCAAGTAAATCATTTCTGCATCAAAACTGCAAGATGAAGACAATTAACCAAAGGGTTAGCCTGCTTTCATTGGTGAGGTCGTAACTCAAGTTTGTATGCCTGTATTTCCATGGGAGGGATGACAACATGCCCCTCTTGCACAACATCTCCAGAAAGCTCAGTATAACCAAGCATCTCTGTATCGTCGTGTAGGAGATTCAAAGATGCTGCTTTTACGTGCATGACATCCAGGTCTTTGAACAAGCTATAAAGATTAACAGGTTCATCTGCTAATTTTGTGCATTGAGATCTTGCAGTTCGACAATATGATGAATCCCAACCCCGCCTCTGAAATAGTAGAACAAACCTTGGATCTTCTACAGGTTGCTCCAAAAATGAATACTTTGAAGGCCGGGGAACTTTGAAGTCCACAATATGCAAATCACATGGTAAAGAAGAAGTAAGAGGGGAGAAGAATCTCGGTGGTGGTGGTTGTGGGGCAAGTTCTTGTGCTTTCTTAGCAATGAACGCGTGTATGGGATAATTCAAGTGAGACCCAATACAATGGGACAGCAAAGAAGGGTTTAATGTAAGGGCTTTCGAACTGGGATCTAAAACAGAAGAAATATTGGACTCGGGAAGGATGTGAAATACAACAGTCATAGGACGGTTGTCAGTTACCCCTTGCCCAAGACCACGCCCATCATCATTCAGCAAACGACGATCAAGCATTATCTCCAGCCATCCATTTTTTAGGCTTGCCACACCCAGTGATTGACGTGAATGAACTGAAAACCGGCGACCATCAAGTCCTTGCATAAATGCAAGGGACGGCATTGGGTAATAATTTCCCTGCACAGGAATCTTATCATATGTTTCTCTCCGGCTCATCTGAAAACCATTTAAATCAGAAAAGAAAATCTTCCTATTCTCAATGTCAGTCTTGTATCTGACTATCAGCTCCTTGTCATTAAACTGATCCCCAAGAAATTCAACATGATATTCCTTCTCAATGACAAACTCCTGGATGGTATTTTCCCCATTATAAACTCGAGTACTGTGAGAGATAGGTGCTTCATCCCATTGAGTCTTTGGATAAGAATACACTTCCTGCATCAAGGGGCCTGTGGTAACCACCAACTGTCCACCAGCTTCAATGAAAGGATGTGCATCACCCACAGGTTTAAACAGGTATGCACCACTTCCCTCGCTACTGTACACACTCATCTCCTCGCCCACATTATTTAAAGAACCATCACTATTAGCAACCTTAATCAATAAGCCAAGATTTGCATTGAAAGTAAGAGTTCGATGACGATTCTGAATTACAACCACCTCTCCCTCTATTTTTGAGCAAGCATATGGTGCAGGACAAGATAATTGATCAGAACTTGAAATTTTCAATTCTGCCAGCTTTGCTTTCTCACACTGCCCTGCTCCATGAACAAGATAATATATTTGAAGCCCCAAAGCAGGAATAGAAGCTTTCCAGTGGACACGATGCCTCCCTGTAAATATTTGGCCCTTATCATGCTGCATTTCAGGAGAAACCTGGCTCTCAATACAAGTCCAGTTGGAGTCCAAGACGCTTACATCTGGTCTGTCCACAATCGCCATCACAACCTCATTTCTGGTTTGCTCCAGAGGATTAAAGATGACCACTGATCTTGCAGCTCCTTCTTGGACAATAATACCCTTGTGAATAGCCTGTGCGTCATACTTGGATCTCACTTGTTCTGGCTCAAATTGAGAGGGATTTTGTTCATTTTTCTCAAAGCGAATGCCTAGCAATACTTCAATAGCTTTGGACATGAAAATTTGCAAATCCTGCAAAGAGGTATGCATTCGAGTTCCATAGTCCTTGACCACATGATTCTTAGCTGTACCAGTTACTCCATCATGATGCTGAAACAGGGCTAAATTCCTCCTAGCAGCTGTCAACTTGTGTGCATAACTAGCTGGCAACTTTTCACATTGAACTCTGTGACAACGTCCTAATAGCAGTGCCATCAACATTTCTGAGGCGCGAAGTGTATGCTCCAGAACACGATCAACAGCCTTAAAGAAAGGCCTTGAAACATAATAGCCACTCCAATAATCTTGCTGCCTATCAGCATAAGTAAAGAAGTCTCCAGATAAAGAAGGAAAACCTTCAATTTCTCCAGATCCGATCTCGCCAGGAAGTGAATAATTCACTCTCTCGGCCTCCTCACGGAGGGTTCGAAAGTAATCATCCAAAGTGCCAAACTTTGCTTCTGCATTTAAGCTGGGATTAGAATTAATATAATCGAATAACATTTGATAATTCCTAAACTGTGCCTCTGCTTCATCTATGCTGACATAACGGAAGTCATCTCCTAGAGGAATAAGAAGTGTGTTTGTCCTGTACAAGGTTGACTTCTTTCTGTACTGATCCAACAGCTTTCCTACTCTCTCCTGCACATTTTCCTGATTTGTCTCCACTGGATGATGACCCCAGGGACAGAGTTCATAAATGAAACCCCGCATCCGAGCAAAATCGAATTGACAACATACAGCTGGCTCAGGTCCGCACGTATGGGGAACATCATACGAATAGAAGGGCATCAAATGCACAAATATATCTGTAGTTTCCAGGGCATCCCAGCTCTGACGCCATACAAATTCCAAGTTTTTATGCAAGGCTAATTCCTTTTTGAGCTCATAGTGAGTCCTTTGTATCAGCATGTTCTCAAAACCCATGCGTCGGAGAAGATATGCCATTGTAGGAGAGTATCCAAAGGGATCAATTGCCCAAGCATTTCTAGGAACCACTCCAATGGTCTCATTTAGCCACATATTACCCTCAGTCATCTGATGCATAAAATAAGATCAGACAGGAGCACAAGCAATATAAAATGCAGCAATACTAAATAACTTTAAATTGATGTATAAAATCATCATCTGGCTGACCAAAATAACATAAATGAGCTACTGTAAGGTCTAAATTCTAGAAGGGGGGAAAATAACCCACAAGGCATGGCATGACAAGCAAAAATAATACAACTTTACACGGATACACATAGTATAGCCCAATCAACAAAGTGTTATGGGCTTATGGCTAACATGAGATACATATAGACTTGATAATAAAAGAACTCAGAAAATGGAATAAAATCCACACATAATCCTCATAGCACAATTACACAAGCAAATAAGTTTGTTAATGTAAGATGGTCACTATTTCAGAAAAATGAATCATGACCTCTGCACAAATGCCTAGATACCAATTTATATGTTGTCAAATAAGACAAGTTATCTTGGCCATCGTAACCATCACATTGCAGATATTATCTTTATAAGAGTTAACAATCATGAAGATCAGAGGAACTTAGCCAGCCCTGTAAGCAATAGAAAATATCTCCATAATGGGTGTACAGCTATAGAAATACTCGGAATGGCATGATGGCCACTTATGGCAAGATATTTTCAGATTGTTGAACTAGGCTAAGAATACAGAATTGCAGACAAGTATCAGGCCTTTGACCTGTGCCTCAAATGTGAATTTAGATAGAATAGCAAAACATGAGATTAATGTAAGAATTGAAGATGTTGCTTTCAGTAAAGACATTAATAAAGCATAAATTGATTTTAAATAAAGCTAGAAGCATCGATGATAACACGGTCATATATGGGTTGTATAAGCTGGGATCATTGAGCATAGCTACAAATACAAACACCTCAGATAATGTGAGGGAACAAGGAGCTCCTGTTCCAAACTATTGTTGTTCACAAATATCATACATTAAGCTAAGTGCTAGTGCACAAAGGCCCTTATTGTAGGTGTAATATAGAAGAGAATAAGTAGAGATAACCTCACCTGCTCAATGATAGCATAAAAATGGGAGTTGGCCTGCACACACACAGGAATATAGATGTTAGCTGAGTTTCAAATACTATTTAGTTTTATCTATATTCCCACTACTCACCAAAGTATCCTATAAAAGGTTGTGTTATATAAAAAATGACTTGCTACTTCATTACTTCATAAATCAATCAACAACATAATTTAATTAATGATAGCAACAGCTAAACAGCCGCAATACAGTCAATGTCAAAAAAGTGTTACCTCATCATTCATTACCCAACCACCTCCGACAATTTCTAGCTGCCCATTCTTCACTAAATTTGCAAAAGATTCCCTTTTGCTCTCTGAAGAATCCCTCCACCACCTCTCCAAGTATGACATCTCCTCCCATATAAACTTGCGCCGTGGATCCTAAAACACCAAGGTTCAAGAGGAAAATTAAATGATAAACTCAAAGGTGTGTTAATTTCAACATTAATTAGATGGAAGATGATGAAACAGGTTAATGTAGCATTGCAATATAAAAAGATTACTCCATTAGTGGTTCTAAATGTGTAACCAAAAAATGGTAGAGTTTTTAATACAAACTCTTCCACTAAATTAAAAAATAAAGTGACTCGATGATTCAAAAGCAAGTAACTCGATCACTAAGTAGGTAATACTCTGGACCCAAAATTCTGGAAAAAATAACATTTTCAAATTGTCAATGTGACAGGTTAATCCTCCAACAACTTCAAAAAAACAAGATTGGGAAAATGGGCTCAGGATGAATGTGACTTACGGCTAGTTTGGTAGATGGGAATGAATTTGTATGTAAATTTGTAAGAAAAGTCCTATGACAATTCCCATAATGATGCTAGTTAACCACCAGGCATCTCTTTTCTTCATTGTTTTTTATTGTCATCCATTAACACTAGAGGGGTAATAATGGATGGTAATGATACATTATGGAGAAAAACACGAGTATGGGATGGGATTGCAATACCATAGACATTAGGGTGATACTTTCTTAGCAATGCTGCCCTTAAATGTAAATTCTCATCACTACCATTTTACTACCTAGAAACAGGCCATAAGCGAAAGGGGAAGCTCGATTAATGGACACCACTCAATATTACCATGTTACTAGAAATCTTCATATTACATCTAGCACACATGTTGGATCTCAAAACTCCAACTAGAATTTGTTACCCTGAGTAACATAACATATAACAAATAACTAACATAAATCTTTAAGGACAACCCCATATCCACTTAAAAAGAGACTTGCCAATTCAACAACATGCATCAACTCGAATTAATGGTAAAGCAGAGGAAAGCATTTCCATAGAAACCCAACAATATTGAGCTCATAGTAAAATAAATCTTAATTTGAGGCTCATAATATACCCTGTAATGTAATCCAATATCAATGAAGTGCATCTATTTGATGGTATCAAACAATTAATCATATGGAGTACATCAACAAAAAAGACAAAACCCAACAAAATTTACCTCATACACCTCAAATCCCCCACTCAAAAATGTCCATTGCTATTCATGGAAACTAAAAAATAACATAAAATCCAAGAAATTTCACATCACCAAGGTTAAAAAAGTGCCCTATCGAACCAGAACCTCGCAAAGGTCAACCCGACCCATAAACCACCATCTCCAACTAAGCACTACAAACTCAAATCACCAACTTTACTCAATGCAGCTCACAATTCTAAAACTAATATACAAAACAAAATACTGCCAACAAAATCAACATCATAAAAACCCCAAATTAAACCATAAACAACAAAATGAATCCAATTATATAACATAAAATAAGAAACATTACCTTAGATAGAGATTCAACAATGGTATCAAGAATATGACGAGATTGACGATCATAATACTCATCAACAGTAAACTTCCAACCAGGATCATTATGAGAATGAGGAACAACAATAATCTTCAACTTCTCATTATCCCATTCATTCCCTTTATAAGTAACCATCCACCCTTGCTTCCATGGCCCACCATCAACATCCGAAAACTCAATCTTATCATACAGATCTTTGGTAGTAATATCAACAGCAGCAGCAGACGAAACGACGTCGTTGTGAGAAGCAGAGGGTAGTTTCCTGAGGTTCGGCTTTCTGGGTCTAGTCGAAGAATACCGCCGTGAGAATCGGGGGGAGGAGAGAGAAAATGGGCCGAAGCGGAAAAGCGCCGCCGTGAAGAGGAGGAGAGAGATGGATAATCCGATTGTGAAAAAGTGGGCCCAAATGAAGTCACGCAATTGGGTTCTTCGCCGTGATTTGCGGTGGAGCTTTGATTTTGTCGGGGTTGTGGTGGTGGCGGCGGTGGTTGTTGTCGGAAGAAATGAGCGGGCCCACCCAGCGCCGCCACTTCTGCTGCGGTTCCCGAGGTAGGAGGAGATGGGCATGGAGGAGAATTTTGGAGAAGAGAGAAAAGATCTGAAATTTGGAGATTTTTCTCCTATTTTTTTTTATTTTATTTTTTTGATTTATGACTTTTCTTGTTGGTGTTTATGAGAGTGAAGGAGGAGTGTGGAATTTTGGTGGAGTGGTAATTGTAGATTCAAGATTTGTTGTTGTTGAGGTAGAAATGTTGTTTTTGGTCTTGTTTTTGTCAAAAGTGGTGCGGGAGTATCTTTGTGTGATTACTTGGATTTTTCGCTATATTGAGTGTGAAATTTGTTGCTACACTTACAAAAAAAAGTGTCATTAGTTGTGTGTTTCTTTTTACCATTGTATTGTAATTGGGAATGGGTGTGATTGTGTGATATTGAAAATTATTTATGTTAGTTTTATGGTAAAATTGAGGTTTGAATTGTCCTTTTATGTAATCACAATGTTTTTATTAAAAGTATTATATCCAACTTAAACATACACGTAAATCGTATTCACATTCACTTATACGACCTTAGACCAAGCAAAGTTTGGTTTAGTGGCAAAATTTGCATCTCTCGATCATGAGGTTATGAGCTTAACACCCACTCTGGGGTGGGGATCCCCATACCTTTCCCCCCACTCCCAAAATGTCTAGTCCCCTAACCCACTCTGGGAGGACCTTGTAGGGCCCTTCTCAACCAAAGTGTCTAGTCCGCTAACCTGGTTAGGGTGATGATTGCAATGACTTCTAATACCCTTTATCGGGACTACATAAACACATTGGTATGCCTATTGTGTTTACAAACCAAGTTTATGATCCTAATAGTCACCCATCCTGAAATTGGTACAACACAACCGAAAATATGGATTAGAGCCTTCAAATTTGAACATTTTTTTCAATTTTTTCAGACCAAAAAATAGAAAAGATTGAAATGTTTTCATAGACCTCAAGAGGATATTTAAATGGTTAGAACTGTCCAACATCAGAACCCGATAGTACATTTTAATTACCCCTTAACTGTGCTAGTGTGTGCCTCTGTGGTATATACTCAATATAGTGCAATTGGGAGAAGAAGATCAAAACTAGTAAAAATTGGCGGGTAAACAAAACAGAATGCTGCTACTAAGAACTCGTCTCATCATCCCTCAACTATCATCTTCTCTACTACCCACCATTTCCAACCCTTCAAAACCCCTCAATTTTTCTCTCTCCTTTCCTCTGCAATCCTCATTTTCTCTCTCCTCCACCACCCCCATTTTCCATCGACATGCATTATCAAGCTCCGCAGCTCCTCCGCCGTCTTCGGACGCCACCAAATTCACCAGCACTGTACTCTTTGTGCCGCCGGGTGTCGACCCAAATGACATAACCGAAGATATGATCTTACCCGGGTCTAACATTGTTGTCGGACCTTATGCGGGTCATTCCCAGATTAAGGAAGTTGCGTTTGTGAAGAGTAGTAGTAGGGCTAAGGATTGCCCCATTGATGGGTTGCCTGAGTTTGCTGTTCTTGGTCGTTCTAATGTTGGGAAATCTTCGCTTATTAATACTCTTGTTAAGAAGAAAGAGGTTGCTTTGACTTCTAAGAAACCAGGTTCTGTTTATTCTCGAATGCCCACCACCTGTTTGTTTAAATTCCTCAATGAAAATTACAATTGAATTAATTCTGAAGTGTGATTAGTTTGATATGATTTGAAAGAAATTGGGATTGGATTTTTAGGGGAGATTCGTTGTTGGGGTTATTTGCGTATGATTCATACTTGTAATTTCATTTGTTTTGTTAACTGTGTTTGATTTGGGTGTTGAATTATCTGCAGGGAAGACTCAGCTTATCAATCATTTTCTGATCAATAAGAGTTGGTATATTGTTGATTTGCCTGGATATGGGTGAGTATCAGTAATTTTGGTTTTATAATATGGGTGATATCCGTAATTCTAGAGTCTATTTCATACTTGGAAATAGCAATTGCGGATAGATTGCAATTATGCATAATTGCATATGATGATCTTGAAATTTGCTTCAATTGTGCAACATTGATAAAGATCATTTTTTATGCCTGATTTTAGTCATTTTACCGATTTTCTTACATAGGTTTGCCAAAGCGTCTGAATCTGCTCGAACAGATTGGTCTGCATTCACTAAAGGCTACTTCTTAAATAGAGATGCGCTTGTTTCTGTGTTACTCCTAGTTGATGCAAGTGTTCCCCCACAGAAGATAGATGTAGATTGTGCTAATTGGCTTGGGCGCAACAATGTATCCAATTTTTGAACACTATACTAACGTTTGTTCATTTAACATTTTTGAATGTGATCTAAACGTGCTACTAATTTTCGTTTCTTGCTGATGCTTTTCAGATACCTATCACCTTTGTGTTCACCAAGTGTGATAAGATGAAAGGCGGAAAAGGCGTACGGCCTGAAGATAACATCAGAAGTTTCCAT
Organism: Chenopodium formosanum; assembly: GCA_024500155.1. Lineage (NCBI taxonomy): Eukaryota > Viridiplantae > Streptophyta > Magnoliopsida > Caryophyllales > Amaranthaceae > Chenopodium > Chenopodium formosanum. The sequence goes on along the minus strand of CM044861.1, from coordinate 2,602,042 downwards.
GAGTTAATCAGACAGAATTACAAACAACATCCCCCATGGATCATGACTAGCAGTGTCACTGGTCTGGGCCGAGACCAACTTCTACTCCACATGTCACAACTAAGAAACTATTGGGATAGTTAGAAAGTGTATTACAGTAGAAGATTTTCTGGTGTTACAACTACTGCAATATCTACTTTGTCTTTTGCAAGTTTGTATAAAGTGCAATGAAGTTTTGAAATTTACAGAAAAAAAAAAAAATGTGAAGATGCTTATGTTGCTTGATATACTATTAATACTCGTATATGACACTTACATTATGCTGAGCAAAGACATCATCTATAAGCTAAGTGGGATGACAATTTGAAACAAGATCTGTCTGCATCCAACATCAATATCTTTATTTTACTTTCTTATTCCTATATATCAAGCATCTGTAACATAAACTTCAATTCTTGTTTTAATTCAGTACATACTCCGTATTCCTTCTGTAATACAATTCAATTGTATCTGAGCTTATTATTGATCTTAACAAGTAACCCTGTATTATTCTTTTTTCATTCGATCATTTCGAATTGCCTTTCTCATCCCTAGAAAGATCATATCTTAACAAAATCAAGGGTCCCCTTGCCATCATGAGCCTTTTTGTAGAAGTACAAAGTATAGTCAGAATACAACACCTCCTTGTATTTGGGTTCCTCATCACTATCTACTAAAATTTCCTTTAAAGGTCCGATCACCTTGCTAGGCTTTGGGTTCACAAACAGGGGAATTGAAATCCTGTCTTTACTTCCATTTGCTATTACACGGTGCTCTATGCTCTTGTACTTGCCATTGCTCATGATTTGCAGCGCGTCACCAATGTTAATCACCAGTGCCCCGGGGATAGGTGGGACATGGACCCAACTTTCTCCATCAGGTGCTTGAACATAGAGTCCACCAATATCATCCTGCAGGAGAATGGTAAAGGTGGACACGTCTGAGTGCCTCCCTACTCCTACTGTAAGTTCAGGTTTCGGACACTTTGGGTAGAAGTTGAGATTAATCCTTTTGGAACCAGAAAGAAGTGACCATTTTTCCTCATTGATCTCATGAATGTTGAGTCCTTTCATCAAAACTTGCAGGAGGGACTTAATCACAACTTGGCACTTGTTCATATAATCCAGAAGTTGGTCCCTGAACATCAATGGTAATATAGATACTTATATTGCTGAATTTAGCGTTCTCATGACAAAACAATAATATAATTAGTGATTGCATAATGCGGCTTAACAGTTAATTACCTGCAAATAGTAGGCCATAAAGCAAGAGCCTCATCATCAGAGACATAAAAGAGACTGAGGTAATCCTTCCATTCCAAGGCATTCTCAACCTCGGGTATAAAGCTAGTACTTAACCTCACATGATTGCTAGGTGAATTCTCTTTGAAATAATTTCTCTTGTCCTCTGGTGGCAAGGAAAAGAACGCGAGAGTTGCTCGTTTCACATCCTCAAGTGGCACCCCATGGTTTATGATCTGAAAGAATCCCCACTGATGAGCAGCATCACATACTGATTTTAAAACTGCTTGGTCATCCCAATCAGACACATCAATTATGGGGATGGACGCCTCTTCCATGATCCTCATGTTGGAGGACCTCTCTGATTGAGGTTGTACATACTCCTTTGGCAAATCCTTCAATTCCATCTCCGATAAACCTTTCACTCCATGGCCCGATTTGATAAGAAAAGTTTTTAGATCTTCTGTTGCATGAGCCATTTTTCGTAAGCTTGGTGCGTGCAAGTGCAAAATTGCTCTTTGTATTAGGCTTTTTTTTCTTTTTCTTATGAGATAAATGTTCTATTATGGGTGAAATTTATAATGTGTTGTTCTAATTCTTTTTCTTGCTGAAAACAATCTTTCTCCAAGAAAGTCAGCAATCATTTAAGGTGTATAAATGATCTTACATTAGCATGGACTGTCCCTTAAGAAAATAAGCAATATATCATTAGCATACAATTCTGATCAGAGTGATCACTTATTCAATTAATTTTCCCTTATCACGACGTAGTATATTTGATTATTTCAATTTAATTTATTTATTCTTCGTATAGTCATCAACAAATAAATAACTAAATTTTTTTTTTTTTTTTGAAAACAAATAAATAACTAAATTAAATTAAGTAATTTGATCGCTACTTCAATTTAATCTTTCTTAATGTACTCCACAGTACGTTTATTCCTTAGTTATGAATTATGATGGTAAGAATAATAACAACTATGTATTCTACGAGTAACAATCAAAATGCTTTTAATTCAAGTTATTAAGGACAGTACGAGTAATTATTTTCAATCCAATAAATGGATCTATACAATCAAAACACTTCATTAACGTAGATAATTAGTACAAAGCATTATTTTTCTTTTTTTTTGAAAACTTTAGTACAAAGCATTTAGTGATCTGAGTAATTGACTATTGACATAAAAATCTATCTTAAAATTACGTTTCAATTGATAGTACTCGTACTTGCTTTAAAAATAAAAAAAAATACTCGTACTTTGTATTAAATGTTAAATAACTACATTGGTAATTCGTACTACAAAGTGTCATCATCCGAGTATTATTTTAATACGATTATCGCTATATTTTTATTATAAACTTCTTAAAATACTCCGTAATATTTTAGGTTGTATTTGTATCAAATTTCAACTATGAGTATGGTGTAAATTAAACTCATATATTGCACGATTGAAACAAAATTTTCAGAAAAATATGTAAATTAGCCCAAGTCAATTACATTATTTACTTCATAATTTATTAAAGATTGATAAATTAAGATTTCTGACAAAAAAAAATAATAATAAAAAAATTTCAGGCTTGTTGAATTCCTAATTTCTCTGCCTCAAGCTTTCTTAAGGTTGTCGAACTCAGCTTATCATGAGTTGTTGCATCATATACTAAATCTACAACTTGAATCTTTAGTTCTGACAGTCCCTTGTCAGCTCTCTTACGATTGACCGACAATCCTCCGGCATACGTCTCCTTACTGACTACAATGGCCTCCAAATATTCATCAGTAATAGAAGGACCATAAGGATCTACAATGGGTTCCACTTGAACAGCGAGCTCTGGTTTGATGGACTTAATATAATCTTGCACGTTTTGCATCCTTTTCTGTTGACCCTTATGAGGTTTTGATGATGATACTAAGAATTGAGCAAACTTCCTTTTAATAAGGATTTTCTAGTGTTGTGATGTTGGCAGGTTCAGTAAGCGTAGAGGGCTGAAGTAGGAACTGGAACAAAGGAACTTTGGAAGATCCATGAGGACAAGTAAAGAACAGAAGAAGAGTTCCAACAATGGAACTTCCCGAAGTTTCTCAACAGGAACTTCAAAACGGGTGTAACGACCTGGTTCTGGTGTAATGCTGGGGCAAGCCTCAACAATCAAGGATCAACACAAAGATCAAGATATCAACCGAAGAAGATGGACTTCATAACTTATAGTTGTGTAAAAGATAAGTTTGTTTTCGTAGGATGATGTAAACATATAAATGATAGATATGCCTGGAACTTATTAGAAATCAGATAAAGCTTGGCAAACTAACTAATTCGTAAAAGATAATTATGAATTTTATAAAAAAGTACTTAATGGATTTTATCTTATAAAATCTGGTTTAACTTGGTTTTATCTTTTTTATAAAATCTTATCTTTTAACAAAAACGAATTTGATAAAATTTGGTTTTTATAAAAACGAATTTAAATCTGTTTGGATTCGGTTTTAAAGAAGATAAGATCAGATTTGTGTTTGATCTATCTTGTTTGCGAAAACCCTAGTTTGAGAAGCTGAGGAACTCCTATAAATATAGAAGTATTTCAGCTTAGCAAAGTGAGAGTTTTAAGCGTGAAAACCACTTAGTGCTTAAGAGTAAGTTTGCCAAAAGGTTTAAGCTTTATCATTTTGATTTCGGGTTTCATGTGTAGCTTTCCATTTATGTGTTAGAGTGTGTCTTTGAGTTGTAATTGGTTTTGGGGTGAGATCGTGAATTCTCTTAAATTCACGCAAGTGTATGAGTTTGAATTCTCTAAAATTCGAGTGAAGACTGTGAGTGCACAGAGAGTGAAAGGAACCTGAGAAGTGTCTTGGGTAAGCTAGGAAGTGTCCTGGGTAAGGGGAGAAAAAGGGTCCTGAGAAGTGTCTTAGGTCTGGTAGGAAGTGTCCTATCATAGAGTCAAGTGTCCGTGGTGGAACTTGCAAAGCAAAGGTCTGTGTAATAGGTTGTACTAGGAGAGTTGCCTATTATAGTGGAATTTGTTCATAAGTCCCAATAGGGCCGAGGTTTTACTTCCAGTTAGGCACTGGATGGTTTCCTCGTAAACTTGCTGTGTGCTTAAGTTTTCTTTATGTTTTTATTGTTTATTTCTGCTTAAGTTCCGCGATTGGAACCTACTACTATTCACCCCCCCTCTCGTAGTAGTTCATCTAAACTAACATTTTCTCGATAGGTTGTATCAATTCTGCATACTGCTTTTTAGCCAGCACAGGGCCATCACAAACTCCAATCACAACGCCATCTCTAGCAACATCAGCTGCAGCCTTGAGGAAAAGCCGGTGACCATCGTGCAAACAGTCGAAAGTGCCGCCAAGAACAACAGCCGAAGATGAGTTTGGATGAGAGAGATTCGAATTCAAAGTTTGTTGATTTTGAATTGGATTAGTTGGTGTCATTGTCAATTTGTGGAATTTTAGATGGTGTTTTGAAATTGGTTGAATGAGAGAGAACAAGGTTGGTAAATATTTGGTGCGGGTCGAGGTATATCACTATTGGGAAACAAAACACGCTAGAGGACAAAGGTAAGTACACCAAAGAGTATGTATATAGTATTTACGACTAGGTTCACTTGTTTTTTTAACACACCATTATACTACTCTGTATTCCTCCGTTTCTGTATCAGATTATTATAATAAATTAATTGCAACTTCCACAAAAAAAACCCCGAAACCCACCACTAAACCACCCACAATCAAACCCAAAAAGACCTCTGAAGAGGGGCAATGAGATTGGCGGTGTTGGTAGACAAGTGGCGGATTTAAGGCACTTGAGTGGGGTCCCATGACCCCACTTGAGTTTAAAAAAAAGAAATTTTCTTAATAAAATTAATTATTTTTCGATAAAATTAGTTATTTATTATATCAAATGACCCCATTAAAATTAACTAAATGTATTTTGACCTCGTTACGTACGTAGGTGGCTGGATGGTGGAGGGGGCAGAATAGGAGTGGTGGACCGGTGGTTATGAAGCTGGGCAAGGGGAGGAGAAAAATAAAAATATAAAAAAAAAAAAAAATTACCTGCTTAACCGGTTACAAGTCACACCGGATCATTTTTGGAAGACACCCTTCATAGTTGGGATTAATCATGTGAAATTTTCCTAAAGAAAATACGGAGTATAACACGACATTTAACTTGATAGTAATTTTTTTGAACACACATTTAACTTGATAGTATACGCCTCTTTATATGAGCCACAAGGGCGGGTACAACGGGGGGCGGGGGAAATTTCAGCATATGCTGGGGGCAAGGATCGATCCCGTAACCTCGAGGTTACGAGATGGGAGTGCCACCATCAAGCCAACTCCACATCCTTGTATACGCCTCTTTATATTTGTAAAGAAATTGACAAAAAAAAAAAAGGTGAAGTTTGAAACTTTGAATAGTACTGGTCTTTATTTTATTTTTATTTTTTTTTAAAAAAAATATCAGTCTTTTAGTTTAAATCAATGATCATATATTTATCCACTTCATTAACTAAGGGTAAAAGAGTGTATAAAATAGGGAATTAAAAAAAAAATCCCTTCTTTTAAAAGGGTAGATTTTCAAATCCTATTAGAACTATAATTTTTCCAAGGAAATTACACCGTTATAAATATAGTTCTCCTATCTTTCGAATCACAATATTCAAACACTTCTTTTTTCTCTTAGTTTAGCACTTCTAATTTGCGTTTCTTCAAAACCTTTGAGAAAATTGTTCATAATCTTGATCATGGAAACAGAAAGTAACAACAACAATATTGGAGAAAGTTCAAACTTTGAACAAAGGGTTCAACATTGGATAAACAATTACCCCTTCTATGATTTTATGGAAACGGAAAATACCATAAAATCTACTCTTTTAGACCAAAATTGTGAGGTTAATAGTGAAAAATACGTCAATTTATCTTCGTTGAAGGAAAATACAGGGGAAGATGAAGTTGATCATCTTACCCTTTCTCTTTCTATTTCTACTATCAACAAGACTAGAAATACTTCCATTAATTCGTCTTCTCAAAATAGCAGTACTCCCAATACATTCGAAGCCACACCCAAATGGAGCTTTACGAAAGTCCTAAAATCAAGTGACATTAATAATGAAGATCGACATTTACTCCACAAGAAATGGGTGTATGACACCTTCAGCAAAAGAATTCTAGAGGAAAGCAAGAATGGTGGTTATCAAATTGATATCATTGATTGGGATGATAAACATGAATTTAAGATGATTTTTAAAATATGGCCATCAAGTGGAAGTTGTGTGCTCATTGGAAATTACAAAAGCAAAGTTGTCAACCGAAGAGGACTTAAAGCAGATGATGAAATTGGACTTCATTGGGATGGAATTAACGAGAAGATGTACTTTTCTGTGCTGAAGAGAAAAATAAATGAGAACTCTAATATATTAAAATTAGATCCTCCGAATAAAAAAGAGGGGATGGAAGAAAAGAGTAACTGAATTAGACAAAGTATTTTCATATTGCACACCTGAAGCAATATTTGCAACAAAGATATGAAAAGAATATACAAAGTAGTTGTGAGCTTTTTTTTTTTTCTTTTGGTTTTCCACCTAGTTCGCCCTTTGAGCTAATCCAGATTTAGAGAGCAGCTCTGAGTGGTTAGGTTCTAGTCCCCTTCCAATTGTTGTTGCGGGGATTGAACACACAATCCTCCCTACCAAGTGTAGTCTTAATCACCACTACACCAACAGTTATTTAGTGTCAGTTTGTACTAAATTTATTGTTATTAATATTTCGAATTTATTTAACTTAAGCAAACATATCATGAGCACACAAGTAAAACGAGTGATCAATTATGCATTTGTATAATAGGCTTGAGATAACATAAGATCAATAAACATCATTTATCGTCATATCGTTATAAACTTGTTATGAGATGTTTGTTTTTAAATACGACTCCAAAAATTAAATACTCGTAATTATTTGATGCACATCAAATATATAAAATTCATTCCAAAAAGAGTGATCGGACATTGTAGATATGGTACTTCGTACCTTTTTATGTACAACAATATAAATACCTTGAAGATGCTGTCACCCATATATAAGGTTACTTTCTAAAACACAAAGATAAAAGAAAACTGAGGGTTGATAAGGTAAAAGTTAAGCTCAGGTATGTAATCTTGCTCCAAGAATATAGAGTTATGATATCTCAACTTTCGTTCTTATTTTCCTTGGGTTTGTCACTGGAGTAAACTGGAACCTCCCCTCTGTATACCTTCCATGGACCACCATAAAACATGGGTTTCATCAGAGGTACAGTCTCTCCTGGATGGTCTTCCCAATATTTTTCCTGCTTGAAGTTAGCAATGAATATTAAGAACCGAGAAAGCCTTGGGCCTAACTCCACCGCCTCATAAAGCACAGGCCAAGGGGCTAGTCACTAGTCTCACTACTACTTATCAGATAAAAAGCTCATCTGTTACTAGTAATGAGCATAACATAAAACTTTTAATAGCATAACAAAAGCTATGCAGCACAGTAGCACACAATTTAATACATGTTTTCCAACCTTTTAGCAATAAACCACACAAGTGACACAACCCAAAAAGGTTTTTTTGTTTTCATAGACAGTTCACCAAATTCTATTAAGGGATAGATAATTGAATAACAGGGTAGTAAACTTTACCAAAATGGTAGACCAACATTGATCTGTTGTTATGAGTGACGGACAGTAAAAAGACTTGTATGATTACACTTCACTCTTCAATAATAACTAAATGTCACCCAGCTAAAAACACTGTATTTTCCCCTAAATACCAAATTATTCCTAAGGGCATGCTTGGATTGGAGGTAATACATTAACGGGTTATAAAAGTCAAACTAAGCAAAATGAATGTGAAAATAGGGAAGAAGGAGATAGTGATGGTGTGATTGTAAGAAAATTATGTAGTGATGGTATGGTGTGAGGTGAAGAAAGAGGAATCAATACCCTCATTTTGGGGGTAATAGTTACACTAGGGGGAGGGTGGGTAACTATTACCCTCATTATGAGAGTAATAATTCCTCCATCTCTCTCTTTTCCTCATGGCACAACTAGTTTAATTCATTTGGAAGCACCATGTCTCCTACAACAACACCTCTAATTACTTTTGTTTTTTCAAGTTTGACTTTTATTACCCCCTTAATGTTTTACCCCCAATCCAAGCATGCCCTAAGAAGATTTTGCTAACCTAGGCTGTTCACACTCAGCTGTACAAAGCATTTAGGAATCTATCTTAAACATGGGCAATCTCTCAGAGTTAATTTACTTAGAATATGGATAAACTAACAGGAAAGTCCTTCATAATTATCTTTTATATATTGAGAGAAAAATAAAATAAAATTCTGAGCATTTATTTGTGCACTGGAAAAGCTGTGTCTATAGCCACATTGAAAACTACATTCCTTATGCTCACAGTAAAATGCACTGCTTTCACAAGGAGCCAGATAAAAAGTCAAATCAATATTGCATTATCGACAAAAAGATAATATATCAGCAAGTGATAGGAGCCCAAATCTGTTTGTGTCAAGAAGTTCAAAAGGACTGAAGAATTCCTTGAAATTGTGGGAGTAGGTGGCCTAAATGGCAATTCTTGCATTATTCACTTTTATCAAAAAAAAAAAAAAATCACTTAAATTCTAAATCAGTCATAAGGAAGCAATCATAAAATAAAACCAAGATAATGCCATGGTTGATTTTTCCGCACATAATGGTTGCCTGAGATACTTATACATTAAAATATCCAGACAATGTAGGACTATGTTTTTTTTTTTTTTTTTTTTTTTTTTGGGGGGGGGGGGGGGTGTCCATAGAAGAAGTCACTTACTTTATAGAGTTGCTCTGTGATTGCTGCTCCAATAACTCCAGTGTAAAAAGCAGCAACATAAATAGTCACAAGAGGCGTAAATGATTTAGGCCGTCTGTAAGGTTCAATCATATCCCACAAAATTGTTCTTTCCCATTTGGTGTACACATAATCTGCATACTTCTTCCATAGATAGCTGGTCATATTGTCACTGAGAAAGAATGAGAGAAAATATAAGAATATTATCAAAAATCTCTGCAAGTCTTTCAACAACTAGTCTATACTAGTGTGAGAAAAATAAGAAGGGGATGAAAGGGAAGAGAATGTGAGAGAGAAGGGGATAAGGGCAGAGTGAAGGAGAGGGATCCATATTCCTTCTCTTCAAATAAACCAAATATTAATTAATTTACATCTTTTGGTAACGATCGAGTACCTTCAAGTGTATAGTGTGAGGAATAAATCGTAAGTAAACCAAAACACTTCCCTAATCAAGCAGCTTAAATTAATTGAGATGAGCAGAATAATGATGGGCAGAAATTTGGCATAAATTGGTTTAGTAAGGATGTGCCCATCCCACGCATACCCACGAATCATGATGTTCCATACAAACAAAATACTTCTGGGCATTTTGTCGAACTGGTGGTGGGCATAAACCAGGGCATGGCATTCGCAATTGCAATTGCAATTACAATAAAGATCAGCAAGTTTTGTAGCTAAACCAACATTTAAAGCAAACCCAAAGAGGCAAATTTGAGCATGGAAAAATCCAATCCTTAATTTAGAACATCTTTATATGAATTACAAAACAGAAAACAGATAATTAAACCCATTTTAATTCAAGAAATTCCAACTATATATTCAAGAAGTTTACAGAAAACAGATAAACCCAGCTCAAGAAATCACAAGTTCATATAAAATCTGGAAATAAAAACTATCATAGGAAATATCAAATTGACACGCATAAGATTGTATATAAAAGTGATAATTAGATGATCATCAACAAATGGCTTAAACATCCAACATAAAAATTTAACTCACAAATCTAACCCTAAAGATATCAAGACTAGAAACATCAATTCATAATTGAAAGCATGGAGTAAGAAATTGAACGAATACAATGAAAAAAAAAACATCGAAGGAGTAGGAAAAAGACCTGGTAACAAGCTTCGATGATAGCAACTGCGATTGAAGTAGTGAACAAAGTGCAGATAAAAAAAATTAATTTGGGGGTTTGATAAACCCTAGTCTCCCAATTGACATTTGCAGCAATTTCTTAACAATGGACAAGGGAGGGAGAAAGGAGAAGTAGTAACTAATATTACTGTGCGGTAAATGATTTTACAATACTATTAATACCACTGTAATTGCTTCTCATGGTTGCCTAAAATAATACTCCGTATTCCGTAAAATGAGTTTTTTCTTAATTTAATTTGTACTTTGCCTAATTTGATTTACATATATTTTGCTTTTTTTCAAATGGTTTTTATAATGATTATATCCGATCCCATCATTTGGTGTAGTATATGATTAAAAAACATATTTTTTGTGAAATATATGAGATTAATTTGTTGAAATTATCTCAAAGAGTTTAATAAAATGAGATTAAATTGGAAATGTTTTTTTTTTTGTTGGTGTTGTTGATTAAAGGATTGTAATTACTCCGTATAGAAGTTATATCGTCAAGTACTCGTAAATCGTAATGGCTTGTGGTCAGGTAGTAAAGGCAAAATAGACACGGTGAAAATAATTTGTATCATTGTTCATGCAATGCAAAAGTGGCTAAAATAGGATCATGTTGCTTGTTGGGGTACAAGACCTACAATTACAATCTTGTTGCAAACATTCCTTATTGCATTTTCCCTTAACAGAAATTAGCTGCCTGATTATATTGATAATACTATCCACAAATTGACACTCCTGTTTGATTAAAAAGTCGATATTCAAGTGTTCATGTGAATGGTGACGGATGCAATAGCAGAATCATTATCAGTTCTATCCCAGCATCTGGTGCTGCACAACCCTGATAACTGGTAATAAGCATTGCATATGCAGTACTGACATTCTTCCTTGGTTCAACGAAGTGATACAAAGTTACAAATTAAGAATAGCAACGCCATAACTCCATTCCTTGGACTTCAGTAAACTAAATTAAGAATAGCAACGCCATAACTCCATTCCTTGGACTTCAGTAAACTTGTATAACTTAAAATAAACAGAAACAAAGACAGCACTTGAAAGGATTATTCAGCTAGCAATAAGGTGTTATAGGCTTCTTATAATACAAGGTCTCCCGTGAATGGGTTAAACCAGTTTCAATATCTCAGGGAGTTCAAAAAAATAGAGGGTAGACCAACTAACACAATGCCATATTTGTTCAAATATTATATAACATCATCAATTTCATTTTCAATGGAATAATAAGGAAGTAACTTCAGTAAAATCCACCATAAGTCCACAACATAGGGCCAACACGATGCAATTCCTTAGGGAGCTTCACTGTGGATCACTGAAGAAACTGTTAAGACCTGGCATGATTTCAGGGCTCTTGGTGCGCACAAACTTCCTAAGGGGATGCTCTGCATATTTCTCTCCTTCCGCAAAATTCTCCAGGATTCCAGCAGCTCGGTTTTCCTTAGTCACCCTGGAAAATTTAGGGAAAAGTTAAGCAACACATTTGTAAATTATCAAGAACACAATTTACTGTGATATGAAGAAACTAAAAGGGCAACTAGCACAAAAGAGATTAACTGGATAATGAACAAATCTTCACTTTGCAGAATAGAGCCAACCATGGATTAAAAGAGGAGAGGGACTCAGGGAGAGTACAGGTCTTTTTATCCTAAATTGAATGCGGAATATGGAATAGAGAAGACACAATTTGAGGATTCCACTATTATTTCCCCTTGAAAAACACAAATCTTTCCAAAGTCCAAGGAAAGATTTTTTTCAAACAAACAAAGAAGAAAATATTTTCATCCTTTCCCTCCCTTCCTTCTAGGATCGCTAACCTCAGATCTTTTCATCCCTTCCCTCCCTGCTAGGATCACTAACTTCAGACTATGTAAATCAACAAATGTTCTTATGTAAATACTTAAGCTATTCCCAGTAAACTCAATATTATGCATCCAAAGAAGCAATACAGACATAATGGAGTCCACTCCTAAGTGAGTATCACAAATTTTATTAATAGACTTTGATTCCTGGGATACTATAGAAAAACACAGTTTGTACTCCCCTTACTTTACTTATGCCACACCACTTCTATAGTTCTATGACTTCTATCAAATGCTGGAAGCAATATAGATGTGATTCTAATTGCTTCCTCAAGGATATTATACTGTACGTTGAGAGATCAACCATATTTTAATAGGCTACATTTTGGCCTATAATGGGGCTCTAATTCATCAAGTGCATAATTCGTCAAGTGCATCATTCATTAACTTAATTATCATTAACATTGTGTTTGGATAGAATTTTAGGAAGGAAAGGGTAAAGTTAGTCAACTAGAAGCCGAAGTGTATGTTTATATATGAAATTTAATAATAATAAAAGCAAGGAAGTAGGAGGAACACTGTCCCTAGCATTAGACTTGGTCCAAACAAAATGTCCTCTGTCTAAGTCCAAATAGTCCTTTCCAAAAGATGTTGGTTGAGCCAATGAAGAAAAGGGCAAAATAATCTCAAGTACAGGTTATTGCTATTCATATAAACTACACGAACAAAAACAACTAGGGTTCCATCAGCTGCAGGAACTCTCACACTCGAGGAAGGACTTTCAAGTTCTAACTTCTAAACTGAAATATGAGTTATCCACAAAATGTTAGCCAGCATGCTTACATTCACAAGGCCTCTTTCCACTCAATTTGTGACTGAATGCAATAACTAAGAACGCGAGCTAATTTTTGATACATGGGCACAACAGAAGAATTGATGATAGGCTAAATACTTAATTAAAAAGTAACTAATCGCCCATACGCCATATTTAAGGCATGGTTTAATGAAAAATCAACAACATATACAACCTATGCAACTTTGAATCAATACCAAATCTCAAAAAACAAAGTTTATCAGTACCATCATGAGGTCTATAAACCATAAACTTAGCACACAAACAATCACTTACAAAATGAAAATTTCAACCAGAAAATTAACATTGCTCTGTTCAATGGCAGGGCAACCTAATCAACTGAAACTTTCTCTGTCAAAACATTCACATGCCTGAAAGAAATCCTATTTCAAACCATTCAGCCGAGCTTCTATACAATCCCTTAAAAGAAATCCTATATCAACCCATTCGGCCGAGCTTCTATATAATCCTATTTCACACAATTGATCGACAGGTAGGAGAAAAACCACCATTCCAACATTACACAGCTCAAAATCCCTAATTTTTTGCTTATTTACTCAAATTTAATACCTAATTCAAAACATGAAATGGGAATCATTTAATATTAATAAAAACACATAAAAACAACCTAATGAAATCAATTTAGATAAATTAAACCTAATAATATTATGAATAACGCTCTATATTAATAATTTATAAAAATTCCTTTTATTATTTTTACAAAAATCAAGAAAATAAATGAGAGAGAAAAATATATACCTGACTTCAGGGTTTCCGCAGATATTCCGGATGAGCTGAAACCCACAAATTCCGACGGCTACACCTACCGATGCAAACAGAGGGTAAACCTACAAAACCCAATTCAAAATTTTTATTAAAATACATTACAAATTATTATATTTTTCTAATCAAATCTATTTTACTCCATTAGATCTGGTTGAATATCATCCCAAATCATACGATTTTCGTGCGAATAATAGCAATTTTTTCACAGATCTATAAATACTGAATCTTCCATCAAAAAAATCCTAGAAAAAATCGGAAAAAATAAAATAAGAGAGAGAGAGAAGAGAAAGAGAGAGAACCTCGGGTCTGACCCATCGGAAGCCGCCACCCATTGTTGAATTTAGAGAGAGAAACAACAAAGGTTAGAGAGAGAAAATCGGAGGACGGAGAGGTCAACTATTAACAAACAGGCAGGACGTTTTCTTTTTGGGGCGTCTAAATGAGGAAGAAGGTGTATTTAAATAAAAAGAAAGGTAATGCTATATGTAGCCCTAAGGGCTATATATATATAAGCATTAAATATACTCTAGAAAATTGTATTAAATTAGGAATTCATGATAAAAACACGCTTAAATTAGTGTAATTAGTGTTTATATTTTCATGATTTTCTAACTTTTTACAGTTTTCTAGTATAAATTTAATGCTTATATGTAGCCCTAAGGGCTATATATAGCATTTTCCTAAAAAGAATATACGAATTACTCCGTATATATTTTATATTTAATACTGAGCTGAATTGTAATTGGTTGATTGAATGTGGGCGCTTTCTTCGAATATTCGTTTGTGATTGGTTAGACCATGCTTAAATTATTTGTCAATATATTTTTTTATGTTTTTTGAGTCTATGTGAAGACTGCAACGCAATCCTAGCCACACGTTTTTTATTAAATTGTTGGTAAATTAATTACGTATAACACTTTTATACTATAGAGTTGTATTTTTTTACTCCATCCGTTTATAAAATACTTGCTCCATTTTTTCATCCGTAAAGTTTAATTAAAGGAGAGAATGAGAATAGTGAATATATATTGGGTGCACACTAGGTAAGAGAAATTAATTAAATATTGTAAAAGCTTTTTAAATAAGGAAATTGAGCAAGTATTTAAAAACGACAGTAAATGAAAAGTGGAACAAGTATTTAAAAACGAAAGGATTTTTTTTTTTTAAGGTAAGATAAAGGACTTTTTGAATCAGCACTTCTCACAAATAATGAAATAAGTCAATCCAACTCCGCATGGCACTTCAAATTTAGAAGGGAGGTAAGGAAATCCCCTACTCCCAAACAAATGTAGTTAATGAGGTTTGAACTTTCACTTGATTTTTATGTATTTGAATTCATCATATTTTATCTAAAGATGCCTAAACTAACCTTAACTTATTAAACATTATTTAAACTCTAATTAGATTTATTTTTGAATAATGTCTAAACTTACCTAAACATTATTTAAACATTACGTAATTTGAATTTAACTAAACTTATTACAAAATGTATTTGAAATAAGTCAAAATTATGTCAATAAAAAAAAATAAGTGAAGTAAATATGACACAATTTAACTAATTTATCTTCAAAAAAATAGGGAATCTTCTCTCTTAATCTCGATCTAATGACACAATTTTTACTTATCTTCGCTTAAATCTCTTATGACACAATAAGAAAGGGTGGGTCCCATTTCATGCTATTTGCACAACACATTCAAAATCAATGCAATAATATATCATGAAATGGGATTGACTCTTTTGACACAATAAAGTGGAATTTGACACAGCTAGAATTGAGACTCTTTTTAATTTAAATGTGTTGTGCAATTAGCATTAGAATATCAACGTATCATAAATACATATTATTTGGTCTTTTATGGCATGCTCACTTCAGCTTAATTTCAGTTCAGTTTAGCTCTATTCAGTTCAGTTCAGTTCAGCTCCAATCAATTCAATTCAGTTCAGTTTAGCTCCTAATTTTCTTCTCTCATAAAATATTCATTTCAGCTCTATTTAGTTCAATTCAGCTCCAATTAGTTCGGTTTAGTGTAGTTCAGTTCAATTCAGCTCCAATCAGTTTAGTTTAGTTCAGTTCAGTACAAGTTTTCATTTAAAAAAAAAAAAGAAAAAAAAGAAGGATTTTATACTACTTTTCAAATATAATTTATTGATGCTATTAAATTTTTAAAGAAAAATATAATGGAATTGCTTACAATGATTAAAAACTACTCGTAGTCCATTAAAAAATGCCATGGAAAATGACCGATGGTTTTAGTTTTAAGTAATGTATACGTCAACAAGTTTATAAAATTAACTTCGTTACAATAAAAGGAAAAAACACGAGATTCCTAGAACGTGACACTTAAATTAGTTATGTAGATGGAAGTAAAGGATTTTGATTTGGCGATGGTGGTTGCGAATTATTTATGGTTTGTAGTTTTACGTCATATGTGAAGGAAGAGAAATAAAGGACGATGATAATATGAGGGATAGTTTGTAGAGAAAGAGTGAAGAATTAAAGGGACAAATTGATTGCTTAATTAAGTCAATGATTCTTGGTGGTGGTGACAATATGTGGTGGTTGTTCCTTGGATCACTAATGAGTTAAGGTATAGTAGATTTGGTTGTTCCTTGGATCACTAATGAGTTAAGGTATAGTAGATTTGCAATAGTGCATGCGTTCGTGGTACATATATTATCTTTGCGCAACCACATTTGTATAAGCTCAAAAAGTGCATACACGGATATACCACCTAAAGACTGCTATTGAAATCATGATGTAATTTACGCACACTCCTCAAATTCAAAAGCATACAAAAGGATCATAGTCATGATACTTACGTGCAAATTTTATAGTTTCAAGTGATATAAGTGTTTAGTTTTGCAATATGTTTTATTTATTTATTTACAAGCCGTCTTGTAACATGTTGACGCCACAATCAAAACATTGGGTTTTTCGCTCACTCACTGATTAATTAGAAAACAACCAACTTTTTGTTTCAATTAAAGATTAACATAATTTAACCATATAAAGAATCTGCATGTAAGATTATGATGTGAACCATGCCTCATACAAGAAACATATACAAAGTACATATTATATTAAAAAAAATTAAAAATATCTCATTCAATGTACAATGATGCAAATACTCCCTCCGTTCCACAATGATGTTCCTGTTTTGAATCTTTGACTTTTTAAGAAAGAGAGAATCTTCTAAATTTCTCTTAATCTATAAGAGCAAATATAGTCATGTGGGATCTAGTTTGATTCGTCTTGGTGAGTAGATTATTAATATCTAACTTTTATAATTTTTGTTAGTGTGAGATTAAAGATATTTGCGGTCAAAGATGGATAAAATTTTGCATCGATTTGCGAAACAGGAACATCATTATGAAACGGAGGGAGTACAACTTTTGCTAAACAAAGTATAACAATATGTCAAAGCCAATGAACACCATATGGCGTTAGATAAGATGACTAGCAGTAGTTATTTTAAATACTAGTATTTACTACATCGATTGACTAGTAGTTTTGATACGTGCTTTCAATTTAATACGAGTACAATTTTAGAAAATATATTAAAATGTTATTTTATTTTATTTTTGCCTCAAAAAAAAAAAATGTTATTTTATTTAAGATGCTAAGTAGCAAGATTCACAATAATATAATGAAAAAATAAGCGAGTTAAGCCTTGTTCTCTTCACCTTAAAAAAATATTATTAAGTAAAAATAATTTCAGTTCAGTAAAAATAAGTTCAGTTCAGTAAAAATAATTTTAGTTCAGTAAAAATAAGTTCAGTTTAGTAAAATTTAGTATTCTTAAAGAAGAATTATAATAGAAAATCAGTAAAAATAATTTAAGTTCAGCAAAAATAATTTAAGTTCAGTAAAAATGATTTAAGTTCAGTAAAAATAATTTCAGTTCAGCAAAATTAAGGTAAAGAGAATGAGACCTTAAAAGGAAAATTAATCCAATTTAGAAGAACAAAATATGTAAATGGGATCATGATGCGCCTCGAGACCTTTTGACTCTCTCAAGACTCAAGAGGTATGATGTTTAAGTTTCACAAAATTACAACTATTACAAGTGCTCAGTCTTTGTAATCTGCCGACTCCAAATCGGAGAACTGTTGGCCTTTTGCTCACCTGAATTTCATTTACTAACAAACAAAATATACGACTATATATAATCCACACTAATTATAAATAACTAATTTAATGATTTAAATCACATAAATAAGGCAATTTAACAAGCCAAAACCCAAAAAATATCGCCGATAATCACCCCGACCAAATCGCAGAGAGCCACACGAAATAACCCCTCGAGAATTCCTCATTTCTCATAAGAGGAGAGAGAAACAACAAACGAGGAGAGAGAAAGCTTCAAAAGCTTCACCAATGGCGTCAACAACTGGCATAGCCTTATTTCTATCTCTCAAACCATTTCAACTCTCTCATCAACACCAAACACATCTTCCTTTCCTCTCTTCTTCATCTTCTCGCCATTTTCTCTCTCCAACAACCACTCTTTCTTATCGCCGGAATCGCATCATCGGATGCCTTATCTCCGGCGTCGGCGGCGGCGGACTTTCCGATACCAGGAAATCGGAATTTTCTAGAGAGTTTGCTGTTATTGCTACCATGTTGAAGCGTATTGAACCTCTAGATACTTCCGATATTTCCAAAGGTGTTTCTGAATCTGCTAAAGATTCCATGAAACAGACGATTTCTACTATGCTTGGTCTTTTGCCTTCCGATCAGTTTTCTGTTTCTGTTAGGGTTTCGAAGGTTCCTCTTCATCATCTTCTCGCGTCTTCTATCATAACTGGGTACTGTATTGTCTCTTGCTCAATTATTTAATCATATTTTTAGTGATTTGATTTTGGTAGGAAATGTTAGTTTTGCTGTGAATTTTGGATGAATTGTGTTTTTGATTGTGTGATTGTTTAAAGTGATGGAATGTTTTGATTTGGTGAATTATTAGAGTTCTGCAACGAATTTTGGGTTAATTGTGTTTTTTGGTTGTAGAATTGGGGAATTTCGGATTGTCAGAGGTTGAAAGGGAGTGCAATTTTAGAGAGAAATATTCAGTTGAAATCTGTTTTTGATTGTGGAATTGGTGCAATTGGATAGAGAATGCTACTTTTCATAGGTGAATTTGAGCTAATTTGATTGGATTGTTTGAGTTTTGAATTGAAAGATTTCAGTTGGAAGGTATTGTTTCAAATAGAATTTTCAGTGACTTCTGTATGTCATGATGTCGGTACATTTTGATAGAGAATGCTACCTTTTACCGAGCTTATCACTTTAAGAAGAATGCAGTTTCAAGGTCTAAACCCACCTTAACCGGTTAACCCCCCACCAACACCCACCCCCAAACACCCCTTAATGAATTTGCAGACAGTCGGTTTTGATAAGGAAGAATGTAAGTTTGTAACGAGTTATCTGCAAATTCTGCTTGCTATAGGCGGATTAGTAATTGTAGATTGAATATTTGTAACTTTTGTCCGGTCCCTTTGTTATTTAGATGGTGTTGAAGATTTAAATTCTTATATTGCTTGGCTTCATACTTTAAGATATTGGTAGGAAAGGCAACTTCATAGATATATCTTTTTAGTAAATTTTATTCGAGGTAGCCAAATGTTTAAACTCTTGTTATTTTTAATCATGATAGGTATACGCTGTGGAATGCGGAATATCGCATATCATTGATGAGAAATTTTGAGCTGTCTATGGATAGTTCAGAATCACGTAAATTTGAGGAGGGGAGTGAGGCATATGGATTGGACCGCGAGGAGCGAGAGAGTGAAGGTGCAAAGGCATGTAATGATTTAGGCATCAATAATTTTGAGCAGCTTACTTCTCATAGCTTAAAGGATTTATCTCCTGAAGCTTTGAGATACATCCAACAATTGGAAACAGAATTAAGCTCTGCACAAAAGGTGAGAATCTGCCCACTTGGAGTTGTTTAGTGGTATTATTGTTGTCTATTCCTTTTCCGTGTACATGTAATACGGAATTCTTGAAATTGAGTGATCTAAAATTATCTCACTGTCCTGTTCAAGTTGGATATTCCCCAAAGATGGTCTTTTAACAGGGAGAATGAAACAAAGGCATTATATCTATTTGGTGAATTTTCAAGAACAAATCTTTGTTCTTCACATAGCAGGGTTCCTGGTCTTCCAATGTTATAACCACAAACCTGCTACAACTCAGCCTTTCATTTTCTTTGTTTGTTATACTATGTAGATCCACTTCCAGGATAATTGTTATCTAAGATTGACTTTAGGATTTTATAAGTTGTGTGACAGAAACCTGTGCTAGTTTTGAGGATGAAATGCACTTATTCCCAACAGGCTATATTTATGCAAACCTGTGTTCTGCTTATGCTGTGCGGAGAGTCCTGTTTACTAAAATCAGAATCACCAGATGCCATAAGGAGTGAAAAGAGAGGACGATATGGATGACATTATTTGTAAGGGAATACCTGGCCAAGCAGTCTGGAGAAAATGTCAAAATTAATTGTTTAGGTCTTACCCTGGGAATGAACTTGCCTGTTTAGTTAACTTCTCTTCAATTTCCTAAGCTCGTCCCAAAGCTTAAGACTGTCTTTTATGAGTGTGGATTTTAAGGGTAACCTTGTGACTATGATAATACTTTCTCCATGGGTTTTTGAATTTATCCAAAAATTACCTGCTGCCATGTTCAACATCTTATTTCTTAAAAAATGTAATTAAATCATAGTTCTGCTGTTTTAGTCCAGCCATTTTCATATGTTATCAAATTCCCAATTGCTTCTTATAAAGTTGTAGGCAGTTGAATGAGGAAGGTGTGGTATGTTGCTGTCGAATAAGGTCTTATTCATGAATTTAGAGCTTCTTCCCCATGGCTATCATTTCTCTGATTGGATGGGCCTAGTATCTAATTCAGTGGAAAATTTTGGGTAACACTCATAGAATCATGGGAGTAGGTGAACTGAAGTATACTTGTATATGCTAAGCGTCTGGAAATAACTAGCACCATTTAGAAGACTACAAAAATATGGTTTTTACTGGATTACTGCGAGAACTACCCTTCATTTTTGTTATACAGCCCAACTACATTTGTCTTGAGCTCATTGTTCATATGCTGTCCTGCTGTTGAGGCAGCATTTAGGGATACAAGGTTTTATTGCAGAAATCTATTGGAATTTTGATGTGTATGTTGTGAGATACCAGTGTTTATTCTAAACTTGTAAGTTCTCTCATTTCAGGAACTAGACGCAGAGAGGCAAGATTCTGTGCAAATGGAACCAAGTAAGGGTAACAATAATAATCTGCTGGAGTACCTCAGGTCCTTGGAGTCATCTATGGTGAGTGTTAAAAGATTTTGATCTTAATGTTAGTGTCTTTGTTGTCATCTTAAATGTTCATGTGCAAGTGTTGACATCATATTTGGCATATACAGGTGTCTGAACTCTCACAGCCTAATTCAGTAGAGGTAAAGGAAGTAATCCATGAATTAGTTCAAAATACTATACATAGATTTTTCAAAGATAGCCCCATATCCGAATCCATTGAGACTCCGACCATAGCAAGCATAAAGAACCACCAGGTTGGTGACAATGAAGGTTTTGAAATGATCACCACTTCCAGGGATTCTCTTGCAAAACTTTTGTTCTGGTGAGTAATCTCTTACTTTGTTGCTCGCAAAGACTCTACAGTCATCTGCAATTCTACATGACATCAAGCTATTAAGTTTCTAGCATTATTTTCCCTTACGCTTCATCTATTTCACTGATTGCACCACTAAATTTAGGTAGCTGTAGTTTATCACATACGTAATAGACTAATAGTCATCTTTTGGTAGATTGTGTTGTGTTAACAATTATTTGGTTTGATTCTAAGTGGCGTCTTCATTGCTGGCAGGTGTATGCTGTTAGGACATCACTTGCGAGGCTTGGAAAACAGATTACACCTTAGCTGCGTTGTTGGATTATTGTAAAGAGTACAGAAATAACCCTGTATATTCATCCCTTTTTTCTCATCTCAGAAGATGCTTGTTGTATTCTCGCTGGAAAAACTGCAATACAACCGACTTTTATTATTATTCGGATATTCAATTAATCTAAATGAGCTTACAAAATATCCTCTCCATTAACAATACTCATATCCGTAATCTATCCAATGTCTATGAACCAATAGTTTTGTATCTGTGAGGTCAATCTCAATAATCTCATCCTTATAAAATAAACTTGGTTTTCCCTGAAAAGCCAAAACTGTCGCCTTCAATTGCCTTAAAATGCAATACCCCCGGACTACATGAAGTCATAGATTGTAAAATTGTAAAATTTTGACAAATTAAATGAAACACAACTTGTCAAAGGTAAATACACATATATTTAGGGTGTTCGTAAAAAGCTCACATTTTCAACATATCGATTGTACAACTAATGCACATACGGAATAGTACGATAACTATTATGTACGGACATTAGTAGCTTTTCTAAGGTGTTTCTAGGGGGTCCATAAGGCGCGGCAACAATGTATGGACAAAGATGGTAATCTTGTTAATTAGTCTCTGGTGTTAAAATCCATACATCAGCATATGCAAACATCACCAAGAAATGAATGCTTCACAGGTCTAACATAGTTCCTCGGCTAATTCATCCCAATGATATAGGTATCTCAAGAAAACAATCAAGTCGAACTTTCAGCTGAACTGCTAAAGCTGCATCAGCATTTAAAGAGTCGTACTGCTTTCTGCAGCCAGGACAACGGCCATCTACCTCGAGTATCTTTTTGTGACAGAACAGGCAAAGCTGAAAACCACAAGGGCAAGGGAAGAAGCTCAAGTCTGTAACATCAAAATCCTCACAACAAATCGGACAAGCAGAAGGTCCAGGTCCACTCGAAAAGCAGTGTTCTGAAGTCAGCTGATTTTGATTATACTGCTGCAGCTTTGTAAGGCCAGGCAAACTTCTAGGACGATCGACATCATACAGGCTCCAAGCGCGACTGTTCCCTTGATATTGACAATTTACACCAGCAGATTCCATTTCTGAAGCACAGTCTGAAATCTGTTGGTTTTCTGCAGCCAAAGCATCTGCCACAGCTTCCCAATCATCTAAACACCACTCATCCATGTCACAGCTACTACTAGAGCAACTGGCACTACTGCTATTGTGATCTAATCTTCTTATACTCGAGCCATTCATCCGAGACACAGCATCATCGTTACATGATATCGGTATCTCATCCTCGTGTTTCCTTGCATTCACAGCCAGATTGTCCTGCATTGTGTCCCCCTCGCGGCCATTTGGAATGGATTGAAGAAGTTCGAATTCTCCAACGGCATTGTTGTCCACTGAACAACAAAATATAAGCCAAACGAAAACAATACATCAAATCAGCAAACAAGATCATCAAAACTTAAACTACCACACAAATAAAAAACCAAGAGCATCAAATTAGCAAAACCTTTGTACACTGCCTAAAACCAGACAAATTCTATCAATCAAAATCAAAGTCCCACAAATTTATTAACATTTATGTTTCAGATTGTTGTCTAAGGAATCAAAATCTCAATTTACATACATTAAAGAAATTCTAAAGAATTTTTATAAAAAATAATCAATCATGTTGTCAAAATTTCTTAACGTAACCAAGATCAATTATGATCATCAAATCATCTAATACAAGAATTTACGCGTTCACGTACCTTGGGATAATCTTTGATCTCTTATAACATCGACTTTGTTTTGTTTTGATTTCCCATGTTTGCTCCCCTGTTTTTTTTCCCACAAAAACAATCATCAATTCTCTAAACACAAAAATGATCAAAAATAAAAACAAAAACAAAATTCAATTTTTTTTTTAGAAAAATCCCAAAAAAAAAAAAAAAAAAAAAAAAAACAAACATACCCTCTTCTTCTTGGAAGAATTCCTGTTAGGCCCGCAAACACGAGCACCAGAAATTGCATCAGACCTCATAATTCTGAAATTTCTGAAATCAAAAGGTTTTTTTTTTAATATTTTAAAAAAAAACAAAACCCAGAATTTATTGATGAAGAAGAATAT
Organism: Chenopodium formosanum; assembly: GCA_024500155.1. Lineage (NCBI taxonomy): Eukaryota > Viridiplantae > Streptophyta > Magnoliopsida > Caryophyllales > Amaranthaceae > Chenopodium > Chenopodium formosanum. The sequence continues at coordinate 2,578,291 of CM044861.1, read as the reverse complement.
ATTAGATAATTGGTAACGGTGAAATAGATTGAAAAGAAAAGAAAATAAAGAGAGAGAAAGGAGGAGATGATGGCTTAGATATAGCGCAGCACGAATGTTATGAGGCCACAAAATTAGGGAGGGAAATAAGAAGGACGAAGGATCCTCTTTTTATAAAAAAAAAAAAAAAAAAATGATTTAATGTGAATTAAATTCCAATCCATTTTAGCAATTGACATCTGTTACATCACATATTCACATGTACATGTGTTTATATAAAAAAACACAACATAAGGAACATATATTACTTAAGGGTAATGCTATATGTAGCCCTAAGGGTTATAGATAAGCATTAAATATACTCTTGGAAATTGAATAAAATTAGGAATTCATGACAAAAACACGCGTAAATCAGTGTAATTAGTGTTTATATTTTCATGATTTCTTAACTTTTTACGAGTTTCAAGTGTAAATTTAATGCTTATATGTAGCCCTAAGGGCTATGTATAGCATTTTCCATTACTTAATTACATATATTCACATGTACATGTGTTTATATACTTATAATATAAAGTTATTTTCCAACTTTTTCTGTTGTTTATTGTGTCTTCTAACATTCCTTATTACTTTGATCCGCATAATTTTTTTAATCCGTAAGGTGCACGTAATTTAAGTTTAGTATACTATTTCCTGTCAAAAAAAATTAAAAAATGTTTAGTAAACTATTCAAAAAATTGAATTAATTTTAGTGTAGATTTTTGTAAAGGGTAATGATACACGGAATACAAAGTATATATATCACTTATGGTTGTATGTATTGTGAAAATAGTGGACTATATACTTAGATTTTATTTGAGAAAAGGATAACACAAGTATTTTATAGGAAGTATTTATTTTATAGGAAGTATTTATTTGGATATGCACAGTATTGTTAATTTTTTTTTTTTTTTTTTTTTGCACGATAGAAATGTAAAATTAGTTATAGTTTAACTTAATGTACACATATGACAACATACTTTGATATTTTAAAGTAACTTTAGTACTTTTATAATATAACAAGGGCTTCACCAAAAACAAAAAAAATAAAATAAAATAATAATAATAATAATAATAATAATAATAATAATAATAATAATAATAATAAGGGAAGTCAATGGTAATGATAAATGAGCAGAAAGTACTTTAGGTGGGATGTATAATTATTCCACAAAGGCACAAATGGCAAAAAAAAAGTAAAATTCTTGTGAATAAAATTGATCCTAAGACTTTAACCAATCAAATAAGATAGGTTACACACATACTTATGGAGTTGTTATCTCAATTACTCGTAGAATTTTTCAATAATGGTCCGTTAGATTTTAGTCGTATTTTAGAGGAGGATGCTCGGGGTGTGGCGATGCCACACTTTATTCCTCCCTAAGTAGGCGTTTAGTTTGGTCTGTTTGTTTTTCTTTTTTCTACTTGGTGTTTGTACCTCTCTCGGAAAAAAAAAAAAAAACATACTTATGGCATGTTCTGTTTAGCTTAATTTCAGTTGATTTCAGCTCTAATCATTTCAGTTCAGTTCTTGATTTCAATCTCTCATAAACAATTCATTTTAGCTCTATTCAATTCAGGCCCAATCAGCTTAGTTCAATTCAGACCCAATCAGTTCAGTTCAATTCAATCCCAATCAGTTTAGTTGTTTTCAATAAATCGAAACAGAAAGTCATAACTCATAAGACATAATACTACCTCTGTTACACATTATTTGCAACGGTTTGACATAAAGTAGAGGAAAACTGTCTAATCATTGCAAATAATGTGTAACGGAGGTAGTATAAAGTTTTTATGATGCACAACTTAAATTCGGTTAACGCAGATTTGTAATCCTTGATATATATGCACAGAATATGTCATTTTCAATTTGGGCGATAGATTGATACGCCTGAGATTTGTACGACTGGTGAAAGTGACCCAACTTTTCTGTGAATTCTTGTGCTGTCTTCTAGAATATTGTAGAGTATCATTGCTTCCATTTTACTCTTTACTCTGTACTTCACAGTTCGAAATTTCTTGCTAACCCAATCCATTACAAGATCGAGTAAATAAATACTCCATACAACAATACCGAATCCATAACCATGTTGATATTGTAATTTGAACTAATAACATTACAGCTACATTCGACAAAAGGAATACAAGCAAACTGAACAAGGGCAAGATTAATCTTGACAAAACAATAATGGAAAAAAATAATAAAAAAAAATCCATATCATAAATGTCTGAAAATTTTGTCTCTACAATCTGTATACACTTACATCTATATCACTATCCAAGGGGTTAACTAAAGGTTCCACATCCAGGAACCCATCAGACACTGGCGCTACAGCTGAAGATTGCAATACCTATGAGAATTCAAGAAGATTACAATATAGAAGAATTTATATAGTCATACAAGTATTCTACACAAGCATAAATCTTCATCAACTGTTTCTATGTACATCATCTCGGCCGAACCCTAAGCGCAGAAGGGTCAAGTAGACATCGTTTTCATAAACAATTGCGCTTTTCCCAGGAAAGATAAGATTTACCAAGGGGAGGTTCATCATATCAAGGACATCCTTGGGTGTTCCACTTCACATATTGTTAGAACCTGTAAAAAGACAGCTAGAGATGAGAATGTTGACATCAACTAGAACTTTGCACATCTTTTTGGGTGCATATGGTTCAAATGTTGGCTGCATCGTATTGTGAGAAGAACAGAAGCGAGCTATTAATATGCAAGATAAAAGTTACCTGAATTTTACAGCATCTGTACGAGTTGTAATTTACCGGCATGCTTCAGATAAAAACTTGTGGAATTTGTTTAACCTTGCCTGGTTTAGTCTTGCACACCAATCTGATTGCGATTTTTTCTTTATATTCTTTGCTCGGAAAAAGAAATCTTCTGTGTCCAGAACATAGGATATCTGTATGAACAGAACAGCATGATCACACATAGCAGTTGCACAAAGCAAACCAGAGATCAAAAGCAAAAAGTATATTAGCTGAATGGTAAATCTGGTAGGATATCAAGTATGCCAGCCTATACAAGTGACCAACATTACCAATTCACAAAGCTTAGTGGAGATGTCTTTCGTAGGCACAGATGATGGTAATCTCTCATTGCAAGTTGGGCTAATATCAATATCCTAACAACATCTAACATGAACACTGAAGCATGCTCTAGTAGCAATGCAGACGTCATCAAGCAAACAGGTATTTTTCACAAGGAAGTTCTATGAGCTAACATGGAGGAACAGATGGCCAGAATTAAATAAAAAAAGATAGTAATCAAATACTTATAGTTGCATGAAATCATTTCAACAGACACAGTTCAACTTGTGTGGCTGAAAATAGTGGTATTTTCACCAGAAAGAAAATGAGATGTTACTCGAAAAGCTAACCAACAGACTGACAGAGCATTCCATGCACAAGTAACAGCAAAGTGAAACACACCTTGGATGAACTGCAAGCTATTTTACATTCCAAGCCATTAAATAACTGAATCCCCTCCATAGCTTTTGACGTGGCCAAATATTCATCAAGTCCAGTATATTTCTTTTTGTTCCTGCATCAGAGAGCAGGTGAACCAATGATAAAAGGACTTCCAGAGGAGATCAAAGAAGTAATACGCTTAACTTCAGAAAAAAAAAAAAATGTAGTTTAAAGAGCATCCGTCTACCCTCCTCTCTCACTCCAAACCCTCTTCCCAGATCCCAGCCATAACGTCCTGTTTTAGAAATATGGTGAAAATCTTGAAATCGCCAGGCATTTTTTTAAAAAAAAAATATAAAAGAAATAAAGAGCCATGAGAAGCAAGAACAAAGAAATTTCAAATTTGAAAACCATAGCAGAAGATAAAATATTTACGCATCCCTGGAAGATCACAGACATATTTAGAATTTTAGATCTAATTTTCAGTAATTAGCTATGAACATAGAAATTAATACCTCTGCAGCATAATTCCTTGGGATTCTTTTCTACTGGAGACAACTGAGAGAAAATCATTGTACAGATAAGCTGCAAAGTTAGGTTCTAGAGAAACTGCAACCATCTCAGGCTTCTCGTTTCCATTGTCCATCAGCTGAATTGACAAGCGAGCAGGGGAAGAGGACTAGAGGCACAAAAATAAGTAAATATTTAATTTAAAAAAACACATCATAGAAATATCACGAGCTATAAGCTAAATACAAGTAAGAGCTGAGAATCAAAATCTTACAAACTCAAACCGGTAAATATTGTCTTCGTGCAGTAAAACACGTGCATTTTCATGATAGACTGAATCAACAAACTTTCCAGGTTTCCGTGATTTTTCATACTCATACAGTTGGAGAAGCTTATTGTCCATCTCATCAGTTGCAACAGCTTGAAGCTGTATGAAAGAAAGATCAGAAAATAAAACACTGAACGTAGTTCTTTTCCCCTTTTATCTTAATACAAAAAGATTGGGTCAGAGCATCATACCTGCTTTACAAGTTTATATATCAATTTGTCCAATGTAAATAACACATATGACTGATTACCAAGAATAGCTCGGCAATCATCCTCAAACTTTGCATTATCAGATGAACCATCAAGCAGATAGTAAAGGGCTGTCATAAAACTGCAAAGAAATCAAAGTCATAATCTATCAAGCTCCAAATAAAAATATGATTCCATTGACTGTAGGATAAATGCTTCATTACCTAGCATATGGATCTGAAGGGCTAGAATCTTTCGAATTCCTCCACTTTGTTTCGGAGTTTGTTTTAGCAGCAAATAGCCTTTCGTACAATGTCTGGTACGACAACATCACAGATCAAGCAACTTCAATTAGTTTAGTCAACAGAAAAAAGTTAAGAGATGATGACACACGGTCCATTTGGTAGATGGTAATTAATGGCGGCAATAATTTCACATGTAAAATTTTAAAAATTGTCACATAGCAATGACCATGGAATATAACTCCATCCCCAAACATGTGTATTACGTTATAGATTTCCATCACCACTCAATAGCACCTCTATAGTGGTAATGGTGAATGGGCTGTAATGGAAATTTATAAGGAAATAGACACATTATGGATGAACAAGTGTTATCAATTTATCATGGACATTGTCATGAGTCTACAAAATCAAGTATAAATTCATTAGCATTACCACCATTAACGACTATCAAATGGGCCGTTAGATGCAGAAGAAATGATAAAAAGAAATCAAGAGCAACAGGAACATGTTCTTACTCGATGGAGCCTAAGTAGGACATAAAAATTATCATTTCCGTAAAAAACTCTAGAATCTTTCTTCTCAATGTCTCGAGAAACCAAAGATACAAGTTTCGCAAGAGGCTTAACTGACGACAGAAAACGTTCAGATAATGGCAATGGGCTTGCATCACCACCTGAATAGTGCACTTCAGCTTCACCTTCACTCTCAGCCTTACCTTCAATCTCATCATGTTCAACATCTTCCTCTTCTTCATGTTCCTCCCTAGAGCACTCGTCACCAGCAGATTCACTGACAGACATATCATCACCGGCCTCAGATGCATTTTCACTGTCCTCATCATCAGCATCTGCATCATTTTCTACCCCTGCATCTTCGCCATTGCCAACTTGAGAATTCTGATTGTCTGTATTACGTTTTACTTGCCCAGCTTGTGTACCTGCCTCTCCATATGCCGCAGAGTTATCTTCGTCAATATCACCATTTGGTGACAATTCGCCTTCTTCTTTTTCAACTTTGGGTTGCCCAGTAGATTCTTCAAGGCGCTGATTCACTTTAGAGCCTTGGGTGAAGTTTCCATTAACCAGCGTGGCAGCTGTAGCATCCGTAACCTGCTTCACATCACAGGGCATTTAAAAGTCAGCAGAGAAGATAAATAAAAGACATGCGATCAGCTTCATAAATTAATGTTCTATAAATGAATTGAATACAAACATGATGTACCATTGATCGTGCTTGAATAGCATCGATAGAACTCTTGGGACCCTGAGAATCTTCATCACCATTGTCTGGCTTCAATATGATTGATTGAGAACCTTCAAAATGTCAATTCTCAGTATCGTAAAAGCCATAAAAGTTACAAAAGGTAAACTGGTAAAGTATTTAAGTCCTTAACAAACATTGCACATCTATATAATATACTGATGATAGGTACACTCCCTAAATATTTCAATTAGAGAAACATTAAAGTTTATGTCTGAGCATGATTCCAACCTGATGGTAGTTCTGTATTGCTTCTACCATGGCGACTTTCTGCACCACTTTGAGGTGATGCACTGGAACTAAATAACCGTTCTGATACTCTGTCAGCTCCACTAACATCATTTAATGTCTTTGGCTGGGCATCAAATGATGAACCTTCTTTACCAACTGTATCTGATTCACAAAAACTAAGCTCTCTTGCTGTAGCATCACCATTAGTCCTAGAACATTTAGCGGCATCAGCAAGTGAGTTTTCTTCACTATTTACATTCAATTTCATCTGTCTAGGGTTCACAGTTGCAGCATCAGTTGCAGGACTCCCAAGCATTTCTGATACAGCACCATTTCTTGTAGGCCGTTGCCGAAATTTAACATCTTCAACACCTTCAGCAACATGAGTCCGAGACGTAATGCCAAGAATGGGCTCCAAGAAGGTAGTCCAAAGCCTCATCACTTTGTTTAGTTGCTCTTTGGTTGTCAATACCTCCTCACAAGAAAACTTTATTAGTTTATACAAGTCTTCATGAACGTCACTATCATGATACTCAAAGTTAAAATGAGGGACCAACGGCCTTTTGTTTCCAGCAGCAACCGCCAAAAGCATGCAATCCTCATTTTGCATATTCTCTTTGATGTCTTTGATTTCTGCGACCAAGGCTGTTATAGAAAAGGTGTTAAAACAAAAGCTAAATTAAAATAAAAAGAAAAACAAATTTAACGCTCGTATAGACCACTTCAAGATTTTTAGGAAATTGGGTTGTGCTTAAGCCTAAAATGCAGCTTGAATGTCTTAATGTTCCTTTTCATACTAAGAACCATACAGCAGGAATCACCAATACAAAACAGTAAATTTAAAAATGCAGACTAGCTCAATCTGATCTTTGTAATCTTAGATAAAACAACTGGATACAAGACATGACAATTAAAAAAGACTTATGAGAAGAACAAGATATAAAAGGCAAACACATTCATTATGAGAACCTTTTTTGTAGTAGAAATAAATACATGATGTAGCAAATTAAGAAATGCAGACTAGCTCAATCTAGTCTTTCAAATGATGTAGCAACTAGATATAAGACGAGTCAGTTAAGGAGAGAAAAAAATAAATAATAAATAAATAAATGGCACTGTCGAAAATAGTCCCCTGTTTTGGAAGAAAATCACCAGGGAGAATTCTCAAGATACTTTCGAGCTATGACTTTTTTACTTTTCATAAACGGCTTTTTAGTTAAGATCAATACAGCAGTTGAGAAAACAAGTTTGTAAATTGTCAGATGGATCTCTCTATCCTCTGTAAGAAACATTCAGAAAAGAGATCTTCGCGAAGACAACATGGTTAAAAAAACAAGTTTAGAAACCTTTAACACAGGAAAGTTAACAACACTCATACAGACTGCCCTACTAGCATAGCTGAATAGAGACCACAGGAAAGTTCTGACGGAAATTCAGATCTAAGAACCATTGAGCCTTTCCTCGCTGATAAAGTAATAAGTTCATCACTACTACAACAGAAGAGGAAAGGCTAAGTCTGGCAATTAAAAGGCTCTAACAAATAATAAAATGAAAAAAATACAATCCCTATGTAGTAGTCGATCTGCATTGCACTCAAGTTTGAGGTGCGAAGGACAATTCAAGGAAAGATCATGTATACAAAGCACCAGCAATAGTCTGAATACTAAAGTGCATCAAAAAAAATTACTCACCCTTTGCACTCAAGTTCTTAGAATCTTGCTGCTTGAAATAGAAGCTTCTATGATCAAGTGACTTGTAGTGGTTTCTGGCATATATGTCAGCCCAAACCTTGTTAAAGTCTGTACGACACTTAGTCCACTCTTCTTGTTTCTGCTTAAGTCGAGTTAATACTACAGGCAATGCAAGAGCTTGATTTTTACGCAATATGTCCATCACATCCAAACCATGGTCACCATAAAGACGCTCTATGCACCTCAAATTAAGAGCTGTATGAGACAAAAACTATATTATACAAAAAGGAAAAGGAAATGCAAATTTCAAGTTTCATATAATAGATACTTGTAGTTCCAAATGGTAAAAGGAGCAGAAAAAATGACCATACGTGTAAAGTAGTCCTCAATACGAATAGGACCATCTGAGCTGATCATGTTACTATTAACATTGTTTAGTAGATCCTCCACACGTTTGGCAGTAGAGCTCACAGACTCCAGCAACATGTCTAACTCAAATCTGAACACAAAAGATAAAATTTCTGATTCAGAACAGAAATTTAGGAAGATGATATCGCAAGTTTAACCTAAAAGGCAAAAGTCAAACATCACAGAAACATCAATAGTAGATGGACCAACACAAGAGCTCACATCAAGTAAAAGCTTGTGGTGGCATATTTAAAATAAACACACACACACACCCACACACACACACACACAGACATTTGTAGATGGAGAACAGCTACTTTTAAATTAGAAATTGTAACAAAAAGATGTAAATCAATACACTGCAACTGCTTACCGGTCATCTTCACATCTAAAAAGGCTTTCCTCATATTGGTTTCTGCGCATGTGTTTAAAGGAGTAGTCCTCACTTCCTGAGGTCACAGAGACCCAATAATCATTCAAAACCTGTGCACCGATTTCTGATCGTTGGCTTGCAGTTGGTATTGGATACTGTGGTGGGAAGAAAACCATAGTGCATTAGTGCACATCTCAATTAAAACAAGTGAAACAATAGCTGATAGGCATTATAACATACATCATCAGGTAAAAGTCGATAGCTTGGTGTGCAGCGTTCACAATTAGAAAGATCAAGTTCTTGGATCGACTTAGAAGTATATTCCCTATTAGGTTTTTCTTTAGCTGGATCTAACTCACGCTTGGGCCCTTTATCTTTCTCATCCACCCTAACTTGTTTTGGCAAATGTCCATCACTTAATAAAGACTCTGCAGCTCAAACCACATTACATTAAACTCACGGATAGAATGAGTACAATTAATAATGTAAATAATATACGAGGAATCACAACAAAAATTATCCTTATGGGTAATGAAGATTTTCAAACAATAACATGATCGCAGTTCTTCTAAGAATTTGCCACACATTATGTTATGTGTATCAAGTCACAAAGAGATACAAGAAAATGATTATAAATACTTACTTTTGCCTAAAACACCAGCAACGTATCCTTCTGCAAATCGAAACAAGAAGTAAGAGGTAAAAAAACCAGAGGAAAACACACACACACACACACACCACCACCACCACCACCAAAGAGAACTTGAGCTTGAGCACTTAAAATTCAAATCTTACCTAGATGATTCTCAGAACGCTCCAAAAATTCATTAAATCCCTCCATAAGATCCGGGTGCTTTCCCAGCAGATCAGCAACCTAAAATGATAATCTAGAGTCATTAAAGATCTTAAAATTAAAGCAGCATCCCATTCAATACAATGTGAACCTAACTTGTCTTGGTTACAGTAAGCGTGGCCCAATGAAAAAAAAAAAAAAAAAAAAAAAGTTGAGCAGTTTCCTGTTGCCACAATCCTCCCTTCCCCACCCCAAAAGTAAAAAATAAGTTCCTCCCCCTTTATGAGAACCATTCATTACAGTAGCCTAAATCTATAAATCTTTACCATCGTAAATCACCTGAAAAGAATTGTTTGATTTATGGCAGCTATGTCTATTGTGCATTCTTAATTTGATTACTTTGTAGCCAAGATAGTAAAGAGCATAAGATATATTTGGGACTATTAATGGAAGCTCCGTTTTCAACAGCAGACAAAAACTTTGGGGAATTGTCCCAGTTTGCAAAACATTTCTCTCTCAGAGAACACACACACAAAAACACAGACGCTGTAATTGATGTAGGTGAGAAAATTGATTTTTTTTTCCCCTTTCCATGGGAACTTAGTAAATTACCGGCTTACTCATAAAAAATTACACTGAATTGACCAACAAAACAATTTAAGGCGGCCAACACCCTAGGTAGTAGACATTTTTAAAAAAAAAAAAAAAGAACCTTGTCTTGAATGAAATGTGGCATTAGAAATGGGGTCAATGAAGTATATCAGGGCCAAAAAAAAAAAAAAAAAAAGGTCATGTGGCAAAAGTAAATTAAACCTCAACCAACAAAACAAGCTCCACATTTGGGAGCAGGTCGGGTCATTTAAGTTAGAGCTGAAGCATAAAAAATAAAGAGTTTGATCAACCGTTGAGACTTCAGAACATCAAATAATATTAATATATCTCAAGAAAACTAGAATACCTAGCAGCTTGACCAATCTATCTAGCGAGTGTTAGTCAAAGTCATAATGGACGTTAATCCTAGGTAATAGTCAAATGTGAAATCTACTCCTTTCTTGTGATTTGTAATCCAAGATAATATAACCATCAATATGAGCCATGCAATTATAAGACTTTTGGTCTACAATGACGTTTACAACCATAGAGCAAAGCAAGCAAATGTCTACAAAAGGACACAGCTCAAACCAGCTTCTAATGAATGTGCAGAACCATCAATATGAGCCATGCAATTATAAGACTTTTGGTCTACAATAACATTTACAACCATAGAGCAAAACAAGCAAATGTCTATAAAAGGACACAGCTCAAACCAGCTTCTAATGAATGTGCAGGAAATTATAATGCGGAAATTAAAAATTCCCAATGAACAAAGATATCATGTTTCTAAAGCAAAGACTGATTGATACATACCAAACTTTGCAATTCATTTCTGGTGATTATTTCTGTAGTATATATATGCAAACACTTCAGGAATGCCTGATGATCATCTTCATTAGCCAGTTTCTCCTTGACCTTCTCAATAAAACTAAATGCTTCGGCATGCATGCCTAAAACAGCATCAGAAGACATCAGAAATCCAATGAGTTGAGTACTAAATATTACAAGTCAATTTGAGATAACAAGAAATATCCACAAGTTTAGATTTCCACATCAAGTCAAATTAAACGATAAAGTGCAAAAAGTCATCAGCAAATTTCCTATTTGTAACAGGGTTGAGTCCATCTAAAAAATAGATTCAATATTATCCAGCTCAAATGAATCAAGCATGCTGGAATTAAACAATATAGCACATCTACAATCCAAGTTTAATGATTTGCATCTCCGTGAATGGAAGGTCACGGATCATTAATAGTATACACTTAAATATATATGCACAAGATCTGGAAAAGGTGCATGTGTATATATCTATGAGAAGATTCTCCGACTCACTCTTACCTCTTTGTCACCAAAAAATAACCCCTAAAATCATGGAAACCCCCCAAATGACTGTACCAAGAATGTTTCAAAAAATGCCCTATTCACTGATCATTAAATAGAACAGTGACATTCCAATTTACAACTGTTATCAGTCAAACATAACACTACATTGTATATATAATCATCAAGGTATTAATATATAATTCATCATGGAGATTTCATCACAAAAGCATCACATATATACTCAAGCTTTTATGTACAAATGGAAATTAAAATCCTTTATGAGGTTGAGGGCATTCACAATAAATTAAGGCTTTAAATACATCCATAGCAATTTATCATTTTCTTGATGATCAAACTGGTATGAATGGTGCCAGTTTTAAGGCTCGAAAAAGATGAAGCAATACAGGACAAGATCCGTCGTACTTTCTCGGTCTCCAGATTAGAAGGTATTCTAAATGGCATAGACTGACAAGCACAGAACAAACCCTAGTTTTACAGCAAACTTAAGGCTCAGAAACATAATGTTAATTAACAAACAGCTACAAACAATTAAATGGTAATTGAGCTGAATATAATAGTATAACTCAGGTACCTCAAGTACTTGACTCTATACTGACTAGCAAACAAAAACTAATACGAAGTGTATAAGAATCAGTGTGAGTGTGTTCAACAAATTGTACACTAAGTCATAAGTTCTACAAACAAAAACCATTTGTGGATCAATGCCACATTTTAATGGAGCAAGACCTCTAGCATTGGCAAATAACTGAAATAAGTACATGCATATTGCATAAGCATCGCAACATATTTGCCACATCATTAGACATACTTTTCATACCAGCTTTGTCATCTGAAGATGCCAAAAGGGAATTTGCTCCAAAACCTTCAACTTTGCGCGCAGGCTTTCTTTTGTCGGGAAGACGTTGGCTGTTAAAATCCCTATTGTTATCGTGCTCAGGTTCTCTATCATCCAGATCACGATTCCTCCTTTCACGATTATCCTTATCACGCTTCCTCTGATCCTTGTGTGATTTTATTGCCCCTCTATCTTCATCCAAGTCAGGGCGCTCAACACTATGATCATGCTCGAGATGGGAAGGGCCAACTCTATCCTTAGTTTCCTTACGCAAGCGCTGCTGTGATAAACAGATGATAACAATCAAATAGGACAATGGCATTTATGTACAATCATAGAGCCAAAATTGAAATTAATTACCTTATCCAGATGCATCTGTCGTGAAGGCACAGCAGAGCTTCTTTCATCAAATCGAGGTAAACTACTTCGAATGTGCTGAGAATGGTGAACAGTTGCTGACGATGAATTATCAGGTAAGAATCTAGTAAACTCTTCTAAAAGATCTGGGTGGTCTTCAAAAAGTTGTGAAACCTGCAAAATAATTACAGACACAGAAGTAAATAAAATTAACAGCAATATAACAGAAAATAGCCAATTAGCCATAATATAATACTGAAGAAAGGACAGCAACTTACCTCATCATAAACTTCACTGATGTTTTTATGCTCCTTACGATACATATTCAATATATCAAGGAAAGATTTATACACTTGCTCATCATTATGGAATCGCTTCTGCATGAGGAAGGATGGAGAGAGAGACTGTCAATAGGAAGCTAAAATTTCAAGCTTTAATGGACTGAAAAGGTATAAATGCCAACCTTTATCTTGTTGACAAAATTTATAGCCTCATCAAACTCCACGGCTTTTTTTGGTGGAGGCTCCTCATCATCCAAGGTAATCTCATAACCCTTAGGAAGAAAAGTATTAAAACCATAAATCAGGTTATTGTGCCCCTTGAATAGTTCCTTTACCCGAGCTATGACACCCTCGGTGTCAATTCTGCACATAAGAAAACTAATTACATTTTACAACTTTGCAAATGGAACAAACAGTCATCTATGTATTTTCACTACGGTCACATACGATATTACAAAGCTTAAACCTAGAATAAAAAAAAAAAAAAATCTTACCTTTGAGCCTTAAAATCTTTCATGACCTCAAGGAAGTGGTCATATTTATCCCTTTGATCCTGAAACATCTCTTTCACTTCTTTAAGATATTGAAGGGCGTCATCTGTTGTCAACTTCTGTCCAACACCCCCACTTCCACCATTGTTCTGAGGTTGCCCATATCTTCACAGAAACACACAAAAAAAAAATGTCAACCAATTTCATGCAAAGCAATCTCAGCCGAATTCAACAACCCTAATCATCTCATCTCACTCCAGGAAGAAAGATCAACGCATGAGAGGGAAAAAAATCATGAAACTCCAAACACGTTTCCCAACCCTAAATACAAGACTTGAAGTCCCAATTAACATAAATGTGCATCCCTCTATGCTCTCTAGAGTAAGCTTTACAAAATTGTAATCATAACCATAATTTCACCAAAATGAACTTTAGGGTTCTGCTAACCAAACTACCATAATCTCCAAAATTAGGTTTCAAACTTAACAATTCCCAATTGCCAATAAAAAATTTAGCACAACCCTTGTTTCAAATTAACAATTTCCACAACATGAATTTTCCACAATAACATGATCAACAATACAATTAAGCAAAATTCAATCAAAATAAATATTCCCAATATAGAAACAGAACAAATTATGGAATACTCACGATTCTCCTCGAGAAGCACCAAAAGGTCGTTTAAATTGAGAGCCAGCAAAGCTCTCATCTCGTAATCTCTTCATTTCTGCAAATAAACCAAAAATCATCAAAAATTCGCAAAATATACAAACCCCATAACCATAATTTGCTCAATTATTCAAGAAACAATTCTCAACCTTTCTGTTCCTCCAATGATTCAGCAAACAAAAAACAATAGCAAAATTGGGTATTAGACCTAACCCTAAAAGGGTATCAAAGAACACTTCACAAACAATAAGATCACCAACAGAGCAAAACCCCAATTGGGTAAAAATCACTTAGTTTAATTTTACAATACAACCCCTTTTGATTTTTCAGAGTAATTTGTGAAATTTTGCACTTGTTTTTCAAAGTATTTGCTCAAATAAACCAAGTTGAAATTGGAGTATTGAAAATTTAGTTCGAAGCAAAAAACAGGTGAATGTAATATGAAGAAGAAAATTGGTACGAAGTTGAGAGAAGTAGAGAGAGAAAATTAAGGAAGAAAGGGCGAAGACGAGAGAAGAGTTCTTTTCATTTTGCTTAACAAAAATTTCTTACGTGATGTATTATGAGTTTGTAAAAAATAAAAGTAAAAAAATAATGTTGTGTGCCCAACAGCCCAAGTCAAATATATATAGGAGATTAGGGGTTTTATATTCCAATTTTGATTTTGAATTAACAAAATATAATTATGATTAGGTGCATTTTTCCTATGTTATTAAGGAAAAATTATATTCTAGCTAATTTTTACATGCAATATATTCATATACCAAATACGCTGTATATACGAGGTATTTTAGATATACGGGAATATAATTAAGATATTGTATATCGTACGTGCACAATAGTCTGATGATGCATATCAAGAAAATATATAATTATCATCGACTATAATTATCGAGAATAAAATCATTATTATAGTTTAGGATAGGTAAATATAAAGTCAATTGTTCTAAGATTTCTTACCTTAAATAACTAAACAAGCCTAATAATATCGCAAACATATTAATCATCTATCTACGAATTAAGTTTGAAGTACATATTAGGTCTAGTGGTCCGACATGGCTTGAAGTCTCTTTTTGGCTTGAGCACTTGATTATCAAAGCATTTTACCCTTATAGCTCATGGCTTAAATCGACTAGAAAAAGCCTTGCAAACATAGTGGGTATATTAGGCCTAAAATGGTTTGACCATATGTTAACCTCTATTGACAAATTAGTATAAGACTAAAGCTACATGTATGGTCCATCTAAAGTTCAAATAAGATAAATATTGATAAGGGTTATCAAGTACAAATTATAGCTAAAATAAGTTTAGATAAGTTCAAATTAGTTTAGTTAAGTTCACATAATTAATTGAAAATCAAGTGAATTGAGCATGCCCTTAATCAAAACCTAGTTTTCTATTATAATTATTGAAAATACAGAACTTGTCTAGTATAGGGGCTTGTTCTGATTTACTGAACTGAGTTGAGTTGTACTAAACTGAACTGATTGGAGCTAAACTGAACGAAACTAAATAGAGCTGAAATGAATTGTTTATGAGAGAAGGAAATTAGGAACTAAACTAAACTGAACTGGAATTAAGCTGAAGAGAATAAGCCCTAGGTATTAAACAGACTATAATAGTCCGGACAAATTTCGGTCCTACACTAGTCCAATCTACAAGCCTTGAATTTTCAAACTTTCAGTTTTTTGACTTGATTTAGTTTATTTGTATTGATTTCAAACCGATGAATAATTTTACGCTTATCATTTTAATTACTTCACATCTTTATGTTTTACAATAAAGAATAACGTGATTTTGGATCGTTATGACTAAGAGTGAGCACTAAACATATGAGTTTAAAAAGCACTAACTTTTATGAGGATCACATTGACATCACTTCAATACTAAACCAAAGTTCATGTACTAGGTAGGATCAAGTGCTACATGGATGAACCCACAATAGGTGGGTAGCAATATCTTAATCATGCATGAATCGGAAGTGCTACATGGATGAGCCCATAGCTTTGTTAGAAAAGACGTATACTCAACTATTGCCTATCTTTTAAAGCCATGTTGAACTTTTGTGATTTTGGCATTTATCAAAGGGGCAAAATTAGGGGGTCAATTAGTCAAATGCTCAAGAGGAGAAAAAGTTTTGTCATATTTTGATTATGATTATGATTATCCCCCAATGGATGGGTTGGGGGCTAGCCGGCTATGAGGACATTTTGTAAAGCATAATTTGTAAAGTTGTAAGATATTCGTATTAAAATCACATTCAAAATTGATATAATATTACTGCTAGTATATCTAAAGTCACATTGTACTCCAAGAAACCTACTAATCAATTTTTTTTCCATTCCAATGACAAAAGAATAGTAACAATGCAAGAAACACTATTAAAGGCATACTACCTTGGCTTGGCTGTTGTTATAAAAAAAAATAAAAAATAAAAAAGTACAATGAACCCTTGAAAAAGCACGAAAGTAAGAGCATAATAAGAAGTTCAATTACAGTTTAGACACCAACTTTCACTACTCAAACATTCCATTGTACTACTTCCGTTTCTTATTATGTGTAACAAAGGGTATATTACCATCAAACATATTAAGAAACGGAGGTAGTATAATAAAGTTAGGTTGTAGAAGGATAGGACTAATGCCGAGAGTATCTTTACAACCCTACACCATGATTACCATCAATTTTCAAGTATTAACCAAGGAGGAGCTTAAAAATGATTATTGAAGATGAACCAAGAGGAAACTAAGAGGATCCAACCCTTTATGTTTAAGGAAAAAATAATCCTCTCTCCCTCCTTCATATCTTTTCTACCCTTCTTTATCACAGTCAAGCTGCCAAGATCAATGGGGGTGATGTTTGACAGTGGTGGTGATTCTAGTCGTACAGATATAGGTGGCACGAGTACTGGGGGATGGGGATTGATGTGGTGGTATGGGAGTCAGTGTGGTGGATTAGGGAAGACCAAGGGAGTGCAGCGAGGTTACCATTTTGGCCATGGGACCTGCAAGGATAAAACTTGTAACATGTCTTGTTTGGGCGACAGATTGAAGGGGGCAAAATGACCAAAGCAAGCAACATATAGAAAGTCAGAGAGCTGCACTTAGAGCAAGACAGCATTACAGCAATTCAGCACTTAATAAAGATTCCAAAGACACCATGAATTTGTCCTTCATCATCTAAGTATGACTAATTTCACAACTAATGAACACAAATGTATCTGAATCCAAGAACAAAGTCACAATAATGCTAGAAGTAAATTCAACACAGACCCAGTTGAGGAATGAGTACAGACAGATTCACCTTCCACAACAAGAACTCAGGAAGTCAGTAATTACAATGGTATGGATAATTATAAATTATATACGCAAGGCAAATAGTCATAACTACTACAAACGCATGAGATAGAGTCCTCACATTTCCAAGGCTAAGAACAAACACTAAAATTCTGATGCTCAAATACATATCTGATATCCCCTTGTGCTCAGTGTAGCGCCTCTTGTTGTGTAATTTGTCTGTACTCTTACTAGCTATAATTCACAAGAGAAATTAGACAGCAGGAAATCTGTACAAATTATGTCATACCATGTTATCTGATAATTGATCGGTAATAAACACAAAGTATAATTTTCTGTGTCACTGAATTTACAATAAGACTAAACATGTGCAAATTCTAAGATTAAAATTTATACATCTATATTACCAAGCAACAAGACCTGCAGGATGTCAAAAGACACCAACTTTTCTTACAGAAGAGGGTTCCTCGCGCTATTGACCCTGATTTTCAGCAGAACCTATAGTATGATTAGTATCCATGTTTTCAAGCTGGTGATCTGAAGTACCAACCATCCCATTTTCAGTACCGCGACAATCTAAGATCACTGGTTGACAGCTTTCTTGCCATGAAAAAACAGCCTTGTTACCTCCTTCTCCTTGACCTTGACCATCAACAATACTCATAGACTGATTCTCTTGTTGAAAGAAGCATGGAACTTGAGTCTGACACTGCAGTCTGTTTGCTTTACTACTAGTAGACTGAAAACCATAATCACCTTCTTTGAAACTAATAATATCAGTGTTACTACTGCAATGATTCTGAAACAAAAAAGTCTCAGTATCAATCTTTCCGCGAAGATCAACCAGCAGAGCCCTCAGTCTCAGTACCTCAGCCTCAAGAGCAGCCTGCCCTTGAAGCTTCCTAACCAAATGCTGATTCAAAACACGAAGTTTCCTGACTTCTTCTTCCAAATACGCCGTATGCGCCTTCTTTTTCTCTCTGTACTTCCTAACTGCCTCTCGATTACCTAAAGGCCTTCTAGCCTTCAAAGACGACGTCTCAATTCGAGTTTTGGTATCATCCTCCGACGAAAAAACCTGAGTATGAGTGTGATAGCATGTATGAGTATGGACTGCATCAGGGCCAGGTGGGTTACAAGTATGAGTGTGAGTACAAGTTCTTGTATGCTTCAACAATTCATCAAATAATGAATCAACTGATGCTGATCCTTCTGGAAGACTAATATCATTATTTTTACATGTACTTGAATTCTGTAACAAGGAAGAATCAGAAGGCTCTACTTCTCCATCATCCATGTTCTGTTTTTTGGTTGAGGAATTTTATCAAACAGGTGGTGTGCGTCACTGAAATGGGCACAAAATTACACACCAAAGCATCAATCTTTTTGTGGGGTTTAGATTGGATTAATCCAAATCTTCTCCTAAGTGAACCCCTAGTTGACCAAAATTACAACAGTGAAAGAAATGGCAAAATTGACATTACAACCAAAGAATATATGCTAAAGATGGAAAGTAAAAATCCTTAATAAGATCATAATCTATATAAAATGTTGATTGATTGCACAAAGCATAGATTCCCAGAAAATACCCACTAAAATTAGAAAGGACCCCATAATTAAGAAGATATTATGAGGCCCTTTAATCTTAATCAACAGATATTAGGGGTTTTAGAGTGAAAATTGGAAAAATTTGGCAGCTTTTTTGAGATTTGAAAGTACCCAGATGAAGATACTTCACTATCATTAAAGAATTTCAAGCAAAAAACAAGATTTTGATGATATGAGAACCCAACAAGTGTTAAAGGAGAATCGTTTTTGGTTGTAGCAAATAAAAGCTGAAATGAGAAGCAACCAGAAATGTTACCTTTTTGATGGAGGAAGAGACAATTTTCAAGGAAAAAAAAAAAGTATTAGAGGCACTACTAATGCTATTGTAGTTGATAAAAAATGACAAATCATTATGAAACAAGTAATAAAATACTTTCTCCGTTTTCTTCTAAACACCGTGTGCTAATATAGTAGGCATGTAATTTAGGAATGGAGGGAGTATATACTATATATAGAGTTACAGATTACCGATATCACGATATGCAATGTCTATGCATCCGAGAGTGTACATTGGTCGTTATCTACTAGCAAGAGTGACAACATTTCCTTATAAAAAAAGGTATTAAGTCATTTTTCTACAAAATGATTGATTAAAATATAATTACAAACTTATAATCTCTGGTTATTAAATTGCCAAATTCTGCTAAAGGCAAGAAGCAGGTGGAATTATATAAGAGCTTTCTCAAAAAAAATATAAGAGCTTTGTCAAGTTGTCAACCAAACTTGCAAGTTTTGTACTCTTCCTTGTTGAATCTTCTCGTTCAGTAGCATTTTCAAAGTCAATTGTAAACTTTTATGGCCTTTAAAAAACCACACTATTTTTTCATATACAAAAGAACATGAAAGAGCATTTTTTTTGTTTTGTTTGTAAAACTATTTTATTTATGTAATCTAGTACAAACAGCTGAATTAAAATTACCATACAAAAAAATAGAAATTGAAAGATGATTTTATCTTGGATTAAATTAAAAATTAGTCGTCACATTGAGTACAATTTATTTAAATGACTAACATTAAAATTAAATCCGGCTAGAGTACTTGCACCAGGCTTCCAATTCTTCATAGCATTGGAGTGTCTTCCTTCACAGAAAGCTTGATTGCATATTCTCAGTAATACATTTGCTCCTGAAAACAACTAAACAGTCACTGTTAATTTATTTTAAGCACATAATACAATTCTGAAACCAATAATTACAATGATTCAAACACCACCTTCTTTCCATAGCAAAGAACTCATCTTGCTTCATCTTCTTATTCACGCTGCTGGGCTTCCAATTAACATATATGCTGGCTTCAAATCCGTTTTAGATCGAGCTTTGGCCATAGCACAATCGTCTATAATTTTCAGGCCTGGGTGCTTCATCAAGACCACCCGTAGTATCTCCTCAGGATTCGGGTTGATGTGTGTTCTCATGTGCAGTTTATCATGTGAATTAGTACGTGCCATGTATATATCAGCTTCCACACGGAATTCCCTTGAGCACAACGCCTTCTCAAGTTTAGCTACTTTATTCTCCAGTTCTTTCAGTCTTTCCTTCTGAGAGGCAGCATCTTGGTCTTGCAATGAGGCCGAGACAATATCAATGATTGGACCACCCCCTACAAACAATATATTGCAATAAATTTCACTGCATATTGTAAAATGATACACTAAACCAATTGCACAAGGGAAAAAAAAAAATCCTTTAACGAGTTGCCATAGTAAAGGATACTGAAAACACTAGAAGCATTAGGCTAACTGATCGAATGTAGTGTGCAACTGTTTATGGTCAGTGCTAACTTTGTAACATGAAAATGTTGGGGTTTTCTAATTAGTCAATCAGATGAAATTCACATAAAAAACCTGATAGTTGTAACCAACTAAGTACTACCTACAAAAACTGATTGAACACAAGGTTCAGAACTGTATCAAAGATATAAATCAGCTCAACTAACAAGTAACAACAATTTGGTGAAGAGGATAAATGAAGCATGCATAAGCTTGACTAACCAGACAATGAGCTAAATTTGAATCAAAACTTGGTTTTAACAGAAAATAAACATTCATAATCAACATAATGTAGAAATCTCCAAGATTTTTACTTCATATACAACATTGATATGAGATTTTGAGACAAGAACAAATATAGGTACATCCATCATCCACTCGATGACAAAATTCTAAATGCCAAGGGATGGAAGCATATATGATGTGGTTCCATAATTGGAAAGCCGAACTAGGTCCATAAATAAAAAAAAAGACAGCCATCATACTGAAATTGTTATGGGAGGTCGAGATTATCAATTGAAAAGGACTCCATTGTATCTTGAATATTTGGAAGCAATCGCTAAAACGAGCTAAATTGATTACAAAATTGTTAGGTGTACAACTGATGAAAACCTCGCTTTAATCCAAATTCAACCATGAACAATGGACATCACTAGTTCCTCAATGGCTCAATTTTAAAACTAATTAGTCTGTGGCGTGAATTATTGTGAAACACACTCCAAAATACAGCATTAAACTAGAATGTTTCATGAAATATACAACAAAAACAATAACTAAATCTTTGAACATTAGGTACACCTAAACATAGGTAATTGCATAATCAAAACAAAAGGCTTATAATCCTAAAGTTCACGCCAAATTAAACATCAACAAAGCACTCTTCAATAGCTGTTTATCATCTACGAGACTACGAGGAGGCTTCACAAGTGGAAAGAGTTTCATGAATGAAAAAAGCCAGTCATCAGTTAAAGTAGTTTTATAAGTCTGGCCTCAAGAGAACTCTTTATTTTGGTTTTAGGAGTGTTCAGTCCAACTCACAAGTGAGTAGTGACCAAATATTTGTCAAAAAATGATTATTCATAACAAATCATAAAAACCTTTCACAAAAATTTTTAATGAAAAAAATTTCAGTTAAAACAAGAATAGGGATCAGATGGTATAAAATTGGGGTGCCCATATTGTCGTAAATAAGGCTTGGGGCGGACACCCATTTCACAATAAAAATGCGAAAAATGACCACTCATCATATCCCATTAACTGCCTGAAGGATCATACTTTAATAATCAAACAAACTTCTCCTTATAAACACTTCACCAGCTAATACCTTCTTTCTTTAGTCAATGTGGGACTTTGCCAACATTTTTGTTTTTGCTTCACTTGTACACTTAACTTAGACACTTAACTTCATGTATTGTTTCATTTCATCTTCCTCCTTTTACCCTACAATGAAACAATCGGTGTCGTCGACAAGTCCTAAAGAAGGGTCATTAAGCATTAATCCTAGCCATGTTCTCTTCGTTAATTGTACATAAAAAATTGCTACCAAATATCATACTACGAGTACATTGCAATGTTGAACAAATTATGTCAATTCATGTCCATAACAACGACAAACTTACGCAACTCTCCTCCTTTATCCAGGCTTAAGACCGGGCAGTGAATGCCACAAAGTGACAATCAAAGTTTGTTTTAATCATGCAACATTCATACTCCATTAAATTGCACAAAATAGCATCGCAATAAAAAAAGATAAGAAATATAAATAATCAAGCACAACATTTGACGATCACAAAAACCTAATCAAAATTAAAATATCAAAAAAATAAATGAATGAATTGATGAGTGACATACCATAACTACGAGCAACGAAAAGAGCACCGTTTCGTACGAGAAATCTAAGGTTACGGCGTAAGAGTTGACGGATTTGATCATCGGAAAAGTATTCATGAATTACACGCGCTTGTGTTCTGACGGCGCCGTCAACCTGCCGGCTAACGTCGTAACCTTTTTGAACGGCTCCGGTGACCGTCGCCGTCACTGGCGTTAAGATATTACGAATACGATTATCGGAGTAGAATTCCGTTACCTTCTCCGTCACCTGAGTTACACGTGGTTTTTGGATTTTCAATGTGGTTGCGGCTTTGGTGATCAACTTCTTCCACACTGCCATTGATTCTTTCCCCTCTCGTCTAATGTGTTGTTGATCAAGTATCTAACACTTCCTATTGGCCATTATACAAGTAATTCTGATTGACATGTGAAAGGTTTCGACTAATAGGGTTCTTTTCCTTACCAACAAAAGAAAATTTATTTATAAATGGAGATAAATAAAATCTTATCTCGTGCGTTTATTTAGGTTCATCTCGGTGTATAACATTATTATATAACTTTTTACATGAATTAATATTTTTAACTAAAGATATTTAAAATTGAAAATGTATATTGAGATGCGTAAGATCAAGTCTATTGCAGAATACATAAGAAGTATATGTGCATAGAATGGAGATTAATGTTGAACATCCCTACTTTTATTCGTCGGCTTTGAAATCTATTCATCTCCTTTTTGTTATTGTTCATCAATTTGTACTGATATGCGCAAACTTACTTGTCAATGTAAGCACACCTATCGTTTCTGTTTTGCTTGAATTACATGTTTTGACTGCATTTGCTATGTAGAGTATATCTGGAAAACAAAAACATACTCCGTATTACAGACCAGCAATCGACAAAAGGCTTAAGCTAAACCAGTATACCTCCATTGGCTCCATCTGCTGAAGAAATACGTATACATATTCATGACGAAACAGCCACCTACTTTCAAAAAATCACCATGATTGTATTACCAAGAAGTGAAGAAGACATATATATCCACAAAAAATAGATCGCATAAGCAATCATATTGGCCTAAAAGGCGCTAATGTTTTGTATACATTCACCCAAATGTACAATCACACTATGAAAGAATGAAAGAATCAATGTTTGCTGTATTAACTAGTGGCGTGCCTAGACATAAGCTGAGAATCACGTCTTTGCAACTCTTGACCAGATTGAGTTACTGACCCATCGAGCTTGTCATATTCTGCCTTTCGATGAGAGAAATGTCTCCGCAATGAGAGTTTTTGTAGCAAGACGGCTTCAGGAGACTGAATTAATTCTCCTTTTTGCTTCTCAGCTCGCTTGCTATGACGAGAAGAACCGTTCCTTTCTAATAGCTGCTTCTGCTTCCCTCTTGTGATAATAGACTGGCCTTCTTTCCCATGTACTTTCTCATATTCAAGTTTCAATTCTTCCAAACGCTTCGAAATCTAGGCATCAAAAATTAACAAAGTATTAATTATAGAAAGACAAAAGTTGGAACAATTAGTCAGAAAACCCCAAAACCAGCCCTATTATTCTTGAATACTTGATTATATAAAATGTCCATGAAAAAGCAGCCATCTAACACTTGAACCCATCATGATATCTAAATATTTTAACACATAAGAGAAACTGAGTTATTTGATATGGATGGAAGTGCTAACCTTGATTGAGTAGGCCAAGGGCAACAATGTATCAGGGTCCATCACTTCCTCGGGAAAATTTTTCAACGCATGTATGAGTGACTCAAAAGGTAACTTCGTCTGATAATCAAATAAAACACTTCAATCATCAGCAGCCAAGTACAAGTAAAATCAGGGTTTAAACAAAAAGCAACAGAGAAATAGACATAAGAAATGAACCAACTCAGTCACAAACTCACTCACAAGTCACAACCCATGGGAAACCAGACTCTACATAGTATAATTGATCCAAGAATAACACGAGAACACATGTAACACCCACACATACAAGTCCTCCACAACCTCTCTTATTATTAACCATTCAAGTAAGGCCATTACATCCGAGCACATATTGTTCCATGATGGCATGAGCCATGATGACTGATGGGTACAATATAAATACAATTCTTCGTCTTTATCATCCCCGATAAAAGCTAAACTTAAAAGCAGAAAATTGTACAAATGCTCACCAAGTCATCTTGACAACTCTTCAAGAGGGCCAAACCAACTCTGAAGACAACTTTTACACCCTGTCCATGCAGGGGGGAAAAACATGAACACAATTTTAGAAATACCGAAACATTAGGGGATTTTTTTTTATATAATTACAAACATTAAAATAATTTACTAACCTCATAAAGAAAGACATCCCATATTCGGAGGGCCAAGTGAAAGGGAAAAGAATAAGAGAACACAGTAATGAACCATTGACTTGCATACATGCTGGGGTTTATCAACTCTTGAGAAAAATGATCTCCAAGCTTGGGTAAGTATTCTTTCACCAAAAGATCAAACTGAAAGAGGTATTGTTGTACCAAAGGCAATCCTGACTGGACACAGTAAAAGAGTCATATATCTACACCCAGAAGTATTAATGGAGGAGAAAACATCAACACTTGAAATTCAGGTAATGACTTCCAAGAGTTAGAAAAGACCACAATTTAATAAGAGAAAGTTAACAGAGATAGACTTTCCATATAATAATTAAATCAGACGTGTTTATAATATGAAGAAGATTGCAACAAAGGACACACCCATAGACCATAGGTTACGCTATGTTAAAAGCCCAAGAGTTAAAGACAAACACAAAAACACCAATGAAGCAGCCATCCCACGGGAGCACCAACTTAAACATCTTGCCCAAATAATGCCAGTCATGCCATGTCATAGACTTTTTGGCATCTGTGCTACCTGTAATAGGTCCTGCAAACATCGTTGAGTTCATCATCATGGACTCCACACTCTGGGTCAATGGCTTATATTGTAATCTTTCTAGCCAGACCACAAGGTAGGTTCAACTTGGTCCTTTTTGGTTTACTTTTTCAGAACAGACGTGCAAGAATCTACTATGGCCTATGGTGGGGAGAGAGAGAGAGAGAGAGAGAGAGCACTTTGATGATGACCATCCTGGTACAACACAACACCAAAGCCCCAAACAAGGGGATAGGCTATTATGTTAGGACAACCCTAGAACTCAAGAACTTTACAAATCCTGGTACAACACTACACCAAAGCCCCAAACAAGGGGATGGGCAATTATGTTAGGACAACCCTAGAACTCAAGAACTTTACAAAATAAATATAAAGAAAGCATCAAGGACATAATCAGTAATTTCAGTGAGCTTGATGGTTCTTAAGGTTAATCTCCTAAGTTTAAATAACAGATCAAAAATAGGTCCCTGCTTTTCAATTTAAGGCTTAAAACACACCTTCAACACATGCAATCTCTCAGACACAGTAAAGCATTCAAAACCTTTTGGACAGCTATCTTGATTAATTATTACGTCTTGTATTTTCAACAACCATCAGTCCATCACCATAATATTAGCTGCAACTATGACTACAAGCACAACAGTGAATAGCCAGTGGCACAGTGGCACCAAACAATGAACATTATATTCTGCATAAACCTCATTCTCTTAATTTTAACCTAAATATCTAGGACCGGAAGGTCCAGAACTTATTATACCAAAACAAGGTCCATTGACCATATTTCTATTCATAAAATGTGCCCATGCTGTAGCAATTGTAGTTATGTTATAGTCATTGGTCAATGTTTCTTCGCAACTTTCTGAATAGTCCACAACCCAGCACCTCTCACTCTCTCAGGGTACTCACCAGCCAAGACCCAAGAGCAGTATTACCATGTACATGAAATACATTCACAAAGTCCTAAAAGTTATATACAACAGATACAAGCTAACAGTTACTCTAGCCATAACTTTGCATATGGACATAAGTCCAAAGCATGTGTTGGGAAGATTGATAGTACAGCAAAAGTGATTTAAAATAACAATTGAGTGGGACTATATAAAGTCGAAACCAAATAATACATCACTCATGCATAAAATGATACATTACCAGATATAACCCTTCCATCGGGGCATGAACAGCTCCTTTAAGCAATGCAACCAGCAACCAAAACGCATCCTCCTCGCTCATATAAAGAAGCAGTAGACCAGCTATGAACCCCATACCCTGCATTCCAGAAAACAGATTCATCAAGAAATTTATAGTTGACAAGTCCTCAACTGAAAGGAAATTACAGGATATAGCAAACCTGAACATATCCAACATCTCTGTCATATACAGAATATGCTTTTAGAACGTTGTAGAGTGATCTCTGACCTGGACCATGCCTTTGCTGGAAGAAGACATGAGATGGGAAAGTACGTGATATATCTCGAATAATGTCCAGCTCTGACGCTGAAGTTTCATATATAACCAGTTGCTGCCAAAAAATAGTAAATGGCATCAATACATGCAACCTAATACAGAAAATAAACAAAATGGAAGTGAAAAGAGCAATGCCATCCAGAGACACTTTACAATCAATCAATCAAAGTCTTAATCCAGAGACACTTTACAAATACTCAAAACTAACTCTACATGTTGACCTATGAGGCACCAATTGGTTATAAAGTCACTCAATATACACACAACTAGACAATAAAAATCCATTGATATTCTTGAGTTAAAACAGCAACATGCTTAAGTTTAAGACTTAAAGAGGCAAGACAATTGACAAATGACACATAACCAACATAGATAAATAGGTGATCATCATGATCTGTTAATGTTACATAAAAATGATCTGCTAATTATTATGATACACATGCATCTGAATCTTGTAAGGGTACACCTCACCCTACTTCAAAAATTGGGAAAGAGAAAGACCCGGTAATTTTAGATCTAGCTCACTAAGCATATCAAGAGTCCTAAAACATTGACTCGTATATCATCAAATGGGATCGGTGTAACTTTTGTTCACTACAGATAACGAGATAAGCCAGAAAAAATGCACGGTAGAGCTTGTCAGACACTTCTCATTTAAAAAAAAAATATAATAAAAAGATCAAATTTCACCACCAAGAAATACAGTACCTATGGTGCAGCACTTGAGGCTAAAATTAGCAGCACTTAGACACATTTGAAACTGCAGAGTAATGCAGACTACTTCAACTTGGGTAGGAGACAAAAAATAACAGACTACAATAGGTTTCTTGATTTCATAGAAAACTATTTGACAAACCAAATATTAAGTAACTACTGACAGAAAAATAGGTAGATACAAAAGATACCAAGATATTGCTAAACAGTTGCGGAACCAATCACAAGAACTGTCCCAAAGAACATTGAGATTTCTGTACACATGAGATCAAAAGCTCAATCAAACAACAGCCATTGCTTCTAAAGTCTCCCAAAATACAATGAGTTCACAAGCTTGAGCAAATTCTATTAATTGAAACTATCTTGAAAAGAGAAATTCATTCCTAGCGAGAGTATATTTGTTTAACATGCGACGCAGAAAGATTGTTTTAGTTGTATAACCCAGGGTCCAATTGGATATTGGCAAGTTTATCTTTCTCCTTTATAAGATAAATTGAAGGTGCTAAATTGTACACACTAGACTTTTAGAAGTTAGCAATAATGCGTCAAGTCCAAACCCAATACCTCCAAATAAGCTCTTACCCTTGGTTCTATAAGGGGGTTCAATGTAAACAACCTTACCTCTGCAACAAAGAGGTTTCAAATTGACCATTACTTCAATACCCAACAAATCAATGGTTGTCTATTACTTCATGAAATAAGAAACACATGCAAGTTAAATCAATCATATTTAGTTCACTATAGCCCAAAAGCCAAAAGATACTGCATCATTAACTCCCCAGGGAAAAGGATAGAACCTGACCTCTAAGGTTATTTTTTAAAAAAAAGGGAGGATGATTACCTCATAGACCCCGGGATTCATGAGCAAGAGATCACGACTTCCAGAGATTAATTGCCAAACTAGGCCCCTCAAACAATCAGGAATACCTTTTCTGATACGTCTTTTAACCACAAGAGGTTTCCTCTTTACATAATGCTTCCAATCACTCCCACCAACCCCAATCATCTTTCTCCATTTTCGAACTCTTCTTTCCTCCCTGTGAATGGTATCCATCTCATGTGTGTAATCAATAAATACAAGGGAAACAAAAGATAGAGAGATAAATGGAAAGGAGGGGTATGTAATATTGAAGACTCGGCTATGTTGCCTATGTATACTGAGCAAAAGACAAATTTTCATGCATCAACAAATGAACAGTGTTGTGAATAGCTAAAACATGGAAAGAAAAAACAAGCAAACAAACAACTGTAAGCGAGTACTATCACTGACACACTGTTCCATTAAGCATTATCAAAGCGATGAAAGGATAGAATTAGGTCAAAGTGTGATCTGTTATTAAAGTTTACAAAGGCAGTCCAGTTGGTTGAGATAGAAACAGCAGTTTTCATACTAAGTTTATGCTATCCTTAACGATTGTAAGGGAAAAAGAAGTAGACACTTGCAATTGATAAAAAACTGTCAAATGAACATCATCTTACATAAATCAATAAGTCATGAGTCATCAAATTATGCATTCAATAATTCCCAAAGCCTAAAAATGACAAACCCGGCAAAGAATTGCAGATGTAGTGATCATTATTGCTAAGACAACTATAAATTCCACAGTCATTACCTCTCGGATCCAGAAGTCGACTTGCTCCTCTTCAATTGATCAGGAGAACTGCTACTTTCTGGCTTTATAAACCCAAATCTGTCCACTTGTTTAGGTGATGATGGTCCAGAATCATCTTCATCTATTTTCTTCTTCTCCATCATACTATCTAACACAAGATTTAAGTCCCCAATATTCCCCCACCACTCTTTCTAACATGTTGCAACTTGCCCCAATTGAACAGTACCAAGTTTCTGGGAATTCATAGCACATGTAAAAGAACAAAATTTAGAAATGGAATTGCATATGTTTTCAATAATAATCACAGGAAAGTGTTCTGCTTAACCCTATACGGAGCAAAAAGCAAGCTAAGTAACATCAATCGACGCGTGATTTTGCCATAATTTCGTGCTCATCCAGCAACATTGTCATACATAGCATACAATCATCTATGCATGCAGCAGTTATTCAACACCCAATTAAGTTTACAGCTTAGCAGACCAACACATAATATCAAACAAACTAAATTAAATGAGATTGTGCAAATTTGTACCCAAAAACTGAAAGATCACGCGAAAAAAGCCCACAAATCACAGAATAAATGACAATATACATAAGAAAATTCAAAATCTAAGATAAACCCATTAAACCCCACGAATTTTCTTCAATCAGAGTCAACTGGGTTTTGTTAAACGATCAATAATATGATTTCAAAATTAAAAAAAAAAATCATAAATTATAACGAAAGGGAAGAAAATACCATGAAAGTAGAAACCCCAGAAGCGACTTCTTCTGTAAACAACGGTGATCTAGAAGTAGAAAATTAACTAAAAATCTTAGGAATTTGGGGCAAAAAAAATCTAGGAAAATAGTATAATTTTCTACCAAAATCTTGTTGTTGTGTTGGAAAATCTGGCAAATTTATTTGATGAAGACCAAAAATGAGATAGACCAACCAGAAATTATGAACATTTGACTCTGGGACCTGGGAACTGATTGGGGGGGGAATTTTGTGTAATTCCTTTTTTTATTTTATTTTCTCTTTTTTTCTAAATATATTTTGATTATTTTCCACTTTTAGGAATTTTTGACAATAACAATATTGCATGTTAGCCACAATTGAGTGGAAAAGAATGTTCCTTTAGCCTTTGTTTTAAAAGGGTTATGGTGACATGCTAGGACATGGGAGTTCTATTAAATTTTGCCCAAAATTGATTGGATCCTTCGTTCTCAATATCTCATTAACATTCCACCGATTTCATATTAGCGACACAGTTTGACTTTTTGCAATACATATAAGCGTTAACTTAATTGGATTATAATATAGGCGTTTTTGTAAGAACTTTTTTTAACTTATCAATACATTAGAAATAAAATTAATGTGAGTAGGTACTCATCATGATAAATAATGAGACTAATAAATTATGAGTATATCAAGTTTGATTGTGTCAATTAGTACATAGGATATAATTATAAATAGTAATGTTAGAGGATACTGTGTCATGAGACTCATCATGACTATAATTATTTGACTATAGATATGATTAATCAACCAATAATCATCTATATCTATCTATCTATAATATTATTAAAACTCATGGGGACAACATGCTAACGACATGTGTCACCCATATGCCACATATGCACTACATGTCATCCCTCTTCTCTCACCATATTGATGAATTATATTAATGTTTAGTCTCTTTAACAAAACCTCTTCATTGGTCTAACTTTAATGCTATAGTGTTAGTTTAATTGAAATTTTTTTCATCTAAACCTCTTATTATATTTTCATTTAGTTATTAATATTGTTCAACATCAACCCTTCTAAATTAATTTGATCAAACGAACTTATAAATTTATGATAATCAAGCGGGGCATTGCCCGGGTCAATAACTAGTTTTAATTTTACGTGTTAATGATCACACTTAATATTGGTGTTAATTTTTTTTTTTCCTTTTTTGACATCACCTCCCCGTTGAAGCATATTAGATTAAATTTTTTTTTTTAAAAAAAAAACAAATTTATTCACGATTGAAGTCTATTATTAAAACCAACCTATCAGATATAATCTAGCATGTAGCAATTTCAAATAACACCTCGCAATCAATCCAAAAATTTCCCTTTTTTATTTTTATGTATAGAATAATAGAATCATTTATCTCATCATTTCTTTTTAACTCTTTAAAAAATATAGTCATGCAAGCCTCAATGATAGTGTGTTTAAAATTTTATAGAGCTTACAAATTTATAGTGCTTCAAATGGTATAATGAAATGGTTTTTTTAAATCCTTATTAAATAGTTAAAATTCCTCTCGTATTTTATCATAATTGTACGTTGATAAGAGTTGCAAGCTTTTACAAACTTAGGCAATTTTCTGACGCAACTATAAAGGAATCAAGAGCCAAAAGGTGGAGGAAAAAAGCATATAAAATTCAAGTGATATCATGAGAAGAATTGATGGTGCACATGGATTGACGATATATGAGAAGTTTAATTAAGTTAACCCGTAGCTAAAGATGTATAAAAATTATACTTGGTATCATATATACGTAGTATGGAGTATATTTTGTTAATTATTGCAACAATCAATATGAACCCCTCTTAAATAATAGGCGTCAAACGGTTAGTACAAGTATGTAATAAATGCAAATATTCTAATCGAACTAACACAGACAATTTTCTTGTACTTCGTCCTCCTAGCTCATACATACAAATCTTAATTTAACTTCAAATTTTATTGCAAAACATCTAACATATGTGTACGAATTTGAAAAAATTACATTTTTTTTGAGAAAATTTGAAAATTTTACATGTTATTATAGTTTTAATTGATTTTCTAATTTAACTTATTCAATTCATCTTAACTCAACTTGTAATATTTTTTCTCAAGGTCATATTTTTTTTAGTTTGCCCCATCCGGTTCACCGGAGCTTAGCTCCGACTACATCCGGATCCGACCCGGGTTGCACACCTAGCTTATGGTGGATGAGTCTCCCAACAAGAGTTTTCTGCATTCGGTGAGGCTCGAACTCGAGACCTCCCTTAAGCGACATCAAGCTGCTTACCACTTGAGCCAACTCTTGTTGGTTTCTCAAGGTCATATACTCATATATAACTACGACGAATTGGTCCATCTACTTTCAATTATTTTTACCACTTGATATAGTCTAGTTTACTTCAGTTTAAATTCAATAATCTAACTTGCTAACAATGAAAGTGGTCGGATACAATTTTGTTAAATTGGACCCTAAAATCATTTTTTTGAGAAAAAATATATTACTAAATTCAAAAAATAAAGCCCTTTTAAAGTAATTTCACTTTAGGGGTCCTGTGCAATCGACCACCCTGCACATGCCCAGAACCACCCTGCTATCCGTCGATGACCATCAAATTCAATATTGGCTCAATCTCAAAGTAGGGTTGGGGCTCAAAGCACAATTGAACAATGAACAAAAATTGGGGCCTTTGGAACTAATATTGGAGCAAAAAATTCGTACCAAAAAAGCCCAGAAAACCAAAAAAAAAAAAAAAAACAAACAAACAAAACCATCTTTCGCAACCCTAAAAACAAAAAAATTCTTCCTCTCACACAAAACCCAGCTTTCTCCTTCACCCTTTATCGTCGCAAATTCGAAAAATGAAGAAGAAGAAGCAAACTTCCGACGCCCTAATTATCGCCGCCGACGATACCACCGCCGCCGCAGTCGCCGACATCAAAACCTTAGTCAAAGACCATGCTAGCTTCTTCGACAAGCTTGTGGAGTTAATTCCGGCGAAGTTCTACCTTCCAACGAACGACGATGAAAAACCGTGGTTTCAAGGGTTATCCAAAGCAGCCAAAGCAGAAGCGAAGCTAAAATCGATTGAAAACACGAAGAAATCGAGACGTGATCGATTAGACCCTGAGAAATCATCAAAATCAACCCTAGATTTGTTGAAGGAGTCATTGGAGACCAAAAAATCGGTGAAGAAAGATTCAGATAATGAGGATGATGATGAGGAGGATAATGGTGGTGGTAGTGGGTTGAATTTGAGGAATTTGGATGATGATAAGAGGTCGGTGACATATGAGGAGCTGAGGCAGAGGTTGCATAGGAGGATTGAGGAGTTACGAGCGAGCCGAGGCGATGGAAGCGGCGAGGGGAAGAGGAGGAAGGCGGAGAGGAGAGAGATGAAGGATGGGAGGAAGAGGTGGAGGGATGATGATAAGGTGGAGAATGTAGAGGCTAAGGAGAAGAAAGAAAATGAAAGAGATAATATTGAGAAGGAAGTTTCTGAAGCTGCTAAAGGAATTGAGTTTGGGAAGGTCAAATTAGCTGCTTCTAGTGATGATGGTATGAATAATGAATTTCTTTGAAGTTATTTTAATATTTATGATTGGAATATTTCTTTTGTTTGCACTGATAATTTAATGTCTTGTTTCTTGAATTTTTAGTTTTTATTCTTGTAAATTGCAGCAAGGTTAATCAATTCAATTGTCGAAAGTCGTAAATCTTTACTGTTTTGTTGTTCTTGTGCTAACTAATTGTGTTAGATAACTAGAATGTGAGCCATTGTAGAAATTATGTGTGGAGGTTACTTTGTACTATAAATGTGATATTGTAGAATTTATATGCTACTCTATAGTTTTAGTGGGAATTTATTAATTTGTATATATTTGAAATCATGAGATGTCGAAATGGCTATAATGTTTTTTGAGGTAGGATTGATGGCAGTAGTTACTATGATGGACATTATGGAACATGGGAACTGAAAATTGTCTACTTTTTGTTGTTTCTAATTGCAGTATCTAATAAGAAGAAGAAGAGGAGATTGTCGAAGGAGAAGGAGTTACAAAGAGCTCAGAAGCTGGAAGAGGCAATGAAGGATCCGGAAAAGGGCGGTGAGTTGGCAAAACAGCACTCTTGGAAGTCAGCAATGGAGAGGACAATGGGAAATAAAGTGCATGATGATCCCAAGCTGCTGAAGAAAAGTTTACAGAAGGATAAGAAGAAGCATGCCAAGAGTGTTGAGAAGTGGAAGCAGAGGGTTGAAACTACTGAGAAGATGAAGCGAGGGAAGCAGGATAAGAGAAATGAGAATATTAAGGCCAAGAAGGACAAAAAGAAGCAATCGAAAATTGATAAGAGAGAAAAGAAGCTTATGAGGCCAGGGTTTGAGGGCCGCAAAGAGGGCTTTGTTACAGGGAATTAAGGTTTGCAATAGAGTTCAATATTAATAATTAGTCATTATGTAATCTCACTCCTTTGAAAAAAAAAAACAAGAACTTTTCATGGTTGTAGTTAGTTAAGGGGGATGGGGAGAATCAAGCTTTTGTTCCTTTAAGTTTTTTGGCTGTTAAAGTCCAATCATTTTTAATGAAGTTCACTCTTTTTTTACTTTCCATTTTTAAGTTACATACTTACATTGCCACATCTGCTTGCAGTTATCCTTTTATTCTTTATTTCTGGATGATTTCCATGACATGTTTGGTGTTATATTTAAATCACAGGGAGTGGATTATGCTTGTATGTTGTCTTCTGAAGATTTGCATTATGCACCCAATTGATTAAGGTCTTAAGCATTAATAATCTTTTCTGTGGTTGTTTTCTCCATATAATCATATATTGACGATCAAAGTATCGAGTATTGAAATGCAAGGCAAGCTGTAGACCTTTAGTTGTATATTACTCTTTGGCTTGAGTCGTTTGACATCCTTTGACCTGAAGCTCAATATTCAAATCTATTAAGTCTGGGCTCCAGTGTGAATGAGGAAATGTCAGTGCTACAGCCTACCAGCCTAGTCTCTCTATCTCTATTTCTATCTCTAGCTCTTGCTTTCTTTTGCTGCATTTTACTGCATACTTCTTTTATTGTTCTTCTTTTTAAGATGTTCACCTCCCAGTGGTAATGGTTGCTTAGATACTTTGCTCATTGCAGCATTCATTTTCAGATGCATATTGGTTACCTTTGGTACACATGAGTCTGCGAGTTTCACCAATCATACCATGCTTGTTTAGTCAGTTGTGCTTCCATTTTCCAAGCCTCAATAAAGTTGTGAAATGATTGATCCGTCATTTTGAAGATACAAAGAGTTGGTTTCTGTTAGATTTTTGTCTCATAGAAGATATGGCCCCAACACCACAGTGTTGGCATTAAGCAGAATGCTTGTGATATGTACTAACTGCAGATGATTCAAAATACACAGCCGTTTTGGCAGTACTGGTGAGCTATTGATTTCCAGGATTTCAGTATATGTCTCTCTGTCCTGCTTATTTTTGGCATAAGGTAAGTAATGTTTCTTAGTTTTTTTGGATTTTTTTTTTTTTTTTTTAATTTGACTATCTTGCTAAATGAAAAGATTGCGAAGTTGCACTGGGATGATGATGTTATTACTTTTCCCTGGGTACCTTTTGTATGGACATTCTTTTGTTGAGTAAGGTCAACTAGCATAGTAATCTGGCCTTAGTCTTGGTGTATTTTTATCCTAGTAATGTTGGATTAGTTATATGAAAAAGATTGTATGATGATAAGAATATAAGATTGATAAATGTAGTCGCTAATAGATAGTGTTAGGTCAATCAATCAAAGCCTTAATCCCAAAAGTGGGGTCGGCTAACATGAACCAAATTTGATTATTCCGTGTAGTCATCAACATAAATCTTTCTCCTCCATCCCTTACGATCCAAAACTTCATCCTCACGTAAATCCATGCACTTCATATCCTTCCTCACTCCTTCCAACCAAGTCATCTTTGGTCTCCCTCTTCCTCGTTTAATCCCTCGTTTAATTATATGACTGATGGAGGCCTTGGAAATTTCCTTTTCTCGAGAGTGCTGTTGATTTGAAGTGGTTTTCTGTGTTTCTGATTAAGCAGTGGTCACCCGTCAATCCGTTATTGTGACTAGATATAGAAACTTAGAAAGAGAGATAAATTTTACCATTATATTGATTTCTGGAGGACTCTGGAGGTTGGGGATTCAACCCTTTTACTAAGCTAAGTACTGGTTGTATGCCACACCGACAGACACCTAAAAGGTGAATGAAGTGTTTGTTTGCATAGTAAATATTGAAGTGCATTATTATTTTAGTATCATATCAAGAACAAAGTGCATCAAGTGTGTAACCTGTGGGAACTTACCGATTAACCAAATAGCTTGGGGCAATGCCAAATCCTGAAGATTGCTAAAGATGCTGGTTCTCAGTAATCGGTTGCAAAATGGCCTGTACTCTGGTTGGGGCAGCAGTGAGGATTCCTTGGAAATTTGGGCTAATGCTGATCCAGTGATACATTATGGAAGGGTTTTTCCATTTAGCTGGTACCTAGACCATCTCAATTGGAAAGTTTTTTTTGGGTCAGATATCTCTGTATGTCCATTAGTTGGTAATTGATCAAAATGGGTTAAGGTTATTGTGGCAGTTGTAGGACTGAACATAAGCAGGGTGAGGACAAATTGATGAATGCATGAGTGAAGAAAGGCAATGACTGACAAGGCTCCTGGCCTCTTTCAAAGTGTGCAGGGTCATGACGGGATCACATTACTCTAGGAAAGGATCAGGCTTATTCTGTGCTTTCAGCTACAGTAAAAAGGGGAAGACCAGGGAGGGAGTGTTCATCAGATCGCCTGGGTCTAAAAGGACATAAGTAGTAAATCAAGTTGGAAATAAAAGTTACCAAAACTCGGAGAGACAATTGGAAATGTATTGGTCCAAATGTGGCATGTGTAGCTGCAGCTTTCACAGGCTAGGCTACTGATTCATCCTTTCAGAACCTGGGTAAGTGGCCAATGTACAATTTTGCTTTTAAAATTTTATGCCCTGATAAAACTTTAACTTCTATAACTGTTATCTTTAGATGATATATGTCACATGGAAGATCTGCTGTTACTGCATCAATCCTCAGCCGTGTCGTCTTTGCAGAGATATCTAAACTGGTGTAGCAAATTTGGGGCATCTTTACGTATGCTGTTTGTTGTATATGTTGTTTACTACGGAGAAGACCTGATCCCACTGTCATGAATTTAACATCCTCAGAAACCATGTCGTAAGCGGTAAGCCACTCTGGTCTCCTTGTATTAGTTGTATATAAGGATTGATGGTGTCTGAATATTTGCATCCCAACGTCAAGGAAATGGAAGTGAAAGAGCTTATTTTAAGCCTTGACATATGAGGAGAAACCAATAATGCTGCTGATGGTGTTTAGAAGCTTTTGGACTAATCAACAACCTTTTATGGGCCTGACATGCAGTGAACGAGACATGCTCTTTTCCATTATTGATAGCATTTCAGATTTTGTTGGTTCTGTTGGATGTACTGAGCATTCATACATTGAAGGTTCATTTGTACCAATGTGCTGGAAAAGTTGCAAATGGTTCTCTTACCGAAATTTTAGAGCTATAACAACCCAGGTCTTTTACTCATTCTGCTGAATCCTGTTCAATTAATCTTATTCTGGAAGACGTGGTGCGATGGTATCATATTGGCAGTTTATAGAATTATAGATGTGAGTTGCATATTTATATACTCCATAAATTGATTGGTCTTCCTGATGTCAAAGAGGCAAGTTTATTAAGTTACCACAGGTAACCTTTTCTGCTATTTTTTTTTTTAAAAATAAATAAATAAATAAATAAATTTTTCTGCCAACTTAAGTTGCTTTGCTCTTTTGGTTTTACTTGATCTCCAACTTATGCTGTTTTAATCTAAATGTACTTTATGATTTGGAGAGGTTGGTAACTAGCCATCTGATTGCTGTGTCTTTGATGTGTATGCTATGTACTTGTACTCATCTGTTCATTCTGTTTAAAATACCTAGCTGGTAGTCATTAACTCTGAAAATAATTGTGACTTCATGTACAGATGAATCGTTTTTCTGTTTATTTATCCATATTTTAGTCCAGGATATGGCAAATTGAGAAAACTTTCTTTAATGGGTGTCACTGCTAGCATATTAGTTAGTAATATCATTACAATGGTGATCTGATTTTAGATAGCATTTTTTACGCTGAACTTAGTTTCATCTTAATGTGTGGGTGTGGATTTTTAGATATGAGTTGCTGTGTTGGTGTTAAAGTAGTCAATGTTGATTCTTAGTGTCCAATTCTATCCTTGATTTCGAGGATTTTTTTCTGCCCAATATCATTTGTTTGCCTTCTTCCAACAGTATATTTAGACATTAAAACGGATCTCCAAAACATTTTATTTTTCCTTAAAGTAAGAATTTATGTTGAACCTGTCACTGCCATCCACTTTTAAGATTGGCCCAGTTTGAATGCACTGTTTCTTTAGTTACCTACAAGCAGATAACAATCAAGATGTTTACTACAGTATCCATCTAAGGCTCTTCCCAACTCTTGTAGTCTTATCTAATTGAATGTCTGGATGACCTTAGCTTTTGCTTTGTAATGTCTGGCAGTCTGCAGAAGAATGTCTTATTAGTTATCAGGTAAAATACTTTAGGAACAATTGTCAATTACTACTTACAAAAGGCACACCCTGCAGTCTAGATGCTGCTTCTTTTTCATAAAAAATTAACAGACTAACATAGGCTTATGAGATCATTGGTCAACTGGAAACTACATGTATTGCATTTAGTTGATGTTGATTATAATGCTATTTCTTTTAGCAGATGCTAATGTCATGCGTTTTCTGCAGGTTGTAAATTACATTGCCGCAGGTCATGAAATACTTTTGCCTTGCCAGAAGGTAGAGACGATTTATGCCCATAAAACTAATAAGAAAAATTACTGTCCTTATACGTACTTGATAATTGACATATCTGTCATCTGTGTCACTCCGACCCTCACAATTTCTTTTACTATGAAGCCTTTCCTGTCCTTGAGGTAGCATTTAAATGGTTGATCTGGCTGGTCACCCACTCTGCAAACTAGGGCCTTCCCTTTTCCCTCTTTTGTTCATCCTGATAAAGTGAACATAACAGTGACAGTGGTTTCGTACATACACTTCAGAGGATAATGCATTCTGATCTTTGCCGGATGTTTAATACAACAAAGCGTCTGCCACATCACAGTAATTACAGTACACAAACTGGGGTTATGTCCTGCTTCAGTTACAAAAAGGTTTACTTCTTAGTTGCGTCACTCCCCCTTATCAGCTTATCTTAGCAAGGGATATGGAAATTTTCTTATATACAACATTCACAAGATGAACGAGTTCTTTAAAAAGTAAAAAGGTGGGGGCTTTTGTGCTGCAATTTTGAGAGATCAGCCACAAAAGATTATGTACAACATGAGATGCCAGAGCTTAGGCAGGAAGTCTGGGATTTGCTTGCTAAACAGGCTTATATTGCCGGTTCTTCTACCAAATTGCTTCCTGATGTTGTGTCGACTTTTTGAGGAAATCATTACGAAAGAAGTGGTGTTACAGAGGAGCTGCTGTGAAATGGTTTACAGCATCGGAGAAAGCTGGTCGAGTGATTGGTACTATGTTAAAGCATGGTTCTGACTTCTGAGACATGCTCGACTAGTTGGTGCCTTAGTGACGATAATGAGGGTCTGTTAGATACTATTAAAGATAGTGGTTATTCTTAAGATATTCTACCTTGTGTTATGGACCATGTATTGGTACTAGATAGTGATGCTATATGTTGGAATAAATGAGCTCCTTAAGATGCAGGAAACACATATTGAGCCGCTTATAAACAATCAGATATGTATATTTGTAAACACATAAATTAAGTGGAAATTAATGAATCCTATCTATGGTTTTGCTCCTTTACATTTTTTCTACTTCTATAGTTCTGTTTCTTCATAGAGCAACACACAATATTAATAAGTTTCCTTCCTGACAATCGTGGTACATAGCACATTAACTAACTAAATAAGTTTAGCTCTATGGTACATTGGTGAAATTATAAATTAAGTTCATGTTGTTACTATTGCAAAACACAAGATATCTTGTAATTACCTACATTCTCGTGTTTTATGGAACCTCCATTGGTATTTTCAATGAAACTTCCTAACAACCCAAAATTTGAGCTTGTGCATACATGAAAAAAAACAAATCATTCAATTCACTAAAACAAATGAAATTATCATATATAATGTTAAATTCCAGTATAATATAATTAAGAGCTTAGCTTTTAAGGTCTGTTCTCTTTGCCTTAGGGCCTGTTCACATTAACTGAACTAAGCTGAACTGAACTGATTGGAGCTGAACTGAACTGAACTAAACTGATTGGAGCTGAACTGAATATTTTATGAGAGAAGGAAATTAAGAGCTGAACTGAACTGATTGGAGCTGAACTGAACTGAAATTAGGTAAATATGAACAGGTCCTTATTTAAGGTGTTATAATACAATTTTAAGAAACCCTATTCTAGTTTGCCAAGTTTGATTTTTTTTTTTTTTTTTTTTAATTTTTATACAATTTGACTTAATTTTTTAACAAGGAAAAAAAAAGTGTAAAAGTAAGAATAAGGTAGAGGAAAGGAAGCCTTAGCTTTTTAAATTTTAATGTGTGTACTTGTAATAAGAGTACCATTTCCAAAATAACATGATACCAATTATTAATTTCAAAAATGGCATGGTATTTTTTTTACAACAAAATTAATTACAATAAAAAAAAAAAAGAAATAAGGTATGAATAATTTATATAATAAAATAAAAAAAAAAAGGATTAACTGGGGGCTGGGGCTCCCCCTTAACTCGTTAGATTTTGGCCATTTAGATATTCACCATATCACCAATCACAAAAACAATACGAGTACAAAAGAGTTTCGAAAAAAAAAAAAAAAAAAAAAAAACATACAAAAGAGGTTTAAGTCGAAATCTATTCTTATCTATTCTCCATATCCCAATCATTCCCCCCAAAGGTTGAAGCTACCTCTTCTGTTCTATACAATTCCACCTCTTCAATCTTCAGGGGCATTATATTATTTGAGGTAGAATTAATTTCATATCTCCCTTCACTTCTTCACCTATACTGCTGAAGAAGCTCAATTTTTATGGTTGCTTTTGTTTGATTTAAGCTTTAATCATTACTCTGATTAACATTATAAAGAATTGGGTTTCAATTTTTATTGCCAATTATAGTTTTGATGGGTCAATTTCAGTAGCAATTTCACATTTACATATTAAAAATGTCATCTTTTTGCCTTGTTTCTTGTAGTGGCTTAGTGGGTAATCCCAGAAATTATAAATTTCATGCTGTTAGAGCTAAATCTTTTGATAGCTATATATGTAGATCTTATTCTGTATTGCCCAATTATGGTTGTGCTTCTTTTTATTCAATGAAGCCTCAAATTTATAGTAATTTGTTGGGTGAGGTTGTTTGTTGTAGTAAAGTAAGGTCAATTAGTGATAGAACTAGTAAAGATAAAGATGCCCTTTTGGAGAATAAGGAGTTTTTTGATGTAAAGAGGAGGTTTTCGTTACGATTGCGGCCGAGGTTGAGGTTGTTGTCATTAAGATTGAAAAGGGTTTCGGTTAGATCAACGTTGAATGATTTTGGAATGTTTTTGAGAAAGCATATGAAGAAGGTTACCCTTGCCACTTCAATTTCCTTTGCATTAGGAGTTTGTTATTTGTTTGTGAAGTTAATGTCAATTCCGTCTCCAAAAGTTGTTCCTTATTCAGACTTGGTAATGAGCATTCAAACCGGGTCTGCCTCGAAAGTTCTTTTTGAAGAAGGGTCTCGCCGGATATACTATAATACTAAGGCGCCTAATGTTGAATCTCCTCAATCAGAGGAAGAGAATTCGGGTTTGGAGACTGATCAAGCTGAAAATGTAGCAGCTGGAGTTGCTGCCGCGGCTGGGGTTACCACTGAAGTTAGTACCACAGGTGTGCCTGCAAAAGGCACTAGGAAAAAATCTGCTGCTCCTGAGTGGCAGTATGCTACAAGAAAGGTTGATAATGATGAAAGCTTTCTGCTAGGTTTGATGAGAGAAAAGGGAATTACATACAGTTCAGCTCCTCAATCAGCACTAATGTCATTCAGGAGTATATTACTTACTATCTTGACATTATGGATTCCACTGGCTCCATTAATGTGGCTGCTGTATCGACAACTTTATGCTTCTAATGGTCCTGCGAAGAAACGAAAGCCTAGTAATCAGGCTGTTAGCTTTGATGATGTGGAAGGTGTTGATACTGCAAAAGCTGAGCTCTTGGAGGTATGCTATCTTTCCTTTCAACTTGTAACATCAGATGCACTCATAAGACAGAAACATGTTTACTCTGATTTATTTTCTTAGTCAATTATCATGAATTATGCCTAATTTCTGCTGTCCATATATTACCTTTGTTTAGCGGTTTAGCCTTCTTTGAAGGCAGTGAATTTAGTGATAGATGTTGATTATTGAAGTTAGGCAATCACAAATAGGCTTTTGTGAATAAATACTTACTCAGATTTTAGAATCAGAGGCTTTGGCTATACAAGGTAATTTGAGGGTATGGGACAACCAGAAAGCTACTTTTTTTGGAAACTCATGGTGGCCAGTATGTGAGATGAGTATGCTCATCTTAATCAAGTAGATTTCAAGACCAGGAG
The DNA here is from genome assembly GCA_024500155.1 of Chenopodium formosanum. Lineage (NCBI taxonomy): Eukaryota > Viridiplantae > Streptophyta > Magnoliopsida > Caryophyllales > Amaranthaceae > Chenopodium > Chenopodium formosanum. The sequence continues at coordinate 2,535,567 of CM044861.1, read as the reverse complement.
TTGTCTCTTTTTTTTTTTTTTTGTTCAAATTACAGCTGATTTATTTTCAGCAAAAGGATTTCTTTGCACGAGCAATCCTGTAGACTAGAATAGAGCTCTAGTCTTCTAGAGACATGGAAAGACCTGTAACTGGTTGGCTGTTGTTATGCTCCTAACCCGTATGGTGAAATATAAATGGCATCTTAGGTTGATTTCTGGACCTTGGTTTGATGAGTGTAGCAGCCCAAGATCTGTATAGTCTTCACCTAAGAAGACATAACCCAAATGGCATTCTTGGAGCTTGGATGAATCTATAAATTCAAAAACCCATTTAAGGCATTCCATGGGAAACCAGGAGGCCTCTTCAAGCTCTAATAACGATAATATTGGTATTTGATTTATGGCATAAAACCCGAGGCTATTACCCCAGAAAAGGCAAGTCATGTGTAGGAGGTCCATCCAAAATAGATATATAGTCTGAGTTTTCCTAGCAAACTCCTAGGGTTGCTTGTTGTTCTGTATCTATCTATTTGTTGTCACCGATCACCATAGATGATGTTGAACCCATCTTAGTCCAGACATTACCCAACACCAAAGGCTATTCATCATGCACTTTGAGGTGAGAATTAATCCTTCCAACCTCAAGGTTAAGTGTTTGGATGATTCTTTGGCAGATCCCTACTTAAACGTTGACTGTAATTTACTAGTCATCATGTTCGGATTATAACAAAACCATGATGGCCCTATGGACCCTTTTGCATAGCTATATAACTGAAGAACTCCCCCCTGTTGAAACCCGTGCGGGAAATGTAAAGTGAAATTGATAAAACCCATGAGAAAGCCTTGTAGAGCTCATGCCTATTAAACCTTTCCAAAGGCCAAGTATTGTACTACTGGCCATGACTTTGAGTATTTGATTTAGGTGGGGAGTTTGTCCAATCTGTCATACATTAGGGCACTTAAACAGATGATTAATGTAATATGCATGTCTTAATTTGGGAGAATGTTTGAACTGTTCTCATCTATATTGTATGCTTTCACTTTTACACTTGGAGGGTATTGGTTTTTTTTAGATGTTGAAGACATTATTTTTTGTTACTTGTTGGGGCAGGGTTTGGATTCAGCAGTTTCTTCACTTATAGTCAAATCTGTCCTTGGCCTCTCTACTTACAGTTTTTTTTGTTTTTCTTTGTAGATAGTATTGTGCCTTCAAGGTGCTATCAATTACAACAAATTAGGAGCAAGGTTACCACGAGGTGTTCTGCTGGTAGGTCCTCCTGGAACTGGAAAAACCTTGCTAGCCCGTGCTGTGGCAGGAGAAGCTGGTGTACCATTCTTCTCTGTCTCTGCCAGTGAATTTGTTGAGTTGTTTGTCGGGAGAGGAGCTGCACGTATTAGAGAACTTTTCAGTGTTGCAAGGAAATGTGCTCCATCAATTATATTCATTGATGAACTTGATGCTGTTGGAGGAAGGCGGGGTAGAAGTTTCAATGATGAACGTGATCAGACACTCAACCAGGTAACTTTGTCTTGCAGATAAATGTTGGTGCATCTTGTTGAAAGGTCGGTCCATAATGGTACATCCCCCCCCCCCCCCCCCCCCCCAACAAATAGATAGTAAATAAAAAGAAAGAAAACACATGGTGAATTGAAAATTTTGATAGCAGTAGCTGGTAGCCTTAGTTCTTTTCATTGTACTTGGTTATTCTTCCATAGTGTTCCTTCATCATGTAATCTTTATTGATTTATCATTTATGTGTACGCCTTTGTTTGTTTAGTCCCTGAATCCTTTTGAGGTCTGCTCTTATCTCTTATGGTTTATTATCTTCCCCACTCCGATTTTATTCACAGCATTATGTTTAAATGATGTGAAAACTTCACTGTGTTATCTATATAACGTATGTAGGCTAATCAACCTACTATGTAATTCCTGGTTTCTCATAGTTGCTTGATTATTTCGACTGTTTATATGCCTATCTGAGGTCCATTGGATGTGTAGGAGTTTTTTTACCACTTACCCTGTGTATTAGACTGAGAGTTGGATTTTTTTGCTGGCAGTTGTTGACAGAAATGGATGGGTTTGAGTCAGATACAAAGGTGATTGTTATTGCTGCAACAAACAGACCTGAAGCATTAGATCAGGCTCTTTGTCGTCCTGGTCGCTTCTCAAGGAAAGTTCTTGTAGGAGAGCCAGATGAAGAAGGGAGGAAAAAGATACTGGCTGTGCATTTAAGAGATATTCCTCTCGAGGAAGATAAACAGCTTATCTGCAACCTTGTTGCATCTCTCACCCAAGGCCTTGTTGGTGCTGATCTTGCCAACATTGTCAATGAAGCTGCATTACTTGCTGCACGCAGAGGTAAGAATCTCGGCTATATTTATCTATATGTTATGCAGTTTACATGCTTTAGCTAAACATACATTAACACTACACACCCTGCACACACAAGTGCGCACACACACACCCCTCCCCACCATCCCCTCATTTTTTTGTCCGCATGTGCACAAATCATAAGAGGACTTTACCTCCTAAAGTAGCCAGCATATCATGTACCTTGTTTTTGCTTCATGGGACTTCAGAAATTTTCCTTCAGTTTACAATATGATCTATACTGTATTTACCAAATACAGAATCTGAACGTTCATTTTAGTTTTTCAAATCATCTTGCTGATGTTTAAATTGGATTTAAATATTTTTGAACTTTATTTGTTTGTAAACAGGTGGAGAAGCGGTTTCAAGAGAAGATATAATGGAGGGAATAGAAAGAGCAAAGTTCGGGATCAACAATAAGCAACCAACTGCGAGTGTAATCAGCAAGGAGCTTGGTAAATTATTCCCCTGGATGCCATCTATTATGGGAAAATCTGATCCAAAAACTGAAGGAACTCAGGGGCCATTAGGTTATCAAACATTAAGCTCATGATACCACAATTCTTCTTTTTTTTTTTTTTCTTTTTTTGGTAATGGTTATATTTTTTTGAAGGTCTCTGTTACAGTCTTACAGCAGAAAACTTGGCCCTTTTCTGTAATTAGTTTAGAGTTGGGCCAGGCTATTATGGATTAGGCTGGCCCAGGCCCATATGTCATCAACTTGGATAGCATCATAGCAGGCCAGGCCCTTGCTTGGACCCAGTGAAATTGATGGACTATGGCCTCAAAAACTTACTCGTACACTTACGATGCCCGTTTAAGGCCTGGCCTGGTATATTCAGCCTTATTTAGCAACATTTTGACAATTAATGGCAAATCAGTATATTTGCAAACTTCAGTGAGTACTCAGAGCTCACTAATATGTAATGACAAGTGATTCGATAAACTAGTAAGGGAGTTGTTCCACTTTAGCTAGATCTCTTGCTTATAAGCTTAAGAACGCAATAACACTTGTTGAGAGAGTTGCATCCGGTCATAGTTCCGACCCAACTTAGATCAGGTCTAGTATGCTTTGAATTACCGGGGAAATCTCTAGAATAAATACTGAAAGTAACATCTTGAAAATCTGATGCATGATATGTCAGTGACTCCCAGCTGTAAGTGCATGAACTTAGTCCCCCACACTCAACTAGTTCATAACAGGAAAATTCAGATGCAAACAAATTTCAAGGACCATCCTTGTCACAAACTACTCATACTTCACTTTTTCTTCCATTACATGAGGAATGGATAATCAATTAAGAAACCATTACCTACTGTAATTGTCACTCTAGTATTGTTGCAAAATTTCTTGATTTATTAACTTTGAATCTTACTTTTTTATGGTTCAATTGTTCTATTTAATTGGTTTAGTATAATCGGAAGTGATTTTCAAGTTTGGTTAAACTTTGACCATAAGATGTTTGATTCATATTCACGTTACTTTTAATTCTTTCAAAAAGAAATATTTACGTTACTATTCATATTTATATGTGAAACTTTCATAATATCATGAAATTAATGATATTTAGCGGTAATCAAACACCATAAAAATCATATGGTCTTTTATTCAAAAAAAAAAAAAAAAAATCATATGGTCTGAACACAATCAAAATTGATAAACCTTCTAATCGAGTTTAATTAAGGGTCTGTTCTCATTGACTGAACTCAACTGAACTCAACTGAACTCGGCTGAACTCAACTGAACTCAGCTGAATTGAACTGAACTGAAATGAATAATTTATAAGAGAAGGAAATTAGGAGCTGAACTGAACTGAACTCAGCTGAACTGAACTGAACTGAATTGAGCTGAACTGAACTGAACTGAATTGAGCTGAACTGAACTGAACTGAACTCAGCTGAACTGAACTGAATTAAATTTCAATGTAAGAGAACAGACCCTAAGCTAGTTCTTGGGTTCCATTACCTCCACAAAGTTGTTTTGTTTTGCATGTTTATTCCTCTATGTAATTGTTCTTGCAATCTTGCAAATTATGATATCATTTTATGTAGCATTGAATTTAATTTTTGCAAATTAGTTTCTCCAATTAAACAAAAGTTAAATGGTCAATTTTTGTGTTGTACTACTTCAAAGTTCAAAATTTTTTTTAAAAAAAAATAAAATAAAAAATGTTGCAAAGTTTAAAAAATGTGTAATGAACATGGCAAGACAGCTCAAAAAAATAAACATAATCCAGGTTGTAGGGAGATTCATATGCCATTCATTTTGGGCCGTCTATTTTCTGTCATGCTGTGCGGCCATTAATCTCTTCACAACCGATATTGAAGGACGAATGTTGATTAACATGTCAAAAAAAAAAAAAACATTTTTGAGTAATTTAGATAATTTTATTAACTTCCCAAAATTATAAAACAACAATAAGGCTCTGTTCTCTTCAGATTATTTTCAGTTCAGCTTTTAATTTCCTTCTCTTATAAAATATTCTATTTAGTTCAGTGCAGCTCAGTTCAGTCAATTAAAATAGGCCTTGACTCCCTAGTTCCCAAAGGCTACCATCATCGACTAGTGCAAAACTATAGCTATTGCCAATTACGCCCTTGTTGAATTTTTTATTTACGTTGAATCATTGTGTAATGAAACTAGTATTCTCTATCTCATAGTATAGAGGTAGCAACATATATACTTATAATATCATTGGGGTAATTAGATATTTAGATGAACAAATATTAGGATGTGTTCTTTTTCCTTGATTTTTACATATTTGTACTTATTATATATTAAACCAAAACTTACCTTTTCTTATTATACTACGGAGTAGTTTGTATTAGTAAAAGTCCATATCGAATCATGACATAGTTTTTAAAAAGGTAAGAGGACAACTTACAAGTACCAATAAATTGTGAATTACTCCAAATTAAAGTAACCTAAATAAGCAGGTACCATATGTTTTAATTACAACTTGAAAGTAACTATTATCTGAATTTTTTTAATTTTAGCAAATCATCAAATCTGAATTCAAACACTCCTACTGTATAGTGGACTGAAAACCTATGATCGATAGTGAGGGGTATAGAAGAAAATAAAAAATTAACAAGTTGCAATCTAACTACTTGCTTGGACCATGGAGCAATAACAAGTCAATAATGTATTACGTACGTACGTGGTCACGAATAATTAATGTAGATAGTATTACTAAATAACATATTTTATGGTGGGACGTGGGATTAACGATCATCAATCAACTAATCATCTATCACATGACTAATATGGCATTACTCATAAAAAGAATATACTACATATATACTCCCTATGACCCTATGCCTAATTGCGTATGTTGTTTTTGTATTACGACATATTTTGAAAATCGTAAAAATCTAAGTGGTAAAATTGTAAGTAAATTGATAATTTTTTAATAAATATGGTATTATAATTGTTGATTTTATGCGCCAATGTCATACTAAATTGTTGATTCATTTATAATTTTATCACTTAATAAAAAAAAAGTGAAGATTAAAGTGAGTTTATATATATATATATATATTTTTTTTTTAAAAAAAAGTATTCGTCATAGGAAAAAAAAAAAAAGGGTGAGATATTTAGACCGTCCCTTAAAAAAATAAAATGAAAATGTAATGAAGCATGCTTAACGGACAAAAAATTCTAAAAAAATTCAGCAGAATGAAGGTTGAACGTTGAATAAACTTAAGGTCATAGTCATACCAAATTAAGATAGTCATAAAATAAAATAAAATAAAATGCTGTATCTTAGTCAGCACCACATGCAATTAAGTTAATGTTTATCTTTTTAATTAATTGAGTTTAAGTTTGAAGTTGAAGGCTTGTCAATTTGTTTTGGCAATTTGACAACTCTCCCTAAATTGTTGCAAGTCGGTGTTTCTTTTTTCAATTTTTCGCATGTTAACCGACCAACATTATTTATTACGCAGTACAAAGAGTCTTTTTTTCTGTCAAAAAAGAAAAAAAGTCTTGTTGTTCATTTTTCTTACTGTATTTTATGCGAGTATTTATCTAAGTTTGTAAATTTTGCTAACAGATGCAACTTAGAGCCTGTTCTTATTGACTGAACTCAGCTGAGCTGAACTGAACTGAATATTTTATAAGAGAAGGAAATTAGGAGCTGAACTGAACTGAACTGAACTTCAACGTATGAGAACAGGCCCTGAATTTCAAAGTATATTATATCTTGACAAGTTGACACATTTTAGACTATAAAGTATTAATCAATATAGTCACGTGAATTGTTGTTAAATTGGTTAAATGGGAACTACAGAAATCTAAAAAATAAAAGTATGTAGAATAAGAAAGTACTCCGTATAATACATACACTATTATAAATACTCCTGTATCTTATTGAATTGTTAGTTGGCGAATTTTGGTGTAACTCTAGAGCAGAAGCTGATCTTGTTCGAATAAGCTGTGTGTTTTGATATAAAATTTAAGAATCAAAATGAAGTTCATAGTCAACAATGAATGTATACTTGTACTGTTTTAAAGGAGTAATTATGGAGCTGATGAGCCTTAATTGTAAATGCTCAATTTAGATTAGGTAAATATGGAAGCTAAGGATTCTCAATTTCGTTAGTAGACTAATAATGAATCTTTTATCTTTAGTAAATCCATTAACACAAGTTGCAAAAGTTAGGTGAAAGATCAAACATTAGTTATGAAAATCAACATGTGATTTTATGATTCATACACTTAATAACAAGATGATAGTAAAATTATTTCCAACTATATATATGTGAAACAGTTTGTTTCCATGTATAAAATGTGATAGTACGTTTGTTTCCATTTATTAAGGTGTGAAAGTTATTTCCATGTATAAAATGCCAAATCAATATGATTCTACACGATAAATTGAAATTACATGATTATTTATATATTGGATAGACATCCTATACAATAAATTGAAATAGGAAGAATTTTTATATTTTGGATAGACATCTCACATGATATTTAATACACAGAAAGCAATCGACATTTAATTTTTAGAAAGCAATATCACATAATTTTAAATTTTTGGAAATAAATCACAATTTTTTTTTTATGTCAACATAAAACAATTTTTTTTCTTAGGATCTATTTGCATGGCAAGAACACACAGCTGTAATCATAAAGAATATAAACTTTCCACGTAATATTGATGTGTTTTATGATTCAATGCTGACGTATATAAGATTCATGGAATCCTCACCTTGCAAGATTCCCTTAATTAGTAAACAATAGACCTGTTATTTCGCTAATTACAGCTTCAACACAGCTTTTTCTCTCTTCAACGGCTCAAAAAATTAGTATAACCTCAAATTTAACTGTCTTTTTAGTCAATTTTTAAAAACACAACTTACCCTAATATTTTTCCCTATAAATACACCCTTTTTGTTCTCAACTTCAGCAACTCACAAAAACCTCTTTTCTTGAAAATACAGAGAAAAAACAGAGAGAAATAAGAATACAGAGAGAAACAGAGGGAAAACAGAGGAATTTAGAGATAAAAAACAGGGGGAAAACAGAGGAATTTAGAGATAAAAAACAGGGGAAAAACAGGGGATTCTTATCAATTGATGGCAATTCGATTTACACCAAAGCTTTTTCAGAGATTTAGCCAAATCACAAGGCCTTTGAATTCATCTCCTTCTACCTTACCAGTTTTACCCTTCAATTTCGATGAAAAACCTGAATCATTCGTCGTGAAAAAACCCGAAACCGGAACCGAAACCGAAACCAAAACAACCAACAAAACAGAGTCCTCAATTCTGAATTTTGAGAATACCCAAGAGTTGTTTTCAGCTTTTACAACAACAAAATTGATAAGATCAGTGTTTAATCTTAACATGGCATCAATTGATCCTGTTGTTGATATGGGTATTTGGGTAATGAGATCAAAATTGCTTGATGTTCCTGGATTTCGTCAGGCAATTTTAGGGTCTGTTAAACATAGTTTTTATGAGCAATTTGTTGCTGGAAAAGATTTGAAGGAAACTAGTGAGACGGTCCAAAAATTATATGGTGATGGATTAAGAGGGATGTTAAACTATGGATTAGAGCATGCTTATGATAATGATTCATGTGATCAAAATTACAAGACTTTTCTCAATACTATTGAATCAACCAAGTTTTTCCCTCCATCTTCGGTATGTATAAAATCTTTATAGTATTTTTTTTTAATTTAATCATGTTTTATTTTCATACTTAATCTTGAAATCTTGATTATATGAGGTATGTTTCTTTATTTAATTATATACTAGTATGTTATTGGGTGTGTTTGTTGCATGATATTTGCCTTTTTTAGGACTAAAGTAGGTCTGCATGGCACTTTTGGTTTGGTTTGGTTAAGTTTTTGTGAGGCTATGATTAAAAAAAAAAAAAAAAATACAATTTAAGGTGTGTGTAGTTGTGTACTATATGCTAACAAGTTACATGGGATATTGGGACCCAAAAACCCAAATCTCTACTACAGCAATCGTACATCGCACGAGGACTAATTATGCATGGTCCGGGACCTCGCACTTAAGGTGGAGGTCTCGCGACTAGGCCGAGGACAACTATATCAATCGAGGCACGATGCATGGATGATGGAAATGATGGAGGCAGTATGATTTCAAGATGAGAGGCAATTCAAAGAAGATCTGTAACCAAACCAAGATAAAAATTTGCCAACTTTAATGTGTGACACGTTTTTTTAGCATCATTTTTTTAGCACTTTTAGAATTTACCTAATTAAAGTTTGTTACATTTTTCTTTTGACAGGTAAGCTTTGTGATAGTGAAGATAAGTGCAATTTGTCGTATGGACTTGTTGGTGAAAATTAGCAATTTGCTTAGATGGGAGAAACAAAACCCTTCATTTAAACTCCCTTGGAAACAAAACTCGTTACCAATTTTATCCGATATAAGCCCTTTATACCATACCCTAGACAAACCCGACCCGCTAACCCGACAAGAAGAGCAAGACCTCGAATTAGCACACGAACGATTATCCAAACTTTGTCAAAGATGTCTTGAGCTTAATGTACCATTAACCGTTGATGCCGAGGATACCAAGATTCAACCCGGGATCGATTACTTGACGTATAACTCGGCAATTGAATACAACAAATTGGGTGACACCCCAATTGTGTATGGTACACTACAAGCCTATTTAAAAGATGCAAAAGAAAGAATGTTAATTGCGACTGAAGCCGCCGAGAAAATGGGTTTACCAATAGGGTTTAAAATTGTACGAGGTGCGTACATGTCTAGTGAAAGCAAGTTGGCTGCTTCACTAGGGTTTGAGTCTCCTATTCATAACACTATCCAAGATACACATGATTGTTACAATGATTGTGCATCTTTTATGCTCGATAAAATCGTTAGTGGGTCAGGTGCCGCAGTACTTGCCACCCATAATGTCGAATCAGGTAATTTAAATAAATAAATTTCCCTCAAAAAAAAAAGGTAATTTAAATAAATATTTTATGTCTTACAAATAATATCACTTTATGTTATATTTCAGATGTTAATGATTTGTTTTTGGTGACGATAGGAAAATTGGCTGCGACGAAAGCGAGGGAATTGGGGATAGGAAAGGAGAATGAAAGGCTACAATTTGCTCAATTATATGGAATGTCGGAGGCGCTTTCATATGGCCTTAAAAATGCTGGATTTCAAGTGAGCAAATACTTAACATTTGGGCCAGTTGAAGAGGTCATTCCTTACCTTTTAAGAAGGGCTGAAGAAAATAGAGGGATGTTGTCCTCTTCTAACCTTGATAGGCAACTCATGGGGTATACATCAATCTTTTTTGCACTTTATATTTATTTTGATGTAACATATTAATAATTATATTATTTTAAAAAAAAATTATGAATATTATTTATTGATATTATGAGTTAATTTTTTTATTTTACTTGATTTTTGTAGGATGGAATTGAAGAGAAGAATGAAAGCTGTTGTTGGACTGTGAGAGAATAAAGGGGAATTTGGTGCTATTTTGATGTAGATAAATAAAGTAGAACTTTCTATTAAAGAAAGTAACATGTTTTGTTGGTTGTAATTAAAATCATTTCTCAAGAATTGTAAATGTGATTTACTTCTTGTGATAATGAAAATATTCAAGTGGATTTGTTTATAATCTAAATATTGTTCCTCGAGTATAATTTGTTGATGTTCTTTGAATCTTTGATGATTATATCAATTACGGTGTAGTATGGAAATACCACTTAGAAATTTAAATCGGAGTAATCTTTAAACCTATAAAGTTGAGGTGATGAAGTATAATTATGGACTAATACAAGTTAGGGCCTGTTCACATTTACTTAATTTCAATTCATTTCCAATCAGTTTAGTTTAGTTCAATTTAGCTTAATTTAGTAAATGTGAACAGACCCTTAATCAATAAAGAGTACGATCTTTAAAGGCATTGATTAAAGCCATGGATCAATCTTGTAACTTGTGTGAATTTTTTGAGGCAAGATAAATCTCATTAAAGTTGATTTGTACCTTTGTTAACAAGTGAATAAATTAGTGGGATGACATCACATACGTATGTGTATCACACTATCACTTAGTGCTAAACGATCTAACATACATTATAAGTTGTAATCACCTAATATTCTATTAAACACGTTCATTTGAAATTAGCCTAATCAGTAAATTAGATGAATAAATCACGTTGTTAAATAATTTTAATTGGATGAATCAAACATACCTTAATCAGTAATATAATTAGGTAAGACGATGACATTTTTCCATAATTACACAATGAGCAAATTGAAAAAAATTGGTAAGGGTTGGGCAAGAATTAAAGTTAGATTATTGTTGTAATTTTTTTTTTTTTTTTTTTTTTTTTTTTTTTTGAAGATTATTGTTGCAAGTGGTGAAATGCGACAAATTAGAGGTTGTAATAAGCGTTGAATTCAGCTGCCCTTTTTGTGTTAAAAAATAAGTGTTGAATGCAATGTCTAAGTGTGCTTCCCGCGTGATAACAGCTACTGATGGTGATATGATGTGGAATTCCAATCTTTTTACACGCCAAATATTCGTTCCTTTGAATTAAATTAAATTAAATTAAATTATAAGATAAGATTTGGTAGCATGAATTGAAGCATGATTTTAATTGAAAAGTATCCCCATGATGTTGGAAAAAGTATTTTGGCAACTTGTTCAATTCTTCTAGAGCTCTTTTTAATTGATTTGGAAATTACTTTGTATCCTATCACCTCAACAATGTGTTGATTGTTTATTCTTATCAATTATTCACACATTTTTCGTTTCAAAAGCTCTTTTATTTCAACGATGATTATCCAATAAAAGAATAAATATGATATGTTTTGATATAATTTATAAGTAACTTTTAATACGAAGATGTGTCATCTTCAGCTTAATTTTATAAATGCTACATTTAAACTCACCCTTATACGAGTATTAATTTAAAAATGTAAGGTCTTTGGAGTTCTATTAAAATAGGTGAGGAGGTTAGCTTAATTTCAATTTCTTTATATTAATTTTTACAAATGTTACATTTATGAAAATTATATCTACATATAAACTTAGGTTATGAATTAACATTATAAATTTGTAATTAATGTAGACTGGAGCACAAACGCAAGCTAAAGCGCAAGGCGCTATGGAAGCAATGAAGGATTCCATGAGCAGCAGCAAATAAATGAAGCAGTAACATTTCGAAGATCATGAGCCATCGAAGAAGCTTAGGGCATTTTTTTGGTTTTTTATTAGCAATTTTGTTGATCTTGTATGCTCTATATATTTAAGGAGCCATGCAAATAACTATCCAGTTGTTTGCTCTTTTTTAGACTAGAAGATAATATTTATTAAAAGTCGTATTTCTTACTGTAAGAATTGAAGTTTTAATGCAATTACTATAATTTATTGACATTTTTTTTTGAAACCATAATTTATAGACATCATTGTTTCTTAAGCTAGCGCTAGTACACCAAATTAATTATGCATGAGATTATAAGAATCTCACTTAATTTGAGCACGTTATTAGGGTTTAACAAGATCAAGTTAATGTAATAGGGCGTCACACGCACTTAAATCTCAATATTAGCATCTGAGCAAAGTAATTAAATAATACAAAGTATATTTGATTAAATTTATGCACAAATATATAAATAACTAAATGAAGCCCGTGCGATGCACGAGTCGATCTATTTATTTTTTAAAAAAATATTTTTCATATATGATTACATTTGTTATTTTATTAGTTGTACGTAATATATCATTTTCTCCGTATTTGTTTTAAAATATTAGATAAAATTCCTAATCTCAAAAGATAATATCCTATTGTAGCGTTTTAAAAATATTAACCCTACATGGTGCTCTAATAATTTTTTTAAAATAAAAATCCTATGTGGCACTCTAAAACTCGGGGAAAAACTCCCCTTTATATATATATATATATATTAGATTAATTTGTATTCCTCGTTTTTTTTTTCCCCTCAAGTTACAAATAAATAAACCGTCAAGTTACATGTAGTATCTTAGCAAGTTGCAACATAAGGAGATTTGATAAGTAATAGCACTCCGTACTTTGTAAGTTAAAAAAGTCATCCTACAAATACCCTTACCCGAGCTAGAATTAGCAAACCTTCACTTAGCTTAAAGGACTCAATTTGATAAATCTCTCATAATTAATACCAGTACGACGATAGAAATTTTTCCGATATACTACATTTAAAAAAAAAAAAAAAAAAAAAAAGAGAAGAGACTCAATGTGGTTATCTTTCATGCTGGAAGGTCTGTCAATCAGATTGCAGATTCTCTAGCTCATATTGGCAGAACCAGGGTGAAGAAAGGGGAGAAAGAAACTTATTTCTACCCTCCTGCTGACATTTTCGAACATTATGCTGCTGAAATCCCAGATTATCAAGCCCAGAACTAGTTCCTATGATGCTTCAGCTACCTCCTGTTTATCTTAAGTGCTTCAATGTGTCATGCAGGGTTCTTTTGGTTAATTACAAAAACAGGTTACGTCTTTGAATTGGGCCTGATAGTTTACCTAGATGAGTGGGCCAGACGGCCCAACTTACGAGCATTGAACACTTAATTAAGTAATTTTTGAAGGGTACCAATTGTTGTTCATAAGCAGTGTAAAACTACAACAGAAATACTACGTAGAGATAATAGATGGGTCTAATTTGGATATGAACATAAAGTAATTTTATTTTTGTGAAATTCGTTGTTTTAGGAAGCTAATGAAGTGGTTGGTTGCCCTCTAATTCATCTTAGCCCCAATAAAAGTATTATATTAGAGTGTGAGTGAAAGATGTCTATCGATTAAAAAATGTAATTGTCACTGATTTTTGTTTAGCTAATTATAAAAGTTAAAATTGTTGATTGTTATAAAAAAAACACTTTAAAGGACAAATTAGTTTTTCAATTCTATTTGGTGTGGAGGGAGGCATGTTGAAAATCATTTTTCATATGTCATAATTATCTACAACAAAAAATAAATAAATTAAAATATTATCACTTCTTTTTGGCGATAGTCATAATTTTGTACTGATTAATTTCAGAATTGAAACTTGAAAATAAATGTAACTTATGGACGTATGGTAATTTAAAATTAACACAATGATGATACAAGTAATAAAGACCAAACAAGCCCTAATACTCTAATTCTGGCTGCTCTACTTTAGAAACATGTGTAGTTAGTGAAATGAAGACCTGAGCTCAATTCTTTAGTTTTAATTTACTTCCCTAATTAGAAGGTAAATTGCTACTTCTTCCATCCAAAATTAGCAACTACTCTCAATTATTTAGGTAAAATTTTAGCTAATTAATTATTCATAGCTATAATAAAATAAACAATATGACTGAATATTAATAAATAAAAGATATTTTCAACTTCAATAAACGAAATTGATGGGGAAACCATAAAAACGTACACTCCTATTTCCCCTCCAAACTTCATCTCTAACCCTAATTTAGCTATTACATTACCACTTGGCAAGAAAATAGTCAAACTAAATACCACATTATTATCAAAATATAATTGAAGTATTTTTAGATCTTCTAATTCTTAATTTTCCTTGAAATATGGATCTTACATCAACAATTTAGCACCATTTGTAAAGAGCACATTGCACAAAAGTATCAACCACTCACTCGATCATCAAACACAACTATAAATACACTCCTTTTCTAAGAAGCAAATCACCAACACTTGAGTTTTTCACAAATAACAAAGTAAGAAAACCTTTATCTTCTCAAAAAGAAGCCCCAAGTTCAACACATAGAAATGGACTCACAAAACATTAACCACCACGCTGGTCAGGCCAAGGCCCAAACCGAGGTAAGAACATATGTTAAACTGTTCAACGTTGTGTCACACCTCTAATTCTTTGAATTCCACTTATCTTAGGTTTTCTTTGAAGATGTATTATTAAACACCCGTATTTGATAACACTATGATTAAATATATTTTTTTTATTCTTTGTTACTATCACGCCGTGTCTTAATTTTCACGTTTCAATTTTTAAACATGTACGTACTTGGGCTAATTCTTGTTGTGTGTTGTTGTCTCACAGGAGAAAGCTAGCAACTTGACAGACAAGGCTTGCTCCGCTGCCCAATCAACCAAGGAATCCATTCAAGAGGTCCGTTTGTTTTTTTTTTTTTTTTTTTTTTTTTTATTTTAAATTAGGTCTTGTGTGAAACGGTTGTATAATAAGACATGTGCTTTGATTATGAAAATTACTCGTAGATATTACTTTCAAAGGTGGTATTTTATTTCTTAATACGAACCATAATTTGGTTACATGTAGGCTGGAGCACAAATGCAAGCTAAGGCACGAGACACTATGGATTCAGTGAAGGAAGCCACCGGAATGAACAAATGAAGCACCTCACTTTATTTGAAGTCTTGGCTACTTTTTATGAATCTAGCTTTTTTAATAAGTGGGGTGAAGCTTGAGCTTCTAGCCATTTTTTTTCTAGTACTATGTTTTGGTGTTTTTAGGGTTTATTTTAATTTCATCCTAAAAAGAGATGATTTTTATCCTCTCGATGTCCAATGTAATATCGTACTACTACTAGTTCTTCGAACTTTTTATATAATATGAAGTGAAATATTATTTGCCTCAATTATTTCGATTTTCTCTTGGCACTTTATGTTTTGTTTATTTTCACTAGCATCTTGTCTTATTATACTCCAAACATACAAATAAATAATAAGAATTAAATGTTGTATGATCGTATTATTTCTTCCTTCTCCATGAATAAAATTAAACTTATAAAAGTATACAACATTATGCCTTTAATTTCACTAGCTTAAGAAGTCGTGATGGGTTGAGGTTCATTTATGAGTATCCTCCTTATCATAGATCGCGAGAAGAGAAGTTAATAAATATAATACTCGTAGTATGTAAATGAAAAAATACCTATATTGATTCTTCAAATAAGTTAATAACATAGTTTGCGCCATTAAGAATGACATTCAAATATTTTAGTTTATATCGATAATCTTCACTTAAGAGTTGTTTTCATTAAAAATGAAAGAAAACAAAACATATGTTGGATGGATCACTTGCATGTATTCAAAAATGAACAAATGAGACGTATATTTAACAATGTAAAGATTGAACCATTATCACATTGCTCAAATTATTTGGGTTCCATAAAATACTTATCAATGTTGTCACCCTCAGTAAAATTGAACCATTAGCACATAAAAGCAAGGAACTGACTACAATTACCATAGTGTTGGTGATCTTTATTGGATAAACATATTAAATTAAAGTAGGATTTGGGGCTTTACCTAAGTTTTATGTTGGCTAGGTTTGAAGAGAGAACAAATAATTTTTTTTGTGGTTTTGTTAAGAGAGTTTCAACTAGACTAGGTTTTTTTTTTTTTTTTTTTTTTTTTTTTTTTTTTTTTTTTTTTTTTCGACTCTACTAGACTAGTTTGTACTTCATATCTATTACGGAGTACCCCTAGAAACTTTTATAATATATTGATGGATGAGAAAAACCAATTTAATGGTTTTCTTGGTTCAGTGTATAAAAAATATTTCTAAATTTGTTATGTACAAATATCAAATTAATAATACTCGTACTATTTTTTACATATTATCAAAGATGTGCTATACAAGGAATGGAAAATGTTAAATGTATATCATAGTGTAATAAAATGTGCATGTAATGTTTGGTTTTTAATATTGCACTTACATATTCAACCGTTTATGTCTTTAAATATTAACTCATAGTTGATTTTTGATAGAATATACGATAGATATTCTAGCTATTCTGTTATAGTAGGAGATATATTTTGTGAATATTTGTAAATATCTTTTGAGATTCCTAATGTGATTAGGACTCACGATTGTAACCCTATATATATTGATTAATAGAATACACTCCAAGCTGAGGAGTTTAGAGTATCTAACATGGTATCACAACTTTAGGTTACGATCTAGCTTCCGTAAATTATTTTATTTTTTTAGCCGCCATCTTTGTCCTCTTTCCACGGAATTTTCTTCATTAGTGCCCCTGCAAGTATTCTTCCACCATCATTAATTGATTAGTTTATCAGTTAATTCCCTGTCTCAATTCTTTTCTTTTGTTTTAGTTTTTGGTGCGCCTAACTACTTGCTGCCAATAATACCATGGCCAAAGATGACGACCCAGTCTCATCCTCTTCTTCTAATTATCACCCTGCTTTAGGTGTTAACAATATCAAGAACGTTTTTCCTCTTATTCTTGATCGAGATAACGTCCAATATTCCAATTGGGTTGAACTATTTGAGTGTCATACACACGCGTATAATGTTCTTGATCATATTGACCCTAAAACACCTAAACCGACGGATATATCGGATGAGATGTGGAAACGACTTGACTCCATTAGAACTGGATTTATGGCACAATATCTAAGGATTTGCTTGAAACAGTTATAGAAAAAGGAGCTACGGCTCAACAGATTTGGGACAAACTCAAGGCAATTTTTCAAGACAATAAAACTACTCGGGCGGTTTATCTTGAGAATCAGTTCAACCAACTTCATCTGTCAAAATTCCCGGATATCTCTGCGTACTGTAGGGAATTGAAAAACTTGAAGGATCAATTAGCCAATGTTGATCAACCCGTATCGGAGCAAAAACTCGTAATTCGACTAGTTTCAGGGCTAGTGAATACAGACTTTGATACAGTTGCTGCAATGATTCAACAAACCTCTCCACTGCCCTCCTTTGAGACAGCAAGGTCACGTTTACTCCTTGAAGAGTCGCGGCGTGCCAATGACTCATCTTCTCAAGCATCTTCTTTCGTGGCCCAATCAAGCAACACAACCGGTTCAACTACCTCTCAACAGCAACAGGCGACGCCGGCGGACAGGGTGGCAACTCGGGTGGCCGGGGTCGTGGTCGCGGCCGAGGTCGTGGCAAGGGTCGTGGCAGAGGGTCACCACAACAGCAGCAACAATCTCAGCAGCAACAAAATGCTCCGCAATGGGGCACACCTCCTCAATGGAACGGCCCAACAAATCAGGCCCAGCAAGCTCCTCTCCAATGGGGGCAAGCTCCTTACCCGTACCCTCAGCCCATTGCTGGGCCACACCCTGCTCAGCAGCCACGGCCCCAGCAGGCCTATTATTCTGGGCCACTTCAACAATCTCAACCGGTCTTCTGTAATTCAAGCTTGGAGTATGGTCCGACCATGACACCGACGGAGCTAGGCAATGCTTTTGCAACTATGGGATTTCAAAATTATGATCCATTGTGGTACATGGATTCCGGAGCCACTTCCCCCATGACAAACAATGCCGGTAATCTCTTACCCCTTTTTAATTTAAGCACATCTAATTATATTCAAGTTGGTAACGGTCAACGCATTCCAATTACGGGTTATGGTCATTCTACTGTTGCTAATAAATCTCTTTCATTACGTGATGTTTATTTAGCTCCCCAAATTATCAAAAATCTAATTTCTGTTAGAAAATTTACTTCTGATAATTCTGTATCAATAGAGTTTGATTCTAATGGTTTTTCTGTGAAGGACCTACGAACAGGGAATCTAATAACCAGATGCAATAGTACCGGGGACCTATATCCTGTGACCACAACACCGTCAGCTTGTCTAGCCACCTCTCTTACAGCTTTGTCTCCAACTACATGGCACAACCGCTTAGGACATCTTGGATCACCCACTTTTAATTTTCTTAGGAATAAAAATTTGATTGATTGTAATAAGGAGCTTGACTCCACTTCTTGCATAGGTTGTCAATTAGGAAAACATACTCGTTTGTCGTTTTATAATTCCAATAGCACCACTTACTCTGCTTTTGATATTATTCATGCTGATTTGTGGACTTCTCCAACACGTAGTGACAAAGGTCACAAATATTATTTAGTGCTTTTGGATGATTATACTCATTATGTGTGGACTATTCCTCTTGTGTACAAGTCTCAAGCCTTTCAAACCTTTCTCAATTTTCGACAATATGTTTTAACTCAATTTGAACGTCCTATAAAATCCTTTCAAAGTGATCATGGTCGAGAGTTTGATAACGACCCGTTCAAATTATTTTTTGTCAAAAATGGATTGGTTTTTCGCTTCTCATGTCCACACACATCCTCTCAAAATGGCAAAGCCGAACGCATGATTCGAACACTTAACAATGTTAAGCGTACTCTATTGTTTCATGCTTCTCTTCCTCCGTCGTTTTGGCATCATGCCTTGGAAACGACCACTTATCTCCTAAACATACTTCCTACTAAAACTCTCAACCAAATTACTCCGGCTCAAGCTTTATTTGGGGTTGTTCCGTCCTATAGTCATCTTAGAGTTTTTGGGTGTCTTTGCTTCCCAAACTTATCGGCCACCATGCCTCACAAGCTTGCACCTCGCTCCACTCCATGTGTCTTCTTAGGCTACCCTTCCGAGCATAGGGGATATAGGTGTTTGGATATCAACACTAATAAAATCATAATTTCTCGCCATGTCACTTTCGATGAGCAAACTTTTCCGTTTAAAAACATCACCAATTTTAAATCGAATGATTATGATTTTCTAGCTTTAGATGATCCATCACCATTATTACAACATTACCATTTGCAAACCCACATGCGTCAAACAAGACGGCCCACACCACAGCAACAACCAGATGGGCTGCAACCCTTGCTGCCACAAAGCAGCCCATCTGCCGCTGGTAATCCAGTGGGCCAGACAGAAACTCAGCTGGGCAGCCCACCTCACCCAGCGCCCACTGGATCACCAACGGCCCATCAGCCCAGAACCGAGCCAAACACTCCCCTGAGCCCACCGAATTAGCCCAGCAGCCCTATACAACCCAACCCACGTCATTCTCCACGCACCACACTCACATACACACCCCCTCCACTTCGTGGCATACCTCAAATAATTCCTACTTCACCACTACCCTTATCTCCACAAATGCAGACTAGGTCCAAGCATGGGATTTCCAAACCAAATCCAAAATATGGCTTATCCGCCATTATCTGCTCCCCGCTTCCCAAAAATCACAAAAAAGCCCTTTCCGACCCAAATTGGAATGCTGCGATGCGTGATGAATATAGTGCTTTAATTGAAATGGGGACATGGGAATTGGTTCCTAGGCCTACGGGGGTGAATATTGTTAATTGTATGTGGTTATATCGTCATAAATTGAAAGCTAATGGTGATCTTGAAAGACACAAAGCTCGTTTAGTTTGTGATGGCAGGTCTCAGATTGAAGGTGTTGACTGTGATGAGACGTTCAGTCCGGTTGTTAAGCCGGCTACTATTCGAATAGTGTTGAGTTTGGCTATGGCTCGTAAGTGGTCTATTCATCAACTTGATGTCAAAAATGCCTTTTTACATGGTGATTTAAAAGAGTGTGTTTATATGCATCAACCCCCTGGTTTTGTTGATAAGAGATTTCTAGGCTATGTTTGCAGACTTCGCAAGGCTCTATATGGCCTCAAGCAAGCTCCGAGAGCTTGGTACCGACGATTTGCTAATTATCTTTTGCAGATGGGGTTTGTCATTGCTAAAATGGATAATTCCTTATTTATTTTCCGACATGGGAAAGACATGGCATATTTACTTCTATATGTTGATGATATTGTGTTGGTTACATCCTCAGATAAAACTACGTGAGAGCATTATCACTCACTTACGGAAAGGGTTTCCGATGACTGACTTAGGTCCTCTGAATTATTTTCTGGGTATTGCTGTTACTCGTACTCCTTCATACTTGTTTATGTCACAACAAAAATATGCACAGGAAATTCTTGAGCGTGTAGGTATGAATAGTTGTAAACCTGCACAAACTCCAGTGGATACTCAATCCAAGCTCAGTGCAGACGCTGGACCTAAGTTTCATGATCCAACACTCTATCGTAGTCTTGCAGGTGCATTACAGTATCTCACTTTTACTCACCCTGATATAACTTATGCAGTTCAGCAGGTTTGTCTATTTATGCATGATCCCAGAGTGGCTCATTATGATGCATTAAAACGGATTCTGCGTTATGTTCAGGGTACCATTGATCACGGGTTACACTTATATCCTTCATCTCCTACAAACTTGATTACTTATACTGATGCTGATTGGGGCGGGTGCCCGGACACTCGTCATTCGACCTCGGGATATTGTTGTTTTCTTGGGGACAATCTTATTTCCTGGTCTTCGAAGCGTCAACCTACTCTTTCTAAATCAAGTGCAGAGGCAGAATACAGAGGCGTCGCAAATGTTGTTGCCGAGGCTTTTTGGCTTCGTAATCTTCTTTTGGAGTTACATTGTCCACTCCGTCAGGCTACTATTGTTTATTGTGATAATGTCAGTGCAATATATTTATCTCATAATCCCGTACAGCACCAACGCACCAAGCACGTCGAAATGGACATTCATTTCGTTCGAGAAAAGGTGGCGTTGGGTCAAGTACGGGTCTTGCATGTACCATCTCGCTATCAGTTTGCTGACATCTTCACGAAAGACCTACCTCGACAACTATTTTTGGAGTTCAGGTCCAGTCTCAGCGTACGCCCTCCTCCCGCTACGACTGCGGGGGTGTGATAGAATATACGATAGATATTCTGGCTATTCTGTTATAGTAGGAGATATATTTTGTGAATATTTGTAAATATCTTTTGAGATTCCTAATGTGATTAGGACTCACGATTGTAACCCTATATATATTGATTAATGGAATACACTCCAAGCTGAGGAGTTTAGAGTATCTAACAATTTTGTTTACCAGTTCTTAAATTAAAATTTTGATAATTTAAAAAATACATTAGACAAATCCAACAAAATTAGAAGTTAATACTCCGTATTGTCTTTCACTAATCCAGTAAATGTAACTCGATCCCACAATTACTAAATCTATGAAACAGTCAAAGCATAGATTAAAAAATTATGGATGTTCTAAAATCATGGATCATACAACAACCTTTTAACACTCAATTTGTGAGGAGAGCATTTCACAAAACTATCAACCACTCATTTAATTTACAAACATACCTATAAATTCATTCCTTTTCTATTCAATAAATCATTCATACTTGAGTTTTTCACAAGAATTAGAAACAAACCAAAATATAAAAAAAATTTCAATTCTCAAATACTTAATATAAAATGGACTCACAAAACGCTAGCTACCAAGCCGGTCAGGCCAAGGCCCAAACCGAGGTGAGTATATTTTTTTTCCCAAACATTTTGTATTTTTGATTTTATTTTTCATCTTATTTTTCATTTTTAATTTTCTTATTATGTATTTAATATACTACCTCCGTTATACATTATTTGTAATGATTTGACATAAAGCAGAGAGGGAGTCTAATCATTACAAATAATATGTAACGGAGGTAATATTTTTTATTATGATAATCGGGTTTCTTATAAAATGTTGGGATTTCATAGGAGAAGGCAAGTAACATGGCGGACAAGGCTTGTTGTGCCGGCCAAGCAGCTAAGGAAACCATTAAGGAGGTGATTTCCATTTGCCCTCTACGTACTTTTTATTTGATTTTACATTTCATTCATACTTCTGAAATCATTTCATGAATAAATTTAAATTTCACCGCTTATAATAAATTATCACATAGTTCTCGTTATTAATTTATGATCACTAGGAAATACGACTACTTTTATCCTAAGATGTATGCAACAATACCGATCTGTTTAATTTGTCGTGTATTTATAGTTTTTGGTATTATTATGGATGCGTAGGGTGGATCACAAATGCAAGCCAAGGCAACTAGCGCTATGGATTCAGTGAAGGAAGCCACCGGGATGAACAAATGAAGAACTTAATAGTTAACTTTGAATTATGAATTATTTTGTTAATAAGTGGGTAAAGCTCGCATAATGCATATATATATATATATATATATATATATATATATATATATATATATATATATATATATATATATATATATATATATATATATATATATATATGCATGTATGGCAGTATGCTAAGCTTTCCTAGTACGTAGTATCACATTATGATAAATTTTAGGTTTTTTTTATTTTTTATTTTCATCTTTAAAAGAGGCTTCAATCCTCAAGATGCTCAATGTAAAATGCTATGGAGTGATTCTCCACTCATTGCAGCTTATATGAAGTCAAATAGTAATTTTATTGGCCTTGATAAATTGATTATCTATCTCGAGCAAATCTCTATTGATCAAATTTCAATTTTATTGGCCTTGTTAAGTTGATTACCTCAATGTAAATTATGAGTTTTGTTTAATTAGAGTGGCTTAGCCAAATAAACACAATATGATTTATCAAAAAAAAAAAAAAAAAAAAAAATTGCTTAGGATTCAAATGCACGCATTTAAATTAAAGTATCGTGATTAAGCTATCCATAATAAGAATGTGTCAAGTTGTATGTAAAAATGCAAAAGTCAAATTTGTATTTTTTGTTTTTTCTCAAGTAGATGAAGTATTATATACAAAGTATCAACTTAGGTTTAAATGTTGATCTAAGTAAAAAAACCAATAAGGATTGTCAAAGTTCAAACTATAACTAAACTAAGGTTTAATAAAATCAAGTTCGTTCAAATTTAATCAATTGAATTCAGACAAATTTAAATAAGTGAAATTAAGCAAAGTAATAAACCTAATAAAGATAACTAAAGGAGTAAACATAATCCCTATTTACGAAATTACGACACGTTACCCATTCAACTCACTTTTTAATTTCAAGCCCAATATCATTTACTAGCACGAACCCTAAAAAAAATTGAAATTAGTCCAAGAAAAAAGCCCATTATATATTGGCCAATTGATCCGAGAAATAAGCCAGTCCATAATAATTAATTGAATTTAAAATTCACACGTATACACAGAATAGAATCAATTCCAATTTCCATGGCTTCCCACTTTAGAAAAAGAAAGTGAAACAATTTCTCATAAGATTTGATTAAAGTTAAAGTTCTTCACAATCTGAGCTTTAGTTTTGTAGTTTCGATTTTAAAGATTATATTTTTACTGGTAAGTTTTAATTTCAATATATCAAGTCTTAATTTTGTTGTTCATTATTGGAAATTTTGTCTTTGAAATAGACATTGTGGATTAATATTGATAATTAGATTATTTTGTTCTGTTTCTAGGATCTAATGTTTGATTAATTCGATCGTTTTTAATGGGTTTGATGGAATTTTGATTAATGATGAAAAATTGATACTTTCTGATTGTGATTGTGGTAATTGTAACTGGGTTTTGCCATTTTCCTGAAAAATTATAACCATAATGTGATTTTTGACTTGATTTCTGGAATTGTTAGAGATTTTTCTAGTTTTGTTTCGTGCATGCAGATACTAATCGAATATAATTTGAGAATTTTCTTGTATAGGGTTTAATTTTGAGTTGCATAGTTATGGAATAGTGTATCCGTATTGGATTTAGTTGTCGCGTTACTAGTTCAAATTATACTATCAATGCGACTATTGTTATCTACTAGAAGGGATGGAGGTAGTATGTTTTGGGGTGTTGGTATATTGTGAACTTGGTTAATATTAGTATTTTGTTTAGTTGAATAGTGTAAGATGATTAGCTTAATCTTGATACACTTTTGCTGGAAATTAGAATATAAAATGAAACCCTATAGTTAATTAGTTCGGTGTGATTGATCATATGTTCAGGGACTTTTAAAGAGATACCTGAGATAGAAGTATGGCTCCGGCTGCGAATCCTAAGAGAAGAGTAGCATTTGTGCTGACTGATGGCTTGGGTGATGTATCTATCCCGAAATTCGGGTTTAAGACCCCGTTGGAAGTGGCTAGAGTGCCCAATCTGGATGCCTTGGCTTCAGCTGGAGTTAATGGGCTTATGGACCCTGTTGAACCTGGCTTAGGTTGTGGGAGTGACACTGCCCATCTTTCTTTGTTGGGTTATAATCCAAGGGTGTATTACCGTGGACGAGGTGCATTTGAGTCCATGGGTGCTGGGTTGGCCATGTCACCGGGGGACATTGCATTCAAGGTAGTAATCCTCTTTTTTTTTTTTTATTTGAATTTTGTCACTATGATCACATTTTATTAAGTTGCTTCTGTCACAGTTTGATAAGATTATAGGAGTAATCGCCAATGTTCTGTTGTAAAATTACTGAATACTGTACTTGATATGGAGTATATGCATGGCATGGGCATATTTATACTTTCTATGTGTATTGGTGCTTTTGTAATGCCATTTTGTTTTGATTCAGTCAAATTTTGCAACCTTGGATGAGAAAACAGGCATCGTAACTAGTAGAAGGGCTGATCGGCATTTTGAAGAAGAGGGGCCTATTCTCTGTGCTTCTCTGGATGGGATGAAATTGCCATCCTATCCTGAGTATGAAGTTAGAGTCAGGTGCATATGCTTCTCATTTCAGTTCAATCTTTTATTAGTCTCAGGGTTTCATCCGCTTTGTGAATGAAATCATTTTATGGACCTATGCTGCATGAAATCATGAATCAATTGATCAACTACGTTAAGCCCTGTTATTCAGTGAACACTTATTGTTTTAGCTACTTGATTTTAAAAACTTGAAAATTCCCATGTATTGCTGTGATTGATATTCAAAGTTGTAGCATATCATGTTGACGGTATATATGGTTTATGCTAAAACTTCAGTGATAAACTTTGCAATATTCGGTATTGTTTTGTGCAGGTATGCCACAGAGCATAGATGTGGAGTGGTAGTGAAGGGACCTAAGTTAAGCGGGAATATTTCAGGAACTGACCCCTTGAAGGATAACCGCTTACTTCTACAAGCCAAGCCCTTGGATGATACCGAAGAAGCAAAACACACAGCTGCAGTTGTGAATGAATTATCCAAGGAGATATCACGTATACTTGTGTCACACCCTGTAAATGCAAAGAGAGTAGCAGAGGGAAAGAGCATTGCTAATCTTGTCCTGTTACGAGGTTGTGGTATCCGAATTGAGGTCTGTTCATCCTTACTCCACTTCCTAGACTATTGTTTTGCTCATGTGTGCCTCATAGAGAAAAAGTTGATGAAATAATTTTTATATGGACTGGACTCATTTTGTGATCCTTGGGAAATGGGTTCATCTCCCTACTTGAGCTACCAATCTTGGGCAGTTAAACCTTGTTTAATTAGCTAACTGCATGATCATTTTATTGCTCTATGTCATATCTGGTTTTAACTATGATCCATGCCTTTTCAGTAGTTTGTCATGTTAGTCTGTGTGGTATAAACCGTATAACCTGTCACATGGTTTAGTCTAGTTTCGTAGTTTATTGAAATTAAAATTCAAACTACTAGAAGAAAAGAAATATAGAATGTACAATAAGTTCAAAAATTGCCTCATGGAAAAAGGTGATATAAGTCGATTTCTGTATTGAGTTGGATATTTAGGCTTTGAATGTTATTTGTTTGTTTATTGTTTCTGTTTTCAATTTTTCATCCAACGTCTTTTCTTAGACATCACTTATTGCAGGTACCACCATTTGAAAAGCAACACGACCTACGACCATGCATGGTTGCTCCTACTAAGATCATTGCTGGTCTTGGGATGTCTCTTGGCATTGATATCCTTGAAGCTCCTGGAGCAACAGGAGACTATCGAACCCTGCTAACTTCCAAAGCGACTGCTATAGCCAGGGCTCTTTCAGCTCCTTTAAACTCTTGCCCTAATGTTTTTGTTCCTGGGGAGGATGAGCACAAGCCTGGTCATTCTGATGGATACGATTTTGGGTTTCTGCACATCAAGGTATTCAACTTTCCTCTATTTAACCGTTGATATATTCCCTACTTTGATACTTAGTAACTTTAATTTCTACCAAATCTGGTTCCCACACTTGGACACCTGGATACAATGTAAATCTTGTACTGTTTGGAGACTTCAAACTGGAGCAAGGGCAAGAGGAACTCCCTGTATTCAGCTTTTTTGCATCAGTTACACACCTGTATCATTCTTCAATATGTTTATGCACATTTGCTGAAATTTTTCGATCTTTTTCCTTTTTCCTTTAATCTGCTATTGTTAGCTTTTGTGATTTGTACTTATGTTTTTAGTAAAGGATTTCTGAAGCACGAATTTTACTCAAGTTTTAGAGTTCCCACCATTTGAGATAGCATAGTGTATTTGATGGTTTGATCATATTCATGACAACCTTTAACAAGTTCATTATTCATATTCTCTTGCGATGTCAAATTGATTTATTCTTGCAGGCGATAGATGATGCAGGCCATGATAAAGCAAGTGTTTTAAAAGTCAAAGGATTAGAAGCTGTTGATAGAGCAATAAGGCAGCTAGCCAAACTCCTTTGGCATGCTGAATCGACAGGAAAGTTTGAATACTTCCTCTGTCTAACGGGCGACCACTCTACACCAGTCGAATATGGGGACCACAGCTTTGAACCTGTTCCTTTTGCACTATGTCGATTGAGAGACTTTGTGGGTGCAATAGGCGGCGAATCAATCCTGATGGAAACTTCCCTTGAACCTTTTCCTCTTCCAACTGTGACTGCTGGGGAAGATCTAGCAGAAGAGTGCATATGTGATGATGAAATTAGAGCCTCAGTGAAGGCTTTCTGTGGTGATTCGGTTTCTGAATTGAGCGAGATTGCTGCTGCAAGGGGTTGTCTGGGCCGTTTTCCAGGGAGTGAGATGATGGGAATCATTAAAGCATTTCTCAAGCTGAAATTTTAATCTTCTCACAGGAAAAGGAAGGTAACTGACTGATTTCAGGGCACTGATTGAAATTCACTGACTGTCTGTCATGATTTTGGCTGAATTACTCTCAGTATAAACTTTATGATATCATGTTCTGCTATCAAATTTCCTGCTGCCGCTGATGTTGTTGTTGTATCTACTGCATTCACATTCTGATGGTTCAGATACTGACCAAAGTTTTGATATGTACATACTGCATTCTCACTTTCTGAGAATTCAGATACTTGTATCATTTTAGAAGATTTTGTCATAAGAATCTGATTCTCTTGTACCTCTTTTATAAAACAGTGAAGACTTCATGTTGTTAATTTCTTATTTTTAATAATTACTAGTAATACATGTTTCTCAAATGGCATTACATCGGAATTTATCGCCTGCTAGTTCTTCTTCATTAGCATGTGTGGCATCTTTAACACTTCTACTTTAAGCTAGAGTTCGAGGTATTATTATAGACCTTGCAGTAAGTAAAATCCTACCCCCTCTATCTAGAATTAATTGTCATGTTATCTTAACGACTTAAGCAATGAGTACTAAAACCAAAGAAATTTAACGATTAAAGTCAAATGTGGCTAATTATTTTAAAATTTTAATTTCAGCTTTTTTCGAGGAAGAAACTAATTGGTCACTACAGGATATGCATGCAGATTTTTGGGTTTGTCTTATTTTGCTTTCTTTACACCACTCTGTATCAAAGCTTAGTACTAAAATATAGTCTGACCCACTAAGGTACATAAAAGAAAAAACAATGACTGCTTTCAGCTTTAAAGATGCACCATCTTTATATCTTCATCTGTAAGGAATAATA
The DNA here is from genome assembly GCA_024500155.1 of Chenopodium formosanum. Classification (NCBI taxonomy): domain Eukaryota; kingdom Viridiplantae; phylum Streptophyta; class Magnoliopsida; order Caryophyllales; family Amaranthaceae; genus Chenopodium; species Chenopodium formosanum. The sequence goes on along the minus strand of CM044861.1, from coordinate 2,507,255 downwards.
CTTCATTCACCTAAAATTTTAACAAATTCAATAATTGAAATCACTTTGCATGAAAAACAGAGTAAAGCTCCACATCATTCTACATTAAAGCACTAAAAAACCACCACTCAATTTAAAGTTGATATGACACTAAAAAAATGTGGACTATACTTGTATATATATGCATAAACCCTTATACAATAAGATTAAGAAATCAAATTCACAACTCACAAAGAAATCAAAGTTGTTAAGAGTATATTTGATCATAGCAAAGATAATGTATGTTACAAGGGGTCTGTCATTATACAGGAAAGACCCAAGCTCCTTGTCAATTAGGCCACCAGATTATGCACCAAATACTGGTGTGTTAGTTATTACTGATGATTTAACAGATGAACAGGATACTTACTGTTGGGGTGCTTGTGATTATAAGAGGGTTAAGACTTTACCCTTTCCTCAGAACAAGATGATGTCGATCGTTCATTCGACAGACATCAGAGATCCTACTGTCACTAAGGTTTGGTTCCTCCCGGTTGTTGGTGAGCCACTGTCTGCTCATAGGTACTACATTATACGCGCTAAAGGCCATCACAAAGGGTACTCTCTCTAACTCTTTCTTTTCGAGGCTAAGTTATATGATATTGAATCTGAATTGGTGATTATTCATAGTTTATCTTATAAAAGCATTAATGATTCCCCAAGTTATTAAACTATTTGATCATGGTATAGTACAAAGTTGAACTTAAATCATGTGAAGGGGATCCTATATTGGTACTTTGGAGCAATTCCTTGTATATTCTTTCTTCTAATATAATATTTTTCCTCATTCTTTCATTGTTTATTAGGAAAGCATGCACAAGTTCAAAAAAGTCAGACATATGCTCATGCTGCTGCTACTCTGACTTTATAAACGATATAAAACCGAGGCCATTTGATTACAGAGACATCTACCAACAGTTTGAGATACGCCGTTACCATGGTGGTGGTTTCTATGCTAAGTCTGTCGCGTATGATGGAGTTCCTCCACGATTCTTACGAAAGAAAGGGTGGGAGGTAAGAGTTTATCGTTCTATTCGAGGAAAAATACACGATGCATTAGGCCTTGATGAGTCTGTCCAAAAATACACGATGCATTAGGCCTTGATGAGTCTGTCCAAGCATCTCTTCCTCCACCTCCGTCTTATCCTCTACCACCTCAGAATCAACATGCAGCAGTTATCGTAGGACGATGGTATAGCCCCTTCTTGTTTCTTAGGTAAGCAACAAACACTTAGCTTATTTTGGGTCTTTATAGTTTTGGACCTTATTTTATGTTTAAAGTAATGTTGTACATGTTATTGTCACTTTAATGTAGGGAAGAGGCAAAGTTGTGGCGACATATGAAGAAATCGATGTTCTATGAGATCACCCTCGAGCAATATTGGGAAGAGATATACTCGCGACCAAATAGGGGCAATGAAGAGGATGACACCATTGTCATTGACGCGATGGTTAAAAGAGAAGAGGCATTAGTCTATGGCTCGGAAGCCACGATAGAAGTGAAACCCATGCTAGGATTTGTGTGTTTCACTGTGCCTAACAATTCGGGCAATGGAAATAAGGTGAGGTTGGGGATGGGATTGGCGGTGTTCGAGGCTATGAGAGGGATACAAATGGAAAGAGGATGGATGGAAGAGATTGGAAGGAGGAGAAGAGAGAATATGAAATGGAAAAGATTTGGGTGTTATGTTTTGGTGGAGAGCTTCTTGGTTAGGAGGATTGATGGGATTTTGATAATGAAGTATAACTTCAAGCATACACATAAGATTCAATGTAAATGGGATTGACTTGTAATCTTTTGTACTGTAAAAATGTCAAAACTGTGCATAAAGTTTGGTTAATAATGTATACAAACACATGTATGTGTAATGTTTTAAAGTATCTCTCATATTTTATTACATTCCTTCTCATAATAAGCTCTATTTTACCTTTGATACTAAAACTTATTTTCCAATATAATACTCCCTCCGTCCCCTATTGATGGTCACTTTTGTCATTTTTGGCGATTCAAAATGTTATTCACATTTGCTTTTTTCAAGTAACATTAATATTAATTTTTTACCAAAATTCTCTAACATTTGCAAAAATATTTGTGCAAATTTAACTTTTCCATGTAAATTTTACTTTCCCATGTACTTTAATTACTTTATCTCTCTACTTTTTTGCATACCCAATGTAAATTTACTTTTTCAATGTACTTTCTTTATTTCTCCTTAATTCCCGTGATTTTTTAGCAAAAGTGATCATCAATAGGGGACGGAGGGAGTATTGACTTATCATCTAAATAAAATTTATAAAGTATTTAACCCTCTAAATCCCCAAATTATATTAAAATAGAGGTGATTAAAAATCGTGAGGATTCTAGTGAAGGCAAAGAGTATCATTAGAACCAACTACCAATAATTCATGTATGATGTGGGCACATTTCATAATGGGCTGCACTTAATTACGAGTATTTTATTGTCTTTGTAGTTTTCTACCAAGACCACATGAATCATTTAAAAGTCCAACAATTCTAATTTAATGCAAACGAAACCACTTAGATTTATTTCCTTTATTGTTTATAATAATGTGGATTAATAGATTTTATATTATAGACTTGTACAAACTTTATTTCAAGTTTTACTGATTTCAGTAAACTCAACTAAAATTATGGCAACTCAAGCTCTTCTTTCTTCTTCTTTGACTGTTTGCCCAAGCTTCAACTTCAAGGGTAATCTTCCTTTAAGACTATTTTTTCTTGTATTTTTACCAATTTTCTAATATGTTTTTTGTGCAATCTTTATGTTCACTGATTGTTTTTGGGTTTTTCTGGGTTTGGATCATTTACTGCCATTTTTGTTTTTACTGTGTTAGTTGAAGTTTTCTTATAGTACTCGCTTCGTCTCTATAAGTTATTCCTACTTTGACGGTGATTGTTTCAAAAAGTATGAACAGCATTTAGAGACGGAAGGAGTATCACACTACATGATTTTGGATCAAATTATCTAGATTTGGGCAATTTAATCTTACTGTTAATGTTAGTTTGCACCATTAAAATAAGAAAGTCAAACTATTGGATGGTTTTCATACTTAGATGGTTTGTTTTTTCTGGGCCATGGGGTAGGCCTAACCCTTTCCTCATGTGATCTTGCTTAATTGTAGAAATTTCTAGATCATAAATGTTACAAGATCCTATTAAATTGGAAATAAATTGAAGTAAGAGACTTTTTTTTTTTTTTTTTTTTTTTCTTTCTGGGTTGAATCTAGATCATTATTGTGGTTTTGAATATAAAATTTGATAGTTTGTAGCAATAATTGTAAACCATTTCATGCAGAATTGTTTTAGTTAGATTCTGACATTATACTGTTCTAGGCAGTAAGGACAAAATTAAACTGAATACATTTTGTTTAGGTGATGTGAATGGCTTAAGGTATTCATCATTACATACTAAGCAATTACAATTTGGGAAAATTTCTACTGGGTTTAAAGTAAGAGCACAAGCTGCTGCCTTTGCTGATTCGAGAGGAATCGAAATCCCAAAACATTGGTACAATATAACTGCTGATCTTTCTGTTAAACCCGCCCCACCCCTGAATCCTCGGACTTTTGAGCCTGTCAAACCGGAAGATTTGGAACCTCTTTTCCCTGAAGAGTTGATTAAGCAGGAAGTGAGCAATGAAAGATACATTGAAATACCTGAGGAGGTTATTGATGTTTATAGTCTATGGAGACCAACTCCTCTGATCAGGTTCTGCTTGTCTTCTTAGTAGTATGTTTCTATTGCATAAAAGTTTTCAAGCCTTTTTAATGCAAAATTAAAACTTGTTTTAATGCTTGTAAGAAGGGATGTTAAATTAAGTTTATACTTGTATATAGAGCCAAGAGATTGGAGAAGCTCCTTGGAACTCCTGCGAGGATTTATTACAAGTATGAAGGTGTTAGCCCTGCAGGATCACATAAACCTAACAGTTCGGTACCACAAGCTTGGTACAACGCGCAGGCAGGTGTCAAAAAGATTGTGACTGAAACTGGAGCTGGGCAATGGGGCAGTGCCCTTGCCTTTGCTTGCAGCATATTCAACCTAGATTGCGAAGTAAGAGTTACTTGATTGTGTGGCTTTTCGATTTTTGTTTCACATATTCGGTCTGATCTCTTTGATTGAACTTTCTTTTGCCAGGATGAAACAATGACAATTTGCATACTTTAAGTCATTGTCAGCATTTATATACTACTATGCTGTTTATTTGGATATTTATATGATCTAAGGCCTAAGTGGGCTTTTCCTGCATATGAATATATGAGTACCTTTGTCAGTTTGCATGTTTCGTATTCTAATGTGCTTATTTTCACAATTATTCTATTCTGTGCTAATAATTTTGCAGGTGTGGCAAGTTCGTGCCTCATATGATCAGAAACCTTATAGGAAACTGATGATGCAGACTTGGGGTGCCAAGGTTCACCCATCACCATCTGACTTAACTGAGGCAGGCCGGAAAATCCTTCAAGCAGATCCATTGAGCCCCGGTAGTCTAGGAATTGCAATTTCAGAAGCTGTAGAGATTGCTGCAACAAATCCTGATACAAAATACTGTCTAGGAAGTGTGCTTAATCATGTCCTGCTACATCAGACTATTATAGGCGAGGAATGTATAAAACAGATGGAAGCATTTGGTGAGACCCCTGATGTGATAATTGGGTGTACTGGTGGAGGGTCCAATTTTGGAGGACTATGTTTCCCTTTTATTAGGGAAAAACTGAGTGGTAAAATGAATCCTCTCATAAGAGCTGTTGAGCCTGCTGCTTGCCCTTCCTTGACCAAAGGGGTGTTCACTTATGATTACGGTGATACTGCTGGGATGACTCCGTTGCTGAAGATGCACACTCTTGGCCATGACTTCATTCCAGACCCTATCCATTCCGGTATTCTCTCATTGTTCCTTATCTATATACTTCAGAAATCCCATATTACATTAACTACGGCATTGTTATAATGTTGGTATGATTGTGTAGGTGGGCTGCGTTACCATGGTATGGCACCATTGATTTCACATGCATATGAATTGGGTTTGATGGAAGCAGTGGCTATTCCACAAACTGAATGTTTCCAAGGTAATCTTCAAGCTTGTACTTCTGATAATCTTCCTGTTAATTTGCTAACATACAATGGCTTAGCAAGAAATTTCATAATTGTGAATTTGTTTGGCTCAACTGAATGAAACTTTAGTATGATCTGAACCTACTTTGATATACATCAGGTGCTATACAATTTGCGAGGTCTGAAGGACTAATCCCTGCACCAGAACCAACCCATGCCTTAGCCGCTGTTATCAGGGAGGCTCTCCATTGCAAAGAGACAGGAGAATCTAAAGTGATTCTAATGGCAATGTGTGGACATGGCCACTTTGACTTGCCAGCCTATGACAGCTTTTTGCAAGGAAAATTGGTCGATCTGTCCTTTTCCGAGGAGAAGATACGGGAGTCACTTGCCAAAATCCCCCAACGTGTGTCTTGAAGAGCTTAATCCTTAAAAGGTATGCATGTTCCGGGCTTCTTTCCTTTCAGTAAAATATTTTCGGGCGGATTGTTGCTTTGGGAGCTTAAAAGAATGTTGTTATTAGCCTATTTGGTGTTTATGATCAATGTTTTCAGATCGAAGTAAATCATCTTAAGAAGTTCTTATCAGTTCATCAATTTTTTAGGTAGGAGTTGTATGAGTGTGATTAAATTATTGAGGAGGGAGCTAACCTCATACATGTCATGGTTTATGAAACCAAATTTTCTACAAAATAACATTCTTTCATTTGGCTTCTAGACTTGTGTAAAATTCCCCTTGCTTTGTGATGTTCATGCAAGATTTTCGTAATCTGAGATGATGGATTGATATTTGATAATCTTGAATTTCTGTTTGTTTTGATTATGCATTTGCGCTGAGAAAATCTGAACATGTAATGCCATAATATTGTAGATTTTGTTTTTGACATTACTTACCATATATGGGTTAAATAGGAGTTTGTCATTAAATAGAATAAACAATTATGTTATAGCTAAATAAAGAATTCTATTTTACAGCCTATTTTTTCAATGGGGCAGGGTTGGTTGAGTGTTGTCATTACATTAACTAAATTCGGATGGCTACTATATTGTTATCCCTAAAACAAATTAACAGGGAAATATGCGAATTCATTGCTTAAATTCATGAATTTGTAATGAAAACATCTAATATTCCATGCAATGACAGATTCCTTCCTAGCTTAATATACATTTCTCCAGCTCCAGCTTCAGCTTGAACATAATAAAGGTACCGCCTTATTTTTTTTGCTAAACATCTACAAAACCTCGATTTCCTTCCCCAAACCTTTTTAACTTCCATTTCTTTCCGGCCATTGGATTTTTTTATTCAAGAGATCCCTTGAAATGGCACGTCGAAGCAATGGCATCACAGCCTGCATAAATTTGATAACTCTCCTAATTGGATTCTTCCTTTTATTCCTTAGGATATTCTTGGCCACCCATGAGGACATGACCTGCTTTGCTCTCGTAAGTTCGCCTTGCCTTAGAATAGGTATCCTGCTTGTGGTCATATCATTCTTAGGACTAATTGGGAGTTGCTGTCGCTCCCCTTTCATTATGTGGCTCTACTTGCTCGTCTATTTGGTCCTCATTTTGGTGGTGGCGATTACTGTTCTGCTTTGGATTGTTGTTATCGCCAAAGGTGCTGTCCGTCTTGATGTTGGGAAGCCTCACAAGCTTAATGACTTCACTTTCTGGTTCCAAGATCAAGCTATGGGTATAGCTGACTGGTCCGTAGTCAGGAAGTGCTTGATCCGCAAGGATATTTGTTGTCATGGCCTAAAGGATAACTTCTTCTTTTCAAACAATCTTAAGGTTTGTTACACTATGTTTTTAACATCCGTAGGATGTGCAGACAATATGAACTTAAATTCACCCTGCCCCTAAATATTGTAGTACTTCGTAGTAAAAAAATCTTGTTTGATAACATATGTATAAACTTAAGCATATAAAAACTCTTGTCTCAGACCTTTTGCATTAGGATCCTTTGGTGTGTCAGTGTTGGCAACATTCATGATTATAACACGTCTACATCATTGTCGTTTGTGACTCCTTATAACAAACCTGACAAAATTTTGTTTATGTTTTACACAGCAAGGTTGCTGCCGCCAACCTGCCAACTGTACTGTGAACTTTTTGACGAAACATGACTGTGATGTTTGGAATAGGGACACCAAAACATTGTGCTACTACTGCAGTACTTGTGCAGAGGGGTTTGTTAGCCAACTCGCTGTATTGTGGAAAAGGTTGTTTCCGGGGATTGTTGTACTGCTCGTTGTCCTCATTGTTGTTTTTAGTATTGGATGCCGAGCGTTCAGGCAGAATAAGGCTGATCATTATAGAAGACTCCATCAAAGTGATCAAACTGCTGCTAGGACTTGAGCTTCAACTCAGATAATTGTAGAGTTGTAGGACACCTTTGGATACTCTCATTTGGAAGTGCATTTTACCTTAGAATTTAGAAACACAATGTAATTTTGGGTGTTTAAAATTGCCCCTTTCAGGTGTTATAATTATATTGGCTGCTAGCAGCAATGTTTTACATCTATGCCTGTAAGATGTGTAATTTGCAGCCAAGAGATGTCCAAGTTAAGGTGGATGTTGCCAATGCATCAAAAAAATCGTCGAGTTTCAATACACAGGATATTCCTTCCGGCTGAAAATAAATTTCACATTAATCTATTCAGTCACCTAGATCGATCAACTTCAGCTCACCAAGATAAACTTCACACCAAAACGGTCTCCTAGATCAATTTTATATACAAAGTAAAAAATGTTGCGCTAGAAGGAGGGGTCGAACCTCCGACCTTGTGGTTAACAGCCACACGCTCTAACCAACTGAGCTATTCCAGCTTGATTGTTTAATTTTAGAAAAAAAAATTATTAGTATTAACATTCTCACTTATAAATTAGATCAACAAATTCAAATTATGGTGAAGTACATATGGTCTTTGACACTTAACTATTCGCTGAATTTGCTCTAACTATTGAATTTGCAAAAGAGTGAAGGATTAATCGTGACACAGCAATGAGCAAATGCCATGATCAAGGGATTCAAGGAAATTCTGCATTTGCAGATACTTCATATCCATATGTGTATTTGTAAAATTGCAGGTAATCTTGCTCTTAAGCAGTTTATTAAATTTGGCTTCATATGATCTCGAAATAAAAAACAAATCTTTTAACTTGTTTACAAATTTGGCTTTCATTCAACCTCGAAATAAACATTTGTCAACCATTATTCTCTGATTACTAAAGCTTGAGAAGCAGGCAACATGGTATAACTTGAATGAACATCAAAAACGTTAAAAAAAATAAACGGTCGCTAGAAGGAGGGTTCGAACCTCCGACCTTGTGGTTAACAGCCACACGCTCTAACCAGCTGAGCTATTCCAGCTTTGATGTTCTTTCATTAATACTTTGTAAATATAATCTTTCCTTACATGTAGATTGTTGCTTCAGCCTTGCATTCTAGTTGCTGAAAAATGAAAATACCCAAATTCATGAAAAAACGAAACAAATTTACCAAGTTTCTTCACTAGAATATTAGTACATAGAAATTAGATTTAACAACCTATTTAAAAGTCAATACACTATCCGCTACCACCAAACAAGGCCATAGTCTAAAATGGCTTAGTGGTAGCAAAAACTAATACAAGAGCTCAATAGACTTAAACAAGCAAAGACTAACAAGAGCTCAACCCAACTTGTACTTAACAAAAAACCAAGAGAACCTAGTACAAGAGCCGTTAATTACCGAACAAGACCATACATAGTCTAAAAAGATTTGGTAACAAAAACTAGTACAAGAGCTCAATAAACTAAACAAGCAAAGGCTACTACAACTCTACAAGAGCTCAAGCAACTAACATTGCACAAAACTAGGGAAGTTCAGCATTAAGCCATTAACAACTTGAAATCATCAGCAGCAACAGGTGCAAAACCAACAATCCTTCGCTTCCTTCTTACACCAAGAACACACATTCTTCTTCCCAATTCTACTATGAACCCACCACAACATATTCGAAAGCGAATTTCCTTCATGAAAACCTTTCAAATCCCTTATCTTCTTCAATGCACTCTTCTGATCATAAACTGCTTCCAATGCATAAACAAAACCCTTCCAATTATCAGTAGCTTCCTTCCTCGCCAAAGACGGCGACGCCCACTTAACAACATCCCTAACAAACCCAACATCAGAAAATAAAATCTCTGATAACACAGGCATTATAGGAAGAACCTGAATGCCAACCCTACACTCCTTATTCTCAGCTGCAGTAAACCACAGCTTAACTTCTCTCTTATACTCCCAGCATATACCAACCATCTTATTTTTCTTACAAAACTCCCCATTGTACACACCACCCTCCTTAACATGCAACCAGGTCTTAGCAGCCTCGATCTCGAACGAGGCTAGTGTCGATCCAACACTCACTAGATGATCATCACCATACACCAAACCCAAAAGCGAAGCCGAGTAATAAGCATTGATTGAAGCACTCGGATTCTCGGAATTCCGAGTATGCTCATCATGTAAATGATTAGTCCATGAATTTAACTTATAAGGATCAAATGACCTAAGTTTTGTATACTTAGATTTCTCCTTATTCTTCCCTAAACTCATATAAGATGCAACCAATGCATATGCATGACCCTTAAACTTCATACCCCATTCATCATCAAATTTTGCCAAAACAGCAATACTGAACACAAAATAACCCAATGTACAATGATGATTATTGTATCTACCAAACCCGTAATCGGCTAACGGGTCCGAACAACCCGATTTACAAACAATTTCACCCCATTTTTCATCATATAAAAACCCATTTTTCTCAAAATTACCCACTAACCAAGGTTCAATATATTCCCTCAAAAACATCTTAATTGCTGGGATTAACTCCATGCAATTAATTTCCTCCGCAATTAAACCCAATCTAGCAATTTTAGCGACCTGCATTGCATAATGATAAGAATGGGTGGTTGAAATTGGGGATGAATTTAAACCACCAACATCTTTCCAAAGTGTACTAACAATTTCTGGGTAATTTTCTTCAGAAATTCCGCGATTAGAGTGCCATGAAATTGGAACATTGTTAACCCTAAAACTCCATTGATTTCCAATTACAGCAACTAAATCTCCATCAATTGAATTATACTTAAAATTATCAAGAACCCTAATCCCAGAATTATAAGCAGAAATCAGCTTAAGATGTAATGGATGAGCTAGCATCAACAATTGATCTCCCCACCCTTTTTTCTCCCATTTATACTCCAACTTAAATGGGGTTTCAAAAATTGCTTCGCCATTAACAGGGTAACAAGTACTATAAAAATCGAGAATTTCCTCATTTTTCTGGGTTTTTTCATCTGGTAAAATCGCAATTCTAACAACCCCAGAAAACAATTCTGAACTAACAAAATGGGTATCATCTTGTTTCTCAAGATTCAAATCAGAAGAAGAGTAAATTACCCAGATTTGCTTGTTTTGAAGCTCGACTCTCTGTTTTCTGGGGGTAGTAGAAGAGAGAGAATTAATGGCGGATTTGGTGGAAAAAGAGAGGGGTAAAGTTCTAGAAACTTCTAGAGTAATGTAGGGACATCCTCTAGCTAAGATGAATCGAAAATCAGAAGAGGGGAAATCTACAGTTACAGTGAGGTCACTGAAGGAAGAGACAAAATGGCGGGAAGATTGAGGAGTTGAGATGGTGAGATCAGGGGAGAAAGAGTGAGAGATAGAAGAGGGAGATGAGGTGATTGATGATGGGTAGGAGAGAGAAAATGAGGAGAGAGAAAGTTTTACAAGGTATGGATGGATTAGCGACGGTTGATCGCTGTTTCGGACGATAAAGTTAGTGAAAAATGATGTGGTCGGAAGTGGTGAGGATAGGAGGGGTGTGGAGAAGTATTTAGATGGGTCGGGAATGTGGTTTGAATTTGATGTTGGGAATAGAAATTGCGACGTTGTTGTTGTTGTTGTCGTTGTTGTTGAGTTTTCGAGTTTGACTATGGTCATTGTTGTTGTTGTTATGGAGTTTGAATGTAGGATGGTGCAACGAAGTTTATGGAAATTTGAGTGATGAAGAATCCAAGAAGATGGGGAAAGTGGTGAGTTTGTTAGGGTTTAAAAGAGTGAATGAAGGGTTTAGGCGTGATGATGATTATGGGTGTTGGGAAAGATAAATATGCAACATATTTTAGATAATGGTGGTAATTTGGGGGTTCATGCATGTGTGCTTGATTACATGCAAAAAGAAGTACTCCGTATAACAAGTAATTGACACTTGTTAGACTGTGTGTTTTCTTACTTGTTGTGTGTAGTTGAGCACCATCAAAATTGGCAACTCGTATTAAAAAGTTTAGCCGGTATTTTTGTTGTATTGATGGTATTTGTTGTATGATCAAGTTTAATTTATGTGAATAAAAGAATATATATCATTGTAAAAATTCATACTCCGTATTGCATACTATAAAATTTAACAAAACCTGGCTCATATCCGATTTGGTTCCGAATCTTGCTATGTGAAGTGCTTAGGCCATCGGTATTGTAACACAACACCATGTCACCAGACTCATCACATCCAAATTCTCAACTGGACTATGCATTATATAGGCCCAAAGATAAAACCATATAAAAAGCTCAATTTAACTGGTATAGAATATAGATATATTCTTCTCCAAAGGGCTATCCGAACCGCATAGGACCCATCATTCATGGAGTATAAATTGACTACTGTATTATACGTAGTTTATATTAGAAAACATAATCAAAGTGTTACATGTATTATTTGGTGTTTCATTTAATTTAAATCGTCCTTTTATGCCCGCATTAATATTAGACATATACTAGTACAAGTATTAACTCGTCATCATTTTTAATAAGTCATTAAATGAGAAACTAATGTATTTAGTACGTACATTCAACAAGCTATCATGACATCCTATCATATTTAAATCACTAGTCTATTTCAATTATTAAACCTATACGAAAATGACTTCAAACAAAAAATTTAAAGTCGTGATGAGCAAATGACCAAGTGTGTGAACAACAAAATGAATTTCTTATACATTTATTAATTGGTTTTTCCTGAAAGTACTTACAAAGTTGCAAACAGATTACCTAAGTTTAAGGTGGAATTACCTCAAGCCCAAACCCAAATGGGTCAAGAAGTAGGGTTCTAATGTGATCAATTAATACTTCCTCCGTCCTTTATTTTTTGACCCATTGAATATATAGGTCAAACTTTTAAATTTTTGACCATAAATTCTCGCTAATTTATAAGTAATACAGAGTAATTATTAATCTATAAGTACTTAATAGTTCTAGTATGTTACGAATTGTTTCCAGTATAAGTCAAGCTAAGTACGGAGTAGTGGAGTATTAGTGACATCAATCTAATCTTTTCAACAACTATACCAACAAAGAATTAATGAAATTGTACCCTTTGTAGTTTTAGGACAACAATATTCATAACGCAATTGTAATGTTTATACTTACTGGCTTATGCTACTTGTCTATGGCTGTATTTGGAATCATTTAGGTAGCTTTTAGTTGTAAATTTTTATCTTCAGATCAATAATACTCGTACTAGCTAAAAGATAAAAATAGGAAGCTCCTATAAGCTACTACATACGTATAATTATATTATTAGTTAGCTTAAAAGTCACTTTTCTGTTAAAGTCAGTAATAAGATAAAAACAAAACTTTGTTCAAGTAGAAACAGAAAGCATGCACAACAAAAACCACTATGTGATCATAATACACAAATTAAACGTTACCATAAAAATTCATAGAATTTGTAGCAATTTTTTTTTTTTGGAAAAATACAAAGATGATGAAGGTTTATTAAAATTTAAAACCATACATTTAAATTATTAGTACATACTCCTTATAAATTAAATAGCCTCTCTTAGTAGAAAAGCCGGTGTACTCTAGTCTTAATCTTGAATGTGATCATCGAATGAGGTTAAATAATCAACTACACAATTTGATTCCATGTAGATGTTGTGCATGACTATCCCAAATTGTAAATAAACGACCTTGATTTTATGTCAAATGGAAATACTTCTCTTAGTAGGAGAATCGGCAACTTTGAGAGTCTCTTCAATCAACTTTCGTGCTTTTTTACTTCTTATCTCTATTCTCATACTCTCACTCTTCTCAATCTCATCATATTCATAGAGCTTTTTCCCCTTGAAAGACCTAGCCAACTTTGTCTTCAATGTCTCCATCAATCTCTCCAACCCCATTGTCACCATTGTAATCTTTTGGACGACCTTGCAAGATATAAATTTAAATATAATGAACATTATTATTCAATAATTAAACCCTAAAAATATACTTTTTATACTGTTTTCATGATGAAAGACTCTACAACTCTTTAAGGGTCGTCGATTAATCTAGACCCTTGAGAGGCGACTAATTAAGTGATTGTTAATCAAGGGATATCCTCGAGAACCCTTAGTATAAAATTTGAACATGCAGTGTAACCTTAAGATCATTGAAGTGAAAAACACATGAACAGAAATAAAATTAAAGTAACATACCTGAGAGAATAATGACTATATTTGTATAAACCTTTAATTGCTATATACAAGCAAGTAGTTGATAATATAATGTATGAAATGGTGAGAAAGAGAGGAAACAAGTATGAGAGATGATGTATATATGAAATGAAATAAGCAGTTGAAAGGTCACGATAAAGACATTTAATAGGAAGGGCAAAAATGGGTTACGTGTAGAAGGACGACCACACAATTGTGGTACATTTACAATTTACAATTTACAATATAGATTATTGTAGGACCATACAATGCATCCTTAACTTGTAGCTTATTTAATTATTCATGATTGTAATGTGCTCGATTATTAGATTTGTTAATGTTAACTATTAATTTCTCAATGTATATTTATGATGTCAAAATATAATTATTGGATTTATTGTAATTGTATAGAGTACCACGTCCTTTCTCATCATATCAAATTTTCATTTATAAATATCATGAATAGTTTATTACATCTAATCAAACAACCACTTAAACTCAAGAGCTGAATTGAACTGAACTGAACTGAAATTAATTAAGCTACAGTGAATCGGCCCTTATTTATCGGTCTTCCTACTCTGAAGCATTTTGTAGTTAGAGAGGTTCAAACTCGTGACCTCAAAGTCACAAGATGAGTTCTCCATTAACTCCATCAAGCTTTATTTGATTTCTCATCGTATAAAATAGATGATTTGATTAAATTATGTAAGCTAGATACACGTACGTACTAATTAATTAGTTCTCATGCGACAATTAGAGAGTGTATTACCCCTAATTAAGAAGTGGGCTACACACATTAGATCCCACTAATAATTTTAGGCGTCATTAACAATTACTCCGTATTATTGGCGTATGATGGATGTGACTAAGACTAGAGTCCACTAAACAATTTCACTCTCTTAAATTGTGATTTATAAATAGTACTCGTATTATGATTTCCAACTCTATTTCCACTATATTTAACCACAGATTTTATGATGAAAGAATAGTTACATAACTAAATGGAAATTAAATTAATTGCAAAATCATGTAAATTATTTATTATAAATAAAATGGATCGTAGTTTTGAGTTCAATAAATAATGGATGTGAGTGAAGCTCCATATTTCAATCTAAAATAGGTTCTAATTTCGCCCTAATTAGTTGGAACACAAATTAAATTAGACGTTGATCCCTCTCATGCTAAAGAGTCCAAAGAATCCGACGCCTGCCTAGCTAGACTCCTAACCATTTCAGTCCTATAGGACCACCCAATTAAGCCATTTAGTAGGGTTGGGCAGATTAATTATATATTTTTGTTTTAATTTTTTTGGACATTTTATGGTTGGATTTAATATAGAGATCGAAAATGGGACAATTTTTTTCCATTAAATTTAGATTTGTTTTCCTTTTAGTTAATTATTTTAGAATTAGTTTTTCATTTCCATTAAGAAAAAATTTATAGTGGACACATTCATAAAAAATAAGTACTAAGTAGTTAGATTAATTAATTCAATGTTAGAGGAAATTAAACAGAAATTATCATACTTATCACTCATACAGTCATTCAATATACCAATAATTTAATTTTTCTTGTTCAAAGAGCCATATACGTACATTATAATACTCATAACTAACATAATGAACGAAACTTAATTGTGCATGTTTTAGGTACGTATCGCCTTTCAAGATATAACATGATCTACTTTTATACTCGATCACTAAACCCACTTTTATTTGTACATTTACATACATTTGCTAAGCAAATTATAAAATGTGAAAATGCATGCACAAATCAACACTCATCCCCATACATGCTGCCATGCATCACCCATCCATCCATCTACTCCCCATCTCTCTCGATGGATCTCTCATGTGTTATGTTTAATTTGTGGACCATTACGTACATGGTACTACATGCATGCATATATTTATATAATATGAATTTATATGACATAATTAAAAAATAATGTTAAAACAGAATCCAAATTAAAACATCACCTTCTGTTTTAACAGCTTTTCTACAACTGAATGAAATTAAAGAAGATGATGCATGCATATTACAAACTTCACCAAGTGTTGTTATTTTTGCTCCACTCAAAAAACATGAATTGTCATTTTATAATATATTTTTTTATATATATTCTAATTAGAGGTCTACAAAAAAAGGATATTTATCTTTTTATTACTTTGGAGAAAGTGACAATCTAATTGATGTCGTAGAGATTAACATATTTGGTTTTTAGTTCTTGGATATATTATTCATTATTCACTTATTTAGATTCCCATAACAGATACTTGTAATAATATGTGGCAATAGTCGTTATATGTTACCAATCACGACTCTTCACTTATCTGGAAATGTTTTTATATTGTCCTTTCAATTCAAGAATGTTTAAGGTAAAAAAAACCTAAAAAATCTAAGTAATAGTTTTATGATATTGTTACAAAAGTAAAACATACTCAATGTAATTCTCAAGCCATGGTATTTCACCCACAACAACTAGTCCACGTGGTTCTCTTTGTTACAGAGTAATAAAAATATACTTCCTCCGTTTTCTTTTAGATGCAATACACCCTTTAGTGCGTTAATTAAGAAAGGTGGGGTTTACATGATATAATAAACTTTAAAATAGGATGAGTGGTTGTTAGGAGTGTAATTTAGTGGGCCATGTGCTTTAAATAAGGGATATAGTATAGTTTTCCCTAAAGTAACTTTCCTTTTATAGTGTGTTGCAAGTATTGTGACATTTCCTTTTTAAAGAAGTGTTGCAAGTAAAAGAAAAAGGTGGAAGTTTATAGAATACTCAGTATGATATATTGAGGTTGGAAATATTGAATCTGTTAATGTGTAGTTTCTTCATATGACGGGATAAGATATTAATTACTCCGTAATTGGTACTCCCTCTGTTTTTTTTTATATGCATCAGTTTGACCAGCACATTTGTCGAAACATTACTTTGACCATTAATATCTTTAATTGTGCATTAGTAAAAATTGTAACTAAATTATATCATGAAACTAGACATTATGACAAATTTAATGATATATTATATAATATGGAGTAACATTTATTTATTTTTTAGAGGTGAAAAAATTAAGTCAGCTATGGTATGTGAATAGTACAATTGTCAAAGTAATGCATGTAAAAAAAAACGGAGGGAGTAATACTCGGAGTACTCTGTATTTAAAATAAAATGGAGTCACAAGTGTAATGTGGGGGTGGTAGCACACGTTGTTGGCTCAGCATTCCCTGGAAGATTGAGCTTCTGTCCACAAATGAATGGTATGATAGAATTGGACTTGGGCCGCCATTAATCTTAATCTTCGTGATATGGGCCTTATCTATTTTTGGCCCACACTTTTGTTGGGCCGATTGCCCTAGCAAGACCCACTGCCTTAAGAATGACATTAGTAACGTAACTACCTGTTGAGTCCCTCTCCCTGGGTTCTCGTACGCAACATGGACGATCTAAAAGACTAAAATCAACACGCTCGAGTTGAGAATTGTTTTATTTTTTTAGAAAGTTAACTACAATTTCATAGTTGTGGCCATAACAATTATCAAGAACACAAATATGGTTAGTGGAGGTGATGCACATTACAGATTGCAAGAAGCTATTAAAAGATGAAAGATGGTTAGTGGAGGTGATGCATATTTATCGCCAAGGAAATAAAACAGCCGATTGGCTTGCCAATTAAGGAGTTTTACATAACAACAAAGTGGAGTTGGTTCTGTTCCCAATTCCACCTTAGTTTTTTTTTATTTATGTGTTTTATTTTTGTAGGCTTAGCCCCTTCGCACACCTAAAAAATAAAAATAAAAACAAACATACCTCTATACCTGTGATGAATTTAGATGAATGGGTTGCCTGTGGCAAATGGAGTTATTTTCTAAATAAATTACTCCGTATCAAATTTCAAAGACTCACTTAAATTGTCGAATTTACCCTATGATAAATTTCTAAATCTCACACAAAATGCTGTCTAGACCGCATTGAGTTTCAATAATCAAATACTCAAAAATTAATCATAATAATGTTGGAAAGACAAAATAAATCTCATAGCATATAAAATCACAACACAAGATGATATTGGAATGGTTATATTCTCCGAAAGACTGATTGCTGATACCTAATGATGAATGTAACCACGTGATCAAGTACCTAACTTTATTAGACAAATGGTATATCAATACTTAATCAGATTGCTCCAATACAAAAACCATCTAAAATTGCGCATCTAACAACGAAAGTATGTCAGATGTTTTGCATATTAAAATACGTTTTTATGTACAAAAAACCCCTTATAATAAATTAAATCATATTCCAAATTTTGGTTCAGTAGATTACTAAATTATAATTGAGGTCATACATTAGATCTACCCAATGCAATAATACGAACTACTAGGATATGGAAAACTTTTGTATACACCCGGTTTACACTAATATTACTGTACATCGAGCAGTATAAGGGTAACTTTTACCTAATTTTAGGGTAATTTTTTGCCTTTTTTTGGGTAACTTTAAACATAATACAATTTTTATATAAATAGACAACAAGAAAAGTTTTATAATGGTAATTTAATTACATTCAATCACTAATAATTGATTTTTAGTCATTTAAAATGTGATTCCTTACTAATAAAGCGTAGATAATTTTATTTGTATTGGGTTACTTTTATGCATATTAGGGTAACTTTTATTCATTTCAGGAATAACTTTTATTCATTTCAGGGGTAACTTTTGATCACTTTAACCTATCTTTATAATGGATGTACAATAATTATTGTACACCCGATGTTTTTAAAAGTTTGTGCTAGGATATTATATATGTACAAATACTCCGTTATTTACGCATAATATACTTCGATTTGATGACAATTCTGTAATCTATAGTTGACCAATTTGGCACTCTTAAATGCATTATTACAATTTTAATTACATATTAATATTGCATAGATTTAGAATCATACCAATCGGGAAATGATCAGTATCTGATTAAAAATTATGAGTTAAAAAATTTCGTTTTATAACATAATATGAGTATTGATTACTGTTTACTGAGTATACAACAGACTAACATTATGTTGCTTAGCTTACATATATTGACTGAAGGGATGTCTTGTATATATATGTTAGATTAAGATATATGTATACAATTAATACTCCATCAAATATTATACAGACTACTTATACTTTGTATACAAATTAATGATACATGTACACTAATTTGTAAAAGAAAGAGATGGCCTTGCCGTATGTTAAAAATGTTTTATGGACGAAAATGCATTAAGATATATATGACCATAGACCATTCACCATTGCTAATCATTTTGTTATCAGAGAATTTTAAGTACACATTGAGATAAATATAACAAGATCTCATAAATGTGCATCTCAGTGAAAATACTAGAGCAAAATATAAATGTAGGGAGTAGTTATTTACAAATTGTTTAAACTTACTATTTCATTTCATTTCATTCTCAATTAACATTTGTGTGGAAAAAGAATATATAAATTGTATATTTAGAAAACACAACGAGGTACCAATGCAAATTTCCAATTCATAATCAACTTAATATAGCGTTTTCTTTTTTTTTCTTTTACACCACGTAATATAGCTAAACTGCTCTTAATTAAAGTGTTATTATAAGTTTATAACAATAAGTACAACTATAACATAATAACAACTACACATAAATGATAGCCCTCTTTTTGAGAAAAAAAAAATGATAAAACATTGGGTCATACTCATATAATACCACCAAATCCAACAATTATTTTAACAACTCCATTCCTTCATCACAAAATCCCAAACAACTCTCTTAGAAACTTTCAAACTTTTCTCATTCACTCACTGTAGCTTATTTTTCTCCCTCTATTTCTTTCTCTTTCTCTCTCATCTATCCCTCTTTCCTCTAACTAATTACACAAAACATGGATAACTCCTCACCAAAAAACCAAAAACTTAAACTCAACCTAAAACTATTCCTACAAATAGTTTTCCCATTAATCCTATTAACCATTATTCCCCTACAATTAGCCAAGAACATTTATTTTAAGAGTGCACCTAAACCGGTTAGTACTCCTAAACTATACATTAACAATGAAGATGATCATAACCCAATTCGCGCTCCTCCTAAGCATGGATCATTGCCTCCTACAACAAGGAAATGTGATATCTTTTCGGGCGAATGGATTCCGAATCCGGAGGGTCCATATTACACAAACACAACATGTTGGGCTATACATGAACATCAAAATTGTATGAAGTATGGTAGACCGGATAGTGAGTTCATGAAATGGAAGTGGAAACCGGATGGTTGTGACTTACCAATTTTTAACCCTAGACAATTTTTTGAGATTGTTAGAGGTAAATCTTTGGCTTTTATTGGTGATTCTGTTGCAAGAAATCAAATGCAATCCTTGATATGCCTCTTGTCTCGGGTAAGTTTATTTAATCATGTTATTATTGATTATATATCTAAGTTTTTATATTATATCATAGTTTGAATCTTATATTATAAAGTATTCTGTTATTTTGATGACTGAAAAAAATGCATGGGTTACGTAGCATATACAAAAGTTGGTTAGTGTTTTGCCTTCTTTTATGGCATGTTTTAGAATTCTTGACAAGTTTGCATATATGGTGATTCATAACATTTGTCATAAAGCTAAGCTAAATATATATAAGTAAATTCCTTTTTCTTTTTTTTTTTTTCCCTTATACGGTAATTAAAGTAACACTATTGAATTTAACGAACTCTTTTCTTACCATGAAAATTCAACACGATAAAATAAGAAGTATTATTTAATTAATTACTTGTTACGGCATTAGCTTAGCTAGCATAAGCGGTTTGTGTCTTACAACGTATAAGAGTAGTACTCGTAGCACATAGGAAAGCTTCTATCGGAAACACGTACATCTGTCTTTTTCAGTTCAAAATACGTTTTAAAATGTTAAACGCCAGTAGTGTTCAATTTCAAGGATTAAATTTTGTCTATATCACTACAAAGTGTGATTGACTTTTCATAGAAGAAAGAAATGCTTACTAATAAATCACACTATTATTAGTTTCACACTTTGGATCACATCATATATCAAACTTCAATCTAAAGTTAATTTGATGTGCATTGATGTTATAAGCGAAAAAATAATAAAGGATAGAATTGATAAGATGTTTCAAAAATAATTGCAAATTCAAAGGTGTCAATATGAATCATAAAAAAAAGTTGAGTGAGGTCCTACTTAAAGACTTGACTTGTACGTTATGGTAAGATACATAAACTTTTAGAGATTAGTGTGTGTTAATTTGTACATCTCGGAGTAAGTATCAATAATAGTGTAAAATAAGATTGATGCAATAATTTTTAGATCTTGGGTGGTCAAAATTATGAATAAATAATTTGTAGATCTAAGAAATTTTGGTCCAAGATAATGAGATTAGTTCAACTAATACAAAATTGTAGAAAGTTTAGGTAAAATGTGTCAGAATAAGATATTAAATGCATTGACTGTTAGAAAAATAGTAAGAGTAGAAAAAAGAGTGTTGGGGGGTAAAGAAAATTAAAGGGTGATAAAGCATACATTGCTTTACTGTTAGAGTAGTGTAAGGTATAGTTTGCCGACTCTGTCTATCTTCTATTTTAATTATAAAATACTCCGTACTTTGTAAAATAATACTCGTACAAATTATTGTCCTTCGATATTTTAGTACGGATAAAAATAACATTTTAAAAATAATACTGTATCGATTATTATGGAGTATATTATATTTTAATAGGCTTATTATAATTTGCTAACTCAAGCAATGACAAAATTTTACGGAGTATAATGTTGTTATAAAAGATATAAGTATTGTGTCGGTATATTAAGATAATCATCTAATGACTTTTACAAAATTAAGCTAGTTTATCTTTAAAATTAGTTAAATATTCGGAAAGGTTATGCTGTCACTCTTGGAATAAACTTTTGGAAAGGAAAAGGCAAGAAAATAGGAATTCATTAGTTTTTTCATAAAAAGTAGTAACAGTGTTGCTAAAATAAAACATTGGAAACATTCGATCATTTTGTTGCCAAAAAAAAAAAAGAAAAAAGAAAAAACCTTCGATGGGCCATTGTTATGTAATATGGGCCTTCAACTTCACAAGCTCGGATTTCATGATAATGCTAATGTCACATACTCACATGCGCTCCTTAACAATAGTCTCCATATAATTTTTTTTTTTTTTTTTTTTTTTTTTTTTTTTTTTTTTTTTTTTTGTAATTTTCCCACTTAATTTGTCACATTCACACACTTCAAGAAAATAGGTTATTGTAGTACTCGTATTTTGGAGTCACGTATGACTGTATGACAGTATGAGTAAGAAACTAAGGGTGATCGAGTAAACTGAATAATTTATGAGAGAAGAAAAGTATGAGTAAGAAACTAAGGGTGATCGAGTAAACTGAATAATTTATGAGAGAAGAAAATTAAAAACTCAACTGAACTGAAATGAAATTAATTTGAAGAGAATATGCCCTAAGAGCTTTATAAAGCTATTCAAAAAATATAAAAATAAAAACTCAATTAGTTTTTGTGCGGTAATTTTCTATACACAACCAGGTAAACCATACTAAGTATAACTTAAGGTTATTTTTATTTTACTACAAATTACTTCATATAAGTTTTTACTTTATAAAATGCATAAGTAAAATTAAATGAATATAACACATCATATTTTCCCAATCTAATAGTAAAATCAAGTATTATAGAATAATACTCGTAATATTAAGGGTCTGTTCACTTCAGTTTAATTTCAGTTCAGCTTCATTTAGTTCAGTTCAGCTCCAATCAGTTGAATTCAGCTCCTAATTTTTTTTTCTCATAAAATATTCATTTCAACTCTATTCAGTTCAGTTCAATTCAGCTCTAATCAGTTTAGTTCAGCTTAGTTCAGTAAATATGACTAGACCCTAATTGATGATACGTTATTTTGGATACAACAAAACTGTGAGACTACAAGTTAAAAACTTGTTCTCTTTAACTTAATTTCAATTCAGTTCAGCTCAATTCAATTTCTAATTTCCTTCTTTTATAAACAATTCAATTCGGCTCATACCCTAGATGAGAGCATTTGTCTAAAATTCCCAATCAGTCACATGCGGCATGTTAGTTTATAGCGCACCGTTAAAAGTCGAATGCAAAAGGTCTTCAATTTCCAAGGCTAGAAAAGTAGAAAGTATGTTTACTTCCATTAATTTTCCATTTTATCCACCTTATATATGTCATCTAGATATAACCTTATTTTATCCAAAATATTCTACATTATATATTGAAAATAATTTTATACACCTGAGTAATAGTGCAGTAGTTTATTTACTCTTTTGATGATCAAAATGAGTAATAAACTAATAATCAATCCAAATGAACAAACAATACTTTGAACTCTGAACTTTTAAGTATATCAAGTATGTAGAACAATTTTTCCCATATCTCATAATTTTTTTGAATAAATATACGAAGTATATATTAATTTTCAACTGGAGTAAGGTGAATTTCAATATTTAAATTTTTTGAGGTTAACAAAGTCCTTTCTATATTTATACCGTATTATGTGTACAAATGGTCTATTGATGGATCTTAAAAGTGTAATATGATAAAATCATATCAAACTACACTTTCTATATAAAGAATTACTTTGAGATCCAAAAGATATGGTTGATAATACAAGCATTATTTTTAAATTAGCAAAGCATCTAAATTGATCTTCTTTTTACACATCACCCCTTTCAAAAAATTCTTAATATTTTTATATATATATATATATTTGGGGAGTTGAAATTAAATTAAATCAAATTAAATTAAGTCACATAAAAGATACCTTCTATGTGTATAGATTTGTACATAAACTAGAAACGTTGTAATTTAGTGTATATAGGGGCTAAAGATCTACACACTTCCATGTGGAGTGTTTGGTTAAAATGGTCTTTTTCTCCATAATTTTGTAACTAGGCTCCATTTTCATCTAGTCGTATTACTCGTCGTTTTATGTTTTGTTCATTAGTAGAACTTGTATTTTTTTCCTCATCTTTCCAACTCATGAATAGCTAGCTATTCACGAGTTTGATATACAAGAGTCCAATCACTAAAATGTCCTCTCTTTGCCATTTGCCAAGTCTTATTCATGATACATAAATGATCGAAAGATAAGACACCGTGAGGTGTCGTGCAATTTCCTCGAATTAGTTTTGTTTTGGTTAGTAGATTCGTAAGTGGATTCAAATATGATTTTGAAGAAGTGTGTATCGACGCACGAACACATGCAAAACATTACAATTTAGGTCAGTTTATGTGAAACACGGTCTAATGAGTTTTTAAGTAATACGAGTAGTTACATAATCAACAAAGTCTTAGATCAATGTTAAATAGATAAAAAAGTTAGTCTTTTAGTGATTTATTATGAAGAAAAAAAGGAGTAAAAACTTGTAATGGAAAAAAGCTAACTAGATCGAGTATGACATGATACCAAAAATATAGAAAAGAAGGCAAAATTCTAGATATGATTGTTGCTTGTTACCTAATGTTTCGGATGAAAACAATGGGACCTTGCTGAAGGTCCGAAAAGGTGGTGAAGACTGGATTCGGTCCAAACGACGTTGGGCCGAAGGTTTCCTGCACAGCAAATACACATAAACTAGCCTCGGGGGTGTTGCCGAGGAAGGCCCCTCCGATGCTAAAGTCAGTACAATGTGTAGAGAGAAAGCTATGCAAGAGAATTAATTGCTTGAGGCTTTGTTGTTCTGTTAGAAAAATGACACATTGATGGCTTTTATACCTTGGCATATATGAGAGATGTGGGCCTGGACCCAATTGACTTGCCTTTGAGAACTGGTCTTGACTTTAGCATGGGCTGGAGAGTTGAACCTTGACCTTGGGCTTTGGATTGGATCATTTAATGACTAGGCCCAATTGGACTAAATTGGACCCATACAACTTGCCCCCCAGACCCGATTTGGAAGAATGACGGGTCGGGTTTGATTAACCAGAAAAAGGAGGGAAGTAAATGATTTAATTAATCCAAGGATTTGAATTTAAACCGCAATTAGTGAAATGATGACGGTTAAATGGATAATGGAGGAAGTTGGACGGATAATGGGTCATCAGATTGCGGGAAACGTGCTTAACGGTTACTTAATGAGGAATTAAAGAGCAATTTTAAGCGTGAACCTCTTAAAATTCCCATTTCTGGAAATAAAACCAAAAGATACGCACTCTTTCCTCATTTCTTCACCCACACAAAATTGAACCCCGCACGAGAACCCTCGAATCCGTATCGAAACTTCGCTGAATCCCCGAGAAATAAGCTTAGAAACCGAAATTCATCATTCCGAACCAGTAGATCGGCGAATTCTGCTTCAGATAAAGGTAATTTTCTCTGATTTTTGATTGATTTTCTTCAGATTTGAACTCCTTCCCCCCTTTTCTTTCGATTTTCTTCGAAACTTTAATGGCGAGAGGAGTTAGAGGTAGAGCCCGTGCTCCTAGAAGAGCAAGGCCGATCCCAGATCCTCGGAATAGGACTGGGACATGGAACGGACAAGCTGTGTCCGAACCTGCCGAAGGAATTAGGGCAACTCCGATTTCGTCGGCGCCTCCTGAAGGGACGGAGGGTCCGAGCACTTCCGGGCAGGACGAAGTGGTTCCTGCTGTTCTTTGGGACGTTCTCCCCGGGTATCAGGAGTGGGAGGATCCCGAGGTTGCCTCGGCTATGATAAAGAATGCCCCATACTCCTAGTGGATATTGGAAGCCGAAAAGTATCGGTTCGCTGAACAAGTTGAGTTGCACTACGGCATAATGGAGGCCGATGGATATTGGTGCCGAATGCCTGATGCATCTGATAGAATCCATCGTCCGCCCCCGGGGTATGTAGGGGTGTACCTTAGGCAGCTTCAGTATGGGCTGAGGTTCCCCTTGGACTTATTTGTCCGAGATTTGCTGATACATTACAAGGTCTCCTTGTGTCAGCTAACTCCTGTCAGCATCCGAAGGGTGATGACATACCTCTGGGTCTGCAAGTTCATGAAATATAATCCCAACTTGCACTGTTTTAAGAAGATCCACAAGCTGGTGCCGAACGTCCAGAGTGGACATGGGAACCATGGTCCTGGGTGGTTTAGAATCGAGTCTCGGCAAGGACATCTGACAATGTGGCCGAATGATTCTTCGGACAAGGACTGGAGAGGCCAGTGGATTTGGGTTAGGGCGCCCACAGATCCTGACCATCCCCATGTCTTCAGTGCGCCGAGATATCTCTCCAACCCTGACCCAGAAATGCTCAGTCTGAGCCCCTTAGAGAACGATGGCCGAGGTGATTGCAACCTCGAGCAGGCCAACATTTTCGGTAGGGCTGGCAAAAACTGACCCGACCTGATAACCCGACCCGAACCCGACCTGAAAATAGCGGGTTAGGGTTGAGTTTTTCAACCCCATTAATTAAATGGGTTGACACGAACCCGACCTGAAATTAAATGGGTTAGATTCGGGTTGAGAATTACAACCCGAAAATGACCCGTGTAACCCGAAAAAAAAATTATTGGATCAAACTATATGGTGAGTATTGGTGACAGTAACATTTTTGCGTGAAACTAGTTTATAAGCTACAAGCCCAACTAAGTTAGCCCAATAATAACCCTAACTATATATAACACTTTCAATCTCATTTCCTTAAATTCTCAAAGATAGCCGCTTCACTCTCATTCTCAGTTTCTCTCTCTCTCTCTCGCCTTCATAAATCTCTTTGCTGCGTACTCCTCTAGAGGCAAGAGTCAAGAGTTAATAGCAGATCTCCTTAAATCCTCGAATGGATCAGCTCCATAGCTTCGAGTTTGACAATCCCAAATAAATAGCTCGAACTAAAGTGACTACAAATAATCTATTCTTTCTCCCTGTCTTCTTCTAAGTTTTTTTAAGCTATTGATTTTGTAAATTTACTTGCTTGTAATTTCAACTTAGTTATAATTATTGTTGGTTTTTAATTCGATTGTTGTTATTTTCATGCAAATAAATTGTTCAAACTAGTATACAAGTATAATATTGTTCTATTTAATTTTTTTTTTCTATTTTTCGTTTGTTTGACTCATATTTTCTGGGCTTATGAGCGATTTTATGCATATGCCATATTTATTTGGTACTTAGATTGTGGATTATAGCTTTGAAATTTAAAAAAAAGTAGGTTGTTCAAGTTATATTCAGGTTAAAGAAAACAAATTTAGAAAAAAAAAAAAAAAAAAATCAGGTCATAAGGTTATTTTCGGGTTGACCCGAACCCGAAAAAATCAGGTTCAGGTTGGGATTTTCAACCCGAAAAGTTAAATGGATCAGGTTAGGGTTGGGAGGTTTCTGACCCGAAAATAGGTGACCCGAACACGAACCCGATCCGACCTGATCCGATTGCCAGCCCTAATTTTCGGGAAGGTTGAGAACCCATCTGGAAGGGGTCGTCTGAAGACCATTCCAGCAACTTGGCTCCCTGATAACCACTACATTTTTCAGGAGCACATGCTTGCTGCTGTCGGCCTCAGCCGAAAGTTCAGAGATGGTAAGCTGTTTCGGCTGAGGCTGAAGCCCTTTACTTTATTTTACTGCTTTTGCACTTTGTTCGCCACTTTGACGTTGTTGAACTAACTCGTGCTCATTTTCTTTGTGCAGTGCTGAACGAGGTCACTGCCAAGATCGACTACGATCGTCTCGGCGTTGACCAAGCACGAAACATCTTGGACCGAGCCCCTTCTATTACTCCGTCCGAGGATCGTCCTGTCCATCTGGGCCCTACCCACTTCCTGATCGAGTCTTCAGACCACTATTTGCGGCAGAAGCCTTGGTGGAAGAAGAGAGATCCTTGGGGTCAGCTTTTGAACGAAGAGCTTGAAGCTGCTCGTACTGCCGAAGAGATTGCACGAGCTGCTGAAGTTTTGGAAGGAGGAGAAGGGTCCTCCCAAGCTGCTGAAGCGGAAGCAGCTGCGGAGGCAGCCGAAAAGGAGGACGAGGCTTTGCTGGAGACCTCGGTGAGTTTATGCCTAGCTTTTTGGCTTCAGCAAAATTTTTCTTTTTTCTTCTTTTTTTTTTTTTTTTTTTTTTTACTCACACCTTTCTTGCCCCCCCTGTTTTTTGCAGTCCGAAGGGAGCAAACAACAGAGAGAAGGAAAAGCTCCTGCTCGTCCCGAAGACTCCGAAGACTCTGAGATGGACGAGCAGCCCCTTCGGAAAAGGAGGAGACGGATGGCCATCATCGGCCCTCACGACTTCCCAACGGGGCCGAGGCCTGCCGGAATAAACATCAGGGAGCCTGAGGAAGGCGGTGAACAGCCGAGGGCTCCCCCACCACCACCACAATCCCCACCGCAAACCCCTCCCCCACCTCCTGAGGTGGAGGTGGACCAGAAGACTCCCGATCCGAAGGGAGGGGTCCCAGCTGAGGGGATGGCTGATAGTGCCGCAGGGCACAAAGCTGAAAGCGCTGAGAAGCCCGCTGCTGAGGGTTTCTCAGCTGACATAGCTAGAGAGGTTGAGGCTCTCGTCCTCAAACCTGAAGGGGAAGCAGAAGTCATCGTCATCGACTCTGCTGAAAAGGAAGAGAAGACCGCTGAAGAAGAAGGTGCTGAACCTCAAAGGGTTCAGGAAGTTCCTGAGTCTTCTTTTCCCTCCTTCCAGACGCTGCATTCTGCAGACATGGGGTTCTCGGCCCCCCGAATTCCAATTCCAGATCATATCTGGGACACCATATGGGGTCAGAACCGAGAAGGTGCAGAAGTCTACTTCGGCAATTTTGCTGGGATGTCCGAAGTAGACAGGGCAAGGGCCTGGTCGCTGAAGGCCACTGCTGGGATAGGGGAATCCAGCAGATCTGTCCCAGACCCTGCAAGGATGAATCAGCTGCTGATGATGCAGGTAAATTCTTACACTTGCCCTTATTTTTCTATCTAGTTCTTCAGCTTGAAGTCTTTTGTTTTTTTTTTTTTGAGTTGTGCCTTTGCTTTTCAGTTTGTGCACAATCAGACTCTCACTGTAGAGCTGATAGATTCCCTACAAGATAGGGTTGATGAGGCTGAGCATGCCCGGAAGGTGGCTCTTGAAGAGCTGAAGCTTGCCAAGCTGAAGCAGGCAGCAGCCGAAGAAAAGCAGAAGGAAGGAGAAGAATATGAGAGGAAGGCCGCTGAAGCCCTCCAGACCTTCTGCACTGCCATGGAAGAGGAGGTTTTTCCCCCGCTGATAGAAGGGGAGAACTTCCTCCGAGACCACTTGGGAGTGGACGTCACTAAATTCAAGGCTGTCATTGAAAGCCGAATCAGGGACGGAGTTACTGCACAAGCTGAGGTGCAGCAAAGATTAGAAGCTTCGGAAGCCAGTAGAATGGCTGCTGAAGAAAAGCTCCAGGCCCAGAACGTCCAACTCTCAGAAGTTGCTGCTGATGCTGATGCTGAGAGAGCCAGGCTTCAAGAGGCTGAGGATCAGCTAAGGGCCAAAAATGATGAGCTGGCTCAGCTGAAGGCCAAAACTTCAGAGGTTCAGCAAGAGCTGAACAAGCAGAAAAGTGCTTCCTCCAAGCTCGCCGAAGAGCTGAATCAATCCAAGAAAAGCTTGGAGGAGGTACAGAAGAAGCTGGCAGATGCTGAGGCCCTGCTCAAGACCCGTATTTATACTCAAGAAGAGTATGAGATGGGATTCACGAACGGGCTCAGGGTGTGCCGAAGACTCTGTCTCCATGCTGAGCCAAATCTGGACTGGTCCAAGTGTGCTGAGTGGATCCAGAATTCAGAAGATCCCCACATGAAGTTCCCAACTCCGGCCGAAGCTGAGATTCTTGCAGCTGAGGAAGCTGAGGAAGAAGCAGAGAGGGAACTCGAAGAGAGGGAGGCTCAGCAGGGTGCGCGGCCTGCTTCATCTGCTGCTGGGGCTGAAGCCAGCATTGCCGATCAGTCTGATTCTCAGGCTGAAGCATAGGAAATCGGGCAGTCGTCTTCAGAATCTTGCGGTTCATCGTGCGCTCAACTTTAGACTTGCCGCTCCTGAATTATTTTTTTGCCTTGTATCCTTTTGCTTCAGCTTGCCTTGATGTACAAACTGCTTTATTGCTTTTGCGTGTACCTCGGCAGCTGTTATTTTCCGTTTGTGGACGGCTGCCGATATTTTATCTGAACATCTGAATTTGTAGCTCATTTTCTGAGCATTGTTCTCATTAATCTGATGCTTTTTCTTCAACTGCTCTGTCTTATTTTGAATGCTTTACTCTTTCTGAATTTGAGAAATTGTAGCAAAATTTGCTAAGTACAAAGCTTTCAGCTGAAGACTTTGCTGAAGATGAACTTGCACTGACAGTGCTCCTTGCCCCCCCAGTAATCTGAAGATCCAAGTCTTTGGATTACTGAGTTGGGTTTTAATCCTTCAGACAAAGCTGAATAAAAATGGGTATCTGAGACACAGGGCCAACTGAAGGCAAGGTCTCAGATAGTGGCCCTCTGGGATACCAGGCTCAATTAAGGCAGTACCTCAGATTTGTCCATAGAGTCTTGGGGAACAAGTCTTACTGACGCTAAGCCTCAGCTGAAAGACTGGAGTTCCTTCAAAAGACAAATTTGTTAGCAATCTAGAACCCAGTTACCCGAAGGCGAAGGTTCCAGATGAGGCTGAGATAAAAAACTTTAATAGTTGTTATGCTTGATTTTCTGTCTATCTATAAAAATGGATACCCGAAACACAAGGCCAACTGAAGGCAATGTCTCGGACAATGTCTTTCTGGGATACGGGGCTCAGTTAAGGCAATATCCCAGATTTGTCCATGGACTCATTGTCTTTGGAGAACAAGTCTTACTGAAGTCGAACTTCAGCTGAAAGACCAGGGTTCTTTAAAAAGACGAGCTTGTCAGCAATTTGAAACCCAGTTGCCCGAAGGCGAAGGTTTCAGATAAGGCTGAATAAAAGCCCTTAAAGAGTAGATAGCAAAATGAAAACTTGAAAGCATGAAATGTTGCAAATCGTTGTGGAAATGGTGGCTCTGAGGCCTTTCATTAACGATTCAAAATGTACTTACAAAGATTTTTCGCCCCGAGGGGTTTATACATGATATTTCTTAAGCACATCAGCATTCCAATGATTTTTCAGCTCAGTTCCATCCAACTGCCGAAGTCGGTATGTCCCTGGCTGAAGCTCGTCATAAATTTCGTAGGGTCCCTCCCATGCAGCTGAGAGTTTCCCATGGATTCGGCTTTTCTGAACTGCAGCAGCATTCCGAAGGACAAGGTCTCCAATTTTGAGGGGCCTTGCATGGACCCTTCGGTTGTAAAATTTGCTGATTCTCTGCTTGTAAGCGGCCATTTTGTCTCGGGCTGAGTCTCTTACTTCGTCGAGGAAATCAAGGGATGCCTTCATAAGTTGTTCGTTCTCAGCCGAGAAATGGTGCACTCTTAAACTTTCAGAACCGATCTCCACTGGTAGGACGGCTTCGGCACCATACACCAGCTCAAAAGGTGAATAGCCCGTTGCCTCTTTTTCGGTTGTCCGGAGTGACCAGAGGGTTCCTGGAAGCTCCTCTATCCACTTGGACTTTTGATCTTCAACCCTTTTCTTCAAAGCGTTGAGGATCTGCTTGTTTGCAGCTTCGGCTTGGCCATTACTTTGTGGATGACACACTGCTGAATATGCCAATTTGATGCCGAATTGATCTGTGTACCGCCTCAGCGGTAGGTTATCAAATTGCCTCCCATGATCAAAGACAAAAACCTTTGGAATACCAAAGCGAGTAATAATATTCTGCCAGATAAATTTCCTGACGGTTTGCTCTGTGATATTCGAGGCTGCTTCAGCCTCAATCCATTTGCTGAAATAGTCAATGCCGACTATTAACCATCTTTTTTGGTAAGGTGCATCTGGAAAAGGTCCCAAAATATCCAGCCCCCACTGGGCAAATGGGAGCGGATTGAGGATCGGCTGAAGGTCTCTAGCTGGCTGATGGATGACTGGTGCGAATTTTTGACATTTCTCACATTTTCTGACCAGCTCCTTAGCGTCTGAGATCATGGTGGGCCAGTAATATCCGGCCCTCAAAGCCTTATGGGCTAGGGTCCTTCCCCCGATGTGGTTTCCACAGATGCCGAGGTGAATTTCCCGAAGGATGTAATCTGCATCTGTTGGTCCCACGCATTTCAGCAACGGGGCTGAGAAGGATTTTTTCAGAAGCTCTCCTCTGAAGACGATGAACCTTGAGCTAGTTCTCTTCAGTTTGGAGGCCAAAATTCTGTCTTCGGGAATTTCTCCCCGAAGCTTGAAAGCTAGGATGGGATCCATCCAGCTAGGTTCTGGGTCGACGCAACACACTTCAGGTGCTTCGTCGACACTTCTTTCTCGGCGCACTTCCACATACACAGATCTGTTCAGCTCAGTAAGAGTTGAACTGGCAAGTTTGGAGAGTGCGTCGGCCTGAGCATTCTGACCCCTTGGGATCAGCTGAACTTCAAAAGTTCTCAGTTTTGCAATAGTTGCTTTGATCTTTGCGAGATAGGCTACCATTGAGGGCTCTTTGGCCTCGTATTCGCCTCGGATCTGATTTGCGACCAACTGAGAGTCTGTCTTTAGACAGACGTGATCGGCTTCCAATGAGATGCACAATTCTAGGCCGGCGATTGCTGCCTCATATTCAGCTTCATTATTCGAAGACTTGAAAGAAAATTTGAGTGCATACTCAAAAGATTTGCCTTCGGGAGAGGTTATAACTACCCCTGCCCCCGAACCATTTACGGTGGAGGATCCATCCGTGAAAACGGTCCAGGTTTTATTTTCATCGTCTAACGTCTCCTGGTACGAGCATTCGGCCAAGAAGTCCGCTAGAGCTTGAGCCTTGATGGCTGTTCTCGGCTGGTAGCTGATGCTGAACTCAGTGAGTTCAAAAGCCCATTTGGCCAATCTACCGGATTTTTCGACTTTGCCGAGAACTTTTTCCAGCGGCTGATCAGTTAAGACCACTATCTGATGGCAATCAAAATAGGGCCTCAGCTTCCGAGCAGCTACTACTACTGCGAAGGCAACTTTTTCAAGCAGAGGGTAGCGAGTCTCGGCATCCGTCAAAGTGTGACTGACGAAGTAGATCGGTTGCTGAATTTTGTTTTCTTCTTTCAGCAGCACTGCACTGATAGCGGCTGGGCTAACAGCCACGTATAAGTACAAAGTCTCTCCCTCTACTGGGCTTGCCAATGTTGGGAGCTGAGCCAGATGCTCTCGAAGCTGCTGAAAGGCTTTTCTTTGCTCTTCTTCCCAAACGAGCTCCTTTGTTTTTGGGAGTTTCAGGGCTTTGAAGAAAGGTAACCCCTTGTCCGAAGCTCTAGAAATGAACCTCGAGAGAGCTGCCATTCTTCCGGTGAGCCGCTGAACGTCCCTTTTTGTTTTTGGCTCGGGAAGATCTAGAGCTGCTTTGACTTTGGAGGGATTGGCATCAATCCCCCTTTTGCTGACCATGAATCCCAGGAATTTTCCTGACTTCACGCCGAAGACACACTTCTTCGGATTCAGCTTCATCTGATGCTTTCTTAAGGTGGCGAAGGTTTCGGCCAGGTCATTAACATGGTCCTCAGATTTTTTGCTTTTGACGATTGAATCGTCCACATAGACTTCCATGTTTCGGCCCTTTTGATCGGCGAAAACCTGATCCACCAGCCTTTGATAAGTTGCCCCCGCATTTTTCAATCCGAAGGGCATCATTTTGTAATTGTACACCCCGGCGTTCGTGACGAATGCCGTCTTTGCTCGGTCCTCGGGGTGCATAAAGATCTGATGATACCCCGAGAATGCGTCCATGAAACTAAGCAAGGCGTGGCCACTTGTCGAGTCGACTAGCTGATCGATTCTCGGCAAGGGATAAAAGTCCTTCGGACAAGCCTTATTTAGGTCCGTGAAGTCAACGCACATTCTCCAGGTACCATTAGCCTTCTGAACCATCACCACATTTGCCAGCCATTCTGGATACTGACAAGGTTCGATGAAACCTGCATCCAGTAACTTTTTGACTTCGGCTGCGATGTCTCGGTTCTTATTTGCGGAGTAGTTCCGCTTCTTTTGCTTAACTGGCCGACATGTGGAGTCGACGTTAAGCTTATGGGAGATGAGGTCTGGACTTATCCCGGGCATATCAGCTGCCGAGAAAGCAAACACATCTCTGTTGTCCCGGAGGAGCTGAATAAGGTCACAACGGGTGTTCGGATCAAGGTCCATCCCGATTGTTACACATTTGTCAGCGTCTCCTTCAGACAACTCGACCGTTTCGGTCTGCTGGTCCAGTTCCATAGCAGCGGGGCCGGACTCTTCATTATCTGGCCTGCTGTCTATGTCAGCAGGTGTCCCAGACTTTTTCTTCGGCAGGCTCTCTGAGTCCTTCGGCTCAGATGAGGAGCTTGCCTTTTCTTTTTCTGACCCTTTTTCTTTGGGTACAGAACCTTGTGCCGAAGCACTTAGACCTTTCGGCTTCTTCGTGCTCGGCCCTTTTTCTTTCTCCTCCTCATCCTCATCATCGTCCTCTGGACGACTAGTGGACGGCTTGAGGTAGTTGCACCTTCGGGCCTCCTTTTGGCTGCCCTGGATCCTTTCGGGGAAGCCGTCGTCTGAAACGTATATCATCAGCTGATGATAAGTTGAGACGACTCCCTGGATCTCGTGAATTATGGGTCTCCCCAAAATCACGTTGTACACTGAAGGAGCATCAATGACCAAGAATTCGGTCATGACATTCCTAGCCGCTTCGTCGCAGCCGATGGTGACAGGAAGTAGAACCTTCCCATCTGGAAAAGTTGAAGCCCCATTGAATCCGGATACTGGGTAGGATACCGGCGTGAGGTGCTTGGGCTTCAGCTTAATTTGATCGTAGGCCCTTCGGAACAAAATATTTGCCCCGCTACCACCGTCAACTAAGACTTTGCTGACGTCATGGTTGGCCACCGTGGCGATGATCACCAACGGGTCCTCGTGAGGGTACGTCACCCCCCGACAGTCAGCGGCTGTGAACGTCATGTTCGGCACCGGTGACTGGGGTGCCTGTATATCAGCATGATTCACCTGATGGGTCAAAGCCCTGAGGTGACGTTTGTGCTCCCTCCGAGAACATAATCCTCCCGAGATAACGTGAATTGGGGGGAACTTTCCCTCCGCAGTTTTGCTGTTCTTTCGGGGGAAATCGATCTCCTGCCGAGAGTCCTTTTCGGACCTCTCTGCTTCTTTTTTCTCGCGGTGATCCGCGATGTATTTTTTCAAGTACCCCTTTCGGACCATATCTTCGATTTGGTCCTTCAGCTGGATACATTCTTCAGTGTTGTGTCCCGCTGATTCGTGGAACTCGCACCACTGATTTTTATTTTTGCGCTGATACCACTCTGGGAGCGATCTCGGCTTTCTGTAACTCTGCTCCTCTTTCGTCACGCTGTAGATCTTAGCACGCGGAAGAGAGAGCGGAGTGTAGGATTCGTATCTACCCGTGAAAGGAGCAGATTTTTCCTTCTTCGACTCGTTGGCCGAAGATTGTTCCGAGGCTTTCGCCTTTCCCTTTGTCTTCTGGCCTTGGCCTTCGGACGAGGACGCTTGTTTTTGTTTCCCTCCCCCAGACTGGGGTTGGGTTTTTGTTTTGTTCCACTCTTCGGCTCGGATGTACTTGTCCGAGGCATTCAATGCTTCCTCCAGGGTCTGAGGTGAATTCATGACCATGAAGTCGGAGAACGGCCCTGTTCTGAGACCGTGCTGAAGAGCGAAAACCGCCAGCCCTTGGTCCAGCTGAGAAATGCTGGATGATTCGTTGCTGAAGCGAGTCAGGTAGTCTCGGAGACTTTCGGACTCCCCCTGCTGCAGGCCCATCAGCTCTGCAGTGGTCTTCTCTCGGCGATTGGCCGTGGAAAACTTGCTCTTAAACTTGGAGGACAGATCGTCCCACCCAGTTATCGAGCCTTCCTTTACTCCCTTGGAGATCCACGATTGTGCGACCCCCTTGAGAGTGGTTGGGAAATACTTGCACCAAGTCGCTTCGGACCTGGGGCAAAGGTGCATGTGGGCCTCGTACGAGGCAATGTGGTCCTTCGGATCCGAAGTCCCATCATAAGTAATGTGCGACGGGATTTTTACCGTCGGCACATGGGCTTCCAATATCCATTGCTCGAATGGGGAATTGGAAGGTAGCATCACAGCCTTTCCCTTGTTCCCAGCCGAAGGGACCGCGCTTCGCCCTCTCAGAGAGGTAGAAGTGGTTTTCGTCCCTGGCTGGGAGGTCCGGGCCTCGGCTGCAGGGTAAGAGAGGCGGCTATGCACGCTCCGTTCCCTACCGCCGAGACGGTCGTGAATGCTTCGGTGGGCAGTTTCTGGCCGAGAGGCTGAACTGCTGCTTTTGCGGGTTCGGCTCGTGGTGAGCTGAGTTGAGGAGTTCCTGAAGAAGTGAGAGTTCCTGTTCTTCTCCCTCTCGGTTCTCCAAGTGTCCTCTTCCCACTCGCCGAGCTCCTTGAAGGAGGAGAGCTTCCCCCCCTCCTGGCCGATGTTCCTCCGCTGAATTCTGGTTTGCGGAGGAGTTCGGTCACGAGGAGGTGGCATGCTCTGGCCCTTCATGGCCTCCATGAGGGCCGCTAGGGCTCTCACTACCTCCTCAGAATTGAGTCCCGTCAAGGGTGTCCTCGGCTGAGAGCGGGAGTTCGAGCGAATGCTCCGGGATTGGCTCCGGGCATGAGACTGAGTCCTTTGAATGGACTGGTCGTCGTCATTCAGCCGAGGTGGACTCGGTTGATGATTGGACTGGATAATAGGAGATTCGGATCTCTCCCTAGACTCCTCACGAGAGTAGGGTCCCGCGGAGGGGCTCCTATCCCGGGGAGAAGATTGGCTAGAAGCGGGGCGTTCTAGGGGGCCCCCTCCTAGTGACTTTCGGCGCTTTCTCATAGGAGAGGCGCCGTCATTTTTGTTCTTGCGATTCTTAGCCATTGGAACTAAGATTGATGTAGAACGAGCGAAATTGGCTTAAAGATTTTTTGAAAGTCTTCCCCACAGACGGCGCCAAATTGTTTCGGATGAAAACAATGGGACCTTGCTGAAGGTCCGAAAAGGTGGTGAAGACTGGATTCGGTCCAAACGACGTTGGGCCGAAGGTTTCCTGCACAGCAAATACACATAAACTAGCCTCGGGGGTGTTGCCGAGGAAGGCCCCTCCGATGCTAAAGTCAGTACAATGTGTAGAGAGAAAGCTATGCAAGAGAATTAATTGCTTGAGGCTTTGTTGTTCTGTTAGAAAAATGACACATTGATGGCTTTTATACCTTGGCATATATGAGAGATGTGGGCCTGGACCCAATTGACTTGCCTTTGAGAACTGGTCTTGACTTTAGCATGGGCTGGAGAGTTGAACCTTGACCTTGGGCTTTGGATTGGATCATTTAATGACTAGGCCCAATTGGACTAAATTGGACCCATACACCTAATTTGCGTTATTGACAATTTTAAAATATGACTAGGGTCCTTAATTTGATGATAATCGTGTACAAATAACAAGTAGTTGATATCCTTTCACATCCTAATTAATTATTAAAAGGATAATTTAGAAAAATTGAGCAATTCAAGTACAATTAGTTGAAACTTATGTCTTAACTAAGCTTAATCATACGAAAATATGGAATTGGAACATTTTGCCAC
The DNA here is from genome assembly GCA_024500155.1 of Chenopodium formosanum. Lineage (NCBI taxonomy): Eukaryota > Viridiplantae > Streptophyta > Magnoliopsida > Caryophyllales > Amaranthaceae > Chenopodium > Chenopodium formosanum. The sequence continues at coordinate 2,469,981 of CM044861.1, read as the reverse complement.
ATTTGTGGGACATTTTAGTATATCACACTCTTATTTATTTTTTGCATGGAGTCACATCACTATATTTCTTTGCATATATTCTCCATTATTTGCTTTGATTTGCATTATAGCTGGCTTCTTAACTTTTAGTTGATCAAATTTCAGCTAGCCAATAATGTTTGTATAAATTCACAAATACCTTAATTAATATCTTTGTTTTTAATATTGGATCTTTCTATTTTTTTTTCTAATTATTTTTTGATCATTTCATAGGTGGAATATCCTTACGATGTCTCCTACACTAAAGATGAACACTTTAAACGTTGGCACTACAATAACTACAATTTTACAGTAGCGATGTTCACGAGTACATTCTTGGTCAAAGCCCAAGAGAACGACCCAAATGGTCCAAATGGAAGTGGTTTGTTTGGTCTTTTCCTCGACGAGCCAGATGAGACTTGGACAACCAAAATCGACGAGTTTGATTACATTATCCTATCAGCGGGTCATTGGTTCTTCCGACCCCTTATGTACTACGAGAAAGGTACTCTCACAGGGTGTCGGTTTTGCCAAGTTCCAAACGTGACAGACTATACCATGGCTTATGGTTATCGAAAGGCATTCCACACCGCGTTTAAGGCCATTTTGGAGAGGGAAAGCTTCAAGGGAGTAGTCTATTTGAGGACCTTTGCCCCTTCACATTTTGAAGGGGGGGAGTGGAACAAAGGTGGGAATTGCTTAAGGCAAAAGCCCTACAAAAGTAGTGAAATTAGTTTGCAAGGGGTTGATTTGGACTTGTATATGGCCCAATTAGGAGAATTCAAAGTGGCCCAAAAGTTGGGCCGACAACGTGGGCTTGGGTTCAGGCTTATGGATATGACACAACCCATATTGATGAGGCCCGATGGGCACCCAAGTAGGTATGGGCATTGGCCCAATGAAAATGTGACTTTATACAATGATTGTGTCCATTGGTGCTTGCCTGGGCCCATTGACACTTGGAATGATTTTCTACTTGAGATGATAAAAAGTGAAGGAGTTAGGGCTAAAGAAGATATGGTTCTTCATTCAAAGGAGAGAAAATTGAAGAGTTAAACAATGATTTGATTAATTTTGGAATTATATATATATTTATATAGTTTAATTTATTTATGGGGTTTAGCATATGCATTTGTCAAAATATTTGTATTTGTATAGTATGAGGGTTCCCTAATTAAAGGGTCAAATAATTGAGTTTTTTTCAATATTTGATACATCATATTCATTTTTCTTGGCTTTTCTACCTCTTGATGTTTTTAGCTCCCAAGTCAAAGATAGACAACTGTTGTTACAAAGAGTAGTTTAGCGAAATCAAAGTACATTTTTTTTTTATCTCACTATAAAGCGTCTTTTATAATGAGGGGTTAGACTAATGTGATATCTAGTATGTAATATCATGTATTCATGTTGAGTAATATATTTCTATTTGCAATGAAGTTGAGATAACAAGAGTACTTAGGAAGTCGATTAGGATGCTTCAATGAGATTGAATTAGTTATATTAAGGCAAAGTTCAATTGTGTCTAATTCGTTGATGGAAAAACAAAAACCTATTGTTTTTAAATTCCTAGTGTGGACTGATCGATATCTTATTTTTTTAAATGCGTTAAGAATGCAATTATCAATTATGCAACCAAGTATTGAGTACAATATTTTAACTTTTAAGTATCTCTTTATAAAACGCAAACAATATAGCACAATTGTTGTTACTTTTTCTGTTTGTAACCTTTTATTTTTAAAAGGGAGTTGAATATGCTTCAGTTTTAAGATTAGTAGACTTTTGCTCTGTTTGATTTACAATTACGTCGCATGAAGTCGGAGTTCTCAAATTTTGTAATTTTTCAGTAGTTTTAATTTGATTCTCAAATCTGAACTGAAATTAAAAACAAAAAATGAATCTTTATATCATCATTGTGAGCTGGAATATTGGAAGTAAGCAGATATCCTAGAAACTTCATTCGACAATTCTATTATTAGCTCACATGTAGTGATGTACTACAACTTTTTATAAGGAAAATATTGCCACTAATTTACCATTATTGGCACCGGTTGATATATTCCAAATTGGCAACTATGAAGTATGTATATGTCAACAAATTCAATAATAATTGTATATTGGATCTCCTATCTTTCAATTATTACACGACGTGTTATGTTGATAGATTTGAACGTGGTAGTGATAAATAATCATTTAAATTAGCTTTAGTTCAACTTAATATGCGTTAAATTTAATTGAGGATATTTTGGCCTACTGGTTAAGATCTAATACCGTGTACAATTAGTCTGAAAGTTTGATGCATTTAGTGAAAAAATACGAGTACCTTGATTTTAAAGTTGTTTTTTTTTTTTTTTTTTTTTTTTAGAAGACCTTAATTTTAAAGTTAAGCAAGTCGAACTTTCAAAAATAGAGTATAAACTTGTATGAAAGTGATGTGAGACAATTAAAGCTCCACTTCAATTATTTGACTTAGGTTAAAGTTGCAAAATTGATTTCAATTACTTTAGTCATCAATTCATCATAGTCTAATCTGAATCTGGTTAATTTGAATTACATCAAAATCAAAGTAAAAGTCAATTTAATTAATTAGATCATTAAAATATTACTCCATTATTCCTTATTAACCAATTCCATCTCCAATAATATTCTAAATCAAGTTAATTAATTAGTAACATGCCACTAATTAAAAATAAACAATTATAAGGACTACTTAGCATGATACTCATTATTTTTTTAATTTTGTTGACAAAATTTAACATGCACATTCTTTCCCATCACATCAAAACTCCATAGAAACACCCAAAAAACTCAAACTTTTTCTTCATCTCTCCTCCATGGAAATGCCTATACACAAAATTCCAAAACGAAATTACAAGTCTAAACTTGTGTTACAAATTTCATTACCAATAATCTTATTTACTATAATCACATTACAATTATCCAAAAACATTTCTTTCAAGAAATCTCCTACTAATCGTACTTCATTAGAGTCATTACACACTAATAATGATCAATTATTACAAACTTTACCTCAAAATGAATCATTACCTACTACTAATGATGATGATCAAGTTGTGATCGAATCCAAACACTATGAAGCAAGCCCTAAACCTAGCCCGGTTACAAAATGTGATCTTTTTTCGGGCGAATGGGTCCCGAATATGGAGGCTCCGTATTATACAAATTATACTTGTAGGGTGATCCAAGAACATCAAAATTGTATGAAATATGGTAGACCCGATACCGAGTTTATGAAGTGGAAATGGAAGCCAAACGGGTGTGAATTACCCGTTTTTAACCCGAATGAGTTCTTCGATATTGTAAAGGGCAAGTCTTTAGCTTTTGTTGGTGATTCTGTGGCTAGGAATCATATGCAATCTTTGATTTGCCTCTTATCTCAGGTAATTAATCATTAATTTTTGCTTACTACATAAGATTTTTTAATTTATAATTTGCAATATATGTTGAATTTGCATTCTATTAAGTATTACTAAATTAAAATGTACAAGTACATATTTTAATTTTTTAAATTTAAATTTGAGTAGAATATCTAGTGGTCAAATAAGCTGAGATAAAAGTGAGAATGCAAAAGTGGAACATAAAAGTCAACGGAATTTATGTGGTTAGAGTGCAATTAAATATCTCATATGATTGTTCTCGATGATCAAATTGACTCCATAATGAATAAAAAGTAAGTATAATTAGCTTGTAGATATAGAAGAATCCTACATAAGGGTTAATTTAACCATAAAGTATTGTGTAGAACGGACTCACGTGAGTCCGATCATACAAGCAGAAAAATATCTAATTTTTGACGAAAATTAACTTATTCCTGACTAGAATGATTTTATTCCTGACAAAAAACATCGAATTCCTGACGAAAATTAACTTATTCCTGACTAACAAAATCTTATTTCTGATAGTATTTTTTTCGGGTTTTAATTGTCAAAAATTAGACAATATTGATCAGATATTAGACCGTATTGATCAGATATTAGACACATTTTCCTCGTGATGAAGGTGTTGCATCAATGGCGGAGTTTTCCAATGTTATAGACTTATAGGACCTCCAGTTGCATTGTAAATCATACACTTATAGACTTAGTAGCAACGCTACTACCACAACGATCAACCAGATTTGCTGCGAAATTGTGAGCACTCACATCCTTACCATCAATGTTCTTCATTAACACTGCTGCCTTAGGTCAGTCATTTTGGTTCAGCGTCTTCTTGTCTTGATATTCTTTCATCTCTTTTAATGTTTCGTTTGTGATGGGAACTCCAAATACGTTTGCCATTCTATGAATCGTAGCAAAAATATTCATAATTTAGGGGGGAGAGGGAGGGTGATGGCAGTGGGTAGGTCGGAGATGGCGGCATCATCGCCAGCGTGAAGGAAGGGGTGGCTGATTCTGGGTTGTGTGTGGCCACAAGGGTTGCGGTTTGTGATAAGGGGAGTGCGTTATAAACTGGACTCACATGAAACGGACTCACACAAAACCTTCTCCTATTAACCTACTTAATTCGAAATTAGTTATTACATTGGATATGATCACCAACTATATTGACTTAATATGCATAGTGTACTATGAGGTTAGATCGACCATTGACCTGAAATTCTGGTTTATTTAATGTCATTACATCTTAGTTTCACACCCTGTAATTTTGTATATGTATGTTGGAATGTCTTGACAAAAAGCAAAACAATAGATGCAAAAGTTCTGGTAAAAAGACAAGGTTAGTTGAACTAACACACTCTTCTAATAAAGCATCCAACGGAATGCATAATAAGGTAATTGTGTCAAAATCATTTAATAATATGATGTACTTTATTATAATCTGATTTAATTTACTATGTTGAGCCAAAAGAATAATGGTGACAATGTTTCAATTAAGGTTGTTTGTTCACTGTTTTGTTTATTTTATTACAGGTAGAACACCCCTTGGATATTTCTCCTACAAAAGATGATAATTTTAAACGTTGGTACTTCCCATCTTCCAACTTCACACTTGCTATATTTTGGAGCCCATTTTTAGTCAAGACCCAAGAAAATGACCAAAATGGCAAACCTGGAAAGACCTTTACTGGGCTCTACCTCGACGAGGCCAATGATGTTTGGACGACCCAAATCGATGAATTTAACTATGTTATCATATCCGCGGGGCATTGGTTTTTCCGGCCCCTTATTTATTATGAGAAGGGTAACTTTATGGGATGTCGTTACTGTGAGATAGATAATCTCACAGAATATTCCCTCTCCTATGGGTACCGAAACGCGTTTCAAACCTCGTTTCGGGCCATTTTGGAGAGGGAAAATTTTAAAGGTAAGGTGTTTTTGAGAACCTTTGCTCCCTCCCACTTTGAAGGAGCAGATTGGGATCATGGAGGGGACTGCAAAAGGACTAGTCCCATAAAAAGCTACGAATTGCCTTTGGATGGACAAAATATGGAGGTGTATACAGCCCAAATGGAAGCTTTTAAGGAGGCCCAAAGTGTGGCCCAACAACGTGGGCTTAAGTTCGAACTCATCGATATGACCCGGCTCATGTTGGTGAGGCCCGACGGGCACCCGAGTGTATATGGGCGTCCGGCCAAGATGAATGGGATATGGCCCAGTGATTGTGTGCATTGGTGCTTGCCTGGGCCCATTGATAGTTGGAATGATTTTTTGCTTGAGATGTTAAAGAGTGAAGAGAAGAATCTTCACTAAAATTAGATTAAAAGGGGGTTATATTACTTATATACTGTTAATCATGATGCATGAAGAAGTTTAGCAATTGGTATAATTTATTTAATTGTATAAAAAAGGACCAATTTGTTACAAAAGAGGTTGATACATGATCAATTCATCATACAAGATTCATTTTTCTTTTCTCCGTTTTGTTGCACTATAATCTATTTGTTACAAATGAGGTTACATCAAAGAGGAATTGATTTGTTACAAGATATATTATTAAATAGAGTATTATTCAACGATTTGGAAAAAAAAATGTTGTCTTGTTTTTCATGTGTTGTAAGCACTATTTCTTTCTTTCTATTTTGAATTATGTTTATAATTAGCCTGTATAGATAGACATTTTAATAGCGACTCTTTGATTTATCGCCTTTTTCAAAACTAATGCTTTAACTTATTCTTAGAAAATTATCCGGAGCTAGGTGCACTCAAGAGTCAAGACTACGCCACTAACGGCATAAAACACAAAGAGGCAAAGAAATTTCCACAACATACTCACCATTTGCATTTGCTTCACTTTGTTCCATTTCACTATCACTATCATAGACTATCCAAAAAAAAAGTAAAATCTACTGCCACATGTCAGATGATTAAGGGTGCACTGAATACATCACAGATAAGAGGTAATAAAAAAAATATACATATATAAATAAATAAATAGGGGAAACTAAATCACTCAACTTTCTTAAAAAAAAAAAAAAAATCATGGAACCAATACACTTAACCAAAACTCAATATCGTAGCTTCAACAAAAAAGTAGTATTCCAAATAACACTTCCAATAATTCTTTTTACAATAATAACTTTACAATTAGTCAAAAATATATCAATCAAAACACCTTCAAATCCAATTATTTCATCTTCTTACATAAACAATGAAGAACAAGGAGCTCCACCGACAGAAAGTGGCAATACTATTCAAAAATGTGATCTTTATTCGGGTGATTGGATCCCAAATATGGATGCTCCATATTATACAAATGAAACTTGTTGGGTGATTCAAGAGCATCAAAATTGTATGAAGTATGGTAGACCCGATTCCGAGTTTATGAAGTGGAGGTGGAAGCCTAATGATTGTGAGTTACCCGTTTTCGACCCGATTAAGTTTTTTGAAATTGTTAAGAATAAGTCTATGGCTTTTGTTGGTGATTCTGTTGCTAGGAATCAAATGCAATCCTTGATCTGCCTCTTGTCTCGGGTAAGTTTAATTTTGCTCGTGCTCGTATTTTGTTTTATGAGTAGATGTCAACTAGCTTAGTTTAATTGATAAAGTTTGAATCGAACTTGTTTAGTGTTCTTGGTTAGAAACTTGTTTGAATTCATATGAGATTTTGATGTATTTTTGTCCATGTTAGCTAGTTTAATGGGTAAATCACAAGATTAGTAATTTTGTATTGTTGATTTAATAATTCGAGTTTTAGGATCCGTTGCCGACAGTGTTATCAGTGACAAACTATACTTTAAGACTATTTAAATGGCACTGAATAGTATACCCTTTTTTTTATTTTTTTTTATTTTTTTTTATTTTTTTTTTACCACTTTACTGTCTAATAATGTCTCAATAATTTATTTTATAGTTTGACTGCCAGTAACAGACATTCAATGATCACATACTCACATTGGTAAAGTTATTTGATTGTGTAATATAGACGACATCAAAGTATAATACGAGTACCTTTTATGTAGATTACATTGATCGTGTATTTTCATTTTTGTGACAATTAATTTTAGACGAATGGAGTAGTACATTAGTACTTGGAGTCATATATGATTATAGTGACATCGGATTTAGATTTTCGTTAAACAAAAAGTAATCAAGCTAAAAATCCAAATCATCGTTTGGGATATAGATTAGACATTATCAATCAATGGAATGTTTTACACAAGTTGAAAGTCATTTAAGGATTTTGACAAATTTTATCATTTTAGTGGTAGAAGTTGGGTTACACTAAAGAGTGTCATAATCAGGTAATAAAGAATAGATGATGGTCCTTTCCCCAAATTGGTGACAATGGTGCATGTAATGTTGCAGTTGCACATTTTATTTCACTGTCAGACTGACAGCAAGAATCCTCATTAATCATGTGCTTCATCACCCACCACTCTTTATCTATTGAAAGTTTATTGAGGAGTAATTGTTAATTTTGAGAAATTATAAAAATTTTATACTTAATGATTTTTCTTGTATTTGTTTATTTAAATTTTACAGGTTGAACATCCTTTAGATGTCTCCACTAGCAAAGATGATAATTTCAAACGCTGGTACTATCAATCGTACAACTTCACATTAGTTATATTATGGAGTCCATACCTTGTGAAAACGATCGAAAATGATCCCAATGGGCGAACAGGAAAGACCTTCTGGGGACTTCATCTCGACGAGGCTGATGATGTTTGGAAAGATGAAATCGACAAGTATGAGTATGTTATCGTATCTGCAGGACAATGGTTCTTCCGACCTCTTATATACTACGAAAAAGGACAATTTATGGGTTGTCGTTATTGCGAGATTGATAACCTAACGGAATATTCCCTTTCGTTTGGGTTCCGGAATGCGTTCCGGACAGCATTCAAGGCCATTTTGGAGAGGGAAAGTTTCAAGGGCAAAGTGTACATGAGAACTTTTGTTCCCGGTCACTTTGAAGGGGGTGAGTGGGATCATGGAGGAGATTGCTTGAGGAAAAGACCCTATAAAAGTAATGAGGTCAAGGTAGAAGGAGAGACTTTGGAGCTGTACACGGCCCAAATGGAGGAATTCAGGGAGGGCCAAAGATTGGCCCAGCAGCGTGGGCTGAGTTTACAACTCCTTGATATGACCCAGATTATGTTGTTGCGGCCTGATGGACACCCGAGTACATACGGGCGCCCGGCCAATCTGACCTGGCCCAGTGATTGTGTCCACTGGTGCTTGCCAGGGCCGATTGACAGTTGGAGTGATTTCCTGCTGCAGATGCTAGACTGAAGGGATTATGTTCAGCAGAAAATGAGGGAAACTGTATTTTTATTACTCAAGGTTTTGACAGTTGCTAGAATATTTTTTAGGGAAAATTTGTTACAGTCAGAGTTCAAGTAATACTATGTATTCTAACTATCAATATCATTACATTGGTGATAATACAAATCGGGCATTTTACTCATACATGGTATTCACTATTCGTCAATTACTCTATGCACACGTTGATCCTCATATTAAAACTCGAAACTCCTAAGAACAGCATTCTCAAATGAATGAAATTCTGATGAAGACTATTATGTGCAGCAAAAAGACATAAAGCACAAAGGAAGACCTTAAAATCCTGAGCCTTTGCCGGTATTCAGAACGACCACCAGAGTAATACGGGAGGTTGTTTTGACCATCGAGGTCAGCGTCAGTTTCATAACCATAGGTTGGGCCACTTTTTGTAAATCGGTTCCTAGCAGCAGTAGCTTCCTTGGTATTCTCAACTCTTCTCCACAATGTGTTCAATCTTTCAAGCTCCTTCTCCTTGATGTGGATCTCATTTATAAGAGCCTCTGCTTGAGCCTAGAAAAAGAATCTTAGATCAGACATCAACACAAGTAGAACTGTAGAACAGTAGAACGTCAAAGACGAGTGAATTTTTCATTTTTTTTTTTTTTTTTTTGTATTCTCAGATAACATATCAAATCTAATGCCTCAGCTAATACGGACAGCTAACCTGCTTTGCAGCCAGTTGCTCCATCAAGCTATGAAGCTGCTTGTCCAATGCCTTTTCTCTCTGAGCTGTAGCACATCAATTTCACCAAAATGTGAGGTACTCAAGGATATGTCGATAGCAAAAACTTTATGATACCAAGTATGTATTTTTATTAAGCTAAGATAAAACGTTAAAGCACCAGCTTTAAAACCTAGGAGAAAATGTTACACAGACAGCAATCAGAGAACTCTTGTTGCTGGCTAGCTGGTTAAAGAGTTATAGTTTTAAACGTCTAATGTACAGACCTGGTGAAGGTTGCTTAAATGCCTTTTCTTGAACATCTGCCCACTTCTTCTCCAACATTTGAATCTTCTCTTCCGTTAATTGCTGTAAGAATTACGAGGTAGGGAAGATAGGAAATTAATAACAGTCAAATGAACATGCAGGAAATGTACATAAAACTGCAAATTGAATCCTTTGTCCTATCTTCCATCAAATAAAAAGTGCTTGCCTTTTTCAACCCTTTCTGTAGCTTTGTTCTCTATATTCTAATTTTACTGGTATAAGCGTTTAGCAATTTAGCATATCGGAAGAAGAAGCAAGCATTACCATTTCTTTCTTCTGGTTCTCCAATTTCTCAAGTAAAGCAGTTCGGGAAGCATCTTCTTCAGCTTCGGTGTCCACTTCTTTTTCATGTTGAACAACAGATTTCTCAGACTGACTGGCACTTGAAGCTGCTTGAACTTTTTGCAACTCAGTTTTCAGATTTTCCTCAATTGAGTCCAACTCCTGTCATAACAGCAGAAGGAAAGGATTTAGCAATTAAATTGGCCAATGGAAAGCAGCAGATATGGGTAAAGACTATTTTGGGTAAACCTTAACTTTGATAAGAGCACCAAACTTTAGATCAATGACCAACTCCAAAACAATTAGAAGAATTTGTATCTTCCAAGTTTTCATCTGATATTAATTATGAAAACATGGTAATCATAATCCTAATCCTATTGTGACACTAATTTTAACAGATCGATGGGCATAACAGGAAACTAGTTGTCAAAAAAATTAACTACTTCAGTCAAGCAATGGTAAATGAAGCTAATTCTCCACATCATATGCTTGCTCACTACCCGTAACAATAGCGTGAGCAGTGACAGAGGTCAGATAACGACTCACACTCTCTCTTGACTTGTTTCCACATTAAGCAATATGTATAAAACCATATACTTGAATAATCAAGCCTACCTTCAACTTCTGCTGGAACTGTTCTGCCTCCTGCAACTTCTCTTGAATCTTAGCTTCACATTTTGTGATTTCTTTTTCATAAGCAGCATTTTCTTCCAGCAATTTAGCCTCCCTTTGTTGTGCCTGATCAGCAAAGTCAATCACAAAATGAAGCCATGAAGAAAGCTTCCACCATTACCCATAGTTCTTTCATGAAACTTTGCACAAATTACTGGTCATAAGTCATATTTGTCCTTTATGGATATCACATCCCTGATTTAGCAAACAGGAAATCACAATCAAAGACATTTAGTCACTCAAAGGAGAGCCCCCCAATTCCAATAACAAAGATGGATCAGATTATCAAGAACTGTATTAGTGTTCAAATAGCAAAAGGGATGACATGGTACCCCATATATACTTTAAATTCCTTCATCAAGCAATCAACTGAATTCAGGAGTTCGATAATGGAAAAATTAAAGTACAATCTAACCTAAGATCACAAAGTTGCCGACACAGATCAGATGCACAAGAAGAATTTATCGAATCATTTGTATCTAAAAGCTCCAAAATCCTAGAAGCTGGAATGAGCAATTTGCGGCGAAGCAGCACAAGTGTGATGTTTAGGTTCAAAAGAATAAGTTCATGGTTTTAGGTGAGAATAACACAGCCTAAGCATCAAGCTGCAAAGCACCGACTCCAATCGACCAAATGACCTCAATCCCCAACATTGAATCAACCATAGCCTTACTCACTAGGAAAAATTCAGACATAAAACCAGATATCATATGATCATACTAATGCAGCATTGAAAAGGGTACAATGACAGTACAAGATTGCAGTAATCCATGGAAATTTCAGATACAACGATGATTAAAACTCGTCCAACATTTGAAGAGCAGATCAGAAAGTTTATAAATTTGCAACTCACATTCCCAGAAACTCGCTATATCAATTATAAGCGCAGTCTCCACAAATCACCGAATAAATTAAAATGGGCACGACAATTAAACTAAAACCCCTAAAAAAAAATCAAAATTTCCCAAGACCAATTAACAACCAAAAATCAAATACCCAAAAATAAAATCAAACAATTAACCCAAAAATAAGCACCCCCATTTAAAAATCAAGCAATACAGCAATTCCATATCATAAAAAAAAAAAGGGAAAAATCGAAGAAATTACCTGCTCACGAGTGAAAGAATGGGAGTTCAATTGAAGAGTAAGAGCAGCATTAGAAGCGAGGGAATGAGCATGAAGATGAGGGAGACGTTGAGCGATGTCAGAGGGAGGGAGTCTAAGCCGTAGATCTTGGATCGAACGGGTAAGAGAAGCTGATTTCTGGTTCAATTCATTGAGATATTGCTGTTGTTGTGGGGTTAGAATGAGGGGAATCGAACTGGGGTCGTCGGAAACATCGGAACCACTTTCATTTGCGCCTACTACATCGGCTGCCCATGCTAGCAGTCCTGCCATCTCTGTGATTCTCACTTTCTGTGTGTGTCTGTTTCTATCGAAGGATGTTGTACTGTTGGTGAAATGCAGTGACAGTTGAGTTTGTTGTTACCGTTTAGGCTATATAAGAAGGGTCGAAGAGGGCTTATTTGAAGGGAAAGATAAGAAAAATCCCTTAAATAAGTTCCATGAGATTTGATCCGTAGATATCATGTATATGAGGTGGGAGCAACACCAATTCCATCACCTCAATCTTGATAAGGAAAATCCCTCAAATAAGTTCCATGAGATTTGATCGGTAGATATCATGTATACGAGGTGGGAGCGACACCAATTCCATCACCTCAATATTTATATGCATACGGTATGTGTTTCTTCTTCACAAAATATATTAGTTGTACTCATTGTATGTTACAAACTTACAATGCTACACCATACTTCCTTTGATTATTAATAAATGTAACGTTTTACCACAAAATTGATCATTTTGTGAAATTGTGAATGCTTAAACTTTAGTCATTTGGCCGTTGGGAACTAGGATGACTATATTAATTGTTTTCATGCTTATATAAAAGCATGGTTTGCCATTAAAAAAAAACATCTTTTAATATAACTACAATTTTGTACTTATGTAAGTATGAAAACAATTTAATGTGTACTCCCTCCGTTTTTAAATACTTGCTCCATTTCTCCATGCGCGGAGTTTTAGGAGAAATTGGAGAAAGTAATAAAATATGGAGGTTGTGGGGTTGATGGAAGAATAAAAAATTGTAAAAAACAAAAGTAATGGAGAGAATTGATGGAGAGAGAATATGAAATTAATATTGTTGGGACCACTTGGTGAGAGAAATTAATTAAATATTGTTAAAGCTTTCCAAATAAGGAAATGGAGCAAGTATTTAAAGACGGTCGGAAAAGAAAAGTGGAGCAAGTATTTAAAAACGAAGGGAGTATGTATTAAGTCATCCTAGTTGCCAATGGCCACAAGGACTTAAGTTTAAGCATCGACAATTTGGCATTGGCTTAAAATATTAGTTGAACAAACCAAATTGCAATGGATTATCAATTACGTATACTTAGTTAGAAGGGTTTCCTATATCAAATGTTGGAATATTTCCAAGAAGTTTCATCCAATATTGGGATCTTATTATCATTTTATATTTCCTCCGTTTTTTAGATACAACACACCCTTTAGCGCGGTAATTAAGAAAGGTGGGATTTACATGATATAATAAACTTTAAAATAGGATGAGTGGTTGTAAGGAGTGTAATTTAGTGGGTCATGTGCTTTAAATAAGAGATATAGTATAGTTTTCCTTAAAGTAACTTTCCTTTTATAGTGTGTTGCAAGTATTGTGGCATTTCCTTTTCAGGGAAGTGTTACAAGTAAAAGATAACGGAGGAAGTACAATTTATTATGTTAATCTACCTACTTGTATTTATTTATGTCAAGTGGGGCAAAGAGTGACATATAAGGTTCAATGCATCTTGTAAAATTTTAAAAATAGGTAATTAGATTTTCTTTATTGCTAAATTTTCCTTTTTTCAGTAAAATTGCCCCCAAGTCTTTGGGCACTTGACTCAATTATACCCTTTCCATTGAAAATAAGCATTATTTTCCTCGGGTTCTCCCTAATTCCCTCGCTTAGGGCTTGTTCATATTTACTGAACTGAACAGAACTGAACTGATTGAAGCTAAATTGAACTGAACTGATTGGAATTGAACTGAACTGAATTGAGCTGAAATGAATGTTTTATGTGAGAGGGAAATTAAGAGCTGAACTGAACTGAACTGATTGGAACTGATTGGAGCTGAACTGAACTGAACTGAACTGAAATTAAGTAAATGTGAACAGGCCCTTAGTAGCTAGTAGCTCAATAGCTCAACAATTAAAGACCACAACCACATTGCCATAGCCATTAGCCACATCAACTAATCTACCAACACAACCACTAAAACTACCTACCCTTCACCATTAACCACCACTACATACAATCCCTCCCTCTCTCAAATCTTCATCTATCTCCCTATTGACGATAGACCTTCATCACTTTGTTAGCCACCCCAACCTCCTCCCATCCCAATAATTGGTTGTAACCCTTTTTATGGGTAGTTGCATATAGTTCTATTATTCTTTTTTTTTTAAAAAAAAATATTAATAACAATGTAGATATTAAAAATAAAGAATTGCGAAATTTTACACGAGCTATTACTACAAACATAAGGTAAAAGCTCAACGATAAGTCATCATATGAATCCTATGCTAAATGTCAACCTTAACCATACTACAAGAATATCCCATCCCTTAACATTGCTTCCAAGGTATTTCACTTTTTTCCACCATCCCTTGCTTCACACTTTCAAACTCTCAAAAGTAAAACACCCTTTACATGATTCCACAAATATACACACATATCACATCAACATTCCCATAATCTAACTCTATCATTCTCCCCACATACCTTGGAATCCAACCTTCTTTCAATCATGCCATTTTCATTCTCTCCCTCCACCCCTATAATACAAAGTTAGCAGCTTCCCTCAATTGTTGGATCAACTTCCCATTTTTCCATCTCTTACCACTTAAGTAACACCTAATCATTTACTTTGTATTTTTTTATCGGTAATCACAGAACGTCCTACTAGACCGAAACCTATAAACAATTCCCACATGGTACTTAAGAAAGCTTCAAGGAAGATAAAATCAATGATCACCAAACCCTTTAAAAACCCCCCAAAACCATCATTTTCATTTGCACCACCTCCCTTTCTCTTTCCTCCTCAACAACCCGTACAACCTTCATCATCTTCAACAATGGCGATTTTTCACAGAAATCAACCATTTCTATTCCCAAAAACAGAGTCCTCTGTTCTTCCAGACCCTTCCACTTTCTTCTCCCCTGAACTTCTCTCCTCCCCTCTTCCCACAAACTCTTTCTTCCAAAACTTCGTCCTCAAAAATGGCGATCAACCTGAATACATCCATCCTTACCTCATTCGTCTCTCTCTCTCCTCACTTTCTCTCTCCTACCCTTCTCGATTCGCCAACAATTCCTTCCTTTACCAGGTTTTCAACGCAGATTTCACAATCTCTGCAGCAAATAACCCAGATTCAAATACCCCACATAAAATTTCATCGTTTAGTGATCTTAGTGTAACTGTGGATTTCCCCTCTTCAAATCTCAGGTTTTTCCTTGTTCGAGGAAGCCCTTTTGTTACTTGTTCTGTTTCAGGAGGTATACCTCTTAAATTCTCCACAATTCATGCGATTTTATCGTTTAATTCGTATAATTCTAATACTAAGTTTGTTGTTAAGCTTAATAATAATCAAACTTGGGTGATTTACTCTTCTTCGCCTATTAATTTAACCCATGATTTGTCTAATATAACATCTGATTTGTTTTCGGGTATAATCCGGTTTGCGGCATTACCCGATTTGGACCCGAAATTCGAGTCGATTCTTGATAGGTTTAGTTCTTGTTATCCTGTTAGTGGTGATGCTGTGTTGAATGAACCATTTTGTGTGAATTATAGATGGGAAAAAAGAGGGAGGGGTGATTTGTTAATGCTTGCTCATCCTTTGCATCTTAAGTTGTTAAATAGGGATAATGTTGTTGTTTTGGATGATTTGAAGTATAAGAGTATTGATGGAGATCTTGTTGGTGTTGTTGGGGATTCATGGTTGATGAGGACTCAACCGGTATCGGTTACTTGGCATTCGATTAAGGGTGTTAAGGAGGAGTCATATGATGAGATTATCTCAGCTCTTTCCAATGATGTTAGTAGTTTGAATTCGAGCTCAATTTCGACAACTTCCTCGTATTTTTATGGGAAGTTGGTTGCTCGAGCAGCTAGGATGGCTTTGATTGCTGAGGAAGTTTGTTATCCTGATGCAATTCCTGTGGTTAGGAAGTACTTGAAGGAAACAATTGAGCCTTGGTTAGATGGGACTTTTAATGGGAATGGGTTTTTGTATGATGGAAAATGGGGTGGGATGGTTACTAAACAAGGGTCAACTGATTCTGGGGCTGATTTCGGGTTTGGAATTTTTAATGATCATCATTACCATTTGGGGTACTTTATTTATGGAATTGCTGTTCTTGCTAAGATTGATCCTGTTTGGGGGAGGAAGTACCGGCCTCAGGCTTATTCAATGGTGGCTGATTTTATGAATTTGAGTAGACGAGCAAACTCACAATATACTCGTTTGAGATGTTTCGACTTGTATAAGCTGCATTCTTGGGCTGGTGGGCTGACAGAATTTGCTGATGGGAGGAATCAGGAAAGTACAAGTGAGGCAGTGAATGCCTACTATTCTGCAGCTTTGATGGGGTTGGCTTATGGTGATGCCCATCTTGTTTCTGTCGGTTCATCTCTTGTAGCGATGGAGATGCAAGCTGCACAAACATGGTGGCATGTAAGAGAAGGAGAAGGAATATATGAGGACATCTTTTGCAGCGAGAATAAGGTGGTGGGTGTTCTGTGGGCTAATAAGAGGGACAGCGGACTTTGGTTTGCACCACCTGCATGGAAGGAATGTAGACTCGGAATCCAAGTCCTTCCAATATTACCTATTACTGAGGCTTTGTTTCCTGATGTGAGCTTTGTGAAAGATCTTGTGAACTGGACATTGCCAGCTTTGGAAAGGGACGGAGTGGGAGAAGGATGGAAGGGGTTTGTCTATACTTTGGAAGGGCTATACAACAAGGAGAGCGCCCTAGAGAAAATAAGAAATTTGCAAGGTTTCGATGATGGCAACTCCCTCTCCAATCTTCTCTGGTGGATTCACAGCAGGGGTGATGATGAAGATGGGTACCTTGGAATGGGAAGTCATTGTTGGTTTGGCCACTATTATCACTAATTAAGCTATATCAGGTCTGTTTAATCTGCATATCTATTAGTTATGATGGATTGCTTCATCTGTTGGTTGTTTACATCTTATATTTACTTGAGCAATGGTGACATGTTGGTAGCAATGTAGCATAGTGTTCTGTTGAATCAATAATAATGTATCATTTTAGGCTTGATCACCAGGCAAACTGCTCTTGAAACTTGTTGCCGTGTATTTGCTGAGCCTGTGAGCCATTTGCAGTTTCTTATCATCTGTGCTTTGAATGTATTGTACAGTTATACACATTAGAAAATATACGAAGTTTTTACTGTATCCAATATTTGCACACTGTAAGACATGTCCTGGTTTTTTTACCCAATTCTCATTGTTTGCTACGGAGTAATTGCTAAGAAAACACAAATTTTGATGTTGATACTTTAAATTCTTTCTCATATGCTCGATGAAGACGATGATACTATGAATTTTCTTCTTAAATATTCGCTTCATTTGGGGAATTTTGGAAATGTGCTCTCAGAGCATATTGTACTACAGTCTACAGATATCTGTCTGACACAAGTTTACTATATGTAGGACTAAACTGCAGAATCTGAAATGAATTTAGAATCCAAACTTAAACTCTTCTCAACACAAGGAAATGAATAATAGTAACAGAGTTAGTACTTCGTACATATACGTATGACTAAAATCAAAGAGAGATTTCTTCGTGACCTAGCATTACGTGATTTGGTTAACTGTAAAGCCAAGTAGAGCAAAATCATGACAATATTCATATACATCTAGATGTACCATTCAACTAGACAACGAATGCGAGTTTTTGCTTATTTATTCATTTGTATATAACGTATGCATGGTATCGACTATCGACATCTTGATGTATGACCGCAGAGTTAAGGACTAAAAAGCTGAACGAAAAAATAATGTGAATTTAGTGTCGTGTGAGTGGTACACCCAAATGTATAATAGACCACGTACCTACGTAAGTCAACCTAGGCCAAAACTCATAAGTCATTATACCCTGTAATTGATTTTAAGCGCTGACAAACCAAAGTCTTAGAAAATGGGAAGAACAGAGCACATGAACATGGGTGATGAAATTGATCATCATAATCTTCGTCAACTTGAAGACATTCCTACACCAGCTAACACGGGGTAATGTATATATTTTTCTTATACTATGATTCTGTAATCATATAATTTATCGTCCTAACATTATCTTAATTAATAACTAATTATATTTATATTCTCTCTCCTAACACTCATGAAGTTGCTCCCACGTTTGTTAGCGCTAATTTTGGCTAATCAATTTAATTTCTATCATTCAGAATGCTCCTTTCTATTGGGAATTTTGAAAATATACAACTGTATTTACTCTGCATTTTCTCAATTTAGAAACCCTCTAAATAAAGAACAAGGTAATTATTTCTATTGTATTTTTTTTCTGAGTATCTTAATTTTGTTGTTTGACCTATTTTTCCAATTAAAGTTGGCTTCTTTTCTTTTGTTTTTGGGAATTTAGTTTTATGCAATCAAGTTCTGCTGGGAAAATTATAATGTTGGTAACTGGGTGTTGTCCTATGATTATGGTTTGCTATATTTTGGGGTAATATTTCTCTGTTTGGTGATCCGGGTTTTTCTCATTTTGAGCAATTTCTGCTAATATTGGATTTTTGTGTTTTTTCTTTGAAGAAAAAAAAAAAAGAAAAAAAAGTTGATCTTGTTGATTTTGTATGATTGAATTTGAATTGTAAAGGGTTTTTAATTGGTTGAATTGAATTTCTTGCTGCTGAATTTTTTTTTTCCAGTTTTTGTGGCTGAGTGAATTTTTAAATTTTTTGGGGTTCCTGAGGATCTTGACAATTTGATTAATGCATGAGAATTCTGGGTTTTTGCAGTGCATTAAGTTTCACATAAAATTGGTAATTTTGGTGGGAATTTGAAGGAGAATATTGGAGGTTTGTAAAGTTTGGCAAAATTGGGGATGTTTGTATGAATTTATATGCTTACATGTTGTAGGGAAGGAGTAATCTAGGAAAAGATAGATGGCTTCATCCCCAGATTCTCAACCTGAAAGCCCTCCATCTACTACACTAACTCCTGCCCTTACAAAATTATTACCTCCTGTTGAATCACCTCCGAATGTTGTTCCATCTGCTCCCCCTCCTGTCAATAATCCTCCACCACCATCGCCGCCAACTTCCCCTCCACCGGTTGCCACTACACCGCCACGCTCACCACCCCCTGCCCCAGGCTCACCGCCTTTGTCTCCACCACCATCTTCTCCCCCGCCCTCATCAGCACCTGTTAACTCTTCTCCACCGGCCTCTTCCCCACCTCCTATTGTAACGCCTGCACAGTCTCCCCCGGTTGCTCTCCAACCACCACCTTCTCCATCCCCCCCAACTCCTCCTACACCACCAGACTCTTCTCCACCAGATACTTTTGTTCCTCCTCCTCCTGTGGACTCTTCATCTCCTCCAGTGCCACCCGAGTCCACTCTTTCCCCTCCAGTACCTCCAAGTGACTCTTCTACGCCTTCTAGATCAGTACCAAGACCAGCAACAGAATCTGGAAGTACTACCTCAATTTCACCAGTGAATTCCTCTGCTAGTCCCTCTCCTGGTAATGATGCAACAGTTAAGACAGGAATAGCCATTGGGATTGTGGCTGCTGTTTTCATCATAGGCTTTTTTATGGCCATTGTGTGCTTGCGAAGGCGGAACAAAAGACACATACGACATAATTCAGTGTACATGTTGCCATCCCCATATGTCTCTTCACAGACGTCAGGTAACACTTATGTAGTTATGTTTACAATTGTATTCTGATTAAAATCATAAACTTGGCTGCATAGAATTTTTCAAATTGCCAACATTAAGTCAAATATGAATGATGAATCACTTGTTATAGCTGGTAGCCTACTCTGGTTTATGCAATTCACCAACTTCATTCATACAGATACTGTATGTGGCTGATTAGCTCATTAGCCTGATAATGGAGGTTTAAGAAATGGTATGATTACTGACATACAAATTTGAACCCCCTGCCAAATTATATAATATGTTTGTATTTTAGTCAAAGCATGAACCTGAAAATTGGCGTACTGCTCTGTATTGATCATCAGTAGCACCCATACCTTAACACCCCCCTCCCCTTCCCCCCAGCTGAAATATGAATTCGAAACCAAAACAATTACAAATTGCTGCATTATTCTATACCTGTCTAGGGTGGTTTGTACTTAATGACTTTCTCAACCGGGCATAAAATCATTTTTTTCCCCTGAAGCTCAGTAAGTAAATACACCCATTACGTCATGCTTTTCTACGCTAGTATATCATTGTTTTTGATTAGTATAGTTTCTGGAACTTGGGCACTTGAAAAACTCGAATCTTTTTTGGTGTTTTGTCAATATATACTGTTCTTATCAAGCCATAGAGGTGAGGATAAATAAGACACTGTGACAGGGCTGAAATTACAGACTACTATTTTAGACGATGAAAATAAATGACAAATAAATTGATGGAAAGACAATCAGATCATTTTGTTTCATAACACCTTATACGCTAAGTTTTAGCCTGTATGTGCTGATTTGCATACATAATGAACAGCTTACTTTGTATTTCCAGGCACTTCTTTTATGAAACCAAGTGATGGTGGTGGTGGTGATTATATAAATTCATCACCAGATACTGGTGGAATAGGCAACTCAAAAACCTGGTTTTCTTATGAGGAATTGCATGCTGCCTCGAATGGCTTTGCTGCACAAAATATTTTGGGGGCTGGTGGATTTGGATGTGTCTATAAAGGTTGTTTGCAAGATGGCACAGAAGTAGCTATAAAAAAGTTGAAAGATAACAGTGGGCAAGGAGATCGTGAGTTTAAAGCGGAGGTTGAGATTATCAGCCGTGTGCACCATCGCTATTTGGTGTCTCTTGTGGGTTATTGCATAACTGATTTTCAAAGATTGCTTGTCTATGAATTTGTTGCAAATGGCACCCTTCATTACCACCTCCACAGTAAGTTTATTAAGAAGAACTGAGACGCTTTGCTTTATAAATGTAATACACATGCCAATGTGTCTTGACTGTCACTCATTCCTTGTCTGCCTGTCAAGTATACATAGGTAGTGGGTAAAACGTCACAGAAGCTAATAAGATACTAGAAAATTATGTCTGCAGTTTGATGCTTAACTCCGTCAATCTCTTGAGTAAAGACAGTTAATTGACATCTGCTTGCTTATGGCTTTTCCAGATTCTAATAAACCATTTATGCCATGGGGTCTCCGAGTCAGGGTTGCTTGTGGTTCTGCTAAGGGAATTGCATATCTCCATGAAGATTGTAATGCATGGAAATCCTTTTTTGTTTTGACTTGTTCTTATATCTTTATTCTTGATATTTCTGATGCAATCTCTTACATTTCCCTTGTCTTGTGTCACCAGGTCATCCACGAATCATTCACAGGGATATTAAAACTGCTAACATCCTTATAGACAACAACTTTGATGCTAAGGTACACCCTTTCATGTGTAATGACTGTCACGTTTCGAAGACTGTGACTTACAGTTACACTAATGTATTTACTACATGTTTAATCAATTAAGATTAACATAGGCTGATATTCTTACATTGAAGGCCTCATCTGATACTCAAATTGTTGGTTCAAATATAATCCTTAGACTTTGACAGTGGTTTACTGCTGCAAACAGGTAGCTGATTTTGGGCTGGCAAAAATTGCTCAAGAGTTGGAATGCAACACACATGTATCTACACGAGTCATGGGAACTTTTGGGTGGGTAGTTTTTCAGTTTATTCTGTTTTTGCCATGGTAGCAAGTCAGTAGTTTCCGTAAGACCAGTTTTACTCTATATTCTGCTTTATATATAAGTTGAAACATTGCAATTATCATCTGGCAGTATATTAGGGCTTTGTACATGTCTAATTGTTTGTCATATATGGCTTCTTTGCAGCTACATGGCACCTGAATATGCATCGAGTGGCAAGTTGACTGAAAAGTCTGATGTATTCTCATTCGGAGTAGTGCTTCTAGAGATTATAACGGGACGCAAGCCTGTTGATGAAACCAGGCCCCTAGGAGATGAGAGCTTAGTTGAATGGGTGAGTTGGGGTACTAATCCTGTAGTAAGAGTAAGAAATCCCTCTTCGTGTTAGTCTCTGTTCTGATAAATGTTTGACATGCTGTGAATGTGACCATATAGGCTCGACCTTTGATGACTGAGGCGTTGGACAACCAAAACTTTGATGAACTTGCTGACCCAAGATTGCAAGGAAACTATGATAGAGGTGAGATGTTTCGGATGATTGAAGCAGCAGCAGCATGTGTACGGCATTCAGCTGTAAAGAGGCCAAAAATGAGCCAGGTAAAGATTCAAGGAAAAAGGAAACGTGCCAAAAAGGATATTATTTTATTTTATTTTTTTCTTAGATAACTGATTTTGTTTATTTTGCCTTGTTAATAAATAAGGTGGTGAGAGCATTGGATACAATGAACGAACTATCAGATATATCGAATGGCATGAAACCAGGCCAAAGTGGGATATATGATTCACGAGAGCAATCAGCACAAATCAGAATGTTCCAAAGGATGGCATTCGGAAGCCAAGAATTCAGTTCAGAACAGAATAACAGCCACAGTAGCCGTTCAAGTGGAGGGAGAAGTGGAATAGCTAGGGGCAGAAGTGGACAGGTCTAAATTACAAATGTGAGATTGTTTAGTTTTATGAATCATCTCATATCTGGTGGAGATAGGTACTTGATCCATGCTTACAAGGAACAACGAGTCTATCCCCTTGAACTCGATAACATATGGAGAGCGAAAGGATGCTTAAAGATTGCCAAAGGGGCTTGTAGACTTAGTTCTTTGGCTCGGTCGAATAGACTCTAGAAAGGCTCAGTAAAGATCTTTTACGTTTCCATACCATAAGTGTAAAGTATCACTCAATTTTTTCCTTATGTGGATAAGCTATGTCTTTGGCTATAATATAATTTGAGGTTGTTTTAGGGCGTGCTAGTTAATACCAATTCTAATCTCACATCTTCCTCTATCTTCTATATCCTTGCTCTTTGGTCAATAATTTTGTACTGTAATTTATACAACTTTAAATATATACTTGTATTAATTAAAGATGTTAGTCCAGGCACACTATTATTAATTAAAGACTACCATCAGACGCTTTAATAATTTCATCCTTTATAGTCGCCGGGGGTAAACCTAAGCTGGACCTCAGGACGGTTTCCTAATACATCAGCTGCGTACTCGAATTCCTTTACTGTTGCGACAAAAATGATTTCCGAGCCCCTGATTTTTTTGTTCACCTCTTCTATCTCTTCTTTGAATTTTTGTTTATACTTGTCTTTTACAAACAAGTACCTATATTTTAGACTAATTGCTTCACTTAATAAAGATAGGTTTTGATTACTTGATTCACCACTCATTTTCTTTTTCTTGTGCTTTGAGATGTTTGAAGAGATGAGAAATGAAATGCAATATACAACGTAAAAGGGTTATATATATATATATATATATATATATATATATATATATATATATATATATATATATATATATATATATATATAGAACAAGGAGATGAAAGAGAGCCAAAGATATTCGGAGTACTATTGATTACTATTGTAACTTACTCGTAGTAAAGAGTACTATACTACTATGTACTATACGGAGTAGCTTTCATTGAAAATATGTAGTGCTATTAATGTTTATGACAATTCAGTTACATCCAATAATTACTTATTGTACTTTGTATAATACTGACAAATATATTGACAAATAACCTTCATAGCGCTATTGATGTTTTTTTTAGTAAAAGGTAGCAAGAGCATATTATTAAGTTAATTAAAATACTGTTGTAGTATTAACTTGATGTCCGTCAAAGCTGTGATGATTTGAGAGAACAATCCATTCATACAGAAAAATGAGTAACAGAACGACAATTTTTTATTTTCTAGTTTTAATAAAGAAATATACATTTTAGTGGAATGATTTAATCAACTAAATAGACCGTATATATTAAATAATACAATATACATGTATGGTTCAGATATGATTACAATGGCTACATTATTATTGTAGACATTACAAAATTATCCTAAAATGATAGATCTTCATCAATTTGCACATTTTAATTTCTCAAAATTAGTAAATGATTATAAAAATTAGATAGATGATTTATAATTAATTTTGACATTAAAATATGAATCAAAATCATACAATAGAAGATTAGTATAATGATAATTATTTTAATGACAACTACCATAGAATCATCCCATTATAAAGGAGTTTTTATGATGTATCTTGGAGAAATTAAAGTAGAGCGACTCCCAAGAGTCCCAACTACATACAAATGCCAATCACCATCAATGTCTTTCCTTACATATAATGTTGTGGTGTTGACATTAGGAGGAATACGATACAGAGTATAAGAAACAGAGTACGAAATACATATTTTTTTGATACTCGTAAGAAAGTACGGAGTACATATTGTTGGGTGTAATGTAATGTGCATTTTTGTTGTTGTCAAACAATGAATTACTGATGTGTTCGTTTGAGTAATTATTGATGCTCTACTGCAACTCTGCAAGCGCTGTGTAAAATTTACAAGCTGATCACCTATTGCAGTTTCATGCGATCCTTGTGAACTGAAAATTGATTTTGGCACACCCCTATGTGAGAGGTGTGCCAAAATCAATTAAGGGTGTGCCAAAATCATTTCCCTTGTGAACTATGTACTTACAGTATTGAGAAGAGGGATAGCTCACTTTCAAGAGATTATGATGGGATCGATTCTCACACCCACCCTTTGTGGCTCTCTAAACACCAATAAGTCATGGGATTGATTCTCACCCTCATCCTTTGTGGCTCTCTAAACACCGAAAAAAGTACTTACAGTATTAGTTATCCTTCTCAACTAATCGCAACACTAGGTTGTGCAAAATAATTTTAGAGAATTTATAGGGAGGACTAAAGTGAATTTTTTATAGTATTATAAAATAGGATAAATAAGAGAGAAATAATGAAGAAATATAGCGTAAATGGGGTTGATACAAAAGATGAAGATAAAATATTTGTAAAAGTAAAGTTAGCGCTTGTTCACATTTACTAAATTGAATGGAATCGAAGTGAATTGAAGTAAAGATAAACTTCTCACGTTTCTTTCTTAATTATCAAATTCATTACGGAGTATTATTTACATAATTTCATAATCCTTATTCTTTAAGGACTTTCCTAATCTTAAACATGTAAGATTAATTAATTTATTTTTATTTAAGTATAGAGTAATAAATACTCGTATGATAAATTTTATGGAGTATTTCTTTCTAAATTTCAGTTTCCATCCACGGTTAATTTATTACTCCGTAATACATATTTAGTCAACTAATCAATGTCTATGATATTGCTACATCAGTACGTGAGTACGTCACACAATATACTTGCTATAATTTTTTTTTACCTCAACCTGGCCTCGACCAAAATAATTAGATACTAGTAAATTAAAATAAGCCCTTGTTAAACATAATTTGTTCATCATTAATTTGCTAACTCTGCTGCAATATCAAAATCTAAACCACACATTTACATGTCATTAGTGACCTTAGACACTAATGCAACATATTACATATGCCATAGAACAATTACTATGATTGCCTGTTCCAAGAGAGCACAAGCTGATATATGTGCAGAAATCATTAACGATACCATCTTTCATGCCTTAATTAATGAAAAGCTTTGCTTCACGTCAAAAAAAAAAAAAAAAAAAAAAAAAAAAAAAAAAAAAAAAAAAAAAAAAAAAGTCACCATCTTATATTTAGGAAAGAACTCTCATTTATTTGTTGCAGAGTATTTCTTATCCACATTCAATTATTGTTTACTATTGTAAGAACTAAGAAGTACTATCTACTACAGAGTATGACGTATGTACTATATTGGCATATAAACAGTATGTAGCTTTCATTGAAACTACATAGTGCTTTTAATGTCTATGACAATTCAGTTTCATCTAATTACTTTATGTACTTAGTATTGTACGAAGTAGTTTGTACTATACTGAAATATAACTTTCATTGGATATACATAATGCTATTAATGTTCAAAAACACACAATTCATACAAAACAATGAGTAATAGAGTACAGCATATTTTTATTTTTCCGGTTTAAAAGAAAAACTAGTGTGTATCCCGGGTGATATGATGCCCGGGTGATATGATGCCCAAGTTCGCTAGTTTGTGTACTTCTTTAGTTTAATAATTTTTGTTCGACTATTTAATTTGTGTATGATAATTTGTAGTATATAGGGTTCTTTAGTTCTTAGAATAACAACCTATTTAGGCTTGTAACACAATTAGTTATGATAAATACTCTTCGTTCCCTCTGTAATTTACTCTCCGACTTTCTCGTTAGTATTGTTTTTTTTCTTGAAAACTACTGTTGGGTAGTTAAGTTGATTTTATCATTAATATTGTTTTTTTTTTTTGTTAGAGGAAATTAATTTTTTGAATTAATTAATTGATAATGAGTTGAATTTCAATAGCCACTATTTTCATAGTCAATAACTGATTTCATCTCTCCTGAAACACACGCACACACAAAAATTTACCCATCACTCCATAATATAGATTCATCGTTGGTTCTTTTGCCTATTAAACAAATTTTATGAATGGAGTTGCCGCGTTGAGGACTAGAAGACAACGGTTGGATATAAATTATAGTTTGCCGCCAATATTATGAAAGTTCAAGATTGAATGTTAAAAATAAATGGTCTAAATCTAAATGAGAGGTAATTACAGCTATTGTAAAATTATCCGGATATAGTATTGGTTGATGATTGTCGTAACATGTTACCTTTAGGCGTACCAATTATTAAGTTTCTTTGTTCCCGAGCTCAAACCTATGAGCCTATATCTTTGGCAAGCATAGTGTGTTAATACCCATAAAGATGTATAGGCAGTATAGCAGTATATATCGACCATCAGTATTATGTTGAACTTGGATCATGAAATATAACTATACTCGAATTTACAAAATTCCGTTATATGATCATTATATGTTACCTGTAACGTCCGTGGTAGCTAAGCTTGATTTTACGAAATCACTTCAAGTTGTAAACGGGTAAAATGACCATATAGAGGCATATTAAATGGTTCCACCGACCCAATTTGACTCTCGGAGGATAAAATGAGCCATGGTAAACATCTCGGCAATTTTTATTTTTGGGCGAGAAAAGGTCAAAAAATTATAAAATCAAAGGCTATAATCCACGTTTTTTGAGGAAATTTTAAGGTTTTGGGTCCCGGTGGCGAAAAGCCTAAAGACCATAAGGGATACATCTCGTGGTCATATAATTCCATTTGAAACCACATATGATCATTATATGTTGTCATAAACATCCGTGGTAGGCTTGATTTTACGAAACCACTTCAAGTTGTGAACGGGTAAAATGACCATTTAAGGGCATATATATTAGATGGTTCCTCCGACCCAATTTGACACCCGTAGGATATTAGGGACCATGGTAAACATCTATGTAATTTTTTTTTCCGAGCGAAAAAAGGTAAAAAGAGTACAAAATCGAAGGCTATAATCCACGTGTTTTGTGGAAATTTTGAGGTTTCAGGGCTCGGTGGCGAAAATCCTTGAGACCCTAAGGGATATATCTCGGGGTTATATAATTCCGTTTGAAACCATATTTGATCATTATATGTTGTTTATCACGTCCGTGGCAGACTTGATTTTATGAAATCACTTCAAATTGTGAATGAGTAAAATGACCATTAAAGGGCATATTAGATGGTTTCATCGACCCAATTGGACTCCCGGAGGATGTTAGGGACCATGGTAAGCATCTCGGGAATTTTTTTTCGGGACGAAAAAAGGATTAAAAATTACAAAATTGAATGCTATAATTCACGCTTTTTGAGGAAATTTTGAGGTTTCGGGGCCCGGTGGCGAAAAGCCTTGAGACCCTAACGGATACGTCTCAGGGTCATATAATTCCGTTCGAAACCACATATGATCATTATATGTTGTCTTAAATGTCCGTGGTAGGCTTGAGTTTACAAAATCACCATAAGTTGTGAACGGGTAAAATGACCGTTTAATGGCATATTGAATTGTTCCGCCGACCCAATTGGACTCTTGGAGGGTATTAGGGACCATGGTAAATATCTCGGTAATTTTTATTTCCGGGCATAAAAAGGTCAAAATATTTGAAGGCTATAATCCACTCTTTTTGAGGAAATTTTGAGGTCTTGGGGCACAGTGGCGAAAAGCCTTGAAACCCTAAGGGATACATCTCAAGGTCATATAATGTCGTTTGAAACGTCATATGATCATTACATATTGTCATAAACGTCCGTGGTAGGCTTGAGTTTATGAAATCACTACAAGTTGTGAACGAGTAAAATGACCGTTTAAGGGCATATTGGATTGTTCTACCAACCCAATTGTACTTCCGGAGGGCATTAGGGACCATGGTATACATCTTGGCAATTTTTAGTTTCGGGCGAAAGAAGGTAAAAAAATTACAAAATTGAAGGCTATAATCCACGTTTTTTAAGGAAATTTTGAGTTTTCGGGTGCCAGTTGCGAAAAGCTTTGAGACCGTAAGGGATACATCTCGTGGTCATATAATTCTGTTTGAAACCACATATGATCATTATATGTTGACATAAACGTCCGCGTTAGACTTGAGTTTACGAAATCACTATAAGTTGTGAACGGGTAAAATGACCGTTTAAGGGCATATTGAATTGTTCCACTGACTCAATTGGACTCTTGGAGGGTATTAGGGACCATAGTAAACATCTCGGCAATTTTTATTTCCGGGAGAAAAAAGGTCTAAAAATTAAAAAATTGAATGCTATAATCCACGTTTTTCAGAAAATTTTGAGGTTTTGGGGCCCGGTGGCGAAAAGTCTTGAGACCCTAAGGGATACATCTCGGGGTCATATAATTCCGTTTGAAACCACATATGATCATTATATGTTGTCATAAATGTCCGTGGTAGGCTTGATTTTGCGAAATCACTTCAAGTTGTGAACGGGTAAAATGACCGTTTAAGGGCATATTGGATGGTTCCTCCGACCCAATTAGACCCCCGGAGGATATTAGGAATCATGGTAAACATCTCGGTAATTTTTTTTTTCCAGGCGACAAAAGGTCAAAAAATTACAAAATCGAAAGCTATAATCCACGTTTTTTGTGGAAATTTTGAGGTTTCAGGGTTCGGTGGCGAAAAGCCTTGAGACCCTAAGGGATACATCTCGGGGTTATATAATTCCATTTGAAACTATATTTGATCATTATATGTTGTCTGTAACGTCCGTGGTAGGCTTGATGTAACGAAATCACTTCAAGTTGTGAATAGTTAAAATAACCATTTAAGGGCATATTGGATGGTTCAACCGACCCAATTGGACTCACGGAGGATGTTAAGGACCATTATAAACATCTCGTTTGTTCCGGTCGAAAAAATATTAAAAATCACAAAATCGAAGGCTATAAGCCATGCTTTTTGAGGAAATTTTGATGTTTCGGGGTCCGGTGGCAAAATGCCTAGAGACCCTAAGAGATACATCTCGGGATCAAATAATTCCGTTTAAAACCACATATGATCGTTATATATTGACATAAATTAAATGTCTGTGGTAGACTTGAGTTTACGAAATCACTATAAGTTGTAAACGGGTAAAATGACTGTTTAAGGGCATATTGAATTGGTCCACCGTCCCAATTAGACTTTTGGAGGGTATTAGGGACCATGGTACATCTCGGCAATTTTTATTTTCAGGTGAAAAAAGGTCAAAAAATTACAAAATTGAAGGCTATAATCCACGCTTTTTGAGGAAATTTTGAGGTTTCAGGGCCCGATGGCGAAAAACCTTGAGACCCTAAAGGATACATCTCGGGGTCATATAATTCTGTTTTAAACCACATATGATCATTATATGTTGACATAAATGTCCACGGTAGGCTTGAGTTTACGAAATCACTGTTAGTTGTGAACGAGTAAAATGACCGTTTAAGGGCATATTGAATTGTTCCACCGACTCAATTGGACTCTTGGAGGGTATTACGGACCATAGTAAACATCTCGGCAATTTTTATCTCCGGGCGAAAAATAGTCAAAGAATTACAAAATTGAACGCTATAATCCAAGCTTTTTGAGGACATTTTGAGCTTTCAGGGCACGGTGGCGAAAAGCCATGAGACCCTAAGGAATACATCTCGGGGTCATATAATGTCTTTTGAAACCATAAATGATTATTATATGTTGTCATAAACATCTGTGGTAGGCTTGAGTTTACGAAATCACTATAAGTTGTGAACGGGTAAAATGATCGTTTAAGGGCATATTGGATTGTTCCACCGACCCAATTTGACTCCCGGGGGATATTAGGGACCATGGTAAACATCTCAGCAATTTTTATTTTCAGGCGATAAAAGGTCAAAAAGTTACAAAATCGAAGGCTATAATCCACGCTTTTTGAGGAAATTTTGAGGTTTTGGGGCCCGGTGGCGAAAAGCCTTGAGACGTTAAGGGATACATCTCGGGGTCATATAATTCCGTTTGAAACCACATATGATCAATATATATGTTGTCATAAGCGTCCGTGGTAGGCTTGATTTTGCGAAATCACTTCAAGTTTCGAATGGGTAAAATGACCGTTTAAGGGCATATTGGATGGTTCCTCCGACCCAATTTGACCCCCGGAGGATATTAGGGACCATGGTAAACATCTCAGAAATTTTTAATTTTCGGGCGATAAAAGGTCAAAAAATTACAAAATCGAAGGCTATAATCCACGCTTTTTGAGGAAATTTTGAGGTTTTGGGGCCCGGTGGCGAAAAGTCTTGAGACGTTAAGGGATAAATCTCGGGGTCATATAATTCCGTTTGAAACAACATATGATCATTATATGTTGTCATAAATGTCCGTGGTAGGCTTGATTTTGCGAAATCACTTCAAGTTGTAAACGGGTAAAATGACCGTTTAAGGGCATATTGGATGGTTCCTCCCACCCAATTTGACCCCCGGAGGATATTAGGGACCATGGTAAACATCTCGGAAATTTTTATTTTCGGGCGATAAAAGGTCAAAAAATTACAAAATTGAAGGTTATAATCCACGCTTTTTGAGCAAATTTAGAGGTTTTGGGGCCTGGTGGCAAAAAGCCTTGAGACCCGTGGCAAAAAGCCTTGAGACCCTATCGGGGTCATATAATTCCGTTTGAAACCACATATGATCATTATATGTTTTCAAAAATGTCCGTGGTAGGCTTGATTTTACGAAATCACTTCAAGTTGTGAACGGGTAAAGTGACCGTTTAAAGGCATATTGGATGGTTCCACCAACCCAATTGGACTTTCGAAGGGTATTAGGGACCATGGTAAACATCTCGGCATTTTTTATTTCCGGGCGAAAAAAGGTCAAAAAATTACAAAATTAAAGGCTATAATCCACGTTTTGTAATGAAATTTAGAGGTTTTGAGGCTCGGTGGCGAAAAGTTGGAGCTAGTAATTTCATCATCTAAATAAGTTGGAGCTTGCATACTATTATAGTCCTATCACACACCACCATCATACCAATAATCATATGACGACGTTAATCTTGTTCATGATATTGCTACATCAATACGTCACACAATATACTTGCTACAATTTTTTACCTCAACCTCGACCAAAATAATTAGATGCGTACTACTCGCAGTAGTACATTAAAATAAGCCCTTGTTAAACATTACTTGGTTCATTTTTACTAACTCTGCTGCAATATCAAAATCTAAACCACACATTTACTGTTGTCAAGTACTCAAGTATTTAGTGAAAAAAGTAGTCAAGTACTCCTAGTAGGTGGAATTGTACAAGTATTCAGTGAAAAAAGTAGTCAAGGACTCCTAGTAGGTGGAAATGTACTCGAAGAATTGATGAAGCAATAATAGTCGGGGTTCAATAAAATGCATAAATACATACTTGGCCCTATCAAATACTACAGTCTCATATGAAATGAACGCGAAGAAGAGGGGGAGAGGATACAGAAAAGACTTGAAGAATTTCACAAGAGGATTCAAAATTCTGAGCTACTTTGGGTTGGTAGTTTAAGACAATTCCAATTTGCTCTTCCTTATGCCAGGTCAAATGTCCGCTTTCGCCTCATCGACGGCACCCCCATGGACGACGCTGATGCCATTCAGAATGCTGCTCAAGCTGCCAACATGAACTTTCAACGCTAGCTCGCTACAACAACTACGTACTTTAAATGCTTTCTATTAATAATAATCTAATGTCTTGGCTTAACTATGTCACTTTGTTCTATGTTGCTTATTAATATAGTTAAGTAATGTCTAGCCTAACTGTGTTAGTTTGTTCTACTTCCTTATCTTTTGTTAGTTGGTCTCATGTGATCACTGCCTCCGATCCGCGAGGTCCAACCTTATGTATTGGCAAATTTATTACTATTCAATAATACTAGCTCACTAATTGGTTTCAAAAGGAATTATGTAGGGAATTATTAAACGCAACCTAAATTTACTTAATGTAACCCTTTAATCCCTTATTTTCGACTCTACAAAACTTAATTTTTTTAGTTCCATTCTCCTCTGTCTTATTCTTACTAAAACTTTATATATTGTTCACACAAGTACCAAAATCAATTTAAAAAATGCTCACTAATTAAGATTGCATAGATGATTACTTTGATATGGAAGACCTTTGAATTGATGGAAGTTTTTTTTTTTTTTTTTTTTTTAAATAAAAAAATTGAGTAGATATTGTGTTAAATGATTAAGTTAGATAGATCTGTTTCGGTTAGATTAAACAAAATCAACATAAACATTTCGTGCATATTGAACCAACATTATACTCTACCTTGCACAAATTGAACATAATTCTATACTCTATTTCATATAAATTGAACAAAATAATCTTGTCAATTTCATATAACATTTTCAAAATAATGTGCAAGATTATTCTCGATGAATCAAACATAATTGATCAATATGAATTCTACCTTCTTGGCTGCTCCTACAACAATACATGGTGGTTGGTTCATATCAAATTATAATTAAGTTAACAAATATATAAATTTTATTCCCATATTAATTGTAGCTATTATGTTTGCGTTGCTTCAATTGAGTGAAATTGGGTTTTTTTAAATGGACATTGATATGAATTAAATGCCTTTGCTAACAGAATTGGGTTCATATATTTGATGTACTTCGTATTAGATATACTTTTTGTTGCTCATTGAATTCGACTACTCAATTGAATTGGATTTCCGAAAGGCAAATTGGGTTTTTGGGATTTTACGGGAGAGAATGGAGAACATCAAGGAAGGAATGTAGGAGGGGCATATTTGGTTTTTTATGAGGGTGTATTAGAGTAGATAAAGGTTGTATTTAGCAACCACTCTTTATAAATATGTAAAAATTGATTTGTAAAGCATATTAATATATACGAAGTACATAAAACATCATTCTAATTAGTAGAGGACAAGGACCTTCTTCTCCTGAACAACCATGCTTTTTCACCCCTACTTTGAACCTTGTTCACATCATGGAAAGAGTCATCATGAAAGCGTCTAGACCCTAAACTTGTTCTTGAAGAGCTGTCATACGAGTCTTCCCATTCACTGTTATCTTCACTAGAGCTTATTTCATTTGCTTCATCTACCTTTGCTTTCCCCTTCAGACCTTTAGCAGCCAATTCTATTTCAGTATGCAAATCATGCTCGGAATTTGTTTCTTGACCACTTTCTTCACCTGAAGTACTGCTATATGTGTGAAAGATAGTAACATTCTCGGTCTTTAACCCTTGAAAAGAATAGCTTCTTGCTTTCTTATCATATATTGGAAGTACAGGTTTTGACAGTGAACTTGTGCTGTCTTTTCCTAAGCTGTAAGTTGTTGAGAGTTTCCTTTCGATGCCTTCTCTTTCTCGTACTAGATTGCTCAAATTTTCCAAAACGTTGCTGGTTGTTGCCTCCTTGGCTGCCTTCTGCTCTAGCTCTGAAATCGTCTGATCATACTCTTTCTTTTTAAGCCGCAGTGATTGCTAGAGAAAAATAAAACAGCATGTCAGAATTCCACTGCATATTCATATTTCCAGGATTTAATCTTGTAGTTCTGAAATTGGCTAATACCAGGGTGTTACTAATACTAGACTTACTCGTTTATCAAGGAATTTTCCAAGATCTTGATTTCGGAGCTTCTGCTTATGCCAAAATATCCAACAGAATCGTACACTTATAGCCAACACAACCAAGATAATGGTTTCAAACAGCAAGAATAAAAGTATGGCTCTTTCGTTTCCTAGGAAAAGAGAGAAAAGCATCCCGATTAATGTTAAACACTAATCAATTTCCAGTCTTAAGACTCCTAATACATACTGAATGAAATATAACTGATCTACCTGTATAAACACTGATGCTCTTGGGCCTCAACTCGGAGCAACTAAATGCAAGCCTCAGATCTGCAACCAGAAACATAAACCAGTTATGTTGGAAATATGCAATTTGAAGGCATAAAGAATGAGTGTCTCAGATGAAATACTGGTGCTCCTGCATGGAAGTGGGTTTCCGATCTCTGCATCACAATATAAAAGTGCAACCAATCACTCAGAGTATTCTAGGATTTCTAGCAGAATCTGAAGTAAAACAAGCAGCATGAGAGCTTTAGTATGTATATCAACTCGAGGCCATTAATTAATTTTGTGCAACAATTCTTTTAAGCAAAAGAGTGACTATGATCCTTACTTGCTGCAGCAATAAAAGCAAGGACAGTCTCCTCGTTCAGATTAAACTTTTTCAGGTCACTTCGTGAAAGGTTTGATGCAAATTCACCTGCGTTAATTGATGTACACAGTGATTTAAAGATTGGAAAAGAGTTCTCAAAATGCAAGTTCTAAAGTGAAAAGCTTACTAGGATACATGTCCGACCAATAGAAAGCTTCAGTGGCAGGAACCAACAATGAAAAAACAACATTCTTGGGTTTCATTGCAGAAACAAATGTGTAATTATCGATCACACGGCTGCTTTTACCCTCCATTTCTGTCTGTGATATATACACTGCATAGCCAGAGCAATCAAGAACAGGACTGACTTGAATCACGGAGTTCACTGGAGACGCCTTAGAGAACTTTTTTAGGATCCCTGTTGGTGAGATGGAGTAAAGGAATCCATCAAGTGAACCGATAGATACCCACCCTACAATGTTTTCAGAAGAACACATACTACAGAAATCAAATACAAAAAATAATCACTTGTTAGAAACAAATTTTATGACAAGTTAAATTACCATTGGCATCAACTACAGGTAAATGCTCTGCAGAACTTAGCGGTCCAATATTAATCTCCCATGAAATATCACCTGTAAAAGCATCTAAGCCGAGTACAATGGCCTTAGCAGGAACTGTAACATACAGGAAGCCATTGTTTCCTGGAGTGGCAGTAAATACTTTGTCAAATGAACTCAAATTCTGAATCCATTTAAAATGAGGACTACGAGCTGATATAGAATAGAGTTCTCCCTCATTATTTGAAATCTGCACACCAAATCCAACACAAAAACTTAACAAAAACTTGTCAATGACATAACTGTGTATAAGACTGATCTGAGATTGCTTACATATACACTGCCCTCACAACTATCAATAATGGGAGGTGATGTGAAATAACAGTCTGTAACTTTATTCTTGCAACCTTGAAAATACCCGAACTGATTAATCACCGGTACAGCACTCCAACGCAGCCTCCCTCTCAACGAATATGCAAAGAGTCCTTTATTTCTTATGTTAATGTAAACAGAAGATGTTAGCATACTTGCAGAAAGTCCAAGGATTTCATCTGATCTTTCTCCTGTTGATTCATTACCAAAGAAAAGTTCAACTGCTGGATCGGAAGTCCCAGCAGTCAAAGTACTGATCTTTAACACTTTGTTTTCTGCAATGATGTACACCTACAAACAATTTGACAAGTTTGGGTTATTGCAAGTCATCAATTCATAAAACCCTTGCATATTCACTAAAAAAGGCTGATAAAATTTACCTTCCCTTTTCCACCATAAACCGGAGCAATGCCGCCATTGCACGTATAATTCAAGTGTACACTCGAAACCATAGACCCATTGCTTTTAAAAGCATACAAAAATTTCTCAGAACAAGAATATACAATTCCATCATCTACAATCAGAGGTTTCCCTAGCCTAGAAGTAAAACTTTTCCATGGTTCGGCTGCAACAAAGAAAGAATGCACATTTCTCAGAAAATTCTTAGTAAATCCACTTAATTATAAAGGATACATATACATATAGCAACTAACACTTTGCATATACTACATCTAATACTAACTCCATCCAGACTTTTTTTGTTACGTTACTAGTTCAAGTTACAATATCAACGCGAGAACATGGCAATTAATTTGGGATGGGGTGTCGTATCATACCTTGAATGAAACCAGGCAGAAGTAGAAGCAAGACAAAACAAGGAAGTACAAGTAGTCTAGTAATCCAATAGCAACCCACCTTGCACATATTATCAACGAGTAAAACAGAAGTTATTGACAATCAGTCATAAGAATATTATTGTTTACACAAATGCCAAAGACAATGAAGATTGAATGCAAAAGTAAAAATGAACAAGGAAAGAAACAGTTACAAGTTGAAGTGTTGTTTTTTTTTCTTGAAAACTAACTGTTGGGTAGTTAAGTTGATTTTATCATTAATAATATTTTTTTTTAGGAAATTAATTTTTTGAATTAATTAATTGATAATGAGTTGATTTTCAATAACCACTATTTTCATAGTCAATAACTGATTTCATTTCTTCTCACACACACACACACACACAAATAAATAAAAAATAAAAAATAAATAATAAATAATAAAAAAAATCATCTCTACCCATCACTCCATAATATAGATTCATCGTTGGTTCTTTTGCCTATTAAACAAATTTTATGAATGGAGTTGCCGCGTTGAGGACTAGAAGACAACGGTTGGATATAAATTATAGTTTGCCGCCAATATTATGAAGGTTCAAGATTGAATGTTAAAAATAAACGGTCTAAATCTAAATGAGAGGTAATTACAACACTTTTATTGTAGCTATTGTAAAATTATCCGGTTATAGACGTTATAGTATTGGTTGATGATTGTCGTAACATGTTACCTGTAGGCGTACCAATTATTAAGTTTCTTTGTTCCCGGGCTCAAACCTATGAGCCTATATCTTTGGCAAGCATAGTGTGTTAATACCCATAAAGATGTATAGGCAGTATAGCAGTATAGAGTATATATCGACCATCAGATTTATGTTGAACTTGGATCATGAAATATAATTATACTCGAATTTACAAAATTTCGTTAAACTAACAAATAATTGTCAACTACATTACCAATAAATGATGGACTAAATAAAGAATGCAATAAGCTCCTAATCCTATACAGAAGAAATTATAACGACATCAGTAACAAAGAATGGGTATGAGGCACACCAATAAGCCATGGAAGTTGATGCCTGATTTGCGAACAATAAAGTCTAGAAAGGGCTTATTTGCCCGGCTAACTTCACCAATATCTCAGGGACTAGGCGTCTCATGGGTGGAGCATTTGCATCCCTCATCAGAGCTTCCTCATCATCTGCGTGTATGACAGAAACCAAATGCTCAAACAACTCATCTTTACCGCCTCTTAATGGATCCTGCATCATTAATAGTATCGTGTTAAGGAATCACATGGTTCCTTAAAACTCACACACACACTTACAAAGTATTTCTTTGTGACTAAGCATAGGTTCTGTTACTATGCTTTTTGTTTAAAGCTATACAGGATTTTTGGAATTTATTGAGAAACAGAGAACACACTGAAAGATGGGGGAAAAAGTGATTTGTTGTTGATGCAAGTGCATCAATAGGCCGGATTTGTCAGGTACACTGAATAGAATGGGCTTATTCTTCAGAAAAAGCTTCAAGTTACTCATTCATACTAGTGTTCATTAAAGTTAAGTCGTATACAGTATGACTGGTATAAACCAGGGGATAAGTATAAGCCATGCACAGAGTGGACTCATACATCCACTCTGAGCCAATTTCCCCCCAAAAATGCCCTCCAATTTGGATAGGAAAATGCCATGTACTTGGAAAAAATGCGCCAGTACATTAAGTATGACAAACAAAAGGAGTAAGAGTTTCAACCTGAACAAACATATCAGTGTGAGTTTTCCCTTCATATAAAGTCAGATCAGCATGACCACCAGCATTTTTGAGAGCATCTGCAAAATTTTCACTGCACACAAAGACGATCAATAGTGAAGAGTCAATGTACAATTGTACAGTCGTCAACAACAAATCACGCTAATAATGCTTGAAGATATTATAGACCTGGCTACTGAAGGAATGGACTTGTCTTCAGTTCCATGAAAAAGAAGGAAAGGGGGCAACAATGAAACAGCCTTTGCAATGCTTTTATCCTGTACCCGAAGCTCAGGAGAATACTTCTTCAGAGAACTTTCTCCTTCCATAATGCTGAAAGGACATCCAGTATCCATTACATTATGATTTCAAACAGAAACAGAAAAATAAATTAAATAAAATATAGAAAGCTTAAATTAGAGATACCTCAAAAATATGGATCGATAGAGACCTCGATTGTTAAAGTGATCAACCAGATTCACCAAGTTAAACCTACTCCCAAGATTCAGAGGGTTGTTATATAAAATGAAAGACATTCATATTATCTGGGAAAAAAAAAATGAATCTATGAAAATAAAAGAATTCTATGACCACAATTTTTATTCCTAACCAGATTAACAAGTAGGCATACTCTACTAGTCCACCGTGAATCCAACTAATTGCTTAAAAATTAAAACTAAGGAAATTAGTAAGAGTTTAAAATGTCATGTAATAGACCAGATTTCTCTACCCGAAATTAAGCACAAATAACAGTAAATTACGGCTGAAAACTTGAATGTTTGATTGCTAATGGTTGAACAATTATAAGGGGTATTAGCTTGAGGCTAGAAATCTCCTAGCAACTTGAGGTTGCAACTCTCTGAAGTTTCCTCAATTAATTTCTGCATAATCTCACTACTAAGTTTACTACCCTATTTATACTCAAGACATCTAAGACTAAAGATGGATACATGTGACTCCTTAGCTAAAAAGGCAAAACCATAATTAGACATTTCGACATTGTTAAGGCTTTTTTTTTTCTTTTCTTTGCTTCTGTTGTCCCTTCGTCAGTTGCCGCTTCCTGACTGTTGACCTATGGTTTGTCAACCTACTGGTGTAAACTTGGATAAGTTGGGCCGAATGATGATCTATTACATGTCATTATTGACCTTAATCAATAACCTTGTTTTTTTTTTTTAGAAAAAAAGATGAGGATTACTCAATTGTATTATTACTATTGTAATTTCGGACATTTTGCTGGAATTTACTGCTAAGCTAGCAACAAGTAAGGACAGCCCCTTTGAGCACTTTCTACTACGAAGTTTACAATAACATAAAACAGTGATATCATGATATGTACTGTAATCAGAAATGCATGTGAAGTATTTTTAGTGATCTAGAATCGTCATATTTACAAATTTGCAATAATGCAACATATGCCATAAAACAATTCTAGTGAGCTAGTTAGAACAACCACTATGGGCTAACACAACTTCAATAAAATGTAATTGGCATTTAGGAAGCCGAACATTAGAAGCATTAAGTGACTTGAAAATGATCAAGAAATGACCACTAAATTGAAAAATTTTAGATCAGTGCATACCCGCCAGATAAAGAAAAATAAGTTTTTATCTGTGAAACACTCCAAGAACAGCTCTCTCCTTGTGACTCTCTGATTGCCTGTTCCAAGAGAGCACAAGCTGATATATGTGCACCAGCTGATTGCCCAACGAGATAGATTCTGTGTCCACAAAAGGCAAAAATCATTAACGATATGACAAGAAGCAAAACTTAAAATTTTTTAGATAGAACTTACCTATCAGGATCACCTCCAACAGCGGCAATATTATTACAAACAAATGAGATGCCCTGGGAAACATCTTTAATCATGTCACTGATGGTTCCTTGAGGGAAATTTCTGCATAAAAAGTTTGGTAGTATGAATATCTCATAATCAATCATGTTAGAAACATCTATATATAAATGAAAAAAGACACACGCGCACAAATTTAACACATAGGAGCAAAAAGCTATAGCCTATTGTTCCCACATCTCTTTAATGTAAATAATCTTAGTAAGATGTATAGCAGAATCAAAACAACAAGTCGGATAAACAAATCAATACTATATACTAAAAGACACACCAGCAATGACACGTGTCATTTCCTGGTGTGTCCATTATCTTTTTATTTTATTTTTATTTTATTTATTTATTTTTTTTTTTATTTTTTTTTTGAAAAAAAAGTTATATAAGGAAAAATCTCTTTCTACATATAAGTAATAATTACATATGAAATATACTATAGTAGAAATTTTGATTTAGCTTTCCAAAAAAAAAAAATTGACAACTAATAAGTTAAGCAAAAAAATTATTAAAAATAATATTCTTAACGTACAAGTAATTTGTGACATGTGGATGTGGACAATTTTTTTAAGGAATGAAAGACATATTATAAATTATACGAAGTATATGTTTATTACAAAAAAAAAAATTATATATTAAGTTCTTGATTTTTTAACCATATAATAGAAGCTACGGGCATAAATAATAAAATGTGAATATTAAATCAACAAAAAATAATTTTACCATTTTTTGATTTTGTCATATTTTTAAAATCAATTATTGAAAAGTACCGTGCATGGTACGGGAACTAACCTAGTTGGAAGGATAAATTAATGTTTGTCATCGCACAGCATATATACAGTTACAAATAAAATCCTTACCTATAATCAAGGCAGGCCACTATGATGTCTCTTTCTGCCAATTGTAATCCAAGAAGGGAGCCCCACGCTTTGTACCTAAATCGGTAAGAAGAGAAAGAGATTAAAGAATGCTAAACGAAGCACATGTGAAATATCCCAACCAGAAGCTTGAATGATTAGAACAACATTATAATTTTTTGAAAAACTTAAAAAAAATTGAAGCAGAGTCTCAATGTTCCATCTCATGAATTGGATAGTAATAGAGCTTGTACACATGAAATTCTTCTAAGATCCATTTGTTTGTTAGACGAAAACACAAGAGCAATCAATAAGAGCATAAATCATGAGCCTTCTGCAATTTCGATTCAAACCTTTACTGATACAGACACATGAACTAATGTTACCAAAACAACAGAGAATTTCCTCTTCCAACAAAAAATAATTATAACAATAATGATATAACTCAAAGTGAGTTCTAGACAAATTACTCACCCAATAATCCAAGCTCCCCCAGTGACAAATATCACAACTGGTTTCTTTCCATCAGGACCCATTGGTAAATAAAGATCTAGCCTGCATTATGACAATCACATCCATATGACAACAAAGTAGTAAGAACTAATACATATATAGGTGAATAAAAAAGGGATTTAATTAGGATAAAGAGTAATAAAGCACAGTCCTAAGCTTCTTCATTTATCTGAGATGACCTCTACTGTACTTACAGAACAAAATGATTCCTAACTCTGTTGGCACGCGTCTTACAAGAGTCACACGTCACAACCAAAGACAAACAACAACATAAAGTGAAGAGGCTGAAGACATACCTATTTCTTGGTTGATCTCCATAAATAATACTACGATGTACTTGGTTGGAAAAGTAGTAACTATATGCCACTGCACAAAGAATGATTGAAGTTCATTATAATAATATTACAAAAATATAATAAGTAATGCTAAGTGTAAACACTTGCAATTTACTAGAAATAACCTAATTACTGCATTTACTCATAACAATCAACTCACCTTGAAGAAAACCAGGTAAAAGTAGCATGGCATAACAGAGAAGAGCAAGTAGTCTAGTGATCCAGCGGTAGCCTACCCTGAACGAGCAAATGATTAGACACCAAAATAACTACTCAAGTAAAAAAATAAAAAACAATACAAAGCTCAAAATTCAATTCAAACATGCATATCAATAACATGAAAGTCATACTAAGTACAAGATAGTAACAACCAGAACTTGAAACAACAAATCAAGCCCAAATAAGAAGGCATCCTCTAGAGAAGTTTATTTATAATTGAACTATTTTTTTATATTCCATATCCAATACTCATGACAATCAAGCACCATTGTTTGACTTTCAAATTCTAAAGTTATAATTGTTTCTAAGTGAAATACCACACCATTTAAAAAGCCTTTCTATATCGAAAAGGAAAAAAAGTCACACATTGGTAGTGAATTAGTGATCAACTAAACATGCCTCTAAATGAAAATTTTCCATCATCACACATCTTT
Organism: Chenopodium formosanum; assembly: GCA_024500155.1. NCBI lineage: Eukaryota > Viridiplantae > Streptophyta > Magnoliopsida > Caryophyllales > Amaranthaceae > Chenopodium > Chenopodium formosanum. Next base: position 2,427,631 of record CM044861.1, on the reverse strand, counting down.
TCTCCACTCAGTTGTACACTACCTTCACTACATGTACCAACTTTCTTATTTCCCGAATTCTCCAAAGCACGACGAATTATCCAAAGAACCCCAAGATGTCTGTTCATCTAAAATACCTATGTTAGCACATAACCATGGCCTTATGTATATCTTCCATTCACCAACTTCACACCAATACATGTTCACTGATACATACTCATAGGCACATCACATAGCCTTATTTACTAGTAGGGAAAACCATAGTTCTCTTGTTGTCTCAATACACAACCAAATATATAACCCACTTCACAGGAAGTACCCCCAAATCAATCATATATTCACAAAATTACCCAGCAATCCAATTGAAAAGTCTGTTGAGCAAGAGTAGTCCAAGACCCACATACAAAATAACATGTTACATACTTATATGGTCACAATCCATCATAAAATCACAACTAACACTAAATAACAGAATAAGTGAATATAATAGCAACATTATAAATGAATCACTCCTTAGGCTTAGGCTCCCATCATTCAAAACACGTGACAACTTTTTCCGGACATTACAAGATAGTACGAGTAAGACGTAATCTAACAGAATCCCATTTAAAAATATACAGAAAACAAACAATTCATCAAAATTCAAAATGAATAAAGTTAGAAAATATAGAAATAAAATACCCAAGATAGCGAAGAAGCTTGAAACTAAGTCCGGTAATCAGGTAAGTCTCAGCAGCAGCATGCTCAAAATCCTTCCGAAACGATAACTGCCTTGACAATGATTTGTTCCCAATACCGGAAATTCTCCGGTCAATTACCGGTTCCCGGTCACCCATTTCGCTTCTTTCTCTCTCCTCTGTTTTTTCGAAGGTGGTTGTTTTGTTATTGCTAAAAATGGAAACTTTTTCAGACCCATCAACCGACGCCGTATCAGACTCCATTTTCGAAATTTAGCAGAGAAATGAAACCCAAGAAAATGGATCGATATTAAAAACAAAATAAAGGACGAATCTTGTTTGAGCGAATCAATAGCTGTATTTTTTGTGGTGATTTCTGTTGAAAAATAAATAAATAAATAAAAATATTCTTCGTATGTTTTTGATAGAGGGTTTTTGTGTGGGGCATGTGGAGGTGGGGCCATTGCGTGGAGACGTGTATTTATTTTGTGACCCTAAAATAAAAAATAAAAATTAAAAAAACAAAAACAAAATCATGAAAGCAAAAGCAAAATTGTTGAAGGCAATTCTAGAGAAGTTGAGTGTGTGATCTATTCATACACCACTTTCATAAAGTTTTTGAATCTTGAAGATTTGTTTGTGGCCAAGTTTAATAAAGTTTTTAAGTTTTGAAAATGGAATTATGGCCAAGTTTAATAAACTTGTTAACAAAAAAAATAATAATAATAAAGCTTGCACATTTGCATGTGTTTACGTTGATTCCATTGCACGTGTATTGTATACGATTGAGCTTGTAACTATGTTGACAATATAGCCTTACCGAACAAAGGAGTTCCTTTTTTATAAAAAGTAAACCTGAATGAGTACTCATTGAGCATGTGATTCGTTTACCCTTTGCTCTCACTCTCTAAGGATCTTGTCTGTTAATCTGAATTGGATTGACCTATGACTCCTAAATCTATATTATTTCATTTTAATTAAAAAAAAAAACAAGAATTATAAAAAGTAACTTTTACTTTCATTAAAAAAAAAAGGATTATTTAAAGTAATTTTATAATAAGCCTTTTTTAGGGGGTGTTTGGTACGAGTATATCGAAGGTAGGAAACGGATTCATGAATTCCAATCCATTACCTATTGTTTGCTTAAATGGGTATGGTAACGATTACCGTTTCTTGCGGGTAATTGAATCCTCCAGATTGTTTCCCTTTCTTATCCACTGGTAACAGATCACGTGACCTGCTGATGCTTCCCTCGTTCATTGATAAAGGATTGACTTATAATTGTTTCCATTCCATTTCAATACCAAACAACTGATAAAAGTAACATTTATCGTTACCCTTTCTCCTTCTCAACAAATTCCTTTCCATTCCGTTTACGCTTATTATACCAAACACCCCCTTAATTTACAAAACTTAAAAAGTGATCTATTATTTAAAGCCAACCTAAATCAATAAATTTTTAGAAGGGGAACGAACTTAAATCAGTGGGGTTGCCACCTTTGGGCTTTGGTTGGTGACTCGAAGGATGCTTAGATTTAAAAAAAAAATAAAAAAATAAAAAAAAATAAAAAAAAAATCAAAATTATTTAGAAAGTATCTTCTTTACAAAAAAACAAAATGGAAAAATGGAGTGAAGTTATAAGTATGACAACGAATGTTCCAATGTAGCATGCTTCCATCACAAAACTCATGCAGATCTACTGAAAAGGAGGAGTGATCAGACGACTGACGCCACCCACTATATATCCCACCGCTCCATGTCCATTTCTTGTTTTAGTTGAGTAACTCATTGATTTGTAATACGAAGTATTGGAATTTGTTGTTGAAGCTACTAAAAAGTCTATAATTGAAAAGTAATTTACGGGATGTTTATATGCAATAAGTTAATGCACTACTTCGGGGAATTACACAGTTAAGACAGGTTATGCAATGCTCATTCAACCGCCTACTTCTCATTTCGTAACTCCTTTTTAGAAAGTCCTTTGGTCCCTGCACTTACAGCTAAAATGGAAACTTTTCTTATGGAAGTTATTCCACAACAGTTTAGCGGTTAAGAGTGAGCTTAACCGTAGGGGGGTTCCTATACAGGATGTGTCCTGTGATCAATGCAGTACACAGTTAGAAGATTTCAACCACCTGTTTCGATATTGCACTATTGCAAGAACAGCTTGGAGGGGTGGTGCCTTGGGCATCCACTCAGAATTACATGGAGACCTTTTTCTCTCAGACTGGATCCAACACTATATCCGACTTTTTATTAGTCAAGATGGGCTTTTGAGTCCCAGTATTAGTACCTTTGTTGGTACTCTTTGGGGTCTTTGGCTATTTAGGAATAACAGGGTTTTCAATCCCGGTAGTTCGGTTACGTTACCAATTGATATGCAACTACTGGATATTCATCACTCTCATACTATCTACATGGATGATGAAACGGGAAGGGAGCTTTCTTCCACTAGCCTCCCTGATTTGCCCCCGCCGGGGTTTCATGCCGCCCATTTAGGGCAACACCACTCCGACTTACCCTTACTGAAGCTTCAGGTAGATGGTTCTTGGTTTAAAGACACCCAGCAAGCAGGGATGGGCTGGTGTATCGACAACTCGGACCCTTTAGATGACAGGATTGTAGGTGGGAGTAATTTTGGAATATGCTCCTCTTCTCTTCATTCAGAAGCCTTAGCCTGTTGTTATGCCTTGCAATGGGCTTCAAATGCAGGCATTCGTTCGCTTCTTTTGTTTACAGACTCCCACAATCTGGTCACTCTTTTGCACGCCGATGGACGAGGAGATATCCGATATTTATGGTTGGTGCAACGAATTCAGCTGCTAGGGTCCACTTTCCAACAGTGTAGTATTTACAAAGCAGATCGGTCACGTGTTCACAGGGCGCACCTAATTGCAGGAGAAGCCGCCGTCCATCTCATTTGCTTTTGTACTAATTTGTTTTAATTTCTGTCCTTTTACCCTTTGTCAAAAAAAAAAAAAAAAAACAAAAAACAAAAAAAAGTTAATGAAATTGGTTTCTAAAAGGAATATTTGAATTTTGGTACCTCGAATATAGGGTTAATTGAATTTTAGTACCCATCTAAAATTTTATTTTAAATTGATACCTCCAAAAGTGTAACTTTATAGGTTTTAGTACCTCCGTCCATGTTCCGTAAAGTTTTCCGTTAGTGGGGTCCATTATCTAATAATTTAATAATTTAAATTATTAAAAAAAAAGAAAAAACATTTTTAAAATTAAAAAACAAAAAAAAAACTAATAAAATAAAAAAAACAGTTTTCAAATAAATAAAAAATAAAAAAAACCACCAGTCACGCGGCCAACGGCGACCACCAAGCTACGGCAGCTGCCGCCGCGGCCAGGGACAACCCCGAACCCAGAACCCCAAGAACCCACCACCCCACGAACCCCGAAACCCACCACACCCCACCACCCACGAACCCCCGAAACCCACAACCCGACCACCCACGAACCCCTAAATCCACCACCCACAACCCGACCACCCACGAACCCCTAAATCCACCACCCACAACCTACGAACCCAGAAACTCACCACCCTACCACCCACGAACCCCGAAACCTACCACCCACAAACCAGAAATTTAAACCTAAAACCTTAACATTGATTTGGGGGAAAGGAGGAAGGGGTGATGTCGAGGCAGCCTAGGTGGGGGGATGGCGTCGGCGCAGGACAGGGCTGGGTGAGGGGGGGTGGGCGTCGGCGCGGGGAGGCAGGGCTGGGTGGCGGGGAGGCAGGGCTGGGTTTTTTTTTTTTTAAGTTTTTTTTATTTTATTATTTTTTAAGTTTTTTTTTAATTAAATGTTTTTTCTTTTTTTTTAATAAATTAAATTATTAAAGAATTAGATAATGGGACCCACTAACGGCAAAGTTGACATAATGCTAACGGAGGTACTGATATCTATAGTTTAGTCATTTTTGAGGTACCAATTTAAAATAAAATTTTAGATGGGTACTAAAATTCAATTACCCCCATTTTCGAGGTACCAAAATCCAAATTTTCCTTTCTAAAATGCATAATGGTATGGTAGTTAGTGGTCTATACTCTTAAGTCATGCAGCCAACTTTGAAGTTGATCTAATTCGTGAGTGTAACATGGTACCTTGATGCATGGTACGTTGGTTATTGATCTATACTCTAAGTCAAGTGCGATATTGTTAGACTTAGGGTTCCTGGGGTGATTTGAAGCTCAAATTAGAGCCCAATTAAATAATCCAATTTTTAGAGTACTTAGAGGTAAGTATTGAGAGACCGTAGAAATTTGGTCATCGAATTTGCTCATCAAAAGCTATTTTATGTTGGCTCGACTCATGTCCAACTCTATAAGTAATCAAAATTTAATGGGCGTTTAAACTCAAAAAAAGAAGAAACACACATTCTACTCATACATAAATTTAAGGGATCAAATAAGATAATGAGTAAATCTAATGTCAGTATATATGTTAAAGGTTTTTAGGAAACAAATTAGAAAGATGTTCAAACACATACTAATTAACACATGGATGTCAACAAAGGTATAAAGAAAGAAATTCTGTTTATTACTATAATTACTTGCTACCTATATCGTATATTGAAATACCGCCTTTTATTAACTTTGTTCTAGACATGTCAAAAAAACACAATGAGCATAGAAAAAAGGTCTTTCACTCCTGAATTATTGGACTCCACCTAATCCTAAATTTTTTAGATCTTTACACAATAAGGATTGTTTAATTTTAAGTGAAAGAAATCCAAACTCGAAATCATCATAATCAAATACCATAAAAAATACGTCATTTAATCCCAAAATTTTTAACTCCATCTATACCCGAAAGTTTACGATCTTTATAAAAATATTATTTACAATCTAATACGTAGTATATATATAAAGGGGAGTTTTTTCCCGAGTTTTTAGAGAGCCACGTAGGATCTAATTTTCTTAGCGCGCCATATAGGATTATAAATATTAGTAATAGCCAATTAAATAAGAGATTATTAATTTATTTTAGAATTTAATAATTCAAATGCCACGTAAGCAAAATTGGCAAATGAGATTTTTAAGTTTAAAATAATTAAATATTAAATATTATCTTTTAACATTATGAATTTTATCTAAATATATAACAAATTTTAGCTCATAAATACAAAAAAAAAAAAATCAAACAAACCGGGCTTTATCTAATAATATTTATTGTAAAAAAATATTCGAACTCGAAATCATCGTAATCAAACCGGACCAACCCGTTTGACAATCCTAATAACCTACTAACCTAGTAATCACACCATGAACGGATCAACCATTGAACCCCCTCCATGAATCCATGAGTCCAACCCCTCAAGCCCATCGAAGTTGCTCAAAGTCCAAATTTCAGATTCAGTTTCCTTCTTTTTTATCCATCTCTTCTCTTCCCTTGACTCAGAAGAGAGAGAGGCCGTGAGTCAACTGCGAACAGCAATAAAATCACTCGCTCACCATAATTTCTAGTAGGATCTCAAATTTTGTGGAAAATTTATCAAAATGGGAGAGAAAGATGAAGGTGTTGATGCGCAAAAGATGAAAAGAATCGCAGCAGCTTCATACGATTATGAGAGAGACCCCAGATGGGCTGATTATTGGTCCAACATTCTCATCCCCCCTAATATGGCTTCGCGTTCTGATGTTGTTGATCATTTCAAGCGCAAATTCTACCAGCGTTACATCGTATATACTTATACCCCTTTTCAATTTTAATCAAATTATTCAATTTTCATGTTTTTTATTCTTTATACTATGTTTAATTTTCAATTAGATTAGTTTTTAGTTTGTGGGTATTGTACAATTTGATATTTTGGGTGATGGGTTTGCTTTATTTAAAGGGTTTTGTTTCATATACTGGCTTTTGGTTGCTGAAGTTTCATAATTTGATTGTTTGGATTTGGATTGCTATTGTGTTCTGTAATTTGATTTTGGTTTATTGGTAATCCCTAATTTTTTGGGGCGTTTGTGGTTTGCGTGCTGATTTTATTTTTACTATTTTTGGATGCTGATCATACTCAAAAATCGATTGGTTGAAGTTGGCAGAATCATGGGTTTTTAGTGAACCTTTGAATTTCAGCATGTATAATTGGCTTGAGTTTAATCATGTAAGGGTTTAAAGATGGCATAGATGTATTCATTCAGTTACTCACAATTGTCCTTCTATTGTTCATAGCAAACTTCGAAATCGACTTGTGAGTTGCTTTTGATGAAACTACTTGCGTAATTCTTAATTTGTATCCTTTCTTGTAAGCTAGTTTATTTGGTGTATGACCTCTTTTATACTTAACTGACATTCTTTTTTATGTTTGGATGTTCCAATAAAGCACTTGATGATAACATCATATTCAATTGGAAAATTACTGGTGATCATGGAGGTCAAGAGGTCAAATGTTTTCAATTATTTGTGGGATTCATGTCTTGACTAGAAATTCTTGGCATAGCCATGAACAATGGGCTTAAAGAGTGGTATTAATTTTGGGGGTCAAAAGGTCAAATGTTGTATTTATATCTTGACTTGAACTTGTTGGCATAGCCATGAACAATGGGCTTAGAGAGTGGGATTAATATTAAAGCTTTCTCAACAATTGTCAAAGTTGCCTAATGAAGAAAAATTAAAGGAAATATATACAAGGAGCCTCCAAGTGAATAAGGCATAGCAAGAAAAATTATAGAATTGCTGTTTAGGTTGTCTTATTCTATCATGCCATATCTTAGTTACATTGTCGAGTATACTTTGGGCCATTAAAATATTTAGGCAGTTTATCTATTTTTTGTCTTTGCTTTTGGGCTTGACATTGGTTAAGTATATGAATTCTTTCTTTGCGCTATGATGGGTCCTACTAATAAGGAGGTATATGAATTACATAATGTAGAGTTGTTGTACTAACAATATAGGATAAGCTTGATGAGTTTTTTTGCTATCTGTGGTGCTTTGTCATATAGAAAAATAACTTTTGCTTTAAATAAATATGAAGAACTTAATTTTTTCTTTCTGCTGCTGCTATGTACACTGTATCTGTTTTATACATGAAAAATCTGTCATATTCCTGCATCTTGCGTATATGGTTTTATAATTCTTTAGTTACCTATTGTTGTCCAATCTTGATGTTGTTTGGATGCTAATGCATTGCTAGGATCCTGGTCTTATTGTTGAGCCAATGTCTTCAACTGGTTCATCTCAGCCAGTGAAACCATCATCTTCATCATCAGCATCAACACCTACAAGCGATCAAGTGAGATCTCGGAGCTCTGGTATGCTATGAAAGAAGTACCGGTAGATACTTTACATCCATCTAAAGTCATGTACATACACTGATAGTTCCTTTCATTTTCAGGCACTAGTACGAGAACCTCTGGATCTGGAACATCAACAACTCCCAATCCTGGTCCAGCTCCAACTGCAATGCGCTGGGATAAGCAAACCATACAATTTTCTGTGAATGCCTGGGTATGCAAATTACTCAAAGGTCATTAAAATGTGTGTATCTTGTGTACAGACACATCAGGCTACTTCATGTTGCCAATATGTTAATTATCTTCCCTTCTGAAGTCAGAATTATAAAAGGGATCTGGTTATCTTGTTCCATATCTGCTTCTCTTATTATATGCTGGTCCTTAATGCTAGAAATAAAAGTTAGCATGATACTTTATACATTGCAAATTTTGAAAAAAATCAAATACTGCCTGACATTTGAAACCATGGAGGCATCTGTATTTGAGAAAGATTACTTTACAGTATTACAGTGCTTTTATTTTCTGACATGAAGCTTAACTATTTTTAATTGCAGTGTCTATTTGGTAATATTATATACATTTTTCCCTTTCTTTGCAGGTGTTTGTCTTAGCCTTACTTTCAACCCTTCCCCTTATTCCTGCAAATCTTTCAAACAGGGCTTTTCGCCTATCTTTACTGGGCACTGCATGTTCATCATTATATTCTTTGTACTCACTATATGGGGTAAGCATATTTCAGTTTCCTCTCCTTTACTATATCTGTTTAATTACTCTATCTAAATCTCTGTTTGACTACTCTGCAGACCCCCAGGGCATGGAATATGCAGGCTGTTCAAATGTGGTTGCAGTCAATACTTGCAACGAAGGACTTTATTTACTTCATTTACTCCCTCATGTTTGTTACATCAAATTATTGCCTTCGGTGTGAGTGTCTGTTTATTGTTTGTTCATTAATGCACACATGTATGTTGCTATTACAGTTTCACCTGATCTGCTAATGTCAAAATATCTCGCAGTTGCTTTAATTCCCATTCTCTGCCGATCGCTAGAACATGTTGCCAAGTTTCTCAGGCGTAATTTCAGCAGTTCTACTTTATACAGGTAGGGAATTTTCCACTGGATTCATTGAATGTGTGCTAGTTTATCTGAATTGTATGGCTTAAGATTGGGTACAACCAAGCAGCTTGAGTTATATTGACACTTAATCTTGCTGATAAAGATTCAGAGCCTCAGAGGTTATAGTTAAGTCTACGTTTGATTCATGCATTCATGTTATTGGATTTCACTAAAGGATGCTAGACCAAAAACAAAGCAATAGGTCATCTGATCTGTGGATGGTTTGGTGGTTTTATACATTTTAATATTTTATTGTTTGATACATTGAGCCCTTATTTGAGGAAAAGCATGATTTTATATGTTTATGCTGAAGTGCAATTGAGGTTATGGTCAAAGTGTTAGTTTTTGCCTTCTTAGATGTGGTGCAAGGCTTTCTCTTGTAGCATTGTTACATACAAATTATATTTGTGGGGTCATGACAAGTTTTTATTGCTTAAGCTTTTGTGATTGCTGCTGGACAAGCGATAACACCTCATTGAAATTTACCTAAATCACTAAAATAGCCTACATAGAAGTAACTTTATCATTAGCTTGATTTTATAGGTTATGTATTATATTCGATCTAACCTACTTTAGATGGATCATTACTGCTTTTCAAGTATTCCTGGACCAAATCATAATCATTTGTAGATTGTGGTGGTTCTTGAGTGTAAGAGTTGAATTGATTGTTTTTTGGATGAACTTTTCTAATTTAGATTTGTTGTTTCTTAACAGAAAATACTTGGAAGAGCTTTGCGTATGGGTGGAATCTAATGTAACCACCCTCAGCATATTGTCCTCACATGCTGAGGTTGGACTTGGTTTCCTTCTCATCATCACCCTATTCTCGTGAGTTAGCTTTTCTTTTCATCACTTCCCCCCTTGTCAATTTCTCCATTCTCTCTCTCATTCCTATTCTATTAATCAATAACCTTGCTTATATCCTTGCAGATGGCAGCGCAACTTCATCCAAATTTTCATGTACTGGCAGGTATGTTACATTTGTAATTGTACTAGGTATAACAATTTAACACTTATATCTGTGGGTGGGGAGCCATGCTTAGCTTGCCTCCGCATACTTGTAAATTTGTAATGGAAGCTAACAATGTGCCTGAATTCTTGCTTGATGCAGCTGTTGAAGCTCATGTATCATGCCCCTGTTACCGCTGGTTATCACCAAAGTGTATGGACAAAGATAGGAAGGAGCGTCTCCCCTGCCATTCATCGCTATGCTCCATTCCTTGACACACCCATTTCTGTCATTCAAAGATGGTGGCTCAGGTAGACCTTATTATTGTTGATCGTATATCGTCTAAAGATTTCAAGTTCTTCTAGAGGCTTGATGACATGCAAGGATGAGGAGTGAAGGAGCCAACCTAATTAAATGGTGTGGAGGATTTTTTTTTTTTTTTTTTAAAAAAACCTGAGGGATCAATGGCTAGAATTTCTCTTTCTTAACACTACATTATCCTACCTTGATTGACTGACTTTAGATGTACTATTTTTGGGTAAGTTTTGGAATACGAGTACTAGTCTTCGTTGAGAAATTTAACATACAGAATAGTCTTGAGATTTTCCGACATTGATTGAAGCAATTTGTTGGTTTCACCTTGCATTAATTTTTTGTAACCTATATGTTTCTACAATGGCTGTAAAGTCTAACAGAAGATGTTCATGCAATAATCCATTCCTGTCAGATAGAACGATATTTCTATAGAATTTGAGCTTTGATAATCTAGTCAATCTCAACCCAAAATGGAAAATAATTCACAAAAATCCCACACAAGACTTCCCAAGTGCTTTACAAACTACAATTTGTAGCTACGCATCATATTCTTCTAACCAGTACAAGTAACTAAGATTAGTGTGATCAAATGAACGACCATATCTAGTCAATATTGGAACCCTTTATAACAAGTTTTGCACCATTTGGAAATTTATCTTCGAGCTTCCTAGCACGAATGGCGCATCTTCATTCGGCTCCATAAGCCACATTGAGGTCACATCCAAAATTACTTCACTGGGAATAACAGCATTTGCCAACACATATGTGAGAAGTTCATCATCAAGTCGACTTCCGTAGTAGCCAAATACCTCTAAAGTCTTCAAGCATCGGAGAGGGCGTCCATCACACTTATCAAATTCCAATGAGGGCCGACCTTTAAGTTTAAAGACAAGACAACATAACAAAAGGTGGCTCTGATCACAAGCATATCCACAGCCGGAAGGTAGTAATCCATTTGTCTCTTGATGAACTTTGATGATCACATTCGTTTGACAAGGTGTTAGGAAAAGGTGAAGGAACCTTTTTGTCAAGGGTGGTCCGAAGTCAAAATTGACGAACATCACAAATTAACATATGAAAGAACCTAACCACATAGGATAACTATTGGAACACATTTTATAGGCAAGTGTTCAAACGTAGACGAATAAAGGGACTAATTTCATTAAAAAAGGAGAAAGATCATATTCGATGGGTGGTGAACAACATAATAATAAATAATGACAGCAATGAAAGTAAAGATTTGCGACTATTGCTCAAGGCAATACAATGGATAATAATTAAACTCTTAACATCACTAACCAAAAGCATGAGCAAAGGGAAGGTTGACTTGCCTTCAGAGTCATTTTCTGTAGGATAGGACAAGCCTTAATCAGAGGGATCCATCTGAGGAGGGATTTGTCAAAATCAGCCAAAACATACAGCTCAAGATGCTTAAGATTTGGGAAGGCAGGTGAGTTCAACAGTAAGCATACACATAAACACGGAAACTGCAATAGCAAAAAACATGTTGAATAGAATAACAAAGCTAATCCCATGAATAAAGCGCATCTACAGTTGTAGATACTTCAATTGTGAAAGATATATTGCCAAAGGTTCAAACGCATAGGCTGCTTTGACACGTTTATCACCGCCAACAGATAGCTCTAAAAGTGAGGAGACATTCCGAATATTGAACTCAATAGGATCACCAAAATATGTCAATGACAAGAGCTTTGGGGAAGATATATCAATTGTTTGCATATTAAAGCAGCAAGAAACATTTCAATGTTTCAAGGGTAGTGACAGGGAAGCAGATCTTACACTAGTTAAAATTTCTAAAAACTCAAGACATAGATTCTCAAGGAGCTGACAGGAATCCAGAAGATGCTTCATTAGCAACATTAACATAGTTTAAACGTAAAGATTTTAGGGTAGCCTTGAAGGCAAGTGCGTAATGATTTTAGATACGGTTGATCAAATCCAAAAAAATAAGTTTGTTATAATATTTAAAAGATGAAAAAATAATAACATAATTAACAATTGATTTTTTAATATATAAAGTGATATAAAATTATGATTAATTAATCTATCAGTACTAGTAAATATATGGGTAAACAATGTGCAATATAATATATACGTAGTTTCATGTAATTTGTTAATTTATAAATAACTTTAATAAAATTTATTTAATTTTGATTTAATTTGGACTCATCTATATAAATTGCTAGATTCGCCCCTTGTTTTTATCCGAAGAACTCAACATAATTTCCAGCGAGTCTATCTGCGTAGTGATACTCAACAACGTTGCCCACAATAATCGTCGTGAATGAACTGGTCAAGCTGTAACTTTATGCCCAATGGAAAGTCTGACTGCACACTAGCATTCTAAATGAACGTATTGTTTTCATTCCATAATAGCCCGATTGCACACTAGCATTCTAAATGAAGGTATTGTTTTCATTCCATAGTAGTTCTGTCTTCACGGCATCCTCAAGTAGAAATGGGGGCGGTATGTCAAAAAGATGATATAAATATTAAGAGCAATCTAATATCAACTATGTAATACACATAATTATATAGGTAGTTACATGTAATTTATTAATTTATAAATAATTTTTATTTAATTTATTTATTATATTTGAAATCACTAATAAAAATTACTATTAGCCATTTTGCTAGTAGTCTAATAATTCAATAACAGCACACCTAAGATTGAATTCGATTTAAAATAACATAACCTAATAACACATAGACTAGTAAAACAAACATTATTCGATTTGCCTATTTTGGAACTTCTCAATGTTTCCCAACAATAAAAATTTTGTGTAGAACGGACTCACGTGAGTCCGATCATACAAATAGAAAAAAAAACATTGAAGAAAAAAATCTTAATGGTCAGAAATTAGATAATAATAGTCAGATATTAGATTATTACGGTCAGAAATTAGATTATAATGGTCAGGTATTAGATTATAAATATCATATACTATATTATAATTGTCAGAAAATAGGTTATATATATCAGAAAATAGAATAAAAATATCAGAAAATAGGTTATATATATCAGATTATAGGTTAAATATGTCAGAAATTAGATTATAATGGTCAGGTATTAGAGCATCTCCAATGGTTCAATTATAAGGACTTGCTTGCAATTTAAATAAAGTTCCTAGCTACATGCTTACCATTGAAGAATAAAAAATTGAGCAACATGCTAGCAATTGTAGCCCAACCAAGCTACATGCTTGATTGAAAAAGAGACAAATAATCTCCATTCATATTGGAACATGTGTATAATTATCTATTATTTTTTTAAAACTTTATTTTTTTGCAAACTACAATATGTTGTAGCTTACCATTGAAACAAGTTGTTGCTTAAAAAGTGTTGTAGCTTAGAAATTTATGTGGAAAAGCAAGCTACAAAGCATTGTAGCTTGCCATTGGAGCTGCTCTTAAAATCCCTCCTTCCCTCCTCTCTTCTCTCTCTCTTCAACAACCCACCATTCACATTTTCTCTCTCCTCTATGAAAATGGCGAGACCTCAATCCTACCACAACCACCATCAAATCTAAAGCACAACCAAATCGCTACATACATCTAAAGCACAACCAAATCGAACCATCAACTCCTTCAAATCGAACCATTAAATCGCAGCCATCAAAGTGCAGCCAAATCGCAGCACGTCGACGGTGGGTTTAGCGTTTAGCGTTTGATGACTGTGGTGTTTAATTGCTGCGATTTGAGGAAGGTGGGTTGTTAATTGCTGCGTTTCTAGGTTGAGGAGGGTGGAGGAGGGTCGGTGGTGGTGGAGTTGTGGCTATGCTTCATCAATTGACGACTGTAGAATCGTGTTTGTTGGGGCTCTTTTGGGTCAGTGGTGGGGGAGGGTCGTCGGCACCGGGGGTTGGGAGGGAGAAGGTCGCCGGCTGCCGACAGGGGCTGGCAGTGACAGTGGGTAGGAGATGGGAGTATGCAATAAAAACCACTCACATGAAACGGACTCACACAAAACCTTCTCTTCCCAACATGATCCTATCCGTGTCCAGGTTGAACTGGTCGAACTGCAACCTTATTTCTACGGCGTAGTCCGCATGTACCCGAGCTGTCTCGAAAAAGCTGTTGTTTTCCTCCTACAATAGCTCAATCAAGTAAAAATGGAGGTGGTATCTCGAAAATGAGATCCTCTATTTTTTAAGGTGAGAATGATAGAGCATATTCGACCATGACACGACTAGAGTGAGTGACGAGAGGGATGAGAGAAAATAGTCAAGTACACCGACTTTGAATATTAGGCTTGCAATCGAATTTTTGTTTGGGTTGTTTTCGTTTGGGTCATTTTATTTTTGGGCCAAATTCTTTTTTTCTCGACCTACTTTTTGGCCTAATTTATGAGTTCAATTTGGTCTTTTTTTTCTTTTGATTTACTTTTTGACCCAACAAATAAGAATGGTCAAAATAGCATTTTTTTTTTTTTTTTTTTTTTTTTTTTTTTTTTTTTTTACAATAACGAAATAGCGTATGATGTTGACCTTTCTTTACTAACGACATCTTTTTATACTATATATTTTTTTGTTAAATGCTTGTAACATTGAAGTTGGAAAAGTTGTAAAGGCTTCTTTGAGTAGTTTACCAAACTTAATTCATAGTTTATAACTTTGTATTTATAATTGTCGTATAATAAGCTTATGTCAAAAAAATTTGCATAGTATGGAGATTTGGAAATAAATCACTCGTAATAATATAAACATCGAGATGTGAAACACATTGCATACATAAAACATCACTCCTAATTAGTACAGGATTAGGACTTTATCCTTTTGAACAATCATGTCTTTTCAGTCCTAATTTATCTGAACCTTGTTCACGTTATGGAAAAAAGTCGTAAAAGTATCCAAACCCTAAACTTGTTCCAAAGGTACTATCATACGAGTCTTCGAGATCACTGTTATATTCACTATAACTTTTACATCCAATTCTTTATCTCCATGAAAATCATGCTCATAAATGGTTTGAAGTAATATCACCCTTTGAACCTTGAAAAGAATAGCTTTTAAGGTTTTGATAATGAACTATATCCTAAAATTGGGAGGGGAGCTATAACTAGGTATCTAGAATTTACATATAGGATATGCATAAAATTAATCACCCAAATCCAAATTTCATTAGGCTATTTTAGTTAAATATGAGATTAAAAATATAACAAAGGAAATAACATAGACTAGAATGTTTGAGTCAAAGGTGTATTTAGATTCGAACAATAGACTACACTACCTTCCACAACTCCGAGTAAGAGTCAATAACTAGATTAAAAACACTAATATCTTTGCCTAAAGTTTAAATAAAAATTTAGAGCTATGCACTTGCATACCCACTGTGTGAGTTGTATCCGCCCCTAGCTCTAACCATTTGAGTTATTCTTTATTGTCAATAATGTTGTCTTTTTATAAGATGAAAAAAATAGTGTAGTACTTAAATAGAGAAAAAACAGTTAAAGACTATTTCCCCAAGACAATGACACATACAAAATGACATTTTATCAAACAATGACATTTTATAGTACATTTATTAACAATTTGCCTTCAAAGTTACTATTCTTTAGAAGGCACCAAATTCATGTAAGAGTTTGTGTTGCACATTTTTACCACTTTTGTCCTTTTTTACCAATAAATAACTAAATTCTCCTATCCAAAGAGTAAAGTGCAATTTGCCAAATTGTATAAATGAATAATGAATGATGGCCCTCAAATAAAAAACTATACTCGTAGTATATTACAGTAATTAAATAATTAACAAAATGGATAATAAAAGTGATTCTTATCCTCATAAAGTCATTCACATCTTCATTTCCCAAAGTTTAAACCTTCCTTTAATTTTTTTTTTTTTTAAATTTAATAATTTTCATATAATGCTACATAACAGCCCGTCAACACCGTGGCATTTCAATTTCGTATATTCTTTCTTTATCATTCCGTCATCTCAAATGACTAAAATGCCCTTAACACCCTTAACACTAATAAGATGGATGAGGGTATTTTCGTCAATTCATCACTTCACCCCAAGCAACCCATGTTCAGTCCAAAAAAGCAGACCGTTAAACTTCCCAAATTACCCCTAAAATAAATGCTACAACTCCAAACACTCAAGGGTAAAAATGTCTTTTTCACAGCACAAAATTGCTGTCGGACACTTTATGGTTTTTTTTATACTGTACTCGTATTTTTTTATTTACAATAAAAAATTATAAAAAAAAAGAAATAAATAACACGAACGTGACTGATCCCCGCGCTCCACGAAAGGTGGCTAAGTAGGAGAGAGAATAAAGTATTCTTCTAGAGAGAGAAACTTTTTAGAGAGAGAAAGTGTTCGTTGGGAGAGACGTTATCGGATTTCAAACGTCTTCTTCGTTTCGCCGGTGAATTTGATTCTCAACTTTCAAGTCTGGCGTTTTCTGGGGGTTTTATTGTCTTATCCTTTGATTTTTTCGCCTGATTTCGAAATTCTAGGGTTAGGGTTAGGGTTTTTGGTTGGTTTTCAAGATACTCAAATCTTGGATTGCTTTAATCAAAATTCTCCATCTTTTTTGATGAAGTTGAGTTACTGGGTTGAATTCTGCTGCTGTAAATCGGTTCAATTGTAGTTTGAAGCAATGTTTACACCCCAGAAGAAGGTTTTTTCGGGCTGGTCTTTGTCGCCGAGGAGAGAGAATCAGAAAACTCCAGTGCCGAATTCGAATTCTAGCGCGCGAATTTCTGAAAATGGAGGTGCGATTGTTGTTAGGGATGGAGACGATGTCGAAGATTTGGATGAAAGAACTGCTAAGCTTGAAAACGAGGTGGGTTTATTTGCTAATTATCTCTGTTTTATCTTAATTACTTAATTTCTCTGTTTTTTTCATGAATTATGAGTTTTTGCTCACCTGGGTTTCTCTGTTTTTACTTTATTTTTGTGGGTCTTACCTTTTTTTTTTAATCCATGAATTTTTGTATTTTGTGCTCTGATTTGTGTAGATTTGTAGTTTTGCTTAACGATATTAGTACTCCGTATTGTTTGAAGTATAATATTAATGAATGTTGGGTCTACTTGAGTAAGGTTGAGAATTAGTTGTTTTTTTTGCCGTATTTTAATTGGAATTCACCACTCAGTAAAAGAAGAAGCTTGAAGCTGTGTATGTATTGTAGTCAGTGAAGTGTTAGGTGTAGCGGATGTGAGGTGCATTGGGTTAATTGCTTCTTCCGTTGTACCAAAATGTTGATCGACCTTGAATTGTTAAGGTATGGTGAATGTAAGGTGGTGTGATTTGTGGTCTTCTTCGGCGAAAATTTAGGAACTTTGGATATTATTTATAATTAAAAACTACTTTATCTAAGGGATAGTGATAATATCCCATTTTTAGGAGTTTTAGATCCTATTGTAGCTCCATTGCCTTGTTTAGTTGTTTTTATGGGCTATAATTGGATTTACAAAGCTGGTTTGCTGCTTAAATTGTTGGTCATTGATTTAGGGAGCAGCTAGTTTTGGGGTAGATTCCTGCCATCATTTATTCTTGTAAGCCTATCTTCTTTTTTGGATGCTCATTTTACTCGTCTGTTATCTTCTTCTCCCGTCTCATTTTTTCTAGAAGAACCAATATAGTCCTGGGACCACTTCCCCATTTTCCGCTTTCAACTCATCTTTAATTGGAATAAGGAAAATCCACCTGAATGAGCCCAATTAATTTCTTGTTTTGAAAAACTCCTCTCTTGGCTACCGAAAAGTAAAGGTTTCTAGGATCAGTTGAACTTTGTCATTCAATTTACTATGAATAGTCATGTTCTGCAAAATTGGTTGTTGGGAGAAAATTCAGGGGAGTATAAGTTAACACTATCTACCCGGCTTGTTATTAGAGAAGCGTTTTGGCTGGCTTGTTATTTCATGTGAAGTTGTCTAAAATCTGGTTATTAGTTCTGTGCAGCAACACTTATGCCTTATGCCATGCATGCTAAGTTCTGTGTAGAGTTTTTGTCTGCATGTTTTTGATCATGTGCTTTTTTCTTACAGTTATTTGAATACCAATACAACATGGGACTTCTCTTGATTGAGAAGAAGGAATGGAGTTCTAAGTTTGAAGATCTCCAGCATGCATTAGCTGAGCAGAAGGATGCACTTAAACGAGAGCAGGCAGCTCATCTGATTGCAATATCTGATCTTGAGAAGAGGGAGGAAGATCTAAGGAAGGCATTGGGTGTGGAGAAACAGTGTGTTAAAGATGTAAGATTACTCCCTCCTTTCTTGAGATTTTCACTCAATTACTCATTTATTCCTTAACTCATTTTTACCCTTAGAAGATGAGCTTATGCATGGATTGTCCGTTTGTATTTCAGAAATCAATTTGCTTTCTGCCTTTTGTACTAAATATGCTCTATAGTTCACGTAGTTTAATACTTGCATTATGAATTATCACTTGGAGCTTTAATGGCATATATCAAACTAGTCATTCTTCAGATTTGTGTGTGTGCTTCTGAGTTTGTGACTCCTGTAATTACTTTGGTGTTAGTGGCTGCATTTTTACGACTCTCTTAATGTCAGTGTTTCATAGACAAACATATTCATACATTTGGTGGCCATCTTATGTAGTTAGTTTGTACAATGGGAAGCATGATTCTACTAAATTTGAATTTGATCTTGTATTATTATTGGATTCTGGGATGCATTATTGGCTAAAATTGTCAATTGTTGGTTATTGTAGCTGGAGAAGGCCTTGCGGGAGATGCGGTCAGAATATGCTGAAATTAAATTTACTGCTGATTCAAAATTGGCCGAAGCCAATTCTCTGGCAGCTAACATTGAAGAGAAATCTTTAGAAGTTGAAGCAAAATTGCGTGCGGCTGACGTTAAGTATGCAGAGGCAAGCAGAAAGAGCTCTGAGATAGAGAGAAAAATGCAAGATTTAGAAAGTCGAGAAAGTGCTCTTCGAAGGGAGCGATTGTCTTTTAACTCAGAGTATGTGATAAGACTTGTGTTATATCTCTTATATAAATGTCCATGCTAATTATTTGTGCTCAATATAACCTAACAAATATATTATTGTTGTTTTCAATAGGAAAGACGCACATGATGCTACTTTGTCTAAACAAAGAGAAGACTTGCTAGAATGGGAGAGGAAGTTACAAGAAGGAGAAGAGAGATTATGTGAGGCTCGGAGAATTCTTAATCAAAGGGAAGAGAGAGCCAATGAAATCGATAAGGGCTGCAAGCAGAAAGAGTTAGAACTGGCAGAGGTACAAAAGAAGATAGATAAAGCTAATATGGATTTGAAGAAGAAAGAGGAGGATATAAGCCAGAGGCTATCCAGCTTGACTGTAAAAGAGAAGGTGAATTTACTAAATAAACTTGCCTATCTAAAGTTTAGTTTGTAATAGTTGCTGATCTGATTGTTTTTGAGTTTGCAGGAAATTGATGCTGTGAAATTGAGAATTGAAGGAAAAGAGAAAGAGTTATCTGTTCGGGAAGAACAACTTAATGAGAGAGAAAAGGTGAACTTTCAATTATTTGGTGATATATATTCGTGTCCGAATGTTTGTGCCTTTTTATGCCAGAGGCATTTGTAACTGCTCAATGTGTAGTGAGTCTGTGTATAAACAAGCTGTTAAATTGTTGTAGCATTGACTTCTAACTTGATGTTTTTCTGACCTCCTGCAGAATGAGCTCCAAAGTCTTCTTGATGAGCACAATGCTCAGTTAGATGCTAAGAAGCAGGAATTTGAGTTTGAGATGGATAAGAAGAGGAGATCTGTTGATGAAGAATTGAGAGGTAAGGTCATTGAATTGGAGAAAAAGGAAGCTGATATCAGTCATGCGGAAGAAAAAATCGCAAAGCGTGAACAGGCTCTGGACAAGAAATTGGAGAAGTGCAAGGAGAAAGAGAAAGACTTAGAATCAAAAACCAAAGCATTGAAGGAAAAGGAAAAGATTGCTAGGGAAGAGAATAAACAATTAGAGAAGGAAAAGAAGCAGATACTGATTGACTCTGAAAACTTACTTAAGCTCAAGGAAGAACTGGAAAATATCAAAGCTGCCAACGAGAAACAGCTGTTGCGTATACAACAAGAGAAGGAAGAGCTTAGAGTGACTGAAGAAGAGAAATCAGAGCATTTGCGTCTCCAGTCTGAATTAAAGCGAGAGATAGATGAATGCAGATCACAGAAGGAAGTACTTTTGAAAGAAGCTGCTGAGTTAAAACAGGAAAGAATGGCATTTGAGCAAGATTGGGAATCGCTGGATGAGAAGAAGGCAGAAGTTGAACGGGAGCTGAAAAAGTTAACAGAAGAGAAAGAGAAATGGGAAAAATGGAGACATTTGGAAGAGGAAAGATTGAGAAACGAGAGTATGGCTTCTCAGAAGAAGTTGGAAAGTGAGCTTAAAGCTTTTGAATTGGAAAAGGATTCATTTGCAGCTCATATGGAGTATCAGAAGTCATTGTTGTCAGAGAGAGAAGAGACCGAGAAGAGAAAGATGATTGATGATCTTGAACGGAAGAAAAGAGACCTCGAGATTGAAATGCGGAAGGTGATTGAAGAGAAGGAAATAAATCTTTCTGAAAGAGAGCGTTTGTTTGAGGAAGAGAGAGAAAAGGAGCAGAATAACCTAAATTACTTGCGAGAAATAGCTGAAAGGGGAATGGCGGACTTGAAAGAAGAGCAAAGGAGGATTGCAAAGCAAACAGAAGAAGTGGCTGCTAGTAAGAAAGACTTGGAAGGGCGTAGACTTGAAATTCAGAAGGATGTTGATGAGCTTTTTGCTCTTAGCAACAAATTAAAGGAACAGAGAGAGCAGCTTGTAAAGGAGAGGGAGAGGTTCGTTGCATTTGTCCAGAGATTTAAGAGTTGTGAACAATGTGGTGAAGTAACTCGTGAATTTATGCTTTCTGATCTTCAATTTTTAAATGATATGGAGAATCGGGAGATTCTTCCTCTGCCAAAGCTGGCTGAAGATTATATTCGAAACAGCTTTGAAGAGAATCTCCATTCACCTGAGTCCCCTGTTCGTGGAAATGTGGAGTCATTTACCCCAGGGAAAACTGTGTCTTGGTTGCGGAAATGCACACAGAAGATACTGAACTTATCACCTATCAAAAGAGAAGAGCCAGCTGCAACGGATGGCTCCCCAGTAGACCAGGATGCTAATGCAGGACTTGCTTCTGATAAACATGATAATGTTGAAGAAGTGCAAGAATTGTCATTTAGGATGGCAAGTGATTCATTAGATGTGCAGGCAGCGGTTGATGAGAATGTCAGGGAGGTAGAAGGTGATCAAGATCCTTCGGTTGGAGCGTGGGGTAATAATGACAGTGGTAAGGAGCCTGAACCTTCCCAGAACTCAGGCCAACACAGAGCTGGAAAGAGAGAAAGACTCGGAGTCAGGACACGCTCGGTGAAGGACGTAATTAAAGATGCTAAGGACATTGTTGGTGATTCAATTGAACCAAGTGTTAGTGAGCATCCAAATGGTGATGCTGAAGACTCTACTCATATGGATGGTGGGAGTCGGGAGGTTTCAAGTCTTGCAGACAAAGAAAATAGAAAAAAGGGAAGAAAACGCGGTCATGCTCTCACTTCACAAGCTACTGCAAGTGAGCAGGATGATGGGGAAAGTGAAGGGCGTTCCGATAGTGTTGCTGCTGGAGGTCCTAGGACGAGGCGACGAAAAGTCTCTGCGGGTGTGCAAGCGCCTGCTGAAAGACGATATAATCTCCGGAGGCCAAAGAAGTAAGTATTATTATGAATTCTATTTTATTTTCTTCTGTTTAATGATGTCAGGGGTTTTAACCTTTTCTTCTGCCCCAACTATGAACGATTGAGAAGCATATTAAAGCAAATAATACACAAGGCAACTACAAAATGCTTGGCCTTATTAATGATGTATGCTAACCTTTCTGCTGTGGTTCATATGTTTAAGCTAACTTTCTATTTATTGACTAATTTTGTTTTACCTGTCATATATTTGCAATTTGTTCAGAGAAGGAAATCTACACCTCTTATCTTGTGTTGTATTGTGTGTTTTATTTGGTTTAATGAGTTTTGGGTGGTCAAGCATTTGAACTAGATGTTTATGTGATGGAAACACTGCCCTAAATCTGCAAAACTAGTTAATTATCTGCAAAGATTTTGTGTTTGTTTTTTTAACTAACTATTATTATTTTTTTAACAAAAATGTTTTGGTATTTCCTTAAAAAAATGATGAATTGGTTTGAAGTCAGAGATGGTTTGTCAGTGTGATTATGCATCATGTGAAGGTTTGATTCTTACCTGGGGTTTTTGTTGGTTTTAGAGTTGCCACAGGTGCAGCTGTAAACATAGCATCTGATGCAAGTAAAGGTAATGATGAAGATGGACAAAGGGAGATTTTAGATGGAAATTCAAAACCTGGGCCCTCACATTCAGCCGTAGTTGCTAGTGAAGATGGTGCAACGAGTATAAACTTGATGGAGGTGAGGACTATTGTGTGCAGTCTTGTATTGTTGCTTATTTCTAAGCAAAACTCTTTTATAAGTAGTCAAAGAATATTTATCTTGTACCATCTTGGTGATTTTTTTTTTTTCATCATCACTGGCAGGTTCAGGTTGAGGAGACAAACATATACACTACTCCTGTACCTAAAAGGAAGGTCAAAAGCATTGTGCAGAGTGAAGAGGTAAATGGAACTCCTGATAGACATGGTGAGTATGGTGATGAAGATGGTAGTGTTGCGGAGGAAGAGGATGATGATGACGATGATGATGAAGAGGCTGAGCATCCAGGTGAAGCTTCAATAGGAAAGAAGCTGTGGAAATTCTTGACTACATGATGGCACGTATAGAAGCATCAATTATCAGCTGATTCAGCGTTTGTTCTTCAATTTCGTCACCATTGATTATTATCCCCTTAATTCTTCCATTTGGGAATGTCCATGTACTTGTGTATTAGCATATTGAACCTAGAGTTGTGAGCCACGGAATCTCTATACAAAGTTTTAGGAAGAGTTCCGTTTAGTCTGTGTCTGGTGCTTTCTGGTAGGAGTAATGGGGTGTCTTCTGTCTATTATTTACAGGAGCTTAGATGAGTGTAGTCGTGGGCCTGTGCGTTTTTTTTACGCAGGACTTAGCTTACCACATTTTTTAGTGAATGTCAAATTTGTTTGTATCATTGGTTTGGAGATGATTGAAATCTTTTGCTCATTTTGTATTCTCTTGCATAATTCTCCTTATGTGATGACTTTTGCTCTAATTGTCGATACCTTACCTGTGTTCAATCATCTTTACGAGTTAAATAAGGTTTGGAGTTTGATGTTATTGAGTTTTAAGTAGGAAATTTTGAAAATTGAAAATTTTACGTATTCGAGGAAATGCTGGTTAAATTAATACAAGTATGAAGTAAAATCAATGACCATGATAACATGACACTAAAATTTAAGTTAATGTAATAATAATAACATTATTACTCCATTGTTGATTAATTCCCAAAATGGCAAAATGTATATATATAAAAAAAAAAAACAATCAATGAAGTTGACTTTAGTAATTGTGATTTATGGTTATATAAATCAGAATAATACAGATTTGTGCTGTAACCCAAACAGCTTACCAAAGGCCACTTCTTCACCACAGTTGACATTCTGATCTCATAATCATTTTCATTTGCTTGATTTGAGCAGCTATTGATCGTCGAAGAATCAAACATGGAGACCAGAGATATATTTGTCGCGGCATCTGTTCAACTAGTTATTGAAAAACTGGCATCTGTAGGGGTGAGTCAGTTTGTTGTTGAGGGAGGGGTAAAACAACTCAAACTAGACTGCTTTCAAAAATGGGAGAAAATACTAAGGATGATCGAACGACTGTTAAGTGAAGCTGAGAAGAGGCAATGTCGAAACAAGCCTATCAAGGTATGGTTAGAAGATTTAAAATATGGGCAGTTGTCTAGACGCAAGGCTGAGGATAATAGAGCAGGTGAAAGGGTTTCAGTAAATACTAGAAAGCAACATCCTGCTGATTTTGCCTTATGGAAGGTACATCTTATTACCCCCACCACCACCGGAGTCGAGTCCTTCCAAATTTGCTAATACTGGGTTTCATGAAGTTGTAGATTTTGCTCTCTGGTGTTGTACATTTAAGTAGTGTTTTTACCAAGGGATTTTATAGTCTAGTTAGCGTGATTCAACTTACTGCTAAGGACTTTTAAGAGAGCAAGGGTTCGTGGGGGAAGGCCAGAGGGTGACAAAAAAGAAAAAGAAAAAGGGTGGCAAATCATCAAAAAGAGAATAATATTGTAAAAAAGTACAACCTATAAATAAAAACTGGCACTTAATTTTGGTCACCCCAAAAAGGAATACAGGCCTATAATAAAGGGACGGAGGGAGTAGCATATTTTGAAGTTTGATGAAAGAGAAGTTCTAACTTCTCGAAGATAATTCTATTAAAAAACTTCTCAAAGATAATTCTGTTAAAAAACTTCTCGAATGTAATTACCCAAGTAATTTCATCTTAATTTACCATTTCAATAAACATAAACGTCGAACAACTTACTTATCTCCGTGTCAACTAAAAAAAATCCACCTTGCTTTAAAAAATGAAAAAAGTAGTTAATTAGTTAAATCCAAACTTCAAAATAACGAGCAGTCAATCATCTTCTACATTATGATATGGCCAAACTTAAACCACACACCAATTTCAGACCACCAATGACAACTCCCATTAGAGCTCCAACTTGGTTCTCCACTAGAAGGCAACTCGAACTCAAAGTTTCTCAACTTCACAAATGCTCAAATTTGTCACATTTGAAACAAATTCATGCTCAAATTTTCAAAGCTAATCTTCATAATGACCCTTTTATAGCACCAAAATTAATCTCTGCTTTCTCTCTCTGCCATCAATTGGGTTTAGCAATCAATGTTTTTAGTCAAGTTCGATTTCCCAATGTTCATTTGTATAATTCTCTAATTAGAGCTCATATCCAGAATTCTCAATCTTCTCAAGCTTTCATTACTTTTCTTGATATGCTTAATAATGGCGTTTTCCCTGATAATTTTACATACCCATTTCTTCTTAAGGCTTGTAGTGGACCCTGTTCATTGCAATTGGTTCAAATGGTTCATACCCAGATGATAAAGTTAGGTTTTTTTGGTGATATTTTTGTACCCAATTCGTTGATTGATAGTTACTGTAAGTGTGGGGTGATTGGTGTTAGTTCAGCTAGGAAGTTGTTTATGTTCATGGAGGATAGAGATACTGTTTCTTGGAATTCATTGATTAGTGGGTTGGTTAAAGGGGGTGAATTGAATGATGCTCGCCAACTGTTTGATGAAATGCCTGAGAGAGATGCTGTGAGCTGGAATATAATGTTAGATGGGTATGTTAAAGCAAAAGACATGGATGCTGCGTTTCAATTGTTTGAGAAGATGCCTGAGAGAAATGTTGTATCTTGGTCTACCATGGTTTCGGGTTATACGAAAGCAGGGGATTTAGACATGGCTAGGTTACTCTTTGATAAGATGCCTGTCAAGAATTTGGTGTCCTGGACAATAATAATTTCTGGGTATGCTGGAAATGGATTCACAAAGGAGGCTATATCTTTGTATAATGAAATGGAAAGTTTAGGATTGAAATTTGATGATGGGACCATTATTAGTATCCTAGCTGCTTGCGCCGAGTCTGGTTTGCTCACACTTGGGAAGAGAGTTCGTTCCTCAATTGTGGCAGCTGGTTTTAGATGTAGCGTCGCAGTGAATAATGCATTGATTGATATGTATGCCAAGTGCGGATGTGCAGAAAAAGCATTAGTTGTATTCCAGGGGATGTCTGAAAGAGATTTAGTTTCCTGGAACACAATTATCCAAGGTTTAGCTATGCATGGAGATGGAGTGACAGCACTCAAGCTTTTCTCTAGGATGAAACAAAGTGGTTTTCGACCTGATAAATTCACTTTCATTGGTATCTTATGTGCTTGCACTCACATGGGTTATGTTGACAGGGGTCTTGATTATTTTTATTCTATGGAAAGGGATTATGACATTGTCCCCCAAATAGAGCATTATGGCTGCTTGGTTGATCTACTAGGTCGGGGTGGGCGTCTAAAGGAAGCATTGGAGGTTGTGCAGAACATGCCAATGGAACCAAATGCTGTCATTTGGGGTACGCTCTTAGGAGCATGCCGGTTGCATTACCCTGTGGAAATTGCACAGGAGGTTTTGAAGCATTTGGTCAAAGTTGATCCAACAGAAGCCGGAAATTTCTCTATGTTGTCTAATATATATGCTGCTGCGGGGGATTGGGGTAACGTTGCAAATGTTAGACGAACTATGAAGAATATAGGAGTGCAAAAACCTTCTGGGGCTAGTACTCTTAACCTGGATGGTGAGGTTCATGAATTTACTGTATTTGACAATTCTCACCCAAATTCAGAAGGTATATATCAGATGATCCATTTATTACGTCCACAACTTAAGGAATCCGGTTGTGCCCCAAGGACTACATATGGTTAAATAACCGGATACTGCTTTCGTAGTTGTTTGTACAATGGCGGTAGACTGGCAGGGTACCATACATGAGGTCAAAGTTGCTTAACTGTGGAGCAGATGATGTACTGATCTTACGGTGATTTCCAATAGTGTTTCTGATAATGAACTGTTTTTCATCCCTCAAAGTTAAGGGATGGCTACCCTAGTTCTGTACAGAAGTTAATCAATACAAGTATATAATTATGGTCTCCCAAGTTTCTGTTAAGTAAATCTGGAGGTAATGCTGGAGAAGCAAAGAAATTGTCGCTAACATCCGTAGTATGTGACTGTGTTGTGATTTAAGCACGTAGAATGATCGATAGTTATTCATAGATGTACAATACTTTGCCAGAATGAGTAATAAAAAAAGACTGATTACAGATTTACAGGGAAGTACGCTGTACGTCACACTAGCGTTCCAAATACTCCGTCATTGAATATTGTACAGACTACAGAGTAACATTTTTGACATCAATGAGACCAAGGCATACCATAAAGAACCTATTTTCTCCCTATTTCAACATATCAAAAAAAAAAAAGTTTGTCAAGATTAGACTAGAATTTCTTATCCCTGTTAACACTAAATTTAACTTTTTGACACTAATTACATATCAATAATATTACAAAAATTAGATACGGAGTAATTGGAAAATACACATTAACAATTTAACATGAATTTATAGTATATTAGACCATATAATTCCCGATCAAACAATAGTACTCCGTAATATAAAACCATAACATCTTCACATCTTATTCCAGATGATAACATATCCCAAGTCATCTAAAGATTACACAAAGGATCGATTGAGTAGGAATAGGTATTGATTTTAGAGTCAGTCAGTAAATGAAGGTTATTAAATTAAAAAAAAAAAAAAAAAAAAAAAAAAAAAAAAAAAAAATAACCCCTTTAAATTTAGAATTAATGACTGGCAGATGTGATGTTCTTATCAAAATTAACCATATTAATTAAAAAATATTTATAAAATAGAAATAACGCCATACAATTTAGTCCACAAAAATGCTGGAGCCTCACAAGAATAATAGCAATCAAATGAAATTTACTCAGAAAACCATGATATATAACACAATAATTATTCATTAATGTAAATCTTACAACTGTAGTTACCAAAATGCTAATCTTCTCTCAACCAAAAAGAATTTCTAAGCTATAACAAAATCACTTCTAAAATTTAAGCTTGGGATTTTATTATAGCACCACAAAAGGGACTTGCTACACCAAGCATGGGAATAACACCAAATCATAAATAATTATTTTTTTTTTTTTTTATCCTATACAAAGCTTCCCATCCTAGGATCAGGAATAATTTTCGCCCCGGAATTCTCATTATTTCTGAAAAACTATGTAAGCTTGATTCTGAAAGACTCCTACTATCTACCTGTACAATTGCCTCTCAATGAAAGAATCTACAACCAGTTTTCTGCTCTGACGACAAATCTAAGAAAGGTGATGTACATGAAAAATTATAGTCAGCTTATAACACTGACTGGGAGACACGTTATGATTCAAGCATTTTTGCATGATTCTTCAAATCCCTGAAACAGAAATCAAAACATTGTTCTACTTCAGAAATGCTAGTTCAAAAGAAATTTATAACAAAGAACAACTGAAGTGAAACATACATGCATCTTGGGATGCTGCAACTCAGATCTTTACACCTTCGAGAATGCATCAACAGAATAAACCATGTCTTCTTACAATGCCGACACCCACCAGCTATTCGAATATTACATGCATGAGCATGGGAAAAGAGTCTCCTAAGAATCGAGCAATTTGGATAAGAACAGGGAAGATTCATTGTAGTATGACACTGAGATGCATGCAGTAGAACATCAAGCAGCTGTTTGACCTGCATTGCCGGTTTGCAGTGTCAGCATATAGTTGGAAAGGAATGAAATGTACAAAAACTTGTTACCAAGAGATTCATAACAAAATTCAGGTCCAAGTGAAGATTGATCTATAACATGTATATTCAACAAGTAAAACTTTACAGCACAACTCAAAACAAATGAAACCAACTGGCTGCCCATCTACTGGAAATATAGGACAAAAATAATACAAGTGAGCAATTCTTACCAAACAATTAATCAACGTATGATTGTGACAATTAGCACCAAGTTTATCATAGCATGAGCTACAAACACTAAATTCAGGGCATGTCTCACACACCCATCTCTGATCAGCACCTGTCTCCTTGAGGCATAAAGTGCAGGAAGTCCCAGCAATAGACCCATTCGGATAGTGGAGATAATACAGAATCATCATAGAGGAGTGCTTTGCACGACGAAGTGAGTCAAACTGATAGTGATTTCCTTGACAGAAACTCAAAAGAGCATGTCTGTTTTCTAAAAAACAATTGTCCATTATGGCATCATTGTCTTCTGTATCAGCTGGTACATCATTCACCACTTCCTGAAAAACAAAAGTTATAACATTTACACAGTTGCCTAAAGATTTAATTTTCACTTCAGATGTACTGTTTTCTAGTAAGACTCAATGTGTGATTCTCTTTTTTCTTTAAAATTGGATTGAATTGTTGGAAAGGGTATTATAGGCCTGGAGGGTAGGAGATGAACCAAAATGATACCTGAGAAAGAGCATGTCTCTGACCACCACTAGATATGTGTGTGTCTCCTGGTCCAACTAATTCAGTCAAGTCATGGCATCTGCTAATCAAAAATTAAGATAAGTAAAATGTACCACAATTCTAATAGCTTAAAGTCCAACAGAAAATAGGTAGCCCATTTTCTAACTCAATTAGCAAGTCAAAGAAGGGAGGGGTGTCCATGTCATAATCTCAGCATGAAAATTCCATCTATATATTGCATATTTCATCCAAACTTTACAATAATTACCTTTCACATAGCTGGTAATTTTTGCACTGATTACAATACCACCTTTGCCCTGATAATATGATTTCATGGCAGTTCGTACAGACGGATTGCAAGTACACAATAATGAAGTCTTCCTTTGCTGATGATATAATATGTCCGAGCTGTCATAAAATAGCAAACAGAATTCATTTTATGACAATAGAAGAAGCTGATAAACAACAGTAAAAATTCATTTATTTAACAAGAACATTAATTCAGTCTCTCAACACATCCTCACCCACATAATTTCTGAAAGTTACACAAGACATATGGTTAATGTCCTCACCCCTTCACCGCTGATTTAGAAAGCTACATTCACATAAAATTACAAATTTTGAGAGAGCAAACTTACTGCTTGCATCAGCAAGACGTCTTTCACATCATTAGCCGAAGGGTTACTATGCCCAAAAGCTTTCACGCTCCTCCACTTCTTTTTGAGCTGCTTTTCAGGGTCTCCTCCGCTATCTAATTCAATCTTCTTAATCATACTCTCAACAACACTAGACCAATAATCACCATCAAAGTAAGGCAACCTGGCTGCTGTAACTTTGGTCTTCCTTTCACCGGTAGGCACAAAGAACTTCTCATATAAATTTGAAAAATTCACTACAATCTTTTCTTCTATTGCTTTCTTTAGCATTGACTGATACCTGATTTGGTTTAAACAAATCAATTCAATAAGTACCCATAACTATGATCAAGGTAAGTGAAAAAAAAGAAGAGATACAAGTAAACAATAGTTAAATCAACCCAAAAACAGCACAAGAATTGTATGAACATGTAAGAATATAATGAAAATTAATGAAAAAAAAACATTCATGATATATATATATATATATATATATATATATATATATATATATATATAAAGGTATACCATAGCCGCAGCTTGTCAGGTTTGGGGGTTTTTTGCATCTCTGGATGACAGTATAGAATGTAGTCTTCTCCCTTCACAGGTGGACAAGCCCATATATAGCAGGTGGCAAAGCCTCGTTTCTTGCAATAATCAAGGTATCCAATCTGAGAAAAGAAAAGACAGTGCCAGATAATTATGAATTATGAAATTATCTCCAGTTATTATTTTCTTTAGATTATAACAAAGACAACAAGATTAGAAAGTATAAAAAAATCAGGCATAGAAATTATACCAAAATTTCATGATAAACAAAAGTTCGAAGAGCTTCTCCTTTCACAGTTTTTGTCTCAGGCCTAAAATACTTGACAGAATCAAGATATGATATATAGACGCATCTTTGATTTGGTTGGCTGCAGGCTGATCCAAACTCTTGGACATACATGGAAAAAAGGCACACATCTACACCTTCAATCCTTTGAAATAAAAGAATAACCTGGGATGGAAATATTATAAAAATCACACATGATTCAATGAATAAACTTAGAGAGCTGGAAAGAGCCACTTCACACTTGAAACTCATTAAAAGCTCAGAGTCATGACTGCACATACATAACATAAACAATCCTTCAAACTCTAAATTGTTCTCAGACCTAACAATAATTTCCAAAAGTAGTATCTACCTGAAGAAAGTTTACTCGTCACTCCTATAAAACAGATAAAAAGATGCAATTAAGCTTACTTTTGATCTGTAAGGAAACTCTGCAGGGTAACCATTTTCAGGAAATATGTCCAAAAATTGGTGCTTCACTTTCAGTCTTTTGTCAACAGATGATACCACCCGTACAGCAAGATCAGCAGGACATGGTACCTATCATATAAATTACAGAAGTTGACAGTTAATTTTATATATAGAGAGAGTGGAACACATGAACAAAAGGCAGAACCCATCACATAAGACAACCAGCACACTTAAATTGTCAGATACGAAGCCTAACATCTTACCTCTTCAAAATTCTTTCCTGCAGCTTTTGCCCTGTTTCCTCTCTCTTGCTTAAGACGTCCAAAGAGTCGTTGCTCAAGATGATCACTAAGCAAAGTTTGAGGAAGGTGATGTGCATCCAAAGAAGAAGAGCGTGGCAAAGGCATTAGCCCCCCAAATTCTAGGTCTTCTAAGTAGCACTTTGGACAATGATACTCAGAATCACCCCCTAAGTCTTTTTTATCATTAAATAGGGCACATATCTGGTGTTGCCATCCTTCACATCTATCACATTGAACCCACTACAAGATTGAAGCCATATGCATGAGTTGCAAAAAAAAAAAAAAAAAAGGGTTAACATAATAAAGCAGTATATCTCACCGATTCCACAGTCACCAAATCATTCTTTAGGGTCTTCAGATTGGACTTAGAAATAGACAACCCATATAATGTGAAAGTACCACGGTGACACTTGTTATAGCATGTGGTGCAAAAGCATAATTGATCAGAGGTTTTATCAACAGTGGCGTAATATGTTGCATGGTTCTTTATACGTGCCCCACAGAATAAACAATACAGCGGCATTGGTGAAAATGCAAGCTGAGGCAAGGCACACAGCTGGCAGAAATTTTCACTGAGTGAACAGCTTGCTCCATTTTCAGCCATTTTTCCAGCTATGCCCTACAAAATAAGTACATCATCAGCTGGCAAAGTCATAATGGAAAGCGAAGAAAAAACCTTGAAGATGTAACAACAATATAAAGAGAAAAGAGGAAAGTTAAATGACATCAAATTTTATGGGGATGGGATTCCTATTAACTCCAATACTCATCCAGTCGAGCACCCCATTGCATAAAGAAAAAAGGAGGAATCAGAATTGTACGGAAAGAACCATACACGGCAACATGTGATTATTAATGTCCATGAAATTATAAACTTCAACATTATGGGAAACAGATCAAAATAGAATCTTTTAGCACTCCAATCATCAGTCATACACGTGAGCATCTTTATCCTAAAAGGAATTTTCAAGATAAATTACAGAATCACTAGAAACAGTGCAGAACATCATAGAATTTTAAACTAGTTCCAGTCTGGGATGACAAAAACCTTTGTTTAAACAACATGAACCAAAAACTTTTCAATCCATATTGTAATTGCCGAGCCTGGAGAAGCATTACAAACAAATTAGTCTAAAGATTAAGGACTATAATTGCAAATTACTGTGCTACACCTAATACATTGAAAACAAAGGACTTGGATATTAAGAAACTAATAAATAAATACCATCACTTAAATAACACCAGCAAAACCTCTTGAAGGTACAAGAAATTTGCCCCTATGAGAATTTATTTTTTTTTCCAAAAAGGTTTTAACAGATAGAGACAACCTGGATTACACTATAATGACTACTTTGGTAATAGATTTAATGAAAAAAGGGAATAACCTGATCATCTCTCTGCTTGAGACTAGACAAATGTCGTTTGATTTCCTCAGGCGTGAAGAAGTCAATTAAACTGATGCCATCCACCTTTTGTTTTTCTGACTTCATCCGAGTCCTAGAACCAGCTACCTGATGAATTTCTTCTGAATCACTCTGCGGTATAAACTCTGCCTTCTGAGCAATAGACTTGTCTTCAAACAGGTTAGGAACATAATCAGATGGCACATCACAAGCAGGGTCAGAAACTGTATCTTTGAGTTCATTGACTACAGGTTCAATCTCCTTCTGACAGGAATCGGTAGATGGATCGTCAGCAAAATTGGTAGCATCTTTAGAGTTACTTCCACAAGTATCATACAAGGCAAGGGCGTCATTGCCTTGATGACTAATTCTTGCAGCATCATCAATATGACAAGAGACTCTTTCAAACTTCTGCGAACAATCAGAAGACGGGCCTTCAGTAGGAATGATAGCATCCCCAGATTTAAATCCCTTCATCTTTGTCCTGGAACCAGCTATCTGATGAATTTCTTCTGAATCACTCCATGGTATAAACTCTACCTTTTGAGCAATAGACTTGTCTTCAAACAGGTTTGGAACATCATCAGCTGGCAAATCACAACCAGGTCCAGGAACTGTATCTTTGAGTTCATTGACTACAGGTTCAATCTCCTTCTGACAGGAATCAGCAGATGGATCATCGGCAAAATTGATAGCATCATCAGCGTTACTTCCACGAGTATCATAAAAGGCAATGGCGCCATTGCCTTGTAGACTTATTCTTGCAGCATCATCAATATGACAAGAGACTCTTTCAACCTTCTGCAAACAATCAAAAGACGGGCCTTCAGAAGAAATGGTAGCATCCTCAGATTTAAATCCCAGAGCATTGTCCAGATGACCGTTGTCAGATTCACTAATTCTTAAAACATCATCAGCATGACTAGTGGTAATACCAACATTTTCCCCTGGGTAAATGGGAGTAGCCATTACTGGGGATTTAGACAGTTGCTCAAAGTTCAAAGGTCCTGAAGGACTGAATGGCTCCTCACTTAACGCAGAAACATCACATGGTGAATCATGTCTAGGAGACGAATCCAACTTCCTTAATTTTTTAGAGTATATGAAGTCTTCAGAAGTGTTAGCGCGGACTCTCTTGCCAGAATCATTACCATGTGTCAGCCTAACAAAGCCATTTCCTTGATTTCTTAATCCAGGTTGTGTAAAACCCTTTGCAGCAGATCCACAAGTATCACAGTCAGCAGAGCCACAATTGTCATAATGTGTAAGCAACCCCCTATATGTCTCACATTTACAGACATCTTTGCACTTCTGTGAATGTATGTATTCCAAAAAGGGAACTTTATGCCCATCTTTTTTGTATTTAATATAACTGTATAGGATGTTGAGATTCTCCGTCTGCTTAGAATGCTGCTGTGTATTTCTAGGGGTTGATGTGGCACACGGAGAGGTATACAGATTTCTATTTTGCACTGGTAAGCTTCCTACAGTTTTAATCTCCGTAAAGCGTCCATCACAATGTATGAGCTGTTGATTAAACTGCAGGGGTCCCAGAACTGGCTGTCGCATATGCAAGCCATCAGAGACAGTGGACACTTCTAATTTCAAGTTCTCCCTCACCATAGCAGCTGAATACAAAGAAGGATCATTCTGGTCACTGAAGATGTTGAAATTTGTTTCACCTTATAAACCAAAGAGACAAGTCAGACAAAGAAAAACCAATTTCATTATCATAACATACAAAGGAACAGAGTTCTTCCCATAGTTTCTATGCTCCTTATCTTATCCTTGATGAAGCACGCGAGCAAGATCAATTCACAACTTGGAAAAGAGTAAAGCTAAAACTCTATGACAAGAATTGTCTAGAAAAAACACTCAGCACGGTGGTAAGAATGAAGATACCAACATGCTGAAATATTTCAAAATCACCTCAAACAATACCATATCAATGCAGCCAAAAAATGAAGATGTTCAGTTCAGTCTATCAATAGATCTAGCTAAAGAACACTGATGCTATATCACTTTTAAACAAAAATGTAGAAACCAAAAGCCAAACAACTCATCACTTTCTTCGTAGTATAACAAAGTGACTACTTCAGCAAGAGAGACCGGGAGGCGGGAACAATTAATAAAGTTGTTGTGGGTAGTGAAGACAACGATCAATATGAAAAGCCCCATTATAAAAGATTGCAATCGACAGAGAGGATTATTTACAGCTACTAAGGTAGATACGTAAACTAAATAAATAAATAAGAGAGGGGGAAAAAAAAAAGGAAGCACACCTTTGGCAGAGTTCTGGTATTTGTTGCAATGACTCTCAAAGGATGCCTCAGAATCATACTGCAACCCACTTCCAGAATAGGTAATTTCACTATCACCAGAATCAGCATTAAAAAATCCCATCCCAGAAGAATAATTATTAGGTAGCACCAGCTCAGGTTGCCACACATTGGCATCCAATATACAATTTTGTGATCCTATAAAAAACACATGCCCAACACTGAGTCATGAAAGAAATAATATTATATTTTTTTTTAATATATACAACAAATAGATTCATTACCATATATACTACTCCTGGGTACATCAGCTAAAAGCTTTGGTGCATGATCCAACTTACAGCAAGCATCATCACTAACATATTGATCACGGTGTGGCTTATCAATTTTTTTGCAAAAAATACTTTTCGTTGAAAGAGTTGAAGCAGAAACATATGTTGGTAGTGATGTAGTGGCATGCATTGCTTCACACTGATCGGACTCCCAACTCCGTTTAATTACCTTCATAAGGCGATCAAGAAAATTCTGTTGATCCAGGTAGTCATTCTGAAACAAATAAATGTTACTCTTAATAAACTACAATGGAAGGGAAAAAATCAATACATTTTCACTAAAAGACAGGCACTCTGATTTAATCCACTAAAACCAATTTCCAAATGCAGTAAAATTCTCATATCAATACATAAGAACACTTTTGGGCAAGAAAAATAAAGCACAAGCTATCCTCAGTTCACAAATGCAAAGATTATTAAATCTCATGAAAAAAGTAGTGCAAAACTGCCAATACTACAATACGAGTCAATCAATACAGTAAACTCAACAGTTAATTGAAAGTTACAGAAAATAAAAGAAATAAGAAAGATAAAGACAGTAAACCTCGGAAAGAGCATCCATGAAGATTTGATTTTCCAGATTGGCAGCAAGAAAAGGGATTCGCAACGCATACTGCTGAAATGCATATTGGGCAAGAAACACCTGGCTTTAAAAATGAAAAAAAAATAATATCAATAGAAGAAATATTTGAAATCCCTGATTAAAAGGAAAGGTAAAGCTCTCAAAGATGATTGAGTTATTCCAAATACACCATATATACTACTTTTAGTACTCTGTATGTGATAATTCAAGTTTTACGATCAATTACCTCAGTGCTAAAAACTACTTGTATGACCCATTTGGTAGCCGTTTGTAAACAGCGGTAGTGGAAATAGGATTACGTGTAATTA
This sequence comes from Chenopodium formosanum, assembly GCA_024500155.1. Lineage (NCBI taxonomy): Eukaryota > Viridiplantae > Streptophyta > Magnoliopsida > Caryophyllales > Amaranthaceae > Chenopodium > Chenopodium formosanum. The sequence continues at coordinate 2,391,159 of CM044861.1, read as the reverse complement.
TGCCAGCAAGATTTATCCTAATCTCCATAGTAATGTAATCACATATCCAAACTTGTGTTTTACTTCAAAGATGTCCAATACCATCCTTAAATGGTAAAAGAAATTTGTGAAGAACAAAATAATAAGTGGTGATCTATCATTACCATGAGAGTGGACATGATTCATTCCCATTACCACCGTTTATTACCCTTTACCAAATAGGCCAATAGCAGTCTATACACGATGATTCGAGTTCGGCAATCAATTACCTCAATGCTAACATTTAGTTAAGATTCCTTAAACAACAGATACCCACAATGATTCGAGTTTGGCAATCAGTTACCCTGAAGCTAACATTTAGTTAAGATTCCTTAAACAAATCACCCTACTAGAACACTGAAGGTAGTACCACCCCATCCCCAGATAAAAAAGCATATCTTCAAAAGGAAAATTTCCCGCCCAAATCCCAGAAACATGCCATCTAACATCTTAACACAAAAACAACCCCTTTACAAAAAATTAATTAATTAATAGTGTAATTCAATCACTTTCATTAATTCAGAATATTAAAAAAGACCCAGTTGATCTCCAATGTGCTTATATATAATCATATTATAACTATGATCTTAAATGAAATTCAACAATAATAATAATACCTAAATTGGAGTTAAAATTATAGCAAAAAAATTGTATGAAAAAAAAGAAAAAAGGGAAACATCACCGACATTCTGTTTCTAACGAGTTCGCGATATGAAGCAATATTCGGATTGTTGCGCCAATTGAATTGGGGATCCGATTCGGGGTGACGAAACCCTAATTTTCCGTCTTCCGACAAAATGAAAGCGGGAGAATAGTGAATGCTCGCCATGATCACATAACGCAAATCACAGCGAAAAATCAAATTGGTATAAAATTTTCAATTCATGAAAGAATTAAGAAAAGCGATAAGAAATTAAAATCAAGAAGAACTTTTTGAAACCTAAGTTTTGAGGAATTGGGGGAAATTCTAGGGCAAATAGATATTGCACCAAATAAGACCGCCAAATCTAAAGTTATACGGAGTACTTGTACAAGTACTTGTAGACTTGTAGTACAGGTTGTGTTAAAAAAAAAATAAAAAAAAAATAAAAAAAAAAAAAAGACTTGTAGTATAGGTATATTTTTTTTACTCCGTATTTTTATAAAAAAATAAACATTAGGAAACCCTCGTAATGCGGTAGTACTACTATATTAGTATATATTGACCTAACAAGAAGTGGTTTTTTAATATTGTATACGGTACTCTGACTACTCCCTTCGTATTTTAATTAATTACTTTGTACTGTACTTCACTTTCTGGACGCGGTGTTATCCTTATCCCACCTTGTAAAAAATATAAATTTTGGTTGGACAGAATAAAAAAGTACAAAATTACTTGACTAGTGTGTTGTTAATTATTGTACATCCTTTAAAATGTGTATTTACATGTTTACTATGGAGTACATAAAATTTAGTGTTTTACTATACCTGTCAAAAAAAGTGTATTACTCGTAGTTTTTATTTTATCTTTATTAATATTACTTGTCTTTTTTTTTATTACTATCAGTGTTAATTGTTTTTGCTTTTAAAACTATTTAGAATAATAGTGTGCAACTGTACATTTATACCCCTGAAAACGTTTATTTTCATATTTTTCCCCCATTAAATGTAACCAACAACTGAATAAACTCTGCAAACATAGCTTTGGCACGTAGCCACCCTGGTCAAAGGAATAATAGGAAATCATTGACCAATAAGTAGCGAGTATTAAAGTGTGGTAGGTTAAAAACTACGAAAAATCTGGAAAACAAAAGTGAGTTTAAGTAGCAAGGAAACATAATATAAAAAGTACATAATAATAATACATTATATGAGGGGCTATCTTTTTTTTTTTTTTTTTTTTGAAACAATTATACGAGGGGCTATCTAATGAATAAGAAAATAGTAAAATATTGTTAAAAGTTTCAAAAAAAGAGAATTGAACAATTGTTTAAATACGAAAAGGAACGTAAAACAGTTAATTACGGGTGGAGTATTAAAGTATAAATTAAGATAAATTTTGTAAAAAACTTAAAATTTTATGTACAAAGTAGATTTTGTAATACTTCGTAAGAGATATACAAGACTACGAGTATTCCTTTTATGATTCAAAATTAATATGGACTCAAAAAACTTCTTAATCGTAATATGGTTTTTGGTCATTCACAACTACTTTCCAGCAAAACCATCATAACTTCATATTTCTCCTTTTTGTTTCCCATCCACCATGCCCGCCATCCCTAGCCTTGTCCCACCACCATTTAAAAGCTATACCACCACTAACCACCCTTTTACCACCTAACCATCAACATCGATCTCGATCAAGCCATCACAAAAATGCCATAACTCACACAAACACCTTACCATAATGCTTACATTCTCCCGAAACTACCATAAGTCCATAACCCCACCATACCTGAGCATTATAACTCTCTTGTTAGTCTTGTATCACGACTGCTTTTCCTTTATTCGCTATCACTCTCCCTCTTGTGCTATATTCTCTATTATTTCTACCACATAAACCTAGTAAGGACAACACCCCAAGTCCCAAACAACCCTCTTCATCGCTTCCCCCCTTCTATTTCCTTATGCATGGTGTTAAGTAAGATGGTGATGGGAATATGAAATGGTAGTGAGGTGATAATATGGTGGTTGGAAAGGAGAAAGGGAGACAATCAAGATATTTGATAAACACATGTTTTGCACGTAAACGTCACAAAGTGAGTCAATGGTCATATATCCGAAACTTTCAATTTAAAAAAAAAAACGTATTTTCTCATAGAATAACATGCATAAAAGTTCTTTCCCAATAAATTTTCTTACAAATTTCGACATAGTTGTAATAAAAAAAACCGTCTAATAATAATTAAGAAAAAAAAAAATCCTATTATCCATACAATTATTAATTTTAAAAAGTCAAGAAAATCCTTATAAAATGAATCTTCAACCCAAGGAAGAATAGAGTCTTTCATTTTCCGAACATCGAAAGAGACATATAGGGTTTGTCTCCCTCATCCCATTTTTCTCTGCAAAACAAAATTCACAAATCCAGAAAACAAAAAATTTAATTCAATCAATCAATCAACGATCCTTTTCTCTCACTCTCTCTCTCCTCGCTTCGAGTGTTCGATAGAAGCGAGCAACAATGGCGGCCGAAGCTTCTAGATCTGCTGCTACTGGTTCCGCAGATTCTTACCTTGGAAGTTTGATTAGCTTAACTTCCAAGTCTGAAATCCGATACGAAGGCATTCTCTTCAATATCAATACCGATGAAGCTAGCATCGGTCTTCGCAATGGTATTTAACTCTTATTTTCTTGCGTTTTTTTTTCGAGTTTTTAGGGTTTTTTTTTTTTTTTTTTTTTTTTTTTTTTTTTTTTTTTTTTGGCTTTGATTTTCATTTGTTTTTGTTGAATTGATTGATTGTAAGTTTGTTAGGTTTTGTTTGTTTGATGTTAGGGTTGAGGATGAGTAGTTTGATTTTGAGGTTGAATACTAGGATTTGATGAAATGTTGTAGGAAATGAGTTCTTTGTACTTAGAGAAATTTGAAGATGTAGATTTTTATTTTTGATTGTTGTGTTTCTGTTCTTTGTTTAGATTTTCAAGTGTTAAATGTGACGATTAAATATCTTGGAAAGTATAATTATTTGGATTTGTTGTTTGATGTTTGTGCCTCTAACTTGAAGGATTAATTTCTTTTGCTATAAGGTCCGAGCCTCCGAGGCTTAGTTGAGAGGTATTCCAACTATTCCAGCCTGATATGGCGTTCACTTTACTAGTGGTTTAGGTTGAACCTTTGACAGAGCTTAGCTTAACAGGTTCATATTTGGATTTGGATTAAAAAGATTATAGATTAGAAATGAAAGTAAGAGGAGGCGAGGGAAATATAGGAATTAAGAAGAGAAGTTGGTTGGTCAGTTTGAAAGGAGAATAAGGAGGAGAGATAAATGGAAGGGAGGTAGCGATGTTAGTTGGTTAAAATGGTTGGAATTGGAAGAATTTGAAGGAAATGAAGTGAATTTAAGTTATTAGCTTTCTTTCCATAAGAAAATGCATCAGTTTGGGAAGAAATTGAAGTTATATTAAAGATTGCCTGTTTGCCGCTCTCTTACTTTCATCTTGCTCCACACAATTGATGAAATGATCTAGAGGCTGCTCTTTACACAAGTTGTTTAGTTAGCACCTTTGAAAGGCTTGTGAATTGCTCTGTTACTGAATCTAGGATGGTGCTTTCTCCTAGGTTTGTTTCCATTTCAAAATTAATTATGACCTGACACTAAAATTTCCAATTTTTTGATTGAGGGTTTTTCACTACTTTATTGTGATTTTAGATTTCCTGAGCTTTTGGCTGTTTGTATCTTTGGTTTGACAGAGTAGTTAGCTGCTTCTGCATCATTTATCGGAAATTTGCGCTCCGTTGCTTTTTTGTCTTCTCACTTCTCATTTCCGTTATAATAACCTATTGGCCCAGTAGGGTTGTTACCTAGTAGAGTTGTTGATCATGTGTTGGTTAAAGTTTGCGATATATTGTAGGCTTATGCTTTAAATTAAAAAATTAATTTCTCTTAACATGCTTCAAAGTTGATGCTTCTTCAAAGGTAATGCGGTGTGATTATAGACTTGAATGATTTATTTAATTGGATGACTCTGGTGATTATTAAAAGTAATAAATTCTCTTTGAGATGTCAAGCAACAGAGTGATGTCATGTGACTGTCCATGTCCACCTGTTTTCATCGTTGGTTATATATCTGTTTTCTCTGGGATTGTGTAAAGCTACCTAAGTCTTGTAGTTGGAGAATTTTTTATGCAGCATTATGATTCTTCTTAGTTACCAAACGAAACATGATTTAATGAAGTTTATTGGTGGAAGGAGTTGGAGTTTTAGATTTTAATGCATACAAGTAACCTTGTTCAGTTAAATTATTGTCAAATATGGACATTTTTCTTGTGTCTCTCAGCGGCAATGCCTGCAAATTGCAACTTGTTAAATTAAAGTTGCTCAACTTGTTGAGTTGTCTTCAACATATAGACAGATATTTTTGCAAAATGTGCTTCATCTTGGTATGTTATTCATAAATTTGGTACAGTTTCTTTTCCAAAAATTGTTCAATGCATAGCTGGAGTTCATTTTAGAATGTAGTTATTTCTTTCTCACCTTCTACTCTGAAGAGTATACTTGCTTCTTAGTGCTTAAGAGAAGTTTATTATATCTTGAAAAATTAAGATCCTGATAATGATTTTTTTTGCAGTTCGATCTTTTGGAACCGAAGGTCGCAGAAAGGATGGTCAACAAGTTCCTGCGAGTGACAAAGTTTATGAATATATAGTATTTAGAGGAAGTGATATCAAGGTAAACTTGACCTTGCTTGAAACTTGTAACTTTTGGACGGGAACTTTTCTATTATCTTGTAAAGAACAAGTTTCAACTTAATTATTTTCTTTCAGCCTCACAGTATGCTATCTACTGTGTTATTTTTTGCTGCTTTCTGAGTGTCTTGAGTTTGTAATTTGTATGATATATCAATATGTGCCATCTTATAGTCATGATCCATTGACTATATTGCACTTCATTTAACTTCAACTTGTATTGCAAAGGTTTTTCCTTTTTGGTGCCTGGCATTATACGTTAAGTTGTCTTTTATAGAATGGAAACAGTGTACTCTTGTACTCTTGTAACACATTTTGGCACCTTAATTTTCCCTCAGTTCATTGTCCTTTGCACCATACAATTTGTAAAATTGCACTGTTTTTTAATTTTGTTGAAATATTGGAAAGATTTCCGAAGATATTATTCTAAAGCTGAATAAATTTACAATTTTTTTTTTAATGTACAGGACTTGCAAGTCAAATCTTCCCCACCCGTACAGACAGCCCCGCCAGTTCATAGTGATCCAGCTATCATACAGGTAATTAGTCAATACATTCTAGTAGAAGTCCATGCACAAGTTATCTCAGCTCATATTTTGATGAAGTACAAACTATGTCAAGATATCCCTTTATAAGCTTTAATCAAGTATTGTGTTCTAGATTAAGAAGACGAGTATGTTGGAATATTGATTGACATTTATTTGTGAATCTTCTTGTCTCTTAATACTAAGTTAATGCTATTTTTGCTTGTTTTTTCAGTTTTGTCTAATTAGATATCTTCACAGTAGATATATTATGTATTTTGTGCAATATTGTAGTTTCCTGTGGGCTATGTTTCCTTAAGTGATCTGCTGAAAGGTCTTCTTTGTATCTGAATCTTTTTTGGACTGTCTTGATATCCGTTCTTCATCCTGCTGTCAGTTTTTTCAACCAAATTGCCTCTGATGCTGAGATTCCTGTTAAATATATGAATTATTTCTGGAGGATATCACACTTTGCACCTTTTGATCTTTTATTGCTGTATTCAAAATTTGCATGGCTGTCAAATGATGGTACTACATTGACATCTACTCCATGCAATTCAATTGAAAAATAGATATCTCCTTATTCTGAAATTTGAGCATGCACATACTTAAATTGCTAGTTCCATGCAATTCAAGTGAAAACTAGTTATTTCCTTGTACTGAAATTTGAGCATGCACATACTTAAAATGGCACACACTATGAATAATATTTTCTTCATTTTCTTCCTTGGGGCAGTCTCACTATACCACACCAACTGCATCTTCAAGTATACCTACTGCTTCTGTTCCTTCTGCTGCTGGATCCTTGTCAGATTTTAGTAACCAAATGTCACAGCCTGGAGTTCCAATAACTACTTTTCAGAACAGTGCCCCCATGTATCCACCTGGAGGGATTTTGGCTCAATGGAATCCTTCAACTCCACCCACAACTAATGTTAATGGTATTTCTGTACCGATGTATTATCAAGGATATTATGGACCCTCAGGCTCCCAACAGGCACAACAACAGCCATTGCTTCGACCTGTTCAAGGTTTTTCAATGCCACCCTCAATGCAGCCTCTACCCGCAGGAGCTCAACAACCCGGTCAGTATCCGACCATGAATTCATCTCTACCCACTGGAGCTTCCAATATCCCAGTTTCGCAATCCGTGGACTTTCCCCCTCCATTGCTACAGCCTATTGTTAGCAGCACTCTGTCTATGCAATCCAATGTGCTTCCTGATCAGTCTTCTGCGGTAGCTCAAGACTCCTCAACTAATAGGATGCCCTCCTTTGTTCCTGCTCAAGCTGTATCATCCCAGAGTACTAACTCACCTCTGGTGCCACCTATCATATCTAATGTGTTGGATAAAAGCACTGTTGGACCGTTGATCCCTAATCAGGCAAAACCTATGTCTACTACTACTACTATGCCTTTCAACAGCTTTTCTGAATCCCTATCTGCTGCTGGGGGAAAGTCAACTTCACCTGCGCTGGTGACTCCAGGTCAATTTTTACAGCCTGGTCCCACCGTATCCCAGAGTGCACAAACGGAGCAGAAGGATGTTGAAGTGGTTCAGGTACCTGCTTTGGTGTCATCACCACAACCATCTACAATTTCATCAACAGCAGTGAATGCTTCAGGAACAGCAGAAGCTCAGGCACCTCTTTTGCCGCTACCCTCACCATCAAATTCGAAGGTATGTTTTTGATGTTCTGTTTCTCTCACCGCTGTTATATAATTTCAGTTCACATCAGGTTCATAATTTTCTTTTGCTTGTTTCGTTCTTATCATTAGCTGCAGAGTATTCTTTATATGGCTTAAAAAGGGCATGTGATTTGTATGCGAACTTGCTAATGCTTTAGCTGCTCAATGCCTCTTTTTCTATAGATAAATGGGTTTCCTTCTCAAACTCGTTATGTCAATCGGGGTGGCCGTGGAGGAAGAAGAGGAAATGAGGTACTGCTTACCTCCTACAACCCTTCTTCTTTTGTCTTTAGAGAAATAAAAAAATGTGTGTACAGTTTGGAAATTATACTTCCTCCAATTTATTAGATGCATCACTTTCTATAAATGGAAGTTCAGGAAGATTTTCAGCTACTGTTGCTGTGCTGTGTGCCTTCCGCTTTAAATTCTTGTGATGTGCCTTAGGCTATGTTTAGTACACCTATGACCTCTGGATTTGAGTTGACCTTATATATGCCTTAATCCGTAACATTAAATATTATCTAATGAGATGTCATTAGGTTTGTATTCAAGTGTACTTTCCAAATATGTGAAGCTTGATGATTTATTAATTCCACTGGTCTGATTATTTCTTAATTAAGCAAATATTTGCCAAAAGATACAGAATTGAATATAGCCTTGGCTGTAAATTGTTAGTGTAACTCCATTGTCGGGATGGCTCAGTCAGAAAGTTAAATTTAGGAAAGATTAACTGGAATATTCCCCCATGATTTGCCATCAAATCATATTAAACCCAACTATTAATGTGTACTTGTTAAATGACTTTAATTCCAGTTTTGTTCTTTTTTAGCCAGTGCAGTTGGATTTATCCTGTATGCTTTTAGTAGTTACATTTATTAATTTATAATCATGTGATGGTTCAGTAGAAAGATTATCTTGTAAATTTTTCTCTGAAGTAATTGAAAAGCATGGCTATTACTAAGTTTTTGGGCACTATTGATTTTTGTAGTTGATGTATGGTCTTTTTGCTTTGAAATCTTCTTTCTCCCCTCATCCCATGTATGTTAATTCTTTACTAATATTATCATGCCTTCCCTAGCTCCTATACCCTATTTAGGTGAGAAAAGCAAGCAAGATAGCTAGTTATTCAAAAGCTTAGTAAACTGACTGCCATTTTTTGCCTGCTCTTGCAGTTTTCTCGTCCTGTGGCCAACTTTACTGAAGACTTTGATTTTGAGGCAATGAATGAGAAATTTAAGAAAGATGAGGTATGGGGGCATCTGGGTAAGAATAAAGCCAAGGCTGATGATGGGTTAGAGTATCAAGACGAAGATGATGTTGATGTGCTACAAAATGATTCAAAGGTGCTTTATCTCCCAATGTTGTATTCTATTTTGTTTTCCTTCTATGACTAATATCAAGTTCTGATGTCTTGACTGATTTTTGTGATGTAGCCTATTTATAAGAAGGACGATTTCTTTGACACCTTGTCTTGCAATGCCCTTGATCGCGAATCTCGTAATGGAAGGACTCGGTTTTCTGATCAAATGAGGCTAGATACTGAGGTATGGATCTTTCCCTCCTTGTTTATAGTCGTACAATGATCATATTGCTGAGTACAGTTATGTGAAACATGAGGGGTGGCAGGGTGGGGTGTATATGATCTATATTGTATAGTCAGTATTGGTTGGGGCTTGTAGGGAAGCATATGTCTGGACCTTCCCAAACCTTGGCAGATCATTGTTGGGTGGTGTTAGTCCTTTGGATGCTTCACAGCTTTTTAAATTGCTGTATAAATGTATAATTCATATGCTTGTGGTTGTTTTGCTGGACGACTTGTTTTTTTTTTTTTTTTTTTTTTTTTTCCCCTTCCCTGATGCAGAGTTCTACGTCTAATTTGAATCTTGGTGTTCATCCATGCAGACATTTGGCAATTTCCCAAGAAACAGGGGATTTCGAGGTGGCCGAGGACCCGGTGGTGGAAGATCACGAGGTGGTTATTACGGGAGGGGTTATGGTTATGGTTATGGTTATGTTGGAAGGGGGCGGGGGCAGGGGCAGGGGCAGGGATATGGGAATAATGTGTACCGTGCCATGTAGTTGGCATATTGACAATATCCTAACGATGCAAAAGCTAGGTTTGCTGATCTCGTTTGTGGTCATGGAGGTTTGGCTTGTTTATAGAGAGACCCCAAGACCAAGATTTAGAGGTCTGGCAGTAGGTCGTAATTAGGTTAAACCCAATATCCTTGTTTGGCAGATTGAAGAATACTTGCCTTGATTGGTGATGTTCTGGCATAGGATTCACAATCTCTTGCTTCAATAGGATAATGAGCTGAACAATTATGGGCACATATCGCTCACATCCCTATGTATTCTGTGGTAGATTCTATGTAACTCCTGGCAAAAGTTGGCGGTGGCTTTAGCAGCAGATGATATTAGTATCATCTGCTGCAGTAGAATAAAGCTAAGTTATGCATTTATGCTGGCAATGAATTATGTTACTTTGTACTCTGTAGTTTGCAGTTGTCATTGACATGTACTTGGAGTAAATTGAGTAATTGTGAACTAGATCTCGAGTACAATTGTTGAGGGAGCAATTTGATGACCATTGCTTTGGTATTATGTTTCTGTGTTTCAAACAAGTTTGCATTTATTAGTGTTTTATGAGTTTCCCTTTTATCAGTTTTGGTGGTGGCTAGTGTCAAAGACAATTCAATAATCCAATATATCACTGTGTTTCCTATTTTTGAGATTCATACCGTTCTTTCTCTTCATCGTTTGGACCTTTGAAATTCAAACTCTTCTTTATCTACACTGTTCATTTGCATGTATTCAACTTCATTGAGCTAGTAAATTATGTGGGTGTTACATATTATTATCACCAATGGGTAAGTAAGAAGGCAAGGTTTGAAGACTTTGAATTATAAGCATTGTAGATTTGTAGTGATTAAATAAGGGTGCAAAATGAAGTTAAGTTTGTTTAAAAGGATGACGTTGAATACACATGAATTTTTTATACGATAAATAAGAAATCAACAAGCAAGAAAGTATGGTAGAGATCTAATTTGAACATTTAATATTAATCAACTTATAATATTATACTTCGTATGAATTATGACTTGGTAGTTTCAAGCTTTTGAAGGGTTAAACATTTTCACTTTCGATGGAAAGAACAAAATGATATACTAGAACATTAATGAAATGAAATAGCAAAATTTTGTTGAAGTCTTTTCCTATACCAATTTTGACCAACACTTGGTTTAATTATTTGGGTTTGTGCCTATAATTCACACTTTTTGAGGAAATTTTGAGGTTTCAGGGCCTGGTGAAAAAAGGTATTGGGATTCTAGGGGATATATCTCGGGGTTTTGAGATTTCGGGGCTCGGTGGCAAACAACCTTGAGACCCTAAGGGAATCAACTCATGGTCATATAATGCCGTTTGAAACCACATATGATCATTATATGTTGTCTTAAACGTCCGTGGTAGGCTTGAGTTTACGAAATCACTACAAATTGTGAACGGGTAAAATGACCGTTTAAAGGCATATGAGATGGTTCCGCCGACCCAATTGGACTTTCGGAGGCTATAAAGGACTATGGTAAACATCTCGGCAATTTTTATTTCCGGGCTAAAAAGAGTCAAAAAATTTACAAAATTGAAGGTTATAATCCACGGTTTTTTAGGAAATTTCGAGTTTTCGGGGCCCGGTGGCAAACAACCTAAAGACCCTAAGGGAATCATCTCATTGTCATATAATGCCGTTTGAAACCACATATGATTATTATATGTTCTCATAAACGTCCATGGTATGCTTAAGTTTACGAAATCACTACAAGTTGTGAACGGATAAAATGACGTATAAGGGCATATTGGATGGTTTCGCCGACCCAATTGGACTCCTGGAAGCTATAAGGGACCATGATAAACATCTCGGCAATTTTTATTTTCGGGCTAAAGAGAGTCAAAAAATTACAAAATTGTAGGCTATATAATCCACGGTTTTTTAGGAAATTTCGAGGTTTCGGGGCCCGGTGGCAAACAACCTTGAGACCATAATGGATACATCTCATGGTCATATAATGTCGTTTGAAACCACATATGATCATTATATGTTGTCATAACGTCCGTGGTAGGCTTGAGTTTACGAAATCACTTCAAGTTGTGAACGGATAAAATGACTGTTTCAGGGCATATTGGATGGTTCCGCCAACCCAATTAGACTCCCGGAGGCTATAAGGGACCATTATAAACATCTCGGAAATTTTTATTTCCGGGCTAAAAAGAGTAAAAAAATTACAAAATTGAAGGCTATAATCCACGGTTTTTTAAGAAATTTCGAGGTTTCGGGGTCCGGTAGCAAACAGCCTTGAGACCCTAAGGGATTCATGATGAGTCATATTTATATAGAGTTTATAGGCACGTTTATGCTAGTTTTATAGTTTCTTTTTGAGTCTTTTGTTGCTTTGTAGGTCACAAATGCATAAGTTGTCCATTTTGTGCTCTATTACACTTCGCTTGTGTTTTCTTAATGTTTCAGGTAGTTTCTATAACTATTTGGACGCTTTCAGAGTAGTTATTGAAGAATCAGACAATAAAAGGATGAAACGTCAATGAATCGAGGTCGCTTAATGAAGTATATGTGTTTGTGGAAGCTTAGTATGAGATAGATATGCGTGAAGAATGAATATAGCATCCACAAGGGTCGTTATGCACTTTTCGGAATTGAATGTGAGTTAGAAACGAAGAAAAACGGTGTTTTACAAAGTGGCAAAACTGACCTTTGCTCACTCTTTTGATCATAACTTGAATTCTATAGATTGGATTTATGCGATTTAAATTGCGTTGGAAACTAGACTTAAAGATCTTTCCAATGATAGGTCACACGCCCCAAGAAGCCTTCTTGAACAGAAGTTATGGCCGTTCTAATCCGTGCTATGTACCCTGTGACCAAACCCCGCGCCCACTCGATCCTCCCTGCTGCTACTGCCAGGGCGCGGCCACCACCCTGCGGCCGCAGGTTCTGCCGACCAGCCACAGCAGCCCACGAGGCTTTGCCGCTGCATATCTTCACTCGTTCCTCGATTGCACCGATCATCTTCGCGCCACGTCATCATCTATCGTCCAATAATAATTCAACTTATGTAATCTTTATTTTCTTATTTCTTTTCTTTATTTATTTTTTAGATTAGAATTTAGGATTTTATAAATACTAAAGGGATATTATTTTTCCCTTATGCCTTTTTATACTTTTTATTTTTTACGTTCTTTTTAGTTTTCTCTCTTGAACCCTAGTTTCTCATGGCATCTCCATGGATTCTTCCATGGATAATTCTTGGGTTTATAATTTTAATTCATTGAGGTATTTCTATTCCTATTTCTTGCTTTTCAATTATGCTTTCTTTATTAGATCTAGTTTTTATTATTTATTTCATGTTTGAGTAGTTTATTTCTAGGGTTTGGGAATCCATGTTTATACTATGAATCTTGATTGATATTATTAATATTTTAATTATTGATTTCTCTAATTGATAGTGTTTTATTGTTAATCTTGCAACCTGATCAATTGTATGATTAATTCATGTTAATAAGAGTTTGAATCGAAAGATCTTACTTTTAGAGGCTTACCTACAATTAGCAATTCTGATTATGTTAGCGACCGAACTACATATGTTGAATTGAGAGCGTTAAGACCCGACCGTAGGCTTAGCAATTGCTCTAGATAATTGATTGATTGAGTTGTTATTGATTTTTGATAGATTTAGAACTATAAACATGGTGAACCATAACCCTAGGTCTTTTTATTATTTGTTTTATTCCTATTTTAATTTAGACTACTTTTCTATTAGAATTTCGTGACTTGTTTAGTTTCTCCAATTTCTTAGAAGTTAGATTAAATACCATCTCTCTGTGGATTCGACCCTACTTACCCTACTACATTGTAAGTTGGTTTTGTTAGAAATTTATTTTTGACAGGTGTGCGACAACCTATCAATTCATCTCATGGTTGTATAATGTTGTTTGAAACCACATATGATCATTATATGTTGTCATAAACATCCGTGGTAGGCTTGGGTTTACGAAATCACTACATGTTGTGAACGGGTAAAATGACCGTTTAAGGGCATATTGGATGGTTTCGCCGACCCAATTGGACTCCCGGAGGCTATAAGGGACCATGGTAAACATCTCGACAATTTTTATTTCCGAGCTAAAAAAAGTCAAAAAATTACAAATTTGAAGGCTATAATCCACGGTTTTTTAGGAAATTTCGAGGTTTCGGGGCCCGGTGGCAAACAGCTTTAGGACCCTAAGGGAATCATCTCATGGTCATATAATGCCGTTTAAAACCACATATGATCATTTTATATTGTCATAAACGTCCGTGTAAGGCTTGAGTTTACGAAATCACTTCAAGTTATGAACGGGTAAAATGACCGTTTAAGGGCATATTAGATGGTTTGACCGACCCAATTGGACTCCCTGAGGCTATAAGGGACCATGTTAAACATCTCGGCAATTTTTATTTCCGGGCTAAAAAAAGTGAAAAATTACAAAATTGAAGGCTATAATCCACGGTTTTTTAGGAAATTTCGAGGTTTCGAGGCCCGGTGGCAAACAACCTTGAGACCCTAAGGGAATCATCTCATGGTCATATAATGTTGTTTGAAACCACATATGATCATTATATATTGTCATAAACGTCCGTGGTAGGCTTGAGTTTACAAAATCACTTCAAGTTGTGAACGGGTAAAATGACCGTTTAAAGGCATATTGGATGGTTTTGCGGACCCAATTGGACTCCCGGAGGCTATAAGGGACCATGGTAAACAACTCGGCAATTTTATTTGTAGGTTAAAAGAGTTAAAAAATTACAATATTGAAGGCTATAATCTACGATTTTTTAAAAAATTTCGAGATTTCGGGGCCCGGTGGCAAACAACCTTGAGACCCTAATGGATACATCTCATGGTCATATAATGACGTTTGAAACCACATATGCTCATTATATGTTGTCGTAACGTCCGTGGTAGGTTTGAGTTTACGAAATCACTTCAACTTCTTAACGGGTAAATTGACCGTTTAAGGGCATATTGGATGGTTCCGCCAACCCAATTAGACTCCCGGAGGCTATAAGGGACCATGATAAACATCTCGGCAATTTTTATTTCCGGGCTAACAAGAATCAAAAAATTACAAAATTGAAAGCTATAATCCACGGTTCTTTAGGAAATTTCGAGTTTTCGGGGCCCGGTGGCAAACAACTTTGAGACCCTAAGAAATACATCTCATGGTCATATAATGCCGTTTGAAACCAAATATGATCATTATATGTTGTCTTAAACATCCATGGTAGGCTTGAGTTTACGAAATCACTTCAATTTGTGAACGAGTAAAATGACCGTTTATGGGCATATTGGATGGTTCCACCAACCCAATAAGACTACCGGAGGTTAATAGGGACCATGGTAAACGACTCGAAAATTTTTATTTTCAGGCGAAAAAAGTAAAAAAATTACAAAATCGAAGGCCATAACTTACGGTTTTTTAGGAAATTTCGAGGTTTCGGGGCCCAGTGGCAAACGACCTTGAGACCCTAATGGATACATCTCATGGTCATATAATGCCGTTTGAAACCACATATGATCATTATATGTTGTCATAATCGTCCTTGTTAGGCTTGAGTTTATGAAATCACTTCAAGTTGTGAACGGGTAAAATGACCGTTTAAGGGCATATTGGACGGTTTTGCCAACCCAATTGGACCCCCGGAGGCTATAAGGGACCATGGTAAACGTCTCGGCAATTTTTATTTTTGGGCTAAAAAGAGTCAAAAAATTACAAAATTGAAGGCAATCCACGGTTTTTTAGGAAATTTCGAGGTTTCGGGGCCCGGTGGCGAACAACCTTAAGACCCTATTGGATATATCTCATGGTCATACAAATGAATTTTGAAACCACATATGATCATTGTATGTTGTCATAAACGTCCGTGGTAGGCTTGAGTTTACGATATCACTTCAAGTTGTGAACGGGTAAAATGACCGTTTAAGGGCATATTGGATGGTTTTGCCGAACTAATTGGACGCCCAAAGGCTATTAGGGACCATGGTAAAAATCTCGGCAATTTTTATTTCCGGGCTATAAAGAGTCAAAAAATTACAAAATTTAAGGCTATAATCCACGGTTTTTAAGGAAATTTCGAGATTTCGAGGCCCGGTGGCAAACAGCTTTAGGACCCTAAGGGAATCATCTCATGGTTGTATAATGTTGTTTGAAACCACATATGATCATTATATGTTGTCATAAACGTTCGAGGTAGGCTTGGGTTTACGAAATCACTTCAAGTTCTTAACGGGTAAAATGACCGTTTAAGGGCAGATTGGATGGTTCCGCCAACCCAATTAGACTCCCGGAGGCTATAAGGGACCATGACAAACATCTCGACAATTTTTATTTCCGGGCTAAAGAGAGTCAAAAAATTACAAAATTGAAGGCTATAATCCACGGTTTTTTAGGAAATTTCGAGGTTTCGGGGCCCGGTGGCAAACGACCTTGAGACCCTAAGGGAATCATCTCATGGTCATATAATATTGTTTGAAACCACTTATGATTATTATATGTTGTCATAAACGTTCGTGGGAGGCTTGAGTTTACGAAATCACTACAAGTTGTGAACGGTTAAAATGACCGTTTAAAGGCATATTGGATGGTTTTGCCGACCCAATTGGACTCCAGGAGGTTATAAGGGACCACGGTAAACATCTCGGAAATTTTTATTTCCGAGCTAAAAGGAGTAAAAAAATAACAAAATTAAAGGCTATAATCCGCGGTTTTTTAAGAAATTTCAAGGTTTCGGGGCCCGGTGGCAAACAACCTTGAGACCCTAAGGGAATCATCTCATGGTTGTATAATGTTGTTTGAAACCACATATGATCATTATATGTTGTCATAAACGTCCGTGGTAGGCTTGGGTTTACGAAATCACCACAAGCTGATTGTAATCGGGTAAAATGACCGTTTAAAGGCATATTGGATGGTTCCCCCGACTTAATTGGACTCCTGGAAGCTTTAAGGGACCATGGTAAATATCTCGGCAATTTTTATGTTCGGGCTAAAAAGAGTAAAAAATTACAAAATTGAAGGCTATATTCCACGGTTTTTAGGAAATTTCGAGTTTTCGGGGCCCGGTGGCAAACAACCTTGAGACCCTAAGAAATACATCTCATGGTCATATAATGCCGTTTGAAACTAAATATGATCATTATATGTTGTCATAAACGTCCGTGGTAGGCTTGAGTTTACGAAATCACTTCAATTTGTGAACGGGTAAAATGACCGTTTATGGGCATATTGGTGTAATACCCTGTATTTTTAAGTATGTTTATAAAGTATTTAAGTATTAATAAAAGGTACTGTTAAGGGCTCAAGTATTTTCATTAAATATTTTGAAGGGTTAAAATATTTTAAATATAAGGTTTTATAAAAGTAAAATATATTTTGGGTCAAACCATTTTAATTATTGGATTATAGATAAAGCAAGTATTTATATTTGGGTCAACAAGTATTTAATCCAAATGTAGCCCATCTTTCTTATGAACCCAATCATCCTATTTTTACTTTTGGGCCACCTATTTCATCATTTAAAGTCCATTATTTTTATGAAGCCCAAACCTACCCTAACCTACTCTACACTATAAATACTCCATTTATCCCCAAAAATTTCCCACACAAAAAGGTTAATCTTATTTTCTATCTCCTCTTGTTTTAATTATTGTTCTAACAATTCATAATTTGGGTTTTTGATTTTAATTGTTTAAATAAGATTAGTATGTTTGGTAATTGTATTTTAATGATTAAAGATTGTAAATTTTAAATAATAAAGTGTTTTATTTTTAGATTTCATAAAATTATAAGTTAGGGTTTTAAAATTATTAAAGACTTGATTTTTAAGGTTTTTATGAACAATTGATTTAAAGCTTTTATAGTAATGATATTTTGGAAATTTTGGTGATTATAACTACTAAGGGGGCGTTTGGTTCGCACAATGGTATAGGTTTGGAATCAGGAATAGGGTTAAGGTGGTATCGGGTTGGAACTTGATACTTAATACCATGTGTTTGGTTCAATTCTGGAATGAAATATCATCTTCTTAATTTCATGTATTTGATACCTAAGGGAATGGAATGAGCCAAACTCACCTCCCCCCCAAGGTTTCCAAACCCCATACCTCATGGGTCTAAGGTATGGGTTTAAAAATCATATTTTTTGACAACCAAACATATGGTATGGGTTTTGGTCATTCTAAACCCATACCTTATACCTATAATCCGCGAACCAAACGCCCCCTAATTAGTTTAACTTAATTCCAGATTATTTTGAACACGTAAATTCGTGTTTTAATTTTTAGATTTCCGTTTGTTAATTTTAATCCCGATCAGGTTCTAAACTCATCCGATTTTGATAAAAAAAAAGTAGTGTTTTCCATGTGGAAACAACGTTTTAAGAAAGACTCACTACCTAAGGTAGTGAGCACCACCCTCTCGTGGCCAAATTCAGCCTCTAAGTATGATTTTCGGGCAGTTTTTGGTTTTTAACGAAGTTTTTTTTAAATTTTATCCTTGAGTTTAAAGGGTGAGAGATAATTTAATTTTTCTATGGATAATTTAAGTATAAAGATGTATTTTGATTAAGTTTTAAAGGGGTTCTTGATTAGTTTAAAATGCTGGAATTTTATTTAAAGTAGTATGACTGTGATTTTAATAAAAGGGTGTGATTACCTATTAAAAAGGAGTTTAATTAGGGGTTTTTAAATAATTTTCAGATTATTTTAAATGGTTTAAAGTGAGTTTAAGTTGCTGGAAATTGTGTATACAAGGGTAATTAATTTAGTATTATTGTCCCTTTATGTAGGAGACTTGATTCGGAAATTGTTGTAGTATCTTTGTCTACTTTATGGACTTAATCGAGGTACGTTCGCGTACTTAACATATTTTGATGATGTAGAATCATGCTAGGGTTGGTTTCAATCAATTACAAGTAGTATCAGGCTAAGGTTTATGTATGGAATTGTGAATTATTGGTGTTGGAAATTGAATTGTGAAGCATGAATTATTTGTGATGGTTTATGGATTGGAAAATTATATTTTGGCATGATTATATGGACTACATATTTATTTATGGCATGACAGGGAGCATGTTTAATTAAACTAATTGTTTAATTATATTTGGAATATTGAAAACGAATTTTATTATGGTTCATATAATTTTTATTGATGCTTTAAGCATGAGGAAGGAGTTATATAAGTATCTATGTACACAAGGAATAAATTGTATGTTGGTGCCTTTGTGCACTTAAGGTGTTTTAACACCGAGGGATAGGATTTTTGGCGCTTTATGTGTATAAGGTGTCTTTGACACTGAGGTAGAATTAAAAAGGGTTCAACATTAAATATTATGTGGTCACTAAATATTCAAGAATTAAATTGGTATGTTTGATTGATTGAATTATTATTGATGATTGAATTGTTATGCTTTGAGGGTCATCACCAAGTCTAATAATATGTAAATAACGTAAAGTGAAAGAGATTACGCACCAAAACTCTTGGAACGTATATACCTTGAATATGAACATATGGGGGGTGTTATGTGACTTTATATTTGATCATAACTTCTAACGGAGTACAGGACGCTGTATATTCCTTTTTATTATTATTATGCGCTGGAATTCCGCCACCTATGTGTGGCACAGGTTTGTCGCTGGCACGGTTAGCTCCTGTGTCAGTTAACCTCAATTTATTGGGGGAGGTATAGTTGGAAACTCGTTCGATGCGTAATCAACGCTAAATGAATTATTTAGTGTCTAGTTAAAGTGTTTTGTTGATTGTTGTGTGTGCTTATAAACAGGTGCATTGAGGTAAGTGTGTGTTGATAGATAAAAGCATGTTAGTGTGTTTATTTACGCTTATGTACTCAGCTTTGTTGATTGTGTGTGTTTGTGTGTTTGGCCATGTCTTTATCTTGGCTCTATGATGACCCACTTTTAATGGAGAGTAGTGGGAGCAAGTGGAGATAATCTTTTCAGGTGTTGAAGCATATTCATGACGGAGCATGAGTGAAGAGCGAATCATGCTAGTTTCTATTAGTTGAGATGTGGTTTATTGCTTTCAAATATTATATTATGTTATGGTTATGAGACTAACGCAAAGGTTTTCGTAATTTAATTGGTTTTGATAAGGGCCTTCAATGGTTCCAAGTTGTAGGTTGATTTTATTTGACTTCGTTTGACTTTGGTTTTAATTTTACTTTCGTTTGGTTGACTTTTAAGTTGACTCGTTTTGAATGGTTTTGTCTTAAGTCTTTCGCTGTGTGTCTTTGATAATTGCCTTAGTCGTTCTCACGGTGGCGGTAATGTCTTAGATATTCGTAAATCGTATTTTAAAGAGTAAAATAGGTATTTTTAAAGGAAAGGAATTTCTAGGGTGTTACAATTGGATGGTTCCACCAACCCAATTGGACTACCTGAGGTTAATAGGGACCATGGTAAACGACTCGGAAATTTTTATTTTCGGGCGAAAAAAAGTAAAAAAATTCCAAAATCGAAGGCTATAACTTACGGTTTTTTAAGAAATTTCGAGGTTTCGGGGCCTGGTAGCAAACGACCTTGAGACCCTAATGGATACATCTCATGGTCATATAATGCTGTTTGAAACCACATATGATCATTATATGTTGTCATAAGCGTCCGTGTTAGGCTTGAGTTTACGAAATCACTTCAAGTTGTGAACGGGTAAAATGACCGTTTAAGGGCATATTGGATGGTTTTGCCGACCCAATTGGATTCCTGGAGGCTATAAGGGACCATGGTAAACGTCTCGGCAATTTTTATTTCCGGGCTAAAAAGAGTAAAAAAATTACAAAATTGAAGGCTATAATTCACGGTTTTTCAGGAAATTTCGAAGTTTCGGGGCCTGGTGGCAAACGACCTTAAGACCCTAATGGATACATCTCATGGTCATATAATGCCGTTTGAAACCACATATGATCATTATATGTTGTTATAAACGTCCGTGGTAGGCTTGAGTTTACGAAATCACTTCAAGTTGTGAATGGGTAAAATGACCGTTTAAGGGCATATTGGATGGTTCCACCGACCCAATTGGACTCTTGGAGGTTATTAGGGATCATGGTAATTATCTCGGAATTTTTAATTATTGGGCGAAAAAAGGTAAAAGAATTTCAAAATCGGGTCTTAACACTTTTGACAGCTTTAGGGTCTTAACACTTTTTGACAGCTTTCTATTTTGTAATTTTTTGTCATTTTTTCGCCAGAAAATAAAAATTGCCGAGATGTTTACTGTGGTTCCTAATACCCTTTGAGAGTTTAATTTGGTGGGTGAAACCATCCAATTTGCCTTTAAATGGTCATGTTACTCGTTTTCGTACATGCCTCTTGTATTGGCAATAAGATTTCACGGGGCTTTTACATCGCCGGATAATGGTTATATATGGGTCCACACAATATTATATGATTCTGGGATTCATCCCGTATTGTTCCGTGAAAATCTAACACCAGCTCCCGACACCTCCTAAATTGCTCCGATTTTGTGTATTATAGTAGAGTTGTCGATTCGAATATTCAACTCGGATTTGGGTTGGGTTAAATCATGTCTCGGGTTAAATTAGAATCTGGTTATGTCGGGTCAATCTAGTCTCATATCAGGTTCAAGTTCGGGTCAAGTCAATTTCAGTTGAGTTTATTCGGATCGTTCACCTTTTCGGATATATGTCGGGTTCAATTCGAGCCAAATTCAGATCGGATTCAATTTCAGGTTCGAGTTATGTGTGAGTCAGGTTTGAGTGGGTTAATAAATGGTACATTCGGGTTTGAGTTAGTGTTGAGCTGGGTTTTGTCCAAGAAATTCCAACATATATTGATGTGCTCAAGTTGAACCTATATAATTACGCCTTCCATAATTTGATCAGCTTTATCAATTTTTATTAAACCTATATATGAGTAATAGAGAACAAAAGGTATACAAGCTGAATTGGATTGTGGGTTCGTTTTCAGATTTGTACCAGTATATAAGTTGAACAAAAGGCATATAAATTTTATTAAACCTTCCATGACTCAGGTACATGTTCTAATTGGGTCAGGTACTAGTTCGGGTTTAGATTGTTGTTGGGTCGGAGTAAATCGGTTGACGGTTACTCTCAGGTCGGGAGCAGGTTTGTGTTCAGGTCTAAAAGTATTGGATCAAATCGGTTGTCGGTTAACATATGGTCAGGTTCAAGTTGGGTTACAGGTGCCTAGTTTCACCCCATTGTCCGGGTACAGGTTGAGTTCAGATCATAGCCGGTTCAGGTTGAGTTTTGGGTCGGGTCAGTTTTTGACAGCTCTAGTTAGTGGGATAATTTTTCAGTTTATAAAATAGATTACATTGTTATTATGACGCCCCTTTTTAGTTCAAATTTCATTGATATGTGGACATAAGCAGCAATATTAATGCTTATTCCGTTTTTAAGATAGTAATTGACAAACTAGTACAGTAATCTGTAAATATTCTATTCTTCTAGTACTAATCGGTCACACCGTCACACGCGTACAATAATTATAAATGTAGATTAAACTCGACTCCAAATCTCATACTTACAATATACTACTCCCTCCGTCATAAACAGAACGACCCATTTGGCCAAAACTTTGTCCCAAAAAGAATGACCCATTTGCATTAAAACACCCACCAATTTGCTACAATATTTGTGCAAAATTAACTTCCCCATATAAAAATTTGATTTTTCATGTTATTTTATTACTTTCTCTCTCTATTTTTTTACAAACCCCATGTAAATTTATTTTCCAATATACTTTTACTTAAATTTATTTTTCCAATATACTTTTATTTCTTTTTACTTAACTTCCTTAATACCCGCGTAATCAACTCAAATGGGTCATTCTTTTCGGGACGGAGGGAGTACATGGTTTTTGATTATACTTTAACTACTCCGTAATTAAATTATTTCGTAGTTAAAATTGGCATCATTAATTTAGACTCTAGACCAATACAAGTTTAACCCTATTTTCTCTCATCACCTCCCCTTTGACCAATGTGTGCAATACACACTTGAGAAATTCATGTCAACTTACTAAAGTAATGGCTGCCATAACATAAACCCAGAAATTTGCACATTCAAAATTATTTCTCTTCAATTCTTTTCTGTAACATTTTCGCAATTATTCTATCACAGATCGAATCTCATCCCCATCTTCTAAATTTTCCCTTTAATTACTTCAATTCAAAGAATATTCTTCCATTGTTATTACTTCAACTCAAATCCATAACCCTTTACTCCTCAATTGGAATATTTCATTCTTTGATTCATTCCTCAAAAACCCTTGATTGTTTTTTAATTTCTTGTAAAATTAATTCTGGGTTTTTCGGGTGAAGCTTTGAAGGTACAAAAATGGCGGTTCCAGTGGTAAAATTTCCCATTTTCATGGTGATTAGATTGATCGGAATCATAGTAGCTGCTCTTGTTTTCACTTGGACTCTTCATTATAGAGGTGGCCTTGCTCTTATCTCTGAGAATAAAGCTCAAATCTTCAATGTAATCTCTCTCTCCCTATTTTTTTTTTTTCTAAATTTATTTTAATGCACATTTCAATTTTAATTGGGCTTGATTATAATGTGTTAAAGTTGAATTTCTAGTTTATAGGCTTGTAATGTTATACTTCGTATTTGACTGTGGGAAGATTTGGATTTTTGCTATGATTGATGAAAATGATGAAAAAAGAGAAATTTTGATTAATAATTTACACGAAACTGTTTAAGAAATAGTAGGTTTTGATGGAGAAAATTGTTAATATTGCAGCTCAGCATTGTAAAAGTCCTGGTGCTACAAGATTTTGTCTTTTGGGTAAATTTCGTGTTTATGTTTTGAGAAGAATCGCTGTAATTTTACTAAAGTTTAGGTCATATCAAGGTATAATTGCTCTAGATTTTGTACATTGTTCTTGGTCAAATTAAGGAATGTCGGGGAATCAATACTCATTAATCTTTGATTGTTTATGTATGACAATGTAATAGCAGCATTCTCATATCCATTTGATTGGTTTGATTCCTAATAGTTCGTGTTCACACTTTGAATTAGCGTCTCATGTTACAAGGGTTCATTAGAGATTGTACTGGGACAGAGTTATAGAAGCATGGGTAGTTTGATCAAAATTTGAACAAATTACTTTGTAGAGGACCAAAGGGCACTTGATCGAGTGACTTAAGACTATTACGAAGTATATATTATGGAGTGTAATTTATTGTCACGTGTGCTAAATGCTGATGATATTTCGCCTATTTGTCGTGCATTTATTTGTGATGTGTATCATGTCATCCTTTTTAAGTGGGTGCTTCTCTTGATGAGTCAAAGGATGTCACTTGAGCAGTTGAGTGGACAAATCACAATGACCTCTATATTATCATGAGTATAAGTTGATTCACTTAATTCCTATGTATTGTTCAGACTTTGGAGTGAAATTTTTTGTCTTAGGGTATAAATGTATAATCCACTCATGGTAAAGGACTAAGAGAAGGATTAGAGGAATATTTTATGCAGGACTTCTAACGGACACTAATTGAAATTGTTAGATAACCATAATTTGTGATGAGTGCTGATATTTGTGCTCCAATTTGGCACTTAATACACTCCGCCTTAAAAATCTTTCAGATTTCAACATTAACCTGGTTGGTTATAGATGATCATGTCTTTCTTTCAAGTGGAGATATGTAAATGATTGTTTTGTGGAATTGCTTCACAGGATAATGATTGTTTTTTCTCTATCTTGCAGGTTCATCCTGTTTTGATGGTCATTAGCCTTGTTCTGCTAAATGGAGAAGGTAATACTACATTGGTTCCTTGTGTATGTATTAATCAAAAATTATATACTATGTAATGTAGACTGGGTACCACTTTATGCTCACCGAAATGCTTGGCCAGTCCAGCTTGATCATGCTCTATTTTCAACTACATTTTGAAAATATCATGTATACTTGACTACTTGGGCTGTAACCTTGTTCTGCCAAATTTAACCTTGTTCTGCCCAAAATTTGAGTCCACTTGCATGTTCCTGAGCTAAAATGAAAAAAACTACATTCAAAAAAAAAATTGTGTATATTTTCTGTTTCTTATTGGATTGTATCAATGAAGCTTCTGAAGCTATACATTGTTTAATTTATTCATTTGGATACCAATACTTGCCCTGCCGTATGACATATCGGTGTTGCCTTATATAGAAACCTTTTTTTAGCCTGCTATATGATATAGCTGCAATAAAAAAGTTCATATAAACCACATGTGTTCCGTCATGTGCTGTGAGAATTGATACAGTATAGCTAAAGCCGAAGTGATATTTTACTTCAAGTATATGCACTCTATCACTGTCAATCTAGTACTGCTGACATATGAATTGTGGTATATTCATGTAGCCATGCTAGCATACAAAACGGTTCCAGGAACGAAAGCTTTCAAAAAGCTGGTCCATCTCTCCCTGCAATTCCTCTCTTTCTGCTTAGCTATTATTGGTATCTGGGCTGCTTTCAAGTTCCACAGCGATAAGGGCATTGACCACTTCTACAGTCTCCACTCATGGCTTGGTCTTGGTTGTCTTTTCCTGTTTACTCTTCAGGTACCTCCTAAAATGCCATCTTCACTTTTCTCCTGTCTTGTGATTTAGAGTTAGGACTTAGGAGTCATTTGGTTTTATTTTGAATCAGGTCATATCTAGGTATATTGTCAATAATGTATATTATTAAGATAAATTAGTCAATTGTACTCTTGTTCATGTATTGGTTGGGTTGGGCCAATTTCGAGTTGGGTCAGGTTACTGGGTATTGTGACATTGATGATTGATGAATAGTCTTATCTAAGATGCATTTTTATTTATTTATTTATTTATTTTTTTAAACAGTGGGCAACCGGCTTTGCAACATTTTGGTACCCTGGTGGCTCAAGAAACAGCAGAGCTTTCTTGCTTCCGTGGCATGTTTTCCTCGGCGTCTATATCTATTCTTTTGCCATAGTTACAACTGTGACGGGCATCTTAGAGAAAGCTACGTTTCTGCAAGCTAGCCATATTATATCTCGGTACTCCACTGAAGCTTTGCTGATTAACTCTATGGGTATCTTGATAATGATCCTTGGAGGTTTCGTTATTCTGGCTCTTGTCGCGCCCGTGAATGGGAAAGGTGAAATTCCCCGAACTGCAGAATAGCTTTATGCTTTTGGCAAACTGGGGCTCGTTATGGCATGAACATTAACAATACATATTCTTAGGGAATTTCATTTGAACCACATTGTTAACCCTTGAATTGGGATAAATGATTAAAAATATAATTTCCAAAAGGATTTAGCTGTAGAACCGAGTTGATTGCAAGACATTCTCTATTATTATTATTATTATTATTAATTTATCAGTAATCACAGGTGTTTCAAAGGGTCCTTTACATAATTACTTGCGCTGCTAAGCAATAGATGCAGGCGAGCTCTGTAAGATGATCCATCATCACTTCTCTCCAATACTACTCGTATTTAACAAGACTCTTCAACACGACAAGTTGGGGCATATTTACAACAATGTTTCTGAACGGCCAAGAAAGGCTTTGTTGCCTTCTTTACATTGAACTAATTTGTAAAAAAAGTTTAGAATAACAACCCACGAAATGATGCAAACCTCCACCCCAAAGTCCTTTGTTATGCCAGGCACCGATAGGTATGGGCAGTTGAAGGGTATATCTAAACTACAATGAAAACCACTGCTAGAGTGCTAGGTTGCCTAGGTATGGGTCCTGATCCAAACGCCTTGAGAGGGTCAAGGAGCTTACCAAAAGTCTAGCATAAAAAAAGCTTAAGCCACAGAAAATGTAGTAGATATAAATTAGCCGAGATAACAAAATTACATATAATCTTCTCTGAAAATTGAACATCTCTCTGCTTCTTACAACTAACTCCCAAAAGTACATTTGGAACCCCAAAAAAGGGGAAGGGGGAAAAATGGATTCGCTACAAACATGGGCCGGGTATGCATCACTATAACTGCCCGGAGAGGCGAGGATTCGCACTCTACACAGAGTCAGGTTAAGACCAAAAAAATAACTAAACATCGGTAAAATTGGATACAAGAAAACGTTATTCCAAAATTAAGAACATGGTGTGAAGAGAATAGAAGATTCAAGCTTTATTGCCATGTTTTCATTCATTTGGCAACAGTCTTCACCGCAGGATACAAAAATGTGATGAGGTTATTACTGTCCTCTTGCCTAGCCCCACAAGTGTTCCCTCCGATATTCCCGCACAATGACTGGTACACTTGTCGGTGGAATCTGGAATGCAAAGACAAAAACTCATAGATTCAAACTTGATAGACGCAGCTTGGAGGACAAGAAGTGAGTGTATGTGTGAGTGCACGTGTATCAGGCAATCATCTATCAGCTTTAGAGCAACAAACACATAAGTTCATAGGAACAGCAAAGGGAAGCTTTGGAAAGTAAGGTCAACTTCCTAATTTATAGTGCAGAGAATACACAAAGGTCCAAGTGAGAATGTGAAAATTTTACAACAACAAAATCTGCAGAAATCAATTAACTGAAGATCAAGAAGAAATGCGTTCATGAACAGTAAGGACAGAAATTGAATATAAAAAAAAAAAAAAAAAAAAAAAAAACACACACACACACACACACAGATTACATCTAACATCTAACAGAAAGGACAGGAAGTTCCGTTTACATCAAATTCACTACAATACAAAAAAAAAATCCATGACTTATTGTTTAACATAACACGTGGTGATTTGCTGATTTTTTAAAAAATTGAGAGTTTGTAGAAGTTATCAGTATCAATATCCTTCCTTTCTTCCCCCATCTCCAGGCCCAACTAAGAGAAAATAGATTTCCAAATTTTCTGTTTGGTCTTCCTAGTTCCATCCAAACATGGGGGTATACTAATCTTTCAAAATATACATAATCAGCTAAATTTAAAATAAAACAGTAAATACATCATCTCACGTTCTGATACTGAGATAGTTCATAAGGGCTCAAGTGATTATAATGAAAATAAAAGATGTATTTTCTAACCAAAACAAAACTAGTTGCAAAGAAATAAGAATTCTTACTATTCTAGCAAACCAACTAGCTGCCATGATTCCATGAAAAATATTACTTCGCATTTCAGATGATGAACCAATGATCATGTTATATATGAATTTGATATACTAGTTTATTAGATTCAACCATGCTGCATTCCAGGTAGACAATTAGAGATATCCTATTCAAACCATACTACAGAAAAATAAATAAAAATTTAGACAGGTCTACGAGAAATCAAGATTATATTGGTTTCTAGACCAATAGGTCCACAGCTCCACTACAACTGACAGAAAACTCACCATGCCATAGTCCGTAATAATCATAGAAATGTAATCTGAAGGAGTTGTATCATACCTGTTGAAAGACGAGACGAGTTTTGAGTTATGAAAACGTAAAATTTAATTTGCAAGCATATTGGACAATCACTCTAGAAACTTACATCAAATTTAAAAGTTGCAAATTCTCATTACTAGTCCAATCTTTCAAGTAATTGATTTCCCTTCTACCAGGAACTTTCAAAATTGCATCAGGGTCACCTGGCAAAAAAAGTAAAAAGTAAAAAGTCATGAACAACCCAAGCATGTAGAGATACAGACCAACAGAATCAGATTACAGAAAATCAAATGGTGAAAACTATATACCAAGTTCATTGAAACATATTGAATCAAGTTGAACCCTTTCATGAAACTTATATGCTTCACAGCAAACCAATACTGGAACATGGAAGGCATGAGCAACCATAGCTACACAAGCAGTCCCAACCCTTGAGTAAACAGTTCCATTAGACAAAACTGCAGCAGCCCCTAAGAAGACTCGAGTGACTTCATGCATAGTATACGAAACAGCATTTATATGTGTGTATGTACAGTTAAGACCCTTCGCCACCAATCTGCGAAGTAAAAGTTGACCCTCAAGCTTTGGACGAGAGTCCACTATGACTACGCGAAATTGTTTCCCCATCTCATGTGCATGTAGCAATATCATTTCAACAGCCGAGGATGATCCATATGTGAGGAGGACATCCCCATCTCTAATTTTGGTCACAGCATGTTTGACTATCACCTTGTCAGCAATCAGTATCTTCTCACTAATAAAATGATTAATATCTGATTGCAGAGAGGCCTTTGCTTCAGACTCCGACAAACACAAAGGCAACTTGGCAATTCGATTCTTTAGGAATCTAATCGCATTACCCATACTAATTGAAAGGGGCCTGCACTCGATCAGAAATGAAACATAACTACCGATTCTTGCAGTAAGGTCTCTGATCAGAGCTTTCTCCGGAGGTGTTGAGTAGTCCTTTATCGCCTCTTGAAATGCTTGAAGCATTGCAATGCAACGAGCATTGCCACCAGAAATATCTCCAGTTAAGTAACGCAATCCAACCTGAAATTCAACTATTACAATAACCCTTTTGCTTTGATGGAAAAAAACCATTAAGAGTAAACATATTACCCATACAATGCATGCTCGTACAAAAGAAATATAAAACACTAAGCTATAAACAGCCCACAAACCATTTCCACTATTCCACAATATCATCGTTACAATAATTGCTTTTAATGGTTAAACTGTTCAAGAGAATAGAGGAGAAAAGAGATGGAGGTAAGCGCGGATACTGGAAAGACAGGACAGAAGCAAGGTATGGTGGAGGACAGAAGGGGTTAAGGACATAGGTATGGAGCAAGGTCAAGAGAATTATAGACCTTTGTCACCTAATATTACCACAATCAAAGATAAAAGGCCTATAACTTCAAGTCCTAGTAGGGCAGCATCCAGAAAACTTAAGTTATGAGCAACAGAACTATCAATCTCATTCCAATTCCAACACCGAGAAACCTAGAATTTCAACCAAAACAAGATAAAAAGAGGCAATATTAAATGAAAGAGGCCTGCAGTGTTGTAATTATTAATCAGACAGCATCTCTACATCAAGCTAGCAAAACATTTCAGATAATACCTTGTAAACGGCTGGATGCATTGGTTCTAGTTGGAAAAACTTTGACTCCAGATCAGGAAGCTGTGTTCCATGCTCATATTGAGGCAAGTGCCTAAAAAGTTCAACCCTGTTTCTGGCTTCAGTTTGCTTCACAACTGCTCTCTTTTTTGCTTTCTCCACCCGTGTCTTATCATCGAACTGCATGCGCGGATGAGGGACATCTTTCTTCCTCTCTTTCTCTGACTGACGATCAACGCCTTTCTTCTCAGATGCTGCAACAGAAGCATTGTCTTTATTTTGAACAGAAGCCTTAGCAGCTTTCACCTGCTTAGAACTCCCTGCTCCAGAAGCTGCGGCTGTTGCCTTACCCATTTCAGCTACAGAGGCAAAGCAAATCAAAGTATATAGATAATCAATAGTGTAAAAAGATGTCAATTGGGACAACTGTCAATTAATATAATAAATGATTAAAACCTTCTACTATTGCTGACAAAGTGACAAGCATATGAAATATTCACAACAAATGGAACGAAAAATAAACAAAAATTATTTGCAAAACAGGGGAGACAAACAACATTAGATGCATTATTAGATTAGTTTTATGTAATTGTGAATTGTTAGGTATTATGTAATTATGGATTGTGAGGTATGACTAGGCTATCTAAACCTCCTAAATCAACACCTCTGATTCCATATTTCAAACAACAAGAGTTTTCATTTAAGAATAATATCTTGAAGAACGGCTGCAAAGAGCATATCAAAATTTTCTTAGGAGTATGCATCAAATTCATAAATCATGAAGATAATAAGGCTATACATACCTTTCGCAGCAGCTTTTGCAGCCCTTTGGGCTTCTTGAAGTGCACGTCTTTCTGCTTTTGACATTTTTTCCTTTGATGGCTTTGAATTGCCATATTGTTCACTTTGAGCATCTGTCGATGCATCTCCAACTTTTTCTAAGGAAATGCTTCATTTTTTAATAATGCTACAACAGCTCAGATAAGCAAATTTGATGTATAGTAGACAAAGAAATCGACACAGATCTGCATAGTGTGCTAAAAACCTTAAATCTAGAAAAAGTGGGGAGGGGCCTCTAGTTGATATTATAAAAGACAATAATAACACGAATCTCTGACCCCAACACTGCATTCTGCTCAATAACAGTTGCTTGATAAGCTAACTTTCTACTTATACTAAATTTTTACTGAACCTGTCACATGTCCACAAATATTAGCTTAAAAGTTGAATACAATGTAAAGTCACCTTTGTCTTCATGGCTAGAAAATTAGGGTCAAAGTTTTAAAAACCACATTCTCTAATTATGTGATGATCCACAATGAATGACTTGGTAGGAAGAGAAGGCTTATGTATCATGTGACGACCAAGAGCATCAAGCCATTAAGTAATCAAACACTTTAATATTTGCATCCCTTTTCTACTATATCCTCAAATAGATTTGGGTGGACTAGTATTTACTAATAGGTAGTAATAAATCATACAAGAAATAAATAATAGATGCATTAGGACTTTTATTTACATATATATCAAGAAAGGAAAAAATATATCATGAGACACACTCTACTTTCCAATACACTTAATTCAAACATATATACAAACTCACTGGGAAAAAACAATAAAAAAAAATAAATAAATAAGTAATAATAATAATATTAAGTCATAACCAGATGAAAATGATGTAAATGTTAAAATTTAACTTCAACCCAACAAGGGATTCACAATAAATTTTTTTCAAGGATCAATGGACTTAGTATTATATTGACAAACATGGGTGCAGAGTATATTGAACATGATGGATTGATGGCTTTCAAGTTTCAACTTTTCACAAAATGGTGCACTGCTTAGATTTGCCATGAAAATGGGCATCACAAATACTGTGTAAAATCATCAACACTCATTTGAATTCAACCAACTACCAAACTAAAATGGAGCTTAATTCAACTAAACTCCTTCCTACAGGCCAATCACACTTCTAAACATCCCGAAGGACCTCAAGTACTAAGTAATTTATGCAAGGACAAGGACCAATGCTCCCACAGTCTAACCTCTTCCACCAATTGGATACTATTTTACCGAAAAAAAACGTGTACCACCTAGTTGTGAGAGGTGGGAACATTGTTAAAACCATGCAACAGTTTTCTGAAACATTCCCCACCCCAACCCCCTACACACAAAAAATTTGCCAACAAAAACCCATATACTACATGAAATCCATAGCATAGCACCAAATGTGAGTTTGATCATACAAGGAGATGAAGCATTATCCAGAGGTTTCATGTCTTTCTTCTAGAAGAAAAGAGGGACCTTTGTTTGGGAAAGAAATAATCAATTCCTGATTGGCATTTGGAAATCCTTTAGTAGCTAGGGCTGTATGAGAAACTAAATTCAAGCAACTGCAAGAGAG
This sequence comes from Chenopodium formosanum, assembly GCA_024500155.1. Classification (NCBI taxonomy): domain Eukaryota; kingdom Viridiplantae; phylum Streptophyta; class Magnoliopsida; order Caryophyllales; family Amaranthaceae; genus Chenopodium; species Chenopodium formosanum. Next base: position 2,359,061 of record CM044861.1, on the reverse strand, counting down.
ATTTGTAGGAGTACGAAAAGAAGTAAGCTCAATTCCTATAGTAAGGAAAAAAAAATAAAAAATTTGAGCATTAATAATTCCATGGTCTCTTGCATGCCATCTTGTTGACACTTGACAGAGGGTTTAGTTCTCTTAACCTCCTAATTTACAACTAACACAATAAGTATTTATTTCAGAAGTTTTTAACAAACAAAAACATCAAGCTCATCCAAGTTGAGCTTTTCTGCAGGTTTTGTTAGAGAGGGACCCTTCAATAAGGTTTGCCCTAGGCGCTAAATTTGACATTTTGTTTACTAATGGTAATTACGAAACATATAAAAGTTCTTCCCATTGCCTACCCTACTCTCGCAGTCAATGCAAACTAACAATTTCATACTTCACTTCCTCACAATCTCACATATAAGTAGTCAAAGGAATAAACTAACAAGTAACCCAATTGATACTCTTTCTCAATTAAGGATATTGTCAAATTGTGTAAATTCCAGGATCTTGTTTGCTCCCTATTACCAATGAGACATAATCACATTCCACTCTCCCAACTCAGGGCAAAATTCCCAACAATTTAGTCTCTCTCTCATATGTCGACAAAACCTCAAATTCACGACTAATCCGCCTACTATTCACAAATATATGGAAAAGCAACTCCAAAAACCACTGTTTAGCCTTATTGTACCAATGCATTTCAAAGCTAGTCATATTGTACAATGTAAAAATACCAATTATTCGATCAACAAAAGAAGAACGAAGTATCTGGGGACTTGAATCCAAAGTAAAAACACGATTAAGCCAATAATAAACACAAATTCACAACAAACCCAGACAAAATTCAGCAATATACCTAAACCAAACCAACAAAAAAAAACCTCAAAATCACAACAAAACCAGCAAGAAATCAACAATGTACCTGAAGCAACAGCTGCCAAATCAACCCCAGAAGCCGTAATCAAGCTACCACTAATCACTCCAACACCACCATTTCTCCCCGCCTTACCAACCATCAAATCAAACCCACCACCGGCGCCACTCGGCATCGAAGAAGCAAACTTACTCCCACTTCTCCTGCCCTTCCCACCACCCGAAGGCGAAACCATTACATCTTCGGAATTCTCCGACTCCGAAGGAAATATATCAGAAGGATTATAGCTCCCAACAACAAGATGGGCAGTTGCAACATCAGAAGCAGGACGACGAAGCGGCGAAGATGGCACAGGAGGGTAATGGGGTCCCACAGGACGAGAAGAAGATAGCAGCAAATGGGTGTCGGAAGAATGACGAGGTGGTGGAATCATCACCGGAGAAAGGGAGTTGCCGGAAGGTGAAATCTCGCCGACCGGAGAAGACGACGATGAAGAAGAGAAGGAATCGGAGCGGGTTCTGTCGGGCGCGAAAAACCCGACTTGACGGACTTTCGGGTCGATGACAGCACGAGCGCCGCGGCGAGGAGGAGGATCCATGGAAATGGAGGAGAGAGAAAATTAGGGTTAGGGTTAGGGTTTGAATTAGGGCTAGGAATTCAAGGGTTTGAGGGAAGAAGATGATGAATGAAGAAGAAGAAGATAAGATTGTTGAAGAAGAATTATTGATGAAAATGGCATATCGAATTTTGATTTTTTTTTTTTTATTTTTTGGGGGATTTTAGAGTGAATTTTGAAGGTTTAATTTCATTTTAATGGAGGAAAAATTGGGGGTTTTTGGAATTTATTTTAATTTTAATTAATTAATTTAATCAGAGAAAAAAGAAATGGGTAGGGTTTAAGGAAGAAGGAAGGATTGGAGGGAGAAGGATGGTGTTGGTGGAGGATACGGCATCAAACTCATCGATGATGATTTACGTCACAGATCTTGATTGAGGTTATTTTGGTAATTTCACATAATAATTTATTTATTTTTTCACTGTATTTCATTTTATTTTATTTTAACAGGGGTTTATTACTTAAATATTCGATTATTGGACACATCACACGTGCGATCCATGTAATCAATACAATTATAAAATGCAAATTCCTTAATTAACACATATATCCGCCGTTTAATGTATATTTCCCTACTTTATAAAAAGACAAAGAAATTAATGAAGTAGAACAAAGTAGATTAAAAATGAACACAAATTTCAACCAAAATTATTATAATATGAGAGAAGAAAAGCTTCTAGTTAAGGTCAGAAAGAATTCTGATTAGATGCAAGTAAAGAAGGTGGAAAGGCAAAAGCAAAACAATCCTAAATTGATTATACTGACAAGTGACAAATAAATTAACTTTTTTTTTAGCAAACAATTGAATCAACTATATATCCAGATTTTGAAATTAAAAAAATTAAAAATTTACCACACCGCAGAAGCTACTTCAATGGAGGAGAAAAAGCTTGGTTGGCGCTTCAATGGAGAACTAATCGTTCTCTTCAATAGAGGAGCGAGAGTAGAGAAATAAAGGAGGAAGGAGAGAAAAGGGCGCATGAAGAAAGGAGGAGGAAAAGCGCAATAACGCCTAATGACAAACAAGCAGTATACATTAATAGGGGTATATAGGTAAATAAATATTTTGAGGGGTTGCGCTTATGAATAGTGCACAGACCTTTATACCCTTCAAAATGTTTTTTTACCTTCTTACCCTTATTTGTAATTTTATAGTCCAACTTCTCTTACACTTTTCCTCTAGCAAATTGTTCTTAGCCGTCAATATTTCCATGTACATCCCTACTTACTTTATAAAAAGTAGAAAGTTGCGCTTATGAATAGTGCACGGACCTTTATACCCTTCAAAATGTTTTTTTACCTTCTTACCCTTATTTGTAATTTTATAGTCCAACTTCTCTTACACTTTTCCTCTAGCAAATTGTTCTTAGCCGTCAATATTTCCATGTACACTATCTCTGTTCACCATCTCCAAGTATCAAATTCTATATCTTTGTTTACCATCTTCCCAAAATTACAAAATCAAGTTAAAAACAATAAAAATCAAATTGTGGCCAAAAGAAAGTTGACAATACCAAGATATAGCGGAAAAAGAGGAAATGACGAAACCTTTTCGCGGTCGAAGGGCTGTAAACGGGAAAGCCTTGAGAAGGAAGGGAAGGCGGTGGAAGAGAGCGGCCGGATTTTCTGAGAGGAGGGTTACCGACCACTCCGGTAACTCTTTATCTATCCTCTCTGCTTCTTTATCTCTCCATAGCTACTCACTGATCGACTTTCTATGAACATGAGTATAAATGTTTTGTACACATGCATTATTAACTTTTGTAATAAACATTTTAGAGTCCTATTTTGATTAGAAAATTATTACTTGTTTAGAGGAAAACCATATAAATGATATTTGACCATTCTATCGGAGATCGATCAATTTGATTTTGTTCTTTTTTTTTTTTATATCCTTTGATTCTGCTCTTTTATTTATTTTTTTTAATTAATCACAATATGTAAGTTTTGATTGCAAAATTCTGTCTATGTTTTTGTTTTGTTTTTTTTTTTTTTTTTTGATTACTTACCTCATATGGTCTAAGAACTCATTGGTTAGACTGGACTTGATAGGTGGATATGGGCTACTTCAGTATAATATATTTACAAGTACTTTCTTCTAATTTAAAAGTACAATCCTTCTAGATAGTAATTTCTTTTATTGTGATTTAAAACTATTCCATATTATTTACTCTACATATCACTTGTTGAAAACGTTAGACTAATGTTTATAAGGCTGCAAATCTGATCTACTTCGTATATCAGTACACTCACAACATTTCCTCTAAATCATATAATCAAAAGTAATAATTGACTGGCAATAAAGATGATAATTTTGAAATGCTTTTAATCTACTCAATGGAGGTTAGATTTAATCCATTGCGCAACATCTAAGAAGCTTAGAATCATATATATATATATTTGGGAGTTTTTTCCCGAGTTTTTAGAGCGCCACGTAGGATTTTTATTTTTAAAAAATTATTAGAGCACCCGAAGGATTAATATTTTTAAAACACTACAATAGGATATTATCTTTTGAGATTAGAAATTTTATCTAATATTTTAAAACAAATACGGAGAAAATGATATATTACGTACCACTAATAAAATAACAAATGTAATCAAATAAATATGAAAATTATTTTTTTAAAAAAATAGATCGACCCGTGCATCGCACGAAATATTATCTTATGAGATTAGGAATTTTATCTAATATTTAAAAAAAATACGAAAAAGTGATATATTATGTACAACTAATAAATATGGAGTAACAAATGTAATCACATAAATATAAAAAATATACTTTTTAAAAAAAATATAAACGATCCGTGTATCACACGGGTTTCATCTAGTACTACAGTATTGAAAAATAATTAGCATTAATTATTCCTATTTACAATAACTGTAATTCTTTTCAAATTCTATGCATTCATTTCCTGTTATCATTTCAATTCAATTCTAATTAAAACCAAGCTCAAGAATTTGCTAGAGTTTGTAACTGATTTTCATTTACTAAAAGCCCAATAGTTGCAGCCTTCACACACTTATGCCCAACCGTATCACATACAAAGGTAGCATATGATTTCTTCCTTGAACCTAAAATACCTGCATTCTTTGCCTAATTTTGAAATAATAAAATATGTAGGCTTCTCTCTTGCATGCTCCATGTCAACTAATATCATCTCAGAACCTACTGTAAGGAAGCAAATGGCTATTAACCAACATTTGCTGGTTTTTTTGGTGATTCAAAAGGCAAAATCGATTTAACAAACACTAGAGGGTAATCAAAGTGAGGAATATTGATATGATTCAGAAGAATTCATATTCTTGCTATGATATTATGTATTGTTAGGAATCAAATTAATACATAATATGCTTGGAAGTATCTTATCAAATCGATTTAGCCTTTGTGGTGGATTAGGAATGATTGGTCATTTCGGTTTCATCATTGATGATTCATTCTCTATTTCGTATTGTATCAATAACACAATTAAGTTATACTTATATCAACACTGGGAAAATAAACAAACATTATGACATTTGTTCCTTTTCTGCATCATTGAAAAACTAAGAATTATATACTTAACTCTACATAGTATTCCAATTAAAAGAAATACTATATATATTTAATTTTTTTTTATCGACATTTACATTAAATAAAAATAAAGATTTAAATTCAATATTTGAGATATTTCATATGTAAAATTCAACTTACGACTACAAACAAACAATGGCTCAGCAATAGAGATATATTCCTTTACCGGTCCATTATTCCTCCATGTGAAACGCAAACACAACACAAGAAAAATTAAGACGCAAAGGCTAGCCATCTCGCGCGCAACGCGCGCGTTGGCTACCCTAGTTGTAGTAAAAATTATCTTCTTCACAGGTATTTTATTGAGGGGACTAAATGATACGACTAATATAATTAAGATACTAGTAGGTCTTGTTTTATTCACTTTATTTAAATTATCATCTTAACGCGTATTTTATTAAAGGATGAAATAAAATAGACCAACTTTTGATAGTATTACTAGTGTTAGGTCCGGGCGATGCCTAGAGTTACTGCAATATTTCCATGATAAAAATCTTTATTAATACGGAGTAGTTATTTTTATTAAATGACATGTAATATGGTACTCGTAATAGTTGTTTTTATTAAATGACATGTAATATGTTACTCGCAATAGTTTAGTGGCTAACACGTTGAAGTTTAAACTTGAAATCATGGGTTCAAATCTTATAAGAACCATATTATTAGACATAGCGTGAAAAAAGAATTAAATGAGAAGAGCGTCACGTGGCACCTAAACTTCTTTAGGAATGCCTTTTATAAATTCATGATTTGTTCATTTTTTTTTATTTTTAAATTAAAAAATCAAAAATAAATTTAAGTAAGATAATTATATGTGAATTACAAGTACAATTTTTTATTTATTATTTTTTTTTTTACACAAAAATACAAGTATACATTTTTTAATGAGGAAGGGTGTAAAAAGGTTGCATATCTTTAGAGTTACTCCATGTCTCCATGCAAGTCATTCATGTTGGACATCATGGACAAGCCCAACGAGAGACCTGGCTAGGGTCAAGGGCTATAAGCATGGATTTTTTTAATATTGTTAGTCATATACTAGTATCACTAGGTTGCACCCGTGCGATGCACGGGTTTCACATTAATTAATCTTTGGATTTTTGTTTTCACATTTTTTTTTTGAGTTTAAAATTAATGTTCATTTTTTTTTTTGAAAGATAAAATTAATGTTCATTAGTTCACTTCAATTGACCTCAATTACGCTAATAACGCTTTTTAATCAATGTCAATTTTGCAGTTGAAAAAAATAAAAAAATAAAAAAAATAAAAATAAAAAAACCACTATGCTAACTGTATGATAAAAGAAAATTTATTGTGTATTTGTGTATGATTTGCTCTTGTTTATGTTAGAGAATTAAAGTTGCTAAAAGAGGAAATTCCCCTTTAAAATTATGTTCCTTGCCATTCTTTCGAAATTCGAAGTTAAAATGGATTATTAGCATTTTGGATGGAAAGGACTAGATATCAACTCTTTTGTGACAGATGTTTGAGCTGAGTGATCATGTGCTTTTGGAAATAATGGTATAATGCATTTATTTCTAAAGTGACGGTGGTGTACCAATGAAGTGGTGTTGTACATCTTAGTGTGATTTGAGGATACTCAAATATGTCTCATCTAACCCTCAAGTTTCTGCTCTATGTGAACGACAGGTGGTTCCTATCCTAGATCTGAAATTGATACTTTTCTTTTTGTTATCATCACGCATAAATAAAGGAAATATGCTCATCTCCATGCAAGTGATTGTGTTGGATCTCAAAGTTAGATTCCCATGCCCATGTTCATGTATATGCAACTCTTTTCCTCATTTTCACATTTTGGAGCTTTTTCTGGAAAATCAATGTACATGCCCCAGACTCGGAAGAAACTGAAGCTGCTATATTAATTTAATATTCAAAATATACTCTGATCAAAATTTTCTTTGGAAAAAGAAATGAACCATCAAATTGGAGAAACTTGTTTTGTATAATAGAATTATTATTGTTTACCATTCGGACTTAAGGCCAGATTGCTGATGCTATCTATGATAACTGATTGTGATCAATAAAAGGAAGAAAGTGAAAGAAAGAAATAAGAACTGGAAGCACTTGCATTGTTTCCAGCAACTTATTGTCAGATTTTTGAGCAACTGGGTATTAGACACCTTAAGGAGGTTGGAATCTCGAGGGGTTGGACTGTTGGAGTTGGAAGAGATGGAAATGGTGGGGAAATGCCAAAAGGAGAACCCAGAAGCTGGTGAGGAGTAAGAAATGGGGTTGAAATCGTGGGTGTGCAAGGGTTGGATTTTTTTTTCTGGCAGTTCTGTTCTCTATTTCTTTCGAGTAAATAAACTAAAGGAACAACCGCTGACATCATATTGTCCACGTGGCAGCTTTATAAGAAAAATTTTCCCGTCTAAATAAAAATCTGACGTCATTATATTTTCTTTGGTTTCAAATTTAAAATCTCCTCCTCTCAATTTACCTATACTCTTTAATTTATTTATTTTTCTTCTATCACCGCTGACATCATGTTTTTTTTTTTTTGGTACAGTCCCATACGTTTAGTAAGGCTACCCATTCTCATCATTATGATACGATCTAAAATATCGAATATTTGGAAATTGTATTTTGAGTAATTTGAATTTTTATTTGTAAAGATTGGATACTCATTTCAAATTGTCCATGATAATACGTGTAGAATAAATCCGAATAAAAACCTAATTCCTTGGATATTATATCTAGGTTTTTTCTCCTAAATATATTGAATACTCAAAAAATTAAAAATGATAGTTAGATACTTTGATGTTTTATTTTAAGTAAATTTCATAGTTTTTTTTTTTGTCCATAAAAATCGTACTTATTTTCTTTTGTAGGGAAAAATATTTATATTTTGATTATTCAAAAATTCTTAAAGGTAGTTTAAATTTGAACCGAAAATTATTCACATCCAATCCAAAATCATTGAATTTAGAAGGAGCCAAATTAGGTATTTATTTTCTAGAATTGGATAAGTTGAATCACAAATATAGGTTGAACGACTCAGATCAGATTATTTTCTTGAGCTCGCTCCAATAAAACCAAATATCTACTCCATTGTTTGACTAATTTATAAAAGATTGATTTTGAATCAAAAAGTTAAAACAAAACAAGTTTAACCTAATTACCAACAACACTACTATATTGAAAACGAATTCAAACAAAGCAAATCTAAAAACAGCCAAATTGATTTTTTTTTTTTTTTTTTTTTTTTTTTTTTTTTTTTTTTTTTTGGGAAACAAACCCCAACATGGAACTAAACTTCATTCATAGGAGCCCAACTGGGAACTAAACTTCATTCATAAGAGAGTAGGAAATCAAACAAGAGGAAATACACAACGGAAAATTTGACACCCATACCCTTCTACCTATAGCACATGGCGAGTAAGGCCATGTTCTTTTGAGTTTTTGGGCAGAGCAGAGCAGGGTTATTAGGCTTCCACAAAATGCGGAGCAAAGCAGAGCGAAACAGGGTAGGGCAGAGTAGAGTAGATTTCAGCAATATAGAGCACAGGGCAGAGCAGAGCAACTCTAAAGAACAGTGCCTAAGCGGAGCAGTGCCGCTCATGAGCTTACTTTAATACCTTCCCTGTAAACAAACTGACTCTTATGACTACATGTTACATTTTCCTTACCACACCTTAAAATAAATATAAATAAAAATATAAATTGAAAAAAAAAAAAAAAAAGGAAATTTGTCCTCAAGTCGGTGTGAAATGTGTAAATGAGTTGATTTGGTAAAATTTTACATCCAAAAATTTCAAAATAAAATTTTGTCCCCTTAAAAGAATCTACGTAGTCAGTATTCACACAATTTGTAAATCTAGTATTGGACTAGCTGACATTCTACACCAATAGATTTAATTTTTAATTATATATTGAAATCTCAGCCGTTTGTTCAGAAATAAAAAATTAGATTTTAAAAAGATTTTGCCTCTTTAATTAAATTTCGTACAATTCACCATACTCCTAACTCCTAGCTTACTCTACTATACTACCTTTTTTTTTTTTAATTTTTTTTTTTTAATAAAAAACTTTACTCTACTATACTACCTAGCTTTAATACTATATGTCTTCATAAGTTTATACTAGCATAATTAAATTTGCAATAAAACACTTTCTCCTTCTTTCACAAAAAATCCAGGTATTTTTCTCTCAATATTTCTCTGTAAATGGCTTTACAGTTTAGCTACAGAGAAAAAAATCATGAATAACAATAATGGTACGTTTATAATTTTCATCATATATTCCATGCATTTTATATTTATATACTACTATTAAGCTTTGAGATTTTTAAATTTTTATGTATAGTGATTTTACTGTTAATTTTAGCTTTATATACTTTTGGAGTATTATGTTTCAGTTTAAAATTTACTTCAAGCTTCAAATTCTTTAAGTATTACAGTATAAAGTACTTATATATGCTGTTGTGTTTATCTTTGCTGTAAAAAATTAGAGAATCTAACACTGTCAAAAAACTAATATAGGGAATTACTAATTTGAATATAGGTGCTTACAACAAAAATATTACTTACAAATGAGTAAATTTTACTTGTTGTTTAATTTCTAGATTTTTGGTTACTTTGATGGGAATCATGGGATCAACAAGAACTAGAGTAAAAGTGTGTAGTAGGCCAACTGCTTTATTGAGTTTATTCATATTCCAATTGATATTCCACTCAATTAAACTGTGTAATGCCTTTGTAGTAACTTGCTTTGATTCTTGGAATTTTATTTAATTTAGTGGTTCTGTAATTTGATATGGAGTAATTTTCATAAGGTAGAAAATGCAAAACACTAAAAACCAACATTTGAATGATTGTGGTTTTGAATAACTACATCTTTGTCTGTTTCATATTTCATAGAATGATATATCTCCGTACAAATATCAATACGAGTAGTTATTAAATGTCTCGAAGTTATTGCATCTCATATAAGGCATTGAATTTATATGGTTCTCAAAAAAAAAAAAAAAAAAAAAAAAAAACCCACTCGAGCCAAATTGTTGAAATAAAGGTTTTAAGATGCTCTGTATTTTACAAACAAAGTCAAAGGTAATTAGGTTTGGTAATTAGAGGCTAGTTGTGCATGAAGTAGTTTGTTTTTCATTTATCTAAACCTATCTTATCATATTCAAACTTATTTGTGCCTATTACCTAACTATATTAGTTGGTTTGACTAGCTATTGGTGTAAAAGTGTTTAATACAAGTATATTAATGCTAGCTCTCTGCTACTCCCTCCGTTTTTTAATACTTGCTCCATTTCGATCTATTTTTTGCATTATTCATTTGTCCTACTTTGATTAATGTTTGTGATTTATACATATTAAAAAATTTAGTCTTGTGGGTACTTGTTGGAATCATCTCAATGAATAGATTATTAATTTTGAATTGTTAGAATTTATACTTATTGATAATTAATGATATTAGTGATTAAAGATTAGCATCGACATGCATGTCCAAGAGAAATGGAGTAAGTATTTAAAAACGGGGGAGTACTTTATTGGGTAATATGACCAATCACTTAAGGATATTGAAATACTCCCTCCGTATTCAAACAACTGTAACGTTTCTCTTGTGCACGTATGCACGTATGCACATATGCAATGAAAAACTTTGACTGATAATATCCTCAACTATCAATAACTAAAAATTATAACAATTAAATATTAATAAACTATGTTTGAGACGATTTCAACAAGTACCCAAGACTATATTTATTGTTAAATCACAAACATTAGTATAAGTGGTGTAGATAAACATATAGAGCAAAAAGTCAAAACGTTTCATTTATTTAAATACAAAAGGAGTAATATATTGGAGGAGGAATCGATCTTTGGTAAGGCGAAACTTTGACAAGTGTAGATGATAACATAATCGTTCTCCATTACATGCACAAAACTCTCACCCCCCCCCCCCCCCCCCCTTCCAAAGAAAGAAAAAGCCCTACTATAATCATCTTTTTCTTAATTAGCTTCTTTCTTAGGCTCAATAATCCTCTGTCAACCGAACATATGTTACATATCCTTTAGAGAACCTCTTTTTTTGCCTCAAACTTTCCATTACCCCAAACCTCCCAAATAAGAACCCCCAAACTCACCTATACAACATACATATTATAAACTACATATGTATCAAAATAGTAATAAGTCAAGTAGCATTATTCCAGCAACAAGAGGTATTGCACAGGCCACACACCATACTTTAACTCAATGTAAAGCTAGCCATGCATGTTTCTAGGTTGCCACACATGGTATGACATAATATATAGTTGGATATATATATATATATATATATATATATATATATATATATATATATATATATATATATATATATATATATATATATATATATATATGGAATTTCAATAAGTTTTGAATGTGAACACATTGCAAAAGAGCTTACAATCTAGACTCAAAATGCCCTTCACCAAATACCTTAGCTTTATAAATTAAGCTTATAATACTCTTTTGAATTGAAATCTTGCTCAATGTCTATGCAATCCCTCACATGATTTTGTGCAAGCAGTAATTTGAGCATTTCAAGTCAGATTTTCCCATTAAAATTATTTCTTGAATTGTTTGTATTAAGAGTTAGTTTTTACTACTGTATAATGTTAAATTAGCACAATTACCTTACATAATCATCATAAACCAACTCGATCTTAAATTACTAAGTCATTTACCATTTCATCTACTCTATAAGTCTATATCTCAATTCATTAGCCTTTCATCCAATGAGTGAAGTTTCTGTAACCTTAGACCCAATAAGTATTGTGGAAATCAATAACCTTAGTTGATCAAAGTATTAAAGGTGGTACCTAAAATACGGGATCAGATCTTATTTACATAATTAGGCTATAGTTTTGTGGCCTCCCTACATTAGCACACACTAGCGCACGCGCGCACACACACATAAAACAACCACTAAAGCATGGCTACACAAGTCCATGAGAGATTGTTATATACACCCCGGGTGCACCATAAACCCATGAGTATTTTGCTCTTACTTTGATGATTGTTTTTCATTTAATCATCATATGAAGATCAAAAATTAACCTTGGGTTAGTTGGTTGTACGTTGCATCCAGGTGTATATAACAATTTCCACAAGTTCATATGAAAGCTTGACTTCTTTTAGATTTCAACATGCACTATTTGTTCAGAATCTTCAGATCAAGGGATTCATTTTAAAGTACCCAACTGCAACAAATAAATATAATCAAATCAAGACCAAAAATACAAAATGATGCTTTTAGTAGCTTTTATGAAGATGGCTATGTTGTAATGATCATGCATGTAACTCAAACACTAAAAAATAAACCTATAAGAAAGCTATAAAACCCTAATTGATAGAGTATGGAACCAATTATAAGACTTTAAACATCAACTTTTATAGAGTATAAAACCGATCCAGGATCTACCATTAACTTAAGCTTTTGTTAGATTCTACTTAGGATTAGGTTTATACTATATCACTAATTAATAAACCTTTGAGGTTTGAAAACTAAAATGGTAGAAAGTTAATTTCAAAATAGGTTGTGTAAGTGTTAATTCGATCTAGACATGTATATACTAGTATATAATTTTAGTTCCATGCTCGCAGAGTTAGTGTCTCACACTCTCACTAGCTACCTTATTGCTTCAGGTACATGTGTGCTCAGTTCCTATTAAGATTGAAGGCTAGGTAATTCAAGCTTTACAAACCTTACATGGCTTTCGAATATAGGAATGAACTCCCTGAAGATACAACTAATAGAAAATTAGCAACTCCATCATAGAAAAATGCTGAAAAGAAATGCACTCAGAAGCTAATTTGATGCTTGGTTTGCTCATACATCAGACTGCAACATTTCCTTTTCGATACGCAAGCTCGTACACCTTTCTGAACTTGAGCAACTTACTCCTTAAATTTCCAGTAGTAGTAGTTCAGCTTAATTAAATTGCATTGAAAAGTCAATATATGAGAATGCTTCAATTCAGATGGATTGATCATGAAATATATATGCATTTACCCTGAATTTTTTCACTACTTGATCTGTTATTAGACTTTGCAATATGTTAAACAACAGCTAGCAGCTAGAATAATGTATACACCAGAAGGAAATCGGTCTATATATGGTGATGGTGATATTAATTTCTCAGCTGCCAACGAGCATATGTAAGGTGAGTACATACAACTTTGAAGAACATTATAAATTAGCTAGCTAGTACAAGTTTTTTTGTCAAAAAAAAAAGCTTGTACAAGTTTCATCAGTATGAATTTTCGCATAATAATGAACTGTTTGCTGTCTTAAATTTGTCTTAGCTAGGTTCTATAGCCTTATACATTGATCAATGTTATTAAGTGTTTATTTCCTTTTAAAGCTTCTTATATTATGACCTTAGGCTACATATATTATATCCTTTTTTGTATTCTAAAAATGCACAAATTCCTATTTTTATTATAACCAATTAAACAACCAAATTAAATAAATGAGAATACATTGTAAAAACACAAACTAAAATTACTATGGTCACATTGAACATCTTAATTGTTATTGTTGGAGGTGGTTTATAATTTCAGTTTTACTCTATACAATTGATAAAATTGAAACAATAAATGTATATTCTTATAAGTATATGTTTCATAAAAAGGTTCTGCCCCTTTTTTTTTTTTTTTTTGATGAATAAATGGTTTCTATCTTCTAGAAGTGAATGATTGAATAAAAAATTACTTTAATAAGTAAAAATGCCAATGATTTCCAAAATGTAATGAAGCAACTAACTTGAAATATAACAAAATTAGCTAAAATTTCAGGATTGTGAGTCCAATATAAAAATTAAAGCTTGAAACATGGACTTTGCAAAGATATTTACAAAAACTATACACTCCATAATAATCAAATGCTTAGTTCTAGGTTTACAGAACATATATAACCTTATATTATGTATGGTTGAATGGAAATAAGTTCTTAGTACTGATTATTTGCATTGAAATTAACAGAATTTATATTGGAATTAATTGTGAATAATTACTCACACTATCCCAATTCATACAACAATAATTAATAACATATGTGGCTAGGTAAACAATGGAGAATAATTCATTTAAACGGCGAAAATCCAGCAGTAAGCACCAATAAAATCAATGTTGTAAAAGGCAAAATTCAAGCTAATAATGTGCTATTATTGATTCAATCATTCAATTCAAGACTGAAAAATAATTCAAATGTAAGCTTTCTTAATATATGGACATATTTCGAGCAAAGAGTACAACTGAAAAATCAAGATCATCAACAAGAAGGAGCTATGTATAGAAGTCCTTACATGGAAAAATAACTCTAATATCGAATCTCGTGCCACATTTTTACCTAGTGCAGGATATGATTGCTGTAAGTATCCCAAGGTCTAGCATTGATGTGAATTTCTGCAAAACATATAGATAAGAGTTATAATTAACATATTAGTCAAACTAAATATTGCTAATCGAACTCATTCAACTCGTAAATTTGGACAAATTATAACCTGTGGACAGATTGATGATGTTCAAAGCAGGAAATCCAGTCGGCTGAAGAATCCCACTGTAGTAATTACAACTTTCAGATGCAGATTTGTTGAAATAATCATTGTAATAATTACAATTATCTTGTTCATCTTTCGAACTAATCATCTCATAATTGTAATTATTATTATAAGATGATCCTTTTGACTTATTATAATTCCCCTTTATAACAACAGACTCTCTTACAGAACTACTAATACCCTCTTTGCTAATTAGTCCATTACTAATTTCAGGGTTTGATTGACAAATCATCAAATTCGACGAACTCTCTAGCTGCTTCTGTTGATGATCATCGACTATTTTTTCCTTTCGTGTTCTCTCCCTAGCGCGTTCTCTAGCCTCTTCTCTCCTCCTCAACTCGTTCACAACATTTCGAGTATTAACAAGGTGGCTATTTACTCTCCTCTTTCTCTTTTTACTCGACAATTTCTCATCATCATTATTGTTACTAGTACAATCTTCTTGATGTAGTTGATCTTCCTCGACTTCATTATCATCTGGTGTTACAGGAGGCTTAAAATTTGAAGTGCTAGCAAGCTCGTCGATGGCAGCCTTAGACTTACTCAAGAGCCATCCAAGGGTTTTGCTAGCCTTATCAAATCCTAACATGTCTTGAAGGTTGAAGAACTCGCGCGCTATACTCATTGACAATCTTACCCTCCTATCCCTAACCCCTTGAGCAGTGGTGATCTTGGTATGTCTATCTTTCTTTCCAGCTGGTCTTCTAGAGCTCGAAACACGTACATTCGAGGGGTATAATAAGCCATTTTGTTGGTTAATTGAAGGTTCAGATGATAAATTAACAATTGAATTATCTGAAATTGGAGGATATGAAGAAGTGGGTGGTAAGAATTTTCCATAATAATGTTGCAAGAAAATGTTGTTGTTGTTGTAGTTGCTTTCAGGGATAGCGCGATTACTAAGAAAAGATGGAGACTGATTATAATACAATGGATAAGAGTTGTTATTATTATTATCTGATGAAAACATCTTTGAAAATAAAGATTAAAAAAAAAAAAAAAAAAAAAAAACCCTTTTTATTTTTTTAAATTTTTTGGAGGAAAGTAAATTAATTAAACATGATTGTGATTTCTACAATTCATTAGATAAAATAGTACATAAAGGTGAGAAAAAGAAAGGAAGAAAGTGACCAAAAAAAAAAAAAAAATTATTGCTAATAATTTGTGTGGATGATGTATGAACTAAATTAATTAGGTAAAAAAAATATCAAATAATAATATGATAAGATATTGATATTTTTGAGTTCGATGTCACGACTCGATTAGTAATCGATCGAGCCCATTAGTAGTACAAAGAAGAGAAAACCCAGATCTAGCTACTTAGCTAGGAGTTGATGGTAAGGTTGTTGAAAGCCACTAACTTGTTTTAGAGAGAAAAATGAGTATTCTTTGTTGCAGAGAATGAAGAAGAAGGGAGAAAAGAATATGAATATCTGAAAAGATGAGGAAGCTAATTTATGCCTTTTTTCATAATATGGAATTTTGACCTTTTTGAGTAATACTGTTTTTCTCTTTTGACACAGTTTAAGATGTTTAATTATTTGTGGACAAGTCATGTGATTGTATATTTGTATCTGACTGTAAATTCCCTTAATTTGTTGAGTTATGAAGGTTTGGATAATTATTTATTTGTAGGGTAGATTATTTAATTTATCAGATACTAGTTGTGTTTTTTCTGCTGTTTTTATATGACTGCTGCTAAATTGGTTTGCATTAAATGCCTTCTTGATGACAGAAATGCAGGATTAGGGTTTTAAGCTTTTGGGTTTGAAAGGGATTTTTGAATTTTTTTTTTTTACTATTTTTTACCTTTAAACATTAGGTCAAAGCATGCATGACAAATGTGCTTTTTGGTTTTTGAAAGGAGTCATAATGATGATGATGACAATTAAACATGTTCATATCTTTGGAGGTATATCACCATGCGTCCCAGCACAGACTGTACCGGTTAAATTTACTGACATTCTCGATAACAGCGTCACGTGAATGTTATAGCTAAAATAATGTATACGGGACATATTAGGAGGGATTTTTTATAAGAGATTTTGTTTCATCATGTCTTAAGTATAGTCTAGTCTCGAAAATAGATTTATATCATTGCTCGATGTTTCGGACATGAGATTATAAAATTAAAACCACTTATTCACTTAGATTTGCTTCCTAATGTACTTGAACAAAATACCTACAGTAGATTGGTACTCTATGTCGCTAGCAAATTTTCTTCATCCTTGGAAGTTGATACTGTATCTTTTTTTCAGCTCATAAGTGTTGACGTGTTGTATTAATGTGTTATTCTGGCCTTACTTTTAGCCTATTGTGCCAAACCATTAAAGCAAACAAACATGAAAATTTGACAGACTTTCTTGAATCTTATCTCATTCACTAAATATTTTATGTTTTGGTCACTTGGCTTTATATTATGTCTGAATCCTAGATCTATTCTAGCTTCTGCAGCTCATGAATCAAGAAAAAATATTACAATAATTGCTAGGGCTTTTATTTGTGTCAATCTTGCTCTTTGCATTTATTTGCAACGACCTTGATCTTTGCATTTATTTGTTTTAAACAGTAGTACTTGTCAATGTTTAACCTAAATCTCTAGGGGGGCGTTTGGTTGGTTCACTTGATTCTTAATACTACGTACCTAAATATTTGATATGAGTCATACGCACCTCTCCACTTAGGTTTCTAAACCCCAACATGCCTTCCTTTGAGAGCAATCGAGCAAGCACTAGGATAGGATTTCCTTACTAATGTAAGTGTCATCCTACCTCATTTCCATGAAATTCCACCTATGAATTCATCATCTCTGATCTATCCCATCATTTAACGAATGCCCATTTGATTCCTCCCCCTCCCAAACATATAATGGCTAGGGCATGTGTGCCTAGGGCAATTCGACCCATGAGAAATTCCGGTTTAACAGTGTCGTTTTCCATAAAAAAAAAAAGTTATGTAAAAAGGAGTAAAGCAATTTCGTTACAAAAGGAATAAAATTAGTAGGAAAGATTTAACCAAAATGGTTAAAATTAAACCCACCTAGGGTTCCTTAAGTTGTAAAATGCCGCTTTGAAGTAGCCAAAGGTCCATTGGTTGTGGCTAAGATTAGGTCCGTACATGCATACATTCTCTCTCATCTCTCTATAAAAATTCTTAATTTCTTACTTTGACAAAACAGCTACTAAACGACAACTGCTACAGCCCTATTTTCCTTACTTTTACCACTTTTAGCTTACCCCTCTCAAACTAATTTCAAACCCTAATTTTTAAAAGTGGAATGACAATAACTCAATAACTAAATAAATTTGCATTTTAATTTGCTTGTTGGCATCTTGCTGTTTTCTTTCTGTCACAACCCACAAGTATAGGTGTGTCATACATTGTTAATCACAATTAGAACATAAACTCAATTCTATATTGTATCTCTCTATCTATAAAATGGTATGAGTTTAGACTTTAGAATCAGGAATGAAACTATAGTACTATAAGGTTGGAATTTGCATTGATTCTCAATATGTTGTGTTTGGTTTTTGTTCGTGAATGGATTTTTGAGATACCTAGAGGTGTCGTATGAGCCATATCCACCTCCCCTTGTCCTTGGGTACTTAAATCGCATACCTTTTGAGCTTGTGGTATGGGTATAGAAATTAAATATTTCTTAACCAAACATTAAGTATGGGTTATATTTGTTCCAACCTCATACCTCATATTTAAATCTACTAACCATATGCTCCCTAATTGGTCAAAATCTTAAGGGGTGGTACCCAAGAGGACAAAGCCTGATACTAAATATCTTCTACATCACTGTCTTGGCGATTTGCTATACACCAATTATTTAATGCATTCTTAATATTGATTAAAAATAAGTCCTGAAGTCTATGTAAACTGAAATAAGCATTGCATTATGAGATAGACTCCTTCTATTTCCCAATTATGACTATTTTTACATTTATATATCAAGTTATTATTATTATTATTATTATTATTATTATTATTAATGTATTAAAACAAATTTTTCTGACAAGAATAAAAATGTTATCATTTAAAGTATTGTTAAATATGAGTACTACTGTAGTAGGAATTAATGTACACTACAAGACAGTGGCGTAACTAGGATTTGGGTAATGGGGTACGGAATTATGTTTAATAAAAAAAATTTACAAAATACAAAGTAATATGTGGAGCATAATAATTTTTTCTTAACTAAATTTTGAGTTAATAAACCTTTTAACTATTGTATTAGTATGTACAAATCTCTTGGAAAAATAAACAAAATCACCTAAGAGACCTGTTATCGTAACAACAGGTCTCTTTGTTCAAAGTGGAATATATATAATCTAAGAGACTGCCTGGGACCAGTTTTAAAATAGGAGATCTCTTAGATTTAAATACTTAACAAAAGCCGCGCTGATTAGGTTGTTTTGGCGAGCTACTTATAACAGTACCTAAGAGACCACCTATTAGATACAGGCGGTCTCTTTTTGTATCAGATTTTTTTTTTTTCGCGGAATGGGGGTACAGTTGTAACTCTATGTACCCCCCTAGATCCGCCACTGCTACAAGAAAACGCTCATTTACCGATGGGATTTACCGATGGCTAGAAAAATCCATCGGTAAAAAAATAATTTACCGATGGTTTTACTTAGCCATCGGTATTTTGAGAATTACCGATGGCCTGGCTATCGGTATATTTTTTCTGATGGCTTTCTTCCATCGGTAAAATATTATATTTTAAAACAAAATTTAAAATTTTTACCGATGGCTTTTAGCTATCGGTATTTTACCGATGGTTACAAGCCATCGGTAATTTTTTAAAAAAAAATGAAGTAAAACTCTTTTCTATTTTTCTATCTTCTTATCATCTTCTTTTTCTCACGCCTCTCTCATCTCTTTTTCTCTCTCCTCTCTCTCTCCTCCTTCCCCCTTTTGCTCTTTTCGTTCTCCTCTCACTCTTCCATTCCCTTGTTTCTTTTTTTCTTTTCCTCATCACTCATCACTCATCTCACTTCTCTACCCTCCCTCTAAGTTTTGTTCTTTCTCATGGTGTTTGTGGCTTTGTTCGACGGTGTTCATGGGCTATTTGTGGGTTTTTCGGCAGCAATGTGGTTTTATGGTCAAATTCGACCATAAAAACTCCAGATCTGGAGTTTTGATGGTCGAATTAGACCATTTAAACCTTGAGAAGTGAAAAGAAAATCTAAAGGTATGTTATTTGTGGTTGAATATTCGTTGGTTTTTTTTGTTTTTCGTGGGTTTTGTTGTTGATGTTCGTGGGTTTTGTGGTTAATTTCATGGGTTTTGTGGTTGATTGTCTGATTTTTGTGGTTGGTTTTTCTGATTTATTTGGTAGATTTTCAAGGGAGTTGTGTTTGATTTTCCTTGGTTTTTGGTTGATTTTCGATGAATTATTGTGGTTGATTTTCATTGGTTTTTTTGGTTGATTTTTGTTGATTTTCGTTAGTTTTTATGGTTGATTTTCATGGATTATTGGTTGTTTTTCTTGAATTTATGAGGGTGGTGGTGGTTGCGGTGGCTGGAACTTAGGTGGTGTGGGGTGGTTGGCCGTTTGGGTAGGGGCTAGTAGCCAGTAGGGGATTGGGCCATTGGGGTGGGGGACTGGGGGTAGGGGTATGGGGCTGGGGCAGGGGCAGGGAGTAATAAGGTGGGTAGGTGGGTTTTTAATTTTTTTTTTATTTTTTAAAAATAATTACCGATGGCTAAAAACCATCGGCAATATTAATATACCGATGGTTTTCCGCCATCGGTAAAAAAAACCGATGGTTTAAGCCATCGTTATTTTAAAAATCACCGATGGAGTTTGGCTATCGGTAAAACCATCGGTATTATTTTTACCGATGGCTTTTCCATCGGTATTTTTAGATTTTCCGACGAATTGTTATCCGATGGCCAAAATACCGATGGCAGCCATCGGTAAACGTGATACCGATGGTTTTTTATATATTTACCGATGGATTTTGGCCATCGGTATTAGGATTTTTTCTAGTAGTGGTAAATAAACTTTCATAATACCGACTTTTATTTATAATTTTTATCAACTTATGCTCTCTCCGTATTGGGGTGCACTGAGTATGCATATTGTATAGGAAATCAGACATTATCTCAGGCAGTTGTTAGGCTAGCTTTCGTGTGATGTTGTCTTATAAGTACTTCCTAGTTCCACCATACCCAAATAAAGTTAAAATTTTCTAGCACAACTTAGCTATTTTTTTTTTTTGTTGAAATTATAAATGTATTAATTGACAAGTGAAACAGTATAATACCTGTACTTTTTGTTTAAATAAAAGCATAGAAATTTCATTGGGAATCTTAGTGTACTTTTTTCTTTTGGTGGAGTACTTACTTATTGTTGAGAAAAACCTATACTATTCATGTGATGATTTTTCGAAATGATATTCCTGATAAACATTGAAAACATAAACCCTTCAATAATAATAATAATAATGTGGCCCTTCGGGCTTCTTTGGAGCGCATTGTGACTACTTCGGGGCCTGGTTTTGGTGATTGGCAATGGCGACTTGCCACCTTACCTTTTGCTTATGGTGGTTTGGGTGTATATTCGGCGGGTGATGTTCGACACTATGCTTTCCTTGCGTCACGTCTACAGTCTTCTGGTCTTCAGGCTACGCTTCTTAGCAATTCTGGTATTATTGGTCTGGAACCGGCTTTCGATGGTGCTCTTAGTCTTTTTAACAGGACTGTGGAGACTGACCTTATGAGTAACCCTAGTGAGATCGCTGCCCCCAGACTCATGAAAAAATTGGCAGATATATATTTCACGAAGGTCACTGCATCAGCGGATTCCACTTTCTCCTTATCTGCGCGTCAGGTTGCCTTATGGAAGTCCCAACAAGGGGATCACTCTTCGGCCTGGTTGCGGGCGGTTCCGATATCGGGTTTGGGTCAAACTATGAATGGTAAGACTTTCCGCAGTGTTCTTTGCTACAGGTTGGGTGTTCCTTTGTTCTACATTTCAACACCGTGTTCTGCTTGCTCAAGAGTTTTTGATGCGGATATTTATGGGGATCATGCAGTGTCTTTGTGCTGGGATGGTGGGTATTAAGCATCGGCACAACGTTGTTCGTGACACTCTTGTTGATATTTGTTTTCGGTCTGGGATTTTTGCTCGAAAGGAGGTTAACGTTGGGTTAACTAGAGGGAATGACGGGGCTCTTCGACCAGCAGATGTGTTGCTTTATTCTTGGGATAGAGGCCTTGGTATATGTGTTGACTTGACGGGATCTTCACCTTTGACACTATCGGGGGTTGTATGACTTTGTTCCTGGTCGTGTTGTGTCTATGGCGGCTCAACGAAAGCGGGACAAGTATGGGGCGCGTTGCAGGGCTATTGGCTACGGTTTTCTTCCTTTCTCCTTTTCTTCGTTGGGGGAATTAGAGAAGGATGCTATTGCGTTGCTGAAGCGGGTTCAAGCGTTCACTAAGACTCAGGATATTGGTGCTCGTGCAGCTGCTCACATCTTCAGTAGGATCGGGTTCGCTATAGCTAGAGGGGTAAGGGCCCATATTGTATCTCGGCGTCCCACTAATTTCTTGTAAATTGATTGACTTTGTAGGTTTTTTTGATATTTTTATAATAATAATAATAATAATAATAATAATAATAAATCAAAAACATCTCAATTCAGATTAATTTACTATTACTAGGCTAGTAAATAGGTCCTAGTAGACAAAATTAGTTTGGAATAACCCGTAGGATGTATTTTTTATAAAAAATGTATGAATGTATGATAGAAGTATTAAAGTATACGGAGTACATTGTTTACATTATTATAAGATGGATAATCGATCTTACGAGCAATTCAATTTCTATCTCTTCTCTAACATCATTCGATCAAGAACTAGTATATGTAGCCGGTCACCAAATTTAAAATTAAAATCCAAACAAAAATGCTAATATTAGATTATTAGAGTCGCTAACTCTCAAGTCATGTTCAATTTTTAAAATACTACGTAAATTCCTGTATTTGTTGCTCCCTAATTATCTCACGAGTCATAATTACACGTAATTACAACAAGTTTAATGGGGCTTCTGCAAAAGCCTTCAAAATTGCGTGAAAGGCACATCTTGTACACTTACATGGGAATGTCGGTTATTAATGAAGAAAAAATCTCATTGGCTTAAAATTCAAGGTGCGTTTTATGGCCACATAGAACATACTAGTACTAGACACGAATGTAATTAATGTCTTCTTACATTCACGTCTTTATAAATTAGTGGTGCAAGACATGAATGTAAATATGTAATGTACTTGGAAGCTTTAAGTTATGAAATATTGTTAGTATAAGTTAGTAACGCATATCATCATCAAGCTAAAGGCATGAATAGTGGAAAAGAGTCAATTGGCATTTCCTTCTCCAAGGATTCTATTAAATAGTCCACAGTGAATAACTGATTATTATCCTTGATGGAAAAAACTAGGGGAAAAAATTACATTTTAGAAAGCATAACTAGAAAACTATTTACAAAGTGACATATATTTGTCGCCAATAGACAACCCTATTAAGTCTGTTATGAATAGAGTCTGAATACGACAAAAGTCTACGTACTATATATGTTTTGAGAAAATATCCAACTCGAGTCCAACCTGGTGATAGAGTATAAAACATATTCCTAGGCCTCAACCATCAGCTTAAGTTTTTGGTTGAGTTGGTCCTTCAACATGGTATCGGAGCCAGCGTGACACAAAGGTCACGGGTTCGAATCTCATTCACCCCCCACTTTCAAGTGGAATATTAAGCGCGAGGGCACATGCTGCATCCACACTTCTAGCCCAACGGGCTCTCGTGTGAAGGGGCGTGATAGAGTATAAAACATATTCATAGGCCTCAACCATCAGCTTAAGCTTTTGGTTGAGTTGATCCTTTAACACCTGGTTCTAGTCCTATCACTTCTATGAGAAAGAGGTGACTTGTTTCTAATCACAAAAGCAGGGCAGTACAACTACAGTTCTTTCACAAAATCAAACAAAACCTTGCAAAATGGTGTTCACAGCTATATTTAAGAAGCGTGGGATAACTTGAATCACCAATATTTGATCCCCACGCACCTGTTATTGTTTCCTTGAATGTGAACTAATTAATCAATGCTAAATACTAGGGAACATAATAACATTGATAATGCTCTATAATTTGGATTTTCTCAATAGTATGACCCACGAACAACTAACTAATAAAGATGATCAAACCCTCACTCTTACAAAGCAGTGTCTTTTTTTTTATTAAACTGGTAATCTAAACTACAAGATGTATGTTTCAATTAGTAAAAATCAATTTTAAACACAATAAAGCTACTCAAAAACTACTTCCATCCATCAAGGCATCAAGTACTTGATTGCGGCTCAATTAAAACAGTAGAATTTACATCTCATTATATTTATTTATACTCAAATAGTCAAATTACATCTTCCTTATAATAATTTGATCTATCTTTCGAGTTTTTTTGAAGGGGGTATTTAGAGTAATGTCACTAATGTGTGATCTTTCGAATTTTTTAAAAATCCTGATTGCAGCAATATTCTAATAAAATTCCGCTGGCTTGTTTCCCTAAAATAAATAAATAAATAAATAAATAAATAAATAATAATAATAATTATTATATTATCCATATAATTTAATTTCAAATACTCCGTATAAATGCGAGCATAAAAAATATACACAAAATACTCCCATTATGATTTATTAAATGACACATTTTTTATAAACTCCGTTTTAATTTAACACTTTCTTTTTGGAAATATTTTACAATTTTTTTTAGTCATAATTCTCTTACCTTTAACATCACTATATTTTGAATGATTTCTCTATTCTCCACTTTACATGCTTTTTTATTTTCTATTCCTCTCATGTCACATCCTAGTTTTTAATTGTCCAACAAATCACCCTACCTATACATATCTTATATATTTCACCTACAACTCTACGTGAAAGCTAGTATGTCACTTAAAAAAAAAAAGGAAATTCTCATTGGTAGCCTCGTAGTTTTGCGTATTTTTATTGGTAGCCACTTTTTATATGAATTATCTTTGGTAGCCGCCAACTCTTAAGAAATTACTTCTATAACCTTATTGAGCTAACACCGTTAGTTGGTTGTTAAATTTAACCGAGGTTAGTTTTTTAATAATTAAAAAATACTTAACTAAGGTTAGTTATATCATAATTTAATTAATCTTAAAAAAAAATAGCAATCCTTCCCCTAACCAGCCAACCACCCCCTGCCATCTCCACCTCCACCAACGGCACCGGTGTCGAAGCTTCCCCTCCCACCGGCGCCCACTTCCCGACACCCCGGCCCCAATTCCCGACATCCCCAACCCTAATTCCCGAAAACCCCAGCCCCAAATCCCAAACACCCAAGCCCCTGCTCTCTCGCGCACCAAATCGGAAAATCCCGCAACACCCTCCAGCAAACGGCCAAGGTTCTGATCTTTTGATGATAATGCTGACTAATGGAGATGGTTTGTGAGGACGAATGAAGATGGTTAAATGGGGGTAGATCGTGAGCAGCCAATGAAGAACATGGTTGGTTTGAGGGTTTTCATAGGAAGAGGGAAAGAGAAAAGAGATGATTTCGTGGTGGATTAGAGGGGACAGGGAGGATGACTGAAGGTGGGGGACGGCAACGGAAGCCGGAACGGCGACGCCGGCAGAGGGGGAGAGGGGATTAGGTAGGGAGATGGCTGGGCTAGTGCGTGGGAGGGGTGTTTTAATTTATTTTTTTTTTTAAAAAAAAATTAATTAAGTTAAATTTTAACACCCACTTAACGGTTGATGTTAAATATGGTTACGGAAATGAAAACGTTAATAGTTTGAGGTTACCAAAGATAATTCGTTTAAAAAGTGGCTACCAGTAGAAATACGCAAAAATACGAGGCTACCAATGAAAATTTCCCTAAAAAAAATAACACAAAGTGGATACTATTACTTGAGATTCAGGGAATATTTTGCGCTGCCATTGATCTTTGTTCCCCCCTTTAATCATTGCGAGCGGCAAAAAAACAGTATAACGTTTAAATGATGAGGAAGAAGGGTCGTATTCAAACATGATACCTAAAATCTTCATCAACAGACTAAGAGCAAGATTAGCCCTGAGTCTTAAGACTCATGATGACATCATCATTTTTTGATTTTGTGATCTTAAGACAAGACTTTGTTTTTTTAATGCATTTAAGAAGCTAAGTCTTAACAAAATCTGAAGTGGAGTCTTGAAAACTCAGGACTCAACTTAAGACTCAACTCTATACACTATACACAGTGTTTTCCCTATATATACATCAAAACACGGTGTTTTGATAATAATTTTTTTTTTTTTTTAGTTCTTTAAATACATTATAATTTATGCACATTTCTTTAAAAAAAAAATCTATGTACGTTGTTTTAAAAAAAAAAATGTATGTAGGTTGTTCCAAATTTTTTTTTTTATAGATATGAACGTTGTTTTTAATTTTTTGTATACAAAAATCATGTTGCTTGTTTTATATTATCTTAATTATGTACTTATCTCGTTGCAAAAAAAAAAAATTCATACATACCAATCATGATTTAACAACGTTTGATTTCTTTCCAAAAAAAAAAAAAAAAAAAAAAAAAACGTTTAATGACAATTATCAATAAAAAATATATTTAACGTTTATCAATTTAAATTATCCTATTTTTTTGTTATTGTTGGTTGGTTTTTAATATCTATCATGTATGTACCTAGTCATAATTAAACTAGAGAACGTATAATATTATAGCTTTCTCTGAATATGGATCCCATTCAAAATTTTGATTTGCAATCTTTTATGAACTTGATTCAAAGCAATAAAAATCAAAATCTACCCTCACAATCAATGCAAAATTCCCAACTCCCTGAATTTTCTAGCCAACAAGGGTTGGAACATATTGAGGTACAAACTCCTCCTACGACTAGTCAAGGCCGAAATAGAAAATCGACTCCCTGGACGATTAAAGATGATTTCAAAAAAAAAATATTGAAATACATATGTTAAAAGACAAAAAAAAAAAATAATAAATATTTTAAATAGATCTAAAATAAGTTTTAGGATTGAAGAGATAAATCTGATTGAGTCTTAAGGAGTCTTAACATAATTAAAATTAAAAAAAATAATTAAATTTAATATAAAATCTGATGTGGAAATTAGTTAAAATCTTAAGACCAGACAGGGCTAATCTTGCTCTAAGACTTCATTAGCATCTTTGCTTTGGTTGGTTACTTGGTTATATCAAAGTTGTGACAGTTATAGCAAAAGGTCCTTAGCTGAAATCTTTTTAAAGGGTCCCTCAAATATTAGTCAATTTATGGTGGAAGATAAGCCATGTTGTGGTATCTGCATCATATCTTTCAATCTATGAATGCTTAATAGTATGTCACAGGAAATTCTCTAGGATCAGGTCATACACTTCGTTTATAGTCTATGTATGCTATGGATGAAAGAGTGTTGTGTCGTCGTTTTGTTCATGTTCCAAGTAGAATGCCCTCCACTAGTAACGGCACTGTTGAGGGGACACGATAAGCACATATTCATTTGAAACTACTACTATGAAATTTGGTAACAATCGAATATATGAGTAAACACTTCTAAATGCACTTTCTAATGCATATCGCATGGAGTTTTTTAGTATGATGATAACCATGGTGCCCTCAGATAAACAAGTTGAGCCAAAAACATCAAATATATCATCCTAACACAGCTTGTTACACTGTCGACCTAGCCAATGGAGGGATACAACAAAAACATCACAGCAAGTCAGCTATTGCAGCTCACAGCAAATGCAGAAGCTACCCACAACAAGAGCATTGTTTCTCCTAGATAGTCCTATTCACAAAAGCATTGCTCTTTTATAGCTAAATTAATTGACCAGTACCATAAAAGACCATAAAAACACAATGCTCATAATCTGACCTTTTATGTTAAAAGTTTAACAAATAAGGAAATCTGTGAGATCAGCAAATAGAATGAAGACCTGCTAAAAAGGACTTCAGCCATCTGCCAGACTGCCACAGCCGTAATGACAATGACTTACTGCTAGTTTTAGAATGGATTACACCCTTGACTTTGAGTTGCTACCAACCTGCAATATCATATTGTCTACTTCCTGAGCCACACAACCATATACATTACAGATTGTACATAGCAATTGTCCAAAATTTCAGGAATATCATCTTCTTCATGATCCACACCTCCATTAAAAAATTCCAAATACAAGAACATATCTAATCTCACATTACAAAACTTTACGAAGCAGACAAGGATAAGAAATTCCAAATGCTTGTGACTGATTACTGATGTCACTGTGATGCGAGGAACAAGAATTGAAAGATAGTTCTTGAGATTTTTGTCATTGCTGATATGATAAGGATTTGTAGTAAAAATCTGTCAGAAGACTTCCTAGTAGTTGAACCAGAAGAAATTTATCAAAAATTTATACAAAATATACCCCCCCCCCCCCCCCCCCCCCGCGTCAAAAAACAAAAAAAGTTTACTTAAAATATAATTATCAATTACTCCCTCCTTGTGCACCTCAAAGTAAAAATACAACAATATTCCTCCCATCAAAAGAATAAAAGAGTGAGATAATGTAGACAAAAAGGAAGACAATGAAACTGCAGAAATTACTCAACAAATGTTAAAACTGTTAGTCAGAATCCTCTTAATAACTAAATCCGTAGATATAGCCTCAATAACATGTATCAATATCACACCATCATTTTAGTAAAGTCAAATCCAGATCTAACAATTTATGCACACAACCCCACAGCAAGGTCCCTAAACCATAATTGACCAAATATCTCTCTGGCTCTTCCTAATTCTCCCAGCCTCTCCAATATGAACCTCAAGGTGGATAAACAAATTGCACCATCATAAGAATAAGAGACCCAGGGTACTGTTGACACCAACAATAAGTTGAACAGAAAAAAAATGAAGAAAAAAAAAAAAACAAAGATAAATATATGGTTATTCCCTGGATCTGACTGCCACCCCCAATACCTAAATGGATACAATTGTATAAACAATGAGATGATAAATATACAGAAACTTCCATGGCTTGGCACATATAGAGCCTTAAAAACAGAATAATTGGTTAGCTTCACCCCTTCCCTCTTAAACCCAATCCTACAGAATGTTACTACGCATCATCACCCATAAAATCATGACCCAGAGCCTTTCCTCCATAAGCTTGCACACCTTAACCTCAATTGACATCTATATAACTAATATTCTCTAATTTTCCTAATCTTCCACTTCAAACTGTAAAGGGGAGAAAAATACAATGGGATTGAATTTAAAAGAGCAGAATTAAGTAAAAGTAGTTTCCTTCAAAAAGCTTCCTTGACTATTACAACCTCTTGAGAACCTTTGCTTAAAGACATGGATAGCCCAAAAGGTTAATGGTGAAACTAGAGTTTGATAATAAGCAGGGAGCCAGGGAGCATTTTACCAACCTCACAACTCACAAGGCAGATAAAAGACAGCCTACTGTATGAAAGAAGAACGGTCTCAAACTCCCAACAAGCAAAATCCATAGACCACTTAAGCAATTCCTATTCTCCTAAATTCACCTTAAAACCAATGCACTGAGCATAACAACTTAAAAAATAAAAACCCCATTACAACAATTTATCTCATGGTCTGAAACAAAGCCAATTTTGACATTATTTCCAAAAACAAATTAAACAACTGCCTTCTTAAATAGCTCTGCTTCACAACATCTAACAGCTTATTAGCAATGAAAGCTATGAGCTAGTTGAAGAGCCTTAACTCTTATAAAATCACTTATAAAGAATCAATTTTAAATGATACATGAAATGCCCAAGCATGCAGCTAATCTATCACGTAAAGAACTGATCTAATAAGTCCTAATTTTTTTCCCAATGTAACTGGTATAAAGGTAACTTGGTACTTGCAAAATTCCACACCTAAATCAAAGAACTACAAATTTCAGACAACTCATTACTCGTCATTGATGGGATTTCCAACCATGAAAATTGCCCACTTCTGTTTCTTTTAGAAAAAAAAAGCTTCACCTTGTTCTCCTACAAGTTTCAGCCTAATCATGCCACATTACTGCATTGAACCAGATACCATAAGTTATAATAAGATTGGAATAGACAGATTCTCTAATATTAGTACAAATAAGATAGAGCAAAAATCAGGTTCAAAAAAAAAAGAAGAAGATAAAAAAAAAAAAAAGAAAGATAGAGCAAAAGTCATGATTAAGAGTGAAACACGTAAATAATGCAATGCAAAATTTAAACAACAAGAACGTATTAGTAAAATTAAATTAGTCATTAGTAAAATTTTGCATTTTACTTCAAACAACAAGAACATATAATTAACATAATGACATAGTGATGTTCAAAATTTCAAATATAGAGTATCATTTTTATAGTCCATGTCATGCATGTAACATGTTTGATAGTTTGGTCGATATTATGAAGAGCAAAAACAGTAACGTGTGATTGGTTTAAACCCTAAACGAATCAAGAGACGTATAAAAACAAGGGCCCGGGCCGGGTGGTCGGTTCTTGGATCAATGATTAGGATCATACACCCACACCCAAATCTACTTGCGTCATATTATGCATGCATCATCATTTTATTCATATATGCATGTATTTTACTGTACTATTGCATTTAATTTCATATGCAACTATATGGCATTCCATACATTCACCAAACCAAACCCCCAAAATAATATTATTGATCCCTTTTTTTGAAATTTGTAAATCTTCATGCTTGTAGGCAGGGAGCATATAATTTAATAACAAAAAAAAATAATCTTGTAACAATAATAATATGAAAGTACGAAATCGATCATTCCATCAAAATTATGACAAAAAAATCCCAGTAATATATGTAAAAAGATGTTATCAATACAAGTTGAATTGTTTAATTTAATTTATTCCATATTTATATGATACGGAGTATTTATTAATAAGTTATCAAAAATATTAATAGTCAATTTGTTCCTTTTTTATTCTATTTTCTGGCATTATCAAAACACTTTCCTTGCCTTTTTATTGTAGTCGTAAGATGGTGATGTAAGATTTAGACGGTTTATGTATCTATCCAAACATAGTTTACAGTAAACAATAATAAAAATGGATCCAAGATGAGATCTTTTAATTCACACTTAACCTTCCTGCTAAATCTACTGTTTGTCAGGCCATCAACATCACGTAAACTCATTCAAAACACGCAAACAGCTTAAATCTTTACAAGGCCTCAACAAATTTTCCAATTCCTTAGTTGTCCTAAAGCCACAATCTTCCAAAACTAATATCACCAGATCTGATCTATCAACCCTCCAAACAAAAAACTTCCCGATTGCGCTCAGATTACACTGTCAAACACCAACACTCATGTTACCCCTAGAATATATGATGGAACACGACGATCCACATTATCTCCAACATCAAGGATGTAGGATGAATTACACTTATCAAAGCGACTAAAGTCTACTGGAAGACCATCTTAGGTCACAGGCATCAATCCATCAAGATATGAAGATTAATCACGAGAGGTGTTACTACAACTCGGGGAAATTTAATTGTATCCCATAAAAGGAGATGTAACCCTAATGTCAGTATCCTAAAAAAGGAAATAAAAAGGCGAAAAGCTAAAAAATAGTTACTTCATAAACAAATTATTGTCTTCCAATTTCATAGACTACCGGTTACATACTATTGAAAATTCTCATTCCAATGAATTTTTTACTTAATCAACTTATAATTTCTCTGTAGGGTGTCAACCCATAGACAAGTAAGAAATATACCCATATTCCTCAATTTTATCCACCTAAAAGAAACTGTAATCTCAGGACAAACTTGTTCTGTATAGGAGTTTAAAATCTGAGCACGTTTTGATATCCCCAATATTACCACCTCCTTGAACATACAGATTCTAATTACCAAGTTAGCACCCCTCATTATATTATTACATATACAATGTTCATGCTTAGAATCTCAGCCTCCTTGCCACTTTAAAAATAACCTTCATTCAAAAAGCCTTCATATCTCCTAATTGACCTATGGTATATCCCAGTACCTCAAGAAGAAATAATAACCATTACTAAGCGATGCTGTCATAGTTTCATACATTAATTCACCAAAAAAATTACGTTTCACAAAGCACCAAGAAAATAAATTTTTTTTAAAATCAAGAAAACTTAATGATCTCCATCCATATTTAGCAAGCACTATACCACAAGATCAGGTCCAATCAACAATCTCCTAAAAACAATTAAACTCATACAAAGTCCAAAATCAACACTAAAATGGGAGAATAAATGACCACCTACCCATGCATTCTCATGCTTCCATCCCCTTCCTCATCCACCAAAAAAATAAAGATATCAAAGAGAACTAATGCATAATAAATGATCGGAAAGAGTTTTTAAATATTCCCAAAAAAATCTTAGAGAACCACCAGAGTGATAAAAAACATTTTTTGCATTTACCCTTTAGGAAGAAAAGAAAAGCCTAATTCCTAATAGATCTCAAAATATGAAGTCAATAACTATCGATCAAGCACCTCTATTCCTCTTTGCTTTGTGCCATTGTTTAGGTTACTTCTTTTGGGGGGAAATTTCATTCAATATAGGATTTACAGTTACAAACTTATAGGTTACAGCTTTAACTCCCAATACCACAAGACTTTAGCTTCCTTATAGCTTCCTGATGTAAATTTAGATAAAATTAGATGTTCTCTATAAATACCATTTGCGGACCAAAGCACTATAGCATTTAATGATTTAATCCAACATATCATGAACTTTGCAACTTAAGACAAGAATAAACTTTCGTATCTAAAAGATAATAAAAGAGATTGATGAAATCAATGCACATCATCCTAATCCATATAAATTTAATTCAACTACATATCTGAAGGTATACTTCACCTAACACTATGAATCTATGACAGTCAATAGGAGACAAAATTTATTAGTTGAAACCAACACCCCTACAACCACCTGAAAGTTTGATTAGTACGATCATTTGCCCAAGGAGACAAAATGGATTAGTTGAAACCACTCATCAACTTTCAGGAATGATGGGGTCAAATGTCAAATCCTTACTCCCCTCCCTTGGGGTCTGGATTTTCTTGAGGTAAAAGACCAAGTAATATACACCACAGATAAGATAATACTATATATGACCACTCAAGACACCTATATCAACAGGCCAACAGCCACAGTTTATGAAACGTATAGTAACTAATATTTCCAATGCTGTGTAACCATCAAAATTCCCATTTGTTTTGAAGTTTATAGAAAGAGTACCCAATCAGTATAACTGTATAAAACTAATCTGCCCTTGACAAATCAATAGACATAAGCTTAAATTAAATAATCAGACTCAAACTAACATCATAATCAA
This sequence comes from Chenopodium formosanum, assembly GCA_024500155.1. Classification (NCBI taxonomy): domain Eukaryota; kingdom Viridiplantae; phylum Streptophyta; class Magnoliopsida; order Caryophyllales; family Amaranthaceae; genus Chenopodium; species Chenopodium formosanum. The sequence continues at coordinate 2,326,017 of CM044861.1, read as the reverse complement.
TGCAAAACACTATCTTCTACTTCTCATATTATCTAATATTCTTTCTTGTACACTATACTAAAACAATGCAAAACACTACCATTTCACCTTACCTAACCATCACCCTCTCCAAACAACAATCGCCACACAATCACACATATACACCACAACATAAACAAGAGCAAAAATGTTTCACATTGTAACAATTTAGACACTTAGAAAACAATCACATAACAAAACATACATTAGTGATCAAAGTCACACATAACCAAGCAAGCACCGAAATTCCAGTAGATAAATACAATACTCCATATATAATACATAATTAAGCCACCCGCAGCAAATTCAACAATTATCCGAATCGAAAATCTCAAATTCCACAATTTATAACATCACACAGGGTAGCTCACCAGTCAAACTATACAACTTTATAAGTAAAACCTTAACATTTTACCTCACACATCAGCCTCTAGCCTTAAGCTCAGCAAGCCTCCTTGTAAGATCATCCTCATCGACCTTCTCCGACGCCTTAGGATCAGCAATAGCATGTCCAGCAGCCTGAGGCAACCCCACAGAAACCTCAAGACCATAATCATCCGCCACCTGCTGCATCAAACTATTAACCTCGGTTTCGGGTGTCGAAAGCGAAGTACTCCCAGCCATTGAACTCTCCATAAACTCAGCCTGAACCTCCATATTCACAAATTGCTTCTCAAATTGGTCCATTGTTTCCGACATCTTCTGCAAATTACCCGTATTCAAAGACGATTCAAGCGATTTCACAATCGATCCCATGTTCTTCCCAATCATCTGCATCTTCGCCTGAGTATCAAGGCGAGCAACAACGGCGTCAAGGCGAGACGATAATCGAAGGTAGTTCATCTGTTCTGTGCGCTTACGAATGGCGTTTTCGGCGTAAATTCGAGCTCCATCCAGGTTACCTTTCTCGATTGCTTTCTTGACCTTGAGTTTCTCGGATTTCTCGTCTTTCTCGCACTTTCGAGCTTGGCGTTGGAGTGATTTGGAGGTGAATTTGAGCTCCATGATCTGGTTCATCAGCTTCTCAGTGTTTCCCATGTTGAAGATTTTGGCGATGATCGGAAATTAGGGTTAGGGTTTTGAGGAAGATGAAGTTTGATTTGCAGAGAGAATTGGGGAGGAAGACGAATCGAGAAGTGAGATAGCGTGGTCAGTCAAAGATTAGATATTACTATTGCGCTAGCACAATGATATTTTCAAAACGAGAACTTGTGAACGGAATAGACCAAGGCAAGGTTAAAAAAAAAAAGTAACCTCCAACCGAGTAACCCTTATACACTAACGAAGTAACTATGAATCTATGATGATAGATGGCCACATAACCACATATAAGACTTTGTGTAAAGCAACTCATATAACACTAACCGAATAACTTCCGTAATAGTGACCGAATAACCCCCATATAATAGTTAGAGGGGTAACTTTTATAACACTAACGAAGGAACTCCTATAAAACTGACTAATTAACTCCTATAACACTAGCGAAATAATCCTCAGGGTGGGTGGAGAAAATCAAGTTCATCCCAATTATTTGTTACGCTACCATTGAGACATGTACTTCAATCAAAATTATGTACACAACGTCGTAACAATTTTTATTATGATGAATTATCTGCGCAAACACAATAATGATGTTAAGTTATGAAGTATTTGCAGAAAACACAATAATGATTCTAATAAAATTTAATATTGACTTAATATTTTTGGAATATCTAGTTGTTAGAGCTAACAATCAACTTGATACAAATATGCAATTACATGTCTTCATTTTTCATTTGTACTACTCCCTCGGTCCCTAAATTACATTCCTGTTTGAAAATTTACACGGGAATTAAGGAGAGAAGAATAAGACAAATAACAATAATTAGATAATGTAATGGGAAGTACAAAGATAGAATAGTTATTACTCATGACATGTCATGGCATGTCATCAATCCTTTGCAAAAAAAAAGGACCAATCACATGCTCCTAATTGAAAATTTTTAACCAATCATATTCATTGTAATTTGGCACAAGGATTATGAGTGAGATTAGGTAAGAATGAGTGAGAAAGCATTAAATATAAAACAAAAAAAAAGAGTTGATTTACTAAAAAAAACTTACCAAAGATAGAAAGGAGGAATGTAATTTTGGAAAACCAAAAATAGAAAGGAGGAATGTAATTTAGGGACGGAGGGAGTAGTGAATTATTGAATTTCCATGGTTGTAAGACTTGGAACTCTTGCAAGTTGCAAGCATTGAATGACAAATTGACAATCAAGTTAAAGCAACTGGCAAAAATGGGAATTTGTAATTGGGCTCAGGAAGCCCACTAATGACTACTTGGTAATGGCTTTAGCGGAAAAAGGGCTTTGTTCTTTTGGGCTAAACGTCAAGGAGAAAAAGAGGCTCAAGTTTAGGGGTTTTTTAACTTCTTAGTGGACAGCCAGACCGACTCAATTACTATATCCGAAGTTGTATACTTATATTAATCGTTAACTAAAAAAAAAAAAAAAGTTATTTTAATGGAGTAGTATCATATGAAGTTTTATGTTTTTTAATGTTTTTTTCCCAAAGAGCTATAAAGATGAGAAACTCTTAGAAAAATTAAAAGGAAAGCTTTAACCACTTGAGTCATCAAAAAAATTGTATCCGAACAAAGCTAGCAAGAGTGCAAGACCCACATGATTATTTTATTTTAATTTTATCTTATTTAATTTTGTTTTGAACTTATTTTGTTTGAATTTCTTGAACTTATTTATACTACATCAAGTAATTGTTATCTGCAAGTTTAAGGTATTAATTGTGAGGCATAAAATTTCAAAGTTGCAGATAACAATTAACGAAACTCATCATAATTTTTTTTTTTTTTTTTGTAAAATAAGTTATAATAAGATTGGAATAGACAGATTCTCTAATATTAGTACAAATAAGATAGAGCAAAAATCAGGTTCAAAAAAAAAAAGAAGAAGATAAAAAAAAAAAAAAGAAAGATAGAGCAAAAGTCATGATTAAGAGTGAAACACGTAAATAATGCAATGCTAAATTTAAACAACAAGAACGTATTAGTAAAATTAAATTAGTCATTAGTAAAATTTTGCATTTTACTTCAAACAACAAGAACATATAATTAACATAATGACATAGTGATATTCAAAATTTCAAATATAGAGTATCATTTTTATAGTCCATGTCATGCATGTAACATGTTTGATAGTTTGGTCGATATTATGAAGAGCAAAAACAGTAACGTGTGATTGGTTTAAACCCTAAACGAATCAAGAGACGTATAAAAACAAGGGCCCGGGCCGGGTGGTCGGTTCTTGGATCAATGATTAGGATCATACACCCACACCCAAATCTACTTGCATCATATTATGCATGCATCATCATTTTATTCATATATGCATGTATTTTACTGTACTATTGCATTTAATTTCATATGCAACTATATGGCATTCCATACATTCACCAAACCAAACCCCCAAAATAATATTATTGATCCCTTTTTTTGAAATTTGTAAATCTTCATGCTTGTAGGCAGGGAGCATATAATTTAATAACAAAAAAAAATAATCTTGTAACAATAATAATATGAAAGTACGAAATCGATCATTCCATCAAAATTATGACAAAAAAATCCCAGTAATATATGTAAAAAGATGTTATCAATACAAGTTGAATTGTTTAATTTAATTTATTCCATATTTATATGATACGGAGTATTTATTAATAAGTTATCAAAAATATTAATAGTCAAAAGTACCTTAATTGAAGACCATATAAATAATCTCTTATTCTAGAAAAAGGTAAAGCCCTATATGCACAAATAATTATGTATTGAGATGTCTGGAGTACATATATATCCATATCATATTTAGATGTTTTGATATGTTGATCAACTACAAACATTAGGGTTCGTTTGGCATCGTTGTGGTTTTCTGTTTTTTGGTTTTTTGTTTTTTAAAAGTATATTATATATGTCACATAATAAATCAAAAATTATTTAGACTTATTAAAATCATAATAATTTTGCAAACTGACAACATAAATGTGGAAACACCTTTTTCTTGTTTCCTGTTTTTGGTTTTTAGTTTTCAAAAAAAACAGGAAACTGAAAACCAAAAATGATGTCAAACAAGCCCTTAGTAACTAGGTTTCTTTTTTTATTATCCCAATACCACCTAACATACGAAGGGAGATTTTGACTAGCTTAAATTAATTATCTATAAAATCAAGTAGTACTAGGTTTAATAGTAAGAGTAATATTTTATGACATCAAAGTTGTGACCTTGTGATCAATAACATCGTCCCAGTTCATGCAGTTTGGGGTGGAGTTTCTTTACATTTAATTTCTCCACCCCTCGCTTAAAAGTATGGGCCTTAGCATACCCACTAATCTAAGAAAGTTTGGTTTGTGCAAGAATGTAAGATACCAGTTCAATAAGACAGCTTTTCCTAATATTATTTCATATACGTATAAAATCTCATATTATTTCATATACATACAAAATCTCATAGCATATATATACGGAGTATGTACATTTGCACATGATTGTCTACGGTAAGTTGATCAACATGGAAAATGGTGGACCAAGTTATGGCCGAACTGTTATACAGTAGGGGAAAAATAAATAATGGTAGATAGTTTTAGGTTTATTAGTGCTAAAAATATGTGGTGTTGGGTTACTGGGTAGTTTGATGAATGATGATTGAAGCAGAAAGAAAGGAGGCGCACGTGGGCATGACAACAACGCTATCTAATTTGACTAGTCGCTATTTTGTCGCCACTCACTCAATCACACTACTATCAGCCTATACTACTAGATATACGAGTTTTAATCTAATTGGATGGACCAATTAATCAACTACAACTATGTTGTTGTCTTTCTTTTCTTCTTCATCCTTTCTTTCTTCTACATGTGAGAATGTATGAGACATTATCATCATGTTTTTTTTCCAAGTGTTACATCAATTATCTTATTGGATCTCTTTGCTTTATGCTTATCCATAAATAATTAATCAATCTAACTTAACTAAGGGTCTTTTCTCATTAACTGAACTCAGCTGAACTGAACTGATTAAAACTGAACTGAAATGAATATTTTGCAAGAGAAGGAAATTAGGAGCTAAACTAAACTGAACTTATTAGAGCTGAACTGAACTGAACTGAAAATAAACGTATTAGAACAGGCCCTAAAGACATTAACTGATTTATTGAACTAAATTAACTTGTTTATGAGAGAAGAAAATTTATAACTGAAATGAAATAAAGTGAACTAAACTGAATTGAAATTAAGTAATTTGGTGTATGTAAGTTTATGAGATAAGAAGATAAAAATCAGGTTCTAAAAGCTTCAAATCAATATAATAGTGGCATATCTAAATGTGAATTATTTTTAGTTTAGTTTGCTACCTTTAATTTTTAAAAGTTGAATCTAAAGTCATGTCTACATCTAGGGCAACTTTATGTTTCCTCATACATCAATTATAACAGCAGTGATATTGATGATTAGCATTCCCGTCAAAAAAAAAAAAAAAAAAAAAAAGATATTGATGATTAGCATTTACTTAAAAACTTAGGGTTCTTGTAAGAGCTTTGTTTTCATCAATTGACTTCTACTATTTCAATTGATGAAATAAACTGTAATTTACTTTTGATAAATGTAACATACTTTTGTCCAAAATACTTACTCTCAATGAACATAATTCGAACTTATTACAAGTCATGATGAAATCGTAAATTTTATCTATGTACATTTTCATAAAGCTACTTAAGGATTTTACTTAATTATTCAAATATCAATCGATACAACTTTATAAGATGATGAATAATTATGATCCTCCATGCCCAAACACATTAGAAGAAAAGTATGATACACGATATTTATTTGTTGACATAATTTTCTGCAAAATAATAACTGAAATATTGACCTTCACAAGCAAAAGAAGCCAAACCATGTGAAATTGGAAAGAAATTCCTCATAACATTTAAGTTATGGAGGGGCCAAAACTAACAGTAAACAAGTAGAGTGGGTTTACCTACAATTGACAAGCTATTTGCTGCAAAGAATGTGCACGTGTGAGTGGGTTGTATCCCATATAATTTGGGAAAGACCTACCCTTAATTATAGAGGTCTATAAAGATTCAAGTCCCACAAATTTGAAAAATAATAAAGGAAAACAAGCAAAGAATATTAATTAGCTTAGGGACCTTCTTAATTACCAAATTTAGATAATTTATGGCCTACTTGTTTTAGTAATTATTGGTTGGGTGTGTAAATTATATAGTTACACCTCATATATAAATAGATTAAATTTTGTTTTAATTATCTTATAGGAAGACTCACATTTTTTATAGATTGTGACATACATATAACTAAGTAATATAATAAAAACATACAATTTATGACAAAAAAAAACCTACTGGTAGTTTACAAAAAATGGTAAAAGAGAAGAATTAAATATTTAATTTAAGTTTTCTGATGATCATAAATAATTTACATACACATTGTAGCTTATAGATATAACTAATTGCAAGCATATTTGATCTTAATCGGAGCTTCTTATATTTCTTTTCTCCAATCAAGCTTGAAACAAGTTTATTATTGCAAGCTACAATATCATTTATGTCTCCCATAAAATTCTTGGAGATGTTCTAATAAGATAAAATCGTCCAAACTTGTGTTTGAAAAAAAAGAGAGAGAGAGAGAATTACTACCCAAGATATAGTAAAAGCTCAACCTTTAGCTTTATTTTTATGCTGCATGCTTTATGTGTACCTAGATTGCAAAGAGAATATGTCTGTTGGAAAAAATACCTGTTGAAATCAAGAACAAACCATTACAACTGATCAAGATCCGTCCTCCTTCTGTTGTGCCGTGGTTTGGTACCCACTGACTTAGAAGCGAAATACGCCACCACCGGTACAAGTTTCCAATGACGCACGCCCCCCAAGTTTTACACAACGACCTTTGCAATTCGTGTACCCGAATCAAAGGTTGGAATTGCTCAAGAACGGTTCAGATCTCAAAGGGTGGGTTTGTGTTTTTGTGTTTAGATTTTTTTTTTCTTTTGAAAAGAACGTATATGAAAAATTGTAGTAGTAGTATATTTATAAGGTCTCTAAAAGAAACCTAATAAATATAAACTTCTTCTCTTACTGCCGCCGTACACGGTCGTGTAGGTGAGGGTACACGGCCGTGTAGTAAAAGCTTGTTCGCAGATGTACACGGTCGTGTAGGAAAGAACACACGGCCGTGTAGTCGGGTTAATATGCAAGAGCCATCACACGGTCGTGTAGGAGAAAACACACGGTCGTGTAACCAGGTTCATATATATGCGAGAGTTATCACACGGTCGTGTAGGAGAAAACACATGATCATGTATCAATCTCTTGTGGGGGTATACAACCAAACGAGAACAAATATCTCCGGTTGCATTACCAACTCCAACAATGTCCTCCACTAAGGGCACCATATAAGTAAGCTATTCCTTATTATCAACTCACTTTGATAGTATTCCTTATTTTGATTGAATTAAAAACATGGCAAAATTAATTTTGAAATTTAAAGCCAAAATATTTACTACTATATGACAAATTATCGGGCAATAGTGGTTTTCCTAAAACCTTTATTATTTCAACGGCTAATTTCAGTTTGATTTGACAATGCATTTATTTTTGTTTAACAAAAAAATAAATAAAGGGTGTATATTTTCTCGAATATGTAATGAGTGAGTATTTCAATTTATGTTATTGATTTATTGGTCACAATGTTTTAAACTTGCAATGGTTATATTAAATTTTATTTCAGGAGCAAATTTAGGGTAAAAACATCTCTCACACACACGCACCAAAATTTTCATATCTGTAATTGTTTTTTTATTGTGATTTTTGAAATATTAATTAATATAATATAATACATATCAATTATAAAAAGTGTAGCAAAAGAACACATGAAATTGTAAAGGTAAAGTTTTGGGTGAGACGGACTCACGTGAGTCCACCATCTTCATTCTCCTTCTTCCCCTTTCTCTGTCCTCCCTCATCAATGGCGGCTAGATCCTCCACCACTCTCCGCCTCCTCTCAACTTGACGGCGATGAAGCTTCTCCAACTCCCCTGAAAATCTACTCTCTCTCCTCCTGAACCTCAATCCAAAACCCTAGAATAGATGAGTTCATCCAATAGCAGCGAAACGAAGAGTATTCTGTCGAAGTTGGGACAAAGAACAAGCCTCTTTCGAAACCTTAATGGATGAAGGAATCTGATTTCCTCCCTTCCACTCACTTCTCATGAGTTTCATTCTATTTATTGGGCAATGTAATTTTTTGATTTTAGATTAATGGAGAATGAAAAAAAATGTCAAATTGGATTCCTCCCTTATTGAAGTGACTTTGAAGTGATGATTTTTTTTTAATAGTAGATTATCAATTTCAATATATTGTTAGTTTGACAGTTTCATTAAATGTTTAGTGTCAGGTATTAGATTAATATTGTCAAGCATTAGATTAGTATTGTTAGGATTAGAAAATTTTAGTCAGGAATAAGATTATTTTTATCAGAATTAAGATAATTTTAGTCAGGAATAAGATTATTTTTATCAGAAATAAGATAATTTTAGTTAGGAATAAGATAACTTTAGTAAGGAATAAGATAATTTTTATCAGGAATAAGACCATTTTAGTCAGGAATTAGAATATTATTGTTAGGTATAAGTATATTAGTGTCATGTATTAGAATATTATTGTCATATATAAAAATACTATATTTGAAGCCCGTGCGATGCACGGTTATTATAAAAATTCAAATACACAATTTTTTTTGTACAATTATTTAAAAAAAAAAAAATTTAAAACAGTGATTTTATTTAATGATTTTTATTAAAAAAAAAAAGACTAATTTATTCACACTGTAATGTTTTTGACAAGATAAATAGAGGGATGATTAAAATTTATTTCTTTCAATCACTATTCAATATGATATTTATCAGTATTTTGAATTTTATCTTTTATTAGATTATTTTTTTTTTATCCATAATTATTCTCCATGAAATTTTAATCACAGATAATTTCTTCTTAAAGTTTTTTTTTTTTTTTTTTTTTTTTTTTTTTTTTTTTTTTTTTTTTTTTCCGAGTTTGTGTTACATATAACTTAATAATTTTACAAATATGGTCACAAGATATAGCATATTTCATAATTATTGGATAGTCTAAGCTAATACATTATACTCCAGCTTCGTGATAGTGATGTGAAGACTAATGATTGTGAATTTTGATCCCCAATTCGCAAAGCTTATTAATAACGATAAAATGGTGATGTGAAGGCTAGTATATTTGGAAATTTTTTGGTTGTTGTTGTAGTATTATACTATTGAATAATAGATGATAAATAGATATATGGAATAAATTCTAATTTTTAACATAATAAAATTCTATCATTATTTTAATACTTTTATTACTACCTCCGTCCTCTTTTGATAGTCCCTTATGGGCATTTTTCACGGAAATTAATAAGCATAAATAAAAATAGTAAAATTACATTGAAAAAGTAAATTGTCAAATTAGAGAGAATAGAGTGAATAGAGTGTTGTGTTTTGTATTAGGGGTATGCACAAATATATATACAAGAGATTAGGGCACAAGAACTAGGCCCGTTAGCTATATAATCTACATACTCAATGTAGGCCCTAACACCCCCCCTCAAGTTGGAGCATGCAAATCACAAATGCCCAACTTGCCAAGTAAATACATGAATTGACTTTTACTCAAAGCCTTAGTGAATATATCTGCTAATTGGTCCGTTGTCTTCACATAAGACGGACTAATGATACCGTCCTGAATCGCATCACGAAGATAATAGCAATCCACCTCGATGTGCTTGGTACGCTAATGGAAAACTGGATTATGCGCAATATACAAAGCAGATTGATTATCACAAAACAAACTCATTGCGCGGGGATGCGAGACACCTAAACTCAGAAGAAGAGCCTTTAACCATTTCAACTCATCAGTAGTTTTAGACATCGAGCGGAATTCGGCCTCTGAAGAAGATTTGGCCACAGTGTCTTGCTTTTTAGTCTTCCAAGAGATAAGAGAAGCACCAAGAAACACCAATCAGCCAGTGATAGATCGTTGCGACAAGGGACAACCTGCCCAATCCGAATCACACCAACCTGTAAGATGTAAATCACACTCTGAACTCAAAAGGATTCCCTGACCCGGACACCCTTTCAAGTATCGCACTGTACGAAGAGCAGCCTCCCAATGGTCCTGTCGCGGGGTTTGCATAAATTGAGATAGAATATGCACCGCATAAGCTAGATCAGGTCTAGTAAAAGACAAATAAATCAAACGACCCACAAGTCGCCGATACATTTCTGGATCAGAAAGAAGAGAGGACTCAGATTTTGCTAGATTATGATTTTGCTCAATAGGAGTACCTGCCGGACGTGCCCCTAGCAAACCGGACTCTGCAATTATATCAAGTGTATATTTCCGTTGACATAAGAATATGCCTTCCGGACTCCGTGCAACCTCAATGCCAAGAAAATACTTCAACACACCCAAATCTTTCATATGAAAACAGTCACTCAAATATGATTTGAATTTCGAAATTTCAGAAGAATCATTACCAGATATTATCAAGTCATCAACATACACCAGAACACTCAGTTGAATAGACCCAGATTGCAGAGTAAAGAGAGAGTAATCAGAGTACGATTGCAGAAATCCGTACCTTTTCAAAGATGAGGCCAATTTAGAGAACCAACAACGAGGTGCCTGGCGAAGACCATACAACGACTTCAGAAGACGATACACCATACCAGGTTGAGAGCCATGAAACCCAGGGGGAAGCTTCATATAAACTTCCTCATCAAGATCACCATGAAGAAATGCATTGTGGACATCCATTTGATGCAATTCCCAATTCTTTGCAGCAACAACAGGAAGAAAAGCACGAACAGTTACCATTTTAGCAACCGGAGCAAAAGTCTCGGTATAATCAACACCCTCAACCTGATGGTTACCAAATATAACCAGGCGAGCCTTCAATCTCTCAAGAGTGCCGTCAGAATTAAGCTTGACCTTGTAAACCCATCTGCACCCAAGAGCTTTCTTGCCTGGAGGTAATTTTTCCATTACCCATGTTCCATTTTTTTCCAATGCATCAATTTCTTTTTGCATTGCCTCTTTCCACCCCTCATCTTGCATTGCCTCCTTGAAATTACGAGGCTCAACCACCGTATCAATAGCTGCAATAAGTACACGGTGTCGCACAGAAAATTTATCACAATTCACAAAATGTGCTAAAGGATAAGGAGTACCTGAGGAGCTTGGAGTGGACGGTGAACTTGGAGAAATAGATGGATCGGGAAGAGAGACAGTATATGCGACATAATCACGATGCCAACCAGGAGCTTGCTGCGGCCTTTGACCACGACCTAATTCAATAATAGAGGAGCTCGGATCAGCCGTATGGCTGCTGTCTGAGGGCTGTGCAACAGTAGAAGAGGGGCCAGAAGACCCCATAACGGGGCTGCTGGGGGGGCTAGATGCAGCAGGTGGCCTGCGGTGGGGGGCCGTAACAGGAGCTGTAGGAACAGTAGTAGCAGGGCTGCCATTATGGAGCAATAGAAGCAGTAGTGGTAGGGTCGTGGCTGCTATTTTTGGGCACAAGAGATTGTTCACCAACCTCTAAAATGTACTCCAAATCATCAAGAAAGTCAAGATCAACCCCAACATTGGCATTAGATGTGTCTTCGATATCCACATTAGGAGAAACCGAAGCACCATCATCAACAAATGGAAACTCATTCTCAAAGAATTTCACATCACGAGAGACAAATATGTCACCACTTTCTAAATTATACAACTTCCAACCCTTCTTGCCATGAGGATAACCCACAAACACACACTTCCTACTCCTAGGTGCAAGTTTGTCACCCTTAGCTTTTTGGTTATGAGCAAAACAAAGACAACCAAACACCCTCAAAGCATCAAAATCGGGTTCTTTGTCAAAGAGAATTTCATATGGGGTTTTATCGGCTAGCAAAGTAGAAGGAGTACGATTAATCAAATAAACCGCCCCAAGGACACACTCACCCCAAAAAGTAATCGGCAAATTGCCTTGAAACATCAAAGAACGACTCACATTCAATATATGTTGGTGTTTACGCTATACCCGACCATTTTGTTGAGGTGTGCCAACACAAGAGGTTTGGAAAAGAATGCCATTTTCAGTAAAATATGGGATCATGGGTTTAAATTCTGTGCCATTGTCACTCCTCACACACTTAACATTGACATCAAATTGACACTTAACCATAGCAAAGAAAGAGCAAAAAGAAGAATAAACTTCGGTTTTGTCATTCAATAAATAAACCCAAACACCACGTGAAAAATCATCAACAATCGTTAAGAAATAATGAGCGCCACAAGTAGAGGCCGTGTTATATGGTCCCCACAAATCACAATGTATCATTTCAAGAATACGACTAGCACGACTATCACTATCAGGAAAGCTAGCTCGGGTCTGTTTAGCAAGAGGACAAATTTCACAAGCTTTGTGTAAACACTTAGTACCAGAAGTACCTCGAATAGCAGGAAGCAATTTGACAATTTTCTCCGATGGATGCCCCAAACGGCGATGCCACAACTCAAATGTAGAAATCTCTAGACCCGGGAGTGCACATACTTTTGGGAGACGCCGGAAATAATATAGTCCATCTATCCGTTCACCGCCTCCAATTAAGCTCCCCGAGAATTGATCCTGTATAGCACAAAGAGAATTAGTGAATCAGACAAAGCAATTAGATTCATCAATCAACTTAGACACTGAAATCAAATTGCAATTTAATTTAGGGACAAATAAGACGTGTTCAAGAATGATTCCATCTGCCAAGAAAACACGACCCTCCTTTGTTGCAAAAGCTTGAGCCCCATCGGGAAGACCAACGGGGCATGGTAAAATTGATTGAGTATCAAATAGAGAAGACTCGTCACCTGTTACATGATGTGAGGCTCCCGTGTCAATAATCCATGACAATGAAAAATTATCACCGGTAATACGATCGGTAGGAACATCAAACACCCCACCTAAAATAGGAGTATTGGTGGGAAAGTGAGTAGTAGAAGTAGGAGTAGTAAAATCAGTGACCGTAGATGAAGAACGGCCATATTTGTTAAGCCACCATTCGGGTAGCCCGTGAACAAGAAAACAAGTCTCATAATTGTGACCCTTACGATTACAATGAGAACAATGTAGCGTCGACTTATGACGAGGCCTAGACAGAGAAGTACTATTAACCATAGTATCTTGTTGATTGAAAACAATAGCGTTCGTCATTGATAATCAAGCAGCAAGAGTAATAGAAAGGTAGAAATAATGCACCAACCAAAGAGCTCACAACACACCAAATAGAAACAAAATACGCAACAGTAGACAAAGCACCACACAACACCCAACCAAGGCAGTACAAGCACAATAAAAAAAAAAAAAAAAAAACAGAAGAATTAGAATTAGGAATTAACCCCAAATTCAAAGTAGAAAAATGTTGTAATCGATGTCACGGAGTAGAAGAATTATAATTAGAATTAGGAATTAGGGATTAGGGAAAAAATTTAGAGGTTTAGAGAGTAGAATTTTAGAGGCTCCGATACCATGTCAAATTAGAGAGAATAGAGTGAATAGAGTGTTGTGTTTTGTATTAGGGGTATGCACAAATATATATACAAGAGATTAGGGCACAAGAACTAGGCCCGTTAGCTATATAATCTACATACTCAATGTAGGCCCTAACATAAATTGACATTGGGTATGCAAAAAAGTAGAGAGAGAGAGTAATAAAAGTACATGTGAAAACAAAATGTACATGGGAAATTTAAATTTGCACAAATATTGTTGGAAATTGGAGGAAATTTTGGTAAAAAATTAATATTAATGGTTGTTGAAAAAAGCAAATGGGGTGAACATTTTGGGACTAAAGCCTATAAGGGACTATCAAAAGGGGACGGAGGGAGTAATAGTTAACTTCAATGAATTTTTATCCCATATATTTTAGAATTAATATAAAATTTATAATATCTAACTAACAATTTTTTTTGTTGTAGATAACTCTAACTTTATGTATAATCTATAAATAAACTAAAGGAACAACCGCTGACATCATATTGTCCACGTGACAGGTTTATAAGAAAAAATTTCCAGCCTAAATTAAAAATCTGATGTCATTAAATTTTCTTTGGTTTCAAATTTCAAATTTAATTTCTTCTGCTCTTAATTAATCTATACTCTTTAATTTATTTATTTTTCTTCTATCACCAATTATTGGTATCTAATACATCTTTCCCTTATGCTTCATCGAACAAAATACTTTGATGTATATATTTTTTTTCTATGTTATATATTACAAGTTTAAAATTATTTTTTATTTGGTTAATTAAAATCGTATATTAAAAATCTAATTTTTATGTAATGCATAAATTTTCATATTTGATTTGTTCTTCTTCAAAATTGATTTTATATAATTAGCATTTACAACTAATGGTTATGTCTCAATAATTTTTCTAATATGTAATAATACATGAAATATATACTCTATATTTCAAAGAAATCCGTGCATCGCACGGGACTAATCTAGTATATTTATTAAATTTGAATCATATTGTTATCTTCTTCCAGCATTTTCGAGTATTTTTCTCTGTAAATAAATTTACAAATAAACACATAATTACGTTACAAAAAACAAATTTGAACTATTAAATAGTAAATTCAAAATTATATAATTTGTCAATATATCAAACCTTGATTGTACTTATAATTTTACAGCTCATAGTGAACCAATGAACAAAATAATAATTATTAGATGAATAAACATTACATACGAATTTTTAAATAACTCGTTAAAAATGAAATTCATGTATAAGAATCATACCTTGATCATTCTTAATAAATTATTTAAATAATAATTATTAGATGAATAAACATTACATACGAATTTTTAAAAAACTTGTAAATGAAATTTGTGTATAAGATTCATACCTTGATCATTCTTAATAAATTATTTACACAGTAAACAAAAATTATTAAATCTTGGAAAAATAATAACTAAAAGAATGAAAAAACTTAGAAAAGCAAAAAACAAAACTAAAAGAATAATAATTCTAGGAAAAATGAAAAAGTAGTTTAATTTGTTGGCCTTGGGCCAAGCTACGTACCGACTATTACTTCGTACTTACTATTTGCTTCGTTAATAGCAATTCAATATTGTGCATTTACATCTTTTCCAACCAAGAAAAAAAGTCATGCATTCAATTTAGACTTTTAGAGACTCACCAAATATTATTCATCTCTTACGAGTACATTTTGCTCTTATATACGTAGTAAATTCTTAAATAAACCTCATGGATTTATATGGAACAATATAATACAACAGTTACTATATCCGAAATTTAATTTTATCTATTTACATTAAACTCTATCCCAAACAAAATCTATTTCGAATTTATTGTTATGTTTTTTTTAATTTTAAAATTAATTTGTAATTTGATTTTGTGACATGTCAATCCTACATGGCGCTTCCTATGCTCTCGAAAAAACTCTCCTATATATATATCCGAAATTTAATTTTATCTATTTACATTAAACTCTATCCCAAACAAAATCTATTTCGAATTTATTGTTATGTTTTTTTAATTTTAAAATTAATTTGTAATTTGATTTTGTGACATGTCAATCCTACATGGCGCTTCCTATGCTCTCGAAAAAACTCTCCTATATATATATATATATAGATCAAGTTTTTTTTTATTTTTTTTTATTTTTTATGAGCTAAAATTTGTTGTATATTTAGATCAAATTCCTAATATTAAAAAATAATATTTCATATTTAATTAATTTAAACTTATAAATCTCATTCGCCAATTTTGTTTACGTGACATTTGAATTATTTAATTCTAAAAGAAATTAATAATCTCTTATTTGATTGGCTACAACTAAAATTTATAATCCTACGTGGGGCGCTAAGAAAATTAAATCCTACGTGGCTCTCTAAAAACTCGAGAAAAAAACTCCCCTTTATATATATATATTAGATTAGTGTCATGTATAAGAATATTATTGTCAAGTATTAGAATATTACTGTCATGAATTAGAATATAATTGTCAGATATTAAAATATTAGTGTCATGTATAAGAATATTATTATCAGGTATTAGAATATTACTGTCATGTATTTGGTGTTGCGGGCCTCGCGAACGGGTTTAGTTAGCCCGCGCCTTTTTATTGGACTTTTGTTATTGAGCCCGGTCTCACGTGAGTCCGGTCTCACACAAAACCTTTTGAATTGTAATAAAGTAAAACATTATTAATATAATTAATCTTTGGAGTTGGTAACCCCCACAATAATTATTTGTGATGTTAGCTTAAGTAATGTAGAGTATTGCTTCTTCTAACGAATTTAATTAAGTGAAATAGTGAATGGCTTCACATACACTCCAAAGGACATTCTTAATACGAAGTATATATGATTCATGAAGTATATTACGTAGTACTGCGTAAGTACACATGAATGTATTGTTAAGATATATTATAATTAATATATCTTTGACTTAGTATATATGTAAATATATAGTTTGCCTTATTTATAGCTTAGCATTATTCTGATGTATATCCTCACCTTAATTAGTGGCTTAAGTTAAGGTTTGTAATTTGTATATATTGACAGCAAGTATAATGAAAGTCTCACGGAATTAGTTTCCTTCATGGTATCAGTAGACTAGGGTATTCTTCCGCTGCACCCTACTGTTCTGTTTTTCCGCCAAACACCTCTCTTCTTCCTTCTTTTCTTCTTCTTCTCTTCTCTTCTCTTGTTTGCACAGCAGCCATGGCCGAAAATAAGAACAATTTTCATCCAGCTTTCACCGTGTCAAACATCAAAAGCAATATTCCTCTTACTCTAGAAATGGAGAACGTCGAATACTCTGCTTGGGCGGAACTTTTTAAAATTAATGCTCGTTCTCACAAGGTTCTAAACCATATCATTGCTCCTACAGAGGAGGTCCCTGCACCTTCGACTGCCGAGGCAAAGGAGTTATGGTCGGTGTTAGATGCTCTCGTTCTTGGGTGGATTTATTCCACAATTTCGAAGGACCTTATGCATACAATCATGGAACCTGATTCGACGGCAATGGAGGCTTGGGATAGGCTCCGTAACATATTCCAAGACAATCAAAATTCCCGTGCCGTGACTCTTGAACATGAATTCTCCAACACTGACATGGAGGATTTCCCTAATGTCTCGGCGTATTGTCAACGACTCAAGAGTCTTTCCGATCAATTGAAGAATGTTGGAGCACCAGTGGATAATAACCGCCTTGTCCTTCAATTGGTCTCCGGTTTAACCGAACCGTACAATGGGGTTGCCACTTTGATTAGGCAAAGCAATCCCCTTCCTCAATTCTACCAAGCCCGCTCAATGCTTACATTGGAGGAGGCCGGCTTGGCCAAGAAAGCTGCTTCGGCGTCGGCTTCAGCAATGGTGGTCAGTGCTCCTCGTGATGCTTCTTCTGGGGGTGATTCGGGTCAGTCTCGTGGGAAGAACAAGCACCAGAAAAAATCAGGGGGTGGCCGCAAGCAATCTAGCGGTGGTCGGAGTTCCAGCACCGGCAGTGGTGGCGGTCACGGCACCGGTGGACAGCAGCCCAGCCGCGGTGGTCCGCAACAGCAGCAGCAGGCCTGGGCTGCTCCTCCACCATGGCAGCCCGCTTTTCAGCAGTACCAACCTTGGGGTTGGGCTCCTTGGGCTGCACCTCCCTGCCCATTTCCCACCCAAGGTTGGGCTAGGCAGCAGCAGGGCCCAACGCGTCATCAGCAGGGGGTATTGGGCCCACGCCCACAACAAGCTTACATGGCCAATCCGCAACAGCAGCAGTCCATGTCTTATGTCCCAACAGATATTGAATCGGCTATGCATACTATGACGATGAACCAACCCGATCCCTCTTGGTACATGGACACCGGTGCAACTTCGCACATGACATCCTCCAACGGTAATCTCTCGTCTTATTTTAATTTGAGCAATCATCATAATGGTATTATTGTTGGTAGTGGTCATACAATTCCAATTCATGGTTGTGGTCATGCTACATTGCCTTCCCCTAACCCACCTTTGTCCCTTACGAATGTTCTTCATGCTCCTAAAATAATTAAAAATTTAATTTCAGTTAGGAAGTTTACTACTGATAATTGTGTGACCGTTGAGTTTGACCCCTATGGTTTTTCTGTGAAGGATTATCGGACGGGGATGCCAATAATGAGATGTGATAGCCAAGGAGACCTTTATCCACTTACTACCACTTTCAAAAACTCAACTCCATCAACTTTTACAGCATTAGCTTCCTCTTTATGGCATGATCGTTTGGGACACCCGGGATCGTCTATTTTAAGGACTCTTCGTAGTAATAAAAGCATTGAATGTACTCATAATTCTAGTGCTAATGTTTGCAATTCCTGTGTACTTGGAAAACACGTTAGATTGCCTTTTCTGTCATCGAATTCTAGTACTTCTATGCCTTTTGATATTATTCATAGTGATTTGTGGACCTCTCCTGTTTTGAGTTCATTGGGTCATCGATATTATATGCTTGTGTTGGATGATTATTCGAATTTTTTGTGGACTTTTCCCCTGTCTAAAAAGTCGGATGTGTTTAATAAAATATTAGCCTTCCAAGCTTTCATTCGTACTCAATTTGAACGACCAATTAAAACTTTTCAATGTGATAATGGGAGGGAATTTGATAACGGTCCTTTTTGGGCTTTATGTGAGTCTAATGGCATGTCTTTCCGTCTTTCATGTCCCCACACATCTTCACAAAATGGAAAGGCCGAGAGAAAAATACGATCCTTGAATAATATCATACGAACTCTTCTTTCTCATGCTTCCTTACCTCCGTCTTTTTGGCACCATGCTTTGCAAATGGCAACATATCTTCATAATATTCTTCCAAGTAAATTGTTAGAATATAAGTCACCTCTCCAAGTCTTATACCAAAAGGAACCATCTTACTCTCACTTACGTGTTTTTGGGTGTTTGTGTTATCCCTTGATTCCTTCCACTACCATTAATAAACTCCAACCTCGTTCCACTCCGTGTGTATTTTTGGGGTATCCACCACATCATAGGGGTTACAAATGCTTTGATTTATCGTCTAATAAAATTATTATTAGTCGCCATGTCATATTTGACGAGAGTATTTTTCCTTTTAAGGATTTGCATAATCCCACTTCCCATACGTATGATTTCTTGGACGATGGTTTAAATTCTTATGTTATGAACCAGTTGCAAATCACAGCAGGCCAATCCACGGATCAGCCCATTACTTCTCCTCCTTGCTCCTCACGAACTGGGCCGTTTCCACCTCCTTCCAGCCCAGTTCGGTCCAGCAGCCCAGCTCATACTTCTTCTCCTTCTCCTAGCATGCCGAATTCTGGTGGGCATAATAGGGCCACAATGGACAGTGGGCCTGTTCAATCAGCCACGGCCCAATGTGGTCCTACCCAACCAGAAATTCCTACTGCTACTCCCTCCACGGCTCCACCTCCCTCACCTCCGATTCCCCCGCCACCTCCTCCTAGGATGGTCACTCGTAGTAGAAACGGGATAGTCAAGCCAAATCCAAAGTATAAAAATTTAAATGCTATGACTTCTAGTGTTACGATATCCCCTTTACCCCGTAACCCCGTTTCAGCTCTTAATGACCCGAATTGGAAATTGGCCATGGATGATGAATATAATGCTCTTATTAATAATAAGACGTGGGAGTTGGTGCCCCGTCCACCTGATGTTAATGTTATTCGCTCTATGTGGATTTTTACTCATAAAGTGAAATCTGACGGTTCTTTTGAGAGGCATAAAGCCCGTCTTGTAGGTGATGGCAAAACACAACAGGTTGGCATTGATTGTGGGGAGACTTTTAGTCCGGTTGTAAAACCGGCGACTATCCGGACTGTTCTTAGCCTTGCTTTGTCTAAGGCTTGGTCGATCCATCAGCTCGATGTTAAGAACGCTTTCTTACATGGTGAGCTTCAGGAGACAGTGTATATGCATCAACCCCTTGGGTACCGTGATCAAACTCACCCTGATTATGTGTGTTTATTGCGGGGCTCTTTATATGGTCTTAAGCAGGCACCCCGGGCGTGGTATAAGAGATTTGCAGATTTTGTTGCTACTATTGGTTTCACCAATAGTAAAAGTGACAATTCCCTATTTATTTATCGTCAAGGGAAAAATGTGGCTTATTTACTATTATATGTTGATGACATTATTCTTACCGCTTCTTCTGACAGTCTGCGGCGTTCTATTATGTCCCTTCTTAGCTCGGAGTTTGCTATGAAGGACTTGGGTCATCTTAATTATTTTCTTGGCATAGCAGTGACAAGACATAAGGGTGGATTATTTTTGTCACAACGTAAATATGCACAGGAAATTATTGAGAGAGCAGGGATGGATTATTTTTCCTTCATGTATGATGTGATGTATACTCCATTCTAAGCAATCATCTTCATTTATCCAACCAAATCATAGGCTACGTGCTTTTCTCTCTTAGTATAAGTTTTCTTCATATATTCAAGGCGGATTAGTCATATTAATGGATTTAAGATAATATGCATGATTGATGTGATCGCGACTCTTGATCAAAGCTAAGTGAAGAAAAAACATTAGAGAATACAGAATACCACAAAAATAAGTTTTAATCAATAAAAATAATTACTATAATAATTACACGTCATTATTTTTCTACGAGTGTTATTAATACGTGATGTTGAAAAGAAATGCATTATAATACCAAACTTGTGTTTTTAAGGTGATGATCAGTCAACTATGTAAGGTATGTTTAATTTATGACAACACAACAAGAAAGCCATAAATAGCCAAACGACTACTTATCCTAAAATTCACCGAGGACGGTGCCCAATAATTGAGAAGCTTATATCATCCACACTATCTTGGAGCTATAATAGTCGATTACAAAACTAATTATCGAATAATTAGATATACAATTAATACAAAGAAAGTTTATTTAAGGTATATACTTAACATATATAGTTAACAAAAGAAAGTTTATTTAAGGTGTATACTTAACATATATAGTTAACAAATATGTAATCTACTCGTAACGCATTACGTTTTACTTAACATATATATTTTTTTTTTTTAACTTTCTTAAGAGTTGTAGACTTGTAGGTATTTGATAAGTAATTAATTAGGAAGTTTTGTTCTTTACTTGTAGGATAGTATATATAGAGAGAGTAATTAGAGATTATGAGGGTTAAATTGACTAGAGCGAGGAAATTGATCAAACTTTGAGGACAATTCAAAATAGAAAATGCAATTCTTATAAACAAACGAAAATAAACAATGATATCCTGTTTTAGGAATGAAGTTAGTCCATATTTTCATTTAATTGTTCAATCAAGTAAATACGTGATTATGACATTAACACTATATTATCACCATGCAAAATAAAGTCAATTTTCATTAGTTTCAAGTGCCATTCAACACATCCATAGATATACTAGGCCCTTATTAGTTTCACTAGTCCGACTCATATATTTTGCTAGTATAATTATTGTGAATCCGACTTATATATTCATTAAAACATTAACGTGAAGATCATTTTCTTCTTAGATGGGACCATTTATTGGGTTTCCACATTTATTTTTCCATTTGCTAGAACTTATAAAATTTAAACATAAGAAATACAGTATAAAATACGTTTTCTCTGTCTGCTTGCCAATCCCAAGACCATAAGCCACGAGCATGAATTACATAAATCACATAATGAACCCATCATCACTGTAACAGTGAGCACGAGATTTACATAATGATACTCTTTTTTTTTTTTTTTCTAGCTATGATTGCCATGAAAATTTGAAATAATAATCACAGTAACTTGAATCACAAACTTCGACAGTCTGAACGTACAACTCAGTAAACATTCAATACGTACACCCGAATGTACAATAGAATTTGTATATGAGTTTAGAGTGAATATTGTAGCAAAACTGAAGTGTTATGAACACACTCAGTTTTAGATATACCCGAATGTATAATATTAGTTAAGGAAAACCAAAGTGTAGTACGAGCATAGTTATTGATACACTTGGATGTATATAGAGCGGATCTTATAATAAAATAGTGGAGAAATGAAGTGTTCGAAAGCAGAAATTAGCCATTGTTACTGAGATATTCAATCATTTACAAGGAACAAAAAGAGTCAAAGGAGCTAAATAATAACAATTTAGCAACCATTCCTAAAAATGTAGCAGCTAGCTAGAATCACTCTTTCCATATATACAATTGGAAATTCTAAATTAGAGAAAAATCACCCCCTAAAAATTAAGAAAAACAGAGGAATTAATCATGAGAACAAAGGAGCATAACAATACATCTTCTGATAATATAAAGCCTTCCTCTTTGTTCACTCAAAAATCTTCCTAATTTTCTGCTTGAAATTCTTTTCTCAGAATCCTTCATCATTCTTGAATTACCCATAATAATAATTTGTTGTTGTCTTGTAAAGAGAGAAAAAACAGAGGAAAACAGAGTATGTATGTAATGTGAGAGAATTTGTTTGTGTTTGTAGTTGGTTTGGTTAGAAGTAATTTGAAGAATGAAAGGAAAGAAGGGTACTTATAGAAGAAGAGGAGAGAGAAAGTGGTCCAAATGACAAATGACCTAGGGCCCCTACCCCCTAAAAATGGAATCTCTTACCCTTAATTTTAAAGACCCCCCCTTCACTCCTTCCTTTTTTTTCTATCTCTCTGTCTTTCTGTCCCTGCCACATGAGATTTTTATGAGCTTTTAGTGGCACCATTGGATTTTAATATTAGGGATTCATTTCACCTTGACAACTTTCTTACTTTCATTTTTTTTATTTTTTTTTTAAAATTTTTTAATACCTAGTATTTTTATAACTTGTGGGCTTATGAAAGGTATAATTAAAAACGGTAAAAATTATAAAAAGTTAATATATCCCTACCTTATAAAAAGTAGAAACATACTCTTATGAATAGTGTAATGCCAATTATACCCTTCAAAATGTGTATTTACATACATACCCTCATTAATATGTAGATGTTATTTTAATGAATAGTGTTTAGACAACTATACCCTCTAAAATATTTATGTACTTTTATGCTTTCATAAATGTTAGTTGTCTTGAACATTTATACCACCTAAATATAGTTGATTACATATTATCTCTTATTGTTTTTTTTAAGGAAAAATTTCTCTTATTGTTAATTTAACTAATTTTGTGATTTAAAAGCCAAACCAAAAAAACCTTCAAGATATGGCTAGCTAGCTATGACACACGCATCGCGCGCGTAAGCTGCCCTAGTAATTATGAAAGTTTATATTTATGGAGATAAATTTGATTAGACTTCTATATGAGTAATAATAAGTCAATATGATATTTGGTTATGAAGTAGTTAATGTTGATAATTTGTCAAACCAATTAATACAATTATCTATATCAATTAGCTATCAGTTAATTTCAAATATTGGTTATTTCTTTTGGATTGACTAAGGGCTTGTTCTCATTTACTGAACTGGGCTGAGCTGAGCTGAGCTAAGCTGAATTGAGCTGAATATTTTATGAACGAAGGAATTTAGAAATTGAACTGAATTGGTTGGAGTTGAACTGAACTGAAAGCATGTTAACAAAAGTTTGTTGTATATAGTACAATTTTTATTCCTATATTATTTTCCTAACAAAACGTCAAAACTTATTGTTATTTTTCTTTTAATCTTATTAATCTAGGGTTGGGAAGGAGTTGAGATATACTTAAAATGAAGAAACAGGGTACATTGTTTGCATGAAGAAGATAGTTTGATATTTCCTTATCAAGTCGTTTTACTTATTTTTTGAAATTACTTCACCTTGCAAAAACATAATGGGACCATCGTAAATGTGTAATGGACTAATGGACCACTCAGTAAAACTATTAACCGATTTAACCCTTATCACTAGGGGTGGTAAAAACATGTACTTTAGTCCTTCACACATATATGTAGGGAGAAAATTTAATGGTATTTACCCAAATTTTATACTTGAAAAACATATAATATGTTATATGTGGAGTAAATAAATTATAATTGTACTTAATCACACAGTACTTAAAGGTGAATTAATCGTAAATATGTCTTAACTTTGTTAATTTTCATAGAAGATGACAAAAATAATTTAATGCATACACCTCAAGTGCAATTCAAGCGGTGAAGAACCGAATGTATGATTAATTGAATTTTTTTTAATAGGACAAAATTTAATCTTGATTACTCAAAACACATAATGCGTTATTCACGTGTGTATCGAGTATAATAGCTAGGACATACAATAGCAGATTATTAACAGTTACGTTAACATAAGATATAAAGAGCTACGAGTTGAGACATACTTGTTATGTCCACACCTTTTGTTTCTAGTTTAAGAATGATGGTTCAATGAATAGTAACTAGTTTTAGGTACCAACATTACCTTATGAAGGCAAACCACCAAACTATTTCAACCTATCAAATTAAATGCATACAAAAGATATATTTGCATATGGATCATGGAATGGGCATATCCAAAACTTATTTTCTTAGGTTTTGGTTCCCAAAGCCTTGCTATGCTTGAGTCCAAAATTGACCTACTAACTTTATTAGATGGGTAATCCATGAATAAATAGTGAATACAAATTTACTACGAAGTGGCTTTTAGGGTTAGCCTTAGACTACTACCCTACAAATGTCCTTTATTTAGAGGTTAAAATTAATGAAGGGTACCCTAATTTTTTGCCAATAAAGAGTCAAAAATCTCGGCTAAATAAATTATTTAAACTCAAAAAAATCTATTTATATGTATATACTAGTATATTTTTTAAAACTAAAACTATTTTTAGTCTATAATATCTTAAGTTAGTTAATTAGTGTTGTGGAACATTATGTCATATGCTCAATGATTGAAATTTAGATTCCTAAAAGTAATTTAAGATTATGATATTAATCATAATATATAAAGTTAAAATAGTAATAGTGGTGGCATGGACAAGACCAATTTAGAGGAGAAGACATGGAGAAGCAGAAGTCATCAATGACAATATAAGAGCATAAAATGAAAGATTCTACGGTTTATTAAGTTGTTTAATTGAATAAAAGTTGGGTGTTTGCGGCTAAGGAAAAAGAGGTTTTTGACCCTTTGTTTTAAGCTATCAAACCGTTGCATTTGCTTGATTCCCTCTTAAAATTTAAATATTAATTTTTTGTAACGTTATGCAAAAATAATTGTAGTTTGTATGCGTAACTTTGTGCAAGTACAGTCATACCATACCTCATATGATACTATATTATATTGCAAAAGATTTTAAATATATATAAGGAACACATTAGTATACATCTTTTGAAAATGATTACCTTTTCGGATTGGATTAAGTTTATATGACTACATGAGGTATCAGAGACGATTATATACTTCACATTCACATATCATATTTTCAAAACTAAATTGAATATAAAAATAATAATTAATCACATACAATGATAAATATATTTTGGTATATAGAGAGCAACAATATATAGTGATGTAAGCGGAAATCGATATAATGATCCTATATATTGTTCGAGAGTTTACAAACAATAAGGGGAACAAGACAGGTAAAAAACTTAACCCACAAAGTAAGTATGCATGCAAATAGTGAAGAGTGTAGTGTAACTCACTAAAACAACAAAAATCAGATTCTCTCTCATTCCCATGCATAATATGACGACGGCTACAAACATATAACATATTTAATCAAACTTAGGATTATTTAATGAAATTTGCCTTAGAAATACACACCCTTTACCCCCTAATCTCTAAACATGTTTTTACCTCGTGCTTAACCCAGTAATTTAGACATGGCCATCCTCCTTATTACATGTAGATATGATTTAATTAATTCACTTAAGTTTTAATCTAGGGTAAAAGGGGATGCCACTTCTTCGATTAAATTTTTATTTCCCATTGTATCTGATTTTTTTTTAATTATATTTTTGTTCCTTTAAGCTAGTACAATGCAATGCATGATACCTCATAATTAATTTGTGTAATGATCCCAATTATCGGGAGGATCAATTCATAATTAAGGTATTTTGAGAAGAAAAGGCCTGCATAATACTAGTATTATATTGCGGGAAATGATAAGTAATTAAGGTAAGATGAATAATTGAGATGTAAAATAGACTATAGAGTATGTACGAGTAATCAAGGTTTAGTAACTACGTACGACGTACGTGTATAAAAGTTAAACTATGTATATGAAATACTTCATACTTTGTATGTATGAGCAGTGCTAGTTTAGTACGTAGTTTATAAAAGTGTTTTTTATATTTCCTATCAAAAAAGAATTATTCCCTCTACTTCTAAGTATTTGACCCACTGGACCGAAAATACTGTGAGAATTGAGGTATGATTAGGGTCCTTTTTATCATTAAAAAAAAAAAGAGATTTTAATTCTTTTACATACTTCGGTATATGCTACTCGTACTATGCTAGATACAATGCAACATGAACGAGCTATTTAAGTACATGTAGCCCTCTCCTCTTCAATGAAGACCGATGTAAATAGACAGTATATTGCATGAATCATACAAAAAACAACTTGTTATTTACTTTTTGATTACCCTGTTCAAACTTGTCACTACATTAATTAACCATAATATCATATCATGGGAATTTAAAAGTTTATGAATTTTTTTGTGATTTGGGGTAAATAAATTAACTATACATCCATTAAGTTACAAAACATATTGTTAAAACTAACTTTCAACGATGGAATAATACTACTCCCTCCGTTTCAATATGATAGTTCCATATGGAATCAATCACATAAAATAAGAAAAGGAGAATATATGGAATCTAACATTAAAGTAAAAAACAATTCATAAATAGTTTTGATTTATTTAAATTTTTTGATTTTTTTTTAGGAAAACATTAGTCGTAATTGCATAAATCAAGGGAGTAAATTTCTTTACTTAGAGTCATGTCATCAATTCACAATCAATTAATTTAAATCAGAACTTAATATGTATAAAATAGGAAATAAAACTAAGATAAAAGTGGAATACATTCAATATGGGTAGATCTTTTTGAAACGCCCAAAATAGTATATGAGACTAACAAATTGAAATGGAGGGAGTAATATTTTTTCCGACTTAATTATTAAATGCAATCAGAATAGCTTTTAAAGTATGCAGGAATTTTCTAAAAGTTGGATATATATTCTCTATATATAATGGTACGAAAAAGGATTAAGATTGTAGTTACATCATAATTTCCTCGAACCATGTATGCATGTGTCTTGTTATTTAATTACTATACATTGTTGACGACAAACTAGTACCAATGATTTGAGAAGTTGCAATACAACACAATATTTTATATAATATGAACTTATACGTACTATATAATATTTCGTTAATAATACTCCTTTCGTTCCCAAAAGTTTATAATTTGACTTACTTGAATTGCCTTTGATACAGTATTTGATTCAACAAAGCACATCTTTAATAATCATCACGGATAAATAATCTTGGGTATGTATAAGTGTACAACTGTATAAATGAGTATTACATTATAAACATACCTTTTTATATATTTACTTAAAATCTTATTATAATGTCTAATTTATTATATTTTGACCACATATATAATATATAAGTGTTGATGAATCGATCTTCCTATGTGGAAATGAATTGTAATTATGAAAGTGCATGTATAATATATTAAAAAAAAATCAATTAACATGTCGGAACGAAGTATAATTATGAAATTGCATGTATAATATATTGGGAAAAATCAATAAAAAAAAATAAAAAAGTAGTGGATGAGCAGAAAGGGAGGAGACAATGGAAATAATAAGAAGACAATAGAGATTAGATTAAGATAAAAGCATGTGTATTAGCAGACAGTAGGGTAGTTATGGTCCAAAGATGTTTCCTTCTTCTACTACTAATGTTAATTTTTGTTACCGTATAATAACAAAATTAAAGATATATTTGCTCAAATTGTTAAGGACATGTCAGCACGTGATTACCTCGTGATAGACAAATCCCTTTTGTCATCCTTAATATAGAGTATAAAACCATAAGAAAATGACTTGACACTTGTGTGGTGTAGTTTGCTCTATCGATCGAGCTATTCATTTGATAATCTACCCATATATTATTCATGCAAAATAATGAGTAAAAAAAGTCAAACGTTACACAAATCATACTAGAGTAGATTTACAGTCTTAGCTATTTACAATGTAAAAATGAAAAAAAAAAAAAACTAATCAAACCTCTACGCGCGTAACCCCCACAACTTAGGGTCTGTTCACTTCAACTTAATTTCAGTTCAGCTCCAATCAGTTCAGTTCAATTCAGCTCCTAGTTTCCTTCTCTCATAAAATATTCATTTCAGCTTTATTCAGTTCAGTTCAGCTTCAATTAGATCAGTTTAGTTTTGTTTAGTTCAGTAAATGTGAATGGACCTTTAATTCATTTTGATCTATAAATTACCAGATAAACACTTAATAAATAAGATATAAGAGGGTCTCTGCACTCAATTGACAGGATTCGAATCCCATACATCAAGGATATGAAGTATTAACCTTAATTATTAAGTATTTAAGTGAGTCTATGTATCGCGCCTGGCTTAGCTATATGATAAGTAGAGTCTTGCATGGTCTTGAATCTTAGTTGTATTGATTAGTTGTTTACTTTGCTTCTTATGAGAACCAAAGATTAGGCAATCTTCTTCGTTTTTAGTCTCGAAAAATCATAATTAATCAAATTATTATATCCTAATTAATCTTGCATTGGTTAATTAGAAGATTTGTTGTACCATTACATTCGTACAACACCGTATGATTCATTGAACAGAGGTTTTCAGCATCTCTTGGTATGAGAGCCAAATCCTAATAAGTGTTTAACACATATTATAATTGGAATAATCTTCAAAACATAAAATTTAATGACGTAAATCCCAAAAGATTTGGCATCTAAGGAGGGATTTTCTTTATAAATTTGCTAATAATTTTGTTTAGTAAAATGATTTTAGATTGGGAATGTAATGTAGATTCACTAGATTGCATGTTTATAGTTTTCTATGGATGGTTGGCTTATTTGTCTTGTACAATAATACAACTGGCAAAGTTTGTATATAAATGA
Source organism: Chenopodium formosanum (assembly GCA_024500155.1). NCBI lineage: Eukaryota > Viridiplantae > Streptophyta > Magnoliopsida > Caryophyllales > Amaranthaceae > Chenopodium > Chenopodium formosanum. The sequence goes on along the minus strand of CM044861.1, from coordinate 2,296,784 downwards.
GTTTGCTTGTAACTCAAGTAGTCAACCTATGGTTAATTGGTTATTGATGTTTTCGCTTCCACATTAAAAATGATAAATAAGTTGTTTCTTATCATGGTATTTAATTTACTCATTTACATGAAATTCGTTGTTATGTCGTCTTACTTCTCTATAAGACTATAATATATTAATAAGGTTGATCTTTTAAAAGGAGTGAAAATCAAATCACAAAGTGATGTGATGAAAACATATTTATGTTATCGTTATAAAACTTATCTCATGTCTACATTTGAATGTTGTTCAGTTTAATGTTACTCTAAAATTGATTAAAGTTACCCAATAATTATTATTGACATACATTAATATTATTACATACCTAAAGTACATAAAATTAATGGAGAATATTCTACTTCATACTTCATCCAATCTTTTTTTACTTAACTGCTTTGATTTTTACACTATTCACCACCCCTCATTTGAGGGTCTTTTGTGAATGATATATAAGATTGTAATGAAAAATATATTCATGTGAGATATTTTTAAATTTGTCTCAATAATTACTATCACTAAAATTTTGCATTGACAAGCGATTAAAGAAACAAGTCAAGTAAAAAGAACAAAGAAAGTAATAGAGAACTGGAGACCTACCTTTACATCTACTTATATTTTGTATTGTATATTGGCCCAGTTTACTGTATGTAAAATACATTTATTTGGGCTGTACTTTTATATAGGCCCAACCTATTATCCAAATATTAGTACTACTAAAAACGAAAGCTTTAACCAAAATTTTACCAAAAAATATCACTGGCTACCCCTGCAGCCTGGTGGCATCAAAGTGATGTAGAGCTGGGCCTCAGGTCAGGGGTTCAAACGCTGGTGAGTGGTGGTGGTAAAAGGTGGTGGTGTTTAATTAAAATAATAAGAGGTATTTCTAAATACCTTTCTTTTTCCACCCAAAATCAAATTTTTACTTTTTAAATTTACGTTCGATTGTCATAGTGTCACGGTCCGAGAGTTTGGATCCCGAAACGTGTGGCGCGCTCAAGCCTTTTGGCGGCAAGAACGCTAACCTTGAGCGGAATAGGGGCTTGTGAGCACAAGCGAGCAATTAAAATCAAAGGAGCACTCACGTTTATTCGGGCGACGGAGTGCGGGTGGTCGGGGCTTGTGACGGCCGATACTTCAAGGCAGGCACAAGCTGGTCCGAACCACAAGTTCTAGTGCATCAAGTTGGTTTGGGGGGAGCTATTATGCAAGTAAGACACAATATCTATAAAGATCTAACAACAAACAAGCATAAAAACAAGGCAACACTTGGTAGAACGCTTAAGATTTCATTAATCATTCACCCTCTATATTGATTTAATCATTTAATGTTCAACGTAGCAATTAACTTAAAATCAAACTTTACTTTTTAACTTTACATTTATCAGTTTAATCATTTAATGTTAAACGTACTCGTAGCAATTTAACTTTTCTATCAGGACAATAAGATTGGTTTAACGATTAATGTTACAAGTAGAATGTAGGGTGCAAAAATTTAGCCTGTGCACGGTACACCATTCACTTGTTTTAACTTGATTGTTTTCCTAAAAACATTTAAAAGTAATTGATACTTGTACTTCACTTATACATTTATAACTTTATAAGTCATACGCTCGATAATTATAGATTCCCGTAATCATGCATTTCATATTTTGTTACTCCGCTCTAATTATAGATTCCCGTAATCATGCATTTCATATTTCATATTTTTACATAATTTATTTCTAGTCCTATCTCTAATTTTTTATCCTTTATTCAATTACGTTTTATTCAAACTCATTAATTTTTTTTTTCTTTATACTACCTCCATAACTCTACGAAGAACCCTTGATAGACATGGTAAAACAATCCGAGCACATCAATCGTTATTTATAAAACTTCATAATTTAATAAATATACAACTTGACTGCAAATTCAAAACCTTTAGCAAATTGAAAATGCAGAAAATATACACACATAAATTAAAGCAAGCTGGGAACTTAGACACGAAATCACTCGTCAATACTTCTCGTGGAGTATCCATTAAAGTGAATTGTAGTGCTTTAATATTTATGAACGCAATTAGAGAAAGATTAAGGGCCTGTTCTCATTGACTGAATTCAGCTGAGCTGAACTGAACTCAGCTGAACTGAACTGAAATGAATATTTTATAAGAGAAGGAAATTAGGAGCTGAACTGAACTGAACTCAGCTGAACTGAATTTCAACGTAAGAGAACAGACCCTAAATTGAGGTAACTAAGTAGTATAAAGAAAATAAAATATAGAGGTTGAATTAAATAAAGGAGGAAAAAAAAAAAAGATAAAGTCATTTAATTTAATTTGCTATTTAAAGTTAAATAAAGAATATTAATATTTAAAATGACATGGACCAATCAAATTGAATGGGACATGGAATAGAACACAATAGTGGAATAGAGGATTCGGACCCATATGAAGTATGAACTAAAAAACGGCCCGTCAAAAAAAAAAAAAAAAAACGGAAGTATAATTTCTTTTCTTATTAATTTATAGTTAAACAAAGTGTTTTTTTAAAAAAAATAATGGCACTCAGAATGAAAAGGACTTTTCAATGTAAGTTTAATATCAACGATCCATTGATCTCATACAACGAGTCGATTTGATCCTCATCGTGCCATTTTCTTTTGTTTTTTTTTTGAAAATTTTCAATTAAATTAAAATGAAATAAAAGGAGCATTCAGTATGAGTAGGAGGTTTGATTCCATTCATGAATTTGTCGGATTTATATATAAATTCATCATCACTATGCTCAATCAAACTATAAAGTTATAATCAACCCAAAAAAAAAAAAAAAAAAAAAAAATAGAGAAAATCATCAGAAAATAGGATTGAATGCATCAAAAGAGGAACACATAAGTTCTTCCTTCAGACGACCGTCGTGAGATGATAATCCAAAATCATCACTTGACTTTAACTTAATTAATCTTAAATTAAATGAAAATCGAAAGAAAAGGGAGTAATAAAATGCGATTTGCAGACAATGAAGAAGATGAAGATTGAAATTGAGAAGAGGAAGGAATATAAAGAGAAGAGACGGCTAGGGTTTTGGCATTGAAATTAAGTTTGATTTTGGATTAAATGTTATTGGGCTAACCTTTGTTGTTCAGCCCAATTACTTGAGTGAGTTGTCTTTTGGTTCAGTCTTTCGTCAATTTATTTTATGTTTGGTCTAATCTAGGGTATAACCAAATTCTAATATGGCTCGTCTTGGTTCAATGGTTTCATAAAATATTAAGGGAACTCGAATTTATAAATCAAGTTCGGGTTTGGCTTGATAAGATCATAAGAATAATCTAAGGGCTTGTTCTCATTGACTGAACTCAACTGAATTAAACTGAGCTGAGCTGAACTGAACTGAACTGAATATTTTATATGAGAAGGAAATTAGGAGCTGAACTGAACTGAATTTCAAAGTAAGAGAACAAGCCCTAAGTTTGGACTGATATTGTACATATTGTGACAAAGCATATTCCAAGCTTCTAACAATTTCCTCTACTCATAGATGTGATACACGGAATCTCCCTCTTCCTTAATTTACACAAAAATAGAAACATCATTGTGGAACACATTGCGGAACAAAGGGAGTATGTAATATCAACGCTGTGTTATTAGAGTTATTCACGAGTCTAATTATTAGAGGCACAAATTACTCGTTTAAAAATCAAACATCACTTGGAAATTAGTTACTTTTATACCGAGTACAAAAAAAAATGACTTCACATAACCATGGAGTAAGACTTTAGGAGCATCGGGTCTACTCACCTTCTTCCCATTCTCGAAGTGCTTAGCCCATTTACAATTACATATATCGGGTTGATTTTGAAGGATTCTCGGTACAATAAGTTTTTGTATTTTTTTTTTATTTATTTTAAATTTTTTATTTTACCAATTTACAAAACATACTGATTTTATGCCGTGCATGCGCACAAATATATGGGGCGTAACAATTTTTTTTTTTTTTAAAAAAAACAGTTGTTTTTATTAAGACCTTAATTACAGACATTTACAGTTGTTTTTATCTAGCCTGTGCTAAATTAGTTTGCCGCCTAACAGTAGCAAGATTTTGCTGAATATATTTATTTAAATTGATACAAGGTTCGAATTCTTTAGTATTTCAGATTGTTATTTTAGCAAATTATCCCAAAATTCAAAGATAAAATCCCTAATTTATTCTAATTAATCTCTTAATTGTTCATCTTCAGTTGCTAATCAACGCAGATTTTCCATTTCGATGGATTGTGGTTCAGTATCATTGAGGCAATCACTTGTACCAAATTCTAGGGTTTCATTTCAATCCCTAAAACCCTCCAATTTGACGCCTAATTTCTTTAATTCAAGATCAATTCATCGTATTTCGATGTCTGATCACAAATTCAATGCTGCCCTCCATGTCCAAGCTCAAAAGGTATCTAAATTTTTTATTTTTCTTTCTTCCCCTTCATTTGTTTCATTTCATACATTTTTCTTATCCCATTTCATGTAACTTGTATATGTTATGAATTTGTTATAGGGGAATTATAGTTTGGTGTTTACATTTTTATTTTAAATTATGGTAGTTAGATTTGGTGTGTTGTTTTGTTATAATTTAATTTGAGAATCATGTCAATTAGATGATTTATTCAGACGCTAAAATAGGGGAAACTATTGCTGCATTAGCTGAGTTTTGGATTGTTCTGCAGTTTTAGTTGATTTGGTGTTAAGTGGTCGAGTAATGTAGGCTGGATTGAGGATGATTAATTTGGTTTTCTTCTATGGAAGTTGGAGGAATTTCACAAAATAGGGGTTTTCTTTTATGCAGTAGCCGATTTTTGGTCGTTCTGCAGTTGTAGTTGATTGGGTGCCCGAAGGGCATGTAATGTAGATTGGATTGATAATGATTGATTTGGTTTTCCTCTATGGAAGTATGGGAGTCTTGCAAGGATAGCCGATTTTTGGATCGTTCTGCAGTTGTAGTTGATTGGGTGACCGAAGGGCGAGTAACGTAGATTGGATTTAGAATAATTGATTTGGTTTTCTTCCATGGAAGTACGGGAATCTTGCAAGGATAGCCGATTTTTGGGTCGTTCTGCAGTTGTAGCTGATTGGGTGCCGGAAGGGCGAGTAATGTAGGTTGGATTGAGAATGATTGATTTGGTTTTCCTCCATGGAAGTATGGGAGGAATTTTCCAACTTAGGGAAACTCTTGCAAAAATTGTCAAGTTTTGGATTGTTCTTCAGTTGGCAGTTGATCACTTGATTGGTGCCCGGAGGGCGAGTTATGTCGGTATAATTGAGGATGATTGGTTTGGTTTTCTTGTGAACCTCAATATGCCTTTATTTTTTTGCTTTTCATTATTTTGCTAGAGAGCTGCTAGGATTTATTATGAGATAGCTAGGTTTTATTATTTTGCATATTGTGGGCATTTGGTGATTTTTTATGCCACAAAGGAAGTGTTTTGGAAGGGGGCATCTTTGAGTTTTTATATGCTATACTCGAGTTAGTTAGTACTTAGTAGGAGAGTAATCATGTCCTAAATAGAGTTTGTAAGGACATTTAAGGTTTTCAAAGCTTTGATTTTTTTGTTTGTTTGTTTACTCTGTAGTCTGGTTCTGGGTATGTATCTTCGGCTGTTTCACCTGTTGGTGATGTTCAAGAGCGTGATTTGAAAATCAAAGAGTGGGAGGCTAGAATCCTACAAGAGGAAATGGCTGCTAGTCAGGGCATAACTATTAGAAGACGGCCACCAATTGCTCCTCCTTCGGGTTATGATGGTCCATTTGAGGTTCAAATACAGGATATGTCAAACACTCCTCGTAACATTTTGGAGGAGATTATATGGTACAAGGATGTTGAGGTTTCACAGGTATACTATTATGCTACTTCCTGTCAATATTGTTATAATTTAAGTGGTCTCTCACATTTGTGCTCTTATTAGTTCAAGGAAAGAAGACCTCTTGATGATTTGGAAAAGGCAATTGATGATGCTCCTCCAGCAAGAGATTTTATCGGCGCTTTAAGAGCGGCTTACCAAAGGACAGGATTACCTGGTTTGATTGCCGAAGTTAAGAAGGCTTCACCTAGTAGAGGCATTTTAAGAGAGGACTTCAATCCAGTATGAATGCTTCTTTCTCTCTGTTGTATTTTGTTTCACATCACATTCAATACCCCCCCCCCCCCCCCCACACACACACACACAAAAAAAAAAAAAAAAAAAAGATCAGGATATATCTCGTATGAGATTTTAGTTCTTGTTGCTTTGCGTTTTCCTGGACCCTCATCTTTTCCTGAGGGTGTGTCTTATTAGATGTTATTTAAGCCTTGATGTAAGGATGCATAATTTCTGCACAGTGATTTGATTTTATTTAGTGGTTGTTTTCCTTGCTAAAAAACCATTTCATGTGCTCTTTTCTGAGCTGTTAATTTGACCTCAGATTTCAGGAATTTTTCTTTCTGCAGTATGCTTGTTAACTTTGTGATTATAAGACTAGGCTTGTTTTCGACCAGTTAAGAATTTTTAAGTATGACAGTGAGCTACATCAGATCGTTCACATTGTAATGCCTTTTGGTATTGAAAGCTAAACATGGGCTGCTTCTGTAAGTTTACTACGCAGATGATTATTGTCTTTGACTTACTTTAGCTAAATATCTTAATTGGATAATACAGAGATCAGAAACCAACTAGTGACCCCCTTTCTCTCCTTGGATTCACTATTCATTGGGCAGAGTAGAAGTGGATGAATGTAAAAGTTTTTCTTGCAACAATCAATATATTAACTATCAACTATTACGATAGGTAGAAGTTGCTAAAGCCTATGAGAAAGGTGGTGCTGCATGCCTCAGTGTTCTGACAGATGAAAAGTTTTTTCAGGTTGAACTCTTGTAGCTCTATATCTCTACATTTTGTTTGTATTAGCTATTTAATTGAGTCATTGATTTCCTTCTAACTTTATGAGCAGGGATGTTTTGAGAATTTGGAGGCTATACGCAATGCTAGTGTAAAGGTTGGTATACGATTGTCCACTGCGACTTATGTTCATAATGTGAAGTCATTCATCAAATTAAACTTTTGCCTTGCAGTGCCCTCTTCTATGCAAAGAATTTATCGTAGATGCTTGGCAAATATATTATGCTCGCACCAAAGGAGCAGATGCTGTTCTTTTGATCGCTGGAGTTCTGCCTGATCTGGATATTAAATACTTCCTGAATCTATGCAAGAAACTGGGGTTGGCGGCTCTTGTTGAGGTTTGTTTGCAAAGTTCCTTTTCACTCTACCACCGTTGTTTTCCATGACTCTGCTCTAGCTTTAGCTGTTGCAAGTCTGATATGAGCTGTCATAACTATTTGGTTCCTCCCATGTAAATCCTGTTTGCACTATGCATTTTAAACCAAATACTTGTCTCTAAAGCTTGGATGTCATGGTATGACATGGCATCTTTGCGTTTCAAATTTCCCAAAAAATCCACGATAATTGTTTGTCCTTAGGTTTGAGTAATACCATCATAGGGAGAAGTTAGAGTATGTTATGTATACAAATAGTCATATTCCTGTCAAAAAAAAAAAAAAGGAAAATGCTATACATAGCCCTCAGGGCTACATATAAGCATTAAATTTACACTTGAATATCGTAAAAAGTGAAGAAATCATAAAAATATAAACTCTAATTACACTGATTTACGCGTGTTTTTGTCATGAATTCCTAATTTTATACAATTTCCAAGAATGTATTTAATGCTTATATATAGCCCTTAGGGCTACATATAGCATTACCCAAAAAAAATAGTCATTTATTTTCCATTTGTTTAGATGCTTTTTGATTGGTTGGCATATTTTTGTCGTAAATTTTAATTAGATTGCATGAGTTCTTTGGCTTTAACACATGATAAATTCCCTTTGTGTATGCTTTTGCTTATAAGGTGCATGACGAAATGGAAATGGATCGTGTGCTTGGAATTGAGGGAATCGAACTTATCGGAATCAACAATCGCGACCTTGGTAATATTTTCCTTACCATTTTAACTTATGTTTTTGATTAATTGTCATCTTATTAGTGAAGTGGATAGAATATTCTATCATTCTAAACAAGTTGTACAACTTGTGCCTGTCCAGAGACGTTTAAGGTTGACATTGGCAACACCAGGAAGCTTCTTGATGCAAGACGTCTAGAGATTCTCAGTCAGAGAGATATCATAGTAAGTGTTTATTTTGATTCTCCTGTTTGCTCTGTAGTGAATAGTGGCTGCTTGTCTTAAATTTTCCCTTCTCCATCTTTTTTGCGGGTCCCCCAGTATTTTCTCTTATGCCAAACTCCATGATTTCAGGTGGTTGGAGAGTCAGGCTTGTTTACACCTGCTGATATTAATTATGTTCAAGAGGCTGGTGTGAAAGCGGTTAGTTCTGTAAATTTGTTGCCATCTATGTTGATATGTTCCTAAATATTGGGTGTATATCTTTGTTTAAGTAGCATAGTTTCCTGGAACTTTCTTGCTAGGCCTATATCATGTATGCGATACAGAGCTTTTCTGATCCTTCCAATCTATAACAGCAGTTAAAATATATATTCTCCCTCTAAGATTATAAAGGAGAGGAGGAGGGGGGGGGGGGGGGGTGGAAGGATTGTCATTCAGTCATTGGAAAGATCTGTGATCCATAGGGCACACCTCTTCGACAGCTACAAAAACATAGTTTTCACACCAAACTCAAGTTAGCTCAGTGAATATTTTCCTAATAACCTTCGTGTAATTAAGCCACTTTGTGTAATTAAGCCAAAATCAAGGTAGCTCAGTCAATATTTCCCTTGTATCCTTTTGTACGTCATACACAAAGTGTTCTCTGATGTGTTCTTTTCTGTTATAAAGATAATTATTTGACATTGTAACTCTAAGATCATAAACAAGTGCCGTTTAACCCTTATTCTTGGAGGAGGGGGGGAATTGTCGTTGGAAAGATCTGTGACCCAGGGCATACCTCTTCGAAAGTTGCAAAAACATAGTTTTCACACCAAACTCATTGTAGGTCAGTGAATTATTTTCTTTATAACCTTTGTGTAATTAAGCCACTTTGTGTAATTAAGCCAAACTCAAGGTACCTCAGTGAATATATCCCTTGCATCCTTCTGTGCGCATACACAAAATGTTCTGTAATGTGTTGTTTTCTGTTTTAAAGATAACTATTTGTCTTTGTAGGTTTTGGTTGGGGAGTCCCTTGTCAAACAAACTGACCCTGCCAAAGGAATTGCTACTCTATTTGGTAGAGACATATCGCCGTGAGTTGCTAGTCACACAATGCCGGCCAGTGTCCTCTCCGAACCAAGAGACATTCGCTCTGTCTTCTTTAAACTCCCTACAGTGTGCATTTGCCCAACAAATGCAGAGCTAATGGCTGTCTGTTTGCCCTGCATCTCAACTATTTCATGCTGTTGCAACTCTGATTAGATAGTATTTATAAAATTGACGCATGTAACAGGAAAATTAGACAATGCATTAGAGAAATAATGGAGGGATACTATTCTTGATGCCTTAGTTAGGTGTTGGACACACTTGAGCTGACCTTGTGTTCTATAAAAACATGTTCTGAGGCATCACATTGTGGAGTATTTTTGAATGTAAATTATACATGTTTTGTTTTGCGTTCTAGATTTGTAGCCTAATAACCCATAATATGTAGCCTCAATAAAGCAGTGTTGTAAAAAAAGCATACTCCATAATAAGCAAGTTTTTTATAACTGACATGTATGAAGTAATTTTGTTATAGACTACTACGAAGTACAGTGATACGGTGTATTGATTTATAAAATGGATTTAAATACTTATATGTAGTACTCTCTCCGTCCTTTTATTTGATTTCCATTTCTAATATTTACTCTATATTACTCACATAATAAAGAGAAATGAGACTCTAATAAAAGGACGGAGGGAGTACTTTGTAATAAGGGCTACATATACTCCATATTATTATGCTAAACTCAATAACTCATTATACATTATACTTGATAAGTTTGCCAGGGAACCTTGAGTTTTAGATTTTCAGTGGTATTGGGAAGAGGCAATTTATAAGTTGCCCTTTTGGAAGACTGAAGTCTATGCATTAACTTAACATAGCTTACGAGAGCATTTATCGCCAATTGGAAACCTTTCTTTATAATCATAGATTCATAGGCTTCAGACTCGGAGTATGTTCAATTGACCTTTGAGTTTTGGTTTTTATTTCATACTTTCATCTTAGTATGTTCATTTTCCTTGAAAAAAAATACTTTGTTGTCAAAAAAAAAAAAAAAAAAAAATAGTTTTGAAAAAAATACATCGTAAGTTTTACTTAATTAATCCCTTTGTATTAAAGTAAATACCTTAATTGACTTTTAATACAACATGGAGTACTATTCTTATACACCACTTGAACTAATACGAGTATTGAATTTTAACTATTTTATACATAAAATTAAACGTAGTCACACAGATTATTGTTAGAATCTCTCAATATATAATTTTCGAATATCAACTTTTTATAATCTACTACATTTATTGGTGATTAAAGATATCTTTGGTTAAAGTTCTAGCTTTAGCAAGCATGTCAATCAAATTAGGTTATTTATTTTAAAACAAAAAGAAATATGTAGTAAAAAATTTCACACAACATAAAATAAGAAGAAAAAAAAAGAGATTTTAAACACAGCCGTTTAACTTTCACACTACTCCCTCCGTCCCCAAATGATAGTCCCTTATGGGCAAAAATCACGGGAATTAAGAAACTTAAATAAAAGTAGTAAAATTACATTGAAAATATAAATCCACATTGGGTATGTAAAATAGTAGAGAGAGAAAGTAATAAAAGTACATTGAAAAACAAAATTTACAAGGGAAAGTTAAATTTGCACAAATATTGTTGTAATTGGAGGAAATTTTGATAAAAAATTGATATTAATGGTACTTAAAAAAAGCAAATGGGACTATCAATTTGGGACTAAAAATAGGCCATAAGGGAGTATCATTTGGGGACGGAGGGAGTATTATATATTGTCCTTACTTATTAATAGTTAAAGTTGTATGTTAACACGGTAACACCTATGCCAAATAAATGTAGCCCTTACGAATATTATAAAACGAAGGGAGTATATAAATTATGACAACGGCCGTTTTTCGTTACCTAGCCTTAAAAACACTGTACATTTTGCGAGCACCAGAATCAATAGTGTGCATGTGCTAAGAATGATCCATTTGGCCGGTGTAGAGCCTAAAGGACACCCCCACAAAAAAAATTCATGCACTCAAGTACTCAACCAATTCTAATTATACAAATTGAATTCAACCATGTTTTTTTGTTGCAAATATAAAATAAAGGTTTTGATTACTGCATTTTACAAATCCAAGACCACAGTCCACCAGTCTACCACTATGATATTAAGTGGGTACTTTGACCATGATTGAACTTCCCACTTTTTTCCTGTGTTTATATTGGTCTGTGCTATTTTGCAACTTTCCCAGATCATCTTTACATTTTTCTCTCTCCTCTATTTATACCTACCAAATTCCACTTGTTTTTCTTCACCAAAATCATCAATTCATCTGTTTTTCTCTCTCAAAAATTCAAACTTTTTACAAAGTTTCAATCTTTACTGAATTTTATTTACAAAGTTTCAATCTTTACTGATAAAAATGGCTGCATCATCTTCTCTTTTATCAAATGCCATCTCTTCTTCTATCAAAACTTGCCAAAAGTCTAAATCTTTTGCATTTTCTCCTGCTAAATTTGGTGAAATTGGGTTTAAATCTTCTGGGTTTTCTCTCACTAACAAATCCCTGAAGTTTAACTCTGCAAATCAGCAGTCCATCAGATCTTTTACTTGCAGGAACTCTTCTGATCGTTCAGAAAGTATGCATAAACTTCAATTTTTTCTTAATTTTTTAAAATTGATTTTAGATTAATGTTGCTAATATTTGATTTTTGTGGGTAACTTTCAGATGATAAAGTTCATGAATTCAGTGTTTATGAGATCAATGAGCGAGATCGTGAAAGTCCTGCTGTTCTGAAACTTAGCAAGAAGCCTGTTTTTGCTCTTGGTGACTTGATTCCATTCACCAACAAGGTATTAATTTATACTTTGTACTTTTTTCCCTGCATTTTCTGTTTTTAAAAAGAAATTAAATTTGTGTGGAATACTTTTGTTCATGATTTAAGCTTTGATCATACTTTTTGTGTTGATTGGTTTAGAAATCTAGAACTGTCACCATTCTCACTAGGAATAGTCGGTTTATGGACAGTGCATAACACTTTAACTTTTACACTAGTTTACGTACTTTTAGACTACTTTAATTTATTAATATACGAAGTATTTAACTGTGGAGAAACTTTTAAAGAAATGGTAACAATTTGTGATGGTGATTTTCCTAGCAAATTTTTCCTGGTATATTTCTGACTCAATTTTGTATGGATTGATGTTGTGCTTGATGAAGTACTACTCATTTGTATAAAATCATTTTACCATTTCAAGATTTATGCTTGTTGTTAATCCTTGTTACACAACCTTGGGAAGTTGACTATTATGACTGTTTTTCTTTACGTAGTGTAAGTAACAAGAGACGGTTTAAATAAATTAAATTGACAAAAAAGGTTACTAATAATTTGTGTTGGTACAGTTATACACAGGAGACTTGGAAACAAGGCTAGGAATAACAGCAGGAATATGCATCTTAATCCAAAACAAGCCGGAAAAAAATGGAGACAGATATGAAGCAGCATACAGCATGTACTTTGGAGATTATGGTCACATTTCAATCCAAGGACCATACTTAACCTATGCTGAATCTTATTTATCAATCACGGGCGGTTCAGGGATTTTCGAGGGAGCCTATGGACAGGTGAAATTGCAACAAATTGTGTACCCATTCAAGATTTTCTACACATTTTATTTGAAGGGTATCAAGGGTGATTTGCCTAAGGTGCTCCTATGTAAGCCGGTTGAGCCTCACCCTGGTGTTGAGCCCTCTCCTGCTGCTAAGGCTACTCTTCCTGAAGCTGCTATCCCTAATTTTACTGATTAATTATGTTTTTAGTAAATATTATGTGCTAAATGACTTAGTATCTATCTATGTTTTGTACGTTTAGATTTAAGGGAGGATCTGATTTGGTTATGGACTTGTGTTAGTATGGATGTTTTTTTAGTGTCATCGTTTCACTTAGCTTGTTTCTATTGAATAAATTCGTAGTACTCTGTATTATATGTACCGAATACTTTATTAGAGTATTATTGTTGAATCTCTCTGTTTAAATTTATGTCGTTTCTTCATTAATTTGGTTACAAGTTTATGATAGCTCAATTTTTTTTTATTTTTTTTATTTTTTTAATGTAATTCTCGATTTGTTCGTATAAATATCTAACGTTACTAGGATTTATATTTTATCCTCGTAAAAAAAACAAGCCTCATTCATAACTATGAATTATGGAGTATAATGGTAAGTTATGAAAGTGAACCTTAGTTTACTTAATTATTCAGGAAGTACTTTCATGTGTCCGTACAATTTTGTTTGCAAAATCTAATAAAAACCAAGTATTTGAATCAAGGGGAACGATAGTGGAACCTGTGTCAAGTTTATGATTTCATTGTCTTTGGAAAAAAAGTTGTAGTGCTTGAGAATGATGTTGATTTTGCAATGACAACTTATCATAGGTCTTTGGGAAAATGAATCTGTGCCAAGAAATATAATGGATTGCCTATGCTGCATTTTTTCAAAAACAGTAATTAAGGGCCTGTTCTCATTGACTGAACTCAGCTGAACTGAACTGAACTGAACTTAGGTGTTCTGAACTGAAATGAATATTTTATAAGAGAAGGAAATTAGGAGTTGAACTGAATTGAGCTGAACTGAACTGAATTTCAACGTAAGAGAACGGGCCCTAAGGAGGAGCCTATTGAAACGGTATTTCTCAAAGGTCAATCTAGTCCAGCTTTACGGGTTAATCTCATTGAGATAGAGGGAGAAGGAAAAGGGAAGCCTCAGGCCCTCAACTCCAAAGAGCCTCTAGTAGGATTGATCTCATAAACTTTACGTCATTATCTTTGCTATGGAGTACATGAATTTACTTAGATGTACGCATGCATTATGCACAATATGCTAGGTAGGCGTTTCTTGAACTAAGTAGTCTTTGGTATAGTTGGTATGAGTTTCTATACAGGGTCATAGGTTCAATTCATATTGGATTACCTGCGTATCTTGAAACACCCTTTGATATCCACCTTTTAACTAAGGCTCTATTCTCATTGACTGAACTCAACTAAACTGAACTGAACTGAGCTTTCTGAACTGAACTGAAATGAATATTTTATAAGAGAAGAAAATTAGGAGCTGAACTGAAAATAATCATATGAGAACAAGCCCTAAGTTAAGTTAGTTGCGAAAATTACTCCATGTCCATTTGTCCTTAATCAAGAATAATACAAAATCAATGAAATCCTAAAGAACAAGTTTGACTATAATCAAAACTTGACAACTCAAATCTCACTTTGTTTAGAAACATTGTGTTCTTGAATTACAACAAGACTTTCACAAGACCCATTTTCTCTCTCCTTGTTTTTTCAGATCATCAACAACAAATCAATATAGAATGTCAAAACCATGTCCAATTTCCTTCTTCATCTTCTTCCTCTGAACTTCTGCAAGAAATCTTGATCAAATCAATGGTTGTTGCAGTAGAAGCTCGCAAGTTCAGCCTTCCTTACCTTTCTGTCTCCTCTCCTAAGGTTACTTCTTTTCTTTATGACCCCAATTCTCTCTCTTTAGCTTTGATGCATTCTGACTCTACTTTCTCTCTCTTCCCTTCGTTTTCCCCCTTTTCAATTTCCAATTTACCCCCACCTCAAACCCTAATTCCCCCTCCTTCTTCTTCTGCTTGTTTTGTGCCCCTTAATTCTAACCCTAACCCTAAAATTGTTGATGGGGTTTTGCCAGAAGATGACAAAAGGGTTGTTTTCGTTACTGCTGGGCCTTACAATGGTGGGTCTAGGGTTGTTTTGAGATTTTATTTGTTGGGTTTTGATGGGAAATTTGTGAATGTACCTCAGATTGTTTGTAGTCAAAATGGGGTTAGTTTTGATAGGAAATTGGGTGTAATTGTGGATGTAAGTCATGGGATGAAGGTTATGATTTCTGGGTCGATTAATTATTTGGCTTTGTACTCGGCTTCAGGGGGGAAAGTGTGGGTTTTTGGGGTGAAATTGATTGGGGATGGGAGGAGTTTGAGGTTAGTGAAGTGTGCTGTGATTGATTGTAGGTTGCCAATTTCGTCGATTTGCCTTTCGTTTGGGTTTTTGATCTTGGGGGAGATGAGAGGGGTTCGGGTTTTTCCATTGCGTGTATTGGTGAAAGGGAGGGTTGGGAGTAAAAGGAGGTTGAGAGTAGTGAGAGGGAAGGGTGAGAATTCGAATGCCGAGGAGCGGGAGGTTAGTGTGAAAGCCGAGGGGCGGAATTCCAATGTGTCGAATGGGGATATGAATCTTGTTGACGAGAGCAATGTGATTGATAAGAGCATTGGGAATTCGAGTTTATGTAATGTGTTGCCTAATGGTTATGGTAATAGTGTTCTTGATGGTGTATCCTCAAGCTCATATGCTGATGGAACTGGTGAGTATACAATTATGCAGCATTTATTGGTTAATTTGGTGAATTATGTTTTGGATGTGCACTCTAAATTTAGAAAGATATTGATTATTTAGCTAATTGCTTATTTTCTTAACTAGTAGAGTTTGGTTATCTTAAAAAGAAGAATTTGTGTCTGAATGGATTTTTAGCTTATTGCTAAGCTAGTTAACGCAAATGGCAATGTTCAAGGGAACTGAATTATAACTGTAATGATATTGATGACATATAAAGAGATCAAATTGTTAATATTATTTGAAATTTGTTACTTCTTTGTATTTTGCTTTGCTGTTGCTCTCATGAGATATTGTGTAAATGCTTGCACGATCAATTACTCTTGCTTGTTTGGTTGTGCCTTGTTGGCAACTTGGGATGTATAGTTGTATACCTATGCTGTTGACTGATGCTTATTTGTCATTTATGCCCCACAGTGACACTCTTTTTTGAACTTCTGTTGTTGAATTTTCTGTATCACCGTGACTAACTGTTAATCTATTCAGCATCTATTCTGATTGATTTGCAAACATGGCAATACCCACCAGTTTTTAACAATTCTATGTTTTGTTTGAGACTTTTTTAGCCAATGAAGTGGTTATTGAAATCAGAACAGTTAAAGCTTATTTGAGGAAAAGCGAAAAGGCTTGATTGGCTGTGTGTTAGGGACTTAAGGTGGAATCAAATTAACTTATATAATGGGATCTCTTCATTAATACGTTCAGGCTTATGAGTTATGACTGAAATCTAGCTGTGGTACCTTATATATGTGATGCAAATTAACCACTCTTCTTGATGTGGTTTAATGAGCGTGCATGCTACCTGTATGTTCAATAGTGATCTGCTAAAGCAGTTATTCTCCATTCTTCAATATTATAGCTGCATTCTCTAAACTAGATGCCCGTCGTATCCTCGAAGCTTCTGTGCTCTGTGTCTCTGCTTATTAGTATTTCTTCTGCATTTATTTGTGGTTTAGATTTCTTTACTCTGTTACCTATATTAATTTATTATTACCTTATTCTTTGATTAGTGCTGCCATCCGCCTTTTCTTGTTTTAGTATATTATTATGATTTCTAATGCATTCACAATTGCATCATGAGATTGAGCTTTCAAACAAGCACTACATACTAACATGCCGATGAAAAAGTTATGTCCTTGTCATCTACACTTGCTACAATCTTGATCTTCATGGAAATATCTAAAGAGTTTTATTGTTGAAAATTAAATGTTGAAAGTCTTAATGGTGCCATTGGCTACAGCAGCTGATGTTGTTCTGTAACTCCAGTGAAGCCGAGGTCTTTAAAACTTCGTCAAGACTCTGGTGAATGGGGTATGCAGTTTTTTTTGTTCAATGATTATGTCCTTGAAGGGGTTAATTTCAAATTGATGCCATGTAAGAAAACAAAGGCTATTTCTATCCAAGCTATTTCAAAGGAGAAGTTTCTGATTCTGGATTCAAATGGAGTTGTGCACGTACTTCATGTGTCAAACTCTGGCTCTTCTCGAATGAGACAGTTAACTTGTACCATCCAAGTTCAGCATTTGGCTGCTTTTCCTGATGCATCTGCTGGTGGGCTTCCTTTCTACTTCTTTATGCTTGTTTGTTGTTTAGAATTTTTCACAAGATCTTTCTAAAGTCTTCATCCTCACCCTCACCCTCAGACAAGGATTTTTTTTTTTTTTTTTTTTTTTTTTAAAGAAAAAGGAAAGTATGAAAGGGAAGGTAAGAAGGATATTATGAATTTATTTAGATTTTGATAAGGAGAACTCTGAAACTTGTATTTTATACAAGTAAATGATTTCAATTCATTTAAATTAGTAGGAAAATTGGAGGGTTCAATAAATTTATAGCAATATACTGTATGTAATATCATAGTCTTTTTTGTCTTACTGTATAACCAATTCATGAGATATCTCCATTTTAACATTATATAGGTGTATCTTTTTAAACTTCAAAATCCTGAACTAATAAGCTCTAAACTGAACTTTTCGTGACTTGTGAATTGACTCAAGTGAGTTTAAACCTCTGCTTGGAAATTATTACCCCTACATGAACTTATATGAATCGATTACGGGTGTAATGTGATTTATCTCAACCAAATTTGTTTTGTAAGGTGTCTAAAAAAGGCCTTAGTATGGGGTACAATTAATAGTTACATGTGTCCATCGATCTAAAGCAATGGCATCTGTTTAAAGAGTGTTTATGGTAATATTGTGATAGCAACACTATTTGAAGGTGACATGATGCAGGGTGCTAGTTCCCAGTTCGATTAGGATGACATATGCACCTTTTTTTTTTTTTTAATCCAACTGAAAGTTGTCTTTATATATGATCGTGCAGATTCTCACTCTCTTTGGATATCTGATGGACTTAATTCTGTGCACATGATGGTTATACCGGGTTCAGATACCACTGAAGAGGAAAATGACAGGAGCAATAATGAAGGAGAGATCATTCAAAGTTCAGGTTTGCACAATGCCACCAATTTATCTTTTAATTTCTGGTGTGGGGAAATGAAAGTTATTTACTCCTACTAGGGTTGAATGGATGATGTGTTTATTGTGATTCTCTTTTCATATTGGCCTTAATTAATTAGAATTTTCCTTTTTTATTTTTGAAAACAATTTAAATTTACCTAATTATGCTCCATAAGCTAATTATTATGATCTCGTGAAGATTTGCTTGGTGGAGATATGTTTTCCCATATACTCCAAAGGCAAGTAATAGAAAATAAAATATTGTAGAATTTTTTTTAAATAATTCATCTTAACATTCTCGTTCTGCTAGTTACTGAAGTGATATTTACAAGTGAGAGCGTTCAGGATATGGTGCCCTTGGCTGCAAACAGAGTCTTGATCCTTGGTCAAGGTAACTTTGGCTTAGCAATTGAAATACTTTCATTTTGGTGAATGAAAATGTGACTATATGTAATTTGTTCTCAGAAATTATGCAATATTGTTTTTACGCACCAACTCATGCTAGATTTTTTGAAGGAACTTAATTTATTACGTGGTTAACCAGCAATCAACTTACGTGAATAGTTTGCTATATAATTTGCTTGCTCCGCTTGTTATCATGGTATCCACTTCTTAGTAACTGTAATTATATAGATTTAAGTAGTATTGGTACTCATTTCATCCATAAAAGGTGGTATATGAGATTTGAGAAGTGGCTTATTCATAAGTACTTTTGTAATTTTCACTTTTTCAGATAGCGTCTGTGCTTATGGAATTTCGTGAAGTTTCTTATGGCGTCTTTTTTTGTGATGGTAAGCCATCTAAGTATCATATTTGTCAGGTTAATAAGGGGTTTCTTTCTCTGTTGGGTATGGATGTACTTGCTTTATTTTTTTCAATCTTGTTTCCTCTCTCTATCTTTCACAGGATGGAGGTGGTTGAAATTAGTTTCTTCAGTAATTTATGACACCACTATGTGAATTAATGTTTTTTTTTTGGTAGGAGAATTTGTTTACATGGTCAAATATCAAGTCTTTTGAGTAATGGGCTCCACAATAGCTTTCTGTTTAGACTGTAAGTTGTTGATTCTAATAGTTCATATATTCTCTCACTTTTGTCTTTGGCTATTCTTATGTTATACTTGTTTCAGGAATCAATCAATGCACTGTATGTTCCAGTGTCCTTTATAAACCTCTGATCTGAGCATCTGACCTTGACTTAAAGTTACTGAAGTTACGAGCTACAGTTGTCATATCTTTCTGCTAGTGTGGCCTTCAGGACTGGGAGCTAGTTCAGGTATTTGGACTATCTGTTCTGCTTGTTTTCCATGTTGGTTAATTTTTTTTTTTTTTTTTGCTTGGAATTAGACAACTATTAGCCAGTGGAACTGATGGTAAAGCATAAGTCTTTTGATGGTAAAGCGGCTTGTAACGGTCAAATAGAACGGATCACGGATTTTGCGGCGTGATTTTTTTCAAAAACTTCACATAAGTCTTTTTTTGAGCTTTAAAATTCATTTCTATTTATTTATACAATATTGCCAAAACTACTTTATATACAGCCCAATATATGAGATATGGCATTTATAAATTTATTTTACCATTTATAAGTCCTTAGATCTGGAAATTAGGCTGAATATGGATCGAGTTTCTATATTTAACGGCCGCTACAATTATAAAACGGTTATATAACGTCGTTATACCGTTACGTAACGGCGGTCGCGGCGAGTTGGGTGTGATTTCAATGCGCCGTTATATAACGGCTTTTCGCGGAACGGTAAGTCCCAAACCCGTTACAAAGCGGCCGTTATAGAACGGAACGGCCGCTTGTTAATTCCATGGTGCACCCTAGGTAATTAAGTAATTTCCCGTCTCATTTCCAAATCTTCAAATGAGCCATAAAAACAAGGGTGCACCTACCTCTGTGTGCTTTGTGTATGTTAGAATCTCACCGTGTACAGTAAACTGGAAAATTTATAATGTAACGGAGGACATTTTATTCAAATGTATTTGGTAACCTATTCTTCATTGATTTTTTATACTACATATTACTTCCAAAAGGTATTGACGTTAGTAAGGTAAGATCAACAAAGAAAGACATTGTATTTTGTAAGGAAGATGCATTTCTACTTCACATTAGATATTTCAAGGAAAAAAGTTGCACCCAAATAATTATGACCTTGCACCAAGTGACCTGTTGAACCATCAGTATTAATTTATTCATTCTTTCCTGCTGACTTGATTCATTTATATTTATTTATTCATTTCGTGGATGCTAAGAAATTAAGAATGGTACTTGGACTTTTTATTTAAAATCTTACGAGGAGATGAAGCTCACATAAGATTTGTTGTTGGTTTAATTTTTGGAAAAGTCGGTGATTACACTTTTTAATTTGCTTGGTGTCTTTAGGCATTGAGCTAGTTGCAACTTACACTTTTTTGGATAAGAGGAAATAGAGAGAAATGGAGGGGAACAGGTTCCCTTGTTTGGATAAGGAGTTGGGAGAGGTGAGGGGAGAGTGATAGAAGATCCATTTCCCCTCCCTCATTAATTTACACCATCCAATGGAGGGCCACTTCACCCCTCCCTTTCTTTTACCTCTCCTTCCTTTCATTCTATTTTGCTATCCAACCAAAGTGAGGCTTAGCAGGCTTTCTATGAATGCTGTCGACATGGAAAAGTGATTACTTTTCATAAATTGTTGCCTATGATTTGCTTAGATTACTTGTGTTTTTTTTCCCTAAACATTCGTGTGCCTTGTCAGGGGAAAGATTATCTGGTGATCAGTTGGATGCCTGGAAATGGAGCAGATTCTAATTCTTTCCACATACTGAGCCCTTATTCCTGTGACCATATGTGTGTGCATCTGCTTCTGGAAAGTTGCATATTACACAAGGCTCGTGGAGAAGAAAGGAAAGGCTTGCCTACTGCCAAATGCCAATGAACACCTGTTGGTAAATACTTCACATCTGTCGGCTTGTCGTTGAAGTAGTAGTATGGGGTTTTGTAGCCTGTTGCTGGCAATTGCTTCAAGGTACTCCTTAATTTTGATGAAACTCCAGATCTATATAGTTGAACCAATTTGAAGTAGTGGAAGTTTGTATCTTGCCTCCCTTTGTATTTGGGGACTCCTTGTTTGTGCTTCACCTGAAACAAAGCTTCATACTTGTTTAAGTTGTATTGGATTGTCATTTTGATTCTCTAATGCTCTTTGGTACATTAATGTTTTATTCAAATTTGGCATAATTTTTTTTCTATATATTGCGTCATAAAGATTACTTTATAGCTCTATGCTTGAGAGAGAATGCTTATGGAAACTGACTCCGCAAATTTTTATTGTACGCACGGGTCAAGACGAATCCATGTGTCCTTGTGTGTGATCATGCGAGCCTGTGAAAGTTTATATAATGCTTTTGTGTGATTGTCAATATGAGGGTTTATTCATGTGTCCTTGTGTGTGACTGAATCGGTGAGGGTTCATCAATATCATGTGTATAACAGCGTATGTGCATGCTGTGCATTGCTCAGGGCCTCGGGCATGCAGAAGCCTGGGACTATGATAGGCAAGCCAAGTAAAAATGTATCTATTTTGCCTCACTCAATGTCTTTTGGCTATAGCGGGTTTAGTCCTTGGTCTAGCAACCAGAATGTTTGTTATAAGTTATAAGATTTGAAGACCTAAAGACTCTTGTCTCTCTGCCGTGCAAGCCCAAACTAAGATGTTTGATGAAAAAATTCATTACTTCGTATCATATTATACATATGAGACATTGCATGTTACTTGTTTGATGAAAATCTCGGGGTTTCTTCCTGCTCTATGTACGATTGAAGATATCTAAAACTGAATTTTAAACTTTTTTGCTATTCAATTTCAAACTTCTTTTCTCCTGTTGTATTCAAATGTTGTCTCTAGTTTGTCCAATTTTCACTCTAGTGTTCTTGATGACCATCTTCAAGTTCAACGTCCATGGAACTGGTGCGCGCACTATGACACAAGTATGCTTATATGTTGGACAGTTTGTTAAGTTTATTATTTATGAATGTGCATTGTGCGCTAGAACTAATGTTTTGAGTTGCCACCTTCCCTGAAATACCTGAATCCATTGTTCTAGATTACTGCTTATTGCCTTCAGAGTGTAGATAGAAGTACCTGAATGTGTATTATGCGCTAATTGCTTTGTCTTAAAAAGAGTATAGATTGAAGTACCTGAATCGATAGTTCAGCTAATTTCTAATTGCTGATTCGTATATATGATACGATTAGCATTGTAGTAAATTACTATGACATTGTTGTTATACTTTAAATAGACTTTGCTTCTTCTGCGAAATCTTACTGTGATTGCTAGTTTGCTACCATCATACTATACTGCATGAATTCTTGCACTTGTGCGTTTTTTTGGGATGTACACTATAGTCTGTTGCATCTTTGTAACAGTAAACTGCTCTTGCTTGTGCCTTGTAGGGATATACACTAGTACTCCTTTGTTGTTAACTGATGCCTCAATTAAACTTCAGCTGTTAATTTTGCATCAGATATCTCTGAAATTATCTGAATTTGATATAGCTTTAGGTGCACCTGAAACCCGAACTTATTTGATGAACTGAACTTATTAGAACTTACTGGTCTTGAACTGAGAAACTTAGTTAGCTGAACTTATTACCGTTAAATTCAGATTTATTTACATTTGTTCCTGTACAGAACTTATGAGCCATAAACTAAACTGGTCAGTATGCATAATCTGCCACTTTTTGTGGTTTGCTGTTGGTTCAGGAATCAATCTCTGCACACAGCTTGTTCCAGTGTCGTCCTTTACGACCGTAGTCTGATCTGACCTTGACATAAAGTAACTGTAAGTCATGAACCACAGTTGGTCATATGTTTCTGCTAGTGTGGGCTTTAGGACTGGGAGCTCATTCAGGAATTTGGAGTTTTATTTCTGCTTGTTTTTTTCCTTATGTAAAAGCTGCGAAGGTTTAACCACTTTTAAGACTCAAATTTTAAACTTTTGAACTGAGATGGTTTATATCTGATAAACATCATCAACATCGTTTGAGAAATTTTAAATTTTTAAATTGTGGATTAACTTAATACTCACTATTACGTCCTCATTTTTTTTGTGAACTGGACGCTTGTGGATCACCATGCGCATGATATATTTGGGTGTATAGTGGATTCTCTGACTCGTGTATAGATGTATAGTGAAATTTGGGTAGAGAAAAGACTATTTTTGTGCTTTGAGGAGTTGAAATAGGCAGGGTGAAAGAAAACAAATGATCTGACAGTAAAACTTACCAACGTATACTACTAGCACAACATTATTAGCATGGGGTGAAGTGACATGAACATTCTCATACCTGTATTTTCAAAACTTACCCTCCGATTCCCAAGGTTTTCTTTTCCATCATCTATGAAATGCGAGTAGCATAGTACACTGTTGTCTTACTTGTCTATCATGTTATTCGAGAATCGATTCTAGGTCTCGGGTGACATCCCCTTAGATTTTAACTAACTGATTGACAACAGAAAAAAAAAAAAAAAGGGTTAATCTCATATTTTTTCCTAGTGCCTTTTACATGTGTTAATGTGTAGTCACTTAAGTTGTACGTGTGATTTTCATGAACTGTCTGTTAAGAAAAAAGAGTATAGCAAGATAATCGATTGAAAAAAAAAACACGAGAAGAGGCATTAACGACCAGTAATGGGTCATGTCTAGATAGAGAAATGATGCCGGATTTTTTATAGCAAGTTTATGTTCAAAGTTGAAGGCCTTGAATTACACATTGTTTTAAAAGAGGTCCCCTCCATAAACAATAGGGTGGAATCTAGAATAGTAATCCATATAGATAGGTAATGGGGACAGATTGCATGAGAATCCTTGGTAATGAAAAGGATGTCACTCTTAATAACTTCACTCCAATCTGGATATGGTGATTATTGGGTCCATCTTATGGCCTATTTGATTAAATCACTACATTAGACATCCATTTCATTTAGGGACCAATTTCTTTTACTTGCTCTTGTGTGGATCTTATTCATTCTTCTTATTCTTTCTCGATCTTTTTCTCTCTCTCGATCTCTTCCCGCATCATTCCTTATCTAGAAAAATTAGGCGGGAGCTCGTTTGAATTACGAATTATAAAATTTGAAATTAGATTAGCAATGGGTGTATTGAAAAGAAATTAAAAATTTACAGAGTAGTTATTTGTGATCGATGCTTATTAATTAAGTATTACTTTTATGAGTCCGTAATGATGATGACTATTACGTGTTTAAGTAGAGAATTTTCAATCTGTTGTATAAAATATTAGGACGTGTAAAAGCCACATTAATGAGTGTGCAGTGGGATATTGAAAACCATTCTTTTTTTTTATGTGTGTTTCGTTCGTTATATCATACACACGTGTACTTGTAACAATTAGCCCTCCGCTTAATCAAATTTATAACCATTAAATGATACTAAAACTAGATTAGTTAGTACTTATGATAAGTGACAAATAAAACTTGTATGCAAGGATGCATGACAATCATATCAAAATGAGTCCAATCAATAATAGTGAGTGAGTCAGAAATCATAGAGAAAAGCCTTTCTAGATTGAATGAAGGCAGTAAAATAGCCTGGGGTACATAAATTTCAGAAATCCCTCCTTTATTCCTATTTTAGAGTAAAGTTATTAATTTCACTGAAATTTACATTGCATGTAAAAAATATATAGAGACAAAAATCAACGGTCCAGATCTTTTGATCCTCCAACATAATCGAGTATCAACCACCCATATTTCACTATCATGATGATGACAATCACATGATGCATCCACTTGGCCACGTTATATATTTTTGGCAAATTTTACAACTTTTTTTCTTTCCATAATTTTGAAAACTACTCTACATGAAATAACGCTTATGATATATACTTCCTCCGTTTCTTTTTACTTGCAACACAGCCTTATGGCACGTGTTTTGAGGTCGAGTTTATGTAATGTAAACGGATAAATTATTCATTATAATTTTTACAAATGATACTTAACCCTATTGTAATCTTCGTGTAAAAATTATATTGATAAAATCGCTCATTTACCCTCACTAATCATCTCCTAAAAATGCGTGCCTAAAAAGTGTGTTGCAAGTAAAAGAAAACGGAAGAAGTATATTGCAGGGGATAAATTTATTGGAGCTTATTTTATAAAATTTATTTTCCACGTGTCATGCTCTAAGCTTATCTAGTACATGATTTAAATTTCCTCTTATCCAACTGAGAAGAGATAACAGATTTCTATAAAATATCACTTAGCTAATGAAACAACAACAATAACAATAATAATGTCCTTTCAAAACTTTAATCATGGTAGAATAGGGTTACAACCAAAAATTGTATCTTCGGAGAAGGTCGATAATATGGTAGTATCATATCCAACCAAAGATTGTTATGTTGTTCATGATACTACCATATTTTTTTTGACAAATAAGATACTACCATGCTGGATAATCAATTTAGGGCATGTTCGCATTTGCTGAACTGAACGGAACTTAACTGATTGGAGCTGAACTGGACTAAACTAAATATTTATGAGAAAAGAAAATTAGGAACTGAACTGAAATGAAAATAAGCTGAAGAGAACATACCCTTAGTTAAAAAGTTATATTTATAATTGAAATTTCATAAATGATTATATTTTATCAAAGTGCGGGCTAAAAAACTAATGCGTGTAGGTGGCATGTTTGTTTGGGTCTATCTAATTTAACTACACCTAAGAGTAATAAGTTAGGTTATTAAGGTTTTAATTAAGTTTAATTAATTAATTGTTTGTATATATACTATAGTCTATTAGGGCTAAGAGAAAATGATATACACTTGAATGATATACACCTAAGAGAAAATGATATACATAGCCCTTAGGGCTACATATAAGCATTAAATTTACACTTGAAAATCATAAAAAGTTAAGAAATCATGAAAATATAACATTAATTACACTAATTTAAGCGTGTTTTTTTCATGAATTCCTAATTTTATACAGTTTCCAAGAGTATATTTAATGCTTCTATATAGCCCTTGGGGCTACATATAGCATTACCCTTAGTTAAATTACGTGTCATAAGACTGTTACAAGTTCGTGTATATATATAGGTATAAAAGTATGAGAGTTTAAAGCAAGGAATATATATATTAATTTTTATAAATAAATAAATAACCCTACCATATCAAATAGTTAAAGATGCTTTTCAATTCATCAATACTCACCTCAAAAATTTGTAGCTTGAATCTTAATTTTGATATGTCTTATTTAGTTATTTTGGATAATTGGACATATGGGTTGTCCACGTCTGTGTAATATAACATGAATTACATGATTATTAGTACGAACACTCTATTCGTGCAACACTATACAAATCCTTTTAATAAGATACGAATACATGAGATGTTATAATCATTTGACGTTACTTATTTTAATGCTATTTATTCCTAACTAATTCATTATTATAAATTTACAACAGTTGGTGAATATTATTGCTTCACCTAAAATTGATAACAGAAAATGAGTTATCATCAATCTATCTAGAAAACAAGGCTCCACCAGCTTAAATTTCAAGTCTTTTCGTGTTTTTAATTAACCAAGATTATTATTCGTAATGTACAACTTCTAGTACAATAATTGTTTGAGAAAGTTCATTTTTTGTTTGCTTACACAAAGATCAGAACATGTTGTGCAAGTTTGATCATTAATTAGATTGCTCAAATAAACCATCACGACAATATATCAAATCATGTCTATAACAGTCACAATAGTTTTAGATCGAGAAGTAAATTAATCTAACTGCTATTAATAGGAATAATTCTTTATTATCTCCCATGTACAAATTGAGCAAGTTAATCATAAATTCAGCAAAATTGAAAGAGATCAAACAAAGAGAAAATGACAATATAAATTTGACACTTGAATAGTTAGATTATTGAAT
Organism: Chenopodium formosanum; assembly: GCA_024500155.1. NCBI lineage: Eukaryota > Viridiplantae > Streptophyta > Magnoliopsida > Caryophyllales > Amaranthaceae > Chenopodium > Chenopodium formosanum. Next base: position 2,269,722 of record CM044861.1, on the reverse strand, counting down.
GCAACTCCGTTACTTGCTTGTATATGTATTATTATGTTATTCTAAGAAACAAAGCCAAATAGACAAATCTGAATTATTACTAGCTATATGTCTATGTGTAAATATAGGCAATAGGCATACCTATAACAAAACCGATTTATATTGTGTTACAACTTTAGGCCGGCTCAGCTCATTGCATGACAAGATTGACAACAATAATATTGCATGTGGACCGGTGATTCGTTAATACATAGTGCATTGATTTTTGACACTATTTACCTACTTTTCGATCTTTGATTGTTAAATATGAAATTGGAGACTCGGAGTATATAGAACAACATAGTCAATCAGATCATGTTGGATAAATGGATCTTGTACATTCATTTTAATTAATGTATAACTTTCAAATTATAAACTTTTTACAATAATGTTACTATTAATTGATAACTAACGACATTAATAATCAAAATCATGCATTTATTGACTAACATGTACAGTACAAAGTGAAGCAACTAAAATAAATATTGAAGCGAGTACTATATTATTACAAAGTATATATTATGATATATCAACAAATATCGTTCTCATAAATGTCATTTTCAGGACCATATTTTTGAACTCAATTTCCCATAGGAAAAATACCGCCTTTTAGTAGCTGGACAATAGTTAAAAGGTAGAGGATTCTCATAACAAACATATACAATACATATTCTCTCATTTCTCTATTTCAAATCATTTCTCACACACAAAGAAATTAAACAAAGTGATTTGAACCCAATACATGGAAGGCTCCCCTCTAGGCACCCAACACCCTAAGGAGCAAGAGTTCAATCTAAGAGAATGGCATCTTCGAGCTCGAATTAGTCGAGAAAACACGAGCTCGAGGAGGTATTCCGCCTCGTATATTAGAAGTTTAAGAGAGGAGTCAGGGACATCGTTCAATTCCAATTTTACCGTCTCTAGCACTGCCTCCTCCCCCGGCTACAACTTGAAAGGTACGTACATACTAGACTAGTATTCACGTAACACGTTATTAACATTAATAAAACGACTCTCATTAAGGTTGAGTCATTTATACTATCTGTCTAACACAATGTATATTATTGGACCGTCTAGTCATAATTTTGAATTTGTACACTATACACAGATGAAATCGACCCTTCAACATACTCGTTCACCACGGCTCTCAAAGGTACGTACAATAATCTAATTAATTCTAATTCAATCATATACATACACTTACAATTAATTTCAATTTATAAAATAAGTACTAGCTAACAATTTATTTAATGTTTTTTGGGGGATAAAAGCGTTACAAGCAAAATCAGGATATGTATGGGAATGTTTATCACCAGAAGGGTTTGCATTAAACTCAAAATGGAATGATGCAGAGAGGTTTATATGTAATCCATTATCAGGAGAAGTTCCAATGGAGTGTTTATCAGCTAAAACATTAAGCGCGCGGTCGTTTCGGAGCAACATGGCTAGTAGAGTCACCATGTCTGCACCCCTTGTTTATTCTATGCAACCAAAAAGAACAACATACAACAACAACAACAACAACAACCAACCTTCTAAGCCACCTCCCGTGTCGACGACTACCGTGATTAAAGAACAACTTATTAAAATTCCCTCTCTTAAACAAGGTAATTATTTGTATATCTTTCATGTTTTACTAAGTATTTAAATCAAGTTATTTAATTGATTTTTAATGATTTTGAAATAAAGAAGAGAAGAATATAATGGGAAGTAAAACAAGGGATGTTGGAACACAAAGTACACCTCCAGAGGGGAGTTCAAGTAGTCCAAGTCCAACATCAACTCCTTCAATTAAAGATAGAAAAATGAAGCATAATTCTGAAGAGACTGAAGATGGAGATGGAGAAGATACTCAAAATTCAAGCTCTAGCATTAATAAATTGAATCCCGTGGAAGAGGTACGTACCATCACCCTTGATCGATCAAATATTATTCCGTAACAGAGGCAGTAAATAATCTTGTTATTTATTTTTGTTTTTTGGTTGGTACGTGTTTTCCTTTTTAATAAAGGCGTACCAACATGACAACATCTAGCTATATGCCTATATGTGTTTGTTTACGGAGTATTTAACAATACAACAAGTTTCATTTAAAAATAAAATATAATTGTAATTATTTTAATTTGGTTAAAATATTAAGGCAATTTACCATAGCATATCAAACGTCAAATTTTGAATTTTTTTTAAAAAAGGTACTTCATATTAAGGTGATAGTTTGACTTTTGAGTAGACAATTTAACATCATTTAACATTTCGTGACAAAAATAAACAGCTTGCATGTTTAATTATAGTACGGAGTAATAAAATGTTGAACAATTTAATAATAATATTTCAAATATATATACACTTCAAACAAACTGGCATAAATGAAGAGGCAGACATAGAAATCACTTGATTATTCTCGCATGCCAGTGATCCAATACTTTGATGGAGAAGTGTCCTAAAATTTTAAGGTGTATTTCTCAAGATAAACAAATTTAGGGTGCGTGTATTTCATGATACTGTAGTTCTTTAGGACAGTGTACGTTCTTAATAGGATGGGGACCTAATAATGTTTGGTCCCTAGCTACATACTACTTTGGCCATAAACTTATTACGGGGGCCGGGGGTAACAGCAGTCGGCAGACATGACGTTTTTAATTATCCCATGCTCCTAAATTTTATTAGGGTTGGTAGGTAAGATGAATGACTCGATTCATTATTATATTATTAGTCCTCACGACTTCACAAATTCCCATTCTAAGAGGAGGAAAGTAACTAATGGTTAGTTTTCATTGACTTGGTAGTATCTATAAATTTACGGGAATATATATGAGAATTGAGGTGTAACACTTATTTCAAATGATCATGTTCGATAAATTTTTTGAAATTTTAAAAAAAGAAATCAAATTATCATCATGTGATGATAAGAAATACTCATTTGAATAAGTGGTTACAATGGCTAGAAGTTAAATTTTCTACTGGTACCACACATACACTCTATAATACAGTGGGTATTCTAATTTTCTTGTTGAAAATGGAGGGACCATTTTCTCCAATTTTGAAAAAGATTTTGTAGTAGCACCAACTGCACAAATATATGAGCCTTTTAGAGAGGGTTTCACTAATTGAAACATTTTCTAATCAACTTATTGATCTCTAATAACTAAATTAATCCGGAATATATATCATATAACACAAAGGAAAGTGGGTTGTAATTATAAAGTGAATATCTCTTTCGCGTCTTTCATCAACATCAACATATGAAATGTATGATGTTTTATGAGGATTAGTGTTTATTATGTAAAACGTACGCTGTATTAATGGTATTATACTAATTTTTGAAGAAAAAATGGTTAAAATTATTAGAAGTATTATCTTTATGGCTTTTTGCACATCACATGCATATGCATGAATGCATGATAGAAATTACACGTAAATAGCTAGTATCCATAAAGTAGTTTCATAATTCATGTGTTCCTTTCTCTAATTCAATGATCATAGATTCATAGGCTACTTTTATGAAACATTCGAATGAATAATCTAAAAAGAAACTATACACTAGTATTTAATGTTACATTTTTACTATATTTGTTTGTAATAACATTAAAAAGCCTGTAACATATAAAAACATGCACAGAAAAAGTAAAAGCACGTAACTAATTATTATTTATTTTATTTTTACTTTACTATTGAAGCGCACGATGCAGGTGGAAGTGAAAGTAACAAGAGAGGGAGAAGAAACAAAAAGAAGAACAAAAGAAAGCGGGCAATTAAAGAAGAAGAATTCAAAAAATAAGAATGAAAAAGGGCAAAAATTCTGCTGCCCTTTTAATGTATGTTTACAATTTTCATCATCATGGAGCTGCTTTTCGATCAATAATATGAGAAGAGAGAGACAAATTCAAGCCTCGAGTAATTAATTTCTTTGTTTGAATATAATATATATAAATCATGTCTTATACATTTTGTGATAAGACCAAACCTAGCCCGATCCATATTGTATATTATTATGTATTCAAATTAATCCACTTGGTTACTTGTAAGGAGTCTATTGACTCAAATAATCCCTATTTGGATCTCGATAATAAAAAATAAATAATTTTATAAGACTAATTTATATAATATTGAGTATTGATTGTTTAATTTTATATATACATGCTTACTTCTCAATTATTCTGATTGAAGTACTAACAAAAATGTGTTTTATTCACGTAATTTTCCATTATTAGACCTTGTTTTAGTTTATACAAGTATTAAACTTGAAATGTTCTTAGTAACTTTAACATAAACTTATTAGAAATTAGTACTTACGGATAATAAAATAATTGTATTTTTTCTTGAAATATATGGAATACATATAAATCGGGCCAATCGGTTCCTAGAGGAAATTAATGAATGTAATAGATATATAGTAATATAACTTTATGTTTCGATGATTTTAGAGGCTGAGAAAGTTTGGTAGGTTGGTCAGATAAATTGGAGCAAGCTATAAAAAGGAAAGAAAGCTTTATAAAAAATTAATGGGGGGAATTATACGAGTTTGTGTCTGTTGTAACGAAAGATGTAACACTTTTTGTTGTTTACTAAGTTGGAATATACTCATATACTATTATTTGAGGTCTTCACGTGCTTCTCTGTTACATTTGGTTTGTTGATGTAGAGACTAGTGATTGCAAAAAGATGTTATGCTTTCTTCATCAAATATTCTTATGGTTATGATTTTATGGATTTATTATTATATCATAGCCTATGTTTTTGTATTTGTCTTGTTTTAGGTCATACTTGTTATTATTGAGTGATCCCTATATTTGTATGCCTTTTAACAGCTTTAGGTTTCTGTTTAGCCCTAGTTGATGGTGCTACTTTTTGTATCATCAAAAGGAAGAACATGAATTGCTACTTCTATGTTAGCTAGTTTGTCATGTAGGAATTGTTTTGGGACAAAGTTTGTCTACTTGTTTTAGTGGAGAATCTATATTCTACTCTTAGCCACCTAGAAGATCCCAGTGGACTTGCTTGTGACTCGTAAGGGGGTTGATCATGATCTATCGTATTCGATCCGTACTCATTTTGCTTACGTGTCTGTTGATCGAGCTAATATTAGAATTCTAGTGTGGAAACGATGAAGGGTTAAGGTATGATGATCATTTTTCTAAACTAGATCGAATTTTTTATTTACAACAACTCACTTCGAAACAACTCACGTTAAATGGTTATTATTCAAGTCCATGCTACTATAGTCTATAGATATTGGATTGAGAAATCTCTTTGGTAATTAAATTTGGGCTTATTGAAAACCTTGATACGTACAATTTTTTTTTTTTTTTTTTTTTTGAATAGCAAATATATTTCATTAATTAAAAGTCATACGACATCTACAATAGAGATTGACGTTAACAAATACATAAGATATTGAATCAAATAGAATTTTCCTTCATTAAAACTACGATCGTCGAGTAGATCTTGATACTTACATAATGCAGCCATTTACAATGAAGTGACTATAATAATAAACCTAAAAAGGTATAAAATGGTAATGGACAATACACAAGTGGCCCAACTTAAGACAGAATATTGTTTTACCTATAAACTTGCCTAAACAAACCCATGTTCAAGATTTGGTTTAAATATGAAGAGACTCTCCATTTCAATCAGCTAAAGATGGCTCTAGGTTACATCATGCATTAGAGTTGGCTAGATGATCACTAACCTACATTATGTATTGTCTTTCAAATGACAACCCAAGCTCACATAACCATCGTATCCTTCCCAAAAAAAAAAAAAAAAACATCGTATCTGGTCATGTCAAGCTTATGTGCCAAATTTAACTTTCATTTAGATTGACCTTTCAGCCACGGTCTTGCCTTATCGTACTTCTCCAACTATAATACGGTCTAGGCACGACGCACGATCCACAGCTCGATAAATTATACATTCATACTTTGAGGAGGAGTAACACCATCTACTACTATGGTTGGACCTCATACCTTTGTAAACAACTTTTTGTAACATGGATAGCTCATTGGACTCCCCCAACTTCCATACCCAAACAACCCTAACCCAATAACCTAGCATAACAAAATGGACTTTAAAAAGCCCAATTTTATTTTATTTTATTTCCAAAAAACCAAAAATGAAAAATGAGTAGAATTCCAAGTGACAAGTAATCAAATATTGGCGGTTGAGAGCCGTTAGTAAATTTATTTTCTCTCTCCTCATCTTAACAATACAACCCAACTACAACACAATCTCTGTTACTCTCAAAATGCCTCTAAGAGCAGCGTCAATGGCGGCTGCTCCGCTTTACGCTCACCGGAGCAATTTTCTCTCTCCTAGTCAGCATCAACAGCTTCCTCCTTTTTCTTCATCTACTCTCTTACTCAAAGGTAATAGACTCAATTCCGACTCTAAACGACGCCGTTTTGTCCTCGTTGCTCAAGCCGTTGATTCTTCGTCTACTTCTTCTTCTCCACCCTCCGCCGTAACTTCCGCCGCCTCCGACAAATCAATCGTTCCTGATGATCAATTTTCTCTCTCCAAGGTTTTATTTTCGTTTTTTGATTGTTAATTTTTTCGAAGTTATTTAACCTAATTTGTTGTTGTATTTGAATTTAATGTGTTTGGATTGTTGAAATTTTTATTTATTTTTAGTGATGCGAATTTGGATAGTTCGTGCTATATTGGAAAAAAAACAAATGAATTAGGGTTGATTTTTGATTAATTATATACATTGTTTGATTATTTCTATTTTAAATGATCATATTTCTAATTTTGTACTGTGATGCTAATTTATGCTAGTTGAATGACTTACAGCTCGGCTAATTTGATTGTTGAGAGTGGTAAAGGAGGAATTATGATATTAAGAGTTAAATTGTGGATAAGTGGAGATGTTTCTATTCATAGGAAAATTGAACTGTGAATCGCTGTAATATATTTGATGCTGCGTGTGTGTACTTACAATTACTCGAGCAATCGAGTTCATTGTTGATCTTATTGGAGTGTTAGGTTGACCGGACGATGTAGGAATATATTGTTGTTGAGTTTGGCATGGTGGGGAGGAACGGAATGAAATGGAATCAAATGAGAGAGGGAAAGCGTAATGATGACCACTACATTAATGGATTGTTTGAGTTTTACGATGAATAGGAATGGAATCAAATGGAAGGGGGGGGGGGGGGGGGGGTAGAGACAGCGAGAGATTGCGGAGGGTGACATGAATACACGATGTGTTATCAAGGGGTTGAAGAAGGTAACAAGTGGTGAAATCAGTTACCCACATACAATGGAAATGCTTTACAAATTCCATTTCTAGCCCTTTTTTGTTTCTTTTTGGTTAAATACTTCGTATGCTCTATGATTTTGTATGCACAAAAGCAGCAATGAATTTGAGCCTTTGCAGTCATTAAGTGTTGAATTACTATATGTTGTCTACCATGTACCCTTTAGAGGATATTCTCCTCATAATCTAAATGGCATTACCTTTTCCTTTCCAGATTTCATTTGGTGTCGTGGGACTTGGAAGTGGAGTCACATTACTTGCGTGAGCACTTTGGAGGCCGAAGTTATTTATATTCTTTCCAAGCATGATGAATTATAGTTTCTTCTAAATTGTGTTTTCTTCGTGCAGGTATGGTTTTGGTGCCTACTTTAATATCCTTCCGGGATCAGAATGGTCGGCGTTGATGTTGACTTATGGTTTCCCTGTTGCAGTTATTGGCATGGCTCTCAAGGTGAAATATACTGCCTTACTCAGCTACTCTTATTGGATTGAATAACTGCTATATTTTGGACTTCTATACCAAATCATATTGATAAGTTGCTAAGGGAGTAGATAATGTGGTTGAAATCTAGCATTGTGTTGTAGTTACAAGTTACATCAGTAGAGTTGCAAGTTTTGAATGTTTCAGTGGACCATTTGACATAATTATCTTTACTCAATCTAACTAGCTTGGAAAATCATGTGTATGCTCTATTTTTTAATCGTGATGTTTGTCATTCCCTTCTTGCAGTATGCAGAACTTAAACCTGTGCCTTGTGTGACATATTCTGATGCTGAAATGGTGCGGGAAAAGTGTGCCACTCCAGTCCTTAAGCAGGTTAGTTTTAGCTGAGCAGAAACTTAAACCATAACTGCAGATTTCCTTTGCAATTTTCATCCACCTTGTGCTGTGACAACCAATTTTCTTTGTAGATCTATGCAATTGCCTCTGAATGGCTAGTTTATCTGTTCTTCCCTGAGTGATATTGGATGAACTGACCCTGCCAAACAATTCTAGGTAAAGACTGATGTTACCAGATTTCGGTATGGGGATGAACAACACCTTGATGAAGCTTTGAAACGGATTTTTCAATATGGCCAGGTGTGCTTTCTTACTTATCCCTTGACCTAACACTTTGAAAGACTTTGTTAAATGATTAGGATTTCATTTACTAACTAGGGCAAGGTCACTTGTACCAGTATGAGCTCTCTTTTATATTGCTATATCTCTTTGTCGTCACTTTATTCTAAATTCTTTCCTTTCTTTTCCCTTCATTTTTGTCCGTGACATGTTGACAAAATACTTTATCTGACCTGTGCATATGAAACACCCCTCCCCCCCCCCCCCCCCCCCAAGACTGTCTCAAGCAGTCCTATGCTTAGTTGATTGGTGCAGCCAAATGCTAGTCTGCATTGTCCATGAAAATTAGAAATCTTCAATTTGATGATTGGCATATATAATCAAGTTTCAAGTAAAAAGCGGTTTAAGCCAAAATGAAGCTTTTCGTAAACAAGAAAATTGAAATTACTTATAAAGCTTTCCAGACCCCTGAATATGGTTGAAGGGATGCTATCAGAGTCTCCAAGTAAGTGGATATGATCAGAATATTTCAATTGTAACTTGTAAGGACATATGAGGTGCAAACATCAACTTTATCTTATCTGGATAAACTGATCTTCAGAAATTCTTTTTATCCTCTCCAATTATTTACAAACTTAGAGGGTTTGGCTACAAATCATATGATACTTTATTCTATCACTGGAAAAAATAGTGTCAGACATGTCAATCCCTTACCAGTTACCACACATTAAAGTATTGCTTATCTAGCTTTGTTTCCGACTTTCCTGCTGCATGCCTGCATCCAACTTCTATCATATTGGTCAATGGTTTTAAACATGACCCTGAAAAAGCTGTCCTCTTTTACTTTTTGGGGGAATTCTGCCAGGTTGCGTTTGGAGTTCTTTATTTAGCTGAAATTATGAGCTTCAGGTATGGGAAGTCAAAGTGGGGAATTCTTCACAAGATACCATCTATCTGCCAGAACTTGCTTCATTCTCCATTCTGCCCAATGCAATAGTATCTTTCAGGTCTCTAGGACATGCAATCCAATATGAGAGGCTAGAAAAGATGAATTTTTTTTGCAATATTCATTCTGAGTACCAATACACATTTTTTTTCTCCCTTTCTTGTTTCTTCGGCCCATAGTTCATTTCCTGCAAAATAAGCAGTGGTCGCCCCTCCTCGGCTCCTCACCCCCCCCCCCCCCCACCCCCCCACCCCCAACTTCTCTTCCACCCACACAAAATTTTTTAATAAATTCGCACCATCAATTTTTCGTTGAAATTGAAGTTGTAATTATTTAGTGTCCCCTGACAGCTTGATTAATGTGCTGTATCTATAAACTATCACCTCCATGGTTGATGTTTTGGATGATCAGGCTAACATGTTAATATACAAACATCTGCGTTATTGACCTCAAACCGTGTCAACCTGATTATGTAATCCAACTATTGATTTAGCTTTCCAATTCAGTGGAGAGCTTACAAAATTGGACCTGTCACCATATGATCTGCGACTTTTTTTTTTGCCCAATTTAGGGTGGAGGTATTGCAAGAAGAAGTGCCCCTGTCCTTCAAATGATACGCGAAGAGGTATGCTTGTCTCCCATACATAGCCCTTGTAATGATTGGATGTCTTCTATTGTTTATTTTGAATTTTCTTACTTATGTTTGCAATTTCCTTCCTTGATTGAATTCATCTTCACTGCTATGTTCCTTATATAATAACAAAGTGACACATTGGCTTTTTGTGGCAGTTTGTCATACTATAAGGTTGTATTTACCTATTGGTGGATCCTACGTGGAATCTAGTTGTAGTCATTTTACTAATTTTGGCTGCTTATTCTAATTATTCTAGGTGACTGATGATGGCAAGTATTGCTTAGTTCTGGCGTTTAAGGCAAAAGATCTACAACTTTCAGATTTTGAACGAAGACAGGTAATAAAAAGTGTAATTTTTTGTTTTTCATGGAAATTTGCCAATAGTGTTATGGATTTGTACAAACCTTTCAACTCTTTCAGCACATGTAGTTTCTGCTTGAAACTGGCAATCATGTGACTATGAGCTTCTATCTTCTTGCATGACGCTCCAAATCTGTTAGACTGAAAACCTTATGGCTATGCATTATGGACTAACTCATTGCTTTATTTCTTAGGCAAAATTTGCTTCATTCTTTGGACCAGGGATCACTGCTGAAGTTGGTAAGTGATGCACATCTTTTACCCTTTCTAGTCCAATTTTGAAATCAACTTGAATTGTTTATGATGTTTCGCTCATTAAAATACAAAAATAAAGTCTTTTACTCACAATGATGAAGTGGTTCTAGCAATTTCACAAAGATTGTGCAAGATTATGGTTTTGGCCTCACCAAGAAAACTGATTGTTACAGACTCACTGAGGTCTGAAATCTTGTTCTTGGTCTGAAATAAGCCTAATAAAACACCTGAAGACCTAATTAAATTAGGTTTAAACTTCAATTGTGCCAGTATTTTAATCCAAGTAGATACTTGAACAAAAGCTGGAATATACTGAAGTACATTGTCCCGCACTCACTAAAAACAAAAAAAAACCAACTAAAGTAAATTCTTAAATGCTAAACAATGTCAGTAGTAGCGTGCAACTAAACCATGCTTGAAATTTGTAAAGCTTGAAATTATCTGTCTTAAATGCTAAACAATGTCAGTAGTAACGTGTTACTAAACCGTGCTAGAATCAAGTTCAATCATATCAGAACCAAGCCCCTGGGTCTGACCATATGTCAACAAAGCCGTACTAGAACTAAGGGACCTATTCTGATTTACTGAACTGAACTGAATTGATTGGAGCTGAAATGAACTGAACTGAACTGAATTGAATAGAGCTGAAATGAATTGTTTATAAGAGAGGGAAATTAGAAATTGAACTGAACTAATTGGAGCTAAACTGAACTGAAATGAAATGAAATTAAGCTGAAGAGAACAGGCCCTAGATTCAACCAAATGTTGTTTAATTACAATTTTAAGGAACAAATCCTTACGAAGAACTTATGCCCTGCATCAAAAATATTGAATTTCCTCTAAAATAATCTGAAAAACAATAAAGTATTCTGTCCCATACACACATAAACAGAATTAACCAACTAAAGTCAATCTGTTTACTAATTTGTAAGGTGTAATTATCTGCCTTAAATGCTAACAATGGTAGCAACTAAAGTAACCAGGTTTTACCATATTGGATCCAAGCCCCTGTGTGTGACCATATGTCAATTAAGTCATACTAGAACCAGATCCAACCATGTATTATTATCGTTGTCAGGACTATATGTATAAGTCCTAATGAAGAATCTTGTGCCCCTGTAATCCTGTACTAATGAGATCTGACTTCCTCTAAAATACTTCAGATTGTGCCCAAAGTTTTTTGACATGTTACCTGTACAATGCTTCTGTTAAAACAAGAGTCTTGTGTTGGTTCTATAGTAACCCTGCATAATGATGTGCTGATTTTTCTTCACTTACAGGTAAAGGAGCGGATGATCTCTACGAAGTTCGTCTCATATCTAATACACAAGCATAAAGGAGTAACCAACAGTTAAGGAACTAGTTCTTCTAGCAGCCTGATTATGAGCCTTGTAAGAATTTTGTATAGTTTGTATACATACCAGATATACTAGCATGTTAATAAACCTGCAGATTATATAATTAACGTTTCATTTATCTATGATATGGTCGTTGAGTTCGCTCATATAGTCATATACTTATGTGTTTATAAAAGTGTATTACAAGTCTTCAATTAAAGCTACTCTGCAATTAGTATGATTTGTTCAATATAAGTACGCCTACAACAGCAAAAACTCTATAGTAAATGACATGTATTGCTTTTTATCAGTTATCACTAATGTAGAAATTAAGTGTCATGTATCACTAATTCACTATGCCTATGTATGCACTAATGAGTCTGATTAATTATGCTATGAAGTTCATTAGTTTCATGTTGTTTTAGCAAACTATTGAACACTATCCATGGTGTTATTATCTGAACAGATTGTTATCATGTTTGATAATGATCTAGGTACATAATAGGAGAGATTTTATACGTATCAAAAAGGATGGGGTTGCGAGTTTTTATTTTTTAATTAGAATGATGCAACAATATTATTTTATTTTTTAAAAGAAATGTCACTGTAAATTGATTATGAAGTAGTGCTAAAAGGGGGGTTTAAGTTAAAAGGCCTTGAGCATTTTAGAGTAGATAAGTAGATTAGAAAGAAAAAAATTTATATCAAATAGGATATTAATACAAGATCAAACTGGATTTTCCCTTAATTGTGTCTCCAAAATGCATTATTATCTTCTTTAAAAAGAAAATCTAGGTATTTATCCCTATTCCCTACGATAATTCAGCATTTATATGTTTTCTACAAAAAAAAAAAAAAAAATTAAAAAAAGCATTTTTATGAAAGTTTTTTTTTTTTTTTTTTTTTTTTTTTTGAGGGAAATTTATTGAAAGAATATCAAATAAGATTAGCATCTATAGAAAGAATATCAAACAAGATTTTGTGAAATTAAACATGAGGTGTAATTTTTATTAATTTAATTTTTTTTATTAAAAAAAAAAGGTATCTGTAATAATATTATAAATCATAATGGATATTTTTGCAAATCCCAAGCACACCTTCCAAAATGTTAGGAATAACATTTTTTGTCTGACTCAGACAAATCTCATAACTTTTTTTTGTAAGGATCACAATTCTAAGGATTACAATATTCTTCTATATTCACTTGGTATTATGATTTCTTACCTTAATTAATAATCTTATGTATACCCACTTTGGACTATATATTAACACTGATTCTTAATTTCATTTTCACCAAAAATAATTATCATCCAAAACATTATCATAAACACATTTTATTTTTTTCTAGTTGTTCAGTGGGAAGGAATCCATCCATTTGTTTAAGGAGAGGTTAGTGCTTGTTTAATTATAATTTGCTTGTATGTTGTCTAATCCTAAAAACAATTTGGGAATTTGTTAGTAAATTCTTTTATAAAATCACTCCAACAATCCTTTTTGCACATTGTTTTAAAGCGTAAGAATTTTCTCTCTCAGATTACAATTTACGGCGCTCTAGGAGTAAAAAAAACATAGTACGAGTAATTGTCATGGAGTACTTTTTTTTTTTTTTTTTTTTTTTCTCGCTAGTAACTTATTAATTTATATGGAGTAATAGCGCTGTTAATTAAATTTTTACTGTCTTAGATAAGCAGAGTAAGAAGTTTGGTTGATTGAATTAAACTAGTACTAATTTTAAGTAGTTTGAAGCAATGTTAGTATTACTGTATTACTACTTTTTTTTTTAGGAAAAGTACTCTTGATAATATGGATAAATGGATAAAAAAACATGTGAATTAATTTTGAAATTATCATAAGAGTATCTCTTCTAATTGTACAGGTGATTAGTCTGATTACTCATTGGTTTATTGTTTGTAGTTTATTACTCATTTTATTTTATTGATATTTGATATATGTTGATAATTTTGTGAATCTCTTAGGATCTTTTGTCTGATAATAACTTAATAAAACAAAAAACATGGTTTTGTCTTTATTTTAATTAAACAAAAAAATAAACGATGCTCTCTTCACGTATGTTCTTTTCTGGTATATGTAATGGTAGTCACCCAAATTTTATTTTTCTTTTGAAAAATCATCAAAATCTCTTAATTTATATAGTATACATCGCTATGATTCTTATGAATGAGGTAATTAATTAGATATTAGGCTAGTATTCAAAGAATGTGCATAACACATTTACTTCAATTGATAAGAGCCTAATAATCAATAGAGGCAAATTTTAAAAAAGTACACTTTCTAATGTATCGAAATTAAACGTTTGCATCGAGATGGATTAGATGGTGTTGTGCACCCGAGTACACCTTCTAATGATTGAATATATAAGGCAAATATCGAAAAGTATATATCTTAATTTGTTAATAATTTATCGTAACTTTAAACATTATTGTTCAAAAAAAATAATCAGATGGCAAATTTAAGCTCTGTATGGACATGGGAACAAGACAAGGCATTTGAGACAGCTTTAGCAATGCATTTTGAGGACTTCTCTGAAGCTAAGTGGGCGAAAATTGCATCACAAATCCCAGGAAACAAAACCATTGAAGATGTCAAGCAACATTATCATTTGTTATTTGAAGATATCATGGCAATCGAATCAGGCATGGTCCCTATACCATCATACACCCCTACTGCCAGAGCTAATAATTTCGACGTCCCTGTGACTGTCCCTGTGGCGGCTGAAGAGGAATACGCGTGGGAGTCGCGTAAAGGGCAGGCGTGGTCAGAGGCTGAGCACCGCCAATTCCTGTTAGGATTGGAAAGGTATGGCAAGGGAGATTGGAAAAGTATATCTAAGGAGTTTGTTAAGACAAGGTCAGCTACTCAAGTTGCAAGTCATGCACAAAAGTATTTTAAGAGGCAGGCTAATAGGCTGAAGAAAGACACCAAGAGATGGAGCATTTTCGACATAACTGCTCCTACTAATGCTCAACCAGGCATACAAAATTACGGTAGCAGTGGCAGTGGCAGTGGCAGTGGCGGTAGCAACTATGAGTATGCTCCTAAGGGAAATGAAATGAACTCTGCCATCAACCAGGCAATGTTTCAGGAGGGTTTTGTCGAGGTGCAGCCCATGCAACAAGTTCCGGTGGTTGTACCACAGGAATATATGTCACCCCCTGAAAGCTGGTGTCTCGAGGATGAACTGGCTGCAGATTATAATGTACAAGAATGTTTGTCGCAACTTCCACCCCTGTGAATTTGTGAGTACCTTAGTTCAAAGTATTAAGCAGGGGAAATTGGTAGTTTAAAGTGTTAAGCAGGGGAATTTGGTAGTTTAAAGTGTTAAGCAGGGGAAATTGGTAGTTCAAAGTATAAAGTATGTGGGTATGAACAGAATATGTAGCTTCTTTGAGTTTATGTTTCTAGTTTATTAAGCACATTTTCTTTTAGTAAAAATGTACTAGTAAATGTAATTAGAAGAAATATCAAAGGAAGCTATTGGATTTATGTTGCCAGAATTCAGTTTGTGCATGATTGGTTAAATTAGATTGGGATTAATTATATGTTTAATTGGGCATTTTAATCCATAGAATGGTTACAGGATAGGTAGTAGGCTTGTTTGAATCGATGCAGCCCACGAAAGGGTGAAGGGAGTTACAGACGGAAGGAAAAATTGTAGGTGCGAACTTAGTTAGACATGTCCAATTGACCCCAACTTAAAAGTTTATTTACAGGAAAAAGACTAGAAACTTTAGCACATAATACTGTAAATGATCCTGCCTCATCTGAAAAACAAAGCAATGGTCTCTTCTGAAGCTCAAACTTTTAGAACTTGTTACTAATCAAAAACTCTACTTGGTATCATATTTGCTTTCAGACATCTGACTTGGTGATTATGAAAAGTGGCTTACCAGCTGCTCAGTATGATAAGCACGCTGACCGCTGAAAACAGAAAAATCAAGCAGTATGAACTATTAAGTATGATGAATCATCTACTTCATAATACATACTTGTATAATATTTGATTGAATTAAAGAGAACGGAGTACTAAGTTACAAACTATATACTCGTATGTATATTTGGTAGCAAGACATGATAACAAAGGGGATATATTGAAACATCTGAAAGTTGACTCATGTTACCAGTTTTGGAAGCAATTACATACAAATAGGTGAAATAGTTGGGAAATCTTCCTGCCCAACTAGGGTTCTTAGCCTCACAAAAGCCTACACTAAAAATGGATGTGCTATTTTGCTACAAGCATATATGAAGTCTAACAAAGTCCTAAAACTGTACTATAGCATCGAGACTAAGAAAGTCAGAAGCAAAATAATAAATCTTCCAGAATCATCTCAGGATCATCATCTTTGATCAGCTATCAAGACTAAGAAGCAAAATAATGTCTCCCAGAAATCCAGAATCATCCCAGGATCATCTTTGATAAGCTATCGAGACTAAGAAGCAAATTAAAAAGTCTTCCAGAATCACCCAGGATCATCTTTGATAAGCTATCGAGACTAAGAAGCAAAATAATAACTCTTCCAGAATCATCCCAGTATCATCTTTGATAAGCTATCGAGACTAAAAAGCAAATAACAAGTCTTCCAGAATCATCTTTGATCAACTACCTGCTGAGTCACTGACAAGCAAACATACCAAAATAGTTCATCAACTTTCCATATCCAAGAGACCAAGACTAGCTCAATCTTTTCGTCACTAAACTACTAAAGTGCAGCATTTAAGAAAATGAATGTAGAAACTTGTAAGAAAGTGGGATCCTTTTCATTTAATAGAAAGTCCTGTACTCCAGTTACTGGGAAAAATGAGTATATATATTTTTATTATTCCTAACTCCTAGTATTGTAATAAGAGGGTAGTCCAGAAACTGAAGATCTTCATGCATCTTGTATGATATACAGTTAAGCAAAAGTTGTTCAATGCTTAAGGTTGCAAACATAATCAAAATTAAGCCTTTTTTTTCTGTAGGTAGGGTTAAGAAATAGTTTTCAAGGCAGAGACCATGAAGGAGCATACCGAAGACCATTAGTGTAAGATTCAATAATACAATTAAGAATTCATACCAGGTGGAGTATCATCATTGGAGCTTGATTCTACTTCAAAATCACTCTTCACCCTTGTTTGATCAGCAAGCTTAACGCGTTTGTATCTATTAAGTCTGCAATCACATTAGATAAGATCATGAAATTGATCTGCTGTTTGCAATACTTTAAAAGGAACCAGATTGTAAAATTTACATCTAACCAACTTTTGTGAAAGGAGCAGCAAACTGTTTATCTATCCTTACCATTTACATATAGGCTACCAGATTTTCCCACAGAAGTTGCTTAACATAGAATAGAAATGCTTAGATGTAGAGGGAATATAGAATGTGCTCCAATTACAACACTTACATTAGAACCTCCAAGGAGGTAAAACACATTAACAACCATTTTTATTAAAATTAACTTCATTCAACTTATCTCAAAAAAAAAAAAAAAAAAAAAAAAAAAATCATTCAACTCGAATGCTTGTGAAAGGCAGTATAAAAGAATACCTAGGGTCAAGCATTAATTTGATTTAAATGTAATTTGTAAATATGTTGAAGTTTGACATATTAAGCAATAAACTATAATGTACCTTATAGAAGAAATATATTTTTCAACCAGCTCTATCTCTTCAGCATTATAACTAAACCACTTGTCCTTGAAGTCGATTTGTTCTGGACTTCCCACTTCTGTAAATTTGAAGAGCTAAGCAGTCAGTCTTCTCAACAAACCACTCAGACCAAGATTTAAACGAATCATATGCAATAATTCAAAAAAACAACACAAATATGCAGTGGAAACAACATTTACAGTTTTACAACTGACCTTGAAGAAGTAAGTTTGGATCACCGTAACATGTAAGCTTCCAAAAAGCATGGCCACTGTCATCTAAAAAGACTGAATCTGTCCTTACAGCATCTGATCTTCGTCTCTCTGTAAAATATTCTCAACAGATGAGATATCAGATATCCAACAGTTCATACACATATCCCATAATTTGGCAATTCAGAAGACAAAGGCTATCAAATACTTTGTATATACATTTATACTTTTAGTGCAACTAGATTTGGCGTCTGATTATCTAATTTTCATGCAGAGATGAGGTGATGCCGTGATGGTATTTATCAAGCTATATATTAGGAACTATTTATCAGACAAAAGAATTATGCAAACAAGGCAACTAGCTTTTTTAGCCAAGCGTATTAATGGAGTAGATATACTATTATTAATAATAAAAAAAAAAAATTGATCGTTACTTAAGATTACACTCCCACGATTGTTAAGTGTAATTTTGTAATAGCTTAGAATCCACATGAAGACATCATCCATCCAACGCAATAGCTAGGCTGAAGTCGGCTACAACAGCTGAAACACATACCATCTGTTTGAAGCCTTATGTATGTATTACTGTCCTTTGGACTCACCAAGTCATTCAAACACAAACAGCTTCGAAATGAAGTATTATGAACAAGAAAAAGGAGGGGGGAGGGGGGGAGGAACGTACTGGAACTTTATAGGAAACTAAAATAAACAAGACAAATATTAGAGATCAATGCATTAATGTGGATTGTGTAGTTCTTAGATGTATCTCCAATTCTCCATCACAGTATGATTAGTGTGCAAAACCATTGGAAAGACATGTGACATTCCCTGAACTGGCAGATTAATTTAAAAAATCTAGAATAATTGAAGCCAAGCAAAGTCATACTTGTAGGCATTGAGTCCATAGCTTCCAGCAACTCTGCACGTGCACGCTCTGTTTCTTCTTTTATCTTTGAAATGATAGAATCATGTTCAGAGATAGTAAGAGGTACACCATTTTTTGCAAGCACTGCTGTAGCAATTTTCTCCTGCAGCTTGCGCTTTGCCTCCCTTTCCTGCATAAGTTACAGAGCTTAAATACAAGTATACAACAACACCTAACTCAGCACCTATTATCATAAAGTTGCTGAATACAATACCTTTTCCCTAGCTGCATTTATACTTTCTTTTGCTTCCTTCTCTCTTTCAACAAACTTCAACTTTTGTTCATCTATCCAAGTCCTCATTTTTCTAGAAAGGTGAAGACATTAGCTAGCACTCTTCTCTTCTGGAAGTATGAAATGATAATACACTACACTTACTTGGTAGAAAGTGACTCATCACAAAGAAAAGTTAGAAGCCTGAGTTTTTGCGAGGATTCCAACATCTCATACCCATCTCCTTTGTCCAAGCAATCCTCAGGGAAGTCCTCCAATTCCAGCTCAGATTCAGAGAGGCATCTTTTTAGGGAATGTATCCAAGAATCTTTGTCATTAGCTGGGCTTGAGGAAAGGGATCTGAAAACGTTACAAGGACAATACATTACCATGTTGATAGAATTAATTTAACAAGATTCAATACTGGGAAGAGAAGTTCAAGTTCTTACTCTTCGTCTTCCTCTTCCTCTTCATCCATTTCCTCCAGGATAAAAGACGATAACTGGATAAGAAACTGGACAGCAGAAGAGCATTTTCCCTTGCGCCTACTCCTTCCACACACTATATCTCTCAGTACAGATTCAGGCTGTCCTTTCCTAACGTTAAGAACCTAGGCAATAAGATAAGTTAAGTATAAAAGAAAAGAAAAGGAAAAAAAAAAGCACTTAACCTTGTCCACCAGTACTAGTCAGTTGTCACTGTACTCGTGAAGTGGAAAACCACCATACATATCATTGTATCCAAGTAATCAAACAGACATCACCCACATATAACAGCTATGAAATAATTGTACACGCTGAGGAGGAGAACAAAGATGAATAGCCAAAAAGAAACACAAGTACAACCAAAAGCATTGTTGGCTGATGTAAACTGTACAGTAATAACAGCTTGCCAGTGACCCAGATCACAAATGCAGCTATACTGGGTAACACCTCATACTCTAAGATCAAAACCTTAGTAGCTCGATCTAAGGACTTAAATCCACATCCATTTGTCAACAAAATTCAGCAATAAAGTTGAAAAATACACCCTTTAGCAAGAAAAATAGTTTTTCTAACAATCAGACAATAAGAAAGATATTTCAATATATTACCTCACCAAAAGAAGAGCAGAATTCCAAAAATTGCAAAGCATGTCCAGCATCATCAGGAAGCAAGTCAATCCCAGCCACATTGGCCAACAAGCTGCCTGGGGGAAGTGGGGGCAAGATAACATCCACAGCAATGTGATCAGTAACTGTTTCTTTCTGGCGTTTGCGAGACTTCACCTTTGGCTCTGCTTGATCTTTGGCCTTTTTAACTTTTATAGTTTCTTTCCCACAATTGTCATTACTCGTCTTCTCATCTGTTTTGGTAACTTCTTGAGGAGCACTGAATTTCCTAGGACTTCTTCTCACATTATTCTTGTCATCATTACCATCCACCTCTTCCTTTTTGGTGACTTCTTGGGGGATGTTGAATTTTCTCGGACTTCTTCTTAGGGCCAACTCCTCAGTAGTTTTTCTGGGGCTACATACAGCACCATTATCTTCAGCAACTTCAACCCTCTCCTTGAGCCCTTCCACCACTCCCTCCTGCTTGGCTTTTTTTGCCTTCTTATCATTAGGACTTGAGGGTGGAGATTGAGAATTTAAAGTTGTAGTACAAGATCCATCAAAAGAATTTTCCTTCCCTTGTTTTGTTGTAGAATTCACCACCGCCCCCTGCCAACAAATATTTTATTTACAACAACAAGCCAACAATCCAAAAGTTAATGTCCACAACACTAATCCAATTTCAGTAGAAAACTATAGGATGCCATAAAATACATCACATCCACCTCAGTCAAAGCTGCTGATTTCTTTGAAGCAGTTGCCTTGCATTTGACAATCCGCTCCTGACACACATTATGACCCTTGACAGTCAATAACTCTGAAACTGAGGAAAACCCAGTTGCTTTTGCTGTATGGGCAAGAATGCCAGTGGGCTTGTGGCCCTTTTTCTTCCTGTCATAGAAATTGCAACATTAAAATTTCACATTCAGAACTGGTAATGTCTCACCACCTTGAGCAAGAATTCTCCTAGAAGCTTAAAACAATGTTGACACATTAATATACATATAAGCAAACTATACCCTGGGGATCAAAGTTGGTGAGAAAATCACCTGCAAAAACTGCAGTTACATATGTCTCTGCACTTAGGACAATTCCAGTTATCAAGAGTTGCCATCTCTTCTGCATTCTCTCCATACCTAAGACGACAACACAAAAAAATATTGAAACCAACACAAAAGTAACCTTTTTATGGTTACATTAGATCCTCTCGTAGTAAACCTAAAATTCCTTTCATCTCCATAGCATACCTATTTAGGAGGCACTTGTGGCAGAACTTAACTGGACATTGCTTATCTCCCTTCATGTTCTTGCATCCTGCAGTGAAGTCCATTGTTTTTTGACGGCACTATAGAAACATTTTGTCAATCATTAGAACATAATAACAGCAAAAAGAAAGTCAATTGTGAAAACTACTTCAGAATTCTGATGATTCACATCATCAGATTATCAGTTGAAATTTGATAAACACGTATATTCTCTCCGACAAGTCCTACATGTTACTTATATGGCAACACTGAAAATTCAGGCATGTCATCTGAGAACAAAATACCACTTGAAAAACTGCAACAAACATGATCATCTCTTACATTAAACTTTACAGAAATTATACCATAGTTGCCAACTTTCCATCTAATTCTCTCATAAACGCACATATTATTATCCTCGACGACTAAGTTAATATTATACCGATGCATTATAAATTAACCTCAACTATACAATCGAGTTAAATCTACACATTCCAGCAGCATGAAAGCCTTGAAAACCTAAATTATATAAAGTACTCCGTAATATACTTCACACTAACAATTAAGCTTAACCCATATGAACATACATTATACCATTTTATACAAAGTGTAGAGAACTCGAGCACACGTCTTTCAAAGTACTAGGGCTAACACTTAATCCAAAATTATTGTTCTAAGATCACCAATTCACGAAATGTACATTGTAACTTCAACCATTAAGACCCAATAAACACATCACAAAAACAAATGAATAAATAATACCCCATAAAATCTAGGGTATATTCTATCTAATTATCACCAATTTATACAAAATAAACCAGTGCAACCCCAAAATTTTCAACCCATTTCCCGCCTAAACCCTAACAAAAATTATCTCTCTATTAAAATAAAGTATTTATTATCGCATAAACCAACAGCGTTAACATGATACAAAATCAAATCTAGGGTTTATCTGCAATCAATTCAAAACCCCAAAAACCCACATAAACAAGATTTACCCAGAAAAACTTCAAACCTAAGAAATGATAAAAACCCATTAAAATTAAAAAGAGGGGAATTATTAATTATACACAAATATACCTGATGACATGTCTTGCCATTTTGAGAATCATAAATTCTACCACCAACAACCCGAACACCAGGATCTTTACTACGCTTAGGTTGTTTCAGATCTTCATCTTTCTGGGTATTCATTTTCGTCTCCACTTGTTCATTGTTAACCTCCTTCTTCTTCTCCTCTTTCTTCTTCTTCTCAGAAGCAGCAGCAGCTACAGGACTAGAAGGTACTGCCATTAAAATCTCTCAGCAAAAAAGCTTGGTGTTGTAAAAGGGAGAGAATTGAGGAGAGAGAAATATGCAAAGAGATGAAATGGGGTTTTGGAGAAATGTGTTGCAGTATTAATTGCAGAGAAATTGGATTAAAGGCGGGACATTTTTCGAAGTTTTTGGGAAAGATTTTTGGAGGAAGGATTTGGGCGCCAATTTGATTTATTTCATACCAACTTCTTTTTTTAGGCCAAAACTTTGGGCTAGGGTGCCATGTTGCATATGGGTTCAAACTTCAAATGTTCAATTTTAGAATTTTTAAAATACTAGTATTCCATATTTCCATCTCTTTATCCCATCTCCTCTCATAGTCTCATGTAATGTTGTAAAGTGAATACTCGTATTTTGTAGTAGAAAAGTGACATTAAATTATATGCGTTAAGAAACATATCCATATGTCATATGTCACAGCAAAATTTGAGAACAAGCTTTTTTTCATTCAATCAAACTTTTAGAAATTTTGTGATGGCACTTAAATCAAATTTAGACCAACCTAACAAAACACCCACTAAGGAACAAATGCAATAACGAGGGTAAGCACACAGTAACACTTTTATTACTTTCAACGAGAGTAAAATACAAGGCAGATTGCTCAACTGCATAACCGAGTAACCGCGCAGTCTCTCATGGCTTTAAGGAGTAGCTTTTTTCATTAGTCCTCAAATTTTCCCGTGACACCAACTTATTATCCCCGTAAATAGCTAATTTAGGGGCAATTTTTGAAAAAGGGTTGTTTATTTCGATGCTCCTCCAAATCGAAATAAAGGACCTTGCTTATTTGGGAGGACGTTGTTGGGGTTACCACTCCTCAACTTATTATTTAGTTTGTTTTAGTTTGTTTGGCTTTGGCCTTCTTATGCATAATAAGAATATTAATAATTAACTAGTTATAAGAGTACAAGGAGTGTGCAGCCTGGGTGATACCTCGTGTTATTACTTTGTACTTGCTTAGATTAGCCTTATTTGATGTATCAATGTATCATCTTTTTGAGATATTTGGTTCTAAATTTTGTTGGGTTGTTTATATTAAAATAAAATAAAATACAGACATGGAACTCTTAAAGCGAGTACAACAACAACAGCAACAACAAAGTTGTAGTCCCAAAATGATTTATGGTCGAGTAACATGAATCGTCATAAAAAATCGTACTATGGATATATATAAAGAAAATGACATGGTAAAATAATCATTTGAAACAATTTTAATAGGTAACTTAAGTGAGGAAATGAAAGAGCATTCAACCAGCGGAAAACATAATCACATCTTAAATCTTATGGACATGAATCGAAGTCTTATTGAGACTAAGGAGTATTGCCTAAAAAGGTTTAATATATCACTCCTACTAAAATGTCTGGCCATTAAGACTCGAAACATATGTGATTCCATTACACGTGGCGGTAGGCGACAGGACACCATGGATAAGAGAAGATTTAGTTAATTGGATGCATCCCTTAGCTGTATCATTTAGTCATTTAGTTTGATTTTGACAATCCATTAATACAACCTTTATAGTACTTCCGATCTTCACTCTCCTACTGTCCCCCCTCTCACATGTACGATGATTTTACAAGGTACAATACATTATTTCATCTGTTTTCTATGATTATTACATCTATTTTAGAAAGTTTCAAGTTTCTATTCCTAGACAGTCTTTTTTTTTTTTTTTTTTTTTTTTTTTTTTTTTTTTTTTAAACTATCAAATGTTTAATGTTGCATAGCATATTTATCAGATATATGACGAATTATTGTTATTTTATTATATCATTATTGTTTTATTATTATTGTTAAACAACAATCTACATGGTATTGGTTTTAATTTATAATTATAAAGTGTTAACAATCTACATAATATTGGTTTAAATTTTCATAAAACCATGTTTCAAGGTAATTTGACTGTTGATCATGTGGATATTAGGTTGCGCCATAAACAATCTTTCCTAAACACTAACATGGACTTGATAAATTCAACTAGATTTACGTGATGATGAATTCATATCAGTTCACCTTATTTTTGAAAAACTCGATCTTTTGAGTTTAAATATTCATTAACTAGTTTTGAACAGAACATGTTTTAGAAGTTATTTTTTACTTTGGTGAAACATATTTATATCCTATGTCTTTTGATGAATGTTTAGGTAAGCATTGATAGTGTGTTCGAGCTTCGAATAATATATGCATTCTTTGTCAACCAAGAGTATGGCCGTGCCACTATTTATGTCCAGGAGATTCAGTTCAGATTTCCATGTTGTTCAAGATGCTTTCAAGTGTTCATCTTCAACTTCAACTATCAACATTAGTATGAAAAACAATAGCCTTTTACAATCTAAAGATAACATCTCGAGTAAATCGAGGACAAAGGTGAACAGAAGGTTTAGTTTTTCAACAGAAGATGATCTTAGAAAGAGGTGTTACCAAGCTAGTAGTGCTGAAGGATCACCCTGCAAGGATGTTTTAAGTCCTGTTTTTTATGCCTCAGAGTCCGATTTCACGGAAAAGCATAAGAGTTCATTAGAATTATACTTGGAGAAGCTTCAGAGCCAAGCCAAACAGGTGTCACAGGATTATGCAAGTGATGTTTCTGATGCAGATGATCAAACCAGTCAACTGTCAGCAAGAAAAGAACTCGGACTACTCGAGAAGTATTTTGAATCAGTTAAAGAAGGTAACTAGATGTTAAAGGTTTGTTCGTTATATTTGTGACTTACCAATTTAAAAGTTTTTTGGAAGTGTTCTGTATATGACTTTAATAAAAGCTTGATTGTTGTAGTTGCGAGTTTTCAGTATATTTGTGTCTTGCATAAAGTTATGAATCTTCAGAAAAAATATGAAATCTTACTGTCATCTCCTCCTTGCAGATGGAAAGTCTGAAGATTGTTTGTCATCTTTTCCTGACAGAAATGCATCAGGCAAGTCTGATGACTCTATTAACATGAATCAAATTAAAGGCATGGCAATACAAGAATTCGAGAAAAGCAGTAATATTGCTAGGAAGGCTGCATCATTTCCTATGTACGACGAGAAAGAGAGTGGCAATCTATACCTGATGTAATTATCTGCTGAGATTCTCCTGTAATTTTCTGTTAGTCTGATATTTTCCTTTGGTATAACAATTTTTAGGTGTTTTCTTACATGCAGAAGTACGTTGTTGTCTATAAATATAGCTGTGTTTCTGTTTGAGATAGCTAGTCCAGTAAAAGTTTCAGACTACAACCTCTATTCGCTGCCTCTGATGTACGGTGCCAAGGTTAATGATCTGATCATGGTTGGCCAATGGTGGAGGCTTGTCACACCAATGTTTCTGGTACAAAATTAGTCATTTGGTTCGTAGTTCCTTTCTGTTTTGTGTTTGATTGAAAATTTGAAACTATGTCATAAATTAGAGACTTAAGGTATGCTCATTTTTCTTAATGTATACTATTAACCAAACCAATTGATGTATGCAGCATTCAGGACTTCTGCACATAGCACTTGGCTCATGGGTGCTTCTTTCTTTCGGACCTCATGTTTGCAAAGGATATGGCTCTTTCACATCCTTCCTAATATTCATTCTAGGAGGCATATCCGGAAACCTCTCAAGCTTCCTTCATACATCAGAGGCTACAGTTGGTGGATCAGTAAGAATTTGTCTCTCTTTGTTTTCTTTTCTTTACTCCTATCAGCAATTGCTGCTGTTACTGACTTACCAAGCCTGCACGCCATTTCTAGGGACCGGTTTTTGCTGTCATCGGAGCTTGGCTCGTTTATCAAATCCAAAACAAAGATGTAATTGCAAAGGAACTGTCAGACAGTATGTTTCAGAAGGCAGTCATCGCTACAGCTTTTAGCTTTTTTCTCGGAAACTTTGGCCCTGTGGACAACTGGTAAGTTGCTTGGTTCTTCAATTCTGTAGATCACATTGACAGGCCTGAAATTTGTCAGAAAACAATGATCTGAAAGTCTGATTTTGTTAACTGTGGCAGGACAAGTCTTGGTGCAGCGGTATCAGGAATCATATACGGGTACTTTACATGTCCTGTGGTTCAAGTAGATGATGCACCTGCATCTGGCCTGCAAGAAAGAAATAGTGGGATGAAAGACGAAATCACACTTAATAGCACACAAGCAGCTAAACCTTGTAAATCTTTTCTCATTTTCACAATTTTTGTTTCTGCTTTAGGCTCCTTGCTGTTATTTGCTGAGTTTTCGCTTGATAAACTGGAATTTGAAGAGCTTATCCAGATTATCGAGTAATTTTTCCTTTTGCTGTAAGATTACACCTATGTATACGTTACCTACACAGTTCTGTAGCTTAAATAAAATGTTAGTATGTTAGTTTATAGAGATTATACTATACTTTGTACTTTTTATGAGCAAATACAAATATTTGTTAGTAGTTGTGAGTTTTGTGACTGTATATGTCAATTACTTGTATCTCATTTTTAAAAACCTGTCGATTCTAAATGGGAAGTGGTGGTCATCAAACCCAATCGATATCAAGCAAGGTGGCTAAACCTGTTTATAAGTTTCTTAGAGCTCAAGGTCTATGACTATTACTCCCTAAATACTACTCTGTAAATACATAATGTGAGCAATGGATTGTTGTCATATACCTCAACGACGTTAGGCTTAAAAAAACAAAAAATTGAATTAGGAGGGCGATTCTCGGGATGAGCTTGATCCGTAACCAGTTGACATATGCACATAGCTTGCCTTGCTACCATTCTTGATGCCAAGTTCTTTTCCTCATCATTAGTCAAGGTGAGTGAAAAAAAGGATTTCATATAGCCTAGTTGAGACAAATTTGGGCTGGACAATCTACCGAAAAAGGTTCGAAGCTTCAGTCTATTATAAGCTGTTTTATTGGCTTTTCTCTTGCCAAACCCAGCCCAATATCCTAAAAAATTTCTAACAAATTTATGACCTTGGGCTTCTGACCCAATCTACAGTCCAGAAATTTAATTTCAGATATTCATAGCTTATTCAAGTGATACCAAATTCTACACAAACCAACCACAAGTCCAAAACCCACTATTAAGTCTATTAAGAATCCATAACAATTAAGGACATTGCCACCGTAAAATGATGCTCCATACACGTAAACACGTTGTACGTACATTCAAAGTACTACCACAAATATGTACCACCATGTTATAGGACTATCCATTGCAAGGTATGAGACTTGAGTCCCACATCGGTTATATGGGAGTTGATGCAGGATTTATATAGGACAATGGGCTCTCCTCCCCTTAAGCTAGCTTTTGGGGTGGCTCTCCTATTGTCCTATATTAACCAATTACGACAATTTTTCTACTTCGTATTGGAATATTTGGTAAGTTGCCAAATATTTCACACTTGTACTAATCTCCCTTTCTATTATAGAGGAAGTCATTAATCATTTCTAGGACATACTAATGCTAGAGGAATTTGATTATATTCCTTTTCTTTTAGTGAAATCAAAGTGCTCTTACTCTTTTCTCTCAACATATGATATATAATTCTTTATCTTTATGTAAAGCAAAAAAAGATGACTCAAGAAACTTCCACATTTAGTTGCCATCTCATTAAAGAAGTAAAGTACAAAAACACCCTCACCTCTTTTTATTTTATTTAATAATTTGATATAAATAACAACTAATAAATCAGGACAAAATCCACCGTTTGTTCTTTCTCTCTCCTCTTTTTGTGATTTAGTAACAATTTTGAAGAAGCTTAAAAAAAAAAAAACATGGAGCATGGAAAGCTAGGAAGGAAGTTTATGTTGCCAATATTGGTGGTAGATTTGGTAGTCTATCTTATAATATTAAGCCTTGCTTCTTGGTCTCTTAACAAATATATTGATGGTCACCAAAATCACCATTGTAAGTCTCACTTCTTTTATTCTATCTTATGTATTACGAATTTAATTAATTGTAACGTTATTAGTTCGTTTATGCTACCTTCAGATTAATCAACTATGTTATGTCTAATATCTTTCTCTTAATAATTTTATTTGATTAGAATTTGGATTAATAGTTGCTTCAATTTTGTAGGCTTATTATTTTGTTAGTTATCCGTACAAGAATACATGTTGCAAAAATGTTTCTAAGTCAAAATTTGTTGATTTTTGAGCTGCCGGTGCTACATACATACGGATAAGAGAATATAGTTAGGAGTTAATTTCAAGTACTTTTTCTAATTATTATTCATTATCTAAGCCACCTTTGTAATTGTAGGATTAATAAAATCAATTTTGATGCATTATAATTTTGGAGGTGATAATTGTTGTTAAGAGACCTATAATAGGATGCACTCGTTGACTAATACAATTATTTACAATGAAATTTCCTCAAAAAATATTTATAATAATGGAATTGGAATTGAAGTACCGGTAATAAGTTAAATTTAATTATGTAGATGTCAACCAAGTAGTTAATAAAGTTCATGAGAGCTATATATACAAGTCTATGACTCGAGACTTGAATACAAATCTCGCTAACATTATTGTCTCTTGTAGCACGACTTGAACACAAAAATCTCGTCAACATTATTATAGTCTCTCGTAGCTTTTATACTATATTTAATTAATCGATAATGTAATCAATTTATTCTTAATAATTAAATTCATAAGCAATATACCCTAGTGTAACACAATATACATGTGTTAGGGCAAATTCAGTTCAGTTTAATTTCAGTTCAGCTCAGCTCCAATCAAATCAGTTCAGCTCCTAATTTGCTTAGCTTCTCTCATAAAATATTCATTTTAGCATTATTCAATTCAGTTTAATTCAGCTCCAATCAATTTAGTTCAGTTCAATTCCAATCAGTTCAGTTCAGTAAATGTGAATAGATCCTTAGAAAATGCTCTAAAAAACAAATGAAAGGCTTACTTATAAAAGTTGTTCGATCACAGTGTTAGGTGGAAATGCAGCTACAAACTACATGCTAATGTTTGCACTCTTAGCCGGAACCACCGGGATTGCGTCAGTCATGGCGGGTATTGCACACTTTCGATCATGGACAGTGTCAAGCATGGCAGCAGCCACCTCAGTCGCGGTAATCTCATGGGCTCTTACGGGACTGGCATTTGGGCTAGCTTGGAAGGAGGTGAGGTTAGGTGGTTATAGAGGAAAACGTTTGCAAACACTTGAAGTATTCATAATAACTTCTACATTGATCCATTTGTTGTACATAATTCTACTTTATGCGGGCCATTTTAATCTGAAATATGGGCTGTGTCATGGTGGGCCTGGCCCAGATTCCTCAACTCGTGAAGCCCAAAAGACTACTGAAAGCGAACCTCCTCCTGCTGCTTGATTGTTTGTTTTTTGGTGACATTTACTTCGTAATTGTATATTGTTAAACTTTTTTTTTGACAGAATATATTGTTAAACTTTGATGTTGCGTATACTTGTCGTATTAGTTTAACTACTTTTCTAATCTAATGTAATTTTGCAATGTACTGATGAAAAAAAAAAAAACAATTGTTTGTTTGAAGGAACTAATTTTTTGTTGTAGTTTTTGATACTCCTTACACAAACTAAAAAATTTCAACAAAACAAGTAAAAAACCCTAGTTCTTAATTTCATTAATTAATAACTAGTGTTAGGCCCGTACGATATCCCGAGTTACTACATTATTTCTATGATAAAAATCTTTATTAATTTTCTATTTTTATTGAATGACAATAAATAACTAGTGTTAGGTCCGTGTAATATGGTAATAGTTTGGTGGTTAACATGTTAGAGTTGAAACTTGAGGTACGTATCATTTCTTTAAACTATGGAGTGTTTTTTTTTTTTTAATAATTTTTTTAATCACTACTTCTCATTACTAATTGTGTGAAAACATTAGATTTATAATATTAATTGAAGTCTCCATAAGACCATAATCAGATGAGTACTTTATATATGTTCAAGGGTTAGTTGACTTTTCAAAAATAATTGGAACTTTGAAAGTCAAGAGTATGACCAGCAAGTTGTAAAAGTTTTAATGCTGTTGTTACGCAATTAATTTGTCAAGTTGAAGTAATAATAACGCTAATTAAGTAATCATAATTAATTAATGAATTAAACCAATAACGACTTAATCCCACACAATTAGTGGCTATCTACTAAGTAAGATATCATAATCCAAATTTTTAATTTGGTTTGGAAAACAAACATTTGGTGTGAAAAATTGATTCATTATATAAAGTAGTCATCATACAATACAATTCATTAAATCATCACACAACTCTAAGCTAGTTTCTCCTAGAACTAACATGGAGAAGCCGGAAAGTGTGATTCCGATTGGTTCACCGGCTGTTGAACCGGCATATGCTCCGTTGATGGGGACACCATCTCATGATCACGGCCAATGGTCTAGTGGTCTTCTTGACTGCACTTCAGATATCCAACTGTGTAAGTTTACATCTACACTTCAATTCAATCAATCACTTTCGTGTTCACTGTACGTTTGTACATACCTTACATATTTAAGCATGTTATACATACACGTACATACATATCAAATTAAGTTGTGGAGGGTGGTATCGTGTTACAAAATTGTTGTATATATGAAGAATATGAGATTGTTGCACAACAATTTTATAAGATCTTAATTATCTGATATACGTAGGTACTGATCATCCTTGTATGTTCTTGTACAGGTTGTCAAACAATTTGGTGTCCATGCATTACCTTCGGGAAAAATGCAGAGATAATTGATAGGGGATTATCATGTACGATGTCCTTAAAGTTCTTATTATTCACTTTAATTTATTTTTAAAATTTTAAACTTAACAAAATTAATCGATTCAAAAAGCTATTTCCAAACATGACCTAAATTCTGAATGATGACAGCGTGTGGGGTGAGCGGAGCTCTATATGGCATAGTTGGATTTCTATCGGGCTTTCATTTTGTTTACGCATGCGCCTATAGAACCAAGCTCAAACGACAGTATGGAATATCGGGAAGTCCTATTGAAGATTTGTGCACCCATATTTGGTGCCACCCTTGTGCCTTATGTCAAGAGCATCGTGAGCTTCAACACCGTGGTTATGATGTTCCTCTCGGTACGTACACAGTTTTTCTTTTATGTACAATGTACGAGGACTAATTTTCGTGAGTACTTCTAATAATTAATCGACTTATATGAAAATGGTTGAAACACCTACAACTTTTCTTAAATAATTGATTAACATCTTTGTATTGGAACATATCAAGCTAAACATATCATGATCTCACAAGAAATTGTTGTTGTTGTTTTTTTTTTTTTGCGTAGTACGGAATTATATTAACTAAAGAATATGCTAAAAAAAGATACGAAAATAATGCTAAAAGTCAACAAGGTACAGCTTAATATAAAAAAGAAGAATCCTATATTTTAAAAATTATCTTAACAATTTTGTAATTCAACTTATATATAATGAATTAATTTATAAGATTCTTAATATTAAAGTATTACTATTCATATTATAAGTATATTTGTTATCCATGGTTTTGTTTACAGGATGGTATGGTAATTTGGAGAAGCGAAATGGGGGAACGGGTCTGGATAATCCCCCTGTGGTGCCGGGCGGTATGACCCGTTAGATCAAATAAAGATGCATCTGCTTTTATAGTTCATTTTCTTTAATTGGTTTTCTTTGTATGTTGTGTTTTTATGTAATTCTATTTATGAACTAAATTATACCTTCATTAAGTCACAATGTTTATGAGGCTTAAGGCCTAGGGGAGCTAAGTTGTTAGGTTAAGGTTGTTTCCTTACTAACAACTATTACTAAGAAAAAAAAGGATTTGCGTACATGTATATTGTATGGAGTGTTTGTGATATGTGAATTACAATTGTGTTTGGTTTTAATTTTTGCACCCTATCGTACTATTAATACTATCATGAGCCAAATTAGGGCTTCTATTGTATGATTATATATAAGAAGATAAATAAAGGAAATGCGGTCAAAATAGATAATAAGTTATTAGGTTGATAGCCTCTTGAAAAACCTATAGGTATCTTATACGTAGTATTTGAATAACTAGGAGGAAAAATGGTCATTTTTATCTGTACTTCACCTTTTTTTTTTTTTTTTTTTTTGACGGACTGTACTCTATAAAAAACAATGGTATCATTATTTCAATAATTCCTCCTTGAACTACTATAAATAACTTAAAAACTATGGATTATATGCTATAAAACAAGATATATATCTAATCATCTCCTAGCTAAAACCCTACAAAATAAAAAGAAAAATTCTTACTTCCTTTGCATATTGCAAACGATAACTTGGAGCACTCGCATATACGAAGTACTCCATATATAATAATCCACATATTCTAAATAAAGCTTTACTGTTACATGATTGAGCACCGAAACCCCAACTTTAATCATGATGTCAAGCATAATATTTTAGTGGAACCTAACAATTTGTTATTCGTGACCAAAGTATAAGGGGTTGGTCGGGTCATGATCTATTTTATCCGGGCCCTTAACCACAACTACATACAAGGTGGTGACTTGGTGATGCATGTGTGGTGAATTTGGTGCGAAAATGTGGACAATAATAAATTATCATCATAACGACTAAGTAAAAAACGAATCAAATAAGCCGGTGCCGGAATTTCACGGGAGATTACGGGATGCATTATGTGGTCATATAATATTTTTTCGACCCATATATGACCATTATCAGGATACGTACAGCCGATAGCCAATACAAGAGGCGTGTACGAAAACGAGTAAATTGACCGTTTTAATTCAAATTGAATGGTTCCACCCACCCAATAGGACTCCTGGAGGATATTAGGGACCGTGGTATACATCTCGGCAATTTTTATTCCCGGGCGAAAAAAAGGTCAAAAAATTTCAAAATTGAAGGCTAGTATCCACATTTTTTTAGGAATTTTTGATGTTATGAGGCCCGGTGGCGAAAAGTCTTGAGACCCTAGGGGATACATCTTAGGGTCATATAATGACGTTTGGAACCATATATGACCAATATATGTTGTCAAAAATGTCCGTGTGGTAGGCTTGAGTTCACGAAATCGGTGCAAGTTTCGAACGGGTAAATTGACCGTTTCAAGGCTAATTGGATGGTCCCGCCCACTCAATTGGACTCCCGGAGGATATTAGGAACCATGACAAACATCTCGGCAATTTTTATTTCTGGGCGAAAAAAGGTTAAAAAATTCCAGTTAAAATTGAAGGCTATTATCCACGTTTTTTGAGGAATTTTTGAGATTACGGGGCCCGATGGCAAAAAGTCTTGAGATTCTAGAGGATATATCTTAGGGTCATATAATGACGTTTGGAACCATATATGACCAATATATGTTGTAAAAAATGTTCGTGGTAGGCTTGAGTTCACGAAATCGATGCAAGTTTCGAACGAGTAAATTGACCGTTTTAAGACAAATTGGATGGTTCCACCTACTCAATTGGACTCTCGGAGGGTATTAGGGACCATGGTAAACATCTCGGCAATTTTTATTTCTGGGCGGAAATAGGTCAAAAAAATCCAAAATTAAAGGCTATCCACGCTTTTTTGAGGAATTTTAGAGGTTACGGGGCCCGGTGGCGAAAATTCTTGAGACTCTAGGGGATACATATTAGGGTCATATAATGTCGTTTGGAACCATATATGACCATTATATGCTGTCATAAATGTCCGTGGTAGGCTTGAGTTCACGAAATCTGTGCAAGTTTCTAACGGGTAAATTGACTGTGTAAAAGCATATTGGATGGTTGCACCCACCCAATTAGACTCCCGAACTGTATTAGGGTCCATGGTAAGCATCTCGGCAATTTTTATTTTCGGGTCAAAATAAGTGGAAAATTATCTAAAACTGAAGATAATACACGATTTCGGATCAATTTGACATTTTTTCAAAAAATGAACCGAATGTGTTGGATGACTCCTGGAGTCATATAAGGAGGTTTGGAACCATAAGACACCGATAAAGATGTCCATAAGGTATTAAGAATGAGTTTTGACTCTATTGTAAAATTCATATAACGACTAGTAAAAAACGAATCAATAAACTGGTGTTGGACAACAACTTTTGGCCATGAGACCGAAGTAAGGGTGCATTCTATTCACTTGATTTTTCCTTATCTTAACTTATCTGAACTTATTTTAATTATAAATTGAACTTAGTTATCACAATTTATCTAAACTTATTTTTCATGAAATAAGTGAAAATAGGGTGAACAAAACAGGACCAAAGTGTACAACCAGGTTCAGAAGAACTTCATTCGTCTAAACTTATGTTATACTCATCATGCTATATGAATTTACATTGTTAATCTTTAATAATACTCTTTCGTCATGGTTAATAATTGCTGATTTTAGATCAAACTAAAATTAGATGGTAAAGCCCATGCACACCGGTCGATACTAAGATTCATCAATAATGGTGAAGAAAATAATTTGGAAATGACTTGTAGATTATCATAAATTAAATTTAGGGAAAACAAGAACTTGTGATAATTATTAATTGAGTCACACCAAGAACGAAGGCGGAAATGTAATCCATGGAGTCATTTGATTGACAATCAATAGCACTAAAAGTAATTAAAGTTACTCCTTTAGCGTCCTTTTTCCCTTGGAATGGTTGGTGGTTAGTACAATTATTGACATGGTAAATCATATGAACTTTATGAATATCACTATCAATATTATCGTACTCTTTAATGTTTAAAATCACAACTATAAATGACCCAAATTCTCATTAATTAGTGTGGATTATCTTAGAACCAACTAATTAAACACCCTAATTAAGGAATTAAAACGTCTCATAAGCCAACCCGACTCAGGTCAGTGTAATACTCCATGGGAGGAGGAAAAGTAAGGGAATATAATCCCCACTCCAAAATTGTTTCAAGTGAGAATTGATCCTTGAACTAGCTAGACACAATCTTTACCATTAGACCAACCACTACTTAATTGATTAGTAGAGTATGTGTTTGGTTGCGTCCAAATCCCCCCTATTTAGCTAGTCGGATGTTCGATTAAGCCCGTACGGTGGCCACCTAGCTACCAAATAACCAAAATGCGATCGAATGCACTATTGCATTCTCGACATGTCTGTAGGACCAAGAAGAGCCTATATGGCTAAAGATTGTCACTTCGTGTGTATGAGTGTATGACTATGTTTTCTACGCTTCAAACCAAAACTCTTCCTAACTAACCGGGTCCGACGACTTAGTACAATTTTTGCATGTGGCAGACAAATAGAACACTCTTTTTTTTTTTTGGCTTTCCTACTTGTTGATATGCTTTGGGCCTTTGGCTATAAACTGATTAGCATGTAGCACAACAAAGCTCCAATCATACATCTAAAAAACAATAAACAAACCAACAAGCAAAAGAATGAGCCTAAAACAATTGCTACAATGATTAGACGTATCAATACCTTATCCGATCGCAAAATACATCCGATTTTAATTTCGACTCATACGGACACAATAATTTAGCATGACTCAAGTTCAAAAATCATCCTCACCGAATCCAATCTGAACACCCAAATTAAAATCTCTAATAATATAATCATCAAAACTGTGTTTTCTTTTACTTATATCCCATCATAGTTTGATAAAACTTATTTATAGTTATACGATTTATTAATCTCATCAAACTTGTGAATATATGTCTAAACTTATTTTGTATAACATTACATATGTTAATCCATCACTTATAAAAATGTGATCCAGCCATCCAGGTCATACTACTTATCAAGTTCATTCACCCCACACACCTACTATACCCTTTTCGGCTAAAGATATTGAGACTTGGTCCCATTTTAAAATTAAATTAAAGTTAGAATTATTATGTTTATGGTTAGATGGGTTACTCATTTTATTACTCGTATCAATTACAGTACTTCGTAATTTTTTCATGTTTTATTTGTCTTTATGTATTTATCTCATTCTTATATGTTAAATATATATTTGGAATTCTATAGCGTGATTTAATTTGATGGACACATAGAAGACCCTACCTTCCACTACAAATGCATTTTAACCAGCACTATATATATCTGCTAAATATCCCCAACTTTATCAGTTGAAATTAATCTTTTACTTTTTTTTTTTGTCCTTCAATCAATAATTTTAGTTTGATTGTTTAATCTATCATACATTCATCACCATGAAACAGGCTGAGCATCAACAAGCTACTAGTGACTTTACTACTGGTCTTTGTGATTGTTGCTCCGATTGTTCAAGCTGTAAGTTCTGCTCATCAATTCATGATTTTACTACTTATTTTCGATTTTTATCTCACAAAAAGATTTCAAATAGGAATAACAAGAAAGAACATAGGAGTAGCTTACTGTAGTGATTTTAAATTTTATCATAATTATTACTCGTAAATTCGTAATAATTATCTTTATTAATGTTACAAATTGATTAAAAGTAAATACAAGTACTTCGTATATATTTCAATTTTAGATCAAACACTAATTGAACAAAATTTTACATGATAATTGTACGGAGTAGTATTAAATTCATGCTACTCCGTATAAAGTTAAAGTGAGATTGAATTAATTTTGAAGCAGAAAAACTTATACTAGAACATCATTTAATCTGACCTTATTCTAAAATTCAAAAATTTCATTGCAGGCCTTCTTACATTTTGCTGCCCCTGCATTTCCTTTGGACGAATTGCTGAGATTGTCGACCAAGGCTCGTTATGTAAGTTTTCTAGGACAACCTTACATTGACATCGATCGATATGCTACTATACATATATGTTACATATACAAGTACTCCATATGTGATTAAACACGTACAATAATCGTACATATGTTTTTATGTTACTCTGTATATGATTTTATTTTCCGAATGTTACTAGTAAAAATTAATTAATTATTAATGTTTAATATGATCTTGGTGGTGCAGCATGTTGTGTTGCTGGAACCTTGTACTTGGTACTCGCAACCTTTGTAGGGTTTCAATGGATATACTCATGCACATACCGTGCAAAGCTTAAGGCTCATTTCGGGATCCCGGAAAGCACTTGTGAGGATTGTTGCATCCACTTCTTTTGTCAATGTTGTGCCTTAGCTCAAGAGTACCGCGAGCTTAAACTCCGCGGCTACAACCCTGCTCTTGGTAATTTTCTATAACCCATCTGATCTCTCTATATACATTATTGGGTTATTTGAGATTCCCTTACCCTTTTCCCTCCTATCGCAATAATCCTAGCTATTTAAGGTGGGACCGGGGGACATGATACGGGTTAGGTTCATTGAGTAGTCATTTACCTTTCCTTATATATATACATATATATATAAAAAAAAATGAATATTTAGACTTTATTAGAAATTTATGTGTGTCCTTTAAAAAAAAAAAGAAAGAAATTTATGTGATAATAATCAAAGTTTGTCATTGTATTTGTGTCTAGGATGGGAAGGAAATATGGAGAGACAAAAGCCTTCCACTGTGCCTCCTCAAATACCTGTGGGCATGATTAGATAATAAGTCTCACGTACAACAAAAATACAAAATGGAGGTTGAGAAATTATCTTTGCAGTCTCGTATTTAAATACGGAGTATATTGTATGTTAATATATACCCGGTATGTTTGTATGTAGTTTTAGTTTGTATGGATAATAGTCTACCTATAATAATGTGTTAAAGGAGCATCTAAATTAAAAGGTTAAGTACTGGTGGTTGAAGTTCAGTAATATGTGTCATACTTTATAATAATGTATACTCAAAAAATATATTGTAACTAAGCAAATAAAGTGATTATTACCATTTGATATCAATTGTGTATTTGATTTGTATCGCATTATATGTACGGATTAGTAAAATCAATTGGACCAACATATAATTGGTAACAATAAGTGTGATTGCTTTTAAAGGTAAAGACGTAAAGTGATATCTTTTGTCTTCTTTCTCTAATAAGAAATTGAACAAGAACAATGCACATGTGATTAACAGTGAGATGTACTCAAAACATACGGTGTACAAATTCAAATATCATCAAAGAACTATGAAGTGGAGTATGACTCAAGTTTCATATAATTACAATTATTTAACAAATCAGCATGGTGATATGACAATAAAAAATTAAAATAAAAATAAAAAACCAAATAATGATCTAGTCTTTTAGGAATGTATATTACCTATAATTAAAAAAATGGTTGATATCTTTCGGATTTAAAATATTATGATTAAATATCATTTAATTTGGATATATTCATATCTTTACTCTATGTAATATATTTCTTAGGAGACTCTTCTAAGAGGGCCGGCCTCAAAAAAACACAAACACACATAAAAGGGAGAGAAAAATAGAAATTGTGATTAATTAAATAAAATGGTAAGGTTTCTTATGTGCATGGTGTCTCTATTCCGTACTGGATTACTGGTTTTGGATTTCTTGGAAGCATTGGGAGTGTGTTAGTCACTTACTAAGCTCAAAGACGACGCACGCACGCGTTGTGGTTGTGGTGGTGGTGATGTCGACGATGGAGATGGAGGAGGAGGAGGAGGGTATGGCCGTGGTGGAGAGGGTGTTAATTAGAAAAAGTCAACCCCGTTGGTTGTGTAGTCTCTTTCTATCCTACATACTCTTGATTATTATTTGTTCTTGTATGTTGTAATCTTGTAATGTAATTTTGTAAATGATAAATATCATATGTAAATACATACACTGTACCCTACTTGTTATTTTTATCTATTTTGTACAAAAATTGATAATAAAATCTATCTAAATATCTATTTCATTGTCAAATATATATGGATCTTTATTTTATATTGATCTAAGACTTTATCAATGTTTAAAAATTTTGCTGAACTTTCAGAGAAGGTAGCACAAAACTATTAAGATACATTACTTTGATTTAATATTTTTAATTAGTCAACAACATATATATGATGATATAATAGCCCATATACATATATATAAATAACTAATTAAAGAAGGAAATAGAGGAGCTAATTAAGTGTGATCAAATGGTGAGGTTTCTAAGTTCTAAGCATGGTGAGAAGGCTTTAGTATGGAATAGTGGTTTCGAGTTTCTTGGAAGTATTGAGGGTGTCTTGGTGTTGGTATGTTTGATGGTTTTGTCCATTTCAATCATGTCCATGATTTTAGTTGGTTGTGCTGATCACTTTGGTCATCCGAGAAGACGGCGGCGTTGGGGTCGTGGTGGTGGTTTCGGCGGTGGAGATGGAGATGGAGGAGGAGGGTGTGGCGGTGGCGGTGGTGGGGGTGGTGATTAAAAAACAAATGGGATATATAATATTCATGCATCTGTTGTATAAAGAATTATTGAATAGTTCTTTGTTTGTTTTGTTTCTCAACTCAATTATTTTGGCATGTAATTTGAAAAGAGATTTCTCATATACTAGTAATAATAAATATATATTTGCATAGACTTGGTGTTGTATCCATCTTTTTAATTTCATTCCATAATCTAGCTAATTTAATAATTTAACCTACAGTATATATTTGTTTGTCTAACAACTATGTCATCACTCATCAATCACATTGTGTAATCATGCAAAATTGCAATGTAATACCTAGAGGTTCAATTACAAAACTAGCCCAATTGACATATAATACATTGGAAAGAGTATCTCCTCAAACCTCTTGCAATGTTAAATCTTTTTTCTTTTTTGTTTTGTTTTGGACATAAAGTAGCCCATTATACTAATCAATCAAACTTGCTAGCTAATTCAGCACAAACTGTCAAATTTTGTTGATTAAATTAATACTCGTATTTAAAGAAGGTGAGTATGTAGATTTGAACCGTTATAATTTTCTCATGTTACCGTTAATTAATCAACAACGAAAACTATTAATGAAATGATTAAATTGTAAATGATGTCAAAAAAAAAAAAAAAAAAAAAAAAAGAAGGTTACAGGTGACAGGTAACTTCTGATCTAATAACAGGCCACACAACATAATAACATTGATTACGTTACTTATCGTTTTATGGATCTTGTCTTTGAACTACTCATTTTTTATTTTTTTTGACGGGAACTACTTTTTTTTGAAGGGGAACTACTCATTTTGAATGATTTCTTTTTTTAAGTGTTTTGACTAATACTCCCTCCGTTCCATAATGATATTCCTGTTTTGAATCTTTGACTTTTTTAAGAAAGAGAGAATCTTCTAAATTTCTCTTAATCTATAAGAGCAAATATAGTCATGTGGGATCTAGTTTGATTCGTCTTGGTGAGTAGATTATTAATATCTAACTTTTATAATTTTTGCTAGTGTGAGATTAAAAATATTTGCGGTCAAAGATGGATAAAATTTTACATTGATTTGCGAAACAGGAACATCTTTATGAAACGGAGGGAGTAATCATTAGTATGATCATCACAATATAGTGCGAGGTCTAGTTATTTTGTGAACTACTCGTATAGGGTGTTCAACTAATTATGCGAATAAGACTAGCTTAGTAGGATATTCAGGATTCATAAAATAGAGTTAGAGCTTAGAGTTGATAATCATCAATGACCTAGCCCAAACATTTTGATAAAAGAAAGACTCGAAAAAACAATTTTTCGGGGTTGAACATAAGTTTCTTTTATACTTAAGCTTGACCTGATGCGATTTTAAGTAGATCAAACAAATAAATAATCTCTACCCGAGTCATAATATCAGGCTAACTTACGTAGGGGCCGATGGGCTCAAGAGTACAAGTCTTACCCTTAAACAGTTAAACTAGCACTTTAAACTTTGAAGAAAAAAAACTTAAAAGTCAAGCCCAAAGCCTTACCCTTTCTAAATAAAATTAGAAAAAATAAAAACAAATAATAAAAAATAAAAAGGATGGAGACACATCCATGTTGGTGTCATTCATTATTTTAATTATAGAGTATGTTTTGACAGTCCATTCATGATATGTACATCTTGACTAAGCCATATTTACTATGTATAAATATCTTTAATTTGTAGTTAAATTAAAATTATAAATAAGAAAAATACATTTTAAAAATTAAATTAATAAGCCGTTGATTAAGTACCGTAGAATTAAATTCAGTGACTAAGTACGTATTCAATTGTCCTCTAAGACCAGTAAATGTATGACATATTCTTTGAGATTTCAAGCCAATACACTCTAACTATATATACTCTCCTATTCCTAACTAACTTTGTCATTAAGCAATTAATCCAAATATATAAGCCAACAATAATTGTAATTCGATCGTTATAATTTATTTGTGGCTAATTGCTTAATTGTATCGATAAATCATGAAGCAACAACAGCCAGCAGTGGGAGTTCCGGTGGCCCAGCCGAACGCTCCTCCATTTCAACACCTGAATCAACCAGGTGCTGCTGTTGGAGACTTCTCTACCGGTCTTTGTGATTGTTTCTCTGATCCTTCTCTTTGTAAGTCGTCCGTCCGTCCCCCTTTGGCCTAGCTAGGTACGTATGATATTATGCGCAAATTTAAATTACACCTTCTTACATTCTACTCGTACGTGTACACGAGCAGGTTGCATGACTTGTTGGTGCCCATGCATAACATTTGGACGGATAGCTGAAATAGTTGACCGAGGCTCCTCATGTAAGTATAACACCGCAATATTTAATGTATCGATCAAAATAATTACTACCTCCGTTTCTAATAAGTAGTTTACATGTGTTAAATTGTACATTTTGTCGTGAAATGTAGCATGTGGAGTGAGTGGGGCGTTATATTCACTACTTTTGGGCCTCACGGGGCTTCAAGCCATATATTCATATGCATATCGAACAAAAATGAAGGCCCAAATGGGAATGCCAGAGGATAATTTCGGAGATTGTTGTGTTCATTTTTGGTGTGAGCCTTGTGCATTATGCCAAGAGTACCGTGAGCTTCAACGCCTTGGCTATGATCTTCCCCTTGGTAATTATTATTAATAATCTCTCTTATATTTGATTGTTCAACATTTATTAAAATAAATTTTCAACAAAATATAAATTATGTTGTTTATTATAGGTTGGCATGGTAATGTGGAAAGACAAAATCAAGGAATGGTGATGCCTCCATCGGTGCCAGGTGGCATGAGGCGATAAGTCGGACGATATATTTCATGAGTAACCTTGGGAGATAACTTGAAAAGGAAAAAAAAAAAAAAACTATTCGTATATATTTGTGAAATAACATAAAATGAATCTATGTTGTTCTGTTTTTATTTCTATTTTCTGGCCAGT
This sequence comes from Chenopodium formosanum, assembly GCA_024500155.1. NCBI lineage: Eukaryota > Viridiplantae > Streptophyta > Magnoliopsida > Caryophyllales > Amaranthaceae > Chenopodium > Chenopodium formosanum. The sequence continues at coordinate 2,227,090 of CM044861.1, read as the reverse complement.
CTAATTTGAGAGAGAAATATATCATCTTGTGATTTATTCAAGTTTTCATTGGCCATGTTTGGTAATTGGCTTTTTAATGGCTTTTTGGTTAGCTTTTGGCTTTTGGCTTTTTTAGGTGGTCAAACAGCCAAAAAATGTGTTTGGTAATTGGCTTTTTAATCAGCGAAAAAGCTGGCTTTTAAGCCAAAATGAAAAAGCTGTTTTGAGTAGCTTTTTTGTTGGCTTTTGGCTTGTTGGCCCACAAATTATCTAATAAACAGCCAGCAACCAACAATTAATTTACCAAACACTTTTATAAGCAGCCAGCTAAAACAGCCAATTTCAAAAGCCATTATAAACAGCCAAACATTTCAGCTGGTCAAACAAGCCAAGTGAACCAGCCAACAGCCAACCGCCAACAACCATTTGCCAAACAAGGCCATTATAAAGTATGAGTCCAGTTTGCTTACTCAACTTTCTTATGTAAGAAATAGTCATTTTTTTTTTTTTTTTTATTTCTGAGAATCTATGAGCTTGTATAGTTTGTCTATCACCCAAGCTGTTATAAATATTTGCATTATTTAATTTCTTATATTTTGATGAATAAATTAGCTAGTGTCACTTTTTTTTTTCAAGGACGGTAAGGACTAAGCCCTGTTCAACCCCAAAAAAAAACAAAAAAAAATTATAAGATATGAAATATAATATGATCAATAAATTTACTCCATAAATAATATAAAACTTACAAATTAAAATGAGTCAAGTATGTAAATGGAATGAAAATCCCATTATCCTGAGTCCTAAGATGATTTTGTTCGGTTGTTCTTCACATCACACAATGTCCAAGGTTTTAAACAATTTAAAGCCTATCAATTCAAGACAAATCACCCATTCAGAATTGAGCACCCATTACAACAATTAAGAGGGAATTGAAACCTCATAATTCATAATTGAGTCCCAAATCCGAATCAACCCAACGGATGAGCTCGATTTTTTTTTATAAAAAAAATGATATATAGTACAAAACTCAATACATAACCATCCAAAAGTCAACAAAAATGAAGTACATGCCATCACAGAGTATGCACGTACATTAGTTATCCAATTAGTTGCATTATCATCACCTTATAACATACAAGAGTCCGTAATAAATTAATGCTGGAAATTAATCAAGAAAAAGACAAGCAACCTTTTCAAATAAGAAAGCAAAAATAGTATAAAAGTACAAATTAAATTCTTTCAAAAAAAAAAAAAAAAGTACAAATTAAATTAAAGTATATTCTAAACACCATTTGTGATTGAAAAAAGTCCGATGATGATGATTTTGGCGTCTATACTCTATAATATACGAAGTAGTAGAGAATGTGCCTATATTTGTAACGACTAATGTGGAGTCCAATGATTTACGCTAATACTAGAGCAGCCACTTCCCAATTTGCCATGTGTTTAAACCCCTAATAATACTATTATTACTAGCTTTAATAACTTCTTAACGGCAGAAACTATATGCACAATCATCCATCCAGTCAAGAATGTTTTTAGGTTGACTTTAGTGTATGTCTATCGAAATTTGGGTGTCTTCCCATCATTTTTGGGTCAATTATTATTTATCAAATCAAAAGAAATTGAATCCTATCATATAGGAAGTACTCCTTATTACCTATTTGCTATTTCATAATATAGTGCCTATATCATTATGTTAAATTTCAAAACAATATGAAATGGGCCTGGGCAACCCGAACAAGAAGGAGGAGAGTTAGGTCCACAAACAAGGCTTTGGAGCTTCCATACTAAAACCAATTGGTAATAGTAGGAGGTACTCCTCTACCTTATAAAGTGAAACCTTCTCTCCTCTTTCTCCAATGTGGGACACTCATAAGTGAGCTACAATGGGATTCAACACATTATACACAATCTTTAAGACTAATGTTTATCCATTAATATCTTTTACTCCGTATTACATACACATTAATAATAAAAATTATAAAACTACACATTGAGATGTATCCAATGATACCTCACATTGTCACATGATCATTATGGATCGTATTTTGTAATTTCACCGTTTATTTTTGGTTTACGTACACACTTACCTTCTCATAGTTAATTAATTACCATGAAATATGTAAGTTTAGGAGAGGGGAAAGTAAAGAAAATGTGAAAGTGACAGTGTAAAAAATATATGAAAGTAAAATGTGATAGATCCTTATTATTTTATTTTATTTTTTATAAATGTAAGTTAGAAGTGAAAAATTTTAAAAGAAATGAAACATTCAAAAAAGAAAATTAATGAGTAAATAAAAATAAACAAAAGGAGTATGTACATAATAATTGATGAGAACTTGTGTCAAACTTAATGTTATATAGTTTGATAATAAACACATGAATATGCACTATATTATGGGACGCTAAGAGTATCTGATGTATGATACAAGTTATATATTCAGCTCATTGATCCAAAAATTGAAGTATGTAATTAATTTTCAATATGAATACTTTTTTTATTTTATTATTTTTTTTTAGGAAAATTCAATATGAATACTTGAAAACACTGCACGTACAATCTAATATATATATATAAAGAGGAGTTTTTTCCCGAGTTTTTAGAGAGCCACGTAGGATCTATTTTTCTTAGTGCGCCACGTAGGATTATAAGTCTTAGTATTAGCCAATTAAATAAGAGATTATTATAATCTTTTATTATAATAAAGAGGAGTTTTTTCCCGAGTTTTTAGAGAGCCACGTAGGATCTAATTTTCTTAGTGCGCCACGTAGGATTATAAATCTTAGTATTAGCCAATTAAATAAGAGATTATTATAATCTTTTATAATTAAATAATTCAAATGCCACGTAACCAAAATTGGCAAATGAGATTTTTGAATTTAAATAAATTAAATATAAAATATTATCTTTAGATATTAGGAATTTTATCTAAATATATAACCAATTTTAGCACATAAATTAAAAAAAAAATTCAAACAAACCGTACATTGCACGGGTTTCATCTAGTAATATCTATGTCAATACCATTTTGCTCCAATCCATACTATACTTATACTTATCCCTGAATTTTCGACATAAACACTTTGGAATATTACATTGTAATATATGGAGTACTACGAGTAATAATTTACTTGATGACCCAATGTATAAATTTTCATAAATATTTATACTGTACATATAATTTTTGAAATTCCATGCATGCATACAACCTATAATTTTATACAAGTAATTTTAAATAATAAATAATTTAAGCTATCAATCATAAAATTAGGTACTCCATAGTAATAATTTAATAATTTTTAAAAAATAATGAATAATTCAAGCTATCAATCATAAAATCTAGGTACTCCATAGTAATACTCCTTGAAATTAAATTACAGCTGCTACATCTTAAAAAGGGATGTATAATAGATTCAATCCTACGGTACATATAAACTATAAAGTATAAACTAAGCTTGTGTACAAAATGTCAAGATGGCCTACAACTTGCCAACAAAATAATTTTATTTATTTTAATGTATTTTTGACAGGAACGCAATAAAAATCATAAAAAAAAAAAAAAGAAAAAAGATAATAACATGATATTATTATTTAATTATTTTGTTGACCAACTATGAATGACGATTAATAATATGACCACTATCTTCCATTATCGCATTCCAGCGTGTTATTCAACTTGTTAACATTGAATTGACCAATAATGATAATACAAAAAATTTAGATTAATACTACGTAGTATATTAGTATCTTCCTTGAAATTTCCAGCTTTGCTTTAATTTGAGCTTGTCAAGACTCAAGACTACTATAAATATATGGACTTACCCTAAGTTTGATATATCCATTGATCATATACTTGTATACATTTTTACAAAGAAGAACACATACATAACGTTACATTTATTTTTCGAGTACCATTATTATTATTTGTTCGTTTAATTCTTAATAGATAATTAAAAACATGAAGCAAGATCAACATGCAATGGGAGTTCCAATTTCAGCTCCACCAAATCAATCAGTTGTTGCTGGAGAGTTCTCTAGTGGTCTTTGTGATTGTTTCTCTGATTGTTCTCTTTGTAAGTCCGTCTCATTTCTATCATATATTCGTCAGTTATCTTTAATTATCACCATATATTAAATTACTATACCACATGAACAGCCCGTGCATCCTTGTAATATTTGTTACTTAAAATTTAAATTATATATACACGCGCAGGTTGTTTGACATGTTGGTGCCCATGCATCACCTTTGGACGTATAGCAGAGATTGTTGACAAAGGCTCATCATGTAAGTATACAAGTCCTACCTATATATATACATTATCGAGCAATCGATTGATTGACTCAATTCCATCAATTATAATGTAGTAACAAGAATTATACAAGTATATATTTGGTTTAATTTTGATTTTGTGTAACTAAATTAATTAATGCAGCATGTGGTGTAAGTGGAGCATTGTACTCACTACTTTTGGCCTTCACTGGTTGTCAATGGATATATTCATGCACATATCGTTCAAAATTGAAGGCTCAACTTGGAATGCCAGAGAATAGTTGTGGAGATTGTTGTACTCACTTTTGGTGTGAAGCTTGTGCCTTGTGCCAAGAGTACCGTGAGCTTCAACATCGTGGCTACGATCTTGCCCTCGGTAATAATCGTTCATCTATCTAAGCTCTCTTTACTTTTTTAATTATTGCATTAGGAATCCCCCTCGAGACAAAGAATTTTGACAGTAAATGTTCATTTTTTGATGGAGTTGACTCGCGCCTATATTTACATAAAGGGGAAATTTATTGACAATTAAACATTGAACTTACATTGGTTTATTTATGATTGTTATGTTTATAGGTTGGCAAGGTAATGTAGAGAGGCAAAACCAGGGGATGGTACCTCCATCAATGGCAGGTGGCATGACACGATAAGCTGATGAGCATCTATTGAATTAATTCAAAATCAAAGAATCAAATATTGTGTTGTATATTTGTATTGTACTCGTAGACATGAATAAATTCGTGAGTAATTTTTAAATTCGTTTGTATCAAAAGTCTAATTTTAGTTCATTCCTTTGTTTGATTTGTTTACCTTTTTTTTTTTAATCATTTGTGTGAGGGTTTCACTCTTAAACATAGAGAATAATTGAGGTTGTGAGCATGTGTACGATTCTTATTTCCGGGTTGATGAATAATGAAATAATTCTATTGTTTATTACTATTTTGTACATACAAATTTTTGTTCTTCTATTATACTCTATTTGTAATTTGTTCCTTTTATCATATATACTTGTAATTTATCATGAAATTGAGGTTGCAGGATTTTTGTAATCCTACACAATAAGCTAACTTAATTGGTTATATATATGAATCTTGTATTTGTTTACTGATTCAACGTAACCAATCTACCATACTAGCATCACCTTTTTAATACTATTTTACATCAATTTTACAATTTTTCTTAGATTAGATTAGGTAAACAACTAATTTTTGTCTGACTAGATTATATCTATCATTGAAAGATTATTTTGAGGAGTGGAATATCAAAAATCCAAGTTTCTAAATTATTTGATGCAATACAATGCAAGAAAATATTCACCAAAGAATACATGATAATTAAGTAACACTACTAAGCTAATATATAGTATGTATACTTTGACCGTTAATATGTTTAGTTGCCTATTAATATTAATGTAGATTGGTACATTATAATCGACCCAACAACTTGTTAAATGATATTTATACATTTGTGAAAGAGTATACTTGGTACGGTGTAAGTTGGTAACTAATCCAACAACTTACATTTGCAAAAATATTCAAGTCAAAACCTGTACATAAATAATGTAAAAAAGACAAAGTGTTACATTTAAAAAAAAAAAAAAAACATGTTAAAATGGAGTAAAAAACAAATTATTGGCAATACAAATTCTTTTGAAAACTGTGCTTTAAGTTCCTCCCAAAATAGGATAGTTTTTAAATGGTTACGATAAATTTGTGGCCATTGTAATTAGTGAATCACAACCCTCCAATTAATAAAACTCATCATATCCATCCATTTAGTTGACTTTAAAACACACCTTACCAACTACCAAAAAGAAAAGAAAAGAAAAAAATCAAAGGATATGGAATTTATTATTTATCTTACTTGATGTTTTCAATTTTTTTTTATCTTTAGTGTCAATTGATTGGTTTCTTGAAAACTAGAGACAAATTTCTTTTTATCATCTTCTTCTTTTTTCCTCCCTTTTTCTGGTTTTTTTTTAATGGAGGATGATCTATTTTTTGATAAAAATGATGAAAAAAATTGTAATGCGGTAGATAGGTTTATTGTTAATAAACTATAATCAACTTTTTAATTTTATTGTAGATGGACCATCATCTGAGCTTATAAACTACAAGATCGAATATGCATCAATGGCAAAGTTCAGAATTTTTGTTTTATTAACTGTTTTTTTTTTTTTTTAATCATAATCAAGAAAACGTTTTTTTTTTTTTTTTTTCATTCCTTATTTAAAATTAAAATCAATTGGATGAATGGACAAGATTGGACATTTAAAAATATAGGGCCAAGATTAAAACTAATTACAATAGCATTAAATAGTCCACATAAGTTCTTCTTTTTACCATCAATTATCGAATTTCTGATCGCATTGATCTTGAAACTTCGTACCACTTTCTTCGTTTTTACTACTTCTACACATCAAAAGTCCATCGTTTATGCATAATTATAAGTTTCTATATGAAATAAAACAAAATAATAATCATATTATATAAATAAATTATACAAGTATAATTCAATTCACATATCTACTGGCTAGGATAGGACCATGTGCATATGAAGTATGGACCATCTCCACTTTAAATGGGCTTGGCGGCTTTAGCAAGACCAAACCTCTTTCGTGTTGACTTTGTTAAATTTGGCACAATCACTGTATCCTGCCTCTTCTTCCATTATAATCTTAATACTTCTTACAAGATAAGTAAGATTGACTTAGAATACAGACATACAGTACAGTATCAATTATTGACCAATTCATTTTTTTTTTTTTTTTGAAAGAATTATTGACCCATTCCTCGTCACAAAATAATACTCACAATTACATAATTTACGAGTACTTTAAGATGATTAAATAGTTTTAGGAATATGTTTATATAAGTATATAACTTAAAAATATACTTGTTCTCCGTAGTACTTAAAACTTGATAAAAATTCTGCCTAGATCATTAGATTTAATATATGACTTCCGCTAATTTAATATACACACAAAATGAAACAAAATTTAAAAAAGCTTCATATATATCATTATATCCTATGCACTTCTGGACCTTAAAAACCTTAACCTTAATCTTAAGCTCCTATTACAAAAACAAAGTTTTCATGTTTTTTTATCAATGAATAATTAGTTGACCAATAATGACTAAGAAAAATCATACCAATTTCCTATCGAAATTCTAACGTGTAAATCAAGCTGATAATAATAATGACTACACATAGTAAGGGGACCCTCTTAATACACTTGCTAAAACCTTCTTCCTTGAATTTTCTATCCTAATTAAGCAGCCACCACTCACTTTTGATTTACCACTTAGGCACTTACTATATATATACTCATAATTCTAATCTTTTTTGTTCATTCATCCTCCAATACAACAACTTACTCTATTCTTAAGATTTGTTTCTTTGAACACATATACATTTTTAAGTACTGAATCATGAAGCAACAACAACAGCCTGCAATGGGAATTCCGGTGGCCGAGCCGAATGCTCCTCCATTTGTTCCCCTGAATCAACCAAGTAATGGTGGTGCTGTTGGAAAGTTCTCTACTGGCCTTTGTGATTGTTGCTCTGATATTCCTCTTTGTAAGTCCATCTTTTTTATATTAAAAAATACCAAACTTCAAATCTTATTGAATTTAATTGTCCTACATGATATATAATAATTGGTAAATTTATTTCCAAATAATGCAGGCTGTTTGACATGTTGGTGCCCCTGCATCACCTTTGGACGTATAGCAGAGATTGTTGATAAAGGCTCATCATGTAAGTAACAATACAAAATGTTACTCCTTTTTCGTCTTATTTTTACTTTAACGGTAATTGTCTCACACAAAAAAAAGTTGATGTGGGATTTAATGATCGAATTTGTATAAATTGTGGGATGCAGCATGTGGAGTAAGTGGAGCGTTATATTCATTAATCATGGTAGTTGCGGGATGTCAATGGATATATTCATGTCAATATCGATCAAAGATGAAGACTCAATATGGGATACCAGAGAGCAATTGTGCAGATTGTTGTACCCATTTTTGGTGTGAGTCTTGTGCATTATGCCAAGAGTACCGCGAGCTTGAACATCGTGGCTATGATGTTTCCCTTGGTACGTTTTCAATCCTCCATTACAAGTACTCCTTACGTCCACAAATAATTTAAGCGACTAATCAAGTAATCATGCCATTTGAAATTTATAGTTACTAGAACTAGAATTTGTAGAATTTATGTTGTTTGCTTGTTATGTGTCTATAGGATGGCATGGTAACATGGAGAGGCAAAACCAAGGGATGGTGGTTCCTCCACCAATGCCGGGTGGCATGACCCGATAAACGCAACACACATGGAAGATTTCAAGATCATACATACATGTTCATATGTGAAAACACTCCATTTGAATACTGTATTTATTTGCTATTTTTTTTACTTTGTATATCATTTTTGTGATCCTAAAATGGATATCCTGTATTTTGAGAGTTAAAGTGTATTATGCCTTCATATCAATGTGTAAATTGTGTCATATCATAGAAAAAACTTCTGAATAAAAACAATATGTTTCATTGTATTTCATTCGTGTTTAAATACAGAACTGATTCATCTCCTTCAACCAAACATAAACAGAGGTCAGGGCAGCAGAACAAAACCACTGTTTATCATTTTCGGAGTAACAGATTATTACAATTGACAATAAACGGTCCGTGATAAGAACATTAGTTTCATATATAGCTTACAATTCATCATCATCAGCTTGCCATTTAACAATAGCCAAAGTATGTCGACCACCACAAGCTATAAGGTTAGCCCGCCAACGGGCTTCAGCTTTCTCCTCCTCACCAGCACTTTTTGGAGGTGGGAGGTTTATTGGTACTTCCATCGGATGACCGGTTGTGACCTTCCGTCCATATCCTAAACGGCCATGGTCACCTCGCCCGAACTGCAAACAGAAAAAGAAGAAACAGATGACAACAAAAACTGGGAAATAAAAGACTGGACTCTGACACTGAAAATTGGCATAAAATCCATAATCACTCAAAATGATCTTATGCAATGATCTGAATACTGGAGTTGTATAATTCTGATGTATTTAAGACGAACAGCCAAATAAATGAAACTGGGATCCACATATTGTGTGATGCATTAATTTTGAGTAAACATACAGCACAGTTGAAATTTTCAATCATATTGATCAAACACCTCAAGAGTGTAGTAGTCACTCAAAGAAGAAGAGTGAAGGGTGCTTACTGTAAATATTCGTCCATCTCGTGTCATTGTAACTGAATGAGTTCCTCCACAAGATACCTGATGATCAAAATTCAACGTCAATCTCAATCGGGTAGAAAATAATTGATTCAATGAGGTCATGATAAAAAATTCTTATTTATTCATATAAAATCAGCACCAGCATCCCATGAAAAATAAATCCCTTAAAAAGTTTATAGAAGCTTTAATCCTTTAACTACGTTCTCAACACACTACTGTTCTACTGAGTATCTATTTAACTACACGTACAAGCGCCAAGACATCATCATAGTCTACAAAATCTTTAACCATTTAACTCTTTGGATTAGGATATCCCACAAGCTCACATGAGGTATGAGCTCATAAACATAATATAATCCATAAAGTATCAGATATCTTGAGCTTTAATGTTTTAAAATCAGCGGTTCAATGCCAAAGACATAATGGAGCATGCACACTAAAAAAAAAAAAGCTGAAAATCCGGAGAAACACCAGCAGTTGATGGATATTATTATGGAAGCTATTGGGAAGACAAAAAAAAAATTTCAAAAAAAAAATAAAAAATAAAAATAAAAATTTCAAAAAAGAAGGGCGAGCTAAGGCCTAAGGTAGTATGAAAAAAAGTATTAAAACCATTTACGAGGAAGATAAGGGCATATTACATTCTAAGCAATCAAGTTTTCCTAAAGAAAGTGATTCTTGCTGAATTATCCTAAGAAAATGTCATAAGGGAGATAGCTTTGAAGCTTGAAAGATCATACCTGAACTATATCTTCATTGGCTAAAAGCTGCACCTTCTGTGGCAACATTTTACTGCTCTTGTCATCTCCAAATCCAAGCCGTCCATGCTCTCCTCTACCCCAACCATACACCTTGAAGTAGCATTTAATGAGGAATGTGCTTAGCAACCAAAAAGAATATAATAAGGAAAAATTTATGTCCAGTATAGTAATGTAAAAAAAGTGTGAGAAGCATCATGTTTTCCTGTGTTTTTTTAGCCTGCACTACATGGCATATAAAATACGGAGTATAAAGCATCACTATCTAGGAATGCATGCACCTTGATAAAGTATCATGATTTATGTGCTAGGAGCATGGTAATTACAAGAGTTAAGGAATAAGCAGCAGTAAGAGTCACAAACCATCAAGGCAGAGAGCATGACAATATGAATCATGGAGTTTATTAAACATTTGCCAGAATGATTAAGTTTCTTGTAGATGAAAGTGCATACCTCTCCTGCACTCGTCAGAGCAGTAGAATGCCAACCACCAGCAGCAATATCAACCTAGTCCCTCACAGACAACAAAAGTTAGACTCAATGTATAAGTTCTTTCTTAAGCAAAAGCAGCAAGCCAGCAAAGCATCTAAGCATCATATATGACACGATGATTAATCCAAATGGACCAAATCTGACCAAAGAATTTATCACTTATTTGTCATTGCTGTCTACTTCAACCTTTGAAGTACTCTCTCCAACCTTTATCATAGCAGCAATACAATAAAAGCTTTAAGAGAAATAGTAAAGATGTGAATGTCATTAATAAGAACCACCATTTGGCGAAGAAGATGGTAAGGTACAATCCAAGAAATATTACGTCTCCAACTAACAGGAATACTACTCAATTGCAGTTATGCCAATGGCTAGGGAGAGAGGACAGAATTCATAGAAACACCATAAAAATATGATAAAGCAGTATGGACTATAAGAAACCATGAAGCCTACCAGTGTAAGACCAGAAAGCCCCTGTACACGAATAGGCTGTGATCTAGGTTGAGTATCTCCAGTTCCAAGCTGCCCATACTCATTATTACCCCATGCCCATAAGGTCCCATCTTCTTCAAGAGCCAAATTATGAAATGCTCCCACTGCAATCAATCGCACCTTTTCAGGTCCTTGTACTCGAACTGGAACAAAAATTTGCTTTCTGATGGAAATGGAAGACAAGACACCAAGATAAGAATATGAAAGAAAAGATAACACAACACTTAAAGCATGAACAATTTGTCTAGCATAACAAAGGGAGACTGGCATCTTCTGTCCTACAAAACAACAAAAAATTCTATATGCAGCAGAAGGAATTGAGATTACATATCTCCAGGTGGCCATGGCTGACCCCAAGTCCATACATGTCCTTCACGTGTAAGGACCACTGAATGCGTCCCTCCAGCAGCCACCTAAGAGAATTGAACAGAAACTAAAATTACTAGGTCCAGCATAATAAAGACCCTACATATTAGCAACTGGGCATAAGCTAAACGTGTAGCACAAGATTTATACACGTATACAACTCAGAAACAAAAATCTAAGTATCCAACAACCATCCTAGTCAAAAACAGCATCAAGAACATGATCATGAATATCTAACACAACCATAAACAGTAAGAAATTAAGTGCCTGGCAAATTTCTACTATCCAACCTGGCGAACTTTAAGCTTAGGTGCACAACGTTGAGGAATCACAATATCTCTTCGCAAAAGCCTGCCAGTCTCATCCTTCTCAGGATCTTCACCACATTGCCCATACTCATTACCACCTACATCAAACACATACATTTAAGCTCGGATATTTAGATGATTTTGCTTTGCAATAGCAAAACAATTTTGTTTACAGATTCTAAAAATTCCCATCCAAACCTCTGGATTGCCTTATTCCATTTCAACAATGGTGTTTGTAATGATATCAAAGAACAGCTAAATGGTACACATACATGAGCTAATTCACAGCTCACTCAACAAGATTTGCTATATAACAATTAAAGATAAAACAAATTTCTTACTTTACAGTCCCATTGGATAGATTAGCTTAATCCTCAACTATAAAAACCTTATGGATGAAACCAAATCAATAACAAGAACTACAGAAAAAATATATACCCCAAGCATAAGCACGGCCTTGATCATCAACAGCCAGGCAATGCCACCCGCCAATGGCCGCCTGAAATCGAACACAATCCATCCACATTACTTCCACTAACACAAACAGAATATACCAAGACAACCCACAAAAAATTTCAAGCAAATTTATAAACTTCACCTGTACAATTTTCACATTGGCAAGAGCTTTAACCTGAGAAGGCACATTCTCAGCCTTAGTCTCAGGTGGTTGCCCTAAAGTCCCTCTTTGATTCCATCCCCATGTAAACAACTATTAATAAAATAAAACATCAACAAAACCCAATTAATTCAGCTGATTAAATTACTCCCAAATTTTAAATTTGTTGCATATAATAAAATTTTCAGCAAAACCCATCAAAATTAAGATCAACTTGTAACAAAAAATAAAAAATTTAGCACAACCCAGATGAATATATCTAATCTATAATCCAAAAAATTGTAAATAAACAAAAACTAACCTTTCCATCTTCACAAAGAGCAAGAGAGTTGCGACTACCAGCAACAACAGAGGAAACAGTGTAATTTTGAAGAGCTTTAACTTGACAAACCCATTCTTTATCTTCATTGTTGCCAATACCTAATTGTCCATCTTCGCCTGAACCCCTGCCACCATTAACAAGCAACTTCATTAGCATTTAATTAAAACCCAGAAAATAAAGTAGTTGAAATACACACAATAATAATGGAAATAGAAAAGAGACCAAGCGATGACGGCGGTGTCTGAAGGCATAGAGTTGAGGGGAGAGAAATAAGAGAACGACGAGAGTCACGGGGTTTTTATGCGAGGAAGCTATGAAAAGAGTAATTGAGAGTAGTGAGGTTGTTTGATTGAAGCTTAAACCTCCTCTGTGCTTGCCCTGTTTGGTACTCCGTATTTAGATTATGCACACGGGTAAAACATGCTTGCTAAAGATGCTAAGATGTTTGTGCTAGTGCACTGTAAGCGCCCGTTCATATATACTGAATTGAGCTGAACTAAAGTAAATTAAATTGATTTGAGCTGAAATGAATATTTTATGAGAAAGAAAATTAGAAACTGAACTGATTGGAGCTGAATTGAATTGAACTAAAATTAAGCTGAATTGAACAGGCCCTAAGTCTCTTAACTGATGCAATACTAGCTTTTGTGATTCATAGTTACGAGCCTACGATAAAACATTGTCATGTGAAATTTAGAAGAAAAAATATACAGCGTAAAATAATAACTTTGGATAGTATTTGTTCATGTAAATTGCTAATTTGCTCAAAATTTGTGTAGGAATGTGAATTTTAACTTTATGTTCTTTTCTTTATGTCAAAAGAAAATTATATAAATTTTTTTTAACATAATTGGTAGGTACTTTTGGGCACAAAATCACTTTTGTTACTACTTTCCTTTATGTACTACAAATTGATTTTTAAATGGAGTTTAACAAGATGCTGAAACAAGTTTCAAATCTTCATCTACAAGACCACAACTAACTAATTTAGCTATTGTCAAAAAAAAAAAAAAAAAAAAAAAAAACACTAATTTAGCCAAAATGTGTGCATGGGAGAAGCTACACTTGATTGAGGAGAGGGGGGCGCTCTAATAAAAAAAGGACCATAGGGGTCACTTTAATCAACGCAATTAGAGTGAAGCAACACAGATTAAAGGTTTTATGAAAACAATGATTATAAACTAAACGGCTTCAATATTTGCTTAATTATAAATGCTGTAAAATATAATCTTAGGAACTGAAATTTAAGGCATATCTGTAGATGACTAAACATGTTGATTAGATGAACAAACTTCGAGACTTGAAGTCATTAAATTTTTTTTCACAAAAGTATTATCAAAAGTTGGTTAATGGTGTTTTTTATACCAAATCATTTGTATCAACAAGGGTACAATTTTTTTTTTTTTACAATCTAATAAGTCATTGGTTCTAATTAAGTTAGCTGTAATTTGATTCAAAATACAAATTTTCCCATCAAAACAAGCATAATTTCAATGTACTCATATGATTATTAGGTCATTAATATTCTATACTCAATTTGTCTTATGTAGTGATATTGAATTATGCTGTATCAAGGCCTAACAAATGATTATTAGGATTATTGTTAATAATAATGACATTAAAGTCCAATTTATATCAGCAATTGATGGCTCAATTAAGAACCTAAATTATGTAGTGGACAATTGGACATACCACACATCCTAACAATGGCTCAAACATGGTCGATGCCAGATGCCAGATGCCCAAATCCATCTACACCTAAAAAGAAATTGGTAGTGGACATCAAGTCATCAACCACCTTATACTAAATGTTATCACAACATAAAGCTAAACCCAACCGCACCATTGAAAAGAACCCGAAGAAAAGGCCAAAAAAGCGCATCCGAAAAGAAAACTTAATTCTCTCGAGGATCTTTACATAAGCCTTGATTGTATCATGCACAACATACAATCGATTGTACATTTATAAAATTGGTTCTTATGTTTGTTTTGGTTGCGTTACAGGATGATTAAATTCAGCTAGAAACAAAAGCAATTAATCTATTAGAAAGCATATAATTATTAAACATTGACAAACAATCAGAGAGTACACCAAACCTTGAGGATGACAATAATCAAATACTCCCTCGCCAAGCAAAGGTTAAATGTGCAACTACATCTCACACATTGAACATAAAATAAACATAGCACAATGCTGTGTTTTTAAGTGTCTAAGATGAAAAAGAGAACACTAAATTCGAGTACTTATAAAACCCAGAACTAAAAACCATGTGATACTAATATATATTAACCTAGCTACTACAATCCAAATAACAACTACTATACTGGAGTCTCATGCCAAAAATACATAGCACAATTCTCCAACTTATAACTGTTCGCCTGATTTTCCAGAGGTTTCCTTAATCTCATCACCACCCTCCTCCTGAATAAGTAAATATTGGGGATGGTCAGTTAAACAGAGGTGTAGGTATCACAATTAAAGCTTAAGATTATAATAAGAGTATGTAATAAAAACAGCAATAAACTTCAAAGACAAGCCAAAACAAGAGGTGAAAAAGGTTGCCTGCAAACAAGTACAAAGGCTTCTCAAGCAAACATAATACATGTTCTAAAATGATACAGATAGGGCATTCATAAACATCGGGCATTAGCAAAGATTAATATATACAGCTACTAACCCCCATAATGATGATCAAATTTCTTAGGCAAAGACGCTTCTGTAGTTCTGTTAATGATTATGCAAGCTTCTGTTACATACTAATGACAACTAGAATGGTGGAAGGGTGCCCTAGAATATAATAAGACGATCATTCCCCATAACAAAAGTCCTACAGGCCATCCCATACTTGTCTAGTTAGTATTCCATTAATACTGACTAATTTAATCCAAGAAGATAGTATATAAGGAAATGTATACTGCCAGATGTGAAAATTCCTAAGGACGTTCAAATGCTTAAGATAAGGTATTTAAAATACTCAAAAGCCTCAAACAATGACCCAGGTTATTTTCCTGTGTAACCACAAAATCATAAACCATTTGGCAGCTTGTAGCACGTGTATGATCCTTGATAGCTTCAGAAAATAGCCGACTACTCCCAGCCAATATACTGAATATAAAGTTTCAAATAAATCTCCCATCCAATTCTAAATCCCATATTGGAAACCATTTAAAAGCAATATAGAAAACCATAAAAGAGCGATAGAGAAAACCATAAAAAGAGCCCAAAAAGAGAATCCAGCAGGCACATTGGGCAAGAATAAATCAGATATAAGTGAACCTAACAGTAGGCTACAAAAGGCAAGAATAAACTTGTTAGGAACAAATAGATACCGCATTGTCTGAAGTCCACAGGGTCAAATTGTCTCGCAGCAACTGCATGATCAATGTGCTGTCCTTGTATGAATCCTCACCCAATGTGTCCAACTCAGAGATAGCCTCGTCAAAAGCCTATATAGTACACAATATTTTAAAGTCAGAAAATAGGACACTTCACACCATAGCATAGCCAACCTCCTCATAAAAGGCAAAGTAAGGGCCAGTCCAAGCTTAATAAAATACTTCTGACATTTAGTAACCTTTTTAACATAAAACATTATGTTAGGGCTTGATACAGCATAATTCAATATCTTTACACAGTTACAATGCACTCAATAAGTTAAGAGGTTTAGACTATTTAACAAATAATTCTTCAAAATGTCAACAAAACAATTATTTGTTCCCTCTTAACACAAAATAACTTGAGTTCATTCATAACCAAACAGTCATACAAAGCAAGGCTTTACAAGCATATACAGTAATTGTATTACAGCATGTGAAAAACTATGTAAATGGAAAATAAATTCATCAACAGGAACGGTGACCAAACTAATACTAATTAAACAAAACTAGTGTACAATGTAATACCTGTTTGGCAAGATTGCAGGCGCGGTCAGGAGAATTCAAAATCTCATAATAAAATACAGAGAAGTTAAGAGCAAGTCCAAGCCTAATTGGATGAGTAGGAGGCAATTCAGCAAGAGCGATATCCTGGATGTATATTAAAAAAAAAGATGTAATAAGTCAGCAAAGCTCCTCCACAATAACATATGAAAAGAGGCAAAAAGGAAATATATTGAAGAGCCAACCTGAGCGGCCTTGTAAGCCAACAGGGTGTTCTCAGCAGCCTCCTTCCGCTCAGCTCCCGTCTTGAACTCAGCAAGGTACCTGTGATAGTCACCCTTCATCTTCTGGTAGAATACCTTAGACTCAGCAGAGGAAGCCGAAGGGATGAGGTGTGACTCAAGAAGGTTCAAAATCCCATCACAGATCTTGCTAAGCTCAGTCTCAATCTTACCCCTGTACTCCTTGATGGTTGTAACATGATCTTCGTTTCCTCTACTTTCCTCCTTTTGCTCAATCGAAGAAATGATCCTCCAAGAAGCCCTCCTTGCACCAATCACATTCTTGTACGCCACGGACAAGAGGTTCCTCTCTTCCACAGTAAGCTCCTCGGCATCTGTCATCTTTGCAACTTTTTCCATGAACTCCACCATTTCCTCATACCGCTCAGCCTGCTCGGCCAACTTAGCCATGTAAACACTGTCTTCCCTTGATTCAGTCGCCATTTCCACAACTCACAGCAAAAATAAAAATCTGGAAGCACCAAAGCACAACACATGAGACATACTGTTCTTGTAAGCTAATAGGAATAGCCCAAAAAAAAAAAAAAAAAACCCTACAAACTAGAGACAATTGCACCAAAACCATTCCACTATTCAAATGCAAATCTCAAAACACATTGCAGCAAATTTCATACCAATCCAATCACCAGCAAAACAATTAATCAAATCATCCAAAATATCATACAACATTATATTTTCCTTCCATATCACAAGCTAAAGAACTACAAATCGAACAACAAAAGCATTGCCTATACCGATTGACATGTGATTTTGTCATAAATTCCTATAATTAATTTGTTTGACATTAGTCTTCCTTATCAAAAGAACATAAAATATTACAATACCAACCCAAGTTTGATTAAAATAATTCTCTAAAATAAGGTAAATGATTTAATTAACCCGAAAATTTGAGTCAAAGTATACATGTCACCCAGCTAATTAAAAAAAAAAATTCAACTACTCGTACTTTATGCCAAAGCTTTTAATAAATAAATTATGGGGAAAAAAAAAAAATCAAGCAAATATCCAAAAAAAAAAAAAAAAAAAACCCCGCAATTTATTCAATTGCCAGAATTTTCAGCGATCACCCATGATAAACCAACAATGGGGCAATTAATCAAATAATAGTTTCTGATTAAACATGATACACAAAATTAATCAACATAAATACAATTATTAGATTAATCATCATACACAATTAATCGAGAATAATCTACAGCAATAACGTAAAAATTAAACCAAAGTACAACACCAAAAAGAAAATCAAATAAATAAAAATTACAAAAGTCAAATATTCACACACATTTACAAAACCGGAATCTCAAATAAAGCAAAGATCTGAGACAAATTGAAAATCGCAATTACTTTAAAAAATTTAAAAATTAGTTGATGCGATTAGAAGGAAGAATGAAGCACAAACCCTAAAAATGAAAGGGTAAAAACGGAGGAGAGAGAAAAGGGACGTACCAGAGAAAGAGAGGGAGAAGAAGAGGGAGAGTGGAAGGTGAGAAGAATAGGGAAAGGGAGATTAAATATGGGGAGAATATCATTTCAATTATAATTTCTTAATAATATCAATTATGATATAAAATAGGGGGTCCAATGGAAACTTGACACCTGGTTGGGAAACAGGGAATCCCAATTTTTTTTTTCTTTTTTTATTACAACTTTTTTTTATTTGATTGCTAAATTTTTATTTTTTGTAAAGTATTAAATGTTTGTTAGGTGATGTTATTTTCAATATATTTATTTTTAAAAAATCATTTTTATTAATTTTCTATTCAAAAAATTTTATATGAATGGCTAGTCATGCCGTATGACTAGCAATTATATAGTTACTTTGTTAGTATTATAGGGGTTGCCTATAAGAGTTTAAATGACCTCAAACCCTCTACGGGACATTTTTCGGCATGCAAATCGAAAAAATAAAAATTTAAGTCACCGCCTCCGACAATAATGGTGGCCGGAAAACTCACTAAAGGTAGCCATAAGTTTGTGGTGTTCTGGCTACTATGCGAAGTACATGGTGTTGGGTGCATCCAAGTCATAGTTTAGACTGTTAAGGCCAATTTTGCATAATAAAAATAATAAAAAAAAATAAAATTATATACCTTAGCTATTAACATGCATAGTTGCATGATGCATGACAAAATTTAGGTAAGTGCATGCTAATATGCTATCATAATTAATTTCATAAAGCCATGGGAAGACTAGTGAGGTAGGTTCATCCTTTATTTTTGAAGTCAAATCATCATTTAGTTTTATTCACTAATAATCACTTATATATCGTCAAAAATACTTGGTTACTCTTTCAAAAAAAATGATATGTTAGTTAATCATTTCCTTATTTATCTATTCACTATGGAAATGGTTTAAGTTATACAGAGGTTTATAAGATTATATGTTTCTTTCAACAAAAATACTTTGTATAACATTATATGTCGAATATTCGTATCGTTCATATAATACCATGTGTATTTATTACTTCGTAATGGTCAAGTGATGGCACCGAGATCACGTACAAGCAAAATGGGTAGAAGTTTATAGGCCAAATCTTTAATATATTCTTTATCGTACTTTAGGCCTTTGCTACTTGTTTTCGCAAAGATATCATTAATCAATTAGGAAAGTTCACTACAAGCTATACGACCACGTTAAAAATCCAAAGAGAATCATCATCATGACATCAAGCCTAATATCATCTCCAAACTGAAAACAACTCACTTCATGAGAGAGTAAAACAACTTTATTACATTTACAAAAAAAAAAAAAAAAAAAAAAAAACCGAGAAATAGCTAGACTCCATTGATAATCGATATATCATTCGGCTAAGTAAAAGTTATAAAGTTATCGATTAAAAGTTATAATCGATATAATTGATAGCCAAATCGAAGTTTTAATGCAAGTGAATCAACCAATAGCCAAATCGAAGTTTTAATGCAAGTGAATCAGCCAATAGCCAAACAGGCAGGGCCCAACAGGGCCAACACTAGAGAAAAATTGCACGTATTGTTGAAAACTCCGTATGACAGAAATAAACACAGAAAGCAAAACGCTGTGGTTCAACCATTTATGAGTTTCTGACTTTCACTAATCAAATTCTGGTTGCAGCCCTATTCAAGCCAAGGCAAAAACATCATTGATTCGATCAAAGTGTTGCAATTTTTTTGCTGGAAATTTTGATCAGTCAAATGGGTATTCTCCAAGAAGCCAGAGAAAATCATGTCAAGAAGAAGGTTGAAGAAGGTGAGAGAATTGTATTACCCTTTAATTGCATTTTCTTAAACCCTAATTATCCCCTATTTTTTCTGTCCGCCCCCTTGATTTTTAGATAATGGGTGAAAATTGCAGTGTTTTAATTGAAAATTACATTTATTATAGTTATCTGGGTATTAAGGAATTTCATTTTTATTGTTTGATTTGCTTAATTTTTGCATGTTTCTCTAATTTTCTTATTGTAATGTTTATGATTTCGCATTGGGGTTTTATTGTTTGTTTAGGTTTAATTGATTAGAAGGTAGAGTTTAAAGGGTTGGTAGATGAAGTGGGAGATAAACTGGTGTGATTTTAGGTTTGGTAAGAAGATTGTATGATTTCAAGTTTAAAGAAATGAAATTAAAAGAATTTTCAGATTAGTATAATGAGGAATGCAGCTTGTAGTTTAGAAAAATGCAGTGAAAAAGCCTGAATTAGATGTTTACCATGTGGGTATTGACCTATAATTTGGTCATCACAATTGCAACTGAGCAAGTAGTAGACACAGCCTCTGTAATCTGCATAGACTTGTGGAGAAATGAGATCAACGGTTGCGTATGCTGTGTGTCTCTCATTTAACTCTAGCCTAGATGCTCCTTGCATTAGTGACCTTGTGATATTTTTTTTTTTAAAATGTTGATGCGTGCTTTCCTCGCACATTTGTAGTATTTGTTCCGAGGATTGTATCTCTATGTCTGATAAACTATGTAGAATTCATGAATTTATGTAATCGTCTTCATAGTCAATTCTTTTTTGACTTTGCTAATTGTATGTTAACCTAACTTCCAGCTTTACGCAGCAAAATGAAGGCTAAGGCACTAAAAGAATGCGATAGTTATACTTCAAAGTATGCTGAATGTGCTTATGGAAGGACTCTATCTGTTGTTTGGAAGTGTAGGCAACAAGCAAAGGAATTGAATAATTGCCTTCATCAATAGTAAGTGCACTTAGATTACGATGCTTGTCCATCAATTATCAAATAATGGTTGTAAAGTCAAAGTTGAAGTCGGTAGTCTTTAACGTAACAAATTTTGGAGGCGTTTATATAGTTTAAATATTTACATCCAACATGCCATGTAATTGAGTGTGTTAGAGGTTGAAAACCCTGTAGGCCAAGCATGACTGTAGCATTCTTGTAAACAAACCTTTGAGTAAACTAATTGCAAGGTTATCAAGTTATGTCTTCTAGAAGTCATATTCATCACAGCTTACCTTTCTCAAGTATTCATTGTCTTCATTTCCTTTATGCAGATGATGCCCTTATTTCCTATTGCATACTTTACGGTAGAATTTGAGATGGACTCATTTTATTTTTTTGAAGCAATGTTTGGCTTGAGTTGCGAGGTTCTTAATTTGGAGACTTTGGCTGATTTATTTGGCTGAGGAGTAGACTCTCTTTCATCTTCCTATCTTGGCTTCTAGTTGGGACTGTGCTCCATTGAGTAAATCTGTTAGGTTGATTAACGTTGTTGAATGCATTTTATGCTGTGTGCAGTTTTACTTTTTTTTTGTCCATGTTTGGTATTCCGGCAATTATGTGTTAAAGGCTTAAAGCCAAAGCATGATTGGGTGATACTTCATTGGCTATCAAAGATTGAAATAAACAACTTTCATTGGGTTAGGTGGGAAGGTGTGTGTCACCCCAAGCATTTTGGTGGTCTTGGTCTTAGGCCTTTCAGTACCATTTATATTGCTCTTGAGGCTAAGTGGCCTTGAAAGTTTGCAAAGAGAAATGCGCTTTACGTATGAATGTCAGTAAAATTTACTATAATGTAGAGAGGCTAGGGTGGAAGATGAGGCCAGGGTGGTGGAGCAAGACAGTCTTTTTCGTTGCAAGAGTAGGCATTTGGAAATCCATATTACATGTTAGAAGGGTTTTGTCTTTTCATGTCTTCAACTGTTTAAGGTAATGAGTGGTTTAAGGTTAAATTATGTCATGAAATTTGTACTGAAAGTGGTCTGAGACTCATCCTTAAATGCTCATTTATTAAAGCAGTTCAAAATGAGCTTCTTAAGGAAGAAGGAAGTTTCTTTTTTCAAGATTTATTAATGCTTGGGAAGATTATATAGTCTTAAGATCTTGAGGGTGATGACTCGATGTGCAAGTGGCGTGGGATAAAGTGTGTGTTCTTTTTTTAAAAATTAAATTTTATGTTAGAGTTTATGTTAAGAAATATTGCTTGTAGGATTTCCTAGCTTATAATATTGGAAGGCAAAGCTCCTCCTAAAGTATTTCTTGGCATGAAAAACTACAAAAGCTTAAATAGGATATTTTCAAGGATTATTTTTGTTGCAAGTCATTGTAGTTTATGTCATAAAGAAGAGTTTTGTAATCATCTTTTCTCTTCTGTCCTCTGAAATTTCCTCATAATCTCATTGGCCCTTTGTGATGAGTGGAGTGCAATGTTATTCCACCAAAAATGTTCTTGTGGCTTTTAAAATGTAGCATTAAGGTTGAAATGTGGGGGTGGTTCCATAGGCAATCAGTTATGAGTAGCACTTGGCGCTATACTTTTTCATTACTTATTCCTAAATTGAATCCCACTTATAAGATTAAGGCTTTGATTGATTGAGTCCTAAATTGAAGGAAATAAGCACTATTAGGGATCAAGTATTTCTAGTTCTAGTGAAAGAATGTATATTGTAGCATTTTATGGAGTATTATTTTGTTTGCAGCAGGTACCTGTAGTTCACTGTGTACATAAGCTTCTGCATTTTTTTTTCCTCTCTCTGCAATGCTATATACTTTCAGAAAATAAGCTAAATAAAAATAAATAAATCAATGGTGAAGCTCAAGGTTATGATGGACTTGTGATGTACTAGACAGTAGAGTTTCATTGAAATAAACAGATTGTATGTAATAAGAATTGAAAGATTGAAATCATTTAAAAAAAAAAAAAAGTTAAGCTGTTGTTGAAGGTTCAGTCCTTTGCGTGTGCTGAATAATCTCTCATGCTGTAGTTGTGTTGTATTGTTGTGGAATTGGGAACCTAATTTGTTTTAATGATTTCAAGAAGTAATTCTGGTGTCCTTCGGGTGTGTTAGTAAATAAGATCAGCGAACTATATTTGTGATATATTATCTTAATGACAGTTAAATATCTAACTTATTGTTACCGAATTTGCAGTACTAATGACTCTGTTCTGGAAGAAATGAAGAAAGAGTACATGATACAGGAGGAGGCCAAGAGCTCTGCTAGAGTCTGAGCTTATATCATGAGGTGTTGAATTTGAACTGAGGAGCCAGGGAAGAGCTAAAGTGCAGTGTGTCATGATATCGTGTGTTGGAATATCAATGGTATGACAGCTACTTACATCCTTTTCAAAGTCCATTCCATGGGTATACATCAAAACTGAGTAAGAATGTGGGCAAGTGCAAACCCTGCTAGTAGGGATTTACTGTAATGAAACACTATTGGTTTTTAGGAATTTTGACAATAATGCACTGTAATTCCAATCCATTGGCTTTGAATCGAGCTTGGACTTTGGAATAGATTGATAATTGGCCAAATATCTTTCTGTTTAGTTTTCCTCATCTTATTTGCAAGCATCTTTCATTGATTCTTTATATAAAAACAGATAATGGTGTTTGTAGCATCTGCGCACTGAATAATCTTGCTTAAGTTACCTAGGTTGAAACGCCCCCAACATGTTTGTTTGTGTTATTACAAAGACTTGTATACAACAGGTGCAATTGTATCCTACAAGTAGAGGCAACTTGAAAAATACACCCGTTGTATAGACATACTGCATGTTTTTTGTATGAGCATTTGTTTGTGTAAAACTTCCGTTGACATGTTCTGACATGGTCTCTAGATCTTATCCTGTGACCTGTGGTGATGAATTTATGTTATGAAGGCTTTCTTATGATGAATACAATCCAGCCGCAGAACTATGGATACAAAATGGTTATCTTTGATGCAACACTGCAGTTATAAACAGCATTTTAGACTCTTCATGTTTTATTGTTCTGAATCTACTGCTACTAGGTACACACTAGGGCAGAAGGGCACTACACATATCCAAGTTTATTTAATTTCTCGTACCCTTATGTTTACGAAACTGATATATCTCTGAGAGTGGGGATGTATTGTTCAAATTATATTTTAGAAATTGACGAGTTGTTTTCTTTTATATTTCCAACGATTGTGGTTTTGTCCAATTAGAATATTATTTGATCCAATTTGTATTGTATTTGCTGGTTTTGATTTTTATTGTTGATGGTGTATGAGTATGACGACTCTATCAGTCAATTAATTTTACTTAAAAAAAAGGTTGAGAATGATGTTGCAAAGCTGCACGAAGAAATATTAGCTTCATAGCTGCCTGTTAACTGTCAAGTATATAAACATAATTCTGTTTGTAGTCCATTTTATAATTGCCTATGGAGGTTAGAACACAATAAGGCATATAAGCATATAACCTTAACTTCTAGCGAAGGGCGATTGAAAGTAGGACACCTTATGGACATTCAGCGTGTTCTGGCTGTATACTGCAATGAATAATGTTTCCTAGTGTGTAATTTGAATCGCAGTCTATTTCTACGGTAAGAGTTGATATGGTTAGGGCACACCACAAACATATCTTAGAAAATCATCACTGGGTAATTTTTGTGATCCTCTTAGCACGTATCATCCTACTTGCAAAAACTAATTCTAGTAAGTCCATGACTACAAAGCATGTTCCTATTCGTCAATTTAACCTCATAATCTTATTTGTCAAAATTATACTCGATTCAAAACATGATCAGATTCCACCCGAAAATTTAGGGTCTTGAAAACAATTTTGTACATCCCAAAAAGCAACTGTATTGTGATTTGATTTTCGGACTTGACCAACTGATTTGACAGGCGAGTGTAGTGTGTCCAATTAAAAAGTCGACGCGACCCTGGCATTAACTCAACAATGGTTGGACTGGAGGCTCTTGTAGCTCCCACAAAAACCAAAAACCTAAAGAAAAGGGCCACTGAGTTATTTAAAAGACTCGTGTTTAATCTGCTAGCATATGGATAACAGGAACATTATACTAAAGCAATCTAACTGAAGAACTAATATGCTTACATGCTGACCACCAGTCGTATAACAAATATGCTCTGCAGAAACTTCTTCAGAAAATGTGCTACAGGGTCAAGATATAGGTAGAGTAAAAAGCTATTGTAAGAGATAAAATGTCTTTGTCTTGCTCTCGAATACATAGTCAAAAGGAGAACAATATGCGGGAGCATAAAGCTACAGAGATTTGCATATCCGCAGGAGCAATGAAAGATTTGTTTTTTGTGAGGAAGAAAAGGATAGAAAGAATCCAATCATATATCAGACGATATGGGTATGCCAGAGGAGAAGGTATCGCTGTTAGCTCAACCTCAACAGGTCAAATCGCAATTTTATAATCCTCATGGGAGGAAATCCATTTTCTGTACTTGGAAATTCATAGTCTGCATATCATCCTTAGAGGAATAAAATCTATTTGGGACCGCTGAATATTGTACATGCTTGAAGTAGTAATAAAAGACTATAAGCTGGACTTGCCTTGTCGCATTCCATGAATGTTGCTTTAGTATTTGCAAAGCAAACTTCAATGTTGACTCTAACAACTCCGTTCAGAATCCATGCATTCCATCAGAATATAACGCGCAGTCGTGCAAGCTTCCAGTCAGCTTAGACAGTTCTTGAGGTCAGGATATCATAGATTCTATCCAAAAACTAACTTTTTCAAGCATGCTTAGAAAAATCTATGTAATATATATATAAGCCATCTTCTAAGTACTTCGTACCTGCATCAAGAGCAAGGGAGAAAAAGTCTAGTTAAAGAATTTTGAGGAAAGAATATATCCTTCAGATTTCAGACTGACTGCTAGAATTAAAAAGAAGAATTTCAAAAGAATATATGGCTTTTTTAACCAAGAGATTACTCTGAATTAAGCAGGATTTTCCTCTTTGCTAGAATATTCATAATACAAAATAGATGCATGGATTTATTGTGGCTAAATTTTTTAACAAAAAACAACAAGCTTGATCAGTATGAAAATGTCAGAGCTGAGAGTCCTGGAAAAAATTGTCATGCACTGTATTATGAACCCTCTAGGTGCTTAGGCAAAGTAATATTCTTGGACGGAGAGAGTATTATTTTCAAAGGTATAACTAACAAATATTGTTCTTAGGCACTTGGGTGACAGGTTTTCGTCCTTGGTCTTGTATTTGACCTGCAGCCTAAACCTAACAGTAGGAAAACAAAGTATTTCTAGAAATGTGAAAAATGATTTGCATGAAGGATTAACCATAATGGAATATCTCCTAATATATTTCCAGGTCAAAAAGTCAAAAGCTAAGCCAGAAGGTCATGATGTAAAGCAATGGATTAGAAAAATTCCAAGAAGATGCTAGCAAACACCTCAAATCCAGAATGAAGGACAAAGATAATACCCATACATTCAGTTTAGCATATCTTAAGAATTTACTAGCATCTCAAGAATAAGAACTTTAGGCCTTGTATGTCTGAATGCATGCACTAGTAAGTTGGCCATAAGCCGAAAGGGTAATTGCCCCCAGCACCATGTAGTTCCAAAAACTCATCAGATTCTGGTCAATCAGAGCAAGGATAACAAATCCGACTTTATAAACCATATTTATCACACTTTTAATGGCTATTGATGTAGAAAGATTCATTTTGGTTCCATTCTTACAACCATTTTCTTCCATGTTAGAATTTGATACTGCTGAGATTTAGGAATCATACTTAAACAGTATTCTAAACCACCCCCCCCCCCCCCGCCCCCAACACACACACACACCCCTCCCACCCCTATATTAGTATTAGTATATTCATGTTGTTAATTCTTTTTAGGTCAGAATAGCTTTACTGTATGATAATGAACTATTCAAACATCTAATAATATGTTCTATGAAGCAGTTTGTTTGCTATGATTAGACATCACCGAAACAGCCTTTTCCAATAATTAGCAAGGTTAAACGCATCTGATTCCATCAGCTCACACAAGGCGAGCCTCATCTGAGGCACTGTCAGTAGTTATTGTACAGTATGATTGGCTAGATTGAGATTCATATTGTCAAAATCTTACTGTACATAGGAATTTACTAATCGATATAAATCCAATATATATACGGTGCTAAAAGACAGAAATGTTATCCATCCAGTTACAACTTCCCACAGAAGCCTGAAGGATGATCAACAGATTCCATTTAGTGGCATTTGATAGACAAGTCCTAACAAGATGTGTTAGAGGTGGAATTACATTCTCTGTTCATCAACTTGTAACAGTCTCCTCCAATGAATTACTGATTAACTGCTTAAAGTAAAGCTAGAGTTGTTTGGACCCACTGCATGAAATTATTTTCTTAACTTATAGTGTATATGCACCAGTTACACCAAATAACAAATCACCGGCTAAATCTCGTCTCTGTTGACAAGATTTGGTGATTCCTTTCTATCCATCCAAACAAACAAATCAGTTAAATTCAAGTTTATCAGCAGCTAAGTATTGTTGGCTGTCAGTGCCCTGTTTGTACCATCAGATACTGTTATCATTATTCCATCATATTGCCTAGGTTGGTTAGATGCTATGGAAACATCCAACAAAAAACTAGATGCTGGACCCTAGCCGAAATTTCAATCCACCTCACAATAAATGGTGAGCTCCCAATTTCCCACTTGTCAGATAAAGAGAGCATCAAGTTTTTTTCTAGTTTGAAGTATTCACATTGGTCATCTTTTTTGATCTCTTCCCCTATATAAGGACTCAATGAAATACTGACATGCATAATAACACATATTCTACTATTTTTAAAGTCAAAAAGAGAATGGCTGCCCTCTCTCTAGATCCGAGACTGAGTCTCAATGCAAGAAATCACCACCATCACGGTGCTTTGGTGGAAGAAATAGAAGGGCTCATCAGGGTATACAAAGATGGGCATGTTGAAAGGCCACCTATCATCCCAAATGTCCCTTGTAGCATTCCTTCTGAGCTAAGGGTGACTTCAAGGGATATTGTCATGGACAGATCAGCTAATCTGTGGGCACGTGTCTATGTTCCGCAAGGACAAAGGAACCTGCCTCTACTTGTCTACTTCCACGGAGGAGGTTTCTGTGTAGGTTCAGCTGCGTGGATGTGTTACCATGACTTCATATCCAATCTAGCATCTAAAGCAGGTTGTGTAGTCATGTCAGTAAACTATCGTCTAGCTCCTGAAAACCGTCTTCCTGCTGCCTATGAGGACGGTTACAACACCGTCATGTGGGTGAAGGAGCAAGCTACCAATGGCTCAAGAGAGCATTCTTGGTGGCTAAGCTGCTGCAATCTCTTAGGTTTCTTCCTAGCAGGTGACAGCGCAGGAGCTAACATAGCTCATAATGTCGCTCTAAGATTTGGGGCCAGCAGATCAGCAAGGTCAACCCTTCTAAGGCCACTCTCTCACCAAGGCACTATCCTAATCCAACCTTTCTTTGGAGGTGAGGCACGGACTGCATCTGAAAAGGCCCCTCAACCATACGGATCAGCACTTACTTTATCAGCAGCTGATACCTATTGGCGGTTGTCCCTCCCTATGGGCTCTACCCGGGAGCACCCATGGTGCAACCCTCTAGCCAAAGGTGCCGCTAAATTAAATAGTATAGAACTTCCAGCTACAATGGTGTGTGTGTCAGACATGGATATCTTAATGGACAGGAACAAGGAGTTCTGCTCTACCATGGCTAATGCAAATAAGAAGGTAAAAATGATGGTCTACAAGGGTGTCGGTCACGCATTTCAGATCCTACATAGCTCGTCACTCTCCAAAGCTCGCACACAAGAAATGATTGGCCACTTAAAAGCTTTCATTCACAGCTGAACAGAATAACCCCAGAGAATCTGTGATCATTACTTTTTCTAAGTTCTTCCTGTTTCAATTTAGGTCTTATAGTAGTATCTGTTATTTACCTAATTCATGAAAATGCTAATTTTGTACAGAATATGTATTGTGGAGTGATATGATTACTGATAAGAAGTATGCTTCTTATTCTAGCATAATTTGCTGGATATTCCCATTGTTTTTTTTTTTTTTTTTTTTTTTTTTTAACATCCATTTAGATCCTTATATCAAAGTTTGAATCTTGGTGACATCAACCTAAAAATGCTTAGCACAAATAATTGGAGAATCATCTCACCCTTCGAAATTGATCAATCTTACACTCATGAACAATAAAAACAGCTAATTGAAACCTCTAATAGCAGCTCAAAAATTAAAGTTCTAGTTGCTAATACAAAACATAAGCAAATTCATCCAATTACACAATAAACCTGGCTTTTAAAAAATGTAAACACACAAATGCAAACAATAATAATAAGTCACAAAATTAACACAAAATAACAAAGAGTGTTACTAAAATTTCTAGTTAGATTACACACCTTTTGCTGTGTTATTAAAATATAATCAGCAATTAAATCTACATCTTCTGAAAATTTGGTGATGAATTGCCAACTGCAGGAGTGCAGGACACAGTGAAGATATCAACAGGGAAGAAGATACTTCGTACTAAGGGCCTGTCACATTTACTTAATTTCAGTTCAGTTCAGTTCAGTTCAGCTCCAATCAGTTCAGTTCAGTTGAGTTCAGTTCAGTTCAGTTGAGTTCAGTTCAGTTCCAATCAGTTCAGTTGAGTTCAGTTCAGCTCTTAATTTCCCTCTCACATAAAATATTCATTTCAGCTCAGTTCAGTTCAGTTCAGTTCCAATCAGTTCAGTTCAGTTCAGTTCAGTTCAATAAATATGTGCTAGAGATCAGCAAGTTCAAGAGAAACCAACTGAAGAAAGAAGAAAGAAAAACAGAGGAACTAGGGATAGATATTAGTATTGAAGAACAGAATATTCAGCAATACACCTCCATTCGAGAGGAAGGAGCTCTCCAAAACAACTTACTCAATTCATTTCCTAGATACATTCCCTCTCGCCCTCATCCCTTATTAATACCCAAAAATAAGCCAAAAACAACTAAGCAAGCCAGCCTACAATAACAAACTCCTAACAAACTTCCCTGAGATTACCACTCTACCCTTCACCATAAAACTGAATGTAACCACCTGACAGCTCAGCAACCTCTAGAGCATCTGATTATTTCTTGATCCTTCTAGCATAAGTGAAGCGAATATCAGACTTAGGCCGAGTCCTTGCAATACCCCCACCCAAAGTTTCACCTTGTCCTCAAGGTGGAAACTAGGAAACCTGAGATTAACCTCCTCAAAAAATTACCAAGTAGCTTCAAAGTCTTGCAAGCCCTTCCAATGAATGAGCACCTCCATGGCAGCTTGTGAATTTCTGACTCCCAACACAGCCCAAGGCTCAACTTCCAAAACCAAGTCAGCAGCAAGCTGGGCTGGTAAGTCAGTTGGCTTGTGCACTAAGCCAATGGCCCTCTTAAGCTGAGAAATGTGAAAAACTGGATGTATTTTAGTTCCTGGGGGAAGCTGCAGCTTGTAGGCCACCTTACCAATCCTTTGCACCACCTGGTAAGGACCATAGAAACGTGGAGACAGCTTGTCATTAGACCTTCTCACCAAAGACCGTTGCCTATAAGGCTGTAGCTTTAGGTACACCATATCTCCCACCTGAAACTTACCCTCTCTCCTGCCCTTGTCTTCATATTGTTGCATATACACCTGAGCTTGCACCAAATGAAACTTCAGATCATCAAGAATGACATCGCGCTCCTGTAATTGCTCCTCAACAGATGACACTACAGTGCTGCCAGCAGAGAACCTGATCAGATGTGGGGGGTCTCTGCCATACAGTGCCTTGAACGGGGTGTAGTTGGTGGCAGTGTGAAATGAGGTATTGTACCAATATTCAGCCCATGGTAACCAACGAGCCCAAGTATGAGGTTTTCCACTCACAAAGCACCGCAAATACGATTCCACCCCTTTGTTGACAACTTCAGTTTGGCCGTCTGTCTGTGGGTGATTGGCCGTACTACGCATAAGTTGTGTGCCTTGAAGCTTGA
Organism: Chenopodium formosanum; assembly: GCA_024500155.1. NCBI lineage: Eukaryota > Viridiplantae > Streptophyta > Magnoliopsida > Caryophyllales > Amaranthaceae > Chenopodium > Chenopodium formosanum. Next base: position 2,195,830 of record CM044861.1, on the reverse strand, counting down.
ACAATTCAGTCCAAAAGATGCTAAGGAACACCTTGTCACGATCTGAAACAATTGAGCCAGGGATACCATGCAGCCTCACTACCTCAGTCATGAAACAATGTGCCACACTCTGAGCCGTAAAAGGATGTTTGAGGGGTATAAAATGTCCATACTTGGTTAGTCTATCCACAACCACGAGTATGGTGTCCCAACCTAGAGACTTAGGTAAACCTTCGACAAAGTCCATCGAAATGTCCTCCCAAACCCTCTCCGGAATCGGAAGTGGTTGGAGCAACCCCAAAGGAGACAAGGTAGAAGTCTTATTCTGCTGACACACATGGCAATGCTGAACATACTTTGCTACGTCCCTCCGCATCCCAAACCAACTAAAGAGTCATGATACTCTTTGAGCAGCTTGGTGGTCAGTTCACTATGCTTAGGAATTACTACTCGCCCTTTGTACTTCAAGACCCCATTCTCCAAGGTAAACCACTTGGGTGTGGCTTCCTGTTTTCTGAGCTGCGAAATCAACCTTTGCAACACTTCATCCTTCTTTATAAAGGCCTGTACATACTCCCATCTCAGAGAGCAAGAAGTAATTAAGGTACTACACTCCATCTCAAGGCTATGTTGTCTAGAAAGGGCGTCTGCCACTGTGTTGGTAGAACCCGGCTTATAATGAATATCGAAAGTGTAGCCCATCAACTTGCTAATCCACTTTTGGTAGGCTTGTCCCACCTCCCTTTGCTCCAAGAGATACTTTAGGCTCCTTTGATTAGTGCGAACAATAAAATGCCGACCTAAAAGATAGTGTCTCCATTTCTCCACCGCAAGGACAATAGCCATTAATTCCTTCTCATATATTGGTTTCCCACGATTGCGGATGCCTAAAACCTTGCTGAAATATGCTATAGGGTGCCCTTCTTGCAACAATACAGCCCCCAAACCATGCCCGGAAGCATCAGACTCAATAATAAAAGGCAGAGAAAAATTAGGTGCTGCTAAGATTGGAGCGTTTACCATGGCATACTTTAGAGCCTGAAAAGCAGTAGTGGCAGCTTCTGTCCACCCAAATTCCCTTTCCGTAGCTGGTCTGTCAAAGGTAAAGCCAACTGAGCATACCCTTTTATGAATTTGCGGTAATACCCCGTAAGACCAAGGAACCCCCGGAGTTGAGTCAAAGTTATGGGAGGAGGCCAATCTAACATTGCTTGAACCTTAGAAGAGTCCACTTCAACCCCAGCAGCCGAGTTTACATGCCCAAGATAAGCCACCTTTCCCTTCCCCACTTCTCATTTCTTAAAATTAGCGAAGAGCTGATGGTCTGCCAGAGTTTGCAACACTTGCTGCAAGTGTGCTTTGTGAGTCTCCACACAAGGACTGTACACAAGAATGTCGTCAAAGAAAACCAACACGAATTACGCAAAAATGGCTTAAAAACCTCGTTCATAAGTGACTGAAAAGTTGCAGGGGCGTTAGTAAGCCCAAAGGGCATTACGAGAAATTCGTAATGTCCTTCGTGGGTTCTAAACGCTGTCTTATGGATGTCCTCGGGCTTAACCCGAATCTGATGGTAACCTGATTTCAGGTCCAATTTTGTGAAAATTGCTGCCCCTCCCAATTCATCAAGTAATTCGTCAATAACGGGGATTGGGAACTTATCAGGGACTGTTTCTTCGTTTAACGCCCTGTAATCGACACAGAATCGCCGTGAACCGTCCTTCTTTCTAACCAACAAAACTGGACTAGAGTACGCACTAGTCGAAGTCTGAATTATCCCTGCATTTAGCATGTCCGTGACTAACTTCTCAATCTCATCCTTATGTGATTAAGGGTATCTATACGGGCGTACACTCACTGGGTCTGTCCCATTCTTCAGCAAGATGGCATGCTCAATCTGCCTATGTGGAGGTAACCCCTCAGGCATATGGAAAACCTCCTGAAACTGCTGCACCAAGGGCTGGAACGCAATAGGAATTACAAGCCCCTCCTCCCCTGCCATCTCCAACTGATTACATTCAAGTAAGAATCCATGGCCTTCTCTCTACAAGCTCCTAATCATTGCTTTCAAGGAAATTCCAGCACGCCCCAATTGCGGATCACCTATCAAAGTGATCCAATTCCCATCTAATTGAAATTTAAGGGTTTGAGTCTTCTAATTGGTTGTGATTGTGCCAAGCTTCTCCAACCATTGAATACCAAGTATCAAATCCGAATTACCCAACGGTAAAACGAGAAAATCCTCTACAATCGTAACCCCCTGAACATCCAAAATCACTCCCCTACACACGCCACTGCCCTGCACCATCTCCCATGTCCCCAACGTCACACCAAAATTCGCCGCCTCGGTTACCGGAAGCTGGAGGTGATGGGCAGCCACGGAAGAAATGAAATTATACGTCGCCCCCGGGTCCACCATGACCACCACTTCGTTGTCCTTGATTGATCCGAGCATGCGCATAGTTTTAGGGCTTGTAATCCCCATCACAGAGCAAAGGGCCACTTTCGGGTCAATTGTGGGTTCGATTTTGGGTGGGTTAGTGTTTAGGTTGGTGGTTTCCACGGCTGCCAGCTCACCGGAGTCCTCCCAATCCTCGTCCTCGTCCTCCACGGTGAGCAAAACGCTCAGTTCGCGGCGGCGACACCTATGATTGATGTTCCATTTTTCGTCACATTTGAAACACAAACCGAGCTCCCGTTTCTGCTGTAACTCTTTTTCAGTCAGCCGCCTTATCTCGCCGGAGTGTCTTGGGTTGGTGGTGGTGTTTTTGGTGTGGGGGTATGTGTTTGGGTTCGTGTTTAGGCTAGGAGGTGGTTGGATCTGGGAGATCGGGTTGGTGCGAAGGTGTGGAAAAGAGTTTCGCCACGTGGGTGGGCTGGGTGTAGGTTTGGGCCTTGGGCTAAGTTTGAGTTTCTCCTCGACCCGCATGGAAAGATCCATGGCATGATCCAGGGTTACCGGGTCAAGGATCCGGATCTCCACTTTTATTTCATCTTTTAACCTGTTTATATATTGCCCCTTCGCCACTTCCTCCGGAACACCCTCAATCGGAGCGAGTAGCTCGATGAAACGGCGTTGATAGTCGACCACCGACCCCGTCTGTTGATGCGCCAGCCATTGCTCATGGAGAGTTCCTGTAGCGGTGGTGCGGAAACGACGGAGGATCAGTTTTTTGAATGCCTGCCACGACAAAACAGGGTGTCGTCTATGTTCCCATTGATACCATAGTAAGGCGTCGCCGTCTAGAGCGACGACCGCCGCCTCCAGCTGGTCCTCAGCCGCCAATCGGTAGAAGTGAAAAAACCTCTTCGCCATGAGAATCCACCCATCTGGGTTCGTGCCATCAAACATGGGTAAGTCAAGCTTCCTCAATCTCCAATTCGCAGACCCAGTCTGATCGCCACCATCACTGTTCCCCAGGCGCGGTGGCGCACCCGCAAAAGGGTTATCCCACTGATAGGGTGTCCCAGTCGCCACCGTGGTACGGGGTTCAGGGCGAAGTCGCTCCTGCTCAGCAGCAAACTGAGCAGTGAGGTCAGCCTTAAATGCCTCCAACGCCGTCGTGATTTCCCTAGACACCCTCGCCGGAATCCCAGCAAGCTCCTGCTCCATCAAATCCATATGATGCGCATTGGTGAGCCGTGCCATTTTCAGAGTTGATCGGCACCGCTCTGATACCAATTTGTCAGAGATCAGCAAGTTCAAGAGAAACCAACTGAAGAAAGAAGAAAGAAAAACAGAGGAACTAAGGATAGATATTAGTATTGAAGAACAGAATATTCAGCAATACACCTCCATTCGAGAGGAAGGAGCTCTCCAAAACAACTTACTCAATTCATTTCCTAGATACATTCCCCCTCGCCCTCATCCCTTATTAATACCCAAAAATAAGCCAAAAATAACTAAGCAAGCCAGCCTACAATAACAAACTCCTAACAAACTTCCCTGAGATTACCACTCTACCCTTCACCATAAAACTGAATGTAACCACCTGACAGCTCAACAACCTCTAGAGCATCTGATTATTTCTTGATCCTTCTAGCATAAGTGAAGCGAATATCAAACTTAGGCCGAGTCCTTGCAATATGAACAGGCCCTAAGTATGAGCAAATGGGAGTTGTGTATGTTTTGTGTAGGAAGTTTAGCTCATTACCCTGAGTACCGTTATGTTATTATCCCACTATAAATTATAAAGAAGACTATCTGATTAAGCTATTGGTTGAGTTAGTATTATAACATAATATCAGAGCCAATGTGACATAATATAGAATATATAAATCGATTGTTGACTTCATTTTTGATTTTAAATTGATGGTTGAATTCCAAACATGATGAATTATTCCAACTTTTTTTTGGTTATACTTTGTACTTTAATTTTTTTTTTTGTTAGTATCTCCCTTTTTCTTATGATTATCTTATTTGTTATCGTACTATAAACTTCATACTTTTTTTTTTTTTTTGACACACTATAAACACTTCGTATAAAGTACTCATACAAAATAATAAATGTTCATAATCAAAGTTTTTAAAGTTTGACTTTACAAATTGCAATGAAACAATCTTTTAAGAATGAAGAGACTCAAGGGAGTACCTTCGACCTTTTAACCAATCTCAATTACATTCCCGTAACGCCACCCGAGAATCTAAACATCCATATAATCATGTTTTTATCCTCCTAATTGCAGATTTACGAAATAGTTTGGCGACAACCTAGCAATTCAAATCAAAGTGAGTGATTATAACAATTCCATAATAGCTACTTCTTCAGCTTATGATTGCTCCTCTACGGAGCTCTTGTAAACTGAACATTACTCTCTTCTACATAGCCAAAACTCTTCATCTTCTTCATCTTCTCTCAGAATCTCAATCAAATCAGAAAGCTTGAAGTTTCAACAATGGCGAAGAAGGTTTCGATGATAGAGAGTAATAATATTCCGCTCTCACAATTCGGCGTTCTCGTTGCTCAATTACAATCCATTGTTGCTTCTGCTGCTCACAAATCTCCCGATCCTCTTCTCTGTTTTGATCTTCTCTCCGATCTCATTTCCGCCATTAATGACGAACCTAAGGTTTCCTTTCTTCCTTTCTACCTTTTTATCTCTTCTCTGCTTAATTAGATCTGTGTTGCTGCTAATTTGTTCAATATCATTGAATTTCAGCATGTTTATGTTGCAATCAATTTAATAATTTTTAGGTTATTTAAGTTGAATTTTTAGCTTTTATGTTGCAAATTATACTGGCATTTGGATTGTTTTAGAGAATTTTTATGATTTGATTGGGAATTCTTGCTGAAGTTATGGATGGGCGTTGATGTTGATTGAATTAGGAACCTATTATGTTATGGCAAAGAAAATGTGAAGATGCATTGTTTTCGCTGCTGGTTTTGGGTGCCCGGAGGCCGGTGCGGCACTTGGCATCATTAGCTATGGTTAAAATTATCTGGAAAGGAGATCCTATTTCAATTTACTCAAGGGCTAGTGCTCTTCAAGGGTTTCTTGCTGACGGGAAGAGAAGCGAACCTCAATGTGTTGCTGGTTTGTCAATGAACTCTGAATCTCTTGTGCTAGTTACCTGTATATATCTGGGTGATGTTGTTATTTGCCATAATTTCGTTGGCAAAACAGTGCTCCTATTTCTTTGTCTATGATTTGGTTTGCACTTGCATTTCACTTTGAACAAATTAAATGTGAACATGGGTACTAGCATTGATTTTACTTTTATTAGAGGACAAGCGAATAGCAAAAAAATATACAGGGTTGCCAATATGTTATAAAGTTATGGATGATTTGAATATAGATAAGGCGTACGGGAACATCAAGATAAAATGGTGGGAATACTATGACAAGAACACCAAGGGAACTCAATATAAGAGATTTATAGAGGACATGCTTGCCTGTCAGCAATGATTTATTCACAATCTAAACTTCCCAGTGTAACAAATAGAGAACTTTGCCAAAACCTTGTCTTTGCAAAAGGGATGATGTATAGTTGTATCTATCTCGTTCATTACAAACCATACATCCATGGCACATTCTCAAGTAATTTATACTGGATATTTTTTTCTTTTGTAGGTTTGAATTACTGCTTAGTCATGACCTATTTCTCATTTTCTGTTAAATCAAGGTGTTGCCCAGTGTTTGGGAGAATTATATCGACATTTTGGTAGGAAGATCACTTCTGGATTTTCAGAAACAACAAGTATTGCCTCGAAACTTATGAAGTCTCATGAGGTATTTAAATTTGTTGATATGTAAATTTTTATCTATTTATTTATGATTTTGAGTACCACCACACTGAATTAGTATTATACTACCTCCGTTTCTTTTTAGTTGACACATATTCCTTTTTAGGAAGTTTCTTTTTAGTTGACACGTTTCCTTTTTGGGTAAATTTTTTACCTTGCATTTACAAGCTACCCCACTTGCTTTTTCATTCTCTATCACTCTCTCTCCTCTCCTTAATATTTGTGCCTAAATCAAACGCGTCAACTAAATAGAAACGGAGGAAGTATGCGATAAGCACCTCATTACCATTCCTTTGGTGTGTACTGTGTATTGAACAAAGGTTTTGAATACATATTTATTAAGGCTATTGACGAATAAGATGAAAATAATTTCTTAGGTTTCTCATTGGTATACAACTATACAAGTATCCTCTTATGATTCTTTTGAAATTTTCCCATGGAAGGGAAAGCAGAGGGAGTTGAATGCTAAGTTGTAATGTATTAGATCTACTTAAACACTGCAAATGAAATATGCAGCCATGCTGGTTGGCCAAACTTGTCCGCGGGGAACATCTTTGTGGGAGTAATTTTTTATTTTTTTTTGGATTGGTAAAACTAATAAATCAATAGAGTGTAATACTATGATATTGTTAGGATGTGTAAGTGGAATTACTCCTGGTACATATACTAGAAAGAGAAATTGTAAGGTTAGGAAAAGTGGAAAACATGTTGTTATCCTGAAAGAGCCATTTGAAATGCTTGATTTTCTGCACATTCTGCTGGCATTTTCTTCCAGAGTGACTAATTAACGATGTTATGCACTCCTAAAAATATGCTTCCTTTTTTTTTTTTTTTCTTTTTTCTTTTCCTTTCTTTCCTTTAGGGGTGTTCTCAAATGCTTTTAATGATGAAGTATGTCTCCAGGTTCATGTACTCAGATCATACAAGAATACAAGATGGATTGTTTGTATTGACACCACTATGGCTCAATTGTTTGTATTGAAACCACTATGGCACATTGTACACACATCTAGAGACATTGATGTACGAGGTCGTTTGTACAACACGATTGTGTTGTTTTGCCAACCTACATAGTACATATGCTTGGGAACTTAGGCTATGATGTAAGGAGCAACTTGTGTTTTTTAAAACTACAAAAGTTTAAGAATCAAGAAGTTTGTCTGAAATAGTCTTAAGAAAAATATAGTTGTTTGGGATTCGGCTGGTTTTTTCTATTTTACTGTAATTAACATAAAAACTTACAGGAGTATGTAAGGAAAGAGGCTCTACATATGCTTCGAAATGCTATGGAGGGTTGTGGCGGTGCTTCTGTTGCTACAGCATATACAGAGGCATTTCGACTCATCATGCGATTCGGTGTGGTTGATAAGTCACCTATAGTCAGAATAGCTGCTGCTAGATGTCTAAAGACATTTGCTAATGTTGGAGGACCAGGTTTGGGTACTGCAGAGCTTGATAGTTCAGCCTTTACTTGTGTTAAGGTAGATCCTCCTCTCTTGCTCTATATAATTGCGTCTTTATTCATTTATACTAACTAATGCTTACCTCTATCAGGCTTTTAATGATCCAAATTCATCTATTCGTGATGCCTTTGCCGAAGCATTGGGTGCACTGCTTGCTCTTGGAATGAATCCCGAGGCGCAGGTTTACAGTTTTCAAGTCTTTGCGGGATATGTTTTTTATGTGTAGCTAGTTTTTAAAAGAGATCCTGGCCGTCTTATACTGTTGCAGGTGCAACTAAAAGGAAAAGGACAAATTACCTCAGCAAAGAAACTAGAAGATGGCTTGCAGAGGCACCTGGTATCTTCATTTGTGAAAGGTATGTTTTTCCTGGGGTTTTAAGCTGTATCTGCCAAAAGTCAACAGGAAGAAGGGGGGTAGAAGTTTAATTTTTAGGTGTTGCGTCAATACAGGAGAAAAAGAAGAAAAAAATGTGTGAGTGAGAAGTAAACATATGAGGATCCTATTATGGCTACCCTTATCTGATCCACAGCTAGTTTTCTTGATCATTTGATCATAGCTATAACATCTCTAGTTCATAATGCAGCAAGTGGTGTCCGGTCACGGGATGTGCGGATCAGCTTAACTTTAGCATGGGTCTCCTTCCTGCAGGTAGTTATTTATTTATTATTTTGCTGAGTGAAGCTTATTTATATGATTGGCCATCTTCAATCTTCTTATGTACGAGTAATTCAGATTAAAGTAAATTTCAAACTATTTCCTGCATCTATTAAGGCGAAGCTCTAAAAATTTAAGACTAAAGCATCGTCGCATAAGCTTCCATTTAGACATTTACAAGCTTGACTTGTTCTTGGGTCTTGAGTTTTGTTGATTTGGTGTATCTTCAGTTCTCTCTTGTTATCTAGCAAAGTAGTATTATAATTATTTTAGTGGCTTGAGTGCTTGACAGCTGCTTGAGCTGTGTATGTAATTGGAAGCGCTGTTGTCTCTATCCTATTCTTTGATCTTGGCATGCTTCGGCTGAGAAATAATAATTTAATTGAAGGTGGCTTTTTTAAAAAAGAATTGGAATATCTCACTTTTTGTTTAGAAGTTCTGGTAAGCTCAATATTCTATTATCCTATCCTCTCCATTTGATAGACTAAGAGATAGCCAGTTTATATCACGTGTTTCTTAACACACACATGCAGACATGCTAATAGGATTTTTTTTTTTTTTTTTTTTTGGGGTGGGGGGGGGGGGGGGTGGTGGTGGTGGTAGAGTGATTAGATCTCCATTCATTCATAAACAATTCACAAGGAGATCAGATGGTTGACAGTGCAAGCTGCACTGTAACTGCTTACTATGTCTTCTCTGTAGCTGTATGTGTTAGAGCTTCTGCTTATGTGTTAACTTCTTTTTGTTTGATGTTACACTTGTGTTCAATTGGCTTCTTGAACTATGAATTTCAGGCCATTCTTCTCAAGTATCTTCATCCAGATAGTGAACTTCAAGACTTCACTTCCCAAGTGATGGACATGCTTCGAGTGGATACATCTGTTGATGCACAAGCTCTGGTAGTCCTTATCATACATGCTAAACCTATCTGTCCTTGTCCTCGCATTTTATCTTTCTTTGCAATCTTGCTTATCATTGTCTTTTAGATGGTTCTGAAAATAACTTGGTTACAGAAGATTTAAGTTCAAGCCATGTTCTGGTTGGCAATTGTGATACTTGCTTCACTTGCATGGTTTCATTCTGCTTGTTTCGGTTGCCCAGATATTATGTGCTTAATAAGCTAGAATTTTATGAACTCAAAAACTTAAAGAGACACATGCGTAAATTGATAGAAGAATGCATTGGATATTGTGTCGGAAATTGTAATAAGTTCTGTTTATCTTTTTCATGCTAAGAAGAAAATTAGAACTGGGGTTCGGGAAAAACATGTGATATTAAGTATGAGTGTCGTGATCTTCTTTCTTTTCTGATTTTTATAATATTTATTTGTACTGAAAAATGTTCCATCTTTTTTACTAGTTGAATGAAGAGCTAAAAACCTCGAAAGTTAGTTTCCTGTTGACTAGTTTCCTTAGAGTTTTTGATGCATGCAGCTTGAATTTTTGTTTTCCTGAGCTCAGAAGTGTTATGGACCTTATGTTTTCAAATTTAGATAGTATCAACTATCAAGAAGTATTGCATACTCAATATAGTCAGGCAAGATGTTGTTGCGGTCTCCTTTTCTTTTTTTTTTCTTTTTTTTTTGGGTATGCAACTTCTTGAGATGAATAAGAAAGTGATGTCTGATACTGCTTTCGACTATCATATACTACTCACTGATAGATTAATGGGTTTTTGAAGGCATGTGTGCTATATATTCTTAGGGTTGGTGTGGTCGATCAAATGACAGAACCTACTCAAAGGAGCTTCTTAGTTATTCTGGGAAAGCAGGTCTGTTTGTTTAAACTAAGGTTTTTAGTGGATGTCACTGATGTGTATTATTGTCTATTTTAAACATGCTTATATAAATTCTGACATGTTGCAGCTTGAATCTCCTGATAGTAGCCCGCCAATGAAAGTTGCTGCTCTACGTACCTTGTCATATACTTTAAAAACTCTAGGAGAGGTGAGGCTTTGCAACAGTTAGTGTAAATTTTCTTTTGTTGATGATCTAATTGTACATTATGATGGATTAGTCCTCTTGAATGGCATTTTCATGAATAAAATTCGAAGGAAATCAAAAGAGTTTATATTTGGACAAGGGCTATGTACTTACGTGTTGAAAGTAGTAGCATGTCCTGTAAATTCAGAGATGGAGAAGTAGAGTAAAAAGATCTCTTAAACTCAGGGATTCTTAAAACATTTATAGTTGAAACCAGTGGAGCATGGAGATGATGGTGGAGCATGGATTCTTTAAAATAAAAATTGTTTGTTTGAGTGTTTCAGATCTTCTGAAAGATGATTTCCCGTATTCAACTTCTCATAATTATCTATCGTTATGATTTGGAATTTGGATAATATTTATTTGCAAGGGAGGTAGGGTTAGGTTTGTGAATTCCATACTTATCAATATAATTGAAGTACTATATTTTGAATAAATAGTAAAGGAGATTATGGTAATGTGCTTGAGCTTCATCTGTTTCTTTTGTGGCTATTCATGGATGATATTAGGATATGTACTATGTTACTTGGACTCGGATGAAGTGTCAAATTAGACATGGGTGTCCAAGTATCGGACTCGCCCATTTTCTTGAAAAAAGTTGTGTTTTTAGTTAAAAATGAAGTGTCCAAGTGCGGTGTCGGTGTCCAACACGTGTCGACACGGACACGTGAGGTAAACGAAAGAGTCCGAGTAACATAGGATATGTATATGTGTTATATCTGCGTACTTATGCGGTTGATAATATTTCAGACTTTCAGTGACTGATCTTTTCCACTGTGTAGGTTCCTTTGGAGTTTAGGGAAGTTCTAGATGATACTGTTGTTGCTGCGCTGTCACATCCTTCACAGATGGTAAATTCTTCATTTCTTTTTCACAGATTTCTTACATCTATTTTTATGTTGTGGGAAATGAATTATGTTTATGACCACAATGTGGTAAGGATTTTACATAGAGGCATACTTATGGCAATGTCACATGAAGGGTCACTGATTCTGCTGCTTATATTCTACATCAGTCATTTCAGATTTATTGGCTAATTCTTGGCCTAAATTGGTTATTAATAGAGCATATTGGCCAATAAGTTATTGCCATTTCAAATTTAAAAGATATTCGGTTTGGCAAGATGAAAAATGTATAGATATCAGCAGATTTGTATTTGCTGAGAGTTAAAGCCTCTAGTATCTGACATTGCACTTCTAGCTGTTTGTAAATTAATTTTCAACGCTATTTAGTATAGATTTTTAAGTATCTTGGGTCGATCATCCAGAAGAATGACATTGATCAAGACGTGGCACATAGGATTAAGTTGGGGTGGCTTAAATGGAGAGCGGCCACAGGATGGTTATGTGACCGAAGCATTCCCTTACAGTTGAAGGGAAAATTCTACAAGACTGCCATAAGACCCGTGTTCCTCTATGGTACAGAATGTTGGGCTTTTAAGGAGCACATTAAATAGATGGAAGTTACGGAATTGCGCATGTTAAGGTGGATGTGTGGGCACACTCTAAGAGATAGAATAAAAAATGAGGTTATTCGCAAGAAAGTAGGTGTGACGAGCATTGTTGATAAATTAAGGGAAAAACGCTTGCGTTGGTTTAAGCATGTAAGACGGAGACCCGAGGGTGGAGGAGTGGGACTATGGAGGGGTAAAATGAGAGAGAGGGACACCGAAAATGACTTGGTTGGAAGGAGTTAGGAAGGATATGATGTATATGGATTTGTATGAGGATGACGCATTGGATCGTAAGGGATGGATGAGGAAGATTTATGTCAATGACTACACGGAATAATAAAATTTGGTTCATGTTAGCCGTCTCCACTTATGGGATTAAGGCTTTGATTGATTGATTCAGTAGAGATTTTGACTTTGAGGTTAATGAGGTGTGAGAAACATTGATATTTTATTTCCTAGTTTTTGGTTATTTGCTGTTGTGATGGTTTGAGATACTCCTTTCTATTTCTAATAAGATCCACTTATGCCTCTATAGAGAAGCTAGGGATGTTGAACTTGTGATCCTCTCTATACTTAAATTTCTTTGGCTTTTTAAAATGTATATCTAATGTAAATTGTTGTTTGAGTATTTTTATTTACTTATATATTTTGCTGACAAAATAAGCACTAGTCTATTATGGCTATGTATTAGAGGTACTAGAAATTATTATTTATAACTTAGAGGTTGTTTGTGCTGTGCTATATGCCTATATTGTATGTTCTATGTTGGTTTGTGAATATCTGCATGTAACCCATTAAAAAAGGACTATAATTTTCCGTTGCCTACATGATTGTCGGTGTTATTTCTTGCCTCTGCTTCTATAGCTTGCTCTTGCTTTGGCAATGTGTTTTGTCAATATGATTTGGTTTGATTGGATTATTGAAAATTTAATTATTATTATTATTTATTAATTTTTTTTGGCAAAACTGATATGCTTCTTATTTGTAGGTCCGTGTTGAGGCTGCTTTGACTTTGCGGTCATTGGCTGAAGTTGATCCTACCTGTGTCAGTGGTTTGGTCTCTTATGGTGTGACAATGCTCAGTGCCTTAAGAGAAAGTGTATCATTTGACAAGGTTAGAATTGAGGCAATTGTTTGCTTCTCAAACTTTCTTCTATTGCAATTGTATGAATTTTGCTTTAAAGGTTGTGGTCACGCTGCTTCAATTGTTTTATAGCTCATTCCTTTGCATAATTAATCGAAGACTTACCAAGGCATAGTTACATGTATTACTGCTTGCTAACAATTTTCAGTCTAAACTCTAAAGTGGAAGTTGCACATCTAGACTTGATAATCAAAGAGAAATGTGATGCTTATGTTTGAGTAGGCTGTGATTATCTCTAGGTTCGATTTGTGAGAACATCTTCTTTTTTCTTTTTTTTTATTATTATTTTTTTTAATTTTTATTTTTTGGGTGGGAGTTGCTGGAATCTGGCATATTGGTAAATGTGTGGAATCTGACCTATCTAGCTCTTCTGTTGTGGGTAGTTATTTTCAATCAGGTTTGATAAATGACATTTATTTTCTGCTGTCATGGTTTGAGACTTGAAGATGTGATGATATTTCAGAATGCTTCTTGTGCTGGGGAAAATGCCTTATCTATTTCCTTTCCTCATTTATACCACTTTTATTCACATAATGATACCTAATTTTGTTGTTCCAAAATCAAGAAACTGATATCTTTTGTATCTTGAATCTTCATACGTGGAGGACTTCAATAATTAGAGTTAGATAAGTTGACTAAGACTGTATGCTGAAGGTGTAGGAGGCTTTTTTTTTTTTAAAAAAAAAAATTTCCTGACAGGAAAAAGTAATTTGGAGATTCTTTGGGGGAGTTTCACTGTAAACTCTTCTATAAGTGTTTACAGAATTTCCTTTGCTATCCCTTTCAGCCTTTAGCTACCTATTTCTGGAAGTCAGCTGTCATGAATGAGGTTGAGGCCACTGCATTGCATGTACAATGTGCTTGAATAGGCTCAACACTTTCTGCAGGTTCAGTGATCATACTAGTGTTATCTTCAGATACGTGTGAATTTAGCAGAGTGGTGACTGGTGAGACAAGGAATATCTCTTACTGCAATGTGAAGTGGCAAAAGAAATTTGAATAGGATGCTTGCAATTACTGGTGTTCGTTGGAGTTTAGCTTGCTCGGTATTTTTTTGTGAGTTTTTTTCTTGAGAGGATTAAGAAGTTATATCTAAAAATAAGTGTACTAGGAGTGATGGTGTTTGGAAATTGAGATAGTGTAGTCTACCTTTCCTTGCTTTGGTGATTTCCTAACTCAGGCTTCATATGCTGTAAAGCATTTTGGATCGTAATTGTCTAACATCTTCATTATGTTGATGTATGCTTGATTGCTTGGTATTCATAATGAAACAACTAGAGGCTACTTCTTAGCAGAAGTTTTTTATTTTTTTTATTTTTTGGATTTTGATTTAACTTGAGGGTTAAGTTATCCTTTTATTTCGACATATAGATATTCTGTTTTAAAGATTAAATTCCTGTGTTAGAGTCTCCCATATTTTACTGCTTTATTCTCTGCTACACTTTATTTAAAAATTTTCTGGCTGTTCTAATAATAACTCACTTATCTTAAGCTGTTAATCAAGAAGCTAAAATTTATCATTTTGCTCTGCAGGGGAACACCTTAAAACAGGATCTTGATTCCTTACATGGGCAAGCGATTTTACTTGCAGCTCTAGTTTCTATTTCGCCAAAGTTAGCTCTTGGTTATCCGGCTAGGTAATGCTCAATCAGTCAAGGTTGTATTACATCATGCTGGTGGTTAAAATTTCCAAATGGCTATGGTTGTTGGAGTTTTTGATATTATTATGCTTAATCCACTGTGTACTTGTGCTATCATTACAATTGCTACCCTTTTGATTAACTATTTTCTTGGCCAATCACTATTTTTACGTATTTTCCTTTTGGATCTAAAACAATGATAAACATATTTCAATTTATAAATTATATGCTGTATTTATGACTTGATGGCTAAGTTTAGCCAATTCAGAAAACACAATATAATTATCAGCTATATTAATGAATATCTAGATAATTATAGATTTTTTTATAAAATATATTTGTAGCAAGCATGTAGACATATTGTCCTTTGCTTCGTTTCTATTGCACAAATAATAGGTGCCTTTGTTTCTGTAGTAGCGGTTCCATCTTCTGACTTTGTGCTGCATTGATAGGCTTAGCAAGTGCTTTCACAATTTTTTAGAAAAAGATTGTAATGTCTTGTGTGGTCATGCTTTTTAGACTGCCACACTCAGTGCTTGAAGTTTCACAGAATATGTTAACCAAGTCCAGTAGGAACCCTGGGGCTGCAACTACTGAGAAAGAAGCTGGATGGTTACTTTTAGCTTCACTTTTAGCATCTATTCCTGTAGAGGTAATTTGTCATGCCCTTTTATCTTCCTTACTCCAATAATCATTTTTTAGCAACATTTTATATTTTTGTTCCTGCAGGAGCTTGAGGACCAGACCTTTGATATTCTTGCCCTATGGGCTCCCTTATTTAGTGGAAATCCAGAACTAAAAATTCAACAAAGTGGAGAATTGACATCTAAAATATGGTGAGCAACAGGGTATGATTTTATTTTAAAAATTTTAATTGTAATTTTGATAAAAAACAGAAAAATAGTACAGACAAAGGATAGCCTGTCATCATGTCAAAAATTAAAATTAAGATTGTCCCAGTTTCTTTGTTCCTCCCCGATCAAGAAAAAGTTCTCTTGATTCTTGTAGCTGCAAGAGAAGTATGAAATAATGTACACTCTAACAGTAGCTGAGCTATCAAAACTCAAATATTGATATCCAGAATCACTTCTCAGTTTTTCTAGATGTAGTTTTCTATTGTATTCTTAAAGAAAACTCATAAAGAACTGATGATGTGATGGATTGGTCTTGGGAAGTTTGTGAGATAATCATGGTCGGGAAAGCCCAAATGCTCCTATCTATCTGGTCCAGTAAAAGGGGGAATATTGTCTGGGAGTCTTTATTACTATGGGCTTGACCTGTAGAATGTAGTTCATCTTTAACCTGGCTCAGACCAGTTGATCATTTGACCAAGTCAGACACTATTAAAGATTGCTAACTAAGTAATTAAATTTGTGTTAGAATATTCCACCTGTTGAATGATGATCAAAGAAGTTGTCAACTTGAAGCCTTGAAGGCAGAAGTTTAGTAGCTCTTATTCTTTTTTTTTTTGTTTTTCAAGGACATGTGTAGTTGAATTGTGTTAAATAGTACACAAATAATCAATTACTAATTTAATTTTTTTAGAAGATTTTTTTTTTTTCAATATATTTTTTTCAGAGAGAACAATTTAGCATTGTACCGGAAGAGTGATATTCTCTCTATTTTTCTGGGAGTGGGGGTTTAGGCAGTACAAGTAGCTAGAAGCCTATCAGAGAGCTCTTTTTCTCTCATGATTTGAGTTCATAAAGAAGGAGATAAGCATGTACAAGCTACACCTGTTAAATTTTGTGTGGTAGAATAAATTTCAGCAGTTGGCTCTGATTACCTTTATTTGTTTCTTACTTGGTAAAAATAATAGGATGTGAAATTTGTGCTGAATTCCCCTGAAAAATGTGTTTTTCAGTGTATGGTCTGCAGCTATTGATGCACTTACAGCATTTGTTAGATGTTTTCTTTCTCCTAAAGCTGTGAATTATGGGATTCTACTTCAGCCAGTGCTTGTGTATCTTAGCAGGTATCTAGTATTCCCATTGTATTTCTTTTTAGTCAGCTCAAAATTTCTGTTTGCTATTTTTGTCCAATGTGCTGACACTTATTTCTAATCATTCATTCTGAGCAGTGTATTATCACAAATTTCTTTTATAGCTGCCAAAAACCTTCCTGGGACAAACGCTGCCCTGGATGTTCTCGTCATAAGGACATTAATAACATTCCAGTCACTCTCTGATCCTATGACATATAGAAGTGATCATCCTAAGCTTCTCCAACTATGTACTGGTCCATTTAGGTAATGACGAGTAACATGTTTCTTACGATGTTTCTCTCTATATTCTTGGATGTAAAATGTTATTTATCATTGCCTTTTTGTTTCCATTTGTGCTACTGTATGCTCATTGTTGTTTTTGTTAAACTCAATCACAGGGATCCTTCTGCTTATGAAGAGAGCTCATGCTTGAGACTCCTGTTAGACAAAAGAGATGCTTGGTTGGGGCCATGGGTTCCGGGAAGGTGCTCAGACTTTACGTACATCTTATACACACACACACACACCACTATTGTGTCTACACTGTTTAGACTTCACTTTTTGATCATCCTCTAACATATTCCATTTAACTTCACATGTCTTGGATTATGCACTTGTGCTATAGCTCTCTGATTGTAATTGTGCAGGGACTGGTTTGAAGATGAACTTCGTGCTTTTCAGGGTGGGAAAAATGGTTTGATGCCTTGCATCTGGGATCCTGAACTTCCTAGTTTTCCTGAGGTAACCTATGCATTAGCAATCAATTCAGGTGATGTTTGTGAAATTAGACTTTTCTACACCTGATTTTAGCGTATGCTGAAATGAACAAACTTTACAATAATGAGAAGTTGGAAACTAAAGCTCTTTTGCATGACGTGTGGTTAAATCAATATTGGATACCCCCCCCCCCCCCAAAAGAAAAAAAAACCTTAGCACTCGAAAGGATATAAGGGTGGTCTTGTGTTTTGTGCTACCAATATACCTAAACCTTTTGTTTTAATGTTACAATTTCCAAAGTGAGGATACAAGAAGGGAATGAAAAATCGATAATAAATGCTTGTCACTAGAATAAAAGAACACCATCTCCGCATTACAATTGACATGTCTGGGAAAGCTTCATCAGCGTGAGTTGTGCGCTTAAGATGAAGCTAAATTCAACACCTTCCCCTATTTAATTTTTCAAAAACTATTAACTGAAATATCCCATCATTCCTTTCCAATCGTTCACCCAAATCTCTAGCTGTTGTACTTTTTCTGGTTTAGATAATAGTTCTAACTAGTTTAGGTCCCGTGTCATGCACGATGATCTACAGTTGTATGTAGTTATAGATTATTGATTGAATAGAATCATTAATTAGACGAGGAATAATATAATATGTGATATATTGATTTTTTAGTTGTAGCTTCTAATACACAAATAAAACAAAAGTAGGCAAATAATATGAGCATTATTTTTGCTTGGATTAAACAGGTCATAAATTATTTTAAGAATATGATTTTTGGTTTATGGTTGTCTTAATTTTTATAGAAAGATTCGTGAAATCTTTTTATTTTAAATATAATAATTACTATGGATTAATATAGAATATGTATATAAAGTAATACTTCCTCTGTTTCGTTATAGTTGCAACACTTCCCTAAAATGGAAATATCACAATAGTTGCATCACACTATAAAAGGAAAGTTTTTATGGTGAAAATTGTACTATTACCTTTATTTGAAACACATGATCCACTTGATTATACTCCTAACAAACTCTTAAGCCTATTTTAAGTTTATTATATCATGTGAGGTTTTCTTAAATACCGTGATAAAGTGTGTGTTGCAACTATAAAGAAACGGAGGAAGTATTATTAAATAATTTGTTTCCTTAATCAATAAACTTTTTTTTTTAAAAAACAAATAACTAAGGACACACCAGGAGATGACTTGTGTCATTGCTATTGTGTCTTTTAGTATATAGTTGTTATTGATTGATAGTGGTGGCCTGCCTTTGTCAAACGTGTGGGAATGGGGTCATGCTGAAGGCATGGCAGTGATAGGGTTTGGGTTTCAAAGGGTAGGACTGCGGTGGGGTCATGGGGGAACCACATGAAGAGATAAAATGTAGTGGGCAGAGATAACAAGGGGCTGCAGGCCCTTGGCTGATAGCAGGGGGGGTATGCCACTGCCTTTGTGGTTGGCTGGGTTTTGTGTGCCCTACCCAAGAAAAGGTTGACTTTAAGGCTTGGTGGGGCGGATGGGGAGAGAAGAGGGCGAGAAGAGAATTGGATTCTGCTAGAGTGGGATATGATATCTCGGGAGCTTGTTATATCTGTTGTCACTCATCATATATACAATCTAAATTTGCCAAGATTGAGTTTTTTCATTCTTGCATTGGCAGTTTTTTCAATTTGGATAACTATGTTTTCTGTGATTCTGTTATTCCCTAGCAGTTTGCTCTCTTTTATATCCACCCCTTTTTTTTTCCAATGTTTTACTTATTTGTCCGTTGATTATCTTCTTTTTTTTGTCCTAACTTGAAGCCGGAGAGTGTGAGTAAAATGTTGGTCAACCAGAAGCTCCTGTGTTTTGGGACAATGTTTGCAGTTCAGGTACATATGGTTAGCTAAGCTTCGCTTCTCTTTGTCCTAGATGTTGCTTCTCTTTGCTCACTGACCATTATACCTTTTTTTTTCCTGTCTTGCTTTTAGGATACTGTGGGAATGCAGTCCCTGCTAGGAGTAATTGAGCAATCTCTAAAAGCTGGGAAAAAACAATCATGGCATGCAACTCTTGTCAACAACATATGTGTGGGGTTGCTTGCTGGTTTGAAGGTTCTCAATATCTCCTTTGTAAATACAGCATATATTATATTTAAGCTGCTGCTGTTTCAATTAAACCATTGTTGTGGATGTTGCCTGCAGGCTCTGCTTTCATTCCGTCCTCAACCATTGAGCTCTGATATATTAAGTCTGCTGCAGAATATATTTCAGGTAAATTGGTGATTATTTGTTTTTCTTGCTTGGCTGTCTGTAAGCATTGTTCAAGAGCTTTACTTTTAATGTATTTTACTGAATCTTTTATGCAGAATATTCTGTCAGAGGGTGATATATCAGCATCCGTGCGTAGGGCATCTTCAGAAGGTCTTGGGCTATTAAGTCGTCTCGGAAATGATACATTTACTGCAAGGATGGTCAGTTTCACATTTGTTTATGCTGTTACTTGTTCATGGTTTTAAATTCATCTTGCGTCGTTTTTTTTCCTGAGCCTTTTGCCGCTTCCTATCCTCTCTCTTTTTTTTTTCTTTGTAATTCTTTTGTTTTTTCTTGTCGGTGGTTGGGTGTCACTACCAGACAAAAGCACTGCTTGGTGATCTAGCTGCTGCTACTGATTCAAACTATGCTGGCTCCATTTCTGTGGCACTTGGCTGCATCCATCGCAGGTGAAACAGAAATTTTATATTTCATTCTTATCAAAAATTTCTTCTTTCTGCCACTCAAAGACATAAGTCCTTTTTTTTTCTCAAGAGCATATCAAGCTAGCAATTTTCTTTCAAATGCCTAGAATTTTTTTAACGGATTATTTAGGTCGTTCGAGCTTTTGAAAAACCGCTAAGTGAGCTAGCTGCTTTGTGGTTCCAGTTTTTAAGTCACCAAGGAACACTGATGCCAATTCGAAACATATGGTTACTAAGCCACATCTTATTCTGTTGCTGCCACCTAATTGTTCAAAACTATGTAGGTTTTTTATACATCCCTTACTAAGCCCAATTGACCAACACTTTTCACCCTAAATGTGTACTGTAACATGGTTTCTCTAGATGAGAGCTAGCATGCCTCTAATTATACTTAGCGTTGGTTTCAGATGCATATGTGAGCTAGTTTCTCTAGAAAAGTGTACTCTTTTCTCCGCTAGTTCTTCTATAATTTCCCTCTACAATTTTGGGGGTTATGCTCTTATGCTGTTGTATAAAAAATGTTGGGTAACTGGTTAAAAACATAGGATGTTGTTCAATGAAATCGCATCTCAAATCCCCTCATCATCACTGCACCCCAGACTACGACATGCATCGTGGTCCCGAATGAACAAAAAGTTCTAAGTTATGGACATTTATCAAAGATTATGAACATACTTGCAACTGTATGTTCATAATCTCTAAACTATCTTTTCATTATCCATGAACTAAATGTTGAATGTTCATTAATTTGAACTATTTGTTCATTTGGGACCATGATGCTCATCATGGTCCCAGGTGCAGGATATAGTTTTCAGTCTTTTCACTCTTCTAGAGCTTGACAAGAATTCTATTATTTTGTGTAGAAAAGATATAGTGTTTCTGCTATGCCTTTTCCTCTGTTATTCCTTTAGTCTTACAACTCTGTTAAAGTTGTAAACATTTGTGGATGTATTTTATTGCATAAATTCCAATTTTTAGCACCTATGTCAATGTAAATTTCAATATATATATATATATATGCTTAATTATTTTTCTTCAGTGCTGGCGGTATGGCATTGTCAAGTCTGGTACCTGCAACTGTTAGTTCGATTTCTGCTCTAGCAAAGAGTTCAGTGGCTGGATTACAGATCTGGTCCTTACACGGACTACTTTTGACAATAGAAGCTGCTGGTTTGTCATACATATCTCATGTTCAGGTATCTAACCTCTTGTAAGCTTGCACTGTGTAGGTTGACGCTATTTGCGCTATATCCTGTTATATACCTATAACTGATAGCTTCCTATATATGTCTGAACCAATGTGGCTCTAAGTGTTAATCTAAGTAGTAAAAAGTGTTGTCATTGTAGTGTGGTTCATCATAGAGTTCTTGATACCTTTCATTGTACTCCTTTTGTTTGGGAGTAGTTTTTTTGGTTCTGCGACACTGGAACCTTCCTGTTCCACAGTCTTTCTTCTATTATTAGCTGATTATTGGCAGTCTAGCACGGCAGCTTTGGCTATTAAATCTTTATAAAGCTTTATTTCTTTATATTCAGTTTCTCAGTGTCTAGCAAAAGGCCTACTTGGTGTCCGGAACCATCTCATTCATGCCTTGGTCCACCCTTAATCATCATGTCTAAAGATGTCTTACTTTGTCTTGCCTTGGCCTTGCCACCTTGTCTTGGCCTTTCGTTGCCTTGGTTTGTGTTGCCTTGCCATGCCTTGCTTTGGCCCTAGGGGAAGGCAAGACGCTAACCTCAATTGCCAAATATAGGTGTTTTAAAGGATAAGGTGTTCTATGTGCATATGCCTTGTGCCCACACGCCTAAAACGTTCTCATGCCTTTGCTTTGAAGCACCATCCAACGGTTCAACTCTTAAGCATTGTGCCTAATTTAGCAAATTTTAGGACCAAAAGTGCATCACTACCCTCATTTAGCAAAATATAGGTGTTTTTAGGGAATAAGGTTGGGGGGGAGGGAAAGTAGTGCTGTGCTTGTCTGTTTTTTGAGTTCAAGGATTGAGTTATACATGCCAGCATTTGAGGGCATTATGATATATGTTCATTACACTACTCTTGAACATGGAAATTTACCGATGGGGTGCCATGTTAGTATAAATATTTCATTATTTGCCATTATTTATTTTTAAAGAACATCAGGCCTTATTATTTACATCATGCGTATTACTTGGCTCTATCTCATGAATATGCCAATAATTTTAGGCAACTCTTAACCTTGGGCTGGAGATTTTATTGTCTGAGGAAAACGGATGGGTGGATCTTCAGCAAGGAATTGGTCGTCTTATAAACGCTATTGTTGCTGTACTTGGTCCCGAACTTGCTCCGGGCAGCATATTTTTCTCACACTGCAAGGTACTAAAATGGTTTTGACGTAATTTGTAAATTTGGGATCTTTGGACTATATTTTTAGTTGTGAGCAATATACGTCTAACCTAGGATGATTATTGTGTTTTTCTGCTGCTAATCTGTTAGGTTTTCTTTCATGTGGCATGATAAATCACTTTTACTTTTCCTATCTCTCTGATTGAATTCTGCAGAACTCGCTTCTCTATATACCTGATTGAATGCGAGGCTCAGATAACAATAGTTACTACACCTGTAGAAAATGAATAAATTCTGCGCATTTCAGAAAAAACCTCTACCTCATTCCTAATATGGATTACTGCTCAGTACTAGAAGTGATCTATGTAAGAAGATTGCTTAGAAATCAATTTAGATAAGCTGAAAGTAGTAAAGGGTAACAGAAATTATTATAGTGTTCAAAGATAATTCACTAAAAAGAAATGATGTACTAGTAAGGGACAGGGAGAGCAACTTACTACAAAGTATTAATTATTAGGGTCTTTCTTCTTGATTCCTTTCTCTTATCTTTTCAATGATCAATTTGGTTCCTCGGATCATGTTAATGACAATTTTGTATTCAGTCTGTGATTGCAGAGATAAGCTCTTGCGAGGAAACTGCGACACTCCTTGAGTATGTGATCTCCCTCACAGTTTCCCGTGGTTTATGATTTGCTGTGTTATTATTGTTGTTGATTCTCAATTGATATGTTTTGAAACTGGAAAGCACATGTTTATGAATATTCTCAGATGATGATTTTAGTCTGTTTCAGTGTTGAATTACGGATACATATATTGATATATTATAAAACAAATCTGGCAGGAATGTACGATTTACGCAACAGCTTGTACTTTTCGCACCCCAAGCTCTGTCTGTGCACTCTCATGTGCAAACTCTTCTTCCAACTCTCTCATCAAGACAGGTGCTCGTCTTTTATGTTGTCTGCTCCCACCCCTCCCCCTCTTCTTAGGCCTTATACTGTTTTTCCTTCTGAACTTGTAATTGCTCTTTTTCTTCTAAATCTGAAATTGCTGCTTGTGACAGCCAACGCTAAGGCATCTGGCTATATCAACCCTACGCCATCTCATAGAAAAGGATTCGGTAAGCTACGAAGACTACTCTGACATTGATGCATTATGCCATTGGATGTCTGAAAAAGCTGGCAGAGCTCTCTCTCTGTTGGCTTTTTTTTTTTTTTGGAATAAGCATTGCATCCACAACTGTAGTGAGCCCCCTCTTTTACCGGTTCTGATAATCCTCATGTGTAAATATTTTTCTTCCCTGTATAAATTATAGGAATATTCTGCAGATTCTATTATTATTTATTTAAGATTTATGAAATTGAATTCCGGTGGCTAAAACTACTCTAATACAAACCTTAGTTTACAGAACTTTCTTCCATTTATTGTAGTTGGATCCCTGAACTGCTAGTAGTTTGTGCTCTCAACATTCTATTGTTTTTCTACCTTTGCTAATTTTGCTGACTTGTGAAACTTATATGCTTTTACAGGTTTCTGTAATTCATGAACAAATTGAGGAAAATTTATTTCACATGCTGGATGAAGAAACAGATAGAGAGTAAGTGAGCACTATTTCTAACAAAATTTATTTTTCCTATGTTTCAGCTGACTGCATTCTGCTTCATGTTTAGAGTTGAAGTCATGTCTTTTTTGTGTCTGAATCTTCTTTTTGCTTGTAGTTTTTATGATTCCTGATTTCTTACCTTCATGCATCTTGTTGATGTTGCCACCATTATGCATCTGGATGGTATTGTTATCATTGTCATCAATATTATCATTAATTTGTATACAATTTTTTTTACTATTATTGTTTCTTATGTTTTTACTAATTAGTATTAGTTACTCATTATTTAGTATGTTGTGATTTATGTTATATGGACTGGGTACCCATGTCCAACACAGGTACGTGTCCAAGCGTCTGACTAGGCTATTTTGTGAAAAAAAAATTCCATGATTTTGAACTAAAAGTGAAGTGTCCATTTGTCATACCCATGTCCAAGTGTCAGAGGTCCAACATGGGTACTTGAGGTGAAATGAATAGTCCATGTAACATAAGACTACTACTTGTGATGAATAAAGAAAATTATAAATTGCTTATCACTACTTTTCATAAATCCAATACTGCTTTAGGATTTTTTTTTTTTTTTTTTTTTTTTTTTTTTTTTTTTTTTTTTTTTTGCGTTTTTCAAAAGAGTTTATCTGTTTGTCTACACTTTTAAAAGTTGAGGTACACTTGGAGCTTTGAATTGCTCCAAGTTTTATTTTTCTTTTTTTTGGCTGGAATTGACACTAGTTTGCTGCTGTTGGTTTTAATATGGTATCTTTTGCTTCCCAGTGGCATAACTATTCTGAATTTTACTGTATTCCAGAGGGTCTGGGGCATGGAGAAATAGAAAGCAAGCATGTGCATATACACATGCCAGAAGTTGTGTGGTGAGGGAGTAAGGGTTGGGGGTGGGTCGTTGGGGAGGGGGAGGAGTATTTTATGTTTGGAGATGTACAATTTTTTTGCAGTTTCTGCTTTAATATGTATCACATTTATTCATTTCGCAGGATTGGGAGCTTAATACGATCCACAATTATGCGATTGCTTTATGCATCTGGTCCCACCTGCCCTTCTCATTGGATATCAGTATGCCGAAAACTGGTAAGGTGTAATGGAAGTTTCCCCGCTCCCTACAGATCTTGATATTTTGTCAGCAACTCAAAGTCTGTACGTAGTCAAATGGCACTGATTTTATGGAATTAATTTACAAGATATATATTTCAAGTCAGAGTCAGCAAATTTTGGTCCAAGAAGTCAATCAGGAATTATATCTAAGAATAGAGGAATCAATACTAATAAATTCCTTCAAGACCAATTATAAAATCTATAATAAACAACCAGAACACTTGGCATATGCTACGCTGAAGGCTGAATTAGCTTGGATGGAAGGCTAACAAAACATATTAAATGATTGTTTAAAAGGTCAATAGGATGTACTCTACACTTGGGATCTATTTTTTTCACCTTAAATATTTTATAAGGTCTAATAGCTTCTGATATCTGTAGATAAGGGCTTTAAGTATTCAAAGGGATACCTCAAACATACCATATCTGGGTTGTAAGCTCTATCCATATCAGTGGCGTATGTTTAACCCATTAAATACCATAAGCACACACCTCCAAAGCACTTGCTATGGCTCTTCTATAATCAATCCATTTCAGTGACGTATGTATGACCCATCAAGAAGCTGCATGCAACCAAAGATTTACAACCCAAATTCTCCTCAAAATGAAGGAAGAGGTAAGGACCAAGATCTAGTTGGCCTTGAAACTGATTAAAACATTTGGAGACAAGGCTGGATTTGACCCTTGTAGCAGAAAGCATCATGAGGGTTTCAATCTTTCTGAACTGCTGTCTGCACAATAGCCTTAACTATCATGGAAAACTTTGTCTTCCAGATGATTTTGGATACTAGAAAACTAGTGGATTCAGATATTTTAGTTAGAGTGAGCACAGAAGTTAGAGGAAACGCTGTATCAGAAGGTTTTGCTTAAGTCTACCCAGTGAAAACATAGATTATAGGTACCCTGATAAATAAAGGCATTATCTCAAACATTCAAACTTGTTGCTCGAACATCATAGGTCAGAGATTCATCATCAGTGATTGTTATGATTATTGTTTAATTTAATGACAATCCCTTTTTTTAACCAAGAGTATGAACATCCAAATGTGTATTTTCCTTTATCTGATGATGCATGATTTGGCTGTCTTTAATATATCATTTGGGAATCTTTATATTGTCCTTTTTACTTATTCAGTTATTCTTTTCCAGGTGCTTGCAACATCATCTAGAGATTCTGTAATCAATAGCAGCACTGAGAAAGATCCGACTAATGCTTCAGAAGTTGACACAGGGTTAGATGTTGGAGAAGATGATGAAAATATGGTCACCAGTGGTAAATCCATGCCAAATGAAGACTATTCTGTAGATGCTTTTAGTGTAAATACAAAAAGGGAAAAGAACCTTAGATACAAGACAAGGGTGTTTGCTGCTGAGTATGTCCTCTTGCTTTTGGCAAATATCTTGTGCTTTTATCATTTGTTGCTGCTATAGTAAATTTTATTTTACATAGCTGATATAGTTTTTGTGAATGATAAATGAGATTTGCAATCAGAAGATAAGAATATTTTAAAATGTGAGACCATCCATGTAAAGTTGTAACGCTGCTTTTACCTCTCTGGCATCAGATTCCAGTAGGGAATAAAGGTTGTGATTCTACTCACAACGAAAGAATTGCTGATGTGTCACAAATCACATGAGGGAATGTGTATTCTTACTTCATACAAGCGATATCCGTGCACTTCTCCATGCCTCTTATCTGTTGTAGTTAAATTTCAGGTGCTTAAGTCATTTGCCAACAGCTGCTGGAAAGGATCCTGCACATTTTGATCTATCATTGGCTAGGAAAGAGAAAAAGGGACCATCCTCTGGTGATTGGCTTGTTCTTCAATTACAGGAGCTAGTATCATTAGCTTATCAGGTGCTGTTTTTTAACTGTGGCTGTTGTGCTTTTGTATTTTACCTAGATCCAACTCTAATAGCTTTATTGAAATCTGTCAAATTTCAGATCAGTACCATCAAGTTTGAGTCTATGCAGCCCATTGGTGTAGGACTTCTATCTACAATCATGGACAAGGTATGGCATGCACAAAGCTGATAGCTTTCTGTCAAAAACTTAGAACAAGCTATGACATTTGTGGAAAAAAGGGGAAATGATAGGCACTTGATTTGAATTTTATTGTGCCAAGGCTGTAAAAAATTCCTACATCATATAGAAGTGTATGAAAACATGCAAAGCATTTATGGTCACTGTTGTACAAGAGTGCTAAAAGATCTTATTATTCTGTGGTCTTCATACACCCACCCACAGACCCACTGATTTTCCACTTTCCTTGATCTGCAAATCTATTGTTAGTGTGTTGAACAAAAAACATGTGTGTACAAAATCAAGAAGGGGTTGATAACTTAGAATGCTCATATTGAAGCACCAGGCTCCAAGAGTGCAACAAAAACAATGTCATCTTGTTGCTTTAGTTTAACAATAAAATGGTGACTAATAATTAGTGCATTCCTGAAGCTTATATCATCTTGTTTACTGAATGCACTTTTTCTTTATCATTATCAGTTTGGCAAAGCACCTGATCCTGAACTCCCGGGAGGGCTTCTATTAGAACAATATCAGGTACGTCACATGGATTAATCCCTACAAGTGCACCATGCTATTGCTTACTTTTTATTTTTATCAGGTTCCTCTGATTAAAAATGAGTTTTCTTTCTTATTTAATGCTGAAAACCCCACTAATTAAATCATTGTTTTAAAAAAAAATCACCTTTCAAACTCTTTTTCTTAATCCACCTTTTATCATCAGTTCTCTTCTTCTCATGCCCTTAAGGAAGATAATTTCTATGTAGTGCATTAATAAGGGCAAAATGCTCTATTCAGGTGGTAACAAGCAAGGATATAACAAAGGGTGATATGGAAAATAATAAAGAAATCTAACTGAATTTAAAAAGTGGTTTTGGACAAAAGCTTAATCGTGTGACTGTGAATTTACTTTGTCAGGCTCAACTTGTATCTGCCCTTCGTTCTGCTTTGAACATGTCTTCAAGCCCTATTCTTCTAGAGGCAGGCTTGCTACTGGCAACTAAGGTTCAGACTAAAACATTTTCCCTACACTGTCATTACTTCTATCATTTTCTTTATTTGTAAGAATATTTAATCTTTTTTATTCCAGATATTGATTAGTGGTATAATCCGTGGAGATCAAGCTGCTGTTAAGAGAATATTTTCATTGATCTCCAGACCACTGAATGACTTTGAAGACCTTTATTATCCTTCTTTTGCAGAATGGGTATCCTGCAAGGTTTGATTTAGTTGCATTACATTAGTTGAAGATTATCTATAAAATATCATTGTCTTCTTATTTCTGAATTATATTGTCTGGTTTGATCTAGTTTAGTTTATGACAAATGTTTAATTATGTGGTTATAGATCAAAATAAGATTGCTAGCTGCACATGCTTCTCTAAAATGTTATACATACACATTATTGAGGGGAAACCATGCCGACGTTCCAGATGAGTATATGGCGCTGCTTCCTCTATTTTCCAAAAACTCCTCTATATTAGGAAAACGCTGGATCGGGGTTCTGAAGGACTACTGTTATCTTCGCTTTAACCTTCACTTAAAGAAAAGTGTAAGTCAGAATTTTGTGGTCATAGCTCTACTGCTTCATTCTTGAAGTCCTATTGTTAAACATTACTTCCCTAAATTTCAGTCTGACCATAATCTAATGTTGCAGTGGAAAACATTTCTTGAGGGAATCAAGTCACCACTGGTTGCTTCAAATTTGAAACCATGTCTAGATGAATCTTGGCCCGTTATTTTGCAAGCAGTTGCTTTAGATGCTGTTCCTGCAGATATCAGTGTGAACAAGTCATTGGACCAAACTCAGGATAAAATGATGAAGAACCTTGTGTCTGGATACAGTATGGTTGAACTGAATTCTGAAGAATTCAAGTTCTTATGGGGATTATCTTTGCTTCTTCTTTTTCAGGGGCAAAATGCTACTGTTGATAAGCAAATATTGCCATTAGCTTTAGATAAATTTATTTCTGTTGAGTCACAGTTTGAAGAAACAAAGCCCCTAACTCCGAAGTTATGTGAGATTTTGCTTCCAGTTTTTCGATCTTTATGTGCTGAAAAGTTCTTCAGCATGGGGTTCCTTACAACGGAAATTTGTAGTGAATTACTGCAGGTATGTTGATTCGCTTTCCATCTCTCTTCTCTATTTCCTTAGTCTTCTTTAAAATTCCTTTTGGTGCTTAAGGCTTTTTACAGATAGACAGGGTGCCCTTGTGGTTTTCATACATTCTCAATCTGAACTCTGTTCTAACTTCTGCTAAATTCAGGCCCTCACTTATGCTGGTGTTGAGGAAGATACATGGAATACACTTGCTGTATCTGCTTTATTTGAGGTTGTTAAAGCTCTAATCATGTTTTGTTTGTATTAATCTCATTAGTTCTTTTTATTTGTTCCTTAACTCTTTTTACTCTGTTTTATCTAGTAACTAATTGGTCATATACTCCCTCCGTCCCCGAAAGAACGACCCATTTGGGTTGATTACGCGGGTATTAAAAAAGTTAAATAAAAAGAAGTAAAAGTATGTTGGAAAGATAAATTTACATGGGGTTTGTAAAAAAATAGAGAGAGAAAGTAATAAAATTACATGGAAAATCAAAATTTTATATGGGAAAGCTAATTTTGCACAAATTTCGTTATAAATTGGTGGGTGTTTTAATGCAAATGGGTCATTCTTTTTGGGACTAAAATTAGGCCAAACGGGTCGTTCTTTCAGGGACAGAGGGAGTAGTTGGCCTACAACTTCACGACAAATGCTACTTCCTTATAAGTAGAATATTGTGAAGTTTGGTTTAAAACTTCCTTTCCCTACAAACATACTATGACCACCCTTTCAAATCCTATTACTTCTGAACTGGTCGGGTTTCAATGCCTATGCAATTTATCAGAAATAGAGAAAGTAATAGATCAATGATCATCATATGACATATATTTCAAAATTGTAAAGGTCCTTGATGGAATACTTTGTCGAGTAACAATGTGGAAAGATATAATAAAAACCAAAAAGATATGTTGTCAATATAAAAAGAATTTAATCTTGTCTAGATATCATATGGGTGCAGTTGAGAGGATACTGAAAGGCGTTGGAAGCTATCCAACCAATATAAATCTAGCTTTCATTTTCTAAGAACACTTGCCTTTAAATGAAGTTATTCTTGATGATTGTTCTGAATTATTTCACATAATCTCCTTCGTTTGGTGGGCTGGGGACTGTTATATATTTTTTATGGTATGATTTACATTTGTTAAACTTCCCTTCAATCATTTTAGGCAGGGAACTTAATAAGACTCTTGGGATTTAGTTACTTTTATGTTATTTGGTGCCATTGTTTCTTTTTGCAGTCTAATACCTGTTTATTTGAACAGATTGTTCATAACAGTCCAGATGATTTTCTCAACATTAATAGCTTTGTCAATCTAGCAATGGAGTTATGTTTGGCTTATCTTTACAAAACCTTTGCAGGGTAATGAATATTTAACGTACGTTCGAACTTTTCTATGATTCATTCAAACTCCATAACTAACCTCTTATTTTTCCTTTTCAGTACCGGTGATATCCTACATGACGAATCCAGTAGGGAGGGTCTGATATCTGAGCTGTTTACCATTGCAAAGATTCTGTTGAATCGTTTTGTAAATGCAGTATGTTATTTCTGTCTTCCTGAACCAATTTAATTTCGCTTATGCTATTGCTATTTGCTATTGACATTTCAGCTGCTATATATTACTTTCATTGTGCACAGAACCAACTAAATTTGATCCTGGCATTCATGATTGCTGGCTACAAGTGTGCTCGAAGCGCTGCAACGGAAGCAAGCTTCTCAAAGGTTGTTGAGTTTGTTTTACAAATTTGTGTGTTGTTGAACAGCTTTGTTGAAGGTAATGATTTTCCATTTGTATTTAATTATCCTTGATACATCAATTATATTTATACTATACAATTATTCTTGGACTCTCCAATCACCTACACTGTACCACTGTTGAGACTGGTATGGACATGTAAATGTGTCTGACTCAGAAAATACAAAGAAATGTGGTTCATCCCACAAAAGGAATCCAAATTCCAGGAAAGACATAAAATAAAATGTGATTTTACTTTTCAGTAAGATTTCATTTGAGTCATAGCTCAATTTCAAGCTGATTCAGTGATTATTTCCTTTACTGTCAAGTTAGTTAGTTCTTACTGTGTAAAGATGGGTTTTCTGTGCTTCCTTGATCTCTCATTTAATGACCCAGAGCCATAATTTAACTGGAAATGGAAGTACAAAAAATTATATCTGATAGGACCGAATTCAAAAGCCTAAGGAGATTGAGGTATTAATTGGCATGAGTTGAAACGAAACCTTGGGGCTTTAAGTCACTGAAGAAAGATGACAGCTTCGTTATGGCCAATCATACTTGCTGCTATAGTGTTGCATTTGTATATATATCATATTATAAAGGAAGAAGATTTATTGTTTGCCAAGGGTCAGCTATGAAGAGAAAAGGTATACTGCCTGTTAAGGGAGTGTTGACTGGTCGAAGAGGTAAGTAGGTAACTTAATAAATTTTACAGGAAAGATACCATAGCAAAAAGAAATAAACTTGCTTGTGATTCCATTGCCATTTAGTACAAATCTGGGTACCTATTAACAGTTCTTGTAGTTATAAATTATAATCCTTTCAAGGTAGACTCTTGGATCCTTACCCGAGTTTGACGCCTGCATCCTTGACTGAGTAACATTTGTCTACTAATGTTATATTAGTGGATAGTTTCTACTCTTTCTAGTAATAATCATAGCTTAGTAAAATTTAATATTAAGGAATTTGTTATGATATTTATTTTTGTATTTACATATAGATATTTTATTCTTGGGCTTGTGGTCTCATAGCCTTTTCTTATTAAGGCCTGCTAATTATACATCACTGTATGATTTATTAAATAATTAAAAATGTGTATCTACATTCTTAATGCAGAGAAATCTGTTCTAAAGCTTGATGCTGTCCACCATTTACAAAGTATCATTGGCGCTTGTCAAAACTTTACCAGTGATTTTGCTAAAGATTGCATTGAGGCGATACATCTGTTGGAAAATAGAAGATCCAATGTACGAAGGCTTCTGTATGCAAAGCTTGCTTTTTGCCTGGAGCAAATGATATCCTTTGCTGACCTGGCATATAAGATGGAACTTTGTCCAGAGAAAAAGAGTACCAAGAATGTAGCTACTTTCCTTGGTTGCACTAGATCTATCCAGCTTGTTATTATGGATGCTAATGTACAGGTAATTGTATTTATACATAGCAAGCAAGTTTGCAGCCAGTATTTACTCAATCAATCAATCAATCAATCAATCAAAGCCTTAATCCCAAAAGTGGGGTCGGCTAACATGAACCAAATTTGATTATTCCGTGTAGTCATCAACATAAATCTTTCTCCTCCATCCCTTACGATCCAAAACTTCATCCTCACGTAAATCCATGCACTTCATATCCTTCCTCACTCCTTCCAACCAAGTCATCTTTGGTCTCCCTCTTCCTCGTTTAATCCCTCCATGGTCCCACTCTTCCACTCTTCGCACCGGTGCACCCTCGGGTCTCCGTCTTACATGTCCAAACCAACGCAGACGATTTTCCCTTAATTTATCTACAATGCCCGCCACACCTACTTTCTTGCGAATAACCTCATTTCTGATTCTATCTCTTAAAGTGTTTCCACACATCCACCTTAACATGCGCATTTCCGTAACCTCCATCTTTTTAATATGCTCTTTCTTAGAAGCCCAACATTCTGTACCATAGAGCAACACTGGTCTTATGGCAGTCCTGTAGAATTTTCCCTTCAACTTTAAGGGAATGCTGCGGTCGCATAGCACTCCCGTGGCCGCTCTCCATTTAAGCCACCCTGACTTAATCCTGTGGGTCACGTCTTGATCAATGTCACCATTCTTCTGGATGATCGACCCTAGGTACTTAAAACATTCACTCATGGTCAAATCCTTTCCATCCAAACTCACCACTTCATTGCTTGTCCCCCTCTGAGTGCCAAAACGACATACCAAATATTCAGTCTTACTCCGACTTAGCTTAAACCCTCTAGATTCCAACCTTTGCCTCCATTGCTCCAACTTGACATTAACCCCATCCTTAGTCTCATCCACCAAAACGATATCATCTGCGAACAGCATACACCATGGAACCTCATCTTGAATTGGTCTAGTTAATTCGTCTAGAACCGTTGCAAAAAGAAAAGGGCTTAATGCAGACCCTTGATGCAATCCGATTGTAATAGGGAAATCTTTTGTCAACCCTCCGCATGTCCTCACATTTGTTGACACATCCCGATACATATCCTTAACTAGGTCTACATACCTTCGTGGGATACCTTTCTTCAACATTGCCAGTATTTACTGCACGTATATAATTCATGGTGGGGACTTTTCTCTCAGGTACAAGCGATTGGATTGCAAGTGCTCAAAAACATGGTTCAGAAAAGTATTAATTTAAAAGTCAGCTCCTTCCCACTGCTGCTAACTGGAGAACTGTTCAGCGATATCTTTATGGTCATCCAGGAAATTATAAGGGTATTTTGGCTGACCTATTTTACTTCTTATTTGGAATTTGCCATGTCATCAGTCTGATGTATTACTGTTGCTTTTGTGGCTAGAAACCTGTAACCAGAGAGTCAGCTGCTCTTGCTGGGGAGTGTTTGAGAACCTTGGTACTTATGCAAACACTTCCAAAGGAAGTAGAGTGTCAAAAAGGTCTTATGAGTTTAATTCTGGAAGCAGTTGTCATGATACTGTCTAGCACTGAAAATAGCCCTTCTGAGGTATTACCATGGAAGCTTTTGCTTAGCTTGTTTATAATTGCATGTTTAATGTTAGTATTGATTAGTAGAACTTACAGTTCTAATCTTTTATTAATTGCATTTATTGTAGGAAACAATTGACTTAAGAAACACTGCCATCAGACTTGTCTCTTATGTTGCTCAAGTTCCCTCTGCCGCAGAACACCTGAAAGAGGTTCTGCTTGGAATGCCTGTGACACTTAGGCAGCAGATCCAGGTAGGAATTGCTCCTGAAGCTAGCTTACACATCTTGCACCTTTTTGATTTTTTGGTTTAAAATATATACTTAGCTCAAGATTGATTTTCTGCTCTTAAAGCTATCAGTTCTCCAAAGTCTAATATGTTACTATTGAAATTGAAGTAGAGTGAGGAGTTATATGGATGTCTTTTAGGGAGGTGAGGAGAACCAGATGTGGATACAGCTTCCTATGTACCAAAGTGTAATGGTTGGTGGGAGTTTAATTGGTGTGTGGGCTGTGCTAGATGCCTCCCTGGCTTAAGTGCATTCAACCCAGCCAATGCCGGGTATTAGAATAAAGAGAGCCCTCTTCCCTGGCAGATTGACATGCTGATTAACACTATTTCAGCATCTATTTACCTTTCTGTGATAAAACCCCTCAGTAGATACCTATCCATATAAAATTATATATACAAGCCATGTAGTTGGTTATGTGAATATGCAGCTTTCATCTTTACTGTGCTGGGTGTTCAAAAGTGTAATAAGTTTCGACCTTGTTAAGTTATACACTATGAAGTATTTACATAAATCATGCCCTTGTGAATACATACTCAGTTGGCAATATGATCCCCTTGTGTTATGGAAGAATGTATCATTTTAGGGTTTTTTTTTTTTTTTCCTGTGCATGCTCAATTGGTTTTTGTCAATTCATTTTCAATGTGCTTCTGTCACAGAATATTATCCGTGCATCCGTTACACAAGAACACCAGACAACACAGGTCAAACCTAATGCAGGAACATTGGAAATCAAATTGCCACATCAATCATACGAAAGTAATGAGGGAAATTCTCCTGCAAGTTCCCCACATCAAACTGACGATGATTTTGAAGATGACGATGACTGGGATGCTTTTCAGTCATTTGCTGCAGCAACTAATGCAACTACTGTGGATTCTGTATCAAATGTTGAGAGCCCCTCCATGCTTAAAGATGATGCTTTTCAGGAGTTTTCAGGCTCAACACCTTCTACTAATTTACAAGACACTGTTTCTGAACCTCTCCAAAATGATAAAGAAGAGGTGCTTCAAGGATCACCTCAGAAAATTGATGTGCTTGAGTCTGAAAGTAATGACTTATCTTCTGAAGCATTTGAAAGTGGTGAATCCCATGACTTAAGTAATATTTCTGGAGGTGCATCCATTCCGAATGACAATCTTGCCTCATCAGATTCTCAGCAACCTAGGGACAGTTCAATAGAAGTAAATGAAATCAATGTTGTGATGGAAGATTTGATGAACAAGGAAAGTCCAAGTGATTTGATGAGCTGTCAAGTGCCTGCAGATCCATTACTAGCTGACAACTTCCTCAATTCAAGTCTTCCGTTGCCAGAAAAAGCTGACTTTGAGGCTTCCAATATAGAAGTAGACCAATTGGATGCTGATCAGTCCATGGAATCTGCTGGTGTATCTGTACTTGAAGCTTCTGCTGACAATGAGAGTATTGTGATTCCTGATATTGTTGGCAGCTGCTCAGAATTATCTGCTTACCAAGATAGTATGATGACAAGTAAAGCATCAGATGAAATCTTCCTCAATTCTGCTCTACATACCCCAGAAAAATTAGCAGATCTTGAGGCTTCCCATTTAGAAGTAGACAAATTACATAGTGATCAATCCCCAGATTCTGCCAATGACTCTGTTCACAAGGCCTCTGCTGACAATGAAAGTATTGTGGCTCCTGAAAATGTCAACAGCTGCTCGGAGTTTTCTGGAGCTGAAGACAGTGTTATGGCAAGTGAAGCGGAATCCCAACACCCATGAGAGCAGAATGTGTATTTTTTTTTCTTTTGTAGAAAAAATATATAAATTACAGAGTATTTATCCAAAAAGATTCAGGGTGGGATTTTGTTCCATGATAAACAGATCTGCTGATCTACCCACACGGCTACACTCTAGAAGAATACTCGAGAGATTGTATATGATTTCCACCCTTCTGTAATATGAGAAAAAGGTATCAGAAATTTATCCAAGAGATGAGAGTATCATCACTAATTTGATTCCTCAAATAAGAATAAGCACAAAGTAACGACTAACAATACATAATTCACGCTGTTTACATGATAGATGGTCTGTTGAGTATCTTTTCTCCTACACCTCTGAAATAATCGTAAAATATCTGTACAACACTTACAAGTACATTGCGAAAACCAGTTTTTGCCAATCATTTTATGCAAGGAATAGATGTAACCAAGCAATCAGCAAACGAGAAAGAGCATATACAGGAGTGCAGGACCATTACTTTGAACTCTGGATGTACCACCACAATCTCATTCTCACCAGTGCTCTTAGCTTCTAATGCAAACCACAGGGACTACTGCTTGCCTTTTAGATGAACCTTGACGAGATACTGATTGCTTAGTAACTACTCAACCTTCTGTTCGATGTTGACTGTCATTTGTAGTCGACACAAGTAGCTGATTTGTGCTTTGTGTTTATTACGTTCGTGTACCACTCTTGATTGATGATAGCAATGAACCATCATGTAAAACTAAGATTCGGTGAATCATATGACTAATATCAACCAACAGCAAGAAATATACTACTATTAGGCGTTTATGTTGCAAAATTGATTTGATTGTGTGTAAATTAGTTTGACCCCCTTATATAATACTCCGTAAATGTTACCGAGTATCATTTAAGTGCGACCCCTTTGTCTAGATTCATTTAAGTACTCATATTGAGTATAGTAGGTTAAATTTCGTGCCATGCACAGTGACCTATAGCTATATATAGTTGTAGATTATTGATTGAGAAGTATTATAATCATAAATTAGTCGATCAATAATAAATTATTGATTTGGTATTTGCAATTTTTAATTGTAGTTTCTAATACGCAACTAAACAAAAGTAGGCAAAACAATCATCAGCAATATATTTTCTTATTGTGAAATAGGTCACATTATTATGAAATTTTACCAAATTTATTTAGAAAGATTTGTGAACTCTTTTACTTTAAATGTAATCATTACAACGTGTTAATATGGAATATGTGTAAAAAATAATATATTTTTTTTATGTATGATTTGTTTCCTTAGTTAATATTCAATAATTGTGTCCAGGTTCTGAGCACTATTTACGACTCCCAAGTCACATCATTACAGTCAAGTCACA
This sequence comes from Chenopodium formosanum, assembly GCA_024500155.1. NCBI lineage: Eukaryota > Viridiplantae > Streptophyta > Magnoliopsida > Caryophyllales > Amaranthaceae > Chenopodium > Chenopodium formosanum. The sequence goes on along the minus strand of CM044861.1, from coordinate 2,158,620 downwards.
TCACTTCAATATACTTATATGACATCATTATAAATATATGACATCATTCAAATCACATCACATTATTACACTTGTATGACATCACTAAATTTCATGAATTTCGAAATAGAATCATAACTCATTCATGGTACTTTATGAATATCTTTATCGGTGTCTTATAGTTTCAAACCTCCTTATATGACCCCAGGACTCATCTAACACATTTAGTTCATTTTTTGAAAAAAAAAGTCAAAAGTTAATCCAAACTAGTGTGTATTATAGCCTTCAATTTAGGACAATTTTCCACATATTTTGACTCGAAAATAAAAATTGTCGAGATGCTTACCATTGACCCTAATAAACCCCGGGAGTCTAATTGGGTATGTGCAACCATCCAATATGCCTTTAAACGGTCAATTTATCCGTTCGTAACTTGCACCGATTTCGTGAACTCAAGCCTACCACTGACAATTATGACAACATATAATGGTCATATATGGTTCCAAACGACATTATATGACCTCGAGATGTATCCCCTAGACTCTCAAGACTTTTCGCCACCAGGCCCCGTAACCTCCAAAATTCCAAAAGCGTAGACAATAGCCTTTAATTTTGGAATTTTTTGACCATTTTTCACCCGGAAATAAAAATTGTCGAGATGCTTACCATGGTCCCTAATACACCCCGGGAGTCTATTTGGGTATCTACAACCATCTAATATGCCTTTTAACGGTCAATTTACCCATTCGTAACTTGCATCGATTTCGTGAACTCAAGCCTACCACAGACAGTTATGACAACATATAATGATCATATATGGTTCCAAACGGCATTATATGACCCCGAGATGTATCCCCTAGAGTCTCAAGACTTTCCGCCACAGGCCCCGTAACCTCCAAAATTCCTTAAAAAGCGTGGATAATAACCTTCAATTTTGGATTTTTGACCATTTTTCGCCCAGAAATAAAAATTGCCGAGAAAATTACCATGGTTTTTAATACACCCCAGGAGTCTATTTGGGTGGGTGCAAAAATTTAATTTGCCTCAAAACGATCAATTTACTAGTTAGCAATTTGCAGCGACTTCATGAACTCAAGCCTACCACACGGACAGTTATGACAACATATAATGGTCATATATGGTTCAAAACGGCATTATATGACCCCGAGATGTCCCTTAGAGTCTTAAGACTTTTCGCCACCAGCCTGTAACCTCCAAAATTCCTTAAAAAGCGTGGATAATAACCTTCAATTTTGGAATTTTTTGACCATTTTTCGCCCGAAAATGAAATTACCTAGATGCTTACCATGGTCTCTAATACAATATGCCTTTAAACGGTCAATTTACCCCTTCGTAACTAACACCTATTTCGTGAACTCAAGCCTAACACAGACAGTTATGACAACATATAATGGTCATATATGGTTCTAAACGGTATTATATGACCCCGAGATGTATCCCCTAGAGTCTCAAGGCTTTTCGCCACAGGCCCCATAACCTCCAAAATTCCTCCAAACGCATGGATAATAGCCAAGCCTTAAATTTTGGAATTTTTTTGACCGTTTTTCGCCCGAAAATAAAAATTTCCAAGATGCTTACCATGGTCCCTAATACACCCCGAGAGTCTATTTGGGTAGGTGCAACCATCCAATATGCCTTGAAACAGTCAATTCACCCGTTCGTAACTTGCACCGATTTCGTGAACTCAAGTCTACCACGGACAGTTATGACAACATATAATGGTCATATATGGTTCCAAACGACATTATATATCCCTGAGATGTATCCCCTAGAGTTTCAAGACTTTTCGCCACTAGGCCCCGTAATCTCCAAAATTCCTTAAAAGCGTGGATAATAACCTTCAATTTGGATTCTTTTGACCATTTTTCACCCGAAAATAAAAATTGTCGAGATGCTTACCATGGTCTCTAATACACCCCGGGATTCCATTTGGGTGGGTGCAACCGTTTAATTTGCCTTTAAACGGTCAATTTATTAGTTAGCAATTTGAAGTGATTTCGTAAATTCAAGCCTACCGCGGATAGTTATGACAATATATAATGGTCATATATGGTTTCAAATGGCATTATATGACCCCGAGATGTATCCCCCAGAGTCTTAAGATTTTTCATCACTAGGCCCCGTAAACTCCAAAATTCTTAAAAAGCATGGATAATATGAAGGAGTTATGTCTTCGTCGTGTGCAATTACTAGATATATAATTGGATCAAATTATGGAGATAATTAAGTCCGGACATTTGGGTCGTCGTTTTGCCATAGCTAGAGGTACTAACGATCTTTGGACTAGTAAAATAGGCCAAAGCCCAATTGGACGGATCCTATAAGGTCACACAAAGGGGCTAGATCGAGCATTAGAGGACGAGGCCCATCATGGGCCTCATCACTCTAGGTGGCCGGCCATATGGGGCTTTAAGAGGCTATTGGGCTTCGTGCCCTAGTCTAATTATAATGAGATTATAAATAGACTAGGTGCCTAGGTTTGCATGTAAGGGAATTAACTGATCATTTAGATCAAACCCTAATTAGCAAACACGAAACCAAACCCCTCTCATACTCCCTCTCTCACGGCTCTCTCCTCCTCCTAGGCGCGGTGGTGTCTCGTGGTGGTGGTGGTTCGTGCGGTGGTCGGTTGTCCGAAAAGGTGGTGATCGCGGTTTTCCTCAATCACTCGACCAATCTAGTATTGGTGGACGGCTCGTTCGAATCTCGTGGACTAAATAGAGGAGCAACACTTGGGGCTCTATTCTCTCCCTGATTTGCCTGTCGAATAGCTTCGTGGAATTCACGCTTCAAAGGTATGATTATGTGTCTTGTGTGTTATGCATGTGATCCTTGGATTACGTACTCTGTTGAATATGATTCATATATATTATTTCCGCTGCGTAGTACCTATAAACTCCTACAGTGGTATCAGTTAGCCTCTTGCATTAACGCGCTAGATCATAATAATACGATTATTTGATGTCCACGTTAATTTTATAATCAATTAAGAGGGAGAAATTAATTTAATTATGGTTCAATTATTACATTTAATGTGATTAAACTTTTGGAATAGGTTAAATGCGATTTAATTATGCTCAAATAGCCATAAAGAGGACCGAATTTATGCCCTAATATGTTCGAATTTTTCGAACCCCTAACCCTAATTTTGAATTTTTCGAAAATCCTAGCCCTAAAATATGATTTTTGTGCTTAATTTTGGTTTAATTCGATTTGTTTTATTTTTCATAATTTTAATTGGTTTGATTCATGCATAAAAATGTTTTATGTATGATCATAGATTTAATTTTAAATGTTAAAATTAAATTGGGATTAATTTTATGATGAACCCTATTTTAAAATTGAATGTGATTTAATTTTAATCTTATGGACTAATTTAATTTAATTAGGATAAATGTTATTTTAATTAAATTGAAAACAAAACAAAAAAAAAATTAATTTATTTTGGCCGGCAACCGCGGCTGGGTGGCGCAGCCACGGCGGCTGCCGACCATGTGGCGTCCAAGAGGGAGGGGAAGGGAGGGCGGCGGTCTAGGGTGGTTGTGGGCAGCACCGTGCAACCGTTGCACGGTTGTTGCCGCGGCTGCCAGCTCGGGGTGCTGCTGCCTTGCGCGGCAGTGGCTGCTGCAAGGCAGCCAGCCACCGTGGCTAGCCTTGGCTGGCCACGCACGGTGGCCTGCACCCCAGCATTAGCAGTTGCCACGCTGCTGCCCTTGCGGCAGTGGCTGCTGTCACGGCAGCCAGCCACCGTGGCTAGCTTCGGCTAGCCAACCACGGTGGCCGGCGTTGGTGGTTGCGGTTTTTCAAAAAAAAAAAAATTCTGTTTTAAAAATTTATTTCAGGATAATTACGAATTATTTTGGGATAAAATTGGTTTTATTCTGGATAAGTTCAAATATTTTCAAAATATGATCTTTTATTTTAAAAGATAAAGTTGGTTTTATTTGGATAAAATCTTTTAAGTGCAACTACTAGATATATCATAGGATCACAGTTATGGAGATAATAAGTTCATACTATAAGGTTGCCAATGTCTATTGCTAGATATGACAATTGGACTTTGGGCTTATCAAATGGTCCAAAGCCTTATAGGATGGATCCTACAAGGTCACACACTAGAGTATTGGGTTAAACAAGTTAGAGGCCCATTATTGGGCCTCATGAGTATATGACACATCTTATATTTGGGCTTGGATTGTAAGTAGAGTTGAATTAGGATTTGGACATGGTTTTATTTCTAGATATGATCTATAAATATAAACCATACCTAGGGTTGCATGACACAACAATTTACACACTGTGAAATTGTCAGACAAGCAACCAAAAGATCCAAAACCCTAATTCTCTCTCTCACTTTCGGCCCTCCTCTTCTCCTCCCTAGATCCGTGCGTCTCCCCTCCATTGGTGGTGCGTGTGGTGGTGCGTGGGTGGTGTTGTGGTGTGCTCGTTGGACTAAGTAGAGGAATCACACGTGGGGTTCTTTGTCTCCCTTGTTCTTGCTCGATCACTAGTGGAATCACGCTTCAAAGGTATAATTCTTACTTCTTTATGTGTTATGCATGAGATCCTTGGTTTGGTGCTATTTGAATATGATTCATGTAATTTCCGCATTTAGTACCTATAATCTCCTACAGTGGTATCAGTTAGCCTCTTGCATTTACATATATTGAGTAATAATTCTTTGATAATCCACAATTTTAATTCAATTAGGAGGGAGAATAATTTAATTATGAGTCAATTGTTATTTTAAATGTGATTTAACAATATAGAATCATTAAAGGTGTTTAATTTGCTCCATATTAGCCATAATTTGATCCGAATTTGCCCCAAATTAATCAAAAAAAATTCAAACCCCTAAACCCTAATTTCGAAAATTTCGAAATTTTAAACCCTAATTTGTGAAATTTTGTGTTTAATTTTGATTTATTTCGATGGTAATATGTTTAAGGAATTTAATCTATTTGATTACATGTTAAAATTATGAATTTTTCATGATCAAATTATTTAATTTAAATGTTAAATTAAATTGGGGATTAATTTCATCAAGAACCCTAATTTCAAAATTGAATGTGATTTAATTTTGGGATTAATAGGACCACATAAAGTTTAATTTATTTTTACAAAATATGTTTTTGTTTTAATTAATTAAAATTAAAAAAAAAAAAGAAAAAAAGGGGAAATTACAGCAGCAGCCACCGCGGCTGGGTGGCGCTGCCACGGCGGTGCTGCTGCTGGTGGTCCGGAGGGAGGGGCGGGGCTGGGTCAGGCAGCAAGGGGCAGCGCAGCAGTGCACCACCCCTTTGCGTGTGCTGCTGCTGCTGTTCCTGCGTCACTGCAGGGGCAGCGCACACCGTAAGGTGTGCGGCCACCGTGGCTGGCTTCGGCTGGCCACACCACGGTGGCTGACGCGGCTTTTCAAAAAAAAAAAAAATTTATTTTTATTTATTTTTGGATAAAATCAGATTTCAAAAAAAAAAAATAAAGGATAAGTTTAAATTTTGAAAAGATAATTAACAAATTTAAAGTTGTTATTTTTGTTAAGTTTGGATAATTATGGAGCAAAAGATTCTATTTGGATAATAATTGATTAAATAATGTGATTATCTCATAATTATTTATGGATAATAATTGATTTAAAATATGTGATTGGTTAGTAATTAGGATAGAATTTCCTAAATTATTTAGGATAATCATGGAAAATAAATATGATTTATCTTCCATAATTTAAATAAGATTTGATTCTATCTCATACCTAAATTAAAATATATGATATTTTATAATTGGTCATGAATAATATATGATATTATCTAATTACAGTAATTAATTAATTAATTAAAATATGAGATATTTATAGCCATGTTTCCTTTATTGTGAACATTCGATGTTGTAGTTTAGGAAAGCATGATGAGTGATTTATTATATGGCACTTTATAATATATGATATTGTTTCTTGCTATATATAGACTAGTATGGCCCATAGATTCTAAAATACGATCTGCGCATCGTGATGTATTTTTGTAATCTAAATACGGTATGCGTACCGTTGAGTATTTTTGTAATTTATTTTATTTTATTTAGTAGTAGATAGAATAGAATAGAATTACAGGTTGCAGTTGATCCAAAAACCAATGAAGTGAAGGCCCAATGGAGCAAGATGGATGAGATCCATGAAGGTTCAAGTGGGAGCATTTTACTTTATTAGTTTTCTTAGGATTAAGGGGCCATACTATGTCATGTTTTATTGCATTAGTAGATTATGCATGTTTAGGTTTATTTATGTTGCTTGATGATGCGCTAGAGTTCACTATACAATCACAACATAATAAATCTAGATCCCAGTAATATTGATGCAGCTTTTCCAATTGAAAACCCGACGAAAACCTTGATCGTTTGTGATGGGTCGGCCTCAGCAGAGCGTCATAATATATCTTGGGGAAGTGGGGGTAGATCACGTTCTACACTTTTAATTGGTTATATTCAACAAGGTTACCTAAAGATCAGTTTAGAACCTTGAAGCTAGGAGTAATAATTAAACATGTGATGGTTTATTATTCAACCAAGAATTACAAGAGTTGTAATCAGTAAAGAGTTTACTCACCTTGAAAATGTAATGGTTGATGGCAGGGCCTCAGTCCGGTTAATTATTGCACAAATAAAGGATCTTGGAATCATTTTATTCAATAGGGATCAATTAATATTGAATAAATGCGTTAAAGTTACCAATAAATTCTAAGATAAACTTATGGTACTTTAAATTTATTAAACATAATTATTGAATTTTGCCTCGTTTTGTTTTTTGTTTGTAGATGAATAACTTATATGACAACACAGATTTACCAATGAAACTCAATTTAAGGCTTAATCTCAGAAACTACAGGCAATGGGAGGGCGAATTGAGAAATGTTCTCACAAGCTTCAAGCTTGATGCTCGCCTATATGTACCCATTGAGAACAAGTGTGCTCCTGGTCAGGACCCTGAAATGCATGCAAAATTAGTTTTGGATGCAATAAAGGTCAAGAACCTAATACTGGAATCTATTCCAAACTGTTGGTATAATAGGTTCAGACGGTATGAGGTGACCAACTTATATCAATGTCTTCGTGCTATCTGTAGAGGTGGCATGGGGGCATTGGGTAGCGGAGGTGCCAACGATCCACATGTAAAAGAGATCGTTAACTCGATCCCTCAAATTTACTATTCCTGGGCTGACAGTTTAAGGTATGAGACTTACATGATTCATGGTAAGATAATGGCAAAGAAACTCTTACCTGGTCAGTCAGTGAGGCACCATGTCAATGAATTGGTTGATATGATCAATCAAATGGATGTCCTCGGGAAACCGATCGATGATGATTCTGCACGTGACATTATTTTGTTCTCACTCCATGCTGATTTTGACATTGTAAGACTTTCTCATAATGATGAGGGATCATCTGCAAATTTGATCAACATCTTACTTAACCATGCTGAGGAGTACCTGATAAGGAGAGATTGCCAGTGCTTCTATTGTGGTGGATGGCAAGCCCATACACCAGGGTGTCCCCATTATGCACCAGTGAAAACAGAAGGTAAGGAGTTACTTGATGTTTTTGTTGTAGAGATTAATCTTACTTCATCTTCTACTTGGGTATTCGATACCAGTTGTGGTGCTCATATCGTCAATGACGTGCAGGGCTTGAAAGGAAGTAGGAAGCTAGATCCAGGAGAAGTAACACTTCGAGTAGGAAATGGAGCAAAAGTTGCTGCACTTGCTATTGGGAGTTATCACTTGAGTCTTCCTTCTGGACTCATTTTAGTACTTAATAACTGTTATTTCGTTCCCAGCATTACTAAAAACATTATTTCAGTTCCAGTTTTAGATACTGAAGGTTTTTCATTTGAAATAAGAGACAAACGTTGTTTTATTTCGAAAGAAAGTATGTTATATGCTAATGCTAAGTTAATCAATGGCTTGTATGTTTTAGAATATGCAACTCATGTCTACAACATAGATCATAAAAAGCAGAAAACAGATGGTTCAAACCCAACTTACCTATGGCATTGTAGGCTTGGACATATTAACCAAAAGCGCGTCCAAAAATTACATAAGGATGGACTCCTTTCTTCTTTTGATTATGAATCATTTGAAAACTGTGAGTCATGCTTGCTTGGGAAAATGACTAAGTCACCCTTTACGGGTATAGGTGAAAGAGCTAGCGACCTTTTGGGACTCATACATACAGATGTATGTGGACCAATGAGTTCAAAAGCTAGGGGTGGGTTTAGCTACTTCATTACTTTTACTGATGATTTAAGTAGATATGGTTACATTTACTTAATGAAGAACAAGTCGGAAGCCTTTGAAAAGTTCAAAGAATTCCAGAATGAAGTACAAAACCAACTTGGGAAAACAATTAAGGCATTGCGATCTGATCGTGGTGGTGAATATTTGACCCAAGAATTTGATGAACATCTGATTAATTGTGGAATACTTTCACAATTAACCCCTCCAGGGACACCTCAATTAAATGGAGTGTCAGAAAGGAGAAATAGGACTCTACTAGATATGGTTAGGTCCATGATGAGCTTTACTGATCTTCACATATCCTTTTGGGGATACGCATTAGAAGCAGCTGCAAGGATACTAAACAGAAGCCCATCCAAAGCTGTAGAAAAGACTCCACATGAGATGTGGAATGGAAGAGCTCCAAAGTTGTCTTTTCTCAAGATTTGGGGATGTGAAGCCTATGTAAAACGTTTACAAGGCGATAAACTACACCCTAAATCAGACAAGTGTTTCTTTGTGGGCTACCCCAAAGAAACAAAAGGGTATTACTTCTACAATCGCGAAGATAACAAAGTGTTTGTTGCTCGCGATGGTGTCTTTCTAGAAAAGGAATTTCTATCTAGAAAGCCAAGTGGGAGTAAAGTGGTTCTCGAAGAAATTCGAGACGAGCAACAAATGGATGTGGATAACACCACATCAGAGGCGAGGGCGCATGAAACGATTAATCATGCGTCGGAGCAAGCTAATTCCACCAGCGAGACTCCTATCGTCCCACTTGAATCTAATTCATGCGAAAATCTTCAAGAAGTTGGAGAGAAAATTTCTACTGTTGCTCCTACCCCACGTAGGTCTGTCAGAATCAGAAACAAACAGTTTGTTGAGGTTCAGTTAACTGAGGATTCTGAAATCTTCTTATTGGAGAATGAGGAACCCACAACCTACAAGCAAGCTTTGGTGAGCCCCAACTCAGATAAATGGCTTGAGGCCATGAAATCCGAAATGGAGTCAATGTCTGAAAATAAAGTGTGGACCCTAGTTGACTTGCCTAATGGGGTAAAACCCATTGGTTGCAAATGGGTCTACAAGATTAAAACAGACAATGATGGAAATGCCTACATCCATAAAGCAAGACTAGTTGCAAAAGGGTACAGACAGATTCATGGTATTGACTATGATGAAACTTTTTCCCCAGTAGCAATGCTTAAGTCCATTCGGATTCTTCTAGCGATTGCCGCATTTTACGATTACGAAATTTGGCAGATGGATGTCAAAACCGCCTTCTTGAATGGGTTCTTGACGGAGGAAGTGTACATGACACAACCTGAGGGTTTTGAAGATCCAGAAAATCCTAGAAAGGTATGCAAGCTTGAGAAATCCATTTATGGATTAAAGCAGGCATCCAGGAGTTGGAATCTTCGTTTTGATGAAGCAATCAAAAGGTTTGATTTTGTCAAAAGTGAAGAGGAACCTTGTGTATACAAGAAGTCTAGTGGGAGCAGCATAGTTTTCTTAGTCTTGTATGTGGATGACATACTTCTCATGGGAAATGACATACTAATGCTTGAGTCAGTCAAGGAATGGTTGAAAAGTTGTTTTTCCATGAAAGACTTAGGAGAGGCCGAATACATATTGGGGATCAAAATCCATCGAGACAGGTCTCGAAGGATGATTGGATTAAGTCAAGAGACTTATATTGATAAGGTTCTTGATAGGTTTTCCATGAAAGACTCTAAAAGAGGATTTCTCCCCATGTCTCATGGCATCACTCTCAGTAAATCTCAGTGCCCTAAAACGGCAGAGGAGATGAGACGAGTAAGTGATAAACCTTATGCTTCGGCAATAGGATCAATCATGTATGCCATAATATGTACAAGGCCGGATGTTTCATATGATCTAAGCATGTGTAGCAGGTTTCAGGCAAATCCAGGAGAAGCACACTGGACAGCTGCCAAGAACATCCTTAAGTACTTGAGAAGGACTAAAGAGATGTTTCTAGTATATGGTGGCGAAAAGGAATTGGTTGTCACAGGTTATACGGATGCGAGTTTCCAAACAGACAGAGATGACTTTAGATCTCAATCTGGATACATTTTCTGTCTGAATGGAGGAGCAGTGAGCTGGAAAAGTTCGAAGCAAAGCACTGTCGCAGACTCTACGACAGAATCAGAGTATATGGCTGCTGTTGAAGCAGCTAAAGAAGCAGTTTGGATAAAGAAGTTCCTAATTGAGCTGGACATTGTACCAAGTGCTCAAAAGGGAATCGAGTTGTTTTGTGACAATAATGGTGCTATTGCTCAATCAAAAGAAGCTAGGTCACATTTCAAATCCAAGCATGTAGAGAGGAAGTATTACCTCATTCGAGAGATCGTTGACAGAGGAGATGTCAAGATGTGCAAAATTCATACGGATGAGAATATCGCTGATCCACTTACTAAACCCCTTCCAACTCCAAAGCATGAGAAACATGCTAATGAAGCTGGATTGAGGCGAATGATGTAATTAGAAGTTGTATTTTGTTTTGAGAAAATAAATTACATATGTAATACATTCATTTGTAGAATTATGTTTAATCAGAAATTCTATTATTTCTCTTATTTAATTGTGGTTTTAATATTAAATAAAATGTCCAAAATAATTATGAACTGATGGGCTCACTAGGTTGATGACCTTTTGAATGAAACCCCACAGGTGAACAAAATTCATACATTATTTAAGTTCCTAGTTCGAAATCATTAAACTGGACATAAATGATTTCACAAATTAGAACTAGCATGTAAGATTGATTGGATAGTGCAGTTTCATGGGCTATGGGAGCATAGTGATAATGCTCGGTCAATCACATGGATATGCATGAATGATGCAGGATCGAACTATAGACCTACTTTGAAGTTCAAGTATAGAACTTCCGGATATATTAGTGGATTCCTTTGACATGAGTGGAACACTGTTTCTATTCAATGATTGTTTTGACTGTGGTACATTCAAACGTCTTGCCGTAAATGGGGATTATAAAGGATGTTTCCCGGTCACTTCATGAATTGAGTGGGAGCTTTAGATGCCACAAGATTGGATTGAGTCTACCTATTGACTAGGAATGTGTCTTGGCCCCTTGAAGAGGGAGAATTCAGAAAAATGCATGGCCGTGCTCAAATGTGTTGCATAGTAACCATTTGTTTCGTAATTCTAACTCAGATTTCAAGAAAAGATTTGTAGACTAATATGATCATGACATGAGATGCAATCATATTATCAAATCGACACACATTGACTTAAGGAATTTGAATATTACGCAGACAAGTGGGAGATTGAAGGAATTATGTCTTCGATAAGTGCAACTACTAGATATATCATAGGATCACAGTTATGGAGATAATAAGTTCATACTATAAGGTTGCCAATGTTTATTGCTAGATATGACAATTGGACTTTGGGCTTATCAAATGGTCCAAAGCCTTATAGGATGGATCCTACAAGGTCACACACTAGAGTATTGGGTTAAACAAGTTAGAGGCCCATTATTGGGCCTCATGAGTATATGACACATCTTATATTTGGGCTTGGATTGTAAGTAGAGTTGAATTAGGATTTGGACATGGTTTTATTTCTAGATATGATCTATAAATATAAACCATACCTAGGGTTGCATGACACAACAATTTACACACTGTGAAATTGTCAGACAAGCAACCAAAAGATCCAAAACCCTAATTCTCTCTCTCACTTTCGGCCCTCCTCTTCTCCTCCCTAGATCCGTGCGTCTCCCCTCCATTGGTGGTGCGTGGGTGGTGTTGTGGTGTGCTCGTGACTCTAATCTCCGTTGAAGGTTGATTGAAGCGTTCGATCACAACTAACTAGCATTAGTGGAGGTTCAATCCGTGCTCGTGGACTAAGTAGAGGAATCACACATGGGGTTCTTTGTCTCCCTTGTTCTTGCTCGATCACTAGTGGAATCACGCTTCAAAGGTATAATTCTTACTTCTTTATGTGTTATGCATGAGATCTTTGGTTTGGTGCTATGTGAATATGATTCATGTAATTTCCGCATTTAGTACCTATAATCTCCTACAGATAGTGAACTCTAGCGCATCATCAAGCAACATAAATAAACCTAAACATGCATAATCTACTAATGCAATAAAACATGACATAGTATGGCCCCTTAATCCTAAGAAAACTAATAAAGTAAAATGCTCCCACTTGAACCTTCATGGATCTCATCCATCTTGCTCCATTGGGCCTTCACTTCATTGGTTTTTGGATCAACTGCAACCTGTAATTCTATTCTATTCTATCTACTACTAAATAAAATAAAATAAATTACAAAAATACTCAACGGTACGCAGACCGTATTTAGATTACAAAAATACATCACGATGCGCAGATCGTATTTTAGAATCTATGGGCCATACTAGTCTATATATAGCAAGAAACAATATCATATATTATAAAGTGCCATATAATAAATCACTCATCATGCTTTCCTAAACTACAACATCGAATGTTCACAATAAAGGAAACATAGCTATAAATATCTCATATTTTAATTAATTAATTAATTACTGTAATTAGATAATATCATATATTATTCATGACCAATTATAAAATATCATATATTTTAATTTAGGTATGAGATAGAATCAAATCTTATTTGAATTATGGAAGATAAATCATATTTATTTTCCATGATTATCCTAAATAATTTAGGAAATTCTATCCTAATTACTAACCAATCACATATTTTAAATCAATTATTATCCATAAATAATTATGAGATAATCACATTATTTAATCAATTATTATCCAAATAGAATCTTTTGCTCCATAATTATCCAAACTTAACAAAAATAACAACTTTAAATTTGTTAATTATCTTTTCAAAATTTAAACTTATCCTTTATTTTTATTTTTTTGAAATCTGATTTTATCCAAAAATAAATAAAAATAATTTTTTTTTTTTGAAAAGTCGCGTCAGCCACCGTGGTGTGGCCAGCCGAAGCCAGCCACGGTGGCCGCACACCTTACGGTGAGCGCTGCCCCTGCAGTGACGCAGGAATTATGTCTTGGTTATCCTACTACATACATCTTAATTGTAATGTTCCTGGATTGTGAACTAATTCAACAATTCCTTTAGATGATCATTTGTTTTGAGTTAAATATTTATTACAACAATCATATTGTGGTGCTAAATTGTTTATCTCAAACTTGATTTTACATTTCATTTTGGAATTTTGAACATTTCAATGATTCCAACTTTTATTTCATTAAGTAATTATCGACATATTTACTTAAATCGTTAATAAAAGCAATGAAATAGTTAAATCTCTTGCTAATTTTGAATTTATGGTACACTCACATCATATGTTTGTGTTCCAAAAGGTCATTTTAGCTCTTTTGCCCTTTCAACTAAAAGGTAACTTGGTCATTTTATCAAGCATGACTTCTAATTCTCAAGTGATTCATAATCATATAAGAGTAAGAGTCCATCCATAACCTTGGATGTGCAAATGGTTTATGTGACCTAACCTTACTTTATTATAAGTAAGTTTACGTTGAATCATCTAATTTTACTTTTGTGATTTACTTATATCAATGTTATAAAACCAGAATTAACTCATATCTAGCAAAATGAAAATAATTTATTACCTTGGTCATGGATCAACGTTTGTCCAAGCCAAGTAAAACCAAATCAGTATTCAAAACAAGAAAACCGAAATATTGTTATCAAAAAATGGAAATAGTTCTAAATGTTATGATAAACTAATCAGATATTAAAACTATGAAGCTATCTCTGGCCACTCAAATACTTCTAGTGCACCTTCAAGCTCCATCTCCATGCTAGCTTCACTTGTTTGCAGTTCCTGCGCAACATCATAATGTTAAGCTCTGCAACTTGGTATCTCATACCTTAGTGAAAGTTAAAATGTTTATAACATAATACCTGAGGTTGATGCTCCATTCTTCCTCTTGAGGAAATCAAGGTATTTCTGGCAATTGCGTTTCCAATGCCCCTTCTTCTTGCAGTAAAAGCATTCACTCTCACTTGCAGCCTTGGGTTTTGGATTCGCCTTAGGCTTTTCAGGAGCCTTGGCAACTTGCTTGCCTTTGCTCTTGGCACTAGCCTTTTGCCCCTTCTTCTTGAACCCCTTTCCCTTTTGAATCATAAGAACTTCCTTCTTAGGTTCTTTAGGGATTTGTTTCTCAGCACTAACCAGCATTGCATGCAATTGATTCATAGTCTTTGCATTCGCAGTCATGTTAAAGTTCATGATAAACTGGTTGAAATTTTCTGGAAGTGAGTGGAGAATGATGTTTGTTGCCAAATCATCACTAATTGGGTACCCCAGTTTCTCCATACTTTGAATTAGGCCGATCATTTTGAAAACATGATCATGAACTGTGGCACCCTTCTCCATCCTACAATCCAGAATCTCACGATGAAGCTCATACCTTTCAACTCTAGCTTGTTTCTTAAACAAAGCTTTGAGCTCTTCCATGATTGAGTAGGCATCATGGTCCTCAAAACGCTTTTGAAGACTAGGTTCCATGGTAGTAATCATTAAGCAAGTGATAGGCATAGCTCTATCATGAGCTTCCTTGTGCTTCTTGACATCTGCCGCAGTTGGATTTTCTGGCAGAGATCCTGGTAATGGGGTATCAATGACATCCTCCTTACCTTCAGATTTCAGAACAAGCCTTAGCATTCTTTCCCAGTTGGAAAAGTTTTCCCCTGTCAACCTATCCTTCTCAAGGAATGGTCGTAAATTGTAAACGTTGTTGTCATTGTTATTACGGCTACCCATCTATGTCAAAATAAGGCAAAGTTTAAAATTATGTTGAATTAAAATTAAAGTACCATAAAAGGCATTTATTTGGTAACTTTAAAACACTTTATTCAATAATTAAATGATCCCAATTGAATTTTAAGTGATTCCAAGATCCTTTATTTGTGCAATAATTAACCAGAGTGAGGCCCTGCAATCAACCATTACATTTTCAAGGTGAGTAAACTCTTTACTGATTACAACTCTTGTAACTCTTGGTTGAATAATTAACCATCACATGTTTAATTATTACCCTTAGCTTCAAGGTTCTAAACGGTTTAGGTAACCTTGTTGAATATAACCAATTAAAAGTGTAGATATGCGGTCCTACCCCCACTTTCCCAAGATATATTATGATGCTCTGCTGAGGGCTGACCCATCATAAACGATCAAGGTTTTCGTCGGGTTTTTAATTGGAAAAGGGAAAAGGGGTTCAAGAAGAAGGGGCAAAAGGCTAGTGCCAAGAGCAAAGGCAAGCAAGTTGCCAAGGCATAATGAAAAGCCTAAGGCGAATCCAAAACCCAAGGCTGCAAGTGAGAGTGAATGCTTTTACTGCAAGAAGAAGGGGCATTGGAACGAAATTGCCAGAAATACCTTGATTTCCTCAAGAGGAAGAATGGAGCATCAACCTCAGGTATTATGTTATAAACATTTTAACTTTCACTAAGTTATGTGATACCAAGTTGCAGAGCTTGACATTATGATGTTGCGCAGGAACTGCAAACAAGTGAAGCTAGCATGGAAATGGAGCTTGAAGGTGCACTAGAAGTATTTGAGTGGCCAGAGATAGCTTCATAGTTTTATTTTCTGATTAGTTTATCATGACATTTAGAACTATTTCCAGTTTTTGATAAGACAATATTTCGGTTTTCTTGCTTTGAATACTGATTTGTTTTTACTTGGCTTGGACAAACGTTGATCCATGACCAAGGTAATAAATTGTTTTCATTTTGCTAGATGTGAGTTAATTTTATGATATTGATATAAGTAAATCACAAAAGTAAAATTAGATGATTCAAAGTAAACTTACTTATAATAAAGTAAGGTTAGGTCACATAAACCATTTGCACATCCAAAGTTATGGATGGACTCTTACTCTTATATGATTATGAATCACTTAAGAATTAGAAGTCATGCTTGATAAGGTATAATGACCAAGTTACCTTTTAGTTGAAAGGGTAAAAGAGCTAAAATGACCTTTTGGAACACAAACATATGATGTAAGTGTACCATAAATTCAAAATTGGCAAGAGATTTAACTATTTCATTGCTTTTATTAACGATTTAAGTAACTATATCGATAATTACTTAATGAAATAAAAGTTGGAATCATTGAAACGTTCAAAATTCCAAAATGAAATGTAAAATCAAGTTTGAGATAAACAATTTAGCACCACAATATGATTGTTGTAATAAATATTTAACTCAAAACAAATGATCATCTAAAGGAATTGTTGAATTAGTTCACAATCCAGAACATTACAATTAAAATGTATGTATAAAGCAGGAATCAAACTTTGCTTGCCATGGTTCGTTCCAAGATTTAATGATTTACAAATATCGTTTTGAGGATATGCATTAGAACAACAACAATTGCAAATATACTAAACAGAAACTTAACCAAAGCAGTAGAAAGGATGGAAATGTTCCAAAGTAATCTTTTCTACTTAGGATTGATGGAGTATGAAATATATGTAAAATGTTTACAAAGATGACATAATAAACCCTAAATCAGAGGTATTATTCCTACAATCGCGTAAAAACAAAATGTTTGTTGCTCGCGATAGTGTCTTTATAGAAAGAAATGTCTTCCTACAAAGCCAAGTGGGAGTAAAGTTAGATCTCGATGAGATTCGAGACGAGCAACAAATGGATGTAGATAACACTACATTAGAGACGAATGCGCATGAAATCAGCTAATTTGATAAAACATGTGTCGAAGCAAGCTAATTCAAGTAGCGAGACTTCTATCGTCCTACTAGAATGAAATATTTCAAAGAGTTGAAGAGAATAATTCTATTGTCGCTCATACCTATCGTAGGTTACTTAGGATTAAAACAAACAGTTTATTGGAATTCTAGTAAAAGGTGGATTCTAAAATTTTCTTATTAGAGTGGTTAGAATCCATGCCTACAAGCAAGCTTTGGACAAGTGCCAACTCAGGAAGTGGCTTAAAGCCAAGAAATCCAGAATGGACTCCATGTCTATAAAGATGTGCTAGTCCATGACAGTCTTACAAATAGGGTCAAACCTATTAGTCATGTAAGCCTATTCGGATTATTTCTAGTTTTGGAAATCAAAATCACCTTCATGAAATGTTCTTGATGGATGGGATGTATATGATACAACCTAAGTTTTTTTAATTCCAGAAACTCCTAGAAAGTTTTGCAAACTTCAGAAATTCATTTATGGATTGAAGTAAGCATTAAGGAGTTGAAATATTCATTAGGAAATCAAACAGTTTGATTACCTTGGAAGAATGATAAGGAATCTTGTAGAAACAAGAAGTTTAGTGGGAGCAATTGGTCTTCTTAGTCTAGTATGTAGTTGACATACATTTCATATGAAATGATATATCAATGCTTGAATAAGTCAAGCAATGGTTAGAAAGATTGTTTCTATATGGGAGACTTAGGAGATGTTGAGTACATATTGGAATCAAAATCCACAAAGTGAATCTTGAAGGATGACTGGACCTAATCAAGAGACTTATGTTGATAAGACTCTTGACAAGTTCATGATGCAAGACTCTAAGAGAGGATTTTTTCCATGCCTCATGGTTTTACACTCAGTGAAACTCTATGCCTTTAAAGGCTAGTAGAGTTGAGTTGTAAAGGTAGTATACCTAATGCTTTCGCAAAAGGGTCCATTACATGTGCCATGAAATGTACAAAGCAAGTTGTTACATATGACTTGTGCATGTGTAGCAAGTTTCAAGCAAATACAGAATAAGCATACGGAAAGTTACCAAGAACAAATCCTTGAGTACTTGAGAAGCACTAAAGGAATTTTTCTAGTTTATGGTGTTAAAGATAAACAAGTTGTCAAAAGGTTTTACGAATGCAAGTTTTTCCAAACAAGAAAGATGATTCTAGAAGTTGATCTAGATGCATATTTTGTTAGTATGGAGAAGTATAGTGAACTTGAAAAGTTCAAAGCAGAGCACTGTTGCATGCTCAATGTCAGAATATGTGTATTAAGCTATAGTCGGATAGTTTTAGAGGAAGTTTGGATTAAAAAAATGTCATGTGCCTTTGCCCAAGAACAAAGGAGTCAGGGTCACATCACAAATCCAAACAAATGGATATGAGATATCGCCTCAGTTATGAGATCATTGACCAGCGGAAGGTCACGTTCTGCAAAGTTTTATTATGAGTGAGAAATCACTAAACCCCTTCCATAGACAAAAGTATGAAAGTCATATTAAAGTCTTGGATTGAAGCAAATTATGTAAATTTAAGTTGTGTATGTTTGTGGAAACATATTACATAAGAAAATACATCAATTTGCAGAATTATGTTTAAAATAGAAATTGTTATTTCTCTTATTTAATTATGGTTTGAAATTAAATAAAATGTCCAAAATAATTATGAATTGATGGGCTCACTAGGTTAATGACCTTTTGAATGAAACCCCACAGGTGAACAAAATTCATATATTATTTAAGTTCCTAGTTCGAGATCATTAAAGTGGACATAAATGTTTTCAATGAATGAACTAGCATGTAAGATTGATTGGATAGCGCAGTTTCATGGGCTATAGGGGCATAGTGATGCTCGGTCAATCACTTGGATATGCATGAATGATGCATGATCGGACTGTTAACCTACTTTGAAGTTCAAGTATAGAGCTTCCGTATATATTAGTGGATTCCTTTGACATGAGTGGAACATTGATTTCGTTCAATGGATGTTATAACTGTAATACCCGAATATTTTTTAAATTTTATATTATATATTTTAAAAAAATAGTTATTTTTTATTTATTATATAACTTTCCTAATCTCATATTTTTATTTTAGAGTTCGAAAAAGATTAAAACTCTATTTTTTTAAATACGACTCTTAATTTCTAAGCGTATATAAACTATATTAACCCTAATAAGTTTTATGAAAGGTCAGTGCAGCCGTGACCCTTATTAAAACCCTTATCTTTGCATTGCTTCCACGAACCTCTCATTCACGCACAACACCTCAATTATTCGTGGAAATTTAATTTCCTTTGATGTGCTTTGACTTCATGATTTCATTTTATATGCTTTTGCATTAGCAAAAGTTTATAAAGCAATATGTGTGTGCAGTGAGTATTGTATGCGTGACCTTACTGATAATTCTTGGAGTATTATTTTTCGGAAGGTAATCACACGTATCTATTTTAGAGTTGTTTATATTATTATTGAATGATTAATTGTTCATATGCTTTAATTTATATGTATGATTAATGTATACAATTTCATGATTTGATCAGATTTAATGTCTTGTTATTATTGTTGTACGTATATGATGAATCGTATAAATATGTTAGGGTTTTTAATGTTGTTGTTATAGGGAGTATTGTTTTATCGAGGTTTAGGGTTATTAATGCAGAGTGTTATTATTGGGTTGAGAATTGATTATATTTTGGTATTAGTTTAATAGCCCTATAAGAGTTGAGATATATTATATATTGAGTTGATCATGTAATATTATTTGGGAATTTGTGCCATTATTGAGAAATTATCAATTAATTTGTGAATGGTTATTTGATCGATATATTAGATCAAAAGGTTGAGAAATTATTATTTTGTTCTTGGTTTGAGGCTCGGCGTTATAGACCTTAGTCCTTGGCATGTTGGTAAGGAGATAATGATCATGAGTTAAGAATGAGGTACAATCTTTATTATTTATTTTTCTATGGTCCCCTACAGTGGGAATTGGCCCGTATGTGGTCTGGTTCAAGGTGTTTTCTAATTATTGGGAGTATTCAAGTTTTTATACTTGTTGGTTTTATTCGAATTACCCATGTCCAAGGCTAGGTATAGAACAAAGAGCATGGCACACTATTGGTTATGAGGTGAGTAAAGGTTTGTACTATTATTCGAGGTTGAGTTGTTAAAGGTTATTTTCATAGTACAATGTGTAATGTAGTTTCGAACTACATTATTTAATTGAGCTAGTAATTTAGATTATTCTATTATACTCTGTATTCTTATATATGGTGATTACTCAGCTTTTTGCTGACGTGTGTGTTATTTTGTTGTGCTACTTGTGTTTGCGGCCATGTCTTTTTCTTATGGTGGCCCTGCGTCGATCTATTTTGGAATTTGTCCTTAATGGTGAGCAGACAAGACTGTCTTAGCAGGTTGATCAAGTGATCGTAGCTAAAGGAGCTCAAGTGATCGATTAGTATGCTATAATGAGTTTATAAAGTTGTATAAATAGCTCACCTAGTTTATTGGGTTGTAATTATTGGGATTTTGTAAGCCTTAGCACTTGACAGATTGTCGAGTGTGGCGGTAATACCTCCGATTTAGGTGTATGCTTCCGCAATTTTATTTAAAGGTTGTTTATTTTCCTTTATTTATTGTTTATTATTAGCTAGTAAATCGGGGGTGTTACAATAACTGTGGTACATTCAAACGTCTACCCGTAACTGGAGATTATAAAGGATGTTTCCCGGTTATTTCAGAAGTTGAGTGGGAGGCTTGTTGCCACAAGATTGGATAGAGTCTACCTATTAAATTAGGAAATGTGTCATGGCCGCTTGAAGAGGGAGAATTCAGAAAATACGTGGCCGCGTTCAAATGCATTACTCAGTAATCATTTGGTTTTGTAATTCTAACTCAGATTTCAAGAAACGATTTGTAGATTAATATGATCTCGACATGTGATGCAATCATATTATCAAATCGACATATACATTAACTTAAGGAATTTGAATATTGCACCCTTGTCTCAGACAAGTGGGAGATTGAAGGAGTTATGTCTTCGTCGTGTGCAATTACTAGATATATAATTGGATCAAATTATGGAGATAATTAAGTCCGGACATTTGGGTCGTCGTTTTGCCATAGCTAGAGGTACTAACAATCTTTGGACTAGTAAAATAGGCCAAAGCCCAATTGGACGGATCCTATAAGGTCACACAAAGGGGCTAGATCGAGCATTAGAGGACGAGGCCCATCATGGGCCTCATCACTCTAGGTGGCCGGCCATATGGGGCTTTAAGAGGCTATTGGGCTTCGTGCCCTAGTCTAATTATAATGAGATTATAAATAGACTAGGTGCCTAGGTTTGCATGTAAGGGAATTAACTGATCATTTAGATCAAACCCTAATTAGCAAACACGAAACCAAACCCCTCTCATACTCCCTCTTTCACGGCTCTCTCCTCCTCCTAGGCGCGGTGGTGTCTCGTGGTGGTGGTGGTTCGTGCGGTGGTCGGTTGTCCGAAAAGGTGGTGATCGCGGTTTTCCTCAATCACTCGACCAATCTAGTATTGGTGGATGGCTCGTTCGAATCTCGTGGACTAAATAGAGGAGCAACACTTGGGGCTCTATTCTCTCCCTGATTTGCCTGTCGAATAGCTTCGTGGAATTCACGCTTCAAAGGTATGATTATGTGTCTTGTGTGTTATGCATGTGATCCTTGGATTAGGTACTCTGTTGAATATGATTCATATATATTATTTCCGCTGCGTAGTACCTATAAACTCCTACATAATAATCTTCAATTTTGGAATTTTTTGTCCATTTTTCGCCTGGAATAAAATTACCGAGATGCTTACCATGGTCTATTACACCCCGGGAGTCTATTTGGGTAGTTGCAACCATTCAATATGCCTTTAAACGATCAATTTACCCATTTGTAACTTGCAGCAATTTCGTGAACTCAAGCCTACCACGGATAATTATGACTACACATAATGGTCATATATGGTTCCAAACAGCATTATATGACCCCGAGATGTATCCCCCAGTATTTCAAGACTTTTCGCCACCAGGCTCCGTGACCTCAGCCTTTAATTTTGAAATTTTTTGACCATTTTTCGCCCGGAAATAATAATTGTCGAGATGCTTACCATGGTCCCTAATATACCCCGAGAGTCTATTTGGGTAGGTGCAACCATCCAATATGCCTTTAAACGGTCAATTTACCCGTTCGTAACTTGCATCGATTTCGTGAACTCAAGCCTTTCTTGGACAGTTATGACAACATATAATGGTCATATATGATTCCAAACGTCATTTTATGACCCCGAGATGTATTCCCTAGAGTCTTAAGACTTTTCGACACTAGGCCCCATAACTTCCAAAATTCCTTAAAAAGTGTGGATAATAACTTTCAATTTTGAAAGTTTTTTACCATTTTTCGCCCGGAAATAAAAATTTTCGAGATGCTTACCATGGTTTCTAATATTTCCCAGGAGTCTATTTGGGTGGGTGAAACCATTTGATTTGCCTTAAAACGGTCAATTTACCAGTTTGCAATTTGCACCGATTTCGTGAGCTTAAGCCTACCACGGACAGTTATGACAACATATAATGGTCATATATGATTCGAAATGGCATTATATGACCCCGAGATGTATCTCCTAAAGTCTCAAGACTTTTCGCCACCAGGCCCCGTAACCTCCAAAATTCCTCAAAAGGCATGGATAATAACCTTCAATTTTGGTATTTTTTGACCATTTTTCGCCTGGAAATAAAAATTGTCGAGATGCTTACCGTGGTCCGTAATATACCCCGGGAGTCTGTTTGGGTTGGTGCAAACATCCAATTTGCTTTAAAACGATCAATTTACCAGTTTGCAACTTGCACCGATATCGTGAACTCAAGCCTCCACGGACATTCATGACAACATATAATGGTCATATATGGTTCCAAACGACATTATATGACCTTAAGATATATCCCTTAGGGTCTCAACACTTTTCGCCACCTAGTTCTGTAACCTCAAAAATCCCTCAAAAAACGTGGATAATAGCCTTCAGTTTTGGAATTTTTGACCTTTATTCGCCCGGAAATAAAAATTGTCGAGATGTTTACCATGGCCCCTAATACTCTCCGGGAGTACACTTGGGTGGATGGAACCATCCAATTTACCTTAAAACAGTCAATTTACCAATTTTCGTACATATCTCTTATATTGGCTATAAGCTTTCACGGGGTGTCTACGTAACCGAATAAAGGTCATATATGGGTCGAACCAATATTATATGACCCCGGGATGCATCTCGTAATGTTCTGTGAAATTCCGACACCCAGGTTAAGACGCTCTGATTTCATGTATTGTAGCCTTCATATTTGGCTTTTGTATATCATTTTTTCACCCGGCGAGATTATGCATCCAAGTACATCCATGGGTTCGTAAAGGACCTTGGGAGTCGTAAATAGTGCCCTCGAAACCATCTAATTCATCTTTAATCATTATGCCTTAAGGGCCTTGGGAGTCGTAAATAGTGCCCTGAACCCGGTATGCCTTTTTGCATAGTATAAAAAATAATATTATTTTTATAAATGATTTGTTTCCTTAATTAATATAATTGATAGATTTTAGCTGTAATGTAAAATCTTTTAATATTTAAATTTCAATAATGTTAAATATGATAACTCTTCAAAAAAAAATAATAAAAAGATGATATCGTCATTGCATTTAGGCGGGTAAATATTTATTAAAAAAGCGACACGTGGGCAGTACTGATGTCTAACATCTTCTGTTTTAATAATAGATTAATAGATTTCCCTTACTATTGGTATTTATATTTGATTAATACACACTCAATAAAAATATTATTATTTTAGTTAATACTCTCTCCATCGCTTAATATTAAGCCTCATTTTTTTTTTTTGGCTAAGCCAAAATACAATAACATTAGGCCATATATCACTATAGTAAACTCTTCATTAGAAAGCCATTAGTTCTGCAACTTTTTTGAGAAGAAGCAGCCATTGAAGAAGAAGCTATTTCAATGGAGGAAAAACCCAAACTACTCATTCTCTACGCTTCTCAGACAGGTAATGCCATGGACGCTGCTGAGCGCATTGCCCGTGAAGCTGAGCGCAGAAGCTGCCCTGTCTCTCTCTACTCCATCGACCAATTTGATCCCGTAAGTTTCATCTCTCTCTCTTCTTTTCTGCTGTTCTTCAATTTCATGATTTCTTTTAGCTACAATTGGTTTGTTAATTGCTTGATTGTTGATATTGGCTAGGTTTTTTTGAATTTATATCGATTGATTAATCGACTGATCGTAACCCTAGCTTTTGTTTTTGTTTGTTAAAGATAGAATTTGTTTTGATATTGTAATTGAATTATTGATTTTGTTCATAATTCGAGTGGCCTATTGATTAATTATGGCACGTAAATGCATGAACTATTTGCAGAATATTCTTTAATTGAGGAATTAATGGTAATATGTGGTTGATTAATGAAATTTTGCTTCTATGAACTGTTTGGTTAATGAATTAATACTCTGTGCATGAGATTGCCTGAACATTAATATTAGGCATAGACTCAATTATGAACTTTGGTTGAATCATTGCCCGAGTGTGTGTGCTCGACCGCGTGTGTGATTCTTAGACTAAGATTTAAAAGCATATTTTCAGGTTTAGATAGTTTGGTGTTTACTATCTTTAACTACTATCACATTATGAATTTTAACACTTTGATCTATAATTGTTTCTTGTCATAGAGTTTGCTGCCCAGTCAAAGAGCTGTAATTTTTGTTGTCTCTACCACAGGCCAGGGTGACACTCCTGATTCGATGAAGGTAAGTAGTAGATACAGAACACCCTTATGAGGTGAAAATTTGTAATCTTTTCATATTGGTGATGATTGATGAGTAATAGAGTTGGAAAACAATATATAGGTGTTTTGGAGGTATCTATTGCAAAGGCACCTTACTCAAGACTGGCTGGAAGGAGTACACCATGCGGTTTTTGGATTGGGAGACTCAGGATACCAGAAATACAATGTAATACTTCTAGGGCTCTCTTTATCGTTGGGGAACTACGGTACCTCTTTCTCTCTTGGTAGGGTTCTTGGCATCTGCTTATGTTGTATATTTAGTTGTTGAATTCAGCCTATGTATCATGTGTAACTATATAATGCAAATTGTAAAGCATAGTGCTTAAAAAGGTTAGCACATGAGTGGGACATAAAGGAGCATTCCAATGGGTGATTGGGTGTTATCATTCATATATCACAACATCGCTAATGAACATACAGTCTATAGTCTACTGTAGGCTAGTACATTAAGATAAGAACTGCCTACTTATGCGGTTATGCCCGTATATAAATTAGATTAAGGAATCATTTTGTGTATCTGCTAGCTATTTTCTATTTGTATGTTAAGCATTACCTTTTCCTGCACCCATTCAATGCATTTCGTTTCTATGATAATTGCACTTTGAGAGTTTGAGAGTCAGATAGTTTATTTTCAGGCATTGATAGGAACTTTATTTTCTTTCCCAACTGCTATAGTTTGTTGCAAAGAAGCTGGACAAAAGGCTTTCAGGTCTTGGTGGAACACCTATCATTGAAAGAGGTCTTGGAGACGATCAGCATCCTTCAGGGTAGGGTTGTATCGATATCGTTTGTAGATTCTAAACCATACATCTATCTCTCTATGACTGATCAAGTTTTTGAACACATCAGATCATGTCATTCATGTTACGACCCATATTTACGTGCATCATCTAAAGTTGTTAAATCTCACAGCTTGTAGTTTTACTGTGACTCGTTCCGTCAATCTAATGACAGAATTTTCTTCCTTCATTGATAAATGATAGGTATGAGGGATCTTTAGATCCTTGGATGTCTTCATTATGGAGTTCATTGAATCATATATATCCAAGCCTCTTTCCAAATGGAGTAGATGTAGTTCCAGTTATGAAACTTATGAATCAATCTAAAGTTTCTGTTGCATATCATGTCAACGATGTGGCAAGTTTACTATACTCAACTTCTTCAGGTAACCTGTTTCTGCTTATTTGAATTGCTTTTATCTTATAGAGTTTTTTTCTGTCTCAATCTAATATAGTTCTGATCGACTCGATGCTTTAATGAGAGAGGGAGTGAATAAATTTTGTCTGTCCATGGGAAAATCTACTGCTCTCCTGAGTCCTGTCTCGCTCAGATCAATAGTTTATATTCATTATCTGTGAAGCTTTGAAGATTTATGGCTTTTAATTATTTTCATAATGCTTCCCATGTATAGGAGTCATTGTTTGTTGTTTTTGTTCCAGATTTTGAGTCCAGGGCATTGCTAATTGAAAGCGCTCGCTTGATGTCTCCTGCAAGATTTCCTATAGATAAGAGTAGGCCTCAGTGCTGGTTAAAAATGGTATTCCCACTTTTATTTTCATCTGAATGTAATATGTATGATTATTTTCATGGTGATGAGATATTCTAAAAGGATCTCCGCCCTAGTGGACTACTCTTATTGGATTTTATGTTGATTTTGGTTTCTTGTTAGACCTCTTTTTGGTGTAGGCTATAGGCTATTCTTATATGTTAGATGTCTCAAAGACTCAAATAGACAAGTATTGAGACTTGAGGGCTTTATATTCATCCTTGGTTTTCTTCTCTTCTTAATTTATTATTGCCTTCTTCCAACAGTATTTCTAGCCTACAGAAGGAGCCTTTTTTTTTTTTTCTTTTTTTTTTTTTTTTTTTTTTTTTTTTTTTTTTTTTGAGGTAGCCTACAGAAGGAGCCTGGAAAAGGTTTAGTAAGAAGTATGTTAACATCTCACTACAATATAGTTTGATAAGTATGGATATATAGCAGATATAGTATCTGTAATAGACTAATAGTTAGTGTGGAGGAAATTATGTATCCATGCACTTGCTGGGGTTTTTATATGATTTTTTTTTTTTACCAAGTTTCTTATTTTACTCCTTGATTGGTTGTATATTTTTCTTTCAGACAAGAAATTGTTCACTACTACGAGCAAGCTGTGGGAGGGATGTTCGCCATCTTGAATTTGAATTTCATTCAAATGTAAGTTTAATTAAAGTTATACTTTGCTTAGAAAGGTAGTTCGTATAAATAAAGGGTTTTGATGTTGAAGCAATTCAATCTTATTTCAGGCAGTTGGATATGAAGTTGGCGATGTGCTTGAGATACTTCCATCTCAAAACCCTGATGCTGTAGATGCATTCATATGTCGTTGTAACTTGGACCCTGAAGCATTCATCACAGTATGTAATTTTAACTACTTAGGTCCTTTTGTTCTTTTGAACTTTGTGAACTTTGAAGAGGGAAAATGAACTTTAAGCTGTTACAGATTACATTCATTTTCTAGGAAGTGGAGAATGTTATTTGGTTAAACATAGGGCCTAGGTAAGCATTTTTCTCCAGATTGTGGGAACTGGAACTTCCTAAGATATGCAACTTCCCATGTTTTTGTCAGCTAAATAATGTCACACTCTTCCACTTCCTATGAAGTTCTACTTCCCATGAGTTTTGTTGTTATACAAACAAACACTAACAAACATAACATTGACATTATGGAGTGCAGAACTAAAATAGGTTGTGGCCGTCATAAGCTGAAGTTTTATGACAGTTTAATCCCTATGACGAATTTTGCTTGCCCTTGAAAATGAACAATAGAAACTGATTGGCCGTATTTCCTTTATAATTCCAGCAGAAAATGTTTAGATATAGAAATTTAATTAAACGATGGAGTAAAGATGATATGTAGCTGTACTGACTACTGATGCAGCCCCTGCCGGCTTGCCCTACTCAAGTCTTTAAATAAATGGAAACATTATCATCAATGCAGGTTCAGTTAAGAGATTCGAGCAATACTACTGCTGCTGCTGCTGCTGCTGCTGCTGCTGCTGCTGCAGCATCTAGAGTGCCCATCAGACTAAGAACATTTGTGGAGTCGACCATGGATGTTGACTCAGCTTCCCCCAGACGCTATTTCTTTGAGGTACTAAAAGTTCTGCCTGGAAGTTGTGACAGATGTTTGCCCACTGTCATTCATTTTTTGAACATTTAATTTTGGTATATATTGTCTCCATGCCTTATAATAAGTGCACTGATAGGAATGCTATAAGCCTATAAAAGAACACTGGTGGGATTGGTTTTCTAAAATATGATAATAGTAGAGGCTGTTGAGGAAGTGACAGGATCCCACAGAAATGGGAACAAACTTTAAAATCAGAGTGGAGTTAAAAGTAAAACATATTGGAACAGACTTATATATCATGACTATCTGGGAGTACACTTCAATGCAGGCTCCCACTATATATGTAATTTCAGACATAAGGCTACTTCACTATTACTGCAATTATAAGGCTGCATATTTACAACTCGCTACCCTTCCCAAGGTAGTGGGAGCCCTCTTTAAAGGCAGCAGGGTAATGCTGGTGTTAGTATTAATTCTTTTGATAGGTTCTAAATATCTTGTGTTGCAGGTGATGAGTTACTTTGCCACTGCTGAGCATGAAAAGGAAAGACTGGAATATTTTGCATCAGCAGAGGGCCGAGATGATTTATATCAGTATAACCAAAAGGAAAGAAGAACTGTCCTTGAGGTGAGTTGCTTCTTTTGTTCTTTAGCTCAGGAAGCAAACTTGACAGTTTACATGTCACATATCCCTATCAGTCTCGACAATTTCTTCGAGTATTTTCATAAACTTAGTCGATGGATTTCAGGTTCTGGAGGATTTCCCATCTGTCCAAATGCCATTTGAATGGTTGGTCCAGCTAACGCCCCCTCTGAAAAGTAGAGCCTTTTCTATTTCTTCCTCTCCTGTTGCTCATCCTAATGAAGTGCACTTGACCGTGAGTGTGGTGACATGGACGACACCATATAAGAGGAAGAGGTCTGGTCTCTGCTCAAAGTGGCTTGCTGCACTTGATCCTCAACAAGGTGTTTGCTCTATCACTACAAAAACTAAAATCGTATAAATTGATTATGACATATTTGTCAAGATTTATAATGCTAATTTATCTAAAATTATGTAAACAGAGGTTTTTGTTCCAGTATGGTTTCAGAAAGGGCTTCTTCCTGTCCCATCTCCATCATTACCCCTTATACTCATAGGACCAGGCACAGGTTGTGCCCCTTTCAGAGGATTTGTGGCAGAAAGAGCTGTCCAGAGTCATAATGGTCCAACTGCTCCCATTCTCTTCTTTTTTGGTTGCCGGAATAAAGAAGATGATTTCTTATATAGTGATTTTTGGTTGCTCCATTCACGTGATGGAGGGGTTCTTTCAGAAGAAAAAGGTGGAGGCTTTTATGTTGCATTCTCGAGAGACCAGCCACAGAAAGTTTATGTACAACATAAAATGCAGGAGCACGGACAGAAAGTCTGGGATTTACTCAGTAAAGGAGCTTCTGTATACATTGCTGGTTCCTCAACCAAAATGCCTTCTGATGTTATGTCAACTTTCGAAGAGATCATTAGCAAACAAAGTGGGGTTCCAAAGGAAGCTGCTGTGAGATGGCTCAGGGCATTGGAGAAGGCCGGTAGATACCATGTTGAAGCATGGTCCTGACTCCTTGAGATATCATTTTAGTTACTTTTTTTTTTTTTTAAGCCATTAGTTATGTCCAAAAAAAAAACGAAAGAAAACTTCATTCTCACTTGGATACTGTTGAATTTATGTTTTAGCATTCACCATAGAATATTTTAATCAAGAGTATAATTGTATTCTTTACCAAGTATGAAAAGTTTAAATATTTAATGGAATGTACCCAAAGCACGTCAATGCATAACTTAACCTTGTAAAAAAAACGCAATCTGGGGCCGAATTTGAAGGTTATAATATACAAAATTAAGCCACTATCGGAGATTTTAAGACGCAATCTTGAAAAATCAAGCTATGGTATGGGCTACACGTACATCCCAACTCCATATAGTGTTATTTGTACTCATATAGGGTCACTAGTTGGTTACATAAAGGCTTGCAGTGCTCTTAAGTATATGAAGACGGTGATTGGCCTCTTTCGTTTTTGGATCCAAAAATGTTGAAAATTTACCACAACTAAAGTTTATAGTCCACACTTTCGAAATATTTTTTCCACAATTGAATTGAATGTGGTGAATGTTTTTCAAGGTCATACAAATTAGTTTAAAACCATAAGGGGGTGTTTGGTTCGTTGAGTGGTATGGGTTTGGAATCAGGAATGGGGTTAAGGTGGTATCGGGTTAGAATTTGATATTTAATACCATGTGTTTGGTTCAATTCTGGAATGGAATCTCATCTCCTTAATACCATGTATATGATACCTAAGGGAATAGAATGGGTCAAACCCACCTCCCCACAAGGTTTCTAAACTTCATATCTCATGAGTTTGAGGTATGAGTTTAAAATTCATAATTTTGACAACCAAACAAATAGTATGGTTTTAGTCATTCTAAACTCATACCTCATATCTATATTCCGTGAACTAAACGACCCCAACTATAACAGAGTTACTAATAGGTCTATAAATCCCTGTGAATGAACTATGATCATGTTCACTTTAGCGTAATTTCATTTCAGTTCAGCTCCCATCAATTCAGTTCAGTTCAACTATTGATCTCCTTCTCTCATAAAATATTTATTTTAGCTCTTTTCAGTTCAGTTCAGTTCATCTTACTTAAGTAAATGTGAACAAGCCCTAAGTTCAATAACATGGCTATTTCAGAAAACAATGATGTATTGGGTCACTCGGTGCAGCCGTGCAATTCGTGTTATTGAGACTAATTTTGCTTAAAAACAATGATTTATGAAAAAAAGAAAACTAAAAACCAGAAAACACCTACTGAGAATATTTCCTTATCCTACAAGTGATATATATATCTCAGTGAAACACAACTTCCTCATCGTTCTATCTACTTCTCTCTCTTTCTTCATTTTTTTTGAACTCAAAAAAATGCTTTCAATGGCGGTTCAACCAAACATCAACGCCATTGTTAAACCTTCAACATACCCATCTCCAAAACTATCACTTAAACCCTCTAAAGCTCCCGCCTTTGCAAACCCAAAACCCTTTTCTTCTTCATCTTCATTTCCTCAATTGAACAACAAATTGAGGAATTCCAGTTTTTCGCTCTCTGCTGCTCCTGAAACCATTTCTGATATTTCCATTGCTGGAGATGAGGTTGATATTGAAGATGACTTGCTTGTCACCAAAGAGGTTAGGCTACTCCTCTCTCTTTCAATTTTTTTGGCTGAATTTAAGCTTATTTCATAGAATTCTGCTATTCAATTCTTGAGTAATTGGAAAATTCGATGTGATTTTTTTTTAATTCTGTTTGGGCATGAATTGTTTTTGCTGGGGAGTGATTTTGATGTTTTGCTTGATTTTTGGTTATTCAAAATTGGTTGAATTTGAGAATTTGATGTGTTTGAAATATGTTTTTGGGCATTTTTTTTTTATGCTTGTTTTATTGTATATTGTGATGAAGAAATTGAGTTTCTTGGAAATAAAAATCATGAAATTTTGAATTAATTAAAGTAGGTCATGCTCGTTAGCTCGTGTATTGAGCTATAAAATGACAAGGGAAAACTAATTTTGTTTCTGAATTTTGCTTTATTTTATGTTCTGGTTAAAGATACAGGTTGTTATTTCTGCTACCCATGAAATTAAGAATTCAAAGTTATAAAAATGAAGATTTCTTTGTGAAGTTAATAATGTTCCTTGATCATATCATATACTTCAAAATTGGTATGCGGAGTATATGCATATTATTTGGTGAGTTGGTAAATTGTGTTATTTGTGTATTGTGTTTAAGTTGTAACTAATTTGATTTTGTCATTATGCTGTCAATATAGAAGCTCAAAGTGGCTGTGAAGCCAATGGATAAACCAAGGCTAGTATTGAAATTCATATGGATGGAGAAGAACATTGGTCTTGCCCTCGACCAGACCATACCGGGACATGGCACGATTCCATTAAGTCCCTACTACTTTTGGCCTCGGAAAGATGCTTGGGAAGAGCTTAAGGTATTGCTAGAGAATAAGCCCTGGATATCTCAGAAACAAATGATTATTCTTCTTAATCAAGCAACTGATATCATCAACTTGTGGCAACAAAGTGGTGGTAATATAGCATCTTAGAGTACATGTTATGTGGTATATTCTTGTTCGTAGGCCTATGTTGTATCTCGTGTTTGTAGGATTGATCAAACATAATCATGCTATGTTACTTTGAATTTATATGTCTATTTTCAAAGGTTCAATTTTCACAGGAACTTCTGTTTGATTTGTTCAATACTTCAAATAGTGTTTGGTCATACCTTAAACAATATCTATTTGATTGATCAAACATGGATATGTCATATCACTTTGAATTTAAGTGTCTATTTTCTAAGGTTCAATTCACACGAGAAACACACAGAAACTTCTCTTTGGCTTGTTCTACACTTTTAATTGTGTTAGTTCATACGAAGTATGCACGAAGTATCAGGAACTACATCTCTACATAACTGTTTAAACAATATAAGTGTTGTTATCAAACTGTGTATTGATTTTTGGTATATATTGGATTTGGGTTGGCTAATCAGGCATGAATTATTTTTGTCATGCCTATGTAATCGACGCCATTCAGTCTTACCCATAGCCATACGCCCATACCCATGTACTGGTGATAATACCATGATCACTAGTAATATAGCTTGTGATTTGTGAGATACCAAACTCATGCGTCTTGTGGGAATTCTTTCGGGTTTTGTTTGTTTAGCCAACTAAATTTTTGAAGAAGTAATCCTGCTTCGATATACAAGATTGGGTCAGTACCTGTTCTTTGTTCCAGAGTCCAGACTCTTTGACTCTTTCAAGCGAACATTTGAGAAATATAGATCTCCTTGATGTTTGTGCATTTTAGTGCATACTTTCAAAATGATACACAGTATTTTTTTTAAAATGATTTCACTAGTAAACAAAGTAATTGAAGATCTTAATGTTTATAGTTGTGCATTAAGATGTATAAAGCTCGAATTGTTGCAAAACAAAGAACGGAAGACGTATTTAGCATCGCATAATATGAACAAAACAGATGGCTAGACTAAGAGGTACTATATATTATATGGTTATTATTATTATTATACAAAAATATACAAGTCTATTGATTATCATACAAGTACATAAGAATATTAAAACACCGTGATATTTTATACGAGTACCTTTTATAAGATTGTGGTTATACTATTCAGATTCACGTCCAAATGGTGGAACTTACACAGCTGCATAGCTAGCTTGTTCCGAGTGAAGATCAACCATAGAGAAACCCACTTTGAGTTGCAATGCGATTCAACCTCGTTCTTCAATTTTAGATCACGAATATGTACATTAATGAACAGACCAAATTCCTAATCTTTACATGAGAATTTTCCATCATTTTCGAATAGTAAATTAAGATTAATCCTGTTTTTTGCCTTCGAAGGTTCAGTCAGAAATGGATTTTGTAGATGCATATTTCAGGAATGGAGTTATTTGATCATCTCAGCGTAACTGCAAACTGATGCCATTGTTGGATGCAATTTCCCTAAGAAAGCTCATTTGGGTTTCCAAACTCGGTCTTCTTCTTGATAGCTTCTGCATAATCTGTAACAAACATCAACAACGTACTTTAAATTAATCAAAGCTTATACCATGCACCTAGGAACACAAAAAGACGCATACAAACCACTGCACAAGATGTAGCGCGTTTGGTTATGAAACTTTTGTTATGTTAAAAAAATACACAGCCAAAGAGAGCACCTAGGTGCACATAACAATTTGCCTGAAACTCTTTGGTTGGTTAAACATATCTTATGTGAAATTAATAAATAGTGCTAATTACCTTTTCATTGACACCAAAATTTCTTGGAGAATCAAGTGATTGAGACACAAATTCCTGCCCAAACTTTGAACTGAAAAAATCTCGGATGTGCAGTAGTTCAGGGAAATCTCCAAACCTTGAAGACGCGTAAATTAAGCTTCCTATGGCCTCCTTTAGATCATCTGGGCATTCTCTGAAACAACAAATTACATATACTTAGCAAACAGAACAACAAAAAACTTGAGCAAATTCTTTTAAAGAATATATATACAGTTTTATTCCATTGATTACAAACACCATAAAACAGGAAAGTAAACACTAACTTGTTTTTTTCAATCAATGACATGTTTTGCTTAAGAAGATGGCAGTAAGATTCTATCATGTCAAAAGCATCCAACATGTTCTTGCTCTTAATCACATGCTCAACCTGTTGGTCAGACGAAGATTATTATAAGACTAAGTCATAAATATGTGTTATAGTCAGTAAATTTAAAGAACTACAACCTCCGTCCAAATTCAGTTGTCATTTTAAAAGCACGGATTTTACACCATCAACATAACAATTAATTCTAGACGGAGGGAGTAGTTCTTGGGGCATCCAAAATTAGTCCTGTAAAACATAGCGTGATTAGGAAAATACTCGAAGAAGAGCTTGTTTTTGATGACCGAGGTTAAGGAGTTGGATTACATCGGACTGAGAAAAGGAGAAGAGTGCTTGTTGCCGGTTCTTGAGATACGAGTTCCTAGTCATAGCATGCTCTAGCAAACTACTTAACTTTGAAGATTTTCTTCCTAGTAAAACATCCAATGCTTTTCCCATCTTTCTTTCGAGTCGAGTTTTGATAGACTTTCCTTGTGCTCAGGAGCTTGGTATGTTATATATTTGGAGGATCAAGAGTTATTTATATAAGCATGGATCATTCTAGGATAATAGAAGCGGGTCAAGGAAGAACAAACTGGGTCAAAAATTGAATGGGACTTTGATGGTTTCAAGCCGTGAAAATACATTGGGTATATATAGTAAGAAAAAGATGCCAATTTTTGAACTGCCATTGACCCGAGAACTTTATGATCATGGCATAGTTTATCAACAAATATTCAAATTGATGACCACAAATTCATTTTCGTGGTGGGTTCCACTTGTTTAACCGGGATAAAAGTAGTCCTTTTACCTGAAAATAATAGTCACATATGCAAACTTTAGAGGTCAAGAGTTGTCATATTTAATATGAGTAGAATGCTTTGTAGTAGTAAAATTGAATCACAAAATGGAAGAGTTTTAAAGATTGAATAATGAGAAATAATATGTGAGAATGATTCAACCATTATTAGTCGTCTTTGAAATAGAATGGAATTTTTTTTGTGTACTTGGTCTATTAATGCACAAAACTGGTGTATATATATATATATATATATATATATATATATATATATACTTCAGTTTTAATAATGGTTCCAGAACACTAATAAGGATATACTAAACTTGATATTGTAAGTAGCAAATATAAGACTTGACCCCTACCCATGAGATGACTCGATAACATGGTCATTATGCATGATTTATGAAAGTCTAATCAACTACTCCCTCCATCCTTTAAAGATTAAATGATTTACGAAAATATCTTTAAAAAGAAGCTTAATTTATCAAGCTAGTAGTGTTGCTGTTTACGAATCGAATAATTAGGTTTGGCAGAATTCTTCACTAAAGTCAGGGAAAAAAGGCAAAGGTTCCTTGTTACCAAAAAAAATGAATCTGCTCAAATAATGGCTAATAAGAGAATCATATTCAAAGCGAGTCTATCCGTCTATATGCTCTAGAAACCCGCCTAAATCCCCACAAATAATTGTTCTCCTCCAAGCTGTTTATTGCCCTGTGGAAATGGCACCTATTCCATAGGCAGTGCCAATCGGGATCGACGAGATTAAGCCAGCTAGCCAAGTATGATTTTACGAACTACCATAGTAGGGAAGCAAACATGAGAACCAAAGTGAGTGATGATGGAAAAGCAACAGAAAAGAAAACTCTTCAATTAGCTTAAGCTATATTTTATGAGATAAGGCAAATCAAAGGTTTAAATGGTACATAAAACTGAACAGATTAACATCTAGCCGATTTGATATATCCCAGGTTTGCAACTAATCCAAATAACCGTCTCACGCGCCCGACAATTATAAATGCAAATCTTCTATTGGCACGCAGTAAACGAGTATGCCGAACGATGAGAATCAACACAACCATTTAAACTCAGGAAAGGCCTTCATCATCCTCATTTTCAAACTCGTCCATGTGGTCTAGGAGATAGTTCGCAGCCAGCTCCTCATTCTTGTTGCAAGCAAAGTAGACTTGTAGGACGGTGGCCCGTCTAAAGCCCATACCTTCAAGCTGCAACACCCAAAAAAGTTGTAAATAAGCAGAGTCAGAGCATAGAATACTAAAATCATTGAAAACGATTAACCCTGGCCTATGTAAACTTCCTTCTGATAAAAGGTAAACAGAAACCAGTAAAACAATCAATTGTTCACTTTTTATCACATATCTCATTACACAGTATAAACATTCTTCAGCAACAAGAGAGGAGAGAGAGGGCGAGGAAGGGAGACGAAAATGAAATCTGCATATGATTTGAATAAGGCACATGTGTCTTGCGATGACAAGTATAGCCCAAAACAATACACAAATGATAAGAGGTTAAATAAACAAAGTACAACAATAATCGCAGACCAAAAACAATTCACTTTCTATGATTCTGTTTCCAAAAAAGCCATGTACCACAATATCCAAATCTTTTTCCTAAAGGTCATAAGTTCATAACAGATGGTGCACATAAACTATTTATAATTATCATACTTTCTATTAACATAAGAGACACAAAAATGTTACTTCTACAGACAACATGAAAAAGGTTGAGCATTATAGTTTACCAGCTTTCTGATCATCATAAGTTGGTTTTAATGAGATGTAAAATGAATTAAAAACAAACAGGTAGTAGCAAGTGAGCTTTTTTACTTTTTCCATCTTTTAACTGCTTAATCCACATGAGCCCCAAAATTAATCAAAAAACACTTGTGCCAAATTTAAGACCCATCCTAATATTCACTGACACATAAAATGAAGCATAAACCTCTTCAATTCTATTTATGACATGTTTTTACAATAATAAAAATAAAAAAAAAAAACTTACGCGTTCAATGGCTTCACGTTCCTCTGGTGTCACAGACACAGTCGGTGGCATTGAAGAGGCTAACTGCGAGAGAAGGTTCCTGCTCCAAACATATAAAAAGAGTCAGGATCCATTAGATTTTCGGAATGAAAAAAAAAAAAAAAGAGTAAAGATCCAAAAATACCCATCCCCTTCAACCGGTTCATTAATCAGGCGAAGGAAATCAGACTGGTGTTCTTGAATTAGCCGCATCAGTTGTGGATTCTGCTTCCCCAGTTCTTGAAGCATGGGCTGAACATGGTCAAAAAAAAAAAAAAAAAAAAAAAAAAAAAAAACAAACAAACATATTAGACCTTGCAAAATAAATTCATATTTTTTAAGAACATGTTACAAACTGAAAACTAGAGCACACCTGCAATATCTGGGGATTGGCTTGCACCATAGCTCGCAACGCTTGAAACTTAAAAAAAAACATAATGATTCAGGATCAAGGAATTACACAATTCAGAAAATATACTAACAGATATTGGCTATTACCTGATGACTATTACGGAGAAAATCTAATGAGCCAGCGCCAGCATTTGAACCCACACTGGGAACACCCTAGGTGAAAAACAATAAGAAATGATAATAGAGGATTATTATAGACCAAACAGTTTTAGTATTACTTGTATTTAAGAAGTAATGTATATGATAAACCGATGGCATACCTGTGGAAAGAGATCTAATGGACTTGCATTAGGACCACCACTTGCTGGTACAGCTGCTTGAGGAGCCTGACCAAGAGGGTTCCCAACCTGAGCAAGAGGATTCCCAGCTGGAGCAAGAGGATTTGCAGCCTGCCCACCAGTAGTAGCCGCAGAAGTTCTGGCCACTGGAGCAACTTCAGCTTGCTCAGGAATTCCCTGAAAATGACAAACCAAGATTCTATATCAGCAAGAATCAAGGAGATAGTATAGTAACCATTAAAATGACAGCAAATCATGCTGTATCAGTTGGGAAAAACAGCTTTCCTGTAGATATATAAAGAATTAATTAAAAAAAAAAACCAACTACAGTAAAAAAATCATAATCCAATTCATGGCACAATACAAAAGCAGAAGATTCTTTATCAAAAGAACCAAATAAGAGGCACTACTGAAGTCAAATGAAGCAACAAAATGGATTTGCAAACATAATACTGAACCATAAGATATTTGCAAGAATTTTAGAGTGAAGATAGCACAATGTATGCTCGTTTATGAATTAAAGTGGAAGGGGGAACATCAAAGAAGAATCAGTAGTATATAGACATACAGAGTACAAATATTCGACAGCTCTCTCTGGGTTGTTATAAGCAGCGCGTAGAGCACGAACAACAGTATCCCTGTCCCAACTTCCTCCACCCATGTCAAGAATTTGCTGAATGGTGCTCTCCAAATTGGTTCCTGCAACTAAATTAGACGCAGCCTGGCCATAGACATTCGCATCTCCTCTGCATGCAAGTATTTAAGTTAGTATTTATAAATAAAATCCCACAAATAAGTGATTTTGATGAAAAAAATGCTGAGAAGGTCTAAGAAAGAGTTAAAACTCACGAAGCAGCAGCTGCAGCAGTCATGACAGCTGCAGCAGCAGCAGCAGCAGGTTCTGTAGCTGTCTGGGTCCTAACATAACAAAATAGCATAAGCACGGTATCAAAGGCAGTGTATCATGCAAGCCTAGCAGCTTCCAGTATTGTATAAAAATAATAATTGGCACACCAAAGCCTGGAAATCAAAAGGAAAATACTTCAGGAACTTACTGAGCTTGAGGTGCAACTGGTGCGGGCACAGCAGCTGCAGGTGTAGGGGCTGTTGTGCTCTGAGGCTGAGCCTACAAATATGCACTTGTTATATCATAGGACAAGCATTGAACTACAAAAAATCAAAATACCAGAAAGCATATCACAAAAGCTAAAAGCAAGGTAGCTTCACCTACACCACATCAAGTAGAAGGATAAGACAAGAAGCATGCAAGTTCAAAATAATGACAATAATAACATTACTACACATCACCCAGAACACCATAATATAGCTACAAGTCTAAAATCTGAATCTTTAAATCTCCCTAGACAACCCCCTCTACATCTCAAATTGTTCA
Source organism: Chenopodium formosanum (assembly GCA_024500155.1). Classification (NCBI taxonomy): domain Eukaryota; kingdom Viridiplantae; phylum Streptophyta; class Magnoliopsida; order Caryophyllales; family Amaranthaceae; genus Chenopodium; species Chenopodium formosanum. The sequence goes on along the minus strand of CM044861.1, from coordinate 2,119,510 downwards.
CTTTGCCAAAGAGGAACAACATTCAGCAGCCAATTACAGAATCAAACCATCCAGGAAAAAATCCAATCACTGCGACAACTATAGCCATCAAAGCAAGATCATTTTAATATATTTAGGCCCCATTTATGTTTTAATGAAGAAACATGGGTGAGATTTACTTGATACTTAATAAAAAGTAACATAGAAGTTTCCTTGACAACATGTCACTAAACCACAAGTAAGCATCATATTACAGTTCAGATTCAGAAGAAAAAAAAAAAGGAAAAAAAATATCAGATAATGTTCACTATGTCACCACACCACTTTATATAATTTCCAGGCTAACCTGAGTAGCAGGTGCTGCGGACACGGAAGAAGCTCCAGCTGCAGCTGGCTTCTGCAGTTAATAATATATACATAAAAGAATAAACATTAAAATACAAGCTAAATCATACAGACATCACAGTTAGCATTAGGAATTTTGGGATGTCCCAAATTTAAGTTAATACCTATTTTTAAAAAGAATTAAATCTCTTCTGCTAATGAAGTTGGAAATTACCCATACATGCTGATAATTATAATGGACGGATTAACAATTGACCAGTTTGAGCAAGTGTCTATCATAATAATCAAAACTACCAATCTTAATGTTTAAATCTCTCACATGCCACCTAGCAGTGATGCCACAAGAAATTATTTTCATACAATTATTAACTAAAAATAAATAAAAATAAAAATTATACTAACAACAAATTGAATTGGACTGTTAAGGGATGTTCAAAATAAAATAAAAAAAAAAAAGAAATACTTTAATGACACAAAAGGTACTGCAGTTAGCAATGCAGTGACAGAATAGACCACAAATCTCCAGCAACCATAATTACAAAAAAAAAAGTAGAAAATTTAGCAAGGGGTATTCATAAAACAACAAACACTGCCACTCATGTAACATCAACAAGGCCCCTAAACCTAAGGTAAGACTATAGGGTGAAGAATCATTATAATTCAACAAAATATTCTAACATGTTTGTGAATTGTGATCATACAAAAAATAGCAATAATCAAGACGGTTTCAAGTTTTCAACAAGAATTTATACCAACAATGTGAAGAGCCTACCTTACTTAACATGATAACAAGGAAACTTTTATCAGCAACTCCATTTTCTCCCAAAGTTGTTTCATCTTTAAGAACTTTTCCCTGATGGATGAGCATTTGTGAGGTAGCAGGATAGACATCTGCACCTTGTGCTTTCTCAATGCTTTGCTTTACATTTGCAACCTAAACAACGAAATTGTTGGTCAAGACCCAGCAGAAACACAAATAAATTGGGCCTCATATTAAATTCAAAGACAAGAATAATAGTATAGCAATCCATTCACCATACCAAAGGACAAACAGAAATCCTAAAGCATAACAATTAAATTAGATCTTTACATCAAAAGCGTAAAACACATCAATAGAAAACCAGCTATCCTAATGCAATAAGCCAATAACTGCTCAAAAACATCACGAAAGACGACAGAACGAAACTGTACTATCGACTTCCTCAGATGAAAATGTAATCTAATCATACTGAATTCAATTACAAGAACTTGCTCAAACTACTATACATCACGGTAAACATCCACGGCTACATTGACATGCTACCAAACAACCCGCTAAGACCACTAGTAGTGGTAATTGACTGATTCGCAGTCGACGACATTAGTTAAATTCTAACAATCCAACCATATGACATGCAGCCACAAATCAACCCTTACCGTAAAACAACCCTTTTCTACCACCACACTTGAAAACCCTACCTTCTATCTCACACTCACAATCGCAAAAATCAATCATAACAAACTATTTGACTACTCCACTTAATTCAACAAACATATAAACCTTAATCAAATCAATCAAAAACCCAAACAAAAGCAAACACGCAATTCAATAAAACCTAATTCTCCCAACAACAAGAAACCCTTGAATTGACGAATTCGAACACTAACTAACGATACAAAACACCAAATTCAAAAACGAAAACCCTAAATTAGATCTAAACCAAATAAATTCGCAAAAAAAAAAATTGAGTAGGGTTTTTTGAGTACGAAATCAATGAATGATTAAAACAACAAAAATCAAAGAAAGGGGATTTACAGAATCATCGGAATTAGCTTCGATCTCGAAGTTAGTGCCCTTAAGAGTCTTGACGAAGATTTTCATCTTTCGATGAAGGAGAACCCTTCCGTCGTCGTCGTCGCCGGAGGAGAGAGAAAGGGGAAGAAGAAGAAGAGAGAGAGAGTAGGAAACGCCTTTTATTATAGAGAAAAAAATAAAAAAGAAAAGATATTCTCTCTCTAAATTAATTAAATTGATTATATTTATAGGCGGTGATGTCAAATATTATTAGGTGATATATACTTGCCTTGCGCAGTAGGATTCTTCTACTCCATGTTGTTAAAAAGAAAAAAAATGAGAGGAGTTAACATAAGTATTTTGGTAAGATAAATTTCATGGGTCTCATTAATGGCATAGATTAAAATTTTGCAATTTTATCTAATTGTTTTTTTTTTTTAAGCTAGAGTGAACTCAAAAAGAAAATGTAAGGAAATTTTGTGACACTATTAGGTGATTTAAGATTTTAATACTTTTGTGTCAAAAAAAATTTAATACTTGATGTCGTTTCTTGAAAATTTTGCACAAAAATTAAATACGACATTTTATTAAGGGGTGAACGGAAGGCATACTAAAGGCATGTTCATAAATAAATAAATACGAAAAAACTTTGATATGTATAACTATATAAATAGTTACTTTACACGAGTATCATAGTATGTACTTTTATGCTTTATTGATTAAGTAAACTTCTTTAGATTAGTAAAATTAGAATATTAATGTATTAATTAATTATATTACCCTTGTAAAATTTCTCATTTTCTATATACATTGGAATCATGTTAGGTTGAAAGTTAAGTCAAATCTACTAAAACTTAAAGTACTTCAAAATTGTTTAAACACTACTCTAGTATTATTGTAAATCAATTGTACACAAAAATTTGATGAAGTGTTTCCTAAGAACTCCACTTACATTGTAATTACATGTTCACATGCTATCCAAAGGTGTCTATATGGAAGGGAAAATTATGGTCATTCGGTTTCACCCCTACAATGAAAAGCTCGGGCTTGTTTGCTCACCTTACCGTGGCCTTCGGCACACTCGATGACAATCCTCATTGATTTGCAAAATCTTTTGGATATGCTCAAAGATCTTAGAGTATTGTTTGGATATGACTAGAGAGGCTTGATGGTCTATTTTTCATGGTTTTTAGAAAGGTTAAATGCTCACAAATTTCCAATTTATTCTGGCTCATTTGGCGTTGTTGTGGTTTTCTGTTTTTTGGTTTTTAGTTTTCAAAATCATATGATAAATGTCAAATAATGTATTAAAAATTAGTCAAATTTATTAAAATCATTATAATTTTGAAAATTGACAACAAAAAAGTAGAATCACCTTTTTCTTGTTTCCTGTTTTTGGGTTTTTTGTTTTGAAAAAAAAGAAAACTAAAAATGATGTCAAACAAGCCCTTCATTTATATATTTTTTTTATTTTTTTTTTTGTGTGTGTTATGATTATCGTAAACCAAACAAGCATGGATAATTGGTTATATTTCACGATACAACCCTTCAAAACCCCAAAATACCCCTCCGCCAACTACACTCGAATACTCGATTAGTCCACATTCTCTTCCCAACTCCAAATCTCCAATAACAGAAATTATACAAAACAACATTTTGTTGGTTGAATCTAGCGTGCTGTTGAAACTTGAATCAGCTTCTGAGTTTCTCTCCTCCATTGAAGCAGCTTCTGAAGTAAGATCTCCTTTTTTTAAAATCATCAAATGTCAATTAATTTCACAATATAGTGTTATTTATCGTCAGTTTTATCCAATTTAGGGTTCTTCTATGATGGATTGATTATTGATGCAGCTTATTACTTAAATGTTGTGGAATTGTGAATTTGTGATTGTTACTTGCTAATACCTAATTGTTATGCTTTTAGTTTCAAATAATATTGATACTAATGTTATATGTTTCATCAAATTTGTCAAAATCTAATTGAAGAGAAATGCCATTTGATGGTCCAAAAAACACAAAGACTTGGATTTTGAAATGTTGGTCATTTTGTCCTGTTATTGGATATTGATTACTACATTTATTGTGTTGTCTCAATAATGTTGTGCAAAAATTGGCATTATAGTATTGATATTAGACTATTGACATAGATTGATAATTGCAACAGTATCCCATATTATAGCATTTCATAATTATAGGAATGAATGACTGATGATATTTCTATGTCTTTTTCACTCTTTTTTTTAATGGATTAGATTAATTATTTAGCTCTAGTTGTGTTGGTTTGAGTTTCGTACGTTGTATTTATTTTCCTCCGGGAATACTATGTTTCAACACATTGAATCTTTGTACTTCTAGACCTTGCTTGAAAAACCATGATGGGTTTGCCGAGATGATGTGAAAATCCGGTGTTTTGTCCTCTGGTAAGATTGAAAGGAGACGGTGAGCTAGGCAGTGCGAGATGGGAAACAAAAAGGAAAGAAAGGTCGTTATTATTGATCAGAATGACGAAAATCCATGGTGGTGGTTACTTAATAAAGGTTTGGGAGCCTCATTCTTGTGCATCTCCCTATTTGCATTGTTAGTTAGGATAGTTGTTTCACTTCATCCTTACTCTGGTGCTGGAAATCCCCCAAAATTTGGCGATTTTGAAGCCCAGAGGCATTGGATGGAGATTACTACTAATCTTCCTGTTAAGGAATGGTATCACAATAGCACTGCCAATGACTTGAGCTACTGGGGCCTCGACTACCCTCCACTGACTGCCTATCAGAGCTATGTTCACGGCATCTTTTTGAAGTCATTCCTCCCTGAATCTGTTTCCCTTTTCACTTCTCGTGGTCATGAGTCTTATCTTGGGTGAGTTGTTTCTGGCAGATTCCTCAGTATTACACAGTTCTCTGAGGATCCTACAGTGGAAGACTGGAAGTTGCCTTTTGAACTGATTGTTTCTCCATTTCCTGTAGAAAGTTGCTGATGAGATGGACAGTCTTATCTTCTGATATATTGGTGTTCCTTCCTGCCGTATTTTACTTTGCTCTATCATATAGCGCTAGCCGTCCTCGTAGGCATCAGAGTGATGTAGCTTGGCTTGTGGCAATGATTTTACTGAATCCATGTCTTATTGTTATAGACCATGGCCATTTCCAGGTTCGTCTCCCCTTTTCCTGTCATGTTTTTGATACTGTATTAATAAGAATTGACTCATCAAATTTATGTTAGTTTTTCAGTTTGTTTTGACTCATCAACTTTATGTTATTTTCCAGTTCAACTGTATCAGCTTGGGTCTCACTATTGGTGCTGTTGCGGCTATTATCTCCAGTGGAGAGCTGGTAGCTTGTGCTTTGTTCACTCTTGCTTTGAGCCATAAGCAGGTGCTTCCTTATCCCTTCGTCCAGTCACCCCATGTGAGCAGGGCCTAAAGTTGTTTGGCCCTGGCAAAACCAGTCCAACCTTTTTTCTGATAATTTATAGTGATGCGTTCTTGAGGGATTGAAATTACAAACAAACATTGGTCTAATAATTGAGACCTCAATATTATAAATTTATGTCATGCTCAAATTTCCCCCTCCTGCTATTTTCCTAAACAGCTATATTTTCTTTTTGGATGCAAGTTTGGCCACTGCATTCGAAACTATCTAAATCCCTTGCTTGATTTGGTCCAAAATTTAATTATTAATGCATTTTTGAAGTACTTTTGAGTGATGACTTGAGTATATGCATTGCTTGTAAAGCCAAAAAGTAATCAACAGGGATGCTGGTTATCCTTTTGTCTTACATGTTTGTATTTAGCGACCTATTTCCTTGATTTTAGTTAATTTGTACTCAGAATAAAGAAGAACGCCATTCTTCTTAAGAAGATGTAACGTGCTCTTTAAAATATGAATTAGTTGATGACTTTATGTATTATAGGAGATACAAAGTGCAGAGAAAAAACCGATTAAGTTTTAATTCAAATTTTCTTTGCTTAATTAAGAATGAGCCTTTGCATTCAATCCCTGTTTGGCATAGGCAAGAACATGTTAAGGTCTCTGCCTTAAAATTAAATTGAGTTGTGTAACAGCTGTCTTTTCTTGTGTTTTAAAGTTTTTAATTCATTGTTTTCTGACAGATGAGTGCATATTTTGCTCCAGCATTTTTCAGCCATCTCCTCGGTAGATGCTTAAGGCGTCGAAATCCTTTCCTTGAAGTGTCAAAACTGGCCTTGGTTGTCATTGGAACATTTGCTGTAGTCTGGTGGCCATATCTGCATTCAAAAGAAGCCTTTTTAGAAGTATGAAACAGTAAACCTTCTCATGCCCTTCTGCTAAGTACATGTTAGATGGTATATATCGCTGTTTATACTTGCTCATAATTATGGATGAATCCACAGTGATCTCTTCTGTTTATTAAACTGTGTTACATGGCTACATGCGGTGGAAGCATCATGCTTTTGCTTAACTGTTAAAGTTCAACTGCTGATACACATTATTATCTTATGATTTGTTTCTAATTGCCCTGTCATATGCAATGTACATATGTTTCTTGGAGTTTCCACTTTTTTTTGTAGGTTAAGAATATGTTATATTTTTAAAGTGGTTTGTCTCTGGCTTACATTTGATTGGATACTATCCTCTCTCCTTGAAACACATGATGAAATTTTTCTTTCTTTTCCCTTTGGAAGAAACCTCTAAAATGAAACATCAGATAAACAACACGTTTTTGTTGCGAATTGGGTTCTTGATGACAAACATTTTAGAACATTGTGTGACCAAGTGACTGTACTTCTAAATCAATAAAACCACGGTCTTCTTATTAAATTTTAAAATGTGCAGGTTCTGGCCCGTCTTGCTCCCTTTGAGAGGGGAATTTATGAGGATTATGTTGCCAACCTTTGGTGCACTACATCAATTCTAGTTAAGTGGAAGAAACTTTTTGATAACCAGTCCTTGAGGCTTATTAGCCTTGTAGCCACCGTGTCAACTTGTTTGCCTTCAATGGTTCAGCAGATAAAGGATCCAAGTAACAAAGGATTCCTCTATGCCTTACTTAATAGTTCCTTCTCATTTTACTTGTTTTCATTTCAAGGTAAGCTCTAATTCACTTTAACCTTATTGACCATTGCATTTTAATAATTTTAGCACTTATAATTGCTGAACATCTTATATTTGTGGCTGTATAATTCTGCAGTCCACGAGAAGTCAATTTTACTGCCTCTTCTGCCTGCAAGTCTTTTGGCTCTTGAAGAACCTTTGGTTTTCAGATGGTTAACTCATTTTGGGTTATTCTCGATGTTTCCACTCCTATGTCGTGACCAGCTTGTTTTGGCATACATCGCACTCTTCTCTCTCTTCTACCTCCTCTTTTATGCTCCCAGGAAGAAAGACTCAGGGAAGATCAGATCATTTTTCACCTTCAAATCATTAGTCATGAGCCTTCTTGTTTTTTGCTCTTTCGTGCTCCACGTAGTTTACTTGGTTATGAATCCGCCAGAAAGGTATCCTTTCCTATTTGAAGCTATAATTATGTCTGTTTGCTTCTCTCAGTTTGTTTGGCTCGCACTTTATACCAATACGAAGCAATGGCTGCTGCATAAACAGCCTACTTCATTAGAAAATGATAAGAAACTTCGCTGATCCCGTTTATGATCGATTGTTTCTAATATGACATGTAAACATGTCGTTTTAATGATATATTGTTGATGAATATAAGTTTAAGCGTTACAGAAATTTCGGATTTGGAGCGTCAGGCTTTTTGATTTCTTTGTACAGACATACCCTGGCCTTGTTTCTTTAGTTCCAGTCAATTTATTGACAGTGTTAGGCTTATCATCTTGCATGAATTTTCTATTCCATGTACATTTATAAACGTCTCTATTTCACAAACATCCAAGGAGAATTAACCTTACGATGCTTGCCAACTTCTCTTAAAGACAATTGCTTGGTTGCATTATGACTATTTGCTTCCTTTAGCTATACTTCAAAGTATTGTGACAATTGAAGGTATTTATGCAATTATGCCCTTGAAGTATAATTGATTCTCAGTTTAGTAAGCGTATAATTAGTGTACACTTGCAATCACAATGATCCTGTGATAAAGCTACAGACTATAGCCGGTTTGGTAGGTGTAGTAATGAAGATGTTTATGTATTTGCTTGAAGCAAGCTGTTTTTGAAGATGAGTGAGTAAAACTCAAAGTGGTTGAGAGGAAGAAGATCTATTGTCGACTTGTCATAGACGTAATGGTAAAACCTCAATCTGACGAGCTCTGATTGATAAAAGTTAGGATAGCCTTACTCTACCTTTAGTGGATAAGGAATAGGGACTAGTGGAATACTGACTTAGGAGCTACAAAGAGCAATCCGAACCTCATCTTTAAGATTTTAACAAACTAAACTAGTATATGTCGACAACTAGCTATGCCCGGCTACCTCGTGTCCTCATTGTAAGTTGTGGACCAACTAGATGTTTGCAACTGGTAACTCCTATCCGTCCTAGACAAGTGCACAATAACTCATAAAGAAAGAATGTGTACCCTGTTTATTAAATGACATAAAAATGATACGTAGAAGGAACGATGAAGAATGGAAGTCAAAAACCTGCGTCCTTACCAAATTCAATGCATTCGTCTCATCCATTCATCCCATTACATTCTTCCGTCAAAAGGGGCAAAACTTTAAATGTATAGTGACAACACCTTGCACATTCAATTTATGCAAAAACTAGCTGTGAATTACTCCTTATGAAATTTTCTCGAACATGGTTTTAATGATATACAAGTACTCCGTAACTATTTATTGACGTGGACAATGTTCGGATTATTGTATCTATTTACATAGTACTCCGTATGAGATTGATTTTAATTACTAGTATATGTTCGGAAAATGATTACTGTGGAGTACAGTGTAATTGGTTACCGTGTGGGTTGATTGCGATTCATTTTTTATCCTTATCTTAGACGTATAACTCCATAGACTGATATGATAAAAGATACGAGCACTAATAAAATGGTGAAAGCTACTTAAAATTATCTGTTTATGTGAAAGGAGTCCACAAAAGCTGAGCCTTTCAAGATGAACTTCTTTATTAAAATACGACTAGAATGTATTCCTGCTAATGCCAGATGATGCATCACATTTATAAAGAAAGATAAATGTTTTTATTTATTTTTTTTTATTTTTTTAAATTTATTATTATTATTATTATTATTATTATTATTATTTTTTTTTTTTAATAAAATATATCCGGATGACTTGTGATTGTATAGGGTTGGGCAGCTTGGGCCTGAGTTGTAGTTGTATACTTGTATTGTCCAAACAAAGCAGCAATGTACAAGTAGCCCAATTCTATTGAATCTCATTGTTCATAGACTGTACCCAACTCGTATAGTGTATAATTATACGACTTATACCCCTTTCACCACGTGTAAAATACTGATAAAAATCATTGAAATTGACACTTTACATTATATTCGTGAATATTTACTAAATGTTTAACATTAATTACTTCACGTGAAAGTCAATTAGTTTAGCACAATACACCCACGCACAAAAAAATGTCAATTAGTTTAGTCGATTAAACTTTTAGTTGTAGTATACCAATGCTTAAAACCTGAAATAAAATCATATACACATCATTAGTTTGTAAGACTCTTTCAACACCAAAAGAAAAAAAAATACTCATTTTTTCATTTTATAAAGATTTTAATTATATTGAGCTCATTATATATAGGATGAGATTATTGTATTGGTATTTAAAATTATCAAGTTACATAATTCTAAATTATACGGAGTAATAAAAAAAGCTAATAAAATAATTGGGAAATATAGAACCAATAAATGCCTCTAATGAAACTTCACTCCAACATGTAAATTTGGTAATACGGAGTATAATGTTTCTTTCTTTCTACTAACTTATACAATGTGTGATGATTTTTACTCCGTATTTATTTTTTATTTTTTTAAATAAAGAACGAAAATTTAAATAAAATTTTAAGCAATTTAGTAAGTACACTATGTATACTTACATGTCCATAACTGTACAACTTACAAGGTTTTATTCATTTAAGAGGAGGTGGGAGGTGAGGATTGAACCCAGGTCACTCATCGGGAAGATGGAGGGACAAACCTCCATAATCCTCTTATTAGGCCCCGTTCTTTAGAGCTGCTTTGCTCTGCTGAAATCTGCTCTGCTCTGCTATGCTCTGCTTCAATCTGCTCTGCTCTGCTTAAAAATAGTACTTAAAAATAGCTGCTTCAATCTGCTCTGCCCTGCTTTGCTTTGCCCTGCCCTGCCCTGCTCTGCTTCAATCTGCTCTGCTCTGCTGAAATTTGCTTTGCTCTGCTCTGCTCTGCCTAGAACCTCAAAAGAACAGGGCCTTATTATTCTATTTTGAACATTACTCGTATAAGATTATAGATTTTGGTGGATTTTACCAGCCATCTCTCATGATCCAACACCCAACGGTTTGAAGATTCAACGACCAAGTGACAAGTAACCAATTAAAGTTAATTTTTCTTATTTTGTTTTTTTTTTGTAAAAATTTGTATATATAGCATTATAACCATTATTATAGTTGAAACTTTTATCATGAACAATAAAAAAATAAATGTGAAAAGGCATTAAAACTACAAGCGTTGACGTGTTATAATTAGTATTGTTGGACCACTGAATTAAAGTGAATTCAATCAATTTAGTACCTGATTTTGAGTGTGATTAAAAGTTTAAATAAATACTCCTCCTACCAAACTGAGGTATTCGATTTGAGTACACTACTGCAGAAAAAAGAAAAAAAAAACATTGGTTTGTTATTCACATTTATTGGCATATACAAGTGGACCAATATATATTTTGAACAAAATAGGAACCAATTAGAAAATTTTGAAAACAAATGGACCAATAGAAATTTGATGTTAAGCTCAATGAAATTTCTAGAGGAAAAGTAAAGAATTCTGCCATATTAATTTACTCCATATTATAAGTAAATTTGACAACAAAACTAATAATTGATCCACAAATTATGAGTAGGAGATTAGGTGGACATATACGGATTATTACATGTATTCAAGAACATTGACACATTATATTGTAAGGTGCTGATCCTATCGACACGAGGAAGTGAAGTGAACTTCGTGTATTCACGCATATTTAAAGTGGTGTCTTATGCTGACCTTGTAGTTCATTATTATTTGCAATGTTTTTCTAATTGTTATTGTTTCGGTGATTGCAAAAATGTTAACTACAGTATATGCTATGCAGTTGTTAACTGAATCATTGAATTGTTATACATTAACGAAAAAATAATAAAATAATCACCTTATATGTTTTGATGATTCCATCCACACTTTATAATTGTATTAAACTTGTAGTAAAGGAATCCAAATGAACGTAAAGTTTCATCTTTAATTATAAAATTATAATTAGCCGAAACTCAATTTGTTTATGGAACAGTTATATTTATACTCTCAAATGAATACAACAATCATAACACAAAGTATTGTCTATCAATCCTTAAGCTAGGTGCCAAGATGACATTTTGGTTGTGCCTGATTTGTTACTTTGTACATGTCACTTGAATATTTGAGGGGTCATATAACTCATATTCATATATATACTCAAGTAACTCAACTACTCAGTGGTCAACATAAGTTTACATTTTTATTTTTTTTTGAAAAACAATAAAGAAGTAAAATGAAAATCACCTTCAATTATTTTGTTATGTGAAAAGAAATTAATACGAAGTACTTTGTGGCAGAAATATAAATTTATCTGTGTAGTCTTATGATGAGAGTGCAAATTGTACTTTTATTTATTTATTTTATCAGTGCTCCATAGTAATGTGACAAGTGGCTAGTACTCAAGTGTAATAAATTATTTTTGTAAAAAAAAAAAAAGGACAAAAAATTGTAACGGAGACACTTGTCATACAATGAGATTGAAAGTGAAATTTATCCACTCACTCTTTTCACTCTTTGGTTATGAGATTGAAAGTGAAAGTGAGAGGATGAATCGCAACTTTGTTCCATCCTTTGAAACATAATTTAACCTCTATTATCCTCTAACTTTTTGGACACATGCAACTCGATTATCCTCTAACTTAAAGTAGTATTAAAATTTTTGAATAGGTTTTACTAAAAACAGAAAATAATTTTTTTTTTTTTTTTATCTAATTAAATCATTTTGTGTGAATTTTGTCTAAAAAATGGAGTACGTACTAAAGTTATTACGGAGTATCCTTTTGTGATGATTTTAAACTTGTTTGAGCTTTTATTGTCTAAAATAAATCAAAATAAGCTAAAATATTTTGAACCTAATATAGCTAAAGACTAAGGCCCTGTTCTTTTCACCTTAAAAAAATATATTAAGTAAAAATAATTTCAGTTCAGTGAAAATAAGTTCAGTTCAGTAAAATTAATTTTAGTTCAGTAAAAATAATTTCAGTTCAGTAAAAATAAGTTCAGTTCAGTAAAATTCAGTTTTCTTAAAGAAGAATTATAATAGAATATCAGTAAAAATAATTTCAGTTCAGTAAAAATAATTTAATTTCAGTAAAAATAATTTCAGTTCAGTAAAATTGAGTTCAGTTCAGTAAAAATAAGTTCAGTTCAGTAAAAATAATTTCAGTTCAGCAAAATTAAGGTGAATCAAACAGGGCCTAAGTAAATACTCGCTAAGTTTAGAGAATTAACTTAAGTCTATCAGAACTTTATTAAGCTCAACATAAATAAGTAAAATGTAATATGTACGAGTATAAAAAAAAAAAAAAAGATTAATAATGTAGCCTTGTTTGAGGTGTAATCCCAACATGATATTAAATTTTGAACTTAAAATAATTGTTGAACATTTAAACTTTGCACCAACTGTAGATAAATGCTTTGACTAAATAGATTATATATAAGTTATGATAGATTGATAGGGTGTAAATGCAATGGAAATTATTTAGTAGATTCATATTTTGTTTTTTTTTTAAGTAAATCTTCTTATCTTTTAGATACAAATAAATACTTCATTTTACAAGTTGCCGAATAATAACAAAATAGAAGCATATTATTAGATTATATAAAATTTATGACACGTAAATGGCACTTAAAATGTTTTAACATTTGTTAGGTTTGAGTTTGATGAATACTGTGGACCATTAAAGACTTTATACGTAGTATATCAGATGTTATGGATATTAATCTTAAGCCTGAAATTTCAACCTTAAACCAACGTTCATATGTAAGTAACCAACTAGTAACCTCATGTTTACACGTAAAAGAAAGCCTTAGCTTGATCCAATATGCAATCAATCTACTTGATGTGTATAATAATGCAATTAGCCATACATAATACAGTATTAACCTAGCTAGATAAGGGACAAAAACTTTGTGTTTTTTTTTCTCTCGAAGTCTCGAGTATAAGTCATTTTGCTAGTCTATAGAAAGTTAATTTATTAAGTTTGTGTTGTTTTCCGTTACTATTGCAAGATAAACGGTAATATTTCAACCATTTTGTAGGCCAATAATTCAAATATATTGCTATCTTCTAATTGCACCCGAATGCAAATGAAACTCAGGATCTCTTCTTCATTTTTTTTAAGGATTTATGACATATTCACATGTAATTTCACACATAACATTAATGTATAGTTGATAATCGTGGCAAGAAATTGGTTGGCCTTTTCATTTTTGTTATTCAACAATTGTATAAACAGGGATAGATTATAATGATGAGCAAATCATGCATGTGATAAAAAAGCAACTAAAAGTCTATTTTTAGGTCTTCATCCAATAAGTAAGATGAGAAATGCAAGAATTATTAATTCCCGAATTCGTGAAAGAAAGCTTGCTTATTAAAAATCAACCCGACTTTATATTTTCTTTGTCCATGCCACCATATGCAAACTCACTAGACTCTTTGATTGATTTAAATCTTACCAATTTTTCATGCCTACTTATTATTATTGCCTCCTCGTTTGGTTAAGACTTCTTATTATTGAAGTACTACGTACATTGGTACATGGTATACTTCGAACTTATATATAATAAGTTTATATGAATGAAGATGAAATAGGTTTGAGCTACCCTATCAGGAAAGAGGTGGTTACATAATCGGTCTACTTACAAGCCTATAAGGTTCATTCCCATAACCAAATGGTAACTCGATCGATTAGATTTACAAATTGATTTTGTTTTTCTTCTTCTCTAATACGAGACGTGGACAATAATCATAAAATGTCATCAATAACTAATTAATTTGATTATTTTTTTAGTATAACTAATTAAGTGACAATAATTAGTGTCATTAGTCATAACCTACTTTATGAAATTTATTCCTTTTGATTAATTTGACTCAATAGCTATCTGATCTCTCTTAGATTTTCGTTTAAATATAATAATAGGACTACATAGTCCCTATCCAATCTAATTATTCATGCATAATTTTTAAGAGTTGAATTCAATTCCTTAGGTACATAGTCCCTATCCAATCTAATTATTCGTAAGTTTTAGGTTTTAATTAATTCCTACAGAGTAAAATCATATGAAATATTAATAATACTAGTCTTCCTTTGGTCCATAAATGATCAATCTGATATTCAATCTATTTTTATTATCAAAATTATTAATAGGGAAGGAGTAATATAATTTATTTACTCAAAATTAAAAGCTTCTTGTATATTTTTGTAAGATGACTCAAACCTTAAAAATATACCCATTCTTGAAAGTTCGATTCACTTTGCATTTACACGGTCTCCAATTAACAACTTTGACCACTAATAACTTCGGCTATATATGTATAAGTAAATTTTTTAAAAAGTTGATATTTGAAAAATTTATCATAAGGGGAATCTAATAAGATCAAACTTGTTAATTTCTTTTGATTGTATAAATCATATAATATAGTCAAAGTAATTTTATTTTGACCATATAAAAGTAAATGAGTCGAACTTTCAGAAATGGAGGTAGTATAATCTATGCAAAAATAAATTATTTAATGACAACTTCCTGGTTATGGTAATTTTACCTTAATAAACACATCACTTTATCTTTAATGTGAATGACCAAAAAAGTATATACACAACACCATACACACTTATGATAGTAACGAAAATCATATGCCATATTATTATTGTGTTCTTTCTCAACTAGACGAACTATATATTTCCATTTATGATAATTTTGTTATAGACGCATACCAAACATATTAAATTTTTTGTCGAACAATTCGCTACACGTTGAAGTTATACCAACTTAGAACATTACACATATAACGTGGCACTACTTAAAGCATAGACCAATAAATAGAATAGAAATTCTTTGTATATAAAAATATTAATATGCAACCGGCAAATTATTACAAATAATATAAAAGTAAATCCTTGTTGATGGGAAGCTAGGACCCGGGTATCAATCGATATGATCGCAAGTTATTGGACAACGTAGTGCCAAAGATAATCATGAAATTTAAATTTTAAAATTGATATAATTGTTGATTTTAAATGAGTTATTTATATTTGTCAAAAAAAAAAAAAAAAAAAAAAAAGAGAGTTATCAGAGATATAATGATTTATTGAAAAATAGAAGTATACTATTAATATTGTAAGTTGTAGGTCCAATTCAACCATTGTCTAGGGTTTGGTTGTACCTTGTAATATAAGCTTATCCAAAAAATGAGAGGACTATGACGAGAGTTAATTAGTGTAGTTAAATTGTTTAAGTATTTAATAGTGGACTAACAATCCAATTAAGTTGGAGGAAAACATAAAACTAATTAATATATATGACTTTACGTATAAGATAAAGCTAATTAAGCGTGATAAAATTTGCTACTTGGTGAGCAATAAACTTCCTTAATCATGCATAACCTTCATTATGAAATAACAAAGAAATTATATGTGTAATCTAATATGTAAAGTATATTAATAAGAGCCATTTAATCTCCCAAATAACATATTTTTCTATGATTAGAAAACGAAATTAAAGTGCACTAATTCATCAATATCATCATCAAATTGTCAGTCCTTCCAAGTAGATTTGGGGTCCAAATTAAACCCCAAATTCTACATACAACTCCCTTGACTTAGGAGATGATAATAGACATGACTAGGTTTGGGATTGGAGAAGTCTTCTTTAGGCTTCAATTCTATCCACTGCGTATAATGTGCTTGCGAACCACATAATTGTTTTTGAAAGCTACATCTACATGCATGCATGGCAGGGCCCATAAATTCTTAATTTTGTTTGTGGAATAAAATGAGGATTCTTATATTATTTTCCGATACTTCGATCCCCTCAAAAATATATCTTATATAGTCATATGAAGTCTTGATCTGATGCCTTGACCCTGATTCCCTACTGATTCTGAATGAGTATAGACAACATGTTATACGCATTATAAAATAAACTACATATAGCAATTCTTACTAATACTTTGTATATGATATATAAAACTGAACTCTATAAAAGGTTAGGTAGCTAGGGTATGGTTCCATTTTAATTTTACTCTAAACATATGTACTGGCTTATTATCCATGTTTTTCAAAGTTATACCCCTAAGGTAGTTGAGTTTCTAAGGTATACCCATGTTTTTTCAAGTTTCTAAGTTGTGCCCTTCAGCTTCTTATCAATACTAAAATGTACCCTTATTAGTATTTAAAAGTTAATTGAGAGTGTAATTTCGTGGCTTCAGTTTTTGTTATTAGGGTCGTTGTGGTTAAAATTTATTTCTCGTATCCTTTCCTTACCTTTTATCATCTTTTTATTAAATTTATAGTTAACTTTAGGTGACGTGGAAGTCCCAAGGAGGATACCATTCATTAATGGTAGTGAGTTGAGGGGCACAACTTAGAAATTTGAAAAAGCATGAGTTTACCTTAAAAACTCGACTACCTTAGGGGCATAGCTTAGAAAAACCCTTTTTTTTTTGGTATGCGGTGTCACGGTGTGTGATGGTAATTATATTTACAATTTTGTAAAAATGATTAAATTGGAATGTCAAGCTTAATTTCCTCTACATCAAACACAAACCAGTGACGCATAGATTTAAATATACGAAGTATTTATTATCCTACTTTTAAATAATGTATTCATAAACCACAATTCTTTGTTTGTTTTTCTATACCTTTAGTTTTATTTTGTGAATTGTTAATGCAAAAGTACGTTTGAATACTAATCTAACTGTTTCACATCCTTGTATTAGTTATACAAGCATGAGATGTCTACTTTTAGCATTGTTCATTAAGGAATAAGGATTGATGATTTTACAAACACATATATTATGATTATACATATATATATAACATGTATCATAGAGTTAACTATGTATGAAAAAAGTTGTACGTAATAGCCCTAAAGATTATAAATAAGAAATTATATATAAGTATTGTCTATACATAGAATTATTAATCATTATATTAATATCGTACAATTAGTTATTTGTGCACTTCAAATTTCTATATATATCTAATAGAGGGATGTACTTAACCCCGTGGATTATGAATAACAAAACCCTCAATTACAAGTAAGATAGTTATTGCTATTTTCATTAATATACATACAATATTTCCAAATATATATGGTTTTTGTCCTCAAACGCAAAAGGTAAAGTTTTGGGTGAGACGGACTCACGTGAGTCCACTATCATGTTTTTGGTGTTGCGGGCCTCGCGATCGGGTTTAGTTAGCCCGCGCCTTTTTATTGGACTTTTATTATTGAGCCCGGTCTCACGTGAGTCCGGTCTCACACAAAACCTTTTGAACACAAAATGTGTATGTAACTAATACTAAGCGTCCTTATCAATCTATCATGATTGAGTCTATTATCGCTGGAATAGCAACATTTTGTTGTGAATCTTGTTGCAACTTCTAGAGACTTTTAACATCTAACTAATTTTAAATAGCTTAATTATGACACAGTACTTTGTAAACGACGTGAGTACATACATGTTATAATTATTTTATCCGAATGAGTCATAAGGGTAATACAGATTACAAATAATTGAGGCAAATATTTTGACCTTAATCTAGCATATGACCTATTGTTATATACATGCACTCAAGGCATGTTCTGATTTACTGAATTGAGTTGAACTGTTTTGATTGAAGCTGAACTGAACTGAACTGAAATAAATTGTTTATGAGATAAGGAAATTACGAAGTGAACTGAACTGAACTAAAATTAAGTTGAAGCTAACATACCCTCAATCTAAACCACTAGATTAAGACCGACCTCGCTTAGCTTGTAATCTTGTATATATATGATTATGATTTTATGATTGAATTCATGATGTATGTTTTTAAACCTAACTAGTCCATGCAAATATATATACAACCACATTTTAATTAAAAAAATATATATAAAAAAAACCAACAAAATCAATATGAATATAATAAAGTCCCCCAGCTAAGAGAGCGTTGCATGATGTTGAGTCCTCCATTGAATATCCTCCCATCTGCCCACAATTAATGGCTCCCATCTTTCTTCACTTTCTTTATATTCCCCTTTCTCCCTTCTCATTTTTCCTATACCTCGTTCACACATAAAACTATACTTGAAAATTATTATATTTTCTCAACCCTTTTATTAATTCCAAAAATCAAATTAAATTAGCCATATAAAATAAAAAATAGAGGGAAAAATATAGAGTAACAACAATATTACATGGCGAATACTTCGTCAGTGAGGCTAAAGTATGTGAAGCTAGGTTACACTTACCTAGTGAACCATTTCCTTGGCCTAATCCTTATACCCATTATGGCGGGTATAGCCGTCGAAATCCTTCGGGCCGGACCCGAACAAATTATTTCTCTTTTCAAATCTCTCCAATTAGACATGATCCAAGTCATGTGCTCAACTTTTCTTATTATTATTATTCTTACGGTTTATTATATGTCCAAACCACGACCTGTCTATTTAGTTGACTACTCAATGTTCAAACCCCCGTACATTTTTAGGGTTCCATTTGCTACCTTTATGGAGCATAATAAGCTCAACTTGAAGGACGACCAAAAGGCGGTCGATTTTCAAACCCGGATCTTGGAGCGATCCGGGTTAGGTGAAGAGACGTGTTTGCCCCCGGCTATTCATTATATTAACCCTAAGCCTACTATGGAGGCTGCTAGAGGCGAAGCTGAGTTGGTCATATTTTCTGCTGTCGACGATTTATTAAAAAAGACCGGGGTTAAGGCTAGGGATATTGATATTTTGATCGTGAATTGTAGTTTATTTTCTCCAACTCCATCATTGTCCGCCATGGTGGTGAATAAATACAAGCTTAGGAGTAACATTAAGAGCTTTAATTTATCAGGCATGGGTTGTAGTTGCAGTCCTATATCCGTGGATTTGGCACGAGATCTGTTGCAGGTAACTTTTTATCAGTCGATATTTAATTATATATGCTACATACTCTTCTTACGTACTACAGTAATTACTATAGAGAGTTCTACACTTCAATCTAATAGAGTAGTTGGACTCATTCATCTCTCTTAATTAAGTAAATTGTTGGAACATCAAATTTCTGAATTTTGCATTTAATTCTCAATGAACATATTGGTCCGTGACTGTGAAATTTCATGGAAAAATAAAAATTAATAAAGTAGAGTAGCTAGTAGTTGGAATATAGGATAATAGGATATTGGTATGATTCAATTTAATACGCTAAACCAAAACACTTTAATTTTTAAATATTTTACTCTTAGATTTGCTGATGATAAACTTTAGCTAGATATATCTAATGGGATGGTAGATTTGGGTTAAGATCAGTTAGTTAGAGCTTAAATTAGGTTAATTTAGAAAGAATAATAGGGTCAAGTACAATTAAAAAATAAGTAGCTAGGACTTTACAAGTTTTGAGTGACAATTTTATTTATTTTACAATTCTTAGTTGTTTATGATTAATTAGTACGTGTTTTATACATAGACTTATATTATTCACGAATTGTAGGTTCATCCGAACTCGTATGCCATGGTGATTAGTACGGAGATCATAACTCCGAACTACTACCAAGGGAAGGAGCGAGCAATGCTCCTTCCCAATTGTCTTTTCCGTATGGGATGTGCGGCCATCCTATTATCCAACAAGCGGAAGGAAAAGAAAAGGTCAAAGTACCAACTCCTTCATGTCGTCCGCACCCATAAGGGAGCGGACGACAAGGCCTACAAGTGTGTCTACCAAGAGGAAGACCGCGAAGGCAAAGTTGGAATCTCCCTCCAAAAAGACCTCATGGCAATCGCCGGTGAGGCCTTAAAGTCCAACATCACTACCATGGGTCCAATAGTCCTACCAACCTCGGAACAACTACTCTTCCTCTTTTCTCTCATTGGAAGGAAGCTCTTTAACCCTAAATGGAAACCCTACATACCGGACTTTAAACAAGCTTTCGAGCATTTTTGTATTCATGCTGGTGGTAGGGCTGTTATCGACGAGCTTCAAAAGAGCCTCCAGCTCTCCGCCGAGCATGTTGAGGCATCTAGGATGACCTTACATAGGTTTGGAAATACTTCTTCATCCTCCCTTTGGTACGAGCTTAGCTACATTGAGGCCAAAGGGAGAATGAAGAAAGGAGACCGTGTTTGGCAAATAGCTTTTGGAAGCGGGTTTAAGTGTAACAGTGCAATTTGGAAGTGTATCCGTACAATCAAAACACCCGCTAACGGCCCTTGGGACGATTGCATTGACCGATACCCGGTCCATATACCCGAAATTGTGAAGCTGTAGATGAAGGCCAAGGCCAAGGCCAGGGTATATTATCAATTGAACAAAAAACATAAAATGTTGTTTGTTATTATTTTTCTTGATTGTCATCATATATTGTTTGATTAACTAAAATATGGTTTACTCTTATATTATAAGATCAAGGGGAAAAAAATCCTTTGTGATGATTTTATTTATTTTAGTTTAGTTGTCATAAAGGTTTCGAATAGAAATCTACCATGTTATGATGAAATAGATGAATGTTACGACCTTTAGCTTCTACCCATATGTTGTACTATAATATTTCACAATGAAAAGTAAACACTGTTACACTTCTATCATATGCTTAATTCTGTCATCTTTAATTTGGCACCAAAGATATGTTTCCAATTGTGCAAATAAAATTTGTTACATAGGTCATACAGGTATAATAACTCCATCAATTGATTTTTTGGCGTATATAAATAATAAATATAAATCTTGAATCATCAATTGATTTTTATTTTTTGTTCGAGGGCATTGTAACTCCAAATTCTCATATTCTACGGTAAGTTTATCTTCTATTATTAAACAAAAAATTATAGCAACGTAACTACATACATGACTTGCAAAACTAGTTTAAACAAGATTCGTGAACTTTACACCAGGCCATAAATAATGTAAAGGAATTAAATCGGCATTTTTTTGGTTCCACGCTTAGATTTGTGGGCGTAAACATAGAGTTTTATCTTTGTGATCAAGCTTGAGATCAAACATGACAATGTAATCTAGCGGTATTCAAACCCATTGTAGAAAATGAAGGTCTTATTTAGCTTTGGTACTTACTAGGAGTACTACGTAACTTAAATTATCATTACTATTATCATGGAAACATCATTCTCATATGATGTACGAGTATATATATGACAACAAAAAGTCAAAAACTACTCAGAATTTCATTAAGATACAAAATTCATTTATGTGGCATAGTTGTAAATATTTCTTGGATGACACACACAATAATTTATGTGGCATAGTGCCAATGTGTTTACAGTCAACACTGTATAATATGGAGTTATGTATACTTTATAGTAGTTTAATTTATACTATAAAATACATATGATAATGCAAGAGTAGCAGCAGAAAAGATTTAAATGGGGTCTCAAAATCATAAAATTGATGGCCTGAAAATTTAATAAGTGGAGGTTGCAACTGTGCCCAATGCCAACTTGGCAACCCTCCTTATCACTTCAAAAATTGTTGGAAATTAGTTGGTTAGGTCTACTCTTTCTATTTCCAAATATAAAATTTGATAATAATTTTAGGATATTATTATATATTTATATAAGATACACAGGGATTTATTCTGACATAAATTAAATACACTATCATTTATACAGCTTCATATTTAGATGGAGGTAAAGAGGAGGCTAGGATTTTGAGAAATGTAAAACCTTTGATGATTTTGTATGTAATTATACAAGAAGTGTCGCGTGTTTACATTCTGCGTGTGAGAGAGTATTTGGCCGTGATATGGTTCTGTATTAAAACGAACTAGTAATGAGAGAGGCAGCATACCATGCATTGTATGTTAGCCGTCGTGTGTCCCTCCTAAATCACGTATCACGTGTGAGTTTCCTATCGAGATGTACCATACTATCATATAGTTTAACTTAGTAAACGAATAGAAAAGCTACTTGTATAGGAAATTAAAGCAATCGAGAAAGACAATCGTATATGAGCCCCTATATGATAAGGGTTATTCAACTGTTTTTGCTTTTAGGATGCTAGTTGGATCTAAGGATTAACTAGTTGGGTAATCATAATGTTAATATCATTATATCATGAATTCATGACAATATGTGTGACATGTATAGATTTAGATAGCTAACTAATTAATAAGTTAAATTAGGCAAATAATGTAGCAATGTCATTATCTATTAGTTGTACAGTGAAATAGTATTACTCGTGTTTTATAGACTCAAACCCTAATTAGTTTATGTTTTTGGAGGTTAGGAAGCCACATTCACAATTTTACACATCACTTTTTCATAATTTATACAACTGTGCGACCCAACCATAAAAAGTAGTTATGTCATTAATATTTTTTTTTGTTTGTTTGACAAATAAATCTAAGTAAAAGTACTCAACTTCACTACTACTTCCCAAACAGCTACATTTCCAGCAAATTTCCGTTGGGATAATTTATTGTTAAAAGGACTAGAAGGAAGGTAGATCAACTGCGGATAATCGCATCTCCCACAGGATAATGGTTTCAATAATACTATCAATAATACGGACTATAAAGTACGTCTAAAAATGAGGAAATGGTTTTACACATCCATTGTAAAAACAAAGTATTATATGCTTTTTTCAAAAAGAGGTGTACCAAAATCAATTTTTGATGTGTCAAAATCAATTTTAACTCATTTTCGGGGTGCCGAAATTGTTTGGCATAGATGCTTTAAGAAGCTCTCTATACTCCAATAAAATTACTTCGCATACAACTTATGTAGAAAATTGTTTGATTATTGTTCATATTTCCATAATTTCATCATCACCAAAAAAAAAATATTTCCATAATTTCAGAGCTAAACCACCTACTCATTGACCATTGTGTACATTAGATGTGTACTTATATTACTATTACTACTTATAAGAGTCTTTCATCAATTGATTTGCTTCTTTTGTTGACTAAATTAGTGATATACATAGATGACGTTACACTTAATTATTTATAGTTTTGGAATTTCATTAATAGCAATTCACAAATACGGAGTACAAGTTTGTTTACTCGTACCAAAGTCAAAGTGAAATAATGATTAATGAGACACGTATGATACAAATCAAAGTGATAACAATATGTTTTGTTTTTCTTATACTACATATCTATATAATGAATTAATGAAGTTCAACAAATATTCCATCTCAAAATTTATAAATGACACCTCAATCCTTATAAAGATGCAGTGGTGATTGAGACTGCACTTGATTCGAATGTGATTCAAACCTAAATACCCAATACTAAGCCTCAAATTCAAATCAGTCTAAAGGGTGACCGGATGGACCACCAAAAAATTAAATAAATTGTCGTGTTTAATAACTTAATACTCGACTTTCTTAACCATCAATGTTTCACAAAAGGATTTATCGTAGCCTATTATGTCTGAACTTTATCTTAACTCAAGTTATAAAATTAATACGGACAAAAAATATCAAATAAATCATTCAGATTTTCTTCACACTCCTTTCATATAAGCACACATAATAACAACGAAAAAAAAAAAAAGAAGATAACAAAATATAAAAAGTGTATTGTTGTACGAGTACTATTTTCACTTCATAATTTAAAAGCTTACAAATGTCCGGATTATATACAGGATACCTATGTAATCTTTCTAAGGTCTAAGCCCATCAATTTTTGGATCAACATTCCTATTACATTTCCATACTATACTATTCCCACTTAAATCCACTTCCAAATGCTATTTGCCAAACACAATCTCCCTTCTTCATATCTCCTCTAGCTTCAATAGTTCAATGTAACATTGCAACTTAACTCATACCAAACAGAAGATGATGTGTTTCCGAATCTGCAAATGTTCATTCTAGAAGCTTCTACTTGGCGGGTTGATAAGCTTAAGGGCATTTTAGATCTTGTCGATCACAGCCCAGCCCGCCCTTAGAGCAGAGTGAAGCAGAAATGCCCTCGCCCGGGGGGCTGCGGTCAAGATAAAGAATAGCACGTTCATACCGCATGCCAAGATGATCAATTGATCATATACTTTGTTAAAATGTGGTACATAGGCTAGATTTTGTTACCCCTTCAGATTTTTCTTCAATTATATTACCCCTTAAAATATGGATGCAAAAATGATCATATACTATTTGAGTAAATTACCCTTCAAAGATTTAAATTGCGTGTGATAAAACAACCCTAATCTAGTCTAGCTTAGACATCCAAGACCCACTATTTTTCTGAGGTTCAGATAAAGTTGTCATGTTAACTATTTACATTTCTAGTCTCTCTTTATCATGTATATAAGTAGCTGAGTCTGAAAGCAGTATACAGGCGTAGAATATTTTTCCTGAAATTCTAACTGTGCTTAGCATGTAGAATCCGATTTTTATGGCATTTACATGTGATGAGAATGTCAATGTTCTCTGGCCTGCCTTTAGACAAGCTTTGACATGGCTAACAACGATATGAAGGGAGATATAGGAGGCTCGAAGTAAGCATAGCTAAGGAAGTTGAAAACCTTATGAATTATGATAGGATTCTAACAGAAAATTGCTAGCTCACAGTAGAGAAATTGACATGATAATAAAGTTAGAAAAAATAGTGAAATCAATTAAGCATTTCATTTTCCAAACTACAATTTGCATTTCTCTATATGTAAACACAGTTTTGATCCTTGCCTAGACACTTCCTAGAATTTTTACGTATCCCACTTTAAAATTGGTGTGCTGAAAAAATATCAAACCCCCAATGGGAAATACAACCTTGGGCACATAAAATTAAGTACCAAGATTGACTCCTAAAAGAGAAATGTTACAATCATATATAACGAAGAAGGATGATGCAGGGTTACCTTTTGCTGCCGTAAAATCATTCACCAGTAGTCATTGCAGGAGCATTTTCCATCATTAAAATGGTGAAATCTCTTAGCATCTCTCATTATGATCTCCCTACCTACAAGTTTTGAAATAATCTTGAAATAATTGTGGCAATCACCACAGACGCGAAGGTTTTTGATAATACGAAGTGGCATACGAGCTGGGTTCGTAAGTAGTGCATAGGTGCAAGCAAGTCTCTCACTGTGCGCCATGATTGCTTCCTCTTTGCTCTCTTGGTCAATGTCATGAAGAACAAATTTGGTCTCTGCAACATACCCAGCTTCTTTTACTGATTCTTTTATTCCCCTTAGAACTGTATAAATCTTGTCATTCTCTGGATGTGTTCTATCACCCGCTCTGTATTCATGCTTTGTATGTGCCAGCGGATTATACTTCTTCACCTTCTTTTTTGGAGTGTCTGAATCATTAACCGGTAGAAGCCCATCCTTCAACTCCTTGCTCAAGCGAGCAGGATCCAGCTGCTCCACAATTTGAGCACAATGATCCCCTATTTCTATATTCCCTTGAACCCTGGCAATATTCATTAAGCTTTCCCAGACATCTGCATTAGGCTGAACAGGCATTTTCTCAATAAACTCCAATGCTCCATCTAGATCACCTGCACTGCCGAACATGTGCACTATGCTAGCATAATGAGCCATGGTTGGAGTAATGCCGTATATCTTGGTCATTGAATCAAAATGAAGCATTCCCTCGGTTGCATCTCCGAGAACTCCACAAGCATCAAATATACCAAGGAACATCTGACCATCTGGTTTCAGTCCTGCTTCCTTAAACTTGGTGAACATATCAATGGCATCTTCTCCAAGACCATTTTTCGCAAACCAAGTAATCATGGTGTCCCATGATGTTAAATTACGCTCAGGCATACTGTTAAATGTATTATAGGCATCTTCCATTGAACCACATTTCCCATACATCTCCAGTATCCTGTTAAAAATGCTAACTTTAACAGGAGAATTATATTTGACAATATTCTGATGAACATCTTGTGCTTCTTTTGAAGCTTTGCCCTTCCCACAAGCATCTATCAGTTTAAAGTAACGAGGCATGTCTATAAAAACTCCCCTCTTGCTCAGCTTTCTCATGGACTTCACAGCATGTTTAAGATCCCACTCTTCACAAAAAACATCTAACTCTTCAAGTGTACCCTCAACATCATTATCCTCATCCAATTCATCATTTCCAGCTGATTGTCCGTGATGAGTAGCACTTACTTGTTGCTGAGGAAGTATGTTAGAATTGCGAGATCCATTAAAGTTCTGCTGAGGAGGTCCCAAATGAGTGTTATGATATCCACCAGCATTTACTTGATGATATGAATTCACATTCGATCTAGTGTCCACACGTTCTTGCTGGTAACCACCAGGAGGGGATGCTACTCCATTGCCCATACACACATTACTAGGATTTTGCTGATACTGACCATAGCTCATAGTCTGGTGGTTACTGATTGGCTGAAATGCTGCATTTTCTCCGCCATTGGAGTATCCATGGCGTTGTAGACCTACTTCAATTTTCTCTGTCGTATGGTAACCAATATTTTGAGAAGTTGTCCATTCATTGGTAACATAATGACTAGACTGATGCTGAAAGTGTCCCACATTCTGTCTGTAATTTACACTCCCACCCCGGGGACTGGAGTCACCTAACTTATATAAATCATTATGATTTTCAGGAGTTCCATACCTCCTATCTGAATGAATATCCTCAGTACTTTCCTGAATCATATTTACTCCAAGACTCGAATACTGTCTCAGACAAAAGGCCACTTCTCTTTGACAAGAAGCAATCTCATTACGCCAACTGATATGTGAGTCATAGTATCTATTATGAAACCGTCTGAATTTGGAAAAGAGAGTCATATATCTATTCATCTGGATATATACTCAAATTTGCTCGCAAAAGTCCTATGTCAATGAGAAAAATCACATCAACAAATTCTCTCTTTTCAAACTGATTTGCATATCATAATGTTGCAGCAATTATCTTTCCCTGAATGAAACAAGAGAATCATTTCACCCATATTATACAACAATTAGGCAACCTATCACATTATTTAACTAATTACATCCTCCAATTTTATACCAACTTACAAATAAAGCATACTTTTCCAAATTAACATATGATAAATCTTCAAAAGAATAAACACAAGCTCGAGCCGGAGACGACTAACTACAAATCCTATCAGGGTTTCAAATGATTTCCTCTGTTTTTCAAGTTCCGAAATTATCAGCAAACAAAAGGGCATCCTCCAAATATTGAAATAGCAATATATGAAAACTAAAGAGTACACTTTGCATAATTTCTTACAATAAAAAAAAAAAAAAAAAAAAAAAAAAAAAAAAAAAAAAAAAAGACCTAGATTGTTACTTAACGAAGCTATCCTCTGAAATATGGAATCGAAAATTTATGGAAAAATTAACATATTCAAGTGACGTATGTAACATGAAATTGGGCATAAAATCAGCAATAAATTAGCAATTAGTTCATCAAAAATGGTTATACACAATATTGAACATTAATTAACAACGAAGTCAATACTAGAAAAAACAGACACAAATCAAAATTAAAGTTCAAATTATAAAAATTGAGGATAGATATAGGACGAAAGCTTACCTCGTCAAGAACAATCCTTGTTACGAAGAGAGATTAAAGAGAAGAGAGAGAAAAATGAAGAGTGTTAAAGAACTCCTAAAGAACTGGACTTAGGTTTTTCTGTTTTGTTTTGTTTTTTTAAGGGAGGTTTTTCTGGGGTTTGGGATGGAATTATTGAAATTTTTTACTTACGAAAAATCTACTTAAAAATATACAATAGAGTTTTTCTGGGGTTTGGGATGGAATTTGGTTGGTTAAATTTTCCTTTTTTTTTTTATTTTGTGTTTTGTGTTTTGTCTTAATTCACATGCTCCACAAATCACATGCATTTTTTTTCCTTTTTTATAGTACTGAAATAAATCATTATCCAAATTATTTTCACCTTAACGTATAAAAGATCCAACGTACTTCTGTAACTAATAAAAAGGAACGGAATGATTTATTACACCGACCTCGATTCCATACTTGAAGATGCTCTCTCTTGGTGCTCTAATTTTGATTTTGTTACTTGGTCACATGTTAAAAGAAGTGGTAATTATGTTGCTCACCACTTAGCTAGAGTAGTGCCGTTTGGTGTAGAATAGATTTGGGAGAATCACTGTCCCTCAAAGATTGCTAAAAAAAAGTACATACAGACCAAGAAGTAGTAGTAGTGTGGTTGCTCACGAAATCACGATGGTGTCCAACAATTCAAAAAAAAATCTTAAAACAAGAGAAATTTATAAAAAGGCCTAGGCCATAAGAGAGTTTAGCAGCCCATAATTACAGGGGGAAAACAAAAGCCTATAAGCACCAGCAGGCAGCAGAATAACCCAAAAAGCCTACAAATACAACCCCCAACATGAACCTACCAACCAGACTACCAGTTTTATCAAAGTACAACAAAAGATGAAGATGTAACACAGCAGCAGCAATTTGAACAGCAGAAGCATCAGATCAAGCATAAATGTTGCGACTATCACGCTCCAGAGCTTGCTTGGCACAATCTGGAGGCTCAAACTGATCCTTGTGCACCACAGACATTGCCATTGCATAACAGACCAGTTCATGCGCACCCAGATTCATCTCCCTTGGAATGTGATGGACAGACATCCACTCAAGATTACAGATATCTTTAGTGATTTGTCACAAGCAAAGTTGGAAGGTTGTGCAGCAAGTAGAAGACCTGCTAGACAGACGGTGATAGCTTGAATGATCCTGGTGCTAGCCAAACGTACTGTGTGTTATGAAGGCAATAACAATGGTTGTCATAAGCTTTGGGAACGGGAACAGTGACAACATAGCATAAGTGGAAGAGCTTAGCACCTAGCAAAGAAAGGTTTGAAGACACTCAATAATCAAAATACTCAAAATAATGAAATAAGATGAACTATAAATTAGTAACTTTCACCCAAGGTGATTTACTGTGCAATTTTAGTATACTATGACAATTCTAAAGATAAAGATTTCACAAGGAAATTCTTCTCCACAGATCGCTCCTTGGCTTCAATCAACCAATCATCCAAGTAATCAGTCAAGTCGTTCAGGGTCATTGCATTAAATACAGTATTACTCTCCCAACTTTCGACTTTAATCAGTTTTATATCCTTCAACGAGTGACGCCAACATTCAAGATTCTGAGAGCAGTGACAATTTGGTTCTTCTGCCTTCAAACATTTCAGTAGCCCCTGCAACAATATTTAACAATTTAAAATTTCAACTCATACTCTATATTACTAGAATTTTATTTTAGCAAACCATACACATTTGAGCAATTGCATAAACTGATAACTTACGTAGTAAAATATATCACTGCAATAGTGCAATGCAAAGCAATAGAAGTAAGCGATAAAATAAAAAAAATAATAATAATAAAAAATAAAAAAATAAAAATAAAATAAAATAAAAACCGGCATACCTTCAAAATTTTAGGAGAAATAAAAAAAAACTTGAATGACAGAATCCTAGGTCGTAAGTTCCAGAATAAGCCATCTAAAAAAGATGCATAGTTTATTGATGTCGTCCTAGACATATGCATAACCAACTTCATATTGTTGAGTTCAAAGTGAGGAAACTGTCCCGGTAAAGTCCTCATCATTGAAGGAGATTTCCTTACCCTGACAAACCAAGAAAGAAATTATCACAAAATAACCAAAGGAATAATTTTTATAATGGAAACAAAATAGCAATTACAAAAATGAAAGACAAACATACTGGTATAAAATACATCTCAATAGTCAGGTCTTGAAATTTGAAATATCTGAGAAAGTTGTACAGCCTTGTGAACCATAAATTGTTCATATCTTCAACAAGGGCAGAGAATTCTGCTGTCCGATAATCATCAACACTTTTTGAATAAAAGTAAGGTATGGTCTTCCCACTATATTTAAAAGATTGTAATTTAAGTGTATCAAACTCTGCTTCCACCAGTTTCATACAATTCTTAAAACATATCTCCATGAGAGATTGACTAGAGAGTTTAATAACTTCTTGCAACATGCGTCCACCCAATGACAGATGCTCAAGCAGAGGAAAGGATGTAATCATGCTCTGTAGCCACTTTGCATCTATGAGAACGCCGCAAAAAGACAAACGTTTCAGATTATGGCAAACAGAACTGACAATGATTTCACATACCATTGCTTCTTCACCATCATTGCGAAAAGTGAGTTCGAGTTCTTTCAATGTTGGCACCTTTATGCTAAACCTTTTGGCTTTGAAATCTATATGAGGACGGTACGCCACCTTCTCCAGTTTATCATGACCACATATGTCAAGATTTTCAAAATTATAACATTCCCACAAAGAGAGCACTTTCATTGATTGAATAGAGGAAATGAGATCTTGAATTGTATCCTCATCTATAGAGACATAATAAAGATGCAGCTCAACTAAAGAGCATAGCTTAACAGCTTTACTATCAGGAGAGCTACTTAATAGGATAGAACCATATAGATGTAAAACGGTTAATGACTCCATTGTAAACAAAATCTTAGACAGGTCATGAACTCTTCCTTTTCCCGTAGAAATATTCAGAATTAACTCCTGAATACGGCTTTTAGCAAGCAATTCCATCCACATATCAACATGTGGAGCCAAAACTTTACTGACAAGGGTTATATGAAGAAAAAACTTGTTCACACGAAGTTTCTCCTCATGAAATCGAACCAGTTTCTTATCAATATAGCTCAAGAACTTGAGTCTTTGATTAAAAAACTTGCGTCGCTCATCTTTAGGAAGCCCTCTCACCTTTGGGCTAGTTTCATGTAAATGTTTTCCGAAATGGTCTTGATAACAATCAAGGATGGGGAATGTTTCCCAAACATATTTCCATCTCTTGGATAAAACACCCATTTGAGATTTTGAGCAGCTTGTTTTGTTGAAAGATAAGACAACACATGATGAAGAATGATTTCAGGTAGTTCGGATATTCGATCAATACAACTTGTTTCCTTATCATCCATATTCAAGCAGCCAAATAAATCTCCCAATTTTCAAGTTAAGTTATTCAGACCCCTATAATACAAACCTTGCATAAAAATAAAAAGAGAAGCAATCAAATCCCAATAATTCAGAACAATGTTTCTGTAATCTTAATCAAATGTTTTGGAGACAAGCAAATTCCAGATAAATTACCATCAAAATTCAGATTATTAAAAAAAAATTGCAAATCTACTCCTTAATATCAATACCATTTATGTAATTAACAAAATAAAATGCAAATTAGTTTATCTTTTTTTTTTTTTTTTTTAAATGAGGGTAAATGATTATTCTCAATTCTTCAAATAATCAACCAAGAGGGGTTACATTTTTTTTTTCTTTTTAATTTTATTATTTTGGGCATGAAATCAACCAATTAGCAATTAGTTCGTACTTTAAAACAATTGTTCAAACACAACATAAATAATATAAAATGGTTGATAGCAAAAAAAAAAAAAAATCAGGAAAAAAAAGTAAAACAAAATCTTTAAACACTTACCAGAATCAAAATAATTGCAATTAGTGAATGTTATGAAGAGTCGAACGCCGATGAAGTGGAGTGTAGAGAATTAGGGATTAAAATAAGCTGTAAAAATGGAATTTTGATTGTATGAAAATTTTTGACTGAAAATACCAAGTTTAATTTTGCATTAGCTTCTTTGAGAAACTTATGGGTTTTAGCTTTTTAGAGAAGCTTTGCTTACTCCGTAGTTGTATTTTTTTCTTTTACTCCCTTTGCCTTATCAAACTTTGTACACATATCAATATACACCAATTAGGGCTTATTCTCATACGATAATTTTTAGTTCAGTTCACTTCAAGTTCAGCTTTTAATTTCCTTCTCTTATAAAATATTCATTTCAGTTCAATTCAGCTCAGCTCTGATAAGTTCAGTTCACTTCAGTTCAGCTCTTATAAGTTCAGTTCACTTCAGTCCAGCTCAGTCAATGAGAACAGGCCCTTAAACTATATTTTACGTGAGTAAATATTAATGAAAATTATATTAGAGGTTATATTACGAAATTGTATATCAATACCAATCCAACAACATATTTTATAAAAAAATAGCTTACTATGGAGTATTATGTTAATAAAAATTATGGTCAAAGTTAATGTGTTTGAGTATGTGGTGTGAATCACGTCAAAAAAAAAAAAAAAAAAAAAAAAAAAGAGTATGTGGTGTGAAGTATGAGTAGAAATTTTGAGTACTCTATATGTTACTCCGAAGTAAGTAGAGTATTAAGGCCTGTTCTCTTCAACTTAAGTTCAGTTCAGTTCCGTTCCATTCCGTTTTTAATTTTCTCATCTTATAAAATATTCAGTTTAGTTCAGTTCAACTCAATAAATCAGAACATGCCCATAGTTGGTGACACCTTTATAACCTTGAAGTCACAAGGTCGAACTCTCAATTGTTGTATTGTTAATACTAACCCTTCCTCCTTACTTTGCAGAATTTATTACAATAAAAAAGACCTAGATTATCATTTAAGGAAGCTATCCTCTAAAATATGGAATAAAAAATTTATGGAAATGTTTAAGATATTCAAGTTATCAATGTAACATGAAATTGGACATGAAATCAACCAATAAAATTAGGGTTTGTTTGGTATCAATTTTGGTTTTTAGTTTTCTGTTTTTTTGAAAACTAAAAACCAAAAACAGGAAACTAGAAAAAGGAGTTTCCACTTTTTTGTTGTCAGTTTTCAAAATTATCATGATTTTAATAAGTCTAAATAATTTTTGATTCATTATGTGACATATATAATATACTTTTAAAAAACAAAAAACCAAAAAACAGAAAACCACAGCGATGCCAAACGAACCCTTAGCAATTAGTTTTTTTTTTTTTTTTTTTGAACGGGTAGTAATTAATAGAGTAGTTACCAATTACTCCGTAGTTCATTAAAAATGTTTATACACAATATTGGACATTAATAAACAAAGAGGTCAATTCCCAAAAAATAAATAAAAATCAAATCAAAATTGAACTTCATTGATTACGTTACAATTTATTTAAAAAAAAAAAACTTCATTGATTAAGTTATAAAAAGCAAAGTTGTTGGTTTTGAAAACTGTTTAAGTACATACCAAGAAGGAGGGTGTTCAGTGGATGCTCAGATTGCTCACATGTCACAATGGTGTTCAGGGTCTTCTTAAGTACAGTAATTGTTACAAGCAAAGTTGGAAAGTTGTGCAGCAACTAGAAGACCTGCTCTAGCCGTTAATAGCTTGAATAATGTACTGGTGCTAGCCAAACTGTGTATTAAGGCAACAACGATGGTTGTCATAAGCTTTGGGTATGAGAACGCGACAACATAGTGTAATTGGAAGAGCTTAGCACCTAGCAAAGAAAGGTATGCAGACAATGATCAAAATACTCAAATAATAAAATAAGATGAACTATAAATTAGTACTCCCTCCGTCCCTAAATTACATTTCTGTTTGTCTCTATTATGCGAAGAATAAATGCTAGAAATAAGAATGTAATTTAAGGACGGAGGGAGTAACTGTCACCCAAAGTGATTTACAGTGCAATTTTAGTATACCATGACAATTCAAAAGATAAAGATTCCACAGGGAAATCTGGTCCTTGATCGGCTTCAATCACCCAATCATCCAAGTAATTAGTCAAGTCGTTCAGGGTCATCGCATTAAATACAGAATTACTCTCCCAACCTTTGACTTTGATCAGCTTTATATCCTTCAACGAGTGCTGCCAACATTCAAGATTCTGAGAGCAGTGACAATTTGGTTCTTCAGCCACCAAACATTTTAATAGCCCCTGAACAATATTACTAGAATTTTTTCTCAAAGCATTTATGCATTTCGCAAACCATACACAATTGAGCAATTGCAATGCAAACCTATAGAAAGTAAGCGATAAAAAAAAATACCTTCAAAATTTTAGGAGAAACAGAAAAAAGCATAAACGACAGAATCCTAGGACGCAAGTTCCAGAATAAGCCATCTAAAAGAGATGCATAGTTCATTGATGTCGTCCACAACATATTCATAACCAACTTCATATTGTTGAGTTCAAAGTGAGGGAACTGTATCCCGGTATAATCCTCAGCATTGAAGGAGATTTTCTTACCCTAACAAACCAAGAAAAATATTATCACAAAATATTTATAATGGAAATATAATAGCAATTACAGAAATGAAAGACAAACATACTGGCAAAAAATAAATCTCAATAGTCAGGTCTTGAAATTTGAAATATCTGAGAAAGTTGTACAGCCTTGTGAACCATAAATTGTTCATATCTGAAAGAAGGGGAGAGAATTCTGCAGTCCGATAATCAGCAACACTTTTTGAATGAAAGCGTGGCATGGCATTCCCACTATGTTTAAAAGATTGTAAATTAGGTGTATCAAACTCTGCTTCCACCAGTTTCATACAATCATTTAAATGTATATCCTTGAGAGATTGACTAGAGAGTTTAATAACTTCTTGCAACATGCATCCACCCAAAGACAGATGCTCAAGCAGAGGAAAGGATGTAATCATGCTTTGTAGCCACTTTACATCAATGGGAATAACCCACAAAGACAAGCGTTTCAAATTTTGGCAAACAGAACTGACAATGATTTCTTGTTCAAAGTTTGAGTCACAACTATGAAAATCGAGTTCTCTTAATGTTTGCACCTTTATGCTAAACCTCCTTTTGGCTTTGGAATATCCATGAGGACGGTACACTATCTTCTCTAGTCTATCATGACCACATATGTCAAGATTTGCAAAACCCGGACAATGCATCAAAGAGAGCACTTTCATTGACTGAATAGAGGAAATGAGATCTTGAATTGTATTCTCATCTATAGTGACAAATTGAAGATGCAGCTCAACTAAAGAGCATAGCTTAATAGCTTTACTGTCAGGAGGGATACTTAATAGGATAGAACCATCTAAATGTAAAATGATTAATGACTCCATTGTAAATAAAATGTTAGACAGGTCATGAAGTCTTTCTTTTCCCGTAGAAATATTCAGAGTTAACTCCTGAATACTCCTTTTAGCAACCATTTCCATCCACGTATCAACACGAGGGCCCAAACCTTTACTCACAAGGGTTATAAGAAGAAAAAACTTGTTCACACGAAGTTTCTCCTCATGAAATCGAAGCAATTTCTTATCAATATAGCTCAAAAATTTGAGTCTTCGATTAAAAATTTTGCGTCGCTCATCTTTAGGAAGCCCTCGCCCCTTTGGGCTAGTTACAAATAATTTTTTCCCGAAATAATGTTGCTGACAATCAAGGATGGGAAATGTTTCCCAAACATATTGCCATCTCTTGGATAAAACACCCATTTGAGCAGCTTGTTTTGTTGAAAGATAAGACAACATATGGTGAAGAATGAATTCAGGTAGTTCGGATATTCGATCAATACAGGTTTTTCCCTCATCATCCATATCTCTCAAGTTTTAAGTTATTCAAATTACAAATTATCTACTCCAACCTTTAAATGTTGCACAACAAGGGAAGCATTCAATCCTCAATAATCCAGGATCTGTAACAAATGCAAATATACTCTTTAATATCAATTATGTAATTAACACACAAATGTAATCTGAAATTGAAATTTACTCATCAGGGTTTTAAATCATTTCCTCTGTTTTTCAAGTTCAGAAATTATCAGCAAACAAAAGGGCATTCTCTAATTAACAATATATGAGCACCAAAGAGTACAATTTGCAGAATTTCTCACAAATAAAAAGACCTAGATTATTATTTAACGAAGCTATCCTCTGAAATATGGAATCCAAAATATATGGAAAAATTTCACATATTGAAGTTATCAATGTAACATGAAATTGGGCATGAAATCAACTAATAAAATTAGCAATTACTCTACAATTCATAAAAAATGTTTATACACAATATTGAACATTAATCAACAAAGGGGTTAAAAAAAAAAAACCCCCGCATCAAAATTAAACTTGAAATTCTTAAAATTGATAGAAAGGGCTAAAGTTTACCTCCTGAAGAACAATCCTTGTTGCGATGAGAGAGATCAAAGAGAAGAGAGAGAAAAAGAGAAATTAGAGTGACTAAAAATTTGGAGTTAGGTTTTTCTGGTTTTAGGATGGGATTATTATAAACTAGATGAAGCCCGTGCGATGTACGAGTCGATCTATTTTTTAAAAAAAATATTTTTCATATTTATGTGATTACATTTGTTATTTTATTAGTTGTACATAATATATCATTTTCTCCGTATTTATTTTAAAATATTAGATAAAATTCCTAATCTCAAAAGATAATATTTCATATTTAATTAATGTAACCATTAAAATTTCATTGGTCAATTATGCTTATGTGGCACTTGAATTATTTATTGGATAAAACTATAATTTATAATCCTACGTGGCACGTTAACTAATCTTAGGTGGTATAATCCTATTGTAGCGTTTTAAAAATATAAATCCAATGTGGCGCTCTAATAATTTTTTAAAAATAAAAATCCTACATGGCGCTCTAAAATCTCGGGAAAAAACTCCCCTTTATATATATATATTAGATTTTGATTAACGAAAAAATTTCAGTTGTTGTAATTTTGTTTTTTTTTTCTTTTCTTTTTTTGAAAGGTTGTAATTTTAGGGCCTGTTCACATTTACTTAATTTCAGTTCAGTTCAGCTCTAATCAGTTCAGTTCAGCTCCAATCAGTCCAGTTCAGTTCAGCTCCTAATTTCTCTCTCTCATAAAATATTTATTTCAGCTCAATTCAGTTCAGTTCAGCTCCAATCAGTTCAGTTCAGTTCAGCTCAGTTCAGTAAATGTGAACAGGCCCTTAGTTACGAAAATGCTATACACATAACCGAAGGCTTAAAATAAGGAGTTAAAAATGAAAAAATAAAAATAAAAATGTACTTATATGTGGTTGGTGACTGGTCACAACATGATATAAAATAGGTTACAATACTTGAAATTAGGGGTTACTTATAAATATGGGTTACAGTACTTGAAATTTAGGGTTACTCATAAATATGGGTTACTTATGTTTTGTTTTTTGTTTGTGTATGTTATAAAATGGGTTATTTGAAATTAATGATTACTTATAATATATGTTACTTGAAATTAAGGGTTATTACTTGAACTTATGGGTTACTTGAAATTAGGGATTACTTATAATATGGATTACTTGAAATTAGTGATTATATGAAACTAAGGGTTATTTTTTTTTTTTTTTTTAGGGAAGAAACTAAGAGTTAGTTGAAATTGTGCGTGAGTGTCAAATTTGCTGAGTTGACAGCAAGCCACATGCACCGTGGCTGGCTTGCTGCACCAAAAAGGCGTTGGTACATGTATCAAATTTTTGTTAATGGCTTAGAAAGGTAGACCTTGACCAGATTTCAACTCTCACGATTTTTTTAATCTAGTATTTGCGAGTCAGACATTTAAGATTAGATGGGAAGGTAAGGAAATCTCTACCTTTAAGTACACTTATTGATCTCAATTTTAATAACTTTTAATTATATATAACAGAGCAATAACTAATACAAGTAACTTTTAAAAGTTTTAATTGTATACACTATACAGATAGACAACAATCCAAAGCAAACACATCATCCTTCATAAACAAAGGACATACCCAACCGACGCTCTTGTAGAGCAATCAAGGGCGGGTTAAGGTGTGTTGTAGCATGACCAACCTCGGTATCTTCTCTAAAATAAGTACATACTCACCTAAATATAAACATTTAGCAAATTTAAGATCTTCCCTTACTATTACACCTAAGTTTCATACTAGCAACCTGAAAATGTGGCTTTAAAACAGCATTTCGGAGGCATCAGAGCTCCAAGCACGATTGCCTTTTCTTCCACAACGTTAGCATCCAAAGATTGCATCAACTGCTTACAAACAGTCTTATTACCATGACAATTGAAAAGATAAAGTTTCATCTTTGACAAATATAGTAGATTTAGCTATTATCTTGGCTTCAATCTTCCAATCATCCACAAAATCAGTAAAGTTGTTCAGGGTCATCGCGTTAAGTACAGTATTACTCTTCAAACCTATCACATTATTAATCAGCTTTATATCCTTCAATGAGTGACGCCAACATTCAAGATTCTCAGAGCAGCAACATTTTTGTTCATCATCAGCCACCAAACTTTTTAGTAGTCCCTGCAACAATATTTTACATACACAATCCAGCAAGGAACTAATAAGATGCTTAATTTGACAACATGTTATTAATCATTTGCAAACCTATAGAAGTGATGATATGAGAAGTGAAGGCATACCATACCTTGATAAATTTTTTAGAAGAATAATATTCAAGCTGTATAGACAAAATCCTGGGACGCAAGTTCCAAAATAAGCCATCTAAAAGAGCTGCAAAGTTTATTGATTTCAACGAATACAAAACCAAGTGAGCCAATTTCATATTATTGAGTTCAATAGGAGCAAATTGGATTCCCACATAGTCCTCAGCATTGAAGGAGATCGCCTCACCCTGAAAAACCAATAAGTATTGTCTGAAAATAATTTTTTAGGATGGAATAATAAAGCAATTACAAAGTTGGAAGGCAGACATACTGATATAGAAGTCATAGAGAAAGTCAGGTCTTGAAATTTGTTATCTTTGAGGAAGTCTTTCAACCTCATGAACCATAAATGGTTCATATCTTCAAGACCTCTAGCTCTGCTGTCCGATAATCGGAAACACTATTTGAATATAAGCGGGGCATGGTCTTCCCACCATATTCAAATGTATGTAAATTAGGTGTATCAAACTCTGCTTCCATCAATTTCGTACAATATAACAAATGCATCTCCTTCAGAACTTGACTTGAGAGTTTCATAAATTCTTG
Organism: Chenopodium formosanum; assembly: GCA_024500155.1. Classification (NCBI taxonomy): domain Eukaryota; kingdom Viridiplantae; phylum Streptophyta; class Magnoliopsida; order Caryophyllales; family Amaranthaceae; genus Chenopodium; species Chenopodium formosanum. The sequence continues at coordinate 2,080,271 of CM044861.1, read as the reverse complement.
CAATACGCAATTTTGCAAGACTAGATGCTCAAGCAGCGGAAAGGATGTAAGCACACTCTGTAGCCATTTTGGATCTATAGGAATTCCCGACAAAGACAAATGTTTCAGATTTTGGCAAACAGAACTGACAATGATTTCATGTACCATCGTTTCCTCGCCCCCATTATGAATAATGAGTTCCTTTAATGTTGGCACCTTTATGCTTAAATCTTTGAATCCACTTTGAGGATAGTACACCATCTTCTCGAGCTTATCATGATCACATATTTCAAGATTCTCAAAACCCACACAGTTCATCAAAAAGAATACTTTCATTGAATGACAACAGAAAATGAGATCTTGAATTGTATCCTCATCTATAGAGACACGAATAAGATGCATCTCAACTAAAGAGGATAGCTTAACAGCATTCTTATCAAGACGGCTATTTAATAGAACACAGCTTGATAAAATTAAAAGGGTTAATGACTCCATTGTAAATAATATCTTAGACAGGTCATGTCGTCTTCCATGTCCTGCATGAATAATCACATTTAACTCCTGAATGCGCATATCAGCAAGCAATTCCATCCATGAATCAACACGAGGAGCCAACTTGTTACTCACAAGAGTCATACTAAGAAAAAACTTGTTCACACGAAGATTCTTCTCAAGAAATCGATGCAATGTCTTATCAATATAGCTCATGAACTTGACTCTTTGATTAAATATCTTGCGACGCCCATCTTTAGAAATCCAATTCTGCTTCGGATTAAGGATACACAAATCTTTTCCAAAATACCCTTCATGAAAATCAAGGATGGGGAATGTTTCCCAAACATATTGCCATCTCTTGGATACAACACTCAATTGAGCAGCTTGTTTTGTTGAAAGATAAGACAACATATGGTGAAGAATGAAGTCAGGTAGTTCGGATATTCGATCAATACAGGTTTTTCCCTCATCATCCATATCTCTCAATTTAAATTATCCAGTTTTAAATTATCTACTCCAAACTCTAAATGTTGCACAACAAGAGAAACATTCAACCCCCAATGACCCAGGATCTGTAATAAATGCAAAGATACTCCTTAATAGTATCATTTATGTAATTAACACAAAAATGTAATAATTACATTTCAATTTGTTGAATTTGCTCAGGGTTTCAATTTATTTCCTCTGTTTTTCAAGTTCTGAAATTATCAGCTAATATAAGGACATTCTCCAAATAACAATATATGATCACCAAAGAGCACACTTTGTTAAACATCTTTAAAATAAAAAATAATAAAAAAAAAAAAAAAGCTAGATTATTATTTAACGAAGCTATTTTCAGAAATATGGAATCCAAAATTTATGGAATTATTTTACAAATTCAAGTCATCAATGTAAACATGAAATTGGGCATGTAAACAACCAATAAAATTAGCAACTAGCAATGAGTTCATCAGAATGTTTACACACAATATCGAACATTAATTAACAAAAGGGTCAATACCAAAAAAAAAACTCAGGAAAAAAAACCCAAATCAAAATTAACTTCAAATTCTTAAAATTGAGAATGAATAGGGCGAAAGCTTACCTGAATGAAAATAAATGCAAGCTCATGAAGAACAATCCTTGTTACGAGTACGAAGAGAGAGATTGAAGAGAAGAGAGAATAATTAAGGTGTAAAAATGGAAGTCAGAGTGACTAAATTACAAGAGTTAGGTTTTTCTGGGTTTGGGATGGCGTTCTTTACTTCTTTAGAGTGCCACAAGGCAGGGTTGAGAATTGATCCCAACATCTTTTGAAATCGGAAAGGAAGCTCTAACTACTTGAGCTATCCCTCACTCTCATTAACCTGAAAGTTTTTAACTGTTGTAATTTTAGTTAAACAGAAAAAGTATACAAGTAATACATGTACGCATGATCCCGTAATTTAATTTGTTTAGCTAATTAAGTACTCCGTGTATAAGTACAATATGTACCAATTTTTGTCTTGATTCACATGCATCCTCTACCAATACATGCATGTTTTTTTTTCTTTGAAGTAAAATCAATTACAAGTACTAGTATCCAATTCATTTCTCCTTAATAATTGTGAAAAACTCCAAATATACTAATCCGAAACAAACGAAGAGAGTAAGTAGCAAAGACATATTATACGATGAAAATAAGAGAAGCACTTAATATACGTAAATTAGTTTACATAAAAGTAGTCAAAAAAAAAAATTTGCATAGTAAGTTATTTAAGTACACAAAGTGTACAGTGATTGTTACAAGCAAAGTTGAAGGTTGTGCAGCAACTAGATGACCTGCTAGGCTGCTAGACGGTGATAGCTTGAATGACACTGGTGCTAACCAAACTGTGTAATATGAAGGCAACGATGATGGTTGTCATAAGCTTTGGTAACGGGAACAGCGACAATATAGCTTAAGTGGAAGAGCTTAGCACCTAGCAAAGAAAGGTATGAAGATACTCAGCGATCAAAACTCAAATAATGAAATAAGATGAACCAAGGTGAAACTGTGCAACTTTTGTATACCATGACAATTCAAAAGATAAAGAAGTCATAGGGAAATTCTTTTCCTGAGGTCCCTTCTTGGCTTCAATCACCCAATCATCCAAGTAATTAGTCAAGTTGTTAAAGGTCATCGCGTTAAATACAGTATTACTCTCCAGACCTTTCACATTAATCAGCTTTATACCCTTCAACGAGTGACGCCAACATCTAAGATTCTGAGAGCAGTAACAATTTGGTTCTTCAGCCACCAAACATTTCAGTAGCCCCTGCAACCATATTGAAATTTCAACTCATACTCTGTATTAGTAGAATCTTTTCTCAAAGTATTCATGCATTCCACAAACCATACACAATTGAGCAATTGCACAACTGATAATTTAAAACTTGTCACTGCAATGCATACCAATAGAAAGTAAGTGATGACAAAAAAAGAAGGCACACCTTCAAAACGTCAGGAGACAGAAAAAGAAGCTGTAATGACAGAATCCTAGGACGCAAGTTCCAGAATAAGCCATCTAAAAGAGCTGCATTGTTTATTGATGTAAATACATTCATATACAACTTCATATTGTCGAGTTCAAAGGGAGGAAACTGTATTCCGATATAGTCCTCAGCATTGAAGGAAATTTCCCTGCCCTGACAAACCAAGAAAAATATTATCACAAAATAACCAAAGGAATAATCAAAATAGCAATTACAAAGTTGAAAGACAGACATACTGAATAAGGAATCATCCAAATAGTCAAGTCTTGAAATCTGAAATCTCTGAGAAAGTTGTACAACCTCATGAACCATAAACTGTCCATATCTTTAAGACGGGAAGAGAAATGTGCTGTCCGAAAATCAGCAACACTGTTTGAATATAAGCGAGGCATGGTCTGCCCACAATATTTAAATGAATGTACATTAGGTGTATCAAACTCTGCTTCCATCAGCTTCATGCAGTTGTTAATACATATCTCCTTCAGAGCTTGACTTGAGAGTTTAATAACTTCTTGCAATATGCATCCACCCAAATACAGATTCTCAAGCAGAGGAAAGGATGTAATCATGTTTTGTAGCCACTTTGCATCAACGGGAATACCCCATAAAGACAAACGTTTCAGATTTTGGCAAACAGAACTGATAATGATTTCACATACCATTGTTTCTTCACCACCATTACGAAAAGTGATTTCGAGTTCTTTTAATGTTGGCACCTCTATGCTAAACTTTTTGTCTTTGACGTCTCTATGTAAATTCTTGTACACCATCTGCTCGAGTTTATCATGATCACATATTTCAAGACTCTCAAAACCCACACAGTTTATCAAAAAGAATACTTTCATTGAACGACAACAGAAAATGAAATCTTGAATTGTATCCTCATCTATGGAGACACCAATAAGACGCAGCTCAACTAAAGAGGATAGCTTAACAGCATTCCTATCAAGACGGCTACTTAATAGAACACGACCTTGTAAATTTAAAGCAGTTAATGACTCCATTGTAAATAAAATCTTAAGACAGATCATGTCGTCTTTCATGTCCTGCACGAATATGTACAGTTAACTCCTGAATACGAGTACCAGCAAGCAATTCCATCCATGTATCAACACGAGGAGCCAACTTGTTGCTCACAAGAGTTATACTTAGAGAAAACTTGTTCACACGAAGATTCTTTTCACGAAATTGACACAGTTTCTTATCAATGTAGCACATGAACTCGACTCTTTGATAAAAAATCTTACGACGCCCATCTTTAGGAATACTTTTCAGTTTCGGATTAATCACACGCAAATCTTTTCCGAAATACCCTTCAGAACAATCAAGGATGGGGAACGTTTCTAAAACATATTGCCATCTCTTAGATATCACACTCAATTGAACAGCTTCTTTTGTGAAAAGATAAGACAATATATGGTGAAGAATGAAGTCAGGTAGTTTAGATATTCGATCAATACAGGATTTTCCCTCATCATCCATCTCTCTCAATTTTTAAGTTATTCAGACTAAAAAAAGTTTTCCAGGCTGAAAAATGTTGCACAACAAAAGAAGCATTCAAACCCCCAATAATCCAGAATCTGTAATAAAATGCAAATATACTCTTTAATACTACTATCATTTTATGTAATTAACACACAAATTTAAACTGAAATTGAAAAAAAAAAAAAAAAAAAAAAAATTACCTTTCAATTTGTTGAATTTGATGGAATGGTGATAGCCTAAGAGGAAAGAAAGAGTCCAAGAGAGCACAGAGAAGATTATTGAAAACACACAGATTGGGTATGTTGTCGCTTACGACTTGGGATGGCCAATTTTTTGTTCAATTTATGTAGAAGTAATATTAGGTGAATTATTTAGGTAAAATTACTATAAATATGTGAGTATGGCAGAGGTGAGGATCATGCGACGAGATATATAAAAAGAATAGAATATTTTCATTTTAAAAAGTTTTGCATTTAAATAAACGACCAATCATAAAAAGTTCGAGTAGGTATTTGGTGAATCATGCATGAGTAATGAGCTAACAAATCAAAGTAGGTATTCGGTTAATCATGCATGAGTTAACAAAGCAGTCCAAGTATAACAACCCCTCGTTGCCCATCAAGTAAATCATCCAAAGGGGTGTTACTAATTGCACAGAGATCTTTAAAAGTATTACTAGCCAAGAATAAGTGTTCCACACAAATTTAAAAGGTTGTGTAGCAACTCTGGAATAACTACTACGAGTAGATGGTGATAGCTTTAGTAGTACTGATGCTAGCCAACCTTGGGATTTGGAAGGTAAATAATAACATAGGTGGTGACAAATTTGGGAAGGGGAGAAACGACCACATAGCATACCTGAAAGAGCTGCTACATGTACTTAAATAAGATGAAAAGTAGATTACTAGATTAGTACTTGTAAGTTTCAACAAGGTGTTTTTTCTTAGATAAATGCATCATTATATTAGCTTTTAATTTATAGATAGACAATAGTTCGAAGCTAATACATCCTCCACAACCAACGGACATCCCCAACCCACACTCTTATAGGGCAATCAAGAGGGTTAAGGTTGTGCCGTGGCATGAGGAACCTCAGCAGCTGCTTTGAAATATAAACATACTCACCTAAATCATAACATTTAGCAAATTTAAAGCTTCCCTCACTACAACACCCAAGTAAGTCCCATACTAAAAACTTGCAAACAGTTGTTTTTAAAAAATTATAGCACAGGAATTGCGTTGCAGAGCCATCAGATGTTCAAGCACGATTGCCTTTTTTTCCACAATGTTAGCATCCAAAGATTGCTTCAACTGCTTACAGACAGTCCGTTGTACAGACCCCCACTATGGTATGTAATTACAATTCCCATGCCAACTCCCACCTCAATCTCCAAAGCAAGTACCATACATCAGTAATTACCTTCTGCTTACCAGCCACAGAAGGATGCCAAACTGCATCAGACCTCGTTGCTACCATATTCCCAGCAGTTTATTCCCCTCTCATTCACAGGTTTATTCTACTCTTTTTTACTTCAAGAATAAATAAAAAATCCACTCTATCCATCCCACTAAATCACCAAATATTGGAAGTCTGCAATATAGGAAGCCTTCCAAACACTAGCAGCGTAAGGACATCACCACATCGCATATATTCCCAATTCTACTATACCACACCTCACATAAGGCGTTGTTACTGTACAATATTAGTATATTACCAAGACAATTGAAAAGATAAAGTTTGTACTTTGAGATGCTCACAAGATTTAACAGTTTTCTGGGCTTCAATCACCCAATCATCCAAAAAATTAGTCAACTTGTTCAGGGTTATCGCATTAAACACAATATTACTCTTCAAACCTTTCACATTAATTAGCTTTATGTCCTTCAATGAGTGACGCCAACATTCAAGATTCTGAGAGCAGTAACAATTTGGTTCTTCTTTAGCCACCAAACCTTTCAGTATTCCCTGCAACAATATTTTACAGTTCAAAATTTTAATTCATCCTTGGTATTGGTGGATGCTCTTCTCAAAGCATTCATACGTTTTTTAAACCATGAACAACCGAGCAAGGAGCATTTAAGATGCGTAATCGATAACTCGCTACTCCGTATTAGTCAATTGCAAACCAATATATAAAGTGATAGATAGGAGAAATGAAGGCATACCTTCAAAAATTCAGGAGAATAATAATTAAGCTCTAAAGACAATATCCTGGGCCGCAAGTTCCAAAATAAGGCATCTAAAAGAGCTGCATAGTTTACTGATGTCAATGTATGGGTAATTAACTTCATAATGTTGAGTTCCAAGGGAGAAAACTGGATTCCCACATAGTCCTCAGCATTGAAAGAGATAGCCTTATCCTGACAAACCAAGAAAAACATTGTCCAAAATAAGCATAGGAATAAATCTTTATAATGGAATTATATAAGCACTACAAAGTTGAAAGGCAGACATACTGATTTAGCAGTCATACAAAAAGTCAGGTCCTGAAATTTGTTATCTTTGAGAAAGTTGTTCAACCTCATGAACCATAAACTGTCCATATTTTCAAGACGAACAGAAAGCTCTGCTGTCCGATAAGCAGCAACACTGCTTGAGTATAAGCGAGGCATGGTCTTCCCACGATACACAAATGAATGAACATTAGGTGTATCAAACTCTGCTTCCACCAGTTTCTTACAATTGCAAACATGCATCTCCTTGAGAACTTGACTTGAGAGTTTCATAGCTTCTTGCAATATGCATCCACCCAAAAACAGATGCTCAAGCAGAGGAAAGGATGTAATCATGCTCTGTAGCCACTTTGCATCTATGGGAATGCCGCATAAAGACAAACATTTCAGATTTTGGCAAATAGAACTGACAATGATTTCACATTCCCTCTTTTCTTCGTCAACACTACAAAAATCGAGTTCTTTTAAAGTTGGCACCTTTATGCTAAACCTTTTGGCTTTGAAATCTTTATGAGGATGGTACACCATCTTCTCCAGCTTACCATGACCACATATTTCAAGATTCTCAAAACCCAAACAATTCTTCAAAGACAGCACTTTCATTGATTGAATTGAGAGAATGAGATCTTGAATTGTATTCTCATCTATAGAGACATCCCTAAGATGCAGCTCAACTAAAGAGCATAGCTTAACAGCATTCCTGTCAAGATGGCTGCTTAATAGAAGGCAGCCTCTTAAAGTTAAAACGGTTAACGATTCCATTGTAAGTAACTTCTTAGACAGGTCATAGAGTCTTTCTCTTCCCATAGTAATATACAGATCTAATTCCTGAATACACAAATCAGCTACCAGGTCCATCCATGTATCAACATGTGGGGTCAAATCATTACTCACAAGGGTTATATGAAGAAAAAACTTCTTCACACAAAGATTCTCCTCACGAAATCGGCGAAGCTTCTCATCAACATAACTCATGAACTTCAATCTTCGATTAAAAATCTTACGACGCTCATCTTTAGGAATCCCAAGCTCCTTCGGATTAAGTATATCCAATTCCCTTCCAAAAAACCATTCATTACAGTCAAGGATGGGGAATGTTTCCCAAACATATTGCCATCTCTTGGATATAACACCCGTTTGAGCAGCCTCTTTTGTTGAAAGATATGACAATATATGGTGAAGAATGAAGTCAGGTAGTTCCGAGATTCGATCAATTGAACTTGTTCCATCACCCATATCTCTATTCAAACACCCAAATACACCTCTCAACTCCCAATTCAGATATATCTTATATTCTTATACTCTTAACCTTACTCAAAAGTCAAAAGCACAAGAACACAAACCTAGACAAGGTTGCATTAGAAGATAAGCATTCAAACCCCAATAATCCAGAGTTCCAAACCAGTGATTCTGTAACAGCATACCCAACAACGATTCTATTCAGCTTCAATCTTTTCTAGACCACAAATTGTTAACTTTTCCTAACTCAACAATCCAACATATTATATGATATATGAAGATTAACATATAATTCTTTCAACACTATAATCTAAATTACCAATCGAACAATCATGGGGTCAAATTTAGATTATTACAAAAAACAATTCCAAAAACTGGCTTAAACTTCATATTCCAAAGATCAGATATCGATCATCCAAGATTTCTAACAAATGCCACTTTTAGAAGAATCTGAAACCCCCATTTAATTTATTTGAGAAAAATGCCACTTGGGATTTGGGGACAACTGAACAAGATTAAAACAACATTACAATCCTTCATTTATCACAAAATTGCAATTCGAATGGATTCCTAGCATAATAATCATCTATTAGGAGTAAATTGAAAATATATAAAATTTAAACAATTTCCAATCACAAATAAAATTCATCTACACTTAATTATATAATCTTGTAAAATTAAAATCGAAAGAAGATATTAATGGGATGAAACAAAAAATACCTGGAGCAAGAAATAAAGAGAGATACCTGGAAAAATACAGAGGTTTCGTCTCCGTTGCCGGGTAAATTAGATGATGGGGTGTTTGGTAATAATAAGCGTTTTAAGCAAAAGTTAGCGGTTTGGGCCTCAACAGAGGTTCGTGTTTGTGTTTGTTCTCGTGTCAATTTCGTGCTATTCACAAAATCTATTAAAAACTATGTTAAATGTATGGAAATTGCAGAATTTGATCACTTTATCTATCGGGTTGGTTTGGTGTCATATAGACTTCGTGTTTTCTCTCAATAGCTTCATGTTCGTGTTGTGTCGGTTGTGTTATCGTGTCAAAATATGAGTATAATTAGTCAACAAGTACACCCTAAAAGCAATTTTTTTTTTAATGCACCATTCAAAACATGAATCCTTTATAAAGGGGGCCACGTAAAAATAAAATAGCATCAATCAAGGAATATAAAACCAGTGTGGGGAAAACTTTTGTCCTTCTGTTATTGCTCCGTATGTAACTATGGACAAATTGTCCATTAATATTTAATAAAGGTACTAACTTGGTTTACAAAAAAAAGAAAAAAAAAGGAATATAAAACCAAGAAACATAGTAAATTTATAAATGCAAGTCAACAAACAATACTTAAAAATGGCCCATTTTACATTTTTGGTAAGTAAGTGAGCAATGCAAATTCTAAAGTTGGCAAATATTTTGCCAAACTTATGTTTCTACACTTTACTACAACTTACGAATCTCCGGAACATCCATAGGATACATTTGAATGCAATCCTTCCAAGGCCCAAACCCATCAATTTTTGGATCAATATTTCTATTGCACTTCAAAACTATACTATTACACTTAAATCCACTTCCAAATGCTATTTGCCAAACACTTTCTCCCTTCTTCATTTTTCCTTTAGCTTCTATGTAACTCAACTCATACCAAATAGATGAAGATGATGTGTTTCCAAACCTATATAGATTCATTCTAGAAGCTTCCACATCTTGGGCCGACAAACGAAGCGCCTTTTGGATCTCTTCAATCACGGCCCGACCACCCGCATGGATACAAAAATGATCAAATGCCTTGTTAAAATTTGGTATGTAGGGCTTAATTTTTTTGTGCCTTGACATTTTTCGGGATACAAAATTATATGCAAATTTAAGCTTTTCTGATAAGGGCAAGACTAATGGCCCAAGTGTAGTGATATTTTTCGTGAGTGCTTCCCCGGCTACCACCAACAAGTCCTTGGATAGTGCAATTCCCAATCTACCCTCCTCGTCTTCTTGTTGCATCACACTCGTGTAGGATGTATCATTAGCCCCTATATGGGTTCGAATCGTATGAAGGAGTTGGTACTTGGCGCGATATCTTTCTTCCCTTTTGTTAGTTAACAAGAGTGAACTACAACCCAATCTAAACAGGCATCCTGGAACGGTCATGGACCGTTCAGAGCCCATGTAACAATTAGGGGTTAAGATCTCCGTGCTAACAACAAGTGCATAAGAATTTGGCATAACTTGTAGGAGTCTTTTTGCCAAGTCTATTGAAATTGCACTAGCACTACAACCCATACCCGAAAGACTAAATGTTTTGGTACAACTTCTCATTTTATATTTATTCATTATCATAGATGACAAAGATGGAGTAGGGCAAAATATGCTACAATTTGTGATTAGTATACCAATATTGTTGGCTCTAACCCCGGTCTTCTTAAGAAGCTCATCGATAGATGAGAAGATAACAAGATGAGCTTCATCATACGTCCTAGAAAATGAGGGTTCCGGAGGTATGAATTGTAGCGCGGGGGGAAGCCCCGTCTCATCTCCTAGTCCCGCCCTCTCAAGAATACGCATTTGAAAACGCGCAACTTTTGGATTGTCTTTAAAGACGATCATAGCATGCTCAATAAAGGTTGAAAATGGGACTCGTAACGTTGGTGGAGGTTTATAGCATGCATAGTCTAAGAGGTAGATAGTTCTTTTCTTAGACTTAAAGTAAAAAATGAGTACCAAGAGAATGAACAAAATTGTTGGTAAAAAAGAATTGGATGATTTGAAGGAATTAAGGTAATGCTCAATTTTAACAAAGCTAAACTCCATTATTCTCCCTCTTTTATTTTCTTATATTTTGTAAAAGGAAATGATAAAGCTTAGCCTAGCTTAGGCAATATATAAGTGGTATGAGTGTAAGAGGGAATGCTAATTAAACCTAGATATTGTCTATAAATAGGAGTTGGAACTTGAATTGGAAGGACGGTGAGAGGAAATGCTAGGGCTTAGTTAGGCCATAAATAGAAGGTAGGTGGAGATGTAAAAAAGGAATGAAATATACGAATTACTGTTTGAAAATAGTTGCACTATTTCTCTTTTAAAGGACAAATTTTATTACTCGACCAATGTTCTTTAAGTGCTCCATTTCAACTGAGCATATACCAATTATATAATATATTTAATTAACAAGAAGTATAGATTATTAAAAAGTTGATATTTAAAAACTAAACATTGAGATGATTTCAACAAGTATTCTCGTGATTATATATATATATTTTTTTCTTAAACCACTAATATCGGTAAAAGTGGATTATGCAAATAATGTAAAAGGTCTAATTAGGGCACTTAAAAAAAATTATAAAAAAAAAAAATTCAGTAATTGTAGATATGTACTTTCCAAAATTAACCTTTTGTAGTTTTTTACCTAAACATTGATGTTGGTCCCCATCTTGCAAATTGATTGAAAATCTTGCAAGATTTACAAGAAAGGGTCCAATTTTTCTGAACAATCGGCTTCAATTGATCTGATTTACTGTCAGACGTTATAACAACTAAAAATAATCCAAACTAAACAATTTGTACGGAGTATTGTTGAGTACATGAGAAAACCCACATGTGAGTAAAAGTGTTGTCCCACATTAAAATAGTATAAAAGTGAAGAAAAATATGGAATGTGTATTTCACATTGAAGAAATAAGAAAGTATAAGGCTAAGGGACTACTTCCCTCATTGCCATATGGTTTTGAGGTGGAAGGTCGTGTAAAGTAGACACTTGTGATTGGTGTGGCCCAAGCCCGTTTATCAAGTATATAGCAAAATAAACACTTGAGCTTATACTTCATAGTATGTAGCAAATTAATTAGGGCATGTTCTCATACACCGTTTATTTTCAGTTAAGTTCAGCCGAGTTCAGTTAATGAGAACATGCCCTTAATAGTTTAATTCTTGTATGTTGCAGTTAAGTTTTACTTGCTTGGCAAGAATATTTCAATTTTTGTACTCTGTATATGGTATACATACGTACTCTTTACTCCTTACAGTATTGCATACCTTTAAAAGCCATTATAGTCATCAAGTTAAACTTGGTCTACTAATAAGGATTGCACCTTTTACCTTTCACGCACAAAGTAATTGGAAGTTTATTCTCCATTAGGAGGTTTTTGGATGAAGATTTCTCATCCCTCCTCCCTCCACATTCAAAGGGCCTAACTTGCTAATAATCTTGGTCTGATCGATCGATCTGTATTGAGGTTCTAGCTCAATTGGACAATTCTTTTCTTTTGTTTTTTTTTTTTTTTTTTAGATGTGAGTCTATCCAAATGGTTGCTAAACGACATATGTCATATTAAGAGCTCCTTCTAAGCTTGTTGTGAGGCTTAAATGCAGTACAATATGGACTGGTTTATAGCAAAGTTTCTCTACAGTGGTTGTTGTTTATAGTTATTGGTATTTTGTAAGTAGGGCAATGCAGGATTAAAATTAATGTTACAATAGTGACTTAAAATTTCATATTTAAAGCCAATATTAGAAAATAACATTAAATTCAATCAACAATCTTTAAAAGTTGACAAGCAACCACTAACAAGTAACAACTACCGATCAAAAGTTAATGTTTACTTCGTATTTTTTTATAATTGAGTTGGATTCAAATTGACGTTTTTTTGATACAAAACGAACAATCAAAAACAAATAAAAGTATGTATTTTTAGGTAGTGATTTGATTTTGGCAAAATATCATGGATAACACGTTTTATGTTGTTTAATTCGAACCAACAATATTTAATATTATAACATCTCTGGCTCTCTGCTTGACAATATTTGTCTCATCAACAAAATTAGGCCCATTAGACCCACTAAATAAAACTTTGGGTTTAAATTTGGGTTTGCTCGGAATCTTAATTGGAATTAGGCATTTTTGGATTGGATTTTGGTTTCATTGAAGTATTAACCGAAGACTGAACTTGCAACCTTACTATTCAGTAGTCACCAATAGTTGTAGCCTACTAGGACAACTAAGAGCTTTATAAAACTAATAACAAAGTTAAAAATAAAAAAATAAAAAAATGTTTAGATAAATCTTTGGCATTGAAGTATTTTTAAGATAGTATAATACCTGAAATATTTACCACTAGTCCAAAACTCGCAGAAAACTTATAAACGAATATGAAATTCAACATATCGTAAAATAGAAAATTGAAGAGTTATCGATAAGAAAAGAAAGAAAAAAAAGTGTAACATGCAACTTTCTTATATAAACCCTAGCCTATAACTAAAAAAAGAAAAAGAAATCACACAAAAATATTGTATATTTGCCAAAAACTATAATTATTTGGTAATTATTTGGTATAGTAAATGTAACAACCACTATTTTAGCCCATGTCAATAACTAATTGCATTGGACAAGTATTTTTGTAATTATTCATGTACGAGTATTTATTAAATTTAATTAATGTCACCCACTCTTCCCCCCTCACCTTACAAATCGATGTTTCATACAAAAACAACATTTAACACTTTCAACCTCCCCTAAAACTGTATGAAAACAACATATCAACCTCCATACTGTCTCCTTCTTTATTGTAGCGTTACGTATATGAAAATAACTGTCTATTTGAGCCTTTGTGGTCGACATGGATCAACCTCGTTTTCATTTGCCAAAATCTCAACCATACAAGGACACTCATTTAACACGACGTATTGTATTGTATGCATCGAATTGAAAGAGTAGTGTATTGATCGAATTGATTTGTAGCATAGTCGGTGTGTAATCTCACTCTCTGATCCACAAACTTATGTTGTCAATCGATGTTATATTAAATCTTTCGTTGAAGAAGTAGTACAACTCTTGAAGCCCAATTGGCGAAGTATCCCTTTCTCTTGGTTCATTTTATGTCTTATTTCATATTAGCTAATGACATATGATCTACTTGGTTTTTGAAATAACGACATTACATTTATTTAATTAATGTTAGCTAATGACATATGATCTACTTAGTCCATGAAATAATGACATTGCATTTATTTAATTTATTTACTGTATTAAAGTTCGTTATAACAATCTTCTTAAATTTTGCTCATTTTACCAAATTCGTTCATTTTACAATTTTACTTTTTTTTGAAAAAAAATAAAAAACATTCTTTTATGGGTATATGATATATCCAAATATAAGATGACTTTTTCATATAAACTTGAGTATAACGTGTACGTGACAGATTCAAGACTCAAGAGTACATTCGAAATGATTTCTAAGTAATCTAACTAAAAGTCTAAAACCATATCCGGGCACAACTCAATGAGTATCTTATTATATAATATCCACCACGCAAATAATTTCATAGGTAAACCTTTCACGCTTACTGCGTAGTCCAATTCATAAGGTTGCTTTATCCACAAGTTATTTTGTTGAGGCCTCTAAATACTTTACCTTTGGGCCATATTTCGAAATGAAGTGGTAAAGAAAATGTAGCCCGCTGAACCATTCCTACAGCCCAATAAATTATTTTTGCCATGACATGTTAGATTTTTGGATTTCCCAAGAGCTCTGTGAGGCCTACTTTGTGCCCGTAACCATCTCTTCAATGCTTTGGCCCCTGGCCTACCTCGCGTTATTATGTCATGAGATTCCTTGTGTTGCCTTGGGTTGGCCTTGCGGCGTTGATTTTGTTGCCTTGAGTTGGCCTTATGCAAAGCCAAGATTTTAAGGACAACGTCTTTTGATGCTTTGTTGTGTTTATGCCTAAGTGTGTTTATGCCTTGGTGCTAGAATCCAACTCCTTTCTATGTATTATTAGATGCCCTTTTATTATTTTCCTAGAGTTTATTTTAAATTTTCTAGGCCTTAGATTCCATTATTGTGTTACTGTCATTTCAATGTTCATTAGGCCAGGGATTCTCCATGTAAACAATTTAAAGCTCTAGCTTTAGAGGGCGAGTGATTAAATGAAATCAAGAAGCCTTGTACCATAGACATAGTGCTACCCTCGTTTAGCCAAATATATATGTTTTAAAGGACATGATGGGAAGATAAACAAATCTGAACCATGTAAAGCTGAATCTCATTAAATTGTGGCAACAAAACCTCACTTCCACTTAAGACGTCTGCATAGGTTTCAACCCACTGTTCACTGTATTGATCGTGGCGGTGGGCAATTAAAGTTTAGAAGATCAACCTTGCCACCGACCCATCTACAAACCCCAAGTAGTTAGTCAACAACATTTAACATGAAATAAAAGTTTCATCTTTGAATGAAAATTTCTTCCCATGCTTATAAACTTCATGATTCCATGAACTTACACTAATCTCTCGACCGTACAAAAGCACCTATAAACATCATATTCAACAAAGTGCATATATTTTCTCCTAGAATCAAAAGTTAATATACATTTCCGACCTTTGAATATTATGTTTGTCCCTTAACCAATAAATAGTTTAACCCTTTAAAAAAATCACTCAGTTGCTCAAGTACTTGAGAATATGTTCTTTATGTTACCACTTTTCATCTTTCACACATACTTCGTATCATATAGCATAATTTTTTTGACAAAATTGATTAGTTAATTTGCTTTTCATCAACTACCAAAGATCACATAATGATTAGTAGAATTGTGAATCTTATCAAGTTTCCTCTTTCTTTTCCTCTTTCCGCTAATTAGGACATTAATAACGTTTACCAATACATGCAAATTCAAGTGTACAGTGTAGCTTTTATTTTCTAACCCAATTTACCACTCCACACTTTATTTGTCATGTATGAAAATAATTATCATACTATCTCAAACCCTTACTTGTTTAAGTTTTTGAAAAACAATTTCGAGATACGATCTAGTTTAACCTAAAGCAATTTGCTTAATCTAATCCGATCTCTTTTTGTTTGTGTATGTTTGTGTGCACTCGCCTAATCTAGTATTCGATATTCAACTTCTCTTTCCATCAATTCAGAGTGGGGTACATTTAAAATCTTATATAAATAAATAAATGCAATATTAAGAAAACATCTATCTCGGATTCTAAGATTGACATACGTATCGATTTTTTATTGGAGAGTGTTTTTTTTTATTAAGTTCACTCACCATTTTGCATTTTCTACCTATTGGATCAAGGTTTTTAATTTTCAATCGAACATATCTTCAAATTATTCGGGTTTGATATACCTTGATTCTTGATTCATCAACTAATTGGAGGCTTGGAACAAATAAGTCTAAATTATTGATGATGATGACCAACAAAAGTAGATAGACTGATAATCTCTTAATCTTTTGATTATGGCATCAATGCTGTCTATACTCACCAGATTTATTTTAATCTTGAATTGTTAATAATATTCATATATCCTTTTCAAACTTTAGTAAGAATATATGTAAAGGCAATTATATAGGCTTAGTAATATACTTGTAAGAATGTAACTATATAGCCGTATATCTCAAGTCAAGTAAAAAAATAAATTAGTGATAGTGTATTTTTATTCCCTTTGTTTCCACCTTCTAAAATAAAATAATTAGACCTTGAAAAATCCTATAATCAAGTATAAAGAATTAAAGATACGAAGTAATTAAAAAAGGTTAAGTAAAGTACCTACACCGACGAACGCACGCCATCGGCCATGCAATATGTTACGCCCATGCGTGTGCTTTATAGTTTATACAACGATTTTTGTCCATTTTCTATATTCTAGTGGACTTTTAATATTTGTTACTCAAATATAGGAAGTACTCTCTCCATTCTATACTTAGCAATTATATTGATAAATACTCCCTCTGTTTTTATTTAAGTGTCTCGGCTAACCAGTTTGACTGGACACGTTGGCTGTAATAGTCCAAAAAGCCTAGTGATAAATGGTTATTTATTTTGTTTTTAAAAATTACAGGATGTCGACTTATTTAATTTCAAACAAGCGAGATTAAGCTCATACCAACAAAAAGAAAGTTCAATCGGGCAAAAATTTTAGGTTGAAACGGCAGCAACGTATTTTGATCGTACCACTCCAACAAAGAGCCCTATTATTATTTTGCCAAATTGTTGCTAGAGATCCACTTTTTGTACACCAAATCGTCAAAAGCCCCCAATTTTTTTAGTCAATCTGACAATAGTGCCCATCTATTTAATACTATAAATTGTCTAGGTTTTTTTTATCAATCTTTTGTCTATAAAAACATATCTGTATTAAGAAAATACCAAGTTGCCTAATTTGGAAAAGGCACAAAGAGCAATTTGATGACAAATTTTAGAATCATATATAGGCCAGGCAAGCCTACAAAAGTGTTTTAGTACAAGATTAGAGAATAAGCCAAGATTAGCCTAATTACTTTGGGACTAATCAGAGTCATTAACAGCTTATTAAACTGAATTAATTTTATCATTACCAGTATTATCGTACTTATGTTAATCAAGATTTGGGCTAAAAGTTACAAGTTGCGATTAAAGAACATTACTTTTAATTTTTCGGATTTAGATCTAAATTATTGTTCATGCTGGACGTACTTGAATATAGCAGAGGCCGAAGACAAAGTTTTTTCTGTTTTCTGAAATTAGATGTACATGTCCTGAAATAACGACCTTTCATAATATCGTATAGGCATATTTGATAGTACGAGTAGTATTTCATATTTGTTCTTGGTACTATGTACTCCGCATGGTAATTACGGATTTGATAATTCTCTGAGGAAGAATTGTGTCAGTGTCGGAAAAACGTTTACGTAATGATGAAAAGGTACAATGGTAAGTATGGGTATGAGCCGTACCCCTTAGGAGAATAGAAAGTCCACTTCACAAGATTAAGGGGTTGTTTCAAGGTGTCATGTATAGCAGTCTAATCTCCCTCACATGTGATATCTATATCTTATTTATCGTTGTGGATACATGTGATGTAAAGTAATTAAGGCTAAGGGCCTATATTAATTGACTGAACTGAACTGAACATTTTATATGAGAAGGAAATTAAGAACTGAACTGAACTGAAAATAATCTGAAGAAAACATACCCTAAAGCTTTAACATCAGTGATAACTGATAAGCAGTTAAAGTACAAGAACGGTAATTTGAATCAAATGGGACAATTAAAGTGCAATGGAGGGATGTATAGTAGATTAGTAGGTATATTTTGGACCACCAACACTTTTTATACTCCCTCAGTCCTACTTGAACTGCCCATTTAAACATTTTTTTAAAAAAAGCTTTTTAGATTAAATAGGCAATTATAGTGCGAAGAGGGACATTAATTATATAAGAAGTACGAGTATTAATTTTGGTCTAACCAGTATCATACTCTCTCCGTCCCACTTGCAATGCCCCTTTTACTCAGACTTTTTGAATCAAATGAGACAAACAGTATAATATCGATGCGACGTAGAGATATACGAAGTAGATGTTAGGTATACATTATTTTGAAGCAAAGCTATTGATTGAATTCAAATGGGGATATGAGTTTCCCACTTAATTGATCAAGTAGTTAGGTTATAGCTTTATAGATTTATGAAGTGCCAGCCAGCAATCATTCTCTCGCAATAATCGATACATGAACAGGCCCTAAGCTGAACTGAACTGAATTGAGCTGAACTGAACTGAACTGAATTGAGCTGAACTGAACTGAACTGAATTTCAACGTAAGAGAACATGCCCTAAGCTGAACTGAACTGAATATTTTTTGAGAGAAGGAAATTAAGAACTGAACTAAACTAAACTGAACTGAAAATACTCTGAAGAGAACAGGCCCTAAATTGAAATTATATTATGAAGTAGTCCTTAACTTTCGAAATAATCGATACATACTACGTACTTGCTCTTCACATAAAATTTCATTCTTTTCATCTTATTAAATTACTTTTACTGATCAATAATTATCTTTACTGATTTGGATCATCAAATAATCAAACATATTAGAATCTCCATCCCCAAGAATTGCAATTGGTAGTTATCGAACTTATAATTTAAAGGTTGTAAGTAAAACGACCATCAATTAAGAATCAACAACATCAAGTAGTATTTGTTGATTTGGTTGATGCAAATGAATTTGCCATTTTATTAGCTTTATGAATACAGAAATTTTCCACTATAATCACGCGATAAAAGTGGAAGCACATTTAGGGTCGTCGGGCCACACCACTTTGGAAACGATATAGCTAGATAGAATAATAAGAACAACCATCACAACTCATAATACCTCAAAAAGTTTATTTTTCTTAGCTCAAACAACAATACAACATGCTCTCACACATAACATTTTTGGTGCTAATTATTTACACATTATATTTTAAGTGCCCCCTACTAGATTTTAGCCATAAAATACTAATTATGAATCTATGATTGCACATTCAAGGGAGGCAGGAAAAAGACAAATAATACGTAGCATATAGTATGCTCATTTTTTTTAATTATTAAGTATAACTTTTGTGTTTCTTTAATTTAATATTATGAATATTAATGTACTAAGTATTATTAATAAAGCATTAAAGTTAGAGATTTTTCGACCAAAAAAAATTCCACCATGAATCTTGATACCCCCTTACAAGAAAAAAGTCAAAAGCTTTTTTCCAAAAAAAAAAAGAAAAAAAAAAGAAAGAAGTCAAAAGCTAAGATATGTAAAAAATAGAAGCTGAATACTCAAATCTCCATAAAGAGAATAAAAAGAAAGGAAATCGTGAATATTTTTTTGAGTGATAAAAATAATGTATGAAAAGATGTAATTGTCAACCACTAGATCTGTCAATCTATGCTCTTACAAAAGAATGAAAGCTAAAAAAAATTTAATTTCACTAGTTGACCAATATACTAGTAAAATTATTTGTTTGCGTACAAAATTTAAAAATTAAAAATAACTAAATAAATCTCCATCCATAGTTTAAAGTTCTAACATTTCAAATCATCATTTAAGTAAAATAAAAACGTACGAGTAGTAATCAATTACATTGTCTTTTATGGGTTAATAACAACTTAACTAAGTGATATATGAGCTACATATTTACTTGATTAGTTAATACTCATGCAACAAGTTATACTATAAACAAATATAACAAATTAACAAACACAAAAACGAATTTAACATAATATTCCTTCTGTCATTTTTTTATTTTTTTATTTTTTTTTTTTTACATTAGAAATTTATTTGTGAGAGAAAGATAGTTAAAGTAAAAAATTAATTAGTGACAGAGGAAGTATAATTATTATTTGTCTACTTTAAAGCACATGAACCGACAATGAGCAACAATAAACGTAACACAATGAGGGCCTAATCTCTGCAGCTTAATTTTAGTTCAATTCAGTTTTTAATTTCCTTCTTTCATATACAATTTAGTTCAATTCAGTTCAGCACAATTCTGCTCCAATCAGTTTAGTTCACTTCAGTTCAGTTGAGCTCAGTTCAGCAAAATCAGAATAGGCCCTGACTGAAAAACTTCTAACTTGGGTTTATGTAACTAGTATTTGTATTAAGCTTGACAAGTTTATTATCTTCTCCTTAGCAAGGGACCCAAACCAAAATCAATCACGCATCATGCAAAAATTATGAATTTATGACATAAGGATAAAACCTTAATTAATTGGAACCAACAAAACGAGAGTGCAAAAAACATAACGAGAGTGCAAAAATAAATTATACGGAGTACTATCGTTGAGCTTATACCTAATATCTCTCCGATTCCTACAAATCATAAGACTTTACTACTATTGGTAAAGACCGTACATGAGGATTTTGCCAAAAATGGTGGGTATAAGCCTATAAGGTACAGTATAATACTTACGAGAGATCATACATTTATAGTAAGAACTAATAAAAATATAATGAGATAAATAAAAGGTTCATATATTGCTTCAGGGTTAATACAGTCATAGCAGCTATTTGGTAGAATATTCTGTATGCTATTTTCCAGGTTGATTGTACTGTTTGCTAGCCAATGATTAGCTGTAAGGATTGGCTGTTATTTTTGTCCTGTAGCTAGTATATAATCTCCTGTAATCAGTCCTTGAGGTGTAATGAGAATGACCTAATATTGCTGCCTCTACTCTGCCTCTTTTCTCTCTATTTTTCTCCTACTGTAAACTAGTCTCCTTGCATCAGATTACCTTTATTTCACTCTTCATGGTATCAGAGCTGTGATGCAAAATCGAGACTTTTCTGCTAAAATCAACTATCCTGGTCTTCTCATTTGTTAAACTTCTCTTCTCTTCTCTTTGCTCCTTGCTTTTAATCATAAAGATCCAATTTTTCATTACTTCCAATGGCTGCAGATACTTCTAGTCCCCTGTATCTTCATCCAAACGATGGTTCTTACTCAATATCTGTTGATAAGCTTACAGGAGCAGCTGATTACAGATCTTGGAAACGTTCAATGGAGATAGCACTATCTTCTAAGAAGAAACTGGGCTTCGTTACAGGTTCAGTGCTCAAGTCTGCCTATGCTGAAGATGCAGCAAAATCTGAACAGTGGGATACATGTAACTCAATGGTAATTTCTTGGATTCATGCCTGTTTATCTGATAACATCAAAAAATCTGTGCTTTATGTTAACACTGCTAGGGAGACTTAGGTTCAACTTGAAAAACGTTTTTCAATGTCTAATGGGTCTAGGAAATACAGACTGAACAAGGACATTTACTCACTGAAACAAAATAATGAGTCTGTCAATACTTATTATACTAGCATGTCAAGTCTATGGGAGGAACTTGATGCTATGAATGTGTTACCTACTGTAACTGAATCTAATGCTGATGTTAGAATTCTCCTGAATGTTATTGCAAAATTTCAAGAAGAAAGCAGACTGTTTCAATTTTTGAATGATTTAGATGACTGTTATAATGCCATGAGAAGTCAAATTTTGATGCTTACACCACTTCCAACTGTTGAATCTGCTTGTTCCATGCTGCAACAAGAAGAAAGTCAGAGAGAAATCTTGAATATAGGGAAAAATGAATCTGATATATCTGCTATGTATAGCAGAAATCCTGGTAAACCAGGAAACTCAGGATTGCTTCCTGCTCCTCTTGAGGATTCAAACAGATTCCCAGCATGCAGTGCCTGTGGAAGGAAGGGTCATGGTCCAGATAAATGTTGGCTGCTTGTTGGATACCCTTCCTGGCATCATAAGTACAAACCAAGCACTAACAAGACCATTCTGAGATTGCAGGACCAAAAATGGCCTAGGCAAGCTCCAAAACTAGCTGCTGCTGTTCAAAATTCCAGCTCTACTGATGTTGCTAGCTCTAGCACTGTCACTCTCACTCAAGCTCAATTTGAGCAACTGCTTCAGAATATTCCATCTGCAAACTCTGCATCTCAGCAAAGGGGGAGTGACACTGATGAAGAATTGGAAAATTTCTCTGGCATGGTGTCTTGCTGCACTGCTGTGAAAGTGTCACATGACTGGATAATTGATTCAGGTGCCTCTGATCACATGACATCTGATCTTCAAAATCTCAGTGAATATAAACCTGTCCTGTCTCAGCTCAAAATAAATCTGCCAAATGGAGAAACCTCTACAATCTCACATATAGGATCTGTAGAACTTCCAAATTCTCTGACTCTTAGAAATGTGCTGTGTGTGCCTAATTTTAAGCATAACTTGCTGTCTGTAAACAAGTTGATTAATGAATCTCATTGTGAAGTGGCATTCTATGAAAATCATTGTGTAATAAGAGATATCAAGTCAAGGAAAATTAAAGGCCTGGGAAAGATGAAAAATGTCCTGTATTACTTGATTAATGAAACTGCAGATAAGAATCTCACAGCTCCTATTGTTGGGAACAATCACACAGCCCTTGTGTTAGAATCTAACTCCTTTTGATGTATTTGTTTCCCTTTAGATGCTTTCTTAGAGTTTAGGTTATGTTTTCTAGGCCTTATGTCCCATTATTGTGTTACTGTCAGTTTAGTGTTCACTAGGGATTCTATGCATGTACTACATTAAGATCTTTAGAGGGCGAATGATTAATGAAATCTTAAAGCCTTCTACCAAGTGTTGCCTTGCTTTTATGCTTGTTTGTTGTTAGACCTTTATAGATATTGTGTTTTACTTGCATATTAGCTCCCCTCCAACCCAAATTGATGCGCTAAGGACTCGTGGTTCGGACCCGCTTGTGCCCGCTTCGAAGTATCGGCCGTCACAAGCCCCGACCACCGGCACTCCGTCGCCCAGATAGACGCGAGTGCTTCTAAGATTCTATTGCCCGCTTGTGTTGCTTTGTGCTCACAAGCCCCTCTTCCGCTCAAGGCTAGCGTTCTTGCCGCCAAAAGGCTAGAGCGCGCCGCACGTTTCGGGGCCTAAACTCTCGGACCGTGACAGTTGGTATCAGAGCCGAGGCTCCAACCTCATCGCAAGCAACCCGTGTAGGCACCAAGGAGGGCTACACGAAGATGGAATTTGTAGAAGAAAGGCTCGCTTTGCTCGAGGAGAAGGCGGACAAATGGGTCGAGCTCCAAGTCATTGTACACGAGCAAGCCGAGCAAATTGTGAAATTGATGGCTGACAGAGATGCCCTCCGCGAACAATTGCAATTTGTTCAAGGACAAGCCGATGAAGCACTTGAGAAATGTGCTACCTTGATGCGTGCTGTGGGCAGAGACGCATTGGGTGTTGGTGTGGCGAAGATCAAACTGCCCAAACCTCGCGACTACAGTGGCGCTAGAGACGCTAAAGAAGTTGATAACTTCCTCTTTGACATGGAGCAGTACTTCCGAATATGTCAATTGAGTGACGATCAGAAGGTGGATACTGCCATCATGTACTTGTCCGAAGATGCTAAGTTGTGGTGGCGCACCAAGCACGCAGACATCGAAGCAGGAAGGATAAAGATTGATACATGGGCGGAGTTCAAAGAGGAACTCAAAGAACAATTCTACCCCGTCAACACAGCATTTGTTGCGCGGATGAAGTTGCAAGAGTGCCGTCAGAAGGGTTCTCTTCGCGACTATGTTAAGGAATACTCGGCGATAATGTTGGACATCACAGACATGAATGAGAAAGATCGTGTGTTCAACTTTGTCAACGGGTTAAAGGAATGGGCGCGGCGAGAGATTTTGAGGCAAAATATTGATACCCTCGCTGCTGCTATGTTTGCTGCTGAGAGATTGATGGACTACTCAGTCGGGAAGGGTCGTTCCGAGAATGAATCGAGTGGGACGTCAACACGGTCTAACAGTCCGTCTCCAAGCTCTCCAAAGGGTACAGAGAATGGTTCACGAGTATCGTCAAACACCATTAATACCTACCATAGAAGAAGTGGAGGAGGTGATGCCCAGAGACAAACATTTACCCCCTCCCACAACTCAGGAAACTCAAGGGTCGGCGCATCCTCGGCAAACACAAGATCGATAAACTGCATACTTTGTCGAGGTCCACACAAATGGTGGGACTGCGAGCACAAAGAAGAACTTGACAAGATCCAAAAGAGATTGTCATCCATGTCCATTCAGGAGGCCACAAAAGAGACTAGCAGCGATGAGGAGCCCACATACAGGATGGGGTCTATACGACGCCTGAGTGCTATGAGAATGATAGCACCTCAAGAAGAACCAGAAGTCCGATACCTTTCGGCAATGCGAGTGATGGAGCCTGAGAAGAAGGCAACATCAAAGAAACAAGCTCGCACCAAAAACCCAGAGAAGCAGGAGATGAAGCCCATGGAGTTGGCAACATCCCAGATACACACCCGCCAAAACCAGAATCAGACATCCGGTTCAATGCAAAGAGCAACGAGCCCAGAGACACCAAAGAGACACCAAAGGAGAACCTCCCAAGAGAGAGGGAAAACAGTGGTCGAGCAAACAACGCAGGTCACGTGCAAGGGATCACAAAGAAAATGGTCACCTAAGAGGCACCAGCCACAACTCGAAGCTCTCCACCTTAGTCTTCAAGAAGCTGCTCCCCAACAGATGATCAAGGAAGCAGCTCTCCACCAAAACCAACAAGATTCAGCTCCCAGGAGGAAATTCAGAGATGAAGCTCTCAACAAGTTGTTCGAGCAGAGCCACCCCAAAGACAAGCTCCTCGGCAACAACGAAGATCCAGCTCCAGAGTCGTCAAAGATTCAAGAAGTCAACCGCATCAACGTCACACCAGAGACTCAAGATAGTTAGGATTTTCTTATTTTGGTTGTAACTCTTGTAAGTCGACGAGGTCGTCGACAGCTTAAGTGGGGGAGGATGTTAGAATCCAACTCCTTTTGATGTATTTGTTTCCCTTTAGATGCTTTCTTAGAGTTTAGGTTATGTTTTCTAGGCCTTATGTCCCATTATTGTGTTACTGTCAGTTTAGTGTTCACTAGGGATTCTATGCATGTACTACATTAAGCTCTTTAGAGGGCGAATGATTAATGAAATCTTAAAGCCTTCTACCAAGTGTTGCCTTGCTTTTATGCTTGTTTGTTGTTAGACCTTTATAGATATTGTGTTTTACTTGCATATTAGCTCCCCTCCAACCCAAATTGATGCGCTAAGGACTCGTGGTTCGGACCCGCTTGTGCCCGCTTCGAAGTATCTGCCGTCACAAGCCCCGACCACCGGCACTCCGTCGCCCAGATAGACGCGAGTGCTTCTAAGATTCTATTGCCCGCTTGTGTTGCTTTGTGCTCACAAGCCCCTCTTCCGCTCAAGGCTAGCGTTCTTGCCGCCAAAAGGCTAGAGCGCGCCGCACGTTTCGGGGCCTAAACTCTCGGACCGTGACACCTTGCCACTCCAGCAACAACTGAAAGTGTCCCTTTTGTTGTGTGGCATCATAGGCTAGGACATGCCTCTCTCAGTAAGTTGAAGCACATTGAGTGTGTAAAAAAACAATCACTCAAAATAGCCAAGTGTGTGTGACCTGTCCTCTAGCCAAATTCACTAAGCAGCCTTATCAGCTAAGTGAATCTCATGCAAAGAATCCATTTGAACTTGTTCATATGGATATTTGGGGTCCATACAAAGTGAGCACTAGAAGAAAATACAGATGCTTCCTCACTTTGGTGGATGATTACTCTAGAATGACCTGGGTGTATTTGTTGCAGCAGAAATCTGATTCCCTAGCTCAGTTCAAATCTTTCTATAACTATGCAAAAACTCACTTTGACAGAAAAATCAAAGTCCTCAGATCTAATAATGCCCTGGAGTTTGATGATGGACCATGTCAAGAATTCTTCATGGAAATGGGAATTGTGCATCAAACATCTTGTGTGGATAGACCACAACAAAATGCAAGGGTGGAGAAAAAGCATAGACACATACTGGAGATTGCAAGAGCTGTAAGATTTCAGGCAGGCCTAGATCTCTCTTATTGGGGTGAGTGTGTCATGACTGCAGTGCATATCATCAACAGGTTGCCTACTGCAGTCTTGCACAACAAAACCCCTTATGAGATGTTGTTCAAATCTCTCCCAAGCTATGACCATCTGAAGGTATTTGGCTGCCTAGCATTTGCATACACACATTCACTGCAAAAAGACAAATTCCAACCCAGAGGTCTACCCTGCGTTTTTCTTGGATACCCAGCCACTCAAAAAGGGTACAGACTGCTAGACTTATCCACAAAAAAAGTGTTTGTATCCAGGGATGTTACATTCCATGAAACAATCTTTCCCTTTCAACTCAAATCCCTTGATCAGCTTATGAAGCCCTTACCCATTCCTTTCCCAAACCATCAAAACACATACCCTTTCCTTGATGACTGTCCTGTAACTGACAATTTCATGCCTGGGGTCAATGAGAACCATAATGGTTCTGATATTGACAGTGACAATGATGAGACAACACAACCAACACCTCCTCCCACAAATACAACCCACACCATACAACATTCCTCAACACCACCACCACCTCCTCCCCCACCCCCACCCAGACAAAGCTCAAGACCATCATACCCACCTCTATGGATGAAAGACTACATCCAACCAGGAAAGAAGAAAAATAAACAACAAATAGCCAATTTTGCAGATCAGCAAGTCCATCTTGAATTTCATTGTTTTTTGTCAACTCTTGCTGACAATGTTGATCCTGTTCATTTTTCTCATGCTGTATCACATGATAAATGGGTACAAGCTATGAATCTAGAGCTGTCTCAATGTGAACAAAATGGTACTTGGGAAGTAACTACTCTTCCTGCTGGTAAAAAGGTGATAGGTAGCAAATGGGTCTACAAAACAAAGTTTAAATCTGATGGTACCATAGAAAGACATAAAGCAAGGATTGTGGTATTGGGTTGCAGACAGAAATTTGGGATTGATTATAAAGAAACTTTTGCACCAGTTGCAAAAATGACAACAGTGAGAGCAATTTTGGCTATGGCTGCTATGTACAATTGGCACACAACCCAAATGGATGTGACCAATGCTTTTTTACATGGTGATTTATTGGAAGATGTGTATATGGCACTCCCACCTGGTTACACTTCCCTTGGCAGCAGAATTCAAGTTGACTCAAGTGGTTCTGCTCCCTGCAAAAATCCACAACTAGTCTGCAAACTGAGAAAATCATTATATGGCTTGAAGCAGGCTCCTAGACAATGGTTTTCTAAACTATCTGATACTATCTTATCCTTTGGTTTCACTCAGTCCAAAGCAGATTACAGTTTATTCACAAAAGCACAGGGTGTGAAATTTACTGCAATCCTTGTTTATGTGGATGATCTTCTGATTACAGGCAATAATCAGCAAGATATTGATGAAATAAAGCTTCTTCTTTCCTCAAAATTTCACAAGAAGAATCTGGGGCCCCTGAGATATTTCCTTGGGTTAGAGATTGACAGATCATCTCAAGGGATTTTTATCTCTCAAAAGAAGTACACAACTGATCTGCTCAAGGAATACAACATGTTGAGTGTGAAACCATTGAAGCTGCCAATGGACACTCACATCAAGCTTCATGTTTCCAAGGGTGATATGATACCTGATCCTGCTCCCTATCAGCATCTTCTTGGCAAACTGATATATCTCACTGTAACCAGACCTGATATATCATACACTGTCCAGCTCTTAAGCCAGTTCATGCACTCTCCTACTACAGTCCATATGCAAGCTGCAAAAAGACTTTTAAGATATCTTGCTGGTACTTGTTCTCAAGGTATCCTGTTAGCTTCTGCTTCTGCTGCCACACTCACTGCTTACTGTGACAGTGACTGGGCAAGCTGTCCTTTTTCAAGGAGATCCACTACAGGCTACTGCATTTTGCTGGGTGATTCACCAATTTCTTGGAAGTCCAAGAAACAACCTGTAGTGGCTAGGTCATCATCTGAAGCTGAATACAGAGCAATGACTCTAACTGTTTGTGAGGTAACCTGGATTAAAGCTCTATTAAAGGACTTAAATCTGTCTCACTTAGGCTCAACTATTCTCAAGTGTGACAACAAAGCAGCTCTGGCTATTGCAGCAAATCCTGTCATGCATGAAAGAACCAAACATGTGGAGATAGATTGTCACTATGTTCGGGACATGGTCAAGGCTGGGGACATTTAACCACACTTTGTTTCTTCCTCAGATCAAATAGCAGATATCTTCACAAAAGTCCTGTCTGTGAAACAGCACAATGAACTGCTACTCAAGCTGGGAGCCATTTCTTCATCTGCCTCTCAGCTTAAGGGGGGGTAATGAGATAAATAAAAGGTTCATATATTGCTTCAAGGTTAATACAGTCATAGCAGCTATTTGGTAGAATATTCTGTATGCTATTTTCCAAGTTGATTGTACCGTTTGCTAGCCAATGATTAGCTGTAAGAATTGGCTGTTATTTTTGTCCTGTAGCTAGTATATAATCTCCTGTAATCAGTCCTTGAGGTGTAATGAGAATGACCTAATATTGCTGCCTCTACTCTGCCTCTTTTCTCTCTATTTTTCTCCTACTGTAAGCTAGTCTCCTTGCATCAGATTACCTCTATTTCACTCTTCAAAATACTTTTCCAATAAACATTAGAATCTGCCACCCTGCCGGTCAATTTATAGTCAACCTCGCCCCTTTCTTCTTTTGGCTACCAAATCGATATACTTAGACATAGTATATTCTAGCCGTCTTCTTTTGTTTGCCTCATTTTCTTATTTACTATGTAATTTATTTTCAATTTAGTTCAGCTCAAGAGAACATGCCTCATACTTTCATAATGTTTTAACTCGAAATCTTAAGCCAGCTATGGTGATTATCATTACATTACTTCATTTGAAAACATAATCAGCCAAAATGGCAACATATGATTTTAGTTTGTTACCTAATTTAAAATGATTGTGTTATTTGTGTACATATAGCGAATTGAAAACAACAAACTCTATTATTAGTAAATTAGGCTCAATTTTGATCACCTTGTTTTTGCTGAATTGAAATTAATTTCGTTGAACAAAAATAACATATTAATTTTGCTGATAAGTATTATATTTGTTCTTTAAAGTTACCGATTTTCATTGATTAAATTTAAGATGAACTTATTTTTGTCGAAATTAACTCTTTTTTTTTAAAACAGAAATTATAAATTACTTGTATAGAATATGATTTGAATAAAGTGAATTGAATATACCATTATTACATCAAATTAAATTTCATTGAATTCAAAATGAGTGAATTATTGCATGTGATCAGTCAAAATGGTAACATATGATTGTTGTTACTTAATTTAAAAGGATAATGCATGTTATTTGAGTACATTTTAAGGGGCCTCCATTACTCAGACCTTATTCTCTTCACCTTATCCTATCCTATTAAAATTTAGTAAGAAATAAGGTAAGAGCAGAAAATTTAAGTTCGCTTGATTAAATAATATTTAATTGGTATAAATTAGTAACTCATCCAAAAAAACAAATATAATAGATAGAGAATCGTTAAAATAATTTTTGATTAGTAACAAATTCAAATTCAGTGAATCATGTGAAGATAAGCTACGAACAGCCAAAATGGTAACATATGATTTTAATTTGGTACCTAATTTAATTAAAAAGATTGTCAATGTGCTAAAGTATCTTGTTATATTAGTCTCAAAATGAATTATTAAAATTTTCATTTATTATTTATTAATTTGTATGTACATGAATCTATTTAAACGTATTTATGGTCAAAGATATACATAATACACCGTAAAAATCAAGTTATAACAAATAAAAAGAAACGAGGGGAGCATTGTTTATTTATTTTAAAAAGAAGACCCTACACTCCTTAGTGCTTGACTACTATAAATATTGGCTAATTAGTTTTGTTTTTGCAAGTTAATTCACTTCTCCTTCCTTTCTCCCTCTCCTCATTTCTCCTCTTCGAAAAAACAATGGCTTTCATATTCATAGCTTTCGTATTCATTTTCTTAAGTTGGTTCGTAAGAGTAACCTATGAAACCCTCTCATTTTATTGGCTAAGTCCAAGACGCATCAAAAAAATCATGGAAAAACAAGGAGTGCGTGGCCCTAAACCCCGCCCTCTTATAGGTAACATCCTAGACATGGCCACCCTTGTGTCTTCCTCCACCTCCAATGACATGCCTACCATCTCTCACGACATCGTTGCTCGTCTACTCCCACATTACCTCCTCTGGTCAAGAAAATACGGTATCTAATCTGATCCAATCTAATCTGGTCACGTACATACCTAACACTAAGTGCTAAAAAAAAACTTATATTGATGCAATATTTTTTTGTTATGTATGTAGGAAAGAGGTACATATATTGGAATGGATTCGAGCCGAGGATGTGTCTAACGGACCCCGGTATGATCAAAGAATTGCTAACAAAATACAACCCTTTGTCTGGAAAATCATGGCTTCAACAACAAGGGTCAAAAAATTTCATAGGAAATGGCCTACTTATGGCCAATGGTGATGCTTGGCATCATCAAAGGCACATTGTTTCCCCTGCTTTTATGAGTGATAAGCTTAAGGTATTTTATAATACAAAGTTTGATTATGTTATGATTGGTTTCTTTAATTGTAATATGCCCCATTATCTTATCTTTTGTATTCTTTTATGTTTTGGATTATAGTAAATTTTTATTTAGTTTGATATTTGATTGTTTGATGCAGAGTTATGCAGGGTATGTGGTGGATTGCACTAAAAACATGCTCCAATCGCTTGGAGACACGTTCGAGTCGAGTAAAAATGAGGTGGAAATTGGAGATTTAATGACTAATCTAACTGCTGATATTATATCAAGAATTGAATTTGGGAGTAATTTTGAGAAAGGAAGGAAAATTTTCCATCTCCTCAACCTTTTACAGAATCGTTGTGCACAAGCTAGTAGGCATCTCTGCTTACCCGGAAGCCGGTAAGCTTTTACGTTCCATACAACTAAGGGCTTGTCTGTTGTCGATAAATGTCATTTAAATTGCCGTTAAATAATAAGAAAAATGACACTCATACCAAATTGAACCTACCATATAATTATTATCATACGTATAATTCTGTTTTCGTTGTTATGTTTAAATCTACGATAAAATATACATATAAAAAAAAACGTAGCACCAACGATGTTCACTACTATAAGATTACAAAATTTTATTATACTAATTATTTCACGCATGATATGATTCTATGTTATTGTGTTCTTAGATGCTCCGATTTTAGTCAATACAACGTTTAGTCTTTTCCATTACTATTACGAGTATTCCATTGCTACTTTGCATCAACATTTGACTCAAAAATATTTGTAACAAAAATTCGCAGGTTTTTCCCAAGCAAGTACAACAAAGACATAAAGGCTCTAAAATCCGAAGTAGAGGGACTACTAATGGAGATAATCGATAGTAGAAAAGATTGTGTCACGATGGGTAGAACTGACTCGTATGGGAAAGACTTACTAGGGATACTAATGAATGAATTGCAAAATAAAAAAAGAGACGGATTTAACTTGAATTGGCAACTTATAATGGACGAAATCAAGACATTCTTTTTCGCGGGGCATGAGACCACGGCACTTTTGCTCACTTGGACTATAATGTTGTTAGCAAGTAACCCTGAATGGCAAGAGAAATTGAGGGAAGAAATTGAACAAGTTTGCAATGGTGAAACTCCTACCATTGATCATTTGCCTAAGCTTCGCATGGTAAGCACGCAATAAATTAAAGTCCTAATTTGATGCATTTTCATTTATGTACAACTCCTAGAGTTTCATATATGAGTCGTACATCAAATGAACTATTATTTTTTATTTTTTATATAACAAAGGGAATATCTACTATCTCATGATTAAAAATTGCAATTACTAATAAAATAAAATTATACTCCGTAATTACTTTAATGAGTGTTAAAGGTTGGAGGGGGGACAATTAAAACTACCAAAAGGACGAGGTTTTTTAGGTACAATAATTTTTTACAAAAATACAAGTTTATGTACTAGTATATTATATACTTAGTGGAATTGATGGAAAACTTACCTTGTAACTTTGAGATCACGATTAACAAATCCAAACCTCACAAATTACGTTTGCTTGTAAGTAGGGGACTTCCTTACCACCCCTCTACCCTCAAACGTTGACTTATGTAGGTGGACTACCATATTCTGTGAGAGAGTGAGGGATGTTGGTTATATAAGGTATTTATCTTACCAAGGAAAAGTAATAAATAGGTTAGTCTAAGATTGGTCGGCCAAAACTAACCTTTTTATGATAAATACTCCGTAGTAGTTCTGGTCAAATACTCAAAACAATTCAATTATAGAAACCTACAATCATATGAAATTGACTATAAAAAGTTTGACCCCCATATCTAAGTTTTGACGGCTAAGCGTTGACTTCCTGGGTAAATGAACTTTCGCTGGGTTTTAGAACTACACTGAAAATTAAGGTAATTAGTTGCGTATAATTAATTGTTTGTCTTCCAAGAATCACTGTCAGTAATTGTCTGTTCATGGATTTCCCATTAAAGATTCGTTACATTATGCTATGTACAAGCATGTACATTGTACCAAAAATTCATGTATGTCCATGCATTTTATATTACAATACAATGATTTCGGTAATTACTCTTTCATTCAAATTAAATAATGTAATTCATTTAACTTACACGTAGTGTTAATTGTCTTTACAGTTAAGCATGATAATTAACGAATCATTGAGGTTGTACCCGCCTGCCACACTTCTACCTAGAATGGCATTTGAAGACATCAAGCTAGGCGATCTACTCATTCCAAAAGGATTGTCCATATGGATTCCGGTCCTAGCCATTCATCACGACAAAGAATTATGGGGTGATGACGCCAATGAGTTTAATCCCGAACGTTTTGCCTCCAAATCCTCTTTTTCAAGTCGTTTCCTTCCATTTGGTGCTGGCCCTCGAAATTGTATAGGGCAAACATTTGCGATTATGGAAGCCAAGATCATACTAGCTATGTTAGTTTCACAATTTAGGTTCAAAATCTCAAGTAGTTATCGTCACTCTCCCGTGGTAGTTCTTACCATAAAGCCGAAGCATGGTGTTCAAGTTTGCTTGGAGCCCTTACATAGATGAGCTTAGACATTTGTTACATTTTTTCAATATTAATTTTTTGGGTGGGAATTTTGGGATTGAGGTTATTGGTACCTCTAAAGTTTTGCAGATTTATGTTGCCTAGAATATAATAGTAGCTCAATTTGTATCAAAGAGGGATACATGCAATAATCAATATTATATTCAAGATTATTATAAATCATCAATATAAATATATATTTTTGGAACGTTTTCTCTTTTCGATTGTCGAATAGCACCAGATCTTCGAGATTATATATATTTATAGTACTAATCGAAGTCACAAGTACATGAAACATTTTCTCCTTTTTATTTTTTAATAACTTAAAGTAATATTATTTTCAAGATCAAAATTTGAGCATGCACTTAATTCACCTAATTTTCAATTGGTTGAAGTGTAAGCTTTCCAAACAACACATATAAGTGTCACACATTAGAAAAAAAAGAACGAGAGTTAAACACTTTATAAGGCTTAGGGGGTACTCCTTCTATTGTCATTTGGTTTTGAGATGGAACCTTTTTAGACTTGTGCAGTGGATTCTCTTTCTTGATTGCAAGTGCGACCCAAGTCAACAGTCTTGATTGGTATTTGGTTGGTATTCAAGACATGTGATCAAAACCCGTTTCTCTCCTCTCCTCCTACATTGATTTTTTCTCTATTGTCATTTTTTTTTTTTCTCAATTGTGCTCTATGACCTCAAGGACAATATAGAATAATAGAAGTGCTCTATCTTTCAATTTGAGAAGTCACCAAGTCGACAAATGCGTAGGGTCAAGTTTTATAATGGCATACTTATTGATTGCTACAGTTCCTTTTTACTTAATTAGCTGCTTGCCACTTTCTTTGTTGTTTTTTTTCCTTCCTTTCAAATATGATTTTTTATTTACTTAAATACTACTTCATCTGTTACAATTCATTATAGTGACTCATTTTTTCAGTCATGTTTCTCAGATATAATATACCCAAGTCACATACATCAATCATATCAATGAGGTATTGGTTTAGTGGTTAAAGCTAGGGACATCTGTACGGTAAGGATACATTCAAATCCCCTAGCTACCACCATTTGTACTTTATATTGCCCTATGGCCTATACGTACTTTTCACATCCAAAAAAATATACATTAATCATAATTTCCAACAATTCTATTATTTGATTCAATTAATTATGCATTCATTAGTTTTTTATTTATAATGCAAATATTTTATGACATTTATTAATTTAGATAATGATAAAGATAAGTAGACAATCCTAAGAGTTCGTTTCATATAAGGTGTGATTGAAAAGTGAATATATTTTTGAATTTCAACCATTAATTACACTGATCTACTCGTGATTTAATCATGTATCCCTCGGAAATGGAAGTATCATTACCTTTCAATTAATGGATTAATTTAAGTTATAAGCTTTGAATAGTGTTAGATTCAACGACGACAATATGGTAGGACAGGTAGGTAGTTTAGTAGTTAGGTTCTGAAACGTACAATTAGGCAATTAGCACACTGAATTCGCAATAACCAGTTAAAGAATTGTTTCGATCATATTTTAGGTAGACATCTTAGGGTTTCACATGCTATTAATTATAGCAATTGCGAGCATCGACCAAACTAGCTTCTAATTGAGAATTAGTGTACAATTTTGCTACTGAAGTGTTATTGTAATTGTTAAGGTTTACCATTGGAAAAACCGATCCCTATCAATGATAAAATTAGTTTTGTATATTAGCATATTGTCGATAATAGTATATGAATAGTACTTAGTTTCCAAATAATGGGGTGGCCTTGTTGGGTGAGTCGTGAGTGGTGTTTAATGATGAAAGAAACAAAAAAGATAGTCGGGTTTTAAAGGGAGCGAGGGAAGCGAAAAATCACTAAAAAACATGAATTGAAGAAGGAAAGTACAATTGGTCAAATCACGACAAAAGTTTTTTTTTTCACTTATTTTGGTTACTCATGTTTGCTAAAATTTACTGAAATTAACTGAGGAGAACATAGCCTTACACTATAATCAAAAGATTCAAGATTAAAACAGTATTAAATATTAATCATATAATCGTCATGCACATGGTACAATATGCATGCCCACTCAAATGAAAACATTATCCTAAGATCTTACAAATATTAAACTAATTATATACTTCACCTAAGCATGATAATGGCTAATTCCCTCCTATTAATCCTCTTTCCTTCGGTTGCACGAGTGGTTTTTACTTTTAAGTGGGTGAAAAGTATATCTACATAATCAACCTTATAATTTGTGCCGCCTAAGATCAATCTCAAGACCCTTGGCTTCTGCTATGGCCAAGGTGGGCCCTCCTCCACATGAAAAAAAAAACCAGATTTTGGGTCAAACTTATAGACCATTATTATAATATAATTAAACATCTTCCACTAACTAATCATGGATAATTGCTTCTTGATAGCATTAATTAACACTTAAAACTAAAATCCCTCAACTCTAAATGTGTGATGGGAACTAACTATGTGCCACTAATTACTATGATCACAAACTCCCCACCACCACTCTTAACCATCATAATCTCCTCCCCAAACTTGATTAGAACACCATAATTTGTGTTTAATTATACCATTCATCATTACAAAAAAAGTATACTTTCATCGGCAATGGAGAAATATATATATAAAAGTAGTGGTGTGTTCAAACTAGGCTAACTATTTGAATATGCTACGATACGATCTA
Organism: Chenopodium formosanum; assembly: GCA_024500155.1. Taxonomy (NCBI): domain Eukaryota; kingdom Viridiplantae; phylum Streptophyta; class Magnoliopsida; order Caryophyllales; family Amaranthaceae; genus Chenopodium; species Chenopodium formosanum. The sequence continues at coordinate 2,044,084 of CM044861.1, read as the reverse complement.
TTTCAATATTCAATTTAAATAAACCTAACTAAAACACTTGAATAGAAAACTACTTTAGAATTTGAAATCCTATTTAAATAAATTTGAAGTTTTGGGTGTTGCATTAGCTTAGTCTCAAATCAGAAATAGATTATCTTTTAGATACTCGAACATAAACTCGATCATTTCACTGCCATCCACATATGCAAAAAAAATACTCCTTTATATGCTCTATGAATGAATTTTCTATATAATTGTAACTATCATCATCCTATATCAAGAATATTAAAAGTATTTTAAAAAAAAAAAAAAAAAAAATTGCATTTAACAAACATTGAGATATTGCCCTATAATCCACTCTTTTTGAGAAAATTTTGACGTTTCGGTGCCCGATGACAAAAAATGTTGAGACCCTGCTTGGGGATATATCTCGGGGTCATATAATGCCGTTTAAAACCATATTTGATCATTATATGTTGTCTAAACTTCCGTGGTAGACTTGAGTTTAAGAAATCAATGCAAATTGTGAACGGGTAAAATGACCGTTTAAGGGCATATTGGATGGTTCCACCGACCCAATTGGGCACCCGGAGGGTATTAGGGACCATGGTAAACATCTCGGCAATTTTTATTTCCGGGCTAAAAAACGTCAAAATATTACAAAATTGAAGGCTATAATCCAAGCTTTTTGAGGAAATTTTGAGGTTTTGGGGCCCGGTATCGAAAAGCCTTGAGACCCTAAGGGATACATCTCGGGGTCATATAATACCGTTTAAAATCATATATGATCATTATATGTTGTCATAAACGTTCGTGGTAGGCTTGAGTTTACAAAATCGATGCAAGTTGCGAACGGGTAAAATGACCGTTTAAGGGCATATTGGATGGTTGCGCCGACCCAATTGGACTCTTGGAGGGTATTAAGGACCATTGTAAACATCGCAACAATTTTTATTTCCATGCGAAAAAAGGTAAAAAAAAATTACAAAATTAAAGGCTATAATTCACGCTTTTTAAGGAATTTATGAGGTTTAGGGGCCTGTGGCGAAAAGCCTTGAAAACCTAAAGGATACATCTCGGGGTCATATAATGTCGTTTGAAACCATATATTATATGCTGCATAAATGTCCGTGGTAGGCTTGAGTTTACAAAATCGGTGCAAGTTGCGAACGGGTAAAATGACCGTTTAAAGGCATATTGGATAGTTCCACCGACCAAATTGGACTCTTGGAGGGTATTAGGGACCATTGTAAACATCTTAGCAATTTTTGTTTCTGGGCGAAAAAAGGTCAAAAAATTTAAATATTGAAGGCTAAAATCCACGTTTTTTAGAAAATTTTGAGGTTTTGGGGTCCGGTGGCGAAAAGTGTTGACACCCTAGGGAATATATCTCGGTGTCATATAATGTCGTTTAAAACTATACATTATCATTATATGTTGTTATAAACGTATATGATATGCTTGAGTTTACGAAATCACTACAAGTTGTGAACGGGTAAAATAACCGTTTAAGGGCATATTGGACGGTTCCACCGACCCAATTTGACTCTTGGAGGATATTAGGGACCATGGTAAATATCTCGGCAATTTTTATTTCCGAGTGAAAAAGGGTCAAATTAAAAAATTATAAAATTGAATTCACGCTTTTTGAGAAATTTTGAGGTTTCGAAACTCAGTGGAGAAAAGTCTTGAAATCCTAAGGGATACATCACGGGGTCATATGTTGTCTTTTGAAACCACATATGATCATTATACCTTGTCATAAACGTCTGTGGTAGGCTTGAGTTTACGAAATCACTGCAAGTTGTAAACGGGTAAAATGATCGTTTAAGGGCATATTGGATGGTTCTACCGACCCAATTAGACTCCCGGAAGGTATTAGAGACCATGGTAAACATCTTGGTAATTTTTATTTCCGAGCGAAAAGATTTAAAAAAATTACAAAATTAAAGGCTATAATCCATACTTTTTAAGGAAATTTTGAGGTTTAGGGGCCTGTGGAGAAAAACCTTAAGACCCTAAGGGATATATCTCGGGGTCATATAATTCTGTTTGAAACCATATATGATCATTATATGTTGTCATAAACGTCCGTGGTAGGCTTGAGTTTTCGAAATCACTTTATGTTGTGAACGGGTAAAATGTCCGTTTAAGGGCGTATTGGATGGTTCCACCGACCCAATTTGACTCCCGGAAGATATTAGGGACCATGGTAATTATCTCGGCAATTTTTATTTTTGGGGGAAAAGGTCAAAAAATTACAAAATTGAAGGCTATAATCCACGTTTTTTGAGGAATTTTGAGGTTTCGGGCCCGGTGGCGAAAAGCCTTGAGACACTAAGGGATACATCTCGTTGTCATATAATTCCGTTTGAAACCACATATGATCATTATATATCGTCATAAACGTCCATGGTAGGCTTGAGTTTACTAAATCACTACAAGTTGTGAACGGGTAAAATGACCGTTTAAGGGCATATTGGATGGTTCCACTGACCAAATTGGACTCTTGGAGGGTATTAGGTACCATGGTAAACATCTCGACAATTTTTATATCCAGGCGAAAAAAGGTCAAAAAATTACAAAATTGAATGCTATAATCCACGTTTTTTGAGAAATTTTGAGGTTTCGGGGCCTGCGGCGAAAAGCCTTGTGACCCTAAGAGATATATCTCGGGGTCATATAATGTCGTTGGAAACCATATATGATCATTATATGTTGTCATAAACGTTCGTGGTAGGCTTGAGTTTACAAAATCGATGCAAGTTGCGAACGGGTAAAATGACCGTTTAAGGGCATATTGGATGGTTGCGCCGACCCAATTGGACTCTTGGAGGGTATTAAGGACCATTGTAAACATCGCAACAATTTTTATTTTGGGGCGAAAAAAGGATAAAAAATTAAAATATTGAAGGCTAAAATCCACGCTTTTTAAGGAAATTTTGAGGTTTTGGGGTCCGGTGGCGAAAAGTGCTGACACCCTAGGGAATATATCTCAGTGTCATATAATGTCGTTTGAGACCATACATTATCATTATATGTTGTCATAAACGTCCGTGGTAGACTTAAGTTTTCGAAATCACTCCATGTTGTGAACGGGTAAAATGACCGTTTAAGGGCATATTGGACGGTTCCACCGACCCAATTTGACTCTTGGAGGATATTAGGGACCATGGCAAACATCTCGGCAATTTTTATTTCCGGGCGAAAAAGGTCAAAAATTTATAAAATTGAAGGCTAATTCACGATTTTTGAGGAATTTTGAGGTTTTGAAGGTCGGTGGCAAAAAGCCTTGAAACCATATGGGATACATCTCGGGGTCATATAATGTCTTTTGAAACCACATATGATCATTATACGTTGTCATAAACGTCCGTGATAGGTTTGAGTTTACAAAGTCACTACAAGTTGTGAACGGGTAAAATGATCGTTTAAGGGCATATTGGATGGTTTCATCGACCCAATTGGACTCCCGGAAGGTATTAGAGACCATGGTAAACATCTTGGTAATTTTTATTTCCGGGCGAAAAAATGTAAAAAAATTACAAAATTAAAGACTATATAATCCTTACTTTTTAAGGAAATTTTGAGGTTTAGGGGCTTGTGGCGAAAAGCCTTAAGACCCTAAAGGATACATCTCGGGGTTTTATAATTGTGTTTGAAACCATATATGATCATTATATGTTGTGATAAATGTCCGTGGTAGACTTGAGTTTACGAAATCACTACAAGTTGTGAATGGGTAAAATGTCCGTTTAAGGGCATATTTGATGGTTCCACCAACCCAACTTGACTCCCGAAGGATATTAGGGACCATGGTAAATATCTCGGAATTTTTATTTCTGGGTGAGAAAAGGTTAAAAAAATCTTAAAATTGAAGGCTATAATCCACGCTTTTTGAGGAATTTTAAGGTTTCGGGGCATGGTTACAAAAAGCCTTGAAACCCTAAGAGATACATCTTGGGGTCATATAATTCCGTTTGAAACCAAATATGATCATTATATGTTGTCATAAATGTCCGTGGTAGGCTTGAGTCTACGAAATCACTGCAAGTTGTGAACGGGTAAAATGATCGTTTAAAGGCATATTGGATGGTTCCACCTACCTAATTAGACTCTTGAAGGGTATTAGGGTCCATGGTAAACATCTCGGCAATTTTTATATCCAGACTAAAAAAGGTTAAAAAATTACAAAATTGAAGGCTATAATCCACGCTTTTTGAGGAAATTTGAGGTTTCGGGGCACGGTGGCGAAAAGCCTTGAAACCCTAAATTATACATCTCAAGGTCATATAATGTCGTTTGAAACCACATATGATCATTATATGTTGTCATAAACGTCCGTGGTAGGCTTGAGTTTACGAAATCATTGCAAGTTGTGAACGGGTAAAATGACCGTTTAAGGGCATGTTGGATGGTTCCACCAACCCAATTGTACTCCCTGAAGGTATTTGGGACCGTAAAAATCTTAGTAATTTTTAGTTCTTGGCGAAAAAATGTCAAACAATTACAAAATTGAAGGCTATAATCCACGCTTTTTGAGAAAATTTTGAGGTTTTTTGGGCCCGGTGGCGAAAAGCCTTGTGACCCTATGGGATATATCTCGGGGTCATATAATTCCTTTTGAAACCACATATGATCATTATATGTTGTCATAAACGTCCGTAGTAGGCTTGAGTTTTCGAAATCAAATCATGTTGTGAGCTGGTAAAATGACCGTTTAAGGGCATATTGGATGGTTCCACCGATCCAATTGGACTCTTGATGGGTATTAGGGACCATGGTAAACATTTCGGCACTTTTTATTTTCGGGCGAAAAAAGGTCAAAAAATTACAAACTTGAAGGCTATAATCCACGCTTTTTAAGGAAATTTTGAGGTTTTGGGGCCTGGTGGTGAAAAGCGTTGAAACTCTAAATGATATATCTCAGGGTCATATAATGTCGTTTGAAACCACATATATATGATCATTATATGTTTTCATAAACTTCCGTGATAGGCTTGAGTTTCCGAAATCACTGCAAGTTGTGAACGGGTAAAATTACCGTTTAAGGGCATATTGGATGGTTCCACCGACTCAATTGTAATCCAGGAGGGTATTAGGGACCATAGTAAAAATCTTGGCAATTTTTAGTTCCGGGCGAAAAAATGTCAAAAATTACAAAATTGAAGGCTATAATCCACGCTTCTAAAGGAAATTTTGAGGTTTTGGGGCCTGGTGGCGCAAAGCTTTGAGACTCTAAGGGATATATATCGGGGTCATATAATTCCGTTTGAAACCACATATGATCATTATATGTTGTCATAAACGTCTGTGGTAGGCTTGAGTTTTCGAAATCACTTTATGTTGTGAACGGGTAAAATGACCGTTTAAGGGCATATTGGATGGTTCCACCGACCCAATTGGACTCTTGGAAGGTATTAGGGACCATGGAAACATTTTGGCACTTTTTATTTTCGGGCGAACAAAGGTTAAAAATTACAAACTTGAAGGCTATAATCCACGCTTTTTAAGGAAATTTTGAGGTTTTGGGGCCCGGTGGCGAAAATCCTTGAAACCCTAAAGGATACATATCAGGGTCATATAATGCCGTTTGAAACCACATATGATCATTATATGTTGTCATAAAAGTCCGTGGTAGGCTTGATTTTACGAAATCACTTCAAGTTGTGAACGGGTAAAATGATCGTTTAAGGGCATATTGGATAGTTCCACCGACCCAATTGTACTCCAAGAGGGTATTTGGGACCATGGTAAAAATCTTGGCAATTTTTAGTTTCGGGTGAAAAAATGTTAAAAAATTACAAAATTAAAGGCTATAATCCACGGTTTTTGTGGAAATTTTGAGGTTTTAGGGCCCGGTGGCGAAAAGCCTTGAGACTCTAAGGGATATATCTCGAGGTCATATAATTCCGTTTGAAACCACATACGATCATTATATGTTGTCATAAACGTCCGTGGTAGGCTTGAGTTTTCGAAATCACTTCATGTTGTGAACGGGTAAAATGATCGTTTAAGGGCATATTGGATGGTTCCACCGACCCAATTGGACTCTTGGAGGGTATTAGGGACCGTGGTAAACATTTCGGCACTTTTTATTTTCGGGCGAAAAAAGGTCAAAAAATTACAAACTTTAGGCTATAATCCACGCTTTTTAAGGAAAATTTTGCGGATTTTGGACCCGGTGGCGAAAGGTGGCAAAATTGAAGGCTATAATTCACCCAATTGTTCTAGTACATGCTGGGTTCAGATCATTGTCGATTAAGGTCGGGTCCTCGGGTCGGGTCTGTTTTTGCACTACAAGAAAAAGGGGAATTAGCAACTGAATTTTACGACTACCATAATAATCCGTCACAAAATTTATTTATGTGACTGAAAAAAACAAGTAGTCGCAAATTTTTCAATCGATTTTGTAGTAGTAAACTTTAAATATCATGTACAAATCAATATGTGTTATATGTACAATAACCATTGAAATATACTTGCATTATTGTATTTAGTAAACTTGAAATATCATGTACAAATCAATATGTGTTATATTAATGTATTTGAGTGTAAACATGGGTAGTGTTGCGCTCTCACATATATACAAATACGTATGTGATAATCGTACAATAATACTTTTAGATATCTACTACTCGTATTAGTTTGCAATCTTTGCAAACATTTAGGGCATGTTCAGTGTTCACATTTATTTAATTTCAGTTTAGTTCAATTCAGTTCAGCTCCAATCAGTTCAGTCAGCTCAGCTCCTAATTTCCTTCTCTCATAAAATATTCATTTCAGCTCAGTTCAGTTTAATTCAGCTCCAATCAGTTCAGTTCAGTTCAGTAAATATGAAATGACCCTTAAAAGATATATACAAAGTAAATAATATGGAGTACAATGAAAAGTACTTAAATTTTTGGACAATAAAAGAAGTTTTAATTTAGGAAATACGTATAATTTTCATGCACCATAAATTTGGGTGAATCTATCGAGTTTAAATTGAAAAGTAGCACTAAAAGAATCATAGTACGATGGCCCGCACAATAATTAAGTTTAAGTTTTAGTTTGAAATAATTAAGGATTATTATTACTTAAGGAGTTCTGCGCATATTAGTTAAACTGTGTTTAAGAAAGCCTCGTGCAATTGTTTTGTAATGATGATTAAAATAAACAACATGTCTCTACCTATTGTCCTTGAGACACTTGTCGACTGATGTTACGAGAGGTTGCTTTTTTAATATTTAGTAATTTTTGGTGTCGTCTTCACTAATTAATTACAATTTACAAAGCATAATTTTTTTTTTGAAGACATTTACAAAGCATAATTTATCTAACTCTAATCTTTAGTGCCCAAAATGACAGGCACTCAAGCTAAAGCATATGTATGGATCCAATCTTGCTCCACGGCAAAAGTAGTTATGGTAATAGCCATTAGCTATCAAAAAAATGTTTAGTTCTTGTATTGATTGGTAATTCTTGAATTACGTGATAATAATACAAATTTTGATAATGATCGGGCCAACTGTCAAAAATTACATATTAACAACAACAAAGAGAGTTACTTTTAATAGCATCACTCTAGTCATTAATAACGTTCATGAGCACCTGCATAATACACCACACACTAAGAGAAAAACTTGATCCTTCTAGTTTGGTTGATCTCTACAAGGTGCAAATTAAACCAGGGTTCGTTCGTATAATAGTCTTCTTCCTTACCTAAAAAAAAGTTCGAAGAATAATCACTATGTAACGCTGACATATTACCTATTCAAACGATTACATAACACTTAGTTTAGTGAGTAAAGCCTTAGATGGTGACACCGATACACACCCACAACAACAAGTATTGAATATTACATGTTGTAGCTATCTATAGATGAAAAAAAAAAAAAGAAAAAAAAAACTAAGTAAAAACTTTTTATTTCTTGAAAAAAAAATATATAGTAAATAAAAAGATTGAAAGGGACAACAACTACAGCTGATAAGCATGAAAGATTATATCTAAAAAAAAGTCATTCAAAGTGACAAAACTTTTAATATACAAAGTAGATTATCAAAATGAAATGAAGTGGATTATTATTATTGTTTAGTATAATATCTATAGTAAGCCACAATGTTGGAAAGAAGAAATCAAAGCAATCACCTTTAATTATATTAACACCATATCATCATATTATTCATATTTATTAATTAATGTTAGGGCTAGGGGACCAATGTTCCAATCAACACAACTGTAGTACTGTGCTGCATGTAAGCCTCTTATTTAGTGTTCATGTCTGCAGATTTTATTCAGTGCCATACAGGTTTGATTCGATCGCTACCTAAACAACATCAAATTTTCGAGTTTTTTTAGTGACTAATTGTAGATTACTACTCCTTCCGTCCCTAAATTACATTCTTCTTTCTAGCATTTATTCCTCACATAATAGAGAGAAAGAGGAATGTAATTTAGGGACGGAGGGAGTAGATTTTATATTAATAAAAAATTGAGTTCGTGTGTATAATTAATCTTGATTAATCTTGATCAATTTAAATGGATCGGATGCTAGAATGATTGAAGAAAAACCTGAAAAAAAGGGGAGAGGTAAAAAAGAAAATTGAAGATTTCACTTTAAAGGAGGGGTGGATGAGATTCAAACCCGTGAGCTCTATGTCAGGTTGGCTCCGATACCATGTTAAAAAACCAACTCAACCAAAAGCTTAAGCTAATGGTTGAAGTCCAGAAACATGTTTTATAGTCTCTCAAAGATTTTCGTAATTAGGCTAGGTTAGAAGCTTAAGAGTTTATAATTTATATTGATCCAAAACAGAAACAAAATTGGCCCTGAAACAAGACATAATTAATAAGTTGAAACTTGTGTCGTTCATAATTAAAGGACAAACCGATTCAAGGCATATTCTAACAGTAAATGGTATTCATATCGAATCAGAAGAATAATAATCAAAGTAGGTATCATTTTATTAAATATATGACCTATTATTTATTTACAAATGCAATGAGTGCACTATAATGAAATTTAAGATTATAATCAAAGTTGAATCGTTGAAATGTCATTGTTTACCAGAATGATTACTTCCGGAGGTGCCTCATCAAGCTAAGCTACACTCAATCTTCTTTACAATTTCAACTTAGTTAACTTATGATGATCTGAGCTAATAAGTACTTGATTACCCTCACTTTTGACACGTCATAAAAAAGAAGGAAATTATAAGAGTTAGCAAGACTAAAGGCTCACTACGCCGTATTTAATTTAATTTGTTCTGATTTGAATTTTTCAAGATTTAATCTTGTCTAGTCTATTTTTTTTTTTTTTTTGCTCTAAATTGTTACTTTTATAAACTTGTTTAGTCTAAGGGCCTATTCTCTTACGTTGAAATTCAGTTCAGTTCAGCTGAGTTCAGTTCAGTTCAGTTCAGCTCAATTCAGTTCAGTTCAGCTCCTAATTTCCTTCTCTTATAAAATATTCATTTCAGTTCAGTTCAATTCAGTTCAGCTGAGTTCAGTTCAGTTCAGCTGAGTTCAGTCAATGAGAACATGCCCTAAATCTCTTTTTTTTTTCCTTAATATAATATAATAACAATGATAAGTAATAAGAATAAAACCAAGAGAACTAAGCCTAAACTGTCTTGAACAATAAAGCCAATAGTCAAGTTTATCTTTTTTTTTTCTTTGAAATGATGGAACAGCTTTAAATTGTTTGTTTCTAAAATTATTGTTTTGAATATTTTAATTCTACTATTATGACTCTTTTCGAATATTTCCACAAAAAATGATGATGGAAATGACACTTCTAACTTCAAGAAACAAAAATTGAATAGGTAATATGGTTATAAACAAAAATTTTGTTTAAATTGAATCGACTTCAGATCAAATAATTTAGGGCTTGTTTGACATCATTTTTGGTTTTCAGTTTCCTTTTTTTTGAAAACTAAAAACCAAAAACAGGAAACAAGAAAAAGGTGTTTTCACTTTTTTGTTGTCAGTTTTCAAAATTATCATGATTTTAATAAGTCTAAATATTTTTTGATCCATTATGTAACATATGTAATATACTTTTAAAAAACAAAAAACCAAAAAACAGAAAACCACAGCGATGCCAAACGGACCCTTAGCGTTTAAGTAATTTAATTTCACTTATTATTCGAGTAACTTATTTGAATACATGCTAGCTAATTTTACATGCTAGTTTTACTATATCTACAAACAATGTCTCTTGGACCCACTCCAATGAGCATTTCATGCGCTTGCAATTATAAATTTATAATGCTTATAATGGATTGTCCCATAGTTTTTTTTTTTTTTATTTTTTTATTGCATTAGATTTGTAATCTTTTAATAAAAAGATTGCATATCTAATTGCTGTTACTCGTGCTACCATTACTACCAGTTACTTAGCAATATTACATTAATCACATCAATACACAATACTCCGTAATACATTAAGCACATCCGCCAATTTTAAAACTTGGAAATTGAAATCACTTTGCTCTCTTATTTTCTTATAAATTTCGAATTTCTCCGTATTTTTTTAAGGTGAAAAGCACAAATATAGTCTTATTATAAATCCTAACATGTACTTTAAACTTGATAATATATAGATGCAAGTGTAAGAGTTGAACTTTTTATCTTTAAAAGTCTAAGGCAAATCAATGTCCTAAGAACTCCTAACCTATCGATATAGTCATGCTTTGCTATCGTGAAGCTAATAGAGTAGTCGATTGACTTACTACTTGTAGTATAAATGCATAATGAAAAATTGAATATAATATTTGGTAAATTGATTGGTAGCCTGTAGTAAAAAAAAAAAAAAAAAAAAAAAAGTGCTTCGTAGCTTGTATACTTTGTACAATTTATATGACTAACGAATGGTCATATATGGTTCGAAACAACATTTTATGATATTGGGATGTATTTCCTATACGATTTTATGATTTTCTTAGACCATGTCCCAAAACCTCTTAATTAAATTGGTCTAAATTAGCCTTCAAATTTGACTTCCATAATATATTCTTTTATTCTGCGTCGAGGTATTTCTTGGGGTCCCCAAAAGACCCAGGAGACCTACTTAGTGCCCGGAATTATCTCATTCATGACTGCTTAACTTGATACATCCTTTATCGTCATGTCTTGTCTTGCGCGCCATGCCTTGCTTTGATCCCAAGACATGCCAAGATGCTAACTTCAATTGCCAAAAAGATAAGAACAAAGATGCTAACCTCTCCTTTTTTTTTTTTTTTTTTTTCGGTCTATATCCGAAATACCAAGTAAAATCCAAATGCCTTGTTGTAGTGCTTGAAGGCAGGAGCTTGACCTAAGAGTCTAGGACTACTAAGCTAAGGTTGTCATGTTCACTAGACACTAGTGGTAGTAGTGCGCATTGTGTCATTTGTCAAGTTAGAATAAGCTCAATCTTATTGATTTGCCCCGCTGATTTTAGTACTATGCAATACTACATTTTTATAACAAAGCAATTGAGTTATTGTGTGTGGATTCACCATTACTCTTGAAATAGTACTTTGCAATACTACATTTTTTGGTGTCTTTGGTGGTGTACCATCTCACATTTTCTTTAATCATTTGTATAATGATTTAAAATCAATGATAAGATGTGACATAATTTGAGGGAAAGAAATGATATTGCCATCTTGGTACCTTTAAGGCTTTAATTAAAGAAAAATCGAGTGATGCTACACATACAATGGCTGTATGTGGGCTACCACATACAATACCATTGTATGTATGCCACATCAAAGGAGAGGAAAAAAATAAGACTTAAAAAATAGGGGAAAAAAGTGAGTCTTATAATCCAAACCAATTAAATAATGCCAATAATGGTTGTATGTGGGTGGTCCATATACAACCATTGTATGTGTAGCCTTTTCCAGAAAAATCACTTTCTTTCATACTTTTCTTAATTTGAAAACTTTACCTCGTTTTACTCGTATAAAGCACAAAAATCAACATAATAAAAAAATAATTTATTAACATAATATTTCAAACTATTATTAAGCCTCACATCATTTCAATTCGACTTATTGTTGTAACCGCATGTGAGTTAGCTTTAACTACATATGTACAAATATAAAATAGCTTTAACTTTTGGCCAAGTCGAAATCAAGCACGTTCACTTTAGACTACATACTTGTATGTTGTATCTATTACTTCATCCATCCCCTTAAGTTAGACAAGAATCATCTTCACATGTTTATACTACTTTTGGTATGTCTTTCCTCTCAATTGCGCAAACATAATATCAACTCAACTTAGGGCCTGTTCATATTTACTTAATTTCAGTTCAGTTCAGTTCAGTTCAGCTCCAATCAGTTCAGTTCAGTTCCAATCAGTTCAGTTCAGTTCAGTTCAGCTCTTAATTTCCCTCTCACATAAAATATTCATTTCAACTCAATTCAGTTCAGTTTAGTTCAGTTCAGTTCCAATCAGTTCAGTTCAGTTCAGTTCAGCTCCAATCAGTTCAGTTCAGCTCAGTTTAGTAAATATGAACAGGCCCTTAAAACTCTCTAAGATGAATTCCGGAGAAGGAGTTCAATGTTTTATCTCGGTATGATAGTGATACACTAATGTTAAAGAGATAGACTATAGGACTGATGATAGAAACTACTTGTAGAACAAACTAAAGAGATCAACTTAACTGAAAGAACAATCCTTAACCACAAAAATAACAACACAAAGTGGAAAAACAGCTATTCCGTACTCAAAAAGGACAGATAAGAAGCAACAGTAGTACAGTAATAGTACTTTGATTTGTACAGTAGTAGTGTAGTACTAAATTTCCCATTTATAAAAACATCATCTAGTCAAACACCAAATATTATTGGCAAAAGTATGTATCTCAATCATATTTTTACTGTTGATATTCAGCTGTACCACTCAATTTGATTTTTTGAAAGTTATCTTCTTTTTTTTTTTTTTTTTTTTTTACGTGGTCTTGATTGTTAAATTTGTGTGTGTTTGAATGTGCAGAGACTCAAATCAAAGCTCGACAACATCTCTTCCAAATGGTACGTACATCGGTCGAATCGAAGAAAGACAGCCACAAAGAGTGAAAGGTTCATAATTCAAATAGCATGAACTTTTTTGTTGTTAAGTAAAGTTTCAATGTTTCATATGTTAACTATAAATGCATCATTAGAGTTGGAAAAGCATTATTCGTATGATCGTACGATTTATGTTTTTGTTGCTAGTAACGAGACGTTTCAATGTTTCATATGTTAACTAAATGCATCATTAGAGTTGAAAAGGTCGTATCGATGGTACGATTTACGTTTTTGTTGTCAGTAACGAGACTTTTCAACGTTCGTATGTTAACTGATGGTACGATTTACGTTTTTGTTGTCAGTAACAAGACTTTTCAACGTTTTGTATGTTGAATATAAATGCATCAGTAACGAGACTTTTCAACGTTTTGTACGTTGAATATAAATGCATCATTAGGGTTGGATAAGCACTACTCGTGCGAGGGTATTCATATTTTTGTGGTTTTTGTTGGTTACAATTTGAACAAGAATCAATGACAAGTTCTTAGAAAACCAAATAAAGATGCACTTTGTATCATTTTTTGTAAGTTTTCTCCTAGAATTGTTACAGGCCCTATGGACGAGTATTTTCAAGTCATTTAAGAGAAATCAACCTAACTGTAAAGTAAATATCTTGAAGCCTTCTAATACGTAGTATCTAGTTCTAATCCATAATCAGATAACGGCCCTTAATGCAGAATTCATCAGCAATTAAAAAAAAAAAAAAAGCAAAAGCCATTTGAATCCGAACCTAAGCCAATCTCGACATCTTTTCGCCTCAGTGCTAACAAAACCTCCAATGATCTGTCAATAATTAAGCTAAGAATGATCATTCATTTTGGGCTCCTAATATTACAATATGCTTACAGTTTCCCTTGGCAGAACCGGCACGATCATGATAATCAATACACAAAAACATTACAGGGAAAAGAGAAGAAAATTCAAAAATGAACTCTAAACCACCATGGTTGCATTTTGAACTTGCCATTGATAGTATCATCAAACTAATTAATTTTAGCTATATGGTACAAAAATGCTCAGAAATGGAAGTTAGTATTGGTAGGAACCGTGCGCAGGGACACTCTGATAAGCACTATGCTGGGCATTCATGTTTCTATAGGGGCTCTGTTGTGCATTGTTCTGTTGATAAGGAATTTGATTGTGGTTCTGATAAGAACTCTGATAAGCAGTTTGTTGTGGAGCCATGCTGTGATAAGAGCTTTGTCCTTTCGGATCTGGATAAGAGCCCTGATGAGTATTATTGGGCCCACTATAATTGGTGTAATTAGCTGGTGCAGGAGGATAACGATCAGAAGCGCCACGAATGTCAGCCACGGGATCGGAGCCACCATGGTAAGGATCATGAAGCTTCATTCTCATTCCAGGAGCCTGGATGAGATAAATAGAACAGCATTATACACAGTTTTTTCTTTACATAACTCTGATAAAGCACATACAAAGACCATGTAAAAGCAAGTGATTGTTTGGATTCAAATCAAGGGTAGCCCTTGGCAGTGCCAAAATGCAATGCAGCCACACAGTTGGATAACACTGGATATCCTACGGTCAAATTATAGTCCACATTTCCACTGTGCTGCATCATGTCAACTGAGAGCAACGACTGAAACTAAAGAGACTCTAACAAAGCATTCCAGTCATTAGAAGCCAGAGCTTCACTAAACCCAGTTGGTTTCAGAATTCTACTTTAATGTTTAGTCATAGAAGGCTCAGAGTGAAACCAACCAAAGTGTACCCCTACCCAATCCAGATTTATTACTCCTGACCTCAAAAGTAAACCACTGCTTATTACATGAGATTAGCCCAATTTAAACAAGTATGGTAGACAGTTGTAAGCAAAGAACTCAGTAATTGATTTTATCCCAGTACCTATGTGCCAGGCAATACAGACCCTTTTATCTCCACTATGCTTGTTAGCACTTTCCACATTATTAATTTCTTTTTAAGTTTGTTCACAAATCTCACAAGAGAAATCACCCAACCCTTCTCAAGAAGAGATAAGCTTGTGTCCATCCAGAATTCACTCAACCCCACCTACAATTGCATAGTAGCCATTGTAACCCAACACTGACCAACAATAACACATTTGTATATTCAGATCTCCTCAGATAAATACAAGAGGGATAATAATAACTTCATTTCCAGCTGCTGCACCCAAGTCCTATAATCAAAATCTCTACACACATACAAAGCCTTACTCTTAAGGGCTTGTTTGGTTGACAAAATAAAATGGGGGAAGTGAAAATTCAAAGGATTTTGTAATTTGGGTAGTTGTTTGGTTGACACAAAAAAGCAAAAATAGGGAAAGTTGGAAATCATGGGAATTCATACTCCCCACAAAACATAGGAAATTAGGAAGTAAATTACCTAGGCCCCCCTTGGTCAATCAAAATTCATGGGAATTCCAACTTCCCATTATCAAAGTAAGACTCATATACCCATATGTAGATTAATGTTCAACGAATTTCAAGACATTTTTAAAATTTACAGGGAGCCATAACTTCCAAATTTTTAAGAAGAAACCAGAAATCTCAGGCATTGCATCTGTTCATGTTTTGTTGATGAATATAGCGCTTTTGACAGTGCAGGAAGATAAAGTAACAAGGGGTATAGCGGGAACGTACCTCAGGAGTTTTGGCATAGAAGCTTCCTCCTGCTCCGGGAGCAGAACTGATCCCACTATTTAGGTAGTGAGACTCCATAGAATTGTTAGGATTTGAGTACCTGTGAGACTCCATAGTACTGTTAGGATTCGAGTACCCGTGAGACTCCATGGAACTGTTAGGATTCGAGTACCTATGAGACTCCATGGAACTGTTAGGATTTGAGTACCTATGAGGCTCCATGGAACTGTTTGGATTTGGATACCTATAGAAGCAACAAAATATTTAACAAGATAATAATAATAAGATTTTCGCAAATAATTAAAAAAATTCAAAAACAGCTTGATGGCAAATGAGAATGAATGTTAAATAATTTTGCACAAGGATAAGTCATAATTATCAGTACCTAGATGCACTTGGCAGGACTGGGTAACTAGGAGGCTCATAGTCATGCTTTCCACCCTAAGGAAAAGCAAATAAAAGGGTTAGATCTCATTAAATCAGGGGGCATACAAAAATTATTTGCTAAATAATAATTTTAAAAAATTAAATTTAATTAAATTAAATTAAAAAAAAACACAGTTGAACATTGGGTCATAGATTAGCAAAACAGCTGAAAAAGAAAAAAGCAGGTAGTACTAATATAATGTATGAAACAAAAGTGAAAATGTGTTGTGAAAAAACAAAGCTTGGACCAATTGTCCATTAGCCAAAACACAAAATGTGAAATGCAAAAGTGTCATCTTGACGACGTGACTAATAACAATAAAAATCACAAATTATAAGATAAGCTATACAAATATTAAAACACCACAATGTTAAGGGTGTAACCGTGTAAGGCACCATGTATTCATGTAAAAAAAATGTATAAAAAAATCACAGGTTCACAATAATCATTTTCTGAAAACCAAATGATCATTCACAATCTAAATCCTGATTCGTGCCTCTGAATCTATAACGTCATGAGGTGCCCCATAGGCACGTAGGCAGTCCCTGGAATTAGCCTTTTTCCATATGCTGCTTAGTTTCTTATGCATTACATCCTATCTCCCCCCCCCCCCCCCCTCCTTCTCTCTATCCAGCTGCAACCATCCAGGCCACCTTCATGATCGTCATTGCATACACTGGTTTACTTTTCAGACAACGTTCCCAAATCAGCATTCAATATGTGATTACATGCCTATTTCCAGCACCTGGGTTTCATTGCAAACCTGACTTCTCTCTCAATTAAGATGATTTTCATAATTGTCACCACCTGATAGAATTGGATTTGAATCCAGAGGCAAGCATCTCAACAAATCAACATTTAGCAAGAATCTAGGAGGTTTAAAGAATTTGACCAAATGAGGAGACAGACCACAGGTCATGATCCTGCTTGTGGTGTAGAATTGGCAGAGGATATAAGGATGGTGACCAGAGTAAGTGAAAGAAGCGAAAAAGCTACTTCAAATGTTGCTGCAAACAAATAGCCAGAGAAACATGCCATTGGTTAACTAATCACTAAGCTCATTGGTAGTCTGTTTTTAGGTGATTTCAGCAGTTAGGCCAGAGGTGAGAGGAGGGAATAGAGGAAATCACATAAAAGATACTGCAATTTCAACCACTATAATTTGACGGCAGAAACCTGTCTGTTGATTACTAGGTGTTTTGCCCAACTCCTTGGCTTTTATTTTACTTTAATTTAATTAAGTGGTGATCATGTTAGACGTAAACTTCTAATTGCAATTATTGTGGCAGTTTGGTGGCACAAATATGCCAGATAACACGGTAGCGTTACAAAAATGAATTGTAGAAAGGACACCGCTGATATAATACAATGCATCATTAGATGGATGAGGCATGTAAAACAAAACATCATCTTTATTTATATGTAGATGGTTAAGGCAAATTCATAATCATTATTTTTTCCTTTCTGTACACTTCAAACCATGAGGACAAGAGCTATCCTCTGCAATGCAGACCACAAGAGCAACACCAAGAAAGTCTTAATAACAAGCAACTTTCTAGCAGGAGAGGATTTACCTTGACAGCATTGTAGCTACCAGCGGATCCCATTCTTGCTGGATCAGGTCCCAAGGGTCCTCCTCGTGGATGACCTCCAGTGGGACCATATCCATGAACAGGTCTAGGTGGAGGTGGAGCTGGTTCTGCAGTGGCAGTAGCATCCCTCAAGCATCTAGCCCTTAGCCTTGATGCTATCTCTGCCAGAGCATCTTTGGCTACTGCAAAACTTCCGGACACCTGAAAAGATTATTTACAATTGACATGAGCACATTCCAAAAATACCAGTACATGGACTACATTGATAAAAACATACCAAAATCAACAGTTCATTAATCTTATTACCTGCACGAGCTCTTCATCTTCTGAAGCACACTCGGGCTTTTCATCCTTAGAATAAACACGAATGTCTGCCTGTGTTCTCCTTCTCATTTCATTGATAACTGTGCCTCCTTGTCCGAGGAGGCACCCAACCTTATTTGAGGGAACCAGCAGCCTTGAAGTAATTATACCCTTCTCAGAAACATCGCTTACTTTATTTTGAAGCATGAGAATTGCATCAATTGTCTGTGATCTTTGGTTTCGCAAAGTCTGAAACAAATCAAATACAGTTATCAATGGTACAGAATAGCAGCCAGTATTTCAGTTTCAGCAGAAGTTGCTATGATAGAAAATTAGAAATGATCACATCCAAATTAAGGATAATCAGATGGCATAACAGTGTGGCCTACACGTTATTCTTTACAACAGCAGCTGTTAGAAGAACAGAGATTTACCTCAAAAGCCGAAACACGAATAACACGCTCCTCTGACTGGGTGGATGCATCTTCAACATGAATACTTGTACCAGTTTCCTGTTGTAACTGTCGCACATTCATGCCTCCTTTGCCAATCACTCCTCCAATCTTGCTGACTGAACATAAAATTTTCAAGGAATATTCACCTGAAGGTTCAACACCAGGCCTGGTCAAATCATCATCAAAAGTGCCAGGGTTGTGTCCAGGATGGCGCCTGAAGTCCTCCATCCATGGTGGTGGTGGCATGTGTCGAGCAGGATCTCGTGGAGACCACATTGGGTCACCTCCACGAGGTGGAGGCAAATTTGTTAAAGGAGGACCCACAGCTTGAAAACCAGGGCCACGGGACGGCAGGGAATAATTTAATGCTTTCTCTTTGCGTGGGTTCTGATGCAACAACATTGAAACATCATAGAGTGCTCTCTTCAGAACAGATGGTTTTCCTTGCATCTGTTTAAGCCAAAAAATACATAAATTAAGAGAATGAACAACAATTGATGATCAATTGACAAATACGTTTTAACCTCTGAAAGTATATTCATACCTAGAAAGACATCTACCGCTACACCCTTATTCCTATTGCTGACATAATATAAATGTGCAATAACAATAATACAACACCGTAGACCAAAAAAAAACATAGTTCACAGATCCCATTTATCACAATCTTAATTATATTCCTGAGAGGTTCATTAACACCTATATTCTTTCCACCTTAATAAACCTCTTATCTGAAAATACATCCCTTTATCTATTACTTCCTCCATTTTCTTTTACTTGCAACACAGCCTTATGGCACGTGTTTTGAGGTCGAGTTTATGTAATGTAAACGGACAAATTTTTCATTATAATTTTTACAAGTGATACTTAACCCTATTCTAATTTTCGTGTAAAAATTATATTGATAAAATCGCTCGTTTACCCTCACTAATCATCTCCTAAAATTGCGTGCTTACAAGGTGTGTTGCAAGTAAAAGAAAACGGAGGAAGTACTTGTTTTTTTGATGATAAAAAGAAAAGGCCATATATCTACAATGTAATCTAATCCCTCCAATTTGCTTATGATAAACACTTGAAAAGGAAACTCTCCTAAGTATCAACAAAACTTATTTCTTTTCTCGCTTCCCAAAGGAGGAAGTATGATGCAAAGAAACCAGGGATATAGTAGATAGTACATTTGATACAGTGAATATAAAGTCGTTATAGAAGTGATCCTTTAATTACTTATTATAATAGAGCAAAAGGAGCAATATGGAAAAAGTGCACGCATAAGGAAGAAACAACCCACAAAAGTGCATGCAAAAG
Organism: Chenopodium formosanum; assembly: GCA_024500155.1. Lineage (NCBI taxonomy): Eukaryota > Viridiplantae > Streptophyta > Magnoliopsida > Caryophyllales > Amaranthaceae > Chenopodium > Chenopodium formosanum. The sequence continues at coordinate 2,024,358 of CM044861.1, read as the reverse complement.
ATCCATATAATCCGGACTAAAGGTTCACAACCAAATTCTATTCACATTAGAATCTAGGGCTGGCCTGAAACTATGAGTATTAAAAGTGACTGAAGATGTGGGTGATCAGTGAAACCAAGATTATCAGTGGAGAGGCTGGAAATCCAGCAAAACAATTTTTGCCTATCCTCAATTCCCTTAGTTACATAGATTTTTTAATCAACTAACTCCAAACTATAGCACCAAAAAAAAAATAAAAAAAACACATTTCAAGCATAGAGTCTTATCGGATAAGTACTTCAGATAATAGTTATGGCTTATGAGTAGGAAAAAGATAACATAGAGATAAAACGCAACCCAAATTTATTAAAAAAAAAAAAATCAAGCAAATTATTCACATAAAAGAATCGTCTCAAAGTTCCTAAAACACGGCAGAATAAACAACCATCAAATCTAATAACAACTAAATATAGTTATAGCAGTTGTTGTCACATGCTCTAGTGAGGTTAGTGTCACACGGAGATCATCGATAAATAATAAACATTTGTGCTGCTTGCATGAATAAAGATTTCAGAACTCCTAATTTATTATAAAGGACACATTGCCCGATTCTCAAGTACATAGTTGGCTTTAAGAATCTACAGCATTATTCTAAAACCAATCATGTTGATGATCCAAGAAAGAGCTTATCATAAATTCCTAGCCAGACAAGGACATGACATTAAACTAAATTAATTAAGAAAGAAAATTAAATCTCATATGATCAGTTGTAATCTAATTTTTCAGCATCCCACAAGATGAACCAACGGAAATTGAGGAGATATAGCCAGGGTCTTGCCTAGAGCCCTAGACAACAGAGAGAGTTACAATGTATCTTTAGAATCATAAGCGTTCTGGAAGCTTATGCCTGGTTGGCTACAAGCCTTCAAGATATTAAAATCCAGAAAGAGGCCAATGTCAAGTAGATTTGCTGCATAATTAGTACTAAACACTCCCAATAATATGATAATACTAAAAATTTAACCTTAGCTTGTTTATAACAGAAACAAAGAGCCCACACTTCTTCGGAAGACATCACACATCCACACGCATTAAAAAATATAGATCAATATATGTGTGAATCCAATACAATTACTCTGTTCTATAATGTTAAACTAGATCAACAACATATTTCAGTTAAGAAGCCAAACACTAGTAAAAATTAAGCCATTTTCACCTTATTGTTCCCAAAGTTCTCTAATGTCAAGATGTTGTTTCATGTCCGCTTTTATGAATGGTGTATCAACAACAAAATTAAAAAAAATAAAAAAAGGCAATACCTGCACAAGTTCATCGGTACTTAGGGCACATGACGGAAGATGCTCAGATGGAAGCACACGAATGCTAGCACCAGTCTCACTCCTCAATCTCTGAATAACATCTCCACCTTTGCCAATAAGGCATCCTACCATGTTATTCGGAACAAGAAGACGAGCAGTGACCATGCAGTTCTCATCTTCAACGCCTTCCTTCCCAGCTGACAAGTCTTCCTCAATAATCCTATCATGAACTCGCATGAGAGCTTCTTGAGCAGGACAAAGTGATGGCATGATCTCATTCCCCTCATCCGCCTCTTTATTCGAGCTTTTTTCAGGCGGACTATAAATCATTATCACCCGCTCATCCGATCCAGGAATTGAATCAGAAACAGTTATTTTTGACTTTGTCTCTTCTCTCAAAACTTTAATTATGCCACCACCTTTGCCAATAACACTCCCAATTTTTTTAGATGGGCAGAGAATCCGGTAAACAGTGTCAGTAGGGTTAGGAACCTGAGTATTCTCAATATGGTCCGGCCTAGAATTATTCCATCTTCCTTTCTTATTCGCCCCTTTCTTCTTAAATGAGGTGCCTTGCCGTCCTTTAAGAGCACCCTTTCTGTCCCCTTCCATCGGTCCGACTATCCCAAAATCTAATTAGTCACAAAACCCTACAGATTGCAAATTTCACATAAATCACCACAACAAAGTACATTACTTCCAACAGGATTTCCATAACATATAAATCATTCCAAATTCTTTCCTACAGCAATTCCCATGACTAATACTAATACAACCACCTCAATTAAACATGAAGCTCATTTCTTTCAGCTCCCGAATGCAACAATGCAAGTGCAATCACAAACCGCAATTAAAAAAACCAAAAAAAATTACTTCAAATTTGTTGATTTTAACCCTAATCTATCATCAAATTCCCCCGCAATTCGCTAACAATCAATACCATTTTCCACAGAATCAACAAACATTTGTAATTAACACAATAAAGCATGAATTCACCCAAACAAATGAAAATTATAATTCAAAAAAAATACAAATAGAAAATTAGGGTTTAAGCGGTGAAGAAAGTGTTACCGGAGTGAGAAGCTGAGGAGAGAGAAAGTGTGAATAAAGGGGGAAATGATTGAATGAATCCCTAAATCAATTAACTGCTACTCGTAAAAGATCTTCATCTTTAACGAATTCGATGCGAACCAATTTCGCCTCGGTACGAAAATTAGGGTTCTTCTCTTTTTCGTTTCTTCCTCTTTATTTTTCAGCTTATTTCTTTCTTTAATTGAATTTTCTGCAATTACTTAATTTCTTCAATTCTTCGTTGTATTTGGTTTTCTACTTTTCTTGTTTCTTTATTTATTTAGTCCGTACGTTTTTCTTTGAAAGGGTTAAACTCATATACAAGGCTAATAATAGTATGGGCTTGGTAAATGGCCTTCGACCTGGTTACACTTAGGGTGTGTTTGGATAGAAGGATTTGGGGGGAAAGGAAGAGAAGGGAAAGGGAGGGATACAATTTTCATAATTTGGATAGCAAATTAGGAAGGGAAAGGAAATGGAAGGAAAGGAAATGGGTGGAAAATAATTCATTAATTATTTAGGAGTAAAATCTTTCCAATTTTGAAAAGATTTGGAAGGAAAATTTTGTAAAAACTGATGTATTGTAAAAAGACAAATATACCCTTTACTATCTAACAAAAATCTGAGCATCAGTTTTTCATTCTCTCTCCTCACGATATCCCCAAAATTTTTAGGGTTCCAAAATGCAAAATTTTCCCCCAATTTCTAGTGTTTGTGGAGTGCGATTTCACTACTAATCTACTCATACTTGTCATCTCTCTCACGATTTATCGGATTTTTTCAAGGTAAGTGTCAAATTTTAGTTTGATTTTGTTGATTGAATATTTTAATGCGATTTTGTGGAGTGCGATTTTGTTTTTCTACTCAAGCTAGGATGCATGTTCTTGATGCTTTGCTTTGTTATGGATGCGTACAATTTTGCGTGTGATTTCTAAGGCATATTGAACTGCTGCTTGTATAGTAATCATTCTAAGTTGTATGATAATGTACCCCAATTGTTCGACGAAATGCTTAAGAGACATGGGTTTGTTCCTAATGAGGTTTCTTATGGGATTTTAATTAGGAGTTTTTGTGGGAAGGGTGATCTTGAATTGGCTTTGAAAACTTTGGGGGAAATAGAGGAGAAGGGTGTTGAGGTTATTGCTGTTGCTTTTACTACTATTTATGATGCATTTTGTAAGAAAGGGATGAATGATGAGGCCGAGCGCAATTGGGTTCTGTTGATTTATGATGCATTTTGCTTTTACTACTGTTGTTAAGTTCTGTTGATTTATGCAATTAGGTTGTTTTCTAATTGGGTTAATTTGCTGTAAAATTTCTGTTGAACTGTATATGGTTTATGAACTCTGTTGATCAATTTGAGTGAACACTCTGTTTGATTTAAACTGTATGTATATTTATAATTGTTATGCTTTTGTTGTTGATATGTTCAATAATATTTTTATAGTTGTTCACATTGCCTTTAATATGGAGGGAGATTTTGAGGTTAGTAGAACGGATGATGTCGAAAATGGGGAAGTGACATGGGAAAGAACAAGACGTGGAGCTGTAATTCAGGTCGTTGGTTATGTTGTGTATGCAATGTGTCTTATCAAGTCATATTACCTAAGTAGGAGTTTGGGAAGATTGACACGAAATCGTAGTTTAGAAGCCTACATGGTCAGAGAGAGTAGACGTCGTGAACTTATGAATGATTTGAAAGTCACTCGAATTAGTCGACAATTGATTCGTATGAGCCCTGAGACTTTTGTTAAGTTATGTAAAATTTTAAGGGATGGGAAGTATCTAAAGGATACAAGACGGGCTTCGGTGGAGGAGCAAGTGGCAAAATCTTTGTATATTCTTGGTCATAATGCAAGAAATTGCTCGTTGAGTGCATTTTTTATGCGTTCTGGTGAAACGGTGAGGCGACATTTCCATAGATTTTGAAATGCTATAATTAAGATGGAAGATAAATTTCTTAAGCAACCTAATGGATCAGAGGAAGTTTCACCAGAAGTTCGTGGTGATAGTCGATTTTTCCCTTATTTCAAGGATTGCATTGGTGCTCTTGATGGAACTCATATTCATGTGAAAGTTGCCGGTGCCAATGCTCGTAGATTTCAAGGGAGGAAAGGTTATCCATCACAAAATGTGTTGGCGGCTTGTACTTTTGACCTCAAATTCACTTATGTTTTAGTAGGTTGGGAGGGTTCAGCTTCTGACTCTAAAGTATTTAAGAATGCTCTAAGTAGGGAAGACAAGTTAATTATTCCTCAAGGTAATGAATTAGTATCTATGTTACCTATTGTTTTATTATTCTTAATATTTAAACTATTAGTAATTATTTATTTATGTAATTAGGTAAGTATTATCTTGGAGATGCTGGCTATATGTTAAAGACTTCTCTTATTACACCTTATAGAGGTGTAAGATATCATCTTAAAGAATACTCGAATCGAAGTCCCGAGAATGCCAAAGAAATATTCAACCATCGTCATGCCTCCTTACGAAATGCAATTGAGAGAGCTTTTGGAGTTCTAAAAAAATGTTTTGGAATTATTGGTGGAACTAATGAGCCTCAATATTCTCTTAAAACCCAAACTGATATTATTGTAGTATGTTGCATACTTCACAATTTTCTCATGGGATTTGATCCGGATCAAAGCCTTATTGATGAAGTGGATCGTGAATTACTAGATGTCGACAATGAGGAGTGTGAGACTCTTTCAACCGAAGAAGAATCTAAAGAAGGGTCTAAAATTCGAGATAGTATAGCTAAACAAATGTGGGATGATTATGTATTGTAGGGGAAATAACTATATATATTTTTTGATTTTGTTTTTGTTTTTGTTAATGAATACTTGTATTTTTTTTTATTTTGATTCAGTTTATGAAAATTCTATATTGTAGCAATCTATATGCTCTTTATAAAGTATTTTTTTTATCTATTTTATATGAGCACAGATGGTGAAGAAAAACAAAAGCTCAGATGGAAAGGCATCCTCTTCTCTTCGGTGGACTTTACACATGGACAAGGTCTTTCTTGATGCTTTGATCGCTGAAGACATTAATGGAAATAGAGTTGATGGTCAGTTCACTTCAAAGGCGTATGAAAATGTTATGAAGGAATTGAAGGAGTTATGTCTTCGTCGTGTGCAATTACTAGATATATAATTGGATCAAATTATGGAGATAATTAAGTCCGGACATTTGGGTCGTCGTTTTGCCATAGCTAGAGGTACTTACGATCTTTGGACTAGTAAAATAGGCCAAAGCCCAATTGGACGGATCCTATAAGGTCACACAAAGGGGCTAGATCGAGCATTAGAGGACGAGGCCCATCATGGGCCTCATCTCTCTAGGTGGCCGGCCATGTAGGGGTTTTGAGAGACTATTGGGCTTCGTGCCCTAGTCTAATTATAATGAGATTATAAATAGACTAGGTGCCTAGGTTTGCATGACAAGGAATTAACTGATCATTAGATCAAACCCTAATTAGCAAACACGAAACCAACCCCTCTCATACTCCCTCTCTCACGGCTCTCTCCTCCTCCCGGTGCACGGTGGTGTCTCGTGGTGGTGGTGGTTCGTGCGGTGGTCGGTTGTCCTAAAAGGTGGTGATCGCGGTTTTCCTCAATCACTCGACCAATCTAGTATTGGTGGACGGCTCGTTCGAATCTCGTGGACTAAGTAGAGGAGCAACACTTGGGGCTCTATTCTCTCCCTGATTTGCCTGTCGAATAGCTTCGTGGAATTCACGCTTCAAAGGTATGATTATGTGTCTTGTGTGTTATGCATGTGATTCTTGGGATTAGGTACTTTATTGAATATGATTCATATATGTTGTTTCCGCTGCGTAGTACCTATAAACTCCTACAGTGGTATCAGTTAGCCTCTTGCATTAACGCGCTAGATCATAATAATACGATTATTTGATGTCCACGTTAATTTTATAATCAATTAAGAGGGAGAAATTAATTTAATTATGGTTCGATTATTATTTTAATGTGATTAAACTTTTGGAATCTGTTAAATGCGATTTAATTATGCTCAAATAGCCATAAAGAGGACCGAATTATGCCTAATATTTTCGAAAATTTCGAAAACCCTAACCCTATATTTCGAAAATTTCAAGCCCTAAAATATGATTTTTGTGCTTGACTTTGGTTTTATTCGATTTGTTTTATGTTTCATAATGTTAATTGGTTTGATTCATGCATAAAAATGTTTTATGTATGATCATAGATTTAATTTTAAACGTTAAAATTAAATTGGGATTAATTTTATGATGAACCCTATTTTAAAATTGAATATGATTTAATTTTAAATCTTATGGACTAATTTAATTTAATTAGGATAAATGTTATTTTAATTAAATTAAAACACACAAAAAAAAAAAAAAATTAATTATTTTGGCCGGCAACCGCGGCTGGGTGGCGCAGCCACGGCGGCTGCCGACCAGGTGGTGTCCAAGAGGGATGGAAGGAAGGGCGGCGGTCAAGGGTGGCTGTGGGCAGCAGCGTGCAACCGTTGCACGGCTGCTGCCACGGCTGCAGCTGGGTGCTGCTGCTGCCTTGCGCGGCAGTGGCTGCTGCAAGGCAGCCAGCCACCGTGGCTAGCCTCGGCTGGCCACGCACGGTGGCCTGCAGCCCCAGCAAAGCAGCTCCACGCTGCTGCCCTTTTGCGGCAGTGGCTGCTGTCACGGCAGCCAGCCACCGTGGCTAGCTTCGGCTAGCCAACCACGGTGGCCGGCGTGGTGGTTGCGGCATTTTTCATAAAAAAAAAAAAAAAAAAATTCTGTTTTAAAAATTTATTTCAGGATAATTACGAATTATTTTGGGATAAAATCGGTTTTATTTTGGATAAGTTCAAATATTTTCAAAATATGATCTTTTATTTTAAAAGATAAAGTTGGTTTTATTTGGATAATATCTTTTGTTTAAGGATAAAATCAAATATTCAAAAGTTGTTATATTTGATATTATCCATATTTAGTTTGTTATTTTGATAATTATCCTAAATTAAAGTGGTTAATTAAGGATAAGATTGATGAGGATATTCTGAGCATATTCCAAAAGGATAATAATTGATTTAAAGAATGTGATTATCCCATAATTAGATTAGGATATAATTGATTTTAAAATTATTTGATTGGCTAGTAATTAGGATAGAATCTCCTAAATTAGGATAATCATGGAAGATTAAATATGATTTTATCTTTCTAGATTAAAATATGATTTGATTCTATCTCATGACTAAATTAAATATATGATATTTTATAAACCGTCATGAATAATATATGATATTATCTAATTATGATTAAAATATATAAGATATTTTAGGAAATGCGTTGTCTTTATTATGATCATCAGATGTTATAGTTTAGACAAGCATGTTGAGTGATTTATTATATGGCACTTTTATAATATATGATATTATGTTGCTATATATAGACTAGTATGGCCCATAGATTCTTAAATACGATCTGCGTATCGTGATGTATTTTTGTAATCTAAATACGGTCTGCGTACCGTTGAGTATTTTCATAACTTTTATTTAATGTAAATAGAATAGTTATTTAAATGGTGTTAGCCCAAAAGAAGCCCATGAAGTGAAGGCCCAAAGAAGCAAGGTGGATGAAGATCCATGATGATTCAAGTGGGAGCATTTTATTTCTAGTTTTCTTAGGACTAAGGGGCCATACTATGTCATATTTTATTGCATTAGTAGATTATGCATGTTTAGGTTTATTTATGTTGTTTGATGATGCGCTAGAGTTCACTAAACAATCACGACATAATAAATCTAGATCCCAGAAATATTGATACAGCTTTCCCAATTAAAAACCCGACGAAAACCTTGATCGTTTGTGATGGGTCGGCCTCAGCAGAGCATCATAATATATCTTGGGGAAGTGGGGGTAGGACCGCACAACTACACTTTTAATTGGTTATATTCAACAAGGTTACCTAAAGATCAGTTTAGAACCTTGAAGCTAAGGGTAATAATTAAACATGTGATGGTTAATTATTCAACCAAGAATTACAAGAGTTGTAATCAGTAAAGAGTTTACTCACCTTGAAAATGTAATGGTTGATGGCAGGGCCTCAGTCCGGTCAATTATTGCACAAATAAAGGATCTTGGAATCACTTAAAATTCAATTGGGATCATTTAATTATTGAATAAAGTGTTTTAAAGTTACAAAATGAATATGTTTTGTGGTACTTTAATTTATTAAACATAATTATTAAACTTTGCCTTATTTTGACATAGATGGGTAGTCGTAATAACAATGACAACAACGTTTACAATTTGCGACCATTCCTTGAAAAGGATAGGTTGACAGGGGAAAACTTTTCCAACTGGGAAAGAATGCTAAGGCTTGTTCTGAAATCTGAGGGCAAGGAGGATATCATTGATACCCCATTACCAGGACCTCTGCCAGAAAATCCAATTGCGGCAGATATCAAGAAGCACAAGGAAGCTCATGATAGAGCTATGCCTATCACTTGCTTAATGATTGCTACTATGGAACCTAGTCTTCAAAAGCGTTTTGAGGACCTGGATGCCTATTCAATCATGGAAGAGCTCAAAGTTTTGTTTAAGAAACAAGCTAGAGTTGAAAGGTATGAGCTTCATCGTGAGATTATGGATTGTAGAATGGAGAAGGGTGCCACAGTTCATGATCATGTTTTCAAAATGATCGGCCTAATTCAAAGTATGGAGAAACTGGGGTACCCAATTAGTGATGATTTGGCAACAGACATCATTCTCCATTCACTTCGAGAAAGTTTCAACTAGTTTATCATGAACTTTAACATGACTGCGAATGCAAAGACTATGAGTCAATTGCATGCAATGCTGGTTAGTGCTGAGAAACAAATCCCTAAGGAACCTAAGAAGGAAGTTCTTATGATTCAGAAGGGAAAGGGGTTCAAGAAGAAGGGGCAAAAGGCTAATTCCAAGAGCAAGGGCAAGCAAGTTGCCAAGGCTCCTGAAAAGCCTAAGGCGAATCCAAAACCCAAAGTTGCAAGTGAGAGTGAATGCTTTTACTGCAAGAAGAAGGGGCATTGGAAACGCAATTGCCAGAAATACCTTGATTTCCTCAAGAAGAAGAATGGAGCATCAACCTCAGGTATCAAGTTATAATCATTTTAACTTTCACTAAGGTATGTGATACCAAGTTGCAGTGCTTAACATTATGATGTTGCACAGGAACTGCAAGCAAGTGAAGCTAGCATGGAGATGGAGCTTGAAGGTGCACTAGAAGTATTTGAGTGGCCAGAGATAGCTTCATAGTTTTAATTTCTGATTAGTTTATCATGACATTTAGAACTATTTCCAGTTTTTGATGAGACAATATTTCGGTTTTCTTGTTTTGAATACTGATTTGTTTTACTTGGCTTGGACAAATGTTGATCCATGACCAAGGTAATAAATTGTTTTCATTTTGCTAGATATGAGTTAATTTTATTTATGACATTGATATATGTAGATCACAAAAGCAAATTTAGATGATTCAAAGCAAACATACTTATAACAAAGTAAAGTTAGGTCACATAAACCATTTGCACATCCAAAGTTATGGATGGACACTTACTCTTATATGATTATGAATCACTTAAGAATTAAAAGTCATGCTTGATAAGGTATAATGACCAAGTTACCTTTTAGTTGAAAGGGTAAAAGAGCTAAAATGACCTTTTGGAACACAAACATATGATGTGTGTGTACCATAAGTTCAAGATATAGCAAAAGGATTTAACTATTTCATTGCTCTTATTAACGATTTAAGTAAATATGTCGATAATTACTTAATGAAATAAAAGTTGGAATCATTGAAATGTTCAAAATTCCAAAAGTGAAATGTAAAATCAAGTTTGAGATAAACAATTTAGCACCACAATATGATTGTTGTAATAAATATTTAACTCAAAACAAATGATCATCTAAAGGAATTGTTGAATTAGTTCACAATCCAGGAACATTACAATTAAAATGCATGTATAGAGTAGGAATCAAACTTTGCTTGCCATGGTTCGATCCAAGATTTAATGATTTACAAATATCGTTTTGAGGATATGCATTAGAACAACAACAATTGCGAATATACTAAATAGAAACTTAACCAAAGCAATAGAAAGGATGGAAATGTTCCAAAATAATCTTTTCTAAACAGGATTGAGGGAATATGAAATCTATGTAAAATGTTTACAAAGATGACATCATAAACCCTAAATCAGAGGTATTATTCCTACAATCGCGTAAAAACAAAATGTTTGTTGCTCGCGATAGTGTCTTTATAGAAAGAAATGTCTTCCTACAAAGCCAAGTGGGAGTAAAGTTAGATCTCGATGAGATTCGAGACGAGCAACAAAGGGATGTAGATAACACTACATTAGAGACGAATGCGCATGAAATCAGCTAATTTGATAAAAACATGTGTCGAAGCAAGCTAATTCAACTAGCGAGACTTCTATCGTCCTACTAGAATGAAATGCTTCAATGAGTTGAAGAGAATAATTCTATTGTCGCTCACACCTATCGTAGGTTACTTAGGATTGAAACAAACAGTTTGTTGGAATTCTAGTAAAAGGTGGATTCTAAAATTTTCCTATTGGAATGGTTGGAATCCATACCTACAAGCAAGCTTTGGACAAGTGCCAACTCAGGAAGTGGCTTAAAGCCAAGAAATCCAGAATGGACTCCATGTCTGTAAAGATGTGCTAGTCCATGATAGTCTTACAAATAGGGTCAAATCTATTAGTCATGCAAGCCTATTCGGATTATTTCTAGTTATGGAAATCAAAATCACATTCATGAAATGTTCTTGACGGATGGGATGTATATGATACAACTTAAGTTTTTGAATTCCAGAAAGTCCTAGAAAGTTTTGCAAACTTCAGAAATTCATTTATGGATTGAAGTAAGCATTAAGGAGTTGAAATATTCATTAGGAAATCAAACAGTTTGATTACCTTGGAAGAATGAAAAGAAATCTTGTACAAACAAGAAGTTTAGTGGGAGCAATTGGTCTTCTTAGTCTAGTATGTAGTTGACATACAGTTCATATGAAACGATATATCAATGCTTGAATAAGTCAAGCAATGGTTAGAAAGATTGTTTCTATATGGGAGACTTAGGAGATGTTGAGTACATATTGGGAATCAAAATCCACAAAGTGAATCTTGAAGGATGACTGGACCAAATCAAGAGACTTATGTTGATAAGGTTCTTGACGAGTTCAAGATACAAGATTCTAAGAGAGGATCTCTTCCCATGTTTCATGGTTTTACACTCAGTAAAACTCAGTGCCTTAAAAGCTAGTTGAGTTGAGTTGTAAAGGCAGTGGACCTAATGCTTTTGCAAAAGGGACCATTACATGTACCATGAAATGTACAAAGCAAGTTGTTACATATGACTTGTGCATGTGTAGTAAGTTTCAAGCAAATACAGAATAAGCATACGGAAAGTTACCAAGAACAAATCCTTGAGTACTTGAGAAGCACTAAAGGAATTTGTCTAGTTTATGGTGTTAATTGTAAACAAGTTTGTCAAAGGTTTTACGAATGCAAGTTCTTTCCAAACAGGCAAGATGACTCTAGATTTTGATCTAGACGCACAATTTTGTCAATATGGAGAAATACAGTGAGCTTGAAAAGTTCAAAGCAGAGCACTATTGCATGCTCAATGTCAGAATATGTGTATTAAACTATAGTCGGATAGTTTTAGAGGAAGTTCGGATTAAAATGTAATATGACTAAAGGATTACTTTTGCCCAAGAACAAAGGAGCCAGGGTCACATTACAAATCCAAACAAATGGATATAAAATATCGCCTCAGTTATGAGATCATTGACCGGCGGAAGGTCACGTTCTGCGAAGTTTTATTATGAGTGAGAAATCACTAAACCCCTTCCATAGACAAAGGTATGAAAGTCATATTAAAGTCTTGGATTGAAGCAAATTATGTAATTTTAAGTTGTGTATGTTTGTGGAAACATATTACATGAGAAAATACATCAATTTGCAGAATTATGTTTAAAACAGAAATTATTATTTCTCTTATTTAATATGGTTTTGAAATTAAATAAAATGTCCAAAATAATTATGGATTGATGGGCTCATCAGGTTATCTATCAGATAGAGACCTGGTGTATGAAACTCCACAGGTGAACAAAATCCGTATATTATTTAAGTTCCTAGTTCGAAATCATTAAAGTGGACATAAATGATTTCAATGAATGGACTAGCATGTAAGATTGATTGGATAGCTCGGTTTCATGGGCTATAGGGGCATAGTGATGCTCGATCAATCACTTGGATATGCATGAATGATGCATGATTGAACTATTGACCTACTTTGAAGTTCAAGTATAGAGCTTCCGTATATATTAGTGGATTCCTTTGACATGAGTGGAACATTGATTTCATTCAATGGATGTTATAACTGTGGTACATTCAAACGTCTTCCCGTAACTGGAGATTATAAAGGATGTTTCCCGGTTATTTCAGAAGTTGAGTGGGAGGCTTGTTGCCACAAGATTGGATAGAGTCTACCTATTAAATTAGGAAATGTGTCATGGCCGCTTGAAGAGGGAGAATTCAGAAAATACGTGGCCGCGTTCAAATGCACTACTCAGTAATCATTTGGTTTTGTAATTCTAACTCAGATTTCAAGAAATGATTTGTAGATTAATATGATCTCGACATGTGATGCAATCATATTATCAAATCGACATATACATTGACTTAAGGAATTTGAACATTGCACCCTTGTCTCAGACAAGTGGGAGATTGAAGGAGTTATGTCTTCGTCGTGTGCAATTACTAGATATATAATTGGATCAAATTATGGAGATAATTAAGTCCGGACATTTGGGTCGTCGTTTTGCCATAGCTAGAGGTACTTACGATCTTTGGACTAGTAAAATAGGCCAAAGCCCAATTGGACGGATCCTATAAGGTCACACAAAGGGGCTAGATCGAGCATTAGAGGACGAGGCCCATCATGGGCCTCATCTCTCTAGGTGGCCGGCCATGTAGGGGTTTTGAGAGACTATTGGGCTTCGTGCCCTAGTCTAATTATAATGAGATTATAAATAGACTAGGTGCCTAGGTTTGCATGACAAGGAATTAACTGATCATTAGATCAAACCCTAATTAGCAAACACGAAACCAACCCCTCTCATACTCCCTCTCTCACGGCTCTCTCCTCCTCCCGGTGCACGGTGGTGTCTCGTGGTGGTGGTGGTTCGTGCGGTGGTCGGTTGTCCTAAAAGGTGGTGATCGCGGTTTTCCTCAATCACTCGACCAATCTAGTATTGGTGGACGGCTCGTTCGAATCTCGTGGACTAAGTAGAGGAGCAACACTTGGGGCTCTATTCTCTCCCTGATTTGCCTGTCGAATAGCTTCGTGGAATTCACGCTTCAAAGGTATGATTATGTGTCTTGTGTGTTATGCATGTGATTCTTGGGATTAGGTACTTTATTGAATATGATTCATATATGTTGTTTCCGCTGCGTAGTACCTATAAACTCCTACAGGAATGTACCGAAAAGTTGTGGTAATTATTACGTTTTACTGCCCTCTGTTCTCTCTGATAGACTTTGAAGTTGGTGTTAATTTTTGAGTTCTGTTACCACTGTCTATTGCAATTCTGATTATTATTTGATGGCCAACAGACAAATTATTTGAAGTTGCTAATGCATTTTGACCTTTAGAAGTACTTATGTACTATATCAGCTGTTATGAAATATAGGCTAGTTTTGATGTGCTTGGTTCTTTCTTTAGAATTACCATAGCCCTTTAATATGTTGTTCAGCAGATGCATTATGAGTTTTCAATGGCTTTGCTCTTTCTATTGGTTTATTGTTACCAAAACCACTCTTTTTGTTAAATTAGATAGTTTGACTTGGTTTTCCTCAAAAAAAAAAAAAAAAAGAAGATAGTTTGACTTGGTGTTCTACGTCTTTTTCTTACTGCTTATATTAGTTCTGCGTGTAGGAATTTATCAGCCACAGCAGCATATTCCTTCTGTACCTTAGTTTTTGCTTACTGTATTACACCCATGTCTCCTTTCCACACATAAGAATTTCTTCCATATTGAAAAATAATTCAGCAAAGAAGGGAAGGGGGGCCAGGGGGGACACAACAAATGTGCTTTTTTTGGTGCAACCAGATCATTGGGTATGTTTGGTTTAGCTTAACTTGGTGTCTGATGAGCTGATGGCTTGATAGTAGAGTATATGTGAGTATGTTGTCATAATGATGCTGTTGTGTATAAATATTGCTGTCATAATGCTGCTGTAATGCTGCAATTACTGCTGTAATGCTAATTATGGCTGTAATGTTGCTGTATTTTTTTTTGTAGCGAAAACCAGAAGCTGCTAAGTGGAAAACAACTCCATTTCGTCATTATGATGTACTTTTGAAGCTTTTTTCCAAGGATAGGGCAACAGGTGATATTTCTGGAACGGCAAAGGAGAAGAAAATGAAGGCTATGGATGAATCAAGCTTTGAGAAGAAGGATGAAAGCCTTGGAGAAGCCCAACCAAGTGATTCTGCCGATTCGTCCAACCAAAAAGGGAAGAAAAGAAAATCAGAGGAAGTGTTTCAAAATGAGCTCCTATTCATAAAAGAAGGGTTAGACAATGTGGCTCAAGCTCTTCGAGAGGGAAATGTAATTGTTGAGAGAGGTCGTGCTCAAGTGTATTCACCACAAGAGGTTTTTGAAGAGTTGTCAAAGATGGAGATTGACTCGTTAACTCGTCGCAAAGCTTATAGGTTCTTAAATGCAAAACAGTCAAGGATACGAGAGCTTTTTGGTTGTCCATCGTAGGAAAGAAAGGACTACTTGATAGAGATGATGCTCGATGAAGAAAATTAGACGTGTGCTTTTGAGTCCTTGATCATAACAAAGAATTTTCCAATGAGATTTTTTTTTTTTTTTTTTTTTTGAAATAGCCAATCAATGAGAATATTTTAGGTGATATAAATTGTAATGTCTATAATTTTCAAGATTATTGTTAGTTTTTTCACTATAAATTTCATGCTTTTGATTGCAAATTTTATTAAATTTAATTGATTATTTAAAAGCATTCCAAAAAAATAATATATAAACTCAACTACTCAAGCATAATGTTACAGAGGATGAAAAAAATAAAAATAAATAATAAATAAATAAATAAATAAATTTTTTTTTTATATACAATACTCCAAAAAATTACTCTAAAAAAATGAAGTGTACTCCAAAATGAAAAATATGAATAATACTCCTAGATATTTAAAAAAGGAAATGAAAAAAAAAAAAAAAGAAGAAGCTATGTCATCTTCTTCCTGCAGCTGTTACCAGGTATTCTTCCCTCTCTTCCCTTCCCTTTCTCTTCTATCCAAACAAGGGAAATAAAAATTCTTCCTCCCTCCCCTCCCCTTCTTTTCCCTCCCCTCTCTATCCCTTCCCTCCCTTTCCTTCCTAAAAAGCTATCCAAACAAGCTGTTAAGGAAGGATGACCTTTCATTAATTCCTATTCACTACACCCCCCTTTGGCTAGTAATACCTACTCCCCCCTGAAATTATTGAAAAACCCTTCCACCACTAACCACACCCCACTAACTGCAGTAAAATCATTAACCTTACCCCATGCAGTTACTGTGCAGTTACCATCCACTTTCCACGGTAACTGCAAGTAAATGCAACTTCCCACCCAAAAAACCCATATATATACGAATTAAAAAAAAATTCAAAAAATTGATCAAATTCTACACTCTTCTTCATTCATAATTTCTCTCTCCATTTTCTCTCTCATCAAACGTATGAGTAAGCAAAATTCATACTAATTTCTGCAATTTCTTACAATCGATCAACAATGAGTACTCTACAAGAAGAACATGCATTACAAAAATCTGCTGAAAAATCAGAATTGTAAGTATTTGAGCAATTTTTTGCAATTAAACCCTAATTTTTTGAAATTTTGTTCAATCGCAAGTTTATTTGTTTAATTTTTTGGTAGAACACAAAAGGAAGATCCAAAGGACGACAAAGAATATCCAAAGGACGACAAAGAAGATCCTGAAGCTTTGTAAGTGAACAATTTTAAGAATTAAACACTTAATTTTTTAAGATTTTGTTCAAAAAGAAGTAAGAAAAGTACTAATTTGTATAATGTGTTTTGCAGAAAACAAAAGGAGAAGGAGCAACCAGAAACAAAGATCCTCTGGTAGATCCTAAACTTTTGAAAGACATAATAACGTCTAGTGGTACTCCTGAAAAAGAAATGTCTTCAGTTCCAAGGTATAATGATCAATTATGAATTACTAAATGTTCATATACCTGTTTGAAGTTGTACATTTGAATGTTGATTTTTAATTACATAAATATACATGTTTGTACTTGCACATTTATACATATATAAATGTTCATTTTACTGCAAAATTATGAATATGTACATATTCATTTATGAAAACATATATACAATTGTACATTTTATTGTAAACTTATGAACAAATATATTAATATGATACTTTTTTCCTATTATGTTCATTTTTTTTGCTAAATGATCAGTTTCTGTTTCTATTTGTTCATGTATTCTACACAATGCCAACTTCTAAGTATTTTTTACTATTGCTTTTATTAGCTGAAGGGGTTGGCAGGATACATGAAACACCTTGGGTATGAAGATGCTGATAGAATTGAAGAGTACAAAATTGTTTTGGAGAAGATGAAATGGCGTAGCAACGAGGATCATACAAACTGTGGTGTATACATTATGAAGCACATGGAAACCTTCACTGGTGATCCTAATGAAAGTTGGATATGTGATTTAAAACCAAACAATGCAAGAATACTAAATGTTCAATTATATAATATAGAATGGTCGTTTATATAATACTAAATATTTTAATTCATTTTGTGCAACAGGTGAACCAAATTAGGAAGCTAAGGATCCAATACGTAGCAGAGCTGATGCTATTTCAAGAAAACACTGAAGTAATGATAAATAGAAGAAAAGCGAGAAAGTTTGCAAAGGATTAATTGTACATGTTCATTGACGAATATGCATATGATCAATGTTTATATATAGACATATAGATTTTTTATTTTTCACAAAGTATTCTATGTGATATTTCTTCTGGTTATTCGAATGCAAACAATATTTTTATCTTTTTAAGATACAGTTTATATGGAAATTGCAAATTTTATAATTTTGCTCTCATTCTTGAATATAAAATACTTAATAAAACAAAGTAATAAAAATGTTCATTACCAATAGAGCATATGATCATTACCAAAATCAAATTTGTTCAATTACATATCTTGCAACAAAATATTTAAGTGGAGCAAAATAGTTCAACAAAACAAGTTTTTACTTATTATTTTTTGCCAACCTCTTAGCTACATTAGTATCAAAAAATGCTAAAAACCTATCATACTTATAAGAAACATGTTCACCACCACGTTGAGTGCCTAGAACTTGTTCATCAGTTAAAGGAGTTGTAACTTCAATGCTTCTTGAAGATGGTACAGGAACTTGAATAGGTTTTGGAGGTAACTGAACATTTCTTGGAGGTACTTGAACATTTGTTGAAGGACCTTGAACATTTGTTGAAGGAACTTGAACATTTATTGCAGGAACTTGAACATTTCTTGGAGGAACGTGAACATTTCTTGGAGGAACACTTGAAGAAGCATGAGCATTACTTGAAAAATTTAAACCCTTCTCCTGTATAAAAAATATTAAGCATTATAATAAATATAAATATACATAAAAAAAATTATAAATGACATTTAAAAAGAGTAAATAAACCTTAGCAAGAGCAGAAATATCTTCATTAAAAGATAAATTGGATCCAAAAGAACTTTCAACAGCAACCTATAAAAAAAAAATTACAATTAACCAACAAAACAATAATACAAATATTATATTTACATAATATCAATAATTTTTAACATAAAAAGAATTAAAAAAAACAAATACCTGATTAAAACCATTAAAAATAATTTCATCAGAGTCATTAGAACAACAAGGATCTTTTTCTACAGAAGATGCCTTCCTAGCAACCTAAATTATAAAAACATGAAATATGATCATTCATAAAAACGTAAATGAACAAATTTAGGAAAAAAAAAAGTTATAAAAATGTTACCTTAGAAGGTGGGTTTTTCAATATAACCAGTTCATCAGAATCACACATAGAATTAGCATAAGAAACAGGAAGTCCATTATCATCAAATTCCTAAAACAAAAAAAATAAACATTAGTATCAAATAAAATGATCAAATATAAAAAAATTTATGTTCAATAGTACCTGAACTCCTGCTTGACCTTTAGCCCTCATGTAAGGTGTATATGATGACTTTCTCTTCCTCCAATTACCCCTAGCTTTATTAAACTCCTTTTCTACAGTACTTTTAGGCCGAACATTTCTCTTACCAACAGGTCGTTTTTTGGGAGGATCATTAACTTCATGATCAACAATTTCAACACCTTCAGCAGCCTCATTGAAATCAATTGTGCCCCTAACACTCTCAACTTTGTCTTTTAAAATATCAAAATAGAGGTCAACTTCAGCTCTTGCTGACAAAGAATTTTGACAACTAGTTACCAACTTCACAAACTTCCTTAATGTTTGCGACCTCCAAACAGTAGAGGACACCAAATTAGTTCTTGAAGAAGGTTTATCAACAATAGTATGAGTACACATTGCAGCCTTAGTCCAACGCTTCATAATATACTCATCCGGAATCTTAGGTACACAATGTAAATGATATACACGAAGAGAATGAGAACATAACAATCCCATTTCACTAAAGTACATGCATGTGCAACATATAGCATGAGTTTCCTTGTTGAAAACAACTTCATGCCTAATCTTATCTTTACCAGATCTCCATAAATGGTATGAATATTCAGGAAAATGAAGACCAGCATCAGAATGTTCATAAGCAGTACCCTTTATGAACTCCTCTTCAAAAATAATATATGCTTGAATGGTGTACAAAGACTTAGCATGAACTAAAATGCTAATATGAGCAAAAGCAAGATGACGATTACCCCTCAATGTATTAAAATCATTTCCATTCTCTTTGCTCCTCCACTCAGAGATAACATCAAGAAAAACATGGTAGAAGTCACACAAACCTTGGGTCTTATTAAGCCTTTCCGAAACAGATTTATTTGTAGTTTCACTTCGTTGAGATGATAAAACACCACCAGACCAATGCTTCTTAGAATAGGCTGGACACCAAATCTCTTTAATCTTGTACAAATCACACAACCAATCATCTTTTTCACATTTATATTTCAATAACATTCTGCATAAAACATATGATCATTAGATATTGTATAAATGAACAAATTGTATTATAAAATGTACATATATACAAAACTAAATGATCATATTATATAACTAAAATAAACAAACTTGAAAATACATATTATAATTAAAAAAAATTGTCAATACCTTTTCCAAAAATGTTCAAATTCAGCAGGGGTTTCACAATACTTGAGCAAATAACCAAACAAATCTGTAAATCCATCCAAAGCTCTCAAAGCCCCAATATGCTTCTTTGAATTTTGCTCAATGTGCCAAACACAAAGACGATGATGCACACTTTGAGGAAATACATTCCGAATACCAGCTGCAATAGCTTGAGCTTGATCTGTCATAATAGTGATAGGACTTTTGTTTCCCATAGATTTCAAGAATGTATCAAAAAGCCACACAAAAGATTCGGTTCTCTCATTGAAAATAAAACCCATACCAAACATGAGGTTATTAGCATGATGATTCATACCAACAAAAGGAGCAAAAATCATTCCATATTTATTTGTCCTATATGTGGTATCAAAAACCAGCAAATCTCCAAAATACTCATAATCTCTCTTCATCCGACCATCACGCCAAAAAAAGTTAACTAAACACCCATCCTCATCTTGTTCAAAGTCATAGTAAAATTCAGCTTCATCAAGTTGTCTTTTAGCAAAGTATTTGATCAATTGATGACTGTCACAACCATCAAGTAAAGCTCGTTTTTCAGCAGATAAAGCATTATAGGCATCCGGTGCTGTAAATCCTAAATTAGGAGAGCCACCAACATCCTTCTTCATTGCCCTCAAGGCTGCAGAAATTTTAACTCCACTACACCTCAATGTAGACATGAATTGCAAATTTTCTTTAGAAACATTCCTTTGAGACCTTAACAAATGTCTCTTTTCAAGAGGAATCATATGATGATTATGTTTCACGTAATGCTTTGTACATGTCCATAAACCTAAACGATCAATCTTAAACTGAATAAAAGCCAAACAACCGGTTCTTATATTAAGTCTCTCATAAGCTCTTTTATTCTTTGCCTTCTCATCCTTCCAACCTTCATTGCAACAAACAAATCTTTTCATCTTCAAAGAGCCATCATTTTGACTTTTACTTTTATCAATTCAAATCCCAAATCCATGCTTAAAAGCATATTCATTATAAGTATCATAAGCTTCTTCTTCAGAATTAAAATCTTTATAAAGTAACTCTGATTTAGTTGCCTCTTCAAATAGAATTTCATCACTAGTACCCACTGCATAAGTTTTTAAAAATGAACATAATGAATAACAGATATGTACAAATACAAAACAGTACATATATAAATGATCATTTAGCATAATAAATATGATCAAAATATTTAAATAAAATAAATTACTGAATATTAGTGTAATTGATAATGATCATTTAAATTATACAACTATTCAAAATAATAGTACACAGTACCGTAATCAACAATCAACAATCAAAATTCACAAATAAAACTAAATCAAAAACACAATCAAACTATTATGTAACAAATAAACATAAAATAGAAATCAAAAGCAAAGTACTCAAAATCTAGCTAAAACAGAGAATAAACTGATCTAAAACAAAAACAATTTAATCAAACAAATCAAAATCATAAAACAACTAAAACAAAAGCAAAATCAGTTCAAAAACTAGCATTAATCATAATCAAACAAATCAAATTCATTAAACAACTAAAACAGAAACAAAATTAATCAAAATAACTCACATTCATCATAATCAAACTAATTACATTCATAAAACAACAAAATCAAAATAAAAAATGATCAAAACAACTTACATTCATCATAATCAAACTAATTACACGTATGAACAACAAAATCAAAATACAAAATTAATCAAAACAACTCACATTCATCATAATCAAACTAATTACATTCATAAAACAACAAAATCAAAATAAAAAATGATCAAAACAACTTACTTACTTACATTGATCAACAAATGAATTCAGCAATCCAGTAGAAGACGGAAAAAACAACTTCACAATCACGATCAAACTCGGAAATCGAAGAATGCTGAAGTTCACAATCACGATCAACATCTACAATCATGAATTCATCCATAATTGAGAGAAAAAGGAACGATCTAGAGAGAGAAAATGAACAAAAAAGAGACAAAAATACAAAAATTAGGTTGAAATTGAAATATATAGGTAGCTTGAACAATAAGTAAGGAAAATTAGAAAAAAAGGAAAGAGGGAAAAAAAAAAAGGAAAGTCAGAAAAAAAAAAAGGAAAAAAAAAAAAAAAAAAAAAAAAAGAGAAGCCAGGAATGATCAAAACGACGTAGCTACATGGGGGGAGTAGACAACAAGAGCTAAAGGAGGGTGTAGGTAAAAATTGGGTTCGGATTGGGTGAAGTTTAACTCGCATTGTCGCATAGGCATAATTCACCCTCTTTTGCTCACCGCTGTCATGCTACTATACATCCATCTATTACTTGTGTAGAGAGTAAGGGATAGCTCAAGTGGTTAGAGCTTCCCTCCCGGTTCCAGGAGATCTTAGGATCGATTCTCACCCCCGCCCTTGTGGCTCTCTAAACACCAAAAAAAAAATCTATTACTTGTGTACGAATGAATTGGGTAACTAGGGCTTTGTCTTTAATTCACGATCTTGTTACTTATGTCAGATCAGATTAGATAAAATAAGTTCTAAATACACTTCATTTTATATGCAATTCTAATACATAGGACCTTATTTTATACATTGTTTCTTTATAGATATTTACCCAGTTAAGAAATCGAATTAGAAATACTTTCATATCGATCACATAAGCAAATATAAGGTGAGCTAAGTATAGCGTATCGTATGTATTTTTTTTTTTTCTTTTCAAAGAGCAATAAACATAATACAAAGTAGACAATCCTTTTTTTTTTTTTTTTGACACAAAACAAAGTTGACAATCCTTAAACCATGGTTATTTGAAAGAATTATTATAGTAAGGTAGTTTTTGGCTTCAAAAGCGTTTCTCAATTTAATAAATAAAAGCTGGACCAAATAAGTGATTTTCAATAAATAAAAATACATTATCAAGAAGCCTAAAATAGCTTCTAGATTTTTTTTTTTTTTTTCCTTCTAAGGTGTACTAGATGTGTTGTTGCATTTTAGAGGTGACTCTTTTTTGTTAGTGTAACTAACCATTATAAGATCAAGGGTCTCATGATTTCATTAAAACTAGTATACCATAATGTGCCACTGGTGCAAAAATGAAATAAAGGTGTACAAACAAAATTTTCATCATGTTTGCTGCTATATTAAGCTATATTTTATTGGTCTTAAACTCTTAATCATTGAAACATCAATGTACTTTGTTAATTAATTGTATTATGGGTTTATCATACAAAAATAATGCATACGGTATAGAATGTGTAATGTAAATAATCAATCGAAATGTAACAAGAACCTCATAATAACTACCCTATTGCAGGACTTTGACTCCACAAGCAAAAACAAGGCCAAAGACCACAACAGCGATTCCAACTCTGATCGACCAAAATTTCAAATTTCATTCTAAAAAAAACATAGCACAAATCAAGAGAGCTCCACCAATATGGTAATATAATTGCACGAAACAACATTCTAACTCAAACCTTAGTCCCAAGCCCAATTGAGCATCCAAAATATAAAAATAATAGTCCAAACCAGTGGATTGACCACCTCAACAATTTTAGATGGCCGTTCACACGAATCCTCTTAATTGCATGTGAAAAGAAACCATCTAATCATGTGGCTAGTACCACATTTTTGGGCACATTCATGTGAAGCTCTCGTGCCAACATTACGTTGTCGACCACTTCCAAAGTACAAGTAATTTACATTGTTCTAAAATTCTTTACTTTTTAACTATAATAAGGGTCTTTTTTCATTGACTGAATTGAACTGAATTTATTAGAGCTGAACTGAACTGAATACTTTATAAGAAAATAAAATTAGAAGTTGAACTGAACTGAACTGAAAATAATCGTATAAGAACATACCCTAAATTAATAATTTTCATATACAAGTCAATTAAAATTTTAACTAATGGTTAAAATTAAGAATTGATTAAATACTCCATTTTGAATTTGTAAACAGTTCACATAATTTAAAATGTAACCTTGTACTCTATAAACCTTGTTAGATTCCTCTAAATAATTATATTTCAATTGCGAGTAATCTTTATCACAATTTAATAATTTTGCTTATTGGTAATCGAAAATATTATTACTTTGAGTTACAAAATACATAAAAAACATTTCGAGAGATCTATATGACTATATGAAGTGAAATTCCTGCGTTCAAAAAAAAATATATATATAGTGAAATTCCTAAACTATTGAACACAATTAATACAGAGACTTTCCAATTTAATCAGTAAAAATAAGTATCACAATAAACAGAAATTAAGAATCGTTAATTCATTATTGTAAAATAAAGGATTTTGTTTCCTAACTTCCATTGGATACAATTTTCCCAAAATTCACATTTCAAAAGTACTTTGTATATAACACATGTATCATCTCTGACTAGCTAAATTTTTAATATGTAGTCAACTTTGTTTTGTACATTCAAAAACCAAAACTGTTAACAAGGGAAAATATTTCCAAAAACCTCAATTAACATCTAATCTAATCCTTAATTAAACAAGTCCTAATCCCATTCCACATACTACTTGATCAGCATTAACCTTCCGACTCATTGACTCGGCTTTCACAGCCGAGTCACACGCGAACCCAAGCGTCAGCTCCAGTTCCACCTCACCATCGTCGTCACCACCACGTCTGACATTTTCCCTCTCCACCACCACCTCCTCGGCAGCATCGACCGTCACATCGGTCGATACCAAGCTCGTGTGAGTGGTACTCCCGGGCTCATCCGGGTGGCTCACGGTGGAGTCATGACTCGTGCTTGACCCGTTCAACTCGGCCGAGTCAGGTTGAGTTGACTCAACCACCGCCATCATCTGAAGAGCCGAGGTAGCAACAACACCAGCTGCAGACTCGGCTTTGGAAGCCGGCTTGGACTTGGAGCCGACACGCTTGAACCGAGTCCGAGTCGGCTTGACTCGGTGCAACCCAGCCGCAGCCGAGCTGTTATTGGATTGGGCATGCTCATCTTTCGACACGTGGCGGATATCGTAAGCCCCTTGGATAGGCGGGGAATTAGCCGCGGCTTCAGTAGGGATCGGCGTGATCGGCGCGCCTTTTAAAACGGCTTCAATGGCTGTTTGGCAAAGCTGCCATTGACCTGACCAAAGCAACCCAACTGAACCATAGATCGGGTTCACCATTCGACCACATGCTTCGTATAAGAGTGACCTGAATATTGCTGAAATAAACAAAACAAAACATTTAATCAGCATATAGGTAATTAATTAACAATTAATTAATTGATTAATAATTGAATTAACTTGAGAAAGAAGTTTAATCAGAAAGCACATCCTTCCAACAACAACTTGACCCACTTGAACAAAAATAGAAACGTGGCAACCAAAACCAACTATCCACCTAAAATCTAGGGACTATACCACTTTCCACTATTAGAATACCACTAGATATTATTGTTCTATTCATTTCAACTAATCAAATTAATTAAAACTAATCCAATAATTTGAAATTAAATCACACACATCATAAACTATTCAATTAGTACATGCAATGGGTAGATGACTAATTGCATGATGCATTAATAAAGAATATAAACATAAAATCATCAATCTATCTAAATGTTTGACTTTTTTCCAAAAGAATTAAAACAAAAAAGTTAAAGATGACTAACCAGGACGAAGGTGGTCAGGACCAGCGTTGATGAGGTTCATGAGACCAGCACGACCATAAAACTTAGCAAGAAAAACAGTGGCATTAGCTTGAGACTCAGGGGACTTAATCCACTGAAGACAAGGTCTAATGCTACAATCCTCGCTGCAACCTTTCCGCAGCACACGACATCCGTTACAACTCATCCGCATTTTCACGAGACTTACAAATACGGTTCGATAGCACGATATCGATCAACTTGAAATAGAGAGATTAAAAGAGAGAATGGATTGAGAAGTGTTGTTTGGGGGGGAAGGGGAGAAGAGAGGAGAATGAATGAAGATATATAAATGAATGAAGAAGAAGAAGAGGAAAATAAAAAAATGTAGGAAAGTGGAGAGAGAAAATAGAAAAGTGGTTGCTGGGTTCAGGAGGCGCAGCTGTTTCCCAAAAACTGGTAAAATAGAGGGAGTGTGGTCTTTGCCTTTTTTGGGGGAGTATTATTTTATTATTATTTTTAAATAAATAAAATTAAAAGTTTCCAGAAAATGGGAAGAAGGGAGATGAACCTATTTTGTCATACGAATATATAAAATTAAAAAATTTGGTACGATATTAATTTGAGTCACTCTCTAAAGAAAGAGAGTGAATACACTTTCTAATTTCCAAATTCCAACTCTTTTGGGGGAGTTTAATTTTAATTAATTACGTTTGCGTGTATTGTTTGTACTGTAGCTATAATTAGTCATTTTATTAAAGCCTGTTGGCTTACAAAGCTGTGGGCGAAAACTATTTGATTAATTAATTGAGTGCTAGGAGATTAGTCTTTAATGGTTTTGTTAACTAGTACATACCCCTGAATTTTTATACTCAAATTTAAAACGTTTCTTAATTATGAAGTAGCTAGTACGATATGAATAATATTTATTTATATGTTGTCGCAAGTGTGGAGAATTTGTATTCCAATTATGTGGTACGTACAAAGTATTAAATTCTCCTTTCACAAGTTGTCGTATACGTTATTAGGGTATGTTCTTTTCAGCTTAATTTCAATTCAATTCAATTCAGTTTTGTAAATTAGAATAGATCCTTACTCATAGTAGATAAAAAAATACATCTGTTAAGGTTATATATACTTCATATATTATATGTTACTCCCATGTACTTGCATTTGCCAAAGTAATCAACAGCCAAGTGAGAAGGGGGTAGGACGGTAGGTGCTAGAATTGCAAGCCCTCCATAACCATATTAAACTAACTTAAGGTCAGGAACGTTGAATAAAGTTCAATTGTAATATAAGATATACATTTTTAATTATATGAAGTTGCAGACCCGATTAAATGATGAAGCGCCACTTGGGTTTAACCATATGGAATAAAAAACTCGATTAAATGAAAAAAGTGTCACATGGCTAATTTTATTGAAGTTCTTTATGTAACAAAAATGTAATCTTCATTCTATTTCAATTGTTCATCTTAAATTGATTGAAAGTGTTATCAATCTCAATCATTGCGCCCTTAATTAATCAACGATTAGATAGGTAGAGTTGAGCAAAACTTGCTTACAAAACAACTTCCATGCACATTCTACTATGGATAATCTATGCTTGTTGAGCGAGATAAGGGTTGGTGGGTAGGAGCTTGGACATATCTTTTTGAAATTCTAAAATATACGAGGGAGTAGATTAGAATATCAGATATACTCGAATTATAGTACTCGTAGTAGTTTTGAACGAATTAAATTAAACAAAGAGTACAAAAACAAAAATAGAGTACATAGAAAATAGGAAAAGGGGTCCGAGTTCCAACTTCTGCAGCCTTCATAGTCTAAATGCACTAAACTTTAAACGGATTACAATCCATCCAGCTATACTTGGCCTGGAACTTTGGAAACTCATACCCCACGTTTCCACATCCATTCATATCTCCATCTTAGCACATATGGAGTACTCTGTACTTGGGAATATCAGTGGGGCGGATTAAGTAGGAGACCCGTCCCATTGGGTGAAAATGAGTTTCGAGTTGGCGGGTGGTGGGAATAAAAATCATACCTTGGTGTTATGTCTTTATAATCAATTGAGTTAATATTGTGCAATTATAAATCGAAATAAATCTAACAAGTTTTCATGTGTTATGTTTTTTGCAAAACAAATAAATCACAAAAGACGATTAAAAAAATTATATGTAAATACAAAGTAGTACAAAATCTCAAACGTTGCAATAAAAAAAATAGAGAAAGTATTTATATTCACGCTAATTATCACTGAATCAATCTTTCCTCCAACTACTACATACTCGATCCTTAGATTACCAAGAAAAGAAAAAAATTCAGCTTAATTTCAGTTCAGCTCTAATAAATTCAGTTCAGTTCAAATCCTAATTTCTTTCTCTTATAAACAATTCATTTTAACTATATTCAATTTAGTTTAACTCTGTTTAGTAAATCAGAACAGACTTTACACACTCATCCTTTTGCTTTTTTAAGTGTCCATTGACAGTTTTGACACTACTCATTTTTAAAGTATATGTTAAAAAATACAAAACGAAACAAAAAAAGTGAAAATTATGGGAATGGCATGGAAGACACGTAGCAAAAGAAGAAAGAAATAGCCATTTGGTAAAATGGCAGTCGAGCCATGCAAAAGAATCCAAATAATCACGAGATAGCGCGTGAACAACACGTGTAAATGTCAGAGTGCGGTCGAATCGCCACATAAAGGTGGGGAGAACTGATGAGGGCCCACTATTCCACATCTCCAGCTCCTGGTTTTCGGGAAACCATAAAAATAAATTTCCAATATTTCTGGTAAACCAACCTTACAAAACCGGCGACTGGTTTCCGGTTTCCGGTTTCTGGTTTTAGAGGAGTGTGGACTGTGGTCTGTGGTCTGTGGGCGCCCAATTAGAGGTATTCATTAAAATTTGATTAATTATATCCTGTTTAATTATTTACTAGGGCGGTCGTCTAAATTTGGTGATTATGAGTTAATCCCACAAGATTGGGACCCATAATAAAATACAATCAACTTGACTTTATTGTAGGAAACAAATTGATTATTTCAAAATTAATTTAATGAATACTTTGGGTTAAGAAGGAGACATACCTGGTTTTGAAAAGGGAGTATTTAAATAATCCAAACTTTATCAATTTGTGAAAGAAATATAATGTGATCTAATAATGGTTCCATCACCTTGGATTTCGGTTTGACATGTTAGATTTTGCCATTACTCTAAACTTTTTTTAATTTTATTCTTCTATACAGCCCTACCCTCCGCATTTTTTGAGTGTCCAAGTGGTATTACCTTATCACTAACTATTGTACTCCCTGTTACATATTACTCGCAACAAAAGAATATTTTATGTCTCACAAATAATACCCTTTGTTGTGAGTAACATATAACAAATAGAGTACTTTAATTTTAATGGTAAAATACGTGTAACATACGACAATGCTGAACTTTAGGTAATTAGAATTATGGAGTATACTCTAATTAACAACACTGAGCTTTAGCTACTAATATCATTAGTTATCTATAAATATTACTGTATAAATTATTATGATAATACTGAAAAGAAATTAAGAGATAGAATTCATTCTTACCTCATTATCCAAAAAAACAAAACTCAACATATAATTTGAACAATATGCAACGGGGTACAATTAATGATTATATTTTTTTACAAGAAAATGTATAATAAAAAACATGAGAAAATGTACTGATGCACATACACTACACATTTATTTTCTACTTGTATTATTTCGGGCTCAATAGGAATTGATATACTTTATGTAAACAACTAAACATGAGTAAATATATTACAGTAGGTAGCATATGCATGAAACCCACAGATTGAGATTATATGAGTTATGACTGTTGCCTTGGCTATGCATAATCGACATGTAGTTAGCTAGGTTGTTGGAAACTCGTAGTTTTTGACTTAATTGAATGACTAAATAAATTATATGGAAATACCATATATACCAAAACTTTAAGGTCATACAGACACTTAATTGAATGGCAAAAATAGTTCAATGTCTCTATCAACATTTACTGCACTATGATATGTACTATGGTAAGGGGAAAGATCCTAACTGAATCTCAATCC
The DNA here is from genome assembly GCA_024500155.1 of Chenopodium formosanum. Lineage (NCBI taxonomy): Eukaryota > Viridiplantae > Streptophyta > Magnoliopsida > Caryophyllales > Amaranthaceae > Chenopodium > Chenopodium formosanum. The sequence continues at coordinate 1,994,817 of CM044861.1, read as the reverse complement.
TCAAGGTTTTTTGGTCCGGTATTTGCGGGTCAGACATTTTGAGAGTGAGGGGGAAAGGGTAAGGGATCCTCACCCTCAAAGTGCCTCGAGTTAGAATGTACGATCCTTACCACTAGACCAAGCTTAGTTTGGTATGATATGTACTAAGGATTGTATACAAAATTTAAAATATAAGGGTTGTATACAAAATTTAAAATATAAGGGTTGTATACAAAATTTAAAATATAAGGGTTGTATACAAAAATTAAAATATATTTGTTTTTGTTAAGAATAAAATTTAATATAAAATGGAATTGTATGAGAAAAGGATCACACATTAATCAATTAATGTTATGAGTGTTTGAATTATAACTCGTAATGAACAGGTATTTAAAGTATTGTACTTTGTAATAAGTTTTTTATTTTAATTTGATTGAGTTATTTTCATTATTTCCATGATGGTTCAATATGTCCTTACTTTCATCTTTACAAAAATGTCTTTGTTATAATTAAAGATCACCCATTATTAAAGTTTGAAAAGGGGATCAAAGATTGAAAGGTTATTACTATTATTTTTTGTTTGTATAAATAAATAGGGAAGAAAGATTAAAATAAATTAAAGGAGCAAATGCAAAAAATGGCTCTTCCTGGTTGAGTGGAAAGACCTAATTCGTTGTCTCTCCAAATTCTCAGCAGCCGCATATACCATTATATCAAGTATTTCATACTATCTTCACGCACTTTCATGGCGCGTGGTGTATCTATCCTACAATCCTAGTAAATTTAATACTCTATGTAGTTATGATAGATTGATTATAGTAGTTCCACAAAAGTTGGTAACTTGCTCGATCAATTCATTCTATATTTCTATTGCACATGGATTATAAATTTAATTACAACAAACCTTAGTTAAGTTTATAAAATTATCGTGGAATATTGTAGGATTATCATGAAATATAGAGTAATAGCCTAATAGGGAAGATCATATAGTAGCAATACACTTGAAATATAAAAAATCACAATGTTATACTCAATTGTCAATATCACCATTTTTCTTCAGCTTAATTAAATATCTAACTTATTTTAACAAAACAAGGCTAAATTCTCATCACGACTTTACTACAATATTTACAAGCTACAAGTTATATGCGTTGAAATTGAACTATAAATTTGTCTATTTAAAAAGTGGCTATATTAATTTTAAGAGAGTTAAAAATTTTAACCTACAATCATAGTCTTGAATCTCTTGATGGCGCTTTAAGGTGTAAGTTATCCATGTACACATCTAATTTTAATGTAAATATTCTTATAAATAGTATGTACTTCTCCTTGTATAATAAAACTAAGAAGGACTTGGTCTAGTGGTTTGAGTTTCACTTGGTGACTTTTCACCCCTATAATTGAGACATCACCTCCCCATCTCCGGCTCACAACCAACATACTACCTCTGTTTCATATTATTTACACCGATTTGACATAAAGTAGAGAGAAAAAATGTCTAATCGTTACAAATAATATGAAACGGAGGTAGTATAAGTCAATGAATTGGTGACTTGCCCGAGGTTATCCCTTAAGGAATGTCCTTGTATTGAACGTTCTTCATCCTTTGTCTAATTGTATACTCCATGTGTTGTCCTTGCAACGTTGAACATATTACATTGTCTACTCCAAAGTATTATTTGAAAACTAAGAATACTTCATTTACCCGTAATACAGTATGTTGTTTCTTTTGATTTCTCTAATGTGACATAATGGTAGATTGGTAGGTGGTAAGCCCAAAACTAAGATATAAGTCCACCAAAATATAAATTCCAAAGTAGCACCATAAAGGTTGAAATAGGCAAATTCCAATAAAGTGGGCCTTTGCATTTTGGGCTTGATGAGCCCAAATGAATCTTTAAGAAACTTCCTTCTTAATTCTCATTGCATGTGACCCTTAGTAAGTTAGTACAATGTTGAAACATACTAGTCACATCTTTTCTTCAATTGTAAGACCACCAATTTACTCTTGTTGGTGTTGGAGAAAATGACTTGTATTTATTCATTTGTTTGATTTTTTCATTGGACCGTTGTTCTTGTTTTGTCAATTATTATTGCATAAAGGAATTACAGATATTTATTTTTGGGTGAATGAGGAGAAATTCAAATATTTTGCTTTAATTGTTTCTTTTGTAGCTATTAAGCCTCTTTATTTTCTAGCCTCAAATAAATTCTTATCATTTAAAATTTCGAATTTACATCAAAATTCACACTCGTATTAGGTTTTTATGCTGATTGGACTTAGCAAAGTAATTGTAGAGGAGATGTTAAATATCTTTTATAATTAGTGATCATGACATCTATAATAATGGGACAATTTTGATGAAATACAACTTACAAAAAGAAAACAAATATTAGGAAACGAATTAACAAATCATACAAGTTCGGACAAGGAACAAGTAGACCACTGTACAACATGTAATTCGTTTGACATATTATTAGTTAGATTAAAATCACACAGATTAGCAAGAGTCGAAATTTATAGAAAAATTAGAAATGACCTAAAATTTTCTATAGATTAATCTAAATTAAGCTAATTAATGAAATGGATTCAAGAAATTCTTTCCGTACTGTTGAAACCCATTGTAGCCCACTTATAAGTGTCCCACATTGGAGAAAGAGGAGAGATGATTTCACTTTATAAGGTAGAGGAGTACCTCCTACTATTGCCAATTGGTTTTAGTATGGAAGCTCCAAAGCCTTGTTTGTGGACCTAACTCTCTTCCTCCTTGTTCGGATTGTCCAGGCCCATTTCACATTGTTTTGAAATTTAACACGTACCATGGAACAAATTCATACAGTAAATTTTTTTAATGACAAACCAATGATTGTTATCATAATTGAATTTCATAAAACTTGAATCTTTACTGTTAATGTAGTCAGACTAGTCTACTCACTAGTCACTATAGTACTTGCTCACTCTTCTCTTCTACTCCCCCTGTTTTTTTTTTGCTACTATACATTGTTAATTTAATTAACTTCTCTACACTAATATTACACCTTTTGTTTTGCTACTATACATACATCGTTAATATTACAATGTCTTAGCTAGAATACTTAGGTTAATCTCAAAATAAAAAGGTTCACAATGATCGCGGTAATTAGTTGTCGGACAAAGATGCTTTCATAAGTTCTTGTTATTGTAGCATACACTTGAGTAAAACATATTATCTCTTTGTATATTCTGCAACATAACATATGATAACAGTGTGCTTTATTCATTCAATTTTTACTTATATAAATTTATTCATTCAATTTAGTCGTAGATTTCAAAAATGGGATCTTATCAATCCTTATTCGAACTTGATTTTTCTAAAATAACTGAAAATAACATTGAGTAATCGTCAAATAAGCATCGATATGATTAATAATGTCCCACATTAAGCATAAATAACCAATCATATTAATTTTTCAAAAGTCATCATAAACATCAAATGGAAAAGGTGATGTTTACACATAGGAAAAATCCAATAAATTTTCTGAAAAAAGGTATGGTCTAAAATCCCTTGCTAAAATGGGTAGAAGTAAACCATATATTATGTCATCATACCACATTTCAACAAATTAAAGATAGAGTTAGGATCTCATGAATTCACAACCATCACACATTTTTTTTCTTATCATCTATTTTTGAAAAGATGAGATAAGATTTGGGTTTTGCCACGTGGCATCAATCCATGGTGCTTAGTAATCAAGTAATTAAAAAATCAAAATTCAAAAAATTGAAAAAAAAAAAAAATGAAATTACTCCCTTGTATGTGGTAGCTAAAGTGTAATATCAACACCTAACATAATCAACGGTCAAGATTAAATCATCCTAAAATCATATCCACTTGTTAAAAATAACACATTAAAGAAGTTTAAGGTCTTTATATATAGTAAGGTTGTAACATAGAAAATTGTAACAAGAAATAAACATTGTAATAGTAGTAAGTAAAAGAGTAGTGAATTAGTGTTACAAAATGGCTTCCTCCGTGATCTCATCCACCGCAGTCGCCGCCGTCCGTGCCCCGGCTCAAGCCAGCATGGTGGCTCCATTCAACGGCTTGAAGTCAACCGTTGCCTTCCCCGTCACCAAGAAGAATGATGACATTACCTCCCTTGCTAGCAACGGTGGAAGAGTCCAATGCATGCAGGTATACTACTACTACTACTAAAATATGAAGTATAAATTAATTAAGAAATTGTTTGTAATTTTATTACGGTTTAAAATTACGGAGTTGTTAGAAACATTATATTACTTTTTTTATTCTAAGTTATAAGTCACGTACAATGTATTAGGTATTTTAACTGCCATACATTATTTCATACATCAATATTTCGAAAATTAGTTGATTTGTATATAGAGATTGACAATTTTAGGATAAACTTGCTTACCTAGAATTATAGTGTATATTTTCTCTTGACATTATGTTTATTTGATATAGAGTACAAAACTACAAAGTATAAATTAGTTATTTTTTTTTTGGGATCTATTCAAAAAACTTTAAAAATAAAAATAAGTCTAGGCTTTGTAAATGATTAATGATATTAGGTGAAATTGGAGTATTATGAAATTAATGTTACTCATTTGAATTGCAATTACTCAATTAGAGACGAAATATCATGATAGGATTAAACTACTAAGTGAAAAGACTAACGCATTAAAATACCTTGATTTTTTTAATTTATAAAAAAGTAATAATAAAAGTAATAAGAAATTATAAATTCATGAAATTAATTGGAATTGTTGAATAAATTGCAGGTATGGCCACCAGTTGGCAAGAAGAAGTTCGAGACCTTGTCTTACCTTCCACCACTCACCACTGAGTCTTTGCTCAGTGAAGTCCAATACCTTCTTAACAAGGGATGGGTTCCTTGCTTAGAATTCGAGACCGAGGTAAACCCTATATCTTTAATTAGTTAAGAGGTGCTTGTTCAATAGAATCTGTTTTAGTTGCCAAAACTATTATAAAAATAATATGATAATAAATGATTATCAAATCGGACAATGAAAATTAAGTATAGTGGTAGTCATTTTAAAGATGACTATTGTAAAATTTTCAGTAACTCATTATATGTTTTTTTTTTTTCTATTGTTGTAGCACGGATTTGTGTACCGTGAGCACAACAACTCACCAGGGTACTATGATGGACGTTACTGGACCATGTGGAAGTTGCCTATGTTCGGATGCACTGACCCAGCTCAGGTTGTGAACGAGCTCGAGGAGGCCAAGAAGGCGTACCCCAACGCCTTCATCCGTATCATTGGATTCGACAGCTTCCGTCAAGTGCAATGCATCAGTTTCATTGCCTACAAGCCAGAAGGCTATGACCAATGATTGATCATGTTGCAGGCTACAAAATTTAAATCAAGAAAGCTTGTGCATTATTTTGTTGATCAAGTGTAGTTAGACCTCAATGTTTTATTTCTTGTTGAAAACACTTTTTTGTTATTTTCCCTTTCTTTAAGTTGATGTCTTTTCGGATGTTTTAATGGAATGGGAATGTTGAGCATTGTACTCTATAATAATAGCTTCGTCCCTAACAATTATATATTTACATGTTCTTCAATTTCGAACTTTGTCAATGCACTACTTTCTTGCAAAATTACCTTCTCATCATGTTTGCTCCTGTAATTCACAATTTATCTAAATATGATTGCGAGTAAAAGGACTAGAGATTTATGTTGCAATTAGAAATGGGGAAACGTTAAGGATCCTGAGCCTAATGTTAATCTGAATATCCAGTGGACAGTTACGACTAATGACTATGACACTGATTCAGCACGAACCCAAGAATATCCGAATCAGAACATTCTGTACACAGGAATACAGTGTTAATTGCCGAGTGAAGAACACATCAATTTTGAATAAGTAGAACTGATGAGCAAACCAGTCGATTTTTTTGTACTTCATTGCGTAGCAGCTAAAAATAATGTATGTAATCATTTTCAATTAACAGAATTATTTCACTTTCAAGGTTAAGACTTCAGAGAATATATACAGTACAATCCAAGCAAGATAATACTAGCCTTTAGCTCTGTCTGCCTTTACTTGTCACATTACGACTTTACGAGTTAATATCACAGCTAAGAAAATTCTAGACGCGGTGCATATCAGGATAGAAGCAGTGCCTATTGATCAGAACATCAGACTGCTGTATTACAACTAAGAAATTTCTAGACGCGGTGCATATCAGGACAGAAGCAGTGCCTGTAGATTAGAACATCAGACTGCTACTCGTGACGAGAGGTAGGGACAAAAAAAAAATCAGACCCAAGCGTTCCCAATTCTCTGCATCAATGCTGGCCAAGTAATAAGCTTGGGACCAGATTATAGGAATTACAGCCTTTGAATTTGTAGAAAAAAGTTCAGAATGCAATTGAATCAAAAAATAGTGGTATAACTTCATATAATCTTACGAGTTGTAAACTGGTATTCAGCTTAAGAAAACATAAAAAGCCTTCCCAGGCGTAAGTTAAATGTAAGAACCGCTATCACTATGGCTACTAAGGACCATAATTATCATAATAAACATCTCTTATCATAACAAAGAATAGGGAAGCATGTCCTAACAAAAATGCCCTACAAAAGCCAGCATGAAATAGGTTTTTAACATGTTATGTAGCTGCACGTAAGCTGGCTCCTTCTTGCTCCATCGATGTATGGCAGCAGCAGCAGCAGCAGCAGGCAAGTGAGGCTCAAGCGTTGAAGAGAGGATTTCATCAGCAACCATCTGAAATTTACTCATTTTTCTTCTTCTCCAAGTTAGCCACAGCTTGTTGTTGGCGTTTCCTCCATGCGGGCATTTTTCCGGGGAATACCCATCTCAAAAACTTTTCCCAGGAATAGCAAATCAAGAACATAGACAAAGCCCAAATCAACAGCTTATTCCTCAAAGGTTTTGGCATAGGCACCAGTTTTAGCCAGTCATTGAGGTCCCTGAACAGATCAGATGTGATGACAACAAAAAATCCGACTGCTGACACAAGAGCGTATAGGAAGGGCTTGTTTTCTGTAATGCTCTGGTTGAAAGGATGCCCCATATAATTCACTGCAAAAGTGGCAACCTGCAACATCATTCCAACCATGTATGAAACCGTATTTACCAGATTTGGATGGAAATCAGAATCTGGTTCAATACACTCATCAGGCATGTATTTCTCAGCCTCCTTCACAGAACTAATCAAGTAGAACAGATGGACAGAAAACTGTCCAAGTAGAGAGAGAAATACGTAACAGCAGAATATATTAGGGTGGGGTCGATCAGCCGAGAGTGTTTGAAGCGGGCGAGCATGAGAGATGAATAGGAAAAAAGCAGCAGTGAAAACCCCACTAATAGTTGCTTGGACATCACCAAGTTTCACACCATCCAAGTTCATGACACTGAGCACATAGGCAGTTGCAAGGCAGTTAAGACCAAGGATCTTGAACATCTGAAGTGTGGTAACTAGAGTACTCCGACCCTGACGAATAATATCTGTGGTTGGGGCCACTGATGCATGCTTTGCAGTGAAAGGTGAGGCCATTGAGGCATCCCCTAACTTCACAATGGGGGCTGAACGACCATCACCATCGTCATTCATCTCTTCTAACATTTTCTCTAGCTTCTGCTTCTGCAACTCAACAGCAGTCAGATGCTTATTGCCAGCTGCTTGGGTAGAGGATTCAGATTTTGAAGCAGATTTCTTTTTTGAAGAGCCTTCACCACTAACATTGACAGCTTTCTTATCATCAGAAGCAACCTTTGGCTTCTTGGACTTGGATGCAGTAGTTTCATTTTTTGCAGTTACGGAGGAATCTCCGGGCACAGCATTTAGCAAAGCCACCCCAACATGTGCCTAATAACATAACAATAAATCAAGATTGTTAAAGCATACTTCATGTGGGAAGCTTGGAGCTATAAAGGCAAACCTACGTTCAGATAGCTCTAGATAATTTCAGATAAAATCAAGGCACAAAATTCAAAAAGGGCTATTGAGTTCAGATGAGTTAAATTTAGAGCCAGTAAGTATTATCCAAGTTCAATCAGAGCCACATAAGTTCTAATAAGTGTTAGGTTCAGATAAGTATATATAAATTTAACACAAAAACATTGTTGAGTGCGAAATCAAATGAAACTAGCTTATAGAAATTTATATCTAGATCAAGTTTACTTTATGAAAAGATGCATAGGTCTTAGGCCATTGTCTATCCAAATGCAGCTCTAACAAAAAAAATAGTTGGGTTATATGAGTTCCCACTCGGACACTTCTAAATGATGTCGCATAATGGATGAATATATCATAAGTCAATCAATCAATCAATCAATCAAAGCCTTAATCCCAAAAGTGGGGTCGGCTAACATGAACCAAATTTGATTATTCCGTGTAGTCATCAACATAAATCTTTCTCCTCCATCCCTTACGATCCAAAACTTCATCCTCACGTAAATCCATGCACTTCATATCCTTCCTCACTCCTTCCAACCAAGTCATCTTTGGTCTCCCTCTTCCTCGTTTAATCCCTCCATGGTCCCACTCTTCCACTCTTCGCACCGGTGCACCCTCGGGTCTCCGTCTTACATGTCCAAACCAACGCAGACGATTTTCCCTTAATTTATCTACAATGCCCGCCACACCTACTTTCTTGCGAATAACCTCATTTCTGATTCTATCTCTTAAAGTGTTTCCACACATCCACCTTAACATGCGCATTTCCGTAACCTCCATCTTTTTAATATGCTCTTTCTTAGAAGCCCAACATTCTGTACCATAGAGCAACACTGGTCTTATGGCAGTCCTGTAGAATTTTCCCTTCAACTTTAAGGGAATGCTGCGGTCGCATAGCACTCCCGTGGCCGCTCTCCATTTAAGCCACCCTGACTTAATCCTGTGGGTCACGTCTTGATCAATGTCACCATTCTTCTGGATGATCGACCCTAGGTACTTAAAACATTCACTCATGGTCAAATCCTTTCCATCCAAACTCACCACTTCATTGCTTGTCCCCCTCTGAGTGCCAAAACGACATACCAAATATTCAGTCTTACTCCGACTTAGCTTAAACCCTCTAGATTCCAACCTTTGCCTCCATTGCTCCAACTTGACATTAACCCCATCCTTAGTCTCATCCACCAAAACGATATCATCTGCGAACAGCATACACCATGGAACCTCATCTTGAATTGGTCTAGTTAATTCGTCTAGAACCGTTGCAAAAAGAAAAGGGCTTAATGCAGACCCTTGATGCAATCCGATTGTAATAGGGAAATCTTTTGTCAACCCTCCGCATGTCCTCACATTTGTTGACACATCCCGATACATATCCTTAACTAGGTCTACATACCTTCGTGGGATACCTTTCTTCAACATTGCCCACCAAAGTATCTCTCTTGGCACCTTGTCATATGCCTTCTCTAAATCAATAAAGACCATATGAAGATCTTTCTCCTTTACCCTATAAAACTCCATCATTTGTCTTATCAAATGGATTGCCTCCATAGTAGATCTCCCAGGCATAAAACCAAATTGGTTATCTGAAATGCTTGTGCATGCCCTCAACCTTTGTTCAATCACCCTTTCCCACAACTTCATAGTATGGCTCATAAGCTTAATTCCTCGATAGTTAGAACAATCTTGAGCGTCTCCTTTGTTTTTATAAACCGGGACCAAGGTGCTCTTCCTCCAATCTTGTGGGATCCTTGTAGCCGTCCATATCTTGTTGAAAAGGTTTGTTAACCAATCAATACCAATCTTACCCAAACACCTCCACACCTCTATCGGTACCCCATCAGGGCCAACCGCCTTCTTAGGTTTCATCTTCCTCAGTGCAATCTCCACCTCTACTCTCCTAATCCTTCGCACATACTCCATATTGATTTCTTCATCACTCATAGAGGTATCTCCTATCACAACTCCATTACTTCCATTAAATAATTCATCGAAGTACCCCTTCCACCTGTCCTTGATGTCCTCCTCTTGCACTAGGACCATTTGGTTCTTATCTTTGACACACTTCACCATGCCAATATCCTTCCTTGCCTCTTGTCTTCTCTTTGCCATCTTATAAATGATCCTTTCTCCCTCCTTGGAATCAAGCTTTTCATAAACCTCCTGATATGCCTTTTCTTTTGCTTGGCGAACAGCTGCCTTTGCCTTACTCTTAGCCTCCTTATACGCTGCAAAGGTTTCATCACTCCTACATTTTCCTAAGGCTTGATAGCATTCCCTTTTTTGCTTAATTACTACTTTCACCTCTTCATTCCACCACGAAGTATCTCTCTGTACCGAAGTTCTTCCCCTTACTTCCCCTAAGACCTCTTTGGCCACTCTTAGGAAACAGTTCTTCATTCGTAACCAGGTCATGTCCGGATCCACCTCTCCATCCCAATCCGCTTCTTCAATTACCTTTTCTGTAAAAACCTTAGCTTTTGCATCCCTTAGGGTCCACCATCTTATCCTTGGTTCTTCTTGTCTAACTTTTTTCTTCGCCTTCTCTTTCAGACGAATAGTCATTACCAATAGCCGGTGTTGGGTGACCACACTCTCCCCTGGGATAACCTTACAGTTTATGCAACTTTGTCTATCTATGCTCCTTGTGAGCAGGAAGTCTATTTGAGTTGCATTTGCTCCATTCCGAAAAGTTATCAAGTGTGAATCCCTCTTCTTAAACCAAGTATTAGCCAAAATTAAATCATATGATTGGGCAAAATCCATAATAGCTTCACCACCGGCGTCCCTCTGCCCATACCCAAAGCCTCCATGGACACTCTCATAGCCATCTCGGCTCGCCCCAACGTGCCCATTTAGATCCCCTCCAATATATAACTTCTCTGAGTGGTGGACACCCTGCACCACCTCGTCTAGGTCCTCCCAAAATTGTCGTTTCTCTTCTGCATCTAAACCCACTTGGGGAGCATAAGCACTGATAACATTCACAATCTCCTTGCCACATAGCAACTTCAGCCTTATCAACCTATCGTTCTTCCGATAGACCTCGATCACCTCTGTTGCCAACCTCTCATCGAGAACCACACCAACTCCGTTCCTAGCTCCACCATTCCTTGTTCTGTGGCTCGTTTCTTGCCCAACATACCATACCTTATACCCCAAAACCAAGCCTCGAGCTCCTTCTCCTGTCCATCTTGTCTCTTGGAGGCACATGATGTTCACGCGTCGTCTTTTCATTACTTCTACCAATTCTGCTGATTTTCCCGTAAGAGACCCCACATTCCAAGAACCAATCCGCAAACTAAATTCTTTTCTCCCACGCTCCCTCCTGATCCCAACTCCAAGTCCTTGATTATTTGACACCACAATTGGGCAATATGGCGCGTCGCTTCTGGGCGACGACCTAGCAACCCTTACATACTTATCACTGCACCCGGGTCTGGGAAGTGCAGCGCGTCGCTCAGTAGGGAACGCCCCAATGGCACGCCCTTGCTCATTTGACACCACACTCGGGCAATGTGGCGCGTCGCTTCTGGGCGACGACCTAGCAACCCTTGCATACTTATCACTACACCCGGGTCTAGGAAAGTGCAGCGCGTCGCTGAGTAGGGAACGCCCCCACGAAAATATCTGTTTGGCTCATGTCATGGGATGTGACGAAGTTTTATACTGGCTGTTACTGGCCTACCGTAACCCTCCTCCTTTATCCAGGCTTGGGACTGGCAGCGGGAAACCCACTGGCGGAGTTGTGAATATATCATAAGTAAATAAAGGATTTTCCACAAAATAACTCACAAAAGCCCAGAAATACATGAAATATTCTAAAGCAGCAGCTAATATGAAAGACCATAGGCAGCAGAAATGAAGATCAGACATTTATTTTACCAAACATTACCTGCTTGAGAGCTCCAACATCATTTGTACCATCACCACACATTAGTGTCATCCTTCCCACAGTTTTTAGTGTGGTCAAAATAAGCTCTTTCTGTTCAGGAGCAACCCTAGCAAAAACCTGATTTATTGACAGAAATAAGTTAAAATGAATTATCATTCTTTTCCAAACTACAACACTCAAACATTGGAATTCACAAACCTTAACAAAAGGCACAACTAGCAGAACAGCCGACGTCCTCTGCAGCATCTCAAAGCAATCACCACCAATACAAAGATCATGTGAGTCAGCCAAAGCCTCAACCTCATTTGCACTGAAAAAAAAACGAGTCTAATCTATCAAAACAAATAAAAGAAAAGTAGATGGAAAAGAAGCATGAGGAAATAGGCAACATTTTCAATGGTGAAAATGCTTTTATATCAAATAAATACATAAGTAGCCATAAATAGGGAAGGGTGTGAGGAGAATTAGTCGGGCTTTACTTGAAAGGTATGGTCTCAGTTTCATCTGGTGAAACCCAGTCATATCTGTCACTACCCTTTACTGCTGATAGAATTAGTGCTGGTCTGGAAATGATATGCACTTGACCAGCAACATGGCAAGCAGTTAATGCTTGATCACCAGTGATCATCACCTGCAAGGATTCCCCAAAGTGTAAAAGGCAACATCAGTCATTGATCAAGAGTCAGAAGAGATATAGTGATGTACAAGTAAAAATAGAAATTCATATATAAGTCACAATTAGTGATTACATGAAGATGCAGCAGGATCATTGGAATTTACTCGTAATGATAATTTTCCAGCCAAATACACACAATCTGCTTTTGTATATCGGTTTTCTATTTCAAGAATGGCTTACACATTTATCAAATTGCTCACAGTAAAATATAACTTTAGATTTGCCACAAATCTATATCATGAATGGAAGAAGTACAAGATCAACTGGAAGAGATTAATAGCTGCTATGCTTCATTCACTCTTTCTCATTACATGATAATTGAACAAAGTATTACATGAAAGGATATACTACCTCCGTTTCATGTTTTTTACAACTTTGGAATATTTTATATCTCACAAATAATGCCCAAAGTTGCAAAGAACATGAAACAGAGGTAGTAGAATACATTTCAAAAAAATTTCCCTTACAAATTTCCCTTTCAAAAAATTTACGCAATTATTACTGAAGTCAACAAATAATCAACAGCAAATTTTGATAGGCTAAAAAAAATGACATAAGGCAGGAATTATCTAAAGTGAAGGTCTGAAAACAAGTGAACTAAGACAGTGACTTCCTTACCAGATCATGCGAGGACCCTTTTAGTTCAGCCAATACAGAGGCTGAGTCATGGCGGATAGGGCAATTAAAAACCTGAAATTAGAAGAAAATTTAAGAATACCCAGAGACAAAAATGACAAGACAAAAATGCACAGTAGTAGAGCCTACCGCAAAACCAGCAAATGTTAGGTCCTTTTCCACCACATCTCGATCCAGGCTTCTGGCTTCACTGACCTTCAGGCAGCCAAACACGTCAAACAATAATTAAGGCAAATAAACCAATCCATACAGCACAGTGAACATAAAGTGGGTAACAAACTTTGCTTTTCATAAATCAGAACTGATAAAATAAAATGGAAGAAAGCTTACTGTCATCTCTGGAAGGGGTTTGTATGCCAGGGCCAAAACCCTAGATCCTTGACGTGTATATTTTTTGTAGGTTTCCACATATGAGGATGGCAAGTCTATAAGTCTATCTTGAATAGTTTCAGGTGCACCCTGGATCATAAAAAGTAATACACATGGAGTCTAAGCCACACATGATTTTACATAAATGCACAATAATCAACTACTCAACAGCCAAGATTCATTGTATGAGAAGCAAATCAACAGAGAACATATACAATAAATGTATAGTTCTGCAGAGAAAGAATAGGATTGTTCTAAATATGCTTATTATTCATGTATTATAGTATTATACAGACTTCCACATTGACAAAGAAACAATAAATTGACATCAGGACTATTTGAGATTATACAAAGGAAATAACACATGCGCAAGCGCAGCACATAAAGGTCATGAAATTATAGCATAAAATGCCTGGACTCCAGCATTTGCGGTAGTTATATTTTTTATTTTTTATGGTTTCATGTATTCCATCTTAATTGATGCAGATCCACCATCTATATTTTGTTATACACAGCTAATTACATACATATTAGCTCATGATTCACCAATGAAAAATCAGGAGAGAGGTGCACAGACAAACCTTCACAAATGATAAAAAATTCTCATCAACACGTACAACCACTGCCATTCGTTTTAAGTGAGATGCAAAGTGATGTCGTTGAACGATTTGCACAGGATTTCCATTACCCCTACAAGAACGATAGATCAAACAAACACATCAGTTCACAAGTACTCAAAATTTACATAGCATTTGCGATCCTATCATGCAAGTTGCAACACATCCAGGTCTCACAGACAAACAAAAAATTGTATTAGAGCGAGGATATCTGATGTGGTCTGATGTAATCTTATCCTGTTGTGGTGTAATTTGATAACTGATGTGATACAGTTAAGTATGAGGACCTGAAATAAGTTGAAGGCACATAGCCTTAACGGCTTAAATACTTTATAATACAACAAACAATAACAGAGAAGGCAACAAAGTAGATGCTGTTTGGATGTTTGAATGTATGAAGTACTACTTATGGCAAAGCTTTCATACTAGCATTGATACATAACCTAACCAAAAAAGTTGGTATAACAAAAAGAGCCTCTTTAGTCATTATAAGCCTGACATGACAAACATCTGAATCTCCCCAAATCTTCCCTTAATAAGGTGATAAATACTTTAATCTATGCCTCTACAGGTTGTGGTGGTGGTCATTAATATAACTGAGTTGTATATATACATGGCCAAAAGGGCCCATAACCATAAGACCAGATCATGTTCCAACCAACAAAAACAGCAGGCAATCTGTACATGGACATTTATAAATACAACAGTCCTTAATAGGGGGTGGGGGGAGTTTTGGTGAAATGACTTTGGTGCAAATTATTGCTGGAATTATGACATCCTAAAACATGGAGTAAGAAAGCTATAGAACTGATAAAGGGTATTCAAGTGTGTAGATAAAAGAATACTTGAAACTAATGCCATCTCTTACTTTTTAGGCATCGCCTTCTCGTCAGATTTGTAGGACCAGTCAATTCCTTTCAGTGCAGCTTTCTCAAGAGGATCACCAACCTATATTATTTTTTTTTTGTAAAAAAAAACTAAAGATATTAGAAGTTGTACGCAGCAAATAATTTTGACGACTAACTGAATATAGTAAAGCATACCAGCTTGTTGTCAACAAAGACTAAGGCGTGACAAGAAGCAAGAATCTCCAGTGTTCGACCTGGTACTTTTTTCATATCTGTTTCTATTTCCAAACTTTCTGTGGATCCAACCACACCTGAGAATTCCTAAGGGTAACAAGAAAAATATCAAATAAAGGAGTTGAAAGAATCTTGTGCTCAAGTTGACTCATTTAACCAAGCAGATATAAGACACACCATATCATCTGAAGTCAGGGTTCCTGTCTTGTCAAAGCAACATATATCAACCTGCAAATAACAAAGTGATTAAAAAGCTCAGAATACTAAAAAAGAAGCAAATATGTCGATGCCCATTCTGTCATAGGTTAATGTCAATGTTGCAATCCCACCATATATAGCCCAGCGCATCAAAAAGCTAACCATAATGTACAAGACCAATAAATTCAGACAGGTACCACAACACATGGAACAATGGACCAAACTGCCTTAAGCTATTAAACATAACTTAGAGCTTGATGAACCCATTGGAATATAATTCCAGATGTTGTTTGTGTTTTGGAGAAACTAACACCAAAATATTATTGAAATCAAATACCAAAATAAAGTAGTGTATGGGGTTTCCTATCAGGATCTCCGGGCTCGGGGGTATCACAAAGTCTTAAGCATGTTCTGTAAATCAATCCAGCACATATACCTCTCATCCAAGAGAAATTTATAACACACATTTCAACTCTTCAAGTAAATGATGACAATTCAAGTAGAAATAATTTTGGAGGCTAAGGAAAAAATGTCACTCACCTTCCCAGCAAATGGAATTCGGAATGGTTCTGTGCAAAATATTCCACGTCTAGCTAAAGCAATAAGGGAAGTATTGACAGCTATAGATAATTCCATAGGAAGTTCAGGGGGTATAACAGAAGTGATAATCAGCGAACAACTCAGGATAAGTTTGTATCTGCTCCTGGTAGGGTCCTCTAGTCCCTACAAAAAACACTTTTATTATCAGAAGCATAGTCATACGAGCTTTAGAGAGATGAAATGCACGCAAATTAAATAGTACTAAACTATGTAATCATGTACTTGCCTTCATCAATACATAACCAGCAGCTATAACTGCAAATACAACCAAGAATAAGATGAACAATCCACTTTCCCAACTGTTTGCCGTAACCTGATACAAAATGGCATGTTATGATGTGAGAAGATTACATCAAGTGTACCAACAAGGAAACAGTGACAGACAAGAAGATTACATACTCTCTCAGTAGAAAATAATATCGTGCGCATCAATTTCCCTTGACTTGTCTCGAAACCAGTTCGTAAGACAACAGCTACACAGCCACCATCAGGGGTTTTCAAAGGAAAAGACTGATACATCACAGCATATTAGTGAAGAAAAGTTAAAACATAATATTATACTAATATAACAAAAAGATGGAAAAAAAAATTTACCTTATCTGGAGTGTGCTGTAATATTTTTGTACCACCAAAAAGCACATGGCTTTTATCTCTTTTAATTGAAAGCTTCTCCTCGGCAGATCTGGCTGTGGTGGATACCTACAAAATTCCAAGTTTCAAAACTCACTATATCACAATCCAGCACTTTAGTTCACAAACAAATACATCTAACTGACTTGGTGTATCAATGCCGATGCTACAACTGAGCTTTTAATAATAGTACTGGTATTATGTTAAGTTTTCTATTTCAGTTACATATAGAAAAATTTAGTATGATCCCTTGATCAGCAATTTCATGTAATACAAAACATAGAGACAAGCTAAATTCGGGAGGAGGAGGAGAGTGATGAGCCCTTTCAACATCAACCCCATTGACAGGGGTTTAATACTCAAGGGGCTCCACTCAGGGAATCCCCTCAACCCTGCCCAGCCCTCAGTGGTGGGTTCTGACTTGCCTGTTTTTTCAAATAAGACAACATTTAAAAGAACTTAAGATCAAAAAATTATCAACCAAAATTAACATGTCTGAGTAAGATTCCATTATAACCGAATGCAACAAAACTCAGCAGAAGCCACTACACCAAGACAAACTTGAAATGAAATGCAAAGGGAGAAGAAGCACCTTCCACTGAGGAGTAGACTCGCCTGTGAGAATGGCCTCGTTGACAATAGCACTTCCAGCTAATAATAGCATATCTGCTGGGACAGACTTATCTTCGCCATTTTGACCAGATGCGCGTCCAATAGAAATAACATCTCCGGGAAGAAGGTCTGTTCCAGAAAGTTTCACCCACCTGCAATGCATCACCAATTCACCATCAGAACTGAATTCTAAATCCGAAAAACAAACTGATACAGCATTAATAATCACATACTTGCCACAACGATGCACCATTAGTGTCTGGCTATCAACTCGTACACGTCTAAGCTCCGTCAAAGTTTTTAAACGGGTTTTTGCCATAGTTGACTCAAACATGAACAGCATGAACAAGGTGAACAGGCTGTAATACCAATATTCATCTAAACACCAGAGACCTACACAGAAGACCTAAACACAGAAAAAATAATCATATACAAGGTAAAAAATTATCCGATATTTGAAGTAAATGACAAACAGGAGCAGGGAAGTTCTACAAGCAGAAATAAATCAACACAAACAAAAAAAAAGTGCGCCAGAAGAAGCAAACCTGGAAAACAAAAAAGGGCTCCATGCAGTGCTCTTTCATTAGTTTCTGAAAAGTTGGTTGGGGGTACTCAAATCTGCAGCAACAATTACAAAGTGGAGTAAAAGGAATCAGGAAAAAAAATATAAATATTTATCATCCATGTTTCTGCAATATGAAACAGCATTAGAAAAAAGTAGTACATCAATTTTCGACGTGATCTAAACACCAGTCCCTTTAGCCTAATTAGTATGAGCGTACAGCAAACAAAGGGTGCTTCTACTTACACTCAATCTGCTGAAATACAAAAGTAGAGTCTTACCTCTTCAGAGAAATAAGGAGGTCAATCTAAAAGAATCCCCAGCAAAGCCATTATATTGAAATAAAAGAGCAAGAATATGAAGAAAAGTATGAATTTAGAAAATCCTGACATCAGAAATTCCAGCTCATAGCTTAAGTCTAAAGAGCATAAAGGTACACTCTACAAGAAAGCAAAATAGTTCGAAGTACTTGGTAAAATCGTTGGGGAAGCTGAGAATAATTAATATACAATGAGGTCAACATATATTACAATTACAAGTAAAAGGATACCAAAAAGTATTCTTACTAGCAAGTAGCAGCAAGGGCCACACACATTGGTCATGCTAGTCATGGTGATAATGATGAAAGTGGTCGTGTTGCAAAAAAAATTATTCGCTAATATAACCGTTCAGATTTGAGACATATTGTGCGAGAATAACTTACACATTGCGACCCCATTTTTCTGTAGCAGCAACCACCTTAGCTTCAGAACCATGTCCAGTATTTTTGAGATAGTATCCAAATGTTTCTTTAGTTGGGAAAGGAAGCTTGTAAAATGTTTCCTTTTCCTTTGAATAGATAAACCTTTGCTTTCTAAAATCAAAGAAAATTTCTTCATCTTCAGTGAAACCTGCCTGCAAGGGGTGAATCAAGTTTATTTGTTATTGATCATCATTATTGCACAGAAAATGGAAACATACTGCACAGAAGCTATGGAATTGGAAATATCTGGATCTGGTTATAAGAGGATCTTAGAGTACTAGACTAAACACACCCAAAAAAAAAAAAAAAAAAAGAAGTGTCCTACTGACCCTTAATAATAATAACATTTATTCTTATAAGTTCTTAGAGAATTAATGTCCTTCCCAATTAGCAAAACCAGAGAAGCAAAGACAAGAATATGTGACAGAGCACAGAGAAGAGAAAGGGTTGCCCACAAAAAACCTCCTAAGTGCAAGACTTTAATCCTTAGTTCTAACTTTGTACATGCGCAAGGAAACTAACCTCCAAAATAAATTTCCAAGGGAGAAGCATAAAATTTTTCGAATACATCAAAGCATTCCATTTAGTCCAGTGAAAACAACATTATACAGGGTAAGAATAAATTAATATGCCACCAAGACTGTTGGTGGTCAATAGGTCGCCCATATACAATAGGAGGGCTATATATCTATCAAACAAATAAATGTATGGTCTAATCCATCCCATGCCAAACTTCTAAGAACACTAAACAGCAGTATTATCAAACAAAACAGGACTAGATAAAAGCAATGATGTAAAGGATAAAACACTCTCTTCACCATCTAGCTTTATGCTGACCCTTGCCAGAGAACAACCTGTATAGGCAAGCTTCTTGAAATACTACCAGCAAAGCCCTGTTTGCATCCCCATCAAAGATGATATCCCCACAATTGCACTATTCTTAACAATAATCTAACTTGCACAGAATCATTTCCCAGCTTAACCCTTAAGCATCAAGACAACTTTGGAAAAACATCCAAACTCTACATGCTCAAACCTATACCTATGAACATCATAGGACAAAGGAAGAATGGTAGGAATGTATGATCAGCAAACATCAAATTAAAAGTAGAACTAAAGATCTCAATGAAGATTTCCATGGATCATATTATTTTTTCATGCCCACTTATTGATGTATGAGTAAACAATAATCAATATCCTCCGCCACAATAAAATTAAGAGCAGGACAACTCATAAAAATGTTTAGGAACAGGTACTGCTCCAAAACCATAGTGTTCTCAAATATTACTGGAGTGGGTTCAAAATCTTAAAATTTCATTAGCCTTAACTGTCCTACAAATATACAGAATCACCCATGATCTCACATAAATTTCAATATCTTTAGTTTTGATAATAAAGTAGGAGTAAGCAACACTATTTAATGCAGACAAAGCTCCAAAAACCCAAAAACCTAAAAACCCAAAACCTGAAATAATTAGGCATCTCATGAACAGAACTACAAATTTTTTTTTATCAATTAATAAATCTATAAACCTTCCAAATCCATGAAAAAATTGGATCTTACTTGTTTACGGAACTCAAGAGGGACAATTTCTTTTGAGCCACAGAACTTCGCGGGAGTAATTTTGCAGGAATCTGCTTGGTGGATATCGTCAACCTGCAGAACATAAAATGACAACTGTGTTATTGATTGATGATCCCACTGCCACGCCTCAATAGCTTTCAAGTAGATGACTGCATGGAGCGAAACATGCCAGCAGGATCTACAAATTAGCCCCTCATATGGAGTTCTAATGTATGCACCATTAATTACCACATGTCATTTACCAGCTCCACTCCCATATTGATCATTACGCTTTCTGTTTACATGGTGTAGTATATACCTATACACCCTCAGCATATACAATATGAACATTAAGCCCTTACAATGGTCAACAGACCTCACGTATTGGGGAGCTTTTACTACTCATATATTACCCCCTACTCCACAGTAAACATCTCCTTATTCAAACTAATGAACTTTAATAAACATATCTTGAACAAAAGCTGTTATTGGGTACAGTTAAGACTTCAGAATACACCATGCCACTTTTCGATTGATTTTGTGAAATTTGGTTGTTAGGGGTGTCAATGGGAACAGATACCATACAGAAATTCAAAAAAAAAAAAAATTAAATCATTATTATGCCACATACCTTGTTATATTGTACAAGGCATTTGAAATCTACAGACCAAGCTGTGAACAGCAGGATCAAGATGTGAAAGGTGATAAGACCGCCAAGAACTATCATGGCATCGGTTATATCTAAGCTAGGAACAATCAACGCCAACCAAAGAGCATAAAGAATGGCAAACGGCCAAACGTCGAGTCGCCATAGCTTTTGCTTCTTCTTCAACAAGTCAATTCCATCAACTACTTTCCCCCCAATACAAAATTTCGGCATCTCGATAGAAATCCAAGTCAAATTCTCAATCCACTGCATGTGGAAACAAGAAATTACACAAAATTAACATCTAAACAAGACATTATGCGAAACTTATTCAAAAGATTGAATCTTTAAACCCACCAAGCTAATCTATCTAACATAGAGAAGACGCCCTGTGGAAAATCAAATCCTGGGATTGCATTGCTACATCAACAACAAAAATTTTAAAACCCTAATCCATTAAATTCAATAAATTCAATCCAAATTAGCTTGAAATTCTTCAACTTTCGATCCCATATACTCCAAAATCAAACCAACAACCCCATCATGATTGAATCATCAAATTGAATCAACAAATAACAATAGCAAATTGAGCAAAGATAAAATCTTATGCAAAACTATGTAATAAAAGATGGGTTCATATCAAAATTAGAAATTGAATCAAAAAAGTGGAGAAAAAACTAACCTTGAGAAATTTGAGAAATCGCTCGGTAAGCAATGGAAGAAAGAGTTGACAGTACTATAAGTGGATTACTAGATTGTTGTTGCGCTTAAAAAGAGTCAGATAATTAGATGAAGATATAACAGAGATTGGACATTCCGAAATCGAATTAAGTGTTCGGAAGGAGATCAATCTCTGCAACCCTAAAATCAAAGTACCTTGCAATGTGTACGATTGATTTATCTATTACAGTAAAGTGCACAGAATACGGTTCTTGTTCTTTGAGTTGAGTTTGGATTCGGGGTTAGTGTTATGTCACGTGCTACCAGTTTCCCGGTGTAACGGGCACGGGTCGGGTCAAACCGTTCAGGCCCACATATCGTGCCTCGTGTTCAAGCGGTCTATGTTTACATAAATATATTGGGTCAATAATTATTTCGGGTTGGGTTCACATAGAGGTGATCAAGTAGGGCCCGGCCTGGTAGCGCAGCTTGAAAATAAGACAAGTTTGAAAAGCCCAAAAATGCAATTTTAGTTAAAAGCTCAAACACGGATAGAAAAAAGCCCGAAACCCTGCTTTGACCTGACTAGCCCGCTACTTTTTTTTGTTGTTTTGGGCACAAGATATTATGTTAAGGCTTGGTCCGACCCGATTTTATGATCACCTCTAGGTTTATAGTGATATTTTATAAGTAGAGACGTAGAGTCCGTGCATACATGTTAAGTATATGAGTCTATGACGTTCAAGCATGCTACCTTGATAATTTTTACTCCGAATACAAGAACATAACACTTCCTTTTTTGGAAATTGATCATTGAGCAGGTTGATTGTGTCGAGCTTGTGCCAAAATTTGATAAAGATGTCCATCAGTCCATGCATTGCTCGTGTTATGACTTACTAGTCTACCGACATGCCACATGTCAAGAAGAGCTTGTGGTAGTTTCGTGCAAGGTTATGCCATTTTCGTGTTAGCCCGACATATGCGTAAATCTTAAGTGCGACAAGCCCAAACAAGTTCGGAGGCCAAAAGTGCTTACCCCAATTCATTCATGTGAATTGTTGGATTTGACAACAAACACCAAGCCAAGTGTATTTGTTTCGTTTTTATAGGTGAGAAAAAGTCATCCTAATGGGTTGTAACCTTACATTGGTCTACCCGATTAAATTTTCGGGAAAGGTCCCTTATTCAACCCTAAAGTGTATTTGTTTCATCATTGCCTACAAAACCCAAGTTTAAGCTACTAAATATATGTATATTTACCACTAAGAATAACACATTTATACTTCCTAAATACTCGTATATAGGTTGCCTTTTATGCTTGATAGTATCATATCGCCTCATAATATTTGGTATGTATAGGTTAACTTCGGTGCCATAATCAGGACTTTGTAAAACTTACAAATTTATGTGTGTCAATCAAAAGTATTAGACACTCAGCCATAAGTATCATATATTTGTGTCATTAATTAAATTCCACTTTTGGCAAGCTAAGTGGAATGAATTTATTGAAAAAGCAATTGATGAGGGGTGAATGATCACATTTCAATAAGCATTGGAAAATAGACTAAGCAAGATCAATTGGCCTAGGTTATACCGGGTAATAATATAGTCCCATAATTAGAATTTTTATTGAATAATCTGGGGATCTAAATTAGTACAATTAAAACCAAAGTGTGACGTAACATTTATGAACTTTAGGCCTTTATATAATTCACTTCAACAATAAATCCATTATCTATCAAACAAAAACCTCTACTCCAATAAACTACATATATTTATATTTTGCAAAATCACTAATGTTTTTCTCATAAGTGTCATGCACATTCACCTTCAAGTAAGAAAAACTATGATAATTAGAATTAGAATTATCTCATATGCCTAAGGCTAAAAATATAACTGGTGATTAATTAAACCTAAATTTTGTCATAATTCAAGTAAGCAAAACTACTATTACTTGAAAGGTCCTACTTTGCTACATACTGCCAAATTAGTAAAATTACTTTACAAATTTAGTAATTTCGAAAAGAAAAGAACAAGAGCATAAAACCAATAATGTATGTGAAACTCGTTTTCTCTATTTTGTAATGACTAGTGGAGCAACTAACACAATAAGTGAAAGACAATTTAGTTAGGACAATCGAGTAACTCGTTGCAATATAGAAAATAAATATTGTCCAATAACCACTATTTCAACTTTCTCCAAATTTGTCTAAGAGTGTTGATAGGTTGGAGGTCATTATCTTTTAGATGTAGTTCAATTTTTGTGGTTGGCTTTTCTTGGATTCATGACCCATAATTTTCTGTAGAGCTTAGGCAGATGCTCTTATCTCAATTTGTAGTCACAAGTGAGCCCATCAAACAACTCGCATTGTTACAAAAGAGCGTAGTACATTCATATATGACTGTTGCTTAAGAGTTGGGGCGTTAATTGGTTAAAATTTGAAAGGTAGTGTAAACACGTAATTATGAAGGTGATAGGTGATTGACAAAATGTAAAAGCATATTGATAAATTGATGTAAGATATTTTATGATACAGTGATGCAAGACTTAACGGTATATTGTGTAATTTTGCCATTTCATGCATTTATTATTGAATGACTCGCTTCCCTGCCCTTGTGAGCACCATATTTATTATACACTCGAATGTACTTACTTAGGTGCGTTCTTTTAAAATTTGCGACATCAGTCACATGTTCTATACATATACAAAATTGATATTATTGTATGGGATGATGCACCTTATTCTCAATTTTGTATACAAAGTAAGAAATTTTACACTCAACACACACATGCATGTACAAATCCAAGTTTGCTTGGTAGAGTTAGTGAGGAATTCACCTTGTGATTTTGAGGCCACAAAAAATTTACGAGTCTCACTATTTGAGATTATGGGATTTCCTTACCCCATTACTCTCAAGTGTTAGACCTGTATAGCTGAACTAATTGACCTAAAGTGAGTCGGCCTAATTCAATAGAATTCCTTCTTTTTACCAAAAAGTAAAGTAAAAATTAAACTTACTCTCAATAATTTTGTGAAATTGTGAAACATGGATGCCGACTACCAAAAAAGGAATGAATAAAAATCTCTTTGCTTGTGAGGCTAAGTTGATATGTAAGGCCCCACACTATCACCCCCACTCCATTCCAATGGCTAAAAATCCTCTTTATTTGCAAGCTATGCAATGACCATACAAGATACATCTTAGAAGATTAGCTTGTAGTATTTCATACTATTATAAATTGGACCGTACATACACCATAATAATACTCATTCAACCAAACAAGTAATCAAAAGCAAAAAAGAGCTTGAGAGTGAGTAACAATCTACATATATAAAGCAATGGCTTCTAGCTTGATGAACGCCGCCGCCTCCGTGGCCACTGCCAGCACTGCTCAGGCTAACATGGTTGCACCATTCAATGGTTTGAAGTCCACTTCAGCTTTCCCTGTTACCAGGAAGACCAACGTTGACTTTACCTCTCTTGCTAGCAATGGTGGCAGAGTACAATGCATGCAAGTATGGCCACCTGTTGGTAAGAAGAAGTTCGAGACCTTGTCTTACCTTCCACCACTCACCACTGAGTCTTTGCTCAGTGAAGTCCAATACCTTCTTAACAAGGGTTGGGTTCCTTGCTTAGAATTCGAGACTGAGGTAATCCCTATATCTTTAATTAGTTAAGAGGTGCTGGTTCAGTATGATCTGTTTTTTTTTTTACCAAAACAAATATAAAATGAAATAATAAATATTTAAATCAGCTGATGAAAATTAAGATGACTACTGTACTTTAGAATTTTCGGTAACTCATTATGTGTTTTTTTTTATGTTGTAGCACGGATTTGTGTACCGTGAGCACAACAACTCACCAGGGTACTATGATGGGCGTTACTGGACCATGTGGAAGTTGCCTATGTTCGGATGCACTGACCCAGCTCAGGTTGTGAACGAGCTCGAGGAGGCTAAGAAGGCGTACCCCAACGCCTTCATCCGTATCATTGGATTCGACAGCTTCCGTCAAGTGCAATGCATTAGTTTCATTGCCTACAAGCCAGAAGGCTATGATCAATGATTGATCATGTTGCAACATTGGCCTAATTTGTGATTTGTTATGTTTTACACATATAAATTGTGTATCTAAGCATTATGTATGACTGATGATCTTTATTTGAATTGAAGTTTTTTTTTTTTCATTGAAAAATAATGTTTGTTTGGTTTATATTTTGTTGTTTAATTTGGGGTTATTGAGTGGGTGATATATAGAGAGAAGTGAACTTGTAAATTAAATGACTTGATGTAAAAGGAGGCCTACGGGTCATATCAAGTAATGGAACCTCTCATATTCTCAATTGTGTTATTGCATTTGTCATTACTTCTTAATTATTTTTATGTATGGCACTAATTGCCTACTTGCTACTTCTTCTGTCGCATTATTTAGAAATTTTTCTATTCTTCAAGGGAATTAAGATTAATGGAGAGAGTGATCGATATTCTTAAATTGACATTTAATAGCGGCATAAAAATTTAATCAAATATGCTCCACATGGATTTAGTGAATGTATGGATATACGAATATTTTACTAAAAAAAAAAAAAGACAATAATGTCACAAAAATTTAGGAAAATCTATGTTAAGGTATTTTATACAAAAAAAATTGGAACAAAGTGAGTATAATAATTCGTATATGCATAAAAAAAAATATATAAAAAATAATTTTTTTTTTAAAAAAAAAAAAAAAAAAAAAAAAAACAAAAAAACTGTGGCTATCATATTAAGGTTTTTCAACCTTTTCTATGTGAACAAAACTTACTAGGCGATGGTGCAGAAATATAGATTCCAAGTACTTCGTATGTACATATCGATCCCAAGTCTCAATTCCTGAATTCTTTCTTACACTTTATGTTGGAAGTTCTTGATATAAAACAAGAGTGTTGGGAAAAATAAGAGAGAAAGAGAGAAAGAAATAAATGGAAGGGGAAAAGTCCCACATTGATTGGGGAGGAAGGTTTTTCCTTGTTTTTATAATGTAGTGCTTTAGCACTACTTAGTTGAGTGAGTTGGAGGTGTGTGTTACTCCACACACACACACACGCGCGCCGAGCCGGGCCGGGCCGGGCTCGGGCCTCGGGACTTGGGGTCTTGGGGAATGCGATGCGCGGGCGTGGGTCCTTGTTATCTTTTTGGAGAAATTTTATTTCCCTTTTCTTTGTTAAACAGAATATTCCTTTTTGTCTGTTAGGTTTATTCTTTTTTTGACTGTTGTGAGAATTAATCAGCCATTAATTCCTTGATTGTAGCTGACTGATTAATTCCTTGTTTCTTGCCTCAGTTGTTGACTGACCAGATTAATCTGGTCGTTTTCTTGGCCAGATTCTTCGGTGGTTTTCTTAGCCAAAACACACAACACAATCAGTCTTCTCTCTTCTCTAAACTTATCTAAATACATGTTCTTTCTGTTCTGTTTTCTGGGCAAGTATTCTGAGTTCCAGTCGGGTTTGTGAGTGCACATAAACTCCGGCGCCGTGCTTATCCTGGAGGGCGACCGCAATTGTCTACTGCACCGGGAGGTAGCGCGGAATCGTCTTTTAGGTCAGTGGTTCTCCACGACGCGGCTATTGTCAGTTTGGTTCACGCATCAAGAGATAAGTTATTTCTGTTTATTGCTTATTAGTATAACACTTTACACTTCTCCTTGCATTATATTTGAGCCCAATTCTGTTCCATATTACTCCGAATAAAAAAAAAAATCTAATTAAGTGAAGTGAGTACACCGCCGTGTAACTAGATTTAGTGTTGTAAAATTGATTTTTTGGACATAAGAGTATATTGATGTCTATGACTAAGGATTTTAAGCCCAAATAGTATAGCTCAATACCTAAAAGCGGACATAATATTACACGAATCCAAATAAAAGTTGATCATTTAAATAAAAAAGATCTTGTTTTGACAAATAATAACAATATAAATGTTAGTTTACGGGATAAAGTTCAAAATTGACCCGATTAAGGTTTAAGGAGTTAAATTTACCTCTTTGGACACAAAACATGCGGGCATGGGTAACAAAACAATCCAATTATAAGTCGATCACACAAGCATGGGCAATTAAATTACCCGACTATCACTAATTAAATTGTTAAGAGAAATTGTAGTTTTGATCCTTCTATTTAATTTCCATATATCAAAAATTGTTCAGAAATAATGAGCACTAGCTATTGAAAAAAACAATATTATCAAAGAAAAGTCAAAAATTGTTGAGGTGTAAAATATTCATAACATCTCCAAGATTGAGTCATGTGTGGTGGTTATACTACAAGCTAAGGTGTTGCATACCCACTTGATTATAATGGCCAAAATTATTTTCACAATAAAATCAGTAAATCACAACCATATCTCATTCATCTCTTCATTCAAATAATGACCATAAATTTTATTAAGCAACTAAACCAATTTTCTAGTATAAATAGCGTTGGTTCAACACAACATAAGCCTCAACCAAAGAAGTAGTGAATATCAAAAGATAAACACATAACATACACAAGAGAGTGAAAAAAATGGCAGCTAGCATGATGTCCAACGCCGCTGCGGCCGTAGCCTCGGCTAGCACTGCTCAGGCTAGCATGGTGGCACCATTCAATGGGTTGAAGTCCACTTCAACTTTCCCTATTACTAAGAAGAGCAACATTGATGTTACTTCTCTTGCTAGCAATGGTGGCAGAGTACAATGTATGCAAGTATGGCCACCAGTTGGCAAGAAGAAGTTCGAGACTTTGTCTTACCTTCCACCTCTAACCACTGAGTCTTTGCTCAGTGAAGTTCAATACCTTCTTAACAAGGGATGGGTTCCTTGCTTAGAATTCGAGACTGAGGTAATTTCCATATTAATTGCAACATTATTTTTTATATAGCAGTATCATATTATATTGCACATAGTTAACACATTTTATGTACTTATTTTTTTTTGTAGCATGGATTTGTGTACCGTGAGCACAACAGGTCACCAGGGTACTATGATGGGCGTTACTGGACCATGTGGAAGTTGCCCATGTTCGGTTGCACAGACCCGGCTCAGGTTGTGAACGAGCTCGAGGAGGCCAAGAAGGCGTACCCCAACGCCTTCATCCGTATCATTGGATTCGACAGCTTCCGTCAAGTGCAATGCATCAGTTTCATTGCCTACAAGCCAGAAGGGTACTAGTTTGATTGTGTTTTTTGCTATCTTGTTTGTGATTAATTCCATTTATCCCGGATTCAAATAGAATATGTATGTGTTCATATAGAGGGATGTGATTGTTATATTTATAGTTGATTTATTTCCTGATTATAAATGATAATATCTCCCTTTTTTGCTAGTCCTTAACTATTAATTTCTCACATTTTTTGCCAAATTGCTTCCTAGCTTTTACTTGTTTCCTTTTTTTTTTCCTCCAATCGTCACATGTTACGTGTCTTTAGTCATACTTACACTGACAGTGCAAGTCTGAATCCAATCCAATTCGATATAAAATCGTTTTTGAATATTGAATTCGATCGGAATCTCTAATCAAGTTAATTTCAATCAGATCTAATACGAATTAGAGTTTAGTGACTTGAATCCAATTCAATATTCAAATTACAAAGAATTATGATTTATTTAGAAATGCATTAAAAATTTACAATATCAGATTCTCAATTAAGAATTTACACAAATAAGTCCACGCCTTTTATAAATCCAAGTTTTGTTTATTCGGTGAGATCGGATTCAAACTCTCTCAATACAATCTGAACAGAAAAGCTTTGTTTATGTACTTACAAAAATTAAATTGATTCGATCCAATTTTTTTAATATATTATCATGAATTACCACAGTTTGGATTGGGTTGAACTCAATTTCATCCAAATATAATATGTAGACAACTTTATGCAAAACACTTTAACTATTAACTTTAATTTTTCATAACAAAAATTAAAATGATTTATATTAATTAAATAAATTCACATAACAATAAAATCATACGAGACTATATTTTCTCTAGAGTAAAAAAATAAATACAACAACCCACATGAATAGTGTAAAAAAACGTAATAATTAAGAATTTAAAACAGAGGTAATATGACGTTAAAAAGGGGCAGAGGTACGTTTATTTTTAGTAGAGAGAGTCACAAAAGGCATGCTCTAGGGACCCACTTTTCAATAACGCTCTCATTTCATGGTTTCAAATTTTAATAGCCATTTCTTCAAAAAATAAAAAAAATAAAAAAAAAAATCAATTGCCATGGTAGGTAGTAAGATTAATAAAAAGGAAAGGAAGGAGTAGACAACATAACTTTAACCAAATAGGCTAATTGACATTATAAAGAGCTAGAACTATTGACAGAGAACTTGAAAATTTTTAGCTTATTAGTAACGAATAAATAAATAAAATGATCGAAACTTTTAATGGATGAAAATTTCTTAGTTAGATATATAGATCCATCTTATATTAGACATATATGCTAGCAGATTATGCCCTTCTTCATTAAAAATAAAAATGCAGGAATCACAAATTATTTATAATAATTTCTGGGTCAAATGTTACATAAGAACACATCTTTTCACATAACAAAATGCGAGAAAAAACAAAATGTGCTACCATAACCCTCTAATATGCCGCATGCTTTGCCTCTCTAACCTCATCGGAAATTACAATGTCCTATAAGTTTAGTTTAGTTTAGTTTTATTTTTTTTCCTTAGGGATCAATTGATCATCTTTTCTATTTTTTTCTTTTGAGACCAAATGATCATCTTTCTTTTTAGAATCTGGAGTTTGTTGAATGTCCATCAAATTCCATACATCATCTTGCCAAACAATCTCCTCATCATCTTCTTTTATTTTCTTCTCATAATCTTCAAATACAAATTTGTAATGAGGATACCAACAAGCCTCGCATTCATCATAACCCCATATATAGTGATCCAACTTCATTTTTTCCCATTTCGTTAAATGTGAATGATAATTATTGCCTTCATCAAAATTACTCATTTTTTGATGTTGTAAAAAAATTGATTAAAAGAAAAATTATGAGAGAAAAATTAAAGAAAACAAAGATGAAACTGTATAATTTGATGACCACAAGGTTTTTTTTTTTTTTTTTTTTTTTTATAGTGGGTGGTAAATGGATGGAGTTTGTGAATTTAATTAGTTTGGCCTTTATTATTATTTAGTTTCTGTCCTTTTTATTTAATTAATAAATGTGTATTAATTGAATTTAGGCTTATTATGGGACTTTTTTATGGTAAAAAATGGTGAAAATATCCTCTACTAAAGGAAAATTTTGCTTCAATAAAAGCTGAAATGATTTGTCAACAGTTTTATAAAAAGTCAATGTTTGAACTAATCTTAATTTCCCAAGAAAAGATGATCCACTTGGACTAATATCTATGTCCAACCATTCAAATCATGTGGGATATAAAAAAAAACTTTCATGGCCATAAATGAATGTTACCAAGGTATCCAACATTAGCAAAAATGCAAAATAGTGTGAGGTGCATTTCATAATTACATTGACCTAAAAAGATAGTCGTATGATAAATGTGTTTATGTGTCAGTATGATACACGTGTTTATGTTTCAATTTAATGATAAACGCGTTTATGTGCCAGAATGATAAACACGTTTATGTGCCAGTCTAGCAAGTCTTAAATCTAATTTTATATTACCGTTTTCAAAATTATTCACATGAATAATTACAAAGTTGATACAAGTAGTTACTTCACTGGTTATATAGATTGGCGATTTATTTACACAATTACACTGCTATTTTAGATTGACAAATAATAGAATATTGACATAAGTTGTGAAATTTCAATGTTGGAATTGGTAGTTCCCATTTGCTCGGTGGGGAATAGACAATTGGACATATTAGGATCGTTCACCACTGGGTCAGCGGGCAGGAAATATCTCATAGTAGCGATAGACTATTTCACCAAATGGATTAAAGCTGAGCCCACCAAGTACATAAAGCAGATATCAAGTAGTTTATTGCCCCTTCTCAACCATCTAATTGTTGTTTAGCAGCTAACTTAACATTCATTCTTGAATTTATCTTGATACCAAATAACATATAAAATAAAAAGGTAGAAATTCTTACTAAGGCTTTAAGTAATACAAAATGGAAGTAAGATCCTATTAAGTTCTACTTATTTTGACCTATGCAATTTTAAATAAGTTCAAACAAAATAAGTTTATATAAATGTGGAGTTTCGAACAAAGCTGATTTATTCCAACTTTTTTTTTCTCGTCTAATTCGTTTTCACAAGTGAAGTCTTGAAGGAGTTCCCTATTACATATATCATTGGAATAAACAGTGAGATATAATCATATTTCGTCTAAAAATTATTCATCTGTTTTTTAAATCGGAACTTAAAAACTCAGGTATTCCTTCAGAGTTTGCGGCAACCCATTAAACTCACATTCTTAGGCATTGATAACAATAATGGTCTCCCACAATTGCTTAGAAGTGTAAGACAAAATAAGCTAAAGGTAGAAGTGTCCGTTTGGTTTTCAGATTTAATTAAGGTCAAATCCAATCTGAAATAAAATTCAATTTTTAATTTTTTTAATCTAATCTAATCCAATCCGGGTATTTCAACAAAGCCAATTGTTTGGATCCCATCGCAAAAACTCTGATTTAATTAAGTTTGCAATTTTAAGGGCCTAACTAATGTGATTATAAACAAAAATGCAATTTCAAAATAAATAAAAAATAAATATTGAAATAAAATTGGCTTATCTAAATTTCAATTAATTTGGCTTTTTTAATTCCAAACAAGTTCAGACCAATCCAATTCAATTCAAAAATCCAAATTAGAAAAAATAAATAAAATAAAATAAAAAAATCATTCTAACCCAATTTAGAGCACTCTCATTCATGGTCAAAAAAATGCCCATGAGGAGAATTTAATGGTAAAAATGCTAAAAATGTTTTACCACTCATGAGCAAAAAAAAATATGCCCATGAGGAGATTACCAAATGCCCATAGGAATGTCAAAAATAAATTGCTACAGTACCTATGGGCCCATGAGTGTTTGTGAGAGAAAATATAGGAGAGATGGTGGTGTGGTTTTTTTTTTTTTGTTTAGCCCATGAGTGTGGGAAGAGTTCTTAAATAAAATGCCCATAAGAAAAAATGGAAAAGAGGAGTGAGAAAGTTAGTAGAGAGAGAGTAGCATTTTTATTTTTTGTCCATGAGTGAGAGTGGTCTTAGATGCATTCAATGAATTGAATAGGATTTCGGCTTTGATCTCAATAATGAACACCCCTATAATGTACTTCATATACAAGTAATGAATTTAAGATACTTTTAGACAAAGTCGGATAAAGCAGAGCATAAATCACATACCTTAAATTTTACAAAAGAAATGTAGCTAAAACTTAGTTG
The DNA here is from genome assembly GCA_024500155.1 of Chenopodium formosanum. Classification (NCBI taxonomy): domain Eukaryota; kingdom Viridiplantae; phylum Streptophyta; class Magnoliopsida; order Caryophyllales; family Amaranthaceae; genus Chenopodium; species Chenopodium formosanum. The sequence goes on along the minus strand of CM044861.1, from coordinate 1,962,005 downwards.
TTGAAACACCAACCAGATGGTGAACTAAGAATTCCTCTCATGACCATACACAAGAGTTAAGAGTTTAACATGCAGCTAAGTTACAAGATGATGAAGATTTTTTAACAATTATTGCAAATGAGTATTGTGTTCTTGTTGTAACAAAATGAAGCTTCGTTTATTGGCTGGTTATAATTAATACTGTATGATTCTGACACTTCTAATAAAGTTGCCTAAAACACAACAAACTTTCGGTTTTGTTGTGACTGTTTAACAGTTAACTATCATTCCAGACTCTTCATCTCTTTCAAGTCAGTAAATGGAGGGAATCCTCTCACAAAGATGTAGATTCCTGCAAAGAATGTTCGAGCAACAAACAATCCCAAACAGTAATCTTTTCAGGGCACAGCTTGTTTAACAATGTCCTCAAATCACCAGTTTCAAGCTTCTGGTTGAGATTAATAGTCGTAGGACAGAGAAGTTCCTGAGCCGTATAGAGTAACACGAAAAGATTAGCAAAGCAGAAGACTAACAAATTTTCTAAGACTTAGTGGAAAAGTTGTGCATATTATTACCCTGTTTAGCCACAAAATGTAGAAAGCAGAATGAATGATCTGTGATTGAACATCCTCAAACATGCTCTCTGGAAGATTCAAGCAATCTCTTAGAAGACCAACTTCACTGTCGATAAACACAGATACATAGTCATTTTCAATGCTCTTCTCGTTGGGGTGCTGTGAGATATCAGGTTGATCAGATCCCAAATGTTTCACCCAATATACAGATAAAAACCGGCGATGGAGCCACAAGGCCTGCCAAAATGTTGAAATACCAATTTTAAAGACTGAATGTAACCAAAAAAGATTGACTGCCAAGTACAGGAAAATTGAGACTTGCGACTGTTGACTTTCCACTTCACAAAAACCTTACAACAGGTTCCTTCACTTTTAACTTTTCCCCATCTGTTGAAATTTGACTCTTGCACCATTAGCTTAACATCATTCATCACACAAGTTTTATAAGTACGTAGTCTGTAAAAGACTATCAAGAGTGAAACAAGAGTCTAAAAGAGGAAAGTCCATAGAAGCTTAATACCAGGAGAGTACCAAAAGACCAAAATTTCATGTGATAAAGCATAACCTATTCCAAGCCTTCTTTAATCAATTAACATCAGTACTGAATCAACTGAACTGTTTTCAAACCAAAAGAAGAAATGACTCGTAGTCTATTACCAGGAGAGTACCAAGTATGCAAGCACAATACATGAAACAAACATTTTAGTTATCAAGCAATCAAATAAGTATATGTACCTCTCGCCCAGTATAACGTCTGATTAGCACTTCGTTCCAATCCAGTTCATCCTGCCATCATTCAAAAATAATTTAGATGGAAAGATAAGAACTTTAGGCACTGGAAGACCCAAAGAAGCCATAACCTCACAATCAAGGAGTTCCAAGCCCCTAAAGCACAACTGTGATAGCTTTAAGCTTCAGGATTGGGGTATCTGAGCTACAATGAGAGTTATGAGACCCTACCCAGTTCTTTGAAGCCAAAAGCTACTATGTCGGTGCAAAAACTTTAGTTCACAGATTTTGGAGTAACTTATGCAGCATATCCAGTTCAATTTTACATGGAACTTGTGAAATAAAGAGTGTAAAAACAAACACAAGCCATGCCGCACTAGTGGATAGTAACTAAAACCAAAAATTTGCTAAACCAACCACACTCATTACTAAAAGGTACAGTGATAAAATAAAAAACAATTTACTCAAAACAAATTATTGAATGGTCAGAAACTCAGAAACCTAGACATTACCTTCCATAGTTGTTTAGCTGATTCCTGTGTAATACATGAATTAACAGCTATCCCATGGCTAATATCACCAAACATCCGCAGCATTAGCTTCTGTAAACCAGCATTGTCAAAAATGTTGTAGACATCTATTAAATGCCAAATCATCCAAAAACTCTTCGGTAAACCAGCATTAGCTTCACACGAAAATGAACTTTTCAGCATTCTCAATTACATCTTTTTAAACTAATGCATCTTAAAGATCAAGTAAATAAATTTTATGTCCTACATGAATTACATCTCCCTTTGGCATCAGGGAACTACTAACTGATAGCATTCATGGAAAGGGGGTTGGCACGATCTGTTTTTGAGGTATGTGGCTGAATATTTTTATCACTTAAGAATTTACCAAGCTATCTAGTAGCTCAATCACATTTATACAAGTAGCATCATAATTCTAATATAAGCCTGAGAAACAGAGAAAGTATTCTAACTTATTGTTTCTACAGTTCAGCCTTTTCAGATTTATTCCATGATTCTGATTTGTCTCCAGCTATTGCACAAGCTGAGGAAGCAATTTCGGTAACAGCAGAAACCTCCAATATTTGTTTAGATTTTGGAACATACACCATATGAGTCAAATATTAATGTCAATGATGCACCATATCAGCACTTCAGCAGTAACTATAATGAATATTATTTTTAACTTTTAACTTAACCTTGGCAGCTCTGCCAAAATTGGGGAAGTGGAACGCAGGTAGTATTCAGATTTCAGAATCATAAAAAATAAAAATAAAAAGTTAAAATATAATACAGAAAACCTTGTGGTGGTGGTGGGGGGGGGGGGGGGGACGGCAAAAGGAGGCCTAATGCTTCACCCTGCAACCTAAGTGAAAACTGGAAGTATTAGCAAGGAATATTTACCCGTCGATAATGAAAGCAGCTATTATCAGCAACATTCAGCGCAGCCCATTTTCTGTTGGTGTTCAATTCAAAAAGAACCTGTAACATGGCAGGGTCATATTCAATAAGAGAAATACAAAGTATAGTAGGGGAAAAATCTAATAAAAAAAGGATGAAAATACGCATAACATGCCATTCTAGTTCAGAAGTCACCTGTTCACTAGTCATATAAGAAATTAACCAACATCTGTGATTCCAAGCACGGTAGTTCATTTTTGACTTCTGCAAAGACAGTCCAAAATAAGTATCTTTTTCTAGGGAAAAAAAGTTAATTGATTACTTATCTCATTCAGTCTTCAGCTAAAAAATACACAGTGCGATCTCCATCGTAAGTACAGGTTCATTTCATTTAAATGAGAAGTTGGAGAACAGATCATATACAGCTGGTAAAAAACTTGCACACCCGAAAGTAAGAAAAGAAGATGAACATGAACAAAGACCAGCACTTAGCTATGAAGCCACACAAACAATGAATAGCAAATAAACCTTTAACAATACCCAGTTCTGCAACTGAAATTAAACCTCCGCTATTTTCTCAACAAGCTCAGATTCTTTTGCTAAAATCAGCTCCAGATTTGGACATCTTCCAGCAATTCTCTTGATAACCCATCTCCTATCAAGAAACACAGTCAAGGAGGTCAGAAACACCAGAACACACAAGAAAACGGTGATAAAAGAGGACCACAAACACCAAATTTCAGTAATAGCATAAAAGCCTCCCTAACAAAAGTTGACATAGAGAGGTATCATAGATTCATAGCATCCCCTCTCTTCCTGTTAGAGTGCATGTCAGATAAATTCTTATCATCCCAGCACTTGAATCAGTTCATTATAGTTAGCCCCAGATCGAAGTCATTGAACAGCTCAGCATGCACCCTTGTGCAAAAAATCACTATTCAAGGGTCAGATTACTTATCTCACTACCATATTATTATCTAGATCTAATCTGAATGGATTCAAAAGGTAAAAAAAATCATCAAGAAAATTCCCTAACCCCAACTCAACCCCTACCTTTGTTGGCTCATCACACTTTCATCATAAAAAAATGAGGCCTATGGGGGTGAACAATAGATGACCATCAAAAGGTGCAATTTCTACTCCCCAAGCCTTGCTGGAATCACCAAAAGCAGCCAATAAAACACCAGTGAATCACAGTTCAGTCCAGATCTAATGAAAAAGTTTCTCTTCATGATTTTATACTCTCCTTATTTTGCCCCTCCCTTGGCATTGCCAAAACCCCTTACATTCTAACTCTGGGTAAGGATGATTAGCATTTTGCCAGTGTCTGAGCTTCCAGGAGGAGAGGAAGGGAGTAAGATAACATGCAAGACACAAAAAGGGAAAAAAAAAAAAGAGGGAGCAGTGTGAAGAAGCCACCACTTATTGCATGTGAGCATGTCAAATGTCCACCAATTGCAGGTTGCCTGATAAGGAGCCTTCGCAGCTTAAAGTTTTCTGGAGGAAAGGCTCTAAGAAGGGAGAAAAGGAAGACAAGGGTAATATTTGAGCCATCACACTTAAAACTAAGTATTCAATTTAACTCCATCATTAGCAGGAGATTCAAAGCCTAGGATTTAAGAATTAATTTTCATAAAACATAATCCCTCCAAGTAAAGAGGGTTCTCACATGGAGACAATCAGACAAATGCACCAAGTAATGTAAATTATTGTACTCGTCTCAACTGAGATTATATGAAGTATTAGAAAGAGAAACTAGGACATCAATGAGAAGCATAATACCTATAGTTCCAAGCACTTTCAGATTTAGGAGCAAGAGAAAGAACCAAAGAGGATACAAGAAGTTCGTCCGAAATTGAGAATTCTTCTCTCTTTGATATAATGAGCTTCCTGTATTGATGAGACAAAATAACATTCAGTCCGAGTGAAAAGCATTTGCATCTATAAACTCGCAACATATACTTTTAACAAATCAAACCATGTTATTAGAGCTTAGAATTATACAAAATAAAAAAAATAAAAAAAAAACTTGCCGGCGAAGGCCAGACAACAATGTAGATAATCCCCAAGAAAAAGAATCTAGAGTAGATTTAGAAATGGAAGCTGTTTTATTAAAAGTTTTAATCTTCTGCTTAGGTTAAATACCAAATAAAATAATATCAGCAAATTGATCCAGCAAAAGACAAGCAAAATTAACCTTGCATCCAGCAAAAGACAAGCAAAATTAACCTTGCATTCCATGCAGTCCCAAAGTCACTACTCAACAACAAAAGAGCCTTGCTGTGCTTCATGACTGCATCCTCAATCTCAGATAAGATACAACTGCTAGCCGCATCCTCATCCTTCAAAGAACAACTGGAATGCTTTTTATACTTTGCATATGCATCCATGAACCGCTGCTTTGCAGCTTTATACAACGGAAGTAGATGCTCAGTGGATATTCCCAACTTGTGCTCTCTACTCCAGAAAAAATTATTTTTTCTCTCCACTTCACTAGCATCTAAAGGTTCAGAACCCAGTTTTGCATCTCCTTTGTAATCCTTAGAAATAAGAATGGCAACATCTTCCCCTTCATTGAGCATCATTAGCTGGGATGGATGAATGAATCCCAACTCATCACTGTAAAGGAACCAAGCTCATCAAAAAGGGAGTGATAATAGGGAACAACCAAACAAGCAGTGGACAAATATAATACAAAAATATAACTGTATTCATACGTTGCATAGCAGAGAAAGATAATAGTGGATAACCATTAATTCTTTTAATAGGGAGAGACATCCTCATAACAATCATTATGTACAGCAGTATATGAAAAGTTACATTTAAAGCCTTAAAGGCACTGAGGCTCATGGTGCACAAGAAATATGTCCTAAGGGAAAATCCCTCATGATGATCACCAGAACAGGTATTCGACATAACTCAAAACTATCAGCAGTTTATTCTAGCAATGATCAAGCAATCTTATTGGGTTACATTCTCTGACTTAGACTGCCATTTTTAATAATTCACTAGCAATAGCAAATTGAATTGCTCACCAAATTAAGATAACGTATGTCAAGCGTCCAAAAGAACATAATTCAATATAACAAAAGCTTCAAACACAATCAAAAGAACTGTAGGTCTGTAGTACAGCAAATTGCAAATACAGAAACTTACATAAGAGGGTCGTGATCCAAAATACACTGTAATTGGTCCAAGAGGTGGAATGCATCCACTGGCTTGTTTGTCATTATTATGATGTTTCCAAATTCATAAAACCTAGTAAATAATCCAATAAAATTGGATCATCAGTTAACACACTCCAACAATACAAATAAACATAAACAATTAATTAAGGGTCCGTTTGGCATCGCTGTGGTTTTCTGTTTTTTGGTTTTTTGTTTTTTAAAAGTATATTACATATGCTACATAATGGATCAAAAAATATTTAGACTTATTAAAATCATGATAATTTTGAAAACTGACAACAAAAAAGTGAAAACACCTTTTTCTTGTTTCCTGTTTTTGATTTTTAGTTTTCAAAAAATTTGAAACTGAAAACCAAAAATGATGTCAAACAACCCCTTAAATTAATAATTAAATACAAACATTTAAACTAAAATTCCAGTGATTTTACTGATTCATATCTAATAAACCTCCCAAACACCAAAATTAAAAGTTCAACCATCTGTTTCAAAAAAAAAAAAAAAAAGTTCAACCATCAAATCGAACACCCACTTATCCCAAATTCAGTAAAAATATAAAAAACCCATTTCAAACTTCTCCAAATTCAGTTATAATTTCATCATCAAGTTCCAATCTTTTATCTTGGGTTCTTCTTGTACCCACATAAATTTCACAAATAAGCAAGTAATATCACCAAATCAAATGTACAAGAACACAAAATCGAGCAAAAATGTATAACAATCAAAACATAAACTGAATTTCATACCTCCAAAATTATATCTATAGAAATCTTCAATTCTGGATTTTGTCCTGTTTTACAGGAGAGAGAAAGCGCTATGAATTGAAAGTGATTGCCACAAGAGCAAAGGAGGGGCAAAATTGTAAAAAGGGAGGTTTTTTTTTTTTTGAAAGGAAAAAAAAAAAGGGAGGTTTTTTATTTCTTAGAAAAAACCCAATAAAAAAAAATAATAATAAAAAAAGGAGGAAAAAAAAAAAATCAGCCCTTTTTTCTGCTTCTATTTTCTCTCTCTATATACTGAGCGTCCGTCTTCTGCAGTGAGTTTTAGCTTCATTGACATCTTGCCATTGTTTTCAGGTAACCTTCTTTCTTTAATTTTTTTACTTTTGTAAGAACTTGTTGAACAATCATTGTAATTGTAAATTAATTGACTAAAATCAATGTAATTTTATGGACTACTAACTATAATTATTAGGGTTCAGTATTGAAACAGTAGGAGAAGAAGTAATTTGCTTACTATTTTGAAATGTCGCAAATTTAAACTTACTTTGATGTTTCAACTGGATACTGTTAGAAAATGGGTAGTGTTTGGATTGTTATTGGGTTTATGTTTTGTGCAAATGGGTTTTCCAGTAATTTGGAGTTGTTCTTGTTGTTCTTGTTTTGGGTTTAAGGAGGATCGGGCGATTCATCGTCGATATTCGTATTTGAATTTGTTGATTATATTTGGTTTGTGCTGTATTATTGGGAGTATGAAGGATTCAAGATTGAAGAGTGCATTTGGGTATTAGGTAGTTTTTGGCTTGATTAAGAATTAATGAAAGGAATGTTAAAATGCCACGATTTGTTAGGTTGTCAGAAATTTCAACGGAATGTGTATTGCTTTGGGTTTACATTGAAATAATTTGGCTCCCTTGCAAAAGGGATTGTATTGCCACCCATTTCGTAAGTGCTAGATCCATCAGAGGGGCTAAGTTATGCATGCGATACTGACATTAAGACTTCAAATAGGGAGAAGTTGTAACTTGTAAGGATTGCACATTATTTACAAAATTTGTGAAAATCTCATTATACCATGTATTGCGTAATGACTGTTGAGCATATAAGAACCAATTCCTTGACAGATTTGGTTGTAAGGATTTGATGTACTGAAACTAATTCAAGAAACAAAACTTAGTAGTTCGCTTACATAAGAGTAGCTTCATCGTTTCTTTTCTTTTGATTCTTCTTCTTCACCAAGTATCCTTTGTTCAACTTTCTCGGAATGAATTCTTTATGCTTTGTAATTTCTTGCTACTAAATGTGTTGGTTCTTGGTTGTATTATCTTTTGAGAGTGAAATGTTGGACATTGTTGATGGTTAACTTCGTGAATTGTTTCACAACTCAATAAGTAAAATGTGACTTATAGTGTTGGTAGAACAAGCCCTTAAAAAACTTTAGGCAAAGGCGGCTAAAAGAACAAGCCCCTTGCAGATTTTCCAACCATCTAAGGGAAAGGAATGCCCCCTGCCCCTTTCTTCTTGGCTACTGACTTATTGTACTTATTAGACTGCCTTTATTCTCCATCACATTTCTACTTATGCAGATTACTTTAGGCATTATATGCATTTTCTCATATCTGTGCCTTTGTTTCTCTTGTCAATGGACAGACATATCAAAGTAAAAGATGGCATCTTCTCTGGCTTCCAAGTTATCTCGTGGTATATGCTCATAATGCTTTAGTATTACTTTATATATTGATTTCCGTATTTATTTGTCTATGAAGTGCTTTTTCATTGATCAACAAACTAATTAGTAGAAAACCATGATCATTATTTTAGATGCTGATTATCTTTCTTTCTTCTTATTGTACTGATCATTTAATCTTAGATTTTGCCTTTAATTATGCTGTCGTACTGGACCTTGTGCATAAATTTTCTAACATGTCATCACAAATTCCCCTAACTGTAATGTACTGAGTTCGGTCACCCAGTGATTTCAGATTTTAAACAGCAAATTAATAAAGGTGAAAGCTTTAAATTGATTAATAATAGTAAAAGGGTTACAAACGATAATTTAATAGCTTAAGGCTATCAATCTTCGAAAGTGAGTTTAGCTCACAACTCTCCAAAATGGCTTTAGGCCATAACTCTCTAAAGGGTTCATACCAAATTTCTGCCTACCTATTTCCTTCCCTTACCTCTCTATTTATACCAAGGACTATTAACCCTAATAAACTAATAAAACTAGAATTCCTATACTACCCCTCCAAGTTAGTCTATTACACTAACCTGGAAAAGCAAAAATGGAATATAAACAACGGGAGTAGTAGATTTATACTACGGCAAAACATATAATAGTGCAGAGTACAAGTACGTACTCTTGTGCTTGGATCAAGGAAGTAAGAGTATTATCTATCCATGCTTATGATATATCATAACAATATTATTGTACATGATCATATGTCCAGAAATAATAGGCACTTTATTTGCTCCATCTAGAAATGATTATTGTTGCTTAGAATCCAAATACTAGAAAAGCATTTTTATAGATACTGTGTTCACAGACTATTTTCATATCGATTCATAGGATGTCTTGCCCTTGTGAATCAGGCTAAACTACCAGATTCATAGTGGATGTTTTCTTAGCAAAAAAAAAAAGGTTCTGTTTTGATCTGTTGGGATGCTTTCTTGTACCAGCCTCAATCAATCTAGCAAAGCCTTAATCCAATAAGATTTCTTGTACCAGCCTATAAGACTGTGTTCATAGGGGGACATTATTGTTGATTTACCTGTGTTCAGAATAAGACTCTTTACATTAACAGGGAAAGTGGCCATGCTAGTTTGTGTGTATAGAGTATTGACCATCCCATTTATAGCTGCAACTCTACGAGCTTCTGATTCATTTGCAGTCAAGAAAATGAATTTTGGTGCCTACCCACATTCACTTTGCAAGCCTATCGGTCCCTGGCAGTACTAAAAGAAAGCTAATTCAATTCTAGTTTTTTGCGGTTTTACTTAAAATGGATGAGCTTATGTTCTAATTCTTGTTCTGAGGTTGACTTGGTTTGTTTCTTGCAATATGTGTTGTAGGGGGGCGATCATTGCTAGGTGGTCTAACCAATGGTAGTGGCTCTGGTTTACTGAGATCTACGTATGAGACCACAAACAACCACCCCCATCCCCAGGTCTGCTACCTTCTCTGCTTTACTTTAACTTTCCTTGCAAATTTCGTATGCTATTCACCACAGAACCTAAATATCCAAATAATGCTGAATTGTTGCTCAATGAGGAAGTGAAAAATAAAATTGGCGTATTACATGAACATCTTCAGGTGTTGCAGCAGCTGAGGACTTTCATTCAGATGAGGACAAAGCTTACAGTTGTTGATAACTCTGGAGCTAAACAGGTAATGTGTATACAAGCTCTAAAGGGAAGGAAAGGAGCAAGATTGGGAGATACTATAGTAGCTTCAGTGAAAGAAGCTCGTCCTGGGGGGAAGGTAAAGAAAGGAGATGTTGTACGAGCTGTTGTTGTGCGAGCTGCCATGCAGCGAGGTCGCTGTGATGGAAGTGAGGTCAAATTCGATGACAACGCTGTGGTGATACTTAACAAGCAAGGGGAGCCTGTAGGGACCCGAGTGTTTGGCCCAGTCCCACATGAGCTAAGGAAGAAAAAGCATCTCAAGATTCTTACAATGGCCCAACATCTTGCATGATCATATTGTGACCATAAGTTATTTTTTTTATCTCGTCGTTTTATGGCGAAAGCTCACTCTTTTGTAGGATAATTGTAAGGTAGATTGAAGAATTTGTTTATTTTATTTGGTTGTCAACTTATCATAAAGGTATCATAAACTTGAAATGTGATAGCTACAGAAACAATTCTGGCCCTAAATCTGTTGTTGTTTTTGCTAATTCTCATTGATTACTCTGGTGTTCACTGTTGAGGTTTCCTTCAGTCTCAACTAACAATTTTATGGTCCTGAAGAATGGTTTGTTAAATTGTTACTAAACCTAGCAAGAAGATTATTTGAAGATGAAAGGAGTATATTTTGGTTGTTTACTTCACCTTAATTAAGATACTAACTCTTTTTTAATATTTTGTAGCATGATTTGATTTTTTCGGATCTAATCTAATTTATTATAGCAATAATATGTAATTAGTACTCTCATAAAAATTAGACATCTTATTAGAGAACGTAAAAACAAAGCAAGAGACCTAGAAATCTTGCAAAAAGATTTTTAATAAGCCTTGTTCCCTATAAATGATACTTGTATAATAATAATAATCCAACAATGAATTCGAAATTGTCAAAAGAAAAGGAGTTAAAGTATAGTGTATAACTATTTCAAATAATTTTAAAAGTAAAGAATGTCTCTTTCTAACCAACAACAATTATGAAAAAGTAAGGTTCAATCTTATAAGAACATGCAAAGCATTAATCTTGCAAATTATTACCTAACATCTTAGCTGTTACTTAATTGTCCTCGTACTATATATAATTAATGTATAATTAATCTATATTTTGACCAAGCAACAAAAACCCATCAACCAAAAACTACGAATAAAAAACAAACACGAAGAAAATAAGAGAGTGATAAAGTATGGTATTGACGTATTATTTAACCCATTAAATCATGATATTGACATAATACCAATGCCAAAGTTTATAGCACTTAGCCAAAAGACTTGATCTTAACTTGATTTTTAAATTAAGCATGTGGTTGAATTCTTCAAAGCAGCCTCCATACATGTCCATTTCTTCACTTTGTTGTCTTCTTACCAAGTCTATCAATTTAAAGTCATGGATTATCAACAATTACCAACAATTACGGAAGACAAAATAAATCCCGAGATTTGGACTAATCGATATACTCCTCGACATTTAATTGAATACGTTTTGTATATCTATCGACATATAAGTCAAATCTATCTAAATCACGAGCTTATGATGATACAAGGTCCATGGAAGGTGAATTCGAGCTCAAACTTGGGCTCGCAAGTTTGAGTTGAATCGAGCCTTCTCAACACACATCAATAACCTGCGAGCTCAACTTAGGCTTGCGAGTTTGAGTTGAATCGAGCCTCTTCTCTACAGACATCAGAAACACCCTGTTTGGAAGATTGGAAATTGCTCATGACCATGCTATATTGCTAAGGATCTTTGGGAATTGATGCACGAGTTAAAGAACAATGGAGTCGATATAATAGTAGCAAATGAGCGTATATTTACACCATAAGTTACAAGGTCAGACCACTCTCAATGGCTCTCTATACAAATTTCTCTTACAATCTTCCTCTCATATAGTACAAAAAGAAAAGAGACCACACCTCTGGGTTGTCTCCCTTGGTGTTCTTTCTAGTAGAACATCATCCTATATACAACGGCAAGACAATTTCTCTCCAGCAATTTTTTCTACAAAACCAAAAACATATCTTTTTCGTCAAAATCCGGAATTCCTTGACAAGAAGTTTGATGCAGTTGCTTATGCAATGGCAGTTTCACTTCGATCTTTTGTATATATACAGTTAACCAATTGAATATTCCTTTCTTTACGCCACAGCAGTGATGCCTGAATTCTGGCGATCCCTGTTGAGGCAATCAAATCCTTCTACTCTAACAGTGGGTGACTTGAGACCAAACTTCATCCTCACACCACCAGACTTCATAGACGATGGTGATGGTGAAGATGATGCGGATGTGGAAGGAGACACGAGCTGTAAAGTTGACAAAGGGGATAAATTTTCATCCCCAAACTGCGCATCCTGAACTATTGGGTTAGAAACTCTACTAGGTGGTGATCCACAAAAAAATGGGGGTGATTGTGCAATCTCTCTAGCTGAAGATCTTCCTTCACCATGACTTTCCTGCAGAAACCATTAAACATGTTGATTAGCAAATTTTGTTCTTCGCAAAAGCAACAAAACACACAAACAAGTTACCAATCTTAAACAGCTTGTTTCCTTTCGAAAACAAGAATATTATTAAACTCATCCAACATACTCAATAAGCAACATCATAGTTAAATACAACCAAAACCCAAGATCATAAAACAAGTCTATCATTTTAAACAATAGTTAAATCTACATAAATAATCATCTAAAACCACAAAATCGAACACACTGGATCTTTGCAACAACCACATCAACAAAATCTACACCACATGATATAATCATCTAAAACCTAAGATCTTTACCACCACCACATCAACCTTAGATCTTTACCACCACCACATCTAGAAAAACCGAGGCCGGCTACAACGTTCCACACATATGACATGCCAGAGCCCAGAAGGTTAAATTTTAACCATACAATCAAACAATGGATTTTTGAATCAACACCATCCATTAAACTGTAGACGGCTACGCCTCAACACATACAACCTATTTGCCTAATCAGCTAAATAATTAGCAACAGATTCATGTTTCATCAAAATCAAACAGAATATTACACAATAATCTCAAATACCCAAAAATTTCTAACCATTTTAACAGATCAACATAATCAGCTAAAATCAACCATTTCTTCATCAAAAACTATGTAAATCTCATCACATAAAAAACAAATCATAATCGGCTAAGATTTAACATATTCAGCTAAAATCAACTGTGTCTTCATCCAAAACTATATAAATCTCATCAGATAAAATAAAATAAAATAAAATTATGAAAATTAATAATAATAAAAAGGAATTTACCTTGCGAAGAATCATGTCAAGAAGATCAGCACCAGCTTTTGAATCACAAACATCGTTTTGTTGGCTGTAATCAAAATCAAACCAACCAATATTCAGCAAAAAAATCCAAAAAAAAAACAACAAAAAAAACCTAACAATCAAAATCAAAGAAAAAACTAAAATTACGACTCAAATCAAAATTAAAAATTACCTTCTCTGCCATCTCAAAGACATGGTAAGATTCGTTGCTAAAAACTCGATTCGCCTGGGTTTCGGGCAAACAAGAACAGGACCTTTACGATCCGACAACGATACTCCACTTGGGCCCCGGAATTCTTCACAACCCACCACCATGGCGTTCTGTTGAAGCTCACATCGATTCATTTTTTTTTTCTTTTTTTTTTTTGGAATTATTATTATATAACAAAAATTGACGCCTGAAAAAAGAAATTCAATTCAGCAAATTAGTCTTAAAGATCATCAACCCAGCTCATAGATAGAATAAATTCCAGATTTTCATTGGTTTAATTTTGAAAATTCCAGCTAGATCTAACCCAGAATAATTACTGGTTAATTTAGAAAATTTCCAACTAGATCTAACAAAAATTAGGGTTTTTTTGTTTTTTAGATGAACTAGATCTGAGCTAAAATTAGATAAGAAAATTGAGAAATTAAATTGGGGGATTTTTAAAAAAAATTATACCTTGAAAAATCTCCGAGGAGAGAGAAAATGATGAAATGGGAGACGAAAGGGCGAAAGAGAGAATGAGGAGGAAATGGATGATTTATAGGAGGATAAAAGGAAGCAGGTGACCTACTTAAAAATGGTGAAACGACGTCGTATTAGAGTGAGATTAAGGTAGTACGGCGTCGTATGATTGTCGGGGAAGAAAGAGCGTGCGACTTTGGTTTGTTGCCAACTTGCTGTCACGTTTATTTGTGGTTGACAAGGAAGGGTAATTTTTTATGTGTGGGTATTAAACTATTGTACCGTACAGTACCAATTTTGTATAGACCAAACACATAAACAATTTAATACGACTATTCCGTAAATGGATATTAACAAAGTATTGACTCGTTTAGTAAATAATGGACCAAAACATGTGAATGTTGAAGTAAAATCATGAGAATTAAGGTTTGGTCAAGGCGTCTTCCTATCCCACAAAGCTTGTCTAACCATTTTCGTGGATATACACAACCACTTAAAAGCGGCCTCTAGGGACTAGGCTAACTACTTTATCGCCTACTTTGATTTCTCGTTACACAGCTTGTAATCGATCTCCGATCAGTGCGTCAAATAAGTAGGCAAGGGACACTATGACCAGTCATCGCCCAAAAAAAAAAAGCAATCAGTGCATTATTTTAAGAATTTTGTGAAGACGAGAAGAGGAATTTTTGTATGTGCTGATCAAAGGGCGAGGCGTAGTATTTAATTATACTCCGTATCAATGTAATCAGCTAATAACAACAGGCAATCAATATAAATATAATAATATGAAAAGACTAGGCTATGAAGAGAAAATGGCTAGACTAAGGGTCTGTTCACATTTACTTAATTTCAGTTCAGTATAGTTCAGTTCAGCTCCAATCAGTTCAGTTCAGTTCAGCTCCAATCAGTTCAGTTCAGTTTCAACTCCAAATTTCCTTCTCTCGTAAAATATTCATTTCAACTCAGTTCAGTTCAGTTCAACTCCAATCAGTTCAGTTCAGCTCCAATCAGTTCAGTTCAGTAAATATGAACAGGCCCTAATTATGGAAGCAAACATAGATTACAGCACAAAGTAATTTTCATAACAGTCAATAACATGTTTTTTGACGTTACTCAAGTAGTGATAGAACATATGAAGTACATACGCAAAGGAATATGACAAAATATAAAAACTTTCGTGTGTGATTACTAAGGGCATACCTTTAGTTCTTTGAATCAAAAAGTAGAAGCAAATTGACAACATATATAGACAAGGGTAAAAGTTTCATATTCTTTCAATATGGAACACTAGTTTTTTCTACTTTGAGTAAAAAAATGGAAATCTTGTGTTTACTACAAATATAAGGTCCAATTGGGGAAAAGGGCAATATATGTTTAGCTCATCTTGTTTTTGCTTAATTGTTTGATTTGAACTTATTCTTTCTAATTTGATCTGAATTAATAATTTATGATGCAATTTGATTGTCTTATTTGACTAACGTTTAACCTTATATGTATATTAATCCATAAGGAAAAAAACACATCGAATGGGGCTTATTAGAACTATATCTATGTAGTTTTCATAAGCTTTTTCACCACATATTAGAGATATGCGTTTATAAATTTGTGTATATGTCATGTGTATCCTTACACCAGTATGATGCCACATCATCATCAAACAACCTTTAGCATCATGTCACATCCTCATTCAACTATCTTAATTAAAAATATATACAAAGAGATTTTGAACCCCAAACCTCATTGAATGGAAACCACAGGTATATTATCGTCTTTAGCTAGAATTAGATCATTTTTTTATTAATCCATATTTATATATAAATACATGCATGATACATGTGTAAGGATTTAGAATTAAAACCAAAATATTCTTAAATAAGTTATTGTTGTCATTGTATTCTCTTATTTACCCACGTTAATATAAAAATAAAATTATTCAAAGTATCATCCGGAGCAAAGCCCGAGTCACACACTAGTTTGGTAATGAAAAACGTTTAATAAAAGGCAAGGTATAAACTTAATTATATTGTATCTATCAATGCGGTTGAGGAGCTAACCAAAAGCAAGTACCATCAAAGCAAATAATTAAACCATCATTGTCGAGAATGAGAAAATTCATTCCACAACATTCATATGCTACATTTCACGATGGACTATAAATGCAAGTTTTAGTGTCGTCTTAATACACACCTAGACCTAGTCAAGGAATTTTATTTTTAGGGGGCTTGTTAACTTCCCTTTATGCATCCATATAATGATATAACTATTAGAGTAATATATTTTGAGTTACTCTCATTCAATCGAGAACGATATACACAATCACTGAATCCCTATATTTCAACACATTATGTTAAATAATACCAATACGGAGTAACAAGATTTATATAACTAAGATTTAATTTCATGGCTTACCTTTTAATATGCACCGCACGAATGTATTCCACACTTGACCTAATAATACAACTCCCAAACCACCACCACACTTTTCCCTCATCAATGCATTAGATCCGAATATTATTCCTTAATAAGATTGATTAAACAACACTAAAGCCATATGATATAATCGTACTTAAACATTATATTATACACTCAAATGACTCAACAATACACATAAAATAATTTAGGGAAGGACATAGGAAAAGAGTACAACCGCAAAATAAGCAAGAGAGGTTAGTGACTTAGTGTTAGACAGTCAAACTATTCCAAGATACACCGTATATCTCCTCAAATACCAACAAATCAAAAAATGCCACGTCAAAGTGTAGATCTCCATGCAAGTGTATGTACTGGATAATAACTCACACGCGCTGAAGGTGACAGAGAGGGAACATGTTGTGGGACCCATGTTAGAAGTGTGTCGCCTTTATAAAAGTCAAAAGCATAGATTCGGCGCGTGATCTGACTCTTTGATCTCATCCTTGCTGTCTATGACTAAGCAAATTTACTTCAATTTTTATTTCATTATTTTATTTTGGGTTTTTCCTCACTTTCCTTCATTCATAGTAGTGGGCCCATTTTTATGCTAGTACCAAACTTTTTTTGTAATTGGGCTCCACTTTTGCTTGAATTATGCTAGTTTGGTACTATGGGTCCAATTCTATATAAATTTGGGCTCGACTTTGTAAAGATTTTGGATCACATGTCCAATATCTACTTATTTATGTGTTTTAGCTTTGTCGGATTTTATTATTATTATTATTATTATTATTATTATTCGCTTTTCTACTTGATAATGAAAGCACTCTTTCTATCTCTAATTGTTTGCTGCACTATTGGTATTTTCGTGAGAGGGTTTAGATTTTAGAAGGATAAGACAATTTTGCAGCGTCAAATAAACAACATAACATAAATAATTATAAACGATTTTTTCTTAAAAAATAGTGTGACATAGATGAAACTCAGTATTATATTGCTAATATAAGGTTTATTTAGGGATTTAGATAACCTTAGGTGACAAAATTTTAAGTTGTGGTGTCCATACAATAGTAGGGATTGAATTTCACGTACTACTGCAAAGTCTACAATGTTAAGGGACTGTTCACTTCAGCTTAATTTCAGTTTAGTTCAGTTTACTTCAACTCCTAATTTCCTCCTCTCATAAAATATTCATTTTAGCTCTATTTAGTTCAGTCCAGCTCCAATCAGTAAATATCAACATACCCTAAATTTTAGGGTAACTTTATTTGTTTTTTCTCATTGTGCTTATATCTTGAAATTTTCTATTGAGATAGAATATATTATTGCACTTAATTACTTTCTTTGTCCGCAAATAATCTTTTCGTATTTTTTGTAAAAACCATTCAAGGATAAATTTCTTATCAAGTATTACTTACACAAATCATGTGATGTGGAATCTTCCAATGACTTTCTTTCTCACAATTACACTAAACCCTACTCAATTCCTTAACATGCGTGTCCAAATCTAACAAGAAGATTATATGTAGACGAAGGAAACATACATTAAAATAAACGAGCTATTTCCATGAAAATTGCTACAGGAACTCAAAATTCCATCTAATATTATATTTTTCTATCAAAATAACATTAATGTTGAATGGTTGATGGAAATATAGATGCATGGTTGATGGAAATATTGATGTAGCAAAACCAACTAATAACTACAACTCTACCAAGTACTCTTCTTACAACACCAATGGCACCAACTCAATCATGCCCTTAAATTTTTGTAGATTTTTTCCCCTAAAAAACAATAAAAAAAATTCTCAAAAACACAATCCAATGGCAAAAAAAATATTTAAAAAAACCATCCAATCTCCAAAACTAGGGTATAAATATAATTGTTGATGAATTTGATAATTCCACAACTTTCCTAACTTGCTTATTAGTCATGCAACCATAGCTCACCCCCTTTATCCCATCTCTTTTCTTTTCCTACTCCCACTCCCCTTATCTCCATCATCATTCATTCACAAACTTTCCAAAAATTCCTTTTTTAATTTTTTTAAATACATTTTCTTAATTTAATTTTCTAATTATAGTAATCTGTAATTCCCCTTTATCCAACATGGCTTTGAATTTGGCTAAGTCATACTCCACCAACAACGACCAATCTCCTCTTGACGATGGTATATATATATTTTTTAAAAAAAAAAAAATCATTTTTTTTCGTTAATTTTATTTTTAGGAATTTCAAGAAAAATTAAAAATTTGGGGTTTTGTAGGTAAAAAGCGAAGAATTGGGATGAATTGTTGCGGTTTTGTTATGGGTGGAGGAGAGAGAAAACAGAACAAGAACAAGAACAAGAAGAAAAGCAGAGAAGTGTCAGCAATGGCGACATCTCCATTATCGTCGAAATTTAATGGCATTTCCGACGATCTTAAGAAGATTCTCGACGCTAATATGGATCAAGCTCCTGCTCGTCGCCGTGCTCGCGAAGCTTTTAAGGATGTTCAATTCTCAGTCAATCATTGTTTATTCAAGGTTTCAATTTTTCTTCGCAATTTTAATTATTTTTTTAAAACAAAGTTTTTTACTTCGTATTTGTTTGATGTTTTGATTAATTTTAATGGGTGTTGTTCATTGGTAGTGAAAGTTGGGAACTTTAGTAATTTTAGGGGTGGATTATGACGGTTATTTAGAATATGGGGTCAGATTTGATTGTCACGTTAGTAGTTTAAATTACACTATTAAAGCGTAGAGGGGGATTTAATTGTCACGTTAGTAGTTTAAATTAACCATCTTTGTATTGGTTGATATTGGGCTCTTCATTGAAGTTTGAAAATGCATGTAACTACTATAGTCTATAGTACTATGTTATAGAAGAGAACTATAAATAAAGGTGTGGGTTATATTAACAATTAACAAATTAACAATACAGTAGTGTATCAGTGTATGCAACAACGTGGTCAAAAGGTTGGAGTTTGTTGCATTTATAGTTGTGGGGGTGTTATTTTAAATGACATTATATGCACCTTGGTGATTGTTTTTTTAATGGGACATAAAGTAGTTGATCTTGTGTACGGTGTACCACAAAGTCAACACTGTGTCACACTGTCACTAAGTAATATGAAGTACTTTCTTCGGTCCACTGCAATTACCCCGTTTGATGGTCAAGTGGGGCAATCTTAGTGGGATGGACGGAGTATTAGATGTATATGTAAGTGGTGCCTTGTGGTGGTTTATATTTGTCTGAATCTTTGAATTCAGGAGTAAGGTATAGACATCAATGGCTTGGTTGGTTTTAGGCATTTGGACTTTCACTATGGTCACGTATTCACGGTGCTTGAGCCTATATTAAATTGTCACTCAAAGTCAATAGTGTGTCATGTAGTATTATATTGTTTATGGAATTGGCACATGTTGGTTGGTTGATTATTAAATGGAGTAAAACGCAAACATCGATAGCTTACTTGTTTTCGTTATTTGTATTCTCGCTAATAATATATTACATTAGTCTACATTCTAGCTTACAGTATAAGAGCCTCACCTGACCTGACTTGAATAGAATAGAGCTGAAATGAATTGTTTATGAGAGAACAAAATTAGGAACGGAACTAAATTGAACTGATTAAAGCTGAACTAAACTGAACTGAAATTAAGCTTAAGTTAGTGCTTTATTTGGGACTGTACCTCATCATCATATGGTAGAAGCTTAGGTTTTTAGTTTTTTACCCCAGTCATTGGAAGTTTCACATTACTTGTGAGTTGTGACATTCGATTTTGTTGATATTGTGATTGTGCTTGTTCTTTTGTTGATATTGTAATCCATTGCCAATATGTAATTTTGAGGATTTATGATGGGTTAAATATGTTGCTTATTGATTTCAGAAGTTGGAGTTTTCTTTTAATCTTTTTCTACATACTGGTGCATGAGACTTCTTTTAATTGATACTTATGTTTGTGTTTCTTTTTACATGCTACAGATTCCAACTCAGGGTTTGAAGATGGAAGAGGTAATGAATGTTATCTATCACTATCTGTTCAAAACTCTTGAATCTTCTAACGAGTCCAAAGCTCCTCCTTCTAACCCCCTAGCAAGAAAAAAATACGTAGTAGAAAAAGAAAAAGGGGAGGAACACCCTGCTAATCTATGAATAATCAATCTAATTTGAGTATCTTGGTTATTGTTTAGTATTAAAGTATATGTTTAAGTTTAACTACTTATTTTACAGCAAGTTTGGCACTTATGTAATAGTTTCAACTTTGAGATAAACATGCATTTTTGTGTCTTTTTGCAAAAAATGTCTTATAGTCTTGGTTATTTAATGGTAAGCCAGCCTACATGAAACTTGATCTCTTAGATGAACTGTTCCACATGGGTTTCGCTGCTGCTGCTATAATCTAAATAAGAATATAGGATATACACACCAGAATTTTTAGGGCCCGAGCAAAGTGGTAGCAAGCTGTAAGGGACATTTGCATAATTATCATCCCTGCTGCTGCTATAATCTAAATAAGAATATAGGATATACACACCAGAATTTTTAGGGCCCGAGCAAAGTGGTAGTAAGCTGTAAGGGACATTTGCATAATTATCATCCCTGTGTTAGCACTTAGCAAGCTGTATAACTGTAGGCTGATTGATCACAGTCATTATACCAATATACCCTCATATCAATTCACACTGGTGGAAAGTACTTGTAAAATAGAATCCAAAAAATGGCATTCTCTCCCTTGGTTGTGTAATTTTTTTGATCTAATACTCCCTCTTTGTGTGCAATGTAATATGTAATTGAAGATAATTTGTTGTTTTTTCATGGAACAGAAGTACGTAAAGAACTCAAGAGGTTTGGAGATTTTCACCAAAACTTGGCTTCCAGAGTTGTCTCCTCCAAAAGCATTAATTTGTTATTGTCATGGCTATGGAGATACTTGCTCATTTTTCTTCGAAGGCATGTACCTTGTTTCCCATTGGGTTAATATTTGGGTTGTTATTCATCACAAGTTTTCATATTTAAAATACAAAATTATCTTGATGGTAAAAATTCAATCTTTCTACTTTGTTAGTTTGCAGGAATTGCTAGAAAGCTGGCATCAGCTGGATATGGGGTTTGTGCAATGGATTATCCAGGTTTTGGCCTTTCAGATGGTCTTCATTGCTATATTGAAAGCTTTGATCAGCTTGTTGATGATGTGGTCGAGTATTATTCCAAAGTTAAAGGTAATTATGTACACTAATATGGCACTCTTCAGAGGATTTTTTTCCCTTACTGCATTGCCTGGATCTTTTGGCTGGTTTTGAGATAAATTTCGGTGCTTCATGTTGATATTTGCATCCCATAATCAGTTCCTGCTTTACTAACTTAATGTATTGAAAGGTCGAACGTGACCTGGCCAAAAGAGATTCCATCATAATATGCTATAAGCATTAAGCAATACAGGATGACACTTGTACATTTAGGCCTTTCTGATGAGTTCAATGGAAAGAGAATAAATCTTTCTGCTCGTTGATTCTTTCTTTTTCAGCCTCGTGACATGTCTTTCATTCACTGATTATCATTTTGGTGGAGAAAAGGGAAAACATTCTGATCATTCTCACTCGTGTTTTTTAACTCATTTTTTCGATTCTTATTTTTCAGCCTTCTGTTTCTTTCATTTCTTGGATATTATTTTGGTGAAGTAAAAAAAGAACATTCTCATCTTTATCGTCTGCTACATTTTAATTTGGAAGAGTCAAAATTCATATGCAACGTGTTTGAAGTATTGATTGCGAATTTATCTTTTCTCATCAGAGATTCTTATGAGTTCAATCAAAAGCATATTCTTCTGCAATAATTTACAATTATCTCTATTTGCTTTCAGAATCTCTTTTCTTGTTATTCTATATGGATAATCAATACAATGGTCACCTTGTCAAGTCAGGATAATGTTTATGGCAATGCTCATTATCTTGTGATAATTAATACAATGTTATGGTAATCTCATTTTCTTGCTGTCTATTCATGGGGTCTTTATGTATAATTAATTCAATGCGATACATTTATGGTCTTATGGATAATCACTGACTGGAACCATCTGATTTCCTTCATAAATTTCTAGCTGTATTGCCTATATATAAGCTCCTGAGTTCTGACCACTTACTTTGCTATAGCAGAAAGACCAGAGTTTCGTGCCCGTCCAAGCTTTTTGTTTGGACAGTCAATGGGCGGGGCTGTGGCTCTTAAGGTGCACTTTAAGCAACCCAATGCTTGGAATGGCGCTGTTCTATTGGCACCCATGTGCAAAGTACTTTTCTTTCATGAAATTCTTACAAGCATCAACTTATACATAGTGCTATTAAACCTGTGCATTATTGACAATTGCTGCCTTTTTTTTTTCCTCCTCTTGTGTAGATTGCAGATGACATGTACCCCCCATTTATTGTGGTCCAAATTTTACTTACAATCGCAAAGTTTCTTCCCAAATCGAAAATGGTTCCACAAAAAGATTTAGCTGATTTAGCATTCCGTGAGAAGAAAGAAACGGTAAGCCCCCTCCCCAAATCTCTTTTCCCTCTCGGTTATTGTTATTGCATCCCATTTCCCTATCTCTTGGCACTAGTGCAGAACACTAAGTATATTTTTTGTCTACATTCTTGAGTTCAGGCAGTTTATAATGTCGTTTCTTACAAGGATAAACCACGTCTGAAGACAGCTGTTGAGCTGCTTCACACAACAGATGAGATAGCTCGTCGACTGGAAGAAGTATGTGATTTCTGTTGCCTTGTAATCTTATGTATTTTATATAAAATGGTGTGCTTTTTTTTAGGAGAAATAAAATGACATTTACTGCGTGCAAGTTTTGATGTCTCCTATCGATTTTTGTACAAACACTGATGTTCATATCACTTTGCAACTTCCATGAGATTCCAGTCCCCCAGCTAGTATTATGCTTAAAAAAAGAGTAGGCCATTTAGTATTTTCTGTAATCTTACAGATTGTTTATCGTGTTCATAATTGAATAGGTCTCATTGCCGTTGTTGATCCTACATGGAGAGGCTGACGTAGTAACAGATCCATCAGTTAGCAAGGCGTTGTATGAGAAGGCAAGCAGCAAAGACAAAAATCTTATTCTTTACAAGGATGCATACCATTCACTTCTTGAAGGGGAGCCAGATGATGTTATTTTTCGCGTATTTGATGATATTATCTCTTGGTTAGATGACCACAGCAAGAATGACGCTAATCAGAGCTGATGAAGAAAATAAAGGAAAACAAATAAGTATTTTTTATAAGCAATATTTGTTCTGTACAAAGGGAAAATCACAGGCTTTGTTAAGTTTTGGTGCTAAAACCATTGTAATTTATTGAAATTTTCAGGTGAATATGCAATATATTAATTTGAAGCAATAAATTTGTTTTGTTGGAATTTTTACTTATTAGCTTATCTCTAGTGTAAATTAATGTTTTTTCGGCTTTTCCACAAGGAGGGTGTTGCTGTCTTTGGCATTTGTGATGAAATCTACTAATATAGCTTTGTAGTCCAAGTCCTTACATTCCACAACGAAGTCCCTTGTGAATTTGTGATTGTCACAATGCCAATAGAACTAATATAATGTGTCTTTGATGAATTAAATTAAGCTGCTTCGCGTCTTTTAAGTGACTGCAGGGAGGGTGGTGAGCTCTGAGTGGTTGTGGTGGCTGTGGCTGTGGCTGTAGAGAGCATGCAGGGAGGGTAAGAGAAGGGGAGGGGAGGAGCAAAAAATTATAATTAGAATAATGTCAAGTAATTTAGGGTGGTATTTAGCATATGCATTTCTAGGTTGCATACCCAATACTTGGATCTTTTTGGCTAAACACTGGGTGTCTCTAAAAATTTTGGGACAATTTAAAGATAAAGTGACCAATATCAATTATCCAAATGGCCTCTTGAGATCTCGTGGGGTCTATGGGAAACACTCCAATCTCTTTCCTTTTTGAACTTGAAAAGTAAAAAAATTGTCCCATATTTAAGTTATATCCACACTTTTAGACCAAATTCAATTATTTATTTATTTATTTTTTTTTCCAAAATCAAATTGAATGTGGGGATTGAGGAGTATCCCCCAAGGTCATAAGTTGATTTGAAACAATAACATGCCTATCAATAAGTCCATAAAATCAATAAAGTGTGGTTCAAGTATGTAGCTATTTCAAAATTCTATTGCATTCATAGTGAATAGCCCCTAGCACCAACTTGGCATCCCGGCCTCCCAAGATAAGCAGGATTGTATTAAGGTGTCGGAAATTATTAGTTGATTCATAAAATACCTAAACCCACCCCCATTCACTCATTCTTATCATACCACTTTTATTACCATGTCAAACGGCCAATTCAACCAAAAATTGTACATAGAGTATGCCAAGAAAGAACATCTTATTGTTTAGCATTTCTAAGAGGTGATGCAAAATTCGGGCTGGCCTTAACATCAAATCTCATGTCCAAACCAGCAAAAATGACAGGCTTGTTGGGCCAAAGCGGGTTTATCATGCCAAATTTAGCATTTTAACTAAAGAGTATTTTTGACTTATCCAAACCCGCACTTCTTTTAGATCGGACCGTAATTGATCAGCTCTAGTATTTCCCACCCACATTTAGCATGGCACTAACCAACTACGGAGTATACAAGCAACTTTTATAGTCCAAAAAATTGGCACAAAATAGGAGAGACAAGCAAACAAAAAGGAGCCCACATGAGAATGACTGAATGAGCAGTAGTATGAGTCATGAATCAACAATTTAGATGAAGTCATGACAAATTTAGTCAGTGGAGCACTTACCTTACCAAGGCCTAACAACATGCCAGCCTACCCTTCTTTTTTCCTCTAATGGGAGGAAGTTTATCTACTTTCATCACCCATTTCCTTTTTTTCATGAATCATGATTATGTCTAATTAATTCACAGTAGTATTATATTTAAGCTATAATTTCATCATAAATGTATAAATGGGTTCTACTTTTCTTCATTTTTGCTAACTTCACTATTCATTATACTTTCTGGGTCTTTTGGAATTAGTGCTGTTTTTGGGTATGGCTTTTTCTTCTTGCTTTGCCTTTCATCCCCAGATCTCTTCTTCCAAGGTACCCACTTTCTTTTTTTGACTTACAAGCTTTTTAATTCACTTCAATTTTATATCCCAATAATCAAATTTTGAATTCAATTGTTTCTGATGTTGTGCTCAAAATTTTGATTTTTTTTTTTTTTTTTTTTGGCTGTTTGCATCATCAATTAGTTCATACTTTTGCTGAATTTCATCTGGGAGTTGATCAAATTAACTTCTTTTATTATGTATTTTGGGTTTCTGAATTATTCATGAGCATTTTTTTGTGATTAAAAACAGAACATTCACCCAATTGATTTATTTGATTATGCTATATATGATTGGTTTGCATGCAAAGTAGTTGAAAAGTTGGTCGAAAGCTGAAAAATAACAAAGATTCAACTGCCTCGAATCCTCTTAAATCAGTGGCAAAAATGATGCATTGTTAATGTTCTAGTGTTAAGTGTCAGAACCACATTATACACTGAATAATTACAGTGAAATTACTCAAATTCTTTAATTTTGTCCAATTTTATGATATAAGGTTGTTTGATGTAGATTGATTGCCGCGTTCTAGTACATAAAAACCATCACAAGGCGGGATTGAACCCGAGTTTAGTTCTTTCTCATCAGGGTGTGGGCACTGAAATTTTTAACCAGCAAGTGTCTAAGCTAAGACCTGAGGTAAAGCATGATTGGAGTTTTCTTGGAGGGCTTAGAATTGATATTAGACCGAAAGTAAACAAATTCGTTTTGTCGCGGAAGAATTCCAGAGTATGCTATTCTTGTAAGCCTTCTCCTCTTAATCCTGAAACTGCTGGTTTGCTCAAAGCCTCAAACATATTGTTACCAGTATTCTGTAATAACTTTGTCCGAAACTTGTTTATAGTAGTAACAACCTTAGGCCTGGAGCCTGCACGTTCGACTTTTAACCCAATGCAGCATACTTTGCATGTTATTTCAGGGTTGCCGGATCCTCAAATTGCTACCAGTGCATTTACCATAGGGACAGCAGCTGTCCTCCCGTTTTACACTCTGATGGTTGTTGCTCCGAAAGCTGAACTTGTAACCTCTCTGAACTTACTGAACTATATCCGAAAATCTTTTCTTGGTGTAATAGTCATAGTAAAATCTTCTACATGAATGTTACACTAAGGAAGGTGTTATTTTGTGTTATTCTATAATGTTTATGACATTACAATTACTTAATATACTGCAGACAAAGAAGACCATGAAAAGTAGTATACCTTATATTGTGTTTGGACTTCTGTATGCATATCTTCTGTACCTTTCATGGACGCCTGACACTATACGCTTGATGTTTGCTAGTAAATACTGGTTACCCGAGGTTAGTTTGTTTTGGCACTAACAAATTAATGACAGATTCAAACACAAAACAATTCATACTAACATTTTTGCATTTTATGGATGATATGTAGCTGCAAGGTATAGCGAAAATGTTTTCCAGTGAGATGACATTAGCATCAGCATGGATTCATCTATTGGTAGTGGACCTCTATGCTGCCAGGTCTCTTCTTCTGTCTCCCCTGCTTACTCTAGATTATGGTGTTCTATTATAATCAGGCATTGAATTTAAAACTCACATGCTCCTATTTTGTGAACAGGCAAGTTTATCATGATGGTCTACAGAAAGAAATCGAAACCCGGCATTCAGTCTCAATGTGCCTGCTTTTCTGTCCAATTGGAATCCTAAGCCATTTGATCACGTCGTCACTGACCAAACCTGCTGAGAAAACTAGACATACAGATACTATCATCTAATTTTTCAGAACTGTATTTTTAGGCTTTCATGAACTAATGTATTACTCCGTAAGTCCGTAGTTAAATGTGCCAAGGAAGTTGCTGTCAAGTTTTAGTTTCTCATTCATACATCATGCCATGGACCAGATTTTGAAGAGAACTTTATGACACCAACATACCAATATATCCTTTGCAATTCAAATCAACGGAATTGTTACACTGTAATTTAAATGTAAAATCAATATCAGTGGTGTGCATATATAAGATTATTCTAAAGGACAATGAACCATAAAGGATATACTCCATAATGCACTTAGACAAGATTTTGCCATAAGAGACGCGTATGAATAACAATAGAGCTGAATATCACAAGTTTTCTTTCATGAATTGATTGTATCACTAAACTACACACATTTGCAATACAAGTAACAGGAAAGAGATGCACAAATAAAATCACTTTCCCTTTTCCTTATCGTCTAGAGAAAAAAATTAACTACAATTATGTTTTCCAGTTGAGTATATGTTGCTCCACAGCCAAGTCAATATTCTTCATATGCTGCATATTCCCGAACTACTAAAAAATCTTTCCAACAAGTAGCTCCAACATTGACAGACCAACATCAATTTACCTTGTTTGATCTCACAGGTCAATTTTCGAGCCTCCAAGCTTTGGCTATAAGATGGAAAAACACTGACATTTTCTTGAAATTCACCATCTGAATTACAACATCAAGCTCCCAGTCCCGGCTAAATTTCTTCTGGCCTAAATTAGGTATCTACAATCTCGGCTGCACAAGTATAAATGACTAGTTAGCAAAGCTAGCCACTAAAATGAATAAAATAAATACAATCAAGTGGTCTAACTTGATACTTTGATAGTATTCACAAAAATCAGCTGTAATGTATTATTTACATCTAGGGATCATTGCACATACTTTTTCCAGTATTGTGCTATAATTCAAACTAAGTTGTACTACAACACACTCTCCATTCTCCAATATGACAAAGTCAAAAATCCATTTTCACCAAAATAAACCAATTAATATATATAATTACATCTTAGCTGATTAGCGAGCTTACAACGTGATCATACTTTAAGTTGGCAGTGATGACATCTGAATCTGATCCTCCTCAAATAAATTCTCCGAAGGTTCTAGAGTTTGATGATCTCGCCTCGGACGTTCCAAAGAAGTTGCTTCATATATCCCTGTACAGTGTAGACATTACGTAACATTCTTAGAGTTCCTGCATCATCATTTACTACTAAAATTGAACATTTGATAAAAGTAATAACACATACCAAAACCCAGAAGTGCGCAGCAAATAATGAATCCTGCCAAAGAGAAGTCCATTTTGTACAAAATCTCCAACACAATGATACATCCTCCAGCTACCATAAGGTGTTTAGGAGATGAAAACACCATGTGCAACCTACACAGGCACAAGGACTTCATCATTCACAGAGATTAGAGCAAGGATTCAAAAAGACACCAGTTTAGAAGAAGAAACTTTTACAGAAACATACCAATATTCAAGAAATACATGATTTTCTTGAAAAAAACAATAAAAAGTTATTGGAGAAGTGAAAGCAAATGAACAGAACAGCTTCAAAGTGCAATGTATTTTCAGTTTTCAGCTATCAAAACATGGTATTCAGGTAATTTTCAACATTTACTTGAGGCCTCACATCCTAGTTTACCTTTATTTTAGGTCACATTAAAGCTCCTTGATGAAAAGTTGAGTAATTATCAGAAAGGAAAGGTAAGGGAGAGTTTTGTGAACACAATATGATGTATTTCATATCAAGATTATGACATGATGCCAAAATTTACTCCTTTCATCCTTCCAAACTGTGACTTGACTTTTAATCATCACAACAAAGGAAGCTCCTAAACCATTGGGCCTGATTTTGGGTAGGTACAGAATAAAAGCCAATTTGGAGGTTTACACAACGCTATAGCCAACATCAATAAGACAAGAAATAAAGTGACAACGTCACCGGAGAACAATGATGATTCTGGCTAAAAGTTATAGCAGCAAAGTAAATTCAACTAACTGTTGTGACCTTGAGATACCAAACCCTTTACAAGTCTACATCTTGAAGGATGCACAGTTTTATATATATGATAGATCTAATTACATATGATGCACAACAAACACCAACAATAGAGAATAATAGAATAGCTGGCTACATACCTCTCTTCTGCAATATTCTCAACATACGATATCAATATCACTCCAAAAAGGATGGTGCTTATGTAAGGCCACGTGGAAAAGGGAATATCCCTATTGCTATCAGGAGCTGTCCCCTGAAGCACAAAACAATATCATACATCAAAATCTAATTGAGCACATAAGTTATACCTAAAATGTCAAATGGCAAACATTCCCATTTTCCCACATCTAGTTACTAAAGGAAAAAGAACATGATGAAAGTAGACTGAGTTAAGAATACCAGTATCACATCCCACATGGCAACAGGAAACATGAAGCATGTAGCAGAAGCAATGGTAATGGCATGAAGGCGCCTCTTAAGCTGATTCTGAAATTCATAGATAGAAAATTAAGACAGTTGAGTAAATTAAACTGCATATGTACTAAGTAGATAAAAACCTTAATTGAAATGGTAACTTTTTTTATTTATTTATTTATTTTAATAGCAAGTTGAGTAAATTAAACTGCATATGTACTAAGTAGATAGTAACCTTAATTGAAATACGCCGTGCGATCACTCTTCTGAAAGCTGATAATATTCCTGCCAACATAGGAATAGCCATTTCTCTCATTCCCAATACCTTTTCCTTCTGAGCATCAGAATCTAGATTCTCTCCTGATGGTAATCTATGGTTAAGTTCACAGCTCAAATTTGTAATTATTTAAATACTACTAGGATAATAGCAAGAACAAAACCAAGGCAATATTCTTCCCCTCCCCATGGGAGAAATAGGAGCCTATGTAACCAAAGGATATAAAAAGGAGAATAAGTGGCCATGGCCCATCCCTGAGATAGAAAGTAGAGGGAAGCTAGCATTGCTACCAGTCCACCAACCTGACAAAAATATACAGAAATTTATATACCCAAGACAATGAGCAACAAGAAAAAAACACTTTTCCATCACATAATCACATTCATTAAATCAAGCTTCAAAGTGACCAGTTTTTTTTCCTTTAAATATCTAATAGATAGGTCAAAGAATATGATATTACCAATTCAAGCTGCCTTAATGAAGAAAAAAAAACATATGGAAATAAGATGACAGAGACAGAAGCTTGGAGCTACCTTCTTCCAGATGTGACCCCTACGCCCATATAGAACTGCAGATAATACTCCAAGTACAGCACCTGAGTATTCTGCAAGAATTGCTCTGAGTTGAACAACTGTAATTGTTAATTTACTTCTCTCATAGTGTTACCATATGCGGAAAAAGGACACAAGCAACATATATAGAAACAACATTGAAGAATAAACAGGAAAATGCAACAAAAATGACAGCTGGAAATATTAAGTTCATCATCCTGGTCTATTAAAGGATGCTATCAACTGGTACTTGGGGGGGGGGGGGGGGGGTGGAGTTCACACTTCAATCATCGCCAATGAAGTCATCATAAGTAGACAATAAGAAATCATACCGAAGAGGGCCACATGCTTTGACTCCTTTCACCCAAAGGATGAAATACAGAGCTGTTATGGCTCCATTTATCAGAGAAGGAACAATCTGGAAGACATAAGAAATTCCAAATTTCAGATTAAATGATATTAGGAAGCAAAGATTACATGTCTGTTTCCTTGCTGCCTAACCTGTGTGTTTGAAAGGGGCATTCCTCTCCAAGGTTTTTGCAAAACTAGAAAGACGATGGATGATGGAACCAAGCAACTGAAGATATATAGCACAACCGAAGATTCTGACTGAGACAAATAATGGTACATGGAATAGATTGACCATATTCGCATAAAGTTCCCAGTGAAATGAATGATTCTAAGAGGAGTTTGCCTGTGAGAAAGCAGATCATTGGGAATTAGTGTACAAAGGAAGTGGCAGCAAAAGGGTAAAAACACATCCTACAACCTTTTGACCTTAATGATGCTAAATGAAAGATGAAAGTTCTTCAAAAGTGGTTCAATCTTAAATGCAATTTGAGTTCTTTTATTTTAGCAGCAATACCAATAGAATCATGACTCACATCCTACAACCTACGATACTCGTAATCAGGGACTCGGGGTAATTGTGTCAAACACGAGTACTTGTCCATTTTTCTGACTTGGCCACTGTATAAAGAATCAAGAATATCCAAAATTTATAGCTTAAAATGAATTGTGAAGTGCCAATACTGATATCCTTGTGTTGGGGATCCGACATGGGTACTATTTATGGTGAAATGAAGAGTCTGAGACTCTGAGTAACATAGCTCACAATCAACTACAGATTATGAGACATAAATCATAACTACTCAAGAGTCAAGACTAGAAACTTCTGTCCTCAGACATCGGACTACTGATGCAGCACTCTGTATCTTTAAAAGAAGATGTTCCCCATGCTTCTCATGACAGTTGGATCCTGGTGGCATACATACAGAAAGATTCATGCTTGCCTGACCAGAACCCCAACACACCCATCCCCAACAGACACATACCAACAACAACTAAGCAAAAATGTACTATGTTGAGTTACACAGAGACTTGATCAATAAAACGAGGACTAAATCCCATGGGGGAAGCCCCTTGAATGGCCCCTTCATAAACTCAAATAGTTCATTCCATCTTAACTAAGTACAACTTAAAAGTTCCAGTCAATACTAACTAACCTCCAAAGTAAGGCAAAATCAATGCTCAAATATAGAAAATTCCCAGATAAGCTCAAACTCCGATTGAAGAATTTAGTATCACAATTAAACCATCAAGATACTTCAGGAAAAAAATAATCTGATCTAGGGTCTTGAAGTTCAACATACCCAAATAATGTAATCGGTTTAATAACATAAATTGAACAAAAATTAAACAAAATCACAAGAACCCAAATGCTAACACCGATAGCAAGCGTCGGAAATTAGGGTTCTCAATTCAATACAACAGTAATAAAAAAGGGGTGAAATTTGATTATACCTGGAATAAACTGAGTGACGATCCTCAGAAGTTGGCTTAGGAGACATCATCTTGTTGAACCCCAGAAAAATTAAACAATTTGAGTTCTAAAATAAAATGTAAAATGTGAAATTTAACAAGATTTAGGTGACACAAAATCCCTATTTTGCATCTTCAAAGCCATAGATGGTTGCTTTAATTTGTTTCTGAGGCATCTGGGTACGAGTAATAGTTTTCACCGAGTTAAGTCTTTGAAGTCGTTGGACCATTTCACAAAGTTTGTGGTCTTCGGCATGTAGGCTAGAATTCTTTGTTATATTGGCATTGGGCTTTCGCATTTATGGGACGTTTGGTATGTAGAACTGAGAATTCGGGATTATAGGGTTTGAATTGTGTGATCAAAATGAATAATTATGGATGATAGACTTTTTATCTATGTTGAATTATTTGTATGGTGATCGAAATAGATTGGAAATACATCATTATAACACATATTATCACTCTTGGTCTTCTCATCAATGGCATTTTGGACAATTTACTCATTTCTCGTTAAAATCCCCTATGTAATTTGATCATGGGAATTGATCCAAACGTTTCTCATTCTCAAACTCGCCTTCATTTTTCATCCCCACAGGCCCACACACACAAACATGAGAATTGTTTCAAGTTGTATAAAATATTGTTCCTAAAAATAAATTCTCAATAAACAACATATTTTAAATAAATTACATTCCTTATTTACCCTAGTAATCTTACAAGTGACATCTTATAATTCATGATCCATTCAGATTATCCTAATTAAATGTTCAACCAGGTTTGACCCAATGTCAAACCATCACAACTTGACTCCAATAACAAGTTGTTTCCGAATCGAAATCGGAGCCCATGAACTCGGCTAAACCTAGTTAATTATAAGCACAAAATTTAATTAATTTCTTATTAAAAAATAAAATTCAAACATGTAAATAGCAACTCCATTCCAAGACTAACCCGTGTAATCAACGAGCATATTGACTAGGTGCGGTCCCATGTCTAGCTTCTCCCATTTGACCCAACCCGACCTAGCTTAGGTCGGCTCGATGGCTGCCTCTAGTAATGGTTTTGCTGTAAATAGCAACTCCATTCCAAGACTTCCAACATCCAAACTCACATTAGCTTAGTTCCTACATAACAATGGCAGCTACGATCTGTCTTCCTTCATTCTCTCTCTCCAAAACCTTCCCACCATCCACTAAAATGACAGTTAAACCCCTGGCAATTCTCAGCCCAACTGGGTACAAAATGGGAGTGCAATACGAGCTAAAACAAGGGCAGAATCGTCAGTTTCACGAGCTCTCATCTGGGTTAAAAATGGAGGTAATTTCCTAGAAAAAACAGAAAAGGAAAGAAGATGAAGAGGAGAGAGAAAGTCCGCCGCTTGTATTTGTCCATGGCAGCTTCCATGGTGCTTGGTGTTGGGCTGAACATTGGCTGCCTTTCTTTTCTGATCATGGGTTTGACTGTTTTGCCCTCAGCTTGTTAGCTCAGGTCAGTTCTCTTCTCAATTTTTGGCAATTTAATTTTGAGATAGAATTTTGGCTTTGTTCATGGCTTAAAATCATGAAAATTGAAAAGGGTATTTCACTAATTCTATATTATACTGTATTTTTTAGCTCATATAATTCATAGATTATATTGGCATCTTGATTCTTGTGGTTTTTGGTGATGATTGCATTATCATTAGTTTGATTAAACTGTTTATAATAACAATTGTGACTTGCTGTACTGCTCCTTTTGCCTTACTTGAATAGAAGTGGGGTGTATATAGTGTATGTATTGGGTTTGAGTTTGTTGCATATGGTGCATTTGCACTTATGCAAGTGATTTATCAAAATTCTAAAATGTTTGTATGCCCTGTCAAATCCTTCAATTCGTGGCACGAAAGTAAAATACTGCATTTGATCAATGGGATTGTGTTAAAATTTAGCTTATTGAAAGCTGATGATTGCATATCAAAGGGACAATGTAGGATGCTAGAATAGTATAAAAGTATGTTGTTGGGTCATGGCCTCATGGGTGATAAGTCTAATAACAGGTCAAGCTGAGGTCAAGGTCGGGGTAGCTTTGCTTTGAACACTTACATCTACATGAAATATACCTCAGCTCGAGTCTAGAACGAAACTCTTTTTAGATCCGGAAAAGGTTTCAATTTATCTTTTCAACTCAAGTTTTGCAATAAGAATAATAAAATGCATTAATATATTGAGGTTACAAGACTGCTAATATCAAGTTTTTGCTAATACTTACAGACTCATAAGTATTGGTGTAAAGGCAAGTCAAATGTATAGTACAAAAAATTAAATTCTTAAAGAAACTCAAGCCAGCTGAGTAGCTTATGTGCCTGTTAAGTTGAGCTTAGTTTGCTTATATACTCCGTATTATTTTCGACCTAAGCTTAACTAATTTGAAAGCGCTCTAGGCTCTTATCACCTCTAGGCATTGAAGAAGAAGTAGGGGATCCTCTCTTCAATCACTAAGCTTGAATGGTTGCTGAAGTGAATCTTTGCTGATGTGATTTCTGCTTTTGGCCAGGGTGAAAGTGATGCTCCTGCTGATAAGGCTGCTGGCACTCTCCAGGTAATGCATTCCCGGTTCCTTTCTCCTCTCTATCCCCTCTGCTAAACATCGGAAGTTTTCAACTGCGGCTGTCTAATCTATGAAAGCTTATTTTGTACATCTTGATGAGGCCATCTTACTATTCTGGAATCTGTATTGCTCAGTAGACACATGCAGCTGATGTTGCACACTTTATCAAGAAAGAACTTACATCTTCTGCTGTTTTGGTTGGACATTCATTTGGAGGTCTTATCGTTCAATATTACTTATCAAGCCTAGAAAACAAGCAGGTGTTAGGTTGTTTCATGTTCCTTCCTTTAGTACCGTCTGTTGTTTCACATTATGTATGAAATCTTGAAGATATTGTGATAGTGTCTTGTTTATTCAAATTTGAAAGATGAAACTTGGCTGTCTCTTCTCTGAGATATTGTGATGCTGTTGCTTGACAACAATGTTCCTAATTTGAGAGCATATACTAGTAGCTAGCTGAAGAAAAAGTTGTATCCTTATTAAGAATCAACATGCATGAAATTGCCTACCAGAAAAATTCAACAAACTTTACTTCCCAACAGAGTTTTACTCATTTTCAAGGTGGTAAATGCATGTTCCATTGAATAGAATATGATCAATTATCATTCTAATACTTGAGGCCTTTGTTACTAGATATGAGCAATCAGCACTCAGATCTTGCGGGAGCTGTACTTGTTTGCTCTGTGCCACCATCGGGTAATAGGTATTGATTTTTCCTTCCACTCTCTATACTATTCTCTTATAAGTAACTTTTTTAATTACTCTAATAGTAAATTGTTACTTCTGTTGCGTAGTGGCTTAGTATGGAGATATCTCTTTTCCAAACCAATTGCTGCTTTCAAGGTATTGCCTTCTCTTAGCCTGCCTCTTAGGCTTTTTATCATTTTACGCTGTTAAATGATTGTCAGAAACCAGCAATAATATATATATATATATTATTTTTTTAATTTTTTATAAACCTCATAAACCATGGTCTTGCTATCATGCATGAATAAGGTTCCCCCCCCCCCCCCCCCCCCCCTTCTTTTTTTCCTATCAGGATCTCTAAACCTCCCTCCTGAGTTGATGTCTGTACCTCTTTTGTTTTGGATGAATGTCTGGAACTCTTTACCTTTGCATAATGGTGTTTCCCCAACTGTTATTTTAAATATCAGAAGCTTCTGTTAGAATATCTACAATACTCATAATTTACTTTTAAATATCAGAAGCATCTGTTAGAATATCTACAATACTCATAATTTACTTTTAAATATCAGAAGCACCATGGGTCAAACCAGCTGTTACAGCGAGCTAGAGAGTAATTACCTCCGAAATTCTTATTGAAAGGATGCAAGGATCAAGTTTTAATCTAGGGTCCAAACTCTGAACTCATGCTGTAGTTGAGGGAACTGTCATAGCTTAAAAATCCATCTGAACTTGTGCATTAACTCATTAGAGCAAAATTATGGCGAAAAAAAAAAAAAGCCCTTGTTCTACCGTTGGAGTTGGACAACTAATTCTAATTTCAAATCTGCAGAATGCTGCTACAAATTGTAGTACAGAATTTAAATGGGGTTGGGGTTGGGATTGGTCCAATGCTTCGTTGGTGTCTGCATGCCAGATGCCACCTCCTAACCTCCTAAGTCATCACTCATCACTCTTCCTCCCGTTAATCTGACTATATTGCCTAGCTATAATAATGCTACTAATACCTTTGTCAGGACAAGATTTACTTGGTGTTTGTCAACTATGAAGTACCTTACTGTGATTTTATTGTTCATTTCTATCCCGATCTCAATCACCAATTTAATCTGGCCTATACTGTATTTGGTCCAACTTATTCGAGTTACAGTAAAACCACTTTGTTAAATTTAGTTGGGTGACCATTCTGCTAATGCCCCCCTCCTTTCAAACCCCAAATGTGATGTTGTGTAACAATGAAAAATCTTAATTACGTTCTACTTTTGGTAGGTAACTCGCAGCTTAGCAGCAAAAGCTTTTCAGACCGATTTGTCACTTTGCAAGGAGACATTTTTCTCCTCGCAGATGGATGACAACCTGGTCCAAAGGTTAGCTGGATAGCTTGCCTTATTGTACATGTTTGTTATGCACACTCCATATGATATCCAACTTAGCTTTACGTTGTGTTTTTAAGATCTCCAACTTTGACTGATACTCCAGGTATCAAAAGTTGATGACAGAGAGCTCAAGACTGCCTTTGTTTGATTTGAGAAAGCTAAACGCTTCCCTTCCTGTTCCTTCAGTGCCTGAGTCTTCTGTTAAAGTTCTCGTTGTGGGTGCAAGAGATGACTTCATAGTGGTATAATTGTTTTCTAGATGCTCCTTAATTTTCGTGTCATCCCTTATAATCCACATTCTACACTAGATGATATGCACCTAGATCCTCCGCTTTTGCTGGTTTTGTTTCTTGTTCTTTGATTTTATTGTCATTAAGAATGTGGGATGATTAATATTTTATATCCTTGTAGGATGCCAAAGGACTTGATGAAACGGGCAAATTCTATGGTGTATCTCCCATCTGTGTGGATGGTGTTGCACACGATATGATGCTGGATTGTTCTTGGGAGAAAGGTGCCAATGTTATTCTTTCCTGGTTAAGGACTATTGACTCCTGAGACGAGGGAATTTTTTTTTTTTTTTTTTTTTTTTTTTTTTTTTTTTTTTTTTTGTTTTGTTAAGGTTTATTTATAGTTCAGTGGCTTCTTAGAAACCCAGTGAGTTGTAATTAGTTAAACATTGCATGGTTAACACTTGTTGTTCTGGAATTTTATTGTTGGCAACCTTTTATCATCTGTTAAGTGGTTCTGAGCTTCTAACTATAGCCAAAAACCTTTAGCAAAGAAAAACTCCATTGTTACTATCCACGATCTATTCTTTAGCATATATCCAAAGGAGATTTTCTTTGCTTCTTCAAAATTCTCCAAATGAACAAATGAGCATAAAAATAGCCTTGTGGCATTAATTTGGAATAACGGAGTAGTTGTTGCCTTAACGGTTTGCCAATTACTTATGCTCGCTAGAAAAAATTGATATATTACAGAGTAGAACATTGGGGAAAGTTATCACTTTTAAAATACTTCAATTCAATTATATGTCCTAAAACTAATTGATGAAAATAGTTTGTAACAAGATGGTTTGTTAACGCGAAAGTAGCCTCAAAGCGAATAATGTTTAAAATTTCCCACACTTGAAATTGGCTAGTTGGTTTAGGTCTATTTCTTAATGTTTTTAACTATCAAAGAATGTAGTATTTGATGTCATTCACTTAAAGTAAAATATTAATAAGTAAATATAAAATGAACAAAGCATTGCCTGAGTCTAAAAACACGTTATAATCTATTCATGTTGATTTGATAAAACTTGTTTGAGCCATATACAAAACAGAGAACGACTAGTATTCCATAATAAGCTACTCGTATTGACTTCCCACTCTCACACTACTCAACCGAAAGACTGGATTCTCACCTACCAATATAACACTTCCTCCATTTCAAAATAAATTTTCAATTTGATTAATGTAAGTTTCAAACACATCACATGAATCGATGTTGATACTTTATACATAAGATCAAACACATTTATCTGAATATTTGCTAAAACCGCTTCAATACATAATTTTCACACGTCAACTTCGTATACTCCGTACTAGTAGTTTGTATTTAAAAACAACAATTAGGGCCTGTTCATATTTACTGAACTGAACTGATTGGCGCTAAACTGAAAAGAACTTAACTGAATAGAGATGAAATAAATATTTTATGAGAAGAAAATTAAGAGTTGAACTGAATAGAGCTGAAATGAATATTTGATGAGAGAAGGAAATTAGGAGATAAACTGATTGAAGCTGAATTGATTGGAGCTAAACTGAACTGAAATGAAATTAAACTGAAATGAACAGACCCTTAAAAATATTACTCCGTATTGGTTAAAGTTTCACATTGACAAGTGTACAGATAAAAAATACTCGTAAATCAGTATTTTATAAACTTTGGGCTTCCTATGAAAAATAAGAACATAAACCCGAAAACCCAAGATAACAAATAGGTAAAAATGGGCCAAAGCCCAGGAAAGAGAGAAGCCATGAATCGTAGCCGTCGATCTCTAGGGTAAATAACTCTCCATCTAAAAAAAGAGGCTTCTCATATAAACCCTACATTCCAGCCTTCAACCCTTCTCTGTTCTCTTTCACTTCTAATTGCAGCAGCTTCTCTTCCTTCCCTACTAGGGTTTTTCTCTCTCCTCCCTCGATCAACTCTCCCCGACTTCTGGTACGTATTCTTACTTTCTGGGTATTCTTGTTCTTCAATTGGGTTGCATTCTGTTTCTGGGGTTGTTCTGTGCTTTTCGTTTGTGTTTTATGTTTAGGTTTAGTGAATGTAGAATTGGATTTGTATGTTTTGTTGAAGTTTTCATAAATTTTGATTATAGGGTTTAGAAGTTGGAAATTTTGCATCTTTGATTGATTTGATTATCTGGGTTTAATTTACTGAGTCTTATTATTATGATGTTAGATTTAATGAAATTGTTCTTCTTTTTATTTGTTTAGGCTTCGATTATTAGAATTGTATTTATTTTGATTTCATGGTAATATTTCGCTCTTTGACGGAGATTTTATGATATGACTTTTTTTGCTGGAATCACTCGCTCTGCCGCCTGAAACATAGAATTAGCATTCGTTATCTAAGAGAAGCATTTAGAATTTGATGTAATGATTGAGTTTTTAGCGAATTGAATTATTTGGAAGATGATAGTCTGATTGATTTGTATAATGGGCTAAATATATGAAAAAGGGCTGCCTTTTCATTCAATTGTTGGACATTGATTCTACTAATATGCATTATACCAGTGGCAACGGTTTGATTCTTATGGTAATCACAAGTTTACAATTTGGGTTTCAGACTACTATATATAACTTACATAAGGCTATTTTGGTTATATAGGATCATTGAGCTTAGAATTAGTGCATTTTATAATCTAATGCTATGCATAATAAACGAATGCTAGTTGATAAGATGGCATTTGCCAGTGAAGTACTGTGTGACTTGAGCTGATTTGTGTTGTGCTTTGTTTTTGTGTTTCAGCTTTGTCAAAATGTTTACTTCTTCGAGGAAGATTCAAAAAGATAAGGGTGTAGACCCAACTGAATTCGAGGAGACTGTTGCTCAGGTAGCGTTTGCTTGCAATAAGCTGTTTTGTTGTTATGTGACTAGTTGTGTATAAATTTACTGAGAAACGAGCTATAATTGAGAAATAATTACTTTTATAGGCTATTTTTGACCTCGAGACCACCAACAAGGAACTTGGAGTTGATTTGAAGGATCTGTTTATCAACTCTGCTGCGTAAGTGCTGCTTGATTTGTATGCTCATGACATGAGAGGTCTTTGTTTGCTTTGAGGTTTGATAATGTTTTTTTTTGTAATCAATTTGCAGTCAGGTTGATATCTCCAACAACAAAAAGGCTGTTGTTATCCATGTCCCTTACAGATTGAGAAAATCTTTCCGCAAAATTCACAACCGGCTGGTGAGAGAGCTTGAGAAGAAGTTCAGTGGCAAGGTAAGTTCGACCTGCATTACTTCATTGCTGATAAAGTTTTTTAGATGGATTGAATTCTTCCAGTTATTTTTGTCCTTTCCATTGAAAACAACTTTTAGTAATTTCCAATAAATCTATGTAAGATTAAGCTGTATGAACTGTTAATAAGCATCAT
Organism: Chenopodium formosanum; assembly: GCA_024500155.1. Lineage (NCBI taxonomy): Eukaryota > Viridiplantae > Streptophyta > Magnoliopsida > Caryophyllales > Amaranthaceae > Chenopodium > Chenopodium formosanum. The sequence continues at coordinate 1,921,409 of CM044861.1, read as the reverse complement.
ATTAGGATTGTGCTATATTTTCTAACTAGGATCTTTGATTGAGCTGTTTGATCACACCAAGTATGGTGATTTGTATGGACATCTACTTTGACAGTGCGCTTTTTAATATCTCATTGCTGGTCTATTTAGAGTCTTTGGACATCTTGTAGGATTGCTAGTATGATTGTTCCTTTTGTGTTAGCCTCTGTTACTGGCTAGCTTAGCTGGCTACTATGTTCTTGGGTGGCCTTCTCTTGGTTATCTCTGATGTCTCCAAATTAAACATTTTAGTTTGACATTTATTAGGTAGAGTTATGTGGTCAAATATTATAGTGTTAATTTTGAATTATCTTTGATTTGTTTTTCTGACCTTATGTCTATTCTTATCCTGCTATCTCTTCAGGATGTTGTCTTCATTGCCACCAGAAGAATTGTGAGGCCCCCAAAGAAGGGTTCTGCGGCCAAGCGTCCCAGATCCCGTACTCTCACTTCAGTGCACGAGAACATTCTTGAGGATCTTGTGCAGCCTGCTGAGATTGTTGGAAAGCGTTGCAGATACCGTCTAGATGGATCCAAGATCATGAAGGTATTATAAGACTTGCATGTATATTTAACTGCACTGTGTTCAGAAGCTCAGGTTTTGAATGTTTGTTTACATGTTTTGATGTAAATCTGCTTGTTGATGCGCAGGTATTCTTGGACCCCAAATCCAAGAACGACACAGAGTACAAGCTAGAGACATTTTCTGGCGTCTACAGGAAGCTTTGCGGAAAGGATGTAGTTTTTGAATACCCTAATCCAGAGGCTTAAGCTTGCAATCAGGATGTCATCAGAGTTTTGTGCTACCAATTGCAAATCTTGTCTATTTTTCTCTTTAAGATAGTACTACTATTAAGTTTTGATCCACCTTGAATTGCATTGTTAATTAGGAACAGAAGTACAATTATGAGATTTTCTCTTCTGCCAAAGATTTTGAGCTTTTGAAAGTGTTTGTAAGACATCTGTCTTTTTTGGAGCTAAAACTGCTATCCTGCTATGATTTCTTGATGATGTTCTTGTCCTAAACAACCTTGTTCATGGCCTGCATATTTGCACATCAAAATTTACTTTTATGATGCACATAAACTCAGGGAGTGTAGTATGGGTTGTTGAAAGCGTAATTGGTTGTATGTTATTTATACGACGAAATTCTGTACTGTTGATTGTGAAAGCAATTGTGGTTTGCTTTGAAGGGTAGAAAACAATAGTTAACTGATCCTCAAAATCTTCTGCTTCGAATGCTTAGTAAACTGGGCATTGGCATATTTTTTGCTGTGATACACCCCAAATGGGAAACTGGTCGAATCTGTTATTGTGATAAAGAAAATAATCGGATCTATCAGCTAATACATTAGTTTAATTTGTATAATATTGTTTTATGGAGTAATTGTATGTGGTTTTTATGTTGTTGAAGTCACTGTTCTTAGATGGGGCAATCATCAAAAAGCAGGCCAGACATGTCTGTTTGTAGTTAATTGAAAGGTTGCCAATTAATTGTGAATTGATATGTGGTTTTTCTTTTATCATTATATTAGTTTTCCAACCACGATGAAAGCGGCACTAATTGCTACCTGTACATATGTTGAATTAGTAGTACCTAAATACCTCAACAGCCCCTAAATGGTTCTCACTCGTATAGTCGTAAGTACTTGCATAACTTGTATTATGAATGTTTTTTTTTTTTTTTTTTTTGTTCTATTGCCATCTTTTGCGACTTCTGATGGCAAATCTTCGCCTGGATAATAAAATGACTAAAAAACCATTTAGGGCTAGTTTGTATCACATTATGTTAAATTGCACTTCGTACTTGGTTTTTCCAGCCAATGAGTTTGCCGGTGAATGAGTAAAGTTTTTTATGTAAATAATGTGAAGATCAAAACATGTCAACTAATAAGAAATATAGAAAGTAGTAATTCAGTTGGAATTCCGTGAAAGGAAAAGTTTAAAACCACGCAATATTTTCTCTAATCACACAATTTATATACTTCGTGCGTTTCAAAATAGTATTTCCACCATCCCCTCAAAAAAAAAAAAAAAAAAGAAAGGTATTTCCACCATTCATTAGCTTAATTCTGGCAAGTTTTTTTCACTTAAAGTTTTTTTTTTTAGGGAAACTTTTCACTTTAAGTTTGCAGTACCTATATTAGTACATTGATCAGAGCAAATATATTTGTGCATATGGGAAGCAAACTGAACATAAGACAACAGAGGAAGGAAATGTAAGAAATTTCTCTTACTACTTTTTACTATTTTTTTTTTTTTTTTTTTTTTTTTTTTTTTTTTTTGTGTGTAGCATGTGTACAACAGAAGCCCTTTTGCTAAAATCAACAAATACATAGATACATTAATCTCAAAATAGTGAAATTATGATGCATTAGGGGCTGCCAAAAAAATCCTGAAAAATTATGCAGCTTTAGATCACAAGAATTTACTGTTCACTCCAGCTCGGTAGAGTTGCAACCTTCTACCAGAAGATTCTATGGTTACCTTTGTATTCGCTGGTGCAAATAACACATCACCTACTCTTACATTCTCCACTGAAAAGGCTGTTCTGATTATTCCAGTTCCTTCTGTGACTAAAAATAAGGATGGACCAGCCATTGACGGAAACTTTGTTGATGTTCCTTCAGGAAGATCACAATGATCAACTTCAAACTCTTCAAATGGAGGACGGTACCTCTTTGTGCGTCCATCAGTACCCTCTACGTTGAAGCCCCTAAGTATATCAGGTCGGCCCTGAAAATCAGATGACTACAGTCAGATATACTACTTTGATGATATACAATACTATTATGACTTATCACAGCCCATGCTTGCTTAAGTGTACAACTTTTTATCAAAAACCGAGTTTCATCCATACGATTCAGATTAAAAATGAAACGAGCAAAACACAATTTGGCCAAGAACAACACAGAAAACTGTCACCCTCAACTTGTCATAAATACTAACCTACATGGATTATAATAGTATAAAACTGTTATACTTCCTCCGTTCTAGTAATATTGCAACAATGGACTTTTTGCACTATTCATCACTCTTGTTTGACCATATAATATGATTTATGCGTTAAACAAAATATAGTCATGTGAGATCTTGTTAAATTCGTCTCATAAAATACTTTCACAATATCAATTTTTTATAATTTTTACTCTTACACAATTATAGATATTTAGCATATAAAATGTGCTTTGAGATGCGTAATTTCCTCCTTGTAATATTAACATAACGGAGGAAGTATAAAACTAAAATTCATGCACCAAAAAATGTTACTGACGTGCCGAGTGTGAAACCATTATCTAAAGGAAGTGATCAGAAAAAGACAGAAGTATCAGAGGAGTTTAAAGCACTGAAATTCCCCACCTAAGTATCAACACATCACTCAGGGATTGCAGCAATAACAATGCAAACTAAAACTAAATACTCCGTAGTAAAGCAGGATTCAAATATTCAAGCAAGTCTACCAAGAGCTTACCAGTTTGTAAGTGAGCATATCACATAATGTTTTAACATCCCTCTTTTTGGGAGTTAAACCAGCCCGAACAACATTATCTGAAGTTGCCATACACTCAATGCAATCACCAGATACATATGCATGTAGTTCATTTGCCCCCAAGCACAATGCTTCACCAGGGTTTAGCGTTACATAGTTCATAAGGAAAGCTGCCAGCACACCCACATCACCCGGATACTCCTTTTCAAGCCGTAGGACTAGCTTCTCCTCTGATGTTAACTGTTTGATATAAGAGAAAATGTCATTAGATCAATAGCTTCACAATGACCCACATAAGTGAGGCAAATAATTGTATCTTGATGAATAGAACAATCATAAAGCACATGTGCTAAACACATCTAAGGGATTCCATCACAAACAGTAGATTTAAAAATATACAGGGTTATGCCAAATCTACATCAGATAAGCTAAAAGAGACATAGGTCTAAACATTTTTAAGACAGGGCAAGCCTTCATTGGCAACAAATAAAACAGGACATAGGTAATTTCAGTAAAACATCCTCAAAAGCAACATGCTAAATTCATCAACCAACTCAAAAAAAGAAAATTACTAAACACTGCATCCATGATATTATAAAAAACCAGTTGTTACATTTAAACAAAATCAATGTGGCGTTAGACATCAAGCTCACCAATTGCATATTGGCCCTTTTCTACATTGATAATTGAATCAGGACCCATTTCTTTCATACTACTATATAAATTAGAGCAATAAGAATTGCCAAAAGCTTTTCAAAATCTGTCATTACATAATTAAAAAACTAAGAGCAACATGAAATGGAGTAAAACACAAAACCAATAAGAAAAATAACACACCTCATCCTTCTTCCTCAGACGAGGAATCAACTGAGACAGCACCTCAGCAATCACATGCTCACTTGCTGACATAATTTGAGTAAACAGCTGTTTCAAGGCAATTTTAACTGTATCTTCCCCATCTTCAGGGGTGATGTTCAGCAGCTGATCCACAACTGCAGCACCAACCAATTGTGATATTTCTGGAACACCTTTAAGAATCCTTTGGAGTTCCTGAGGTACAAGAGGAAACTAATGCATTAGCCAAAGCGGTTTTATCTAACAAGTTACTCATCAATTTCTTAAAATCAAGGGAGGTGGAGATTGCACTTCAAAGAGATTACTTCCAATAAGAAAATTTAACATCATAAAGATAAAGACACAACCAATGGTCCAAAAAGCAAAACATGTACTTCGTATAAGCGAAGAAGACAAAAGTTTCTCAGTTATCTATGAGTTAATATACTGTATTTAATACACTACTATATCAAATAAACAGCAACATATGAGCTCCTCATAAAAACTCTTTATGACATGTCTAAGCAGCCAAGGCTTCTAGTTTACTACAGTCTATAGCATTAGTTTCAAACACTTGATTCAATAGAAAATCATCTCCTGAAAAATCAAATAATCAGCAATAGAGATTATTGAAATGGAAACTCAGGCAAGTTTCATACCTCAATACTGACAAATCCACAAAGGATCTCAAACTTTGTTACTGCAAGAGCCATTTCTGGCTTATGATTTCCATCCTTGTAAACAAGTGGGTCCCTAATGTGCAATTTCTTTGCCAACTCCTTGCATGGGTGAGCTTGTATTGACAATGTCTTTGCGACCGACAACGCCTACAATGTTCAAAACAACAACATTCCAATCAAATTCATCCTTTTAATCACAGATTAACTAAATACTTCATGAGTCCATAAAAATGTAAAGTACACATAATTCACAACATAATTTTCCACAAAATCACAAGTAATTAGTCCATAAAAATGTAACAGTATACAAAATTCACCATGCAAATTTCTCCAAAACTCAAATAAACATTAAATTTTCAATTAAGCAATCTAACAAACATGCAATTCAGCAAGATCAACAAATTAAAAAACTGAAAATCAATAGAATTTTACCTTAAACAAAAAGGGTAGATCATAACCCCACTTGTCAACTACCTTATGACCAAGCACATTAGGGTTCTTCTCAATCCAAGACTTGAGAGTGTCACCCTCAAAATCCCCAAATTTTCTATTCTTTCGATTTCCAAAAATATTCCCTTTTTTGAGCACATGAGAAGGACCTGATTCATGGGTACCCATCCAAAATTCAGCATAGGGTTTGTTTGGATCCAACTTATTACCCTCAGAATTGGCACTAAACAATCTATAAACCTCAGAATCACTCCCAATTTTACCCCAATCATAATTTTTCACAGAGCATTTCAGCCTCTGAAGCTTATGCTCATTCCAGAAAACACCATCATCAAACGCCATTACCCCTTTACTCTTCTTCTTCAACAATGAAACCAAACAAATCACAACAAAAATCAATGAAATTGGTAGGAAAGTTAAGTATGAAACATCATCTGCAAACTCGACAGACATTTAGAAATAAAGTATTAAAAAAAAAAAAAAAAAAACCCACCAAAATTCAAACAAAACCCAGAAATCAAAATTCAAAAAGAATGAATTTTGACAAGAAATTCCCAAAATTGATTGATACCCACAAATGTAGATGATGTACTGAAGTGAAATTAGGGATTGATTGATGATAGATTGTTGGAGAGGAAGAAGGGGGTGTGTTGAAAACAATAGAATTTGTGTGTCATTGTTAAAACAAATGTTTGGGTTTTATATAGAAAAGGAAAAAAAGTGAGAAATTGATGTAGAAAGAAAGAAGAATTGGAAGATTGAGATCCAGAGGATGTGTTTCTTTCTGTGGTATCGTAGGAGAGAGAAAGAGAAGAGTAAATTGAAAGGTATAAATTGAAACAAAATTAAGGGTTTTATTAAATTTGTTTTGTATTGAAAAAAGAAAGAATTAAATTCTGTAAAAATAGTCAGAAAATTGAGATTGAAGAGAGAGAATTAGGAAGAAGAAGAAGAAGATGGAGTTGAATGAAGAGGGTCGGTGGGGGGTGAAAAAAGGGGGGAAATAGGCAGTTGAGTCGTTGAAAAGGGATGACGAAAGATATTTACAGTCAAAAATTATTTACTTTTTATGGTAAAAAATATGATTTTTTTTTACAGTTTTAATGATAGATTGATCATTGATGATGTGCGTATATGGAGTATTTGGATTTGGATAAGAATGATGAATGGGAAAGTATTTTGGATGAGAATTAAATTGTACATTGTGCTTTAAGGAAAGTATATTTAGGTACTACCTCCGTCCCCAAATGATAGTCCCTTATGGGCAAAAATTACGGGAATTAAGAAACTTAAATAAAAGTAGTAAATTTACATTGGAAAGATAAATTTACATTGAGTATGTAAAATAGTAGAGAGAGAAAGTAATAAAAGTACATTGGAAAACAAAATTTATATAGGAAAGATAAATTTGCACAAATATTGTTGTAATTAGAGAGAATTTTGATAAAAAATTGATAATAATGATACTTGAAAAAAGCAAATGGGACTATCATTTTGGGACTAAAAATAAGCCATAAGGAACTATCATTTGGGGACGGAGGGAGTAGTTTTCTATATTTATGTAGTCAACGCGTTTTTAAAAAATTATACAAGTAAATACATTGAATGTGCAATATATATTCTGGTTGTTTTCGTTTTAATAAGTAATTACAGAGTATAAGATCCTACAATTTTTTTTCCATAAAAAATAGTCAAAATATGGTCAAATTTCACTTAAATTAAACCATGATATTGACCTTGATAATAATTTCACACCAAAAAACTACAATTAGAATATGATTGTCAAGACTCTTATATGCTTCTAAAATGTATAAAAATAAAAAATCAATCGAGCCCTTAGGGTCTGTTCACATTTACTGAATTGAGCTGAATTGAACTGAACTGAATTGATTGGAGCTGAACAGCACTGAACTGAACTGAATTGAGCTGAAATGGATATTTTATGAGAGAGGAAAATTAAGAGCTGAACTGAACTGAACTGATTGGATCTGAACTGAACTTAAGTAAATGTGAACAGGCCCTTAATAATTACAGAGGACTATATATTTAGTTCACCAATAGCATATCTAACAATTAATTATCAAAAAAAAAAAAAAATACTTATAGAGTTGTAGACCTTTTATTTTTTTTTTTTTTTTTCTTTCTTTTACAAATTTCCACATTGTGCTAAAATCCTAAAATAACCAACTTCCTGCAAATTTGGACCGTCAATGGTCGAGTTTCGTTATGTATTGTTCGTGGACTGTATTTTACTAATGTGGATAGATTTGTTTTTAGTAGTTGTGTAACTATCATATTTGCACTTTGAGGACGTGGATACTTCTTGTATCGCAAAACAATTTGCGACTATAAAGAATCTACGAAGTAACAAAATTTTTATGATATTTTTAGAAATTATACTCCACATAAATGCATCTAAAATTTACTTCTTGAACGAATATTATTATACTATATGCTTCATACTTTTATTGGTCCCGCATTGTATACATGTATGAAATTTTATCAATTTTCTTTGACCTCATGTTACTGCTACTAATATATTAAAATAAGTAATGCCCCATAATATTATACTCGGTACAAATATAAATTTAATGTGTATAATGCTTTAAGTAAAGTGTCATTTCATAATCTACTCGTATCATAGATACGGAGTACTTATATTGTTGTAATTTTAAAGAAGAAGTGTACAATTTTGTATAATAATGAAAATGTTTGATGATAGTCAAAATGGCAAGCATTTTCTACCGGCCAATTTGTTTATAGAGTGCTGGCCACATCTTTATGAGATTTAAGTTACATTATTATATATTCATACATAGGGAATAATATTAGCTAAGTATGAGATATATGAGAGGATATTAAAATTGTTAACCAACTAGCTCAGTTACTTTAGAAGATTAATGTTACATGAGATCGATGATCACCAAATTAAAAGGATCAAATAATAATAGTCTGTATGGTAAGTGTCTTCCTTACTTTTTGAGTTCTTTGTCGAGATGGTGTTGTTCTTCGATGCTTTTGTTGTTTTTTTTTTTGGTTAACATGTGTTTAGTCGTGTGGCTGTACATGATGTTTGGAGGGTTGAGGGGGTGTGTTAATCCTCTCTTTCAATTGCTTGGTTTTCGGTTTGGGTAGTGTCGGGAATGGTCCTTGTCTGTGGTCCATTTTAGTTATTAAGGTTTGGCCTGGTCTTGGCTTGTGCTTTTTATTTTGTTACTTCTTTTGACCTATCCGATCATCGAAGTATTGATAGGTTATCACTTGGTAATCTTTGTTTCAGCTTAAAAATGGATTTTCAATCTGTTGCTTTGAAAAACCTTTATCTTAACCCTGCTCTCCAACATGGGGGTCCTTTTAAGTTCCTTTTAGGGGTTTTTAGTATGGTAATGGTCTATTCTTTAGAGAAGAGGTCAAAGATACCCACAGTTAAGGATATCGAGTCACTTATTAAAATGACTCAAATTGTATTGTTAAGCCTTGGTCGTGTTAATTTCCTTCCCTTTTTACCCAGTATACAAGACTGTTTATGTCTTGTTAATCTCGAGTTTATGTACACCAATCACAATTGTGTGTGTTCCGCTCTTATGTTCTACTCCCAATCTCAATAAAAATGGGGTTACACCACCAACAAAGGTCAACTGTGGTTTCTCCAACAGTGTGTTCGAGGCAAATCAAGTCGGCATTTACTTGCGAGAAAGTTGTGTCTAAGTTTTATTAGATTTTGTAATATTTGTAACATTGGAGCTAATAAAGCTCCAATGAGTAGCTCAGCAAACTTGATCCATGGTTTGTAATAGTTGATTTTGTTAATTAAGCATATGTCAAACAAAAAAAAAAATGCTAACAGAAAAATAAGTCTTTATCTATTGCTTCTAACATTTTTAACGCGATTGAAATTATATTACAATACTAAGTAGGCCAACAAGCAAATATATTTGATCGGTCAAAGTTTCTAGTCCGTAGACTTCTGAACAAATTATTTGGTCATTAGACTTGGTATATAAGTTAGATATAATTCCTAATTGCAGGAATGTAAACATATAAAACTAATTATTATATAAATCAGACCAATTAAATCTTAGTTATTAATTACTTTGTGTATTGTATTGTACTTCGTATATATGATCAAACAACATACAATACATATGATAAATTAGAAAACAAAGAATATAAATATATGTGTAGGCAGTTGCGCACTTGCTGGCATATAAGCACTAAAAGAAGGTTGGAGGTGACGCAACTTTGGCATGCATAGTATCTCTTGTGAGTTGTGAAGGTAGTTTAATGTAGAAGTTGTAATGATCTTAAACAAGTAAAGGAGTTGACCCTTACAAGTTTGGCAACATATCAATTGCTGAGCTAATGTGTGTATGAAGATAGCATTGGAATTGCATGTGTTGGGACAATGTTCAATTCCAAGAAACTAATGCTTAATTGTGCGTGTTGGGACTAATTTTAAGTTTCTATACATTATGTATTCACACCTAGGGATTTTTGGGTTTCATGCAAAAAATCAACCGGAACCAGAAAAATAGATTGGAATGAATGAGCTGATTGAAGAGAATCGGTTCAGTCTTTGGGTTAATTAAGAAATTTAATATTTCAATCATCGATCCAATTCGATCCAAAACCCCTTAAAATTTGGTCCGGTCTAACTTGGTTTCTCGGTTTTCGACCTAATCGGCTATTAGGCCAACAAACATCCCTATTCACACTTTCCTAGTTAATGCAAAATACATTGACATGCTGGTGGACTAAACACATAATGTCGTAAATCAAAAATTAATTTTTGTAACAACCATAAAATCAAACCTTGACTGTCTTTTACTAAGATTCTTGGAACTACATTTATAATGTAGGTATTTGAACTAACATTAACCATGATATTTTTGAATAAAAAGAAACAAGCGCTTCTTATTCACGATTTTTTAAGAATGGATCTTAAATTAATTCACAAAATATAATATAATTATATTATACACGAAGTAACAGAGAAGGGATTTTTTTTTTTTTTTGTTATCACAAGCAACTCTCTAAAACCCTAATACTAAAAATCGTTCTTGCACTAATTATTTAAAGACACCCCTTTTTTCACGTACTTAAGATTTCATTAGAAATATCAAAATAGACGAGGAAATTGTAGTGATTTTTTATTCTTTATGCTGAATAATGCAGTGTAAGCTATAAAAAAAAAAACTTCTTGGAATTTATGTGGTTTGTAAATAAGTAAACTTATATTAAGATACGCAAAAGTTATACAATGACTTCGATATCTTGTATGCCGTGGGTTATGGGGTAAATTGACAAGTTTGTGAAGATCAAAACAAAATAGTTATGGAAAAGATGTTGACAAATCAAGGTACCACAATCTCCATTTTCTAATTATGCATATAGTTGTTGATTGTTACTATGTTAATTTAGCAACATTACTTTCCGGAAAGGAACTTTGGATTAAAGATTTTATAAACATGTGTCCAAAAAAATACGGAGTACGTATCAATTATTGTGTTTTTATCTCGTTCTCAAAATTTTTTAAAAAATATATAGTTTACATTTTTTACGTAAAAGTTATTAAGAATAATAATAATATAGACTGAATTTAAAGTTTTATATATCACTCTACTTTCAAGTAAGTATTATTGTTAAGGCTTTCTTTCTTTTTTTTTTTTTTTGGAAAACTTAAGGCTTTCATTCATCAACTACGGAGTACTACTTTTTTTTTTTTTTTTTTTTGGAGGGAACTACGGTAGTACTACTTAATTAATGTGGTATTCCGAATTTTAATTTGTTCTTTTGTACTCCAGTCTATGTGTTTATTATACAACTTTAATTAATGGTCTCAATTGTATAAATTTGCGTATGTCAAAATAGATGGTATAAATAAATTTATATCTACCCTTGCTTATAAATTAAAGTCATAATGGTTATTAAATAAATATTCAATTAGTACTTAGACTTTAATGAATAAGACATTATTATTCGTGGGTGTGATTTTACAGGCTTTCTCCTTCAGAAGTATATGGAGAAGGAACTCTAGCCCCCCAATTACATACTCGTACATCCCAATCACTTTCTAAAAAATTTCTCCCTTTTTTCTGGTTCAGAATTCATACAATTGTTTTTTCCAATTTTCACCCATTTTTTTTTTAAAAAAATGCTCTATACTACGTCATTACATAACATTTTTCCTCGTTAATTTTCATTATTTGTGGTATTGCGGATGCCCTACCAAAGATATAATAACTAAAGTAACCCAATTAAATTGATTTCCATCTTTTTATAGTATTAATACCTTGATTCACAAGTTGTTCTAGATATATTAATCAAACAAAAGCTTAACAATCTAACATCATAAACTTGCCTAATGACCAAATAATTAAAATGGAATTAAGCTTGGAAAAAAGAAAAAGAAAGAGAAAAAGAGAAAGAGAAGAAAAAGGACTAAAGATCGAAGAGAGAGGTGATCACATTTTGCTTACTTGCCAAGTGACAAAAGGATGCTTTCTCAAACTACTATGCACGTGAGACTCTTGCCTTTTACTAACAAAATCACACCAAAATAAAACTCATATCATGGCTCTTTAGTCTTCAACTTCAAGATAGTGTAGTGTCTCCTTCTCTTTCAATGTTTGAAATGGTTTTAGTAGGGCTTTAATATGATTTATTTATCATTTCATTGTAAATAAAACAATTAGATTAGGTACCCTAAATTACGTTTAAAGTACAACTAGCATATCTAGTTCAATGAGGTCTTGATGAGTTTAAACTTTAAAGCTCATCATTAAGTAATATTTTTTTTTTTTTTTTGGTATGATGTCTGATCTTTAATAATCTTATTTGACCCACTTATTAATTTATGAAATAGTCCACATAAAGCTTGATTTACTTGCTTAAATATTAAAAGGACAATGACACAATATTCTAAATCTTCATGATGAGTTGGTAACAATGTAACATGCATTGTTGAAGATATAAAGGTACCATTTTTTTCCTTGGTATATGACTATAGTTGCTCAGATCGAGTAGATGTTTGATGGGTCTATTACATTCTTATATTTTGTCACTCAATCATTTTACCTTAACATAACATGTTTTATAATGCTACTTTTTAATTTCCACAATAATATTTAGGAGCGGATGGAGTACTTAAGTTGAGTAGTTGTTATAAAATGCATGTATATACTGTGATGGAAGCTAACTCGGTTGTATGAACTGTAGTAGTGTCGATATCCTTTGGTAAAATCAAATGATAAATCACCCACTAAATAGACACATCATTTCCTTAATATAATTAACCGCAAATAGTAATTAAGGGACTAGAAACATCAAAATCTTAAATTCTCTGACAAAATCCCTTTCTTACTATAGTTACTAGTCAAAATGAAGGTTACATAGTAACCGACAGTCTTAGAAATTTTTTCCCAGGTATAAGGTGAGGAGAGTTCATGAAATTATTGATTGATTATACCTTTACAACTAACGCAATTTTGAGATCACAACCACTACTATTTTCACTTTGGATCTTGCTTTTTTCTTTTTTAATTTTAAAATATCACATCATATAATTATGATTATATTTTGTACAATAACATACAAACTCCACCAACATATATACAGGAGTTGACCTTTTTCTTTTTGTATAGTTGTATAATTGATTTAATTTTTACGAAATCACGTGAATTGTAATGTCAAGTGTGCACTTTAATGAATATCTTTTGCTAAATGTAAATTATGGATGCATTATACTGGTGTATAATACTATAGTATTTGATAGAGAATATCCATAGAATATTCTCATCTTAGGTTTAGGATATATTTTCTCAACTGCTATTTGTCGCTCCCATTTTACCAGGTAACGCTCCCTTTTTGACTTGAATGGACCACTATGCCCTTTATGCAATTTGGGTTATAAAAAGGACCTTGTTCCCCATTTGGACACAATACATGAAACGGTCCCCTTACTTCACGACATTGTTGTCCCGAGCTTCCCAAAATCGGTCCCCACGACCATGCAACCAAATCGGTCCCCACGACCACCTAAATTTTCTATTTTCAAAAATCGTTAAATTTGCCGACGGGTCTTGGGTCATGGACGGCGAGTGGAACATACGTACGCCGGAGAATGCGTCGGATCATTCTGTAAGTTTTTTTTTTTTTTTTTATTATCGGTAATTAGGACATCCGCCTAAAATTTCCGGATGTACCAAGGAACATCCAGAAATTTCAAGCGGATGTACCTAGGGACATCCGGAAATTTTAGGCGGATGTCCCTATAATTTTTTTTTTTTTTTTTTTTTTTTAAGTACGTTTATTAAGTTTTTTTTTATGTATTTTTTTTCGTGGTCTTGTGATTATTGTTGTGATTTAGTATTTGATAATTAATGTAATTTTGTTGTATTAATATGATTATTAGTAATATGTTATAATTATTATTATTATTGTTATTGTTATTATTATTATTATTATTTATTTATTATTTAACGTTATGGTCTTATAAATTGTTTTGTAGTTGTTGTTATAATTTTTTATTATCATTAATATTGTTATTGTTTTGTATTTGTTGTTATTATTATTAGTATTGTTATTAGTATTGTTATTATTATTATTATTATTATTATTATTATTATTGTTTTTATTATTTTTATTATTTTAATTATAATAATTATTATTATTATTATTATTGTTTTTATTATTATTATTTTGACATAAAGCATGTTTTGTTTAATTTGTATAGGATATGGAATCTGAGGAAGGCGGTGACGGTGTGAATTATAGTGGGAATTTTGTCACCGATACGTTTTTTCCTACATTTGACGATGTTGTTACATGGGCTGATGGTGTTTCCATAAAATTGGGATTTATATTGGTGAAATCGTCTTATAACAAAACCAGATATGGTCGGCCGTATCGGTATTTGCGATGTGATCGGTCACGAAGGAGCAAGCCGAGAAATTTGGAGAACGCGATACGGAAGGACACCAAAACCAAAGCTAATGGTTGTCCATTCTACATCAAGATATATTATGATGTCAGCACCGAAAGTTGGAAGATCATTGCGAAAAATGATCACACCGGGACACATAACCACCCAATGATTGTGTACCCAGAGGGTCACCGTAAAGTGAGCAGATTGAGTCCGGGTGCAAAACAGGTTGTGCGGGACATGACAAAGTCCAAGGTTGCTCCCCGTAACATCATGTCCACTATTGCCGAGCAATTTCCTGATGATCATCCAAACATCCGACACATTTACAATTGCCGAAATGACTTCAGGATGGAGATGTCTGAAGGAAGAGGAGTTGTTCAGCAATTTCTTCATCTGGCGAGAGAGAGTAAATACATTTACTGGTTCACGAATGATGGTCACAACGTTTTGCAACATGCATTTATGGTGCACCCGATCATGGTCAACATACTCCGCACATACCCACATGTCATAGGTATGGATTCTACTTACAAAACCAATCGATATAACATGCCTTTCTTTGAGATAGTAGGCGTGACACCGACAAACCAGAATTTTCTAGTTGGATATGTTTTCATGCGCGACGAGTGCACGGCTAGCTATCGGTGGGTGTTGCAGAGATTAAGGGAGTTGATTGGGTTTGATAAAGAGCCATCTGTATTTATTTCAGACTGTGATCTTGGGCTATGTGCGGCTTTGAGAGAAGTCTTTCCAGGGACGTCACATTTACTCTGTCTATGGCACATCAACAGAGATGTGGAGGCTAAGGTGACGAAGATGTTTGGAAACAAGACGGTTGGTGTCAGTTTTAGAGCTGGGAGATGGTTCAAAATCGTGAATGCAACAACATAGGCGGAGTATGATCGTGCTCTAACTGCCATGCAAGTGAGGTGGGGAAAATATCCGGAAGTGATTCAGTATGTTAAGAGAACTTGGCTTTGTCATAAGGAGAAATTTGTGAAATTTTGGACGAACCAGGTTCTTCATTTTGGTAACACCACCAACTACAGAGTTGAGAGCCAACATTCAGCAGTGAAAACTTGGTTAGAATCATCCACATGTTAGTTGTATTATTTTATTAGTTGTTCTCGTTGTTACGTAATTGTAATTGTATTAATTTTAATTGTATTTGAATTTACTAATTAGAATCATTGGCAGGTGCTTTGGATACCGTATGGGCCCGAGTCCATTGTCATATCGGTAATCGCATCATACAAATTCGTAATGACTTGGAGGCATCAAGGTCTAAAATTGGTCAGATGTACAAACAGTTGCCACTGTCACGTATAAATGGCAAAGTGTCTCAACATTGCTTGAAAGTTCTGGATAACGAGACGAAAAGGATTGACGGCCTCGCCAAGTACACAAGTCAGAACATAACTTTGTCCTACTCAAACAGCGTAAAACACTACGCTCCTGCTCCATCCAGATATACCGTGCCACGTGACCGCCAAAACTAGGGATAACTGACCCATCCTCAGGCCCACCCGGCATCGGTTCCTGCACTAACCATGCCTCTGCAGAGCTGGAAGTAGGCTGACTCGACCCACTACCAACAAATCTCCCAAACTGACCCCTATATACCATATGGAAATCCTGAGGGTCCTGTTCTTCATCCCGGTCACCAGCATGACTAGCCGAACATTCGTCTTCCTCGTCAGATATGGGTGCTCCACTTGCAGAGTACAAGGGCCGACTACTACCAGACTGTTGGTCTCTCGACCAACCACTAGTAGACCCGTATTGCTGCTGCTCGGGCTGAACCGGTGAAGATCGAGATGTTTGTCTCCTAACAGACGCATTCAGACGTCGTGATATTGCATGTCGAGCACCAGAACCCTCGATCTACATAAAATTAAAAAATAATCCGATTTTAGTAATAATAATAACCATAATAACCATAATAACAATAACAACAATAATAATAACAACAACAAAAACAACAACAAATACAAATTAACAACAACAAATATAACCTTAACAACAACAATAACTAACAACAACAACAACAACAACAACAAATACAAATTAACAACAACAATAACCATAATAACAATAATAATAACACTAATATCAACAACTATAATACTAATCATAATTAAAAATATTAATAATAGTACTACTAATAACACTAATAATAATATTATTATAACAACAACAACAACAACAACAAAAAAAAAAAAAAATAAACAACAACAATAACCATAAAAACCCTAATATCAAATTAGTTTAATAATAATACTACTCGTATTTTTAAAAATAATAACACTAATAATTTTAATAATAATAATAATAATAATAATAATAATAATCAACAATAATAATAACAACAACAATAATAATACTAACCATAACACTTCAAAATAACAACAAAAATAACAAAATCCAAAAAAAAAAAAACAAATTAACAACAACAACAATAACCTTAACATTAATAATAAAAACCTAATATCAACAAAATAATAAAAATTATCATATTTTTTAAAATATAATAAGCACAATAATAACAACAACAATAATAATAATACCAACAATAATCACCATAACACTTCAAAATAACAAAAAAAAAAAAAAACAAAATCCGAAAAAAAAAAATAAAATTAACAATTTTATTAACGGGCCAAAAAAAAAAAAAAAAAAAAAAAAAAAAAAAAAAAAAAAAAAATTGGAACTTCCGCCCAAAATTTCCGGAAGTTCCTTGGAGGATCCGCCTGAAATTTCCGGATCCTCCATGGAACATCCGGAAATTCTGGGCGGATGTCACACTTCCGCCCAGAATTTCCAGATGTTCCATGGAGGATCCGGAAATTCCAGGCGGATCCTCCATGGAACTTCCGGAAATTTTGGGCGGAAGTTCCTTGGATCCGAAAATAAAATAAAAAAAATACCTCGTCTCCACCATCGCCGCCGCCGCCTACGCCCCTGCCACCAGCGCCGCCGAAGGTCCTCCCTCCGAATCTCAGCCTAATCCGCCTCGAATCACCCATTTTCTTTTGTGTTTATGATGATTGTTGTTTTTTTAAAAAATGAAGAACAATTTTGGAATTTTTTTTTTTTTAAAAAAAAAATTGTTTTAGAGAGTTAGAGAGTAAGAGAGTTTGAGAGTAAGAGAGTTAGAGAGAGAAGTAAAGAAGTGAGAAATGTTGGTCGGGAAGGGAAAAACCGTATTTATATATTAGGGGTAAAATTGGAATTTCAAGAAAAAAAGGGAGCGTTACCCGGTAAAATGGGAGCGACAAATAACAACACTCTATATTTTGTACTCTATCACTCCCCCTCACATGAAAGGCCCTTTTGGGCTTGAAATGTGAATGCAACACAGGCCCACCCATACCTGGTGCGAATTAATTCCACTTCGAAGGAGGGGCGTATGAGATTCGAACCCATGACCTTTGTGTCACGATGGCTCTTGATACCATGTTAGTGGACCATCTCAACCAAAAGCTTTTGGTTGAGACGGTCCACTAACATGGTATCAAGAGCCATCGTGACACAAAGGTCACGGGTTCGAATCTCATCCACCCCCCACTTTCAAGTGGAATATTAAGCACAGGGTATGAGGAGGGCCCATGTTGCATCCACACTTCTAGCCCAAACGGGCTCTCGTGTGAGGGGGCGTGATAGAGTATAAAACATATTCCTGGGCTTCAACCATCAACTTAAGCTTTTGGTTGAGTTGGTCCTCTAACATGGTATCACAGCTTAGGTGAGATCTTGGGATCATATATAAAAATTCTCACCCTGCCGGTGGGTTGGAAAATTAAACCCACCGGCGGGATATACACAAACTTTTTATGCTTCCGCAAACACACACATATAGATTTGTTTTTTTCCTTTTCTCAAAGTTTTTTTTAAGAATCTTTATGTAACCTTGCACCTCCATCATTGGTGGCAATCGCATACACTACCACCTCCCACTACTGGCAGTAACCACATCTGCCAACCTTCTCCATGTGCCGCACTCTATTTCCACCTCCTCATGACCAACAATGATTCTTACGTTGTCCCATTGGTTTTTCTACACATAATCACATAGATTTTGTTTTGGTGGTCGTATATCAGAATAAGGTCAACTACTTTTGCACATCTCTTTTGCTATCAAGTTGGCTCCTCTTATTGTTGCAGCACTTGGAATCTTTGTGGAGTATTGATTCTTGCTACCTGGGTTTCTCTTTTGAGATTAATTTCAAGCGGTGGAATTTAATCTTTTCTTGCGCTATTTTATTTGTTTTTATTCAACTGTGATTTCACGTAGTAGTGTAGTGTCTTCTCCCCGATGATGATTTGATCCCTTAGTTTCTTCTTCTCTGGATCTGCAACTTAGCCCAAGTCTGTGTGCGGCTCTTCTCCTTCTCCTCCGGCCTAGCATGCTTATCTCTACTCTATGTAGGTCGTGGCTGTTGCTTCTCATCGTCATCACCGGCACATGTCTACTATTTCTCTTTTGATCATGGGTTACCATACTATCCTTACCGCTCGATGCGTGATTCAGATCCAGTCTGAGCATCCGATTTTCTCCCGCTCTGACTGCGGGGGTGTGATAGAGAATATCCATAGAATATTCTCATCTTAGGTTTAGGATATATTTTGTATAAGATTATCTTTATATCTGTACATATCTTATAGTTACCTAATATAATTAGGTTTCTCATTGTAACCCTATAAATATTGATCAATGGAAATCACTCTAATCAAGGAGTTTATATTATCTGACAGTATTCCCCTTTATTTCTCCTAAAATTTTGCATTACGATTGCAAATCATGACCTCACAAGATTGGCCCATGTTTGATGGAGTTCACATGATTGTCTCCGCCTGCCGCCACGCACAAGAGAGATTACCTAACAAGGGATTGTTCTACTAAGCTAAAGCCGTCAATGGAACCTACTATTATTTGCAACGATTAGACATTTTTCCTCTCTATTTTATGTCAAATCGTTGCAAATAATGTGTAACGGAGGTAATATAATTATGTACCAAATACGAATTCAAGAATGACACCTTGATTAAAAAAACTGCTAATTTCTTTAGTAGGCATGGACAAACTATGGTTATCAATAGGAAATGGAACTTCCATGAAGAGTTCAGAATTCTATTTGCTAGGAGATGATATGTAAGCAACTTTTTTATTTTGTGGGAAGTAAAACTTTT
Organism: Chenopodium formosanum; assembly: GCA_024500155.1. Classification (NCBI taxonomy): domain Eukaryota; kingdom Viridiplantae; phylum Streptophyta; class Magnoliopsida; order Caryophyllales; family Amaranthaceae; genus Chenopodium; species Chenopodium formosanum. Next base: position 1,901,821 of record CM044861.1, on the reverse strand, counting down.
TCAGTTGTTGTGTTAATGCGGCAATGCCAATCAAATAATTATTTCAAATCTTTGTCTTCTCACAATCTCACAAAGTAATGGGTGATTTTGTTTCATTGTGAGTTACTCACCAAATACATAAAATTCCATAAATTGATATGCCGAATATCATATAATTGTATTTAAAAAACTTACACTAAATATTCAAAAGTCGAAATGTTCATAAACATATTTGAAAGGTCTAATAACTTATATGTGTACCACTATGAGTCTGAGCTCATACACCAATTTCTCTTGTTTTCTAGATATTATGCACCATTTTCTTGAGTTTTACTTATATAAACTTATTTAACTTGTAAATTAAACTTAAGAAGTACTCTCTCCATTTTTAAATATTTGCTCCATTTCTCTTGGACACGCATGCTGATGCTAATCTTTGATCACTAATATCTTTAATTATCAATAAGTATAAATTCTAACAATTGAAAATTAATAATCTATTCATTGAGATGATTCTAACAAGTATCCACAAGACTATATTTTTTCTTATGTATAAATCACAAACATTAGTCAAAGTAGGATAAATGAATATTGCAAAAAATAGAAATGGAGCAAGTAATTAAAAACGGAGGGAGTACTAATCGAATAATCGACCAATATCAATTTGACTCATGTCATGAGTAATATGACATTCGTGATATATGTCATGGGATGTGACAAAGTTTTACACTGGCACTAATCGACCAATACCATTTTCATAATTGCAGAGATCAATCTTGTGACTCGAAAGTCCATAAGGTGAGTTCCCCGCGTCTATTCACCATCAAACAAAACGGCGACATATCAATTGGCTGTTGGTGGAGTAGTGATTGGGACTACACTTGGTAAGGAGGATTTGTGTTCGATCTCCCACAACAATAATTGAAGGGGACTCGAACCTAACTACTAAAAACTTATCCCCGAATTCGGATTAGTTCAAAGGGTGAATCGGGTTGAACACCAAAAAACAAAACGGCGACGTAGGGCTAGCGGGTATAACCAACCAACCGTTAACGAAAAATCAAAATCGAAAAGAGGTCAAAACCCCAAATTGCAAAATCTAGGGTTTTAGAGCGAGCTTCATCATCGTCAACAATGGCGGAAGCAACCTGCAGAGTTCTTCGAGACGGAGCATTAGAAGGAGAATTAGCTCCAGCGCTCACTATCAAAGACTCCATTCTCTCTCCTTTAGCCTTTCATGTCTTCGATTACGTTCTCTCTCAGCTTTCTTCCTTCATTTTGGCGGGAAAATCACAATCCAGGTTACAACCCTAACGACGCCGTATTGCTCCTATTTTCTCCATTATTATCAAAATTTACATTGATATTGTGTTTAATTTGTTTGCAGAGGTATGGTGATCGTCGCATTTGCTCGAAGCCCGTCGTATTACATTGATTTGCTGAAGAGCAGTGGAATCGATGGCGTTTCTTTGGATAAATGGCATGTATTTATTTTCCGCCATTTTTGTTTGATTTCGAAGCTAATATTTTTTATTTTATTTTATGTGAGTGAAAATATTGATGATAAAGTTGTGCAGATGTTATGGTAAAATGTAGGTTAGATTTTCCAATATTTTGGATTAAAATTATCTTGTATCCCTGAGTTTTTATCCTTTTTTCAAAATTTACATGATAAGCTAAGGAAATGAGGTTGTATTATTATTTGGATTTGTTGTAGAGTATAGGCATATGCTGATTTGAAAATATAGCATATAGCACTAGTTGCAGTACTATTACTGATGTTCATATCAGAAAGTTGTAATTTTTCTTAAGATAGTGATGGTTTACGATTCGATTTTGCGAGAGAATTGGTTGAGTGTCGAGGAGACCGTGAGAGTGGTTCGACCATATAGAAGGCTCTTCTTGTATATCATGCCTACCCTTATGAATTTATGAGTGATTGAGGAGTTGTGAGTTGTGACATGTGACAATTATTTCCAACCAGGGAATATTTCGCAATGTATTCACCTATATTGATTATGTAGTATTCTGAAATCTGAATTGCCAGGCTTCCTTAGTTTTATTATCTTTTTTTCATGGTTTTACATAATCAGTCAAAAAAAAAAAAAAAAAAAAAAAAGAATCTTAACAAGCCAAGGTCTAATCTTGGTTATGATGTGGAATATTCTGACTCTGGGAAATTCTTGTGTAGGGTTCGGATACTAGATTGTTATACAGATCCTCTTGGTTGGAAGCATAGGCTTAAGGAAAGTGGGCGGATTGACAGTTATCCAAATTCTTTGTTTGGGGTGACAGTTTTCAGGGATGTAAGAAATTTGGAGAAATTGCTTTCTGGGATGCTTGAGTTGGGAAAAGGTATAGCTTCGTATTGTGCTCTTATCTTTCATATTTATACAGCTGAGAAGTATGGTTGACAATTGTGCATAAACAAGTGAATGCTAGAGATGTGCCTTAGGCTTTGCTCTCCCCAAGTTATCTTTGCTGAAAAAAAAACTCTTTGTTTTGCTTAACTTAACTTATTATAGCTCAAATTAACATTTTTGTGTTGCTGAACATTTGCTTACCTCAAACTATTTTTTGTTCAATGAGGAACTCAACTTATTTCTATCAAAACTTATATTGATAAACTTCGGAGAAAAGAGCATTATTATTAAAAGTTCAGAATTTTGGTTGTACGAGAGAGAGAGAGAGAGAGAGAGAGAGAGAGAGAGATGTTTATCTTTTATGGTTAAAGAAAAAAAAATGGTACGGTAAGTGATATTAATGTGAATTTTTGCTAGCTGTAGCCAGGAGTAGATAGATGAAAGACCGCTCTGTAACTTTCTACATGTTTATGCCACAGGATTTGTTGGACAAGGAAAGGATCGATTCTGTATAGCAATAGACTCGGTAATTTATTTATTTATTTTCCTGTTCTCCCCTACCTGAAAAAATTAGATAATATGCACTTTTTTTTTTGGTACAATAAATTTTCACATTGTATAGTTGTAGATTTATAGACTTGAATCAAGTATGATGAAATGCATTTGAGGTTTTCTTATTTATTGCTTTGTTTTGTGTGTGTGTGTGTGTGTGTGGGGGGGGGGGGGGGGGGGGAGGGGGGATCATGGGCGGTTGTCAGAGTCAAAATGATGGGAGAAGTGACAACAAACCTTTTAGATTTAAGGGTTTAAGTTGCTACTAGCAATATATTATTTTGGCAAGCACCGGATTGAAATATTCACCGTTCATGCAAACACATGTCAATATCTATTAACCATTACTAAAACAGAAGATGTTGAGATCTCCACTGCTCACGTGTTGCTTTTTTAATAAAAATTTTCCCGCCTAAATGCAATGATGATATCATCTTTCTATTTTTATTTTTTATTTTTAATTTTTTTAAGAGCTATCATATTTAACATTTTTGAAATTTAAATAATAGATTCTTCTATATTGCAACTAAAACCTCTCAATTTAATATTAACTTAGGAAACAAATCATTTATAGAAATAATATTAATTTTTATACTATGCAAATAGGTATACCGGGTTTCGGGCACTATTTACGACTCCCAAGGCCCTTAATAATGATTAAGGATGAATTATATGGTTCCGGTGGAACTATTTACGACTAATAAGGCCCTTTGGGAACCCATGGAAGTACTTGGATGCATAATCTCACCCCGAAACCAAATACAAAGGCTATAATACACGAAATCGGAGTGTCTTAACCCGGGTGTCGGGACCTGGTGTCGGAATTTCACAAAACATTACATGATGTATCTTGGGGTCATATAATATTGTTTCGACCATATATGACCATTATTTGGTTACGTAGAGGCCTCGTGAAAGCTTAAAGCCAATATAAGAGGCGTGTACGAAAACGGGTAAATTAACCGTTTTAAGGAAAATTGGATGGTTCCACCCACCCAATTGGACTCTCGGAGGATATAAGGGACCATGGTAAACATCTTGGCAATTTTTATTTCCGGGCGAGAAACGGTCAAAAAAATTCCAAAATTGAAAGCTATTATTTACGCTTTTTGAGAAAATTTTGAGGTTCCGGGCTCGATGGCGAAAAGTGTTGAGACCCTAAGGAATATATCTTAGGGTACATAATGTCGTTTGGAACCATATATGACCATTATATGCTGTCATAAATGTCCGTGGTTAACTTGAGTTCACGAATTAGTGCTGCGAATTGGTAAATTGACTGTTTTATGGCAAGTTGGATGGTTGCACCCACCCAAATAGACTCTCGGGGTGTATTAGGGACCATGGTAAATATCTTGGCAATTTTTATTTCCGGGCGAAAAATGGTCAAAAAATTCCAAAATTGAAGGCTATTATCCACACTTTTTGAGGTTACGGAGTCCGGTGGCGAAAAGTGTTGAGACCCTAGGGGATATATCTTAGGGTCATATAATGTCGTTTGGAACCGTATATGACCATTATATGTTGTCATAAATGTCCGTGGTTGCCTTGAGTTCACGAAATTAGTGCAAGTTGCAAATTGGTAAATTGACTGCTTTAAGGCAAATTGGATGGTTGCACCCACCCAAATTGACTCCCGGGGTGTATTAGGGACCATGGTAAACATATCGGCAATTTTTATTTCCGGGCGAAAAATGGTTAAAAAAATTCCAAAATTGAAGTCTATTATCCACGCTTTTTGAGGAATTTTGAGGTTACGGGGCCCGTGTCGAAAAGTGTTGAGACCCTAGGGGATATATCTAAGGGTCATATAATGTCGTTTGAAACTATATATGACCATATTATGTTGTCATAAATGCCGTGGGTGACTTGAGTTCACGAAATCAGTGCAAGTTGCGAATTGGTAAATTGATTTTTTTAAGGCAAATTGGATGGTTGCACCTACCCAAATAGACTCCCGGGGTGTATTAGGGATCATAGTACATATCTCGGCAATTTTTATTACTAGGCGAAAAATGGTCAAAAAATTCCAAAATTGAAGGCTATTATCCACGCTTTTTGAGGTTACAGGGCCCGATGGCAAAAAGTGTTGAGATTATAGGGGATATATCTTAGGGTCATATAATGTCGTTTAGTACCATATATGACCATTATATGTTGTCATATATTTCCGTAATTGCCTTGAGTGCACGATATTAGTACAAATTGCGAATTGGTAAATTGACTTATTTTATGCAAATTGGATGGTTGCACCCACCCAAATAGACTCATGGGGTGTATTAGGGATCATGGTAACCATGTCGAATTTTTATTTCCGGGCGAAAAATAGTTAAAAAAAATTCCAAAATTGAAGGCTATATATGTCCGTTATATGTTGTCATAAATGTCCGTGGTTGCCTTGAGTTCACAAAATCAGTGCAAGTTGCGAATTGGTAAATTGATTGTTTGAAGGCAAATTGGATGGTTGCACCCACCCAAATAGACTCATGGGGTGTAATAGGGACCATGGTAAACATGTCGGCAATTTTTTTTTCGGGCGAAAAATGGTCAAAAATTTCCAAAATTGAAGGTTATTATTCACGCTTTTTGAGAAATTTTTGAGGTTACGGGTTCGATGGCAAAAAGTGTTGAGACCCTAAGGAATATATCTTAGGGTATATAATGTTATTTGGAACCATATATGACCATTATATGTTGTCATAAATGTCCGTGGTTAATTTGAGTTCACGAAATTAGTGCAAGTTGCGAATTGGTAAATTGACTGTTTTATGGCAAGTTGGATGGTTGCACCCACCGAAATAGACTCCCGGGGTGTATTAGGGGCCATGGTAAACATCTTGGCAATTTTTATTTCCGGACGAAAAATAGTCAAAAAATTCCAAAATTGAAGGCTATTATCCACGCTTTTTTAGGAATTTTTGAGGTTACGGAGCCCGGTGGCGAAAAGTGTTGAGACTCTAGGGGATATATCTTAGGGTCATATAATGTCGTTTGGAACCTTATATGACCATTATATGTTATCATAAATGTCCGTGGTTGCCTTGAGTTCACGAAATTAGTGCAAGTTGCAAATTGGTAAATTGACTGTTTTAAGGCAAACTGGATGGTTGCACCCACCCAAATTGACTCGCGGGGTGTATTAGGAACCATGGTAAACATGTCGGCAATTTTTATTTCCGGGCGAAATATGGTCAAAATTTCCAAATTTGAAGGCTATTATCCACGCTTTTTGAGGAATTTTTGAGGTTACGGGACCTAATGGCAAAAAGTGTTGAGACCCTTGGGGATACATTTTAGTGTCATATAATGCCGTTTGGAACCATATATGACCATTATATGTTGTCATAAATGTCTGTGGTTTTCTTGAGTTCACAAAATCAGTGCAAGTTGCGAATTGATAAATTGATTGTTTTAAGGCAAATTGGATGATTGCACCCACCCAAATAGACTCCCGGTGTGTATTAGGAACCATGGTAAACATGTCATCAATTTTTATTTCCGAGTCAAAATAAGTGGAAGAGTATCCAAAATTGAAGGCTATAATACACTATTTCGGATCAATTTTTGACTTTTTTTTTTCCAAAAAATAAATTGAATGTGTTGGATGAGTCATGGGTCATATAAGGAAGTTTGAAACCATAAGGCACCGATAAAGATGTCCATAAAGTACCAAGAATGAGTTATGATTCTATTTTGAAATTCATGAAATATAGTGATGTCATATAAGTGTAATAATGTGATGTGACTTGATTATAATAATGTCATATATATTTATAATGATGTCATATATGTATATATTGAAGTGATGTGACTTGGGAGTTGTAAATAGTGCCCGGAACCCGGACACAATTATTAAATATTAACTTAGGAATTGAAACAAATCATTTATAAAAATGATATTATTTTTTATACATATTCCATATTAACACGTAGTAATAATTATATTTAAAATAAAAAAGATTTCACAAATCTTTCTAAATAAATTTGGTAAAATATTAAAATAATGTGACCTGTTTCACAAAAAATATTGCTCAGGATTTTTTTGCCTACTTTTGTTTAGTTGTGTAATAGAAGCTACAATTAAAAATTGCAAATACCAAATCAATAATTTAATATTCTTCGACTAATTTATGATTATAATACTTCTCAATCAACAATCTACAACTATATATAGCTATATAGGTCACCATGCATGGTACGGGATCTAACCTAGTATAAAAATTTTTCTTGATACTTTATTGTGCCTGTGATAGTGTGATGTGAAAACTTTTTTGGCAGAGGGTGTGGCATAATATATTATCTTGATTGATTCATATCTATCGAAACTTTAGTTATTGAAGTATAAGCTAAAGGTGTGGTTGTTCAATGCTTCAACCTAAATGTATGGTTTCAATGTCAATTTATGCTTGAGTAATATGAAACACAACTGGTCAAAGTGAACTTCCAAAAGGCTACAAATATTTGATGTGCTCTACGCAAACAGCCTCCCATTCATCACTCATTTAGCATATTATGTGAAAATTTGTCTTCTATTTTTTTCTGCCTTTTTGGGGGGTGGGGGTTAATTTGAATTGGTCTTGTATAATGTATCATTTGGTCATCTGTAGTGTTTGAAAAGTTTATTAATATTGTCTTCTTCTTTCTAACAGTTAAAATATTTTTTCAGGTAACTGAGTTACTAAGAGATGTCCCATTGTCATCTGTTGCCGGTCTTCTTAGTAATATTCGTTGTCATGGTATGTTTTTCTATCTAAAGTTAAAACTTTTGCTTCTTTATGATGCGTAAGATGTTAAACTAAATGCGCATAACTTATTGTATGTGTTAATCAGTGTACAGAATATGTTATGCAATGATTACCTTCTTAAAATGAGAGGGTATCATGAAATTACATTTTGCCTTTTCCTTATTGCAGCTGGCCTAAGACATGTATGTCTATTGTTTGGATAATAGCAGGCTTAACCTTGGTGTACTATCACTTGTCTGGTCTGCCTCCCTTTGAATATCAATCAATCAAAGCCTTAATCCCATAAGTGGGGTCGGCTATTATGAACCAAATTTGATTATTCCGTGTAGTCATCCCGTAAGTGGGGTCTGCCTCTGGATAATTGGGCCATATTTTCAGCAACTTTTCATCTGACTTGGTACTTATTTGGAACTATAGGGTCTATGAACATATATTCTCCCACCCCAAATTTTGCTAGTTTGGGTATTTTTGTTGATTCTGCACTTGTTCAAACCCTCAAAAGATTGGGATTTCTTATGTAGTGTTGAAATCCTTATATCTCATCCTTCAATCCTTGTTTAAAAAGAAGAAACCCCCCCCCCCCCCCCCCCCCCCCCCAAAAAAAAATAAATAAATAAATAAAATAATAAAATTAGTAAGCATGATTTTGCACTTTGAGTGTTGCTTATATTCTACCAAGATGGTTTTTTTTGGGTGTAGTAGATGGTCATCACTCTTATCCTTGAATATATATCTATTCCATGGTTGCATTGTGATATGATTTTCTTTGCACAGAGAAAGAAAGTACAACATATCTACAATATTGGAAGAGGACTTCCTTAACAGAATAACTCAGTCCAACACTATTGCTTCCTGGCTTTGATTGGAAACTTTATGTTAATTGTGGGGTCCTAGGGTTATTAGTTTGGTCTAGTAAGCTAGCAACTGGGTTTATCAATTTTTTTTGCACAATCCTGTGTTGCCATCATGCTTTGATTTTCCATAATTCCGTTACTGTTATGGCCACGGAACATTATATTTCATGTATAATCTATTTGTACATTCTTGTTTGTTGCTAATTTCTGGAATTCTTTGAATCTACTCCAGCAAAGTTTTGTCCATGAATCGCCAAATCGGTGCTACTGTACTAGCGGGATATGGCATATTCTATTTGACCTCTCATTTATGTTCTATTTTTGGCGTCAAGCAGAGCAGTGAAGCACACAGTTAATTTCTCTAGATGTAGGACAGCTTATAGTCTAATATTCCTACTGTTGGAGTGTTTTCCTGTCATTTTGAAAAGTGATAGTCTTTTAAGTTCGTTATACCAATGATCTCATTGCAATCACTAAGTTGTTCGTGGATCATGATCTTCTGTGGAGTATGCTATATGACCCTTCTTATTGCCATATCTGTGATGTTGCAGGACACGTTTCCAGTACCTGTTGGCTGTTGCATTCAGATATTCATGACGCAAGTACAATTGCTGCTCTTGAGTATACGTCTTCTATTGTGGCTAGTGTGGAAGGCACGACTCAACTAAAAAATGGACAACAAGGCCTGCTTGAGCAGAATCTTAGGAAAGCAAAGTTGAGGGTGCGCCTAAAGCGTAGAAATGGAAGAGTTAGATTAATGGTATTCCTTTTCTAAGATAAATGCTATATCATTACAGGATTCAGTGGTCCAGATTTCCTTTTGCTGATACATTTTAACTTTGTTCAGTCTGAAGAATTTCATGTTGAGCAAACAGGAATTACTTTCAAGTCAATTTCTTCTGAAGAGGAGTCAATGGCACAGTCACTAGTACCAAAGGTTAGTAGAATTATTTCTTCCTACACTCCACGCTTTCCATGGCATAAAGACTGCAAAACACCCCTGTTATCTGATTCACCAGGACTTAAATGAACTTATTGGTCCATATTTGGACGTATCTGAGTAAACTAATATTCTTGGTTGAACATAACTTTTGCCTAATTCAATTTTAATCTCTGCAGGTGCAATTTAATCTAGATCTGTCAGAGAAAGAGCAAATTGATCGTTCAAAAGTGGTTCTTCCTTTTGAACACCAAGGTACTAATGCATTGAAGTGCAAGAGGCTGTTTTGGTTATATCTGAGCTTATTTTTTATATCGAAAGTCCAAATTGTTCAATATGGTATCTGTGACATTTGATGATGTCTTTTGTTGTTACTTCTTCAGAAACAGATAAAGCAAACCAAATTTATGATGGCCGACGATCTCTCATGGAGTCGCAGAATGGAATGGCAACCAAAGCTGAGAAAACTGGAGTTACTGAAAATTCTTCCAGAGGTGAGATAGTCTATCTCCGTGATTCAGATGATGAAAGACCAGACTCTGATGAGGATCCTGATGATGACTTAGATATATAGCTTTGTTCTGTAAAAAAATATTGAGCCTTGCATGAATTTTGAAAGGCTAAATTTTGTAACCTGGCATGACTTGCTTGTCTTTACAGTAAAAAAAATAGCTCATATTCTCAGCAATTGCACCATTTTAGTTACTTAGAATTTAATGTGGATTATAAATTTTTAGAATTAAGAAATATTCCAAGTCAAAATTCAAATGGAGAATACCAGGAAGTAAAAACCAGCTGAAGACTGAAACTCTCTAAACGTGGATCATATATCGTGCGAATTTGTCTCCCCTTTTTTTTCGTATTATTTTTTTCACACTTCATTGAATCTTACATTCATACACTAGTTCTTATTTTAATAAAGCCATAAAGGGAAAGCTTAATATTAAGACAATTAAAAACTCTTGACAAATTATAACTTGAACATTTATTTCTGAAGTTACTTAATTTGCTCTCTAGAATATTTGCATGGTACCGTAAACCTATATAATATACACCTTTATGCATAACAGAACTTGTATTAGTTGACTTTCTACAAAATCTAATCTAAACAAAGTAAAAGCAACAAGAATTTATAAGTATTGTTGAAAAAATTCTAGTTGAGAGCGAAATTATAGGAACATCCGTCTAATGAAAAACAACTTTCGGGTTTACTTTACTTAAACTATACAAGTACTTCAGAACAAAGTATATGTGAATAGACCTTCAAATTGAGTATCACTCAAAAAGATGATATTGGAGAGTCCCTCGTCTAGGGTTTGTATGTCCCTCGTCTAGGGTTGCGTACTTTTGTGATTTTCTTTGCTTTTCCTAGCAAATTCTTATTCTTTCCACATTAATCTCCCTTGCAATTTTAGAACTGATCATGGCAGAGAATTTGTTGAACGATTTTGAGAGAATAAAATTGACAGATGAAGAATCGAAGGTAATTGGTGAGAATTCGGGTGAAGTGGATGATGATGATACGAAGAACCAAATTGCGCTATCATTGGTGGGAAAACTCCTAACCTCTAAGCCTTTCAATGTGGAGGCTATGAAGAATACTTTGATCTCGGTATGGAAATTGCAGGACAATGTTTCGATTAAGATGGTTGAGACAAACTTGTTTGTTTTCCAATTCATTAGCGAGGCAGACAAAGAGATGGTCCTCGATGGTTGCCCGTGGTTCTTCGATGGGAAGTTACTTATTCTTAAGGAAGTTAATGGGGATGAACAACCCTCGGAGGTTGTCTTCAAGTATGCCCCTATGTGGATTCGAATGCTGGACGTTCCTTTCAGCAAGCGAAACAAGAAAACATTGATTGAAATAGGTGATTTCCTGGGTACTTTTCTTGAAATAGATGACTCGGATCCCCTAGGGTGGGGGGAGTTTGTGCGTATGAAGGTGATGATTGATGTTGAGAAGCCATTGAGGAGAGGGCTGTTCTTGGCAGTTGGTGCGTCAAGCTCTAAATGGGTTTCTTTAAAATACGAGCGGTTGGACGAATTTTGCTTCTTCTGTGGCAGATTGGATCATACTGAGTCGGGGTGTGCTGATAAAGACGAAGCAAGTGAAGCTAATGCTGAGATTGTGTACCAATATGGACCTTGGTTGCGGGCATCTCCCCGAAAGAAGAATCGTAGACCTGCTGTTGACATAGAGAAGGAGAAAAAATTCAAAGAAAGGCTTTCCTCTGCAAGAAAGGTGCGCACTCCATGCTACCATGACTTGGATGCTGTGAAGCTAGGTCCGCCAGGTGCTGCTAGGAGGTTACAGTTTCCCCCTCCTCGCCCTCGTGAAGCCGCGTTAACCAAGGTTATCGATGCGGTTTCCAAAAAGTCAGTACTTCGTCTCAAAAGTGTAGTTGAGAATGTTGAAATTGCTGCTGATGAGTCAAGTGCAGGCCTGGGTGCTTTTCAAGACAATGCTGCTCATGGTATGGGGTCAGTAGAGCCAGGTGATGAAGTTTCTGAGATGGAGCATGACTTGATTGATAGTCCGAAGGTAGTGGTAGATAATAGGAGGAGATTTAAGAGGAAGAATGGTGGTAGTAGTGATGGGGGGGCAGGAAGTGTACTTCAGGGGAGCGATGAGATGGTTGTAGGACAGAAGAGAAGCTTGAATGTTGGGGAGCTAGCTGATCCACTGCTGATGGAGGCTCAAAACAATAAAAAATTGAAGGTTGCTGATTCTGCTTTTACCGGGGACGGGTTATATCAAGTAAGGGGTGTTGGATTGAACCAACCCCCTGAAAATCAATGAAAATCTTGTGCTGGAATTGCAGGGGAGCGGGCAACTCCCGTGCAATTCGTGCTCTTCGTTATTGGAGTCGTAGTATTTGCCCGGATCTAATTTTTTTGTCTGAAACTATGATCAGTAAACACAATTCAGAAAATTTAAAAATAAAATTCAATTTCTCTATGTCTATTGGAGTTGATAGTAGAGGTAAGTCGGGTGGTTTGTGTGTGTATTGGAGGGAGGGGGTAGACTTTTCTTTAATGTCGTTTTCAGATCATCATATTTGTGGGGATATTAAGGAGACCGGAGGACGAATTTGGAGATTTATTGGGATATATGGTTGGGCGGATAAAGCTCTGAAAAGCAATACTTGGGCTCTTGTGCGTGATCTTTATTTGAACTCACCTTACCCCATTGTCTTTGGTGGAGATTTTAATGAGATAGTTGGACAGCATGAGAAGGATGGGGGAGCTATGCGTGATCAGAGGGCAATGGACGCTTTCAGGGAAGTTCTTGATGACTGCAGCTTGCGTGACCTGGGTTATGAAGGTTCTTGGGTCACGTGGGAGAGAGGTACTCCACCAGGGGAGGTAGTTCGTGAAAGGTTGGATCGTTTTGTGGGATGCACTAGGTGGTGTGCTTGGTTTGACAAGGCACACGTTACTCATTTATCAAAATTTAAATCTGACCATGTTGCTATTCTCCTTGACACTGATCCTAAGGAGCGCAAGAAGAAGAAGAGAAAAGAGAAAAGGTTTCGTTTCGAAACCTGCTGGCTGCTTGCGGAGGGGATTGAGGAGGTGATCCGTGACTCGTGGAATGGGGCTAATCACCTCGATATGTCGAACAAATTACTGGCAGTTGCAAATGATTTGACAAGGTGGAGCAAGGATACTTTTGATGACTTGGGGGAGAGGATTGCCGAGACTGAAGAAGCTTTAAAAGAGGCGCAACTCCTTTCGAACACAAGGCCAAATTTTGATGAGTGCAATCGATTGGAGGCTATTCTTGATGATTTGCACGAAAAAAATGAGGCTTACTAGTTCCTTCGTTCGAGAGTTTCAGAAATTAGTGATGGGGACCGAAACACCAAATATTTTCACCATAAAGCCTCTCAACGGAAAAGCAAAAATTTCATTAAAGGGCTTGTGAATGCTGATGGTGAGTTGTGTTCTGGCAAACGAGAGATTGAGAAGATTATTCTCAATTTTTATGGCTCTTTGTTCACAAGTGGTGAGATCGATGAAGAGCTGATCAACGAGGTCCTTGCTAGTGTTCCTTCCTTGGTGTCTGAAGGTACAAATCTCTCTTTATGTCGTCCTTACCTGAAAGATGAAATATTTACTGCCCTTTCTCAAATGAGCCCTTGCAAAGCCCCGGGTCCTGATGGTTTGCATGCTATTTTTTATCAGAAATACTGGCATATTGTTGGTGATGATGTGACTGTTTTTGTTAATAACTTTATTTCTGGTAGAGTGTCGATGTCTCATGTGAACCGCACTAATGTTGCTCTAATTCCGAAAATTAAGGACCCCACTTGTATTTCTTAGTTTCGGCCTATCTCTCTTTGTAATGTGCTATATAAATTAGCCTCAAAATCTGTGGCTAATAGGCTTAAACCGCTTCTTCAAGGGATGGTTACAGAAAATCAGAGTGCTTTTGTTCCCAAACGATTAATCACTGACAATGCTCTAATTGCTCTGGAACTCTTTCATACCATGAAGAAGAGATCGAAAAGTCGTAGGGGTTCAATTGCAATGAAGTTGGATATGAGTAAGGCCTATGATCGTGTTGAGTGGGAATTTTTGCGGAGATTGTTAACAAAGTTGGGGTTTGCCGGTGCTTGGGTTGATACTATCATGACCTTTGTATCTACAGTCAGCTACTCTTTCATTATTAATGGGGTCCCTTCGAGTGATTTGATTCCTTCTAGGGGTCTTCGTCAAGGTGATCCGATCTCCCCTTATCTTTTCATTCTAGTTTCTGATGTACTTTCTAGAATGTTACAGTTGGCTTCGGAGAAAAAATTGATTCATGGTGTTCGGGCTAGCAGGAATGGCCCTGAGATTACTCATTTGTTCTTCGCAGATGATAGTCTCCTATTTACTAGAGCTACTAGACAGGAATGTTCAGTCATTGTTGATATTCTCAACAAATACGAAGCAACTTCCGGGTAAAAAATTAATTTAGAAAAGTCTGAGGTATCTTTTAGTAAGGGGGTCTCTTTGCCATTAAGAATCACTTTTAGCTCTGTTCTTGGTATGGAAATGGTCGATGGTCATGTGAAATATCTTGGTTTGCCGACTGAGATAGGGAGATCAAAGAAAGCGGTTTTTGCTTTTGTGAAGGATCGAATATGGAAGAAAGTTCAAGGTTGGAAAGAGAAGCTTTTGTCAAGGGCCGGGAAAGAAGTTCTTCTAAAATCTGTAATCCAGGCAATCCCAACTTATCTTATGGGTGTGTACCGATTCCCTATTGGCTTGATTGATGAGATTCATAGTATGATGGCTCGGTTTTGGTGGGGGTCAAATGAGAGGGGTAGGAAGATTCATTGGAAGAGTTGGAATGCTCTATGTCAACCCAAATTTCTCGGGGGTATGGGGTTTAGGGATTTGGGTATTTTTAATGTAGCTCTACTTGGGAAGCAAATTTGGCGACTAGCAATAAATGAAAATTCTCTTGTAAGTCGAGTTATGAAGGCTAAGTACTACCCGAAGACGACTATTTTTGAAGCTGCTCTTGGCCCGGTTTCGAGTTACTCATGGCAAAGCTTATGGAGCTCTAAGGCTCTTGTGAAGGAGGGCATGGTATGGAGAGTTGGAAACGGATGAAACATTGATATTTGGAGGGACCCCTGGCTCTTGAATGGGGACAGCCGCTTTGTTACTACTACTAGAGGAACTGATGTGTGTGAGACTGTTGCTGAGTTAATTGATGAGGATGGGTGTTGCTGGAATATGGGTAAGTTGGATAGTATTTTTAATGATCAAGATAAACAAGCTATTTTAGCTATTCCAATTAGTGAGCGTCTGCCGAATGATAGTCTAATTTGGGCATTTTCGAAGGATGGCTCCTATGAGGTTCGATCAGCATACTTGCTTGGTTCATCTCTCGAGTTGGATAATTTCGATCAGTTTTGGGTGGAACTCTGGAAGGTGAAGACAACCCCGAAGGTGCGTCATTTTCTATGGAGATGCTGCTCCAACTCTTTGCCTACCCGTAGTGTGTTGCTATATAGGCATTTCATTGAAGACCCGTGCTGCCCCTGCTGCGATTCAGGCACTGAAACAGCCACTCATGCTGTCATATCATGCCCAAGTGCGCTCCAATTGTGGATTAAGAGTGGTTGCGGGGATGCTCTTAATTTTGTTGTTCCTGATTCGTTTGGGGAAACTCTATTGAAATGGGCAGAGCATCTCACTGAGGAGGTTTATCAACGAAGCTTGTTTCTCACTTGGTTCATTTGGTTCCGCCGTAATAAATGGATTTTTGAGAATGTGTGGGAAGCTGATGCAGCCATTCTCCTTCGACACAGCAGATTGGTCGTTGATTATGGTGAATATACAGAGAAGATTTATGGTGGGACAATCCCTTCTCCTCAGCCTGCTGGAAGAACAACCTGGCAGCCTCCCCCTCCTGGTGTCACGAAGATAAATGTTGATGCAGCTATTTCTGAAGAAGGTTGGGTGGGGATGGGGGTTATTGCTCGGGATAGCAGGGGTCAGGTTCTTTTCTCGGCTGTCAGCAGAGTCAAGGCGCGTTGGGAACCTTTAGTTGCTGAGAGTAAGGCTGCTCTATTTGGTCTTAAAAAGGCTCGGGATTTGGGTTTCAATGATATTATACTTGAAGCTGACTCTTTGCAACTAGTCTCAAAAATTAAGAAGAATTCATTCTCCTTTGCAGCAGTAGATGGCATCTTGGAGGACATAGTTGGGGTTAGTTCAAAGTTTTCTTCCATTATTTGGTCTCATGTAAAGCGTGAGGGTAATTTTGTTGCCCATCACCTAGCTAGGTTAGTGTCGTATGGTAATGAACAGTTGTGGGAATACCTTGTCCCAGATGAGGTCTCATCTTATGTACTTTTGGACACTCTTACGTTGAATTAATGCACTGACCGCTTTCTTTCAAAAAAAAAAAAAGTATATGTGAATAGAATGTCCGGAACTCTGGAAATTATGGAATTTGATTAGTAAACTCAACTCAGGACAAGGTTTTCACTTAACTTCATGAAATGCTTTCGTGTTTACGCTGTTTTTAATGGTCTTTGGGCTTTGATGGGTACAGACTACAGAGGACCTTGACATGTTTAGTTATGGTCTTTGCTCCTTGAGAATCAAGGCCACCAATAAAAGTTTGATACCATCCTGTCATCCGCGTTCCCAATGTATACAACCTTGGTATAATAGGTGTTTGTGTAGGGGAGGGTAATCGGAGAGGCTGGGGTTGTATGCGTGTATTGTTCAAAATAACCTAATGTAACACCCTAGAAATTCCTTTCCTTTAAAAGTACCTATTTTACTCTTTAAAATACGATTTAGGAATATCTAATACATTACCGCCACCGTGAGAACGGCTAAGGCAATTATCAAAGACACACAGCGGAAGACTTAAATTAAAACCATTCAAAATGAGTCAACTTAAAAGTCAACCAAACAAAAATAAAGTTAAAACCAAAGTCAAACGAAGTCAAATAAAATCAACCTACAACTTGGAACCATTGAAGACCCTTATCAAAACCAATTAAATTACGAAAACCTTTGCGTTAGTCTCATAAGCATAACATAATATAATATTTGAAAGCAATAAAACACATCTCAACTAATAGAAACTAGCATGATTCGCTCTTCACTCATGCCCCGTCATGAATATGCTTCAACACCTGAAAAGATTATCTCCACTTGCCCCCACTACTCTCCATTAAAAATGGGTCATCATAGGGCCAAGATAAAGACATGGCCAAACACACAAACACACACACAATCAGCAAAGCTGAGTACATAAGCGTAAATAAACACACTAACATGCTTTTACCTATCAACACACACTTACCTCAATGCACCTGTTTACAAGCACACACAACAATCAACGAGACACTTTAACTAGTCACTAAATAATTCATTTAGCGTTAATTACACATCGAACGGGTTTCCTCCTAAACCTCCCTCAATAAATTGAGGTTAACTGACACGGGAGCTAACCGTGCCAACAACACCTATGCCACACATTGGTGGCGGAATTCCAGCGCATAATAATAATAATAAAAAGGAATATACAGCGTCTTGTACTCCATTAGAAGTTATGGTTAAATATAAAACCCCATAAGTCCCCCCATTGTTCATACTCAAGGTATATACGTTCCAAGAGTTTTGGTGCGTAATCTCTTTCACTTTACGTTATTTACATATTATTAGACTTGGTGATGACCCTCAAAGCATAACAATTCAATCATCGATAACAATTCAATCAATCAAACATACCAATTTAATTCTTGAATATTTAGTGACCACATAATATTTAATGTTGAACCCTTTTTAATTCTACCTCAGTGTCAAAGAAACCTTAAACGCATAAAGCGCCAAAAATCCTATCCCTCGGTGTTAAAAACACCTTAAGTGCACAAAGGCACCAACATACTATTTATTCCTTGTGTACATAGACACTTATATAGCTCCTTCCCCATGCTTAAAGCATCAATAAAAATTATATGAACCATAATAAAATTCCTTTTTAATATTCCAAACCAAATTAAACAATTAGTTTAATTAAACATGCTTTTTATCATGCCATAAATAAATATGTGGTTCATAAATAATATTCAAGCTACTATTTTCCAATCAATAATCCATCATAAATAAATCATGCTTCATAATTCAATCACCAATAACATCCAAATCGTAATTTTCATTCCAAACCTAGCATGATATTACTTATAATCAATCAAACACATTTAGCATGCTACTACATCAACATAATTATGCTAAGTACGCGAACGTACCTCAATTAAGCCCATAAAGTGGCCGAAAATACTACAATAATTTCCGAATCAAGTCTCCTACATAAAGGGACAATAATACTAAATTAATTACCCTTGTATACACAATTTCCAGCAACTTAAACTTACTTTAGACTACTTAAAATAATATGAAAATTATTTAAAAACCCCTAATTAAACTCCTTTTTAATAGGTAATCACACCCTTTTATTAAAATCACAATTATACTACTTTAAATAAAATTCCAGCATTTTAAACTAATCAAAAACCACTTTAAAACTTCATCAAAATATATTTTCATACTTAAATTATCCATTAGAAAAATTAAATTATCTCTTACCCTTTAAACTCAAGGATAAAAATAAAAAAAAACTTCGTTAAAAATCAAAAACTGCCCGAAAATCATACTTAGAGGCTGAATTTGGCCACGAGAGGGTGGTGCTCATTACCAAAGGTAGTGAGTCTTTCTTAAAACGTTGTTTCCACATGGAAAACACTACTTTTTTGTCAAAATCGGATAAGTTTAGAACCTAGTCGGGATTAATATTAACGAACGGGAATCTAAAAATTAAAACACGAATTTATGTGTTCAAAATAATCTAGAATTAAGTTAAACTAATTAGTAGCTATAATTACCAAATTTTCAAAACATCATTACTATAAAAGCCCTAATTCAATTGTTCATAAAAACCCTAAAAATCAAGTCTTTAATAATTTTAAAACCCTAACTTATAATTTTATGAAATCTGAAAATAAAACACTTTATTATTTAAAATTTACAATCTTTAATCATCAAAACATAATTATGATACTAATCAAACACACTTTGAATAATTAAAACCAAAACCCATAAATAAAATCATCAAAATAGCTAGAATGAAAAGAGGAGAGAAAAGGGAAGAAAATAAGACTAACCTTTTTGTGTGGGAAATTTCGGGGATCTAGTAGATATATATAGTGTAGGGTAATTAGTGTAGGTTTGGGCTTCATATAGTCATGGACTTAAAATAGTTAACCCGGATACAAGAGTAGGATGAACTGGTTTAATGACCCAAATATAAATACTCGCTTTATTAATAATTAAATAATTAAAATGGTTTGACCCAAAATATACTTCATAAATAAATAAATAAAATATAAAATACGTTAAAAATACGGGGTATTACACCTAATAATATCGTATTATGTAATAGTGTGAGTGGAGTCGGTAAACTCTGAAATCCATCCTCGTAGCGCATTGACACAACCTTCGTTTCAGTTGGTAGCAGCATGGTGCTGTTGCTGCGATAAAATGTGTTTCACAGTGCAGTAATGTCAGCACTCAGCAGTAGTCATCAGTAAAAGTTCTATAGTCATTTGGCAACACTATTGCATCAGAGACATCTCAAATATACAAAGTGCTATTTAGTAGAAAAAAATTACTTCATTAAATCATTTTCCATGGTCAGTAGTATGTCTACAACAATAGGTTCATTCTGTCTAAATGTACAAGCCACCCTTGGTATGTAGATAGCAAAAATTACGGCGAAAGAATGAAGAAATTCTGTTCATCCACGATGTCAGCTGAAACTAGAAATTCAATCCCAGAGCGCAATGATGCAAAAATCCTGCGAAAACAAGGGTCATGGTTACTGTCAATAAAATTATGAGGAAGAATATGTTTTCTGTCCGTTGAGTTGCAGTAATAACTGATGGCAATTGTGCAAATTTGTATTCCCCTCGTGAGGAGGGTTTCCTAAAGTTCTTTCTTCTTACCTTTACAACAAACAAACAAAACAAACAAACAAACAAACAAACAAACAAAAAAAAAAAAAATACAAGTCTATAGTAATGCAGATCCATCCCCAATTATGTTTTTAAGCTTAAATATTCATTACCACTCAATGCCGCTTTTTAAGTGGCACAAAACGCCTACGTGGGAATAGAGTTGCATAACCATAGAAATTGTATATAAATCTCCTCACTTGGTAGTTACCACACACATATGTACTACAATTACCACCATTCATTACTGATTAGAAAACGAGCGGCTTTTAACTATCGATCAGGCAATGGAAATGCACCTTAGAAAGTATGTTCAGAGAAGCATTGTAACTCAAGGTCATGACAGGATGACAAGGCCCAAATACATGGCTCCACAGAGACATGCAAAGGATATAATTCCCCTGCAAGAAAAATGTCAAGATGAGAAAAAATTATTGTCAAACTCAAAAAAACAAAGAGGGGTGATTGCATTTTTTTCTTCCCACAAACTCACCAAATGAACCCCCATGCAAACCCATTGCAAGGGCAAGGGCAAACCTCAGCAAATTTCTCAGCGTCACTAGAGTTTACTCTTCGAGATATTAGATCATCATAGATATCTACATCATAGCATAAAATTCAGAACTTTAACTCAAAATCATGCAAGTAGAGATTTCTGGAAAAAGGACAAACGAATTTACCATAAACTGAGAATAAACTGTTCATCACCCCTGCAAAAATGATTAATGCTTTTAGTGACTGATGCAAAATCTCTTGCTGAGATTTTATGGAATCAAAGATAGTGCTAACATGTACATATTATCAAACAGAAAAGAAGGATAGTAAGCACATACCAATAAAAAGGATGACATACCGAAGGATATGTATATCTGTTTTTTCTTGCAAGATCCAAATTACAGCAAGAAAAACAATAAATCCTGTAATGTCATCATCAAGTGTCAAGTAAATTAATACAACAACTAATCACTAGAAAGAAAAACCGAGGATTAGATTTAGCACATAGACTCACCAATACAAAGTCCTCGAAGTGTCCACTGTTTGTTACCAAGCAAATTTTAAAAACGTCAGATCTGTCATCTATCTAAGAAAAAAAATGGAGCTAATGATGGTACCATGATGTAAAATCAATCATAAATCCCTTACATTCTGTGCAATGAATAGCACGATGATCAGAGCTACACCAAGACAGCCAGCAGCAATTCTTGCTGTAAGAAGATTTGTGGAGGCAAGTACCAAAAGCATTCCCCAGAATGAAGAGCCGAGATCTAAATGTGTAAGATGCATTGGATGTGTGAGTGCCCAAACAATATGATAAGCTGTAGCTCTAAATAAGCAGATCAAGAAGTAAAAGGTGAACTTGAAGCATAGTATGAAAGCAAGAATCCTCAGATAGGCTAGATTGATTAAGGAGCAGATTAGTAAAATACATGGCATTAAATAAAACCATTAGACAGAAAATTACATCCAGCAGGTAAGATCAGCCAATATGCACCGCCACGCGTTCGTGTCAAACCTCCCTCATTTGCATGAACCTCAATTCCCTCCACCTAGAAATCAGCATGAACAAGCAACCATAATCATTAATCAGGAATTGACCTGCGGTACCTATGGTCGATAATTTATCTTGAGTTTACATTTTCTGAGTAATATGGAATAGTAATAGAAAATTTAAAACAAATTCCAATGTATAGATCAGCATAAATTTATTAAACCTGGCTCAAAATTTAGTCAGAATACTGTATTAATTACGTGGGATGGAAACTAAAATCTAAGCGTTAAGTTGCTTAAGCACAAAGGCATGTGAAGTGTTATTACAATTTTGAAATATCATGGTCCAAAATACGGCAGCAATTATTGAACTGCATAGATCACAGTTGGTGCAGATGAACTGCAAATGAATAGACACCTAAACAAGGTAACACGACATACCATTACCCCCAAATCGAATGCCACCATATTCCTAGTAGACAGATATCTTTACCTGTATAGCTGAAAATCTTACTCTGTGGCTTGTAGGTTGTAGCCTTACCCTTATGGCCCCTACTGTTCCTAACAAGAATTTTGATCTAGAAGATGGTTGACTGACCTCCTACTTCACTAAGAATTTGGAGACCTACTTGTCATTATGCTCTGATCAACCTAAGTATTTGAACAAAGTTATTCATAAACAAATGTATCAATTTCTATTTGCAATGTTCTGATGTGTTTGACTTGTATATTCCACTCAATATCCTTTCCACCTTCCCAAGGCCACTTTTATGAAAAATGCAACCATAAACAAGTAAATTAACATTTTTTTTTTCTTAAAAGTGCATGCTGTTCAGTCTGTAATATGATTCCAAACGCTGTAATACAATATTGCCTTAGGAGTTCTGCTTGATCTCTATAGTTGAAACAAATGCCTCTGACTTGATATTGACGTATTCAAGTGTATGGAACTTGACTCGTTCTCATTTCTTGAAAATTTCAATGCCTAAAGAACATTGGGGGGGGGGGGGGGGGGTATGCCATTGCCTCCTAAAAAGATGGTTTGCAACATATACAGTTTCTCTGATTGTTTTAAGGACACTCCTGATCCATTTCATATGACCTAATGAATTAATTGGCTAATTCATAAGAAATGGCTCCAGACATAATTTTCTACAATTTGCTCTTTGCAATGCAAATTTAATTAACTAATTTGACAAATATAAATTTCGAAAAATGGTCTTCAGTCAATTCACCTTCCAACATACCAGAGGGGTGGGGGGGACTGGGGGAGGGCATTGGAGGAGGCATAGGGGCTTAGCTAAGTGTCACAGTTATCCTGTCTATTCTCTATACCTAAACAAATCTAGTGAAGAAAGTTGCAAAAAGAAAGAAAGAAAGAACTTACCGAACCACAAGTAAGTAAACATGCTATAGCGTGACTGACTTCATGCAGAAAGACGGTAATGAGCTTAAATGGTGTCAGCAAAAATGTCCTCCATAGCTGTCAATCAAGAGAGAGAGGAAATTATGTCACTCAGCAGTTTAATCAACTAAGTCGCAAAATCCAACTAATACGTTGAGTATAATAAGATCATAAAAGTCTAAAACTTTAAACAATAAAGATTAAAAATATTCAAGCAGCTATATTGTTCAACTATCCTACCATACTTTCAGGTAGTTCAACACTTCAGCTAAAACATGTTGACCTTTGCTACATAACTGCCCCAATGATACAAATTGCAAAATCATCAGCGAAGAATGCCCGTGCTCAATTTCATGTTCATAACCATTTGAGCAATGTTTCCCTATTCACTATCAGCTATTGAGTTCATATCAACAATTGGAAATAATAGAGGAAACCCTAATGCAGGGTACCAAATTACCAATGTTTGAGTGAATAAGGCACATACTAAAACTATGAAACATATTCATAGTAATTTGAGTAGCTAACACTATAATCAACAACATATATTCCAAATTGTGTACCAATACCAAAATTGAGTATCATCCACACTCAAATTACAAACTTAATAACTTAAATTTCCTGTAAATCAAACCTTTACTCTACCAATTATGTATTATCAAGTAATTCACCTAAACTGCAAGCTTAAAGTGCAAAATTTGATCCAAAATCTATTATATTACCATAACCCTATGACATTAAATAGTTCTTCTACTATAATTAAGAGTAAATTCAAGTGGATAATAAGTAGTAAAATTGGGATCTTGTTAACCCTTTAAAACCCAGAAAATACATTGCTAATAAAACCCAAGATTCAAAGTTACATTGAAATGCACAATTAAAAAAGATCAAAGGCAAAGTTGTAAACTTTATTTTCTGGGTTTCATGAAAAA
Source organism: Chenopodium formosanum (assembly GCA_024500155.1). NCBI lineage: Eukaryota > Viridiplantae > Streptophyta > Magnoliopsida > Caryophyllales > Amaranthaceae > Chenopodium > Chenopodium formosanum. Next base: position 1,878,031 of record CM044861.1, on the reverse strand, counting down.
TTATCAAGAAAATTAAAGGGTATCAGTAAAAAGAAACAAACCGCAAGAATAACAACTGTGAAGATGCCAATTGTGATCATGAAATTTCTTTGATCATGATTACAGCAACCCTTCAGCTCCCAATTTGGTTGATTCATCTTTCTCTCTCTACAACTTTCTCTCTCTAAAGCTTCAAAAAAATGGAGTAGCAAAAATGAACAAAAAAAGCTTTAAACTTTGCTTTCTTCTTGCTTTGTGTTTGGTGGAAAAGGTCAAACCCAGAATAAGAAAGGCCAATTACGTTTCAGAATTTTTTTGAATTCGAATTTAATATTTTTAATTAATTAATCTGGAAGAAACAAAAAAAAAAAAAGACAGTGGATGAATCAAATTCGCAGTTACAGTTGTTGAATTTGACCTGTTATTAACCGCGTCAGGTACCAACTTCTCAAGAAAGGTAGCCTAGTTGGCTGTTTCTGTATGAAACTCATTGAATTTATTAATTTGGGCTTTAAGTTCCAAATTGCCATTCAGTGTCAATTCTTTCAATTGATGTTCAATTAATGTATTCACATGATTTCCCTTGTTCATAATTTAATCATTCCTGGGCCTGTTCGTATTTACTGAACTGAACTGAACTGAACTGAACTGATTGGAGCTGAACTGAACTGAACTGATTGGAACTGAACTGAACTGAATTGAACTGAAATGAATATTTTATGTGAGAGGGAAATTAAGAGCTGAACTGATTGGAACTGAACTGAACTGAACTGATTGGAGCTGAACTGAACTGAACTGAACTGATTGGAGCTGAACTGAACTGAACTGAACTAAAATTAAGTAAATGTGAACAGGCCCTTGGTTTTTCTAGGTATTACGGAGTAACAATGTAACAGATGAATGAATTGGTCATGTCAATAAAATCTTTTTGGATTTGAAACTGCTCATCAGAGACAAAATGAAATATTATATATAATGAAATTGAACAATTTTATGAGATTCTCGGTGTCAAATGTCAATATATCAAGGAATGATGAGGGATGCATCCAAAAGTCATACAAACTTATTATGAAATCATAAACGTCCATTAATCAGACATAAAAAAAGTTCATGGTGGTATTAAAAGACTCAAAGAAGATATGTCTTTAACGACCTAAATTGATAGGTAAGGATCAAAGTGGATTTTTGTTGACACTCAAGTTGTCTTTGGGGTTTATGAGGTTCTAAATTTGATGAGGAACCTAAATTGTTGATATGGCCATGAAGCCATGAAGGTAATGAGGCCCCAAGCCCCCAAAGATAAGAGTCTTGTCACACCTACTAAAAAAAGTGTCCATAAATATGAATATGATATCATGATTAATACATAACAAATTTGACAATGATTGTTATTAGAACATTAGATGTATGTAGAACAACTCTACTACTAGATTTATACATCATGTGCAATTCCAACCATTTAATATTGTTGGCCATGCCTATCAATCTATCATTGCACAAGTTATCCATAAGTATTGTGAGATTTGTGACTCATACTCGTATAGAGTTCAAGTCTAGCCAATTTCTCGCTATTCCACAAGTTTGAAAAGCGCAACTTTACTTTCACAAAAAACTACATAGGGTCTCACTACTTTTCCCTCTGTTCAGAAATGGACATACGGCAAACAATTAGGGATGGAGGATTTTGATGAGATGGTCTAATGAGCAAATAGACACTTGTAGTTACTTCATTTTGTCGAAATCATGGGCCATTAAGAAAAGTGGGCCAAATGGCCAACAGGTGGACATTGGGCTCAAGGAAAAGTCCATTATCCTAATTGGGCCCTACATCATGAGGCATGTTCGGGCAATTATATAAAGCTAAAAAGAGAATAACAATCGGATTATAAATTTATCCTTTTCTTTCCTTTTTTTTTTTTTTTTTTTTTTTATTTATTTGCATAATTACATACAAATTCATGCAAAGAAATCACATGATTATTACTCCCCATGTAATCTGGCACAAATTAACATATTAACTTGAAAACCGAGGTATTTTAATTACAACTGTTTGTTTAACTTTATGTACAAACTATATATCGAGGAATCAAAACAGAAAATTATGTATAATGCACAATTAGACTTGCGTGAATTCTAATGCGTTGGTATCTGGATCTCTAGTGAAAATTGCAGGTCTTCCTGATCGACTGAGGGTATATGGTATACCTGCCAAGATTGTATACTTACAATTAGTAAAATTATTTCCCTTGATCATGACAGAGGCTAATTTAAGCAGTTCATTCCTGATCCAAAAGGGAAATATATATAGATCTACCTGCTCGGTCGAGGATATCCTTAAGCTTAGAAACATCCTGAATAGCAATACAAGTATGACGATCACGACCACCATGTTCAGGCCTCCCAGTTGATGGGTCAGGATTTGGAAGCTCCATCAAATGAATCATCTCCGAGCCAACCCACAACCATGCACCCCTATAGGGGAGCTTGTCATGTGGCCTAGCCTCATTTATCTCCAGACCTGCCAAGATACGGGTGTATTAAAGCATTGAAATGAAAAATGAGACATAAAATATGTGTCCTTGGAAACATAGCAATATACATACCTAGTATGTTCTGGTAAAAATCAAGTGATCTTTCAAGGTTTTCACAAAGAATGCCAACATGGTGCATACCAACTACTCCAAAATCTGTATCAATAGCTTCAACTCAGTAAAAATGAGGCAACACTAATAAAGAAAACTGTTTGAGATACTACAGCAAACGAGAGCCTATTCGAATTGATTTACAAAACGCTTCATCTGTTTATGACACGGTTTGTAGCAAAGGAAATTATTATTGTGAAAAAATAAGCTCAACAAAGGTTTAACAGGGTAGAGTTATCATAAACTTAACTGAATAAGTAACCGCAAACTTCAAACCAATGATCTTATACTCTACGTGTACTACTTGTCTACTTTGTAAGAAGCACACATTTTCAAGATGAAATCATGAAGAAATAGAATAAAGAACATAATTTTGAATTGTAGTGTCTGAAAAACTTCGAACCTACACTTTTTCAGCCATGTGTGCTTGCATGCTTATATTTGACAAACCTACTGGACTCTGTTGTATATATTCAACTATCTGTGCATGCTAGTAGGAAGACATACCATCCTTTTTATCAACCCCATGAGCATCCTGTTGAATGACATCGGCTTCAATGGAAGTAGCTCTTGATACTGAACATTTCCCATAGCCTCTACCCCTTCTTACGATAGAAGGGCTTGAAATTGATACTGATGAGGTAGTGAGTGGATTTTTCTCACCATGATATATAATCTGATATGGAGAAAATCGACAATAAGCAGATGTAAAAGTATTGTAAATGTTTCCGAGAAACATTTTCATTTATGTGTTTATTTGCAATCTTTAGACAGATCCATACATGAAAATGTTTCTCGGAAACATTTACAATCCTTGAAGGACAACATTTGCACATGTAAAAGTAGGAAAAATCACAAGAAACCATTTCAATCATTTTATCATTCTTAACTCTTCCATTATGAATTTTCAAGATCATTACACATTTGTGATGAATTAATGCTATCTACACTAGTCGAATCAACTCGGGAATTCAAACTTGGCATATTTGATAGCATTGAAAAACCGGAAATTTGACGTATTAGTTGGAGTAAATTGATATGGAAGAGGCACAGAGGTGACTGAGCACATGATTAATTTCTAAGATGTTTTCCAAACTCGAACAACCATCATGCATTCGTGCTATTAATTATCTAAAGTTGCAAATTTGGTGTTGGGCCAAAGTTAATTTCACAAAGTATAATTACCAAAATAAATATCACTGGTAAGATTACAACAATTGATTCTGGAAATTAATTCCTGAATAGCCTTAATTAATCAAATTCTGAATAACCTTAAATTGATTCCTGAATAACCTAAATTAATCAAATTCTGAATAACCTTTTCAGTAGCAAATAATTCCGCAACAAAATTAGGAGTAAACCCAGAAATTAGACTATCACAATCACTAACCCCAACCAAGCAATTATGAATCAATTGGATATTTGGATTCATCAATTAGGGTTTATAATTATAACTTCAAGCTTATGACTTTTCAGCAAGTGGATAAAAATTGAATAGAAATTCAAACCCAAAAATTATTCCTATCAAATTTCTCAGAATCGCAAGCAAGTATTCAAATTTGGACAATTAATTTTAACAATTAGGGTTATAATATAAAAAATTCAATAAACGTTTGCACAAATACAAAAATAATGAAAAATATTATGAGTATAGATTAGAGTATTACCTTGTTAGGAAGTGGAAAAGTGGGAGTTGAAGCGAGAAAAGATGCCATTGACAAACAATAAGCACAATTGTAGAAACTATGTGTTTGATCTTTGATGTTGTATTTCTATAATTCTATTGATGATAGAAATCGAAAAATGAATGCTGATGAAGTTGTAACCAAGCAATAGTCAAGTGAACTTGGAACACCAAACATAATGTTTGTTTGTGGCAGAGATGTGGTGTCAAAATGAAACGCACCAAAACCACTACTTACTCGTAGGACTTAACGATAATTTTTACAAAAATTCTTATACGGATTACTTGGTTATTGCAACAGATATTATTTGGTCAATGTTATATGAGCTGAACAATCAGTATTACAACGGAAAATTGATCATTATGCAAGCGACCACCTAATATAGAGCTTGTTCTTATTGACTTAACTCTGCTGAATTGAACTGAACTAAACTGAATATTTTATAAGAGAAGGAAATTAGGAGTTGAAACTGAACTGAACAAACAGAACTTATTAAAGCTGAACTGGACTGAAATGAACTGAATATAATCGTATGAGAACAGAGTCAACAAACCCATAGTCAGTCACAACCGTACCCAAAACATGTTGTAGTGTAGTTTTTATGTGTACGTTGTGATTAATTACAAAACCGATGAAGTATTTTGTAATTTCATTTTGTCGAAATCATGGGCCATTAAAAAAGTGGGGCAAATGGGCAACAGATGGACATTGATCTTAAGGAAAAGTCCATTATCCTAATTAGGCCCTACATCACGAGGCATGTTCGGGCAATTATATAAAGCTAAGTGAGTAACAATCGGATAATAAAGTTTCCCTTTTCCTTCCCTATTTTTTTCCATTTTTTTTTAAAAAAAAAAAAAAAAAAAAAAAAAAAAAAATTGCTTTTTAGTAATTTGGACTTTGATGGCTGTACTCTGCAAAAGTTGGTGGATTCCTCTTTTATGTCGAGATTGACAATTGCATTTGACATTACAACCTAACAAGAGTGAAACAAAGATAACCAACGTCCAACAACGATCAATTTTGCCAGCGGATTATTTGGACTTGTTTTGCCTCTCTTTATGTATGGTACACTTTGTAGGGTAGTTCAGGCAAACTCAGGTCCGACTTGTATACTGTTTGGTCCATTCTCGAGTATAACACTTTGCAAATACACTTCAATTGTAACAGGTAAAAGTTGATCCGACATAATAGCTTGACAAATATAATTTGAGTTGCATTAGTATTCGGATTATTTGGACTTGTTTTGCCTCTCTTTATGTGTGGTACACTTTGTAGGGTAATTCAGGCAAACTCAAGTCCGACTTGTATACTGTTTGGTCCATTCTCGAGTATAACACTTTGCAAATACACTTCAATTGTAACAGGTAAAAGTTGATCCGACATAATAGCTTGACAAATATAATTTGAGTTTGCATTAGTATTCGGATTTGTTGATCTTTAAGTACTCCGTACTATCTATATCTTCAAAGATCATATTTGTATAACAATAAACAAAATTACTAAGAATGTGTCCTCTTTGAAAATTAATTTTTTGATCATTAGCAATACTTTAATCACACGTTCGACATATGAGTTAGGCCACTTATCACATCCAAAAAATTTGCCCTAAACATAGCCAGATGTTGATCATGAGCTCCTAATTATTGTTTGCTATTAATATGTCACAAGATACTTGGAAGTGTATATTGATCAACCGACTATAGGCGACATAAATAGGCTCGGCTTGATTGCAGCTTCATTTAGATTGGTTGGCCTATAATACTTAAAACTTTCAAGCTAATCTATCCTCGGCTCAACCTCGAAATTGTGGACTTGATTTGTTTAGGTGTTTTTAATTTCTAAATTGAAACCTCTTTACTTGAGAAATAAAATTTCAAAAATATTTTGAAATCATATCTACATCACTGTCTTTGGGTTCCTTTCGCACAATAACTGAAGAAAATGATAGCGATTTCTTTTGTCAAATTACTATTTAGTAGTGCAATTATCTTCTTTGTCTTTTTATTGATTCTTCTAGTAACTCCATGGCTCCACAACTCCATCTTCATGTTCATAATTCATGCATGAAGATATGGCAGATTAGTACTTTAGTAGCGTAGAAGGCAGGATATTAGGAAAGCCTTCACATTATATTTATATTTTTGACGGTAAAATGATGAAAGATTCACCGACATCACATTCATTTCAAGTCTTCATTTATTGTGACTAATGTATATGCGCTCCTCTTATTAGTTGCTTCAAGTTTGATTTTCTTATTCTATGTTTTAAATCGGGGAGAAATTTTATGAACTTACTTTCAAAAGATTAGAAAATCGAGCTAAAAGTATTTTTACTTATTAAAACTTAATTTACTAATTATCTATTTATCTGTTTTTTTTTACTTATACTCGTACTGATTTTTACCAATTAAAATTTATTTTCACCAAATACTCTATTACAAGTATTTGAATTAGAGGAAGAAGAAAGGGTCAAAGTGTATGTTCTTTAAACAAATCATTATACTTTAAATACACGTAAAGTGCATTAATGATCAAGTTGTAGACAACATAAAACAGCCAAAAGAATCTTGGAGCTCACCTCTCAACTAGATTAGTAAATGAGTTTGAAAAATCAATTGGTTATTATGTTGGATTAAGGGATGAGGATTTGATTGATATTGTTTGTAAGCTGTTGTACTCAATATAAATCCCATTTTTGCCCCCACTTGTTTCAACTTTTTTATTTGATAGAGATATTAGGGTAAGATAATAATTAATTTAAGAAAATATGAAACAGATTTTTATTAAAGAATAAGGGCTTGTTCACATTTACTGAAATGAGCTGAACTGAACTGATTAGAGCTAAACTGAACTGAACTGAGCTAAAATGAATATTTTATGAGAGAGGGAAATTAAAAGCTGAACTGAACAGAATTGAACTAATTGAAGCTGGTTGAACTGAACTAATTGGAGCTAAACTAAACTGAACTGAAATTAAGTAAATGTAAGCAGGCCCTAACTTTAATATTTATTAGATCATTTAACATTAACGATTCACATTTTACATTATCAGCTCGCCTTTTACAAGGACTTAATTTATTAAAATCAGATCAAATTTCGCCAAAGTCATAAAACTTTAAAGAAAAGACTAGATACAAATTACCTCTATATCACAAATTCACAACTCGTATGCCCCACTTGTGCTTCACCTATAATCAAACCTTACTCATAACCAAAATGAAATTATTAGCCAATAATCATCTTCATTTCACCAACCCCTTTAACACTTTCTCTCTATTTATTCGTGCTAGTCATTAACTTCTCCTATAAAAAAAATTCTAAGTCTTCATTTATTTTACAAAGTCCAAGTCTTCCTTAGACTCTTGGTAATAGCCAATCTTCTTGGTTCCCAACTAACACATTTTCCAATACATTTCAAACACTTAGAAAAAATTCAAATACCAAAAAATCCCATTTTTAAGCCTTAACAAGACCTCATTCTTAACATCATCCTCTGTTTTTCTTCATCACCCAAAAAAATTAAAAATGGCGGTTGAATTATATACAGGAAGTCCTTCAAGTAGAGGAATGAGTCCTAGAATTTCGTTCTCTCATGACCTTAAAAACTCAGAAATTGTTCCAATTGAACCCTTAAAATCATCTCTTCTCGATTACGATTTTGACTTTTGTGTAACTCGAAAATCCTCTGATCAAGAACCTACATTAGCCGATGAATTATTTGCAAATGGGATAATTCTTCCAATTCAAATCAAGAAAAAAAACATACCCACAATTTTAAAATCAAAATCATTCTCTCCATCTTCATCATCTTCTTCGTCGTTGTATTCAGCATTCTTGCCGCCATTGCCGCCATCCTCTGTTTTGAACAACGGCGGCGAAAGCGAAAAGGAAACAGAGGAAAAACAGAGCAACAACAACAACTCTGGCAAATCAACATTTTGGACATTCAAAAGAAGTAAAAGTTTGAATTGTGGGAGTATTTATAAAAGAGGATTATGTCCTTTACCTCTTTTATCAAGAAGTAAATCAACTGGGTCTTCAACAAGTACTAAAAGATCATTGATTTCGAAAGAAGAAAAACAGAGTAATTTGAAGAATTCAAGCTCAAGTAATCATCAAAAACCTCCATTGAAGAAGAATTTTGGTGGGTCTTCGTTTAATTCTGGTGTAATTCATGTTAGCCCTGTTCTTAATGTTCCTACTGGAAAGGTTTTTGGGTTTGGCTCTATTTTTTCTACTGGCAAAGATAGAAGCAAGAAGAAATAAATTTCATTGAAAATTTCATTTTTTTTTTTTTTTTTTTTGGAAGAATGATTAGTTGACTGAGTTGCTTGATATTTCATTTAATTAGATTTTATTTTTATTTATTTATTTTGATAAAATTTAGTTGGTGTAATTTGGTTGTTAAAATTAAATTATATAGCATGTGATTAGGTATTAGAAATAGAGATTAGGGATGTGAAGATATATAATAACATCTCACATGGAATGGAGCATAAAAGACAGGTAACTAATTTGCTTCTATTGTTGGTTTTATATATTTTTTTTTACCTTTTTTTGGTTTGTTATATTTATCTTTGTTAATAAATTGGGAGAAAATACAAGTATTTGATTTTATCTTTTGTAGTTTGTTTCTGACTTGTTTTTTCATTGTCCTGTCTTGTTTTGGTGGTACGAGACCTAAAAGGTACTAAGAAGTTAAGAACTAGCAAGTGCAACAACTGTATTTGTAAAGAGTTCTCTTGTACCGCGGTCTTTAAGTTGGTCGTGTAAGAAATATTGTACTCCATAAAAGGCTATGTTTTACGGGTGTACATAAATAAAAATCCAAAGTTTGTACAAGGTTATGTTTAGTTCATTTGACCTTGTTTGTATACAAGATCATGATTTGATCTCATTTGATTTTATATTATAAATAAACTAACACGGAGTATCAACTTAAATTAGTGAAATTGCATGAACATACCCCGGGAGCCATGAAATTTTATAAACCTTGAATTATACAGTTAGTCAGTTATGGCCCTTGTGGCACTTAAAAATGTATGGCCTGATGCACTCAATCTTATCTTAAATGTACATACGATGATACGAGTACATAATCAATCACAAGCTTTAACACAAGTAAGATAGAAAACTATTCAATCTTGAAAGGCATAATATAGTGATCTTCACTTCTTACTTCTTTTCATCCGACTTTATTAGATAATGACTTTAGGGAAAATGAATTAGCATATATTGATTGGCTCTCTTCCAACTCTTTCTAAAGTTTCTATAATTGGCCCCTCATTACATCACATTATGCACAACACTGTGAAGAATGCGTGCTCCTTTGGGAAATGTCTACAATCTAACTATTCTAATCTAACTAGCTATTTGATCTCTTTTCCTCTTTCTTGGTGACCTTACTTTGTTACGCATGTAACAAAAATAAATACAATTATATTATTTATGTCCCATAAATCTACATGTGTAAATTAAGGTAACTGAGCTATATTTGTCGAAGTCGGATTGAGTTTATTTCAATTCTGACTCATACTAAATTATTATGCCAATACAAGACGAAATATGAATTGTATTATGTTCGAGTTAGATCGCGATTTTGGATCATAAGATTGTTTGAGTTAACAAAAGCTAAATTTAATTGTTAAACACGCACAGAAGGCGAGTATATTGGTCAATTTTGGATCATATATCTTCAATTACTATTCATGTATTACATACTTTAGGTATAAATTTAGGTTTAGTATATAAATTTTTAATTTAAACTAGAGAAATTCTGGAATCAAATGGGAAAAAATTTCACTATGAGGTGTAATGCAAAACAAGAAAAAGCATTTCATTTCAAAACTTTTACAAAAGCAAATATTCAAAGTAAAGCATGGGCTTGTAACTTTCTTGGCAATATTCCTTCAGAAATTATTCTTATCTTACAAGAAGCTAGCTTCAATTTGATTTTGGTGCACTTTATATATACCTCTAAAATTAATTTTCAGCAAAGAAAACCAATTATATTTATATAGTAAACCTTAAAACACCTAACATTATTCCTCTCAATAATAGAAATGAATGTAATTATATTATTATTCGATAATTAATTAAAGTGAGTTGTTGACTAAACTATTATTTACATAGGAGTACAAGTAAGAGAATATCATTAAGTGATAGATATTATAGTTTACGATAATATTTGTCGCAGAGCTAGGATATTTTGTATATATTTTTGATATATTTTGTATACTTATCTTACTAGATTCCTAACGAGATTAGGACTAGGATTGTAACTCTATATATTATGATCAATGGTACACACTCCAGATTGAGGAGTTTTCCCGAAATCTAACATGGTATCAGAGCCTATGTTATCGATCTAGCTTCCGCAATTTTCCTTTTCATTATTCTTAATTTTTTTCAACAGCAAAGTTTTATGGCAACCCAACAGTCCCACGGACAACTCATGACTCCCACAGAGCTCGGGAATGCCTTTTCAACTATGACTTTGGCAAATCCAAATGACGGATGGTATATGGACTCCGGTGCATCGTCTCACATGACAAACAACTCTGGTATTCTCTTACCCTTGTTTAATTTAAGCACTAATAATCATATTTTAGTTGGTAATGGTCATCGTATTCCAATTTCTGGTTATGGTCACACAACCTTTCCCGATAACAAATTAGCCCTTCGTGATGTTCTCTTTGCCCCACAAATTATTAAGAACCTTATTTCAGTTAGAAAATTTACCTCTGACAATTCGGTTTCTATAGAATTTGACCCTTATGGTTTTTCTGTGAAGGACCTTTGCACGGGGAAAATAATCACGAGATGCAATGGCCACGAGGACCTCTATCCAGTCACTACCACTACACCAACATCTTGCCTTGCCACCTCCCTCACAGCCGTTTCTCCATCCACATGGCATGATCGACTAGGACACCTTGGAGCCCCTTCTTTAAATTTTCTTAGGAATAGTAATTTTATTGATTGTAATAAGGAGCAAGTCTCCACCTTTTGCAATTCTTGTCAACTTGGAAAACATACTAGACTTCCTTTTTATTCCTCTAATAGCAAAACTACTTGTGCTTTTGATATTATTCATGCTGATTTGTGGACATCTCCAATTCGTAGTACTTGTGGTCACAAATATTACTTAGTTCTCCTAGATGATTTCACTCATTATGTGTGGACTATTCCTCTTGTTTATAAATCTCAAGCTTTTAAAAAATTCTTAGACTTTAAACAATATGTGCACACACAGTTTGAAAGACCCGTAAAATCCTTTCAAAGTGACCATGGTCGCGAATTTGACAATGACCCCTTTAAACAATTTTGTATTGATCATGGTATTGTCTTTCGCTTCTCTTGTCCTCACACTTCATCCCAAAACGGGAAAGCCGAGAGAATGATCCGCACTCTAAATAATATCAAGCGCACTATGCTATTTCATGCCTCCTTACCACCTTCATACTGGAATTATGCTCTTGAGACGGCTACTTATATTCTTAATATATTACCCACTAAGGTTCTCAAAAACATAACTCCGGCTCAAGCCTTGTTTGGAGTCATACCTTCCTACACTCACATTCGTGTTTTTGGTTGTCTTTGTTTTCCGAACCTTTCCTCCACTATTCCTAATAAATTAGCTCCTAGGTCCGCTCCTTGCATTTTCTTGGGTTATCCACCAAATCACCGTGGTTATAGGTGTTTAGACCTTCACACTCATAAAATCATTTTTTCTAGACATGTCACTTTTGATGAGTCAACCTTTCCATATCAAAACTTGGAAAAATTTAGTCTAAAATCTTATGATTTTTTGGGTGAAAGTGAGTCGTCTCCTCTACTCACTCATGCCATTTTTCGCCATCTTACACCTACTGCCACCCCAACCCACAATGCAGTCAGCCCAACCCCACAAACTAAAGGCCCATCTAGCTCCACTACAAGCCCAAATAACCCCCCTAGACATGCGGCCCAGCAATTAACCCATACCCCTCCCAACTCACCTTTGCAGTGTACTCCTCAACCAAACAGTGGACACACTGACTCACCTACGGCCCCACCCTCACCACCTACTTACACACCGCCGCCTATGCGTGGCATCCCACCCATACAGCCTACACGACCACCACCCCCATCGCCTCCTATAACCCGTAGTCAACGGGGAATATTTAAGCCTAACCCGAAATATTGTAACCTTACCGTTCCTCTTTCGGGCCCACATCCTCACAAATCACCCCTTCCAAAGTCTTATAAGCAAGCTTTAAATGACCAAAATTGGAATGCGGCGATGAATGATGAGTATAGTGCTTTAATTAAAACAGGGACATGGGAGTTGGTGCCTAGGCCTGCGGGGGTGAATGTTGTTAATTGTATGTGGCTATTTAAACATAAATACAAGTCTAATGGTGACCTTAAAAGGCACAAAGCTCGTCTTGTATGTGATGGCAGGTCGCAGGAGATAGGTGTGGATTGTGATGAGACTTTCAGTCCGGTAGTTAAACCGGCCACTATTCGTACTGTTCTCAGTTTAGCTTTGGCTAAAAAGTGGTCGATACATCAACTAGATGTCAAAAATGCCTTTTTACATGGTGATTTGCAGGAAACTGTTTATATGCATCAACCTCCGGGCTTTGTTGATCAGAGGGCTCCTACTCATGTTTGTCGGCTCCGCAGGGCTCTTTATGGTTTGAAACAAGCTCCCAGAGCTTGGTACCAACGCTTTGCAAATTTTCTAGTCAAATTGGGTTTTGTCATTTCCAAGAGTGACAACTCTCTTTTTACTTTCCGGCAGGGTGATGATATGGCATATTTGCACTTATATGTTGATGATATTATTTTAGCTACCTCATCTAACAGGTTGCGTACTGGAATTATTTCTCAGTTTGGAGTTCCCTATGACTGACTTGGGTCCTTTGAGTTATTTTTTGGGGTTGCGGTGACCCGCAAACCCTCTTATATGCTACTTTCACAGGCAAAGTATGCACAGGAGATTTTAGAGCGTGCAGGTATGGCCTCTTGTAAGCCTACAGCTACTCCAGTTGACACTAAGTCCAAACTTAGTGCAGATGCAGGACCGCCTTTTCGGGATCCTACTTTGTATCGCAGTTTAGCAGGTGCTCTTCAGTATCTCACATTTACCAGGCCAGATATTTCTTATGCGGTACAACAGGTGTGTCTATTTATGCATGATCCCCGGGAACCTCATTATGAGGCATTGAAACGCATTCTGCGTTATGTTCAGGGTATCATTGATCACGGCTTACATTTATATCCTACTGTTTCTCATCGATTGATTACTTACACTGACGCTGACTGGGGAGGTTGTCCCGATACCCGGCGTTCTACTTCGGGCTATTGTTGTTTCCTTGGGGACAACCTCGTGTCCTGGTCATCAAAGCGTCAACATACTTTGTCTAAATCGAGTGCAGAAGCAGAATATCGAGGCGTCGCAAATGTTGTCTCTGAGGCGTGTTGGCTCCGTAATTTATTACTTGAGTTACATTGTCCTCTACGGCAGGCTACTATAGTTTATTGTAATAATGTCAGTGCTATCTACCTTTCTGGCAACCCGGTACAACACCAACGCACCAAACATGTGGAGATGGATATTCATTTTGTTCGAGAAAAGGTTGCATTGGGGGAAGTACGGGTTCTACATGTTCCTACTAGATATCAGTTTGCGGACATTTTCACTAAAGGCCTACCACGAGAATTATTTCTGGAATTTAGGTCCAATCTTAGCGTACGACGACCTCCTCCCGCTATGACTGCGGGGGTGTGATAGATATTATAGTTTACGATAATATTTGTCGCAGAGCTAGGATATTTTGTATATATTTTTGATATATTTTGTATACTTATCTTACTAGATTCCTAACGAGATTAGGACTAGGATTGTAACTCTATATATTATGATCAATGGTACACACTCCAGATTGAGGAGTTTTCCCGAAATCTAACATTAAGGGTACGAAAAAATATACTTCTGTAAAAGTTTGCCACATGACAGTGTGCATAAATTGGTCTGAACTCTAAAGCAAAGCAATCCTCTGAACAATCAAAGTCAACCCAATCATAAAATTATATGCACCATACAAATTTGTAGACAAAGCAAAATGCATAAATATTTGAGTATTATATACATACTCCTTTTATAGTGTAATAAAGATTGTCCCATTATATTTTCTTAATTTGGTCAAATTTTAAAAACTTTTCACATAAAATCTGTAATCAATGAGACATATTATAGACTTTACTTGAGATTTTTTTTTTTTAATTTTTTTTTAAATGGTATGACAATTTTAAATCTACGAGAGTAGGGCTATTTATATTTTAATATATGGTTTAAAAACAATCAATAATTAAATTAAACCAAACAATCTTTGAAGAATAGGATGAATACTTCAAGCAGTTTATGTTATACTAATAAGCAATAAAACAGAAATAACTTATCTCTTGATGCGTGAACCAAACTGACAATAGCCGCGTCGTGGAGAACCACTGACCTAAAAGACGATTCCGTGCTACCTCCCGGTGCAGTAGACAATTGCGGTCGCCCTCCAGGATAAGCACGGCGCCGGAGTTTATGTGCACTCACAAACCCGACTGGAACTCAGAATACTTGCCCAGAAAACAGAACAGAAAGAACATGTATTTAGATAAGTTTAGAGAAGAGAGAAGACTGATTGTGTTGTGTGTTTTGGCTAAGAAAACCACCGAATATTTATAGGGTGAAGAGGAAAAACGGAAAGCATGAAAGGTGGGAAGAATCTGGCCAAGAAAACGACCAGATTAATCTGGTCAGTCAACAACTGAGGCAAGAAACAAGGAATTAATCAGTCAGCTACAATCAAGGAATTAATGGCTGATTAATTCTCACAACAGTCAGAAAAGAATAAACCCAACTCGGCTCGGCTCGGCGCGCGCGCGCGCGTGTGTGTGGAGTAACACACACCTCCAACTCACTCAACTAAGTAGTGCTAAAGCACTACATTATAAAAACAAGGAAAAACCTTCCTCCCCAATCAATGTGGGACTTTTCCCGTTCCATTTATTTCTCTCTCTCTTTCTCTCTTATTTTTCCCAACACTCTTGTTTTATATCAAGAACTTCCAACAATCCCCCACAGGTTCGAAGATATGAAAAAGAAAGAAAGGAAAAATGAATTCTGGGCAAAACAAAACAATTGCATAAGTGTCAATGTCTCGCGACTTGAATTAACACATAGTGGACATCAAGCTATGATCCCTCACCTAACAAGTGACCTTCGTCTTGAACTCAATAGGGAGTTAGGGACCCGTCACTTTGAGCCACACAATTGAACATGTATAATATTCTGAAATTCCGCGAATAAAGATGACGCATTATACTGGCCATACGTCCAGCCTGGATGCTCATAGGTGCTCTAGAGTATAAGCCCACGAAATACTCATAGGAAGCGGCCACACTTCCACACCTAAGTAGGTGAACTCCATCAAGTGTGAGCTACAACACACCTCCAAAAATATGGATATGGGTTCATTAAGAGCCGTATGCTCAACCTCCTTCTCATATGTAGCTAAGCACAAAACAAACATCTAGAGATGGACAAATAAAATGAAAATGTGCTTCCGAATTATTACATAACGTTCCCCTTTGAACTCATAGTGAGTAGGAGTTCATTATTTCACAATTCATACAACGGGCTTTAGCCCCATCTCTTCCGATGTTTCCAAAACTAGTTTTTTACATAGGCCTTTAGTTAACGGATCCGCAATGTTCTTTTCAGACTTAACATAGTCCAGTGATATCACCCCTTCAGACAACAAATTTCTGACGGCTTTATGCCTCAGACGGATGTGTCTCTTCTTCCCATTATAGGCATGGTTGTGTGCAACAGCAATAGCAGCTTGCGAATCACAATGAAGTGCAACTGAAGGAGCTGGCTTCCCCCACAGTGGAATATCTGCAAGCATGTTCCTCAACCATTCTGCCTCATGACCTGCCAATTCAAGAGCAATAAACTCAGATTCCATAGTAGACATAGCAGTACAAGATTGCTTACAAGATTTCCAGGATACGGCTCCACCCCCAAGGGTGAAGACATAGCCACTAGTGGAGTTAACTTCATCATTATCGGATACCCAGTTGGCATCACAAAAACCCTCCAAAACTCCAGGAAATTTGGAGTAGTGCAAACCCCAATCCATAGTACCCTTAAGGTACCTAAGCAACCTCCTTAGAGCAATCCAATGATCACTGCTTGGATTATGAGTGTACCTGCTCAACCTACTAACAGAATAAGCAATGTCAGGTCTAGTGTAGTTCATAAGAAACATAACACTACCAATAATTCTAGCATATTCAGACTGATTAACTGGATTACCATTATTTTTCTTTAAGTGGAAACTTGGGTCATAGGGAGTCTTAACTGGATCGACATTAAATGAGTCAAACTTTTTAAGAAGTTTTTCAACATAGTGTGACTAATTAAGACAGATGCCATCTGGAGTCCTCTTGATTTTTACTCCCAAAATCACATCTGCCTCACCCATGTCTTTCATTTCAAAATTCGAACTCAAAAACTGTTTTGTCTCATTTACACGATCCAAGTTAGTCCCAAAAATCAACATATCATCCACATAAAGACAAATAATTACACACCCATGACTATCATGCTTAAAATAAACACAAGAGTCACCTTCATTAACATGAAAACCATTACCAGTCATAGTCTTATCGAATTTGTCATGCCATTGCTTTGGAGCTTGTTTAAGCCCATACAATGACTTGACTAACTTACAAACCTTCTCCTCTTGTCCTGGAACAACGAACCCTTCAGGTTGGACCATGTAAATCTCCTCATCCAAGTCACCATTCAAAAATGCAGTTTTGACATCCATTTGATGAACAACAAGACCAAAAATGCAAGCAAGAGCAATTAAAGTCCTAATGGTTGCAATTTTAGTAACAGGGGAGTAAGTATCAAAATAATCAATGCCAAACTTTTGAGTAAAACCCCTTACCACTATCCTTGCCTTATACTTGTCTATGGATCCATCGGCCTTTAATTTTTTCCGAAAGATCCATTTACAAGTAATGGGCTTACAACCTCTAGGAAGTTCAACCAATTCCCAAGTGTTATTATTGAGAATTGATTGTAATTCACTATCAATTGCTTCTTTCCAAAATACAGCATCAACTGACCTCATTGCCTCATCATAGGTTCTTGGATCATCTTCCAAAACAAAAATATGCACAAAATCATCATCAATTAAGGAAGATTCAGATAAATAAGAAGTAATAAAATCAGGACCGAAACTATTTTCCTTTCTTGCCCTTTTGCTTCTCCTTGGCCCCAAAACAGAATCATCGTTAGTAATAGGAGCATTAGCAATAGGTAAACTAACAGAACTACTAGCATGCAATTCACTATCATTAGAAGGAGACATTTTCAAAGGAAAAATGTTCTCAAAGAACTCAACATCTCTTGCTTCAATGATATGACCACCTGCATAAGAATTGTTAGCACCTTTAACAAAGAAACGATAAGCTGCACTTTGATAAGCATAGCCAATAAAAATAGCATCAACAGTTTTGGGACCAATCTTATCCCTCTTGAAGCTAGGTATGCCTACTTTTGCTAGGCACCCCCACACTTTCAAGTATTTCAGGTTTGGCGCTCGACCTTTCCATATTTCGTATGGAGTCTTGTCAAGCTTCTTGTGAGGAACCCTGTTCAAAACATGACAAGCAGAAAGAATAGCCTCCCCCCACATGTTATTAGGAAGCCCAGAACTAATAAGCATAGAATTCATCATATTCTTTAAAGTTCTATTTTTCCTTTCAGCTATACCGTTTTGTTCGGGTGAATAGGGAGCCGTCGTCTCATGAACAATGCCAAGTTGCTCACAAAATGCCTTAAGAGTGTCAGGGCTGTACTCCCCACCCCTGTCACTCCTAACCCTCTTGATCTTTTTGTCCAACTGGTTTTCTACCTCAGCTTTATATTTGAGGAACATTTCCTCAGCTTCGTCCTTAGTCCTGAGAAGATAAACCATACAAAAACGTGAACAATCATCAACAAAAGTAATATAATACTTTTTACCCCCTCTACTTTCGTGATTATTAAAATCACCTAAGTCACTATGAACAAGTTCTAGTACTTCAGTCTGTCTATCTACTGATTTAAATGGCTTTGGCAGAAGAAGAGGAAGGGAAAACAGAAGGGGTTTTGTCTTTGATACGGTTTTCCTCCTCAATTTTGAGGTGGGCAGCAAGTTCCTCTAAGGTTAGGTCTTTCTTTTTGTGCATGAGTTGGTTACGAAAATCCTTCCAAGAGGGAGGGAGTTTCTCAATAAGAACAATAGCAAGGGTAGTATCACAAATAGACAGACCTTCAGCAGCCATATTAATACAAATACTCTCATAAGCATGAATCTGATCAATAATAGGCTTATCATCAACAACTTGAAAACTTAACCACTTACTAACACTATAACGTTTAGTACCAGCATCA
Organism: Chenopodium formosanum; assembly: GCA_024500155.1. Taxonomy (NCBI): domain Eukaryota; kingdom Viridiplantae; phylum Streptophyta; class Magnoliopsida; order Caryophyllales; family Amaranthaceae; genus Chenopodium; species Chenopodium formosanum. Next base: position 1,859,229 of record CM044861.1, on the reverse strand, counting down.
TCAGTTCCATATTTTTTCTCTAAAGCATCCCAAATATCCTTAGCATGATAGAAACCCATATAAATATCCAACAGACTATTCGACATATAATGCAACAACATGCCCTTACAAGTTCTATCATCCTTAGAAAACTTAATCTCAGATTCAGACAAATCATCTTTATCAACAGGTTCAACAATATCATCAAGAACATATGCAACATCAATCTGCTCCAAATAAAAATGCATCCTAACAGCCCAACGTTTATAATTCTTTCCATCAAGAGGTTCTAGTTTAGACATATCAGGAACAAGGAATTTGGAAGCCATAGTCGTCTTTTAGATTGTTATACTAATAAGCAATAAAACAGAAATAACTTATCTCTTGATGCGTGAACCAAACTGACAATAGCCGCGTCGTGGAGAACCACTGACCTAAAAGACGATTCCGTGCTACCTCCCGGTGCAGTAGACAATTGCGGTCGCCCTCCAGGATAAGCACGGCGCCGGAGTTTATGTGCACTCACAAACCCGACTGGAACTCAGAATACTTGCCCAGAAAACAGAACAGAAAGAACATGTATTTAGATAAGTTTAGAGAAGAGAGAAGACTGATTGTGTTGTGTGTTTTGGCTAAGAAAACCACCGAATATTTATAGGGTGAAGAGGAAAAACGGAAAGCATGAAAGGTGGGAAGAATCTGGCCAAGAAAACGACCAGATTAATCTGGTCAGTCAACAACTGAGGCAAGAAACAAGGAATTAATCAGTCAGCTACAATCAAGGAATTAATGGCTGATTAATTCTCACAACAGTCAGAAAAGAATAAACCCAACTCGGCTCGGCTCGGCGCGCGCGCGCGCGTGTGTGTGGAGTAACACACACCTCCAACTCACTCAACTAAGTAGTGCTAAAGCACTACATTATAAAAACAAGGAAAAACCTTCCTCCCCAATCAATGTGGGACTTTTCCCGTTCCATTTATTTCTCTCTCTCTTTCTCTCTTATTTTTCCCAACACTCTTGTTTTATATCAAGAACTTCCAACAGTTTACTCTTTATTATGCTCCATATTATTTGTTCCTTTAAGAATTTAACACGTTCGAGTTACAACTATTAGAGAATGAAGAGAGTATTTTCAAAGCAAAGGAGATCAAAAGATTTATCTTTCTTGAATGTCACATGGCATCTTTTCAAAAAAGAAAGGGGAGAAAAGTAATGTACAAATACATAAGAAATGAATGCAAAAGATAAATTAAAAAGAAAGAAAGTACACGTTTTTTTTTGACAGAAAGTATACGTTATAAGAACATGATTTCCACGACAAGAAGGAATGGCCGTAAAGATTTGTGGGATTGCCAACAAAAAATTGCTGTATCTTGGACCAGTTATTGTTTTATGGGTGCTATATGACAAGTAAGGGAAACCATAGATAGGGTTACATTCGATGTGATCGGAATATTTCTTTTTCGTAAAGAAACATATTGATACTGAGTAAATTTAATAAGATGTGTTTCATTAGATAATTAGATAATGGTTTTGTTTGGCAAATAATTGTTACGGTGTAGTTGGTTATAATTCGGGTCTGTTCTCTTTAGATTATTTTCAGTTCACTTCACTTCAGTTCTTAAATATTTAGTTCAGTTCAGCTCCAATAAGTTCAGTATAGAGGTGTGTTTACCTAATTTTCATGTAATTGTATTTAGCCGAATTTCCGGCTTTATTTTTTTTATTTTTATTTTGAAAGAGACTGTATAAATTTTTTGAACTTTTTTTTTAAAAAAGCAAATTTTATTTGAACTTATTTACTCTTCATGTTTAATACAGCAAACTTATATAGTTTTTTTTTTTTTTTTCCAAAACTTATTATATTTGAACTCTTTAACTCTTCTGAAAAACAATTCCCATAAATAATTGAATGATTTTAAGATAAGGTCATGCACTTATGCTAAACAATATTGTACTCCTTGTTTAAATTTGCTACCGAGTAGTTGCTAATTCAGCTGTTGGGTAATGGGCAACAAATATGTGGATTACTGGGCTGAATACAATCAAACTTGATGGGCTGCCATTTGAAGCATTAGTGGGCCCGACTTTGTAAGTCAAAATTAGGCCCGACATTCTTTATTATCACGCAAAGGAGTAAAGGACCCGTAAGATTGAAGGATGGCTGACAACTGAGCTTGATCCTTCTTCTTATGCAAAGGTATGCAAATTCAAAATGATCGGATTGCAATGGATTGGATTTGGACTCAATCGAGCGATTTTGGTCCGAATTTAGTCCTTCATAAACCTTGATTCAGGGTTTCGATTAGGTTTGAATTATTTTTTATTAAAATAATTCATATTAAATTTGGGTATTCCGTACTAATTATACACCAACACCATTAACCTTTGTTACATGAAATGTTGTTGATAATTTGGTGAAGAAAAAACGTTGCAAAATAATATTTTCATAACTTTAATTTGGATCATAATATCGGTCCAAATCTAATCATATAAAACAAATAATTTCCATTTGACTTGGGGATAACAATATTGTCACGGTACTAATACAATAGCCTAAAAAATACTCAATTATGTTTATGAGCCTTTGGTCCTTTACCATACATCAGAAAGACATCGTTATCTGCTAGTAAAGAATGAAATTCAAACTTTAGAAGCTCTGCCAATATCAATCATCATTATTAGACCAAATTTAATTTTGTATTTAACATATGCTTCCTCATTCTATTTATTGATAGATATTATTTTCTAGATAATATTTGTCGGATATATTTGTATATATTTTTGTATAATTATCTTATTAGATTCCTAACGTGATTAGGAATAGGCTTGTAACATTATATAAAGTGATTAATGGTACACACTCCAATTTGAGGAGTTTTCCCGAAATCTAACATGGTATCACAGCTTTAGGTTACGATCCTATTTTTTAGTTTTTTTCTTGCTTCCGCTACACTGCCGCCCAACCTTCTTCTTCACTGTTCTTTTCACCTAGCTTGCAGCTATGTCTCAAGATGGCGACACACCACCTCCTCCGCCGCCAAAACCACCAGTGAATGAGTTTCACCCGGCCCTCGCGGTCAATAATATCAAGACAGCAATCTCGATTACCCTTGACTACACAAACGTTCACTATTTCACATGGGTTGAATTGTTTGAGAACCATGCTTGTGCATATAACGTTCTTGATCATATCGATCCCAAGACTCCGAAACCCACCGACATCTCCGATGCGTTTTGGACTCGATTAGATGCTATTGTTAAGCACTGGATTTATGGAACGATTTCTGTTGATCTTCTCAACACTGTGTTGTCTAGGAAAGCCACGGCTCAGCAAATTTGGGATCGCATCAAGGATATTTTTCAAGATAACAAGAGTACAAGGGCGGTATACCTCGAGAATCAATTTAATACTCTTCATCTTGATAATTTTGCCAATGTTACCTCGTTCTGTCAACAATTGAAAAGCATTGCTGATCAATTAGCCAACGTTGATCAACCCGTTTCCGATCAAAAATTGGTTCTTCGCTTGGTCGCGGGTTTGAACAAAACTGATTTTGACACGGTGGCCACCATGATTGCACAGTCTGAACCCCTGCCATCGTTCAACACAGCTCGTTCTCGGCTTTATTGGAAGAAACTCGCCGGAATTATGATGCCTCACCACCACACACCTCGTTCGTCGCCCAGCACCAATCGGGACAGCAACCTGAACCCAATCAGCAGCAGCAAACAACCGCCGGCAGGGGCGGTGGTTCCTCCGGGAAGGGCTGCGGCGGTGGCAGCAAGGGCTGTGGAAAAGGCCGAGGTAAACCTGGTGGTCGTGGCGCTCCAGCAACCCCGCAACAGCAACAAAACAATCAACAACACGCACAAAATTGGCAATCTCAGCCCAGTCCTATTGGGCAGCCTAATTGGGCCCAACAGCAGCAATGGCCCAATCAACAACAAGCTTGGCCACAGCAGCAAACGTGGGATGTTCCTCCTGCACCGTTCCCCACAGCAGCCCACTATCAACCTAGGCCAATTCTAAGTAGGCCACCTCAGCAGGCCTACACTTTGGGGCCGTCTACATATGGCCCACCGATGAATCCAACCGAGCTAGGCAGTGCGTATTCATCAATGAGTTTATCAACTCCGGAGAATGGATGGTACATGGATTCGGGTGCAACGTCTCACATGACAAACAATCCCGGTACTCTTCTTCCCCTTTTTAATTTAAGCACTAATAATCATATTTTAGTCGGCAATGGGCATCGCATTCCAATTACTGGTTATGGTCATACTTCCCTTCAAAATAATAACCTTAGGCTTAATAATGTTCTACTTGCACCACAAATTATCAAAAATTTAATTTCTGTGCGTAAATTTACCTCTGATAATTCGGTGTTTATTGAATTTGACCCTAATGGTTTTTCTGTGAAGGATCTTTGTACGGGGAGGGTAATAACGAGGTGCAATAGTGCCGGGGAGCTCTATCCAGTCACAACCCATACTCCAAGCACATGTCTAGCCACATCTCTCATTGCAGTCAACCCGTGGCATGATCGTCTAGGACATCCCGGGCCTTCTTCTTTACAGTTTCTTAGGAGCAATAATTTTATTTCTTATAATAAGGAGCACGACCCCTAGTTTTGCAATTCTTGTCAAATAGGAAAACATGTTAGACTTTCGTTTTATGATTCAAATAATAATACAGTTTCTGCCTTTGACATTATTCATGCTGATTTGTGGACCTCTCCAATTCGGAGTATTAATGGTCATAAATATTATTTGGTTCTACTTGATGATTTCACACATTATGTTTGGGCTATCCCTCTTGCTTATAAATCTCAAGCCTTCCAATCGTTCTTACATTTTCGACAATATGTGCAAACACAATTTGAACGTCCTGTTAAATGCTTTCAAAGTGACCATGATCGCGAATTTGACAATGACCCCTTTAAAAAATTTTGCCTTGATAATGGATTGGTTTTTAGATTTTCTTGCCCTCACACTTCTTCTCAAAATGGGAAAGCTGAACGAATGATTAGAACCATCAATAATGTCAAACGAACTCTATTATTCCATGCTTCTTTGCCCCCTTCATATTGGTCACATGCTCTAGAGACGGCCATTTATCTTCTTAATATTTTGCCAACTAAATCTCTAAAACACATGACCCCGGCTCAAGCTTTGTTTCGTGGAAACCCATCATATGACCATTTGCGGGTTTTTGGTTGTCTTTGTTTTCCTAACCTTTCAGCAACTGCTCCACATAAACTTGCTCCTAGGTCCACTCCTTGTGTTTTCTTAGGGTACCCTTCCAACCATCGGGGTTATAAATGTCTAGATCTTACAACTCGGAAAATCATTATATCTTGACATGTCACTTTCGACGAGTCTTCCTTTCCCTTTAAAAACTTGGAGAATTTTTAGCTTAAGGACTATGAATTCTTGGGGTTTGATGATCGGTCTCCTCTCCTAACTCATTTTATGCTCCAGCAGCGGCCTAGGCCCAATCCTCAAGCCCACACTCCACCTCACAGTCCACCAACTCACAACCCCTAGCCATTGGGCGCTGGATTTCCAGCGGCCCAACCAGACGCTGGTGGCCCAGGCCCAGCGGGCGCTGGAAATCCAACGGCCCAGCCAAACCTTGGCAGCCCGCGTCCAGCAGGCGCTGGATCACCAGCGGCCCAAGGCCGTAACCCCCCTTCTGCTGGGCTTCATCCCCCTTTCTTGGCCCAATCACACCAACATACTCCTAGCCCACCTCCTTCTACTTCAAATCGCCAATCAGCCATGCTTTTTAGACCCAACCTTCTTTCCTCACCCCAAATGCAGACGAGATCTCGTCATGGCATTTCTAAACCAAATCCAAAATATGCCCATTTGACCATTGAGCATAAATCTCCATTACCCAAAAATCACAAACAAGCTTTGCAAGACCATAATTGGAATGCCGTAATGTTTGATGAATATAGTGCTTCAATTAAAACGGGAACTTGGGATTTGGTACCTAGACCTATGGGGGTGAATGTGGTTAATTGCATGTGGCTTTTTAAGCATAGATACAAGTCTAATGGTGACCTTGAGAGGCACAAAGCTCGTCTTTTATGTGATGGCAGGTCGCAGGAAATTGGAGTTGATTGTGATGAGACATTTAGTCCGGTTGTTAAACCGGCAACTATTCGCACAGTACTCAGTTTAGCCATGGCTAAAAAGTGGTCCATTCATCAGTTAGATGTTAAAAATGCTTTTCTGCATGGTGACTTACAGGAAACAGTTTATATGCATCGACCTCCTGGTTTCTATGATCGGAGTAAACCTAACTATGTATGTCGTCTTCGCAAGACTCTATATGGTTTGAAACAAGCCCCTCGGGCTTGGTATCAACGTTTTGCGAATTTTTTGATCAAGTTGGGGTTCATCATTGCTAAGAGTGACACTTCTCTTTTCACTTTTCGGCAAGGGAATGACTTGGCATATTTACTGCTTTATGTTGATGATATTATTCTAGTCACTTCTTCTGACAGGTTGCGCACGGAAATTATTTCTAGTTTACATATGGAATTTCCTATGTCCGACCTAGGGCCATTGAGTTACTTTTTGGGGATTGCAGTTACTCGCACACCCAACTATATGTTATTGTCTCAGCAGAAGTATGCACAGGAAATATTAGAGCGTGCAGGTATGAGTTCCTGTAAACCTGCCGCCACTCCAGTCGACACTAAGTCTAAACTTAGTGCCAATTCGGGTTCTTCGTTCCGGGATCCTACTTTGTATCGTAGTCTTGCAGGCGCACTTCAGTATCTTACTTTCACTCGTCCGAATATTGCTTATGCGGTACAACAGGTGTGTTTATTTATGCATGATCCCAGGGAGCCGCATTTTGATGCGTTAAAACGCATTCTGCGTTATATTCAGGGTACTATTGATCACGGCTTACATTTATATCCTTCAGCTCCTACTCGCTTGATTACTTATACCGACGCTGACTGGGGAGGTTGTCCCGACACCCGATGTTCCACATCGGGGTATTGTTGTTTTCTTGGGGACAACCTCGTTTCCTGGTCAGCAAAGCGTTAGCCTACTTTGTCTAAATCAAGTGCAGAGGCGGAGTATCGAGGCGTTGCGAACGTGGTTTCTGAAGCTTGTTGGCTTCGTAATTTATTATTGGAGCTTCATCGTCCCCTTCGACAGGCTACTATTGTTTATTGTGATAATGTCAACGCAATCTATCTCTCTAGCAACCCGGTCCATCACCAACGCACCAAACATGTGGAATTGGACATCCATTTTGTTCGGGAAAAGGTTGCGTTGGGTGAAGTTCGGGTTCTACATGTGCCTTCACGGTTTCAGTTTGCGGACATCTTCAATAAGGGCTTATCAAGGGAGCTATTTTTAGACTTCAGATCCAGTCTTTGCGTTCGTCCTCCTACCGCTTCGACTGTGGGGGTGTGATAGATATTATTTTCTAGATAATATTTGTCGGATATATTTGTATATATTTTTGTATAATTATCTTATTAGATTCCTAACGTGATTAGGAATAGGCTTGTAACATTATATAAAGTGATCAATGGTACACACTCCAATTTGAGGAGTTTTCCCGAAATCTAACATTTATGTTTTGACACAAACACTTTCAACTTTAAATTTGCTAACATATTATTCTATTCATTGATATTTTCAACATGATTGTTTCTTTCTTTGTTTAAGGAATTTGCTAACATATTATTCTATTCATTGATATTTTCAACATGATTGTTTCTTTCTTTGTTTAAGGTTACCAAGACATAGTACAAGACAATAAGAGTAGCTAATAATAACAACTAACAAGGCTATCATAGGTTAACGGGAGTTATGAGGATGGCAACATTAGTGCAATACCATTTGTAATTAAGTAATTAAACTTTGATCATTTTCATAAAACTCCATTAATGAATGCCTAGTGAATAATGATGTTACTTAGGATTTAGGAGTGACTTGAGTGATTTAGGCATTTGGGTTCATTGACATAGGCAACACAACCGACAACCGAAACATCGTTCCTTGGTTTGTTGGTAACGTGCCGGCTCTTATGCCAACTCACGTGACATTCTAAGCAAAACATCCCTACTCTCAACGACTCAACGTAACCTCACGCGCCTTCTCTTCGGCTGACAAGTGGCCATATACCCACATGTCAAAATTTAATAATGACGATAGTTATTCTTTACAGATTGTCCCATTAAAATTTTTACTTCCTCTGTTTTCAAAGTATTACAGTAAAATTGACAAAATGAATGAAGTGAAAAATTTGACCAAGCATATCTTTAATGTAAATAGTGTAAAATTTAAACTTTAGGCACTGAAAGAATAAATAAGAGATTACAGTACAATAATAAGAGTTGTAATGAGTGATCAGATATACTTCACATGAGTATATAATTTCGGTATAAAGTAGGTTATAAACAGTGTAAAAAAGAAGTTATGTAGATCATACATACTAAAATGGAAATAGAGTAATCTTTTAGCAACCTTATACTCCGTAGAATAGAAGATGACAATTTTTTAAACAATGAATGAAGTACTCATTTCATTTGACTAATGTTATGTTTAATACTCGTACCTAAGAAAAAATACAGTATTGTGTATAATTGTTGAAATTAAGTACGAAGTTTAATTATGTTTACTGATGATTAAAGATAATTCTACTAAGAAATTTACATTGACTAATGTGAGCAGAAAAAATGAAGCACTTACTAGTTACTACCTCCGCTTCATATTATTTGCAACTATTAGATATTTTTCTTCTCTATTTTATGTCAAATTGTTATAAATAATATAAAACGAAAGTAGTACTAAAAAAGGGGTTAGTATTAATCCAGTACTAGCATTGGCGCATTGCCATTGGTTGAATGCCCAAAATAATATCGAAAGGTGCGCATCAGCACAGTACATGAGTGGCGTAATCTAGCAAAAGTGAGGTATAAAGGGAACAAATAAAAAATAGATTACTAGTAATAAAAAAACAAAATTAGTTTCCAATTTTCAAGTGTCATCGTTTCCATAGTAGGAGCGTATTCTTCCATGCGCGCTTGTAGTGAACCTTTTTCTCTCTCCTCTTATCCTACACACCCTTCTACGTTGTTTTTGGTCCTAGCCCTAAATATTGTTTTTGTTTTATTCATTTTTCAATTTTTTTGGAATTTTGTTTTATAGAGTTCCATGTTTTATTATTACCAATTAAATGCTTGTTACAATGTTGGGTAAGACTCTTAATACTATTTGTTTGAAAATATTTCAAAATTGAAAATTCAAATGAAAATATTTTTTTATTTTACAAGTTAATTAATTGTTTTTCCTATAAACCATAGGGTGTCATTACATGTTCTTTATATATGTGAAAAAAAAAATACATGTTCTTTGATAACTCTTCACACCATAATCAAATTTGTAAATTCTAAAATAGAATGTCTTGTGTAGGTCTAATTCAAAGTTATTTACAATTATTGGTTATTTAAGAAGAATTGAACTAAAGATATAAAATATTTGTAGGTTTAATTCGAAATTATTATAAAGGAATATCTTGTAAATTTTTAAGCTAAATTAGTAAATCTACTCGATTTAGATTTTTTTTAGTGTAAGACAAAAATATTATGAAGCAGTGATTGTGATAGACAATACACGTAAAGTGAGTAACGTATTTTAAAAACATGTCTATTGAAAATTTGAAATATTGTTTCACAATTTTTTTTATACTAGTCAACATATCCTCTCCATTCACTCATCACTTGTATGTTCACACAAAATATCTACATACATGAGAAGTCTCCATCAAAAAGTGTAGAATGATACAAGTAGTATATGGTATAGTGGTAAGATTTGTAGGCATTGTAGCTTTGAATCTGAATGTTATAGGGTCAATGAATCAATCCCCATTATAAGCTCCTTGAGGGTGAGGATTCCCTTAACTTCGGACACGATCAGTCCATACAAAGTTCTAATTTGATTGGACACTTTTTCTTACCTATACTTTAAATATCAAAGAAATGCAAAAGGCAAGTCATATTTAATCAATAGAGGCACAAGGTAGTAGACTACACATCTTTGGTAGATGAGTAGCATTAATCAAAGAACCCAACAACAAAAGAGCATTAGCTCCAAATTAGACATAAAGACACCACTATTTGACAATGACTAACAAAAGACATCCCAAAAAAGTGTAATAACACAAGATTAGATTTATAATTAGGTCAAAAAATGTCCCACTGTTAAGAGTTAATTAATTTAGTCAAGGTGTGAATGTCCACACTCCAATTTCTTCATTACATTTAATGTAGTAGCCAACCCTAATTGCCACCCTCTAAGGTTATAGCCCACAATGTAATAGTGGTTTTTACTACTATAAATAGCCATGTAATTTCACTTGTATGACACACAAAAATATTACCAAGAGTAATACATAAAAGTAGTAATACTTCTCTTATTACCTTCTTCTCTTAATCCTCTAATTTCTATATATTTCATAACACGTTATCAGCACGATCTTCAATCAGGTATACTTATACCGATTATCCAATTTTTACAAAGATTCAATTTCTTTCACAAAATATATTTTGAGGAGTATGCTCTATAGTTGCCCATATGGGATCCTCTATACCAGAAACTCACAATATATTTCTCCACAAAATTACTCTACATAATTAGCCATGTTGATTAAAAATGAGGATATCAATACATACCTTATTTATGATACTTAGTTTGGTAACTCTCATGCATGGTTATAGAAAGTAATATATAATTACTTTTGCATGTGGAAATATTTGTTGTATGCATGTTAATAGAGTAAATTTCATGGTCACACAAATCATGTTTATACTTACTTACTTGTGCATAATTACTAAAATGAAAAAAAATGATGCAGCCTTTATATTTATTTAATTTTTAGATTACACACTTTTATGTTTCTTTCAGTTTTCGAACCCTTGACCTCATGAATAGATTAGGGTTCTCGGACCACTACGGCTTGCATCCCAGTGTGATACTTATTTACGTTTGTAAATATTAATAGTTTGATTACGATTATTTTACCAGTCTACTAGAACATTGTATGATATTTTTACAGTAGTGTAAAGCTGAAACGGATAATTTACCTCCCCTATAAAAGGCGGATTACACCCCCTTATTTCACCATACAAACCTTATCCCCTCCTTAAACTTTACCCAAATTATCTCCTCTTCTTCTTCCTCCATCTACACCGGTCACACACCATGTTCCCCGTCGACAACCGACAACCACCACACCCCTTTACCTTTGAAGAAGATTTAAGGAAATTAAAACTATATTTAGTTTTAATTATGGCCCTAGTAGTTTTATTAATGGCAATGATGATTTTCATCATTTTACATAAGTAGCGCTCGGTTTTTCGACAAAGGGAATTCATGCATGTAATCTCCGTAGTACTTCAAGTTTTTTTGTCTTCTAGGTAGATTATAAGTGCATTTTGTTATAATAAATGTTTCTTTTGTCTTATCATTAATGTATGTCATTAATATTATTATTATTATTATTGTTGTTGTTGTCGTTGTCGGTGATGTAGTAATAGTAGTAGTATTTATTGTTATTGTTATTATTATCATTGTTATTGTTATTATTGTTGTTGTCGTTACTAACGTAATTATCATGTTTAATTTTAGCTTAACTTTATGTACATCATAATAATAACCCAAGGGGGAGAAGCAAATATGTTTTAAATGGATTATTATTGTGATTACAATTTGATTACTTTAATTATCACTTGCTTAATTGGCTTAATAATAATTACCTATTTGATTGTAGTTAAAATGGGAGACTTGATGAAAAGACAATTTGACGTATTAGACTTGTCCGAACATAATTATCTTGAATGGACAGTTGATGCCCAAATGAATTTGAAGGCTCAGGGATTGGAACATACAATCAAAGAAATTACCATCCCAGGAAACGAAAAAGATGCCCCTGCTCAAGTTAAAGTTCCAACGGATCAAGAGAAAGCAAAAGCTATAGTTCTCTTAAGGCATCATTTACATAACAGTTTGAAAACTGAGTATTTAATGGTGGAAAATCCCAGAGAACTATGGGATAGCCTGAAAGGAAGATATGACCACCATAAAAGGGTACTCCTTCCTTCAGCACAATTTGAGTGGACAAACCTGAGATTTCAGGACTTTAAATCTGTCAGTGATTATAATTCATCACTATATAAAATCGTATCAATATTGAGATATTGTGATCAACCAGTCACTGAAGTGCAAATGATAGAGAAAACACTCTCTACATTCCATGCTAACAACATTGTATTGCAACAGCAATACCGTGAAAGAGGCTTTGCAAAATATTCTGAGCTTATTTCTACATTATTGGTTGCTGAAAAGAATAATGATCTTCTGTTGAAGAATCACAACCTAAGACCAACTGGGTCTCAAGCATTCAATGAAACAAATGCTATAGAAAGCTCAAATCCACCCGAGACAAATGTTGCTCATAGAGGTGGACGTGGAAAATATAATAATCGTGGCAGAGGTCGTGGAAATTTCCGCGGACGTGGCCGTGGACGTGGTTATGGCTGTGGTAGAGGCCAATTTCCCCCTAGAAACAACACTCAAAGGGGGCATCAACAAGGAAACAAAAATCAAGCCACCACAAAAGGAAAAGACACATGCTATAGATGTGGCATGACTGGACATTGGGGACATACTTGTCGTACGGCCAAACATCTGGTAGAACTATATCAGGCTTCCATTAAAGGGAAAGAAAAACATGCCGAAACAAATTATGTTAATGAAGAAAATGTCCCTGGATTAGCCTTGATGCGTCTGATTTCCACATAGACAATGGTGAAGCTGGTGGTGAATATATCTTTGGAGAGAATAATCATGTTTAGATAATTCATCAATTACTATGATATGTATTATGTTTTCATTATGTACTTTTCTTGTATGTTTTTTTTTCATGTTCAAGTTATGTACTCTTAATTTTTCATCATTAATAAAGTAAGTCCAGTTAAATTATCTTAAACTAATCTTATACTTATTATTTTATGAAGATATGGATCTGCCCGAAGTTGGTTCCAAATTTCAATGCCTTTTGGACAGTGGAACAACACACACTATTCTGAAGGATAGAAAATATTTTTTAAAGTTAAAATTATTTCAAGCAAATGTTAATACCATTTCTGGGTCAGCCAAGCTAATAGAAGGTTCTGGAAAAGCTTGCATAATACTCCCAAATGGAACAAAATTAATCATTAATGACGCTTTATATTCGAGTAAATCTCGAAGAAATCTTATAAGTTTTAAAGATGTGCGTCAAAATGGTTTTCATTTAGAAACAATGATAGTGGATCAAAAGGAATATTTATGCCTCACGGCAGAAAAACATGGCAAGAAACATGTGTATGAGAAATTGCCAGCATATTCTTCAGGGTTATATCATATAGATATACGGCCAGTTGAAATAAATTCGATATCTAACCAGAAGTTAGATAATAAGAATCTGTTAAATTTATGGCATGATCGTTTGGGTCATCCTGGTACAGGAATGATGCACAAGATTATAGCAAATTCAGTAGGACATTCAATTAGGAATGTTAAAATCCCTCGATCAGATGAATTAACATGCTCTGCATGTTCACTTGGCAAATTAATAATAAGGCCATCTATGAACAAAATTGCTACTGAATCTCCAACATTTTTAGAGAGGATTCAAGGAGACATTTGTGGACCAATTAATCCTGCATGTGGACCATTCCGATATTTTATGGTATTAATTGATGCCTCAACTCGATGGTCACATGTAAGTCTCTTATCCAGTAGAAATGTTGCTTTTGCAAAACTCCTTGCTCAAATTATTAAACTAAGAGCACAATTTCCAGACCATACAATAAAAAGAATAAGGCTTGACAATGCTGGGGAATTTACATCCCAAACATTTAATGATTATTGTATGTCGATTGGAATTGTTGTAGAACATCCAGTAGCTCATGTTCATACACAAAATGGACTTGCTGAGTCATTAATTAAGAGACTACAATTGATTGCAAGGCCATTATTGATGAGATCAAAATTGCCTTCATCTGCTTGGGGTCATGCCATAATACATGCGGCAACTCTAATTAGGTTGAGACCAACTGCTTATCATAAGTTCTCACCACTACAATTAGTTTTTGGTCGAGAACCTAATGTCTCACATCTAAAATTTTTTGGTTGTGCGGTGTATGTTCCTATTGCTCCGCCCCAACGAACAAAGATGGGTCCACAAAGAAGGCTGGGAATTTATGTTGGGTTTGAATCACCCTCCATAATTAAATATCTTGAACCAATGACCGGTGATTTATTTACGGCCAGATTTGCCGACTGTCATTTCAGTGAGACAGTATTCCTAGCCTTAGGGGGAGAGAAAGTGGACCCACGAAAGAAAGAAATAGAAATCATTTGGAATGCAACACAATTGTCAATGTTTGATCCACGAACAAATATGTGTGAACAAGAAGTTCAGAAAATTGTTCATTTACAAAGCATTGCAAATCAGCTGCCTGATGCATTTATAGATGCAAAGAAAGTGACAAAATCACATATACCAGCTGAAAATGCCCCTGCACGAATTGAAATTCCATCTGGTGATAAGATCATTGAAAATGAATCTCTAGCACGCCGAAAAGCGTGGAAGACCACTTGGTTCAAAAGACTCTAAACCAAGAAAATTAAAAAGACCTGATGAGATCGACAATATTCCCCTTACAGAAGGTCAAGAAAGACAAAGTACAGATAAGAATAGAGAAAAAGATGATAATCCGAAAGGGGATGAACAAGATGACCATAACATCGATAACAATGAAACTTCAATAAATTTTGTTTCTACCAGGAATTATTGGAATAGAAATGATGTTATCGTAAATGAAATATTTGCATATTCCATTGCAATTGAAATGACATCTGACGAAAATGATAGTGAACCAAGAACAGTGGAAGAATGTCGTTGCAGGCATGATTGGCCAAAATGGAAAGAGGCAATGCAGATAGAGTTAAAGTCACTCGAAAAACGAGAAGTGTTTGGAAAAATAACCCTTACACCAGAAGGTGTAAAACCAGTTGGATACAAGTGGGTATTTGTGAGAAAACGAAATGAGAAAAATGAAATTGTAAGATACAAGGCAAGACTTGTAGCCCAAGGTTTTTCTCAAATTCCAGGGATTGATTATGAGGAGACATATTCTCCCGTAGTTGATGCAACTACATTAAGATTTCTGGTAAGCTTGACAGTCTCGGAAGGACTAAAGATACGATTAATGGATGTAGTAACCGCATATTTATATGGGTCACTCGATACAGATATTTATATGAAAGTCCCAGATGGACTAAAATTACCAGAAAACCACAAGCCTAGACATTTACTTTCCATAAAATTAAAAAGGTCACTTTATGGATTGAAACAGTCTGGGAGGATGTGGTATAATCGTCTTAGTGAATACCTTATGAAAGAAGGGTTCAAGAATAATCAAATCAGTCCTTGTGTTTTCATTAAGAGATCACAATCAGGGTTTGCAATTGTTGCAGTTTATGTTGATGACTTGAATATCATTGGAACCCCAAATGAACTTGAAAGAACTGCAAAATACTTGATGAAAGAATTTGAGATGAAAGACCTTGGACAAACTAAATTTTGCCTTGGATTGCAAATTGAGCACTTAAATAATGGTATTTTCGTCCATCAGTCTAACTACACCGAAAGAGTGTTAAAACGTTTTTTCATGGACAAAGCGACCCCAACAAGCACCCCGATGATTGTTCGGTCTTTGACTATGAAATATGATCCATTTAGACCTCGAGAGGAAAACGAGGATGTCCTTGGTCCTGAAGTACCATATCTAAGTGCAATTGGGGCTCTAATGTATCTAGCTAACAATACTAGACCAGACATAGCTTTTTCTGTGAATTTGTTAGCCAGGTTTAGCAACGCACCAACGAAGAGACACTGGAAAGGAGTAAGACACTTACTACGATATCTACGAGGAACAAAAGATCTTGGTTTGTTTTATCAATCAAGGCAAGATGCCACCCTCATCGGATATGCAGATGCTAGATATCTATCAGACCCACAAAACGCCAAGTCACAAACTGGATATCTGTTCACCTATGGTGGAACTGCAATTTCTTGGAAATCAACAAAGCAAACCTTAACTGCGACATCATCAAATCATGCTGAGTTGATTGCCCTTTATGAAGCAGGACGTAAGTGTGTATGGCTAAGGTCAATGATCGGCAATATCCAAGAAGAATGTGGGATGAAAGAAGTAACTGAAAGTCCAACCATCATTTACGAAGACAATACTGCATGTATTGCACAAGTAACTGAAGGATATATTAAAGGTGATAGGACTAAACATATATCCCCAAAACTGTTCTTTACACACGATTTGCAAAAGGAAGGGAAGATAAATGTCCAACATATCCAATCATCTGATAATCTTGCAGACTTGTTTACAAAGTCCCTACCTTCGAAGAGTGTTGAGCGGTTGGTCCACAAAATTGGGATGCGTCGTCTTCATAAACTATGTTAAAATCAGGGGGAGCATTATATGCACTGCACTCTTTTTCCCTTCGATCAGGTTTTTATCCCAATGGGTTTTTCCTGACAAGGTTTTTAATGAGGCAGTACACTAAAGCATATAGACGATATAGTAATATATTGTTGTACTCTTTTCCCTTAGCTATGGCTTTTATCCTAAAGGGTTTTACCTAGCAAGGTTTTAACGAGGCAACATATACCCTATTCTGTATGGACATTCAAGGGGGAGTGTTAAGAGTTAATTAATTTAGTCAAGGTGTGAATATCCACACTCCAATTTCTTCATTACATTTAATGTAGTAGCCAACCCTAATTGCCACCCTCTAAGGTTATAGCCCACAATGTAATAGTGGTTTTTACTACTATAAATAGCCATGTAATTTCACTTGTATGACACACAAAAATATTACCAAGAATAATACATAAAAGTAGTAATACTTCTCCTATTACCTTCTTCTCTTAATCCTCTAATTTCTATATATTTCATAACACCCACTAATTAATTACACGCTCCTTTCAACCTTCCCCCCATCTCTCTGATTTTGTACTCACACTCTCACTCCTCCACTTTAACTCTACTCACTCAGTGAGTGTGTGACCACTTCTTTTCACTCTCACCTGTGAACTCACTCTTTCTCTCTCCTCCCCACAAACCCCAAACAACAAAGAAAGAGATTGCCCATTTTTTAGAGAGAGAAAATTCATCCATTTTACTAAAGATTCCCCTGTTTTTTCAGACGCATAACAGTTTCAGTCTCTCTATTCTTCTTCAATTCCTTCTTTTTTTAGGGTTTTTGTCATTTGCATTGTAAACCCAGATCAAAGATTAAAACTTTCTTTATTTTCTTTCATTTTTTGTAATTATTACTATTTTTATTTCATTTGATTCCCTTTTCATTGTGATTGCGATGTGAGCTTAAATCTCTGCCTTTTCACGCTTTTATTATCAGAGATTCTCGTTTTTATCTTACTTGTTATTATTCACTCATTATTACTCGAATCTCCCCTTTTTTTTTAATCTAAAGTTTGCATTTTTACTCCAAAATTATGAAGATTGATGTTCTCAGAATATGCATTCTTAAATCTGGTTTTCTAATCAAATCCTCCCATTTCTTTTTATCTGATTAAATTTTTATTTCTCTGTAGTAATTTATGTGAAAAAATTAGTAAAAATGAGTGATTTATCAGCAAGAACTTCATCAGCTTTAGCAATTACTGAGAAAAAGCCTCAAATTCAAAGGGCTGGTGGTTGTGTTGGGATTTTTTTCCAACTTTTTGATTGGAATCGAAGGTTTTCCAAGAACAAATTCTTCCCCAAGAAGCTTCTTCCTCCAGGTTATTTATTTATTTAATTATTTTAGAAAAAAAATGTTTATTTTTTTTGGGGAATTAATGGGGATAATTTTACTGAATTTGATGGTGTTTATATTGTCAGTTCGTACGAAAGTTTCGAAGAAATTCAATGCGGAGGAGAAATTGCCTGTGACTAAGCATAAGCATTTATTGGTATGCTGTTATTTTCTTACTTGACTCTGAAATTTTACTGCTTGATTTGAGTTTGATGTGTTGAATGGTATAAATGTGTGATTTTTGGATAAGGAGTACTGTCTTTTTACCCTTAGTGGAATTCTATCGCGAATTAATAGTCACGTTGATAGTGTAATTTGAACTGTATCGATTTGAAGGTGTTAAAATTACTTGATTAGGTACATTTCTAATGCAAAAAATTACTGAATTGTGTTTGTATGTAACAAAATTGTAGATGGCTGATGAGAACAATGCTGGTGGGTTTTCGAGTAAATCGAAGAAAAATGGGGGTTTAGAGAGTAAAAAACATGAAATGAAAGCTCCTGGGTTGGTTGCTAGGTTAATGGGGTTGGAGACAATGCCTCGTCCGGTTGTAGAGCATGATAAGTATAGCAAGGATTCGACCAAGAGTGAATGTGATAAGGCTAAAGGAGAGAAATTTGGTAGTGGGTTGGTTAAGGAGGAGTTGAGTTTGAGTCCGGAGAAGGGGAATGTGAGACCTCAGAAGATTCAGAAGACGGGGGGTTCTGATAGGAAGCCGGTTACTAGGTTTGGGGCTGAGGCTTTGCAGATTAGGAACGTTTTGTCGAGGTCTAGGAAGCATCATCATCATAATTACCACCACCCGAAGCTTGCTTCCCCGGTGAAGAGTCCCAAAATGGGGAGGAATTCGTCTAGGTTGATTGATGTTGCTGCTAGGATTTTGGAACCTGGGATACAAGCAACGAACCGAGCTAGGTGTAGTCTTACTTATTCTAACTCGGCAATGCAGCAGCCGTGGAAGGAGGGGGTGATGGATGAGGTGAGAGGGGAGGTTGATTTGGAAAATGACATGTTGAATGCACAAGCTGCTTGTCGAAGTTGTGGAAACATGTTGGAGCAACAAGTGAATGTGAGATATGATGATGGAGACAAATATAGGGATGTTGATTTGCAAGGGTCTCATTTCAGGGAGCTTTTCTTTGATGGATTGGATGAGAGTCGGCCAAGACCGGCTGTATATTTGGTGAATGAAAACGATGTGGTTCTGTTGAAAACCAGGTATCAGTCTGAAAGTGTGACAGCTCAGCCAGTGGATAATAGATCACCCTTTCAAAACGAAACGATCAGGAACGATGTGCATCAGTCACTCAGTCATGAACAGATTCCAGCAAGCAGGATGTTTACCTCCCAGAAGGATGCATCGCCTTCTATTAACACGAAGCATAGGGTTCAAAGGCATGGGCAGTTGTTGCATGGAGATAGAGCTCCACCGAAGTCTAAAATAGCAAGCACACAGGGAAGAAGAGTTCCATCGGCTGTCAATCCAGTTAATGGAACAAAGGATTTTATTGCCCTCAACAGAAATGTGAGCAGGAGCCGTCTAAGAGCTCCCAGCAAACCTGATAGCAGTATTGATACAGAAAGAAGATTTTGTACAGGGAGGAATGAATCCCTAGCAACAGAAAGCAGTCCTGTTAGGAAAAGAAGGACTATAAATGCTAATAGGCCAGCTGATAATGTGCATGCTGCAAGTTCGATACTCGATAAACAGAGAAGTAATAAGGTCAATATTGTTGCTCGAAATGGGACAAGAATCCAATCTCCACCTGCAAATCAAATTGGCCTCAGAGGCAGGCCTTCCGGCCAAAGAGGTAATAAAAATACTGATATTGTTTCTTTTACCTTCAATTCCCCGGTAAAGTCAGCTACAGGGACAACTTCTGATGAAATGGGTGCCAAAAGAAGGGATCAGATTCACCCTGCCACTAACGAGAATCTACAACATAAACTGACAATGGAAGAAAACAGTGTGAGTAAACCTTCCCAAAACTATTTGCGAATGAATGGAGATGCTCTAGGTGTCTTATTGGAGCAAAAGTTGAAGGAACTTTCTAACCAAGTAGAAAATGAAGCAGCATCAGGATTCATGCCGTCTGCAAGAACCACTGCTTCAATTCTTCAGGAACTAATATCTGCTTTGACAGCTGAGAGGCCAGTTTCATGTGAGGATGAATCCATTGGAACTGATTCACAGTGCCATAGCGAAGTTACCGATAGTGTTTCTCAGGTCAGTTGCTGCTTATACTGCCTATTCTTTGGACACTGGTTTCAGACAGTGTATTACCATAAATCAATATTTCACAGGATGATTAAAAAATAAAATCAATTGCTGGTTAATTTTCATAGTCTAAACTTAGTTTTGAAATTTTGATCTTTAGTTAGTTTTGCATTTTTAAAGCTCGTAAATAAATTCACTGAAGAGATGTGATTCAATTATGTTTGGAAGGTTGAGATGCTTTGCAAATGCCTTAAAATCTGCATTCTTCTTTCAGTCTCTTAGTGTCTCAAAACTTAGAACACTGGACCTTTAGCAGATTTTTTTTCTCATATATTATATGTACAAATGCCCGTGGCTTACGCGTGTATTATATGGTCATGTAGTCTGGTGTGAAATATGATGTACCACGTACATGCCTTCTAGACTTCTAGTTCCATGAAGAGACTCGTAGACTAAGGACAGTAGATGTATGTTAACTGTATCATTTTAAACAAAAGAATCGGGTGTGAACGTGTATATGCAGCCTGCCACATCATAACCTTTGGCTGAACCATCATCTTTGTGATCATTATTTGAGCAACTTGATCATCCTTGTCTTTGTCTCCATGACATATGTTTCTTGTCTGTCTTCCTTTGAGTATAAGCCCGTTAGCTATTCTGTGACTTCTGTCCAGGTTAAAATTTGTTCCAGATAAAATCATACATCTGCAAGAAAAGACTAGGCTATATATCACATCGTTGGTGTCGTTTAATGGCAATCCTGTGATCTTGGCATTTTCAGCTTACAAGTGGTCCCCTGACTGTATTTTTGAAAGTGGGTGTTGTATGAACTATGAAGTAATTGTCTAATTGATGCATTTCCATTATCTGACAACTGGTCCTCTGTTTTTTTTTTTCACAGGCCTGTGAGGCCAAGTTGAGGAACAAAAGATCTTCGGATGGATTTTCTCGTGAAGTTGACCATTTTAGCCCAGGATGTGTTCTTGACGCCTCATTTTCAAATGATAGCTGCATTTCAAGCAGCATTGATGATAACTCAGGTAAATGACTTTTGAGGATATTGTGAGCCCTGTCTTAAATTACATTGACATCTTAGGTGTTTGATTTTAGCTGTTCTGTTTATATTCTTTATAATAAACCCGTTTCTTAAGCGATATTTGCGTCTTCTACATATCTGTACATTGACTTAACAGACTTACTTTGACATACAGTTAAACCGACGGTCTCTTCTGACACTGATCTTTTGGATTCTGCATCATCAACGAACAAGCCTCGTGGCTGTGGTGTTATGGTGGTGACTGATCTTGTAAATCATGCCTCAGCAGTACTGCAGAATGTCAATCGCGTTCATTCTAAATTAACCACAACCAAGCTTGACTATGTACAGAAGATTGTTTTAAATGCTGAACTCTTATTTGGCAATGCTGCTGCACCTAGTTCATCAAGAATTCTAGATTTTCTCATAGGCCCATTTCTAGATGAGCTAGAATCCCTTGTTGTTGCAGCATGGAAGGACAGCATCATTCTCGGTATTGAGGTGAGAAAAGAGGATAACCCGTTAAGGAGATTTCTGTTTGACTGTCTTGTAGAGTGCCTCGATGTTAAGTACACTCGGTATTCTGATTCTGGGTTCAGGACATGGAGTAGGCTACCGAAGAGCATCGATGCAGAAGTTTTGATTAAAACTTTTGATGAGGAAGTTAGGAAGTGGATTAGCTTCTCCGGGCACACAACAGACGGGATAATAGAGAGGGAAATGAGTACTTCATTGGGTAAATGGACAGATTTTGAGATCGAAGCATTTGAAATGGGTGCCGAGATCAGTCAGGATATTGTTCAGATCTTGGTTGATGAAATTGTGACAGACCTTTGCAGGTCCGACTTGAGCGTTTACTGATCTTACTCCTAATGCAGAACTTTCGCCGGTTATGTAATAATCTGTAACTGATAATTACCAGTCACCCTGTTTAAAAATTTTGTACAAATGAAAGTGGTACATTGGAGGGTTATTAGGTAACTTAATTCTCACATACTTCGTAGGTAATATAATGTTAATCCTGAAGTAGTAGATGTATTTTTTTTTTTTTTTGGGAGGTTTAGTATTTAATGTACTTGGATGGTTGTAAGCTTGTAACTCCTCTTGATCAGTACCATACTCAAATATTAAAATTCAAGAGCTAAATAAACCTTAGCTTCTTAATTTTCCGAAATCATGCTCGGGTTTCACCATTCAACTATTAGATCAAAGCAAATTTTTCAGGCGTGGTGGTGCTCTCCCTTGAATGTAACAAATTCGAATCTTCAGTCTAATGTTTCAAGCTTTCAACACTAAACACTTACTGTTATTAAGCTATATCAATTTATCAAATATACATTTCTTCCTTTCAAAATAAAAGAGAATAAGTTACGGAGTACTATATGATAAAGAAGATATAATATTGATTTTCATATTTAAGGGCACAGTTGTAATCATGTTAGAAGTCGCCATTGCCCGAAGCCAAATACTAGGTTAACATGAATACAAGTTACAGTCCATACATCTTTGCTCATCGATAAAATGTTGCAAACTGGAAACTCTGATTTTGATGTTTGATAAAAATCCATGTGCAAGCATGAAGCCCAGTTCAAGTTATAGTCTCAGGCCCAAGTAAACGAATTCTAGCAAAAATGTCAAAACTAGTACCGTTCTGTTTCTGTCAAAAAAAAAAAAAAAAAAAAAAAAAGTACTGTTCTGAAGAAAGAGATCTTTTTTTTTTTTTTTTTTTTTTTTTTTTTTTTCCCTTTTGTTGGAGATTAGCAAAAAGCTTTTTTATGGACGCTAACTAACTTAGGGCATGTTCCGATTTACTGAAAATAACTAAACTGAACTGACTGGGCTGAATTGAACTGAATAAAGCTAAAATGAATTGCCCTTCGTGGCTCTCTATATAATGATATGTTCGATTGAAAGATCAAAACTAATTGTAGAATAGTTCAAATTGTTATAAAAGCGTGTCAAAAATAATGTTATGATGCTTTAAAATTAGCATTTATTCTACTTTTATAAATCAGTGAACAGTAATCACGAATATTTATGGTCGTGGAAAAATCATAAAATGTACTGTAATATGCTCAAGTGCTCAACAATAAAAATAATGTGAACTAACAGTAATATTGATTGACATCAAGAGACTTTCATATCATTCTTTCAATTCCTCCAAAGTTGTTCAAGTCTAGTAATCATAATTGAGATCCTAGTTAATCCATAAAATCATAATTAGTTAATTTATTAGGGCAAGAAAAAGCATGATTACAATTGAAACTAGGAAGCAAGCAATGATGGGAATCAAAGAAAAAGGGCAAAAAAGGCAGAGAAAAACAAAGACCAAAACTTGTGTTAAACAACACCAAATGCTGGAAACACAAGGAACAGAAGGCCGAGAACAAGAGAGTAAAGTGAGATTCCCACCTTCACATGTTATGTTTCAAAGTCTCAACTATGATTACTTTGTCTTTGCCTAGTTTACATTTGGGTCCCATTTGATCTCTTCTTCCTCTTATTCATCATTTATTCGTTTATTCCAAGCAAATCATTTTACACTTCTAACATTGTCTCATCGCTTCGCAAACTACACTTTACCTCTATATAATTTACACATTTTGATTCGCACAATAGTGAAATATTTCTTTACTACTACTCGTATTAGTAATATTGTTGTGTTTGGACTTTGATACTATTCACACATTAAAACAAATCTTATTGATAAACGTGTCAAAATTGATTCTACATGAAATTTTTTTCAAGTTGAATGGAACAAGGTATTTGTTAATGGAATACAAGGTGTCGAAATTTGGTGATTTACTTTGATGAACACGGGGTATTGATTCTTAGCCCTAGTTAAGTTTCACGATGTCATTAATTGACCACAATCTTTAACAAATAATTAATTTTAAATCAAACAAATAATTATTTTTTATATAAGTGAATAATTGACGAGTAATAAGTTGGATACCTTGCTAGTATTCAACTAAGATTAACAATCCCTTCAAAAAAAAAAAAACAAAAAAAACACTAAGATTAACAATTAGTTGATCTATAAACAAGCATATAATTACGTTGATCTTACAACAAAATAGGTTAATCAATGTTAAAAAAAAAAATTGGAATATTTGTTGAGCTTTTTTTGGTGAATTTGTGGAATATCTAACATAACAATGTTAATGATATAAATATGTAAAAATTGTAATGTAAATTCTACAAAACCTTAAAAATACTTGTAAGAGATATTGAAGAAAATAACCTAATGAGAACTGATAGAATAATATTAAGATATAGTGATGAAATGAAGTAATAAAAAAGATGTCACCGAGCTAAGCGGACCCAAGGCACGACACGAAGTAGCACAGGAGACAGATCGAGACAAGATGAGCATAAGACATTCATAAGAAGATACTTCCTCCGTTTCTATTTAGTTCACGCGTTTGATTTAGGCACATATATTAAGGAGAGGAGAGAGAGTGAGAGAGAATGAAAAAGCAAGTGGGGTAGCTTGTAAATGCAAGGTAAAAAAGTTACCTTAAAAGAAAACGTGTCAACTAAAAAAACTTTCTAAAAGGGAATACGTGTCAACTAAAAAAAAACGGAGGTAGTATGTATTTTTGTGAAACAAGTCAAATCAAAATAAGGAACAACAAGATTAGTGAAAATTAACCTAAGGACAGCATAGAAGAACCTGAAAAGTGGATGCACCATGCTTGTTGTACTAGAAAGGGAGTTTTTTTTATCAATTCAAAGGGCTACACTACACACCAGAAGTACAGGCTACATGCCCAAGTTGATCAACACTTATTAATGAGGGTCTACCAACAAAACTCCTAGATTCCTTTGTTTTTTCAGAAAGATGGCAACTGTGCATCCAATCAGTTGAATTTAAATTCAAAAGGACATCTACTTGCATTAAACAATAGTATAAGAGTAGCAGTAGTAGAATTGAAGATAACAAAAGAAATTTTACTACAGTACTCCCTTCATATCTAAATAATCCATGTATTAAGAGTTGAAGTTGTGCATTGCACCATACGTCTATCAAAGTAATACTCGTAATAACTTAAATAGATACAGTGGGACCGAGGGAGTAATCATTTAATCAATCAAAGCCTTAATCCTATAAGTGAAGTCGGCTACATGAATTAAAAGTGATTATTCCGTGTAGTCATCGACAAAATTCTTCATCTTCCATCCCTTACGATCCAAAGTCTCATTCTCATGCAAATTCATATACTTCATATCCTTCCTAACTCTTTCCAATCAAGTTATTTTCGCTCTCTCTTTCCCTCATTTAACCCCTCCATGGTCCCACTCTTCCATGACTGAGATAGTAATACTTAAATGAAATTTGAACAAGAAAATTGGAAAAAGGGAGAAAAAAAAACCTCAAGTTGAGAAAAAGGGATAGATAAGCATGGGAAGATTGATTCAATTCCCCATTAAAAAAGAAGTAATTTGGGCCCCTTTGTCATACTGTTGGGGTTCACTGTTTTGCATATCTGTCTATTAAACTATACAACTATAGTATAGCTTTTGATCTACCTATGTTATACAGTCCCACCTTTTATATTGTCATTTTCTTTTCTATATTATACTCCGTAATATCCATGAAAATCCATGAAATTAATGCTACTGGTGATAAGAGAAAAAAGGTAAATTACAAATCACATCAATCATAAAATCAAAAACAACAACAAAAACAAACAAATTTAAATTGGTCAAATAAGCTAATCATATATCCCCCTTATCTCAGATTCTGTTCTTGTGGTGGTGTGTGATTTGTAAACCCAAAAAATAAAAATAATAATGTAATAATAAAAGATCTTTAAATTAAAATGTAAAAGCTGCTTATTTTTTCCAATTTTTTCAGAGCATCTTGGCAGAGGTGTTTGCATGATTTCATGAATTCTCCAAACACAATCACCCAAAAAGAACAACAGTAATAGCTGTTGTAGTAGTAAAAAGGGATTTTGATTTTCAAATGAAAGACCTTAAAACAGTATCTGCAACTTTTCTTTTGCCTCAGTTCTGAGTAAAGACTCATGCTCAATAACAGAAGAAAAAAAGGGGAATTTTGGCATTCTAAAGAATTTGATCATGGAAACTTTGATCAATTTGATCAAAAGAGGTGCTATGAATAGTCTTCGTTGAATTTTTAACGATGTTTAATTTATACACCTGTTATGAGTATATGAGTTCAAATTACATTATTAACGTGAAACTTATTTATGAACAAAGGTTTAGTCGATAAAACAATGATGATCTTTATTTACACATACAACAACAAACAAAAGGGGACATTATACCATTAGCCTTGTGATTACTCTTTAGACTAATTCATTCACTTACACAAACATAATGATAGAGCAATAAGAAAAATATAAAGTATCAAACAAATCAACTTTGACCAGAAACAAAAGGAAAAAAAAAAAATCTTGAGGGCTGAAATTAAAGAAGCATGATTGATTTTCAACTAGGTTCAGAGTAACAAAGAAGTTACAAATCCATTGAGACTATGAAGACTTATTTATGAGATTTTTTTTTTAATCATTTTTTGTTTATCAGAAAAAAGGGGGGAGGTAACTATCAGAAAGAAGTATCCGAATACAAGAAGAGTTACAGAAAACTCTAAATCATTTTCCTCTACCTCAATGCACATACATACTATATAGATATATGCATTTAGCTCAATGCCCACCAAAGATAAAGAATTAAAAACATCTAATAATGACAAAGTCGAGTTGATTCGAGGAGCTAGCTAACCAGGCCGATTTCTCTTGTGAGTAGCTTTGGCATCGGATTTTAGAACACCGCTGGAATCACCTTCCGATGAAGCTTCCATGGATCTAGTTAGGGAATGAGAAAGATCAGAATAAAGGTCAACAACCCTCCTTATATTATTGTTAAGCTCCCTTATTAGGCCCACATTCCTGGAAAGGTTATCAGGAATCCTTGACTCATGATTTTGGTTGATCTGATTGATTAGCAATCTGTTCTGATCCAATATGCTCTGAACTTGCACAAAACTCTTCTGAAATGTCTGTAATACCTTACTGTCTACCTGTGTACCATTTCCTAGTCCTGAAAATGTGTCTCCTTCCATTTTTAGAATCCAACACTTTCCCAATCCACAGCAACTAATTCACTTGTCCTTCCTCCCCAACTGCCAAACAAGTTCGAAAATTTACTAACTTCATTAGGATCATTGACTAGTGTATTAAATCAAAGCCGAAAACAGAAACAACATAAATTCACAATCTTAACAAGGGGGAGTAGAATCCTACAACAATCTTTATCAAATCTTACTCATATCATCCTCGAAGTCAAGAGTTTTGAATCGACAATTATGACATGAAATCACAATCTCCACAACAAAATTACTCATATCATCCTCGTAGTCAGAAGTTTCGAGTCCATGATTATGACATTCGAGTAAAATCACAATCTTAACAACAAATTTAACTCATACCAATATACTAATATAGTATACACTATCCTCATAGATAGGTTCAAATACATAATTACAACATACGAGGAAAATCACAATCTTAACAACAAATCTTACTCATACCAATATACCATTTCGTAGTCAGGGAAGTTTGAACCCATAATTACAGCATAAAATCACAATCTTAGCAACAAACCATAATCATATCATCTCATAATCAGAGGTCGAAATCCATAAAAACGGCAAACAATTGATTACACGCCAATTTTTTTTGTACCAAAGAGACAATTTGTACGAAAGATGAAATCATGACCTCCACAAATTGAATTGTCCCCTACAATCATAATTATTTAATTTTTCTGATTTCAGGTAAATTTGGATTATAGGTGAAAATTTTAACTGTTGTGGGAAAATGATAATAATTATAAATTCTTTTTGGGTATAATGAGATGTGAAAAGCAGATCCCATTTTCCATAAAAGGGAACCTTTTTCAAATGTACTCTGAAATACCCACCTAAAGTTTTCACAGTTTCAAAGAAAAATCTCTCTCTATCAAATCCCCTCATTATAATTTTCTTGTACGAATTTTGCACACAATTCCCAAACTACAATTATTAAAATTAAATAATTAAAATTAACCAATAATTCTGAATTCATGCATATGAAGTAATACTGTTTATATCATTGAATTACATAATTAAGCAACCAGTAATTAAATTCTAAAATTTTGAATTTCAAAAAATTAGAAGAAGAAAAAAATGCCCAGAAAGAAAATACTCTGAATTGGACTCAAACTCAGAAATTAGTGTGAAACAACAGAAATTAAGAGGTACCCATCAAAGAGTAATTGAGAAGTGATTAAAAGGAACAAACCCCAGAAAATTTAATTAAATATTAGATTTAAAAAGTGGCGTATTCAAATCTGAAAATTACTTAAGCTTACCGATTTAAAAAGTTTAAATAAATAATTAACAATTGGAAAGAAAAGTTAAGGAAATGAAAGAATAAAAGTAAAATTTAAATAATTTACCTGGCGAATGATTGAGTTTGATTTCTGGGAAAAAAGATTGAATATGAAAGTAATGATCTTGAATTGGTGTGAAATTGATCTTGAAATTCCTCAAAAATTGGGGGAAATTAGTGAGGAAGGAAGGAGGAGGAAGGACTCCCTTTGGCTGTTTATGGTTTAGTTTGTGTTTTTTATGTGTTCAGCTTCAGCCCAATTGTTAGATCCTACAAGCACATGTAAGATGAGCACTATTCTCTCTCCTTAAAACGACACCCCCTTTAGTATTAAACGCATTCTGCCAAAAACATTAAAAATTACTTTTATTTAAAAATACTCCAAAAAAACAGAGATTACATTCCCATAACCTTGCTGACATCAATAAAAACAGTTTCATTTTTGATATCTGTGGGCACGGATAGTTACGGAGTTACAACATTGATGTTGACGGGATTTGATCTCTAATAATATAGGGTATTCATGGGGCAAGATAATCTGCGTATAGGGAGAGTTACGGAGTTTTATATAGTGGGCGGAGTTATAGTGGGCATTGATGTCGACGAGATTTAATCTCTAAAGTTGGATACGAGTATATGTGGATAGGGTAATCAATGGGTAGGGAGAGTTACGAAGTTATAGCGGGCATTGGGTCAACAAATTTGATCTCTCATGACGAATATCTGTGGGTTGAGAGAGTTACAGACGGGATTTAATCTCAAATGTTGGATATCAGTAATATCACTAAACGTGTATCATCTTCCCTTACAATTTAAAATAGCATGTTTTGCAATACAATACCGTAATTTAAATCATCTCAAGCTACGTATAAAATAAACATATTTAAAAATTATTAAAGCGAAATAAATCTAATAATATTTTACTTGCAAAGCATTGATAAAAGCCATTAAAGCACAAGATTTCATTTGTATTGGAATCACTCAAAATTTCATAAACAAGGGGAATAGTACGTTATGTCATGTTACAATAGGTAAAGAAAATCTCAAAAGCTAAGGAAACATTGTCCTTTCATCCTTTGTCTTTGATTAATTTGGATTTTGTCTTGAGGGAATATGTATGCCTAAAATATCATGCATCCTTATCTTATCCATTTAAACAATCCATAAATTGATAAAAGAAAACAACACTCAACACTCTTTTATATATTTTGATTAATTTTTACGTAAAATAAACCAAATCTTCCTTGTAAAAAATAATGATTTTGATTTATTTATAAGATTGATTATAATTGCATAGTAATTGTTTGTAATAATTTAATTTACGATATTTTTTAATGCATAAATCCCTAATCAACTCACCTCAAAATTTGTATGAAAAAAGTCTTAATAAGTAAAAATCGATTATAATGAGTAAATTTCAATTGTTATCAGTGAAAAAAATTACTCCCTCCTTTTCATATTACTCGCAACAAAGGAATATATTATGTCTAATACCCCTTTGTTGCGAGTAATATGTAACGAAGGGAGTATAATAAATAAAAAAAAACAACAATCTTACGCAACATAAAACGGAATTTTAATCTGCAACAATTAATTACTACATTTTTTTTCTTGTCTTAGAAAAATATTTCTTGAACTCATAATTTAATTTACTCATCTCTATTCACTTGATTTACCTCTTATATTTGAACTTAATAATTTTTAAAGTTTACTTTATTTGTAAATTGAACTTGAATTATTCTTTTCATTATTATTTGAACTTAGGGAAATTCTACATGGTGGCCTTAAGGTTTCCATTTTTCTACGTGGAAGACGAAGTTTTTTCCAACTCTCTAAAGTGGCCCCAAGGTTTTTGAAGAATTATGCATAGTGCCCATTTTTTGATTTTTTGGCTAACTTTTTTAGCTTTTGGTTAGCCATAAGTAAAAAATAAAAAATAAAAAATTTAAAAAAAAAAGAAAAGAAAAAAACCACCAGCCAGTCACCCATGGTAGCCGGCGCGCCTAACCCCCTTCCCCACTGCCCCTAACGCCGGTGCGCCTAACACCCTTCCCCGACGGCGCCGGTGCGCCCAGAACCCACTCCCTCGGCGTCAGCCAGCCACCCCGACCTCCCTCCCTTCCTCTTCCCTAATTAATCCCGTAACCCCAACCCCCACCATTCGAAAACCCTTAAAAGAAGCCTGAAAAGTCCGGCTGCCCCTCCTCACACACACGAAACCCTAGCGTTGACCTTTTCGAGGTGTGGGGTAGGGGCGGCCGGACTTTTCCGGCCAATTTTTGGGGTTTTCGAAGGGTGGAGGTTAGGTCAGTGGGTTACGGGTTTGGCTTGTTTAGGGTCGTCGGGTTACGGTGGTTGGGGAAGGGAGGGTGGTCGAGGTGGCGCCAGCAGTGGGGTTTGGCTAGTGGCTAGGTGGGTGGGGGTTAGGGTTGTGAATGGTGGACGTGGTGGTGGGAGGGTGGTCGTGGGTTTGGGATTTTTTTTTATTATTTTAAAATATAATTTAATTATTTTTTAATTAAAAAAAAAACAAAGGCTAACCATTTTAATTGTAAAGGTTAGTCAAAAACCTAAAAAAAGGGCACTATGCATAATTCTTCAAAACCTTAGGGCCACTTAAGAGAGTTGGAAAAAACTTCATCTTCCACGTAGAAAAACTAAAACCTTGAGGCTACCATGTAGAATTTCCCTTGAACTTATTTTACACAAACTTATCTTATCCAAATTTTTTTATCAATGTCGAGAGAGTGAGGGATAGCTCAAGTGGTTAAAGCTCTCTAAACACCAAAAAAAAAAAAAAAAAAAAAAAAAAAAAACAATGTAGGAAATACATATACCATTAAACTTCTAATTACCAAATTAGGTAGATAGGCTTAGACTTCATGTTAGAGATGTTACGACTTTATCCAGAAAGGCAGAAAGTGTATGATATTGATCTGATATAAACATATAGAGGCACTTAAACTATCAATAATTTCCAAACAAATCCAAAACTTTAATTATCATCAACAAATATTACTACCATTACTTATCAAACAGCAGTATACCACGTTGAGTTGATATGTACATAATTACTTAAAAAAGATGATTCTAATCTATGGTCCGTTTAGGGGCGACAAATTTAGATTAATAGACTAATTAACAACTAGACACAGTATTTAAGTGATGTGAATATCTACCTGTCGTTAGCAAATTGCACAATTACAAGATTGATATTAATTAAGGCGAGTTTAAGGACGGTGGATAAGATTAATTAATATTTCTTTTATAAGAAACTCTCATCACAATTATTCCTACTACCACTATAAATGAATCAACTTTCTTCCATTAAGTTAACTTGCTAGTTTAAGGTTGGCTTGACATCTTATGGTGTTTTTTTCTTAATTATAAGAATTAAAAAGCATGATTTAAAGACTTAATTAAATATTAAAAATAATACACACCAAATTAGGGATGGTCCATGCTACATTGCTACAATAACCTAGTTAATTAGTTGGCGGATCTTAGTTTTGGACGTGAATGAGAATATAATTATTTTTTTCATCATATGATAAAGTTTTGATTTATATTATTATCTCCAATAAGTGCATGACACATGCTTTCGAATGAAGGTTCGGAGGATCTTTAGGTTCGGGTCCGAGCCTAAGAAGATTCTCCGAACCTAATAAATTATATTTCTTAAAAAAATTTGTATTTTTTTAAATATATTGACACGAGGTGGGTCATGCGGCATCACGCTTCACGCCTCACAGAAAATATACACGCTAACTAACGTGATGAATGTCTTCTCGATGGCAACGAAAGACACAAGGTATAAGTATAAATAAAATAATTATAGGAAGATATGTTCAAATTTGTCTATGTTAGGCGTAAACCTAATATAGTAAGCTAGACTAGAGATTTGAAGGATGACCTAGTTAATTATAAAGGCTCAATCTATTTATTTAGGAAAATCAAATGGTCTTAGGTATATTAGATTACATATATTGTCGATGATGATATGATTTACTAACTAGTTACGTAATAATAGGGACAATTTAGGTTCTCTTTAACAAGTAACAAGAGAATTGTGAAAAGTAAACCAATTATTGATCGGGAATGGATAATTCTAAATTTATTGTATTTTTATTATTTATAGATATTGATTATATGATTAGGTAGTTATGAATCTTATGATGCACAACCTATTTGAAGTAAACATTATGAGTACTTGACATAGTATAGTGATCTAATTGCGTGCCGTGTTTACATAATTAGTTAAATACTACTTTGTATCATATTAAATATCACTCTATAGTGTATCATCGTCTTTAATATTATTATTAATATATATTCAAATTAACGTATATCTTTTTAATGAAATGTAAAGCAAGATTATATTAGGGTCTGTTCACTTCAGCTTAATTCCAGTTTAGTTCAACTTCAATCACTTCAGCTCCAATCGGTTCAGTTCGATTTGGTTCAGTTCAGTTCAGCTCCTAATTTTCTTCTCTCATAACATA
Organism: Chenopodium formosanum; assembly: GCA_024500155.1. Lineage (NCBI taxonomy): Eukaryota > Viridiplantae > Streptophyta > Magnoliopsida > Caryophyllales > Amaranthaceae > Chenopodium > Chenopodium formosanum. Next base: position 1,826,162 of record CM044861.1, on the reverse strand, counting down.
TTCATTTTAACTCTATTCAGTTCACTTCAGTTTAGCTACAATCAATTCAGTTCAGCTCAATTCAGTATATGTGAACAGGCCCTTAGTTTTATATCTCTTGTAAGTAGTGACACTCTATATAGTTGTACCATCTCAAAAATATAATTGAGCTTTTCAACATATTATATTCTCAACAAAAATTAAAAAAATAATAAGCTAACTCTTCCATCTTATTGATGGTAAAATTATTTTAATTAGTTTATCTGTTTACTTAATGAATTTCCTCAAGTCATTGGCTCAAATAACGTGTTGAAGAAATGTGTTGTAGGTACAGAGCAAGTATGTTTTTTTTTTTTTTTTTTTTTTTTTTGCCTTTTTTTTTTTTGAGGAACAGAGCAAGTATGTTAATTTGGATAAAGTCATAAATTTGTTTTGGATATCTTGTTGCATTAGCAATTGGGCTTTATTTTTCTATTTTTTTTCAATTGTAATGTTTTAGGCTTGGGCCAAGCCATCTGTGGCTATCTTGATTTATAGGGCCCAGGAAATCCATCACCTTCCTCAAAGCTCAAAATCAACAACAAACCCTCTCCCCCATGCCCAAAGGTTCATCATCAATCATCTTGCATATATTGGGTAAAAAATTCATGCATACTCAGAAATTCCTATCCTTTTATTCTTCAAGTTACGAAATACAAATTCACCTTTTTCTCTATGTCTTAAAGTTCGCATTTTTTTACCAAACCGATATCTTTTAAGGAGTTTGAGTTATTACAGCTTCATCTCATATTTCAATTAAACTAACGTAGCACTTAAATTAGGACAAAGAGAGTATTTTTGCCGCACAAAACCCTATAAACCAATAACTAATTGTAACATGCACTTGGTTAGAAAAAAGATTTATACATATATTGTCCTGTGTAAAAATGTTCATCTACTACTTGTATTAAGCTATAATACAATCCAAATATTTGGTGTAATCAAATTTCGAATTTTTCAACCAAAGGTACAAGTTCCACCGTTGTTTCCTCTACCCTAGAATTACTACATTTGTTAGAGCTAATATTATTGGAAGGAACCAAAACATCATGTTGTGTTACATTTGGTACAAGAAAGATCAAAGTAAGTGTACCTAATCTCAAGCAATTCCTTACAAGAACTGCCAACCACAAATTACTAAAATTAGTTCTTGAAATATTGAAGAGATGAAGCACCAATCCTCCAATCATCTTAGAAGACAGGGAGCCTAAACTATCTATGCACATTAGAAGTGCGAAAAACGTTCCCTCAATGCCTAAAGGGCATAGCCTTGTACTCAAGACTACCATTGGCATCCATCTAATACGCGCTATTATGTGCAAAACAGTTTCCTCCACTATAATGAATAATGAATCAGGGATCCCAAGTGGTAAATTCCATCTTAGGATGAACATAAGATCCAACAGTCCAGATGCGGCGTAGAGGAGTTGAGCATAGAACAGGAGAGTTCTAAGAGGGAAATCTTTCAAGAACTTGTGGTAGATGAATACACCAACTATTGATCCCACGGCTCCAATTGCATACATCATTCCAATAAATTCCTACAAACAATAAAACAATAAAACAATAAACCAATATACATTGTCCAAAATAATAATTGGATGTTTCAAATGGGTCAATACATATAGATGCAGAGTACTTGAGGTTTTTGAGACATAAGCGCATTGTTTAGAGAAAGGACATACCTTGGAGAACCCGGGACCGAGTTTAGGATCAGTATACCAGTAAAAATGGCCTTCATGAGTGCTATAACTGAGGGCCAAAGACAGAAACATGAAGAGTGATGGTTTCCAAACTTGTGGGAACTTTATTGTCTTGTACATATTCTTCATTGCGCTTCCTACTCTTTCTGCAACCTGTGTTTGTTTACATTTACATGATCAAAACCAGTTGATATGCAATAATAATATAGATACATAAGAATTGAACTAAGCCTTGTAAGATAATGTACAATAAGGCCTAGAAATGATATGTACCTTGTTAGAAGCATGAGTAGGGTTGGAAACTGATCTTAATTCATAAATAAGGAATCCTAAAACTAGAAATGAAGCTGGTGCGATTGTTAAAAGCCCGAGTGCTTCCTATAAATGAAACAAAGCCTTAAATTAGTCGCAAAATGATTTGGGGTCGGCTAACATAATGAATCATTATAAGGAACCATCCGAAATATTATAAAATTAAGTGGAGTGAAAAGAAGAAAAGAAACGAACCTGAGGTCCAAGCAAATGAACAAGAAATCCACTAATAAAAAACCCAAACAAGTCTCCAAAAGAGAGACAAACCCCACGAAGAGATTGCAATTCCGGAGCTAACTCTTTGACCTCAATACTATGCTTAGCAATACAAGCATCAATCGTTGCAGTTGCGATAGCCATCCCACAAACAACTCCAATGAAACAAACAAGAGCCAGGCTAACAGGCAATGTGGAGATCATTGTCACGAGTATCGCTGATAAAGCTCCAATGACACCGGCGGCAATAAAATAAGGCCTCCGGTGATACCCTTTTATTGGGAAAACATCACTCAAGAGGCCCCAAAGGGGTCTTAACATCCATGGAATGAAGTAAAGACCGGCATAGAGTTGAGCCGAGGAAGGGTTGATCCTTTGGACGTCTTTCCAGTAGTAGTCAGTCACGACACGAAAGTAGGACTCGATGAAGCCGAGGTTGAGGCCATAGACAATGATGCCAGTGATAAGGGTGGGATGGGAAGCGGAGGACATCATTTTGAGCCATTCAAGAGGTTGCAAGAAATTATATGAGGATGTTTTTCGGTTTTTGTGATTTGCAATATTTATGGGGTTTGATTGTGGTGGTGGAATCATGAAGTCTGTTTCAACAGAGCTCATGATCGATGTGGGATTATTGAAGGATTCAAACCAAAGGAGTTATCGAGGAAATGGAGAAATAGAATGAGGTTGGTTGACTTTGAAAGTTTTCAGATTTGAAGAGGTGCATTTTTAGCTTGTACTACTTTATGTAACATGGAAGTTAATAAAATAATTAAAGGTATGTAACAGTTAATAAACCTTATTTATTTTGGAATTTTTTTATTAGTACTAGTTACCTTGGGTAAAGAGTGCAAGAGGCAATAGATTATAATTATCTATTAATCTATCTTAAATAAATTGTACTATTGCATAAGAAATTGGTACTTGATAACAAACGGAAAAAAAAGTAATGGTTTGTGTAACAGTTAGGATATTGTTAATAACAAAAGTGATGTCTAAAACTCTGCGAATTAGATGCTAACTGATTCACCTCTATGATACCCTTTGCTATACAAGCATCAATCGTGTTGCAGTTATCCTACCCTTTGCTATACAAGCATCAATAGTGTCGCAGTTGCAATGGCCATTCCACCTGCAACACCAGTACAAGAGCCAACCTTCGGAACAAGTGTAACAACAACTACAGCAAATGCCAATAACACCGGCAGCAACTTAATAAGGTGTCAATGATATCCCATGATAAGGAAACTCCTATCCATTTTGTTTATCAAGTTCAACACATTGAGCATAAGGAAATTTATTTCTCAAAGAAAACATATTACGGGATACAATCTACATCTTTTTCTCTTAGTCATACAGTTTGCATCCTATCAAATTCACCCTAACAAACTTATAGGCAAGTCGGCTTAAAATTGTAAAATTCATGTCATTGTAAGTATGCACAAGTTCAACACTTAGAGCATGAGGAAATTTACATCTCCACATAAATTAATGTTACGAATGAGATACAAAAATACACGTATTTTTTCTAAGACATAAAAACTAATAAAGCTAGTTAGGCTAACCAAATGAGCGACCTCAAAAACTGTTAGTTTGCTTAAGATCGTAAAACTCGTGCCACATTTAAGTATGGTTTTCATTTCTAACTGGCATATTGTTGGGGTTAGCACTGTCATAACGGTTTGACAGTTCGGTTTCGGTTCGGTATTTAATCGGGTCGGTTTGGAATCGGTTTAATTGTCTCACGGGTCGGTTTTGGTTCGATTTAAATAGTTATCGGTTCGATTCGGTTTCGGTTTATTCTTAAGCGGTTTTAATTCGGTTCGGGTTGTAAACAGTCCGGGTAGTAAACGGTTCGGTGCAGACGGGTTGCGGTTTGTTAACGGTGCGGTGTAAACGGTTTATCCCGGTTTAAACAGTTTCGGGTTGGAAACGGTTTCGGGTTAGAAACAGTTCGGTTCTTTTTTGGTTCAGTTTATAACTGGTTTGGTTCTTTTTCGGTTCAGTTTTAACTGGTTCGGTTATTTTTCGGTTCAGTTTATAACTGGTTCGGTTCTTCGATGGTTTAAGTGTTTAACCACTTTAACGTTATTCATATCGGTTCCATTTTAAGTTTACTAAATTACGGTTCGGGTCGGTTTCGGTTTCAAAAAATAAATTGTTTATCGAGTTGTTTGGATTCGGGCAGTTATATGGTTTTGGTTTGAAATTTGATAGTACTTGCTAACCTTTTACGTTCACAAGTTTTATATAAAGTCGGCAAGTCGCGAATCATTTCATATTTAGGCATCATATTATAAACAAATTCTCATTGATTTTATAAATACATATTATGTTCTGTTTCAAGTTTAGTCATACGTACTGATCTTACTAGTTTATTACGAAGTAGATTATAAGAGTTAGTGTATTAATGTATTATTGTTTTACAATTAGGTTATTATATGCTTCTTATTTAATCATTTAATCCATTTAATTATATTCCCGTCAAAAAATAAAAATAAAAAATCCATTTAATTATATAAAAAGTTTGTAAACGGTTCGATTTAGAAGCGGTTTGGTTCATAAACGGTTCGGTTTATAACCAGTTCGGTTTACAATCAGTTCGGTTTTTAAATGGTTCGGTGCAAACGGGTAGCAGTTTGCTAACGGTTCGGTGTAAGCGGTTTTTTTGCCAGTTTAAACGGTTTCAAGATGGAACCGGTTTCGGGTTAGATACGGTTCGGTTCTTTTTCGGTTCGGTTTTCTTTCAGTTCGGTTTGTCAACGGGTTCGGTTCTTATACTGTTTAACATTATTCGGGTCGATTCGGTTTCAGGTTTACTAACATACGGTTCGGGTCGGTTTTCGGTTTCAAAAAAATCGGTTTTTAATCGGTTCGGTTCTCATTTGGGTCGGTCGGTTTCGGGCAGTTAAACGGTTTCGGTTTGAAATTTGACAGCACTAGTTGGGGTGTATCAACTATCAACACATGAAGTTTGGTTCAAAATTTCACTCTCAGAATGATTATTAAATAAATTGATCAAACCAAGAACTACAATTTCCATTATATCCAAGATTAATCAATTAATCAACAGTTCATGAATGAATTGCAGAGTTTATAGATTATTCCAAAACATGCTTACATATCGATTGACAAACCAACAACCATAATCATGATTTAATGTAATTTTTACGAAATACCAATGAAACTGAAATTCACACACATATACATAAATACATCATTTCCCACACTCAACATTCAAACTCTATGAAGTATATAACACATGAAAAAAGAATTGATAATGGCAAAAATCAGCCCAAAACAACAATATCAATCAAAGAATATAATGAAAAAAAAATGAAATCATAAAATCAATAATATCTAGTACTAAAAACAGTGCTCTTCCTCAAAACACTACTATTACCACTCTTCTTTCCAACCTTATTCTCACCATTAATAGCATTAGCAGAAGCAATTGACAAACCCTTCAATTCATCAATACTAGCATAACTCTTTCTTCCCATACTCATCAACTTCCCACTACTCTGTTTTTCCCCTGAATTCACAGATTTACTCCCAACACCTCCCAATTTACCCCCACTTCCCATCATTTTCTCCCTTTTCGACATCGATGGCGGAGGCGTTGCGCTCTTCTCAAACCTCGGAATCCGATTCTCAGACGGTTTCCGATTCTCTTTCCTTAATGCAGAAGAAAAATCAGGCACTGATTGAGCCAAAACAGAGTACCTCTGTTTTTTACTGTTACTCTGTAAATTCCCCTGAAATCTTACATTTTTCTTTGCTGGTGAAAATTCTGATCTGGGTATCTCTAAAAGCTGTTCTTCTTCCTTGATTTTCTTACTTTTACCGAGAAGATTCCCCTGAAATCTTACACTCTTCTTTGCTGGTGAAAATTCTGACCTGGGTATCATCTCCAGAAATTGTTCATCTTCCTCAATTTTTTTACAGTTACCCAACAAATTCCCCTGAAATCTGACATCATTTTTCTTCGCTGGTGAGAATTCTGACCTGGGTATTTCCAGAAATTGTTCATCTTCCTCAATTTTTGTACAATTACCTAGTAAATTCCCGTGAAACCTGACTTCATTTTTCTTTTCTGGTGAAGAATCTGCTCTGGGTATCTCCAAAAACTTCTGATCTTCCTCAAATTTGAGTCTTTTTGATCGGAGATTTGATTCTCTGAGTTGAGCGTAGGCGTTGTATCTGGGCCCTCGCTCCATGAAGTAAGGATCAGTGATTAATTGAAAAGAATTATTGCTTGGATCAGAATAATGAGAAAGAAGTAGAGTTTTTGGATCAAGGGTTAATGTTTCTGCCATTGATCGATCTAATGTTTGAGTAAATTTGCTCTGTTTTTTCTGGGTTTGTAAAAATGTTATTTTTCCTTTCTAACGGTCGAATTTTGACAAAGAGAGAGAAAAGAGAGGAGAGAGAAAGTAGTGTATTTTTTGGGTAATGGTGTGATTGGGAGAAAGATTGTTTTTTTAATCAAAGGAGATTTGGTTATTCTAACGTTCTGATTTTGTGATTGGGACCTTGATTTAGGGTAAAAAATGAGTAGATGAATGATCGGTGCAATTTCAGCCGTTGGATTTGAAGAAAGTCTAAGAGCCGTTTTGTTGATTAAGGGTTGTGATTTTATTGCGAAATTGGATTCTGGCATGGCGAGGAAATTGATCATGGTTTCTGCCACGTGGTTACTTTCTAGGGCTTTTCTACGTCTTTCCCGTATTAAAGTTTACGGTATTTTGTTGTAAGAAAAAATATACGGTACTTTATACATCGTATATGGGAAACTAATACCATATACTCCGTATTATATACTGTATTTTTATGAAGGTAAGAAAAATAATCATTAGAAAGTTATACTCACGAGAAGGATTCCTAATGTATCAAAAGAGAATAGGAAACAAGAATACAAATTAGAGTTAATTTATCTCTCAATAGATGTGATGAATACTTTAATTGTGAAATTGAGTGAGGAGAGAACGAGTGTATTTGATGATATGATCGAAGCCTCGAATGCTCGTTTTACTAAGGGACTGCCTAAACGTCTTTTATTGAGTTGATGATTAAAATGTTATCACCTTCAATTTAAATGTGATAGCAGAACTCCTTTATGATGAGTTGTTGAATCTGTTATGAATACTTTAGTGTTCCTGAGGTTGAACGGAGACGCCTTAGTGAGGATTCCGCTACTGTCTATGATGAAAACTCCAACTGTGAACTTTGGAGAAGTTGTTGGTGAAGGAGTTATGTCTTCGATAAGTGCAATTACTAGATATATCAAGGATCACTATTATGGAGATAATAAGTTCATTCTATAGGGTCGTCAATATCTGGTGCTAGATATGATAATTGATCTTTGGGTTAGTTAAATAGCCCAAAGCCTAATGGAATGGATCCTATGAGGTCACACAACAAGGGTATTGGGTTAAACAAGTAAGAGACCCATTATTGGGCCTCATGAGATTATGACATACCATGTAGAGTGTTGGGCTAGAGTAGTGTGTTTAGGATAAGGGTTTTGGGCTTTTGACATGGGCTCTTATTTAGAGATGTGATCTATAAATAAGATCTATGCCTAGGGTTGCAAGCAAGCAGTAACAATCAACATACAGTAGATTGTGAAAGAAGCAACCAAGTCCCAAACCCTAAACACTCTCCTCACTCACGGCCCTCCCCTCTCCCCTTCACGTTCGTACGTGCGGCGCCCCTCATGGTGGCTTGTGGTGTTCGTCGTGGTGGTTCATGGTTAGCTCGTGTCTCTCTTCTCCGTTGAAGGTTGATTGAAGCGTTCAGTCACGACTAACTAGCATTAGTGGAGGTTTAACTTGTGCCCGTGGACCAAGTAGAGGAATCACACTTGGGGTTCTTTATCTCCCTTTGTTCTTGCTCGATCGCACGTGGAATCACGCTTCAAAGGTACAATTATGTGTTCTTTATGTGTTATGCAAAGATCCTTGGATTAGGTACTGTATGAATATGATTCATGTTTATTTCCGTTGCGTAGTACCTATAAACCCCTACAGTGGTATCAGTTAGTCTATTGCATTTACGCATATTGACTATAATTCTTTGATAGTCCACAATTTTAATTCAATTAGGAGGGAGAATAATTAATTATGGTTCAATATTTATATTAAATGGAGATTTAATTTTTGAGATATGATTAAATATGATTTAATTGCTCAAATTTGTTCTAGCAAAATTCGAATTAAGCCCTAAAGTCCTAATTTTCGAAAATTTTGATTGAAATAAAGCCCTAAAATTTTGATTTTTGTGCTTAATTTTGATGATTTTCGAATTTCAATTATTTAATTTGATCTATTTTAATTAATCATACATAAAATGTTGTGTTTGATTAATTAATTTATGTAAAAGTGTTTTATATGAATTATAGATTAAATTGTATGAAAATCCCCAAATTAATTAAAATAGTGATTTTGGATTAATTTTGAAATTAGGCATAAAAGAGTTTATGTTTAATTAATTAGATCACCAAAATTAATTTTACAAAAGTTGTGAAATTAATTTTCACTCAAAAAAAAAACACAAGAATTGAGAGGGAGCAACCACGGATGGGTGGCACAACCACCCTCAGGTGGGCCACGGTGGCTGCTCTGGTGGTCAGGTGGGGCGGCAGGGAGCAGGGAAGGCGGATCTAGGGGAGGGCAGTAGCGGAAATGTGCAACAGTTGCACGATTCAGCTACTGCTCTGCGAGTCTGCGTGGCTGGGCACCTCGCCTAGCTACGTGGCTAGCTGAGGCTGCGGCTGGGCTTCGGTGTGGCTGGCAGGTAGCTCAGCCACGGCAAAGCAGATCCAGGATTTTTTTTTTTCGGCAAAGGGTGGTGGTTAAACCGTGCAAGTGTTGCACGTTTAACTTCTGCCTGGTGGCTGCGTGGCTGGGCTTGATGTCTGGCTGCGCTAGCTTGCTTCTGCGGTGGCTGGGCTGAGTCCTGGCTGCTGCGGTGGTCGGGCTTCGGCCTGGTCGCTGCGGTGGTTAGGACAGTGGCTGGCAGCAAGCCAAGCCACGTTTTTTTTTTCCTATTTTTCAAAAAAAAAAAAATTTGTTTTTATTTAAAATTATTTTGTTTTAAGATATTTTCAAGATAAAATCTGATTTTATTTTGAGATAAAATCAAATTTCAAAAGTTGGTTTTTGATAATTATCCATAATTAAGTGGTTAATTTTGGATAGAATTTGTTAGAATATTCTGAGCATATTCCAAAAAGATAAAGATTGATTTAAATAATGTGATTATCCCATAATTATTTTTGGATGTAATTGATTTAAAATTTTGTGATTGGCTAGTAATTAGGATAGAATTTCCTAACTTTGTCAGGATAATCTTTGAGGATAAATATGATTTATCTTTTAAGATTAAAATAAGATTTGATTCTATCTCATGACTAATTTAGAATATATGATATTTTATTGATGATCATGAATAATATATGATATTATCTAATTACACTAATTAAAATATGAGATATTTAGATGCCATGTTTCCTTAATTAAGATCATTCGATGTTATAGTTTAGGAAAGCATGATGAGTGATTTATTATGTGGCAATTTTATAATATATGATGTTGTTTATTGCCATATAATGACTAGTATGGCCCAGTAGATTGCTAAATACGATCTGCGCATCGTGATGTATTTTTGTAATCTTAGTACGGTCTACGAACCGATAAAGTATTTTGTAATTTTATTTCATTTTATTTAAATAGTAGATAGAATAGAATAGAATTACAGGTTGCAGATAATCCAAGAAGTCCATGAAGTGAAGGCCCAAAGGAGCAAGGTGGATACGATCCATGAAGATTCAAGTGGGAGCATTTACTTTATTAGTTTTCTTAGGATTAGGGGCCATGTTATGTCTTATTTATGCATTCAGTATTTTATGCATGTTAGATTTTATTGATGTTTTGTGATGATGCGCTAGAGTTCACTATTTAATCACAACATAATAAATCTAGGTCCCAGTAATATTGAGGCAACTTTTCCAATTAAAAACCCGATGAAATCTTTGACATTTATGATGGGTCATGCCAAAGCTGGGCGTCATATTTTTCATTGGGGAGTGGGGGTAGGACAAATTCTACACTTTTAATTGGTTATACTCAACAAGGTTACCTAAAGATAAAGTTTAGAACCTTGAAGCTAAGGGTAATAATTAAACATGTGATGGTTAATTATTCAACCAAGAATTACAAAGAGTTGTAATCAGAAAAGAGTTTACTCACCTTGAAAATGTAATGGTTGATGGCAGGGCCAAAGTCCGGTCAATTATTGCACGAATAAAGGATCTTGGAATCATTTAATTCAATTGGGATCAATTTACATTGAATAAATGCTTTAAAGTTACCAATTTAATTTGCTTATGGTACTTTAAATTTTAATAAACATAACTGAATTTTGCGTTTACTTATAAGTAACATGTCGTTCTAATTTTATTATTATATATAATTTCCTCGATTGAAAATAAAGTTGAGAAACGTTCTCAAAAAGTTTAAAAGATAATCCATAAACCTATATTCCAATTTTGCTAAGATTGTTCTAAAAGGCAAGTTTTAGAAATTCATTTCACATGTATAAGGTTGGTTTTATTCAAAATGTTTGAGTAAAATGCCAACACATCTTCATTTTGAAGAGTGTTTCAAGGGATATAATGAGATGAGAGGTACAAACCCTCCAAAAGATAAGTATAAAAATCTAATAAAATCTCTTATCCTCAATATGATTGAATATAAGAAAGTGATTGGAAATATCTATGATCAAAAGTTGATCAAATGACAGTATTCTTCATCTACTTTATATAGAGTTTAATACTTGATTAAACTCAAATATAAATAATGATAGAATAGACTTAGCAAAATCATGAAAAATGCTTAAAGTAGTTGAGCAAGGTATCATTTTGAACCTAAGAGAAATGTTCTAAGTGGCTCAAACGGGAAAGGTTTAGGAATATATGAGGATTGCATTAAGAAGTTATAGGCTAAGAATTGCAAACAAGTTGCTACTTCTCAAACCTAGAATTACTTACATGCTAAAAGTTGTTATGAACAACAAATGTTTCAAATTAAATGGACCAATTCCAATTGATTAGAAACTACCTCATATAGTTGGAAGGTAAAAGAATGGAAATATTCCAATTTAAGAATTATATTATAGAAATTGATATAGCATATTGCTACTTCTTGGACATATGATGTCTTGTTTAGTTCACTCATTGCACAATGTGATTGAACTAAAGGAAGAAGTTATGGCTAAAGGAGAAATAAATCTACAAGTTTAGAAGCAAATGTTGCTACTTCACAAGTAGAATCTACAAGTTTGGAAGCAAAAGTTGCAACTTTACAAGAAGAACCAGTATTTCACCACTAATAATTGGCTAGAATTAAATAAATGTTATTCATTCTTGCCATTATCAAAACACCATTCAATGTTAGTAATGACTAAGCATCGAAGATTCAAAAACGTGGAATAAATGTTATTCTATGCTTCATTGAGTCATAATGTGTTTTGAATTGCTAAATAGGTTTAAAAATTCTATATGATAGAAATAATTAAACCATTTCTATATATATATATAAAAGTTATCTCTAATATGTCAATTAATTCGAATGAAAATGAAAATTGCATGCGGAAGATCCAAAGGGATGGACTTTCAATATCATTGGATTATGAATACATTGATATATGTAATTATCATTCTAATTTGAAATTTTGACTAAGTCACCATTTAGAGAAATGATGATGAGAACTCAAAGTCGAATACATATCGATGTAAGAAAACCAAAGGTTCAAAGACTAGAGATGGACAATGAAACTTCATTTGTGATACGATCACTACTTGTGCTTGGTTGAAGCATAAGAGTGAAGATTTTGAAAAGTTCAAAATTTTCAGTATGAAGTTCAGTATCAACTTGACAAGATAATGATTACATTACAATATGATTGTAATTGTGAAAATTTAAGTCAAGACATGTACTTGGCAACACATTCGAAATATTGCGATATGATCGTAATAATGAGAATTTAAGCTAACACATTGATAAACATCCAAGAGTTGTGAAATCGTTTTACAACAAACTCCAAAAGAAAACCTTGTGAAGTGTTTATGAAGGAAGCTATCAATCTATATGAGATATATTTTGATAATGGATGTAAATTACCTATCTTCCAACCATTGTTCAAGGGATATACTTTTAAGATAAGCTACAAAACTAAACAAAAACTACATACGTCAAATCAAAAGTAGCAAAGGCTTCATGTGTGATATGGATGAGAAAAGTTCTTATAAAGTCTTTCTACAAAGTAAGGAATAAAAGTTGTATTAAAACGTTTAATGCACGTTCTATTCCTATATAGAGCACGGGGTACTACTACACAACCATACTTAGCACAAAATGTTTGTTGCTCAAGTAGGTGCCCTTATGGAAATTGTTCCAAAAGGTTAAGTGGGAGTAGTGTAAATCTCGAAAGAGTTTGAGAAAAGAAACAAACAAACGTGGTTCAAACCATGATTGGTTCACCCTATGCTAAATATGCCTCCTCAAAAGGCAAGTGGGAGTATAAGAATCTTGAAAAGTTCGAGAGCCTTGAAAGAGCTAGTTCAAGAAAAGTGACTTCGAAAATCTTGAAGAAATTCGAGAAGTAATCGAATAAAAGCAACAATATGAGCATGATTCACCTCATGATACAAATGACAACGCGTGGTCTCATTATATGTAATGGGATTAATAACCATGTGTCGAAGGTAGTACATTCCAAGTGCAAATCCTCTACTGTCGTTTCTCATTGAAAACTAAACAAAGTTGTTGTATGAGTTTCAATTGTTGCATAAGAACCCACAATGATGACTAGCATATGTAAAACTTAGTCAAAGAAATATGATTTCATATTGACTAAGAGTTCTAAAATATTTATTTTGGAACATTATGATTATGCAAGTAATAAAGATGATTTGACAAATTATAACTCAAAGTGGTTTAAAACCAGGAAATCTGAAATAGATTCTAAGTCTGTAAGCAAGTGTATGACACTTGAGTAATTTACCTAAATTGAGTGAAACCCATTGTAAGCAAAGCAGATAAGAAAGAAAAATGTTTTCTAACTAAAGCAAAAACTTGTTAAAGGATTCAACTAATTCATAGTATGACTATGATTACGATGAAACCTTTACATTAGTCATGTTGCAAAGATCTATTAAAGATATTTTAGTGATTACTACCTTATGAGATTTGGTAGATGGATTTCAAAACGCTTTCTTGAAATTGTTCATGAAAGAGGATTGTATATGATACAATCAAAAGTTTGAAGATCCAATAATCCTAGGGATGCATAAAATATCCATAATGGATTGAAGTTAGCATCAGGGAGTTAATGTTCTTAATTTTGTGAGTTAATCAAATCGTTTGATGTTCTTGTAAAATGAAGAAAAGATCTTGTATGTACAAGATGTTTAGTGAGAGCTATGAAGTCTTCTTGGTCTAGTATAAAGAGCAATTATTCATTGCTTGAAGAGTCAAGTGGTGGGTAATGCATTTTGTATGAAAATCTTGAAGAAGAAGATGAGTACATTTGGGATTCAAGATCTATATAGATAGGTCTCGAAGGATGTTTGAGTTTTGGTTAAGAAACTTATATTGATAAGATTCTTAATAAGTTCAACATTATATTGAAAAGAGTTTCAATCCCATGTGACATGGCACGTTGCTTAATGATTCAATACCTTGAGAAAGGATTGATGAAATTAAGACTTTGAGTGATGATCCTTATGCAATTTGCAAAGGATGCATCATGCATACCATGGACTATACTCGTCTATTTGATTCACATGTTTTAAGAACAAGTGATGATAGATTTCAATCGAAATCCAATGTAATGTTGGAATATAAATTAGAAATTCCTAAGTTCATTCCTTGCGAAAGGGCGAAGGAAAATTCTTAGTGTATGGAGATGAAAATGATTATAAAATTTAGAAATTACAAAATTCATGTTTATGAGAATGTCTCATGAACTCTACTTACTAAACCCCTTCCATGACTAAGGTATGAGAGTCATACTAAGGTTTTTGGATTGAAGCAAGTTATGTAATTTTAGTTGTGTATGTTTTGAGAAAGCATATTACAAAAGTAATACATTATCTTGCAGAATTATGTTTATCAATTGAAACAAAGTTTCAATCTTATTAAATCGTGGTTTCCAGATTAAATAAAATGTCTAAAATAATTATGAATTGATGGGCTCACTAGGTTAATGACCTTTTGAATGAAACCCCACAGGTGAACTAAATTCATATATTATTTAAGTTCCTAGTTCGGAATCATTAAATTGGACATAAATGATTTCTTAAATTGGACTAGCATGTTAAGATTGATTGGATAGCGCAGTTTCATGGGCTATAGGAGCGTAGTGATGCTCGGTCAATCACATGGATATGCATGAATGATGCATGATCAAACTATAGACCTACTTTGAAGTTCAAGTATAGAGCTTCCGGATATATTAGTGGATTCCTTTGACATGAGTGGAACACTGATTCCATTCAATGATTGATTTAACTGTGGTACATTCAAACGTCTAGCCGTAACTGGAGATTATAAAGGATGTTTCCCGGTTACTTCATGAGTTGAGTGGGAGCTTTGGTTGCCACAAGATTGGATAGAGTCTACCTATTTAATTAGAAATGTGTCTTGGCCCCTTGAAGAGGGAGAATTCAGAAAATGCATGGCCGTGCTCAAATGTGTTACAAAGTAACCATTTGTTTTGTAATTCTAACTCAGATTTCAAGAAAAGATTTGTAGATTAATATGATCACGACATAAGATGCAATCATATTATCAAATAGACACACATTGACTTAAGGAATTTGAATATTGCGCACTTGTCTTAGACAAGTGGGAGATTGAAGGAGTTATGTCTTCGATAAGTGCAATTACTAGATATATCAAGGATCACTATTATGGAGATAATAAGTTCATTCTATAGGGTCGTCAATATCTGGTGCTAGATATGATAATTGATCTTTGGGTTAGTTAAATAGCCCAAAGCCTTATGGAATGGATCCTATGAGGTCACACAACAAGGGTATTGGGTTAAACAAGTAAGAGACCCATTATTGGGCCTCATGAGATTATGACATACCATGTAGAGTGTTGGGCTAGAGTAGTGTGTTTAGGATAAGGGTTTTGGGCTTTTGACATGGGCTCTTATTTAGAGATGTGATCTATAAATAAGATCTATGCCTAGGGTTGCAAGCAAGCAGTAACAATCAACATACAGTAGATTGTGAAAGAAGCAACCAAGTCCCAAACCCTAAACACTCTCCTCACTCACGGCCCTCCCCTCTCCCCTTCACGTTCGTACGTGCGGCGCCCCTCATGGTGGCTCGTGGTGTTCGTCGTGGTGGTTCATGGTTAGCTCGTGTCTTTCTTCTCCGTTGAAGGTTGATTGAAGCGTTCAGTCACGACTAACTAGCATTAGTGGAGGTTTAACTTGTGCCCGTGGACCAAGTAGAGGAATCACACTTGGGGTTCTTTATCTCCCTTTGTTCTTGCTCGATTGCACGTGGAATCACGCTTCAAAGGTACAATTATGTGTTCTTTATGTGTTATGCAAAGATCCTTGGATTAGGTAATGTATGAATATGATTCATGTTTATTTCCGCTGCGTAGTACCTATAAACCCCTACAGTTGGGAGGCGGTTTTCCATGATATAAGAATGGATGATACAGTGATACTGCATATTATGTATAGCTCGGCTCTAAAAAGAATCGTAAAAAAATAAAAGTATTATTTTACTTGCATCAGTTGCATGTATGGTACGCACTTGACAATTTTGACAAAAGAAGTGATGCACACTAGGTGTCACGTGTCACAAAAACGTTTTCAGGCACACTTTTTATTACAATATAAAGCATAGATTCTATAACTTTCCTAAAAATAAAGATAAAATTCTAAAACTAATTAACAATGTGATGTCAAAAATAACACAATAAAAAAATAAAAAAAAAATTCACAACTACAACTACCAGTACTAATTTCAACAAGTTTAATTCACAACTGGTGTATTAATTATAAGAAGTTAAATTCACAACTACAAGTTTCAAATAATTGTAGACAAGTCAAATAACTCAAATGTGCATTATTTAGGACATAAACAGAAAGTTGGTGTTCTATTTCTAGTGATGAAGCTAAACAAAGCATTTCAACTTATAGACCATGTCATAAAACTATAAAAGTGAGTGTCAGGACTAAACGTTTCTATAAATCTTACAGGAGTGAGACCTTGAGCCCATATCATGTACATACTAAAATAAGTAAGATTCAATCTGTGCTCTACTGAAGACCACACGTACGCTGGTTGCCAACACAACTCAAGCTTTTTCCCAGAAAACTCGATGCAGAGCGGAGCAGTCAATTACTCAATTTCAATGCAAGGAACTTTTATTCTTTGAAGAGGACTCGAAGAACCCATATATGTTGGCTTGGTCATTAAGACTCGAGAGTGACACAATTTGTACCTACATATGTCTGGATAATTTGTTGGATTCACAATCTTCCTTCAGACTTTGTGATACTTGTACTTCTGCCCGAGATTAAATCTTGTAATACTGCCAGTAAATCCACTAAGCACTAAAGTTCTTAAAGCCTCAACACCTTGTTCCAAAGCAGCATCAATCTGTCCATTGTATTAGAAACACTCAAAACAATTAGTATGTTGTTACTAGCAGTTGACACTTTAAACTGCATGATAAATCAGTGACAAATTCTTTGTTGGTCTGAACACATATTTTACATCGAGGGTCTCCTCCCTTCAAATTGAAGTAAACACAATAAAACATGTCACTGACTTTGTGATGCATTTTGGCACTAGAAAACCAACTCTTGAACATGCCAGCTGAGTTTCATGTTGTTGACATTTCCAAGTTCTCAAATTTTCATGTGAGAAATATCACTTTTAGAGTGCTTACCTGTTTTCTTTCTATAGTACTAAACTTTTGTAAAAGAAAAGCTTTCATATCCATATTTCCTGGAGGATTCCCGATACCTACAATGATTGAATTTTTAGTTAAAGGGCTGAACTCTGATTACTGACTAATTGAGGCTTTTCTCTATAAACAGGGAAGATATGATGTTCTGAAAACCAACCTATGCTTAGCCGAGGGAAGTCCTTCCGCCCATCTAAGTGTCCCATCACATTCTTAACTCTGCAATAGCAACATTACAAAATCAAGAGACTTACAAGTGATTCAGAGTAAGCAGAATCACCCTATAATAAGAGTCCAACATTTGTAAGACTGACTGGGAGAAAGGAATAAGGTTCTGGACAACATGGCCTGACAAATGCTTTCAGACCTTGGTATGTACTCCGTAATGTTCAGAAACATCGCAAATTATCCTTCCAAGATTCACAGATTTTAATGGTTTAGAATCTTGCACGGGATACTAAAAGCACCAAGGATCCTATTGTAGTGAGTTTGTTCAACTGAATTCTCTCTAAGAGGTGTACATGAGGCAATTTCAAATGTGGGCAAGATTCAGAACAACAGTTGAGGAAAAGGGAGAGAAGTAAAGAACATAAATATATGCAGAGCACACTAAGTTCAGTTATACCATCATGTCCATGATTTTCTTAAGAATGAAGTCTTCAAAGGTTTTAAGAGGTTCAAAAGGATGACAAGATCTCTGCTGACTACTGACCACTATCTTTGTGAGTCCATTTAGGTAACTTACCCATTGTGATGTCCATGTCCTCCTTTTGGCTGAAGCCTTAAAACGCCATTAGGCAAGCTCATTTCATCATAGGCCTAAGATAGCAGTTCAAAGTACCACATAAACAGAATGAAGACCGACTTTCGTTTCTTTGAATTCAGTAGGTAAGGTATACATACCAATAAGATGTGGCGCAAAGGAACTTTGTAATATGCAGCCAGCGGTCCAACCTCAAATAAGAGGATATTAAAAGTCAGACATGGAATTAAAGGGGAAAACAGGAAAAGCAACCAATTAAAAAAAGTAATAATAAGTTATCGACTTAGCACACACATTCCAGGATGCACATATATTTGACAGGATGAATAGATGATACGAAGTACAATTGGTGTTTTTGTTCACTTCTAGGGATCTTATTGTTCTAACAAAGCTTTGATCAAGCCCCTATGAAGTGAACTTGATCAAGCATTCAAGCCCCAACGAAGTGAACTGGAAACTATATTGCCTTCACGAACATCAGATTTATATCACAAAAAATCACTCAAAAGAAATCCTAGAAACATAAAGTCTTCCTTACTGTTTCAAATGGTATTACGGTAATAAGAATCAAACTTCAAAATTACATACACAGCTATGATCTTACATAAACAACTTTGCAGGCATGGTGAATTTGGTGATTTGTTCAGGGATATACAACAACCAATCTTTTCTATTCAAATGTTATCTGGGGATATTTTTATTTTCAAGATATTCTTCAACTCTTTTAGATCCCATGACCAAAGTATCAGCTAAATCGAAGAACAATAATGATTCATTTACATACAAAATTGCATACAGAATAATCATACATAGTCAAAACAAGCTCTGGAACTCAATTATGCAGCTAAAAGATTAAAGAGCGATTAAAGAGCATACTGATTCCCCACTGAAATTCATATATGCTTGAGGTTTGGCCAAGACAATAGGTACTTCCCCGATTGAACCTGCACTGATCATGCCATATGATGAAAATTTGAGGACCAAAGTAACCTAACCAAACAAATCCAAAATTCATTCAGGGCAGCAAATACAGCCAAAAAACACAAAAATGAAAATTTGAAAGCACCTATTCCTATCAAGGCTTTTGATTGTATGGTGTTTAACACAATGCCCTCCTTCTCAGAGATTTTGTCAATCATCTCAAATCCCACCTGGTTAGAAAATAACAAAGGCGCGTTAGAGCTTACGAAATCATGCTTCCTATATACGTAAACATAGCAGCTGGTAAAAGACTCATCGTCAATTCACTTGTCAATTAGGTCGGTCAAGTTGAGTTTGGGTTGAATTACTTTATATTAGGGTCATCAAGAAGCCATAGGGCAGGAACATTTCAGTTTTGAGTTGGAAAATGCATGATTGTGATTCTATATATCAAATATCTACCTCGGAAATGTCAGAATATCAATCAAGCATATAGACAGCTTGAGGGTCATTGAGTTGCCAAATTAACATACATATCAAATTATCAACAAATACAAAACAGCAAAAATGTGAATTCCAATTCAAGAAAGCAAATCAAAATGAGCAATTTATTAAATGTGCTATATTCAATCCTCCAATTACTCGAGAAAAATCAAAATTAATCAAACTACCTACTCAATACATATATCTATCAAAAACATGAAATGAAACAAAGATGAAAGATGTAATATTGGCACAAAATATCTACTCATCAAGCTAAATATAACAAAATTGGACAAACCCACATAAAAATAGTAAGATAATCATCTATGCAATCAAATTCAAGCTACAAAAAAAAAAAAAAAAAAAAAAAAAAAAAAAAAAAAAAAAAAAAAAAAACCAAAATTAAGGAGTAAAAGATAGAAAAATTACATTATGGCGAGTTCCATGGTATTTATTTCCAGGGTTACCCAGACCAACAATAAGCCAAGGGGTGTACTCCAAGTTGGTTTCTTTTGGGTCGGAAGAAGAACTAACTGCTGAAACCCGAAAACTATTCGAAGCAAACTGCTTTGCTCTTGAATGGGTTGTTTTTGGAAATGGTATTAGATTATTTGGAGCTGAAATTGCACTCAACATTGATGATTTTTTTTTTCTGGTTTTGCAGAGAGAAGGATGAAGGGTGGAGGAAAGAGGAAAGAGGAAATTGGGTGAGAGTAGAAGAAAGAGTTAGGGAAGGAAAATATGATGGGTTTATGATTTTAGCAGACTGTACTACTGTAGTAGTCCGCCTTAATACAGTTCATCACAATTCACAATTGTACCAAGATAAAAAGGCCCAATACGGTAGCAAACAGCAAATTTTGTCAATTAGAGTTCGGGCATGTACTGATTTACTGAACTGAATTGATTGTAGCTACACTGAATTGAATTGAAATGAATTGTTTATAAAAGAAAAAAAATTAAAAACTGAGCTGAACTGAAATTAAGCTGAAGAGAACAGGAACTTAGATGTATCGATTCGGATGTTCGGATCGGGTCTAATGTGATCGGGTCGGGTCGGGTCAATTTTTAAAGTTGAGCCCTATCAAATTGTTATATCCACGCAAGTTTAAATCTAAATCGGATATTTTTCGAGTCGGTTTCGAATCGGGTCGAGTCAGATGTGCTTTTGACACCTCTAATTAGAGTATACTTTGGAATTTTGTTGACTAATAAAAATTTAGGTTAAGAGAAATATTTACTATCATCTTAAGACCATCCATTCAAGTCGGATCACTTCGGGTCACGGGTCGAGAAATGCTCAACCCTAACGCAAAGTTTTGGATCAGGTCAACCCAACGGGTTTAGAACTATTTTTTATTTAATTCTTTTTTGCCTAATTTTTATAATTTTCTGTTTTTTCAAGCTTACTTTGCTTTTTTTTTTTTCAATTTTTTAATCGAAAATTTTCACCATCTTATTTATAGGCATTAAATACTACATAATTTAAATTGTCACCATTTCACCAAAGTTCATCAATTCCCAACTTTAGGGGCTGTTTACTTTCTTATATTCCAATTACCGGTTATCTTTTTTTTTTTTTTTTTGAACAAAGATTGATTCATAAAAAGAGGTCATACAACATCTACAAAGAGATTTATATCAAAGACATACATGACAATTGAATAAATTAAAAACACTCTTTCAGCGAAGCTACGATCATTGTTGCAAATCAAAAATTCTTTATACCCTCTTCCACATCGCTGTAATTTACAGCCTTCTTCGATGAGGGGGTCTATTGATCTGTTGTAGCCGTGAAGAAAATTTTCGCCTGGATTCGTCTAATTGTAATTGAAAGATTAATATCTTTTTCGACCCCACACAAATCTCTATCCATGAAACAACTCTGCAGCAATCTATCAAACAAAAAAGCAAATCCTCCCTTTAAAGAGAGAAGAAAAACCTTTTCTTTCGAAGGAGAAAATCCTCCTAAAGAAGAAGTAAAGTCCTTTCTTTCGAGGGAGAAACATTCCTCCTAAAAGAGGAAGAGTTATTATAAACCTAGAACAAATAAACAAAAACAAAGAGAAAAGGCACACAGAAAACAAAGATTGGGGCTTTCCATCGGTAAAAACCGATGGAAGCCCCTCCAAATTCAACAATGGAGGCTAGGGTTTTTAGAGGGGAGAGGGGAGAAAGGAGATAGGCTAGCAACCTAATTTCATAATTACCGGTTACCTGTTCAAAAAGTTAATTTTTTTTAATAAATATCACGTGCCAAGAGCTAATTAGCCAAAAATATAGAAAAAATAAATGAAAATTAATACATTTTCAAAAAACCCTAGCCCCACCTCTTCCCTGACCACCACAGCCCCACCGCCCAACGAAACCCAAGCTACCCCAATCCCCTTCCGCACCAGAACCCCAACCTCCCACACCCCTCCTCCCGTCAACCAGCCGTCCCTTCTTCCGTTTCATTGCCCTTCCCCCTTCCCCCTTGAACCACCACCCACAATCCCCGTAACCCCCCAATTCCAAGCCAAGAGTTTGATCAAAAAGAGTTCCAATATGCCGCCTCAAAGTATTCTTGAATTATTCTTGTATGCAAAAAAAAAAAAAAAAAAAAAAAAAAAAAAAGAAGAAGAATTATTCTTGTATGCAAGCAAACAAAGGAAACTAATTTGCAATTAAATTTTTCCTTGACAATATGTTTTCCATAAAAAGTAATTATTCATTGAAAGTATTTTACATCAAACCAAAGGGGGCCTATATATGCAAAAGAATCTGCACAACAATATTATTTTACAAATAAAGGCAGAGATGACGGTTGCAAAGTGTTTACTTTCGATAATGCAACGTTGCTCATAGAGGAGAGAAGAAGTATGAAGGATTTTTTTGAGAAGAAGTATGAAGTATGAAGGATTGATGGCAGTAGTTGGTTTCTCTATTGGAGTGATCGATGAAGAGCATTTATGTTTCTTAAATAAAGTTTGTGAAAATTACCACTTATGCCATTAATGAAGTGGGTTAAAGATCAACCATTAGATTTGATAAATCTAAGGTTTGTAATTGCTTCTCACAATAAGAGTACTTTTCACATTAACCTAAATCGAGGAAATTAACAATGATAAAAAGGCAAGGGAAATAAACACTAGGATCAGAGTAATGTTTGAAACATCAAAGTCTTCAATTGAGTCTCCCAGTTTCTCTAAAACTCAAAAAAACCCTGATTTCCATAATACACCTATGATGTAGCATTAGTTTTCTGTCCATTGCATTTATAGAAATATAATTCAAACAAATGTATTGGACTACGAGTCACATTGGCGTAGTAGTAATCATAGTACTTGACAGTTGACACTGTTATTGGTATTCGTCTGCACTGCAGAACATAAAAAAGCAAACCCTATTACAAAAACCTTCATATCTCCATTCAGTCATAGTATTCTCTGCCCTGAATCTTCATCACAGCCACTGCAAGCAAAGATACTCCGGTCAAAACAACAACCAAGGCAAAAAGTCTGGCCAAGTAAGGATGACATGCTAATTCATGTACAATCTATGAAACTTGCTGTAACTTGGGGTGCCTTTAGCTTAGTTTAATTATATCCAAGACGAAATTGATCAAATTGTAAAATCCTACAGTATCATTTACATCTCTAATCCATTATTCTTTAATGATCTTTACTGAACTTGAAAACATTGGGTGCCTCAAAATTGTAAAGATGACCAATACATCAGCAAGAAGGGACAGTTAGGAACATATGATTGAGCGATTCTCAATCTGAAAAAACCACTACTTCAATAGTTCAACCCAATAACACAAATCAGATATGCCCTTAAACTCCCCAAAATTTTCATTTTAGTCTCCCAGTTTCTCTAAACTCAACGTTTCCTCCAGATTACCAAAATCCTCCTATGTTTTCTCTTTTTCTAAAATCCGAGTAACAAAAATAAGTAATGCTACATCAAATTTAGTCTATAAGGCAGCAATTAAATAGTGCATACTCAGCATATAATTTATGCAGTACTACCCAAATTGCTAGTGCTACTATTGTAGTTGCACGCCTAAATATCAGTATGTTTCATAACAAGTTGAAAAACTGTCATAAACTACTAGTGTGTGTCAGATCTGGATCTTCCAAAATGAATAATATGAAATCCTTCTAAAACAATTACATGCACAAAAAAAGGACTTCACAGTTTCTGGTTTAGTTTTAAAAGAACTAGGGCTAGCAAAAATGTGGCCGTGCAAAAACATTCCTGCCAATAAAAGATGGATTTATAAAATTGGATGAAGTGATGCAACTAAAAGCCAAAATAGTATGAAAATACCCTCAAAACAAACAAGAAAAATGTCTATAGATTCAATAAAGGGAAAATATTAAAGAGGTACCTTGCTAGATCATTGCAGTTTTATGTAGTGATTGTAACTCATAAGCCTTAGTTGCAATTAAATCAGCCTTTTGACAGGCTTCTAAAAGCCTAGGGATATCATGCACGTCCGGGATTGCTGCATGGTGTATACACTTGAACCTGAGGGCAAAGTTCTGCATATGTCCAGCAAGATTGAGAAGTTTTTCAATATGATCTTTCACCTTTTTATTCCAGGCTTGAACATTAGCACTGCACTTTTCATTGGACTTGGATATTTTTTCAATTAAAGTTTTGCTCTCTAGTAAAGATTCTTCTAAAACTGTAGATACTTGTCTTACTGTGTTGATAAAGTATCGAGTATCTGCAATTTGCTGTTGAGTGAAAGACGCCAGGGGGGTGAAAAGGGGGTTGATTGCAGCCATACTGTATTTCCCTAACCAGTTCTGCCTCCAACCATGACACACCTAGCTTGCACATGCTTTTAGAAGGATCTCCTTGAGAATTTTGGTAGGCAAAGTATAAATTTCCTTCAATTTCAAGAAAATCAATGATGACAATTGCATGATAGCACACTGTCTTTTCCATCTCCGTACTCAGCTGCTCATACCGTACCTCATCATTAATCTTTGTGTAAACATCACTCCCATCATCACTAAAATTGGTGTGCACAGGAATGACTCCTACCACTGGAAACCAGTTCAATAAGTGTTTCAACTCATCGAAGAACTTCTTCCCTGGAGTAAGATAGTGATAGACAGATCTTATAAAGTGAAGGACATGCTGACCACCATTCCATAGGGGCACTCCATGATTATGAGCTTCCAAAAGTAATTCATGAGGCTTCCATCTTGATTGATGCTTAGGAACTTTTCTTTCTAGCATTTCTTCCCATTTAATATGATCAACTAAACATACGTCTTGCTTTAAAGAAAGCTCATTGCTAGACTTTGCATATAAAAAATGACTGTTTAAGGGCATATTGGATGGTTTAACCGACCCAATTGGACTCCTGGAGGGTCGTAGTGACCATGGTAATCTCGGCAATTTTTATTTTCAGGCGAAAAAAGGTCTAAAAATTACAAAATTGAAAGCTATAATCCACGTTTTTTGAGGAAATTTTGAGGTTTAAGGGCCCGATGGCGAAAAGCCTTAAGAACCTAAAGGGTACATCTCGGGGTCATATAATGCCGTTTGAAACCATATATGATCATTATATGTTGTCAGAACCGTCTGTGGTAGGTTGAGTTTACAAAATCAGTGCAAGTTGCGAACGGGTAAAATGACCGTTTAAGGGCATAATGGATGGTCCCACCGACCCTATTGGACTTTCAGAGCGTATTAGGGACCATGGTAAACATCTCGGCAATTTTTATTTACGAGCGAAAAATGGTGAAAAAATTACAAAATTAGTAAGACTAACATTATGAAAATTAAAGAACCGAAGGAGTAACAAAACTTTAAAAAGACGCTAATTTGCTGACTCGGAATATCAACTTGACCCAATAATATTAATCTTTCCAAGCAAATGGGGCACAATGGCAATGGTGCAAAGATAGTGGAAACTTAGGTATGAAATAGAAAAAATGACATGAAGACACTTTTGCAACTCTTATGAACTAAGTCTGCATACAGCATACTTCTCAATTTCTCATACATAGAATCTAGTTTATACAAATATTTATACTACACATTAAATTCAAATTCCATGAAAAAATTGTGCCTAGCATCTCCAACACAAATATTTATACTACTCCATATGAACTTCAAATTCCACACTAGTTGCTAATGATATTAGATGCCAGCAACCCACATTCTAGTACATCATGCTCACATCAAGGACTTTTTTAAGCCACTTTTGAAAGATGCCGGATGAGAAATCGACCCGTTAGGGCACATCGAGCAGTCGCCTTCGCATGCAGCTTCAGCACCTATAGGACATCAAGTAAATTAGACCATCAGAAATTAAGGAGCCATGATTGTGTGTGAGAGAGATGTGTTCATTTTCATTATAACTTACTGTATGAGATAGTGTTAGTTTTTCTACTAAAAAAACAGGGGACCAACTAAGCATACATACAAACCCACTGCAAGAATAATCAGGCCTACTTGCGAATTTGGCAAGCATCAAGGCCTGCCATAGCCAACACATACCCCTCAGATCACACAGCAGCCTCACACACTCCAATATTTAGGGCATCAACAAGGTTTTATTTATTACAAAATTCATAATTTCACACACTTCCTCGAGACCTATGCTAGATTTTGGAAGAATATGATGTAATCATGTAACCATTAAGCCCTTCATCACTCCCCTCTGCCCTCAGCATAAAGTCATATGAGAGCCTTGGGTTTAGGAGGAGGAACAAACTAGCATCAGTAATTTAATGAGACAATAAAAAAATAAATACAGACAAAACAAAAATTATACTCTAATTAGTAATTTCTGACTACATACAAAAAAAGTAGACGGCAGCATGAACCAAAAAAAAAACACAAAGGTTGTGTTAACTATGATAGTATGTATGGCATAGTGAGCATAATCACAAAGAACTCAAATCAAGCAGCAAAATACTGATCGTACGGAGCACTAGCACCAAACATTAGGTAAGATTAAAGGCATTACACAATACAAAGGCATACATTTTGCGGGACAATGAGGTCATTCACTTTGAATCCTTCGACAGACAAAAAAAACTACAAAATATCAAGGATGCCAAATCTCAAAGGATCTAATGATACACCAACAAGAAACCATGCCATCCAAAATATTATTCATCGATTTATACTCAGTTATGTTATACAGATTCACATTAACAGTAATGCAACCTAACAACCCAAGACAAATCTAGTCTCTCGGCTCTGTCCTTAGAAGGTTGGCCAGGTAAGACTGGAAAAGTAATTAGTTTACATGAGATGGGTAAAATATAAAAGAATACACATTTAAATGTTGAGTATTAAAAACATAGGTAAAATGATGATGAGAGGTCTTACCGTCTAGCATACTGCAAAAAGTGAGGGACGCTATCGCAGCAGGTGTATCCATGAATTCCGCAAAGAAAAGTTTGGTGGATAAATCACCAGGCTTGAAAGGCGCTGATTCAGGTTTGGCAGTGAAGTTGCAATGACAAGTGTAATTGTTATCCATTCCAGAAACGATCAGATCAACATAATCCTCATACTCATAATCTGTGTTCTGCAGGGCATTTTAAAAAATTAAATTACATGACATAACATAGTGCACCCCTAGTTGGCTACTTATAGAGTACTCTTCCAATCTTTATTCCATATTAAGTGTGCTATAAGGTTATAAACAAGTTTTTAAAAAGGAACGGTATTTCAATATTTACAATTGATAATCACAACGGACATATAATAGTGCATCCAACTTATATAGTAGCCTTTCAGTCACATTATCTGCCTTATCATATTATGCACACATTTTCATACAGGAACAGTCCTTAGGTAACTGCGAGTTATAATCACAACGAATGAATTGATGGTTATAGCGCAACCAACTTATATAGTAGTCCTTGCTCCTTTCAGTTGTGTCATATAAGGTTATGCACAAGTTTTTACATAGGAATGGTCAATTGGTATTCACAAGTGATAATCACAATGGACAAATAAAACTGCACCAATATTAATCACAACGGATATATAATGGTGCACCCTAACTTATAGACATAATCAGTTCATTGAGGATATTTAAGTTAAATATACACATACATATTTTTTGTTGAAGTAAGCCAAAGCCACGGGATAAAAATCAGCCATCTTATCACGACGATGCTGATCAGTGTTGTGCCTAAAACAATCGGTGCCTGGGATTCGAGTACCCCTCTCGGGAATGGTAATTGGATAATAGGCCGTGGACTCCAACCTTGCAATAGTACTATGTTTAATTAGCCAGATTTAATTTGATCATTAAATACTCGTAATTTCATGAAAACAATTATATCAAACCCTAACTACATACTCAAACTGAATTCCAAACACACAGTTGAAATCACAAATTTCACAATTACAATACTTTACTCATAATTAATTTCAATCATCCCCAATTCACGAATCTGAAATCTGAAATCTGATAGATTATGACATGGAAAACTAATTATCCCAAACCATAAACACAATGCTGATACAATTACAATTATAAAGATAACATACTCGTAATTTCAACCCCAATTCATGAGTTTGAAAAATCAATCATCCCAAAACCTAGCTTTGACATGAAATTAATTCTGTTGAGATTACAACTATAATTCACTTACTTGTCACACATTGCAAAAAAAAGTCGCAAACCCTGCATCAACATCAAAGCGTTCCGCGCTGTAGAGATCACACCCATCAAACGAATCTCGAGGAGGAGAAGAGATTGTCAATGAGGCCATTGATTCTTCCATCACAGTTTTTAGAGTTTCCGATATTTTTTCGTTTTTCGATTTGTGAATTCTGCTAATTTTGAGGGATAAAGAAAGACCTCTGCTATTTATGCTGGCAAGAGCCGACTTAAACAAAATAAAGACGCTTTTGGACCATTACACCCTCAAAGAGTCTAAGCCTAAAAATTGATCAAACTCAATCAATTAGTATTATGTGCACCATGAGTCCATGATGCACCTATTTATCAGACCCAATTCGCGCCCAACAAAGGAAGCCCAGAAGAAAGAAGCCCACATGAAGTTCATTTTTTATAAAAAAAATAAGCGTTCCTACTCTCTATAATCGCCATATCTTTTTTTTTTTACTACATTTAAAAAAAAAACTAGTGTGTGGCTCGGGGGATGCCCCGAGTTGTTAGTTTGTAATTAATGTTTGATTAATTTTTGCTTTATATATTGAAAATCATCTTCAAAATTTAATATTTTGAAAAAAGATTTGTATTAGGAAAACCATATTTAATATTTGTAACAAAATTTAATACAAGTTGTTAAATTATCCTATGATATGTAACGAATAGTACAATTAAGGACTAATCATCTTATTCAAGTTAATTATAATTGTGTTGGTTAAATTTACACAATATATGGATAGTTAAGGTGGTAAGACTTGCATAGTAATACTTGTTGGTCTCAAGTTCAAGTCTTGCTATAGACATTTTTAAGATGTCACATCTAATTCTTGTTGTGTAGGTGACGTGACATACATTGATGACTTGGCACGTTTATAGAGCTTAAAAGGGTGACATGTGACACATATTTTTTTTAGGAACGCTTTTTAATATATAAAATAATAATAATAAGTATAGATTCTCTCTCCTCTCATAAATTATAAATCTTCCTCGATTAATTCTTTTGTATTTTCTCTCTCCTCCATTTTTTTCTCTCTAACAACTACAATCTACCATGGCGAAAAACGAAAAACACACAAAAACATCACTAAAAAAGATGAACAAATTGTAAAATTGAAACTATATTCTTCTATATAATTGTCTTTTTGATTTTTTCTTTATTTTAGGTAAAAAAATCGAAATTATCTACTCCTACTGAAGAGAGTGAAGGCAATATGAGTTTTTTCATCCAAACAACTGCTCATCCGTGGATCTCAAGCCGAACTAGTGCTAACTCACATATTGTATTGCTTTAGATGAAGTTTTTTTATTAAGGCGATCGTTGATCGAGTCTGCGATGTAATTACTTTTAAGGTGATTTGTACTTGTGTTGGAATTTTAGATTTCCTAAGAATTGTTTCTAAGTGTCGTTTGGCTATCTTTCATTAATGAACTCCTTTTTCTTCTCGTTAAAAAAAGAAAAGAATATGTGTAAGTCATTTATTGTTCAAATTAGCTACCTGAAACTTCTGATCAGACACAAGAAGCAACACAAAAGGCCCCAACACTTCTGATAACTCAAAAACCTCTGAACCCCTTACAAAAACTTTTGAATCCCAATTACAAATCATAGAACACCCTTCAAAAACAATTGAACCACCTTCAGAAACCTCTAAATCCCAACCACAAACCACTATACACCCTACAAAAACCTTTAAACCCCTTACAAAAACTTTTGAACCCCAACCACAAACCACTGAACCACCCTACAAATACCTCTGAACACTCTACAAATACCTCTGAACCCCCTACAGTACAAAAACTTTTGAACCCCAACCACAAACCACTGAACGCCCTTCAAAAATTTCTGCACCTGAGGACACTGCTCATAATGCTGCCCAGCCTTCAGACTTTCCTTTTAAAGTATAGAATGCCAATTTTTTTTATTTTATTTTATTTTATTTTTTTTAATGATTACAAAATACATAGATTTAAATAAAGTTCATAAGCAATGTATCACTTGTTCATAATTATAATTAAGATGTTTATAAATCCAAAAATATATGTCAGTAAAAATATATATTTATAGGAAATGTATCCTACTTTCATATTTTAAACTTAAAATGTTCAAAATACCAAATTATAACCAAAAACAAAACTGTTCATAATATAATACACAAATATCACTAAAAAAATCAAAATATATAATATGAAAGCTACATATTTCGAAACTCAAACCTAGTGATTTAGATAATAGAGTCTCATCGAAAAATAATCATCTCTGTCGTATTAACCACCTTCTCCTCGTCAAATCCGCCATTTTTAACTTCACTTCATTGCAAAAACTCCATTAACAAAGCTTCGATTGAAGGTTAAAGAAAACGAACTTTGAAATTAATAAACGGTGATCAACAATGGTGATGAAGGAATTAAATTAAAAACAAAATAATGAATGAATTTAAGAAAAAGAAAAATAGAGGGGAAAGAAATAAGAAATTATGAATTGTAAGAGGTGGAGATGAAGGATCTCAGTCTGCGATGATCAACAATGGTCAATGGTGATGAAGAAATTATATAAAAAAAAAATTAAATAATTAATTTAAGAGAGAGAAAAATAGAAGAGAGAAGATAGAGGAGAGGGAAACCAGAAATTTAGAAAGTGTGGGGGAGGAGAAGAGAGGAGAGAAAAAAAATACCGAGGAGAGACTACTGAGAGAATAATTTAAAAGAAGAAAGTTATAACTGGCAACTAATAACTACGTGGCGTCAATTCATTAGTGTTGCACACAAATTTAAGTACACCATGGTGCATCTTATAATTTGCGCAAACTCGATGTCCAATAGCCCACGTAAATTGAAGGTTAATAAGAATCATTCAATTAAAAAAAATGTTACGTTCAACTGATAATATCTTTATAAATGAAGATTGGGTTAATAAAACACATTATAATTTTTTTTTTTTTGAGGCAAAAACACATTATAACTGGTTTAAGCAATGCGATTCCTTCCTATTGATCACAACAAATTTTTACACACGACTTGTATGGTTTATTTTACAACATGGCCCATTAATGTATTTCAAAACTCGGATGAGTTTATTGTATGTCTAGTTAGAAATAATGTATATTTGTAACTCTGTAAGACAGGCTATATAATACAATGAATTACTTTTGCTTATCTAAAACTAGATGAAGCCCGTGCGATGCACGGGTCATTTATTTTTTTTTAAAAATATTTTTTCTATTTATGGGATTACATTTGTTATTTTATTAGTTGTACGTAATATATCATTTTCTCTGTATTTGTTTTAAAATATTAGATAAAATTCCTAATCTCAAAAGATAATATTTCGTATTTAATTAATGTAACTATTAAAATCTCATTGGTCAATTATGCTTATATGGCGCTTGAATTATTTATTGGATATAGCTATAATGTTAACTTATCTTAGGTGGCATAATCCTATTGTAGTTTTTTTTAAAAATATTAATCCTATGTGGCGCTCTAATAATTTTTAAAAAATAAAAATCCTACGTGGCGCTCTAAAATCTCGGGAAAAAACTCCCCTTTATATATATATACGAAGTATTAGATTATTAATTTGCCTTAATTATTATATCTTAATTTATTTTTTTCGTGAATAAGGCCATGTTCACTTCATCTTATAATTATTTTTATTGAGCTTAAATTATTTTATTGAACATGAATTATTTTACTGATTCTATCTTTCTTTATTTAACTGAATTGAAATTTACTTATCTTTACATATCTCATAGACCCCCAGTCCACCTCAATGTCAAATACATGGACCCCTAAAAATCCAATCCTATCTTTGGTAGTTGATAATCCAACCCAAAATTTACCTCACACCATCAAAATCAAAAGAAAAAGAAATTCCAACATTCTCCAACTCATCAACTGATCACTCTTCCTCCTTTCAACTGTCACGCTCTCCCTCTTTCTCTCTTCCCCTCAATTTTTTTCATCATCTCCATCATTTTTATACGTGATTCTTTTCAGAGTTTGAGACAGATCGCTGATTAAAGATTAAGAAATTCCCTAATCCTAATTTCAATATAACCGGTAAATTTCATGTCTTTTTCTTCCAATCTCATATTCCAATGTTTCTTAATGTGATGAATTTCTTGCTAATTTTGTATAATCTGTTGAATTTCCCTGTTTTTGAAACTGTAATGTGGGATAAAGTTGTATCCTTTTTAATTTTTCATTCATTGATCATTATTTAATCTTGTTTTTGTCAGTTTTAAGTACCCAATTAAGTTAGTGAGTGTAATTTACTGGATATGTAATTAATTAATTAACTATTCCTTTTTTGACTTTTCTCTAGGTTTAAAAAAACGACATAAAGATGCAAGCGTCAACTTTTATGGTCAAAGGCAATTTGGGGTTTGGAGTTCAGAATCGTAGAGTGGCTGAGATTAATGGGTTTAAAGGGTTAAGCTCAATTGGTTGCAATAATCAGAGTTTTGTGAAAGTTAATGACAATAATTATAAGTTTAATCCTTGTAAATTGAGTTGTGGGACCCTTTCCATGGGTGCTGGATTTGGAAGATTGAGTGTTGATCATGTCATGAAATCTACAGCCAAGTACAGATCAGTCAAGGCTCAAGCTGCTTCTGGTTTGTTCTCATATAACTATGTTTTTTATGTTTTTTTGTTTGTGTTCTATGGTGGTACTTTCATGATTAAAGTGTGTTGATTGATTTAATTGTGTTTTTATTTGATGGAATTGTGATCTTGGTTGTTAATGTTGTTGATTTTGTTGTGGTTGGTTCCATGGACACGGGTTTCGATTGCGATTTGTGAGCAAGGTAATTGTCAATTGCATTGTTAGGGATGATATGTAGGAGTTTTAGCAGGATTGCTGTGGTTAGTGTTATGTATAGCTCATGATTTGAGTTGGTGTGTATACATTTATGGATAACATCTAGTTCTGGACTATAAAGAGCAAGCTTTAGCTTGCTGCCTCACTTTTGGTGGCTTGCCGATTTAATGCTTTTGATTTGTGAAGTTGCAGAAGTGTATATAGAACGAGTGGGTTTTATATTCATTTGTGCTGTTGCTTTGACTCTTTACAATACCGTCGAAATAGCCAAATTCGATAAGGCCTAGGAGTACTTGAGTATGGTAACTGAACTAATGGCATGTGGGATATTCATATCTTAGTAGTTAGTTGCATCCCTCTATGGGTAGAGGACTATATTTAACATCAGTGACTACTTAGTAGCACATCTTTAGAACATGATTTATTCTGTTGACCTATGGGGCAAGGAAGTATGCTGAAGCATAACTGCTAGTTAATCAATCAAGGTCTACATATAGCATGATAATAAGCCACCACAGGGCACAACATGTTACAACTCTTACATTGTATGATTTGTATTGGGGTTTTACCTAGAGATATTAGCTTCTTTGATTGTAGTTTAGAGTCAGGTTTTTGTGTGCTCCTGTCTGTTTAAAAAATTGATTATCAATGATAGGCTGATAGCGTGATAATGTTATCAATCGATAATAATGTACATGTAACCGGTAGCAAACAAAGTTAGATCTAGGAGCTGTGATGTGTGATCTATAGGAATTCTGTTGTGTTGTCTTTATGTTTCACAAGAACTTCTTGTATGAAGATCAACTTTACATCTGCTAACTAATAAAATCATTTCAAATCTTAGAATTATACTCTGAGTCATGCCAACATTTTGTTCAGACTTTCTCAAGGTCAAATACTATATGACAAGCATTATATGTTCATTTAAAGGTTTTGGAATCAATTATTCAGAGCTTCTAACAAATAAGATCTGGAGTTGCTATAAACAGGTTGCATACAGGTTTTCTATTTAGTTTAGTATCCACCGTGTGTTGTGGTCGTTAATTTATTTCTTTTCAAGCTGCATAGTCACTCTAATATTGATTTGATGACTTAATCACTCACCTACCAACTTGATGAAGTGTTTGATCAAAGCCTTTGGGGTTCTATGCTTCACCATCTTCCTAGTATACTGACTATATTCATCTAACTTAAGCAATCTTGCTATGATGCTTTTCATTCTGGTTATTTTCTCACAGTTCACATTGTACATACATTGTAGGAGATCTTGAAGATGCTACTCCTGTCAAATATCAAGGCAAATCGTCTGCATCAGTTTTGCCATATGTTGGTGTTGCTTGTTTAGGAGCTATTTTGTTTGGATATCACCTTGGGTATGATGACTACAATCTTTTGTTAAGTTTCATTACTGGTGAAACAAGTACTGTCATGGATACTTTAGGAATCGGGTTACACGCTACAAACCTTATTAAGACTTTCTTTTCACATCGTTATTTTTGCAGTGTGGTAAATGGAGCTCTTGACCACCTATCTGCTGATCTGGCTATTACCGGCAATACTGTTTTACAAGGCAAGTTGTCATAGAACATAAATGTGAAGCATGTTGTATAGAAAATCTTATTGGGAACCATGATGATGATATTGTATCTGATTCAGATCACTATGAAATCATAATGCTGGTTCTGCTTTTAAAACAAGTTTGTTGCTTTCCTGCAGGATGGGTTGTGAGCATATTGCTTGCGGGAGCGACTGTTGGTTCGTTTACTGGTGGATCTTTGGCTGATCAATTTGGAAGAACAAGGACTTTCCAGTTAGATGCAATTCCTCTTGCAATAGGAGCTTATCTCTGGTATGTACACAATCCTTTAAGGTTTAAGTATTTTACCCACAGCAACTCACTTGTAACACCTCTGTCCTGAATCTTTTATAGTGCAACAGCACAAAGTGTGCAAATTATGATGATTGGTCGTTTGCTTTGTGGCATTGGAATTGGCATATCATCTGCCTTAGTTCCATTATACATATCTGAGGTAATAACCTCTATGCTTTCTAAATTTTTAACTTTTCGGGTTACAGAAATTTGAACAGAGATAATTTCTGTTTTGCAGATCTCGCCAACTGATATTCGAGGTGCACTTGGTTCTGTCAACCAACTTTTTATATGCATTGGGATTCTTGCTGCTTTGGTTGCTGGGTTGCCTTTAGCAGGAAACCCTTTGTGGTACTACCTTGTTATCCCTATGTTGTTTCTGTTTGTCAAACTGCTCTTACTTGGAAGCTTTCCAGGCTTTACTTTAATTTCAATTGAAGTCATTAATTGAATTTGATGGTCAGTTTTAATGTGAAATCACTATTGTGTTTGTATATTTATGTATATCACCTCAGTTTGTCTATCATTTTGATGACTTTATTTGCTGTCTCGTTCTTTCTTCACAGGTGGAGGACAATGTTCGGTATTGCAACAGTTCCCTCTGTTCTCTTGGCTATTGGGATGGGTTTCTGTCCAGAAAGCCCTAGGTGGCTTTTTCAGGTGCTAATTTTTACTGTTTAGAATATCTGTGTTTCATTGTGCTATGATGACGGCGATTGGAAGGTTTTAGACTTTTATCCATATTTAGGGGGTCGATAAGTTGCTCAGCTGATATAATTTTGCAGCAAGGGAAAGTCGCTGAAGCACAAAAGGCTGTAGCAGCACTCTATGGAAAAGAAAGGGTTCCGGAGGTGATCAATGATTTAAGAACATCTGTTCAAGGTTCTTCTGAACCCGAAGCTGGCTGGTTTGATCTGTTCAGTAGCCGCTACCGGAAAGGTATATCAAGGAAGCCTAGGCCTTCTCCCTAGCCCCTCCCCCCATCTCTCCTGAAATTGTCATCATTCACACCAATATCATAATTATCCAGTTTTTCTGAAAAAGCTCTTTCCCTAAGCGGGGCAAGGGGAGACAAATGTATTATTATGTCTAAGACAGTGGCGCATAAAACATTTTTTTGAGTGTATTATTATGTTCCTCCTTGATTAGTTTATTCAATAAGTTAATTTATAAGAATTCATAACCTTTATTTTTGTGTACAGTGGTAAGTGTTGGTGCTGCACTTTTCTTATTCCAGCAAATGGCCGGAATCAATGCTGTAGTATATTACTCCACATCTGTATTCCGCAGTGCGGGAATTGCATCAGATGTTGCTGCTAGTGCCCTTGTTGGAGCAGCAAATGTTTTTGGTATGTCATGATGAACCATTTTGCTTAATTAGTGTTTATATACTTTGCAACTTTTTTCTCAAGTCATCTGCTCCTCTTTGTAGGCACTGCTATTGCCTCTTCTTTAATGGACAGGCAAGGAAGAAAGAGCCTACTGATGACAAGTTTCTCGGGAATGGTAAGCTTTCCTTTAAATAATCTGTACTATATTTCATCATCAATAAGGCTCTTTTGACAAACAGTAACAAAGATTGAACCATAAGACTGACATGAAATAGAGGGCACTTCAAGGTATACCACTATACCTTATTGATCTATGATCAAAACAAAGTTTTGCCTGACGGGATCTCTTTTACTAGCAGTCAAGATAGTGATTTTATTTGAAAAGAAAATCAAGATATTGTAGCAACTCTTGTACGATTGTGAGCTCAGACTCTTTCTCCTGCAATTGAACATGAATTGTGGAGGGCATTCAAATGTGTTTTGTTATACTACATAGTATATTTTTTCCTGTGAAATTCATTTGGAATACCGTTGTACCCTCTCTTTTGACGAATTTTTTTGTCCCACTTGAAGGCTGCTTCAATGTTGTTACTGTCACTATCATTCACTTGGAAGGCTCTAGCACCGTACTCAGGCACACTTGCCGTTGTGGGAACTGTTTTGTGAGTCATTTACTTGTAATATATATAACTTCTGTATTCCTCTTCATTGATTGCACCCAAATGACAATAAATAATATCTTCTTCCCCACAGATATGTCCTCTCCTTTTCACTTGGTGCTGGTCCAGTTCCTGCTCTTCTACTTCCAGAGATATTTGCATCCAGAATCCGAGCAAAAGCCGTCGCTTTGTCATTGGGAATGCATTGGGTAAGTGATCAAAAGATAGCAGTATGCTTCAGCATCATGTTTTTGATTTATGCACCCACCTATTGACATTTCTTTCCTTCTCCTTTCCCCATATGACCTCTATCTGCAGGCTTCAAATTTCGTAATTGGTCTATACTTCTTGAGTGTGGTGACCAAGTTCGGGATCAGCAAGGTGTATCTAGGATTCGCCTCAGTTTGTCTTCTAGCCGTCTTGTACATAGCTGGCAACGTTGTTGAAACAAAAGGACGGTCACTCGAGGAAATAGAGCTTGCTCTAAACCCATCTGTTTAATCTGGAGGAATCAGTTTTTGATCTAGATGCTAGAGAGAATAAAAGTTAATAATTCCGGATTTAGGATCGTGACGTTGTTAGTTCATGTGTACATTGATGTCCAGACTCTCAGAACCCTCTGAAGTTCTATAAACAGCTCTTGTAGAGTTTGGAAATTTAATCAACTTTATGCATCCACAATTTAACTTTGCTTTTTAACTCGAAAAACCTCATTTTGAAGTAAGTAGATAGAAAATTAATTGAATTGTCCAACATTTTTTATAATAAAGTCATAAAAGTAACAGCAATACTCGAATTAAGTACGCAGAGAAGTTGAAACTAGAATTGGTGGGGTGCGCCAGGCCCGTGCAGTAGTGCAACGTATGGGCGACGCGCGAAGATCCCAGTAGCAAGCTACTGTGGTGGATCTTCCCCCTTAAAAAATAAATTTAATATCGTTGTGGGCCATTGGCCCACATATCAGATATTAAACTGATAAGAACAGATACTACACTTGATCTTAGCCAAAAGGCCGAGAAAGGTATGCCTTTTCAAGTAATAAGATTGGCCTTTTATATTTCCCTTATTACAGATACTCTCTCCTTAATACCGATGTGGGACAACTTGCGTCGTAGTCTATTCTGTAGCATCAAGCTATCCTGTGAACTTAATCTGTCATCTGGCTCACAAGTAAATTGATTACTCTATATACTGTACTTATTTACTTTACGATCTTCTTTAACACTTAATGCTCTACCATGAAGCATGCTTTGACCTGACTACAACAAATCATTTGTTGAGGTAAAAATGTAAAATTTAACCATACTTTCGTATCCAGTTTTCATAACCCTCTTAAGTGAATGAAGTAATATGTAAGTGATATGACACCGTAGTTTGAGGATATACCTCGTACGGAGTATAAACAAATTCTCTGTTTTTCATACTTCCTGAAAAACAAGGTTTGGCTGGGTGCTTGAAAGAGTACCATGACTCCATGAGTAATTGATTTTTATTTTTTTAATGCTAATCAGCCCGGAAATAGGAGAAAATTGATTCAACAAATAGCAATAACAATTTGATTCTACAACCTCATCATCCTTAACTAAGATATACAAAAGCTCTTTGCTCCCCTCCATAACCTACACTGCTACACAGCCACTACAAAGAACAATCCCATTCCCTTGATGCATAACAGTCCCTTCCCACCCGAAACTACAGGTGAGTAATCACTAGTAAAGAAAATTTGCAAGTGCTTTATCCTTCCTAATTCATTCAGACTCCAGAGTAATCTCAGTATTCATCGACCAAAATGCAGACTGCAGGATCATCCCCAACTAGCTGCAGAAAGTGATCAATTAGAATGCTTAGGATCTGCCATGCTGAGACCAGAATCGATATGCTTCTTTTTCATTTGAGTAAACCCGCAAATTCTACATGTTGGCCTTCCTTTCCCACCGTTCTTTCGCGTCTAACCTGTCATTCAAACCAACAGATCAGTGTTATAAACAGTATACTTCATTACATTTCAAGTACAAGGTAGATGAAGGAAGGACTATTAGCAGCAAAACAATTTACAACATGTGAATCATTACCCCCAGTGCAACTTCTTCTTCTTCAACGCAGGATGCACATCAACACGAGAAGTTGAAGATAAGACCTTGTTACTGTCCTCACCTTTTGGACTACAAATAACACTTGAATCTTTCGACCCCTCATACTCATCTACATGGTCATCCACAGACCCTTGTGTATCAACATCCTCACTAACCAATTTATCTTTGTTATCTGCAATTTAACAAGTAATGCACATATTTCTTTAAAAATTCCAATTTCAGTACAAAAAAGTAATAGCTCAAACTCTCAAGTCATAACCAGGAGGTACAGGACATAATGTATGATGATGGACCTTTAGACTTTCTTTTGTTCTCAGACTTTGTTTGAATTCGCAAGCGTCTTCTTTGTAATTCCTACAAGAAGTACAGTCCAAGATATACTTACACCAAGAAATCGCAACATCGAAAATGAAAATGCACATGAATTTAAGGAAGGGAAAAATGTAAAGGAACCAAAGCAACCTTAAAAGTTAGAACAACACAATTTACTCTTCCATGCTCCATGACATTGGGATTGCTGGGTCTTATAATTCCACTTTTTTACAACACTTTCCTTAAATTTGCATTCAAGGAGACAAATTCCAAACCCTAGATTAAAACTATGATCACAATAACAATTCATGACAACCTAAACAATTTACCCCTAAAATATATTCCCAGAAACATACATGTAAAATTTAACAAGTTGAAAGGGAGAAACTACAATCAAACATCAATTAACAAAGCATGTAAAATCAAGCCCTTTTTTCAATAATCCCCAAAAACAAATCAAAAACAGCAGAAATCACTAATCAAGCATCATCTAATACAAATTTAGTGATTTACTATGGTATTGATATCAAATTAAGCCCATTTTACTAACAACACAAAACATAAAATTAACAAATTATGGAAAGTTATTAACCCATGAAATCAATTTATTTTCTGGGTTTTTGTTCAAAATCAAGTAATCAAATATGTTAATTCGAGCAAAAAGAAAAGCAGGGTTTAAGAGGATACTTGAAATTTGGCGAGGCGATCTTGGGAAACAGCAGATGATTTGAAACTGGGATTTGACGCAATTGATGCTTTGCTTCTTCCATCTCCCTCCATTTTTTCTGTCTTCTCTCTTTGTTTCTCAATTTTAGTCGCCAAATGTAATACTGGATTTCGGCCCAATCTAGTTTGTTTTAATTGGACTTTGTTATTATGTGCTTGGCAAAAAAAAAAAAAAAAAAAAAAAAAGGAGTTATTTCAATTGGAGCCCATTGGTTGTCTCACACCATTCCTATGATGTAAATGAAATTTGATACTCCGTTATCTGTATTGTTTATAAATAATCTGTATTATTTATAAATAATGATGATACTAATGGTTAAATATTTGATAATCTTATAGGCTAATTTGCAAAGTATTTTAGAAACATGTATTCTATCAACGAAATTTATGTAAGGATAGAGCTCGCTTGATACAGATACAACTCTTTAGTTGTTTTCTTCGGTTTAGCTATATCAATTCACATATGCAATTCATATGATCATCTTTATTGCATTAATGTATCACTACAATAGTCCTTCAAAGTTCGTGCTAATATGACCATCAAAATTTTGAACTAAAGTTTTTTGAATATTTGGGCATGCTTGCAAGAATTGCACAACTGATAGTTTAGATTAATGAAGTCCAAAATTTTCAAACAAAGAGCTCTGTATTACATATTGACATGCATTTGCCAATGTTGCACGTGTAGTATAAGCGCTTATATGTAGTTAATTACTCGTACTTAGTTGTACCTTGTATTTGATCCATTAATTTACAAATACTATGTATTTACCCTTTCACGATTTGACTTTTGTGAACACTTTTTTTTTTTATATAATTTGTATTTGGGAAAGGGGGGTTTGGCAACTCATCAAGGTGTAACTTTGTCCATGTATTATGGTTTCATGCAGATTGCAGAGA
The DNA here is from genome assembly GCA_024500155.1 of Chenopodium formosanum. Classification (NCBI taxonomy): domain Eukaryota; kingdom Viridiplantae; phylum Streptophyta; class Magnoliopsida; order Caryophyllales; family Amaranthaceae; genus Chenopodium; species Chenopodium formosanum. The sequence goes on along the minus strand of CM044861.1, from coordinate 1,785,378 downwards.
TATTCATCACGAACTTGCAAACGAAGACATACATGCATCACTTTTGTTCTTTTACGCTTCCAATTTATCGAAGAGCTAACAAACTTGAACTATATTTGTATTATTTTTATTTTACTAATTAGAAAGTTCCCTTAATTTTATACCAATTGATCGTAGATGGACATGTGGCTAGTTCAATTTGGCTATTTTAACATCCTTTTCGTGAGTCACGACACTTGCATTACAAGGTTGTACGATTATAACAATTTTGAAAGTTAATTAATTTGTCAAATTGTACTCGTACTTCATACCAATAGCTCATTGGTCCAATAAATGATTATAGTATAAACTTTGGACTAAGTAAGATTTAATTGTATATTTGTATGTTATAAGTAGAATATAGATGGTTGTATTTTTTTTGGATTCAACTTGTTCCATGTTTTGTTTCTTTTTCCTAGTCTTGGACATTGACCCAAGAGTTAGGGGTGAGCAAGGTTTGTTTATTTAATTACAAGTACATTGATCTACTAGAACTATACATGAGTCTATGAACATGCATATATTGTGATGGAGTTTGCTTGGTTATTAGACAATTCGAGTTCATAGAAAGAGAACAATATTGTATACACTGTAAGAAATAAAAAGTTTTCCTTTAATATTGATATATGTATACATTTATGGGCTAACTAATATGATTATTAATCAATTTTACATCGCATTTCTAAATTAGTAACATGTACTGTAAATATAATTTATGATAAAGTAGACGCTTGCTCTTCATTTCTTTTTTATATAAGTTTTTATTTTTATTTTTATTTATATTAACACTTTCTAAAAAAAAAATTAGCATATTAAAGTTACTTATACACGAACCATGTTCGAACCTTTACTTAGGCCTACTATCCTATGTTTTGGTCATTGACTTTTGCTCATAATAGGGAGAGTAAGAACTACTGTATTACATAGAATCAGTCCAATCAGATAAAAAAGCATAGACCATAATAAGTCAATCTCGTAAAAATTACGTACACAAACACCGAACACATGCAAGTCCCCCTAACTTTCGTTGGACTCATAAATCATTTATTCAAAAAGCTGTCCTAGATCTCTTGATTAAGCTAGTAATCCACCTCTTTATATATCTAGCTATTAAATTAAACTTATGCTTACACAATTCATTATTTCTAAATATTCTAGAATTATACTAATCGATTAAAACTCATTATGAATGAATGAATAATGAGGATATTAACTTTCTTCTAGTGAAAAAATATGGCTAAATTAGATCAATTTTTTTTCTTTGCTTTAGGCTTATCTCTTGGCCTAACTATTGGCTTCCTTGATCTCCAAAGCTTTCCTCTCTCTATATCTTCATGGCCATCTCTATCCACTACCTTGCCATACTTGGCACAACCGGCAAAGCTATCGGCTCAGCCTCCACCATCTTCACCACCACCACCACCGCCTTTGCCCTCGTACCCTCCACCAACAACAAATAGCACTATTACATCAACATGGAAGGGGTACAACATGGAAGATAACATCAAAAGTGTAATAATGCATAATATGAGTGACAATGAATTATTATGGAGAGCATCAATGGTCCCTCAAATGGAAGGGTACCCTTATGAATACATACCTAAAGTGGCCTTCATGTTCTTAACAAAAGGGCCCTTGCCATTAGCCCCACTTTGGGACTTGTTCTTTAAGGGTCATGAAGGGTTATACTCAATCTATGTTCATACTCATCCTTCTTACAATGATTCTTGGCATCAAAATTCTGTCTTCTATGGTAGGCGCATTCCTAGTCAGGTAATTACTTCAAATTTTTAATAATTCGACAAATTTAATTACTTACTCGTACATTATTACTTATCTTGAGAATATTATACTTGGAATTATATTCCATGATTGATTTTACATTCTATCAATTGATGAGTGTTTTTATGTGTTGGTGTCATCTTCCTTAGTTCGATGAATATGTTCACAAAATTTTCGACTATAATATGAAGAGACATTGAATGTTTAAATACATAAAAAGTTTGATTTATCATTCAAGCAATGTAGAGTGTTTTACTAAACAAACTCGCAGAAATAACAAGTTGTGTAGTGTAATATATTATTAGATCTCTCAGTCTCAAATTGAAATCGATTTTGACATACCTTGATTTTGGCACATCTCCTTCTCCTTGTAAACATAGTATAAACAACTATAATATCACAATAGGTTTGTCAAAAATCAATTTTTAATGTACCAATATCATTTTCGGGCTCATATATTTTCCGTGGAATGGTCCATTTTCTAGTCTCATTTTAGTTGGTAATTTGATTGTAGACCTTGTAGTTTACATTTAGTTGTTGTTTTTTGGGCTTCTTATCTCTTTTGGGTTTTTTTAAGAAACAATTATTGGGCTTTAATTTTGATTTATATACGACTATTTAACATATGTGTTCGAGTATTGAGAATAAATTTAGGCAACACAGTAAATAAAAGGGTCCAAGTCCAAACAAATAAAAATATCAAGATCCGAACAACTGACTTTGGTTTACTTTTAATGGGCTGCGTTAGTAAAGTAGGCAGGCCATATTAATATATTATACTTTATGTTTTGTCTTTTTTGAGTTCATTTTACATGAGGTCTTTAAAATAATAAACTACGTACTCGTATTTTTTATTGCTTCATTTGGACTTTTTCCTGTTCACATACTCCACTCTTTGACAATTGTATCATTTGTTATACTTGTATATGTGACTATGTAAGGAAAAATAAAATTATGGTAATTGTTTTAATTTATACTTTGAAATTTTTTTTTTGTTATGATTTTAATAAAGGGTAATTGACAGTGAAAATCCCAATAAATGAAATAAGGTCCTGTTCTGTTTTCCTTATTTCCACTTATTTCAGAAAAAATAAGTTTAGATGAGGGTAATAAAATAAGTTTAGGAAAAATAAGTTGTGATTAGGGTTAATTAGGGCTACACAAGCTCAATTTATAATTTAAAAAAGTTCTAATAAAGGCTAATAAGTTCATATAAGATCAGATAAATAAATATCAGATGAATAGAACGCACCCTAAGTCTATTGAATAAGGGGTAAAGAAAGAAGAAAAATCAAATTAATAAGTACATTAAGAGGTCGATCTGACTACACGAGATATGTGATTTTGTAATAATACAAACAATACAAACAACTAAGGAGTTTAAATATACAAGTCATGATGCTATATTATTTTCTATTTTCTCTTATAATTAATGGGAAAAGCTAACGAACGCTCAAGGGGCATTGCATAAGATAACTAAAAGTAGAAATATTTAATTAAAATGAACATAAATTACACCGACTGACGCGTGATTTTATCATGCATTCCAAAATTTATACTGCTTTAGAAAATATTTTAAATACTTATCTAACGCCCCAGAGCATTCATTGGCAAGATGAGACATGACTAATTATATAGCTGCATAAGCAGGTTAGCTATTCATTGCACTGGAAATTCCAAAATTATGGGTGAAATAATTATAATAATTTTGACTAAAACTAATGTGCCTCCCTACCACAAATAGTCCAATTTATATCTTTGAGTGTAACATCTTTGTTTTCCAATTTAATCTTAAATGCCTTCAAGACAGTTCAACTTGAAATCAAGTTTTAAATAACTTAATAGTGATAGTAATAATAATAAACGACGACGATTATTAGTAGTAATACCACTACAATGAACTACAGTACAACGTAATACATACATTGTCTAATCTAGTTCATATGTCATTTTCTATTGTTCAATCCATGACTTTTTTTTAGAGGTTATATTCATGACATTTATATCATTACGTATCTGAGATGTTTCTATTAATTATATTTATTACTCATTATAACTACTTGTATATTTGAATATTTTTTCAATCCCTCTTTTATCTTCGATGGTTAACATAATACAGTATCTTCATTAAATAATATTGTACGGACTATAGAGTAGAAGTTATTATAAACTTTTTTAGAGAAACGGTTTAAATGCTTCGTAATACTTTGCACTAGTGTGTGGTCAATTATTATTATTATTTTGATAAATGTGTGTCGTAAATAAAAATAATACAACAAAATTACTAGTACTACTTAGGGCCTGTTCACATTTACTGATTGGAGCTGAACTAAACTGAACTAATTAGAGCTGAACTGAACTGAACTGATTGAAGCTGAACTGAACTGAACTAAACTGAATACAGCTGAAATGAATATTTTACGAGAGAAGAAAATCAAGAGCTGAACTGAATTAAACTGAACTGACTGACCTGAAATTAGGCTGAAGTGAACATGCCTAACTCATTGTTATTTTTCAGGAAGTTGTTTGGGGAACTATGTCAATGATCGATGCAGAAAAACGGCTTTTAGCCAATGCCCTCTTAGATTTTACCAATCAAAAATTCGTTTTACTATCAGAATCATGCATCCCTTTATTCAATTTCACCACAATTTACAACTTCTTAACAAATTCTAACGTAAGTCATCTTGCTTCCTTTGATGATCCAAGAAAACCTGGTCGTGGACGTTACAACCACAAAATGTGGCCTAACATAACCATTCAAGATTGGAGAAAAGGTTCCCAATGGTTCGAAGCTGACCGTGAAGTCGCCATTCGTATGGTTTCGGATAAGAAATATTACTCCATTTTTGAAGAGCATTGCCATCCACCTTGCTACAACGACGAGCATTATTTTCCAACGTTAGCTAATAAACTATTTCCAAACTTAATTGCTAAAAGAGGGATTACTTGGGTTGATTGGTCACATGTTGGACCTCACCCTGGTCGATTTATTAGTCGTGACATAACAGAAGAGTTTCTTAACAAAATTAGATTTGATACATCGAATTGCACATACTCGTTTAGTGGTGAATTAACACCTATGTGTTATCTTTTTGCTAGGAAATTTGTAGGAGATACATTGAAGCCTTTGCTCCAAATTGCTCCAAAACTTCTAGGTTTTGATCCTTGAAATTTTGTATTATTAATTTTCTATCCATTTCGTAACATATGTACACTAATTGCCTTATTATTTTATATGTTATTATTTATATAAATGCACTATTTTTGTCAAAATATTTATACATGAATATACTTCATATTAATTTTTGTCTACCTTTGTTTTTAAGGAAAAAAAAACGTGTGGATTAAGTTTTGTCTATATCAAAGCGGATTCATTTCTTTGTCAACGTAGTTGTGATTATGCATTTATGCTTTAGAATTAGATTCAAAACTTAAGATAACTTCAAATTTATAAAACGGATTCATTTCATTATCAACATAGTTGTTAATACATTTATATATGGTCTAGAAGTAAATTCAAAAGTCAAAACTAAAGATTGCTACGATTTTATAATTGGATTGATTTCTTTGTCAACACGGTTAGTTGTGTGTGAGTACGCATTTATACTTAAATTAAGAAGTAAAACTCAAAATTATGATTACTTCAATTGTATAACTACAACTTAAATCCTTCAATCATACGGAGTAATTGATTGGTAGCCTATTTCCAGCTATAATTTTGCTCTTGTAAGGCTCAATCTTTATCAACAAAAGCTTTAAATTTTGGGTTATTATATTTGACGTCATTAAACCACAATCTTCTTCTCAAGAAATTGATTAAAAGCTACGTACAGTATTATACATGGACATAAAAATGCGTCACCATTTTCCGTCGTTAATACTCATATATATAATAACCCTGCACGTCAAGATTGCAATAGACATTAGTTTTGATGCTAAGCAATGCTTGCTTGACTTATCTATCGTGACGCCGCCGAATGCGATGGCCTGGTTTCGTGTTTTGAATTAGACTTTAGACTTCCAAGTTTAGATTGTAGTTCTTATAGAAGATGTTTGATTACTTTTATAGGGAACTACCTAACAAGCTTTTCACGACATTTAAGGACAAATTTAGTAAATCTTTTAACGATTATGATAGCTACGTAGTTTAGATGGTTATCTGAACAGTAAATAAATTCTGCATGAAATACATCTTAGCTTTTTTTTTTTTTTTTTTGAAAGAAAATACATCTTAGCTTGAAAGGATAGTAGTTTAGAACCAAACTTTTTTTTTTTTTTTTTTTGTTTGAAAGAAATTGAAAACCAATTGATTAAATAGTATTTTTACTTTTAACACCCACAAATTTTATTGAGCATCCAAGTATATGTATATATATCCTTTCAAAATCGCCCGACAATAACCTAGCTCATCAAAATAAAACATGTGCATTCCTCTCCCCACCCCCTCCCCCCCCCTCCCTCAAAAAAAAAAACCTTATATACGTGGACACGTAGTGTGTGTGTGTATATATATATATATATATATATATATATATATATATATATATATATATATATATATATATATATATATATATATATATATATATATATATATATATATATATATATATATAGAGGTTAGAACCCGTGCGATGCACACTTTATATAAAGCCTTTTTAAAATTTGTACATTTTAAAAATAAATCTCTATTATACATGAATATAAATAAGAATTACATATATTTTGTAATTTAAAAATTTCTTATTTAAATCAAAATTATGATATACGGAGTAGTATTTGTTTAGGATTAGAGGTCATTTATTAGTATGCTATTTAAAGTTGTTTCAATTTCCTACGATAAATTGACAGATTTTAGTTGTATGTAGAAGATTCCAATATTTAATTAAATTTTAAAAATGTTAAATATGATAACTTAAAAAAAAATGAAAGATGACATCATCATTGCATTTAGGCGGAAATTTTTTTTATTGAGAAAGCGACACACATGGGCAATGATGATGTCAGCAACTTTTGTTTTAATTTAGTAATAGTTAATAGATATGCGGTTTAGCGGTTATACTCTATGTTTTTTGGGTATGAATGTGCCCTCTTTTACCTATACATACTCTTCCTATTTTGCCCTTATACTCGTTCAAAAAGTAAAATATTGTAATATCCGTTTGAAACGGGCGCATAAACAAAGCACTGCTCATCTCCTATACAACCCTGGCCTTAACCCTATGATACGATCACCCACACCGCATAAAACATGAGTAACTTTTAATCAAAAACATTGTAATAATAATGCAATATTTGTTGTTGCATCACTTGCATAGTTGCAGTATGTAACAATTAACAAAATGGACAAAAAATTTTACAAAATTGAAAAGAAAAATAAATAAATTAAACAATAAGCAAGCGCTTTGGTGTCGCCAAGTTTTTTTGTTTTTAACCAAATTAGTGCATTCATAGACAAGTTAATTTAGTACAAAGTTTAATTATTTGCTAAATACGAAAAAAGAAAAACGACAGCAAATGCACACGGGTGTCGTACAGATGCTGCTGCTTTGGGTTTCCATAATTAATCAGCTGGACTAATAATGATAGTTAATAATAGAGTTGATTACTATATTTAATTACAATTATAGGCCCATTTTAGTTCGTCATTCTACAATTTCTTCCTCAATGTTCGATTATTAAGCACCCATAACCTATATCTTTTGCCCTTTACGGATCACGTTTATTTTACTAACAAATAAATGGCTTCTTAAGTGCTTAGCTACCTCCACTAGTTATCCCTTTTGTTTAATTCCAACTAAATCATCAATGAAAGCTTCATTTCATAGTATGTTGAAAAAAAAACAAAAAAATATTCAACTTTATAAGGTAGAGCTACGAGTTACTCCAATCTTATTATCACAAGTTAGCTTGAGTATGAAACCTTCTTTGGACATAAAAGTGGACCAACTTTCCTCCTCGGTCAATTTATAAGTTTGAACAAAGATTATATCAATATATGTAGAAAAAAAAAAAAATAGGAACGTTCCAAATAAATATTCTCGTTGTTATTCCGACTTATTCGTATATAATGAACGTCTTTTGAAAAACGGAACTCCGGAAAGAATACGTAGTAATGATGATGACATATTGTCGTATTGGGTGTGAGGGGCAAATAAGAAATGTTACAGAGGTTAAGGTGATGGTGTAGTATTGTAATGGTACCGCTTCCACCTTATATCCCTAAGGTCTATATATCAAATCTTATGGGACTTATTTAGGGGATTTTCCTTATCTTTCCCTTTAAATAAGCCTATCGTTCTTACCGTTGAATAATAATATTAAAAAACGTTATAAAATACGGGTAAATCGCAAGGTCGCAACAAAGTAAATTAAAGTACTCCTTAGGTTTGAATTTATAAAGCCCTCGCACCTGGAAATTTATTTGCAGTTAAATTTTAGGATGGACAATCTTAGTAGATTACATTAATTGCAGTTGAATATCATTCGCCCCCTGACTTATAAATGTATATAGTCCATAGTCAAATTCAGTGGGCTCACAATCAAAATACCACAATCGGAATGTCACGTTGTCACCCTGCCCTGCTTCACCTACTGATCAACTCATACTCTCAATCTCATAGTGTCTCACTCTATATGCAAAAACTTACGCCTCTTACGAAATTGTGTATTAAATGCTTGTATAGGTACTTCTAACTTCTAAGCGTAGGTTTTTTTTTTAAATTTTTTTTTTAAAATGTTGACTTCTAAGAGCCTGTTCACATTTATTTAATTTCAGTTCGGTTCAGTTCAGTTCAGTTCAGCTTAGCTTCAATCAGTTTAGTTCAGTTCAGCTTCAATCAGTTCAGTTCAGTTTAGCTCCTAATTTCCCTCTCTCATAAAATTTTCATTTCAGCTCAATTCAGTTCAGCTCCAACCAATTCTGTTCAGTTCAATTCAGCTCAGCTCCAATTAGTTCCATTCAGCTCAGTTCAGTAAATGTGAACAGACCCTAAGTGTAGTTAACTTCATATATCTTGTTGTACTTATGATACAAAGTATTACTAGAATACAAAGTACATAGTACTATGTACTATGTGAATTATATACTACTCCGTAGAGTATTATAGAAATAATGTTGTTTAATTCAAGAAGAAGTAGAGGAAACGACTTAACCTTGTACTGTTGATTTTTTTTTTTTTGACAAGAAACCTTGTATTGATATTTACCACCATATATATACACAATATAAAAGGGAACTAACTTGCCTAAATTTCCTAACAAGAGAAATCTGATATAAATACAATATTAACATATATAAAACCAACCTAAAATGATATGGTGTAAGTTTGAGGATTAATTTTAAATTATTTGTTATTGATCAATGTTACTAGTGTTTAATATTTCTTTACATTACATTTCAATACTTTTATATACTACTCGTAGTACAATTATTTAAGGTCTCAGACTTTCAATAATGTACAACGTTATTTCTATTAATTTATCACATATTATGTATACACCCTCCATGCGTCTTAGTATGATAGCACACTAATCACTTCTAGTCATTTCATAACCATTTACACACTTACTTATTTAAAATGACTTACGAGATTCTAATTTTGTAAACTGAGCACTTAAAGTTTGTTAATTATAGGAAACTTGAATGTTACACCATTTTCAAACCCCAGCATCATCTACATTAATGTTTGAGAGTAAGGGATTTCCTTACCTCATTCACTCTAGTCATGAGTCATCTACCACACAAAATTATTTTCGTGTATCGCATGAACAAAAAATAAAATTTGCGGAATGTTACGCACTTGGCAGGCCTCTTGCGCTCATTTAACAGAAGATAAGTATAATATTCTTAAATTGTGATTTGTATAGGCGTACACTCAAACCCAATTAAGCTGATATTCCATTCATCAAACTAATATATTAAAGTAAAACTTACATGTATTTCATGCATGACCTTGGCTTTTTAAAATACTTCTATATATTGAGATTTTGGAGATCATCCATCTTTTTAGCCAGCCGATTTTAAGTGTTTGACCTCCTAATTAAAGTCTAAAGAAGCAAGATATGATGGCCCACACTTGAATTTTAGAGAACATTATGGATCATCCTTCCATTGTTAAATCTACTCATCATCTCCTCACAAATATTTGTTAAATAATAACAATTTTATTAATATTAATAATAACAATGTGTAGATATAATCAATTAAAAATCGTATAATAAGTAAGGAATATAATCACATAATTAGAGGAATTATAAATTTATAATACTGTAATCACTTAATGATTAGAAATTGATTTACAACCCGTCTTGTGTGGCTAGCCACGTCGTGCGATGACCACTTATAAAAAACAAAGTAACTCGTATAGCACTGACCAAGTAACCCATGTTATACTGACTAAGTAATCCCTATAACACTAATCGAGTAACCCTTTAACACTGATGAAGTAACCCTTTTAACATTGACCAAGTAACCCCAATAATACTAACAAAGTAACTCTTGCCATGCGATGTGGCCAACCACATATAAAAATTTGTGATTGACTTATGATATGAATAGGAGAATTATTGCATTTTTTTTTTGGTAACGTTAAGTGCGGAATACATTTTTCTTAATTAGAAAGTCTACTACTTAAAGAATTGACAATTAGTTTTCACCAAAAAAAAAAGAATTGACAATTAGTGTTGGTATTAAACTACTAGCGTATTACTCCGTCCGCACTAGCTGGCCATGCATTGCTTGTGTAATTGTGTATATTTAAAATTTAAAAAAAAAAAAAAAATAACAACAAAGTTCTATGTGGATTACATAAGTCATTTGGCAGGATAATTATCTCATTATAATTTTCATATATCTCCTTTTAAATTAAAATAGATTGAAATAATTTAATCCTAATCCTAGATATACTTTTAGTCTTTTATAGATGTCGCATGATTTTTTAATTTATAAATAATACTCATGATATGTCGTACAAGAATCATATAGTAGTATCTATAGTTCATATTATTGAGAATTTTCCTTCCAAAAAAATTAAAATAATTATTGAGAATTTTCCTTCCAAAAAAATTAAAATAATTAGAATTTCCTTTCTCGAAGCCGCCACCGAAATAGAACTTATATTCCCCCGAATTAGAACTTTCAACAAAATCAAAATTCTTCTAAAAATCCAAAAAAATAAAAAACAAATAAAAAGAAAAATACAGAGAAAAAGATAAAAATAAATCAGCATTTATTTATCGCAAGTACTAAATGCAGTACAAAATAACCTAAATGCAGAAATTAATTAATGATAAGAAAATAATAAAAGACTGAAATACCCTTTTCCAAAATGAAAAAATTGATTTGTCATTTCACCAGACTTTTATTTTTTACATTTTCCCTTTTGTGATTCATTTCATTCGCTATTTTTTTCCATTTCATTCACCATTTCAGTCGCCATTTTTTTTTTGCTATTCATTTCATTTCATCATTTCCCTCAAAAATTTTCAATCTAAGCCGTAGAGACGAAGAAGTCGTTCACAATCAGCTATGATTTCCAAGGGGTACTATTTTACCCCGACTATGAATTCCAAGGGGTACTAAAGACCCCCGGAAATCATAGCCGGGGGGTGCTGGAGATCCCCGGAAATCGTAGTCGGGGGGTGCTAGAGACCCCCGGAAATCGTAGCCGGGGGGTATTGTTGACCCCCGGAAATCATAGCCGGGGGGTACTGTTGAGCCCCGGCAACACAACCGGCACCGTGATACATGCCTATGAATAAAAAGTTCCGTTTAAGATGGAAATTTTATTTTGTATGATTGTTCATCTATAACTTAGATTTTGCGAAGAAAAAAAATTTACCGCACATAATTTTCATATCTCAAAAAAATCGTCGTAATGCACTTTATTATTATCCATGAATTTGTATAGCATTGAATATAATAGGATAAAAGGTTGAATACGTTAGAATATGGTTGTAAATTAAACGGTAGGGATGATTATATCGTTAGAAGTGTTAAGGATTTAATTTTAATCCTTAAAAAAAAGTGTAAGGGGTTAAATTAAAACAAGGGCAAATATGGAATATAATTTTTTTAAAAAAAATAATTTATTCTACATTTAGGTAAAATTATGTCTGCATTTAGTACTCCCCTTATTTATTTAATATTTAGAAGTAATTAAATTAAAATTAATTCCTCATTTATATAAATACTCAACCCTCCTCTTTCTCAACACTCCCAACAACAACAACAAAAAACCCAAAAACTTTTCTCTCTCTTCTCAACTCATAACTTCCTTCACTTGCATCACCCAATTCAAACCCAAAAAAAAGTACATACTTTTTTCTTCTTCCTTGTTTTTTTGATTTTAATTTCCAGAGATTCTCCGATCTCACAAAGATCGATCTAAATTGAATTGAAATTGAAAAAGATGTTTGAAATTACAGAAGAATACAAAGCTTTGTTTAAGGAAGAAACAAGCTTTTATAACCGCATTGTATTGGGATTTGCTTTGCCGTCGATGATGTGGGATTTTCTTCCTCATTTTTTGCAAACTTGGCTCAGAAACTACATTGGTGGTGTTTTTTTGTATTTGGGTTCTGGTTTTCTTTGGTGCTTTGTCATTTATTATTGGAAGCGCAACCTCTTCATTCCTAAAGGTAACATCTTTATATAATTATTTTTTTGCCCTTTAAAATTAGGATTTTTGTTAATTAAAATTAATGTGATTAGTTGTAAATTTGGTTGTTATGTTTGTGTTGAATAATTCTAATTAGTTAGATAATTTTTTGGAAGTGAGTTATGTTTGTGGTTGAGTTTTGATTTTTTTTGGAGAGGTTTATTGGCCAATTGGAGTCTATAACTATAGATTCGTCACTATCACAATATCAGTACTATTGGTAGAATTGACATTTGAAATTGTACCGAGTTAAAAGTGTCATATCCAACATTATCAATAGTTTTGCTGTTATGTGTTTTTTTCTTTTTTGGGCTAATTTCTAATCTAATAAACTTGGAGTAATTCGGTTTTAAGCCGAGTCAGGCTCCAATTGGGGGGCGCTGCTACATTCTCGAAACTCGAGACCTTCTGTTAAGAGAGGACAACTCCTTTACTAGCTGATCTAAACTAGCTGATCTAAGCGCTTGTTGGTAATCGCTTAATTAATTTAGTCGGTGGTGGTGGTGGTGGGCGTGTGGGCCTTGGGCCCTTGGGGTGGGGTGCAGAGGTGGTTAGTTATGGAATTGAAGGCGTTAATCTCATTTGATGCGAGCCTTTTTCGTGTGGACTTTATTATTTTGGTTTTTAGGCTAACGCTAAGCAAATAATTTACTCCGGTAAAAATCGATAATAATGATATGATAGATACGAGGTAAAAATTTAAAAATTTGGTTCATGTAGTCGACCCAACCTTTGTGAAATATTTGGCTGTTTTCTAATCTTACCGGGGTAATGTAGATTAATGTTTACCAACAATAATGTTGATTAACAGAGCCAATCTTACGAAGTATGTCATATACTTCATAATATATTCCATCAATTTTAGCGGATAAGTGATGAAAACGTTAATCATGTAATTTTAAATGTGAAAAAAAATGAGAAACAATTCTTGGACAAATCTTTGAGAGTGACACTATAATATGCTATTCTTATACAGTATGCAGTATGCTTCAATGTTCCAGAATGTGTTATAGAGTTGGCTGTTTCGAGGGTATATATGTTTTATTTGCTAATTGCATCATTAATCTATGTGGATTAGAAGATTCCTTCATATAACTATATAATATAAGAGTTTAACAGTACTATATAATATAAGAGTTTTTGCTGTTTGTATACTGTCGGAATCTTTAAGGTCTTGAAAAAGTCAATAGAACAAGACCATTGTTCTTTTTATTGTTTTTTCGGCTGTTTAATATAATAAATCTACAGGGATTGAATATAATCGATGTCAATTATATATCTTGAAGGCAAGTTTTTAATCTAGTCGCAACTTACTAGCATAGTTTGCTTGCATTTTGACTGAGCATAACATTCGAGTCTAATCTTAATAGTCATTTTTAATCTTAAGACGATCTAAAATAGAAATGTGACAAACTCCGTACGGAGATATTAAGGACAACTGGACAAGGGTATGTGTGGGATACTGGGATGTGTCATGTGAGGTACAAGTCCCTAAGAAGGTGGTCAAACCAGGAGATATATCTGAGTGAAAGAGGCTTTTGTTGGAAGCTTCTTGAGAACAACAAACTACAATAGTTTTGGTCATCTAGTGCTGCCTTTCTAATAAGGATTTCTTTAAACTATCATATTTTTTGGGTATACTTTGGCATCTTCATAATGCGTCTAAATGGTACCTTTTTAAAGCTAGATGCCCTTTTATATAAAAGTATTTTTTTAGGGGATTAATTTTACTTTTATATACAACTTGTATGTGAGATCTTTAGAAAGCCATATGCCTTGTGGTAAAGTTGGCCACTTAGCTACATCATGATCACCAATTTTATTAAGTTCCATTAATATGTTACGAACTTGATTGTGTCAACTTTTTGAGCTTTTTGTATGCTTAACAGGGTGGTGTGGTGTGGTGTGGTGATGCTTAATAAGTCGGTGTGCTGATAAATTACTTTCGAGATTATTAGTCATTTGGAAAGTGTAAACAAACTGTTAATAGGTAATATATATAATAAATAATTTTTTTACTTTATCAAACCAAAAGTTACTAATTACCTCTCTACCAATAAGTACATAAACTACCAACAAATACAAAAATTTAATTTATCTGTATATTTGATGTGTCTTTCTCTACTAACAAGTTAGTATAACTCTATCAATGATAAATTTTGTATGTTGACATTTAATTATATATTGATTTTGTATTTTAGATTGCATTCCATCAAAAAGAGCCATGTTATTACAAATTGGGGTTGCGATGAAGGCAATGCCTTGGTATACCCTTCTTCCAACAATTTCTGAATATGTTATCGAACAAGGCTGGACAAGATGTTTTCCTCGGATTAGTGACATCGGCTTGCCAGCCTATGCAGGATATTCACTGATTTATCTTTTAATCGTGGAATTTGGGATTTATTGGGTGCATAGAGAATTACATGACATAAAACCGCTTTATAAGTATCTCCATGCAACCCATCACATATACAACAAGCAAAATACTCTTTCTCCTTTTGCTGGTAAGTTAATTTCAATAATTGTAAATGTAAAATTTTAAATATTATTTTTGAGCTATTCTTATGCTTTAAATTCATATTTTATTTGTAGGCCTTGCATTTCATCCTCTCGATGGTATTCTACAAGCCGTGCCTCATTTTTGTGCGCTATTTGTCGTTCCGGTTCATCTTACGACTCACATAGCCCTTATTTTTATCGAAGGTTTATGGACAGCAAATATCCATGATTGTATCCATGGAAAAGTATGGCCAGTTATGGGTGCTGGTTACCATACTATTCACCACACTACTTATCGACATAATTATGGACATTATACATTGTTGATGGATTGGATTTTTGGAACCCTTCGAGAACCTAAAATCGGCGAGGTTGATTATGAGCCAAAAAAGGTTTGCTAATGTGTATTATATTAAGATTGTATTCATACATTTAATTTGTTTTAGTGGAACTCTTGGTGGCTTCTTTTGTTCATCTCATTGAACCATTGTAAATTATTTTTGGCTGGTGATAAATTATTTCATTTGAGGATTATAAATTTACTCTAGGGTTAAATATTAGGGAATTGCAATATTAAGTGTAGATTATAGCTCTTGGTTTATTTATTTATTTTTTATCTTATTTATATTGAAATTTTATTGATAACCTCGTGTAAATTATAATTTGTTTTGTGCAAGGAATTTGATTGTCTATTTTTGAAGGTTTGTATAAACTACTGTAATTATTTATTTATTTTGATTTTGTCTCCCATCAATCTTATATAGAACTCGTATTAGTTCGGATGTCGAAATAAAAAATCTAGTATTAATTCTTCGATTAGCAATTTAGCACATGTGTACTCTTAATCTCTCATCTTAACATTTCCCCTCACATGTGAGCCATTATCTTACAAGTTGAATTGTTTCCTTGTTGGGCTCTCTTTGGACTTCTGACTATTGGTACAATCCCAATTTTGTTGGGCTACGTACTCCAATTGAATTTTCAAATGCTTTTCATCTTGCATTCTTCAAATCATTGGGTCTTCTTTATTGAGTGTTGTTATTGACTTATGGGTCGAGATTATCTTGACTGTGTATCTTGTATGATACCACCCTATTGTATCGTGGACATCTTCCATTCATCGTTGTAAAAACGTATCTACGGAAAAGATTGGTGGTGGTAGCATCAATAGCATCCATAATAATCACCCACTACACTGCCACATTATGCTGGTATTTTGATTGCAAGCTGGTTAAGTACTTAAGTGCGAACTCTCGAGTTCTTTAAGAATGATGACACTACTGTCACTCCCACATTCTACCATAAATCACTTTCAGTTTAAGTCATAATGAGTGTCATACATTTATCTATGAGTATTTTTATTAGACGATGAATGATCATTGTCACCATTTAGTGTAGTAGTGGCCGTGCTATAATACTTGTATACTCATATGAAATAATCATTTACTAGGTTCATATTACTTTGTACTTGCCCAAAAAAAAAAAAATACAAGCATAATGAGTTGCGATCATCATGAAGTTTTTGCATGCTTATTGAATGATTTTGATGCATATTGTTCTTTGAGTCTTGTTTGAGCTAAAAATAACTCTATCATTTGTTAATGCTATCTAATGACGGAATAATAAGTATATATAATACTATAATAGGAAAATTGGATGATGTTGGGGAAAACTAAGTGATGATTATCCATCTATAGTCATTATTCTTGTTAGCCATGAGACAATGTTCCATTACTTTAATTCATTATGAACAATTGTAAACAATTGAAACCAACAATATCATTATTACTACGTGTACATAATACTAATAAAACATTGAGGTTAAAAAACCCATCTGTACTACATCAGTTACACATTAAGGGCCTGTTCTCATCACTGAACTCAGCTGAACTAAGCTGAACTGAACTGAAATAAATATTTTATAAGAGAAGGAAATTAGGAGCTGAACTGAACTGAATTTCGACGTATGAGAACAGGCCCTAAGACACTATGTACACCAATTAAAATGGTTTTTTTTTTTTTTTTTTTTTTCCCTTCAATTTTCAATCTTTGTAATCAAGAATCTATTAAATTTTAACTATAACAATTCAACTATTCAAATCTATATGTTGAATATACACATACGGATTTACAAAATTGACTAAAGTGCAATCGAATATGGAATAATCCATAGAAAACGGGATCGGAAATTTGGATCAATGATCAATTGAATCGGATTCTATCATAAATTCTTAACAACTAATGGATCAAGCCTTATTTGAATAATTGAATATGGATCTTTAGTCAAAGATGAAGGATTGCAAATTTCCATGGATCAGGTTTTTGGGTCTAGTCATATTTATCATTTTTGCCACCAATTTTTTCTCAGTATCATCAAACTCAATGACTGCAACATTCTTTCTATCTCCTTCTTCAAACATCCAATTAATTTCAACCCCATTTCTTGAATCTTCCACTTCTTCACCCTTTTCCTTCTCCACTAAACCCCTTTTCCTGAAAAACCCTAAACCCCTAAATTCTCTCTCTTCCAATGCTTCATCTTCCTTCCTCCAAATTAGATCCTTTAACACCAAAAACAACAGTGATTATACCACTGAAAATGATGAATTTAGTGAAGAAAATTATGATGATAATAGTAATGATTATGAAGCTACAAGTTCAGGCAATAATAAGGTTAAAATGCCTACTGCTCCATGGATGAAAGCTCCTCTTTTTCTTTCATCTGATGAAGTTCTTGACTTCTCAAAACCCAAGCAGAAGAAGAAAACCTCCATTGATGAAACCCAGAAAGCTGATAGGTCACTTACTAAGAAAATTAGTGGAAGAAAGGGTAAGAAGGTGGTTAAGAAAATTGTTTACAAGATTGAGAGGCTTCAACCTGACAATGATTTGGTTGATACCCAGAAAATTTGGGATAATTTCCTGAGAATTTGGGATGATACACAGGAAAATTTGGATGATACCCAGAAAAATTGGGGTGATGCCCAGAAAAATTGGGATGATTTTGGAGGTGGGTTATTGTTGGGTGATGGTGAGGAGTCAAAATTGAGGCGTAAAATGCCATGGGATAAGGAAGAGAAGCTGGTTTTTAGGAGGATGAAGAGAGAAAAAGTGGTAACGGCGGCCGAATTGAGTTTGGATGAGACATTGTTGAAGAGATTGAGAGTTGAAGCTTCAAAGATGCAAAAGTGGATTAAAGTGAAGAAAATTGGTGTTACTCAAGCTATTGTTGATGAAATTCATTCAATTTGGGCTAACAATGAGCTTGTTATGCTTCAATTTGAT
Source organism: Chenopodium formosanum (assembly GCA_024500155.1). Taxonomy (NCBI): domain Eukaryota; kingdom Viridiplantae; phylum Streptophyta; class Magnoliopsida; order Caryophyllales; family Amaranthaceae; genus Chenopodium; species Chenopodium formosanum. Next base: position 1,767,127 of record CM044861.1, on the reverse strand, counting down.
TTGCCTTTGTGTAGAAATATGGATAGAGCGCGGGAAATTGTTGAGGTTTGTTGCTAATTCACCATAAAAGTTTTCTTTTGTTTTTGGGTTATACTATATTTTAAGGTGCATATGATGATATTTCTTGCCAAATTTTATGCCATGGAATATTATCTTGTATGAATATGTGATTGGTTAAGTAAAAGATTGATAAGCTATTAATTTAGCTATGTTCATATTAAACTTGATCATGATATGATGTTGTTGGTTTTCCATACTTGCAGTTGACTGTGTTGTAGTTGCAGGCATATCTTACCTATTATTGAGCTAACTTGTTACTCATATTGAATAATCATAATCATTAGTGCTATTTGCCTATTTCCGGTGACAATAAACTTATGTAATTCATGTAATGTAGGTTGAGTTTGATGGAGTAAATTTTTGTGTGTATTCAGATTAAAACAGGAGGATTAGTTGTGTGGAGTAAGAAAGATAGTCTTGTTGCTTATAGAGGATGCGATTACTTTTCAAGGAAATTGTCTCGAAAGGCTTATGTTCGACCAAAGTTGGATATTAATATGACTATGGACAGAGATAAGGATTCTCTATCAGCTGGGTTATTGATGGACAGGAATTTGGGGATTAAGCCAGGTGATAAGTCACTGTATGAGAGGGAAGGCGATAGATTATTGGATGGATTGGGACCTCGATTTGTTGACTGGTGGTATCCGAAGCCTTTGCCAGTTGATGGGGATCTTCTACCAGAAGTAGTTCCTGGATTTAAGCCTCCATTTAGGCTTTGTGCACCTCGTATATGGTCCAAAGTGACAGATGCTGAACTGACATACCTGAGGAAACTTGCTCGCCCTTTACCAATACACTTTGTCCTTGGTATTTTCTTGGTGACTGGCTAATGTTTCGTTTTAGTATCTTAGATATGTCACTTGAATGGACTTTATGAGATTAGATAAATCTACTCTTATCTCAACTTCTTGAGTGCTAATTTATATTACAAGCAAAATTTGAAGGGGTGTCTCATATTAGTAATATATTAGTGATTTTATACGGAGTATTAGCTAAGCTTTTTTTTTTTTTTTTTTTTTTTTTTTTTTTTTTTTTTTTTTTTTTTTATGGAATATTGAAATTCTGATAGATTTTACCAATGAAAATAGAATCATGCAGTCTAAAGCTTAGATTTCAATGCTCTTTTCTTCCAAAGAACTAGAGGAGTTTTCCTTTGCTTATCTTAGCTTCTTAATTTGTGAGAAACCTGAGTTATAAGTTGATGAATTCTGTTGGAGTATGCTAGATACAACAAGTAGCAACTTTATTTTGCTCTTAAACTTATATTTTCTTGTACTATTTCATTTACTGAAATTCTTTCCACTTAATGTCTGAAAATTAGAACAAATTGTGCAGTTCATAAGTGTTGAGCATATGTTGAACTTATATTTGCTCACTGCTAAAATTTCGTCGCTTACTATACCTCTACAACTGCTTCCGTTGAGGTTCCTGTCCGGGTGCTGGAGTTGTGACCAGCCCTGCATATTATTGTATTTGTGTTTGGTGTGCTAACCATTGTATAATTAACTTCTTCACTGTCTTTCTAATTCTTTAGGAAGAAATTCTAAACTTCAAGGTCTAGCTGCTGCCATCTTGAAATTGTGGGAAAAATGTTTATTTGCCAAAATTGCTGTGAAGTGGGGTATTCCAAATACCAATAACGAACTCATGGCCTCTGAACTCAAGGCAAGTCATGTCCCATAAAAGTATGATAGTTTGTATTTCAGTTATGATTTCAGATGCATAAGCTGTTTATTGGGTCTTTTGTTTGTTAGATGCTCATTACATTGATAGTTATATAATGAATATTGGGATAGCATACAAAAATTAAAGGCTGTCTTTTGCAACATGATTCGTGAGAAGATATCCTTGTGAATTTGAATTAGCTTCTTTGACCAACTTATATCTAAGAATGATATTATATAGGATTAAAACTTATTTGAAAATCATATTAAGGCTTCATATATGATGAACATATGCCAAACAGATTTTAGAGTGAAACGATTTCATTAGGATAAAATTCTGAGTCATACTTCTGATAAGTGAGAAAGATTATAATGTATATTATCTGCAGCGTCTTACCGGAGGAGTTCTCCTACTACGTAACAAGTTCTTCATCGTTCTCTACAGAGGCAAGGATTTCTTACCAAGCAATGTTGCAAATGCGGTAATTGAGAGAGAGATTGAGCTCCAGCAGTGGCAACTCCATGAGGAAGATGCACGGCTTAAAGCAGTTGGCGTTGTTAATTATAGTGGTGAAACTTCAACAGATAAAAGTATCATTGGTACCTTTTCAGAATTCCAACATATACAAACAATTTCCAGGAATGTACACCGCAGCAACAGAGAGGCTGAAATTGAGTTCGAAGCTGAGAAAGAAAGATTAGCCAAGGAATTGAGAAAGCAAGAGCATAAACTTGCCATTGTGAGAGCCCATTTTAATTTGGTCCCTTATCTTCTCCTTAGGGTTCATTTAGCTGAATATATTTGTATTGATCCTGCAGCTCAAAATCAAAATCAAGAAAGCAGAAAAAGATCTAAGGAAGTTGAATTCTGCATGGATGCCTTCTGAAGAAGAACTTGATCAAGAATTGATGACTGAAGAAGAGAGAGAGTGTTTCAGGAACGTAGGTTTGAAGATGGACAGTTTTCTAGTGTTGGGTAAGGACTGACATTTCATTGGTGTCTTTTTCTCTGTCTCATAATCTTAAATATTTGAAACTGTTTTTGTAAAAGTCATTGATTTAGTTCATGTAGAATATCTAGTTAGGATTTGTCTATTATCTTCTTGTTTATCAGGAAGGCGTGGGGTCTTTGATGGAGTGATAGAAGGACTGCACCAGCATTGGAAGCACCGGGAACTTGTGAAAGTTATATCAATGCAAAAAACATTCTCACAGGTCCTTTCTACTGCTAGAACGCTAGAAAGAGAGAGTGGCGGGATATTAGTATGCATTAAAAAGCTAAACAAAGGCCATGCCATTATTATTTACCGTGGGAAAAACTACAAGCGTCCCATTGATTTTGGTGGAAATCTCCTGGACAAAAAGAAAGCACTGAAAAGATCTCTACAACTTCAAAGACTAGGAGTGAGTTTATCTCTTAAAATTTGCATTTTCGTTTATTTTGGTCTGAAGTATATAGAACAAGTGATTTATATGTTTTATTTTCTATTCATCAGTCCCTTAGATTTTTTGCTCATCAAAGGGAAAACGAAATCGCAGATTTGAAGCTCAAACTGGTATGTTTGCCTTCATTTTTTAATTTCAAATCCTGTTACTTCTTTGTATATCATGCCCACAAACTTAATTAAACCATTGCAGGCTGATTTAGAGAAGAGGCACAACAAAAAATGATCAGACTCTGAAACCTGTATGAGCACAGAAATTATATTTTCGTTGAAGGTTGAAAGGAAGAATTTCACACAGTCAGCCACCAACATGGGTCAAGTTGAGGCATGGAAGGTAGAGCGTAGAGGCACCAAGTGTAGGATTTTGAAGACTTCTAGATATAGCGCTCGTGCTCTCGGGAAATGACTCAAACGTAGATTACTTCATAGATAATAAGCTCTCAATAAAACCCAGTAGACAAAAATGAAGCGCCTGCTGCATAAATTTAGCTGACAAAGCATTCCTAGTCTAGGTTGTGGAGCTCTGTTCTAAACACATGAAGTCTCACATGAATATCTTATGATAGATTATTCCTCTATGATGCTATGTTGATCGAGTATGGACCAAGTTAACACTATTGTACAGCTGGGAGTTTACTTTTCTTCCTTGATCAAGGTATTGATCAGAAAATAAAAGTTTTTGTTATACTTGTACAGTTGTACTATTGTACTACATGTCATGATCTAATTAACCAAATGACAATTGTTATTAGTATTCATTGATTGGTTTTCAAAATCACCTTGGCGTTCTTTCATACTGTTACATCTGGAATGTCAAAGTAAAGTTTCCAATAGTACCAGAGCCTGAATCGCCAATTGGAGTTTGCGTGTTTTAGATTATGCACACAGAAGAAAGTGTTCTTTTTAATAAGCTTAAGTACTTGTGTAGTACAAATTCCCTTGATGATGTTAATCTGGAAAATGATGAGAGATAGTTGTAAGACTTGTAACAACGTTGGTGCAACTGCCACCAAGAAAAAACAGCTAAGAAGAAACACACATGAGAAGTACTTTCAAATTCAACTGAAAGAAAGTACAAGAATTCAGTTGGTAAAAACTCTGAATTATACACGCATGAAGTACAGAGGTATTGACTTGAAAACAACTCAAGAATTAACACACTCAATAATCTATATTTTTTTGGAGTTAATACATATTGTTACAGAAGCACGTGTAAGAAATAAAATTGCCTTCTAGCGAAGCTAAGAATATCACTTAGTATAGATTCTCATATAGTCATATTCTCTTCATCACCATAATAAGCCCTTTTTTCTTCTAAATCTGTCAACTTGGTCAGTGCTCATTCGTGATTTTTCAGGCTTGCTAGTCTTCTTAGATTTTTCAAGCCGGCTATCTAAGCTGTTTCTAGAGACTTCTGGGAGGTCAGGTTTCAACTCAAATGTGTCTGGGTTTGTTGTTGTGGGAACCTTGACCTGATTGTCTGAAGACTTGCTTTGAGTGTCTGATTCCACGGTTGTTGACTCTTTGGAAGACCCATTAGATGCGGACTCTACAGCAGGATCTTTAGTCCCGTTTGAGCCTGCTTTAAATTTGTTAAGATATGATACAAACTTCTTCAAGTGTCTGATGTATTCAGGGTAGAGTTCAAGGTTGCAATGTCCACCCCCACTGAGCCACAAGGGTTCATACTTCTCCTTACAGAGCTCGTAAAGTTGCTTTCCATGGGAACAATCAACAACTTCATCGGCTGTTCCCTGGTAGAAGTCCATGCATCACAATGTTCAGCTAGTACCATTTTTCAATTTTTATTGGTGCTTACTATTCAACTAAACAAAGGAAGAGAAGGCCACATTGCAATCTCAATTCATCATAAAGAACTGACATAAAGGGAGGCAAAGTTGCCCAAAAAAAAATCAAGTAGATGTAGTACGAAAAGCGCAGTTGTCTGTCATTCCTCTCAGGACACACCAAGGCACAACATAAACACATTATTATTATTATTTCTTTTTTTTTTTTTTTTTTTTGGGGGGGGGGGGGGGGGGTGGGGGGTGTGTGGAGGGGGAAGGGACACTAGTCTAACCACTAGTAGGTAAGACTTCTCGGTTTACATGCATTAGGGTGAACAGTAAAACTAGCATCTGGAATCACAAAACTGGGACACGTGACTAGTTAAGACTTTAATAAGAGTCCCTAATTGCCTAATGACCATTGTTTCAACTTAGAGCTTTGGGTCATACAGACAATGCTCACCAACCTAACCCTTTACTTAATTTTCTGTGGCTGTCCAATCTATGCCTTTCCAATCACTGTTTCACGAAAATTAGAGCCCCCAGAAGACAGACACCCTTCTTTCACATACAACAGTGCTCACGCAAGGATCATAAAAAGTTTTTGGGTGTATGTAGAGATGATGTGTAAACATTTTGAAACTGAGGTTAGATTAGAGTCAGTGAGATGATGTGTAAAGTTGTAAACATTTAGAAAATGGGTTTAGATCAGAGTAATCAAAATCTATGGATTTAATTGAACAACATTGACAGTGGATACAAATTTTGTCAGCAACAGAAGCAATAATTGTAGACTAGCACTGCAGAAGGAGCTGCCACATAAATTACAAGAAACAAACTTATAGCAAAGCAATTTAGAAGCAAGCATGTAGCATTTAGCTTTTATGATTCAAATTTGGACCACAAAGCAAATTTCCAAAGAAGGGTTTTTTATACACGCAGCTCAAAGTTGACTAACAAGTTCTGTCATTACTAATGACAGACCCACATATTAGACGTTGCAAAGATCTCAAATGTTTTCAAGAAAACTGTTTTATTTTTCCGAAAAGATGTAACAGAGTTTTGCCCTTCATTCCAGATAAGGATTAGGGTGTGTTAAATGAGTTTTCAAAGGCCATCATAACTCAATAATCGAAACTGAACACATATAGACCAGCAGAAGACAAAATGAATTAAGAAAAGAGTTGAACTTACATGGATCACTAAGACAGGACAATTCACCTGGGCAATTTTGTCAACGTTCTGAGACAAATTGAAGAAGAAATGTAAGCCCAGTAAGTGAAACAGTTCATGCGTTTATCTTTTAGAAAATTTGTTACCTTGTAAATATCAAACCAATAAGTCCTTTTGACAGGATAGAGAACCCTCACTCCAGAAAGGATTGGGCTATGCAGAACCACCCCTCTCAGATTAGGAGTACGTGCAGCTAGATCAACTGTAGGACCACTGCCAACAGACTGACCATACAATATTAATTGCTCATCTTTCACCCCATACTGCTCCTTCAGGCATTTATATGCTGCATCAATGTCGGCGTATGTATTAGATTCAGTAGGCTGTTCCAAGGAAAAACAATGAATGTATGTCATGAGAAACATCATATAATGAATAAACCCATTCTTCGCAAGATAAGAACCAAAGCAAACCAGGCCTTTACCCACTATATGAAGTTGACAACAAACATCTGTAAAACATGATGAACAAAACTACATGAACACTCAGATTTTTAAATAATAGACAGATGCGATACATATAAACACATAACAAAAAACATAAATACATCTGTTTCGTTTAGATTTTTCATAGAGCTATCAGCAACTAAAAGGCATCCCAAAGCCTCCATATACAGTTCATTAGAGCTAGCACACTGATGCTAATTATGAGGTATATTCAAGAATCTGCATCTTCTTCAAGACTTGGATAAACAAACAGCAAGCATCATAATATGCAGTATTTCACAAAATAATGAAATAAGTGTACCTATTAAATAAAGAGTGCTATGTCTGCACACAAATGACAATATTATCAGAAAAAACCAACTTCCGAGCAACCTAGGTCTTCAGATGTTACATGATTCTAATTATATGAGTGAAAGCAGGTTGGGCTATACCATGTATAAATTAAAGATTTAACATAGAGGTACAGAACCCATTTTAGCAAATACCAAGCATGGAGGCCCCTGGATGAGGGGTTGTTGGTTCATTCAAATTAATAAAGCCCTCCGTCATTGTCGCTTAGAATTTGGAAGTTAGAAGCATTGGACATGAAAATATGCATTACAGAAAATCCTAGAATACAGAGACACATTATCCTGCTGAGTGCTGACTAGTACAACTCTACACAACGTATTGCTAACAAGCAAGCAGCGAAGATAAGTCATTACCTTTCCCGTTGACTGTCCATATCCAGAGTAGTCATACCTATAAAAACCCATAAAGATATTGTGATCAGAAACGCAGACTTCTTGAAATTTATTATGAAATTAAAAATTGACAAACTCAGCACCACAATGATGCCAGAATTGTAGTTCCATGTACCAACATACATATGGTCAGCTATAATATACATAAGATTAAGTAGCCTAATTTTCAAAATATACAGAACACGTTGAGATCCACTATTTGACTATATGTTTCATCTTGTGTCCAGTTGCTTCTATTTGCCAAGATACTTTAAAAGATGAACTTCAGCCAGATAATGCTACAAATATGAAAAGAGGGCACTAGATGAGATAGAGAAACATATTAGAATAGGGGATCTATATTCCTTTATTATGGTTAGTGCCACTAATAACACCGGAATATATATGATTATAATTCATAATATTTATCCATTAAATCAAAGAACATCATGATACTACAGAAACCACTCATAATAACAAGAAAGTGATTACCACAGACAAAGACTCGAATTCTAGTATCAACTTGCGAATAGAAAGAGATAGAATGTATTTTTACAAAAATAGCACCCATCAGTACGAAATCTTGACCACTTACAATGTTAAAGTACCCTCCGAAACCTAAACTTCGCCGTTGTGTCTTCACACATAAACATCTTTGTTTTTGTTCTGACACATAACATATCAGGCTCCAAATCAAGCACAATAGACCTTCTTAATACAGTCAACCTATTTCCTTATAAAGACAAAATAAGATGAACACGCTTCAATTACTCATTTTGCTCCATCTCATTTCTGCTCATCCATCTCACTTTAAATTTAAATACCAACTTCTGTTTATAGCTTGTGTTTCTAAATTCACTTACAACTTTTCATTCAAGGACCAAATTCAAGATACACTACATAGTATTCTAAAACCCCATATCTGTAAAATTCATGACTTTCCAAAAACCTGTTATCCAAGCCTCTAATATATCAACCAATCAGAACCCTAAGCACTTATATACCATCTATTTATAGACTAAATGAACTGTCAATCATTGTCTATTATATACATCAAGATTATAAACTTTCATACTTTCTGGTGCAATTAAATTCCAGCTAAATAACCCTTGAAAACTAAAATAGATCAAAGATTAGAAAATTACCCCATAAGATTAACACGAAGGCGACTGCTAAGCTCCACAAAAAGCTCAAACATTTGACCTAAATCAGCAGCATTGCCATGAGAATAAAGCAAAGTAGATGAGGCTTTAGGGTGCTTTACATACACAGCAACGACGTCGTTTCCTCTCCGATTTCGGAGCTTCAAAACATCAACACCATCTCTTCTCGGAACCTCCGGTATTGACAATTTCTCATCGCCGGAATTCTCGTCGGAGATCACCGTATATGACGGAGGAGCTGGCGGAAAAAACGCAAATTTAGCAGCGATTGATGACGTCACTCCCCCCATTTTTCTTCTCTCTCATCAGATATTCCTGTTTCATAAACCTCTTTCCCAAACCATCTCTTCTTCTCCAAAACCCCAAAAATTTTCCAGCTCAAAATTTGATGACCCAGACAAAATTCCAGCTCAAAATCGACAACCCAGAAGAATTAGAGCTAATATACGATGACCCAGATAAATTCACCGACTACCCAGACAAAATTTCAGCTCAAAATCGATGACACGACGAAAATTTGAGCTGAAAATTGAAGACCCAAAAAATAAAAATTCAAACACAAAATCGATAACCCAGAAAAATTAAAGTTTGTATAAAGATGACCCTTTACAGTTCAATCAAAACCCTGGAAAAGAGGGGGTGGGGAAGCTTTAACGATGTGGGGTTTTTTGAACGTTGAAGGAGGGAAGTCAGCTTTTGAGAGGAGAGAGAAAGAGAAAGAGTGAATTGTGATGACGGCGACAATGGGGGTTGTAAGGTAAGGTGAGGTGAGGAGGTATGATTTTGATTGAAAATAAACAGAAAGAAAGAAGATTGATTATAATTTAGAAAGAAACAGAGTAGTAGTATACTTGTAGTCTTGTATTATTGGTGGATTACAGAATTGCAAAACGAAGGGTTCTGTAAATTGTTAGATTTTTATGGTAAAAAAGTTGGGATTCCTTTTTTACTCAATCAAAGGGTCAAAAAATAAATTCAGTGTTTTTGATTGATATGATAGGATTGATTTGATTTTCTTTGATTATTGGGTGGAGAGGAATATTAAGGTTTCTACTCCGTATTTTATTTTATTACAATGAGAAGAGAAGATTAGTGAAAATATTACAGGAAGATTATGTAACTTTCATATTCAATCTAACAATTCAAAGATGTTTTCTCATTTTGGTCAATTCAAGTCCTAGTCTTTGCTGGTGAAAACAAATTTCACCATTTTTATACGAGTAGAAAGTATTAACTTTATTACGGAGTAACATATAATATTTATTTTCTTTCTCAGATAACTCCAATGGTTGTAGCTAGGGACTTGCTTGCAATGTTAAATAATCCCTAGCTACTAGCTTAACCATTGGAGCTAGAAAATGCAATTAGTTTTGTTAAGCAAATTAGCTTAACAAAGCTAATTTGCTTGGAAAAAAACTTGCTTAAATAAAACAAATTAGAATAAATAAAATGAAATTTATCAACATAAATTAAGGAGGTGTGATCCATTTAAATAGTAAGCTACTAGCTAGACATTGGAGCTAATATAACAATTAGCTTAGAAGCTTATGTGGCATAGCAAGCTAATTTGACAATTAGCTTACCAGTGGAGTTGCTCTCAGTGTTCTATCCTAATTTAAATTCGTTATTTATTTCTTTTGGTCATTAGATTCGGTCTTGTTTGACAATTATTTATTACTTGTTTTATTTGACTTCATTGAATTTGCTAATTTGATGCGTTGGTTGTTTATATAATTGATGATTTCTAAAGATGTTTGATTAAATCAATAGTTGATTGTGCATCTATATGATAATGTTTTGGATAAAAGCTAACAACCAATTTTAGATTGTGATGAAATTTGATTAAGGAGTTGTTGATGATGCTTGGCTATTTATAGTTGTCTTGTTGGTGGTGAAGTTAGTGATAGATCTAAGAAAGATGGGGTAAGGGAAAGAGGATGAGACTATGTGTGTGTTGAATGGATGAGCCTATACCACACTTCCCCATTATAAGGTGAAATATAACACAACCTTTTTTTATAGAATACATTTGCATAACTCATAGTGATTTTAATCAGATAACATTACATACTAGTATATGATTGAAGTGAGATTTTCCTATTGTTAATATCTAGCAAAATGTTATTTAGACAAAGATAAGGAGTTAAGGACATATCTACCCATATTTGAAAAGTTAGATTAAAACCACCTCATTTTCACTCTCCATTTTCTTTAAATTATTTTGTATCCTTATTCATCATAATTCACCATACATTAACTAATAATGAGATCCCTTATAAAATGATCACATATGTACAAAGAAAATCATTTTTCTACAAATCCACTTATAATAGACCAAAAGAGCTCTAGTTAAAAAAAAAATAAATAAATAAAAAAAAAAAAAAAAAAAATTATGCAATGAAGTTGATCATTTTATAATAGACCAAAGTCATGACTCATTTTATGTGGTAACATTTTGGTGTTGTGGGCTTCCAGTCTGCATATTATGGGCTTTAATTATTATCTCTGATATCTACAGTATGATCTTCTACCTCTTTTCATTTTTTGTGGCATGATTTGTTTTTTTAATTAAATTTTTTAAGGAAAAAGGAAAAAAAAAACAATAGTTAGCAAGTAACATGCATAGTAGGGGCTCTCTATAATCAATAATCATCATCTCCAGATAATAATTTTGTCCTGTTGCATTTAACTTTTGTAAGATGATTATTTTGAGGCTGTTTTAGTTCCATATAAAGTGGTTTTTGGAAGATAATATTTGTTTCTTTTTTTTTTACTCACAATAAATAAAAGCTTTTGTTTTCTATTTGATGATAAAAGAAGAAAAGAAATGAGTGAAAAGTAAATATACATGAACACTATATAACATGCATATATAAGATAAATTAAACCTACACATTGAATAAATCATTTTAATTTATATTTGTCGGTGATTTTTTTTTTTTCATAAACTCTAAACACTCAAGTTTACGCGAAAACGCGATGAATTACATATCATATAACAAGTCTGCCTTATTTATTTTTCTATTTTTTGAACATGTTCAATCCTATAAAAATCAGGGATTTAAGGGGAACTCAAACTCAAAGGTATGTAGCAACTCAAGAAAAGCAAATGTGGTATTGGTCTTGGAGCTTGGAGGTTTGACCAACGACCATGCAACTTTGCCTGCATTATTGGCCTTTTTAGGGGACCAAAAAACTTTGAAATGTTAAAAAGTGCAAATTTTATAGGGTGGAGGTTGGCTTATCGTTATCATGATGCAAGAAATTTATACTTCAATGTTGAAGTTCAGCATATAAATTAAGAAACACCTCCATGCTAGCACTAATTAGACCATTATCGTCTAATTACCTTGTCTAAATCAACTCTCTTTGTTTAGTGATAGTTTTCACGGTTTGGAAAGTGTTAATTTAACATCTAGTTGAATCTTCCTCAACAAATTGCAAATTTAGTTTCGAAATTTGGTAGATTATGCAAATAAACGTACTATTTAAGTAAATAACCTTTTGTATACTACATAAGGAGTATTATTTAGTTTGTATTTCCTAGTTTAACCTAGAATACTCTTATATATTCTTGCTTAGTGAATGAGAAAGACACGAAAAAAGTTTTCACATGATTTAACCTAGAATACTCTTATATATTCTTTTCTCTCATATTCTAATTCTCTTTCGCACTCTTCCTCCTTTCTTCTCCCACGGCCAAATCAAGCAAGCTACATCCAACATTCCAACCACTTATGACTAACATCAAGACTTGCACTCTTGATTTTTCTTTGAAGGGATCCTAATACTCTTGATAATAATGTATACAAACAAGGTTTTACTATTGATATTGTGATGCAAATTGTATATTGATGGCGGTTAATTAGCTTTGCCGATATTCCAATATATTAATAGTCAAAGTTAACACATTCGGTGATAATAATATATACAAACAAGGTTTTAATATGAGCTGATATGGTGATACAATTTGTATATCAGTGAGTGTTACATACTATAACTTTGTTGATAATCCAATATATTTAATACTAGTCAAAATTAACAAACTTTGACATTAAAATTATCCAAACCATGTTTTTTTAGTGGCTTGGAAACTAAACTAATGTAATGTGGAAGTAATGTCATTTAATATTTCAATCTATGTACTTGTAATTAGCTGCTATCTGAAAGGTGTGAATCAATGGTCTGCAAGTTGTGTGCTAAAGAGTATCAAAGGAAGCTTCACTTCCAAACTTAATTTAATTATCATAATTCCGTAAATTTTGGTCAAACTAACCCTATTTATACTCCAAAACATCTGAATTTACACTAATCTAACACGGTAATGCACAATTAATCCACACTTATTTCCCACATCTTCTAGCTTTATTATTTCATACTACCTAAATTATCATATATAAACTTATATCCTAAAAATTAATACGTAGTATAAAAACTGGTATTATATAATAATGTATGAATTACTCCCTCAAATAAGTGATTACCCAGAATTCCAAAAATCACCATTACAATCTCAACAAATCCCATCTCAATTCCTGAAAACAGCAATCTTTGCTGGAGGTACAATAATCATTCTTTCCTCTAATTTCCTCTGTTTTTTGCTCTGTTTTTTACTCTGTTTTTTCTCTGTTTTGATCATGAAATGATAGATAATTTATAATTAAGGGTTTATTCAGGAAGTTTTCGGGTACTCGAATCGGCATTTGGGAGCATCAATGGAGTTAACCAAACTTCCACTGGTTATTTTGGAGGAAGCCTTAGAAAACCATCATATGAAGAAGTAATTAGTAATTAATTTACTAATTAATTTTTTAATATCTATTGTTAATCAGGATTACTTAATAAAGTATGCTTCAATTTAATTTAGTTAATTTTGGATTTATTACAGGTGAGTGAAGGGGGAACTGGTCATACAGAAGCTGTCAAAGTAGAATATGATAGCAGTATCATTTCATTCTCAGCACTTTGTGATCTTTTCTGGGATATTCATGATCCCACTAACAAGGACTATCTTGTAAATTTCCTTAACTACTAGTCTTTTTCTTATTATTTTTTTTACGTAATATGTGATTTGACGTGACTAAATCTGTTGTATACGAAGTAACGATTTATTTCTAAAAATGCAGAATTTTGGGTTAAGTACCCATGAAAGATCAGTAATTTTTTACTCAACAGAAGAAGAGAGAAAAGAAGCACAAAAATCAAAGATTTGGAAGCAAATGAGGCTTAATAAGAGAATTGTCACAAAAATTGTCAATGGAAAATTGTGAATTTTTTTTGGCAGAAAATCAGTACCAGAAATATTATTTGCAGAAATATTATAGACTTTGTGGAAGTTTGGGCTTAAGAAGCACAGTGCAATTTGTGGAGTCAAATGTAGCTTGCAAACTTAATGGGTAATTTAACTTTATAAGCATTCATTTTTCTTAATTATAGTTATACACTTTTACACTTTAATTTTTGCTAATGTTGATTAAGATATAAGTTTAATCTTTGATTCTTTGCTAATGTTGATTAGGACAGCCAATAAAAGTCAACTATTTCATGCTAGCATGATGGAAGTTTATAGGAGTATTAAATTTCATGTTCATGTTAATACATACAAAGTTTTTTTTTTTAAATCCTTTGTGTATTAGACAATTATTAGAATAATTATGTAGAGGGTACAAGGCATCCATTTGAATGTTGAAAGTCTTATGTAAAATTCTCTGGAAAAATACATAGTTGATGTTTTATGAATATGGGTTGGATTGAAGACGACTAAAGTAAAAATTAATAAAAAGAGTGAAGGAAAAAAAAAACATTTCATGACTACTATGGCTATCTACAATTTCAAAAGTAAACTTGTTCCTAAGAAAGTTATTTGTTGATCACTCCGTCAACTATCTTTTTTTTTTAGACTAACTACGTAGTATTTTAAAGTAGTAGATTAAAATACGTTTCACTTGATCACTTGTTTTTGGTTTATAATATTCTGCATTTACCATTGATTGTGTTGTCTAAAATTGCTTGTTTTATTATTAACTTTTAGTTTTTTTATTTATTTATTTTTTTTTTAATCAGGAATTTTAGGTTTCACAGTTTCAATAATTATGAACTCTAATACAAGTAGTACACTAGTACTGTACTATTAAGTACGGAGAAATTAACATAATGCATCTATAAAATACTAATAAATGACACAAATCTAATCTACCTGAATAAATTTGTGTATGATTATTGATTAATTGGACTTGTGTCAGAAATAGTTCGATGATGTACCAGGATGTACCTTCGTCATGTCCATGTTCAACCATGCAGGCCCCTGGTCATTAGCTTAATCAATACACTGTATTTTCCTACTTTTATAATATTCTATAATACTACTTTTGGTATAGTGGGCCTATTATTCTAATTACATTTTAGGGCCCTGGATTATTATAAAAGCAAAATTATGTCTTTGCCCAAACAAATAAGCCCATTTTAATGTTTAGGTAATAATGTCATTGTGGATCCAATGTTTATAGCTTTGAATCTTTGATGTCTTTGAAGCAACAAAAGCATGCAATTGTTGTATGAGGATGACATAAAATGATGCAACAATGATACAATAAGTCAATAACTAATTTGTTGTAAGAACGGAGTGACTTTTATCGTATGAAGTACATGTACTTGGTATATATTAAGGGGTGACTCTGTTGCAATCATTTGTAAAAATGGTCCGTGATAAGTTTGTCATAGAGTTGGCTTTTTTTTTTTTCCTTGTGCAGAATATTGGGGATGATGAATAAAGAGCAAAAACTTGATGAACTTGCAATTTTTCTGGAAATTCAAGAGTTGCCTAATCATGCAAAGTTAGATTGTGAAGAGATTATTGAAGATTTAAGAGCACTAAAAGAGAAGTAATAGACAAGTATGTACCAACCATATAATGGTTTTGGATTTTGTTCCAATGTGTAATTCTTATTGCCAAATTTTAGCTAAAGGTCCTTAGCTAGCCATTGAAATGATAGGTATAATTCATCCGAAATTTTGAAATGTTTTACCTAATATGATTCAAAATATATAGACAAAAATAACATATAATTCAACTTAGTTTTAATATCAGATCCAAAATTTATACTTGGTGTAATTTTAACTATCTTATGTACTTCTCTGCTTGATTTCATGTCAATTTTTCTAGTTTTTGAGTAGATCCTTACTCAAATCACCACATAATTACTTTACTTGATGTTATTACATTGCATCTTTCTATGATACATGAAACTATTGTGGGGTTTAAACTTTATAGTAAGTGGAAAATTATTAAAATATTTTTTAGCAAAAAATTAGCTCTTTAACTCTCACTATAAAAAGTGAATTTGTATGATTAGCAGAAAATTAAAGTGTATTCTTGATAGAGATTGGTGAGTTCGTTAGTTTCAATTGAGTAACATAGAAGCTTTACTAATTTAATTGGCGATGGAGAAATCCACTAGGCACAACATTATTAGTTTATTAATTTCATGCAATCAGCTAGTTTGGTAATTGTTACAAACGTCATTTTACACCTTAACTCAATGATTATGTTTCTTAATCGCAAATTAAGAGTTTTGTGGCTAATGTTATTATACAACACACCCACCACGTGTTTGTATTTACTATCACAATGCCAACTTGTCATGGTACTATGTTAGCAAGCTACACAAGTTATCAAAGGCTCGTTTAATTACTCTGTACTTTGAGGGTAAGAGATCCTCGTAAGCTCGTGTGAGCACCTGTACATTGTATTTCGAAGAAATTAACCTTATGATCTCAAGGTTATGTATGGTGAGTTTTTAACCTAATACGCTAATTAACTTGTTTGGTTCATTTAGTTCACTTAGCTTAGACTACTAGAGTAGCTACAATTGTATATTGAGCATGAGGATTATAATTACAAGAAAATTAATAATAATTTGCATCACATTGCATGGCTTTATTTTAGAAAAGACATTTAAAGAAGCGCGCCGATTAACAACCACGTTTTTTATCCAAATTTTAGAACGCTAGCGTACTAAAAGTAGTTGTTATTATTGCATTTAGTTATTGTTTATTTGTAGTAGTTCGCTGTTATGTTAAAGGTTAATTGTCACATACAGAGTAGTTAGTAGTTTTAGTACGACACACTTAAATGTCATAATAGACTAATGGCTATAGTAGGGTGAGCGACTTTAATTAAGATCCTATTTGCTTAATTTATTTTAACTTATATTAGTCAAAATAAATTTTAAAAAAAAAAAAGAATGAGTTCAAAAAATACGGAGTACTTAAATTGCCAAAAAAAAAAAAATTTACGGACTAATTAAGTTCAAACAGAATACGTTTTCAAAACTTTCTGTTACAATTTTAACTAAGTTCAAACAAAGTATGTCCAGACAAAATCTTTTTCTTTTTTTTTTTTTTTTTTTTTTTTTTTTTTTTTTTTTGTTTTTTTTGGGAAGACAAAATCACAAGTTAACTAAATACAAGTACTCAATTTTATACAAAATCAGGTGAAACAAACAAAACTTAAGAGAGTAGAGGTGTAGCTTTAGAGCCTTAGAGGTAGCAATC
The DNA here is from genome assembly GCA_024500155.1 of Chenopodium formosanum. Taxonomy (NCBI): domain Eukaryota; kingdom Viridiplantae; phylum Streptophyta; class Magnoliopsida; order Caryophyllales; family Amaranthaceae; genus Chenopodium; species Chenopodium formosanum. The sequence goes on along the minus strand of CM044861.1, from coordinate 1,750,051 downwards.
AAATTATACTAAAACCTAGCTAAAAACATCTTAAATTTTACAAAACCATGTTTTCACAAAAACTGCATCATTAGTTACTCCGTATATTTGCAGTAAATGTGTTTTAAAATGAAGTTGTATTATACGTAAACAAATAAAATTGATACTCGTTGTTACTTATCTTAAAATTTCATACTACCTCTGTTTCGTATTATAATGTCTAATTGTTGCAAATAATATGAAATGGAGGTAGTACAATTATTCATTTTATTAACATTTAAAATGAAAAAAATGAAAGTGTAAAAATTCACACAATAATGTAGGTTACCATTATCAGAATTTTTCTTTTAATACTCCGTAATACTTCGTAAATTGTTTAAAGTACTGCAATTTTCAGGCTTAAAAATAAAAAATTATTATTATTGAAACCAAAATTAGTTTTTTAAAATAAAGGGATTGTGGCCCGTGGAGGATTGATCTCCTTTAAGGCCAAATCAATTGTCCTTATCATCAAAGTGCTCGCTAATGTCCTTTGCCACTTGCATCGCAAGTCACATTGGACTCACTCACACTCACTCTAACTGATTAGGTCCCACACTCTTTCTTTTTCCCTAACCTCTTTAAATTATTTATTCTCCCCTTTAATATATTTTATATTCCGCCAAATATTAAACAACAAATTTCCAAATTATTTTATCTCAATCTTTCCTAAGTAAGACAAAATTTTGAGATCTAATTTTTGTTTCAAATTCTAACTCTCTTGAATGTTGTAGTCAAACTGTTGCAATATTTGTAGAACGAAGGTTCATTGATATATCATTCGTTTGTTTAGTTATTCATCTACCATATTTAGTTGATCTTGATGCTAACGTAATTTGAACATGAACCAACAATTAAAATCATCAAAATTAGCATAATTAATCTTCGTCATACACCAACGAAAATTGATTTTGGCACATCCTTAATTGATTTTGGGATACCCCTATGACCCTATGTAAGAATAGCATAGAAAATTGTGCTCTCACATAGAAGTGTGCTTAATTATAGTGTTTGACCTACGTGTAACGTTGTGAACGAATGCAATCCAGCCTCACTCAACTAACTTAAATTAGGGATAAAGATTATTGTGGCTCTAACATAATCCACACTCGATTTTTATTTTACACCAAAACTAGAGCAACCTTTAATCCATACTCGAACTAAAACTAAACCAAATGACGCATTGAAAACAACTTTAAACCGAATAGAAACAACCCCCAAAATTAAAAAAAAATCATACTCCATATTCTAAGTACCTAGGGCAAAGGGAAAACAAACGTTCAGAAATCCAGAATATCATCAAATCCCTAATTTATAATTATAAAAATAATACTCACTAATACTTGTGATAATAATCGTAAATTTATGGTAATAAACAAAAGGAAATCGATTTTATTTATTTATATATTCCCATCATATTTTTTTCCCAAAAATATATCTTTATCATTATCATCATCATCATTATCATCCGTACAAAATTCAGCAAAAACACAAACTTATGGCGACTGTTCAGGAATAGCGACCAGTACAGGCCGCCACGCTCTCCTCATCAACAATCTCTGCCTCAACGTCGCCGAAAACGGCCTCACTCCGCCGCCACCAAACCACCGTCTCCGACACCGGAACCTCCGGTAGCCGGTAACAATCTCTGCTGTTCATCTTCTGGAACCTTCGTCGGCGAAGGAGAAGAAGATACGAACAGATCCTTGAGCTTAAGCCTCGCGCCGAGATTACTCTCCTTCTCAGTCGCCGATTTCTGGTCGGTGAGTTTGGGGCGATCCGGCGAGTCGACTCGTCGATTGCTGTGATGAATGAATCGGCGGTTGAATGCGCTGGTGCTGTTGCTGTTGCCTCGACCTCCGAGCAGCATTCGTAGGGTTTTGCGACGGCGGATGTGGATGACCGGGCTTGTTGTCGGGCTTCGGGTCGGGCTTCCGATGACTGCGCACTGTGTAGCTAGAAACTTGAATTTCTGTAGCGTCGCCATTTTAGGCGTGTTATCCCTGAAATTAGGGATTGGATTGGGTTTGAATTAGGTGGGATTTTTGATGAGAGGAGAGGAGAGGAGAGAGAAAGTGGGAGATTGATTGCTTTGGTGTGAGGCAGAAGAAGATGAAGGAAGAGAGGGAAGTGGGGAAATGGGAAAGGGTAATTAGGAAGCTTTGCTTTTATTTGGATAATATTATGGGAGTTTTGCTTAAATGCTTTGTCTTTTCATTTTTTTATTTTTATTTTTTATATCTAAGACTACTTTTTTTTTTTTTTTTTTTTTTTTGAGGTTTGATCCATTTCAAACCGTTCTTTGAATCAACGTGTGTAATGTCCTTGTGATAACACTGTGTCACTGATACACAGGAATATTTCCCTCCTCGGAATAAAAGTTGAGTCGAGTTAGACCGGTATAATCCGTATAAAGACATTTTAAAATACGGAGTACTCGTAGTGGACATAACCTGGGTATAGATAGGTATATTTATCAACTGAACTTAGTACTATGTAAGTTTGTAACACGGAATAATTGTTTAATGTATAGTACGGAGTATGGGTTTTTATAAGCTCAAGTTGCAATAAAAGAGTGATTTGTTTGTTCATGCGTGTTTATGTTGAGAATTGATACTAATCTTTTTTTTTTTTGAGAAAAATTGATACTAATCTGAGAAGGAAAGACAATGGGTATATAGCAATAATAGAAAGAAGCCAACGTATTAGACAAATAAGGTGCAATTTAGAGATTCTTTTCCACAATGCAATCCAAAAATAAAATCTGATAATTTCCATCACACGTTGTATGCAAACATAACGGATCCAATTCTAAATTTCTTTAAATAAATCCAAGCACAGTTAAACTAATGCGCCAAATTGTTTTTATGTCATCATGGCTTACTCGGTAATAGCGACGAAATGACCAAATTGTTTGTGGGAGCTAGAGACTAACTAAATTTAAGGGTTTCTATTTATTTACGAAGTATTATTTTTTATTTATTTATATTTATTTTTTTATTCTCCCTTTTCGTGAACAATGATAAAGGTCATTAGATCCTTTAATAGGGTAAATATTACAAATTGGACGGAGCAAAATGCTCTTTTTTTTGTACATTAAATCTTTTATAGGGTAAGTTAATTGTACAATTAAAATGGTTTTTTTTTTCCCTATCATTCATAGGTTAAGCATAAAAATACACGAATTATTTACCTTAAAACTTTACATATAGAAAAAAAAACTCACTCAAACTCGTGTTTTATAAAGTATGTATCACATTCATCAGTATAATTCTTACTCCGTAGTCATTGCCATTAGGATATGAATTACCAAAAAAAATATTTACCATAATTGAAAACTAAAACTTAATTAATAAAGTTGTATAGTTTTAAAAAATTTATAAATTTTGAATTTGAAATTTACTCGTTTACACTAATACCAAAGAAGCAAATGTAAAAATTAAACAAAAACAAAAGAAAAAACAAAAAACAAATGTGGTACCATTTTCAAACAAGGATAAATCACTTTGTGGTAATTTTTGTAGTTTTTTGACCAATAATAATCCATCTAAAAATTTCGCAAATCTATGAAACCCCTCTATTGTATGCACACAAGTACACAACACATACACAGAGTACCATAATTTAGCAGCTTTTGGTCAAGATTTTCCCAGTACGAATGTTTAGATCCATTCAAATTATGGGAGTAAAAAAGCTTTCTTGAATATTCAATGCGCCGAAAAAGGAGTAAAAGAAGAACGTCCATTAAAAGAATTAAAAGCATAAAGTAAATAGTATGCTCTAATCAACAAATTAGAAAATTTGTGTATAGGATTAGCGTGGTATCTTAGGAAAAGGTAAGAAATTTGATTTTCGCTTATTTTTCTTGTAATTTTTCAAGCAACTAATCGTGACCAAAAAACACCTATGTGTCGAGGGGATTGTCACATGTGAAATGAATAAATATCTCTTGTCCCGCTTTTGTGTATCATAATGTATGTTTGTATATCGCTCATCTATAGTGATTACTTCCGATTTAAAAGAGGTACATCACTGAACAAATTAATGAATTTACATTAGACGCATGCAGATGTTATTACAGGAAAAACACAAGAAAGTATTAGTTAAGATCAAGAGTATAGAGTCAAAATTCATGCTAAGATTCACACAGCAGCACTTACATCATCTTGTATGGAGTACTATTTACAGATTTCTAAACTATGCACCATTGCACCCGTCAACTACGCTCCATTAGCAACCTCCAACTAAGTAGGATAAGTAAAGCATTTTCAATTTTCATCCTCATAGATATCTTATCAAGCATTTTAGTCATGATCGCAATGACATTTGTTGCTAAAGTCGATAACTATAAGAAAGGACTTACTAGTAGTCACTCTTCATCTGATGCTTTTGTTACTCGGCTCTGTTTCGGGTGAAACTGGAGGAGGTACATTTTTCAAAAGCCCTACATCATCGTTTTCATGGATATCCACTACTACTTGTTTTTGCGAGTTCTCCAATTCTTTCTGTATTCCTTTCAACGATTCAAGCACTTCTTTCATTGAAGGCCTTGCCTCTTTCTCTTGTTGCAAACACTGAAAAGCCACTTCTGCTACTAGTTTCACCATCTTTTGTGCAAGGTGGTCTTTTTCACACCAAAGTTTCGGATCAACCAGCTCATTGAATGCGTGTTTCTGGATTCTGTCAACAGCCATATTGGCCAAATTGATATCATGCCTATGCCGTGTGATATCTACTGCAACTTTTGATGATATTAGCTCTGCTAAAACAACTCCAAAGCTGTAAACATCGCTCTTTTCTGTGAGCTGATAGCATTGATAATATTCAGGATCAACATAACCAGGGGTTCCCTGTGGTGCTGTGGACACATGAGTTACGTTATCTGGAAAAAGTCTTGATAACCCGAAATCAGCCACCTTCACCTTGAAGGAGTCATCCAAGAGAATATTTGTGGTCTTCACATCTCTGTGTATTACTTCATTTTCATGGAGGAAAGACAGGGCCTCTGCTGTCTCAACAGCAATGCTGAGCCGTGTGGACCAACGAAGTACATTGGACTGTGCAAGCTTCCCATGAAGATGATCAGCAACTGTTCCATTGGAGATGTACTCATAAACTAGGAGGAGCTCTCTGCTTCTCCTTGAGGTACATCCATAAAGGGCAACCAGATTCTTGTGCCTTAAGCGCGCTAGAATTTGGATTTCATTCATGAACTGTCCCATATGCCTGCAACTATTCTCATATAAGCGTTTGACAGCAACTAAGCGCCCATCATTGAGCTTACCTGAAGGGAGATAATCAAGGAAAAAGATGTTAGATCATCAAACATTATTCCAGCACCAAAATCATATTCCTAACTTCATTTCATATTGACAGGCATATTTTTCTCTCCTGGTCTATTCAAATGAACTGCCTTGAAAGATTATCATTACTTGGAAATTGATATACGCAGATAGATAGCTAAACATAGATGTGTTACTAAAGGTATGGAGCATGGAGAATTTTCATTTTCCTAATCTGGTAGTTGTTATTTCACCAAGTATTAATGTATGAAAAGTTAAATGGGACAAATAATCAAGATAATGGAGTTCATCATACCGTAATAGACAGTACCAAAGCCACCATCTCCCAGCTCCCGAGACTCATGAAAATGCTCAGTGGCTTCTTCAAGCTCATTGTATCCGAAGACCTTAACACCTAGGTAATCGGCAGAATTTTCAAAATCTGACTTTGAGGAAGGATAAGAAGGAAGACTCTGAGACAGGTTGGTTGAAGGACTAGTTGTGTAGCCTTGGCTGTAACGATATTCATTGTTTGTAGCAGTTGTAATAAGGCCATTGCTTGGATTACTGGGACCAAGATCTTTGGATTGAGCCTGGGCGAGGGATTGCCTTCTCCTTCGAACAGCAAAGATGGAACAACATAAAAGAGCAGCTGCAACAAGTGCGCCTCCAACAGATACCCCTGAACATGAAATCAGAAGAATTCTTAAAACTACTTATATAAGGAAATGATCTTGTGCATGAGCAATACAGTATTATCTTTCAGGACAACAAAATTATACCTATTATAACTGCCGTTTTGGTGCGAGACTTATCTGCATTAACAATTGCAAAATGTGGACTAGTCAGAGTAGAGATCAAAAGGACCACAATCTATAGAGTATATTGGAACATGAAAACAGAGACATATTTTGAAAAAAATAATATATAGCGAAATAAGAGAGGAAGCTTGGGTAGTTGAATATGTTCTCAAAACAAAAGTTGAATTCTATAGTATACTCACAACATTTGTCAACAAATACAGTCAAATAAAAATCGAAGTATATAATTAACATAATAATAATAAAAAAAAAAAAGGGTTGAATTGAATAAGCATACGCCACATATTAAGTCATCCCTTGCGTAGTATGACTATCATTTCACAACTCATTGTAAGATTATAAAAATTCAATACTAGTAAGCTGCAAAATATAAAGTAATCGTAGATATTTAACAAAGAGTTACCTACATTTAACTACTAAATCGTTTAGCATCATGATCATCTCGAAGTTTAGGACTTATAAACGTAGAATGCATAATATTTCATAGAGATGAAATAAATATATATGTGAGCAGAAACTGACGTAATTCAGTATGTAGCTGCCAGAAGAGCTTGTATAATTAAAGCATAAAAAACGTAAAGCTTATACTTAATTTTGTGATAAGAACACAGCTGCTTAGCTTCAGAATGGTACATACCTTCAAATGTGTATAGAAAATCTACTTAATTTCAAGATTACCAGTTTACCACATCTGAAAGGCCGCTAACTGAATAGAGACATCCTTATAGCTAAAATCTCATGGCTTGCTAAGGATTATTATGGGCACTAATGAACAAAACCCCACTTTCTCCAACTAATAGACATTAGTTACAGTAAAACCAATTTTCGTCAATAATATTCATTTACTTATTAGCAAGTACTTGTCAAAAAAAAAAAGTTATTAACAAGTAAAAATCAATTTTAATTTGTAAAATTCAGTTCAGATAATTGACAAGTAAAGTAAAATTCAGTTGGGGAGAACTGAACTTGAATAAGTTAGATAAAAAATATCAGCATGAGGAAGCAAAGGAGTCATACCAGGGCATTTAGAAGCATAAGGTTGATCAGGACAAAAGCAAGTAAATCTACTCATAGTAGTATTATACCCACATTCCCCACCCGATTTGCGACACTTATCACACAAATCATTCTCTGCTTTCCACTCTAACTCAAAACCATAGCGTAATGCTGCCATTAAGCTAATCGTATCTACTATCCTCAAAGCAGACGACTCATAATTGGTGATAGGCACAGTAATGCTTCTGTTGCATGTATTCCGTGGGATATTCCTGCCTAAGGGGGAAGACTCTAAACCCTTGGGAACGAAATAGCCAAATGGAGTACGAGCATCACTACTAGAATTAGCACACATGAAGGAATTATTCATTGGCATAGAAACATTAGGACAACCATAATAAATGGTGACATTATCATCCAAGTCTACATAGCTGAAGAGGTTGCAGTTTATGCTGGTATTATGCAGATTCCCAGGGCAGTAACCATCCCAGTAGTCTTTTCTCGCAACAGTAACAATAGGTTGATCTGATTTCACTCCAATAACATAATACCTCTCTGACGACGTAACTGAGATATCTGGAGGACTGCTGCTGCAGTCAAGCTGAAACCCGGGATAACCACAGTAATCAGGGTGATTGTGACCATCATAGAAAGGGTAATTTAAGTTAGACAAAGTTCCACATTCAAAGGGCTTTTTGCAGTCTTTGTACCTCTCATCAACAGCATAAGCATAATGTTGGAGGTGGAATAAGCGAAAGATGATGAAGAGAACGAGGAAGAAGGTAGAGAGAAAAGAGAGTTCCATGTTATATGTGAGAAATGAAGAAAGATTGATTATCAAATACCATGTTTGATCAATTTTTTCTTTCAAGGAGTGGTTGTTGAAAAGAACAGCTAATGCTGAATAATATTTGTCCACAAAATATCACTGTTGAGGGCCAAGGGTGGCGAAGAGACTAAATGGCCGTTGAACGTAGACTTATAAGGCCAATGTATGGAACTTTCTTGTCAACTCAACTCGAAAGATTTTAAAGTGGAGGGAAAGATAGATTTGTCTTTATAAAAAAATCTCTAATACTTTTCTAATATGGCCTCCTTTGTCTGCACTCTTCACCAAACATCCTTAGCCTGGTCAATGTGCCAAAATGTTTTCTTTGACTTCTTAGACCACTGTAATGTGTTTAATTACTTTCGCGAGTTGGTTTAGTCCCTAATATTTGACACAGTATATTTCTTTTTGAATTGTAATGTCAAAATCAGCAAAGTCAATCAAAGTAAATTATGTGAATAACATGGAGTTTAAAAATAAAGATGTTGGAAGTAGAAAAAAAACAGAGGATTTTTTTAGCTTTTCAAGCTTAAGGCAACGAAAGCTGTTTTAACTAACCAATAACCACAGTTGGCCAATTCAAGACCAGCCCAACCCGGAATTGGAACAGACGAAGTTGGTTTAAGCCTCAACTGGTTATGTTTGGCAATAGTAGTGGTTTACTCTGTTAAGGATAGCTTTTAAAATGGCTTTTGAACTGTGAATTAATTATTAGAAAAAAGAATTGATTTTGTGCCTTTAAAAAGCCGATCCTAACCCAACAAGATAAAAGATAGGCTTTAAGTGTTCCCAAATTACTACCTTTACAAATCTCAATTTCATTCAACATTATAAGTTCTAGAGTCAAAAATCTAAAGTCTACCAACTTAATATAACTACAGGATTCAAGCCTAGTCCAACACACAGATCGGTAGGAAACGGGTGGGTTTGGTACTTTCGCGCTATGTTACTCGGACTCGAATACACAAGTCTGACATGTACTTGAGGTGAAACGAAGAGTTTGAGTTACATAGCTTCCGGTACAGGCTAACCCATGGAATGGTCCTCCCTATCACCAGAAACTCAATAAAAATCAGTTTATAAGAAAGGGAAAGATGCAATTTCATACGCATAGAAAAGCTTGCAGACAGCTAGTTTGATGGCATCAGAGGACCAAATCAACATAGTAAAGCTTTTGGGTATGGAGTCACATAAAATTAGCAGACCATCTAATCAAGATTTAATCTAAGTCATTTAGAAGATTTAGTATAACCAATTGAACATGAAAGGATTCATACCGTGGCAAGCGAAACGTCTCTGGCTAAAATTATACCCACACTCCCCACCTGAGTTTCGGCAATCATCACATTTATCGTTGTCCGCTTTCCACTCTAATTGGAAGCCTTTTTCAAAGGCACTCTTTACGCTGTCTGAATCTTTCAAAATGTCTACAGATTGATTGAATAATGGGACAATGATATTGCTATGGCATGGAATTTGTGGGATATAATCATCACCAAAGTTAAAGTAAACTCCAGGAAAACTATCATTTATGTTCGGACAATTATACGGAAATGCTGAACCTGGGGGTGACATATCAGGAATTGAAGGTGAAGGACAATCATAGTAGAAGGTAAAATTTGCAACTTCATTCGTGTACTGGTAAAGGATGGTGTTTAAGGTGGTATTGAACAAACTTTCCGTATCCGGGCAGTAAGTATTCCAGAATTCTTTTGGAGTAACAGAGATTGTAGGTGAATTTGGATCCATCCATAGAAGACGATGTTTCTCTAATGACCGAGTCACTGAAATCTCTGGAATACCACCATATTCATCGTCGCAATCGAGCTTAAAGCCAGGATAGCCACAATATTCTGGGCGGGTTTTTCCGTCATAGAAAGGGTAGCTTATGTTTAAACCTCCACAGTGAATCAGACTTTTGCATTCATCGTATTTGCTAGCCTCGACAGACACGTGGAGTAGGATCAAGAGGGAGATGATGATCATGAGGAAGAAAGATGATTGAAAAGAGAGCTTCATCTTTCTGAGTTTTAGAGAAGCTTTAATGGGGAAAAGGAGAAGAGTTTAATTTTGTTGGCCTTATTTGATAACTTATTCAAGGAGAACTACAATTTCTTAAAGATGGCCCTTAAAGAATAATCAATGAAATAAGTCAAGTTAACAAAAGCATCCTCTCAAATGAAGTCAGAAAATTGGAAAAAAAGAAATATCCTTGAAATTCTATGGTGATGTAAGCAAATGTTGAAGGTTTAATTTTATATAATTATTCCGATGTACCAGACAATTAAATATAAGCATCATCTACTTAGGAAGGCATTTTTGTTGTTATTCTGAACTTGTCAAAGTACCAGTTCAAAACTTTTGACTCCATGGTCCATGCACTTATGCATACGGCAGAATTTCATGCATTTTCTCATTTCCCTAACTCTAATATAATATTTTTTCCATTCTTTACACTATTCAAAAATTCTATTTTCACTTTATTAATGTAGGATTTTACAAGATACGTCTTAATATATATTTTTTTTAATGAAGATACGTCTCAATATATTGTATATTTTCATAATCATTTTTTTTTTCATAAATTTATTTATTGTTAATTAGAAATAACAATAGTAATCAATCTTGTGTGTCGGCAAATATGACATGTATAAATGAAAATAAAAGGAAAGTAGTAATCAATAAACATTTTTAACTTAGAAAAGACTAAACAAGTGATCTCAAACGACTATTTGAACTAAGTTCAGGCTGCAGGTTTTCGGTCTGAACTTTAAGCTGATTCTGCTTAATTTGTTTTTGTATCAGTGTGGCTCCTCCTAAGATTAATTATAGATTACCAGGTCTATGATCTACAAATGTGACCCGGACCGATGGCTTATCATGGGTACGGCCTGGTCGGCTGGCCGGTTGTTGATCGGCTCTATATGGATTATTAAAATCTCAAATTATAGACCCTGATGTACACAAAAATTCAAGTGTTACCCATGTATGACCGGTTCTTCATTAAGGTCTTGGTAATAAAAATGGTTTGTTAATTCTGTGAACTACGGAATACGTAGTATCACAGTGAATTTAAGATACCAACTTTAATTTAACTTTTTGACGGAAACAGAGAAGCTTCCTGTCAAACGCGGGTTTAGGAACAAAAATTCTTTTTGGTGAGGCAAGAATTTTTTGTAGTCTTGACTGGTTTACCTAAGAAATTTATAACAAGTCTCACAAATCCTTATCTAAGTGTCGGTTTCTTCGAGAGTGCACATTTTCTAGGTAAACTCCTACGATCTTCTCTATTTCCCCTCTTCAGATATAACACCTAAGCAAGCAAAAACAATTATACTACATAGCATTTTCCCTATCATGCATGTCCAACCGTCCATCTAGAACTAAGACAGTGGCCGGTTTAGTTACCAGGGAACAATGCAACTCCACACTAATTCAAGTCCTATACTGCAACACCTCACACGAACACACACACGCGCATACAGACACAGCAAAAAATGCTGAACATCACAGCTCAAGAAGGTAGTAACAAATTACTTAGGCGAACTAATAAAGATCACCATAAAAATTAAATAGTGAAAATTGAAAGGGGCTCATACCGTCACATCTGAAATTATGAATATCATCAGCGCAATAGCAAGTGAATCTACTCAGATTAGTATTATACCCACACACCCCACCTGATTTACGACAATCATCACATAAGTCATCATCTGCATTCCACTCTAACTCAAAACCGCTCTGTAAAGCTTCATGTAAGCTTGACATATCGGTTATATTTTCAGCAACAGCTCTGTAAATTGGGACAGATACATTGCTTCTGCATAAACCCAAAGGAATATGACCAAGGTAGGTCTCCAAAACTTAAGTCATAAAGAAACCAATACCATTGTTTGTGTTACTACAAGAAAACTGATTTCTTGAAGCTGGATATTCATTAGAACACTCATAATAAAGGGTAATATTTTCATTTGCAGTTGTGTAACTAAAAAGGCTGTAGTTTAAGCTGGTATCGGACAAGTTTGGTGGGCAGAAACCATCCCAGTAGTCTTCTCGAGCAACAGAGATAGTATGTGAATCTAGAGTCACATGTAAAAGGTAATATTTCTCAGGTGAGGATGTTTTCAATGAGATTTCTGGCATATTGTTTTCATCACTGCAACTGACCTTAAAGCCAGGATGACCACAATATGCAGGGCGATGTTGATCATCATAGAAAGGGTAGCCTAGGCTGATATTTCCACATTCAATAGTCCTTTTACATTCTTCAAATTTAACTCCATTGGCATCAATGAATTTGAGAAGTCGGATTAAGGGGAAGATGAAGACAATGTAGAAGAAGCAGGATGGAAGAGACAGCTTCATCTTTGAGAGCAACAGAGAGATTATGGTGAAAGGAGGAAGAATTTTGGTATAACCTAAAGGAAGTTTCGAACATCATATACGAGTCTAACATCATAAATGAATTAGAAATTAAACAAAGCGTTGGTAATAGGTGATGCAAGGGTTTTTGGAGGTTTTCTCCATGGCAGATATTTAATTAATCAATTTCTTCTTTGGGGAGATGCATTAGATAGATTCAAAGTGCATTTTTTTAACCAACTATGAACTTAATTGTTTAGTACACCAAATACAAAACTTTGACTCTGTATTGTTGCTATCTACTACTGGCTGCTAAACCATGTGTTCTCTGTATTCTTATAAGTTGGTATTTAAAATCAGTCAACTGGGAATATTTTAGTTCTGTGTTTAGATAGCTACTAAAATATACCTAAAAGCAGTCACGTTTTTTTTTTAAAAAAAAAAAAAAACCTAAAGTTTTGCTACTGGCTATTAGACATAACTGACAATAAACATTCTATCTCACAAGTTTCATCAAGGTAAAATTCAAAGATATGTACTTCCTGTTAAATCCTACCCTCACTTGAGCATCTTACTCACCACAACTGCTATGATGCTAAGTTGCCAGCTGCGGTCCCTACTTTCCACTGCTAATTAATCAGATCTCTATTGCCACGCCACAAGATTGGGTCCGGCTTAGCTTCCACATATGGAGCTACTAAGTTTTTTTCTTTTCTTTTTTTTTTTTTCCCAAGTAAATTATACTCTTAGAAGAGGCTTGAAGATAAATTATATGTGCAAACTCATTTTAAAAATAAGAAAAAGGGAAGAAATCAATTAAACCAGGTCAGAATTATTAGATACTTATAGACTTCAGTGATAAGGTATTTTTGACTGGTTTTTTCAAACAAATTACTATAGAATTGTTAATAAGCATGATCTTCAAAACATTTACTACTAGCCCTTTTCCTAAAACCTTGATGGCCTTGATCTTAGTTGTCAAAATAAAATGAGCTTTGTTCTGACACCATATCCAATAAAATCAACCGGCAACTAAATCCCATAAATATTCCTCTCCCAAAGTCTATTAAAACTATGAAGTACTCTGTATCGCATCTTAATAGTAAACTGCTGAAACTTGGTTCAGTTGAACTCTCAAACATACCTGATGGGGTAGGAGTTGTAGGACATTCTGATGCATAAGGTTGGTCAGGGCAAAAGCAAGTGAATTTATTTCCGAGGAGATCACTCCCACACTGACCACCTGATTCTACACATGTCTTGCATTGATCATCGTTCACTTTCCACTGTAATTCAAAACCATCATGCAAAGCCTTAAGGACAGAGGCTTTGTCAATCTTTAATTCTGGAGGTAGTGTTTTGAGAATTGGTATGTTTACCACACTCCTACACCCTATATTTGAAGTATACACCCCAGCTTTGAAATACACATCAGTAAAGGAACCATTTTTGTTACAAACACTGTGTCCTAGAAAGCCCAAACTTATCATGGATGCAACAGGGCAGTCATAGCAGAGAGTCAAATAGCCGGGGTTAAAGGGATACTCGAAGAGGCTGGTATTGATGCTGGTGTTCACCAGGGATGAAGGACAAAGATCATCCCAAACATCATCTCTTGCCACTGTAAGCTTATGTGCTTCAGCATCAGCTTTTAAGAATCTATATTTCTGAGATGTGATGGTAATGATTGGAACATCATTGCCAAGGCATTGAAGCTCATATCCAGGTAGGCCACAATATGGTGCCCTACTCTCTCCCCAGAAGGGATACTTTAAATCTTCTACGCCACCACAGTTAAAAGGTTTACTGCAGTTCAAGAAACGCTCATCATAGGAGCTTATGAATTTTAAGGAGCTGATTACTAGTATAAAGAAATTAAGAGCAATTAATGAAAGAGATCTGGAAAGCTGGGGCTTCATTCTGTATGAAGCTCATGAAAGAAACTAGACGATGAGAATTCGTTTTATGAAAAGAAAGGAATAGATTATTGACTCACACTTCAATATAAGTCATGATTTTTGCCCAGAAGAAAGATCAGTAAATCTGACTACTTCGGTTTAACTTTGAAAATTTTGCAAAAATATGAGGGAGGAACTAATTGGAATCTAAGAAAAATTAAACCTCTGTTGAATAGTATTGTCAAAGCACATTTTCTTTTGCCCATTTCATTTCTAATGTGTAGGGGTTGAGGTTTTTTTTTTTTTTTTTTTTTTTTTTCCCCCCAAGTGAAAAACTCGAATAAGTGCAGTTCCACATGTTGGACTTAATTATTTTTGCAAGAAATTTTATTTATCTTACTGTAGTTTCTGTTGGAAGAACTAGCAAAAACTTAGGAGTTGGGAGGCTCTTTGCGCCAAAGCGTTGAGCAAGGCGAACAAATCATGATTTAAAATTTGGTCACACTTTCTATCCCTGCCTCATTTGAAGTTAGTTTTCCATTTACCCTGGAGACTGAAAATCTGGCTGAACACATCATGTGTCCATGTCATAACTGGTCAACTTTCCTTCTTCATTTGATACTAGTGAACTCATCAGACTTTTCATTCTACCTCAATATCCATGTTATATATGTAACACTACCGCGTAGTTTACTCAATATTGACTATTCAACATGGGTACTGGTCCTTGATAGTTCAAACATGGGTATGGGTACTTGACAATTCATCGCATAAAAAAAGAACAAGCAAAATGCTCATACAATAGTAGCTTAGATCCTAGGTGACAAAGTTGATAACTGGCTACTCTTCTCTAGAAGACTTTAATTTGTTGAATACCACGCTTCTCGGTTAGGAAAAACATTACTTAATCGTGAAAGGAAGCATATGCTATAAAAGGCTTATTGAGTATAAAAGTTGATGTCAATTACATGACTTCTATCTAGAATCCGAGGAAATATATATCTTATGCTAGAAGAACAATTATTTTACTTCTTGAAGGTGAAGTAGGTTGGACTAAACAAAGAAAGAAAAAACTAACAAGTAACATCATAGTTTGTTAAGATAAATAAATCACATACCTACCACCATGAGAAATTAGAACACAAGAAGATTTCTAAGCTGACAAAGACAAACTTAAGAGTAGTTCAGCTAAACCATATGCTGATACACTCAATTCAACCAATCCAACGGAGGGGAAAAAGGGTAAAACAACGAAAAAAAATGAAAATAAAACAGGATTCAGAACTTAGACAGGTTGTTTTGTCAAAAATGAGGTTTAAACGCCTGCATATTCTGATTAGAACACACAATGGACATTAGCCTTTGGGTTGGCAAAAATCAAATTATTATTCTCATACGCTTAGCATGACCTGGAGCAAATCTAATGATTTAAAAATCAAAATCACAGGGCTGTATACCAGCAGCAGATGAACACTGACTTTAATTAACAACCAGTTTTATATGCACATACATTCCACTGCAATGTATTTGATTTAGTGCGAAAACATACCTGATTTAGCAGAAGATGTTGAGTTAATGCATGGTGTGTCTCCAACACTTCCATCTAGGCAAAGACAGGATATCTTATTCTTACTAAGATCAAAACCACATCTACCCTTTGATGCTTCACATCCAAGACATAAATCTTCACCCTGCACCTTATAGATTGCTTCAAACCCTTTCCCTATAATCTGACTCAGACTCCACTTCCCTATTTGTGCAGCTGAAGAATCAACAACCGGGACCACAATGCTAGCAAAACACCCACTTGGACCGATGGCTCCTTCTACCGGATAACCATCAGTGTCATTAGTACCATAGATTTTGCAAGTAAATTGACTAGGATTGGGCGTATAAAGAGGGGGGCACCCGTATAGAACTGTAAGATTATGGGATCCAGGTGCATAATCAAATAGCTTGGGATCAATCGTGGTGTTTATAAATTTCTGCATGCAAATTCCTTGCAGAAAATCCACCCTAGCCATCTTCAGAACCTTTGTATTTTGATTGATATCCAGGACATGATATTTCATACCCTTGCTTTGTATAGTGGTGGTAGCATTGTTCTCGCAACTGAGCTCTAAGTCTGGGTAACCACATTCCTTCAGCCTAGTGCCGCCTCCCCAGAAGGGAAACCCAGCTTTGACATTGCCACACCTGAAGTAATTACCACAGTTATCATACCATTGTAGGTCACTGCCAAAACAGGTTGGAAAACAGAAAATAACCAAGAATGTGAAGTACCATGCTGTTTGGGAAATAAAAACATGCAACTGCAAGAATTTCATATCAAAGGATCATAAGAATTAGAAGAAGAAAAAAAATGTTTGAAAGATGGTAGGTTAAGTAAGCTGAGGAATGAGGTATAAATGATTGATCATTAATTACTTATGAAGGAGGGAAATTTTTTCAAAGGAAAAAATGGATTTGGTAATTGTTTTTGACCAACAAGCACCAAAACAGTATTTTTTTGTTGTCTTGCACTAGCCAGCAGTATAAATGGGTAGAAATGTCAAATATAACAAGAAAATATATATATTAGGTGAAGTGGAATCTTTATTAGTTCCAGCTACCAAACAAACATCATAGAAATATATATAATTTACACTGACATTTAAAAAAGTAGGCTTAATCTATATAGTTAAAAGATCTTGCAGATTCAAAATGTATAAGACTAGACAAATGCAGGTTAGGATGGTGATCCTATTTCGAATGATACAAACACATCGATGGCTTTTACATGCTTTCCATTGCATTATTATAATATTAAAGAAAACAAAGTCTTTCTTTAAAGATTAGAAAAGGTAGATAAAGAACCTCATTACTAGCGCCTCCACCATACAACCGTGGGTAATTGGTATACGTGCACGGCTTACGACATGAGGGTGTATGTTGTGCACGTACTGCTTAGAAGCTTGTTGAAACTATTTAGATTCAAAATTTTCACATACACCTTATACACACAATGATCTACTTGTATACAATTCTTATACACACAATGACATTACCAATCACATACATTCGCTAAAAGATGGGAACAAACCTCACAATTACAATTGTAAAAATCAGATAGCTTCAATAAAACATTCAAATTGGCAAATTGTATCACTATAAGTAATCAAATATAATGGTGGCACGTAATATTTTGTGCCTTCTGACAAGGTTGCAAAGTTTACTTCTAAATATATTTCTTTGCAATTTGAAGATCTTTTTCACTATGTAAAATATCTAAAACGTTGCTTTGAAATTTTCAAGTTTTTTATTAATCATTCAGGATTTGAGCAACTAGCGTACTCCAAAGTAGGTTATTAATCCACAGAACATAAGAGCAGGCTTCAACAACATGATACTAATTAATATAGCGGCTTGAGTAGGTCAAAGACATAACAGCCACACATCACACAAAACTAATTTGTGGACAGTACTAATATCGGACTTTAGCTTTGCTAAGTTGTGTGAGCAAAAAGAAAGTATTGTATCAATGTCATTAGCAAGAGGAACTATAGGGTTCATTGCTCCTGAGGTATTTCTCAAGAGTTTTGGGAGTGTATCCCACAAATCAGATATTTTAAGCTAGGAATGTTAGTTCTAGAAATGGTTGGTTGTAGAAACAACACATCTACTGAAGTTGAACATAATCGCGAACAGCATTTTCCACATTAGATTTACAAGTAACTGACACAAATGCAAGAACATGACCACAAAGGGATATTGGTAGGAGAAGAAAAAGATATACAAAGGAAGATGCTACTGGTGAGCCTATGGTGCATTGAAGCTAATCCTTCAAGCCGACCAGCTATGAATAAGGTGGTGGAAATGCTAGAAGGGCCTATTGAGTTTTTACAAATTCCTCCAATGCCAACTGTGAACTGCCCAACTCTATCTCATCCTTCATTACTGGGGCCATATTCTTCAACAGTGCCTGTATTTCATCACTAGGTATTCAAGCAGTCTCCAAAATGTAAGACTCGAAAAGTGATGATAGCCATCGGTCACACTGATAGACTTCTAACATTAAACACAACAAGCTAAAATATATTCCGATTGTTGTTCTACATCTCTCTGTATATAATAATTTTCCTCTATTTTGGCCAAACCCACTATGCTAGTTCATCTCTATCCCATAAACCCAGGGAAAATCAAGGAAATTCTAATCTAAAACGTAACAGATTATCGCGACCAGAGCAAGAGAAATGAGCTAGCATATGCCTACAAAACAACTACTACTTTGATTTCAATAGTAGTACGTCATCATTCATCAATTAAAACCCTTAGATAAACAAACTACTTGAATTACACATAACCAAAGACCAAAAGGTTTCAACACTTGAGATAGAATAAGAAGATGGAAGAGAGGGTGAAAGAGCATTAGCTAACCGAGTGTATAAGCGAAACAAGCAGGGAAACAGAACACCAAATCATCAACAACAAAGCAACGGAAGACGAAACAAAGCAAATCCTGCAATTGGAAAATGAATAAGATTTTGAAACCTCCATTAACAACACTGAGAGTACACCGTTTATCCAAAGACAAAGAACAAAATCAATGACAAAATTAAACAAATTAATGAACATAATAAAGGATTTATGATCGAATTGAAAGATTCAAAATTTTAAAACCCTGAATTCAAAGAAATAAAATTATTTTCATTGAGGCAAATCATCAAACAATTGGTGTGCGTTACTGAGAAATTAAAATTCTTCAAGAAACTTACATTTGACAACATTGCAGCATTAGAATCCAAAATCAGGAAAATATTACATGTTTCGGGAGTTTTAATGTTTGAAGGGGAGGAGTAACTGTAATGGAATTGGTGTGCGAGAGATTTGGCGGGAAAAAGTTATACGAGTTGGGTAGTTTAGATGACAACGATAGCACTGTAGTTTTCACTTTTTTTTACGGAGTAACAATATACAAGTACTTCGTATAAGTTAACAATGTGCAATGTTTAAATAATGGAGGAAATGTTGTGTCAGGGAAACTAATCCAGCAACACATAAGTTAAATAAAATTTGTAAAAAAAAAATCACTAATATAATAATGATGAGCAAATTCTTGGCCGTTTAGGCCGGAAATAGTCTAATTTACTAATTTCCCTTAACTTTATTTAAATTTTACAATTTAGGTTTCAATAAATCTACACAAGTAGTGTGTCCGTCTCCCTAAGGTAAAGTCGTTAGTTTTTGTTAGTTTAGTTGTTTGTTTATACTACATCCGGTCCAAGTTAGTTGCAACTTTGGAATATTTTATATCTCACAAATAATACCCCAAAGTTGCAACTAACTTGGACCGGAGGTAGTATTTAGGTTTTGTTTGTGTGTTAGGGTTCATCAAACATGTATTCTTCTTTTGCCATATTATCAATTCTTTGGTAATGATTTGTTCGAGATCGCAACGGTTGTCAAGTTTTCAAATGCTTTAAGGCGAATTATAGATTAGGTGTTGTACAAAGTTATAGGAAAATTATAGATTAGAGACCCAAAAAAAAAAATTTATAATACTTCCTCTGTTTCTTTTTAGTTGACAGGTTTCTTAAGTGACATTTGCTAATGCACAACTTCAACCATTAATATCTTTAAATACCGATAAACAAAAATTATGAAAAGTTGATATTTTAAAAATATTTATTGTTACTAATCTAACAAATTCCCGCACAAAACACGATCAAAGGGGAGTGTGTGAACAATGTTAAAGTCAAAACGTGTCAACTATTAAAAAAAACAGAGGTAGCATAAAGTACTCTCTCCGTTTCATATTAAATGCAACATTAGGGTATTCACAAAATTTAAGAAAATTTATCGGGTAAGACTCAAAAGATATTTTTTTTATAAGATAAAGTATTGTTTATAGGAGAGAAATAATAATAAAAAAAACTCCGTAGTATAAGTGGGGTTAGTAAGAAAGAGAAATAATAAAATATTTGTGAATGTTAGGTTAATGGGAGAGAGAAGTTACGAAATAATGGTGGGTTCTTGTCAAAAATATTTGTGTTGCAATTATTATAACACTGCCAAAAATGAAAAATGTTGCATTTAATATAAAATAGAGAGTATATAAGTATTGAGAATAGATATACAGTAGTTGTTAGAAGAGGAGAGGAAAAAAAAAATGGGTGATTTATGCATAAAAGAAAGTGTTATGAAAATAACGTAAAAAAAAAGTGTTGCGATTATTACGAAACAAAAAAATGAAAAAATTTTAATAGAAATTTCAAAGACATTTTGTCATTCATAGTTTTTCCTATTAAACCAAGACGGCCTTTTTTTATTATTATTTTTCCCAAAAGCTCAAAAAGTAAAAACTACTACTTTGGTCAAATAAATCAGAGGACAAGATTATCTTTTTCAAATTAAAGTTTCTAAATTTAATAAAGTTACCACAACTATAAAATTTGTGTAGTCACTGAAAAGTCTTCCATATTCATGATAGAGCAATTACATTTCAATTGGCTAGTTTCCTATGCTTGCAATTAAGCACAAGTGCACAACAGTACACGTTTAACCACTAGGAGTAATGATTTATGAAGCTCCCCCGTTGTCTCAACTGGATACACACGACACACGACACACGCGTATATGTAAAAGGTCTATATTTATGCATAAATAGTACCGCTGAGGATTCAATGGTACCATATAAACTTTCAGTGGAACAATAAACATGTGGGTTCCCATCACGTGATACAATCCTACCAAAAAATAGGTGGGATCTACCTACAGACCTCTCTCTTCCTATCTCTCTCATCTTTTCTCTCTATATCATGTGTTTTAAAAATATTTTAATCAATGTTATGCATTTACAAATGCCTAACTTTCCTCTCTTTAAATTCCTCTTGTCTCAACTGGATACACACGACACACGCGTATATGTAAAAGGTCTATATTTTGCTGATGTTGTGATTAATGCATTTTTTTTATTAAAAAAATAAAAAATAAAAGTGATGTAACTGGCTACCTTACGCTGCTACCACACTTGAAAGTTGAAAGAATGAAAGCCCTGCCCAGCCATAAGACAAGTCCAAAAATCGCTGACCTTGACTTTGAAATCTAATGTCGTACTACTAATTAACTCCATGGGTAACTTTTCTTCGAAAGTGCCTTTCTAGTTTCTAGCTTGTATCTCATGGCCATTCCAGGCTCGGAGTCCACTGAGCCCTACACCTTTTGTACCCACTCTAGTTTTCTCAATAAACCTCCGAGGGTAACCAATGTGTCCTCACATAAAACGGAGGCTCACCGGTAACTAAACCTCGTTCCATGATTTTTATCACACCCGAACACAAACCTATACATGATCTCATTCCATCAGATCAACTCGGAACAAAACATATAACAGAGCTGTAAACTGAATATTTACAACATGCAGATGAATTTAAGACTCAGTCAAATAACAAAGAGGAGATCAGATCACCAATAATTAACTCACCAACAACTTTCTAAAATTTCTTGGACATCAATACTCCTATAGTCATCTATCAGTCCTATTACTTCGAATAACCTGCTAACAAAAAGCAATTATAATTGCTAGCCTTACCAAAGTACTTGACACGCCAAAGGCTATATTTGATTTCTCCGTTCATGAGGGAGGAAGCTTCGCAGTCCATTGACTCTCATTCAATGAAGAACCTCTCGGAGAATAAGACCATCACCCCCCTCTCCGTTTAAAAGAACACCAAACTCTCCACCTCTTCCACAATAACCCTCTCGAAAACACTGAAAGATGAGGCTATCAACTCGATCTTATTTCTTTCTTGTGTTCGTCATCTTCCCCTTGATCAAATTCCCAAAATCAGCTGAGGCTAATGGATATGAGGAGTGCAGAAAGCAGTATCAGTGTGGAGCTGTCAAGGTAAGCTACCCTTTCTATGACGAAGTAAACCGCCCAGCGCATTGTGGCCACCCTGGGTTTGAGTTCATTTGCAACAGTGAAAATGGTGGTGTTCAAGAGATGCCAGAGATTACAGTGACAACATCGTCAGAGAAATACAATCTTCTGTACATGGATCCAACTTCGCCTACTATCTCTGTTGCTCGAAAAGATTTCTATAGTGATTATTGCCCAAATAGCTTGCTCAATGCGACCTTAGACTCCACCCTTTTCAGGTACACTGATACAGTTGAATATCTTACCCTCTACTTTGGGTGTTCTAGTACAGAACAACCCCCAATTTCAGCAATTTCATTTTCTTGTTCAAACATAAATAATACTTATCCTGGAGGTTATTTACTGATTAATGGTAATAATAACCCACCAAGATCATGCCAAAGCAGTATTGTACTCCCATCTAATCAATCTGTTGATGATATAAGAGATATATCCAGCTTACATAGGGCCTTTCGTACTGGTTTTGAACTAAAATGGATTGCGGACAAGCAGTGTGATACTTGCCGTACATCAGGTGGGGAGTGTGGCTATGATAGTAGCCAAAAAGATTTCATTTGCTATTGCTAGGATAATCTTTATGACAGTTATGGGTACACATGTAGCAAGCCTAGCAACGGTACGTATCCTTTTACCTTCAATTTCCAGGATAAGCATGATTAGTCTATTGATCATCAGCCTAGATTACTTGTGTGATTTCATACCTAAAAGCTTTTGTCCTGTCTGATTACCGCCTTATCTATAGCATAGGCTAATTGACCATGATATATGTAAGTAATAACTTGAGGATGTTGATTAGGGACTCATGACGCTGTCAAAAACTAGTTGTATACAAGGGAATAATATTAGGATCAGAGTAGCACCTTTGCATTGCTTGCCTCACAAACTGTTCTTTAACCTTTCAGGCAAGTTTAGTAGGGTTATTAGCCAGTAGAAGCAGGTTTCAGTCCCTAACCAAGAAATCCTGAAAACATAATATAATTCTGGTGAATAATATAACAGTCCATACGGTGTATAAAAGGTACAGAGGTTAAGCTTCAAAGGCTGCCGTGAGCCCATGAGGTTGAGAAAAGAGACTAGGGGAGGGGTGGGATGTACATACTAAAACAGAAGTTGGGTCAACTATAGAGCTAAGCAAGTAACGGAAACTTGGGAGTTGGAAATATGGGAGGAAAACTTGCATATCATAGTTTAATCCCCCAGTCTAAATCTGTAGGGGATAAAACAACCAACTGCTCTGTCTCTCCTGATTGATTTGCAGAAATTTATAAGAGCTTAGAATTGTACATCACCTTAATTTCACAGCAAAATTACTTAAAAAGACATACTAATTTAGTTTAAGTTACCACTCTTAACATGCTGTACTTTCATTTATTTTAAAAAAATCTAATAATTCTTGCAGAATTAAAAGAAGAAAATTTTCAGGGCACTGCAGAATCCAATGACATGAAGACAGTTCAAATAATAATAGGTGATATGTCCAACCATTCTTCTTTAATTTTCTTATTAACCTATTTTCAGTATTTTAACCAATCTAATATTTCCTACATGCAGCTTCTTTAGTGGCAGGGTTAGCCATAATTGCAGTTCTGCTACTTTATATCACAAGAAAAACGCCGTTACAGAAGCTTATTGTCTTCTCTAACATAGATAGAAGAAACAGCATAGAGGTGGAGGCTATGGTGAGTCGCTTAGGAGAACATGCTCCAAAAAGATATACCTATGGAGAAATAAAGAAAATGACTAGTTTCTTCCAAGATAAACTTGGTGAAGGTGGATACGGTGATGTTTACAAAGGCGAACTACTAAATGGTTGTCCTGTTGCAGTAAAATTACTGAAAAAAACTAATTGCGACGGAACTGAATTTGCAAATGAAGTTGCCAGTATCTGTGGGACAAATCATGTGAATATTGTTACATTTATAGGTTACTGCTTTCAAGGAAGCAAAAAAGCTTTAGTTTATGAGTTCATGCCCAATGGATCTCTCGACAAATATACATATTGTGGGCAAAATCAAAATCCGCTAGCGTGGGAAACGCTTTTCCAGATTGCAATTGGCATTGGACAAGGCTTAGAATACCTACACCAAGGTTGTAGGACACGAATTTTGCACTTTGATATAAAGCCTCACAACATCCTTCTGGATGCAAAGTTCTGCCCAAAAATCTCAGATTTTGGCTTATCTAAGCCATGTCTACAAACAAAGAGTACTATAACAATGTCTGGTACAAGAGGCACTCCAGGTTACGTTGCTCCTGAAGTTTTTTGTAGAGGCTTTGGCGGTCCTTCCCACAAATCAGATGTCTACAGCTATGGGATGCTAATTCTAGATTTAGTTGGTTGTAGGACAAACAACATTGCTGGAAGTGAGGCAACAAGCAGTGAGACGTATTTTCCTCATTTTATATACAAGCAATTTGGACTTAATGATGTCCATGAGCTTCAGGGAATCCCGAATGATGAAGAGAAAGCGCTACAAAGAAAATTGGTTATAGTTGGCTTGTGGTGCGTCCAAACAAAGCCTTCAAGTCGGCCATCAATAAGCAGGGCACTCGAGATGCTTGAAGGAGACCTTGACTCACTACAGATTCCTCCTATTCCATCTCTGTCTTCTCCTCCTAGGCCACATCAACATGATTCGTCTACAGACTCTACACACACTATGACATTGTGACAATATCATTTCCGCTACTCGGACTTGCTTTATTACATGAACATGATGTGAATGGAATTTGCTCGACACTTTCATACTTTTTTTCTTTCTTTTGTTATTTGGCCAAATGTAGCATCCAGATAATGGAAAGTTTTACTCATTTCAACTATCATTATTTTCCTACTTTTCTAATTACTTTCATTATCGCTCTTTAAGTTCATTAATACTCCCTACTTTGTTTGGATAGAAGAAAGTGGAAGGAAAAAAAAGAAGGAGAAAGGAAGGGGGACAAATTCTCTTCTTTGAGTAAAGGATTGGGGGAAGGAGAGGGCGGGCTCCATTTTCCCGCTCTCTTAAGTAAGCATAATCTCTCCAAAATCGGAGAGATTTGGATGGAAAATGGATCTCACCTCCCCCTCCCCCTCCCTTTCTTTACCCTTCCCTCTTTCCCTCATTTTCCTTCCTTCTTTGCAATCCAAACAAGGTGTAAAGCATCAAATGTCATTGAAATTATAGAAATTGATTACCCTAATTTGTCGAATTTTGCAAAACCCCCAAATTGATTACCCAAACCCTAATTAGACTTATCAATTTAGTTCGTTGTAGGTTAGATTACAGAAATTATAACCTAATTTGCGAAATTTGTGTAATTGAAATCAAATTTGAGAGATGAAATTGAAAGAAGGGAGTAGAAGAAGGGGAAATCGAGGGAAGAATGAGGGAAAGAGAGGGAAAACGAAATTGTGGGTGCCATAATGACGTCATCTCACAAAGTGGTGGGATTTCAAAACTTTTGGAAAAAACTAGGTGGTAAAATTAAAAAAAAAAAAAAAAACTTGAGGTGGTATTTTCAATTTTAGCAACAATAGATGGTAGTAATTATCAATTTTTTTTTTTTTTTTTTTTTTTTTTTACAAGAATATACAAGTGTAAGTTAACATGGTGCAATGTTTAAATAATGGAGGAAATATTGTTTTAGGGAAATTAATCCAACAAGGGCAGCAACACATAAGTTAGCTAATAAAATTTGTCAAAAAAAAATAAAAATAAAAATTCATGAGCGATTTCTCACAATGTTACAACAAAAATAAATTCTCGTTGTTCATCAGTTATGAAATAAATCCTCAAATATTGTCCATGTAGGATAAATATCGGATACAGGTCCTTTTTGTAAACCATAGGAGATGCTCTTATAGACCACCTTTTTCTACTAACCGATCGCGTTTCCTCTTTTTCTTAATTCAAAGATTCTTCGTCACCGTGGAAGAAAGTACCAACATTAAGGGTCTGTTCTCTTACGTTGAAATTCAGTTCAGTTCAGTTCAGCTGAGTTCAGTTCAGTTCAGTTCAGCTCAGCTCAATTCAGTTCAGTTCAGTTTAGCTCCTAATTTCCCTCTCTTATAAAATATTCACTTCAGTTCAGTTCAGTTCAGTTCAGCTGAGTTCAATTCAGTTCAGTTCAGTTCAGTTCAGCTGAGTTCAGTGAATGAGAACAGACCCTAATATTGCTAAGTTTAAAAGACAATAGATTTCAAAAATAAAAGTGTTAGTGGTTTTAAGCTAAACTAAATACAGAGTATCAATCTTACATGAATAGTAATTTGGGAATTTAATTTTAATTGGTGTCTAATGAAAATTTATTTTTTTTCTCAATAATATAGAGGGAAACGCTCAATAATGACAAAATAAAAAGATAAAAAATCATTCTTCACCCACCCACAAAAAAATAGAATAATTTTTTTTAAAAAAAAATTAATTTATTTTAGCCCCAATTGATCTCAGAGATTAACAATCTAATTTATCTCCTCTCACAACTTTATGTGTTGAAATCTGTGCCACTTTATTTTTTTACTTTTATCATTTAAAAAATAAAAGAAAAGGAATAAATTGTAAGAGGAGATTTATTCACATCATTTATATTAGAGATCAACTTGAATTTACCCGTATCCCGTAAGCCTTAATAGCAAACAAATCCTCACTCCTTCCGTCAGTTAAAACATCTCACTGTTGATCAATCATCATGCCTTCCGATTCTTCCCTTTCCTCACCCAAACCAAACCCTGACACTAACCTCCAAATCTCTGAACCAGACAAATTCAGTCCCAACATGAGAATTCCTCACAACAAAGATATGAACATCCCTAATTGGTTGGATCTTCCAGAAGAAATTTGGTTCACAATTCTCTCTAAAGTTAACACAATTGACATAATCGAAAGTGTTGAGATTGTTTGCAGTTTATTTCGCAAAATCTGTAAACAATCTTCATTTTTTAATGTCATTGATATGACTCTTCCAGATGAATACATTGATGATGATAATCCTGATTATGTTAATTCCATGACTCTATTTGCTGTTGATCGAAGTTCTGGGAATTTGATTGATATTTATTTGGAAATTTTATGCCACGATGAAACTCTAATAAAAATCGTTGAAAGGTATTTCATTTTTATTTTTATTTATTTATGATGAAGTCAATGTTGTTTTGTTAAAGATTTGTGTGAAATCGGCTTAATTTGACTAATTTTCAAACTTTTTGGATTTGTTTGTTTGGTTGGAACTCTTGGAAGTAGTTTAGTGTCTAAATTTAATGTATAATTTGGACTAATTCCCTGTTTTTATCTACTCGTATTTCTTATATGTTTTTTTACTTAACAAGACTAATGTTTACTAATGAAAGTTGATTTTAGTAGTTTTGGATTGTTGCTGCATACTAATTGATTAGTATTGTATGATTAATTGCATACTTGCTATGATGTTAATAATGGACTAATGCCCTGTTTTCATCTATGTTAAAGTATGGGGTTTTCACTTATAAGTTATAATAGTATGTAATGTACTACATATAAAATTTGTGCTTCAATATTAATTACTCGTTGTTAGGTTTACTGTTTACTCTACAGAAAATTTGATATTTTCGTAATTTATCCTAATTGTATTGTTGGATTGAATGCAAACTTGCCATGACAAGATTTATATTGGATTTAGAGTTTTCTTGTCAATCAACTCAAATGTTACCAAGTTTGGCATTGTGTAGCTTGCTTGTTTTGTTGGGAAATTATTGAATTGAATCCTACTGTTTTTCCGGCCTAATATTTCTATAATGTTTGTAAGACTAAGATCCATTGTAGGGTGTGCCAAATTTGTAGTAAAGTTCGAAGGCTAAAAATGGGCAGGTGAAAGAATACCCAATGAATTTATTCAATAATGACTCGTGAAAATGACAATCTGAAACGCATAGCGTTATTCTGTTATATTTGTCATAAACTCATAATGTATTCTTTTGTGGATCCATTGTTAGTGACATAGACCCTCTTTATTGATAGTCTGCAACCTGTTATTGTTAATGAACATTTGTTTTACAGATCAAGGAATCTTAAGCATCTCCGACTTGGCCACCATGTTGACATATCTGACAGGGAACTGGTTGAAGCTGTCAAAAGGCTTCCAATGCTTGAGGAAGTGGAGCTTAATTTCTCTTGTTTCTATGAAAAAACTATTGAAGTTGTTGGTCGTGCCTGCCCTTCATTGAAATCGTTTCGCATGAATAATGTTTGGCCTGAAAATCATAAATGCAATGAAGAAGTCATGGCTATTGCTAGAGGCATGCCTTATTTACATAATCTTCAACTAATTGGGAACTACATGACAAATGAAGGCTTGAAAGCGATTCTTGATGGATGTCCTCTTCTTGAATCCCTTGATATACGTGCATGTTTTCACATTGATTTATCGGGGGATCTGGGTAAAAGATGTGAACAGATCAAGCACTTTCGACCACCTAGTGCCTCCCTAGAACATTACAGGCACCAAGCTTGCAAGTGTAATTCTGATAAACATCATATTCCCTCTGACGTGGCAGGGCATTTGATATGTTACAGGGGGAGTTCAAGGATTAGTGACTATCCAGATTGGGATGATGACCTTGAATACATTGACCATGACGAGGAACTCGAATATAATTATTACTATGACGATGATTATTATATTGATTATGCCCAACCCATACCTCTGGATCTGGTCAACGAAACTGGAATGATGTCCAAGATTTCATTGACAATGAGGTCAATGGCCATGGTGATGGGGAGGACTATTCTGTTCCTTCCTCGCCCAGCTACTCTCCTCGTCCGGGTATGGACTATGATGAATGGGTTGATTCATTGATGCCTTAACCTTTTACTAAGATTTTTAGCTCCTTTGTGGCCTTGTTGGTTCAACAACAGTGTTCACAGTTTGTCTTGGAATATGATTTTGCCTAGTTATAGTTATTAGCCTTGATGGATGTAAGATCACGTTCGCCTTTTTTATCTGATTTTCTAATTTTGGCTTGGTTGCATTGAATGTTATCTTGGTCTTTCTAATGTTGGTACTTGGTAGGGTGCCGGGTGCAGTCTATTGCATGTCCTAGTTTATGCTAGGCATATTGTGTGGCCTTTTCTTGCCTTTCTAGAAATTTCATAGTAACCTGTTAATGCCTATTGCCTATCGGCCCTATCTTGTGCACATACTACTCATATAATAAAAGATTTAAAGATTATATTCAGTTCTTTTTATTCATTTTGAAAATATGCGTCATATGTCCAACTTTTAAGACATTTTTCTATTAGCTCTCCAATTACTATCGTTTGTACTTCAATCTTCACTTGCCCTTGCAGAGTACAGCCTTTTCTGTAAGAAATTGGTACGGCTTCAAGTACTGTCATTAAGGTTGTAATGCTAGATTTTTTTACTTTTAATAAAAAGCCACACGAATCGGGGATTAGAAACAAACTAACAAAGTACTACCTTCGTTTTAAATTATTTGTAACGATTAGAAACTAAGTATACTTTATATTAAATCGTTAAAACTAATTTGAATTTGAGGTTTGCATAATGCTGCTAAGCTAAAGGCATTGACAAAAGTTGGTCTAATTACATGAGTATGACCAGAGTACCCTTTTCTTTCTTATTTGTGCTTCAACTATAGTGCAGGTGTCAGATTTTATTATCTGATGAGGTTTGTAACTGTAACCTTAAAGATCCAGAGAGCGTGGAGGAAGAGGGAGCAAGTGAAGAAATGCGAGGAACTTGTAGTGATTCAATGGTTCCTTCTAACATTTCCACCACTTTACTCATCTCTGGCCGACTCGATGGGTTGGTTTTCACACACCATAAACTCACTAAAATCAACTTCTTCTGAATCTCCATCTCATCAGAGCTCAACATTTGTTGCTCATCAACTGCTTCCCCTGCCTCGAGTTGTTCGTATATCCATTGAGGAAAATATTGTTCGCTACTATTCTCATCACTTTCAGTCTCGGCTTTTCTTCTACACCCAACCATTTCAAGAACCAACATCCCATAGCTATAAACATCTGACTTGTAGGAAACACCGCCAAAACTTCTGAGGTATACCTCAGGAGCAATGTATCCCACAGTTCAACCAGAACATTTTATTATGCAGATGTGCCTAAATTGCTGCCAATTTAGTAGGGCAGAAAATAGAAACAGTCAAGTAGTAAATGAAGGCTTTATAAATTGCTAAACAAGAATTGTGTATGAGACCATCCCATAATTAACACAACTAGAATGTACCTGTGCTATTCCAGATGAATACATTGATGACGATGATTCTGATTATGTTAATTCCATGACTCTGTTTGCTGTTGATCGAAGTTCTGGGAATTTGGTCGTTTTTTATTTGGAAACTTTTTGCGATGATGAGACTTTAATGGCCATTGTTCAAACTTCAAAGGTATTCCAATTTTTAATTTTGTTTAATAATTTTTTTTTTTTTTTTTTTTTTTTTTTTTGTATTTTTTTTTTTTTATTATACTGTTTCTGTTATATGTCTAGTTATTACTATGAGAACTAGTCGATTTAATGTTATTATTATTCAGAAATTTTGTGAAATTATTGTACTTTTATAATTTTTTGGATTTATTTGCTGGTTGGAAGTAGTCTAATCTCCAAATTGAATGTAATACTTGGACTAGTGCCTTGTTTTTAATATTATTTTTTATTTGAGTTTTTCTTGATAAAACTAATTGTTACTAATTTAACCGTTTGTAGTAGTTTTGGATTGTTGCTATGAAATTGATTTGTAATGTCTGATTAATTGCAAACTTGCAATAAAGGTGATATTTGGACTAATGTCTTGTTTCATCTATGTAATGATGTAATGTTGGTGTGTAACTGATTACGGAGTAGTGTTTTAATTTTAACTAGCTTTTGGACCCGTTCTACGCACGGGTTATGCTTAAGTTATAAATTTATTTGAAACTTTACAAATTAT
Organism: Chenopodium formosanum; assembly: GCA_024500155.1. Taxonomy (NCBI): domain Eukaryota; kingdom Viridiplantae; phylum Streptophyta; class Magnoliopsida; order Caryophyllales; family Amaranthaceae; genus Chenopodium; species Chenopodium formosanum. The sequence continues at coordinate 1,719,001 of CM044861.1, read as the reverse complement.
CTTGTCACCAAAAAAAAAAAAAAAAAAACCCTTTACAAATAATTTGAATGAATTATTTTATCGTCTTTTGACATATTATAATATTTTATGAATTAGTGGTAATAGACTAATAGTTGTAGAAAAAATGGCTTAAAATCGTAAAATCTTATCTCTATCACATGATATATTAATCAACAATTTGTATAAAAAACTACTTTGTAAATACCAAACACTTATTATAATTTTACAATTTTTACATCAAATGTGAAGGCATGATATTCTTCTTTAGTCTTTACCAATATATGTCTCTTATATTGCGCTTAATATCTTCAAAATTAAAGCCCCATGACACGCAAACAATGTCATCCCATGGAATTGCCATAGTTTTCTTGCCACCTCAATATTTCCCTTTTCAATCATCATCCTCATTGTTGTAGAAATTTCACATAGAATTTTGAGAGATGTTTCTCTAATTTTTTAGTTTTTGAAACTTAATGAGTGTGAAAAAATCTTTATTGAAAATTTGTATTTATATAAGAAGAGGGGGAAGATAAGGGGTCAAATTAAAGAAATGAATTATGAATGTGAATAAATTGAATTGATAGATGGAATAATGAGAAGAGGAGAAGGTTTAGGAAATTTAATTTGTTATTGAATTAAAATAAAGATTACAAAATATAAAAGTTATTGAGAAATAAAGGGGGAGATGAAGAGAGAATTTCTTTGAAAACATAAGGAGGGAGAATGAATAAAGAAAAGTGAGAAAGAATGATGACATGTGTCAATTTTGGTTTGTGTTTTTAAATACTAAGTATAGATATCTAAACCTGATGAAAAATTTGGCCTTTTCCTAGTTTATCCTAATTGTATTGTTTGACCAATTGCAAACTTTTCATGACATGTTTTATTTTATGTTTAGAGTTCTCTTGTCGAATCATCTGAAATGTTATCAAGTGTGGCAATGTGTATCTTGCTTGTTTTGTTGGGAGTTTCTTTACTTGAATTCTACTGTTTTTTCTGCCTGATTTTTGTATAAAGTTTGTAAGATCCATTGTAGGGTGTGTTAAATTCATAGTAAAAATTTAAAGAAAAATTTGGGCAGGTGAAAGATCTATATGCAATTAACTATTCATGATGACGGAAATATCTTCACCTTCTAATGACTCGTGAAAATGACAATCTGAACTGCATAACGTTTAATTTGTCATAATGTATGTCTTTCGTGGTTCCAATGTCATCTGCCTGGAGTGTTTTCCAGACCCTCTTTGTTGATAGTAATATAGTATGCCACCTGAATTATTGTTAATGAACCTTTTTTTTTTTTTTTTACAGATCAAGGAATCTTAAGCATCTCCGACTTGGCCACCATATTGACATATCTGACAGGGAACTGGTTGAAGCTGTCAAAAGGCTTCCAATGCTTGAGGAAGTGGAGCTTAACTTCTCTTGTTTCCATGAAAAAACTATTGAAACTGTTGGTCGTGCCTGCCCTTCATTGAAATCTTTTAGCATGAATAATGTTTGGCCTGAAAATCATAAATGCAATAGAGAAGTCATGGCTATTGCTAGAAGCATGCCTAACTTGCACAATCTTCAACTAATTGGGAGCTACATGACAAATGAAGGCTTGAAAGCGATTCTTGACGGATGTCCTCTTCTTGAATCCCTTGATATACGTGAATGTTTTCACCTTGATTTATCAGGGGATCTGGGTAAAAGATGTGAACAGATCAAACACTTTCGACCACCTAGTGCCTCTCTAGAACATTTTATCCACCAAGCTTGCAAGTGTGATGCTGATGATTCTCATACTCCCTCTTTGATAGAGGGGTATTTGTTATGTAACAGGGGGAGTTCAAGTTTTAGTACTGACAATCCAGATTGGGATGATGACCTTGAATTCATTGACCATGACAATCCTGATTATTATTATGGCTATGATAATGTTTATGATTATGCCCATGCTGATGATTTGCAGCCCCAAAATATGTCTCCGCATGTGATCAACGAGTTCCCCAGCCAGATGGATCTCCAAGAATTCATCGACAATGATGATGGTGATGAGGAGTACCCTGACTGGTACTGCGATTGCTGTTCTGGTATTTCGTCGCCCAGTTACTCTCCTCCTCCTCCAGATATGGACTATGATGAATGGATTGATTCAATGATGCCTTAACCTTTTACTGAGATTTTCAGATCCTTTGTGGCCTTGGGATCAAAAACTATGTTTACTCTTTGTCTTGGAATGATTTTGCCTTGTTACAGCTGGGAGGTTACGGAAGAAAGACCGTGAAATTTTGGCTTGCTTGGATACAATGTTGTATGTCCTTCTTTTGTTGGTGGGGTGCAGTCTGTTGCACGTCCTTGTATATGTTAGGCCTAGTTCTTGTAAGATATCATATAGGCAATATGGCCAGTCCTTGCTTTTTTTAGAAACTTTGTAGTTGCTGTTACTGCCTATCTTTTGCGGTTGTGCACATATGGATGGGATTTAAGGTTACAAGCTCTATGTAAATATGTCTAGTTTCTAACATCTTCTTCTGTTGTAGTTTTTGATGATTTCTCCAATTACTCCTGTAAGCCATACAATATTCACCTAGATTACACTTCATTGAAATATACTGTCATCAACTCATCAAGTCGTAACGGTGGATTTGTCACATTTATAATAAGACATACAATATTCACCTAGATTACACTTCTGCTTTATAAGGGTGCTAATCTAAGAGGCCCCAGACCAAGCTTGGCTCATGACGCTTGCAATCGAACTCATACCTTTCTGTTTTTGACGGGGAACTCCTACCTTATTGTAAGCTTTTTGGCTTTTAAATTTTTGAAGTTCAAATTGTCATCAAACTCAACTTGAGTTGAATATTATTCCTTCTATTTATGTACATTACAGTTTTTAGATACTACTCCGTACTATGATTATGCTTTGTTTTTAACCTTCTTCAATGCTTCATATAATTTAAATCTTCATTAAAAAGTATTATTTGTCAAGTTGATAAAAAAAGTGAGACTTTTATTTGAGGACAGATGAGTAGAATTAAATATTTGAAAAAAAAAAATTCAAACTTGTTCACGTTCTTTGATGTACAATTCATAAAAATTTTAAGCTAAGATCGACTAATTCATAGTAAACCATTTATACTCATTGGCAACCATAAAATCACACCCATACTTCTTTATTTCGACTTTGTTACACTATGCTCACAAAAGACATAAGGACATCAAACTAATATCTAGAGGGACTTGTTAATATGATACTTTGTTCTCGAGTTTTATAAGCGTCAAGTTAGTTTTAGAATGATACCTAAAATTTGAGATCAAATTCCGCTTAAAATATCCATCATGGTTTATCCATATACGGAACTACGGAAGGCCCAAAATGGCCCGAACATTGTACTCAGTAAACAAAACTTCTCCTTTGTTAATTTCCCCCGCTTTCTCACTCCAATGAACAACTAACCCTCTCTTCCCTCAACTCAGCTCCTCCACTGTTCACCATGTCTTCAATCTCCTCTCCTCATCCAAACCCTAACCCTAACCCTAACCCTAATCCCCAATTCCCCCAACTTTCAAATTCAATCAAATCAGCCAACTTCAAATGCAAGAAGTTTCAATCTCAGAACACCCCTAATTGGTTAGAGCTTCCTGAAGAAGTTTGGTTCTTAATCCTGTCCAAATTAAGCACCATTGATATAATTGAAAATGTTCAAAAGGTTTGCTTGTTATTTCGTAATCTCTGCAAAAAACCTTCCATGTTCAAATTCGTTGACATGACTTTGGAAGATGCTTATATGGACTTGCCGTATGACCCGAATGTCATGACCCGATTCGCTGTTGATCGTAGTGGTGGTTGTTTGGTTGATATTTATTTGGAGTATGTTTGTGATGATGATACGCTCATGTATATCGTTGAAAGGTACAACATTTTGATTTTTTTGAATTTTTGTCCTGCAATTTTTGTTGTTTGATTTTGTTAATTTTTGCAGTTTTCTTGGGATTTTTATATTGTTGGATGATCTAATGAGTTGGTGAAAGAAATGTGAGAAAAATTGGATATATTTACCTGATTATCTTTATGTTTTGGGAATAGTCTTTCTCTGTCAAATATGCTCTTTACTTGTTGTTTCATGTTATGCTGCAGGATTTATAAGGGTGCGTTCTATTCAATTGAATTCGAGTTTAAATTATTGCAACTTATTGGAACTTATGGAGTATTAGAATTTGATTCTTTGGAAACAAATTATTATATGTTGTGCTAAACACACCCTGAGAGTATTGTGGAGGCTGTTCTGTTTCAGTTAATTGTAGCTTCTATGTTGAATTATTGAATTAATCTATCTTGGATGTAGGGATATTGCTCAAAATTGAATTGACAAATAACAATTCCTCTAGAAATGACAACTTTAGTGTTAAAATCTCAACTTTATACTTCCTACAACTAGTTTAGAACAGGCTTCTATCCACAAATTGGTTTTTTGGGGTTTGGCTTTTGACAATTGTGCATAAGAGATCTCTAAGAGAGCTCTGCTAGATTCCACTTGATGGTTTTGCATTTTATATCTTTAAACTCATATAATTTTCGAATAGGTCGAAGAATCTTAAGCATCTACGACTTGGGCACTATTTAGATGTTTCAGATGCTGGACTGATTGAAGCTGTTAAAAAGCTCCCAGTGCTTGAGGAATTGGAGCTTATTATCTGTAATTATTCTGCAGATACTATTGAAGCTATTGGCTGCACCTGCCCTTCACTGAAATCATTCAGCCTAAATTCAGTCGGATCTAATAATTGTACATTAGCTCGCAACGAGGAAGCACTAGCTATTGCTAAAACCATGCCTAATTTGCACAATCTTCAACTGATTGGGAACTATATGACAAATGAAGGTTTGAAAGCAATTCTTGATGGATGTCCTCTTCTGGAATCCCTTGATCTACGTGCATGTTTCCTCATTGATTTATCAGGAGATTTAGGTAAAAGATGTAATCAGATCAAACACTTGCGACTACCATTTGACTCCACTGCAGATTATGGCCATGAAGCTTGTGAAGAATTCCTTGCTGACAAATGGAACAGCCTACAGAATGATGATGACTCTGGTGGTAGCGGCTTCTTTGGTTTCTAGCCAAGTAGCCAACATATATTTTTTGGGGGTGTTGAGGATAAAAAAAAATACCTTACTATTTGATGGTCTTGTGGATTCCCCACTCTTTTGCTTTGCTGGTGAAGAGACTGAAGACCCCTTATTTTTCAGCCCATTTCAGTCTTGTTGGATCAATCATGTATGTACTTCTGTATCAGGTTGGTTTTGCCTTGGTTGCTTCCCAATGTTTAGTTAGCTCTTTTTTCGGTCTTAGCTTGCTGGATTTACAATCATGTTTTCCAGCTAATTATTTTTCCCTTGGTTGCATCCAATGTAATAGATCCTTTTTTTTTTGGGTGAATGACAGTTGATTCAATATGGCAACATCCTTACTAGCCTAGTTCATATACTATGTAATCTATGGTATGTATCGTCAGCCCTGACATTTAGAAACTTATTACTTGTAGTCCCCGATAATGAATTTATCTTGTACACACACATTGATTATAGTATGAAATACGAGTATTAAGAATCAATAGTTTCAGAAGCATTTCCTCTTGCCACTCATACAATACAAAAACAAAACAAAGATTAACAGAGTTCAGAACTTGCAGTCAGCTCTTTCAAGATGTAACAGAACATATGCAGCTTATCTCTATACAGTATGATTTAGATTATTGACTTAGATTGAGCTCTTTGGCTGCGAAGTGAATGGGATAATGATGCTGTCTACAAATTAATTTAACCAGGGAAGATTATTACTACTGGATACCACTTGGAATTGTATAAAACAATATCACAAAAAGGAGATTCATATTTCAGACTTGAGAATTAACAATTAAGGAAGTACATTGAATTTAAGATTCAGTTTTTTTTTTTTTCTTTTTTTTTTGAGTCAAAGATTAAGTACAATTAATTGATTAAGTGACTTTTTGTGAAAGTTTACCTTACAAGAGAGTACAGGAATGTGGATGCTACTTACAAAATAGTATTGCCCATACTTATGTGATTCCAATAAGTTTACTTTTTTTTTTTTTTTTTTTTAAGAGTTTACCCTCGTTCAACATATGGGCTTATATATTGTTGTAACAATGTATTTTTCAATTATTTGATAACGTATTTTTTCTAGCTTGTCATGAGTTTTCAAGTTTTGTTTCGAACATGTCAATTCTCAATTAGTTTCCAATTCTCAATCACATTGAATCTAGATAACTCGTGACTTTGTGAGTGACATCTCATATTCACTCTTTCTCATCGCAAAAATTAACAAGATACGTACTCCAAACACTTACGGAATACAGTAGTCCAAACACTTTGACTAGCAATTAACTAAAATCCACAAAAATACGGATTATAAAAGTGACAATGTGGGACCATCTTTAAAAATAAGGCCCAATCCACTACGAAAGTATAAAAGCCTCAGTCCTCTTATTTCCCTCCATTTCCTAAATCCCGTCAACAGAAACTCCTTTTCTCATTTCAATTCACTTCAACAATGTCTTCAATTTCCTCTTCTCATTCAAACCCTAACCCTAACCCTAAATTCTTAGAACCTTCATCTTCAACAAAATCCAATCGCAAAAAGAGAAACAATCGAAACAGGAAGAAGAAGAAGAAGAACAAAATTCCGAATTGGCTAGAGCTTCCAGAAGATGTTTGGTCCTTGATTTTCTCGAAATTATACACAATTCATCTAATTGAAAATGTCCAGAAAGTTTGCAAGTTATTCCGCAAGCTCTGCAAACAACCTTCGTTGTTCAAGGTCGTTGATATGACACTTCCAGATGCTTATATGGACTTGACTTTTGATGCTAATGTTTTGACACGATTCATTGTTGATCGAAGTTGTGGCGGTTTGCTTGATATTTACTTGGAGTTTCTTTGTGATGATGATACTTTGATGTACATCGTTGACAGGTATATCATTCTTAGGCTCTCTAATTTTGATTTCGTTTTGTTTAATTTTTGCAATTTCTGGAGTTTTATAGTGTTGAATTATCTGAATTTCGTTCATTTTTCTGGAAAAAATTGAATTATGTTGAGTAGCTCAGAAATAAAAAAAAGAATTGAGATTATGTGAAGTTTAAATTTGCATTTTTTAAAAAAGTATTTGGTGTTAATTTTTTCGATTCTGAGTCAATATGCACATGCTGGTAAATTAAAAATGTCAGAAAATACGAAAATATATTTTGGCCGAATTTCTGTTGTGACCTCATTTCTGATATTAGGTAAGATTGGTCTCAATATTGGTGCAAAACTAAACATAAACATTTGAGTATGATGGAGCTACCCTGTTCTGGAATCATCACAATAATGTTTCCATTTATTTTAATCAATGTCAAGTAGACATGTACCAAATTTGGACACATTTGACTCATTGGCAATGGTGTTTGATGAATTTGCTTTGAAGTTGTTTAAATTAGGAAAAAAAAATTGAACTTTTATAATCTATCCATCTTAGAGATTTAGTTAATATTGGCATTGATAATCATTTGGGTCTCAAAATGTCGTTATGCTTTCAAATATTGATTTAGTAATTTGCAAATTACTGCTTCCAGCTTTTAGTGCATTGACTATCAACCATTCTATATGGAAAAACCATCAGGGAACTTTCCAAGAAATAACCTTTATGATTTTACTCTTGTAGACTAATTGTTGTGTTTTTCTTGACAATTGAAGTGATAAAATTGTAGTTTTTGCCAAGTGTACTCCAATTTTTTTAAGGTTGTAAATTGAAAAATGAAATGGGTAGTGACCTAAAGGAGAGCAATCGGTATCTAGTTTTTTCATTGTATTTTCCGACCATAGTTGCAGCTAGAGCTGGACAGGGTAACTCTACCAGAATTGGATTAGGATCTGATATGATGTACAATAGTAGTAGCACTTGAATTTAATAATGACTGATCTGTCATATACTCATATCCTTTGGGCTCTTAGGGGGGTTGTGCTTGAAAGTTCTTATAGAGAGTTTTGTTTTGTTTTGGTTTGATCACAATGAAAATGTTTGAAACAGATCAAGGAATCTTAAGCATCTGCGAATAGGGCACTACATTTATATTTCTGGTGAAGGACTGATTGAAGCTGTAAAAAAGCTCCCAGCACTCGAGGAACTGGAGATTATTATATGTAATGATTACTCTGCAGATGATATTGAAGCTATTGGCCATGCCTGCCCTTCACTGAAAGCATTCAGCTTCAATGATGTTGGATCTAAGACTCTGGATTTTACTTGCAATGAGGAAGCACTAGCCATTGCTAAAAGCATGCGTAATTTGCGCAATCTTCAACTGATTGGAAGCGGTATGACAAATGAAGGCTTAAAAGCAATTCTTGATGGATGTCCTCTTCTTGAATCCCTTGATTTACGTGCATGTTTCCACATTGATTTATCGGGACATCTGGGGAAAAGATGTGAGCAGATCAAGCGCTTGCGGAGACCGTATGACTCTACTGCAGATTATAGCCACCAAGCATGTGCTGATGATTCAGAACATTACGGAGCCTACAAGTTGGGCAGTCCATGCAGTGAGTATGATTCTGATGATATTGACTTCTTAGGATATCCAGGGTACCTTGATTTCGAGGATGAATACCTTGACTACTTTGATGATTATGATGATCTCTCACTCCACTTCTTTGCTCAGTTTGCTGGTGCTGGCCTCGTAGACTATGAATCCTCTGACTGATTTTTCAGCTCTTTCCTCGTTGCTGAATTTTCATTCATGTTACCCTGTCTGTCTTGTGTTAAATATTCCGTGGTTGCATCCGAGTGACTTCAGCTCCTATTTTACCCTTAGATTAACAGCTTGTTGCATCTGCAAAGACTGCATCATTTTTTCTGTAATGTCTCAGAGGCAATTTGTTGCATAGCCACGTTTTTGCTAGGGCTGGTTTTTTTTTTTTTTTTTTTTATATCTTATTTCCAGTCTTAACCTATTCGAAAACTTTGTTAATAACAGTATCTGGTACATGTATAAATATTTAAATTAGTTGTAGAGTGATTTGTAATTCTGTATGTCCTACTCCTTGTCAATTCATGTTTGCCCCACTTTTGGGCTAGATTCGTATGTGTTTTTCGAATTGGATACAAGTCATTGGATCTCCAAGTTTGGCCATTTAGGTCGGGTTTTATTGGGCCAAATCATTTTTTTAAAGTCTACCCATCACACCCTTGCGAATCTTTATCCTCTCTTCCGTACAAAACTCCCTATAACAATTGGTTTGTTTGGCAATCGACCATCAGGCAATGATAATGAGAATGAATTTGTAGGTAATTTAAAAGGATAAATAATGTTCATTCCTATGATTATTCAAGAAGAATCTTAAAATGTATATTTTCTTCCTAAATTTTCACTTGGCCTACTTTGTAATATCACATTCTAAGCAGTTATAGATGGAAACGTATTAACAACGATGAGATTATGGATGTGTTTGACACTAGTTTTTAAGTACAAAGTAATTTTTAGTGGTAAGTAAAACCAAATAAATAATTTATTGTTTGGAAAGGCAATGGCGGTCTGGTGGATCGGTAAGAGTAATGTTAAGTGAGTGTTTTGTAAGGTAGTGGTGAACTAGAAAGAGTGTAAGATTAGTGTTTAGTGAGTGTTTGATAAGGTAGTGGTAGACTCTAGACTGGTTGGAGTAGTGTTAAATGGTGGAGATAACTTTTGTTTTATCAAAAACTTAAATCTTTACTCCAAAGCTTTTGAAAATTAGAAATAAATGTTGATATTTGTTTGTGGATACTATCATTAGTTACTCAAAAATGCTTAATTCCACCAATATAGCTAACAACTATCTATATTGCTAATTTTTCTGAAACATGACATATAGTCCAATAGAAATAATTAAATAATAGACTATTTTTCATACCCCATTAAATTGTACGAGTATTAAAAATTCACTCTCATTATCGCAATTTATTTCCAACTACAAGACGATTTTTAAAATATAGGTTATGGACCTTAATACCCTTATGGGCTTATGGTCCGTTTCTGAGAGTGTTACAGAATACAGAGGCAATTTATTTTCCCAATTAAAAAAAAACGGTGACACGTACTCCTCGTATTTTTCATTCTCTCATTTCCCTCCAGTTCATGATTCCAATCAACAAACACACTCCTTCAATTCAATTCACTTCAACAATGTCTTCAATTTCCCCTTCCCATCTAAACCCTAACCCTAATTTATTTGGACCTTCATCTTCAACCAAATTCAATCGCAAAAAAAGAAATAATAGAAACAGGAAGAAAAACAAGTAGAAGAAATTTCCGAATTGGGTTGAACTTCCAGAAGATATTTGGTTCTTAATTCTCTCGAAATTAAACACAATTAACCTAATCGAAAATGTTCAGAAAGTTTGTATGCTATTCCGTAAAATCTGCAAACAACCCTCATTGTTCAAGGTCGTTGATATGTTTCTTCCTGATGCTTATATGCACTTGGAATGAATTTGATGCTAATATTTTGACTCGATTCATTGTTGATCGAAGTTGTGGCTGTATCATTGACATTTTTTTGGAGCATCTTTGCGATGATGATACTTTGATGTACATCGTTGATAGGTATTACACGATTACTTCATTTCTTTCGCTCGTTATTAAATTTTTTTTGAGTATGTCTTGTTTATTTTTGTAATTTTTTGAGTTTATAGTGTTTAATTTGAGTGTTTTTCCCTGTTTTTAGGTGAATTTTCTGAGAAATAGCCTACTTTAGTTCAATTTGATGTACTTTTTTTTTTTTCAATCATAAAGAATGAATGGATATACATCGAATTTTGATTCTGCAATGTCTGTTATTTTTTCTTAATCTATGTTTGCTTTATATGCTGGCCTAGACATGCTAGGTTGAATTTTTTTTGGATATGGGGTGAATGGTGGTATTACTCTGTTCTGAAATTGTTGCAACAAGCTTTCCATATGCTTTCATTGACGCCGATAATGATGGTAAAACAATGTGCAAAGATCTAGACTGATGGACTAGTTTCCTTGAAGATTTCCCACCCACCAAAAGAAAAAAATTATGATGAATTTTTTCTGGAGTAGTTTAAATAGGATGAATTACCGGTATATTGATTATTTTATATTACCTCATTTCTTGGTTAACATAATTTATGGAGTATGTGGCAAATTACTGTGTTTAGTTTGGTGTATTGACTTCTGTCAAGCATTCAGTGCTGCAAAATAATCATGTTTCATGTAGTAGCAATTAGATGTACATCAGGGAATGATTCAAGATTAGAACTTTGGTGATTTTTTCTCATCAGACTATTGTAGATTTGTAGCGGCAAGTTACTGTTATTCCCTCCGTTTTATATTGTTCTTCTCATTTAGAATCTTTTTTTGAGACAAAATTGCTCAAAGTGAGAAGATTAATATAAAATGGAGGGAGTATAATTTTGGCTAGGTGCTCTTCAATCTTTCAAAAGGCTTACATTGAAAGCTGAAATTGGGTAGTGACTGAAAGGAGTACATTGATTCCTACTTCCTAGTTTTCTTCTTTTAGTGTTGTCTGACCTTAGTTGCCAGCCTGCCTTTAGAATAGGTCATGTATATATTTAGATGATATGAATTGGTTTTAGATCTTATATTAATCATATCATGTAGTACTTCGACATTTATAATGATTGACTTGGACATTTTTTATCACATTGTGCCATGAATTTTTGGTTTTTCTTTTTATGATTTGAACAATTGAGCATTAGGGAGTATTCTCAGGCTCCTCATGGCCATAACCTGTTATTTTAAATCTATATATTGAACAGGTCAAAGAATCTTAAGCATTTGCGATTATGGCACTATATTGGTATTTCTGATGAGGCACTGGTTGAAGCTGTGAAAAAGCTCCCAGCACTCGAGGAAGTGGAGATTATTATGTGTAAATACTCTGAGGATACTATTGAAGCTATTGGCCGTGCCTGCCCTTCACTGAAAGCATTCAGCTTAAATGATGTTGGATCTAAAACTTTTAACTTTACTTACAACGAGGAAGCACTAGCCATTGCTAAAACCATGCCTAATTTGCGTAATCTTCAACTGATTGGAAACTGTATGGCAAATCCTTGATGGATGTCCTCTTCTTGAATCCCTTGATTTACGTACATGTTTCTACATTGACTTATCTGTAGACTTGGGTAAAAGATGTAAAAAGATCAAGCGATTGCGGCTATCATATGACTCCGCTGCAGATTATAGGCTTATAGCTACCAGGCTTGTACTGATTCAGAAAAGTATCCTGGCCACAAGTTGAGCAGTCAGTACAGTGAGTATGATTCTGATGATAATGACTTTTATGGTTTCGATGCTGATTACCTTAATTTTCAGAATAATTACCCTTACTATATTGATTATGATGATATCTATCCCTAGTTTGCTGTGCTGGTCTCATAGACTGAATCCTCTGACTGATTTTCCGGTTCTTTTTTCGCCTTGGTAAATCAACAATCTTTTTTTCCCATTTGTCTCAGTGTAATAACGTAGCTTGTTGCATCTACAATTTTGTTTGTTCTTTTTGCTCGGGTTATTTTCCCTTGGTTGCATCTCAAGGATTACATCCTTTCTGTAATTTATTGAGTGGCAGTTTGTTGCATAACCATGTTCATGCAGGTTTGTGTTTTTGCTAGATATCATATGTTCAGTCCTCACCTTTACATTCATAAATTTCTTAAACTCACTTGAACAAATATTACACATCCTTAGTGGAGTCTCGACCTAAAGCATTCTTTTGGATGATAAGAGAAAACAATCAATTAAACAATTTGAACCAATACGTCATACACGGGGATTATAGTTTCTATTTAATCTGTTAAGTTAGCTGTACGCTATGTTATTTTGATCCAAACACTTGTTGTTTACTCATAAGTAATAGATGAATAGTCAACTGTCACAAAATGTACATGTGATCTGCTAGAAGCCTAGAAAGACATTGAAAATTCACTCATGTCTTATTTCTGACTTCCTGTTGATCATTTTTGTCAAATATTTGTAGGTAGAAGCACATCTTATAATACGAGTAAAAGTTTAGATTTGGAGCTATCTGAAAGGGTCATAGATATTTCACATAACAGACCAAACACTTGATTACTCAATTATAAATTATAAAAGCAGTCAACTTTGACCAGTTAATAAAATACATGATGCGAGAGCAACAATTATTTATGCAAAAAGATGATGTCTAATACACCAAAGTTACGGTCAAAACACTCAAAAGTCTACATTTCGCGGAAAATCTTCATCAGAATCTGCTAACGATTGTTACAGCAACGTTTGATTATAGAAATGATATACGAAATACATGTACAATGGTTTAAGTATTTTGACAACCTTATGACGCCGTTACACATTATTTCACCAACCATGCTTTGATGAAGAACATTTCAATAATCTATGCTTAATAATGTTGATTAGTCAACTTAACAACAGTGAGTATGATTCTAATGACAGCAGCTTTATTCTGACTATTCTGGAGGTTGCCTTTTGGACTATGAATATTCTGACTTTTCAGCTCTTTTTGGCCTCTTTGGATCTTAGTATACTTGCCTTGATTGCATGCAGACATATCAAATCATATTTTGTTCTCATGTCACATCTTTACAAGGCCAAGTTCTTGTAAAATTCTTCCTCGATTTTCATATTATCTGATCATTTAACTAACTTCTACTCTTTATACAAGCATTATCTGTCTCTAATACATGTCAATTTGAATCACCAGTGCATTATTATTTGCCAGTTTTCCAAATTTATATGGAAAATGAACTTTGCACAACTTAAGAGACAATCATATGGGAATGTAGGGATTTTCATCAGAAACTCTGTAGTTCCTGACTTCCTGTAAATGAAATATTATTCTGTATGCATGTAATTAGCTTCAGAACTTTTGTTTTACTTGATTAATGCTATTAAATTGAAGGCACATACATTAGATGGTCTGAAAACATGAACATGATTATATGACAGTACATACATCTCCATACAACTTTGTTGGGAGAATTGAACATATTATATCTAGTTATCTACTGCAGTTGAACATATTATATCTACTGCAACCTGTTAAAGTGTAGGCGTCATACTGAAACTGTATGATGAAGTTTGTGATTGTGACCTCGGGGAGCCAGCATAAGAGGAGGTGGGAGCGAGTGAGGAGATGCGAGGAACTTGTAGTGATTCAACCGTTCCCTCTAGCATGTCGACCACTTGACTCATCTCAGGCCGGCTTGATGGATTGGTCTTAACACACCATAAGCTTACCAAAATCATCTTCTTCTGAATATCCTTCTCATCAGAACTCAACATCTCTTGGTCATCCAATGCTTCCCCTAACTCGAGTTTCTCATATATCCATTGAGGGAAGTACTTTTCGCTGTTGCATTCAATGCCTTCAATATCAGTTTTTCTTCGACATCCAACCATTTCTAGAACCAACATTCCGTAGCTATAAACATCCGATTTGTAGGAAACACCACCAAAACTCCTTAAAAATACCTCAGGAGCAATGTATCCCACAGTTCCTCTGGCTTCAGAAATCGATATAAGGCTCTCCTTTTGGGGGCACAGCTTAGCTAGGCCAAAATCAGAAATCTTTGGACACAAATTTGCGTCTAGGAGAATATTGTGTGGCTTAATGTCAAAATGAAGTATTCTTGTGTTACAACCTCTATGCAAGTACTCTAGCCCTCTTGCAGTTCCAACCGCGATTTGAAATAATTCTTCCCATGTCAGAGTATGGTGGCTGTTTTTTCCATAAAGATACTTCTCAAGTGATCCATTAGGCATGAAGTCATACACAAGAGCTCGATGTCGACCCTCATAGCAAAAACCCAAGAGACTGACAATGTTTATATGGTTGGTCTTTCCGATACTTGCAACCTCATTTATAAAATCCTCTGCATTTCCTTCTGACTTTTTCAACATTTTTACTGCAACAAGACGCTCAGTATTTGGAACCTTTCCTTTGTAGACAACACCATAGCCTCCTTCACCTAACTTTTCTCTGAAAGAATTGGTTATTTTCTTCAGATCAGAATATGTGTGCCTTTGTAGACCAACAGTTCCATGAATCTTGAGAAAAGCCTCAACATCCGGCTTCTTTTTTCGCTGAGGATCCTCATCCTTTGATGAACATCTTTTTCTTAGACAGAAGACTAATAAAATGATTATTCCTATCCCAACAGCTGAAAAAGAAGCTGCAAGGCAATCAAGTAAAACATGTTATTATGAGATCGTCTATTCGTCTTATCCAAGACTTGTTCAATCTTCCATATTCATATATAAGAAAAAAAATTAAAACATTTAGGTACACCACCTATTAGCGCAATCTTGGACTTGGTTAGAATGACCTTGTATGGAGTGGATCCTGTTTTCAAGATTCAGTTAGAGATATCAGACAAACGAGTCTAATTATTAGGTGCATCTACGAGTATTATTTCACGAACATACCTGGAAAAGGGCACTTGGATTCATCTCTGCAGAAGCAAAAGAACTTGTTTGAACGCGGCTCATGTCCACACTGCCCTCCAGATTGGAGGCATGCTTCACACGAGCCATTATTCGCGTTCCATTTAAGCTCGAAACCATTCCAAGCAGCATTAGGTATGTAACCACCTATCTGATCCATAGCCAAATTGTCATCCATATGAATTGGAAGAAAAAGATTGTTAGGACATGAAGATACCGAGATACTATTGTTCAACATGGCATTCTTAGTCAACCAACAAACCGGTACATTCGTGGGATTCATAGGACACGAAAACTCTTTCCAAGTCTTAGTAGAATTACACAACCTCGAACAATTACCATAAAACAAAGTAAGGTTGGCATCGCGAGGAGTATATTGAAAAATCGAGAAGTCTATTGTAATGTTTTGTAAGGAGTCAGGGCACCCTGACTTTGCTTTAAAATCTTGCCTAGCAACTGTTACGGTTGATGTTGTGTAATTGACGTTCATAACATCAAAAGTTTGCGACATCATGCTCATGGTAACCGGTGTAGCAATCTGATCGCATCCTAAGAGCTCAAACCCGGGGTGACCACAATATGAAGGTCGTTCCAAACCATAGAAAGGGTAGCTTAAATTGGTTATGTTACCACAATTGAATGACCGACTACATGTTTTGAACTCTTTGCTAACGCGGCAAAGAGATTTTGGAAGGTTTGTTAATAATAATGCAAAAATGAAGAAGATACATGAAGATGGGATTAAGTAATTCATACTGTATGTATGTATAGTATGAAGACAGAAAGAAAGGGAAAAGATAGAATTTGAGGGAAGATTTTATTCAAATGTGATATTTGTAAGCAATGACATCAAATGTAGAGGATTATAGTGATTATATGGTCAACGTCAAGTATTGGGAATATATTAACTTTATTGTAAGGGGGCATTGAGGCTGACAGTAGGGTCGAGGCACTAGGAAAAAGTTTGGCAACTAGCCAACTACCCAAAAATCCAAAATAATCTTAGTTCCAAGGTAGAAAATGAAGCGCGTTGGTGTATTGTATATTATCCGATTTAAATTAAATGATACAGTTTGACTTTGTGTATTGTTTACATAACATGGTTTAACTTTGTTTCATGATTAGTGTTGAGCAAAAGTATAGTTAATTAGTTATATATGTGAGGTTATGTTAAATTCGTCTCTTAAAATCTACTTCCTCTATTTTTTTAGTTAACAACTTTCTATTATCAAGCTTGCCAACGCATGTTTTTAGAGCTTAATAACTTCAATTATTAACATTGTAAAATTATAAAAAGTGGATATTAATAAAATATACATATAGACGATTCAAACAAGAATGAAGATAATCGTATGATAACAGACCCTTCATCACGCTACTAGAAGTCTAGATGTCAAAAACTTACTTAACCGACCCAACGCGACCTAACTTGAAAAAATCCAATTTAAATTTCGACTTATATGAGCAGTTGAGCACAATAATGTAACATTACTTAATTTCAAAATAGACCCAACTCGACTTCACCGAACTCGACTGGAGTACAAAAATTAATACCTCGAGGCTCTACCTATGAAAGACCTATATTGAGGATGTTAAGGCGCTTAAGGGAAGAAGACTGAGATTTTAAAATCTAAATCCATTACATGACTATTGACCAGTATCCATGAGTTGGTATGAAGATGTCGGATTTTAAACCCAAATCTATTACAGTACAGTATTACTAGTATAAAAAGGCATTGAGAGGTCTGTATTGGTAGAGATGATAAAAAATCGGGCCAAATTGGGCCGGGCCTTACACACAATTTCTCCTACCTAAACTTGCAAAATAGTAGCGAGTTTGTCGGGCCGGGTTCGGGCTCTTGAACTAAAAATTTATATTAATATTTGCCCAAACTCCGTCCTATTTTCGGGCTGAATCGGGCCGGGCCAATGTTGATTACCTCTACTTTGCCCAAATTTTGCTACATTCATATAGTGTTTATTGAGTAAGGAGTTGCACCGGGAGTGTGGGGTGATTTAATTCTTGACCGTTCAGAGCAAAATTTCATGGTCTTTTCTCTTCATCAATTGATAAGTTGATATAACCAAATTTGTATTAGGATTATTTCTTTTAGTATATCTTGAGATTTATAATACAGACATCAAAATCTTTTGTGTAATCTCAGAGATAGGAAAATAGCAGAGATCTTTCTTTCTCAGAGATTAACTTGAATGTTCTCTTTCTTTATCCCTCAAAATTAGCAGAATTCACAGATGGAAAAACGAAAAATGGCGGAAACCCTAACTTAACTACTGCGATAGAAGAATCAATGCCCTCATTCACAATCTCTTCTCCTCCTCGAGATCTTGATGGGTGTGAACCCTTTGATGTTGATGCAGGGTTTGAGACTTTATTTGCAATGTGTGAAAAGTAAGTGAATTATAGTTGTAATCTGAACAGAATTAATTTCATATCAAAGCTAGGTTTTGGGATAATTGAATTTCAAACTCATGAATTGGGGTTGAAATTACGAGTATGTTATCTTTATAATTGTAATTGTAATCTCAGCAGTGTGTTTATGGTTTGGGATAATTAGTTTTCCCTGTCATAATCTATCAGATTTCAGATTCGTGAATTGGGGATGATTGAACTTAATTATGAGTATTTAGTATTGTAATTGTGAAATTTGTGATTTCAACTGTGTGTTTGAGTATGTAGTTAGGGTTTGATATAATTGTTTTCATGAAATTACGAGTATTTAATGATCAAATTAAATCTGGCTAATTAAACATACTATTGCAAGGTTGGAGTCCATGGCCTATTATCCAATTACCATTCCCGAGAGAGGTACTCAAATCCCAGGCACCGACTGTTTCAGGCACAACACTGATCAGGGTCGTCGTGATAAGATGGTTGATTTTTATCCCGTGGCTTTGGCTTACTTCAACAAAAAATATGTATGTGTATATGGTGCACCATTATATGTCCGTTGTGATTAATATTGGTGCATGTCCGTTGTGATTATCACTTGTGAATACCAATTGACCATTCCTATGTAAAAACTTGTGCATAACCTTATACGACACAACTGAAAGGAGCAAGGACTACTATATAAGTTGGATGCGCTATAATTGTCAATTCATTTATCGTGATTATAACTCGCAGTTACCTAAGGATTGTTCCTGTGTGAAAATGTGTGCATAATATCATAAGGCAGATAATCTTACTCAAAGGCTACTATATAAGTCGGATGCACTATTATATGTCCGTTGTGATTATCAATTGTAAATATTGAAAGACCGTTCCTCTTTAAGAACTTGTTTATAATCTTATAGCGTACTTAATATGGAATAAAGATTGGAAGAGTACTCTATAAGTAGCCAAGTAGGGGTGCACTATGTTATGTCATGGAATTTAATTTTCTAAAATGGCCTACCTGCAGAACACAGATTATGAGTATGAGGATTGTGTTGATCTGATCGGTTCTGGAATGGATAACAATTACGCTTGTCATTGCAACTTCACTGCCAAACCTGAATCAGCGCCTTTCAAGCCTGGTGATTTTTCCACCAAACTTTTCTTTGCGGAATTCATGGATACATTTGCTGCGATATCGTCCCTCACTTTTTGCAGTATGCTAGACGGTAAGGCCTCTCATCATCATGTTACCTATGTTTTTAATACTCAACATTTAAGTGTATATTCTTTTATATTTTACCCATCTCATGTAAACTAATTACTTTTCCCGTCTTAGAGCCGAGAGACTAGATTTGTCTAGGGTTGTTAGGTTGCATTACTGTTAATGTGAATCTGTACAACATAACTGAGTATAAATCGATGAATAATATTTTGAATGGCATGGTTTCTTGTTGGTGTATCATTAGATCCTTTGAGATTTGGCATCCTTGATATTTTGTAGTTTTTTTTGTCTGTCGTAGGATTCAAAGTGAATGACCTCATTGTCCAGCAAAATGTATGCCTTTGCATTGTGTAATGCCTTTAATCTTACCTAATGTTTGGTGCTAGTGCTCCGTAAGATCAGTATTTTGCTGCTTGATTTGAGTTCTTTGTGATTATGCTCACTATGCTATACATTCTATCATAGTTAACATAACCTTTGTGATTTTTTTTTTTTGGTTCATGCTGCCGTCTACTTTTTTTTGTATGTAGTCAGAAATTACTAATCAGTGTACCATTTTTGTTTTGGCTGTATTTTTTTTATTTTATTATGTCTCATGAAATTACTGAGGGCAGAGGGGAGTGATGAAGGGCTTAATGGTTATATGATTACATCATATTCTACCAAAATCTAGCATAGGTCTCAAGGAAGTATGTAAAATTATTTTTATGAACGTTATATAAATTTTGTAATATAATTAAACCTTGTTGATGCCCTAAATATTGGAGTGTGTGAGGCCGCTGTGTGATCTGAGGGGTATGTGTTGGCTGTGGCAGGCCTTGATGCTTGCCAAATTCGCAAGTAGGCCTGATTGTGGAGCAGTGTTATTCTTGCAGTGGGTTTGTATTTATGCTTAGTTGGTCCCCTGTTTTTTTAATAGAAAAACTAACACTATCTCATACAGTAAATTATAATGAAAATGAACATACATCTCTCTCACACACAATCATGGCTCCTTAATTTCTGATGGTCTAATTTACTTGATGTCCTATAGGTGCTGAAGCTGCATGCAAAGGCGACTGCTCGATGTGCCCTGAAGGGTCGATTTCTCATCCAGCATCTTTCAAAAGTGGCTTAAAAAAGTCCTTGATATGAGCATGATGTACTAGAATGTGGGTTGCTGCTGGCATCTAATATCATTAGCAAAATAGCAACTAGTGTGGAATTTGAAGTTCATCTGGAGTAGTAGTACAAATATTTGTGTTGGAGAAGCTAGGCACAACCTTTTCATGGAATTTGAAGTTAATATGTAGTATAAATATTTGTATAAACTAGATTCTATATATTAGAAGGAGGAAATACAAGTTAATAACTGATATCAACTTGGATTGTTGATATCAGGGGCATTACCGTCATTTACACACTTAAATGAAGGGTACGAATGTCCTGCAAATTAAAAAAATTAAAATCCCGTTGAAGACGCCCCGTTGTAGAATTGAGGAGCGAGTTAACGGAGATAACAAAGTTAACTCCACGTTAAACCAATTTGTTCCTCCTTCCCCAATTGATTCCCCCTTTCCACTCGCCATCCACCATAACCTTAGTCAGTGCAGGTTGGTAGCTTCGTAGTCGGAGGATTCTAATCGGAATAAAGGAAATCGGGCAAATTTTGATCGTAATTAACTAGATCCATCTTATTTTTCAAAGGAAATCCCAAATTCAGTTCGATTTATTGACAAGAGTCGGACCGTGGCGTGTTGTCGGCTGGTAGCTTGCCCCCGAATCGAGCTCGGTTTTTATTTTGATCAGGCTGGTCCCTGGTGTGCTTGTTTCATATTTGGCTCCACCCTTTTCCAGGATCTCAGCAAAGGTTCATGATTCCCCCCACACCACAGGTTATTTATATTTTATTAACTTATTAAATGGTCTGAAATTGTTGTTGGTATTGAATTGATTAGGTACAATTATTTGAGTGTGTTTGACAAAATCCAGTTCCTGATTTACGATTTTTGATGTTCATTTGCAATAGTGGGATGACGGCGTTAAGTTTCAAGTTATTTTGCTACGACCGTTGAAGCATTTAATATAAAATAATGGAAAACGGACTCCATATCACAACTCCAATATTTTATTAATACTTTTTTCTACAGTGGCATGTTATAAACATCAATTGTTAATAACTGATATCAATGGGGTCTGCCTCATATTAGAAGTATGCAGACTTAGTTCATAAGAGTTGCAAAAGTGTCTTCATGTCATTTTTTCTATTTCATACCTAAGTTTCCACGATCTTTGCACCATTGCCATTGTGCCCCCAATTGCTTGGAAAGATTAATATTATTGGGTCAAGTTGATTTTCCGAGTCAGCAAAATTGCGTCTTTTTTAATATTTGTTACTCCCTCGCCCTTAATTTTCATAATGCTAGTCTTACTTTTTATTTTGGACTTTCCAAAGAGATAGTCCTGTATTACTCTCTTTTAATGGTCCTTGTGCAAAAATGATCAAATTGGTTTACTCTTTTATGAAGTGAGCAACATTAATTTACTTTTAATTGCAAATTCTTTATTGATTATAACCTTAATGCGCATTAATTTACTTATAATTGCCCGATGAAGTGATTAGTCATTGAACCATGTGCTCCAGCCTAATGGTTCACTTGACAAGGAGTTGCACCGGGAGTGTGCGGTGATTTGAATCTTGACCGTTCTCAAGAGGGAGATTCCATAGTCTTTTCTCTTCATCAATTGATAAGTTGATATAATCAAATTTGTATTAGACTTTTATTTAGTTTATCTCCGTCTTTATTTTCTGTGTATCTTGATATTTATGGAGATGACTTGAAGTACAGACATCAAAATCTTTTGTTTTTATTGTTTTTGTTTTTTATCAAACCACCATTCATTTGTCCATCATTCCCTTCAGTTTGTTATCTTCTGATCTCCTTTTCTTCATTAAACCTTCTCTAAATTTCAGAAAGATGAAGCTCTGTTTTCAATCATCTTTCTTCCTCATGATCATCATCTTCCTCTTGATCCTACTCCATGTGTCTGTCGAGGCTAACGAATACGAAGAATGCAAAAGTCTGATTCACTGTGGAGGTTTAAACATAGGCTACCCTTTCGATGACGAAAAAAACCGCCCAGAATATTATGGCTATCCTGGCTTTAAGCTCGATTGCGTCTATGAATATGGTGGTATTCCAGAGATTTCAGTGACTCTGTCATCAGAGAAACACCGTCTTCTACGGATGGATCCAAGTTCACATACAATCTCTGTTACTCCAAAAAAATTCTGGAATACTTCCTGCCCGGATACGGAAAGTTTGTTCAATACCACCTTAAACACCATCCTTTACGAGTACACGAATGAAGTTGTAAACTTTACCTTCTACTATGATTGTCCTACTTCAATTCCTGTTACGCCATCCCCAGGTTTGAAGTTTTGAACTGGTACTTTGACAAGTTCAGAATAACAACATAAATGCCTTCCTAAGCAGATGATGCTTATATTTTAATTGTCTGGTACATCAAAATAATTATATAAAATTATACCTTTAACATTTGCTTACATCAACATAGAATTTCAAGGACATTTTTTTTTTTTTTTTTTTTTTTTTTTTTTTTGACTTCATTTGAGATGATGTGTTAGTGGACCAATTCAACCAAAAGCCCGTTTGAGCTAGAAGTGTGGATGCAGCATGGACCTCCCTCATGCACCTAGAAATAGGTGTAACAACAGCACAATATAAACATTAACTTTTCAGAAAGTGAACATAGGTATAAAAAATATGAACATTAACTTTTCAAAAAGTGAACATAGGCATAAAAATGTGTGATTTTCGATTTCTTATGTGGTGACTTTGTGATTAACTTCGATTGATTAGGTTATACTACATTCGTTAACATTTAGTTGCAACTTTGGGGTATTACTTGAGAGACGTAAAATATTCCAAAGTTGCAACTAAATGTTAACGGAGGTAGTATATGATTTTCTTAATTCTAACGAATTAAATTTTATCTGATTTTCTGCATTTTTTTATCAATGAACATAATCATGCAAAATATAAACATATGCATAGGTTCCCTTAAATGTGAACATTAGCTTCTCAGAAAGTGAACATAGGCATAAAAACTATGAACTTATGAATTTCAGAAAGTGAACATAACATTTCAAAATATGAACGTAAGCATTGGTTTTCTTAAAGTGAATATAAGCATTTAAAATGTGAACATATACGTAAAATATATGAACATAAACATTTAAGAAAGACAACATATACATAAACAGATTTAATTAATATTTCATGAACAAACTACATATTTACATTATGAATATTTGAAATTATTTATGAACATATAAAATATTATTATGAATATAATGCATTTAATTATGAACACAAAAATTTAAAGAAAAAAAAAATAATATGATTATGAAACATATGCATTATAATTATTAAATGTTCTTTTTTTTATGTGTTCATTTTTAATTATTAAATGTTCATATTTTTTTCATGTTCATATTTTTTTACTAAATGTTCATATTTTTTCACTAAATGTTCATTTTGCAGAGCGTAGTGTTGATTTTTTTTATGTTGTTGCACCTATCTAAGGTGCACAGACTAATTGTTTTATACTCTATCAGGATGCTTTTGTTAAGTTGACTTATTTTATTGATTATTCTTTAAGGGCCATCTTTAAGAAATTGTAGTTCTCCTTGAATAAGTTATCAAATAAGGCCAACAAAATTAAACTCTTCTCCTTTTCTCCATTAAACCTTCTCTAAAACTCAGAAAGATGAAGCTCTCTTTTAATTCATCTTTCTTCCTCATGATCACCATCTTCCTCTTGATCCTACTCCATGTGTCTGTGGAGGCTAGCAAATACGAAGAATGCAAAAGGCTGATTCAGTGTGGTGATTCAAAAGACATAGGCTACCCTTTCTACGACGATATCACTCGCCCAGATTACTGCGGCTATCCTGGCTTTAAGCTTGACTGCAACCGTGAATATGTTGTTGATTTTCCAGAGATTTCTGTGACACAATCACCGAAAAAATACGGTCTTCTAAAGATGGATCCAGGTTCACATACAATCTCTGTTGTTCCAGAAGAATTCTGGAATACTTCCTGCCCGAAAAGTTTATTCAATACCACTTTAAACTACACCCTTTACAAGTACACAGATGAAGTTGCAAATTTCACCTTCTACTATGATTGTCCTCCAATTCCTGTTACGCCATCCCAAGGTTCAGCAATTCCGTATAATTGTCCGAACATAAATTATACTCTTCCTGGAGTTTACTTTAACAATGGTGATGATTATAACCCACAAATTCCATGCAACAACAATATCATTGTCCCTTTATTAAATCAATCTGGAGACATTTTTGAAAGATTCAGACAGCGTAAGGAGTGCCTTTGAAAAAGGCTTCGAATTAGAATGGATAGCGGACAACGATAATTGTGATGAATGCCGAAAATCAGGTGGGGAGTGTGGGTATAATTTTAGCCAGAGACGTTTCGCTTGCTACGGTATGAATCCTCTTGATTTTCATTTGGTTATACTCCAAGTATCTTCTGATTAACTTAAGAGTAAATTTTGATTAGCCTACTATATGATGATCTTCTGCTTACATAGTTTATGTCACTTAGTTTATATATACCAAAAGCTTTACTATGTCTTGATTACCATTTTCATGATCAAAGGTAATGATAGATCATGATTATCTGAAATTAACAGTAGCTTGACTAGGTTGATTAGGTTGTTAGACACTTGGGTGCCAAACTAGCAATTCTACATTTCTACTCACATTATCTATCTTAGCTATCTTTTGTGAATTGTGATCTTAACGTTACAAGTAGGGGAAAAAAGGGCAAAGATTATACTCCGTGTCAAAGAAAACATCTATGGCGCATTGACCAGGCTCATTGTTTTTGGGTTTTTATGTGGTGCAGTTTGCTCT
The DNA here is from genome assembly GCA_024500155.1 of Chenopodium formosanum. Classification (NCBI taxonomy): domain Eukaryota; kingdom Viridiplantae; phylum Streptophyta; class Magnoliopsida; order Caryophyllales; family Amaranthaceae; genus Chenopodium; species Chenopodium formosanum. The sequence continues at coordinate 1,693,918 of CM044861.1, read as the reverse complement.
GGCAAAATTCCAAACCGGACCACAAACACCCCTAACTATTTTCCCATAATATACTGCATACCAAGAAAAGTCTATTTTCCTCCACTTTAAAATTGACAGGAAAGTTCCATAAATTGGCCTTAAAAGTCTACGTTCAATAGCCTTTTAATTTAGTCTCTTCACTACCCCTGGCCTGGTCCTCAACACTGATTTGATAATAAATCTTTCTTCAGTTTTCACTTCAACATGGAGTTCTCTTCCTTCTTCCTCATGCTCTTCATCATCTTTCACTTATTCCACTTTCAACATTTTGCTTTTGCTAACGATGAGAGGTACGAAGACTGCAAAAAGCCCTTTGAATGTGGAACTTTGTCCAACTTAAATTACCCTTTCTATGATGGTCACAATCACCCTGATTACTGTGGTTATCCCGGGTTTCAGCTTGACTGCAGCAGCAGTCCTCCAGATATCTCAGTTACATCGTCAGAGAGGTATTATGTTATTGGGGTGCGATCAGATCAGCCTATTGTTACTGTTGCGAGAAAAGACTACTGGGATGGTTTTTGCCCTGGGAATCTGCATAGTACCAGCATAAACTTCGACCTGTTCAGCTATGTAGACCTGGATGATAATGTCACCATTTACTATGGTTGTGCTGATGTTTCTACCCCAATGACTAATTCTTTTACGTGTGCAAACTTAAGTAGTGATGCTCATAGTCGGTTTGGCTACTTCGTTGCCACTGATGCAGAGTCTTCCCCCTTAGGCAAGACTATCCCACGGAATTCATGCAACAGAAGCATTACTATGCCTATTTCCAATTATGAATCGTCTTCTCTGAGGGTAGTAGATACTATAAGCTTAATGGCAGCATTACGCTATGGTTTTGAGTTAGAGTGGAAAGCAGAGAATGATTTGTGTGATAAGTGTCGCAAATCGGGTGGGGAATGTGGGTATAATACTACTATGAGTAGATTTACTTGCTTTTGTCCTGATCAACCTTATGCTTCTGAATGCGCAGGTAAAACCCCTGTTTTTTCTCAAGCAAATTTTTTGTTAACTACTTAACCTACTGTATAACTTATAGTTTAATGCAATCAAACTTCTTTTGTTGACAATTTAACTGCAGTCTTGAATTGATAAATTGTTATGAAATCAGATCATTCACCTAGTCTATTGGCCTATATAGAATACTTGGCATGAATGATGGATCTACTCACCACAATATGGGGAAATGGGGAAATTAATGAGTCTAGCAGACAGACTTTTCAGTATGTGTTTATCACAATATTAAGCAGACTTTCTGTATGGAATTGAAAATTTTGTGTCCCTTTTGATTGTTAATATTATACGAGTAATGACTACAGATTTGGTTCTTGCTAAGTGCTAACAGTAAGTTAACATTTAACAACTAATCATGAAAAAGACTGTTGTCGTCCGAGGAAGTAAGGAACTGCAGGAGTATTCTATAATCTGACCAAGTAAAATGTCAAAACTGGTGGCTAATAAGGACATGCTTTCTTGTGGCTCCTTATCCTTCAATTGGTGATCGCTACACTAATCTTCCTACTTAATTTAGGTTGAATTTTTTACTATCACATAATTACCTCATTCATAGGCTATATTTTCATTGTTTATGAGATCAGTAATAGCTAGAAGAGGAGGGAGTAGCGGAACTAGATAAGTGTAGACTAGCATCTTTCCTTTTATTTGAAACAGTTCTTCTTCTAAGCAAATGTAGCCAGTAGAAGCAGGTTTCATTGCCTAACATTAAGAAAGTTGAAATGTTAATTTTAGGCTAGATATACACTATCATTTCAGTAAAAAATCTACTTCGAGCTCCTATGGAATTTTGACATTACAACTAGATTGTCAAGGATTTGAAATAACTCCTCTCTTTAAGCGCGACAGCTCTGATTTACCTCACTTATTATGCTGAATCTTCAAGAAAATCCTTGCAGGGTCGTCTCATCAAAAGAAAAAGTTGCTTGCACTGATAATTATAGGTAATATGTCAAACTTTGTTTATCTCAAGTAACTAATAATATCAACCTTTAATGTCTAATAATTATCTACATCATGTATGTAGCTTCTTCAGTTTTAGGGTTGGCCATAATTGTAGTTGCACTACTTTCTTTCACAAGAACAAAGGCATCTCAGAAACTTATCTTAACAAAGGAAGAAAGGAAAGACAGCCAAGATGTGGAAGTTATGCTTAAGCGCTATGGAGAACATGCTCCGAAAAGATATACCTATGGGGAAATAAAGAAAATGACTAGTAACTTTCAAGAAAAACTTGGTGAAGGCGGCTATGGTGGTGTATACAAAGGCAGACTACAAGATGGTTCCCCTGTTGCTGTTAAGTTACTGAAAAATCCTAATTGCAAGGGAACAGATTTCATTAATGAAGTTGCCAGCATTAGTGATACTAATCATGTTAACATTGTCACTCTTTTAGGTTATTGCTATCAAGGCCGCAAAAGAGCTCTAGTTTATGAGTTCTTGCCAAATGGTTCACTTGACAGGTATATAAAGTGTGGTCAAAATCAGAATTCGATAGCATGGGAAACGTTACTCCAGATTGCAATTGGCATTGGACGAGGCTTAGAGTACCTGCACCAAGGATGTAGGACACGTATTTTGCACTTCGACATTAAGCCTCACAACATTCTGCTGGATGCAAAATTCTGTCCGAAAATATCAGATTTTGGCTTAGCTAAGTCATATGTACAAACAAAGAGTTTGATGACAATGTCTGGCACAAGAGGCACACCAGGATACATTGCTCCTGAAGTGTTTTGTAGAGGCTTTGGCGGTGCTTCCCACAAATCAGATGTCTACAGTTTTGGGATGCTGGTTTTAGATTTAGTTGGTTGTAGAAAAAACAGTATTGCTGGAAGTGAGAAGACGGGCAGTGAGCTATATTTTCCTCACTATATATACAAGCAGTTTGAGCTTAAAGAGGACCATGAGCTTCTAGGAATCTCAAATGATGAAGAGAAAGAAATACAAAAAAAGTTAGTTATAGTTAGCCTGTGGTGCATCCAAATGAATCCTTCAAGTCGGCCATCAATCAGCAGAGCACTGGAAATGCTCGAAGGATACATCGAGTTACTGCAGATTCCTCCCATCCCATCTCTGTCCTCTCCTCCTAAGTCACATCATCAACATGATCCATCTACTAACACTGCGACATTAGAATTACAACTGACAAATGGGTCATCTGAATAGGAGATTGGTTTTAAGCAACTTTGGAGATGGGGGGCACTATGAGCAACATTTGATTATTCGGTGTCACTATGGCTAAACTACTACGGATGGTTAACTATTACGGAGTGACAATTTACCACAATATCAACCAATACACTTTCAAAGATATAATGCATCTTAAAATTTTATAATTGGTTTGCTATTGTTGCTTAGGAAGGATACAATTAGTCTCAAGATTTAGCTCTTTGCAGAAGCAAGAAATAGACATCAGATCATGTTATGTACTTTAACACTTGAAGCATCACAAATATCTACATTGCATTTGGCATTTGCCTAATTTATGGCAAGCAATATAATATGGGGGCACATAGAGCAATAATTTGATCAATTTGTAGTCACCATGGTTAAAGCCTAAACTCAATAAGCTAGACTCTTCTATGTGTTAGCTTAGTTCAAGGTTTTGAATTAGGTTCTTGTTCAAGACTCCGAATTTCAAACAAATTCAAGTCGAGTTTTCAAGTCGGGTCAATTTTGACAAGTCTAGCACTCATAAAGGCCATGTAGTCCAATCAATGCAAGCCTAAATCCAACCAGTTATTAAATGCATAAACATCACAACAATTACAATCAACCAAAATTGTGATAGCACTCATAAATTGGTAAAACATAGTATCAACAGTATATAATTAATTTATTTCTTAGTAGAATCAGTACCTCTAAGAGATTGCCAGAAAACAGGCCAATTCTTTTGAGCTTCATTCCAACCCCAGAAAGAACCTTCCCTTAAAGGATCCCAACTAGAAGACACAATCCCATAACTAACCCCTAAAAGGGCAGTCCCAAAGAAGATAAAGGACACTATAAAGGGCACCCAAGTTGGTACATCAATTTTTAATCCAACTTTTAAATAATAAAAAAATGGGAAAAATGCTAATCCTATAAACAGAGGTACCCCAACTGAAAATCCCATCCTTTTAATCATCCTGTTTGTAACAATTTCTGGGATAATCCCTTGTTCTGCTTCTTCAATTTCATCATCATCTTCATCTTCTTCTTCATCATCCTCATTGTTGATTTTCTTGCTTTTTTTGATCTTTTTATTTGGGGCACCAAATCCTTTAGGGTTTCTGAGAGTGGCTTTAAGGTAGGTTGGTTTTGAGGAGAGTGAAAGTATGTTTTTGTGGATTTTTGAGGTGGAAATTAAGAATTTTGAAGTGGGTTTAATGGTGGGTGTTGATTTATTTGGGCAAATTAATGTGGGAGCTCTTTGGAAGGAGCAAGACTCCATTTTTTTGAAGCTTCTCTGAACACTGAATTACTGTGAATTTCTCATTTAGTTGGGTGGTGATGGAAAAAGGATAATCTTATCCGGGCTTAAATGAAATTACACCATTACCCCTAATCTGTCCATTGAACATTTATTTTTTTTTAAGGAGTCCCAAAGACACTCATTTTCGTTTATTACATTCGTACGACATCTACAATTGAGTTTCTTGATTGATTAATAATTCTGTTACTCAAACCTCAGACACGAGACCATGGGTAAAGTTATAAAATCGTACTCGCATTTATAATACATGAATCGAAGCGATTTAGGAGGTGTCGGGAGCTTGTGTTGGAATTTCACGAAACACTGCGGGATGATCCCAAGATCATATAATATTGTGAGGACCCATATAAAACCATTGTCCAGCAACGTAAAGCCCTCGTGAGAGCTTATAGTCAATACAAGATACATGTATGAAAACGGGTAAAATGACCATTTAAAGGCAAATTGGATGGTTCCACTCACCTAATTACTCTCAGAGGGTATTAGGGACCATGGTAAAAATCTCAGCAATTTTTATTTCCGGGCGAAAAAAGATCAAAAAAATACAAAAATGAAGGCTCAGCTATAATCCACAATTTTTGAGGAAACTTTTAGATTTCGGGGCCCGGTGGCGAAAAGTGTTGAGACCCTACAGTAGTAAAAAACTGACCCGACTCGAGGACCCGACCTTGACACAATGATCTGAACTCAGCCTGTACTCAAACAATAGGGTGGATTATAGCCTTCTTTGCCACTTTTCGACACCGGGCCCAAAACCTAAAAATTTCCTTAAAATTGTGGATTATAGCCTTCAATTTTGTAATTTTTTCACCTTTTTTCGCTCGGAAATAGAAATTGCCGAGATGTTTACCATGGTTTCTAATGCCCTCCGAAAGTCCAATTGGGTCGATGGAACCATCCAATATGCACTTAAACGGTCATTTTACCCGTTCACAACTTGCACCGAATTTGTAAACTCAACCTACCACGGACGTTTATGACAACATATATTGTCATATATGGTTTCAAACGGCATTATATGACCCCGAGATGTACCCTTTAGGTTATTAAGGCTTTTCGCCACCGGGCCGTTAAACCTCAAATTTTCCTTAAAAACGTGGATTATAGCCTTCAATTTTGTAATTTTTAGACCTTTTTTCATCCGGAAATAAAAATTGCCGAGATGTTTATCATGGTCACTATGACCCTCCAGAAGTCCAATTGGGTCGGTGAAACCATCTAATATGCCCTTAAACAGTCATTTTACCAGTTCACAAATTGCAGTGATTTCGTAACATCAAGCCTACCACGGACGTTTATGACACCATATAATGATCATATATGGTTTCAAACGGCATTATATGACCCCGAAATGTACCCCTTAGGTTCTCAAGGCTTTTCGCCACCGGGCCCCTAAGCCTCAAAATTTTCTCAAAAAGCATGGATTATAGCCTTCAATTTTGTAATTTTTTGACTTTTTTTCGCCCAGAAAGAAAAATTGCCGAGATGTTTACCATGGTCCCTAATACCGTTCGGGAGTCCAATTGGGTCGATGGAACCATCCAATACGCCCTTAAACGGTCATTTTACCCGTTCACAAATTGCAGTGATTTCATAAACTCAAGCCTACCACGGACATTTATGAGAACATATAATGATCATATATGGTTTCAAACGGCATTATATGACTCCGAGATGTATCCCTTAGGGTCTCAAACCTTTTCGCCACCGGCCCCGAAACCTCAAAATTTCCTCAAAAAGCGTGGATTATAGCCTTCAATTTTGAAATTTTTTTACCTTTTTTCGCCCGGAAATAAAAATTGCCGAGATGTTTACCACAGTTTCTAATACCCTCCGGGAGTTTAATTGGTTCGGTTGAACCATCCAATATGCCCTTAAACGGTCATTTTACCCGTTCACAGTTTGTAGTGATTTCGTAAATTCAAGCCTACCACAGACATTTATGACAACATATAATGATCATATATGGTTTTAAACGGCATTATATGACCCCGAGATGTATCCCTTAGGGTCTCAAGCCTTTTCGCCACCGGGCCTCGAAACCTCAAAATTTCCTTATAAAGCGTGGATTATAGCCTTCAATTTTGTAATTTTTTGACCTTTTTTTGCCCGAAAATAAAAATTGAGGAGATGTTAACCATGGTTCCTAATACCTTCCGAGGATCCAATTGGGTTAGTAGAACAATCCAATATTCCCTTAAATGGTCATTTTACCCGTTCACAACTTGTGGTAATTTCGTAAACTCAAGCCTACCACGGACATTTATGAAAACATGTAATGATCATATATGGTTTCAAACGACATTATATGACCACGAGATGTATCCCTTAGGATCACAAGCCTTAACGCCACCGGGCCCCGAAACCTCAAAATTTCGTCGAAAAGCATGGATTATAGCCTTCAATTTTGTAATTTTTTGACCTTTTTTCGCTTAGAAATAAAAATTGACGAGATGTTTACCATGGTCCTTAATATCCTTCGGGAGTCCAATTGGGTCCGTGGAACCATCCAATATACCTTTAAACGGTCATTTTACCCGTTCACAACTTATAGTGATTTCGTAAACTCAACCCTACCACGTATGTTTATGACAACATATAATGATCATATATGGTTCCAAAACGCTTTATATGACCCCGAGATATATCCCCTAAGGTCTCAGCATTTTTCGCCACGGCCCTGAAACCTCAAATTTCCTCAAAAAACGTGGATTTTAGTATTCAATTTTGTAATTTTTCGACCTTTTTTCGCCCGAACTAAAAATTGCCGAGATGTTTACCACGGTCCCTAATATCCTCCAAGAGTTCAAGTGGGTCGCTTGAACCATCCAATATGCCCTTAAATAGCCATTTTACCCGCTCACAACTTGTAGTAATTTCGTAAACTCAAGTCTACCACAAACATTTATGACAACATAAATGATCATATATGGTTTCAAATGGCATTGTATGACCCCGAGATGTATCCCTTAGGGTCTCAAGCCTTTTCGCCACCGGCCCGAAACCTCAAAATTTCCTCAAAAAGCGTGGATTATAGCCTTCAATCTTGTAATTTTTAGACCTTTTTTCGCCCAGAAATTAAAATTGCCGAGATGTTACCCATGGTCCCTAATACCCTACGGAAGTCCAATTGGGTCAGTAGAACCATCTAATATTCCGACCCCTTAAATGGTCAATTTACCCGTTCACAAATTGTAATGATTTCGTAAACTCAAGCCTACCACGGACATTTATGACAACATATAATGATCATATGTGGTTTCAAACGGCATTATATGACCACGAGATGTGTCCCTTAAAATCTTAAGCCTTTTCGCCACCGGGCCCCGAAACCTCAAATTTTCCTCAAAAAGCGTGGATTATAGCCTTCAATTTGTAATTTTTTAACCTTTTTTCGTCCGGAAATAAAAATTGCCGAGATGTTTACCAAAGTCCCTAATACCTTTTGGGGGTCCAATTGGGTCGATGGAACCATCCAATACGCCCTTAAACGGCCATTTTACCCGTTCACAAATTGCAGTGATTTCGTAAACTCAAGCCTACCATGGATATTTACTAAAACATATAATGGTCATATATGGTTTCAAACGGTATTATATGACTCCGAGATGTATCCCTTAGGGTCTCAAGCCTTTTCGCCACCGGACCTCGAAACCTCAAAATTTCCTTCAAAAGCGTGGATTATAGCCTTCAATTTTGTAATTACCTTTTTTTCGCCCAGAAATAAAAATTGCCGAGATGTTTACCACGGTTCCTAATACCCTCCGGGAGTTTCATTGGTTCGATTGAACCATCCATTATGCCCTTAAATGGTCAATTTATCCGTTCACAAATTGCAGTGATTTTGTAAACTCAAGCCTACCACCGACGTTTATGACCACATATAATGATCATATATAGTTTCAAACGGCATTATATGACCCCGAGATATATCCCCTAGGGTCTCAAAACTTTTCGCCATTGGGCGCCAAAATTTCAAAATTTCCTCAAAAAACGTGGATTAGCCTTCAATTTTGTAATTTTTTGACTTTTTTCGCCAGAAATAAAATTTGCCGAGATGTTTAACATGATCTCTAATATCCTCCGGGTGTGGGTCGTGGAACCATCCAAATATGCCTTGAAACTGTTATTTTACCCGTTCACAAATTGCAGTGATTTCGTAAACTCAAGCGTATTATGTACGTTTATGATAGCATATAATGATAATATATGTTTTCAAACGTCATTATATAACCTCGAGATATATCCCCTATGGTCTCAACACTTTTTGCACCAGGCCCCGAAACCTCAAAATTTTCTTAAAAAGTGTGGATAATGTAGTCGTATATTCTCTATTCTAAAAGTTCAACTTACTTTCAAAAGAGGTGTAATCTTCATTATGCATATTTGAGTCAATTTGACCATTGATATATCTTTACTTCTTCACCTATGTGTAAAAAAAAAAAATACTAGTTTAAAAAAATGATATGTATTTGAAAAACTTGAAACAACTACTCCTACATTTTATTAAACTGAAATAATTTATGATGAATTAAAATTATTTTTACTAATTAAATTTTAACTTATTTTTACAGAACATATGCCCATTACTTTTAAGCAGTTACTCGATAATTATTTGAACATAAAACAAGACCATTTAGGTTTTGGAAAGATAAAATTTCCTCATAACTGTACAAGTCCTTTCAGCGTATTTTAGACGGATATTTACATAGCATCACCAAGGAAATGAACATCCAAGGTCATTTACATATTCAAACAAATAAAATGATCGCTTATATACTGTCTGAGTCTTATCACATAAAATTAAGATGTGACAATCTATAAAAACCATGAATAAACTATGTACATGGAAAATGCACGTGGGAGTGTGGGACTAGGGTAATTTACTTCCAACAAGTACTACAGTTGGATTTTCGTGTAAAGGTCTTCAAGAGCAGCATACAAAGGCTCTGCAGCCTTCGGTTTATCCACCGTCCCAGTCAAGATATCAGCAGCTGTAAGGTAAGGGTCACCATAAAAGCGTAGATTTGCGTCTATCCTTGTTGAGACAATATTCCCTTCCAGTGATACTCCCACAAACGCCCCTGTAACATCCAATAATAACCCAAAGCTATCACATTCCATATTCATGATTAAAATTAAATTTTGCCTACTCTTCTAGTCTAGGGGAAAAAATTGGCTAAATGAATATAATTAACTGTCCAAAGGCCAAAAGATGAAAGGTTTTAAAAATTTTCCTAAGGAAAATGGAACATCAAAGGGTCGAATGTGTGAATTATGCATTAATGAAAATCCAAAACTCAGCTCAGGACCTAGCCACCTGACTACATTCTAAGAATCAGTTTTAGTCAGATTATTAGTAAGAATCAGTTCAGTAGAACATTAAGGTGAAAAAAACGATGCCTTACTCATTATTTGGTCAACGGCAGAGAAAAGGATCTAGTGAAAGCTTAAATAATATTGGTGATTGCTTAGAATCAAAGTCTTTAATAATGTTTCCTAGATGCATCATGAATTAGTGCTCTAGGATTCCAGTTTGAACCAACACTTTAAGGTTTACATCATGAATTGAAAAACTCATACCTTTGCTACAACTATAAGAGTAGCACATGCCAGACCCTCTATCCCCAGCTCTAAGATCTGCTTCAAGCACTCTTCCAACTGGACCGGCTGCAGCACTACAGCCAGCTCCGAGAGAAAAGTGCATGCGACTACAAAATGTCTTCACAGCTTTATAATCATGAAGCACAATTATGAAATCTGTTAGCTCACCTCCAATCTGTTGACCAAAATAATAGGATTATAATCATTGCAAATAAAGAACTGGAATGACAGTAAAAATCTATAAAACTATACTCATGATATCATCAGCCAAAAGTATAACATCTTTCTCACAAGAAAACTATGCTCAGCCTCAGCAGCATTACCAGTTTTCCGCAAATCAAACAGTAAACATTATTCAACTCAGATATCAAAACTAAACATAGGCATCAACTTGTGCAATTGATTTCTTACAAAGCAGAAAATGCTGAGATAAGAACCTCATAATTGGAAGCAAAGTGGAAAAACCTAGTAAGTCAGTTTCCTAGCAAAAGTGCAGGCATGTCAAGGTTTCTCCAAGTAGCTTATCACGATTTTTGATTTAAACAATCAGTTGCATAATTAATATCACAATTTTAAGACAGGACATTAAACAGAAATCACAGGCTTGCAAATCAAGCAGCTATGGGGTTCAAGGATATATGATCCTCAAACACACTCATAAGATTCCACAGCTTCACTGAGATGTTTAGAGCCCTGAGAGTGATATAGTTACATGAAAATAAAACAAACACCAAGTGGTCCTATTTTCTAATCATACATCATTCTGATCAAACTTATATCAGCCTTAACTTTATCCAAAATATGACATTATTATCCCTACCTGAACACCCCATCCCAGGCCAACAGAAGCAATTGCAGACGGAGCAGACCATGTTCCATCCATTCTTCGAGCAACTACTAGACCAGTGCCCATCTTATAAGCAACTACAGCACCCATTTTGACAACAGTTAAAATTGCCAGACCTTTAGCTCCTTTAAGAATAGCTGAAGGTATAGATCTTTCAGGATTCAATCTTGCAACCTGCACAGCTCAGTATAATTACAACATAGTTAGATTATAACAGCATATGATTAATGCTATAAAACAAGATATAAAATATAAGTGGCTAGAGGATTGAACTTAAAATTAAAAGAATAGAAATATTTAGGACATTGGATAAGGATTGCCCAATGAAACTATTAGGATATAGAATGCAATTAACAGATCTGTGGATTGACAATAATGATGCTCCTCGGAGCAAAATTACCAGAATGTCTACAAATATGAAAAGTCTGATGTTAACCACAAAAGATATCAAAATTTAAACTTTTAAAAAAAATACATGTCACAAGACACTATAAAGTAGAAACTAGACAACAAGTGTAGAGACCATCCATCATTATAATTTCCCAAATCTCCACTGTTGAAATATATAATAATGATGACATCTCAGTAAGATGGTGACGCTGAGTGGCTGACAGCCTGACACCAGCTGGATCTACATAGGTTTTATAGCCTGAATGTCCACAGCTTCATTCCTCGAGTCCTAGCCGATCAAAACTAAAAATTTTAAGGAGTTCGCTAGAGGACACCATACAGTGATTGCATGAAACAGATACATGGGTGGTACTGTGGTAAGGTTGTTAGAAGTTTGTTAGAGGACAGAGAAGCTCCAAGAGAAATGAAAAAAGGAATCAGTGAGCAGTAAATAAGGAAAGATGGTGGGAAAAAAAAAAATCAGTCCTCAAATTGTGGTAATTTGTAATTGTTTGGTTACTCTGGACATTCGATATAAGCTTTATCTTCTTCTCTATTACTGTTATTATTTTCAGCTCAAAATATTCTGTGTTTGACCATCAAATTGTGAGGAAAAATCAACCTGGTTCTAGCACACTAGTTCCACATCAGCATACCTATAAACAATACACCAGACTTAATCCCTCGTACACACTTTTCACAGTTTCCACTTTCCAGAAACAAGAAGCCAGTAAGCATCCAGCCATTACCGAGGCCTTGCAAGGGGAAAGTTGAAAAATAAAATAAAATAATACTCAACATCCCCCAGGCCATTATAGTTTGTTATGACATCTACAGTGTCAGCCACTAATTTTTTACAGGATAATATATACAAGTACCAAGTTATGCAAATCTATCATAGAGAAAACTAACATTCATCAGATAAACACAATATACCTCCCCAAACATTGAAAGCATGCAGTGGGGATCTAGTCACTTAAAAAAAATGTAACTTTCACCAGGGTAAAAACCATATACTTCCCTTAACATACAAAAACATGCAGTAGGAATCTAGTCACTGAAATACATTTATATTATATGACCAAAATTGTACCTGAGTATAACTCCTAAGTGTGACAGATGCTTTGTAAATCTCATGCTCCATAGATAGACCAACAGGAAGATTCAACCAAGCTCTAGCACACGTCCAATCCGACACATCGTGCTTTGCGACCTGTACAGCATTGCTGATGGTGTTCACTAGTACCCCTTGCAAAGGATCTAGCCTGTCGTAGCAGGCATCACAAACTCTCTGTGGGTTCCGTTCCCTAAATTTAACAGGAAGCAAGCACCTCCCTGTGGAGCATACCCGACAAAATATACCCCCACAAAAACGACAATGATGTCGGCCACGAGTAAGAGCAGTAAATGGAGCAGTACACTGCATGCAAACTGTAGTACAGCTATCTGGCAGCCATTCTGGAGGTTCAGCTTCTAAAACATCTTTATAAGCACTATAGTTAAACCCGCTAGCCTCAAGAAGTGGTGGAGCACTGGGAATATAAACTGATGAATTCAAGACTGTATCACCATTCTTTCCAGATCCCAGGAAAGAAACACTAGAAGTGGGAAGCTGTTGGAGGTCACCACCCTTGTTCCTTCCAGTTACAATAGCAAATATCCCAGCCAAAACATTTTTCAAGTTCACATCTGGGTTTCTATTAAATTGTGAGAAATTTGGAGGCTCCTCACTTGAATCGTAGCCCCCATCATTATAATCTTCAGAGTCACCAATGTATGGATATAAAGCACCCTTCACAAACTGTGATCCTGAAGGACAGGTATCATTTTCTGACATAGGCCACGCAGAACCAACATAGTCATCATCATCATCATAGTGAACTTTTTTCTCTTCCCTTCCCACATTATTCAGTGAAGCGTATGAAACATTTTTTCCAGACATCGCCATACACTATGCCCACATAAGGATTGATCAGACACGCAAATTCTTGGTGTTATAAGCCTATAATACAAGAGAGAAACCGCCAAAAGCATTAAAAACAAAAAAAATAAAGTACATATCACAACAGGTTTGCTTAGATTGAATTCTCAAACCAGAACAAAGAAAGATAAAGGAATAAGGGCTGCAGCAATATGCAATGACAAAAGGAACTCTGCATGAAACTATGAAAAGTGTTGCATTCTACTTCTCATCTATATACTATACTAGAGTAGAGTCCACAAAATCAAAGTTTTCCTCCTAAATACATCAACTAATCTAGAATGAATGGCCAAGGAATTATCTAGTTATAGGTATATAAAGCAGAGAGAATCCAATAAAAATACCAGTTTCTCAAAACTATATGGAATTATGGACTAGAGAATGACCCACTGAGGATAAAAAATTGTAGATAAGTGCTTCTATAAAGAGCATGATCAATGCAAGGCTTTCCCAACTCGTCCCTCTCCTTTCCTCATTCCTCCGGCTAATTCTCTCTTTCCTCATCTCACTTTCCACCGGCTTTCCCAACTATTTATTTGATTATTTCTCCTAATTTAATAAATACTCCACCATATAATTTCTCTAATTAATGGAAATCAAAAACCCAATTCAAAATAAACTACTTGTATTTGAAAACCCCATTGATTTAATGATTTTACTTTCTTGCCCAACTCTCTCTTGCTAATTTACCATCTTCCCTTTGCAAAGGATGCTAACAGATTCAACAAATGATGTTCATTCACATTCAAATAATGTTAACAGAATCAGAAAAAAAAAAAAAAAAAAAAAAAAAAAAAAAAAAAAAAAAAAAAAAAAAAGAACCCGGTAGACAAGAAAAGGATTGCTCCATTACTGCTCTCAGGTTAAAACTACAGTATATGAGATAAGCACAGTTTTTTTAAAAGGTCACGCTCTCTAACAACTCTAAAACTAAAGAACCCTTTGGTTTCCTATGTTCAAACAAACGAACCCGAATATTGATTACTTCATCAATAGTTTGGTTCACAGCTAGCTATTAATAAATTTTCACTACTCTAGGGTCTAGATTTCTACCCTAGAGAATCAAATTCCAATAACATGGAACAATGCACCACTTTTCCGTTAAAACATACCACAAAATCAATACAGATATTAAAAAAAAAATCACACCTTTATAGGATCTTTATGCCAAATTCTCAGAAAAAAATATATGTTATGATCAATAATAAAGAGGACCGTTTTCATATTTATGTGATTATGTCCTAAAATTAATGAATTATGAACTAAATCCTGCAACACATTAGCAATCAAATTTGACTCAATCATCAAATTATGCTAAAAATCACATAAATTCTTCTTGCTTTAGAATTCCAACGTAAAGTACAAGTACAAAAATTCTAGCAACAAAATCGCTCATTATAATCTTTGATAAATTCAGTAATTATAACCAATTATTCAATAATCCACCTTAGCAGAACCCTAATTGACTATAAATAACAATTAAATTAACAACAAACCCTAGATAGTGAAATTGATTTTCGATGATTTAAGAAAAATAAAAACCTTACCTCAGTATCTGCTTCAACGGACGAGAGAAAGCTCAGACAACGTTTGAATGGAGGAGATGGAAAAAGAGGGATTTTGCGTGAAATTGATATTGATATTTGATAAGCTCCAAAAGGGCAAGTTTTTATATTCACGAGAAGAAGATTATATTTTGAAGGAAACAGAAGAGGAAGATTGGAAGATTAATGAAACTAACACGCATACAATGTACACCGTCAGATTTAGAAAATATCAACCGTCATGGGTTTTTTGTTTTTTCTTTTTTTTTTTTTTTTTTCAAGTCACTTTTCATCACATTGTAAATTACTCGTAAGAAAATTTTGCATAAAATCACTTTTTTAATCTCATTTTTAGCAATTAGCCACTTTATAAAAAAATGTTGCAGGAGACCAACACTTTATAAAAACATGTTGCAACTTAACACTTTTTTATTTTTTTTTTTTAAATATATTTAGACAACGGTGCAACTTAACACTTAATGTCGAAAAGTGAGTATTTGACCAAAAAAACTCCGACGTTGACTCTATCACTCGTCACACACGTGACTTTTAATGAGGTCTCCCCCCCCCCTTGTCTTTCTTCTTCGATTTCTCAATTGTTCTCCCATGTTCCTCTTTCTTCGTTCTTTCTTTTATTTTCTACTCCTCTTTCTTCCTCGCATCTCCTCCATTGTTGGTTGCTGCTGCTTTTTAACAATTCAAGTAACTTTTTTTTGCCTTTCTCATTCTTCAATTTCTTTCTTTTATGTCCATCTTCTCGTTCGTCTCTTCTCTATTAATTCCCTTTTTTTTTATAACACTATTAATTCCCCATTTATTTTTATGAAATCGATAAATTAGGGTTAGCTTGAGATGAGCAAAGTAAATTAGGGAAGAAGAATGAGAGGTAATGCTAGAACAATGATATTTATGAGAGTGAAAAATGGGTGCTTTCGACTTTCGGGTGTTTTGTCTCTACATTACGTCGTTCGTGAACTTACATTGGTGTCATTGCAAGTTTTGGTTCCCTTCTTTAGTGATAGCTTGCACTACTCTATGTCCATCTAAGTGGTTGTGGTTCGTTTGGCGGCTATTGGTACCAAAAAGGTTTTTGGTAAGAACCTTTAGGTTATTCAAGCTCCGTGGTAATTGGTATGATGCATGACCTCTTAGGTCTAATCGATCTTTCACTTTAGTTTCCCCTCTTCGGGTAAGTGACAAACCATGTACATGGGTTAGGCTGGGTGTGTGGGCTTTACTTCGGTTTTCAAGGTTTTTCTTCTTGTACTTGTGTGTGTTAGCTAGATGTGTTTGGTTGTTTTTAGTTACTTGTTTTAGTTTTATTACGTAGTAGATTGTAATTTGTCCCTTGTTTATGAAATTCTCACTTGGAAAAAAAAAAACCCCTATGATTTTGAATTGTTGATATAAAGTATAAATAAATTCTCACGTGCAAAATACTTATGTTAATAACTCATCATCTATTTTTATTGTAACTAGGGGAGCCAACGCGCGCGATGCGCGCGAAATGGCTAGCCCTTAAAGGGAAGTTATATTAGCTTGTTTTTAAACTCTTCACAATAAGGCATTTAAGTATGCTATTCTTGAGGGTATATCATGATATCTCTCTTTCTCTCCCTCCCTCTCCCCCATATGTATAACATTGTCCATATACACTATACTGGCCATCAAAAGACCAACGTAAATCTCGTGTACTAAAAGTCACTCAAATCCTAGCTCAGGTAATGTGTGCTATTAGAAATTTGTTCCAACTTTATATCTAATATACAACGACAATAAAGAACTACAAAAAAGAGCTAAATAAGATGGAATTGGAGATAGCCATTGCAAACTCAAGCATATCTGCTATGAGATGTTGGTCCCAAAAGTGATATGATAATTCATATGTTTCAAAGTATTTCATGTAGAAAATTCAATCTTGAGAAATGCAGAGGACAAGTATAGGGTAGATACAATCTATATTTTCCTAACCAAAATATGCTCTAATGGAAAAACTAAATCATCATATGTTCCAAGAGAAAATTAAATGCGCATTCACTATATAAAACCAACTGCATAGGTTTATTACATCAACCTTGTCACAAAACACTTAAAATAGAGAGCAGAACGCGCTAGAAGGCTGAGTGACCAGCCTTGTATTGGAAGGCTCAGTTTCTTCCTCCTTAAGATACTCCCCATCTTCCTTTTCTTCAGTAATTTGATGCATGGTGACCCTAAAATCATCATACAAAAACATATAATAAGGCAGATTGAACAAATAACAAAGACGATCTTGAGAAGCACAATAACCCATTTTGTTTAAACACAATTACCTTTTAGCTTACAGTAAGAATACTTCTACCATAATTGTTCGGAAACTCACATCAGGATAATACAGTGCACTACGAATGCAATGAACTGCTCATGACAAATCAAGTATAACAACATTTGCCTTTACCCTTCCAACTCAGGACTACAAGGAACACTCTTAATGGATCTATATTGGGTAATTCATCAATTCCCTTTCCCCAAATGACAACGCAAATCTTGAGGAGCACAAGTGCCATTTTTATCGAAGCAGACTTACCTTTTAACTTATAATGAGCTTACTTCTCCCATTTATGAACAGAAACTCACATTAAGGTGACCTAAACAAAGTATATAATGGACTGCAAAATTCTCATAAGAAACTAAATTAACCATAGTCTTTACCCTTCCAAGTTCAATACTTGATGCAATATGCAGTACTATGTAGGGGCAATTCACCCAAAATTGACCAAATAACTAAATAAATTATGAGGAACACAATTACCTTAGGTAACTTGATGAGCATAGTTCTTCCATTTACCGGCATAACTATATGACCAACATTTATTTTCTAAGTAAGCAACCCTCCACAAGAATATAAAATCACCTCTGTTCACATTGAAGAATAACATTGCAAATAATCTGTAGAACAAAGAGCGAATACAAGAGAGAAAGTTACAGGCAACACCAAGAATGTAAGATTTCCGGACAATCAACATGTGCAAAAGTGATCATGTAAGACTACCTTATAGAAGGCCAATAATCCATTGAAGCCATGCGTCTCCCTCTCAGAGTGTTTAATCACATTTGCAAACAAAAACACATACACACATTGACACATTCATTGATATATATATAAGCATCATGTGTTCATATCATTAATTCTCAATGCCGTATCTAGCAGCCATACCTTTTAAATAGAGATCATCAGGGGAGGCTATATAAACCTTTGGCATGACTCGTTTTCATCAAACTCTAGCCGACATCAGACTTCGCAATACATTAAATCTTTCTAATCCTATACTACACACATGTATGATATAGAGAAACTACCTCATTTTGAATCTCAATTGACATGAAAGATGTGCTAAACAGTAAAAGCTATGTGTGATTGAAAGAAATCTGGAAACATAATCTTAAAATTACGAAATATTAGTTACAATTTTAAAGTTCAATTTAGACGAAGATTTTATAGGTTACAAAAGAAAATAAAAAATTCTAATAAAGAAGTATGCGATTTATGACAAAGAAATTAATGAAGTAGAACAAAGTAGATTAAAAATGAACACAAATTTCAACCAAAATTATTATAATATGAGAGAAGAAAAGCTTCTAGTTAAGGTCAGAAAGAATTCTGATTAGATGCAAGTAAAGAAGGTGGAAAGGCAAAAGCAAAACAATCCTAAATTGATTATACTGACAAGTGACAAATAAATTAACTTTTTTTTTAGCAAACAATTGAATCAACTATATATCCAGATTTTGAAATTAAAAAAATTAAAAATTTACCACACCGCAGAAGCTACTTCAACGGAGGAGAAAAAGCTTGGTTGGCGCTTCAATGGAGAACTAATCGTTCTCTTCAATAGAGGAGCGAGAGTAGAGAAATAAAGGAGGAAGGAGAGAAAAGGGCGCATGAAGAAAGGAGGAGGAAAAGCGCAATAACGCCTAATGACAAACAAGCAGTATACATTAATAGGGGTATATAGGTAAATAAATATTTTGAGGGGTATATATGTCCTAATACTGTTCATAAGAGCATTTTCCCACTTTTTATAAGGTAGGGATATATGTCCTAATACTGTTCATAAGAGCATTTTCCCACTTTTTATAAGGTAGGGATTTCAATAGAAGATAAAATTTTCTTAACCAAGAATTTTGTTTTTAGTGTTCCACAAGTTCACCCTTTGGACTAATTCGAAATCGAGATCCGTTATGAATAATTAGGTCTCACTCTTCTCCAATTATTATTGCACGGGATTAAACACGCGATCTTTCCTACCATGTACTATCCCAATCACCAAATCTTATATATATATATATATATATATATATATATATATATATATATATATATATATATATATATATATATATATATATATATATATATATATATATATATATATATTTTTCCCGCGTTTTTAGAGAGCCACGTAGGATCTGATTTTTTTAGCGCACCATGTAGGATTATAAACCTTAGTAATAGCCAATTAAATAAGAGATTATTAATTTCTTTTAAAATTAAATAATTCAAATGCCACGTAAGCAAAATTGACGAATGATATTTTTAAGTTTAAAATAATTAAATATTAAATGTTTTCGTTTAATATTAGAAATTTTATCTAAACATATAACAAATTTTAGCTAATAAATAAAAAAAATAAAAAAAAATAATCAAACAAACCTTGCTTAGCACGGGCTTGTTCACCGCTATACCCAAGTACCCAAAAACTTAATCCCCAAGTCGGCCAAGTGTATGTTTAAGTTGCTTCTCTCTAATCTCTATAAATCCCCCCAAAAAACCTGCTTTTCTTTAATCTCTGTTTCCCATTGAAGCGCACTCCACGTTCGCCATTGAGGCGCCTTCTGACATTTCAATCCTCCATTGAAGCAGCTTCCGAGGTAAGTTGTTTCTTTCTGTAATCATCGAATATCAATTTCATAATCTAGGGTTAATCGTTGATCTAATTTATAATTTTTTTGTCAGTACAGGAAATTTAGGGTTTGCATATTTGAACTATTGGTTATGATTACTAACGAGCGATAATGTTTTTAGACAAGAAAATTACGAACCTAATCTGATTATTGAATCAAATTCAAATATGCCTTTTCTTCCTATAATTATGTGATGTAATAAGTGAATTAATTTTTGAACCTATAATGTTTGGATTGAACTATGAAATTGGATCTCTTCTCCAATTAATTAGTGTTGAATTGATTATATTGTTGAATTTTTGCTTTACTTTTGATTGTTAGGATACCTGGGAAGTCAATCCTGGGAATTCTGGCGAAGCATGAGTAATTCCTTGAGTTTCGAACCGTTTAACAGGTGATTTATATCATCTTATGAAGAGAACTTTTTCGAATTAGATGTTTTTTTTTTATCAGTATAGTTTGCTTACCTAATCTTTGTACAGGTTGGTGAAGCTTACAGCCCGTGCATTTTATGATGATATTTCAACAAAAGGTGATAATCAACCCAAGACGAGCCGTAGTGATAACCGGGGGACGGCAGTGGTTATTCTTGATGCACTCACTAGGTATATTATATGTTGTGCTTTCGAATGATATAAACTTCCTTATATTTCTTATTTGGGCAAACTATTGCATAGTTGTTTGTGTGAGTTCATAGACTGTTAATAGATGTGTTGAAAGAGCTGCATTTGTGGTCAATTCTAAACCCTAGCTATAATGTGTTTACAGTGGCCAACTATGAATGTACACGCATAACAACAATTCCTTAGAGTATATAGTCATCATAGAGGAATGAAACACTCACAACGAATGCTTACTACATATTGGATGGATAATTTGTTTTTCTGTTCCCTTTTTTTCAATTGCCACTGTTACTGTCTCTCAAATGATTGATCTCTGGTTTTAATGTACGTTGCGCAATTCTAGGCGTCAATGGGTGAGGGAGGAAGATCTTGCAAAGGATTTAAAACTTCATCTGAAGCAACTTCGTCGAACATTGCGGTTCTTCGAGGAAGAAAAGCTGGTTATGCGTGATCATAGAAAAGAGGTTACATTTGCTTTTATTTAACATACAAAACTATGTTATTCGCCTTTTTGGACCAATTACCTGTGGCCGTGTTCAAGCATACATTTCGTGTAATTGTTGATCTCATATTCTTATCAGAGGCCTGTAGCTTATTGACTGTTGCCATTTACGTGTGTAACTGTACCAATGTCTCCTATATAGAATTTTGTGCCGATTTAGTATTGTCTTTAGTATCATAAATTCTTATCCTTGTGCATCTCTCTCCTACTCCCTTTCCTTACCTCTTCTGCTTTCTCTATCTGTATTAGGTTAAAAAAATTCCGAACACGAGGTTTTCATCGCTATATTAGAAACCCCATCTTTGAATATGGTGGTTGTTTGTTTTCTAATTTTGCGTCATCATTTGGGTGGATTTGGAGGGGGTGAGGGTGGGGTGGGGTGAGGTGAATTATTGTGTAGGGAAGTAGAATGCCATTCCCCTCCTGTCAACAAGTCTTTAGAAAAGTACATTCCTTTAAAGAAATTGGTGACTTTTGCTATTGGTCTTTTACTCCTTTATCCTGGAAATTCTGTGTTCAGTGCTAACTGTCCTGCCCCATTTTCTGGTAAGTAAATACATTGTCAAGCATTAATAATTTAAATCATTCATCATGAATTATGGGATATATCCAAATTCGAAGCTTTTGGAGATGGGTTTTTAATGACTGTAAGTTCAATAAGAAGGAACTACTTAAAGGGAGAACACTTTACACAGCAGAATGCATTTGGAGGATGATGGTGGCTTTAGGGGGCAGCTTTTTTCACATGCTTGTGTATTGTGAAAATGGGCTTACAATGAACTAATGCTAACATGATACTGTAGGGTTACCTGCTGGTTCTTCCTCTTGGTACTGAGTTTTTTTAATAAATAATTCTAGACTATCCCCTCTTCTTAGGATTATCTCATGAGTGTAATACATATTTCTTTTTAGTTATACTGATGCACCTAAAGGGCTGATAAGTTTAGGCAGTAAAGCAAGCTTCCTGTTGCCTGTTACAATGTTTTGTATTGTTAGGTTGCAAACTTGCAATTGCCTTTTATAACAATACTTGATAGTGTGTACAAGGAAGTCGTTCTCAGATACCATGACATAGTTCTTGTTTAGCAGATTGAAATTAAGTTTATTTCTCTTAGTAGATTCTGTGGTTGTGAAAGTGCTGTTAAGCCTGTTATGTTGTTTTTTTTTTCCTCCTCTCTTGTTGCATCCGCATTTCCAATATACACAGCAAATCTTGCCTGCATTTAGAAGCTTTGACTTTTTGGAAAACATGTCTGTGTTTTTCTATTGTCTTATCAGCACTTAATATCCTGCAGACAGCAAAAGCGGTAAAATTGCATAATGCAGCCCTTTCAGCCACAGTTAATCACCATCATGGAAGAGAGGGTGAAGACAAGATCAAGCTGCACACTCACTCATACTGTTGTTTAGATTATGCACAGGTTGGTTATCATTGATGTCTGTAATTCTGTTGTTATGCATATTAATGGAATAATGGATATTTTTATTTGTTCTTTCCTTAGCAATGAAGTTATGTTGCTATCATAGTAACATTTTGTGTGCTGTTGGTGTTGTCTCATTATCTGCCTCAAATTCATTGCTGTTGCCACCTTTCCATGTTAATTTTTTTAGTTTCAAACTTAAGTTGCTTGTGAGTTGCCTTATTAGAGGAATTTTCCAGAGGTTGAAAATCTGTAATTTCGTGCAGATTTATGATGTTGTGAGGTACAGAATGCATCGTATGAAGAAAAAATTGAAGGACGAGTTGGATAGCAAGAACACAATTCAGGAATATATATGTCCCAGCTGTAATAAAAGGTTGGAGTCACTGTTTTCTTTAGCTCAAAAGCTTTAATGTATTATAGCATTCATGGAAACTAAAGATTCCTGATGTTGTATGGCTAGATATACTGCTCTTGATGCAGCAAGGCTTATTTCCGAAGATGGTGAAAGTTTTCTTTGTGAAAGTTGTCAAGGGGAACTTGTGGCAGAAAGTGACAAGTTAGCTGCTCAGGAAGTAGGAGATGCTGATGAAAATGTGAGGCGGCGGCGCCGTGAAAAGTTGAAAGAGATGCTTCAGAAAATGGAGGTTTGTGAGTTATTAAGCAGCTTTTAAGTGGCTTTTAATGCCACGTTTACTTAGTTTATTTGCTGGTCCTTGTGTGAGTATCTTTTTTCATGTTCAGTTTAACTGAATAGAGTATTTTTTAGAGCGATACCTTTAAATGTTGAATGTATCAATTACATGTAATGAACTGTTCTTCTTTGTTGTCAGTTTTTTATTTTGGTTTTAGATTTTTGCATTCCTTGTTCATTTAGTGCCCTCCTTTTTGTAAACTTCATGTTGCATGCATATTTGATGTTTGAAAAATCTGCTACCTGTTCTAATATTGCTTGCTCTTTTTATTACTGTAATTTCTCTTTTTACTGGTGGTTATGATTTGTATCTTTCCTAAATTGCCCTAGGGAATTAGGGGTCTTTAGGGTCATTGCTGTTGTTAATTACTTTTGCTTTGCTATACTCTTGTTTTTTTTCCCCTTCTTTGTCTGAGCAGTTTTGCATTGTGATACATATATTTGATTTATATGAGTAGTCCTGCAGTTACAATATTTCTATGGAGTATGTTTTCTTGGGGATAACATTAAGGTTAACAAATTTCAGGAGCAACTCAAGCCATTAGTAGAGCAACTCAATAGAGTCAAAGATCTGGCAGTTCCTGATTTTGGAACTCTGCAGGCCTGGGAAGTAAGGGCTAGTGCTGCTGCTCGTGCAGCTGGTGGGGACAATCCCAATGATCCCTCTAGGTCATATCAAGGTGGAACACCAATGCCTTTCCTTGGTGACCCTAAGGTGAGGTACTTCTATCTTTAACAGTAAGTGTGTTTGTTTGCGTGCTTGTACAACTCCTGTTTGTGGTGTGGCTACTTTCCTACTTTTCTGTGGCAAGATTTATCCACACTTACCCGGTTACCTATGTTACTTGGACTCGGATGAAGTGTCAAATTAGACACGGGTGTCCAAGCATCGGACTCGCCCATTTTCTTGAAAAAAGTTGTGTGTTTTAGTTAAAAATGAAGTGTCCAAGTGTTAGTGTCGGTGTCCGACACGTGTCGTGTCGACAAGGACACGTGAGGTAAACGAAAGAGTCCGAGTAACATAGCCGGTTACCAATCCTTTTTGGCATCCTCCCTCAAACCTCTGTGTTTTGTTGGGGGTTGGGGTACGGGGACGTGAGATACTTGTTTTCTGAGGATGTCATTAACATCTCACATGTCAGTTGTTAAAGAGGGACTGACATCATGCACCTCATTATGGTGGGTTTAATTAACGTTGACGCTGTGTTTCCAGATTCATGTTGCAATTAGTGGCGTGGAAGATAAGGAAGACTCTAAATCTGGTACTGGAAATGCACCCATGAAAGTTCTGCCTCCTTGGATGATCAGACAAGGTATGAAATTAACAAAGGAACAGCGTGGTGAGGGGGAAGAGGAACCTAAGCCTGACGTCACTTCAGAGCCCTCTGATATATCAGATGACAAAAAGTCTACTGTTGTCAAGGACGAAAAAACCATCCAGGTTTGTCTTTTATAGTTTATAATTTGATTAAAAAATTGATAAGTGATAAGAGCCCTATGACAATTGTTTTACTTATTGGCCTGGCCGTATAATTTTGTAGGATGAGTATTTTAAAGCATATTATGCCGCTATCTTGGAACGACAACGGGAACAAGATGCCAAGGGGCAGCAGGATGTATCTAATGGAGATGTTACAGGTCAAAGCACATCTTCAGATCGTCAAGTTGGCATGAAATCAAAACATGAGGACGAAAGCGAAGATGAGGATGTGTGGGAAGAAACTACTCCTTCAGGTAAATGTCTCTTTTTTTAGTCTCTAACTGGTTGCATTGAGCCCTGCTTACCTTGGTAGCTATGGTGTAGTATTGCATCCGTCAGTTGATTAATTTTAATTGATTAGCAGGGAACTCTGGAGAAGGCTTTAAGGTCGACTTGAATGTTCAAGCTGAACCTCTACCAGAGGAAGAGGATAACGATGATGATGATGTTGAATGGGAAGATGGTTGATTCTTGAATTCGTGAAACCCAATTTGATATTGGAGTTTTGTTGGAGAATGGTGATTGGTGCTGTAGTGAAAACTAGCTGCAAACACTCCTTGCACTGTTACAAGTCCCAAGTTCTTAACATGAATCAGTGCTTGTTACGGAGTATTATTATTACTCCCTCTATATCCAAATGTTTGTCCCATTTATCCTTACATTTTCTGCGGTATTATAATTTAGTTATGTCAGGCTACGTATTGTAAAATTTCTGAAAACAAAAATCATATTTGAAAACGAAAAATCTAGACGAATTTAATAAGCTTTCACATGAGTACATGGCTATGTTTTTGAAGTATAGAAAGATGATTAAAATATTAGATTTACAAGTGTACAACCTCTTAAGATTTCAAATAGGACAAACAAAAGAAAAGAGGAGTGACTTTTACAAAATTCTAATCCGTACAAAACAATGCAAGGAAAATAATACTAATTACGTATATACAAAATTGCTACAAATTCCATAATCTATTTATCTGTAATTTAAACTTTATTGCTTTAACCAACTATAAGAGAGCCTACAAATTCAGAGATGGCCTAATTAGGGCCTAAATCTATAAATTATCTGGGGCCCAATTGCCCAAATTCAACAATGTCATATAGTCATAGTTCGTGTAGTTTTCTATCCAAAACATAAGAGCAAGTCTGGCCCATTGTTTGGTAGAAAGTCATGAGATCAGTGAGCTGTTCTACAGACATTTTTTCCATTATTTTCTTTGCTAAATTTTCTTTCTCCTCGTTCACCTTAATCTTCTCGAAATATGTAAAAGCATTTCTTACTGTTGCTCCTACTTCTATCAACCTTGCTTCATGTTGCTTACTCATCACTGTGTTAGACTGCATCACAAAAACAAAGCACATTAGTTTTAAGCCTTCAACTGATAGTGTACAATTTGAAACGGAGGTAGTATATGAAAGATAGGTTATTATTGTTTATTATATTTTCCACTTCAAAAAAATACAAGTAGAACTGAATTGAATAGAGCTGACATGAATTGCTTGTGAGAGAAGAAAATTTGGAACTGAACTGAAATTATGCTGAACAGAACAGACCCTAATAAGTATGAACCATAACGCATGTGCATAGTGAATTAAAACTAATACCTCGAGAAAATTTGCTCCAACATCAAGCTCGGATTCTTTAGATGGTTTGATACCATTTCCGCTTGAATAAATATCTTTGGCAAGCGAGAAGCTCCTAACAATAACTCTCCTCTTTTTCTCCAATGTGTGGTCCAACTTTAGTAACTTAGGTACGTTTATTGAATTGTTACTAATCCTTTTTTGGTATGCAATTGCTGCCTTCACAAACTCCTGTCATTTTTTTTAGAAAAACAACACAATTCTTTTCGTCAAATGATCAAAACAATTATTGATGCAAAATTTGATCATACAAAAACATATTAAATTTTATAGTCTTACCTGATAAGCACAAGGACAACCAGGATAATCAAACTCATTAGAGTCGGATCGTCTCATACGTTCAGGATGAAATTGGAGTCCCATGATAAACTTTCCGTCCTCGGGTTCGTACGTGTCGGGATCATAAAATCCCTCGATCAACCCATCCGGCGAGTACGCCATGGGGACGAACCGTTGGGCTAGTCGCTTGACCCCTTGATGGTGGTAGCTATTGACGAGAATCTCCAAATTCTCTTGTGACACCAAAGTTTCCTTAAACCACCTTTGTAATGGGGTGCCTTCCAACACCTTAACTACGTGCCTATGATCATCGTAGTTGTTATAATTGATATGGGCTACTCTTTGCTCTTCGGGTACCTTTCTCGCTAGCTCTTTCTCCACGTCTTGATAGAGCGTTCCACCACAAGCTACATTTAGGACCTATTAACACGATGTAAATTTTAAGATAAATACAGAGTTACAGACGTACATATATACTTATGCTAGCAATTCTTTTTATTACTTTCACTTAGTTTGACTTTTACGTGTGTCAAAGTACATTGTTACTTTAAACTTTTTAAAATTAGTCTATAATTTTTTTTAAAATTTTTTGTTCAAAGTTACACCATTTAACCTAGAACTAATTTTAAAATTTACATTAGGATGCGTGTATATACCTGAGATCCACGACAAATGCCTAGGTAAGGGATGTTGCGCTCGAGGCAGAGCTTGGCGAGCCTGAGCTCAATTGAATCCTTTTCCTTGTCAATGGCGGTGTCACTAGCGTGTAGTTGCCGGATTTCCTCAATTTCCTCGGGTGAAAGTTCACCGGAGTTAAAATCGGATTCATAGAGAGAGGGATCAATGTCCTCGCCTTCACACAAGAGTACACCGTGAATAGGCTCAAAGCTCTCTAATAGCATGTGAATGCCCGAGACCCTGGGCACTATTACTGGTACTGCCCCATACTTCACTATTAGGTCCAAGTGATATTCACCTAATCACACACAAGCCCAAAACAAAGACTTATTATTATTGTATTACAAGTTAAGAAACGTACACCAAAAAATTAGTAGAACCGTGTAAAAATTATTTCGTCATTATTGATATTATTATTACTATTAACCTTAACACGGGAATTTTATTAATGATACCAATAAAACTGTTAACCTTTGTGGAAAGGAGCTAACACGTACATACTTCGAATTAAATATCCGTCATCACTTAAATGATCACCTACATATCATTAATAATACTCCGTAACATTTTAACTTGACTAATTTTTAGTGATATCTAATCAATTAAATTGGCATTTAATATTTAGTGGATGAGGGATTGAGGGGTATTAATCAATTTTTTCAAGGATCACTTGTTACTCGTGTAAGGTGGTGCTTTTCTTCTTGCAACAATGCACAGTTTGTTGGAAAATTGAAATTTGAAAAGGCCAAGGCGAAGAAGGTCCCCCAATAATATTGATTGAGTTGTTACTTGCTAATTAGTGTTATATACGTATATTCGGATCTCTTTACTATAGTATATAGTATATACCACTCAAAATTACTAGTGCAAAATATCATCATTATTGTTTGAGTAATAATTTTAACTACTAAGGTCATATTCTTTTATAAAATTGTGTTAGCTCACTAACAATAGTAATGACATTATTAGTCCTAAGGTGATTTTGAGATTGTTGGTGAGCTGGGAGCTGACGTACGACTTTATCAACAAGCGATTTTTAAACTCACGAGACTACTCCCTATTTGATGAGTTATAATTTTGTTAAAAGTACAAATTACGTGTATCTCTATCTCCTATTATACTTTCTCTATTTGCAACAATAATTTGGTTATATGTTTTCTTAAAGAGTAGTATTTACCCCATTTCCATAAAATTGAATAAGAGTATTGAGCAACGTACAAATCGATCTAATTATATTCATAATTAAGTGAGGTTTTTGTAAAAAAAAAGTAGTTGCTGATGTGCGTTACTAGTATTGCCTAGTTGGCAAGGTTGTTAGTGTAAGTTTCTGTTTTCTTTTTTAATATTTGGAGATACGTATAAATTTCTGTTCTCAAGGAAGTCAGTCGCTGACTTTGACTTTATATTTCTGTTGTTCTGTTTTCAGCCCAATAACTCTCTACATTTTCTTTTTTATTTTTTTGAAACAAACTCTCTACATTTTCTGTTTTCCACTAACTTAATAAAGACTGAAAAAGAAAAAAAAAAAAAAAAAAAAGGGCTAAATATACAATGGCATGATAACGTGTTTAATTGTAAATTTGTACATACATATCTTTAAAACATATGCATGATGTGTTTACTAAACCTAACTTATAGGCTTAATTCTAGCCGGTACACTTGTGTATTATGCTGGTGGCAAATTAATGAGAAAGCCTAATTAATTCCGAACAAAAGGAGTAATAAATTTTTTCCTCTTTGAAAATGCATTTTAAATGTAGGTTACAATCATTTATTCTGATATCAAATTGGTATCACTAAAAACTACAAAGTAGATTAGTATTTTGTTTAACCAATTTGCATTTTATTGTTATGACAAAAAATCTTCCAAAAGTGTCAGGGTAACGTAGTAGAAAAATACAATATTGTGATACTGAATAATCCGAGTGATATTATTAATTCATCCATAATTAGTATAATATAACCTAAATTAAACAGAATAATACGAAGTATAATTTTCGAAATTGATTAGATCTCATATATATCCGTATGACCCTCATGCAATCGTAGCAAATCAGCAATAATAAAACACAACGATTGCATGTATGTTTTTGTAACACATAACATTTGAAGAAAGGCAAGAATTCAAAAGAGATAAAGAGAGATGGATACCGACAAAATCGACGAATTTGTTTTTACGAACGGTGCGTCGAGAAACAATGAGAACTCGTGGGAGAATCGCCGAGAGATTTGCAGCAGCAGCAGCCATTTATATACTATTATAAATTAAACGACGATGACAACAACAACAACGACAGAGGGGGTTAAATTGGCAGCCTAGCTAGTTATCAAATCTAATGAATTTTCAGTAATCAAATATTTAGAGTTGAGATATAGTTATTGGTGTATAATGCAAATGAATGGGAAAAATGGTCTCTATTTATAATAAGAGAATGAGGGAAATCTGGAACCTGAAAGAAAAAGGAAAGAGAGAGAAAGGTGGTAGTTGCACTTTACTATTGCTGAAAGTGAGAGGCGGAGAAATGTAAGAAAACATACAGCCACTATCCACGGGCTCATGCGCCGCGTAAGCAAATTCTCTTTCCAAAACTCACCAATTTAACTAGATACTTGACGTTTGGTTGTACGTAAAAAGTTTGTTGCAATTTTCATGAAAAATCCCTTATGTAGAGATTGTATGAAATAATAATATAACTAATTTTATAGGAAAATTAAATTAAATTTTGTTTATATACGTCGATATAGTTTATATGAGACTCCATTTGAGTTATTAATCTAAGTTTTAACTAATACATTTTTATTTTTAAGAAATAAGCATTGTCGATTAGTGTTATTAATGTTTGATTATCCATTATAATCTTTCCCTTGTAATCTTATTATATGTCGTGTAACCTAAGAGTTGTACGTACGAAGTATCATTTTTCTCGCCAAATTCACGTTTTATAAATTAAGAAGTCAAATAGTTATTAAAATTATGAAAATTAAAATAAAACATATAACGTGGGAAAAAAAATGGTTATCCAAGGGAGGGAATGTCTAGGACGGGTCAAAGCTGAGTATGAGCTGATCTGGACCAGGCGATTGAGTTAACCCTATTTAGCATTTACATCTCACTTTAGTCAGACCAAAGTCCACGTCTTTGTTAATTGATTTCATGATCTCATCGCATATTATATGACGTATTATTAACTGTATGTATGCTCTAGTTTCTATTCTTTCGGTGGAGGTATTATTAGTATATTAATGTGGACCTAATCACAAAACTTTAACCATTCTTATTTCTTAATATAAGTTGATGTTTTGAAAAATCAATAATATTATAACCAATCTAATAAAAATACCTTTGAGTATGATATACGAGTACTCGTATAAATTTATTTAATTGTCGTATTCTGGTATACTACTATCTAAAATGAAATGCCACCTAAGCTATAGTCTACATGTCTATCTTGTGTCTTTTCATTATGATAATTAAATTACAAGTTATAAGCGATTATCTGGCTAGTTTATCTTTGGAAGATAAGGCATTGTAAAGCCCCTAAGGTTGGAGGAGCATGTAAACTTAATGGTTGGATAAGAGGGAGCCCTACTTTATCACTTTGATAAACAAACTTAGTTTATTAGAAGGCAAAATTGTAAATATAAAATATATAAACAAAATTATCTAGTTATCATGACTTTTTCGTATTATATCAACAACACAAACATTCATATGTGCCATCGTGTGGTCGGGGTTACTCGATCATTCGGGGTTTACCCAATCAATCAATGTTTTGATGTGCATGTGTCAGCTTGCTGGTATGGCTGGCCACACAAAAAAAAGGGTTGTATCAACCATTATGAGGCCCATATTTAATCAAATTTTGGTGATAAACTTGTATTTTCTCGCTGGATATTCCATTTCAAAAGGTTTTGTGTGAGACCGGACTCACGTGAGACCGGGCTCAATAACAAAAGTCTAATAAAAAGGCGCGGACTAATTAAACCCGATCACGAGACCCGCAACACCAAAAACATGATAGTGGACTCACGTGAGTCCGTCTCACCCAAAACTTTACCATTCCCTTCTCAAATATACATAGATATTCAATATTTTTTGGTTACGATTTTAATCAGTTAGTTGTAGTATGTTTATAAGATAAAAAAGTCAAAGCATGAATTACTATAAAAGATTGAAAACGTATTAAATATGTCTAAAATTTCTATTTTTTGCTTTAAAGTTCTCTATATACGTACTCGTATCATGTTTTTGTAAATGAATAAAACAATACGAGTAAGCAAGTCAAAGAACCCGGCTATTGAAACTACCAATCGATGTCTTCAGCATAAATATTTGACGTCATTTTCTTTATTGTTTTTAATCCAAATTTGATCCAATTAGCTTAGTAAATAAATCTATTAAAAGGATCGCTTTCAAGAGTAATTGATGACTCGTTGTGAAAGTGCTTCTTATCCTATATATTGTTTTAATTATTATAATTATATCATGCTTTACATACTTATTTATTTTTTATGGTTATAAATTTACTATACTAAAATAGTACTAAATCTCGGTTCACACTCTTTCAAAAAAAAAATCTCGGTTCACACCATCTTTTTGCTTACATGTGATTCACGATCTCGCAAATCCTACATCGTACATATTGTTTGTTCTTCCTGAATTTCATATTCAAAGGGACTGATCGGTCTATTTGTTATTTCTAATATTATTAGGTTGACCGTTGACCAATTAATGCCGTAGTTTATTCTATGATAACAAAACAATGTAATTAAATATTTAATGCTCAAATCCACCTATTATATGGCCGGTCATATACTTAATCAAGGATACATTACAGAAAGTACAAAATATAATTTTGCATAAATAAAGTAAAATTAGTTTTACCTCCATTTCTTATCATGCGCAACAAAGGAATATTCTATGTCTTACAAACAATACTCTTTGTTGCACATAATAAGAAGTGGAAGTAGTATACTTTGTATGTTTTTTGTAGTTGTTGGTTATAAATATTGCGTAAACCTTTTATTATTGTTGTTTTATCTAATAATAAAACATCATAATTAGATTGTTGTTAGAAATTAAACAACAATGACAATTAATGCTATTGAGCATTTGAGCCGTATTATAAAACAAAAAACGTGTGTGATTATTAATTTTAAGCTAAACAAGCACGTTAACTTAATAAATTAAATTCTCTTTAATATATTGGATTAGTTATTGAACCCCAATCAACCCTAACTCTGACACTCACGCACTTCCATATGTATCAGTATCCATATCCATATCCATATCCATATCCATAATCGTAACTGTAACCGTAACCGTAACCGATTAACCTAACATCCATACGTACCGGTACAGCATAAGTTGCAGCCAGAGAACTCGAGAAGAGTGTTTTTTTTTTATTTGCAATTCAATGAAATGGAAGGAATGAATTAGGCAAGTCATGAATCTCAGTTTCCTATCCCCATGCACGTGAATTGTGGACCTTAATCACATTCACAACCTCGATGACACCTACGATTCAATTTTGCATGTTCACTTTGCGACGTGTTTGGTTTGAGACACAATTTGGTTGTTTTTGCTGTATCTTTTTCCTCTCATCAATTGAAAATTCGTTTGATTGATTATTTGAGTGTTAACCTCATTTACAAATCAATTAGTATTAAGCTAACGCTTGCTACTTTGCTAGAGTCCAATCCAGTATTAATGAAGCATATCTGTGAAATACTACCTTGAGTACAAGATTAAGAATTACTACCTTTATTTCAAATTTATGAGTTCAATTGACCTGCCTTTTCATTATTAATACCATAAAAACATTAATCATGAATAAGTAACAAAAATTAGTACAATTGTCACAGTTTTTAACAACTTTTTATTTGATGGTATTTATATTTAATTGTGTATTATTTAGAATCATGATCAAGCTTATAATTTTTCATTTTATAAGTCACATGTTACAATTATTTTAAGACAACGATAAGAGGTAACTTTTTTTTTTTTGCTAAAAAGCCTAGTGTTAATTTATAAGTTGTCGTTGTATCTTGTGACACATGGCACATCATGAAAAGTAGTGTTCAAGGACAAACACTCATCACTTGGTCTCACCTCTTACCACAACTTCTTGTATCAATTTTGAGGCTTATATCATTCCATCAAATTACAACCCTTTAATTTGGGACCCATTCTCTTATATTATTTGATTTGAAACTCTAATAGTATTAAGCCAACACGAACTTTTAGTCTTTTAGTATTGAAACTTTGAAAGTGACAATATGTAATAATTTTGAGGTTTGTATGAAATATTTCATAATATATATATACAAACAATCATCATATCAAGCCTTTAAATTATACTCCGTGCAAAATATTGAATGTACAATATGCATATGCTCTAATCTCCATATGTAAACACGGATAGATATGAATTAATTAAAAATATTATCTATCAATTCTCCTAATAGTCGTCTGATAACTACATTAGCAAATAATATACGTGTCATGCTTTTTATTCAGTTTATTGTTAAATGTTAATTAAGCGAGGGATGAGCTGAGTCGGATGAGCATTTTGAATGTGATTGGTCAAGCTTTTGAAATAATATACGTAATGTGATTAGCAAATAATAGCATTATATGATGAGTTATTTTAATTAACACGTTTAATTTGTCACAATATCAATTATCAAGTGCAAGATATAATATTGAATAACCGAAGTGTTTGACAACATTTAATGGTCGATTTGTTTTTAGTACTCGTATCTGTTAAGTTTAGATAAACTAAATTTTGACATGCTCGTATAGTCATATATATGGCACATTGGAGCGATGGGAATTAAAATCTGCTAATCTATTTATCTGTCAGCCCAAATAATGTTTGGGCTAATAGCCCAAGGCCCTAACACGTTAATGTTGTTAATTGGGCTTTGACCGGGTAAGGATTTACTGAGTAGAAATAAATAATAATCTATTAACTATTGATGATGTTTGGTTCTCACAAAGATCCACTTCTGAAGCATATATAAATTACTTCAGCCCGTCTTGTGTGTGGCCAGCCACTTATAAAAGAATAAAGTAACTCATATAAAACTGACCAAGTAACCCTTGTAATACTAGATGGGTAACCCCTGTAATACTAACTGAGTAATTCTATAGCACTGACAAAGTAACCCCTTTAACACTGATTAAGTAACCCCTATTACGCTAACGAAATAACCCCTGCCACACGGTGTGGCCAGCCACATATAAGACTTTGTGAAATTACTTTTAAAATAAATAAATACAGGAAAATGGTAAGAAATTAAATACTGTAAGAAAATATCTAGGATAAATTAACATTAATTACACTGATCTACTTATGATTTTGTCATAAAATTTCCAACTTAATTCCATTTTAGAAAGTATATTTAATACTTATATATAACCCTAAGGGTTACATATATTAATAAATAATTTAGAATTGGGTTTTAAAGGAAGCTATATGAGAGGTCAACATGGGCCTACATGGCCATAAAACAAAGTGAAGCTTGAGAAATTAAAGTTATACTACCTTCGTTTCTTTTTAGTTGATACGTTTTGACTTTAGCACTATTCATCCACCTCCCTTTGACCGTATTTTGTGCTCTATATGTAATGAAAAACACAATCATGTGAGATCTTGTTAGATTCGTCACGTTATATACTTTCAAAGTATCAACTTTTCATAATTTTTGCTAATCGATAATAAAAGATATTAATGATTGAATAAGTGCATTGGCAAACGTAACTAAAGAAACGTGTCAACCAAAAAGGAACAGAGGAAGTATCAATCAATTAGAAAACATTCATGAGATCATGAGTTAAGAGCAAAATAGCAAAGATCCATGACATTAATAAGTTAACCAAAACACACCAATATTATTACGCACATAACATTGATCCTTGTACACGCCAATTAGCTTTTTGGTCAAATTTTGACGTAATACTCAATACTTAGCTTGTTTAATTTGTAATTGAATAACATTCGCTTCATCTACCCTTCATGTCTCTCTAAATCAAATTAACCCCTTAAAAAAAAAAAAAAAAAAAAAAAAAAAAAAACTAAAATCACGTTACCATAAAGGTCCATTAAAAAAGACTACATTATTATTATTCAAATTCTTACAAATTTTTCAGCATGAAATCTTGACACCACAAGCAGAAATAACGCGCTTAGCACTAGGGGAATTAGCATAACTTTGATACTTTTTCTTGTACCCACAAAGACATGGTCGTTGCACGTTAAGCTTATTGCAACAATCTCCCGATGGTGCCACATTTTGGGACAAAAATGCCCCTGCACAAGACATCAGCTGACTGATATCACATGTAGCGGCCGATGCCGGGATTGGTGCCTCCGCCAGCATTGCCGCCGCTACGACCACCGTGATCAGTGCAAAAGTGTACACCTTGTTGGCCATTTGTGTATGAGAGTGAAAGTGGGATAGTAGAGTAGAGTGAAGTGAATGTATTAAAGGTTCATTGTTCTTTTTATAGAGGAAAATGAAAGATTAAAAATTAGTAAAAGAGATTAAGATCATGATTAGGGTGGCTTGGATTGTAGCTTTTGGCTATTATTAAACGTACTAGAGTACATGTGATATGATAGTCCGTGCTATTGTAGTTGTGCTAAATCGTTTTCTTTCGGTGCAATTTGCAGTTTGCACGTAGAATTTCTGTCCCCTTTTTGTTTTAAAATGGAATTTATAATATTTGGAACATTTTGGGAGACGTGAATATGATCACGAGATGCAAGTTTCATAAAATTAGTACTATAATAATGATAGATAGGTGTTAGTGAATATGATTAATGTTCACTCATCCATTTGTATTCTGTATTTATTAGTATGAGACCTTATGTATTCTCCATTATTAGTTTGTAACCATTCACCTATATATTGGTTGATAATGAGAATGGCAAGTCAAGGAGAATTACACAAACTCACTGTCTTACATGGTATCAGTTGCCTAAGGGTGACTCTTTCTCTTCTTCTTCTTCCCTTTCGATCCTACGCCTGCCGTAGCCTATTAGCAGCAGCCATATCTCCCTCCTTCATCCATGGCCGGTGATGAAGAAACCCCTCCTCCTCCCTCTAACACCTTCCAACCCGCCTATGCCGTCAACAACATCAAAAATCTGATTAGCATCACCCTAGATCAAGAAGAAGGGCAATACGCCACATGGGTTGAACTCTTCCTCATTCAAGCTTGTGCGTACAACGTTCTTGACCACATTGATGCCACCGTTTCTCGACCATCAGATATTGATAATGCGACATGGACTAGGTTAGATGCAATTGTGAAGGGTTGGATTTATAGCACTATCTCCAAAGACCTCGTTCACACCATCATGAAGCAAGGTGCAACCGCTCTTGAGTTATGGACTCGACTCGAAGAAGTTTTCCATGACAACAAGCACACTAGGGCTGTGTATTTGGAGGAGAAATTCAATACTACCCGACTTGAGAACTTCGCTAATATGGCCGATTATTGCAAAGAGATCAAGCTTCTTGCCGACCAATTAAGCAACGTCGACAACCCGGTCCCCGACAGAAAAATGGTTCTTCAGTTGATTTCTGGTTTGCCAAAGGGAGAGTATGACACAGTGGCTGCACTTATTTCCCAAACCGATCCAACCCCAAGTTTTAGCAAGGCTCGTTCAATGTTCTTGCTAGAAGAAACTCGAAAGTCAAAGCAAGATGAACATGGTCAACAAGCCCTCATGGCTCAACAACC
Organism: Chenopodium formosanum; assembly: GCA_024500155.1. NCBI lineage: Eukaryota > Viridiplantae > Streptophyta > Magnoliopsida > Caryophyllales > Amaranthaceae > Chenopodium > Chenopodium formosanum. Next base: position 1,657,014 of record CM044861.1, on the reverse strand, counting down.
ACCGACTGCCGTCACTACTCCGTCACCACCACCACCGCAGTAGTCCGACAACCAGCGTGGTGGGTCAGGACGTGGAGGGCGGGGTCGTGGTAGAGGGCAGGGTAAAAATACGAAGGGGCGTGGCAGGGGGCGTCAACCAAACCCCTCCTATTTTCAGCAGCCCAACGGCCCACAATACACGGCCCAGCAAGCCCCTCAATGGGGTGGGCAGCCCACCTGGCAGCAACAACAACCAGGCCAGTGGGCTTCCCCCCCTTGCCCTTTCCCTACTGGCCCAATGCAGCAATTCAAGGGGCAGTCTCAACCGTCTCTCTTGGGCCCACGACCAAATCAGACCCAGGCCTACTATGCTAGCCAACCTCAATCCGGATATGGTCCTCTCATGACTCCCACGGAATTTGGTCAAGCATACTCTTCAATGAACTTCCAAACACCCGACAATGGTTGGTACATGGACACGGGGGCCACTTCTCATATGACTCGTGATTCGGGTAACTTCTCTAAACTGTTTAATTTGAGCATTCCTCAATACATTTTAGTCGGTGATGGCAAACGCATTCCAATTCATGGCTACGGATCCACCACTACCCCCCCACCTAACTCTTCATTCCATCTCAAGAATGTCCTATATGTTCCTAGCATTATTAAAAACCTCATTTCTGTGAGAAAATTCACTTGTGATAATTCTGTTTCTGTTGAATTTGACCCTCTTGGTTTTTGTGTGAAGGACCTTCATTCGGGGACAATTCTAGCGAGATGCAATAGTGTGGGGGACCTCTATCCACTATCCACAAATTCCGCTTCCAACTCTCAACTCTCTCTAGCTGCAATATCTCCTTCAACTTGGCATCATAGACTTGGACATCCCGGCACACCAGTTTTTGATTTTCTTAGGAAACATAGTCTTATCAAATGTAATAAGCAAACTAGTACTCCTTTTTGCTACTCCTGTCCTTTAGGAAAACATGTACGACTCCCCTTTAAGTCGTCTACTTCTGTAACGTTTTCCCCTTTTGATATAATTCATGCGGACTTATGGACTTCTCCTATTACTAGCAAATTGGGTCATAAATATTATTTGGTGTTGCTTGATGATTTCTCTCATTTTATTTGGCTTTTTCCTCTAAAATACAAATCCCAAGTCTATGACATTTTTTTGAATTTCCGTACTTATGTAAAAACACAATTTGAGAAGGATATTAAAACCTTTCAATGTGACAATGGTCGGGAATTTGATAACTCTCCCTTTCTTACCTTTTGTGCGAAAAATGGAATGGTTTTTCGATTCTCTTGCCCTCATACTTCCTCCCAAAATGGGAAAGCCGAGAGAATAATCCGTACCATCAACAACATGTCTTGCACAATTCTTCTTCATGCTTCTCTTCCACCTTCTTTTTGGGTTTATGCTATTCATATGGTAGCTTACATTCTCAACATTCTACCATCAAAGACACTCCAAAACAAAACTCCAACCGAAGTTTTATACCGTCGATCTCCCACTTATGACCACCTTCGTGTTTTTGGATGTCTTTGCTACCCAAATTTGAGTGCCACCGCTCCTCATAAGCTAGCTCCCCGTTCTAAACCGTGTGTTTTTTTGGGGTTCCCTTCCAACCATCGGGGTTACCTATGCTATGACCTATCATCTAACAAAATCATGATTTCACGACATGTCACTTTTGTAGAGGATATTTTCCCCTTCTCTAACCTCTCAAATTTTCGTGAATCTGACTATGATTTTTTGGACTCACAAATTCCTCCTCTCATGGATCCTATTCTCATCCAAGCTCATACTGGTCCAGCAACTCAGCCCACATTTGCCGGCCCAAATCAAACTCACCAAAATCCACAAATTTCCCCACCAAACACTCCCTCAAACACGCATCCCCTATCTTCTCCAATTCTGGTGGGCCGCGACTCAGCCCAACAGGACTCCACCCACCAGCCCAGTCCGCCTCTTACCCCTCCTTCTCCCTTGATCCAATTTGGATCACTTCCCCCTACTGCTGCCCAGACTCCTCAAACAGGCCCAATTCCAATCCAGTCACACTCTATGACTACTCGGGCTAAGAGTGGGATTTTTAAGCCCAATCCCATGTACAATTGCTCGGCTCAAGTTATTTCTTCCCTACCTAAAAATCCAAAATTAGCCAAACTTGATCCGAATTGGAATGCCGCTATGCATGAGGAATTTAATGCTCTTGTTAAACAACAAACATGGGAACTTGTTCCAAGACCGGCAGGGGTGAACATTATTCGATGCATGTGGCTTTTTAAGCACAAGTACAGGGAGAATGGTGACTTGGAAAGACACAAAGCGAGACTTGTTGTAAATGGGAAATCTCAACAGGTTGGGATTGATTGTGACGAGACCTTTAGTCCCGTGGTCAAACCGGCGACTATTCGTTCGGTTTTGAGTATTGCTATGGGAAGAAATTGGCCCATTCACCAGCTTGATGTCAAAAATGCTTTTCTACATGGGGATCTCAAAGAAACCGTCTATATGCATCAACCTCCGGGTTTTGTGGACCCTCGGTTTCCTCATCATGTGTGCCGGCTCCGTAAGTCTTTGTATGGTTTGAAACAAGCCCCTAGGGCGTGGTACCAACGCTTTGCTAATTATCTCCTTTGGATTGGGTTCGTGTGTAGCAAAAGTGATAACTCTCTATTCATTTTCCGTCATGGCCCGAATGTTGCTTACCTACTTTTGTATGTTGATGACATTGTGCTCACTGCAACTACGGAGGCTCTAAAGTCTGAAATTATTGGGCTCCTTAGAACCGAATTTGATATGACAGACCTCGGGAAGCTACATTATTTTTTGGGTATTTCCGTGACAAGGTCTCCTAGTGTTATGTTCCTTAAATCAACAAAAGTATGCCGAAGAGATTATTAGCCGTGCCAACATGGGTAATTGCAAACCCGTCTCTACACCGGTTGACTCCAAGTCCAAGTTGAGTGCTCTTGATGGCAAACCGGTCGCCGACGCTTCCTTATACCGTAGTCTTGCGGGTGCTTTGCAATACCTCACATTCACTCGACCGGACATCGCATATGCTGTGCAACAAATATGTTTATTCATGCATGACCCACGTGAGCCACACTTCAATGCTTTGAAACGCATCATACGGTACCTCAAGGGCACTACTACCCACGGGCTACACCTTTATAGATCTGCTCCTAGCAGCCTCGTATCATACACGGACGCCGATTGGGCCGGCTGCCCGGATACACGGAGGTCGACCTCCGGCTACTGCGTCTTCCTCGGTGAGAACCTTGTTTCTTGGTCAGCAAAGCGGCAACCGACTTTGTCAAAGTCTAGTGCCGAAGCAGAATACCGTGCCGTCGCCAATGTTGTTGCGGAAACATGTTGGGTTCGCAACCTGCTGCTCGAACTTCACTGCCCAATTCAACGGGCTACCCTTGTCTATTGCGATAACATCTCCGCCGTGTATTTGTCTAGCAATCCCGTCCAACACCAGCGAACGAAGCACATTGAGTTGGATATCCTATTTGTTCGTGAGAAGGTTGCATCGGGTCAAGTCAGGGTCCTTCACGTCCCTTCTTCGTATCAATACGCGGACATTTTCACAAAGGGTTTACCTCGGCAGCTCTTCTTGGATTTCAGAAACAATCTAAGCGTTCGGCCTCCTCCCGCTACGACTGCGGGGGTGTGTTAGTGAATATGATTAATGTTCACTCATCCATTTGTATTCTGTATTTATTAGTATGAGACCTTATGTATTCTCCATTATTAGTTTGTAATTATTCACCTATATATTGGTTGATAATGAGAATGGCAAGTCAAGGAGAATTACACAAACTCACTGTCTTACAATAGGGATTATCGAAGATGAACAATATAATAACAACTACACTACTAATACTTTTTATAAATAATACTCCATACATACGTACCGTATGTATACACCTTGATGTACCTATGAAGTAATAGTGCATGATAACGTGATCATAAATTAATATTGAATAGAAAGAATACGAAAATTTTAGATCCGATTATTCATAAGACAACATAAAATTATATAAGATATAGCATCATATATATCAAATTAAAACAAATCCAAGACATAAAGATTCATTTATTATTCCGGTAGTACACAATAATTAATCGAGCAAGAATGCCAACAAATTAAAGAGAACTACTTGGTTACAAATTCTTAACGTAAAAAATAAATTAAAAGACATGCATATAAGATATAGTAGCATATATAGCTACGTCGTACAATAGTACAACTTATCTCCTTCATTTTCTCCCAATTATGAAAAATAATTAATGCATTAACAAATGCATATTTTTCAGAGAGAAAACTACATAATTAGGGCTTACTAATTAGCAATCGGAAGGGAATGCAATACCGCAAACCTGAGGAGTACCTGGAGCAGCAGGAGCGCTTAAATATTTAGAAATTTCAGGGTTAGTGAAGAAAGAACATAGGCATTCTTTGGTCTGTTTTTTCAATGCAACACAACAAGGTGATGTTGGTGATGGTAAGCTTCCAATTTGCTGAATTGCTGACAAACATGGAGTAAGCTCTAGAGGGTTACACGCTTTCGCTATTTCGACCACCCCTAAGAGGAGCACAACCACCATAAGAGTTGCCATGACTTGACTCGCCTTCTTCGACATCTTGATTAGTGAGGGATGGAAGGATTGTTGATTAGAGAGGGGAATCGAAGAAGAAGGTTAGAGTAATAAGTAGGTGATTAGTGGGATGAGGTGGTGAGATTATTAGGGCTTCGCTTTTCTCTATTTATAGGGAAAATACTAGGGTTATGTTTGTGTATTAGTGTTAACTTAGGGTGCAATTAATGTAAGAGAATCATAATTTGTTGGCATATCGTTCTTGGGAGTATGCAAATTAGATAATTTGATTAACTTATAAGCTTGCATTAATGAATCGATTTGTTGAGGACAGGGCCGTAGCAATGATATTGGGGGCCCTGTTCCAATCGAGAAAGGGGCCCTTAATAATGTAAAAATTATACAAGTTTTTTTTAATTTTTTTTATACTTTAGGCAATATACAACTTTCCAATATATACATTACAAAATAAAAATGCTTTATAACAATGATATATTTAATTATTCAAAATGAAATTCGGATATTTTATTCAGGTTGATAATAGAGGCTAAATACAACTCAAAGCTTATCTCTCTTAACTAAGCTTAACTGATCAACTGAAATTAATCTTTGTTCAAAGCTTGATAATTGAGGTTGATTCTCAATCTTTGCTCAGAAGATTTCGACCTTCACCAAAAATAAAAATAGGCTCTTTTAACTTTAAAAATTAACTTGGCAATTTTTCACTCTTTATTATCAAGTAAGAAAAATAAAAAATAAAACATTGCAGTACTCTTTCTTCAGTTTTTTTCCCTCTAATGAAATTCTTATAGAATTATTGAAGGTTTATGCGTGAGTTGAAAAAAAAAAAACCATCACCAGAATCGAACATACGACCAATGTGCACGGTTTACTCTAAAATGTTGATGCTAACCACTATAACATATACCAAGCATTAGTTTTTGTTTGCAATAGATGACATTACATACTATATATTTGGAGGCCCTTTTAATTTAGGGGCCCTGTGCTGAGGCCCACCTTGCACACCCTCTTCTACGGGCCTGGTTGAGGATTTCCAAGGACCAAGATAATGTGAAAAAATCAAAAAACAAATGTTTGAATCTGAATCATTGAATGTAGTCCTTTTAATTCGTACTCCACCGGATTCTAAATGTTATTTCCATTTTAACTGTGCAAGTTTATCAACGTATTACCATGGCCATAAAAGTACGAGTACCAATTATATGTATAATAGTTGTATACTCCGTATTAATATATACGACTTAAATATTAAAAACAAATTATGTTTATATATTAAGAGTTATTTATTAGAAAATTTTAGGAACTTTTGAATATAGTCAAGGTTCTAAATAGGAAGAACAGTACAAAAAAGTTTGGAGAGGGAGTATATCAAAGAACCTTTGTCCTTAAATCTCCCAAGTTATCTTGTTTTTGTAATTGTAAACAAAATATTTTAGACAAAATTGTATGTATATATGCAAGGTGTGTGCACAATATATATTGCATGTATGTATATCAGAATTTAAATTATTCTGAAATAAAAGCTAAATACTCGGTATTTTTTTAAAGGATGGAATTTTTATCTTTTTAAGAAGTAAGAAATAAAATTTAATTACCCTCTATAAATCATTACTCGTATAAGTTGCCAAATCATGAAAAAATCATTACTCGTACATAATATTCGTATAATGACTAAAATATATAGTCCCCTACTATGCATGCTTATGGTAATTAAGTTGGCAAATCATTCTTGGGATTTTGCAAACAAGAGAAATACATTAACTCAGAAGTTGTACAAGTTGCATTTACGAGTTGATGACAACAAAATTGACACATGGTAAATGTTGAGGATTTCCTAGCACCAAGGCAACGTGCAATTGTTTCAAATGGAAGTAACACTGGTCGCTTTTTAATTTTTTTCTCCTTCACTCAAATTTAAATAGTGGTTGTATAATATTTAATATTGATAGAAAATCTAAATTAATTGATGAAGGAATCAAAACGAGTGATAATCCTATATACTTACGTATTTTAAGTCGTATTTAAATTTGATTACAAGTCTATGATGATCTCGTGTATAACGAAAGGTGCCTTACTACAAGGGCATGAATTATAATCACATGGTTGTTAAATGCGATTGACAAAAATTAGGACGTTTTCGATCTATATCAACATTGAAAATACAATGTTATAACTTGTAGATTTAAGATTGCCATCTACAAAAATGTGGCCCAAACTAAGAGCCCAATATTTGTATGTCACTGTTGGGTCGTCATTGGGCCAAAGTGTGGACTATACCTAATTACTCCATAATATTGAGAGAATTATTTCATGATTTTTGTAGATAAAGAGTTCAAGATTTTAAGATTTAAACAATACAATTAAATAAGAAAACAAAGAAAGAATCACTGTTTATATATTTAACTTTATTTAAAAAAAACCCTAAAAATTTAATTTAATGCATAGGAAAAATAAAGAAATAATCTAAGTTCTAAACTCAATTAAAACTCCAAGCGATGGATGAGATCAACCGTGTTAGTAGCAAGCTGATTGAGTGGTGTAACAATGTCCGTAACACGTTTAATCAAGACGTCTCTAACATGTGAACTTTGCAAATAATTCAAGCATTGAGTATTAACATTAAGCACGGTCCTAACGTCGCGCACCATGTTTAGCCTCTTCGCCTCCTTGACTTCTTTGGTGCCACCACTCAAAAAATTGGTTGCATCCAATGCTTGTTTCAATCCCAAGATCGAGAAATCGATCATGCTATTACATTCATTGAGGGAGTTAATTTCGTGGGATCGGAGTTTAGGTTGTTTTGCTTGGTGATTAAGTTTGTTAGACACGGTTTGAGCCTTGGTTAGGGTTGCTATGATGGCGAGACGGGTGGCTTGTTTGGGATGGCTGTTGATGCGGCCGGCGTTAGGGAGGAGGGTGTTTAGGCATAGGTTAACGTTTGTGGTGTCGTTACATGTTTTTTTGACGAAGGCTATGTTAGGGGAGTCGGTTGTTGCATTGGCTAAAGAAATTGAAACGAAGAAAACGAAAGCTAAGAGGACGAAGAATTGAGGAGATCGAGCCATTGTGTTGTATGTGTGTGCGTACGTTTGCTTTTCTTGAACTATCTATTTCTTGTGTTGGGGAATAATTGGGTTGCATGACCCATAATTTATAGAATTTTTTAAGGTGGTAAGACAACTTATTTGGGTAGGATTAGGATTCTAAGAAGTTATAGAATTCTATTGCAAGTGATATTCCTAAAGCTATAATGCTATTTATGGAAACTTTTACTACCTTTGTTTCGATCACATAACTTATTTGGGTAGGATTAGGACTCTAATAATTAAGTTGTCAATATATATGATAGAATTAATTCTATTGCAAGTGGTATTTAAAGCCCTAATACTATCTATGTATATTAAGTTGTACTGCATTTGCTTAATTTCATCGTTGATACACTCATATATATAGTAAGGGCATAAGTTGATCGACAAGTGGAACTAATATAATAGTATAAGAGCTCCTTAATTAATAAGTAACCACTTAATATATTTTTCTAATATACGTAGTATATGATCTCCAAGACACACATCATAATAAAGCAACACATACAAGTATATAATCTTCGAACACAGAGAATACAACATACAAGTGTGCAACATGCACGAATGCATACCACATTTTCCGTACCATAAGACCTACCATGATAGGCACCTAATAAACCAAACACAAATATTATGGTTTTATTTTAACATCCACGTGACTATCCTTGATCACACTCATATAGTAATCAAGGGCACAAGTAGTAGAGTACCATTAGAACTATAGTATATATTATAAAAGTAATAAGCCTCCGTCTCGAGCCATCTAACAATTTTTTTCGATAAATTGTGCATTTAGCATCTAACACTGACTCTACAGGTGGAGGCCACACGCTTAGCACCAGGGGAGTTAACATAACGCTTAAGGTTGGGGTTCCTTAGGTATCCACAAAGGCAAGGCTTTTGCTGCCTTAGCCTTGCACAACATGCGCCAGATGGTGGTTTGTTGGACATAATTGCGGGAGCACAAGGGCTTAGTTGCACCGGACTACAAGCCGCCTCAGTTGTTGGTGCCTCAGCTAGTAGCACCGCCACGACAATCACCGCCACTAGGGCAAGGGCAGCCACATTCTTGGCCATGATGATCACTAAGCTAGAATAACAAATTAAGATGGTCTAATGAGGGATAATGATGAGATAAATAGTGTAGTAGCTTAAGAGTGTAATGCGTGTGTGTAGGGGTAGAATGTGGTGAGGAAAATGTGTAGAATTAAGGTGTGAATTTATAGTGGAATTTTGGAGGGTGAAAAGGAAAAAGATGAAACAAAAAAAAAAAAAAAAAAAGGGTTGATGATTAGGGACACCAGGATATAGAATGTGGGAAATTGTAGGTGGACAATTGTGAGTGGTAATTTGAGCGTGCGTAAGTATGAACATTAAGAAGTGTGCACTGCCACAAATAATGACACTTTCATAGAGTGACCCTTTTGGTTTAAGTGGGTGGTTGGATTATTGGAGGTATTATGCTTTTTGTTGAAAATATTGGTAATCTTTCTCCAATTTTTATGATATCCCTACCCTTTTTTTTTAAAAAAAATAAATAAATAAATAAATTGTACTTGTATGAATTGAATGTTCAAATTTGAGATATGTTAAGAAGAATTTATGCAAAAAAAATATGATAAATAAAATCATTAAATTTGATTAACATGAATCACCAGTTGTGCCCTCCGTTTATTTATATGTTTAGTAATTGTATTTGATAAACATAAACCACCAAATTTGTTAAAAATGAAACTAGGTAATATGCTGAGGTTAGATTAAAAGAATGCACCACTTGCCAATTCAGTTTATTTATATGTTTATTAATTCCGTGTTAAATTTTTTATATCCTACATAAATTTGTAGTAATAGAGACATAGAGTATTGTTATTGCATACTCAGCTCGGTACATACGTATTACATAGCAATACATATTATTTATCATAATAGCTTAATATATGTCCCTCTAATTCACATCATAGGGCTTATTATTGATCATACATATTATTTATCATAATATATATTACATCACTTTTCTTCTTTCCTTCTTTTTGTTAAAGGAAATCATACATCACTTTGCTAACAATATTAACAGTAGTATTTTTCTTTTCTATTAAAAAAAAGAAGATACTTCTATTTTTAAACCACTTTTAATATTTTAAGCAAAGGCTTAACAATTCTTAAATGCTTATTTTCTTTTATAGATTAACACTTTAACAGTGAGCTTCTTGTGTACATGTTTTCATAGCCTAACTTTGCCTTCATGCTACAAAATTTCCTAGTGACATGTGATCTAACACAAAACAGGTGTAATAATACATAATGTTATCTAATTTCTTTCCCAAATGCAAAGCAACAATCTTCCTCACTGATTTAGATGCCATTCTTGATGATATTTTGTACTCCAGCACCTTTCTTAATTAAGTTTCTTTGTGTTATGTTAAGCGAGATGGTAATTCGGTGGCTCATAATTTAGCACGATCGTATTATTGTGCCTTTTAGTGTTGAACATGTTTGGGAGAACCATAGTCCTTGTGAGATCTATCCTTATGTATTGATAAATAAATTATGAATATAAAGCACTTCTTGCTTTGTTTCAAACCAAAAAAAAAAATTTAACTCATCTATCATACTTGTTAATAAATTATTAAATTGTATCAAATCAAGTCCCAAATTTAGTTTAATTTAAACTCATTTATTATGAATTGACGATAGTTGGAGGACCTAATTAACAATTGGAACGAGAAATTAAGTCTGAAACAAGGCGGATTAACATAATAATAATTTTACTACCCTAATAAAAATGTGATTAAGATCACAATAATGGTGCTGCAAAATCAAGCAAATAACTTCATTAGAATAGCATGCATACATCAAGTAATTCATATGTAATTTCACAAATAACCATTTTATTAAATAGCGGGATATATAATCCAGGCTAGAATAATAGTTGTACAGAGCACCACGAGTCCACGACAGAGTATACATACAATAACATGCACTTATACATACATCTACTAAATATACTACAAGTGCACGAGAAAAACATAAACATAGCAATCTGATTCATAATACATAGTACGTGATCAAGGGCGTAATTTGTACTACTCTATTCGAAATTATTTAATTTTAATGAGGTAATGTGACCAATCAATTCCGAATAGAGGTACTTTTTTACAAATGATGTGTTAGTTTAGCAACTAACGTTGACTTTGCAAGTGGAAGCCATACGCTTAGCTCCAGGGGAGTCAATGTATGACTTAAGGCTAGGGTTCTTAGCGTATCCACAAAGGCAAGGTTTCTGCTCTTGTAATTTAGCACAACACGCGCTTGATGGTGCTTGGTTGTACATAATGACTGGTGCACAAGGGGTCAGCTCTACGGGACTACAAGTGACTGCCTCAGTTGCTGGTGTTACAGCTAGCAACACTGCCACGGCAACCACCACGAGTAGGGCAACGTTCTTGGCCATGATGCTTAGAAGAGACAATTTAATTGCTCGAATTTGAGATTTGTTAGTACGTGTATGAGAGAGTGTAGTGTAATGTAATTGGTGAGGGATTAGTTTAGTGCAAAGTGTGAATTTATAGGGGGATTTAAGAGTAAGGGTCAAATAGAGAAAGAGGAAACAAAATTATATAATTGGGTAAGCTTTTGGATGTGGGATTTTAGAGGTGGACATTTGTGAGTGGTAGTTTGAGTGTCAAGAAGTGCGCTTAAAATATTTGACATATAAATAGAATATATGTTGTTGATCATCAAATTAATGTATACCAATTTGGTTCTAGTGGGGTGGTTGGATTATTGGCTTCGTTATACTATTTGCTAACAACATTAGTGCTACACTGCTACTTCTAATTTACAATATTGTAGTATCTAGTATATATAGCAATATAGAATTTTTTTTTTTTTTTTTTTTTTTTTTTTTGAAGTTAGTTAAGAATGTCAAAGACTATTGTGATGGACGAAAATCCGCTGAAATAAGAGATCCATACTTGAACGTCACCAAAAAAAAAAAAAAAAAAAAAAAAAAAAAAACCTAATTGGTTTTTTTTTTTTTTTTTTTTTTAGGATCTCCTAGAGTCGGGAGGGAAGCTCTAACCACTTGAGCTATCTCTAACTCTCTTAAAATTAGGTTTGTGAACTGAGTTTGGTGAGGAAGTAGGAAGGTGAGACACTTGGAAGTAAAATTTGATCCAAATAATTTGTGTTTTCAGAGGATGACTCAGCCACTTTCTCCATTGTTGTAAAAGCAATATAAATTTTATAAAGGTACAGTAAATTGTGTGTTCATTAGCTAATTAAATTTGGTATGTTTTGCTCCATTTATAGACGCACAATTTAATTTATACTAAGAAGCATATGTTTAACTAGTTTTTGATGAAACTTAATCATTTTTTATTCAAACTTAAATTTTTAACTGAATAACTTAATTTAACTTGTTTTTATTAAGCCTACGAAGAGAAGAATAGAGCCTTCACAAGAAATTACTAGAGAGTAAAATTCGTATATTACACATATAAGTATATAACATACTCATTATTACATGCATTTTATTTATTTATTTATTTTGATGATAATGGGGAACCAATTTTGGATCTCATAGAGTCATAGTTGATGATTATTTAGTGGATCATTTTATTATGGATTGGACCTAACAGGATGAGATGGGTCCATTACAGATCGGCCCTTTTATCAATCACTATCATAACGGGGGTCCAATATTTAAGCCCAATGTCGGTGTTAGTCTCAATCGAAACTACTGATAGTCAACAAAAGTCAAGTAGTCAACTAGTCAAGTAAAATTTATGGACCAGATTTTAATCTTTTATCATGAATATTATCCCACTCTTTTTTCAAGGAAAAAGGCCATTGCAAAATTGTAATTGACAAAATAAATGTTGTGTTTGTTCACACTCAGTAATTCAATCTAGATACAAATTTACAATATGGTATGTTGGAAATATTGGGGAGAATATAGAATAGTATTGAGTACTATTCAATTATAAGATGAGCCAAGAACAGTACTGTACAACAATCCAACGAGATCATTACAACATAAAAAAAGTACTCCTTATTTTAAAACGTAACATTTTATTAAATAGAGTATTTATAAACTCCGGAACACATACAACCCCACACACAAATTAAGTGTGTAACATGTACATGTTTCAATGTAACACTTTGATACCACAAGATTTAATACAAGATCACAAAGCAAACATTAAATTAAACATAATTACTTAATTTATAATTACCTTAGAAACACCCTCACAGCCATTTTTTTTTTAAAATCATACTTATTCAGTGATCAAGCTAACAAAGTGCATACTTCTTAGGTTTAAGTATATTAGATCAATCTAATAATGGTTTTGTAGTCGATATGTTTAGCTTAGCAACTAACATTGACTTTACAAGTGGAAGCCACGCGCTTAGCACCAGGAGAATCGACGTAAGGCTTAAGAGTTGGGTTCTTTTTGTATCCACAAAGGCAAGGTTTTTGCTCATTTAGTTTATCACAACATGCCTTTGATGGTGTTTGATTGGACATGATTGCTGGCGCGCAAGGGCTTAGCTGCACCGGACTGCAGGTCACCGCCTCAGTCGATGGTGTCATAGCTAGAAGTGTTGCCACGACAACTACCGCGAGTAGGGTTAGTGTAGCCATGTACTTGGCCATGTTGGTTAATTAGAGAAGATGGGATATTTGTGTGAGTGTGTGTGTGTAGGAGAGAGTGAGGGAGAGTTAGAGTGGTGAGAATTTGGGTAAGGAAAAGTGTGAATTTATAGAAGGAATTTAAGGGGAAAAAGTGTGGGTACTAAAGAATGAAAATTTATGGACCAACACTGACCAAGGTTGGGCAATTTTGGAGGAAATATTGATTATAGTTTGAGTAGTATGTGAACGTGAGTAGGAGTGTTTTGAAATGTGCGCAAATAATGACTTATGACATAGGGTCCATATTGATCCAAGTGGTCTATTTTGTTGAACATTTTGGGAATTGTAGTCCTGAATTATTAGTGGAAAATTACAAGAATTCTAGATCTTGGATATTCTTGAAATTTGATTGTTTGTTTTAGTTGTAACTATGTAAGAGTATTACCCAATAAAAATTACATACTTACACATACATACAATTCATTTGGTTCACAAAATTGCTCGTAATTATTGTACCATTTAGAACTAGCGAGAATGTTTTAAAGGATGGTGTATAGGAAGGTTAAATTTAACTATTACCAATTCAATGAAGGAGCAAGTGCATAAGGAATGAAATTAAAGTTAGCTATACTAGAAAGAGGTTTATAGAACAAAGCGTTTATATTTTGACATAAATATATAGTTAGGGCATATAAGGTGTCCATCGGACACTTGGGAGTAAAATTATACATTATAGAACGAGCAAGGAAAAGGCGTAAAATTACACATACATGCCGCGGCCTACAGGATCAAAATTGCAAAGAAATTAACAAATTTAGTGCAACATAGCTAAAAAAAAGCTAGTTCTGGTTCGTTTCTAAACAGATTCAATTCCTCTACTTCACTTCCAAACGCAACTCAAAACTGCAAGAAAAGAAAGTTAACAGAATTTCTTTTATTTTGCCACTTAAACTATATCCTACATACATTAATGTAGGTACATACCATGTGATCACATTGTTACATGTCAAAAGTTATATTCATATAGATTAAAGCAATCCATATTCTAATTTTATGAGCATGCATGAATGGGCTAGCTTTTTACAAAAAAAAGGTGAGGTCGTTTCTTTCTACTATTAGATGGTTAAAGATTACATGCATGCATAGCCGAAGGCTGCCAAAAGAAGCATCATCATCTACTCTCTTGTAATAGCAAATCTTATAAAGTATAACCATTAAAAATATGTTATTTGTTTTTCGGCTACCTTTTTTTTATACAACGTGTTCACATCATCTAAGGGGAATTAAAGGATTTCTTCTTGCTCATTCTTAAAGTGTTTAGCTTGCTAATTCAGACCGGTTTAGTTAATCCAGACGAGGTTTCAGTTTGGTGGGGCAAATTTTCTTAGCCTTTAAAAATGAAAATTCTAAAAGAGCATATATTAAAGTCCTCCAAATTAAATGAATAGTGCATTTTATACGGAGAAAATAATAAATCAAGTGGAAAAACAAAAAAGCCTTAGATTAAGGCCTTGAATTAGTGTTTGTAATCATGTCTAATTAAGCACTTGTGCTTAAGATCTCATCATGCCAATTATCATTACTTAGTCCATGCCTTAACAATATGAAAATATATTAATGGGGATCATAATTCATTATGCACATAATCATTGCATCAAAAAAATTATGCACATAATCATATTCATTATATTCACCGGATCTCAAGTGATACTTCATAATCTCGAATGGCCGAATTCATTCTCCCGGTCTCTTCTTTAACATACATATACCATCTATCTTTTGCTCGTGCATTATTAATCCATATGCTAGCTAGTGTCCTATGCGTACTTTTTTTTTTTTTTTTTGAGGGAAGTCCTACGCGTACATGATCTACACTAATCCATCGAAAACTTGGTGATTAATTCAAAATACATTAATTTCAATGACCATGAGCTAATTAATAAGAGATTAAAGATTATGTATATGTACCGTACGTATTAGCAAGCCTTAGTTTTGTGAACGGGTTTATTAGGAAGTGAAAAGTTGGGTTTGTGTTTCTTCTCACCCCATATTAGCCTTACCTGTAGGTCATGTTGACAAGAACTTTTAACTAAATATATAGTATTAGATATTGATGGCCAATAATCGTATACAAGTATTATACTAAGTATACTCCGTAGTCATTTTTATTTTTTGTACGGGTATACAACACCTCCTATTACGAAATATCTTATGTTATACGAGTATTTGAAGTCACAAGTTCGAATCTAACCTATCTACCTATCCCTCTATAGTCTATATGGTTGTCCTGAATAAGGATTTTGCTTGTCCTTTTTCCATGCTATGTAGCCTAACTTAGCTTTTACAGATTTCAAGTAAAATCTATCTTAGAAAAAGCTCTTTAGTGCGCACTATTCAGCTTTTTCCAACATATACTTCATATTATTTAGGATCGAATTGAAGATATTGAACTTTCACGCATCTTGACGAGAAATTATAGTAGACTTGTCAAGTCAACATCTATATATTTTCTCATGGCAAACGAGACTAGTACTAGTATTCTTTCGTAAGAATCGTCAAGTTAAATAAAACAAAACTATTATTGTGGTAGGTGACTAGTTTTGAACTTGACAATCATGTTAAAAATTTCCAAAGTCCTCATTCCTCAAACCAATGTTTAAAATCTTATTAAGTATGGCTAAGGATTAGTGCACGTGTATGATTGCTAACGTAGTTAAAGTCTTTAATTAGGAGGTTGTATCCGGCTATTATTTGAAATCAAGTCTCATTTACATCATTTGTCCTTTATGACTCTCTCTACATAAAAAACACGAATCAATTTGTAAATCGGCAAGCTAATAAGATGCTTTAGATATGTACCTCCTCCAAGATACAAGCAAATCAATTTTTACAAGATATTCCTACTCCAATCATAAAGTATATATCAATACTCATATCATCAAAATTGTTGCAATTGCTTGATCTTGTTTTATAGTCCATATTAGTTACCATTTGACAAGCTAAGTTGCTAGAATAGACTAAACTAACATGTACGCACATCCTCCACTTAAAGTTGATGGGACAGTAAATTGAAAAATCAATAACATACATTTATGGCGGAATAACACAGGGTCCTTCCTCAATAATGAAAGTTACCAACAACACAAGATTATAAGGCATTTTTCTTGTTTCATGCTATATGCCCTTAAACAAGGGATTCTACGTGCACCTCCCATTTATGTACTGCATAGATAAGAGGCTAAGCTGTTTTCATCGATTTGGGTTTGGTGCATTAATTAACATCCAACCACGTATCCGTACAAATAGTATATATTGCATGGTCACATTGTGCTTTATATCAATATGCATAACATGATAATTGAAAGTGATTAGTGAAAACCGTAAAAAATGAAGTGTATCAACTAATAAAAGACGAGGGGGGATTATTACAAACGACCTTTAGTACTCATAGAGTCATAGGACATTTGAGTATAGGTCGATCGATGTCGATTACCTAAGAAAATAGGTGGACCGACTTGCTTATGATCAACAGATGAATTAATACTAAATTAAGTCTTTTCATTTCTTTTCAGCTGTCACCACAAACACGCGTAATTATGCCGTTATCGATTGCATAATGTTGATCAGTACTTGCCTTTACATTTTTTTTAAAAAAGTTAATTACTCTGGACTTGCAATTTATAGCTTGCATTTCAATGTTTCGAGTTAACCATGATTTGCCAAGACTTATTTATGGTTTCATGGTGCCAAAGCAGCACAACTGGCTCTTGGATTCATTCAAAGGACAAGAGTTTCCTAGCCGACCTACTAAATTTCTCTATGATGTACTTATATGATGTCGAAGATATAGCAGTGTTCACTCGTTTGATTGGACAAAGGAAGTATTGTTTCCCACTTTTTCCAAAACTAGGGCAGTCGACGCGCGCGATGCGCGCGAAGTGATTACTATGCGCAAAAAAAAGCATTACATACATTTTGTTAAAAAAAACCGAATTAATTGATGATATATGTTTAATGAAAAAAAAAAACATTAAATGTATTAATGATAGTAAACATATTATTGAGGGTAAAAAAGTAAATACACATTTTGCACACAATTTTGTACACAATAGTGAGGGTATAATTGGTAGCACACTATTCCTAAGAATTATTTTCTACTTTTTATAAGGCAGGGAAACATGCTGCAAAACTGTAAATTCAGATTTCTGCAAAGTTTTTTTTTTTCTTTTGGCCTAATGAGCAACTATGGACATTTAACATACTCCTATTTAATCAATATATGACATCCGATCCCTATAAATATATGACATCACTATTGTCAAGTTACATCATATTATTACACTTATATGACATCACTATAGTCAAGTCACATCACCATATTTCATGAATTTCAAACTACAGTCAAAAGTCATTCTTGGTACTTTATGTACATCTTTATCGGTGTCTTATAGTTTCAAATCTCCTTATATGACCCCAGAAGTCATCCAACACATTTAGTTCATTTTTTGAAAAGATGTCAAAAATTGATCCGTAATGGCCTTCAATTTAGGACAATTTTCCACTTAACTTAACCCGGAAATAAAAATCGCCGAGATGTTTACCATGGTCCCTAATACCCTCCGGGAGACCAATTGGGTGGGTGGAACCATCCAATTTGCCTTAAAACGGTCAATTTACCCGTTCGAAACTTGCACCGATTTCGTGAACTCAAGCTTACCACAGACATTTTTGACAACATATAATGGTCGAATATGATTCCAAACTTCATTAAATGACTTTAAGATGTATCCCCTAGGGTCTCAAGACTTTTCGCCACCGAGCATCATAACATCAAAAATTCCTCAAAAAACGTGGATAATAGCCTTCAAGTTTGAATTTTTTGACCTTTTTTCGCCCAGAAATATAAATGCCGAAATGTTTACCATGGTCCCTAATACCCTTTGGGCGTCTAATTGGGTGGTGAAGGAGTTATGTCTTCGATAAGTGCAATTACTAGATATATCATAGGATCACAGTTATGGAGATAATAAGTTCATACTATAAGGTTGCCAATGTCTGTTGCTAGACTTGACATTTGGACTTTGGGCTTGTCAAATGGTCCAAAGCCTTATAGGATGGATCCTACAAGGTCACACACTAGAGTATTGGGTTAAACAAGTTGAAGGCCCATTATTGGGCCTCATGAGTATATGACACATCTTATGTTTGGGCTTGGAATGTAAGTAGAGTTCAATTAGGATTTGGACATGGTTTTATTTCTAGATATGATCTATAAATATAAACCATACCTAGGGTTGCATGATACAACAATTTGACACACTGTGAAATTGTCAGACAAGCAACCAAGAGATCCCGAACCCTAATTCTCTCTCTCACTTTCGGCCCTCCCCTTCTCCTCCCTAGATCCGTGCGTCTCCCCTCCATTGGTGGTGCGTGTGGTGGTGCGTGGGTGGTGTTGCGGTGTGCTCGTGACTCTAATCTCCGTTGAAGGTTGATTGAAGCGTTCGGTCACAACTAACTAGCATTAGTGGAGGTTTAATCCGTGCTCGTGGACTAAGTAGAGGAATCACACGTGGGGTTCTTTATCTCCCTATTGTTCTTGCTCGATCATCGTGGAATCACGCTTCAAAGGTATAATTCTTACTTCTTTATGTGTTATGCATGAGATCCTTGGTTTGGTGCTATATGAATATGATTCATGTTAATTCCGCATTTAGTACCTATAATCTCCTACAGTGGTATCAGTTAGCCTCTTGCATCTACATATATTGAGTAATAATTCTTTGATAATCCACAATTTTAATTCAATTAGGAGGGAGAATAATTTAATTATGAGTCAATTGTTATATTAAATGTGATTTAACAATATAGAATCATTAAAGGTGTTTAATTTGCTCCATATTAGCCATAATTTGATCCGATTTTGCCCCAAATTAATCAAAAAAAAAATTCGAACCCCTAAACCCTAATTTCGAAAATTTCGAAATATTGAACCCTAATTTGTGAAATTTGTGTTTAATTTCGATTTATTTCGTTGATAATATGTTTAAGGAATTTAATCTATTTGATTACATGTTAAAATTATGAATTTTTTCATGGTCAAATTATTTAATTTAAATGTTAAATTGAATTGGGGATTAATTTCATCAAGAACCCTAATTTCAAAATTGAATATGATTTAATTTTGGGATTAAATGGACCACATTAAGTTTTAATTAATTTTTACAAGAGTTGTTTTGATTAATTAAAATATTTTTTTTTTAAAAAAAAAAAAAAAAAAAAAAAAAAAAAGTAAAAAAAAAAAAAAAAAGGGGGGAACAGCAGCAGCACCGCGGCTGGGTGGCGCTGCCACGGTGGTGCCGCTGCTGGTGGTCCAGGAGGGAGGGGGCGGGGCTGGGTCAGGCAGCAAGGAGCAGCGCAGCAGTGCCGCAGCCTTGCGTGTGCTGCTGCTGCTGCTGTTCCTGCGTTACTGCAGGGGCAGCAGCCACCGTGGCCGGCTCCGGCTGGCCACACCACGGTGGCTGGCGGTTTTTCAAAAAAAAAAAAATTTTTTTTTTTAATTTTATTTTTAGATAAAATCAGATTTCAAAATTTTAAAAGATAAGTTTAAATTTTGAAAAGATAATTAACAAAATTAAAGTTGTTATTTTTGTTAAGTTTGGATAATTATGGAGCAAAAGATTCTATAAGGATAATAATTGATTAAATAATGTGATTATCTCATAATTATTTATGGATAATAATTGATTTAAAATATGTGATTGGCAAGTAATTAGGATAGAATTCCTAAATTAGTTAGGATAATCATGGAAAATAAATATGATTTATATTCCATATTTTCAAATAAGATTTGATTCTATCTCATACCTAAATTAAAATATATGATATTTTATAATTGGTCATGATTAATATATAATATTATCTAATTACAGTAATTAATTAAAATATGAGATATTTATAGCCATGTTTCCTTTATTATAGACATTCGATGTTGTAGTTTAGGAAAGCATGATGAGTGATTTATTATATGGCACTTTATAATATATGATATTGTTTATTGCTATATATATAGACTATTATGGCCCATAGATTCTAAAATACGATCTGCGCATCGTGATGTATTTTTGTAATCTAAATACGGTCTGCGTACCGTTGAGTATTTTTGTAATTTATTTTATTTTATTTAAGAAGTAGATAGAATAGAATAAAATTACAGGTTGCAATTGATCCAAAAGCCAATGAAGTGAAGGCCCAATGGAGCAAGATGGATGAGATCCATGAAGATCCAAGTGGGAGCATTTTACTTTATTAGTTTTTCTCTTAGGATTAAGGGGCCATACTATGTCATGTTTTATTGCATTAGTAGATTATGCATGTTTAGGTTTATTTATGTTGCTTGATGATGCGCTAGAGTTCACTATACAATCACAACATAATAAATCTAGATCCCAGAAATATTGATACAGCTTTCCCAATTAAAAACCCGACGAAAACCTTGATCGTTTGTGATGGGTCGGCCTCAGCAGAGCATCATAATATATCTTGGGGAAGTGGGGGTAGGACCGCATAACTACACTTTTAATTGGTTATATTCAACAAGGTTACCTAAAGATCAGTTTAGAACCTTGAAGCTAAGAGTAATAATTAAACATGTGATGGATTAATTATTCAACCAAGAATTACAAAGAGTTGTAATCAGTAAAGAGTTTACTCACCTTGAAAATGTAATGGTTGATGGCAGGGCCTCAGTCCGGTTAATTATTGTACAAATAAAGGATCTTGGAATCATTTTATTCAATAGGGATCATTTAAATATTGAATAAAATGCTTTAAAGTTACCAATAAATTCTAAATTACTTATGGTACTTTAAATTTATTAAACATAATTATTGAATTTTGCCTCGTTTTGTTTTTGTTTGTAGATGAATAACTTATATGACAACACAGATTTACCAATGAAACTCAATTTAAGGCTTAATCTCAGAAACTACAGGCAATGGGAGGGCGAATTGAGAAATGTTCTCACAAGCTTCAAGCTTGATGCTCGCCTATATGTACCCATTGAGAACAAGTGTGCTCCTGGTCAGGACCCTGAAATGCATGCAAAATTAGTTTTGGATGCAATAAAGGTCAAGAACCTTATACTGGAATCTATTCCAAACTGTTGGTATAATAGGTTCAGACGGTATGAGGTGACCAACTTATATCAATGTCTTCGTGCTATCTGTAGGGGTGGCATGGGGGCATTGGGTAGCGGAGGTGTCAACGATCCAAATGTAAGAGAGATCGTTAACTCGATCCCTCAGATTTACTATTCCTGGGCTGACAGTTTAAGGTATGAGACTTACCGGATTCATGGTAAGATAATGGCAAAGAAACTCTTGCCTGGTCAGTCTGTGAGGAACCATGTTAATGAATTGGTTGATATGATCAACCAAATGGATGTCCTCGGGAAACCGATCGATGATGATTCTGCACGTGATATAATTTTGTTCTCGCTCCATGCTGGTTTTGACATTGTGAGACTTTCTCATAATGATGAGGGATCATCAGCGAATTTGATCAACATCTTACTTAACCATGCTGAGGAGTACCTGATAAGGAGAGATTGCCAGTGCTTCTATTGTGGTGGATGGCAAGTCCATACACCAGGGTGTCCCCATTATGCACCAGTGAAAACAGAAGGTAAGGTGTTACTTGATGTTTTGTTGTAGAAATTAATCTTACTTCATCTTCCACTTGGGTATTCGATACCGGTTGTGGTGCTCATATCGTCAATGACGTGCAGGGCTTGAAAGGAAGTAGGAAGCTAGATCCAGGAGAAGTAACACTTCGAGTAGGAAATGGAGCAAAAGTTGCTGCACTTGCTATTGGGAGTTATCATTTGAGACTACCTTCTGGATTAATTTTAGTACTTAATAACTGTTATTTCGTTCCCAGCATTACTAAAAACATTATTTCAGTTCCAGTTTTAGATACTGAAGGTTTTTCATTTGAAATAAGAGACAAACATTGTTTTATTTCGAAAGAAAACATGTTATATGCCAATGCTAAGTTAATTAATGGTTTGTATGTTTTAGAATATACAACTCATGTCTACAACATAGATCATAAAAAGCAGAAAACAGATGGTTCAAACCCAACTTACCTATGGCATTGTAGGCTTGGACATATTAACCAAAAGCGCATCCAGAAATTACATAAGGATGGACTCCTCTCTTCTTTTGATTATGAATCATTTGAAAACTGTGAGTCATGCTTGCTTGGGAAAATGACTAAGTCACCCTTTACGGGTATAGGTGAAAGAGCTAGTGACCTTTTGGGGCTCATACATACAGATGTGTGTGGACCAATGAGTTCAAAAGCTAGGGGTGGATTTAGCTACTTCATTACTTTTACTGATGATTTAAGTAGATATGGTTACATTTACTTAATGAAGCACAAGTCGGAAGCCTTTGAAAAGTTCAAAGAATTCCAGAATGAAGTACAAAACCAACTTGGGAAGACAATTAAGGCACTACGATCTGATCGTGGTGGCGAATACTTAACCCAAGAATTTGATGAACATCTGATTAATTGTGGAATACTTTCACAATTAACCCCTCCAGGGACACCTCAATTAAATGGAGTGTCAGAAAGGAGAAATAGGACTCTACTTGATATGGTTAGGTCCATGATGAGCTTTACTGATCTTCACATATCATTCTGGGGATATGCATTAGGAGCAGCTGCAAGAATACTAAACAGAAGCCCATCCAAAGCTGTAGAAAAGACTCCATATGAGATATGGAATGGAAGAGCTCCAAAGTTGTCTTTTCTCAAGATTTGGGGTTGTGAAGCCTATGTAAAACGTTTACAAGGCGATAAACTACACCCTAAATCAGACAAGTGTTTCTTTGTGGGCTACCCCAAAGAAACAAAAGGGTATTACTTCTACAATCGCGAAGATGACAAAGTGTTTGTTGCTCGCGATAGTGTCTTTCTAGAAAAGGAATTTCTATCTAGAAAGCCAAGTGGGAGTAAAGTGGTTCTCGAAGAAATTCGAGACGAGCAACAAATGGATGTGGATAACACCACATCAGAGGCGAGGGCGCATGAAACGATTAATCATGCGTCGGAGCAAGCTAATTCCACCAGCGAGACTCCTATCGTCCCACTTGAATCTAATTCATGCGAAAATCTTCAAGGAGTTGGAGAGAAAATTTCTACTGTTGCTCCTACCCCACGTAGGTCTGCCAGAATCAGAAACAAACAGTTTGTCGATGTTCTGTTAACTGAGGATTCTGAAATCTTCTTATTGGAGAATGAGGAACCCACAACCTACAAGCAAGCTTTGGTGAGCCCCAACTCAGATAAATGGCTTGAAGCCATGAAATCCGAAATGGAATCAATGTCTGAAAATAAAGTGTGGACCCTAGTTGACTTGCCTAATGGGGTAAAACCCATTGGTTGCAAATGGGTCTACAAGATTAAAACAGACAAGGATGGAAATGCCTACATCCATAAAGCAAGACTAGTTGCAAAAGGGTTCAGAAAGATTCATGGTATTGACTATGATGAAACTTTTTCCCCAGTAGCAATGCTTAAGTCCATTCGGATTCTTCTAGCAATTGCCGCATTTTTCGATTACGAAATATGGCAGATGGATGTCAAAACCGCATTCTTGAATGGGTTCTTGAAGGAGGAAGTGTATATGACACAACCTGAGGGTTTTGAAGATCCAGAAAATCCTAGTAAGGTATGCAAGCTTGAGAAATCCATTTATGGATTCAAGCAGGCATCCAGGAGTTGGAATCTTCGTTTTGATGAAGCGATCAAAAGGTTTGATTTTGTCAAAAGTGAAGAGGAACCTTGTGTATACAAGAAGTTTAGTGGGAGCAGCATAGTTTTCTTAGTCTTGTATGTGGATGACATACTTCTCATGGGAAATGACATACCAATGCTTGAGTCAGTCAAGGAATGGTTGAAGAGTTGTTTTTCCATGAAAGACTTAGGAGAAGCCGAATACATATTGGGGATCAAAATCCATCGAGACAGGTCTCGAAGGATGATTGGATTAAGTCAAGAGACTTATATTGATAAGGTTCTTGATAGATTTTCCATGAAAGACTCTAAGAGAGGATTTCTCCCCATGTCTCATGGCATCACTCTCAGTAAATCTCAGTGCCCTAAAACGGCGGAGGAGATGAGACGAGTAAGTGATAAACCTTATGCTTCGGCAATAGGATCAATCATGTATGCCATGATTTGTACAAGGCCGGATGTTGCATATGCTCTAAGCATGTGTAGCAGGTTTCAGGCAAATCCAGGAGAAGCACACTGGACAGCTGCCAAGAACATCCTTAAGTACTTGAGAAGGACTAAAGAGATGTTTCTAGTGTATGGTGGCGAAAAGGAATTGGTTGTCACAGGTTATACGGATGCGAGTTTCCAAACAGACAGAGATGACTTTAGATCTCAATCTGGATACATTTTCTGTCTGAATGGAGGAGCAGTGAGCTGGAAGAGTTCGAAGCAAAGCACTGTCGCAGACTCTACGACAGAATCAGAGTATTTGGCTGCTGTTGAAGCAGCTAAAGAAGCAGTTTGGATAAAGAAGTTCCTGATTGAGCTGGACATTGTACCAAGTGCTCAAAAGGGAATCAAGTTATTTTGTGACAATAATGGTGCTATTGCCCAATCGAAAGAAGCTAGGTCACATTTCAAATCCAAGCATGTAGAGAGGAAGTATTACCTCATTCGAGAGATCGTTGACAGAGGAGATGTCAAGATGTGCAAAATTCACACGGATGAGAATATCGCTGATCCACTTACTAAACCCCTTCCAACTCCAAAGCATGAGAAACATGCTAATGAAGCTGGATTGAGGCGAATGATGTAATTAAAAGTTGTATTTTGTTTTGAGAAAATAAATTACATATGTAATACATTCATTTGCAGAATTATGTTTAATCAGAAATTCTATTATTTCTCTTATTTAATTATGGTTTTAATATTAAATAAAATGTCCAAAATAATTATGGATTGATGGGCTCATCAGGTTATCTATCTGATAGAGACCTGGTGTATGAAACCCCACAGGTGAACAAAATCCACATATTATTTGAGTTCCTAGTTCGAAATCATTAAAGCGGACATAAATGATTTCAATGAATGGACTAGCATGTAAGATTGATTGGATAGCTCGGTTTCATGGGCTATGGGAGCATAGTGATTAGGCTCGGTCAATCACATGGATATGCATGAATGATGCAGGATCGAACTATAGACCTACTTTGAAGTTCAAGTATAGAACTTCCGGATATATTAGTGGATTCCTTTGACATGAGTGGAACACTGATTCTATTCAATGATTGTTTTGACTGTGGTACATTCAAACGTCTTACCTTAACCGGAGATTATAAAGGATGTTTCCCGGTCACTTCATGAATTGAGTGGGAGCTTTTGTTGCCACAAGATTGGATTGAGTCTACCTATTTAGTTGGGAATGTGTCTTGGCCCCTTGAAGAGGGAGAATTCAGAAAATGCATGGCCGTGCTCAAATGGATTACATTGTAACCATTTGTTTTGTAATTCTAACTCAGTTTTCAAGAAAGATTTGTAGACTAATATGATCATGACATGAGATGCAATCATATTATCAAATCGACACACATTGACTTAAGGAATTTGAATATTGTGCACTTGTCTCAGACAAGTGGGAGATTGAAGGAGTTATGTCTTCGATAAGTGCAATTACTAGATATATCATAGGATCACAGTTATGGAGATAATAAGTTCATACTATAAGGTTGCCAATGTCTGTTGCTAGACTTGACATTTGGACTTTGGGCTTGTCAAATGGTCCAAAGCCTTATAGGATGGATCCTACAAGGTCACACACTAGAGTATTGGGTTAAACAAGTTGAAGGCCCATTATTGGGCCTCATGAGTATATGACACATCTTATGTTTGGGCTTGGAATGTAAGTAGAGTTCAATTAGGATTTGGACATGGTTTTATTTCTAGATATGATCTATAAATATAAACCATACCTAGGGTTGCATGATACAACAATTTGACACACTGTGAAATTGTCAGACAAGCAACCAAGAGATCCCGAACCCTAATTCTCTCTCTCACTTTCGGCCCTCCCCTTCTCCTCCCTAGATCCGTGCGTCTCCCCTCCATTGGTGGTGCGTGTGGTGGTGCGTGGGTGGTGTTGCGGTGTGCTCGTGACTCTAATCTCCGTTGAAGGTTGATTGAAGCGTTCGGTCACAACTAACTAGCATTAGTGGAGGTTTAATCCGTGCTCGTGGACTAAGTAGAGGAATCACACGTGGGGTTCTTTATCTCCCTATTGTTCTTGCTCGATCATCGTGGAATCACGCTTCAAAGGTATAATTCTTACTTCTTTATGTGTTATGCATGAGATCCTTGGTTTGGTGCTATATGAATATGATTCATGTTAATTCCGCATTTAGTACCTATAATCTCCTACAGGTGGGTGGAATCATCCAATTTGCCTTAAAACGATCAATTTACCTGTTCGAAACTTGCACTGATTTCGTGAACTCAAACCCACCACAGGCATTTTGGACAATATATAATGGTCATATATGATTTCAAACGTCATTATATTACCTTAAGATGTATCCCCTAGGGTTCCAAGCTTTTTCACCACCGGGCCCCGTAACATCAAAAATTTCTCAAAAAGCGTGGATAATGGCCTTCAATTTTCGAATTTTTTAACCTTTTTTCGCCCAGAAATAAAAATTGGCGATATGTTTACCATGGTCCCTAGTACCCTCCGGGAGTCCGATTGGGTGGGTGAAACCATCCAATTTTCCTTAAAACGGTCAATTTACCCGTTCGAAACTTAGACCGATTTCGTGAACTCAAGCCTACCACGGACACTTTTGACAACATATGATGGTCATATATGATTCCAAACGTCATTATATGACCTTAAAATGTATCCCCTAGGGTATCAAAACTTTTCGAACCGGGCCCCGTAACATCAAAAATTCCTCAAAAAGCGTGGATAATAGCCTTCAATTTTCGAATTTTTTGACCTTTTTTTCACCTGAAATAAAAATTGCAGAAATGTTTACCATGGTCCCTAATACCCTCCGGAAGTCCAATTGGTTGAGTGGAACCATCCAATTTG
The DNA here is from genome assembly GCA_024500155.1 of Chenopodium formosanum. Taxonomy (NCBI): domain Eukaryota; kingdom Viridiplantae; phylum Streptophyta; class Magnoliopsida; order Caryophyllales; family Amaranthaceae; genus Chenopodium; species Chenopodium formosanum. Next base: position 1,629,517 of record CM044861.1, on the reverse strand, counting down.
CCTTAAAACGGTGAATTTACCTGTTCGTAACTTGCACCAATTTCGTGAAATCAAGCCTACCACGGACATTTTTGACAACATATAATGGTCGTATATGATTCCAAACGTCATTATATAACCTTAAGATGTATCCCCTAGGGTCTCAAGACTTTTCGTCACCGGGAATCGTAACATAAAAAATTCCTCAGAAAGCATGGATAATAGCCTTCAAGTTTTGAATTTTTTAATCTTTTTTCACCCAGAAATAAAAATTGCCGAAATGTTTACCATGGTCCCTAATACCCTACGGGCGTCCAATGGGGTGGGTGGAATCGTGGAATCATCCAATTTGCCTTAAAACGATCAATGTACCCGTTCAAAACTTGCATCGATTTCGTGAACTCAAACCCACCACAGACATTTTGGACAATATATAATGGTCACATATGATTCCAAACGTCATTATATAACCTTAAGATGTATCCCTAGGGGTCTTAAAACTTTTCGCCACCGGGCCTCGTGACATCAAAAATTTCTCAAAAAGCGTGGATAATAGCCTTCAATTTTCGAATTTTTTAACCTTTTTCCGCCCAGAAATAAAAATTGGCGATGTGTTTACAATGGTCCCTAATACCCTCCGAGAGTCTGATGGGGTGGGTGGAACTATCCAATTTGCCTTAAAACGGTCAATTTACCCGTTCAAAACTTGGACCGATTTCGTGAACTTAAGCCTACCACGGACACTTTTGACAACATATAATGGTCATATATGATTCCAAACGTCATTATATGACCTTAAGATATATATCCTAGGGTCTCAAAACTTTTCGCCACCGGGCTCGTAACATAAAAAATTTCTCAAAAAGCGTGGATAATAGCCTTCAATTTTCGAATTTTTTGACCTTTTTTTGCCTGAAAATAAAAATTGCCGAAATATTTACCATTGTCCCTAATACCCTCCAGAAGTCCAATTGGGTGGGTGGAACCATTCAATTTGCCTTAAAACGGTCAATTAACTGTTCGAAACTTGCACCGATTTCATGAACACAAGCCTACCACGGACATTTTTGACATCATATAATGGTCATATATGATTCCAAACGTTCTTATATGACCCTAAGATGTATTTCGTTGGGTCTCAAGACTTTTCGCTTCCGAGCCCATAACATCAAAAATTCCTCAAAAAGCGTGGATAATAGCCTTAATTTCAATTATTTTTGAACTTTTTTTGCCCGAAAATAAAAATTGGCGAGATGTTTACCATGTTTCCTAATACCCTCCTGGAGTCCAATTGGGTGGGTGGAACCATCCAATTTGCCTTAAAATGTTCAATTTACCTGTTCGAAACTTGCACCGATTTTGTGAACACAAGCCTACCACAGACATTTTTGACATCATATAATGGTCATATATGATTCCAAACGTCATTATATGACCCTAAGATGTATCCCCTTGAGTCTCAAAATTTTTTGCCACTGAGCCCGTAACATCAAAAATTCCTCAAAAAACGTGGATAATAGCATTCAATTTTCGAGTTTTTTTGACATTTTTTCGCCCGGAAATAAAAATTGTCGAGATGTTTACAATGGTCCCTAATACCCTCTGGGAGTCCAATTGGGTGGGTGGAACTATCCAATTTGCCTTAAAACGGACAATTTAACCTATCGAAACGTGCACCGATTTCGTGAACTCAAGCCTACCACGTACAATTTTGACATCATATAATGGTCATATGTGATTCCAAAGGTTATTATATGACCCTAAGATGTATCCCGTTGGGTCTCAAGACTTTTCGCCACCGAGCCCATAACATAAAAAATTCCTCAAAAAGCGTGGATAATAGCCTTCAAATTTCAATTTTTTTGACCTTTTTTTGCCCAGAAATAAAAATTGCTGAGATTTTTACCATGGTCCCTAATACCCTCCGCGAGTCCAATTGGCTGGGTGAAACCATCCAATTTGTCTTGAAACTTTCAATTTATCTGTTCGAAACTTCCACTGATTTCGTGAACTCAAGCCTACCACAGACATTTTTAACAACATATAATGGTCATATATGATTTCAAACGTCATGATATGACCCTAAATTGTTTCCTCTACGGATCTCAAGAATTTTGCCACCACGCCTCGTAACATCAAAATTCCTTTAAAAGCGTAGATAATAACCTATAATTTTCGAATTTTTTTTGACCTTTTTTCGTCCAAAACTAAAAATTTCCGAGATGTTTACCATGGTCTTTAATATCCTCTTGGAGTCCAATTGTGCAGGTGGAACCTACCAATTTGCCTTATAATGGTCAATTTACTCGTTTTCTTACATGCCTCTTATATTTGCTATAAACTTTCACGGGGCCTGTACGTAGCCAGAATGCCGAATAATGGTCATATATGGGTCAAAATAATATTATATGACTCTGGGATGCATCCTGATGCATCCCGTAATGTTCTGTGAAATTGCGACACCGTGTCCCGAGACCTCCTAAATCGCTCCGATTTCGTGTCGTATTAGCCTTCATATTTTGCTTCCTTATATCATTTTTTTCACTCGTTAAATTATACATCCAAGTACTTCCAAGGGTCAAAGGGCTTTGGGAGTCATTAATAGTGCCAAGAACTATCTAATTCATCATGTCTTAAGGCCTTTGGGAGTCGTAAATAATGCCTAGAATCCGAAATGTCTTGTCCTTGGATGCACATGTCTTGTGCTCATGCCACACGGCCCCTTGTACCATCCAATATCCTAACACTTAGGCTTTGTGACTCGGTTGAAATTGTGCTTCAATGCGGCTCTTGCGGCGCATCCACTGCGCGAGCTTAGCCTATGACACATGCCCTTGGGGGCCGAAACCTCTTCTGTAGGACGGCAATCGGGCAGCAGACGCATGCACCGCTTCTGGCCTAGATTCTAACTTAGAGGCATTCAGGCATAATCCAGCACACGGTAGCTTCGCGCCACTAGCTTTTCAACTAAGCGCGATGACCAGAGGCGGATACAGGATGGGTTCAAATGGGTTCATTGAACCCACTGATCTTCTGAAAAAAAAATTTAAAAGTAATTTTTGTTGATACATTTTAAAGATTTCCAAGCGCAGCCCAGTGGGTTTTTTTACATTGCATCCTAACTATTAGATTGTAAGAGATCAACGTTTCGAGTCCGGCATTCCACAAAACCTCACTTTTATTTTTGTTGGAACATTTAGTCAATACCATCAGGGCTACTGGGCCTACCCTCAAACTTTCTCTCTCTTACTCCCCATTTTCCCCCAAATTCCCAAACCCTTCCATCAACCCAGTACATACGTTCACTGTTTTTAAATTGATACTACTTGCGAATTGCTAATTTGATAAGTACAGTATAGTATATAATTGGATGATATGATTGATTGTGGAGTTAGATCTTGTTGGGTTATTGTAATTTATTGATAATTGATATATACTTGTAATTTATATACTACGTAAGTTTTTTTTTTTTTTTTTTTTTTTTTTTTTTTTGGGGGTGTAATATTGAGTTTTTAGAGTTTGAACTTAGAATGTTAGATTAATTAGAGATTTTAAATTAGTTTGATACTTGTTTGATTTTGTTGTATTATTGATGTACTATATTAAAAACTAGAATGTTAGAATTCAATCCTTGCTTATGGATAAATTAACAATTACATGAATTTTCCCTGATATTAATGTAGACTGTGGATTTTTTTGTTTTCACCATGAGTTCAGAGTTTTTCATGAAACTAACGTGCCGAAAACCTGCTTGAATAATACTTTAGTTACTTGTCGCGAGAGAGACTTATTTCTAGAGTTAGTGATGATGATGTGTATTGACATGCTAATAAAGTATGAAAACTCAAATAACGTTTTTGTGTTTTCTTTCATTTTTCTAAGTGTATTCCATTCGTAGGACGAAATTTAAACTTATGTATCGAATCTTAATTAATAAATTTTTCGCTCATTTTTTAACGATTCCGAACCCACTCTTTGGAATGTCTGGATACGCCACTGGCGATGACCAATTGTGTGAATCAATGGTTCTTCTCATGGTAGGTTAAATTACCATTGCGACATTGTCATTAGTATGTATTAAGAATTGATTATCTGCTCAATAATGAGTACAGATAAAATCACAAGTGCTTTTGTACATATAAATTGGTAGAAGGAATAATACAAATAAATCTGAGGCAAGAAAATTTTGACTTTATGTCGAATTGCTCATCACTTTAACACAAAAAAAGAGATGGATGCTGCACAATTTATACAAAATTTCATTGGTGAGGCACATTGTCATCTTGATTTTTTGCTTTACCCCGAAGCATGTCAGCAAAATTGCCCCTCATGATCCGTTTAAATCTTGTGTCTTCTGCTGCTGGGGGTGGGGATGGTTGAGGGGGCTCACTTGGTTCCACCACAGAATCCAGAGCTTCTTTCTTGCCGAGAAAACCACCTTCACCAAATAGGTTGGTAACAGATGACGCAATTCCAAGATGAGCACCCATAGCCTTACTAATAGCATCAAAGGTCCCACCGGATCTTTCTTTCATTATGATCTCTAATGCCTCCTTGTGTGCTGGATCAAGTGAATCATGATCCTTGAGTAGATTTTGAATGGCAGGTAAAAGGTAGTCTCGGACACTAGCAGCAGAAAGATCTGAATTATCGAAAATGAGTAATTAGATGGAGTTACCTATTAGTAGCGTACACTTCTTGGATAACATCCAAGGAACAACAGTTTTAGGAAAATCAGACATCTGTTTCCAAAGCCAGCCTAACTTATGGTCAATGAACTATATCATAGGCCTCTAGCAAGTATGATCATTAGAAGGTTCTCCTTCTTCTCAGAGTTAATTATAAGACATGCTCAAGTGTTGAACAAATAAACATTGGTAAAGATGACACAATATCAGGCATTCAATGGAAAGAAAACACAATAAACTCGAAAATAAAACAAACCTGTAGCATCCAGAGCACGAATTGCCTCACAAAATGCATTTGCTCTTTCGCGGCGACGCATGACATCACTTATAGGAACAGGAGATGCTGTAAATTGGAAAATCTTAGACAGAAGATGTATATCATGTCAAGGACACAAATTACGGAAACAAGAATGAATAGCATGAAGTCAAATTCAGCTCCAATAAAAGGAAATGCAAGCTGTAAAATGTCATTGAAGGATATAATCTCTAAGTTTATCTGTCGTATGTGGTACAGCAACCACTAATGCACGGACCACAGCAATCATTGCTTCTTGAGATCCATCCTCCAAGAAAGCATCCATTTGAATGCATATTTTCTCAACAATCTGAACAGTTCAATTTGCAATTAGCTGGATTTACAAAAGGCAATTTGATTACAAAAGGAAAGCAGAAACAAAAATCAGATATACCATATCACTCTTAAAATGCTGAGCTACAGACCCAAATGCATCTATACTGGAATACTTTACACTCAGGTTTTGATCAGAACCAAGAGTGACAAGGGCTGGAAGAAGATGAGTTGAGACCAATTTTGAATCAATATATGGAACCTATAGCAAATAAGAGTCAGTAACAGTTTTAAAACATGTCATGATCAGACATGCCAAGAAGAGTGTGGCCTACCAAGACTCTCAACAGGTTTGCAGCACTTATTTTCATATCTATGTTGGAGCTAACAACCATCTCCCATAAGATATTAAATATCATGCTATGGTGCTCTGTGAATGTGCTGTACCAGAAGAAAAATACAGGTTTAAAAAAAAAAAAAAAATCATTACAAAAGCCAACTCTTAACCAATTTCATTGTTAACTACAAACCAGAGAAAGCGAACAGCATCAACTATTTCGGCATGGAGTCTGTGTGGCTCTTCTGAAGTATCTTGAACTAACAGCTTTTTCAGATAATTTTCCAACTGTTCACGCTTGCTAGGAGCACCTAAAACGCCTGCCAATAGCAGTGGCATCACACACATGGTGGCAAGTCTCTCCATCACCGAACTGTTAGGTTTCAAACCTGCAATAAAATGACAATATAAGCTGCTATTATGATGTGAAGGCAATGCAACTGACAGTAGAAATTAGACCAAGCTAGCAAAAAGACCTTCAATCTTCGGTAGAATGGAAGACGGGAAAAATGTCAAGTCAGCATTGTCACCAATTGATATCAAGAAAACAGGCAGCATTATGTGTGTCAGATAATAGTCTCCGTATTGTTCAGATACAGCCAACAAAAACTGCAAAATCAAGTATTACATCATGAACAATGCAAGAGAAGTTTTCTTGAACCTAGAAGCATCAAACGTATGTACTACAGCCAAACCTTTGCAATCCGGGATCTTAAATTATCTTCCTTCTGGGGTAGCAAACATACAAGCTGAATTAAATGGGGGAAGCATTCTATGTGCATCCACTCAAATGCAGACCATACCACTTGACCCCTGGCCAAGAATTCTTTCAGCACAAAAGATGTAATAAAAATAAGGTTAAAATTGATGCATGAGGAAAAAAGAGAGAATAGTCAAAAGGAAGATCACCTGGCGTATAGTTGCAGCAGGGATTCAGAAAATAACATCCCTGTTGATTCTGAAGCAGCAGAAAATGGGCATGTCTCAATTGCTTTCTGTTTCACATATGGAAGCAATTCTGATAGCATCCTTAATAGAACATCTATGTTCCAACGCTCACGTTCCCCTAAGACATGTAGATGCGACTCAAGAGAACCTTCAACCCCTGAAAGGGGCGGGCAACGCTGAGTTTTTATAAAAAGAGTCATTAACTAAGCAAGAAAACCAGCATTGAACAGAAGCATAGAGTCAGGCTGTAAGACGAGCATACCTGGGCAGAGTTTAAGATATGCGACAGCAAAACAATTAACATGTGGTCCAGCTTGTTTCCCCATCTGACCAAAGTAGGTACTAACTCCTTAAGTGTAGCATCAACAACTACTCCAGCAGGATCGCAGACTAGCTGGAACATCAATTCCTCAACCTATCAAAACACAAAAGGAACCACTGGAGAGATATGTTTTGGATATACTTTTTTACTCATCATGTTACAACTATGGGATGAGGCCTCTTTCCCTAGACCATGTTTCATCAACCTGGCTCTAAATCTTACATTGTGGCCAATTCTGTCAAGTCACAATTCTTCTCCATGATGGCCTCGGAACATATGTAGTGAGGCTGACCTTGAAATATTTCTCTGTATTGGGAAAGTGTGGGAGCAACAATGCTAGATTGTGCGCAGCAGCTTCGCGTACAACTGTTGCAGAATCCTCCACCAATTGTTGCACAATAGACAGGATTAGAGAATCACGGATCTCAGGTCGAACAAATCCAGCAAGCTCCCCACATGATTGAGCAACAAGCAGCCTGCGCTCCTCATTCTTGTGATTGATCTTCAAAATTAAATTTGGAAAAGTTAACGCATTTGCTGGGAACTTTAATAGTAATTTCATAGGGATAAAGTGAATAACCTGTTCCCAGCATTGAGGAAGCAATTCTGTCTCTGTTCTCATCTCACCAACATTCTTCGCAAGATTAACACAAGCCTACAGAAAAGAAAAGACTTCAGTAGATGAGAAAAATCTCCCTCATTTTAATTCTTCTCGTCTTTTTGGTCTTAAAATTAGACCAAAAGAGTAGAGCAACGCTACATACATCCATTATAATTTTTCTTTGTTGTTCATCTGGACGTTTAATTAAATTAAATAGAGTATGTGTCAAAGAGTCCCGTGTTGTGCTTTCTGGATGGCGCTCAATTGCACACATCATCAAGGGGAGAAGCTCCTGTGGAAATATCCAATAGATGATTAGCAATCTACTTGGAATGTATATGCAAGTTGTATGATGAAAATTAAGAAGCAAACCTCTCGATGTTGTATAAGAACATATGGAGCTATCTTTGGGAGTGCATCAGCAAGAATCTGGACTGTCTCCAAATTCTGTAAGACGAACAAAGCCATATCTCGTTAGGATATATGCTGCATCACAAAATCATACAAAGTATAACGGAATTAAGGAAGAACAGAGTATGACAGGTTTATAGCCTTGCATGCATGCTCAGAGTAAAGGAGCAGAAAACTTGCCATCTTTTCTGAAGAAGATACATTTGTATTGTCTGAAAGTTTATCACCACAAATGTCAACATCTGTTTGGCTTCCACTTTCAGGGCTCATTGCCTCAGGTGAATTTTTCTGGACTTCATTCGCTTGGCCATTAAACATTTCAGCAGTATTAGACTCTGCATCTTCACTTCTCAAAGCCACATATTCAGTTGATCCATGGACTGGAATGGATGAAGCTGATTCACCTTCAGGGACTTCAACAGCTATTACCTCCTTCTGCACAATCTCCTCAGGGATTGTTGAATAAAAAACGGCACTAACTAAAGAGGTTTCTGCCTCTCCTGTGTTCATCAGCATATAATTGGTTTCTTCTGTGGGGTTTTCGAGGGAATGTGGCTGAGAATGATCAGCATTACTTGTTGACTGAGTTTTACCAGATCGCCATCCTTCAATTTGCACTTTAAGATAAGTTATTTCCGATCTGCAGTCATTAAGTTCCTTTCTTTGATTCTCAGACAACTGCTTCATCTTTTGCACCTATTTGAATATAACAGTATAAACTTTCCAGATAGAAGAAGATAGCAATTTTAGGCACAAATAATTAAGATATTGGCAATACCAAAATATCCTTCTCCTTCAATTCCTTCTGTAAGCTATCTATTGATCTCGTCAAAGCTGTTATTTGACCATCAGCTACTTCTTTGTTCCTCTGTAAGCAATCCTTCTCATGGCTTAGTCTCTCATTCTCCTTTAACAGTGACTCCTTTTCCCTTAGAATAGCAATTTTCTCCTGCAAAAAGGCATTCATATCACATAGCCCCTATACTAATATATCCTGAGATAGAGCTTTTTTGGCACACAAATTACTCTCTCTCTCTCCTCATCACATGCATACATTACTCTCTCCATTCAACACTCACAAACAAATTTTGCCTAGTATTCCATGCAAGCTCATTTGTTGCACATAATATGAAACGGAGGTGTACAATAATTTTTGCATATGTCTAGCTTGTATTAGACACTAAGCAGTCTAAAAAATACTGAGTTCAGTCATAATGGATAATCAGTGAAAGCTTAAACTCACCCTTTCTTCAAAATCACGCTTTGCATCTATCAGATTATTTTCTATAAATAATCTTAAGAAAATAGTAAAATATAATATAATACATAAAAAAAAAAAAAATAATAACTCTTCCAGCGATGCAAAATAGTGGCGAAACATGAAGTCTGACTTTGCAAATCCATACTATTCCTAAAACCCAAGGCAAAGAATCGTTGCCTCACCATATGCCGCCACTGCCTCCCTAGTCCCTAGCACTGAAATCAGTGTTACATGGCCTACATCATATGTGATATGTTTAATTTTTCTGTTATGAAACAATCTTCAACAAGAAAACAAAGGTAGTAATTACGGTTCGGCAAATAATTTCCATTAACTTGGCGATGTATTAAAAGCCTGATCCCCAACTTTGAATTCATTTTGTTTCCTTGCAAGAATTCAAATCGAAGTTCCAACATAATAGACAGCATTCTAGATTTCTCTAATTTTTTTGTATTTAATCTGCTTTGATAAGCTTGAAACATTGGGATGCTTTTACAGTTCAGATATAAAAGGTGAGAGAAGCAAGGAACATATATCAACAATCAAATCATCCAACATCCTACGGAAGGAGTTGGTAGATTTTGATTGCAAAATTTATAGAAGAGGACTAAAGGAGTCCCCCAAGCATAGAAAAGGAAAATTAAACAAACAGCAAAATATCTGCAGGAAATGTTTATCATTTAGTGCTTCTAGATCCTAGCCTCCTAGGAGTTTACAGATTCTTCGACTTAAGATATGGAATGCTCATTTTTAGGAATTGACTGTCAGAAATAAAAAATCTGAACAAGTTTAGAATAGTATTCTAGATATACCTCTGCAGCCTCTTCAGTGGATGAAAGGTACTGATAATAATAATGACGCAAAGCATCCGGCACACATGCAGGTGAATTAGGCCAAGCATCCAGATTTTGGTCGGTCACCTACAGATCAATATCCGTATTAGGCAAGTACTAACTTTCATACAACTAATACAATTACCCTGCAATCAAGTGAATCTAAGAACAAGATCAAATTTTTAATATATATGTTTCATTGGAGTGATATGAGTGAGTGTATCTAACATAGAGAATTGACTAACAATTTTACCATTTTTTCTGTCATTCCACTAAGCAATGAGCGCCAAATTAAGCATGGCTCAAGAGAACCAAATAATATTTGATCACTAAATTATGCCAAACATATCACAACCTAATTTTATATATGAAACAATACATAAATAGCCAATACCAACAAGGATATCTGGCTCTATGCCACATCTCAAACAATAAACAAGAGGGAGATTAGGGACTGTATCCCAGCTTGGACACTGGCCATGTAGAGTGCTATAGTCAAGCCCCTCAAAAATTTATCTTACACTTGCTAACTTGTTTTAGTTAAAACTTGAAAGGTCGATATCAAATCAAATCAAATCAGGAAATAATTCCTTAACTGAATTTCTTAAGGATTCAGAAGAGAGACATCCATGAGAACAGCCTCTTTTATCCAGAAAAACACCCAATAAATATCCCCAAACAAAAAGATATAAAATAAAATAATAAAAATATTCAGACATAGAGCCCAATCGAAGAAGGAACTGAAAAACCAAGAAGAAACATACATGGAACTAGAAAGTTTGCATTACCTCTTCATAGAATGTCATTGCAGTCAGACGATAACCTGCCATGAGTAAGTATTCCTTCACAGCACAATTAAGATCATGTCTTTCATTATCCTTCACAGGACCCAAGTTTGACATTGTGGTTCCCTTCTTCTGCCTTATTATATCAAGAGGTGGATCCAAAGAAACATTTCCATTTGTGCCTGCAGACAAAAGAGTACAAAGCTCAGAAAACACTTCCATACTGGATTATGGCTTGGGAAAGGGGTGGGGGTATGGGCCATCACATTGCTTCACAGCTGTAGTATAAGCAAATTTACCATAATAAAAGTAGAAGAATATTGATAAACACTGAAAAACAAAGCACGGATTACATCATCACAGCATAAAAACAAAAGACCAAGTCCAGAAAAGGCAGCTCTAGAATTGCTGGCCCTTGGCAATCATATTTCCCACAGCACTGTCAGCATTCACATATATAATAAACAACAAACTAATCATAGTACATCGGTTAGGATTATTTGACAAATTGCAATAATCAATCACTAATTATTATCAGTATCCGAGTTGAAACATATTGGCCAACATCAAAGTGATCAAACTATAATCCATACAGATTACATGAGCAACTATACTGATCAAGTAGTAATTGATAGCTGAGTCAAATGTAATGGGAGTGAATGGGACACATAAAAACGCTCCAGATAAGGACCTTGAGTGGCAGGACTGCAGGAGACGATCTGAAACAGTTCTGTACTTTTTTTAATAGATAATAACACTGGCTCAAAAGGTAATAAGAAGATACTCCAAACTGTAAGTTCTCCTGTCACTTTTTAAATACTCTTCTAGAAACATACAAACTTACAAAGTATATATAATGCAGCCTACTGTGAGACTTACTGTTGTTTTCAAGCGGTGGAAGTTCTGCTTTCTTCTGCAATTCTTCCTTTAGTTTTGAAGTGTCTTCCTGAGCTAAACGAAGTTCATACTCACATAATGCTAATTTTTCATGTAGTGCTTGTTTCTCTTCCAACAAACTTTGAGGATCTGCAACTGCTTTCAGACAAACAAACAGAACAGTAGTTAAAGCACTTTTGCGTGTAATAAGATAAGGTATACATCAGTCTCAATTAAAGTTGAGAAATAGCTGCCCCCCCCCCCCCCCACACACACACACACAAAAAAAAAAAAAAAAAAAAAACGACAAGCCACAAAGGCTATAACAAACAAATCGCATGTAGAGGTCAGTAATGCAAATTTCACGCATAATCAGCAATTCAGATACACAAAATTTATATCATGCAATAATATAAGTCTTTAATGTCCTTAACAAATGTAGAAACTATCATATGAGACATGGCACTAAAGTTGGACACATTTAAACTCTTACAAGCCATACATTCATTACTATTAGACCGTGACCACCAGGACTGCCCTATCAACTTACAAACTTATCAGTTAGTTGCAATTATAAAAAGATCATGGGCATCCAACCACTCTCGTTAAGATGTGTGGAAAGTACAGCTTAAAGAACATTTGACAAAGAGAGGCAAATCGAACAAAAAATGATAACTGGATAAGATTTGATCCATCGAATGCTCCACTGTAGCATTACACAAAATTATGGCACTCTTAAGGTTCATGACACAAAGATAGGCTGGCTTCATTTCTTATCTTTGCAGACAAAAAATCGCTCAATAATAGGAGGAGAAGCTGCCCCCACCCCTCCCCCCCCCCCCCCCCCAGCCTTCCTTTTTGATCATATAAAGTCTACTGCAAAATCATTCACAGGTTACCTCATGTAATGTAACTATGTGAGGTGAAGCAACAGGGTTGCAACTGAAAAATCGTCTTGGGAATGGCCTCCTAGTGTTGAGCACTTGAATGTGGGCACTGGGCAGCATGCCTACATTTGTGTGTATGTGCCATGATAATCTCTTGTTTTACAGCCTTTTGCACTTCCCATTTGATCATATAGGGTCTAACTGACTGATTAAACAACTACAAATCACCCACTACATAACTAAAATTACCCACTACATAACTCATGTAGATTGACTATGTGATTTATGCTCTTTGATTAAAGCTACAGGGTTGCAACTGAAACTTTCCTCCAAAGTTGGCTAAATTCGTCCTTCATCAATACTGTTGACAAGAATAGCTGGCTTGGAAACAGTAGGAAAGTATATTACCACATTTCTAAAATCATGCCCAGTTCCATAGTGGTAAAAATTTCTCTTTTCCCTTTTGTTCCCTTAGTTTCATCTACAATTATTTTATACCAAACAAGTCAATGGTTTTACTGAATTTACATATATCACGAAGCTCATTTCATATCATACCACTCATGACTGAATCAAAGATCCACAAACTAGGCTATAGGTCTCTATCCTTGTCCCAGAATCTTAGGCTCGGAATTAAAAGATTTAATACTTGACCCTTTTGCATCAGAGCCAACTTTTCTAGATGCCTACTCCCCATCTTTCTAAGTTCATACATGACATGTGATATAACTCCTAGTTTAAACTAGCTAAAATTTTACCTTAAGTCTACCTCTATTGTTCTTAAAAAGATTTCATCATATCAATCCTCCCATTCACAAAGAAACATTATTTCAAAAGTATCCTCATATCACCAATTCCAAAATACTACGCTTTCCATCAGTTGAATAAGTGCCAAATATCTCTTAACACTTACAATCAAGAATTCGCCACAAATTCACAACAACATCCTTTATTTACGGCAATAGTTATGCCCTCACATCCTCTCCCTACTAATCATTTCAAGAGGGAGTCCGAGCATGTTTGAACATCCAACCATTTCATAAATAGGTAATGCAATGATATTTCCCGAACATCCCAAAATAGTTTACAAGACTACAATTTGATAATAGATCGAAACAATGAACTACATTAGAAGTCGAGACTCGAGAGCATTCCATTCCAACCTAAACAATTCAAATTAAACATTACATATACTCACTTATGGTATGACTGTATGAAATTTACTAATTCAGGTAAGTCTCAACTCTCAAAGAACTATATAGCTACAAAAATCAAGCTTGCATGTGAAACTACTACAACATTTTCTCTCTAATGCAACATTTCAATTCTATCAATCAAAATAAGAAATGTTCAACAAAATCAGAAAATGGCAGAAGACAAATCCTTTCCAAATTCAATTACAGTGTATAACTTTCAATTCGTTCAATTGGCCTAAAATACAAATATTGATCTACAAAACTACATTCGAATTCATTCTCATTACCGCCATTTATTATCACCTACCAAACAGGCCGTAATCAGATCTTTGTAATCAATCAATTACGATTACAAACCAAAATAAAATCAGAATCAACGAAACAAAAGACAAACCTCGAAGAGAATTAAAGCGAGAGATTTGATCAGGAGGAAAAAGAGAAGGATCAGCGAAATACTCCTTGAGACGAATAGCTTGAGCATCTCTACCATCATCAAGAAGCTCGTGAAGTAGCTCGAAAGCAGTCAATAAGTAGTTCTCTTCCAATAGAAAGTTCACCACACAATTACACAGCGATGATCTCTCCACATCCATTGTCGTCTTTCTCTCTCCTCGATTTCTACTGTTTCATCAATAAAAATCCGCCATTGATGCTTTCGATTGAAGCTTCATTCGAGAGAAATCGATCTGAGAAATTTGTACCCGTGCTCTGTAATTCTTTTTTTTTTTTTTTTTTTTTTTTTTTGGGATAAAACTGGTGCAGATGGATTTGATGATCTGGTTAGAAAAATGAAACGTGACGGTGTCGGTATTACTGATTTACGGATTTACCTATGCGGTTGTCTCGTTTTTAAAATTAATCGCACCGATTTGCGATTTTGTCATGAATTCCAACTTAATTTCATTACTAGTAATTTTTAAGAAATATATTTAATGCTTATATAAAACCGTAAGGGCTACATATATCCTAATATTTTATACGAGTATTGTGTATTCTGTGTATATATATGGATAATAAAAAGGATAAAAAAAAAAAAAAAAAAAAAAAAAAAAAAAAAAAAAAGAGGTTACATATAAAGAGGAGTGGTGGAAAATATGATGCATTTAAGTGGATTGTGATAGTATTTGTAGACGAGGAAAAATACATTTTGTTTAAGGGTGTGTTTTATCCAACTTATAAATTAAATTTGATATATTTTTTTCCATGCTTTAAATTACTCTGTACCTTATTCGAGCTTATTGTATTCCGTATTTGAATTGACCTTTTTTGAAAACAAATTTAAAACTTATCAAAACTAATTACTCGTATGAAAGAATCAATTAAAATGTGAAAGTACAAAGTGAAAGCTGAAATGGTGGACAATCTCTCTTTTGAAGCATATAAAATCAAGAAGCTTTACCGCAGTCACGAGAGTTGAACACAAAATACAGAGTAGCTTTTTATTTCTCATCCAAAGTCTTTAAAAGCTTGAAAAAGAAAGCACAAGCATCATGCATGTCCCACTGGATAGATGGCAGCAACACTATTGGGGACTTGTAACAATAACAACCAAACATTATTTTCTTCTAATCTTAGGTTCTTAAACTTAGGTTGTGGCCTTCCTCTAGAACACAAACTACAGAAAAAATGAATCAAAAATATGAGATTTTGTAGAAAATACAGGAATTCAGATTCTGGGTTAGTGTCATATACCGCGAATCTCAGCAAGAAAGGAGAGATTTTTCGAGTTTTTGATTGAGATGGATGGGAGCAAATTGGGTAATGGGAGAACAATTGGGTCAGTCAAAGCAGCCATTAACAAGTATGGTGGAGGAGGGAAGATTAATCAAGTTACTAATACATTTAAGAAGTCTCTGAATGCTGCATCAAACTCTGAGGTATATAGAGTATATTCTTTATCATCACTTTCTTACCTGTTACTAGATTATTACTAGGAGTATATGTATAAATTCGATTATTCGTGTTAATGGTTGGTTTCAATTTTGCAGATAAGTTCTTCAAAGGCTCAAGAACTTCATGTTGCAAAGAATAGGATCAACCAAATCAATGAAAACAGGATAATAGCAGAGTCAGAGATAAACCAGGCTGAGTTCGAAATCCTGAAGGCGAAAAAGTTAGTTAGGGAGCTCACATCACAGATACAAGAGTCGGAATTAAGGGCTAAGGAGTTTCAGAAGGGGAAGAGAGTTAAGGAAGTACCTGCCCAAGAGGAAAATGATCAGTATGAAGAAGTCGCGAGAGAGGTTGAAGCAGTCAAAAGAGATATCAGCAAAGTTAAGCTTGAGATAGAACGAGCAGTTGAAGAGAAATTCCGGGCAGAGAAAGAAGCAGATGCTGCTGGTTCAAGACTCAAGTTTTATACGAGTGTTGCTGACAAATTAACGAGAGAGATTGAGGAAGCTAACGAAGAGGAGGTATTGGTTGAGCTAGCTCAAATCCAGGCACAGAAAGAACTTGCAGAGATTGAAGCTCAGAAGAAAGAAGAAGAGGAAAGATATTCATTTCTGATTGATGAAACTAGAAAAAAGATCAGTGTATTGAGGGATGAAATCGAGAAAATGAAATATATTGAAGATATATTAGAACTTACCAATTCAGAAGTTGATGTACTGCAAAATGAGCTGAATTTGATTAAGGAAATGGACAGTAAATTTCAGAGAAGTGAAAGTTTGAACGACTCAGCTTTGAAGACAGTCGCAGATGATCTGGAGGCAGCGAGAAAAGAACTGGAGACTATCCAAGCGGAAGGGTTTCAGCTTATGGGTAGTATGGATGTAATAAGAATTGAGCTGATTAACATGTCAAAGGAGAAGAGTGAACTTGAAAAAAAGGAAGCAGAAACCGAAAAATTAATAAAGAAGATGAACTCAAAACTTCTAAGGGCCAAAGATACGTTAGAAGTTGCCAGAGCATCTGAGGAAAAGGCGAAGTCAATGTTACCATCTCTCTCCCTTGCTTTAGAGAGCTTAAAAAGAGATAAGGAGGCGGCGAAGAAAGAGGAGCAGAAATTGAAAGCGGAGACAGACTGCATCAGGGCTGAGATTCAGAAAATTGAGTCTGAAAATGATACGAAGGAAGAGAAACTACAGGCTGTAGTTGAAGAGCTTGAAGAAGTCAAAATTTCAGAAGCAAATGCTCTTGACAAATTGCAAACCCTTGTAGAAAATGCAGTGAAAGCAAGGGCTTCCCAGACAAATTCTACCATAACAATATCGAAATTTGAGTACGAATATTTAACAGGATGCGCAGCTGGAGCTCGAGATACTGCTGACAAGAAAGTGGCAGCTGCTCTTGCATGGGCAGAAGCATTAAAGGCTAGTGAAAGAGAGATTATGATAGAAACTGCTTTGGTGAAGAGGGAAATTGAAGAGCTGAAGCTAGAGGAAGAGCAGGAGGTCAAGAGGATGGAAGAATTAGAAAACGAGGAGAATTCAGAAACAGAGGAGCAGCAAAAAGATATAAACCATAGGGGCAAGAGCCTTCAGGGGAGGAGATCAATAAATGATCTTGATTATAGCCTAACCCCAGTAAGACAAGCCAAGTTGCGAAGATCTGGCTCTCCAGCTACAAGACGTATAAGCACTTCAACCTCTTTATCTATGAAAAGAAGGAGAAAAGTAATGCTCAAAATCGCAAAATATTTTGCTAATGAGCAGATTGAGGATGAAAACTCAGTCACCTTGAAGGAAGACACAGACAATTAATCACCTTTGAGTATTCTTTTAATAAAATCACATTCGAACATTGTGGTACATACAAGCCATATTCTTCAGATTATTTGTTGTGGCAGATTTTGTAATCAGTACATAGAGTATATTAGATTAGATTAGATTAGATAAGTAGGATATGATAAGTATGCATGTAAAGATTCGTCAACTAATTTCCAAATTTTGATTCCACATGAAATTTCACTAATATATTCTGCAGCTTCCTGCGTCTTCAAGTACGGACCAAGGACACAACCAGATTCCTAGATAAAATATTAACGATAGATACAAAAGAATCAATTAATCATTTTGAATACTTCAATAACACATCCAAGATAAGAGCAAATACTTATACATTTACTTTACCAAAATGTTACATAATCAGAACCACAAGGCTTACAGAAAAAGCACCTTTTCATTAAGTAAGCTTGTGAATATAAAAAAATATTTTTAAAAAAAGGTCAAAATTATGTATACTAAACAAACATGTATTAGAGCAAGAAGATGATATACTGCAATACAAAAAGAAAACTGGCGGAGGAAAAGCAGGGAAAATGAAATTACAGTGTTGAACTCTATGTATCTTACTCAAAACTGTTTATCGAAGCAGCACTTTTCCGTTGGTCAGAATCCTTAATGTTTAGTACTCTCCAACTGTAACTGAGTGAAACTTTCTGGAAGCATCGCTGTTGCAGCACTTTGTGCCATTTGAAGCTGAGAAGGCAATATAAGACCAGAAGGTTGAGTTTTGTATATCTGGGCATGCATAGGATCTTCAAATTCACTGATATAGTTGGTTTTTTCAATGGGAGGAACAGTAACAGGCTGAGCTGGTTGATGCACTGCAGGCAAAGTCACAGGTTGGGTTGCCATTACAGTTGGCATATATACTTCAGCAGCATACTCAGATGCTGGAGCAGCAGGTTTACTGTAACCTTCATAAATTATTGGGGGTGAAACCACAACAGGATTTGAAGGCACGTGGGGTTGACTCCTAGCAACGTTTGGTGCAGTTGTCATAGTACGAGGCATAGACGCATCATACAGATTTTGTGTTTGCCCCATAGGCATCATGTAGACTGGGTATGGTTTATTTATCTGATATTGGACAGGTTGATGTGGTTGGACATAAGTTGGATACATTTGAGTATAAGATGCAACAGGTATAGAATTTGGGTAATATTGGGGAGCATAATTGGATTGAGGAGCAGCATAGTGAATGTAATGTGGTGTTGCTGTTGCTAGTGATGGTGCCTGAGGTGGGGACTGATGCTGAGGTTTATCCATTGGTTTAGATACCATGTAACCAGAAACCTGAACGGGAGTCAGAATATCACTCCGAGGAGAACGATCAGAAGCATTGCTTTCCGTCTCAACAAGGTTCACAGAAGCAGGAATAGAGTCCAAAAATCCCGATGCGTCTTGATACACAATACCTTGCTGGCTGAAGTTTGGGCTTGGAATGCTGCAATCACTGTAAAATACAACAATCCATGAAACTACCAAGATTAGTTACTCTAAATGACCCATAGGTGAATACTAGAACACAGCACTCCAAGACATGATCCATCAAAGCATTACACCACAATAAATTGACATTTGTTTAAGAAAATACTTTTATATATTATAAATGCAGAGTTCATGCTGTAAAGTGGAGAAATCAAACAAGTGTTGGATTTAAGGATTCAAGGATCAATTATAGACTAGTCTTAAGATCCAAAATTTTACTTACATCAAATTTCTTCCCTTACTACTAGAAATAAAATGTATATGCAGACACCCCCACCAAAAAAAAAAAAAAAAAAAGAATAAATTTAAAATAAGAAAATGATCTAATCCCTAGATAGTCACCAAATAAAATCTTAACGTAGAATTATAGTAGATGATAATAAGGCCTGTAATGTTTACTTTACTGGAAGACAATGAACCCAATGCACACTTGCTGGTGGTCAACAGTACTAATAACACAGGAAAGCAAAGGCATATACATAATTTACACTGAGATCTGGTCATCAAAGGATCACTGCATAGGGAGACAATTAAGGCATTATTACTGACAGAATTGATTCATAAACATGTGCATATTAATATGGACAATTGGACTAGCATCATGTAAGTAAATATCAAGACCGACCACCAAGCATGTACTAATGTACAGCCACAACATAAGAAACCATTGAAAATTCTTGGAGCTCTCAAAATATTGCATAAAGCCTAGAGCATTTAGCATGGTGAATGAAGATCACAGGCCCCGGTAATAATAGTGCACTTTGTACTTCGTAAAATTATCATACCTCCACTACCTTTCCTTTCCTATACTTAGCATCAAACATAAAACAACAAAGGATTTCCAATTACTAAAGTAATCACCACTTTCAAAAATCAAAACTCATATTGCCTAAGCTACACCTCCTCTCACACTCCCCAACAGCCACTGCAAATTATCACCATACATGGAGCGGTTTTGCATAGGTCATATAACTGCTGGACAGTCAACACATGCGACCTTCATATGAGACCTGAATAGCCTACTTTGTATATAACTGCAGAATATTCATTCACCCAATTCTGTACATCCTACAATCACCACCATCACCACGACAGCACCACCACCATCATCCCTTAATGTCCTTACCATTGACATACCTCAGTGATTCCAAAAGTCCATGAAACTCTAACGAATCTACATCTGAAGAGATACTGTTTCGGTGTTTCAGGAAAACCACCATAATAACCCCCAAAAATATCGCCAATTAAATCAATGACATACATACCCCAGTTACAAAAAGGCAAAACCATGTACTCCGTACAAAGTATCAACTACCCGAATGAACGAGTTCCGCCTATGGATCCAATTCAAACAACAATCCGCTGCAATCTAACTAGATATTTACAAAGACAATTAACTACTTCTAATTGACAATTTGACATCACAATATATGCTTTTTTTTTATATAAATAAAAAAAAAATCGTTGACATTTTGTCCTTCCTCTTAATAGAATAATTCACCATCCAATCCAAACCAAACATGGCAAAAACCTAAACCTCATTAAAATTGAATATGGTAATTACAGGAATACAGGCAGATAATATGATAGCTAATTTTGGTTTCTTTCATTCCTCAATTAAATCAAAAAATTGCAGGAATCCATCATACTTCAAAACTTTGCAAACTTTAAATAATTTTTGTACTTATTGAACAAGTAATTCTTTAAATTTAATCCTAGAAATTAACCAAACAAAACCCACAAATTCCATATTCCATTTTCAATTACTCAACTTTTATCCCAAAAAAAAAGGTAATAATAAAAAAATATATATAAATAAAATAAAACAATTAAATTCAAATTTTAAAAAATAGTAAACTGAATTACCTTCCCAAAGAATCAATAGAGGGCAAAACAACCTTAAAATCATCCGCAACACCTACTCTATTCTTCCCGGGAGAATTTGAAGACGAACTATTAGACCCAAACGACGAACTACTCTCTAAAACAATCGATTCCGGCGCCGTCGACGAAGAATCATTATTATTGTTATTATTATTATTATTGTTATTGGCAGGATTCGAACTCGCGACTTTCAGCGCATCAGTGAACCAATCATCATCACATTTATCACGAACAGGTTGTTCCTCTTTCTTAAAGAGAAAGAATCTGATACGCGAACCCGAAGACAAAAGCCGATCATACTCATCAATCATATTGAGAAGATCCTCATCAGAGGAGATAGAAATGAGGGAGTCAAGGTCATGGTTGGGAAGCTGGTATTTCACGAGAAAATTGAGGGACCCATTAAAGAAGGATTTAGCGATGTGAGAGAAAAGGGAGGAGAGAGAAAGAGATGAATTTCGAGGGATAGAGATAATGCGGGTTTCACCGCCGGCGTAGAAGAGGGTTTTGTCGTGAGGACGAGGGAGGATGTGGCCGTTGAAACTGACCATTAGTCGGAGTTTTTGGCCGGAGTTTTTGGGTTCTTTCATTGCGCCGCCGACGACGACGGTGGGGGATGTCGTCGCCGGCGGAGTCGACGGGGAGAGATCCATGGGAGTGGATCTGAGGAAGGGGGAGGGAGGAGAGAGAGAGGAGAGAGAGAGTTGGAGGGTGGTTTTTTGTGGGTTTGTTGTTTATAGCGCGGGTATGTTTAATAGACAAAATTATGTGTAATTTCTCTCGTTTTGCGGCTTTGTTCCCCCTTTTAGTGGGGTTTTTCATTTTTAGAGCAGGGATAATTAGGTGGACTAAATGAACTATTTTGAATTAGATACCCGCAATAAAATACGTTCTAGTGTGGACCGTGGATGTCAACAAGTTTGGTTTAATGTTAAAACGTGAAAGCTAGTTAGCTAGTTAGGCCCTAAGCTTTTGGACATAGTAGAACAGAGGTCAATAGAGCAAAGCAGATTTTAACAAAGCGATTTCAGCAGAGTAGAACAGCTCAAAAGAACAGAGCTTTACTTTGTAATTTTATAATACTCAAATATGGAATAGGATTGAATATTATCAATTTGTTGGTTAGGATGTGCTTAGTATTGAGTCGTTAAAATAATGATATTGTAAATGATTTAGACCAATGTAACATAGTTGTAATTTAGATTGAATTATTTTAGAATTCAATTAAATATTGTTGGATTTTTGTAAGGATTTTGGACATTAGTAACCACTAACCACTCCTAACCAATTCCAAATAAGCTTGGCTTGAGATGGAATAGATAAGGTAGTTCCTAAAAGGTGAGCTGAGTAGGTTATGTATATGTATAACTCTTCTATTTGATTAGCTAGCTTAACCATTGTCCATGAACACCTAATTATTAGTTACTCCGTATTGTTCTTAATCTATATGATTGACGAGATAGTTCATGTTGGTGTTGTTACCACTGTACTGAATTTATACAGTAAGTCAAATCTTATTTAATAGGATATATATTAATCTACTAATATGTAAATATAACGATTATTTTCATAAAGTGATAAGTAAATTATTAGAAAGCGACAATTCCTTTGATCTAATCCCCTCACGTACGTGTTTTGGGTGACAACCAATAATGAAAAATGGTGAGAAATATGGATAGGGAATAAAAAAGCAAGTGTTTGGATTTAGGATGGTGTTATAAAAACTGCTTTAGAAGGGCGAGCTAATTATAAATCCACATGGAATACAGCACACACTTGCATTCATGCATCATATGCATGGTATATGGCCGCATGGGGAATGGTCCATTGTTCTTCTGGCTAACGTTTGCATCGAAATATCATAGCCACCTCTACCACTTCATATACAAATTAAAGTATATACGTAGTAAATTAAATTAAGATTACAATCTCTCTGACTATTTTTTATTTTTTATTTTTGACATTCGAAAAAGCATATAAAAAGACTAGCTACTGTCATAAAAGATTTACAAAAAAAGATGATAACAGTTTGCAATTTGTTTTTTTAATAGACTCGCTCGATCTCCACTCACCTTGAGAATTAGCTAGAATCATTGAAACAAAAATTTCCTTATTATATGATCCCCGATGGTTCATTTAAGGCTATATAATTTAATTTGTTTTAAAATCTACTCGTATCATGTTAAAAAATAAATTATGTAGAATTGATTTTTATAAAAAAATTATGTTCACACGGTACAAAACCAATGAACTTCATAAAGCAAGTAAGCCTCTTATCAATCCCTAATGAGGTCGGTAAAAACTTAAACATCAACTTTATGATCTTACTTGTATACTTCGTATTATAGGTATGTTCTTAAGTTGTACGATGTAGAGTACATGTATATCTCACCAGACAATATAAATTAAAATACAACCCATAAGGCTATTTTTGTAGAATTATTATACATAGTTGCCTTGTAAAATTAGATTTGATCGTCTATATAAAAAATAAAAGGAAACTTGATAATATAAGGTGATGCATTAGCACGATTGCACGAATCATGTCTTTCAAGCAAGATCAAAAAACTCATTGTCTCGCATTGGATTGAGAACGACATGAGCTAACTACATAAATCTCTTTTATAAAATTAATTATATTCTCCTTTGTCAAAATTAAATAAAATGGCTTATGAAATTATATTTTATCAACTCGATCATCTTGAACAATAATAAATCCAACTGCAATCCTATATTGATTAATAATATGCGTAAATTGTTGACAAAGTTTAGTCACAACCAAACGTATAGCTTGTCTAGTTGTTGGTCTTACGTTGGTCACAATCAAAGCAACTCAATGTCGTTCCTGTCAATTTCATTGTACTCGTAACATTTGATCACTATTTTAAACCCCTTTATAAAAGTTGCCTCAAAGGATATGTCAAAGATATGAACCAATCATGGTACGATAATCGCAATCACGAGTCATATATAAACTTAATTACGGTAGAGGGGAGAATGCAACACTCGTAGCTAGCATAGTAAATGTGGTCAACATAAGCTTAATAGAGTACCAATACGTAATATGTATTGTGTAAATGTGTGCGTTACAGTTGACAATGAACATTTTATATATTTCAAAGAATTGTTATTAACTTTGTAAGGACATAGAACAAGTGAATAGATATAGACTAGGTGGTACCATATAATCGTGTTTCATCGTCCATATTAGACTCTATATATGTAGTTGATTATTAGTTAGGTAACAAATAAATTTTAGTAATGTTTGAATAATTTTTTTCATATGTAAGGCCCATTACGTCAACAAGTTGGTGTGCAACTCCACATAATTAATCAAATTATCCAATACCGCAATACATTGCTTGATTATGATTCAAATGGTACTATACATACAATAATATGGTAACTACCAAGAATTAATGCAGCTAACCACAATAGAAATAATTGTTTGAAAAGATACATGTATAGTAATGCTTCTCAGATCAACAACAAGCTTTGTGGCACACAAAGTGACAAAGGATTACAAACTACTACAATAAGTCTACTACAAAGTCAAGGAATTTGGCATTCAAAAATAGACATCAACCTGTCTAACAATAGAATGTCACAATATAATCACATTAAAGAGGGGACTAGCGTTACATAAGAAGTGAGAAAATATAGGCTTTAATGAAAATTATAGCATACTTTGTAGGCCAATTCTTCTTAGTTACTCTTTTAGTCAATCTCTTAGCTATTAACATTTTATTTTCACAAATAATTTTTTTTTTTTTTTTGCTAATATATCAAGGTTTTTATATTAAGTACACCCTCCGTTTTTAAATATTTGCTCCACTTTCCTTTTTCGGCCGTTTTTAAATACTTGCTCTACTTTCCTTTTTCAGACGTTTTTAAATACTTGCTCCATTTCCTTTTTTGGAAAGGTTTTACAATATATAATTCATTTCTTATACTTAGTGGACCCAACATAATACTCTCTCCTCCTATTCTTCTACTCCCTCCGTCCCTATATTACATTCATCCTTTCTATTTTTATATTCCAAAATTACATTCCTTTTTTCTATTTTTGGCAAGTTTTTTTAAGTAAATCAACTCTCTTTTTCTGTTTTATATTTAATGTTTTCTCATTCATCCTTACCTAATCTCACTCATAATCTTTGTGCCAAATTATAATGAATATGATTGGTTAAAATTTTTTAATTAGGAGCATGTGATTGGTCCTTTTTTTTTACAAAGGATTGATGACATGTCATGAGTAATAACAAATCTATCTTTGTACTTCCATTGCATTATCTAATTATTGCTATTTTTCTTATTCTTCCCTCTTTAGTTCCCGTGTAAATTTCCAAAGAGGAATGTAATTTAGGGACGGAGGGAATACTCCCTCCGTTTCATAATGATGTTCCTGTTTCGTAAATCGATGTAATTTTTTACCCAACTTTGACCGCAAATATCTTTAATCTCACAATAGCAAAAATTATAAAAGTTAGATATTAATAATCTACTCATCAAGACGAATCAAACTAGATCCCACATGACTATATTTATTCTTATAGATTAAGAGAAATTTAGAAGATTCTCTCTTTTTTAAAAAAGTCAAAGTTTCCAAACAGGAACATCATTGTGGAACGGAGGGAGTACTACTTTTGCTTTTTACAATTTTTTATTCTCTCAACTACCCCACTACATTCATACTCCCAGTACCGCCAACACTATACAAATCTACAACTTAGGACCAGAAGGCCTACTAGAGGTTTATACTCTTGTGAACGGCCCAAACCTAGCTCTACCATCTCCTCAATCTTTATTTGTTGAAGATTAACACGGGTATACTCTAGTTTAAACAAATAGCCGAAGCCCAAAAGGCACATCCATGATAGGCTAATGCAAGATTTATTTAAGTAAAGGGAGGGGGGGGAGTCATTATTATTAATCACTAAACAAGTAAACAATGTATTATTATATGGTCAACATGGACTTACTCAGATCTATACATAGCACTATAGCAGGCAATACTGATCAGGCAGCCATTAAACAAAAAACTCTAATATTCCTTTTATCTATTCAACTCACAAATTACCATGGGTTCCAGGACTGGAAGAAACAACTACTTTCACTTAAAAGACTCTCCTTGGAACTGGGAACAACCCAAGAAGAACAACAATCCTAAAAAATGGTTAAGAACTAACTGCAAGAGATTTGGCACAATGGATATGCCCAGATTAGGGCCGGGATTTGGGGCTGGTGCCGGGTGTGGTGTTGGGCTTGGGTTTGGGTTAATAGACGGGTTTGGTTATTCTAGTGGACAGTGGAATCACCTTCGCCCAGTATTTGGATTTGGGTTTGGTTGCGGTGTTGGGGCCGGGTTTGGGTATGGCCTAGGGGTCGGTTATGGAAGATGTTTATATGCAATGCTGTTATATGCGTTGCTTGGGTGGAGTGTTTAATCCACACTTCTTGATGTATTTGTGCCTTTGTCAAATGAATAATTTAACAATGTATTACAGAGTACTCTACAGTCTACATGTTTTATGATTTTATGTCAAACAATTGCGACACTTCTTTGTGCTACGAGTACTTTTTTGGGCAGATTCTTCGTGCTATTAATTGTTGATTTGTTGACAACTCGAAGAGTAAGAGGGTGTTTCTAACCTAGTGTAAGTTGATGCCTTGTTGGTTATAAGTCAACTTTGATCAGTCCTCAATGTTTAAAGTTTCTAATAATGTATAAGTTTTGAGATTTGTAAAGTGATATTGTCTGCATTTCTTCTAGGATATACAGGGAGATTACTGGCTTGAGTTTGCTATATATTCGAATCTTGATCAAAGATTTCTGTTCGCATTGATTAGTTATCCTTAGTTGAAGATACTTCATAGCAGTTAGCAGCTTCTATTCGCGTCAGCTAGTGAGTTTGGTATGTAGATCAGTAGATGTTGTGATATTGCATCATGTAAATGCAGTGCTAGGCATTTTTATGACTACCCTGTTGAAATTTAGAAGTTGCAATACCGCCAATACCATGCTTTACTGGTACTGGCTTGATTTTTGCTGTCCAACTTCGGACCAGAAGGCCAACTAGAGGTTTTTTACTCTTGTGATTCCCCTCTTGTGATTCCCCAAACCTAATCCTACCATCATTTGTTACGAATAGAAGATGATTACTACGCGTATCTTTAGTGTAAAAAATAATATTAAGGCCCAAATGGCACGTTTGTGATAAGCTAATACAAGATATGTTTAAGAAAAGGGAGTGTGGAATCATAATTATTAACCATTAAACAATGTACTGTATTACTTTATGGTCAACATTGGCTTACTCAGATCTATACATAGCACTATAGCAGGCATTACTAAGGCAACCCTTAAGCAAAAGCTCTTAATCACAATTAACCCCTAATCCCCTCTAATCTAATCAAATCCCAAATCACCATGAATTCAAAGTCAGGAAGAATCAACTTCCTTGATAAAGATGAATCTCCTTGGAACTGGAAACAACCCAAGAAGAACAAGAATCCTAAAATATGTTTAAGCACCAACTGCCAGAAATTTGCCACAATGGATTTGTCTAAATTTGGCCCGGGATTTGGGGCCGGTGCCGGGTGTGGTGTTGGGCTTGGGGTTGGGTTGATAGATGGGTTTGGTTATTCTAATGGGCAGTGGAATCACCTTCGCCCGGTTTTTGGAATTGGGTTTGGTTGCGGTGTTGGGGCCGGGTTTGGGTATGGGCAAGGGGTCGGTTATGGTAGATCTTTTTATATGATGCTCATTCATGCGTTGGGTCGAGTGTTTAATGTTTCCTCCTCTTATTTGTAAACCTAATATTGCATCATTGTGTTATGGTATTAGTCTCAAAAGAGAAATGAAAACGAAATTTCACTCTACATGCTATATGTCTAACTATTGTGGCTCTTACTCTTCATGCTATATATTTTTATGGAAGGATTCTTCGTGTTACTAATTGTTGATTTGTTGACATGTTAATTATTTGCATAAATGGTCTACTTAGTGGTAGGTTACTAGGTTGGACATGTTAGTGATGTGTAGTGTTGGTGAGCTAAGTGAAAGAGAAGTGTAAAAGAAAAATACCTTTTATTGAACAAAACTAGAGATTTCCTACTTTGTTATTCAATACATTCATGAGTTAGACAATAATATTTTTCAACATTTACACTACCAAAATCAAAAGGAGTTGGAAATGAATAGGAAACAAAACAAAAAAAAAATTGTTACTTGTATTATTAATAGAAGTGTACATGCTACACGGTGCAACCGGTTGTGAGGATCCATTTAATCCTCAAACCCAAGTACATCCGACTTAATCGACTTCCAACTCGAACCATAACCGAACCCTTGCCCATACCCAAACCCAACTCCCACACCACACCCAAACCCGAACCCGAATGCAAGACGAAGCTGATTCCAAAGCCCAGTATTAAACCCAGCTCCACCCACCAACCCAAAACCCAGCCCAACACCACATCCAACACCAGCCCCAGCTCCCGGGCCCAAAACAACGGTATCAGTGGCAGCGTTTTTCCGGCGATTCGTGCCGAAAAGGTCGGGAGCAGCGAAACGTTTCTCGTCAAACTTCCATTTATTGAGTTTGTTGTTTTTGTTGGGTTGATGTTGTTTCCAATTCCAGAAAGAGTCAACGGGGTCAACTTTGTGAAGAAAATCGATGCTGCTTCTTTTTTTGTCGGAGAAATCCGTATAACAGTGATTGTTGAGCGTATCTTTGTGATTTGAATGGATAAGCCCTTTGAAATTGAGAGTTTAATTTTTGCTATTTTTAGATCTGCGAAATTAGTATATAAGGTACATCCACTTTTTATTACTCCAGTAATCTAGGTTCTTACAAAACTGGGTTTTGGGCCTTGTTTAAATGTTTAGATTATTGGCATTGGTTCACTTTAAAAGACTCATGTCGTGAAGGATATTTTAGTACAAATGTGAAATTCTACTGTATTATGGTTTCGTCTGTTCATCTTATTTTCACTTAATTGAAATAAAAAATATTTAAAGAATTTAAAATTGATAAATTTGTATAGGCTTAAATAAAGCAGTAAGGGTTAATTAAACTTAATTTACAACTAATTAAGTTCACAAATTTCAAATAAGTTCTTTCATGTTTAGATAGATAAGTGAATTTTATTGAATGAAATACACTCTAAAAGTTTTCTTTTTAACAAAAAAGAAGATTAGGCAGGGATTACATTGTAAATCAAGATTAGAAGGGGAAATAAGGTGGATGAAACACGCCCTAAATTATGTAATTTGTACTTTGTATAAGTTTTGAGCTTAATTCCACTGAGTATTTTATAACTTACAGTTTTTGTTTGACTATAATTTATTTAATTGTATGATTGATTAACCTATTTTTTTTATCGTAAGTTATTGTATTTAAAAAATTTGGAGTAGAAAAAGTAACCATTGAAAATATTTGAAGGACTATTGATCAGTGCTCCAAAGTCCAAAGGTGGTCATTCATTATTGCTTCATCACTTTAACCGTTATAACGTTATTAATAAACATGATTAATAGTTTAATATGGAGTACCTAGTTTTGGGCCAAGATACTACAAAGTTTCAAGTCCAGACTAATTCAAAGCCCAAGCCCCAGCCTTCTTGTGTTTTTTATTTGGCTTTCACTTTAGAAGTATTAGCCTAGTCAGTGTAATGAGTAATCACCAATTCATCACCATCAATGTGTTGTTCATCTCATATACATTTCCCTACCGTATTTAAATATGCAATGTATCGTATGCAATAATCATCCATATTACTCGTATAATCTATATGAAATAATCTTATTTAAGATGATGTTATTATATTACGTAGTATAGCAACACCACATCATCCATGTTATCATATTACTAACTACGAGAATGATATTTTATCATTTTTAAGTTAGAATATATTTTTTGCCGACACTTCTCTGAATGCTAGAGGATTTTGTACCCAATACAATGAGTTCTCTTAATTAGTTAATCTTTTCAATTGTTGTAATACCAGCAATGTTTAAGCACTATATATACAACATAGCTCATGAAATTAAAACTTCTTAAGCACTTGATGACGTATTGCTCGTCTTAAAGAAGTTTCACTTAGTCAATCTGATTATGCGAAATATTATGATTTAATTAATCTTCTTTTGATGATTATGCTGACGTTATTTG
This sequence comes from Chenopodium formosanum, assembly GCA_024500155.1. Lineage (NCBI taxonomy): Eukaryota > Viridiplantae > Streptophyta > Magnoliopsida > Caryophyllales > Amaranthaceae > Chenopodium > Chenopodium formosanum. The sequence continues at coordinate 1,599,549 of CM044861.1, read as the reverse complement.
GTCTGATGAAATTTTCAGCAAAGAGATGCTTTTGCCTATTATAACATGTTTACTTTAGTGTTGGAATTAAAGCTAGAGAACTTACTAGGAAGTGTAGCAATATGAATTTTATACTGCTCCTCTATTTAATTTTAATCAATCACCCTTAATTGGCACATTTTCTAAGTTGATTATTATAACTTGCATTCAATTTAGTTTCCAGCTGCATGGTATGGTCATGTTCAATTGTACACTCTTACGACTTAATGTGAGTTTCTCTCATATAATTGTTATAGTTGACTTTTACACGATTTATATATACTAACTTTGACAATGTTTATTCTACTTATAACATGTTTAAGAAAGATAGTGTATTAATAAATACATATACATGTAAGGTGTTGATTTTTTTCAATGCCTTTCTTCAAAGTATCATATTATAACTATTGCAACTGATAGATCTTGAAGACATTAGTTTTCAAAGTTGTGCATTAACATACGACAATCGTAATTGTACAAGGGAACTTGTAGCGATCAAATTATGACACATTAAAGTAATTGAAGTATGAGTAGTAAAATGATTTTGTAGCTTATTTATTTTCTTCTTCTTTGCCAAATACTGAAATACATCTAAAGATATCATTTAACATTAATAAATTATATCCTACGGTCACGGTGTATATTTGCGATCGAAGAAATGATACGATACCCTATATATGTATGATCAAACAACCACTAGTAAAATATAAATAACCCGATGGCGTTGTATAATTCAAACACAACTAACACATGCTATTCCTGCAAGATAACTGTAATTATTGACCTAATTAGTCCTACTAAAGAGCTTCTTAATTCATAGTACTAAATTGTATATAACCACGTACACACAATAAAGTTGACAAAATCATAATAAATTCAGCAGCATATATATTTGTTAGGCACACAAAATCCTAATTGAAATACGAGTTTTCAAACCGGCCTTTGCGGACTTTTTGAATATTGACCCAGTTAAAGCCTAGCACCTTATATTCACATTTATTCAGCGGAGTTTGCGTCACAACATAAAACAACAACCAACCCATTTATATTATAAAGTTTATTCCTACAAAAATTAGCCGCATATATTGTCTTATATTACACCTTACCTTATCTACCTTATTTATACACCTACTTATATCATTACACATTCTCCAAATACAAAAAAATCCCATACCAAAAAAAAAAAAAAAAATGGAGAAAATATCTAGGCCTTTTAATGGGAGTAACTATTGGAAGAAGAATGGGTACAATCTCTTAGATGGAGCTAGTGAAACTAAGAGGAACATACAAGTAGTGAAGATCAAAGGCGGATCAAACGACTCAACTAAGAATTTTAGGAGGTTTTGGAGGATTAAAAAGACGCTTAAGTTCAAGAGCTTGAGGAAGACAATTACTCATACGCCAAAGAAACTATGGCATACGTTCAAGAATGGGTACGTTAACATGATGTTAAAAATAGCTGGCGGCGTAGGGCAGATTGATGGAGGTGTTGAGTTTGAGAATAAGAGAATTTCACAAGCTAAACATGTTAAGATTAAGTATAAGAATCAAGATGATTTTGAAGCTAGACTTGTTTTTGAGATTTACAAGTCGTTGAGTACGTCCAAAGGGTTGTCTGAGATTGCCTAAAAAGATAAGATACGTGGTGCAGTGTATATTACTTATGTTGTTGTAGTATTTTTATTTATTTGTTTTATTTTTTAATTTTTGCATTTAGGTCTAAGAGTTGAAGTATGATGATATCTTCAAGGTTTTGTCACTCGTGTAATTGCACTTGAGAGCCTTTAAGATGCGTTTTAAAATTTTGCACATGGTTAGAAGCTAATCATAATCATGTCAATTCAAGAAAAATTGTAAATTTTCTCTCCATCTTTAGAAATAAATTACGTGGCAAAATTGTGTTAATTTTGCACACAATGTTACCACTTGATCTTGCAAGACGAGTTCAATAAGAACACTTCAATTCAAATGAGTAGCTAGAATGGGATTCAATCCCGGTCAATTTAATTAGTTTGGATCATATTCACGTAATCTAGATGCTAAGCTATTTGAATCACTTTTAGCTCTTATACGAGTGTGTCAATCAACTGATCACAATAAAACAATTTATAAAAGTCGTATCATTTTTATAAATTAAATCGAGTTGCCTCAAGTCTAGAAGCATTTTTATGTTGTGTGGAGAAGATGCTCATCAACTTTCAAAATTGGACTGCGGATCACAGCAAATATTATTACATTTGCTTGGAAAATTCAACTTCAAGACCTACCTCAGAAGGAAAGGTTGCTGGTGTGGAAATGAAAATATCAGGTCATTAGCAAATACTTCGTAATCGTAAGTTATATTATCGTTTTACTTATATAGTAAAGAAAAAAAAAACTTATCTCTCCATAATTATTAAACAATTTAAGGTAATTTAAGTAGAAAAAGTAAAGAAGATTAATCAGACTTTGGTAGCCGCTATTAGTTTACAAATAGATTTAATAAAATTAATTAGTTAGTTAAGATTTGACCCCTTCTCACTCAAACCATTTGTTTGTTCTGAATCGAAAATTTGAAATAGTAACCATATATAGCTTAGGCTTGAATCTTCATATGACAATTATTAGCTTTTGAATGACACTTCTCTTAACATGATGTGTATATAACTAACTATTGTTGCAATGATTTAATTTGTGAGCATTCATAAAAATTTAATATAATTATAAGTCTAGCTCAATCAATCAAATTGTAAACCAAACTAAGGAATACACCAAAATTTGGTTGGATTTCATATATCAATTAATTTTAATTGATGCCTATTGATGAGTCTTTGTACAATAGTTAAGGCATAAGATGAATCTCGATTAACTCTCTATTAGGGAATCTCGTACGTCTTTTCTCCATAATATACCTCCAACTTACGTAATATGTCAATTACAGTGATTAGATTGTTATGGTATTTGTATGTGATGAAATTTTTAGTTTACTTGTTGGGTTGACTGATTTAAATTGAAGTATGATACTCCCTCCGTGTTTTTTAAGTGTTACAGTTTGACCGGCATATAGTTTTGGACAATTTAATTGACTTAAATGAATAAGAGGTAAGTGAGGTAGTTGGAGACTTGGAGTATTAAAAAATTGTAAAAGAAAAATAGTGGAGTACTGGAGTTAATAGTTTATTAAAAAGTAATGAATGCAAAAGGAAAGATATAATAAAAAAAAGTAGTAGTGGGTTTGGGTGGGGATCATGAGAGGAGAGAAATATAATAATTTAATGTAGCTTTTTGTCAAAATAGAAAGTGTAACACTTATTGAAACACGACCAAATTTGATAAGTGTAAGTCTAGGGATGTCAGTGGGACGGGTCAAGTAGGAGACCCGCCCCATACTGGGGCGGGGATGGGTCTCGGTTTGGCGGGTGGTGGGGCGGGGATACGGATAAAAACCATACCCACCATGGGTGATGGGGTGGGGGTGGATTTTAAGTTGTACCCGCCTCATCCCCGCCCGCCCCACTTTGTACCCGCCCCATCCCCACCTCATACCCACATCTATACATCTTTTAAAGCAAAATTACATACACTATTTATAAAATAATTACTTGAGATACAATATTAAATACAATACTTTGTACGACACTTATATTATAACACAAAAATGTGTGTAAAATGTTTTATTTTATAATTCGTATTAGTTATGTAGGATTGTGTATTTGAGATACGAAGATTAGGTGGATCTTGGGTGGGGATTAGACGGGTCTTGGGTGGGGATTAGGCGGGGATGGATATCCAAGTGGGGGGCGAGGCAGGGATGGTTTGGAAGTTGTACCCGGTGGGGCGGGGATGGGGATGAAAATTGGACCCGCCGCGGGGATGGGGATGAAAATATTAGGTGGGGATGGGAATGTCAACATCCGCCCCGCCCCGCTCCATTGACATCCCTATGTGTAACTGATAAATTTCGAAACAATATGAAATGGGCCTGGGCAACCCGAACAAGGAGGAGGAGAGTTAGACCCACAAACAAGGCTTTGGAGCTTCCATACTAAAACCAATTGGCAATAGTAGGAGTTACTCCTCTACCTTATAAAGTGGAACCACCTCTCCTCTTTCTTATGAGTGTCCTTAGAACTAGAGCACACCAGAAGGTACAATATAAATCCTCTTTGGGAATGAACATCCAATAGAGGCCCCTTAACCAGTGGCTTGACAAATACCCAGTTATAAACGGCCCAACAAACCTGGGCTCTGATACCATGATAAACGCGGGTTTGGGCCACACCCGCAAACCAAGAGAAAGTCCACTTCACAAGTCCAAGGAGGTTCCATCCCAAACCAATTGGCAATAGTAGGAGTTACTCGTCTACCTTATAAAGTGGAACCACCTCTCCTCTTTCTCCAATGTGGGACATTCATAAGTGGGCTACAATGGGATTCAACAGTAACACTTAAAAAAAACACAGAGGGGGTATTGTAGTTTTAATTCAAGGATCTTCTCACACATTACAAACAATTATTGTTGTCCATTTTCCAATTATATTCTTTTTCAAGCCTAAAAAGAAAATTCCTCCAATTTTAGACGTATATAACCTATTTAAGTATGTTTTGCATATTAGTCAAAATTGAACATTTTCTAATAGTTTATGTTTTTCTTTTCTCATATATAATTATTTGTTTATGTAATGGTTGAATGCATAATTTGGTTTGCTTTAAATTAGAGTAAAATTGTTAAGATAAGACAAATCATTGCGTTGAGAGGTCAATTAACATCTAGATAAGCATTGAACAAATTGGTAAACGGAGTAACGATCTAAAACAACAAATAGTCAAATACACATTAAAATCACTATCGAACTGCAAATATTAATCAGGCCACAGTGGAAAAAACATGGGCAAATTTAATGAGGAACTAAAAAAATGAAATTAACAAACCTTTTTTTTTTTACAAAATTTTTATTATATTTTATTGTTTAATTAAATGGTGATTCTTTGGCTCTTTGCAACAATAATACAACAAATTATTTGTGAATAATTAGTCCACATTATCCTTGCATGCCTTTTAAATAGGGAAACTCTTTCCACGTGGTTCCTTCCTTTGTCACGTGTCACCTTAACAATCTAACCATATTATTGCTCTATTCAATTTTATGGAGTATTAATCAATTTAATTTCGTGAATGGTGAGGTGTCATAATTATTGTATAATGCCAATAATGGAATACTCCGTATCAAATGAAATAGAGGATTTTGTACTTGGACATCATATCAAATGATGAAATAAGTGTGAAAAACATAAAGAATAATGCGAAATGACAAATTGACAAGGGTGAAAAACTTTAAGAAATGAAGGGAAATTCGGCTAAATTCAATAACATATACTACGTACTTCATACGAAGTATGAGCCAAGGCTTATTATTTTGAAATGGAAGTGATAAGAACTCGTATTTTTCTATAATGTGCATGTATTCTTGATTTCTTGGAGTTAGGAATTATTTTTCAGGTGTCTATGAATGAAGTATCAAGTACATACAAATTAAACAATAGTTCTGCTATTTCTTAATTTATTGAAACAAATCAAATCTATCAAGCTCTGGTTTAATCATGTAAAACTACATTTTTTTATTATTTTTATTATTATTATTATTATTATTATTATTATTATTATTATTATTATTTATAATCTTATCTATATATAGGTGAGAATTTATGATTAAAGTTTTTGTTCCACGGTCGATATAATCTAATAGGAAGATCAGATTAAAATGGTATCGAGGGAGTAACATTTTCATAAATCGAGATTGAAAAGTGACGGTGGTTGGGATGCAAAGAAGATTAGCTACCAAACTTGAGAGACTCATAGCGACATAGATCACTTGCATAGGGATGAAACAAAAGACATTGGACGTAAAACATGTACTGTCTATTTCAGGTACACAGTACACGAGCAACAAGAATAAGACATCTTATGTTACATTAGTTAGTTACAATTGTGAACAACAAGCAAGCAATACTACTATGCCATGATTATCTTCTGTTAGCCTCTCTACCTTTTCTTTTCAAATATTATTTGTCAAAATTAGTTAAAACTCAACCAAATAAATCATAATAAAATGTAAAATAAATAATAAAGTGTTACAAATCTAATCAATAAACCTCATGATTGACCCAACGATTGAAGCCTTGAAGCCACCTCCACCCCCTTTTTCTCCTTCTATGTTAAGCAACTTTAATTTATTTCATACTATATATAATTTTTATGGTATGTTACTTTTACTAACATAAAATTTTAATACAATGGATTACAAGAATAGTAATAACAATGATGATTATTATGGTTCAGATGACATTATATCAAACAACATCAAAAACTACTGTTTGTTTAGTAGTACCTCCACCTCCCCTCCTTCCACACCCTCGGCCACGGCTGCTGACGGATCGACAGCAGCCGGGGCCAGCCTATACCGTGCACGCCTCATCCTCGAAAACCACCTCTATGATGAGCTCCTAAGCAGGTACCGGCTAGCGATCACCCGTCTCAAGGAGCTCAGTAGGGAAGCCACTACCCTCCAGGAGGAGAATGACTGGCTCAAGTTGACTAATGATGATCTCACCCGCCGCCTCAACCGTGCCTTGTCGATCTCGGGACAACCGTGTGTGGATCCCGCTTCGGGTGGTTGGAGTAATAATAATAATACTAGTAGTGGTGATGATCATCATCAAAATAATAATGTGTTTGGTGGTAGTACTAATAGTCCTACAAGTACTGTGGTTGATGATTTGGATGAAGAGGATGAGAGGTTTACATTGCCAAAGAGTATATCAGTTAGATCACCGGGGTATTTCAAGCTTTCGAATTCGAATTCGCCTTCTCCGGTGAATCAGTCTCAATATCCATCTCAACATGCTAATGGAACAGTGAGTTTCATATTCAAACTTGATTAAATTATTGCCTCGAAAATGCATTCTATTTTGTAACCTTTTTAAAATATATACTTCAGCAATAAATTTCAGTATGTTTGTAGTTGACACGTATTTTAATATTTGTGTGACAAATTGAATAAATAAATTGAGAGTCGGTTTATAATAAGATTAGTAACGTGTATGTATATACGTGGTTATAATGTGCAGAATTATGTTATTGACAATGACAAAGATATAACCCTAGGAAAAAAATCATGTACTTATAATAATGTAAATATGTATGAGTAATAATTATTTATTGTGACAGATTTTAAGGGTGAAGAAAGAAGAAAAAGCAGTAGAAATGGATGTTTTCAACCAAGGCATGTACAAAACCGAGTTATGCAACAAATGGCAAGAAACAGGTACTTGCCCTTATGGACAACAATGCCAATTTGCCCATGGAGTGGCAGAGCTCCGGCCCGTGATTCGGCACCCACGATACAAGACTCAGGTCTGCCGTATGGTCCTCTCCAGCGTCTCCTGCCCCTACGGCCACCGCTGCCATTTCCGTCATTCACTTTCCTAAAGTCACTTATGTATATTTGTGTTATTTGTTTATACTCTGTAATAAGTTCTGAAAACATCAAATAATGTTGTCTTTATTTTTGAAGCTGAGTTATTAGAGGAAAAGTGTTAAAATGTAGTCATGGTTAATGTTATACTTATTGCTTGTCAATTGTCATAGCAATGATGTGGATTTATGTATGTCAATAATTTTATACTCGTATATATATGGTCAAATAATAATATTTACAAGATGATTGATTTTTTTTTTTTAAAAAAAACTTGTTATGTTATCGTTAAAAATGTCACCACTTACATGTTTTATGAATATTGAATAACTTACTAATTACCAAGTATCATGCTAAGATTGCTAACTAAAACAAGTGTATGTATTGGGATGTTTTATATAAACTTAAAAAAAAAAAAAAAAAAAAAAAAAAAAATAATTAAAAAAATAATTAAAAAAAAAGTGTATTGGGCAAATGGGCAATATCAAAGTGTTGGTGAATTCATTTATTAAAAAGAAAAAAAAGGTGAGTGGGCAGGACTATATGTGGGCCGAATTTTGGCTTTGAGTGGTCCGGACTATATGTAAGCCCAAAAACACTTGGAACAAGGTGGCATATTCTTAGGTGCATGTTTGTGCACCTAGAATAGGTGCAACACCCCAATCTTTTTTTTTTTTTTTTTTTTTTTTTTCAGTTTTCCTGTAATTCTTCTTTTCTTTTTGATTTTTTTCCCCTTTTTTTTAAATTTTCTCTTCACTTTTTATTTATATAACAATATTCATCAAATTTTTCATCAAATTTTTCTCTGAATTCTATACTTTCGATCACTTTCATTAACTTTTTCTCTTCCCTGTTTTTTCTATTTTTATTTTTCATTGATTAAACTTTCTCTCTCCTCTGTTTTTTCTATTTTTATCTTCCATTGATTTTGTGAATTGAATAGATGAATTTTATTGTTATTCCCAAAGAGATCAATGCAAGTTAGTTTCTATGAATTTGCTATGATGGATTTCAATTAGATTGATGAATTTGGGTTTTTTTTCGAGAAAATGGTTTAATTTGGGATGAATTTGATTATTTGAATATTAATTCAACTATTGAATCTGTGATGAATTTCATTTGATTTTGTAAGTATTAGGTTTAATTTGTAATCGATATTGCAAAAATTATGGTTGATGAATTTGAGATGAATTGTCGAATTGCTGCATCTTAAATTTGTTTTTTTATTACGATTTTGATTTTTTTTAATTAAGTTGCTAATATTTGTGTATAATTTTTGGAAAAAAATGAACACGATGTACTTTAAAAGTGAACCTTTAGTACAAAATGAACATTTAGTAACTAAAAATGATCATTTAGTATACTAAAAATGAACATTTAGTACATAAAAATTAAAACATACGCATTATAAGTATTAAAAATATGAACATATACATTACAAATGTGAGTATATGTATTTTAGAAAATGAACATACGCATTCAAAATATGAACATATGCATTGGGTCCCTGTAAGTGAACACATGCATAAAAAATGTATGAACATATGCATTTAAGAATGTAAACATAAGCATTCGCAATATGAAAATATGCATTTTAGAGAGTGAACATATGCATTCAAAATATGAACATATTTTATAAACATTACTTCGTAATATATACTTAAGAATATTTATCATATGAACGACAAATATTTATATTATGAACGTTTTAAAACATTCTATGAATATAAGGTATCCAAATAATGAACATATGCATAGGTTCGCTTACATGTGAACATTATCTTTTCAAAAAGTGAACATAGGTATAAAAAATATGAACTTATGCATTTCAGAGAGTGAATATTACATTTCAAAATATGAACGTAAGCATTGGTTTTCTTAAAGTGAATATAAGCATTTAAAGTATGAACATATACGTAAAAATATATGAACATAAACATTTAAGAAAGACAACATATACATAAACAGATTTAATTACTATTTCATGAACAACACATATTTACATTATGAATATTTGAAATTATATATGAACATATAAAATATTATTATGAATATTATGCATTTAATTATGAACATAAAAATTTGAAAAAATAAAAAATAATATGATTATGAAATATATGCATTATAAGTATTAAATGTTCATTTTTTTACGTGTTCAATTTTTATTATTACATGTTCATTTTTTTTTCATGTTCAGATTTTTGCACTAAATGTTCACTTGTTGCACCTATCTTAGGTGCATGAGGATGCACCTAAGACCAATTGGGAACAAGGTTTGGCAAAGGTTGGACGGACTAAAGCTAAATGTTAAGAAGAGTTTCTACAAATTCTAAGTCCAGTTACTACTGTCAATCCACATATTCAAGAATGGAAATTCGAACTTGTAACCTATCGTGCACAGTTAGTGTAGGTCATTAACATTTGTTAATGAGTCTCAGGCTCATTGATTCACTATATAATTGTATTACAGTAGATAAGACGACGATGTGAATAAATATAATTATTTGATTTTCAACTTGTTTGATTGATTAAAGTAATCCAAACTCAGACTATTATAAATTCGGCTAAATAACATTACGGTGAGTTGGAATAAGGAAATAGGAAATTTTCTTCTTTTGGCTTAGTAAAAGGGGAGATAAAAGTTTGAATTTGGATAGACCATTATCAGATTTCATTGAATGGAGGTTCTCAAAGTTTCTGCATACATATTCTTTCCCTAAAGATATTTTGTAGATAACTTTCTCATTTTGGAAGAATTCTGTGTTCGCCATACATATGTGATAACTCATGGAATAGAATTTATACTTGTAGTTCTAGATGCTAGGCTAATTTGACTGGAAAGTTTAGAAAGTTAGATATGTCAAGATGATTAATTGTCCCTTTGTATTATAGGTTGTTTTTGTTTGTTTGCATAAATTTCAATGAATATATTTGAAATTTAATAACTTAAATTAAGTGGTACAAATAATTGATAATCTGTCTTTACACATCTAGAAAATTCTAACTTACTAAGTAGAAGCGGGCAAATTTTTATGGTTATATTTTTAGTATATTTTAATAACATACTACAAAACAGGAACACCTTGCAAAAATGTAGAGGAGTGATGTTTTGCTAGCGGTTTTCTTATTACCCTTAATCTTAAAAAAAAAATGAATAGAGTATCTACAACTTAGAAGCAGAGCAACGTTGTAAATAGATTAATTCCTTAACTATAACAATAATAATTATGCTCTAAATTCTTAGAATTGACTATTGCACGTCATTAAGAATAATTTCACCCCTAGATATATGACATATCAAAGCACATCATGAATTGACTCAATTCGAAAAAAAGTTTTAAGTTCCACATTATTCTACACCCAACAAAAAGGAATTTTCATGTTACATCTATACATCACATAGAAATTGCCAACTCTTGAAATGTAAACCATGCATTTTTATTTGCCCTTAAATTCAAGATTCATTCTTCATCAAGTGCCATACAATGAAGCAAAATATGCTTATGAAAAAAAAAATATTAATAGTGTGTTTTCTTTTCATTAAGATATCTTATTTACTTTTGTGACATATACAAGATTATATTATTATATGCTTTGGCATGAAATGAAAATAAAATTAAAGTTGTATCCCTCCAATAAAAATATATACTTAATGAAAGTTGAAGAAAATAAATAAATAATTTTTTTGAGGAAAAATAAATAAATAAAATTCGGATTTTTAATTAGAGATTCTTATCAACTAACTATGGCCTACGGTTGGTCTCTTCTTGACGGACTTGTAAGCATTTTGGTATTCCCCAGAAAGGAATAATACGCGCTCCACCAATTTTGGGATAGTCCAATTTTTTTGGGTCCCTATACTTTACCCTACACACCCAGAAACAGGGTGTGCTCCTTTTCCTTATTCAAGTATTTTTATTTTTTTTTAAAAAAAAAAATTAATTTAACTTTTCATTTTTTATTAATTTGCCATTAAATTTTATAATTTGATCTTTTGTGAATGTAATTGGTTTTGGGACCTTACCACATGCATCTGATTTTCTTAAAAGACAAGTTCAGTTTTATTAACAAATAATATAAAATTGAAAAGGACTTTCAACGTATCACGTAACGTAAGTATCGAATGGATGACATTTAAAGAGATAGTTTGATTGTTGTAAGAGTTTGAATTTCGCCATTTTCCATCGACATGTGCTCATATTAGATTCTCATTTTTTCCGATCCCTTCCCCCCACCCCCCTCTTTATCTCCTTCCCTAGTCACCGGTGACCTAAGAAAAGGATTCCACATTTTTTTATGAAACAATTTTGAGTTTTAATTTTTTTGATTGAATTAAAGGTTTTCTCAAAATGACAATCACTTTGTATTCGTATAGAATCAAAGTTTCAATTATTTTGAATGTCTCAAATCCTACACGTACATAAAGATATAGTGCTGTCATGGATTCTCTACAATTTTATTTTAAGGACAGTTATATTAATTGTCTCTAGAGAAATTATAATGAGTGTAAGTTGATGGTATTCTGTAATATTGTAAGCAATAATATAAAAATTAAATGATACGAAGTATACTTTATCATCAAGAGGTATTTATAAAAAAACAAAATTTTTTTTTTTTTAGTAGTCCATAATTATACCATGCAAACATGTAAGAAGCATCTAACAATTTTGACTTACTTTTATTATACTATCTACTTACTTAACTAACTACAAAAAATTGGTCAGATTGACATATATATTAGTTATGTTAAACCAAGTTAAGCTTGGTCTAGATAGTTAGCTTTACCATACCTTTAAAAAATTAATCATGTTAAAATTGACAATAACAAAACTAAACAGTATCATCATGTTAGCTTTTAGTATTCCATAATTTTAAACGAAAAATAAGTAAAAACTCACAACAATAACAAACAAGCCCTCATAGGCATTGAAAACAGAAAGATCGGACTATCGAAGTGGACGGAGGACCTGTTCACATTTACTGAACTGAGCTGAACTGAAATGATTGGAGCTGAATTGAACTGAATTGAGCTGAAATAAATATTTTATGAGAGAGAGAAATTAGGAGCTGAATTGAACTGATTGAAACTGAACTGAACTGAACTGATTGGAGCTGAACTGAATTGAACTAAACTGAAATTAAGTAAATGTGAACAGGTCCGGAGTCCCACTTCCTCAAGTCTAACATAGCACTACAAAATCTTAAATTTTCTATGATGAAAAATTAGGCAAGAAGGCAAAACAAATAGTAATTTGATAAGGAATAACTGCTCATCAGGTTGGAAAAGACATGCATAAAACATGCATACTCACCTTGACTGATTAATGTTGAATCATCACATCAAAATAGGGGATCAAATGCTCTTAAAGATAATTATATACTTTTGACATTATATTATATTTCAAACTAGTATAGTGTATTATTTGAATATAAATTTGATGATGGTATGGGGTGATGACAGGTGGAAGTTTGCATTATAGTTTCAATCACAATGACCGCCCATAATATCTTGGTTTGCACCAACAAAATTAAAAGCAAAGATATAGGAAGACAAATGGGGCAGGCGATAGAATGGAAAAGAAGTTAAGATAAGGCTCTTGTGAATAGGGTTTCTCCAACTTTCTCCATCTTCATCCCATGCTTTATCTCTCAATGTGCAACTTGCAACAAATTCTTGTGACGTTTAATTTTCCTTTATATTTCGTTCTATCTTTCCAGACCTTTCACCTTTAATTTTTCAAAAAAAAAAAAAAGTATTTCTTCATCAGATTAGACAAGACAAACAGATGCCAATTAATTTAACCGATGACTCTTGGTAGCTTCTTTAGTCTAGGTTCAAATGCAATTTTTCAAGACAAAGTGCGTGGGACCCTCATATTAGACTCCTTATCACAGGGGATACCCAACTTGAATGATAGGTAGTTTGCGAGAAGGGGACACGCATATGGATTAGGGATCATATATTACGTACCACTAAACGTACTAATATTCTTACTTAATTAACTAAATGAGGGGCTTAGTGTATGGTTTATATCTAGATATACCACTATATTGTTAGATTACTTGTTAAAAATTTGAACTCCAATCACACAATTCATACATAACTTTGTTAGATTGAGCAAGTCATATGACAATCTAACACAAACTTATCAAAACATGTTAAATTTACCTAAAAAGTATATGAACAATGAACTTGATTGATCCTTATTATAACATGAATAAACCTTTATTAGTTCCACAAAACGCTATTCTGGCCACGTATCAACAAACTCACTAAGTGAATTTGACACTATTTATATGGAGCTAAAACTCCAATATTACCTTTTCTAAATAAAAAATAAAAAAAAAAAAAAAACCCTCCAATGTTACCCAAATATAAGCTAGAACAAAATGCTTACAAATATAGAGCTAAACTCAATAAATTTTTTTTAAGGAAAGCTAAACTCAATAATTATTATTGAATATGCTTCATATCAATTGAAATTGAAATTAATCTTTTGATTTGATATAAATTTGCATTGGGTCCAAGAAAATAAAAAGGAGGAGAATAATATATCATTAAAAATCTTCAAAAGAAAATGGTGACCATAGAGATGAAGTATTTGGATCCTCTAGCTAAGCTATACTACAAGTAGTGAAGCAAGCAAAGTTTTGGGTTTAAAATAGTGGCTATCTATGCATTCAGGTTTATTTAATGGGGACAATTTTTTACAAGCCGCTATCAAAGATTAAGACGTATCCTAGCCTATTTGGCTTTTTTCCCTTTCATTTTTCTACTAATATTGCCAATTCATAAAAAGTTTGCATAAAACACCAATATATACCCCCTATTTCAAAAGCATATATTATTAGACCTTAGACCTTGGTCACTTAATTATACATAATAATAAAGATCGAGACACAATGTCACATTATTTGTTTGTACTTCTTTCATTTTCTACTTATATATAAAATTATTGTTTTTTTTTTTTTTTTGACAATAGCTAAAATTATTGTTTACGCATACAAAATTAAATCAAATTTATATATAGACCATGTTTAAACCTCGTATATGAGATCAGATTACCCTTATTTGTTCCTATTGTACATAATGTTCGGAGAAACTTGAATACATTTTTAATTAAGTTGAAGGAAGTGAACATTTATTATTAGCTAGAGATAGCACATGTTGTACTTAATTTGACACGAATTGAATATATATTGACACACTATACATCTAGTAGCATATATTCGATCAAAGCTTATCCATATGTTTTATTTGGATTGTCTTTTTCTCAAATCCGTGTAGAATAATCTCTTTCCATTGTGTTATGTCATAGCAATGCTCGTTATGTAAGCGAGTGTGTATGGTGTATCCGGCATGTAATTTACATTTGGATTGTCATCATTTTATCATATACTTGTCATTTGAATGCTTGAATGCATCTGTTTTCGTACAATCCTTATTTTTCACTACCATGCCGACTTAATTACCCTATATATATTAAACTCGACAACTCGTTGATTATAAATTTATAATAAAAAATTGTGCATTGAAGACACAAACATAATAAACTTTACCTATATTCATATATTTGAGAAAAAATTGAAGTTCTATGATTTAGAAAGATATTGTAGGATTCTCTTTGTTATCTTTCCTGATATTTAGTATAGCATAGGTTCACTATTCCAATTGTTAGCTAACAATTGAAAAGAAAAATATCACAAATTATAATTTTTCAAAATAGTTAACATCATCAATATTATTATATTAACCATTTGCAAATTAAATATGATCCACCAAATTAAACAAAATTATTGACAGAAAGAGCCTTTCATTTTGGGAAATATGAATCATTTGCATATTCTCCAAATATGACAACAAATAAATATTTTCCTTTAAAGGGAATATTATAAGGTATATATCTCAACTTTCTTTTTTTAATTAGTGCATTCACATTATACTCTTTTATATTATATGATCATTTAAAGTACAATAAGCCTTCACCCCTATAAATAGGTTTTCTGTACTTCAACTCTCTTCAAACAATCCACAAACAACCAAACCTCAAAGGGAGAAATTGAAGCTAAGGTCATCTACACCAACCTTGAAGCCTTTTATTTAAATTATCGCGGTGTTCGGAACATTTTAAAGAGGAGGCAGTGGTGAATGGAAGCTGACAGAAGATAGAGAGCACTGAGGATGATATGCAGATTTAATTTGCTGCATCTCAACTCCTTTGTGCTCTCTATCTTCTGTCACCACCCTTTAGCCCCTCTATCCTTAATTTAATTTTATTATTTTTCTATTAATTTTATTTTCTTTAACTTTTTAATGGGTTAATTAGACTTCGTGTTTTTCAAATCTTGGTTCATGTAGCCGACTCTATCATTGGGATTAAGGTTTCGATGTTGTTGATTGAGCATGTAGTAAGGGCGAATGCGAGGCGCTGACAGAAGATAGAGAGCACAGATGGATGAAATGTTTGAAATTTGCATTTCATTACCTTTGTGCTCTCTATCTTCTGTCATCACCTTCCTCCCTTCCACAAATACTAATGTTCTTTAATTATGTTTAGTAATTAATTAGGAATGCCCTTGTTAGTTTGTATGTATTTACATGTTTGTTTATGCAAATTAAATTTCAGATGGTATAAGTTGGAATTCTAAGGCAATGAAATGGTAAGTCTATTTCTTGTGGATTAAGAGGCTTAAATTAAATTAAATCTTAATTAGACTAATCATTGTCTTCATGCATGATGTAATCTTTGGAATCTGTCTGCCAATTTCTGACTTATTTTGATTCGGATTTAGATTTTAAGTCTTTTGATTGGTTGTTCAATCTAAAATTTGATAATGTCTTAACCCGTCATATTGCTAAGGTTGTTCCGTTTGTCATATGAACATTGTCCTTCGAAGATCTCCCCATATGTATTCAGTTCAGCTTCTAATTTCCTTCTCTAATAAAATATTCACTTTAGCTCCAATCAATTTAATTCAATACATGTGAACAGGCCCTAAGTATTTGTACTTATCCTATGTACTCGTACTTTTTTGCATTAAACATTGATTAATTTGTTTTTATAATTCGTATAAAATATATTACCATGATCCATACTTTATTGTGTTTGTAAATCAGGAACCAAATTGTCTATAAATCTCGAGCACCGGAAGATTATCAATAAGACGAACAACATTTAATTGAAGCACGAGCTACTTCTTTATTATTGTATTTTTAATTATTTGGTCAACACTTTGCTAAGAGAAATTAGAGAAATATTTTAAGGTAGTTTATATAATTAAGGGCGGTGATTGTCAGTTTAAGATATGTAATTATGGGTTATAATTATTAAATTAGGCCAGCAAATAGTTACTTTGTACTTTATGTTAATATTTATTTTTAGGATTGTGTACTTAATCACTTATATTATTGTAAACTGATAGTAGACTTTTTATTAATAGAGTACAAGTTTTCACATGGAAATGGCAGACCATGATGTAATTTGTCCGCTAATCATGTGATAATGAGAGCTTTCTATATTAAGTTACCTTAGTCAGTTTCCATATGTGGTAAAAAATGTACACTTTCCACAATTGGAAAAGACTATATTACAGTACTAAGAAAAAGGTACATGTGTAATTACAAAGTTTTAAGTACAATAATTGATCACTAAGCAAGTAGAATATCTAATTTTTATGGTAAAAAAATTAAAAGGAAAAGGACCCTTATCATATTTAAACTCTTTTGGTATAAAGGAATCCTCACTCCCAAATAAATAGCTATGTGCAACCGGCCTTGTGACCTTAATTATATACTACGAAAATAATGTTATCAATAATAAATTATTAGCATTTTGTACCCTTTTGTAATAACCCTTCGCGACGTTCATTTAGTATCACACATTTTAAAACAAAGTTTTACAAGATCATACTCCCTCCGTCCCCAAATGATAGTCCCTTATGGCCTATTTTTAGTCCCAAATTGATAGTCTCATTTGCTTTTTTCAAGTACCATTAATATCAATTTTTTATCAAAATTTCCTCCAATTACAACAATATTTGTGAAAATTTAACTTTCCCATGTAAATTTTGTTTTTCAATGTACTTTTATTACTTTCTCTCTCTACTATTTTACATACCCAATGTAAATTTATATTTTCAATGTAATTTTACTACTTTCATTTAAGTTTCTTAATTCCCGTAATTTTTGCCCATAAGAGACTATCATTTGGGGACGGAGGGAGTATTTGACAAAATGAAATATTTATTTATATTCAGCAATAAACAAATTTTTATTGCAAAATTCAAATTATGACACTTTAAAAATTCGAACAAAATGTATAGGAAGCATAATTCTATGGTCAGAATTTGTAAATCATTAATGACAACTAACATCACACGAGGAAGTATTATACTCCGTAATACTAAAATTGTCATTAAAAATAATTAATGTTAATATTACTTCATCATTCTCAAAAATTTCTTCATGTTTAATCCGTGATTGTCTTATTAAAAAAATGTTTTATCAACAACTGTAAGCTTGTTCATATTTATTGAACTGCTTAAAGTTGAACTGAATTGATTAGAGTTAAACTGAACTGAAGTAATTGGAACTGAACTAAACTGGACTGAACTGAGCTGAGCTGAAATAAATATTTTATGAGAGAAGGAAATTAGGAGCTGAATTGAATTGAACTGAACTGATTGGAGCTGAACTGAACTGAAATTAAGTAAATGTGAACAGATCCTAAATACTAATTATAATTTGCTATAAAAAGATGAAATATGTATGACACCTAGAAGAAATTAAAACCCTGATGCTTGGTTGATTAACCTAGTACGACAAGTATAAACAAATAAAATGCTAAATAATATTTTTTATTGTTTAGAAAGAATAAAGAGTAGACATTAGTATTAGGGGTACTTGCGTACTAACCATGAAAAACCGAGTCGAAGCCCTTCGCCCGCTGCCCAGTACCCCCTAACATAAATGGGGCCCCAAATTAAAGTAGAGTCAATTGACATTTGACAAATTAAGTTTGATTTACAGTACGATTAATAAATGCCTTATCTTAAATCCTGGCCCACAATTGCAAAGCCCACTATCTTACTTGGGCCCATGTAATTCTGTTAAATAGGCCACAACCGTCCATGCTCAGAATTCCATAATTGCACCTTCATAAATACCTTTGAGAAGGAAGATAATATTATAATAATAAGGGTGGTTTGGTGTTGCCCGTGTATGAACTGTACCTCCTTCGTTTTTTTTTTTTAATTATTAAGAATATGTGTCTTTTGACAACATACAAGTCTAATGTAAGATTATTATAATTATACCTTCTATATACTTCCTCCGTTATTTTTAGTTGACACTGTTTGACTTTTACACTATTCACACAACACACTATAACTCGCTTTTATGGTTTATAAATACGATAAAACATATTCATGTGGGATCTTGTTTGAATCGTTACAATGTATATATTAATATCTACCTTTTAGAATTTTATAATGTTGTTAATTAATTATAGATATTAATCGTTAAAAAAAACCTTGGCAAGCATGATAATAAAAAGGTGTCAACTTAAATAAAAAAAAACCGAGGAAGTATTTGAAATGGTTTATCAACAAAATGAAATTTTAAAATATCAAATAAATTATTTAAATATAAAACAATACTAAAAATAGGCCTATTTTTGACGGACTAGTTGAAATGGACACGTAATTTCGTCGGAAAACATACCCTACTAGCCTACTAGGAGCTTAATGTACTCTCGTGATATGTCAAAATTTCAAAGACTTTAGAATGTGAGATATTACGTACACGATGAGACAAGGAAAATACTGATATTTAGATTACTCTGAATTTAGGGTTTATATCAAAAGGAATGAAATGAAAAAAAAAAACTTAGGGCTTAGACTTGTGTTGATCCATCCAACCAATAAAGAAGTTTCATGAATTGGAATCACTCACGAGTCACGACCAACTTCTGCCTTCACTTTCTTGGTTTGGACCAACAAGATCATATAAAGCATGCAATAATAAAGGAATAATGTATGGAAAATTCAAGATGATGGTATTTAATTTAATTTTCAAGTATATGGATAGGAAGTAAGAGAATCATATCTTGAATAATTACACCACAATCCTTGTTGGGAATAATTGTTGAAGATATATGGGGTTATGACAGGTGGAAATTATTACTTCCCTTTTATTTGTTCTTCAATCATGACCAACCATATACGGAGTATGTTCTTATTTAATTTCTTACAATGGTACTGTATAAATTACGGAGTAGTATATGAATATATACCATGACACATTCTTTTCATCTTATTTTATGACTGTCCTCGGTCTAGATACCACCTCATGAGCACGACTATATACGGAGTATGTTCTTATTTATTACAATGGTCCTGTATAAATTACGGATTAGTATATGAATATATACCATGGCACATTCTTTTTATCTTATTTTCCATTAATCTGATTCATTAATTTGATTGTAACATAAGTAATCCATTTTTTTTAAGGAAAGATACATGATAGGAGATTAGAATTGTCTTCTCGCAAGACCGTATCCTAATCTATAAGGTGGAAG
Source organism: Chenopodium formosanum (assembly GCA_024500155.1). Classification (NCBI taxonomy): domain Eukaryota; kingdom Viridiplantae; phylum Streptophyta; class Magnoliopsida; order Caryophyllales; family Amaranthaceae; genus Chenopodium; species Chenopodium formosanum. Next base: position 1,579,496 of record CM044861.1, on the reverse strand, counting down.
AAATGAGAAAATTTAGTAATATCCTTAAACGGGTCGATATCCATACCTTAGTATAAATTATATAAATAAAATTATAATAGTATATATTTTTTTAATAAAGTGATCATTTAAATTTTGCATTTGTATTTAAAAAAATACTCCGTAAGTCTTTTGAACTATATAATATCTTAATGTTTAGGGAACTTACATAAATATGAAGTATAAATTTAAATTGAGAATTGGTGTGCAAGACAAATAATTCCATGTATTTTCCACCACTATTGTCTTAATTCTCTTATAGTCTTATCTACACCATATATTCTTTTGTAGTCTATTTTGCTGATTCATATTATTGCCGAAGTCTACCAATTTAAGATAGTTAACGATATACTATACATGTGTATGTAAGTCATCCTACATTGAAAAATGAGATCGAAAAAATAACCATGGTATAAATTGGGGATTTATTCCTCCGATTCCATGCATTGCCAATTACGTAGTAATTTTGAGATGATAAACAACGTTTGGGATAGCTCTTAAGTGGTCTAAAGATTCTTTGATTTAGAATTTAGCATATCAAATTTCACATTAAATTGACTTCTAAACAAACGGTTGTAAAAAAGAGAGACTAAATAACATAATTTTTAAATAGAATATAAAGTACATTTTTTTTTTTTCCATATCTTCTAATTCACCAACAAATTTAAAAGTATCACTAGCTGGCCTGGGCAGGTGATAGAATAGAAAAAGGAAGATAGGGTTTCTTCACCTTTCTCTGATTTTTCCAACGCTTTATATCTCAACTTGCTAGTTAATTTGAGACGTCTTGGACTCTTATTGGATACTCCCTCCGTTTCATAATGATGTTCCTATTTCGCAAATCGATGCAAAATTTTACTTTTCTTTGACCGCAAATATCTTTAATCTCACACTAGCAAAAATTATAAGATATTAATAATCTACTCACCAAGACGAATCAAACTAGATCCCACATGACTATATTTGCTCTTATAGATTAAGAGAAATTTAGAAGATTCTCTCTTTCTTAAAAAAGTCAAAGATTCAAAACAGGAACATCATTGTGGAACGGAGGGAGTACTATATTTATCTAAAGTGTTCCAATAAGAACTTATTAAGTTACAAATTGAATTTTCTCTATAAAGAAGCTACAAATTAGAAAAGAAAAATAAAAGGTTGGGAAGAAAAGGGTAAATTAATTAATATATAGGGTGATAATAGGGTGAACTATTAAAGGAAAATTTATAAATAATCTCATTATTCTAAGTTTAATTAAGTACGAAAGATTTTATTATATATCCAATTTCATATGTATTTTGATACGTCTCCGATCAAATAAATAATCTTCTAGTGAGGATGTTATTGGTATGGCATGGCACGGTTTGTAGCTTGATTTTTTTTGTTTCTTGAACAAATGGGCTTAGAGCCTTAGACCCTCATTCGCACACCAGAAAAAAAAAAAAAAAAGGAAAAACTTGTATTAATTAAGCATGCAACGTTGATGAAATGATTTTCCTTTCAAACTGATTGATAATTAAATTGCATGGTGGAATAATTTTAATGTATGTAACTTCAATTATATATATAAACTAGGTTAAGTCTCGTGCCATGCACGGTAATTTTTAATGCTTAATACTTATCATTAGTTTAACACTGTTATTTAGTTATAAAAAATTATACTTAATTGCAAAATAGGATGAAAATTCTTTAATTACAAAATAATTTTTTTTTTTTAAAATTTATCACACTAAAAAAAAACAGAGAAAATTTGCCTCAAAAAAAAAAAAAAAACAATTATGAATTACATTACAAAGTTATAGATAGAAAACTATTATTGCATTATATTGTATAAAAAAATGCTTTAATATCTTTGTATGAATATGTACAGATAGAATATACTTATCAAATAGAAAGTGAAATATTATTGTATAGTTTGTATTAAAAACTTCTCTAAGAAGCTTTGCCCAAAAAAATAAAAAAAAAAAAATAAAAAACTTTTGGAGGGAAAATATTTAACCAGGAGATAACATGTGTCATTCCTGGTTTCGCCTTTAGTAATAAAGTTATAGATCCCATTTAAATTACTATATAAATGTTTATATGTTACTCCACTAAGCATACTTATTTTAATTATTATTCTTAGAAAACCATGTTAGTTTAAAAGGGACATAATTACAAAACTCAATTCGATTTCAAATCTTCGATATATACTTGAGTTCACATGCCTCGATTAATGGCGTTAGATGTTTAATTAACAACTTTTCCGATTAAAGTCCTATTCAATTATTCATAGCTTGAATTATCTTTACTGTTGTACAGTAAAATGCTCTAATTGTGAGTAAAACTGTTGGCTTGAAAAATTGCAATAATATATAAAGCACCTACTACTATCATTTATTTATTGCAAGGGCAGGATTGACGGGGACAAGGTTTCGGAGCATATTGACCAACCGGTTACCATCAAAGATTGAGACATATGTGCATGCTTTTACCTTATTTAACCAATTGATTTAGCCTTTTATGAAACAGCAATTTATTTTCCAATTGCAATTGTTAGAAATTTGATATAGACCTTAGATGTTGGTTTATACTACTTCATCCTTACATACAATGTTAATGAAACTACACAGAGAGTCATAATTCATTCATATGCACGAATATTAAAAATTATAAAAAGAGCTATATATTGTGTATGAAATTTAATAACAAGTATTGTATCCCTTGATTGTATAGTTCTATATTATACGTACTAAGAATTTGGAAGAGGCCGAGAGGCAATGAACTTTCCAAAGCTATAATATTGTACGGAGTAATAGTTAAAGTTGTCGTCAAATTATACATGTCACGACCGTTTATATTATCTAAGCAAGCAAGATGTGACAATGTTACTTTTTAGATTTTATGAAATAAATGTCCCAAAATGCAAGGCAAATTTTACTAATGTGTTTCTTCACCCGTCAAAAAAAAATAAAAGGGGTTTCTTTAATTATCCTATTTGGCTATTCATATATTGAAAGAGAGGCTCTAACCCATATAGTTAAGCCATCTATCAAGCTTTTTCTGAGTATCTAGAATTAAACTTTGTAGTATAATTAACAGGTCGGTCTATCAATCAAACCATATAATTAATTGATAATGAACCGACTAAAACAAGACTTAGATCCATGATGTATCAATAAGTGAAATTTGTACAGTACTTGTTTAAACATTTGAGTATATATTTGACAATTTTTTTATAAACAAACAAAAAAACAGATTAATGTCCAAAATATACAAGTAAAACGAACTGACTATATACAGATCATAATAATAATCACGAAAATAACTACCAGAATTAGAATTTTCTGACAAAAACTTGCATTTTGAGACATTTATTATTTCATAAAATCATGAGCATATTCTCTAAAATAAGTAGTGTTACAGAACAATTTTCATGCATAATTTGGGTTCAAAAGGGAATATTATAAAGATAATATTTCACCGCCTTATTTTTGTATATTTATATAGTATAAAATAGAAATACATCACATTGATCACTAAAAATCTTACGTATACACAAATATTTCTCCCCTATAAATAGGGTTGTATATTGTTATGCATGCTAGTATGCTACATACATACTCCCTTCCTCCATCCTATCCCGGCCTTAATAAGCCTTCAATTCTCAAAAATCTATCGATCACCCTATCTTAGAATTTTGATAGATAACATGGCAATCGAATCGGAACTTCTTGTAGTGTTGGTCTCTCTTGTGTGTGGTAGAAAGAGCGCGAGCGAGGCGGCAGTGGTGAATGGAAGCTGACAGAAGATAGAGAGCACTAAGGATGATATACAGATTACATATGCTGCATCTCAACTCCTTTGTGCTCTCTATCTTCTGTCATCACCTTCAGCCCCTCCCTCTTTTTTTGTTATTTTATAATTATATACTTGTTCTGTTTATGTTGTGCTCTTTTTAAAATTAAAAAATAAAATTGTGGTGATATTTTATTTGATTGTGTTCTGATTTAATTTTAATGATGCAAAGTTGTTGACAGAAGATAGGGAGCACAGATGGGTGAAATGCAAACAAAGTTGCACCTCACTCCCTTTGTGCTCCCCTTCTTCTGTCATCACCGTGCCTTTCTTTAAACTTGGGCTGATACCTTGTTGTCGGATATCCTAAAATAGTATGATTTTGATGTATTAGGTATATACGTACTTTGAATATAGGCTAGTGTGTATGTAAAATGAAGTACTTTAATTTTTTGAGGTAGCTAGCATGCATGAACATATAGCTAGATAAACGACATAAGATTTAATTTGATTGGCAACATATTATTAGCTCTATATATATTCCTATTTATTGCATGCGTATCTCTACATACTGAGTTTTTGTTGCTGAACTATACATACTGTAGTTAGCATAAAACTGTACCGTGATATGTTGGATTTGGTGGTATTGTTTATATTATAGACAGGAATCATAATTTCTTTTTCAATTTCTGTAGATGATGTACCATACCTAATTACAAAGTTTACATCAAAATTCAATATTTTGGAGTACTTTATTGTATTCATTATTTCATTTTGGGACTAAGTCTTTGTTTGTTCGTTGTTGTTGATGGAGTACTTCGTATTAATTAGCTTAGTACGTGAACAATATTAGCAAAATTATATTTTTTAGATAAGAAATGATGATCGATGGCACTAAAGGTAAGCTAGAAGAAATCATATATAGATGCAAAAATAGATAAATTAGTTAAATTAATTGGTCAAGATTTGCTGAAAAAGAAAGAAGGATTTATATATAACATATGAGCTAGGCCTAAACAAGAACTTCTCAACCTCTAATACATAAGATGAGTATTTAATGATTGCAACAAAAATTTGTACATATGAACAAATTGTGGTTAGTTGACAATTATTTTATACCAAAATACTTCTTTTGGTACTAAAATTAAGACTAAGTTTTATATGTTAATCATTACTGACTAGATTGAATTCTTGCACACCTACTCGTAATTGTAAGAGTTCAAGTAAAAATGTATCAATATCAATTGAGGGTGTGTCAAAATTAGTTTCTGCGCGCACCTTTGTACAGACGAATTACCCTATCTCATATCAATTGAGGTCATTCTATTGTCTAAAAGGAGCCGCTACGTTACTATTCTTCTAGATATTCTTTAAATTAATTTGTAATTGTGAAATGCATTGTACTCTCATACAGTATTCATACTCCAGGCCATAAGGAAGACTTACTATTGGCCGGTGATTGTCTGCTCTTATAGATCAATAAGACATCAGTCAGTCGAAGTTTCATCATGGTACGAGTATAATATAAATTTAAATTTATCATAAAAGAGTACGACTTGTTTTCAGTCATTTCACATGCAACTTGGCAGAAATTGAAGTTGATATTATTTGTCCTCTGATCATGTGAAGAGTACTCTTACTGATTACTGAAGATGATGAGAACTTTCCTTATTAGTCAGCCTACCCACTTTCCATATCTAGCAAATATTATGTTGTACACACTTTCCATAGATGGACATTACACTATTATTAGAGCTAAAATAAAGTTCTACTAGTACATTGTACCCTGTAGGTACGTATGTAACTATAATACTCGGTATTATTTTAATATCACATGTTGTATTCGTATACATTAAAGTTTTCATCAACCGCAAATTAGAGTCACTACTCATTAATATTTGTAATATTTCCTCAGCTCCATGGCTCTATATTAGTCTCTCAATTAAACCACACGGAGTTTTACTTAGAAAAATTCCCCTACAGTCGTTGTAAATGTCAAGTGATATATAATACAAGGCCATCGTTTATAACCAATTATAAAAAGTGAAAACATTTTTTTGATTAAAAAAACCTCCTATTTAATAATTCTTATGGAGTTGGTCTTGCCTAGTGAAGGAGCATATATAGCGTATCTTTATATCCATGCTGCCACATTGGTATTATGACGATCATAATAAGTATGTTCTAATTAAACCTAGCTTCAATCATGAAGGTAGCACTACCGTATGCCAAGGACTTATGATTTTTATTTGTTGTATAGAGAGTTATCTAGAGCAATAATCTAAAATCATATCATTCAAATTTCCGTAATACTTTTATTAGTAGTTACGACTTACAAGTATGTTTTATACATGTATTTATTTTTATTTGTAGTAGCGAATCTAGCTAATACATGGCAATTTATAATCATATATAATTGCATGAAAACATAAATCTCAATAATTCACCCTATAGAGCTCTAGGTAGCATGTCATGTCAATTCAACTAACATCAAAAAGATAGACCAACATGACTCAAAAACAACGGAAATTATCTTATAATTAGCATTGTATGTCATCTACTAGTCTTTGTATCTACTAGTCCACAATTACAACTTTCTACCCCTCCACCTTTTTTCTTTCTTCTTTAGAGAAAAATGAGACCACAATATTCGCTGGTTAATTATTGTTTCTATAAGTGTATTTGTTACCAAAAAATAAGAGTTTTTGGTTTATTACAAGCTAGAAATTTACAAAGTACAACATCTCCATTAACTTCAGATAATGATCCACCACCACCTGAGCCTCCTCACTTGCCCGGCCCAATTCACCGTCCACCTATACCGGACAACTCACCGCCACCAGGCCAAATTCACACCTTACCAACTACTGATGATGATGAGCCGCCTACTCGTGTAGACTCACTTGTTGTTCTTCCTAAATGAGCATCGTGCAAGCCGGTCACGTTGTCATTATATTGCATATTGGGGATAGTTTCGTACCACCATCACATATACTTTGTACTTGATTATGTAGTGGTAGTAGTAGTTGTAGCAATTTGTAACTAATTAATTCATTATTGAAACAATAATGTATGATACTTGTCTAGAATGTTTTTGATTATTAACCAATTTTAAATTTTCTCCTTATGTCTACAACATATTAACAAATTAAACAAATAAAAAGGCATAACAATTTCTTATAATTTAACCTGAATTATTAGTACAATACTGCAATTCGTTTGTTACTTTATTAAATTAAAAGGATACGTGAATAATTATAAGTTGCTTGGTGTACAATTGAAGAGAGCTCCAACGACCCAACGTCTAACAATTACTAAACTTGCTTGTGTTTCCATTCTCAACAAACTTAAATTGTTGATGAGGTAATCTCAACTTTTGTCCTCATACCTTTTGCCCTTTGTCTTGGGTCCTAATTTAAGAAAAAAAAAAAAAAGACCAAGATTAGGAAGCTCCCAAGGTCTAGGGCCCTCGTTATTCGGAGTTTGGGGAGGGAGCTCCCAAGGGTCTAGGGCCTTGGTGGCTAGAACCATCACATTCAATTCATGTCTTGATCCATCCGTCACTATCATAGATTAATTGCCTTGGCTTGGCATTGTTGCCTGAGTTGGCTTAACCTTGGTACCTATGACAAGCCAAGACGCTACTCCAATCTAGATTATCTAGTAATATAAGTCATTCACTCATTTGAAAGTCACTAACTATATTGTACACCAATACAACGTAAAATCATCAGTTATATATGGAAAAGACTTGCATACTGCCATACTATACCCTGGATATGATGTGTTATATACATAATAGTTGCCAACTTTGTCAAAGGGTGACTTTGAATTAACTATTTAACTTAAGATGACTTAACATGTTGTATCATAATTTTTGTAACCTTCTCACAATGTCTAGATTTTTCACAAGTCCCCATCACATGCCCAAAATAAAAACCTCAACTAGAGCTATCAACGAGCCGAAAACTACACTAAATGGACGGTCAAAGAGAAAACACCAAACCATCAGTGTTATTACTAAGCATAGATATGTTCCCTAAATTGCCAAGATAAATTGACATTCTAGCTACCTAGTAATCAAGAAATATAATCAAAGATATTATTCACATGTTGCCATATCTACCTGTCTATGTGTAAACAATGTGACTAATTTTATTTTATTTTTTTTTTTTTTTTTTTTTTTTTTTTTTTTTTTTTTGTTTTGAAATCATGTGACTAACTTGATAGTCCACATTTTTTTCCTAGTTACCTAAAAGTCAGCAAAACATTAGCCTGCCCATTTCGTCTATATAAATGAGGCCTCCACATTGAGCCACTTCCTAGCTAAAGCCCAATACATAACCTCTAAATAAAATCTCAAACTTTGGTCTACAAGAAAACAATCAATATGCCACATCCTGGGCAAGGCCACAGCCATGATCCACCAATGCCACCACTGCGACAGCCACCACCACCTGGACCTTCTGGCCCACCACCACCTATGCCGTTCTTTACAACACCACCACCCCCAGGCCCTGTCCATCCTCCTTCACCTCGAGGCTCATTTTATCGTCCACCTCCACCAGGCCCACCAGGTCCTCCTCCTGGGCCACAACCACCTTTCGGCCCACCTCCCGGTCCATAAGTTTGTGATAGTAGAAAATCGCGCTGTAATGGATAATAATGTTTGTACTTAGCAGCTTATCTTAAGGAGTTACATGAGAGCATAAATAAATTCTGACCATGATCTAGTGGCAGAAGGTAGTAGTAGCAGTACCTCTAGTATGTTACTATAGTTTATCTGTTTATATGACCTTATTGTACGTATAAATGGCTGATGATCAGTGATATGTTGAAAATTAAAAGTCGTGGATTAATGTTAGATATATAGCTAGTATGTTTAATATGTGTGAATTCAATCCCTTTGCTAACTTATCCTAGCTAGCAATTTTGATCTGGAGAAATTTGAAATCTAACCATACAATTATACAAACATATCTATTATATATTCAAACTTTGTACCAAGACAAATTAATAGAGAAGAGTGAATCGAATGGCTTGTTAGAGTATTTATACAAAACCTAAGAACATAAGATAGGAAACAATCTTCCTAAAAGATATACTTAAATAATATCTTAACATATAATAAACCTAAATATATTATTCTCCTAATAAGATCAATACCGAAAAACCAAGAAATCTGATATATGTGTGATATATTTTCCGTATAGAAAATGTTACTTGTTAGACCATGGTATCCGTATGAATCACCATATATTTTTTGACAATATGTTACTTGTTAGATATCTGATATCCCAATAAATAAAAGGTAGTACTAGTGATTCATGTGGTAGCTTGCATAGAAAATGTGTGAACCACATGTATATTTGCCAAGAAAAATTGGACACGCCCTCAACAACTTATAGCCCCCACTTCTATTCAATTTGTAATCCAAAAATATTAACATTGAAAGCTACTTCACCGACCTTATTAACATCAAACTATTAGACATTAGTTTCTTAACCTCATAAACAACCTCCTTTATGGCTTTATTTTTCTAAATAAACCAATTTCTTCATATCATCCTTTTTTCAACATACACTCTACCAAAGCATCAAACTTCAACCTTTGTTTGATACAACCACCAATCCACCATTATGGCCTATAGAGGTCCTTATCCCTCAGGACCATCCCCACCTGATCCTTACGGCCCGCCACCGCCACAACCACCGATGTATGGTCCGCCACGGCCCGAATATGGGCCTGGCCCACCACCACCGCCTCGGCCTAACTACTATGCTCCCCAACCTCATCATGGGCCACCAGGCCCACCTTCACCTCCTTATCACTCACATCATCAACCCCATCACCGTCCTGGTCCTGGCCCTCCAGGTCCAGGCCCGGCTCCACCACCCTACATGGACCGTGATCCTTACGGCCCATCACCGCCGTATATGGACCGTGATCCTTATGGTCCTCCTCCACCTCCCTACATGGACCGTGATCCTTATAGTCCACCACCGTACATGGACCGTGATCCTTACGGTCCACCTACTCCTTGGCCTCGCCCGGGTGCAGCACCACCGCCACCGCCTCGGCCTTATTAAATGGATCAAGCCAGCTCAAGATGTCAAGATGATCATGATCCTACTTCAGAGTGAAATGGATTATGGATAGACGTCTCTTTTGATCTTCCTTCTTTATTTTATAAATAAGATTTTGTGTATGCTAGAGTTATTAAGTAAATTGATATCAGTATATCTTATTGTATCGGTATGTTCTTTAAGGAAGATCTATGAAAATCAAGCTGAGCTATGTTCAATGTTTGTTCGGATTTTTTTATGTACAAAAATATTTTATGCGATATTATTTTGTTTAAAGCTTATCTTTAGTTTGGAATTCACAGATTTGGCTAATCGTGACATTTGGTAAGACCAAAAAAAATGAATTCCGTTGCCGGGACTTGAACCCGGGTCTCTCGGGTGAGAGCCGAGTATCCTGACCAACTAGACTACAACGGATCTTGTTAATACTGAAGAAAGAAATTTAAATTATACTTGAATATAAATTGGTAGTAGTAAAGATATTTCCAATTTAGAAAAAGGTTTTTTTTTTCCAAAAAATATTCTCAAATCTTGCTTCCAAAAAAAAAAAATATTCTCAAATCGAATCTATAATTTAGTTACCCTTTAACCATTCTAAAGACTTTCGAGCCTGGAACTTTTTCCCAGAATTCATAGGATGCTAATGCTCTTTCTTTTTTTCTTTTGTAAAAGAAATATGCTTAAATACTAAGGCAGAAGTTGTAAATAACATATGGAAATTTAAAATTATGAAGGAAAAAAATACACTTAGTCTAATAGAGTAATAGGATAAATACAAATATCTGCTTTACACATCCTATATTTATCAGCAGCTTGAATAATATACATCCCAACCTCAATTCATAGGAAAAATAACACAAATTTATACTACTTATAACAGGTTATTTCAACAAATAAAGCTTAGTGATATGCATCACTTTGGAAAAATTCGAAACGGCAGTAGATGCTCAAGGTGCGCTCCACACTGTAAACTCACATACTTACACTTAAGAAGAGGTTATGAATTCCTGTTATATGACATGTTCATACCTCAGTTCTTGTGTTGCATCCGTCCACTTTCTGAGCCAGCATAAGGATCGATTATGACATTTATTACAGCAGGCTTTTTTGCTGTGAAAGACTCATCCAAGGCTGACTTCAGTTCAGCAGGATTCTTGACAAGATAACCTTTTCCACCAAAAGCTTCAATTAGAACATGGTATTTTGCTTCTGGGACAAAAGAAGTTGGGGCAGGGTCTTCTTTATGAGGGCCTGTGAGCTCTTCAGGACTTCTTCGGTCACCACCGTAAACACCATTGTTGTTGAAGACTATAACTATAACAGGCAACTGATATCGAACTACAGTCTGCAGAAAGGTTAAGATAAGAAATAAGATGACAGTGAAAGTTATACAATTATGTTCTACAGGAAATCACTTGGCCTAAACAATTCACAAATTATGTTGAAACACTAATTGTATTAACAATTCACAAAATATGTTGAAATATAATACTACGTATATACTTCGTACAAATTTCTAGGAAATGAATGGGTATAAGGTATACCGCATCAGATGATGAAAAAATTGAGAATGCAGGCCATTTAACAGTAACATGTTGATCTTGTATTAACTCTGCTGTGCATGACTTGTTTTGTTCTATTTATATCATAATTTAACATGATAAGTAGGTGGCTTATGCATGGACAATATTTATACTTTACACAACAACATCAACATCACCTAATGGCTTAAGCTTTCAATTATGCACACAGCCTCAACAGAGTCAACAGTGGTGATCACAAAAAATATTAAATGGTCCTTTCCAGCTACTCCTTGATTCAAGATTTAACAGCTGAATTACTTTCACAGCATACAAAATTAATGAACCATTATAAACAAAGGCCTTAATCTCTTTACATTACGTTTACATAGTTTTTGATTAGTTCAAAGAAGGTTACAAGTCTTACGACTCACAAATCTATAGAAGTTCAGATAATATAAGATGAAGTATTTCAGACAAAGTAAAGAGAACCTTTGTTTATTGGACCATGATCCTAAAGTCAATAAATAGTGATTTTATTTGCTCTATTAGAAATAAAGAGCTACAACAAATTAGAAAAGCAGATGCCAAACTGAGAGTATAGTAAAGCAGCAACAACACTTGTTGTAAAGTAGTAGACTAATCAATGCCTTTTTTCCGATTCAAGGGTATGGCTTATAAATTTATAAGGCTGGGAGCTTTTCACCCTTCACAAAACCCGCCACAGGGAGCAACCTCATGAATGCTGTTAGCATCTGGGGGTGTGTATAACTGTCACAAATCTAACTTATCATATTTCATTTGAAAAAACAACTGATGGTGTATATAGAGCTAAACCGATACTAAGTAAAACATTAGATACAATTATGTCACAGAGGCACAGAACAACGATCATCTTCTACAGCACATTATAGTAGCAACCAACAAGCAGGCTCTGTGAATGTACACTATTTTAAGGAAAAAGTGTATCTGCCCACATGATAGTTCTCCGATTGGACACAGGGATCAGATGAATCCAACTTGCACATATAAAAGACAGTAGAGCAAAAATATAAGGAAAGAATTTCACCTTACACTTATCAGTAAACATTGCAAACCAACAAAGAAAACCTATGTGAACGTATGAAAATAATCCAAAACCCATTGAGATTTTAATTGATACTGGTGCTCTCAGAGCACCTTCGCTGATTTACAGACTTAAGACTTGCATGCTCTCGTTAGCAAATGTTTGATCCATCATAAATAAGAAAGTTAAGCATCTCTGCAATCTACTCTTGACCGTTAACACTAGACCACTAGTGCAAAAAAAAAAAAAAAAAATAAGAGAAGAATCATCTACCAGATGTCCAGATGACAGTGTTTTTACGGAGGGAAAACAAAATCCCCCCAATACAATACAATAGCTTTGGTGATCATCATGTGAAGAGGCTAGATGATTTGAAATTTGTTATGCACCAAAGTATGGAAAGGGTAACCAAATAAATAAAAGAAAGAAATTCATTGCAAATCTCTCCATTGGCAGATTTGATTAGGAAGAACTCAATTGGAGACAAACAGCAGGCAAGAAATGGAAACACAAGAAGTGTATACTATGAAAGTAAGAGATCAGTGTCAAACCTATCATTCCAAAACACAATTCACTACAAAGTTCAAAACTCCAAGCTTCTTAAAAAGTTTAACTTCAATCTTCCCAATCACAGCCTAATTGATTTCTAATTCACTAGATAGAGTGAACCAAAATCCACACAAGATGCTAATGTCTCTCTGTCTTTGTCAAATCTCTAACAAAGGCTATGGCAATCCAATCCTTTTACTCATGAAAATGGAAATTTATAGCATGATCTCAAGTATCAAAGCTACATTAGTATCATTCAACAGAATCATATTGCACCATAAAAAACGATGAATAATCACATAATAAATTGCATTGCATCGCATCTAAAGATAAACAAATACCACATGATTTCAATGTACAATAAAATATAGAAGGCAGATGGGCATACCTCTACTTCCATAGCACTAAACCCGAAACCAGAATCTCCTTCAACAGCAACAACCAAGCGATCAGGGCAGGCCACAGCAGCTGCAATACAGTAACCTAAACCAACTCCCATGGTTCCCCAAGTACCGGCATCCAACCTCGTCCTAGGCTCCGTCTGAAGCAACACAGCACGCCCAACATCCATTGTATTAGCCCCTTCAGATACCAACACAGGTGCAGGACTCCCAACTCCAATAATAGCATCCCTAATGATCCTCAAAGGAGTGAAGAAATTAAAGGGCACAACATCCTTAGCCAACTGAACCTCCATCCTAGACACATTATCCTTAGCCTTCTTCGAAATCGCCTCAACCCAAGGATGATTCCTCCCTAAACAAAAGGGATCATCCTTGATCACCTTATTAATCAAACCAACAACCTTCTTAGCATCCCCAATTAACCCTACATAAGGCTTCCTAAGCTCAATTTCCTCCTTACAAACATCAACCAATATAAACTTGACATCCTTAGACCATTTTGGGGGCTCCCCAAAATGAAGCAACCAATTTAGCCTTGCCCCAACAACAAGAGCAACATCACATTGCCCAATTGCAAGCGACCTCGCCGCGGTTGCAGCCAATTCATGATTGTCTGATATCAAACCCTTCCCCATTGGCGTGGGCAAGAAGGGCATCCCAGTATTATCAACCAACTTCCTCAATTCATCCTCGGCCCTCGAATACGCGGCCCCTTTTCCGAACACAATTAACGGCCTCTGCGCGCTCCTCAGCGCAGCCACCGCCTTCTCAACATCGGAAATGGCCGTCAAATTCGACGAATCCGATGATTCTTGTTCCTTTTTCACTTGTTCATCCGCTTTCGCAATGAGATCCTCTGCCTCAGCCTCCGACACAGTCTCATGAAGAACATCCGTCGGCAAGTCCAGGTAACACCCACCGGGCCGACCCGAAACAGCCCGGCTCAGAACCCGGAGAACTGCGCCCGGAACTTCGGAAATGGAGGTGGGTTTAACGGAAAGTTTCGAAAAGGGTTCAACGGTTGAGATTTGATCAAGCTCTTGGAAATCTCCTTTACCAGAATCACGTTGATCGGATGAGCCCGAGATGAGGACCATGGGCCAGGTGTTAATGGCGGCGTTGGAGAGCCCGGCAAGCCCATGGACGCAACCCGGCCCGGAAACGGTGAGGAGAATTCCGGGTTTTCCGGTGAGGTAGCCGTAGGAGGAGGCGGCGTAACCGGCGGACTGTTCGTTGTGGAAGGCGATGAAGCGGATACCTTGGGAAACTGCGCGGGTTGCGACGGAGGTGACGGGGATTCCGACGACGCCGAACATGTGGGTGACGCCGGAATGAGCGAGTGTTTTGGCGACGAGAGTGTTGCCGTCGATTTCCGCCATTGAAGAAGGTTGGTGAGGTGTGGTGGTGAGTAGGATAGTGGATAAAGACGTGGAGTGTGAAGTGTGAAGTGTGGATGAATGGAAGAAATTAGGGGGAATTCGGAAATTTTGGGGTTTATATATGAGTTTGTTTTTGTAGTATGCGGTTTATGAGGTTATTGTAGATTTGTAGAGTGAAGTGAATGTTTAATTTTTCTTATGTTCATACAACCATACATGATTACATGAACATGTAGTAATCTACAAGTAATTGCAATTGAGGGTGACAGTTTTCCGATAAATGATTTATACAGGGGCGTTTGGTATGAGGAATAGGATAAGAATAAGGAATTGGTGATTAGAATAAGAATAAATAATTGTAATACCATATTAAGTATGTACTAATTGTACTCTATGTAGAAAATAAATTTATAAAAATTTGAGATAAGTGATAATATTATTTTATTGCTTTTACTAATTTCTTTCTTGTGTTCTTATGCTTTCAATTTCAATATTTCATTAAGGTTGAGTTAATCTCATTATACCTATGTTCTATCCCTTTTCATTATATGGAGTACCACTTCTAACTCTCTAAGGTATAGAAATGGAGGGATAAGGTATAAGGAGGTGTTCTTATCTCTATGGACTCAAATCACTCAATCACCATCCCCCTAAACTAACACTGCATTTCGTCTATCCCTAACATTTTATCCTTATCCCTTTCTTTTTATCTCCAAATAAACACTCCATATGTGGAAATTTACCATGCATAAGATCTAATAATCAGAACATTCGCTCTTTCTTATTATATCTCAGCAATTGAATATTCATTACATTTATTAAGTTATTATTATCGAATCAAACAATAAATTCAATAACAATTAATTAAGGACATTGTAAGATTGTTTTGCAATACATCTATCATCTATGTTTTGACTATAAGATACCCCCCCCCTCTTGCACATTATATGTATATACTCATTTTTGTTTGACTGTCTTTTTGTAATTCATACATGAAAAAAACACACAATTGTAAACATTTAACTCTTTTATTGTTTTTTCTAGTTCTACATGATTAAAGTTAACTCTTTTATTGTTTTGTCTGGTTTTCGATGGAGCTTGGTCGAAGGAGGATAATGTTGCGGGTATGGGTTGGATCTTTAGAACTCCTGATTCTCCTCTTGTGCTGGGAGGGGGGGCTCGTGCAGGGTGTGCGTCTTCGGCTCTTCACGCGGAACTTTTGGCTTGCTTTTGGGGTTTGATGGCCGTTATTCGACAGGGCTATCGCAGGATTCTTGTTTAATCGGATTGTGCTTCGGTTGGCCAGACTTTGGCCAGGCATGGAACTCCGGATATTGCCCTTCTTTGGCTGGTTACAGAGATCCTTTCTCTCCTGCGTGCTTTTGAGTCAGTTAGAATTAGGAAAGTTCCTAGGTCTTGGGTGTTTCCTGCTCACTGGTTGGCTGGTAAGGCCAGGAGGAGGGACTTACTTTTTTGGTCTTTTTAGGTTTTGTGTTTTTATGTTTGTTTTTTTCTTTGTACTCACTGTCAAAAAAAAAAAAAAAAAAAAAAAAAAAGTTAAATGAAGTATATGGTCAATAAAGAGTGATACTCAAATGACAAGTTATGTCATTGACATTTATTACTCGTCTTAGTGGTTCCTTCTTTATGGGTGAGGAGTGGAAATTATGAAGACAAAGTTGGCCTAAAAAAAGTTGAGATTAGGTGAACGGCACGCGAAGGAATTGAATGGGAGAAAGCGAAGTTGAAGTTGATAACATCATCCTCAAATCTTGGTAATTTGGTGATCATTTGATTACTATTTTGTCGAAACTTGTAATGGAAACATAACAGACTTAACTTATTCTAATGGAAATTTGCATGCAACATTACTTCTTGAAGCAACAACTAATTGGGACAATATAAAGAATTAATGTACGAAATTAAGGTTTGTTTGTATGTTCGACAACTTGTACACAATTAAATCCAATCAATATTAATGACAAGATTTCCTCAAAAAAAAAAAAATATTAATGACAAGATGTATGTGAACTGGTGAAGCAATAAAAAATGATAATCCTTTATAATGATCAAATTAGACATAACAAAGTCATTATAGTGATACTTTTACAGTCACTTAAATTAAATTTATGCATTAATTTTTTTCTAGACAATATAGATAACTCAATATTAGTTAATTAACTCCTTATTAAGGCTGGTAAGGAGCAAAAATATTTGGTGAATTGGTGATCCATAAACACCAAAATCCATAGTCTAACAGTTAAAGGCGGTAATCAACATAATTGTGTCGCTCATATCATATTTGGGTTTAATCAAGAGGGGCCGGATCATGTTAAGCAAAATCGTTCGAGTTCACCACCAACAATTCAATTATCAAATCAAATCAGGCTAAATGATTTCGGTAATTACAAGTTTATTTAGCCAAGTTTACAAACAACCCAAACTTTCACCGATTTAGAATCATACGGGTGACCCGAATAAATCCAACCCGACCCGAAATTCCTGAGTAGCTAGCTGTCTTCTCTTCCCCCAAAATCTCACATAAACCCTACACATTTCTTCTTCATCCTTCTCTTTTTCTTTGCACTTCAATTGCAGAACAAATTTTTAAAAAGTAAAATAAAAATCTAAAAAAAATGATAAAGAGAAGATTTTACAGAGCAGACCGCGGCGACAACGACAAGGACGACGCTTCATCGGATTCTTCATCGGATTCCGAGGTTGAAGTTCGGAGCTCCGATGAATCAGAAGAAGATGAACCAACACACCATGAAAATGAACCCGATTCCAACGTTGATGCTGATAATGACGACGACAATGAAGATGATGATGTTCAATCTCCTTCGAAACTTCAACACCCTTCTTCCTCTTCTTCTGGTTCTCTCTCTTTCTTTCTGGTGTTCTTTGAATTTGAATTTTTGTTTAATTTGTAATTGGGTTTTGTTTATTGGTTTTGATTTGTAATGGGTTTTTGTTTATTGGTTTAATTTTGTAGGGTATGAGAGTGAAGATAGTTCTGCTAATGAAATTGATGCTGAATCAGGAGGAGGTAATTTACATTATTCATCTTTTTGTAATTTTTAGGATTGGTAGATAATGTGATTGATATTGATGGAAACTAGAAAGTTTGGATTTTGATTTAGTTTTGATATGCCTGATTGTTGTGAGTTTAGTTGATTTAATTTTCATATTTACATGGGCACTGCCAAATTCATTAGCTAAGTTTCAAGTTAGTATTAATTAGATGATTAGGCATTGTTTTTGGCATAATCGGAATAATCAAAAGCAAAGTAAAGGAGAAAGAGAAAGAAGGCTTCTTGTATTATGTTGGATTACTGTTTTGTGGTTTAATACTATTTAGGTAAGAATAAGCTATAGGAGTATGAGAGGCTGAACTTCATTGGTGAGAGTTTGATAGTGGAATTTTAGGGATGATCTTGACCATTTGCTTTGATGATAGTGCTTAATTTTTGTGCGGGTGCCTTGTAGAAGGTGGCATTATCCTTGTAGAAAGATGATCTTGACCATTTTCCTAGTTACACCACTTATGTATTATAGCTTGGTTAGGAATATAGATGATCACAATGAGTAGAAGTATTGTATGCCTTCATCGGGAGTAATATGGAGTATGATTGCAACTTGCATTATCCTTGTAGAAAGATGATCTTGACCATTTCCCTAGTTACGCCACTTATGTATTGTAGCTTGGTTAGGAATATAGATTATCACAATGAGTAGAAGTATTATATCCCTTCATCGGGAGTAATATGGGATTTTTAAGGATGATTGCAACTTGTAGGCCAAGCTTATGTGAAATGACAGGGAGGATTCACTATGGATGAAAAAGTTTGACTACTAACTAATGGCTTCTTAGACAGTAAATAGTTGTATCCATGAGTATTCATTTTGGGAAAAAGGTGAAAGATGGCTAGGTTTATTCATCTATCAACTGCAATTATTATTTATGCGAGAAACATAACTGACAGACGTACTCTTTGATTTGAGTGAATTGCTTACAAATTCCTGTTTTTCCCTGTATGTCTAGCGGATATTGATTTTACAAGGCTTGAGATTTTCGAACCGTTTTGCTCGAATTTCAAAAGGTGTCGATACACAAGCAAACACAAAAAAAAAAAAAGGAAAAAAAAATTTTAAATAATGGGTTTTGAGTCCATACCATAAAAGTAAAAAAAAAATAAAAATAAAAATAAATAAAAATTAGACAGGTGAAGAAAGTAATGTAGCTCCAATCCATACCCAGGGTTTCTCGTTCTCATACAAAAAGGGTTTTGATTCATTGCCTCTCCCGAGGATTATTCCATGCTTGACAGATGTTGTACGTAAGAAGGGGTAAAACATAGTTTTACAAATGCTGCTCTTTTATGTCCATCATCTGGATAGTCTTGTCTGATCATGAATCAGTAGTTCAGTAATATTAAAGAAAGTATTCAAATTGTTAAGGAATTCTGAAAATTGGCAGGTTTACTTGCAAATGATGATGACAGTGGATCTGAGAAAGATGGTGACCAACTTAAGGAGAGCCTCTTATCTAACAAAGAGAGTGGTGAATTAATAGAGACACAGACTGAAGATCAATCAGCTGTGGATGATCTTCCAAGATGTGTTTTGAAAAGCAAATCAGTATTTAAGTGCAGGCTTTGTCCGAAAATTGTCTGTCTGAACGAAGAGAGTTTAAAAACTCACCTCAAATCCAAGGTTTGACATTCGACCTGAAAGATTCATAATGCTTTTTATCTGAAATATTGCTCTATTACACTCACTCTTTACTTCATTCAGAGACATTCAAGATCAGAGAAGTTACTGAATGGAGGAAGGTTAAGGCGTTATCTAAATAGTGACGGGGAAGAAGAAGTAATATCTGACGATGATTGTGAAACTCATGCTGAAAGACATGCAAGGATTATTGCCCTGGCACAGGTTTGTCAATTCTCTGTTGGCAGAATTGCAATATCTCCCCCCATCCCTTACAACATCAAAGCCTTAGTCCCAAAATGATTTTGGGTCGGCTAAGATGAATCGTCTTAAGAAATTGTACGGTATAAAGAAACGAAAATAACAAAATTATCATTTGAAAGAGTTTGAAAATCGTAAGATATCACCCCCCCCCCCCTCCCTCCCTCCAAATCCCCCGCCCGGAAAATAGGGAAACAAATTTTGCTCAGTTTGGTTCAATATTCGATAGTCTTTTCCTTTGGGCTTTGAGACATGGCAATAGTATCCTCATGAATTTCTTCACTTGTCATCTTAGGACACATCAATGAAGAAAAGCAAAGGGCGGCAACGACAAAGACACCGGTTAAAAAGAAAGGTGAATTGGTCTCATATGTTTTACAATGAGCTTTATATATACATGTGTGCGCTGTCAGATTTTAAAGCATTGCTTTGTTCAAACTGCAGAAGAATTCCTCAACAGTACCAGGCTCTGGACAACAGAAGGAGAACCGTGCTAAGAGGAGAAGAAAAAATGCAGATTGATCCGAGTCTGTTTCATTCTTGGAGAGACAGTGTTGTTACATACACTCATAGCAATTTGTTATAGCCTGTAAACTGTTGTGATACCGGATACTGTTTTTGTCATCCAACCTATACATTCCAAACACCTATAGTCTTTTTACTCTTTTATTCATATCTTGATTCTTGATGTTATTGATCGCGTTCAACATTTGCGGGTGGAGTGTTGGCAAGATTTTGTTAGTAAAAATTGATTAATGTCAATATGTCATAATAAGGCTTATAACCTACCTCAGCTATGGTTTGGCAATATGATTTTGCCAACAGCAAGGCATGCTTTGCGAAAAATCAATCAAAAAAGAGAGTAATAATACGTGCTGCTATTAGGCTGTTGAATAAAAGAACATATTTTATACCTAGATCAAAAAATTTACATGTACGAGTATAGACAGGCATGAGGACACAATCCGTCCTGTCATTTTGACACCCTTACCTTGTGTACATCCTAGTCTAATAGGGAATTACTTTGAACTAACTAACAAAAGGGAAATATCTTAACACAAACTAAATTTATATACACAACTACACATTAAAGACGAAAAGTCTAATGAACACCACTTACATCCATTTTCCGAGTTTGAGAATGAAACATTTCGGCAGTTTCTGAAGAGGTACTGCAATCTTCTGGTTGTCTGTCCGGGCGGGTACGGATAAATCTTGGAAACCTCATAGAAATACCTCGCGATGGATGAACGATTCCTATGGCAGCCTTGTGAACAGGTGATACAGTGAGGTCTGCACCTCTTATCTCCCACACCATTTCAGCTGAAAACCACATATCGGGAACTTCATCTGTTCGGTAATACAAGGGCTTCTTGATCAAGATCTTATCTCCAGAGAGAAACTCTTTCATCTGTAGTTCATTAAATGTAAAAAATAGATATTTATTCTTCAATATAATAGATTCATATATTGAAGATTATACAGCTACTAATGCCAAAAATCAAACCATAGGGACGGATCAGAAAGACAACATAATTCAGTATCATCCCAGTTCCCAAAAGAAGCACTATAGAGAGTTGATAGTCACAGTATCAGTTTTAACTGAAAGAAAATAACCAAAAAAAATTCCATGAAGTGAGACCCAAAAAACCAAAAAAAACAATAATAAAGAATAAAAAATAAAAAAAAATTAAACCAGCCGGCCAGCTAGTAATCACCACCATTCCACATGCAGCAATGATGACCTTAACATAAAAAGATTATGCATCCAATACCAAACTAATGGGGATGAAGATAAATGCTAATCAAGTAGGAAATGGTTCGATCCACTTATTTTAATTTCTCAAACCGAGAGATTCCTGAATCGGGAGCTGATTTCCGAGTTGACCAATGATAAGTAGGAATGGCAGAACCCAAACGAGCACTTCTACAATAGCCAGTGGCTGCTCAAAGTTCTCCCTTTAGGACCAATGTTGATCCTAGAGACACTCTTATATAATCATTATTGCTGATACATCGTCAAGTATCTAAATTAAAACGACTAAAAATTATGCATCCTATCTCCTATGTGTATCAAAAGAAAAGGTCACAATTTCATTTCTGCCCAACTCAACTTAAAATGTTCATTAGAGTATTAGTTACTACCCTATTACACACGTAACACCAAGAGTACAATACCCTTCAAAAAACCCAATGTTATGTGAAAGGGTGGGGGAAACAAAGGTCTATTCTCTCATAGTTTCGTGATCTTCGACATTATGAAGCAGTCACTAACACTTGCCAATCAAAAAGGGGACATTCTGAACAATAACTTCTAAATAAATTAGTGTGCACCTTTCACTTCATAGTCTGTAAGTCTGCACCATCTTCAATTACTCCATGCATTTTAACAGTTTTCCCTCAACCCCCTCTTTCCCCAAAGGCCAAAACAGAAGGGGAAAATTTTAAAAAGTTTACTAGTAAAAACATCTTGACAGGACTTCAGCAGAACATAATACCTCTTTGTAGAAAGCATCAGTAAATCCTGACATAACACGGCATACACTTTCATATTCCTCTGTATCAGGATTGTAACAAGCCATAAGAAATGGACTATACCTGCAAAGATTGATTAAAAAAATGATAAATAAAATATATATAAATCAAATAGCCAATTCATATTGATAAAGTGATATAAGCAGCACTTGGAAGTGTATAACACTGCTATCATAAACTTAAATGCCAAGGAAAAAGTTGACAAGAAAGGGGCATCATGAGATGTTTTCGATGCAAAGTAGAATTACCATCCTGCCTTTCTCCCATTGCCATGCCAAGCACCAATGGGAACTAAATCAAGGGAATCCCCCACACCATCCATATAATCTCGCTTTACCTGAGGAAATTAATTACTGTTAAGACTTACAGGCTCAATTATCAACATCCAACAGTAATGAACAGTGAAATAACCCATAAAGCACCTTCAACCATGTATCAGCACGCTTTGAAGCAAAGTAGCCAGCATCAACATCTAGTGATTTAACCATAATTCCTTCACAAGAAGACTGGAATGCATCTTCAAGGAAAGCATTTATCTTCATCAGAGTGGCTTCACAGTCTGGACGAGCTTCATCTGCTTCCACCTGGGGAACAAGGGGCTATTTTCAAGAATGGCCATAAAAAGGTCAAACTCGATCAATAATTCAATCAACAAATGATGCACTTACAGTTAATTCCTTTGCATATTCCAGATAACCAGGCTTTTCCGCTCTAAAAAGACCGTTCATGCCTATGCATATTTCAAATTTCAGATCACTATTAAATCAGACACTACTGCCATCGGCATAATATTTATTTTCTCATTGGCAAAGAAAATTAGTCAAAGGATAGAAATATCTTACACTGCCGTCTTTCCCTGAGTGAGCAAGGCAACAGCCTGAAATGTATCACATAATTTATTTTCTGTCAGCACAAAAGTGCATAAATCTAATACAAAAATACTTTGGAGCCAAAATAAAATAAATTCAAGATTACCTAAAGAGAACAGACAGAATTAATCATCATTTATAAAAGGGGGAAAAAAAAAAAAAAAAAAAAAAAAACCTATTCAACTTAATATAGAGATCAATAACTGTTTGGACCGGGCTGCCAACACCAAGCAACCACCTTTGTTGGTGTATGCAAGGCAGAAGCACAGAATGAGGAGAGACAAGGGTCAGCAGCCAAAAGTAACAGAGGGAAATTCCATGCTACATGACAAAAGTAATTAAAACTCCACTAAGAGGAAGGGAAACAAGTCCTGCAAACTGATTCTCTCTAAAGCAGCAGTAGATGACAAGCTAAATCAATGTTAGGTTAACTTTTGTAATTGGTAGCTTGAGTATATAAGCAAGAAATAAGATGGCAGTAGGATTCATTCAGAAATTTGTGAGGAAATTGTAAGAGAGTTGTAGCCTCAAGTCACAAGAGAGATTGATAGCCTAAAGCTGTTATTGAGAGACTGTAAGTCATTAGCAATTAATTAACAAGCTTCCATCCTTTCCATAATTCGTGTTACTTTTACTGCTTGAATATTGAGGCTATAACAATAAATCCCCCAACACAGAAAGAGTATTAGAAAAAAAAAAGAAAAAAAATTGGAAAAGACCACACAAAATGTAACAGAAAACATAGGAAC
The DNA here is from genome assembly GCA_024500155.1 of Chenopodium formosanum. Lineage (NCBI taxonomy): Eukaryota > Viridiplantae > Streptophyta > Magnoliopsida > Caryophyllales > Amaranthaceae > Chenopodium > Chenopodium formosanum. The sequence continues at coordinate 1,555,573 of CM044861.1, read as the reverse complement.
GAAAGGCAGAAAATGAAAATACATAAAATCTACAAAGAAAAGTCTAGATGATTACTTCTCTCCATTGACCAACATGACATCGAACACATGGACACAGATTTCAACCTGCAATTCCGCAATTTTGGGTAAATGAAAATCATAAAATGACCAAACGGGGGAGGGATTTGGAACGACCAAAAGGGGGAGGGTGATGGAGTAGCTTTAAAATGTTTTTTGAGATCTCGGACATCATCAAAATCCCCATCAATCTGAAATTCACTAACCTAACGTGAAGTATGTTAGTATGAAAACTCCCCAATAATATAAACCTTTATAAAAGACTAACAATTAAAATTCAACCAAAAAATGTCATCAATAAACATTTTTGATTAAGGGTGGCACTGAGATCTAACAAACTTTTAGTTTTCAAAAGTCAGCAGAGAGTTCGACAAAAAAACAACAATATACAAAATCATATATTCACATCATTGGAGTATCCAAGGAGCAGATATATACAGTGCATCAAGATGGAAGGATCTGGTAGGTCCATATGAAATAAGACAAAGTGAAGGATGAAAGGCACGATATCACTTGCACTAAGTGAAGGATGAATGTGTCAAAAGATCCTTAAGAAATGCATGTAAAGAACCCAGAAATGCATGTAAAGAACCCACCAACCTCCAAATACAATAGCTTTCAAGAAATAGATGGCAAAAACATTATAATACGGAGTAAATAAATTGACGCACCTTTATTCTATCCAATGAAACCGAGGAAGCTTTACTCCCTCTCTCTCTCGCAGATAGTTCTTGAAAGGATATAAACTTGTTTCCATTCTTGCGATCAATTCCAACCACCTGGAACAAAAAAAGAATCTTCACTCAAACAGAAGACAAAAGAGATGTTGACCTTGTAAGCAAGGGGCCAGGGAATACCTCCGCATCTATAATAAAAGACTCTGCAGAAGGTTTACATAAATCCTGAATAATGTGCACCAAATCTGGGAATTTTGAGGTTGTCTCATCCCCCTTTCTTGAAAAGATGCGCACAGAACCATTACCAAGTTTGTGTATTTGGGCACGTTGACCATCATACCTTTATAAATGCAGAAACATTCAGAAAGCATTCAAAATAACCTCGGGAGTTCTATTTTTCTTCTTATTGTAAACTCTCATGGCACATCACAAGTAATTATTCGAGTTCACAAAAAGTCACAGATTGAGATAGGTCAAAGAAAATCCATGGCTCACAAAGAGCCTGAGACAGCATTTCACACTTCCACCTGAAGCATTTAATATGAGTACCATATTTGTCACAAAAACCATATAAGTATAATATTATAGAGCATACAGGAGAACATTAGCATCAGAATAATCTATGAATTCAGATATGACATGGGAGACCCAAAGCAATGGCTAATGAACAAACCAAATAAAATGAACTTACTTGTACTCACACGTGAAAGCTCTATTCTGGAATAGCTTCAGTGCTTGCGCAACCCCATTAGTTATTCTGTCATAGAATGAAAGCAAAACGCCAATAAAATACAAAGATAACGCGAAGAAGCATAAAATAAAAGAAGTATTAAAGAAAGGAACTTACTTAGCAAGCATGGGCCTGATAGGAATGCCAGGTACCATAGCCAGCGCAGTAGTCGAAAACTTTATGCCGTTGCTCATAAGAGAAGGCACCAAAATATTCTTCATAAAAAAGATGCAGGTCTTATCAGAAAATATTTGACGACACCTAGATGTTTTAAACTATGACAAAAGTCAAGTAAATTATTGGATGTCACTAAGAATAGCAATAACCACATGCACACTCATCTAATGTAGCAACCCAAACTTATCATCAAAAGATTGAACATTCACCATTTATGTTCACAAATTAAGCAAATTGTACATTAGGAGAAAAAAAAAAAGAAAAAAAATAATATAATAAAGGAAAAAAAGATATGAGAAAACAGATAATGAGCCTTCTGCACAAATTACCAAGTCTGGAAGAATATTATAAGCTTCAACAACAGCAGCAGAAAGGCCCTGCAAGCAATTACAAATCTCTGAAATAAGAATGAAAACATCTTACCTGAATTCACAATTTCACTTCTAATATCAAGTCAACACAGATGAGAAAAAAAAAAAAGGGTGAGATCATTCCCATTGTTTACTACTGACGTTTATTGTGCCGTGTCCCAATAACTCATACAACTAACTTCTAATATCAACAGTCAACACTGAGATAGGTGTCTGACCTGAAGCAATTCTTTTTGATTTTTTCCTGCCACATCATAACAGTTCAAAGCAACTGCTTGAGCCAATGCAGGAAGAACTGTTCTCATCATGGCTCCAATTCTTAAGTTCCTAATCTGAAAGCAGAATATTTTCAACCTATTTAACAAAACTATTTCATCTGCTGCAAAATATATATTGACCTAGGAGTATGCAGGCTTAATTGATGTTTAAACAATAAGCTATGTTATCATAATCATATACTACTATTCTATTCAATTGTAGATATAGCATAACTATGTAGTCATGAGAATCTTCTCAACCAATACGGAGAACATGACCCGATGAAAACATGTTTTAACATATCTTTAAGATGATTCAGATTTGTTTATAAATTAACAGCATTTGACTTTACCCAGTCCCATCCTCTTACACCACCCTTTTAGATTACCAAAAAAGCCAGCAATCTAATGTTGCATTAGAAACAAGTGCAATTGCATAAGTAAGATGCCCAAAAGGGAAGCTGGCAAGAGATGAGAAAGTCCAAGACAAATAATCACCAACACCAAGCTGATCAGGAGTTAAAAATGATCAAGTGGTCAAGCCTGCTATCAAATCTCAAAAAAGAATACAGAAAGACTAGAAGCAGTCAGCTTCTCCATATAAGGGTATGAAAAGAGAGTTTCTTTCATAACTCACCAAGGTTCTGACAAGAAACTTCATTTCCTTCTCTCTGCAAGATCGCATCATACCTACAATAAGGCCTTTTCTCCTACCCATGCTTCCACTGCCTGTCTGTATGCTGACCATATATAGGCACATAGCTAACATCATACCTTGAGCTAAAGATATAATTATGTAAATGAACCAGATATCAATCTTACCTAATTTTCCGAAGTACGGAATATACTTCTCGTATCAAAAGGGGTGAAGGAGGAAGAAGTAGTGATTGTGATTGCCGACACTCCTGTGCAACATCCCCTATTAAAATATAATATTAATATACCATGCACATAATTATTATGCACAAAGATTAATCATAATAATACAGATTATTGAGTAGCACATACCAAGATCACCAAGATTGTTGTACCTTTCTCTAATCTTAGCTCTATTGGTTCCACATGCCTCCTCAAGAGCAGATGCAACCAAACTCCCACCAATGTTTAATTCCTACATTTACATTAAAGAAACAAAATATGAGGCATTTAAATCATAACAGCTTGTTTCCTATTGCCCAAATCCAAAAGACCAACACCATCCAAATCACATGGCAGTTGTTTCAGACATGAAATTAAAGCATTACAATCAGCAAACTACATAGTTATCAACTTATCATAAACATATTTTCCAATTAAAGCCAATAGATGGCAGGTTTTAAAAGATTGGAAAGCCTTACGTTCTCAAGCATAATATTAATATATGTTTTGCAGAAATCTTCAAATACTCAGAACTACTCATCAAACAATTGTCGAAAAATGTCCAGAGCAGTTTATTTTGTTTTATAGAGACCTTCAAGTCTTCAACTACTACCAGTTTAAATCACTTAGTTCCCATTTTCGCTTCTCACTTTAGTCATTCCCAGATTCTCCCTTCTTTTATAAGTAAAAGACATTATTCTGTTTCAGAAAAATTATTTCATAAACATTCTCTCTTTATTATTTAGAGGAACTCTTGCAAACAATCATAATTAATCTACTATGTATTATTAAGCCCTCTCTAAAAACTGTATTTTTTTTAGGGGTAAGAAACTAAGAACATATATCAAGTAATACTAATTTATGATAAGCAAATTGTTACTAGAAAAAAAATTGAGAATTCACCCTGTGTGTAGTATTACAAAGAAAAGAATATCTACAAATATAGAGCAATTTATATAAAGCAAGTAGTTCACTAACCATATTTTCATGGTCAGCCGCAATCTTGTTTGTGCAGAGATAAATTGCAGGTAGGACATCCTCTGGAGACAAAGCCAGCAAACTGTGCAAATAAATGAAAACTCTGAAACTTGCAAACTATCTGTTTTAAAAGACAAGATACCCGGTGGAACAAAAAGAACTAAATATAACTGATACACAACATAGCACAAAACCTTCTAAACATATTGGAAAGCATAGAGGTAGCTTTAATTTTTCCCTTTTCATCTTCAACAATATCAAAAGTCCGTGCCAAGTGTAAATATGGAGCAGGCTGACCTTGCTTCCAGCAAGCTACATGAAGTGCTTGTGAAATTAGCACACACTTCCCAGGAAAAGAAACAGAAGCAAACCAAAGAGTGCAAGATTTAAAAAATATATGTGAAATTAAGGCCAACCATGTTCCATTGGAGAATACTTCTCTGGTGGCAGTGATACATAGTTAACAGCAATATTGTCAACCAATGAATCTTGTGCTAACTGATAAATCTTGTTGCCAGTTTCAGACCTTTCCTTCCCTTGGCAAGAGGGGCTCTCATCCGGAACTTCACAGGGTAGCAATTTGCTTATAACATCTATACTTTTCAGATTACCACCAAGGTGAGCTTCAGAATTATTGTAATACATGTCTAGTGCCAAGGTAACATTCCCTTCAGCCTTTTGTAACAGTTTGGCAGCATAACTCTTCATTGATTCACTACCATCAATTATCTGAATAAATTGTGCCAGCTCTTCCTTATAACATATAGCTGAATGTTCAGAAGATAAGTCCGTGTCTTCAGTACTTGTCCCAGACAAAGGACCAGCGGTGCTTCCCTGACAAACACTGCTATTTTTACTAAAAAACTTGGTTATTGTAGACTGTTTAATGCCACCAGATTCAAGATTTGAGTTGGTTTTCCCTTTCTTACTCTTCTTATTTTCAGAATTTTTCTTTCTTTTTCCAGGAGAAACACTGCTTGCAACTGACTGCTTCAATGGAAGAAACTTGGCCTTTTGATTGGGTGACTTCACCAGTGTCTGTAAACTGTTATCAACAGAACAAGGATGAGGGAATGTTGTGGGAAGATTTTCTAAGTTTGACAATGATGAAGGGAAAGGTTTTCCAATCTGCTCATGAAAATCTGTTTCATGTTCATAGAAATGAGAAACTGCATCAACAATATTTCTTCCATATGTTTTGACAAGTTCTCGCATCTGATCTACAGAAACCCAAGTAGGCAAACAATCCCGAAGCTCTTGCATGATCTCCTCCTTTTCCTTATCACTCAATGAGGCTACCGTATGTGAGCCAGGATCGGCCACAGGAACTACGGAACACGTGGAACCAGAGTCAGTTTTATGTTCGTTATTCAATGTAGACACGTCAAACTCCTCTTTGATATGTTCTACACCTTTGTCCAACTCGGTCAATGGATCATCTACCTTGACCTTCGCTTTTCCCTGATAAAAACCCATCAAAAACTCTTGTTTATTAGCCATCTCATCCACCAATCCTGCAAAATGCTTTTGCATTTTAATAGCATGTTTACTGTCCACATTCTCAACATCAGAGCCAACAGTAGGAAGTACACGCTTTGGCTTTAAAAACCTCACATATTCTCTAAGCTCATTGTAGTTCGAATGCTCACTGTAAGGCACCAGATGAATCTCAAAAGAATCTTTCGTCCTAACTGCAAACTTATTTCTCTTCACTTCATAAGTCCACCCAGTAGGAACAAATCCCACAACCTTCTTATACTCCTTCTCAACCATAATTTCATTCATCTTTACAAAATTTGGCCGAAAATACGGCCAAGTCTCACCCAACACATTCCACCCAACAACATGAACATCACTAGCCGACTCATCCTCCGTAAACACCCCATCATCCTCATAACCTAAAGTGCGCAAAATCCCCATTTTCCTACTATCTACATGTATCTTACAACCACACCTACGCGAAATTTCCAACAAAATCCTCTCTTTCCCAATAACATAAGTCGCAACAAGAAACAATACATTCTTCCCATCATCCCTATTCTCACTCCTAATCCTATCTATCACACTAACTACATAATCAATCGATTCCTCTTGCAAAGGAAACACAAATTTAGGGTCACAATACGTCGTATCAAGAAAAACAGCATCACAACCAACAAATTCAGTCAATTTAGGAATCAATTTCATATCATCACAAAACCTAAAATCCCCAGTATGAACAAAACGCTCAAATTTGCCACCATTAACAGGAACCTTAAACAAAAATTGAACAGCACCAGGACAATGATTAGCATCAATTAGGGTTACCTCACAATCATCGATAACTACAGTATCGTCAATCGGTAAACCAACAACCAACGATGCCGAAACACCGAGAACTTTAACAACGAGACGAGCGGTGGTTTCCGAGCAAAAGACGATGCCGCGAGACCAAGATGAAGTGAGTCCGGTGTAGTGATCGGAGTGGAAGTGTGAGAGAAAGTAGGAGAGAGAAAATTCGCCGGCGTTTCGGAAACCATCGACGATGAAGCGGGTTTTGGGGATGAGCTTTGAGGGTGGGAAATTGGCGGGAAATGGTGGAAGAGAGGAGAGAGAAAGGGGCTTTTGCGATTGAAGGAAGAGTTCCGAGGAATTTAGGGTTAGGGTTTTGGAGGTTGACATGGTGGTTTTAATGGCGGATATAATGGTGGTTTTAATGGCGGTTTTAATGGTGGTTTTCTCGGAGCATTTTTGGAAGGGGAGGTGTTGGCAGAAATGGTGGGGAAAAAAAATGGAAAATTAAGGATTTGTGCGCCAAAAGAAGTTACTGTATGTTTTTTTTTGGCCGAACAAACGGTTACGATGAAGATATAAATTGCCCATATTTTCAGGCCCAAATCGCCCATTGGGCCAGATTATTTGCAGCATTATGTCTTTGATGACTACTTTGATCTACAAATTTTTACCTAGACTCTACGGCAGGGAAAACTGCCTGCACCCCCCACCCCTCCGCGCGTGCCCCGCCCCCGTCCCTTTTCATTTATGAATTTTCTGTAAATTTTTATAATATGTTCATTTCTATATTGGTAAATGTTCATTTATAAATCATTAGATGTTCATTTTTATAATAAGGAGTTTTTGTTCAAACTAATACGAAGTACATTTTATGAATTGCATTTTAAGAATTTTTTTATCAATAAAAATGAGAGAAAATTTATTTATTTATATGGATTGCTGCGTTCAAATCATTTTTATTATTAGAAGTATTGCATCATCCAATGTACATTTTTGTTTATTCGTGTTTCAACATATGTTCATTTTTGTATCATTAAATGTTCATTTCAAGAGTTATATGTAAGTTTTATAGTAAGATGTATAAAAATACATACGTCTTAGAATTGTATTTATATAAATAAAGAGTTGTTAATTAAATATAAATTTCCAATATAAAATAAATTCAATTTAATTACAATAATAATGCATTTCCATACAGCTATACTATTACATGTAATTGTTTCATAAACACGAAAGTGAACATTTCCATCATCCAATGTTCATTTATGTTTAATGTTTGTTTTCAGTAGTTAACTATAGGTTTATTGTAGTTGTATTTGAATATAAATGTTGTACACGTGAATTTCAATGATTTTTATTCTTTTAAAGACGCTCATACATATTTTAACTAGTGAACATATTTTAAAATTTGTTATTTTGTCTATTTTAACATGTGACTTTTATTGACTATCAATGTTTTGTAGTTTCATAAATAATGTTCAGTTATGTAACTATAGATGATCATATATATTTTTACATATGGTAATTTAACTGTAATTGATCAAATGCATTATTGTGACTGACCATTATTGCTATTATATGTGTTCATTTGTTACATGTTTAATTATCTATTAACATGTGAATGATTGTATACTAATATACAAATGAACATCTATCAAAATGGAAAAGAAAATTTATTAAATAAAAAACCCACTACGAACTAGTTTAATTAATGCTTACTTTTCTCAAGATTTTTTATGTTTTTCTCTAAAACTATTTCCTTCGTACGGCAATCAAAATGAACATTTATCAAACACCTTTGATGTTCTAATAATCGTATGTTAATATGTGAAATTTTGAATGACCATGTATTATTATGTGATTGAACATTTACCAAAATAAAAACGAACATTCATCAAAATAATTCTCCACTTCAAACTATGAAAAAATGAACATTATTACACGAATGACTATAAATTATTGAATACATATGAATTGAATGAGCATTTGTATTAATTAAATGAGAGTTTTTCGAAAAAAAAACATGTGAATGATAGTATACTGATGTATAAATGAGCATTTATCAAAATGGAAATGAACATTCATCAAAAGAAAAATTTCACTACAAATTAATTTTATTAATACTTACATTCTTCCAGAATCTTTGTTTTCCTTTTCTGGAACTGTTTTCTTTGTTGTACAAAAAAAAAATGAAAAATGTAATGATTTGATTTACGATTTACTAGTTTTTGAACAAAAATTACTAAAACTATAGTAAATACTTACATGATGCATTTTCCGCAGTTGATGTTTCAATAATTGTTTTGAAATACAATCACAACAAAAAAAATTTAGTAAAACCTAGGTTTCATACTCTTTTTTGAACCAAATATGAACAAAACCACTTATTCTTTTGAATTTCAATCTTGTTTTGTTGAATTTTGTAGTGATTGAACAATTTTTATTGATAATTTGTCTCAAATTCGTAGAAATTTTGAGTTTGAAAAAGTAGATCAATGGGTTTAGAGAGAGAAAATGGGTATAGAGAGAGAAAATGGGTAAGGAGAGAGAAAATGAAATAAAATGATGATTTGAATATATATATATTTTTTTAATCTATAGGTGGGTAAAAAGTGTATACAGAAAATGGGATTGTTGGGTTTGTTTATGTATTGTTTAGGGATGGGGGTGTAGGGATAGATAGCTACATTAGAGTCTAGGAGTATATAATTAACTTTGATCCTACTACTTAAGACTTCTAAGATTCAAACATGAAGTATATAGTCACAATTCACAACACTTATGTCACAAGTGCACAAGGGTTGATATTGAGTTATACTCCCTTCGCCCTCTTATTTTTATCCTATAGTTGATTGTGTTATTTTTATTCCATAACAAAACCAATTTATCACCTAGCCTAAAAGTCTAAAACTATGTGTCATGTTAAGTGTCAAAGATAATTACTATAAAATGGAGGCAATATCTCATACAAAGTATAAAGCTAGGTTTGACTTTAGGTATAGGTAATGACTAATGAGTACTAATATAGTTCAAACCAAAAAAAAATAAAAAAAAAAGAAAAAATAAATAAATAAAGTAAAAACATACAATGAATGATTTAAATTTAAAGTACCTACATATTACAAATATGAAGGACCGCTTAGTTAAGAACGATGTTTTATTAATGTTTGAACATACTTGTTCAAACATGGTATGAAATACAATACGATTATCCTACCTTATTTTTTTGACGAGGTGATTAATATATGATGTAATGATGTTGGGCACCTAAATTACAATCCTACAAAAATCACTACGCAGAGGGCAGATCACTAGCATTTTCTTCCATACAAATAAAAGTAGTTACATTTTTATTATGCTGATAACGTATACATTAAATATAGATTAAACGTATGAAAATTATAAAATAATGATACTAATAATTCATGAAACTTATGATTACTAACATTACTTGTACTTGAACTGTGGAATGATACTATCTTGTGACGCGACAACCGGAAACATATCTATATTATCAAAGAAAATTATAATATAAAGTTTTAATGTATATTGATCTTATATGAGTATGTAAGGGCACATTAGTAAAGTGTATAATTCCAAAGAAGCTCAACCGAAGCTGCGATATCGACTTCTCACCGGCTTAATCTATCGATCATGTGCTGTGTGACATCCTACCTCCTTTCCGAATGTACGAATAATTCTCTCTTCTCATCATACATTCTCTATTTTACATACTGACATACTATATAATTGTTATTAATAATGTTAGTACAATTATGTTTGGTGATCAATATTATTCATTTTATAAGATTTTTTAGATTTATCTATTTAATGACTACACATTATGACTACGTAATCTTTGGTACATTATTATCATGAATAATAAATATCCAAGAAGCAGGGATCATGTAATAATTCACTAGTTGTTTTTTTTTTTTAATTTTTTTATTTTATCAATATATATCCTAGAGTAAATAATTTGTTTTATTTTTTAAATTGTTACTACTTACTCTGCATTAAGAGATCATTATTTGATTATATATATTGTCTATACAACATTACAATAATAATCAACTCTATAAAAATTTTTGATTGGAAGTTTAATTAGAGCATGTATCCTCGATCTAAAAGAGTTATCTACTCATCTTAGAGTGAGATATACTCCATATATACAACTAGTGTGAAGAGACTACTTGATAGTAATCCACGTTGAAAAGAAGAGGAATGATGAATTGATGACAAGTTATATTGGCAGGGTGCTTTTACAAACCCAATTACGATAAAACCCTTGTTACAATTATATGTAGTCAAACTCTTCATTAGCTACTGTATTTGGTAACATTATATATTCAGCAAGCAAATTAGTTAATATAAGATTTATTAGAGCAACTCCAATAGCAAGCTAATTGTCAAATGTTTGTTAATTCGTAGGATAGTGTATGTGCTTATTTAGATTAAATTTGTTGTCAAGGCTCGTATTCAAAATTCAAATTTGTAATCACAAATAGTGTTTCTTTTTTAAAAAAAAAAATAAATAAAATAAAAAATAAAAAAACTATTTTTTTTTATTGTTATTATTTATCAACGGCTTCTTCAAATGATATTCCTTTAATCCGTATTATATATATTGTGTTTTTGTTAGTTTCCTATCTTGCAAGTTGCTTAGCTTCATTCCGTCGTTACATTAACATGAAACCTTCGGAGACAGGAAACATCATCGATCAATATATTCTTTGATGGAATGAAGTATGGAACATCAGTACGTTCACCTTAAACAAACATATAGACATATAGTACTTCGTTTTCATTTCTCCCATTTCTTGCGTCTGTCTCGAGGCGCTGCAAGCGTTTTTCGTTTTTGAAATGGTAAGTAGCGGTCAGAGGGTGGCAAAGAGCGGAGAGGGGAGGATATATAAATGAAATAATGAATAATATTGACGAATAGTGATTTGGAAAGTGGAATAATTTGGTAAGAATCCAATATCCAAGCCATGTGAGGTAGACTGAGATGTAATAACCGTGTTAAATCTTTACGCATATTTTGTCTAACTTTGACAGCCATCTTTATTTTTTAATCTAACAAGCAAAGATACGGAGTAAATACAATAAGATAAAAAAAAAAAAGTAATCATAAAACAAGGAATCAAATCAGAAATATACATTGTATTTAATTTAACAGTTCATGTTTGAAAATGACAAATAAAATCATTGTTTTAAGTGGACAACACAACATAACACATCTTACTTTGCCAGCTTAAAGGAAAGTTAGCCCACTATACCCAATCAAGAAGCTAACTAACTAAGCTTTACTTGCCTCCCCAAAAATGAAAAAAAAGGTTTTACTTTCATACGTGTGGTTCTCTTTAAATTTAAAAAGTTACTACATACTTGTATATTGTAATGCTTGCTTAGGTATTAATTAAACTACTTATAACGAGCACCAAGTAATAAGTGTAAGTCAATCAGATCATGTCATATAACTAATTATTTGAATAATTTAAGTTTATGACTTTATGAGTTGTATTCAAGTTTTGAGATTAAATTTCATCATCTAAATACACATTTTATTCTTTAGAAACGAAGGTTTTATCTCATGAACACTTGGTATATACCTTCGCAAAAAGGGAGACTGGCCTGATGATCGAGTCCATTTCCATTGGCTCAATGATCTATAGGCCAGTGTTGTAACTTGTAAATGTTGGACAATTAGTCCGCGATGATATATTTTGCTTGTATTAGTTTTACACGCCATTTTATAGTTAGAGGTCAATTTTAAAAAATTCTCATCAATAAATTATAATTATTCTTGATAATAGATTTATTTATTATTGAAAACTACCAAAATAATTATATACTCCCTTTGTTTTTTTTATATGCATCAGTTTGACCGGTACATTTGCCAAGACTCTACTTTGACCATAAATATCTTTAATTGTGTATTAGTAACAATTATAACAAAATTATACTCGTATTATGAAATTCACTAATCAAAACTAATTTTAATTAAATGTTTTATGATATGATTTTATTTAATTAACTTACACTATAAAAGTGACCTATGGTTTTTTTTTCTTCTTGAAATAGTTCATCAATTAGAAACGTGGCATATTATACGAAGTATATAATAGTGTTTGACCCAGTCTAAACCCTAACCGCAACTTCTAATGCCACCACCTAACAAGGTCATGAAAGGTTTAATATTATGGAGTAGTATGTGAAATTAACAGTTTATACTATGCTCATCTTCATTTAGTTTAATCAACAAGAGAGAGAAATAATTATACATAGATAATGATACAATTAGTCCTTAAGCTCATGCATTGTATCATGGCTAATGGTGGGACCTTTAATCACAAAATGGACCCCATGCGAGCTCAACCCCATCGCATTATAACCATAACAATTATGATCAATAATTTGATTAACTCAAAAACAATATACATAAATACAAATATTGACGGATCACAACTATATAACGCGGCAATACCTTTAAAAAATACCAAAAACAAACAAAACCTTAAATTTTATTTTCCCTTTTTAAAATGGAAAATAAGATAGAATTTCCACTTGTCAAAGTTTCATAACTTAAACAACTGGCAAATGAATCTTCCACTTACCTCTTTTTTAACCGTAGTTGACTTCCACCAACCTTCCCTATATATAACAAACCCTATCTTCCCTCTCCCTTCAAATTCACATCCACCAAAACCCATTTTTTCTCAAATACTTATTTGAGTTATCAACTTTTTATTATTTTCGTCTCGAGTTAAGAGGTTGAGCGTTCGATTCTTATCTAAGTTTAAATTAAAACATTCCGACCACACGAAAGTAAAAAAAAAATATGGGCAACTACGCATCTTGTGCGCTATCATCAATGGGCAAACATAAATCAGCTAAAGTGGTGTTTCCAACAGGAGAAATCAAGCAATTTCAACAACCTACGAAAGCCGCCGAACTTATGCTTGAAATGCCCGGGTTTTTCCTTGTAAATTCAAAGGCTCTACAAATTGGAAAGAGATTTTCAGCTCTTAATGCGGATGAAGATCTTGAGATTGGGCAGGTTTACATCATGTTTGGTATGAAAAGGGTGAATTCCTTTATTACTGCTTCCGATATGGGAGCTGTTTTCCTTGCTGCCAAACGTGGCTCTAACGGAAAGGTGAGGGTTGTTCCTTCATACTCTGTTGAGAGCGAGTCACCACTGGCGCATGAGGAGGATGCGCTTGAGATGAAGGTCGTAGTTGAGGAGTTGTTGTCGGAGTTTAAGCATAGGAGGTCTGTTTCCCGGTCTAAAAAGCCGGTGTTGGAAACCATTGTGGAAGAACCTGTTAGCATTTTTTCAAGAAGGTGAACAAGCAAACAAGTTTTTATTTATCCTTATGTATTAAGGTAGGAAAAAACAAAAAAAAAAAAAAAAAACAAAAAAAAACAAAAAAGAAACAAAAAAAAAAAAGAGAAAAATGGGCTTTTTGGAATGGATTTGGAGGCTCTCTTGCTAGTTTTAGATGGAGGGAGAGAGACTAAATTCATATCTGTTGGGAGTTACAAAAAAAAAAAAAAAAAAAAAAAAAAATCGTGGTTTATTACTCGTTCGATCCGGAGTTTAAGATAATTATTAATTTCGGATGAAGGGGCAGATTTTTAAGGGTGAGAAAAGATGTGCGTATTGAAAATATGTATTCTTTTGATTTGAATTGTATTTACCGTGTTAGGGGTTTTTTTTGTGACTTGAGAGGTGATTAATCACCTAATCAAGTTATTGTTGTAACCCTTAATTTGCATGGAAATATATATTCTTATTATGTAAATTGTCAAGACAAAAGTTACTGTTATATAAATTGATTGTATAAATCTGTCTTATTTTAACCTCCTCCCCTCAATTATATAAATTAATTGTATAAATCTGTCTTATATTAACCCCCTCCCCTCAATTATCTATCGTTCTTTACAACTAATAATGGATTGTGTTAGTATTAGTAGTGCCAACGCAATTATGCAACATAACAGAAGGGACATATTTTTGGATGGCATATGGAAATGTTTGAAGATAGGAAGCTACATCCAAATTAATTATTCCATAAAAAATAATTTAATATGATCAACTTGATTAAATGATTAATTATCTTTTTTTTTTTTGAAAGAAAATGATTAATTATCTACAATACCCTTTAAGATATAAAAAAAATATATAATAATAATAATAATAATAATAATTGATAAATAATAATAATAATAATAATAATAATAATAATGATAATAATAATAATAATAATACGTAGTATATACTAGCTACTAGTATATATTTTATTTTCTTAAAGTTCTTCCAACTTTTAATCTATTTGCTTCATTGAGTTAAATTGAAAAAATCTTGTTGAGTTCGTTGGAGTGCACTTTGTGATTTATCAAATTAAACTCAAACAATATGTGACGGCATACTGATAATTACAATAAATTATTGCCTTACGAATGACAGTGTTGTTAGTCTTTTCTTTAATGATGAAATCTTCTATCACTAATTCACTATTATCAGCCTACGTACCATACCTTGCTTAGTTGCTTGTATCTGTATCCAAGCTAGAGGCAATGTGTGGCGATGGACGCATCTACACTGTTGCAAACTTATAGACCATAAGTTCACAATCATACGAGTAGAGAAAAGCGAATCCCATCGTAATGAAAGTAAAAAAAAAAATAATATACATATTTTGTATATAATAATGATAGATAATTTTTTCAAAGTAAAAATTTACGCATAATAGAGCATCATAGCATGTACCCCGAATAAAAACGGAAAATTGTTGATATTATCTCACTTTTAGTTATGATAATATATTATCATGATCTCATAAATGATCAAATAAATGAAATAATCATCATAAAATTCTTTTAATCAATATATGCAATGATTTTCTATATATTAAAACGTATTATTATCCTATCCCTTAAACAGAAAAAGTCCACACGCAAAAATAATGCAAGGGTCACAAGGCTCACAACTCACAAGATAAAGGAATGAAGGATGAAAAACATGGCATTGCCACTTATCTAGCAGTCATATGGGGTTCGTACTTTGAGTTTTGTCGACGTAAATTATGACCAATTTAACAAACAATAATTAATGCCCATTTTCTACGCATAATTATTTATTAATTATTATTCAAATTTTAAAATTAATAATTATCAGTAGAATGATATGTATGGTAGGAAGTTTGTTGGTGATGTGAATTCGGTTGAATTTAGTTATAAAAGTAGTCCAAAGTTGAATTTACCCTTTCTTTATGCATGTATTGTTTGACAATTAACACGCATTAAGTAGCTTCAAAGCATTATATGGCTGCTCCAAGCTTCCAACTCAGATCTTCTTATCAAACTTTTGACCCCCACATTAAGGAAGCCTTATTAGCTTGAATTATTTTTTCGCTTTCATATTATCTGATTACTTAACTATTTTACAATAGTGTAGTGAAATTCAAATACAATATGTACATTAATTGAAATTTGCCAAACCTTGTTCATTACAATTAGGATCAAACGTAAATATTAATTTCACACTAATTGCGCGTGATGAAAAATAGTTGTTGGTCAAAACTCATTTTCTTAAATATATATTCGAAGAGAGAGATAAAGAATTAAAGATAGAGAGTACACGATTTACAAATCATCAAGCTAGTTTTTTTTACTGTTTGACATACTGCTAATACTAGTGATTAGGTGATTTAGGTCCATATAATATTAATGGTGTGTACTCTTGTTTCATTGGTCAATTGTGAACGTACTTAAAAGAGGTGGATCTGATACTTCATATGCAATATACAATAACGACCATGAAAAATGCATTAGAAATATTAATCTAGAAACACGAAATCGAGTTCTTAACCTTAGACTTTGAAGGATCACAAATGGTCCTATAGTCCTATTTATTTCCTCATCATAATTATGAGGAGGTCAATTCCTCAAACCAAACTAGCATTTTCCTGGAAAGAGCATTGAAACACACAACTTAATGGCTCCATATCTTGAGCTACATTACATGGACCATGACACATTTGGAACCATGTGGTTCAAACACAATAGGGGTCCAGTGGGCCATAGTTGATGGTGAAGATTCATGGTACACAGAAGTATACTATTAGTACTAGCTAGTATTATGCCGTATTGGTGGGCCATTGTGTGTGTAAT
Source organism: Chenopodium formosanum (assembly GCA_024500155.1). Classification (NCBI taxonomy): domain Eukaryota; kingdom Viridiplantae; phylum Streptophyta; class Magnoliopsida; order Caryophyllales; family Amaranthaceae; genus Chenopodium; species Chenopodium formosanum. The sequence continues at coordinate 1,539,015 of CM044861.1, read as the reverse complement.
GGACAGTTTTCCAGTTGGGCCTGTCTGATGTTGTCAATAATTGTGGTCCACTAGTTGTGGACTAATGGGCCCATGTTTCGTGCGGTGGTTCTATATACTACCTCCGTTTTTTAGTTGACACGTTTTGAGTTTAGCACTATTCACACATCTCCCTTTGACCGTATTTTGTGATTTATACGTAATGAAAAATAGTCATGTGGGGGTCTTGTTAGATTCGTCACGATGTATATTTTCAAAATATCAACTTTTTATAATTTTTAGAAATCGGTAATCAAAGATATTAACGGTTGAATTTGTGCATTGGCAAACGTGACTTCTAACTATGTTAATCATTATCAAGCTATAATAATGGATTATTATGTTATTACAGTTGTTAAGTTGGAAGTTTGGAATATGGAATCTTAGACGTAATGCACCTTTCGTCTTAATTCTTATCTAGTTTTTGTAGGCTGTCTCCTTTTTACTAGCCACACAAATTGTAAAAGCAAATTGCTCCTCTTATTGCTATTTGAAACTTTTCTTATTGTAGACGAAAATTGAGTAGTAACAAAGTTACAAAGAGAACAAAAAGTCTTCGTATGAACTAGACACTAACCACGACATATAATATTCAATCATATTTCTCACTGGCTCACAAATAAGTCAGTGATAGAGTGAAGTTATACAAAATTATCTTGTAATTTGGGTACATTATTTTTAAAAGTAAGAAATATATAAGAGATTAAGATTTTAATCTCTAGAATACCAATATAACAAACAGTGACCGAATACTAAGGCTCTGTTCTCTTCACCTTAAGAAAATAATATGAAGTAAAAATAATTTCAGTTTAATAAAATAAGTTCAATTCAATAAAATTCAGTTTTCTAAAAAACAAGTAGTCATATTGAAGTGTCAAAACTTGATCCGCCTCAAAAGTTATCCGATTCAGATTTCAACTCGCATGAACACAATAATTTAGTATGATACAAGTTTGAAATCAGACTCGATTTGATCAAACCTCACCATATCCGATTCGGACACCCTAGTCGATACCTCTAAAACTTTGGGTGCAACCGTGCAAGTAATGACATAGAATATGAATATAGAAGTATGATAGAATGATGGATTAATCAATAATCAATGTTCTTTAGTGTTAAACAAATAACATCCTCCCTCCAAGTAAGTGAACGTGGGTCCAAAATAAAAAGACTAGTCAAACATCAAAACTGAGTTTCGTTTCCATTTCACCGGATAGATACTCCATCCAATCAATTTTCTCTTTCCTCAATTGTAGGGTTTTATCCTTCATTTCTCCCCTATCTCTATCTTTCCCCCGAAAATCCTCCATTAATGGCGGGAATCAAGCTTCCTCCGCCGGAAGATACGCCGGAGCTTCCTCAACAACCCAGAACTCCGGTCACCGGTGATCTCATTTCCGACGACGATCGCTCTATTGCCGCAGATTCCTGGTCGATTAAGAGCGAGTACGGTAGTACTTTGGATGATGAGCAGCGTCATGCTGACGCTACCGAAGCCCTTGCTGCCGCTAATCTCCGCCCTTCCTCTGATTACAGGTTCTCTCTCTTTCTATTTCTATGATTGTGATTTTCTTCTGATATTAGGTATTTCTTCAATTTTTTTGAATTTGTGTAATTTTATTTGGTATTTGTTCAATTAGGGTTTTATAATGTTGTCGGTGTGATCGATGTATGTATTTGCGATATGCGTGTTTATTTGCTGAAAGATTTTGGATTTATTTGATTTTTGTTGAAATTTGTGTAATCAGATTAAATTTCTGTGTAATTAGCAAATTTTTCATTGTCATGAATGTCAGCATTATGCAAATTCGAGCATTTTGTTTGCTGAAATTGAATCTTAGATTAATTTGGTGTTTTCTTCTCCGCTTTTCGGTGGATTTGCTTAATCAAACAGTTTATGTTGTTGTGAATTAGGTTTATATGTTATTTTCAATGTATGCATTCTGCAAAATGTGTTATCTTTTTTTTTTTCCTTCCTCAAATGTGTTTTCTGATCAATTTCGTTTCGAAGTTTTATCTTGTTCTCCCATTTATTTCGGGTATCTTTCAGCTTTTCGTTTTCACTAGCATTTGTTTTTTCTGATCAGATATTGTTGTTTGATCAATGATTAGCTTGATAGCATATTTTGTTGGATGAAACCGTCTGAATTGAGGTTTATTTTGCTGAACTGATCAGTCACTATCATGTTTAGTCAGGCTCCTTTCGTTGTAATTGATGTATGTGTCTGATGTTTGGAGTGTTTGTTCGCGGAAATTTATTAGCTACTTGTATATTTTATTGGAGTTTTCCTGTAGTTTAATTTGGTCATTACTTTTAACTCTTTGCACCTTTGAGGTCCTTTTTTTTAAAAAAAATTTAAAACCAGGTATTATATAGCGATAGTTTTGAGTTGAAGTCTTCTTAATATTTTCTTGCTCTTGACTAAAATACAATTATTTCTTATTTTCTGAATTGAAATATAAGTATCTTGGTTTGTGTTGATGGAAAATTGGATTTTGTTCCTTTGGCGAGTGACAGTTCAGATAAGGATTCAGAGAAAGATGCAGAAGATGGTGATGGTATAGCCTCAATGCTTGGTCTTCAGAGCTATTGGGATGCTACATATTCTGATGAGCTTGAGAATTTTCGTCAGCACGGCCATGCTGGTGAAATTTGGTGCGTTGTGTTCTCATGTTTCTGTAATATTGCAGACTGTGTACCCTTATATGATCTGTGTTAGTAGGAATATTCATGTACATGGTTTCAGCCTTTCATTACTTATGCTGTTATATCATCACAAACAATTGCTCTACCTATGCTTTTTGAATTTATGCTATGGGTGTGCTAATTGTAAGTTACCAGTATAGATACTAATTTTCATGTTATGGTTGGCTATATACTGCTCTGGTAATGTACAATTCGACGACTTTTGTTGCTTGTTGATAGTTTCAACTTTCAAGCCTTTGTATGTGATTAAGAAATCTTGGATTTACTTGAATGGAACCTCAGAACATGATTTTGGTATGTTCAATATTTTTGTGTTATTCGTTAATTTTTCTCCTGACATAAGAAGTATATTTCAGATTTTAACCGTCCTTGAAAATAGTCTCTTCCCCACCCCACCCCATTGGTAGATTTTTGTTTGTGTGACTAACTGACAACCATCCTTTGATAATCTAGAATCATTTCGAAAGTATTTTGGATGCAAGTTTTTTTTTAGTCCTTTCTCACAGTTATTTGCTGTCAGGTTTGGTCCTGAAGTCATGGATACTGTTGTTTCTTGGACAAAGAATTTATGCATTGATATTTCTCGGCGTCGGATGTTAAACCACGTTGGTGATGACAGGACAGAACATGATGATCATGCCGCTCATGACCTGTCAAGTTGGAGTGTACTTGATCTTGGAACTGGCAATGGTCTGCTTCTTCAAGAGCTTGCTAAGCATGGGTACTAATTGCATACTGTTAGTCTCCGACATTTTGCACTACCTAAGCTCTAGTTTGATTATCACCCATAGTAATATGTCTATTTGGTTTGATGTTCCTTAATGTTTTTTTATGCATGTAAATGGATTGCAATGGGAGATTGGCAGTTATGGGTCCGGCCGGGTTTTAGATTTTAGAAATTTGTCACATTGATAACAGTTGCTTGGATGAGTAGGCACTAGTGTTGTTATTATGTGTGATGAGGGATTTAATTAATATGCTCAGAATAGTTCGCGTTAACCTAGCACATGATTTAGAACTTCATGTGAAACTTTATCTTGCTCAAATATTGGGTATGATGCTATCTGTGAGAGGAGATGAGCTTTTTGATCAAAAATTGTTTTGGGAATATTGGGTGTCAGCTTCCTGGATGATTGATAACTGGTGTTAGCTTGTTATGTGATTCCGTGTTGGTTGGTAGTCAAATTGGTTTGGTTAGTGACGTATGCTCTCTCTCAAGAATAAATAAATTAATGAATTTGCGATGATGACATGCTTGAATTTAATTATTTATTTAATCACTAGTGCAAGCTCTTAGTGTATGTTGTAAATCATTTTTAGAATTTGCTCAAGATATGTTGGGAGATTTGTGCAATAAGTTTCTAAGGTGATTGTGAGTAGTCGGAAGTTTATTTCATGTAAAAGCCAAAAGAGAGGAATAAGCCACAGCTTGTCATATAGAGTGCTATTTTTTAGAATAAAGGCATGCACGTTTGGTTTCTTCTCTTGCTAGAATAGCTGACTCTGTCTTTTGTTTGTTTGGATTCAGGTTCTCGAATTTGACTGGTGTTGACTACAGTGAAGGGGCTATAGGCCTTGCTCGTGCTCTTGCTGAGAGGGATGGGTTTAGTAACATTAATTTCTCGGTACATTTCTGATTCAAAATATTTTCATCAGCTGGTTTATGAATTATTTTATGCTTTTAAATAACTTTTGGAAACAGAATGATGATTAGAAGCAAGACAAATCTAAGACATGTTATTAGCTTAGGCCTTGTTTGGTTCAATATTAGTAAAGGAAAGAAAGGGAAAGGAAGGGAAGAGAAAAGAAAGGAAGAGAAGGGAAAGGAAAGACACTATATCAACCAATGTTTGGCTTGATATTAATAAAGAAAGGGAATTGGGAGGATCTATTGTTTGGTATATCATTATTAAAGGAAGGAAAGTGAAGGAAAAGCTAAGTTTAAGCTTAATAGATTTAATTTCTTTCTTCCCTTGTCAAAGTCCTCCTATTTTGTGAGGTAAGGAAAGGGAAGATTTTGTGCAGGGATCTTTCCCTCCATTTTCCTTCATTTCCTTTCAAATCCCATTTAAATTTTAGAACCAAACATACTCGCTTATTTTTCCTTTCCTTTCTTTTCTTTTCCTCCCAATTCCTCCCAACCAAATAGGGCCTTAGTTGCTAGTAGCAGTTAGCTGAGGATGAATGTATTAGATGTGGGATTTGGTTTGAAGGTATTGAATATGAATCTCCTTGTTGTTGGAGGAGGAGAAGGGGTGTAATGGTCTTGTTATGTGTGTGTGTTGTTGTTGTTGAGAAAGAGAGGGGGCTGAATTGGATTGCTGCCAAGGAAAAAGGATTTTCAAATAAATAATTATGCAAATCAGTGTCAATTAGAAGGTGAGCTGAAGAGACATACAACCAATTGCTTTCCTTATGATTGGTTAAAACTTTAAATTGAGTGTTCAAATGGGAGCAAGTTAGCCTTTTTGTCATTATTTGAACTTATAACTTATATTGAGTGTTTAGCTGCATGCCTGACCAGATGCTTACGGTGTGTTTGGATAGAAAGAAATGGAAGGAAAAGAAGGGGAGGGAAATGGAGAGATGTGATATCTTTCATTTGGATAACAAATGAGGAAGGAAGGGAATTGGAGGGGAGAGAAATGGAGGGATTAAATTGTAGGAAAATGATCCCTCCAACAATGGAGAGATTTGGAAGGAAAACTCACCATTCTTCTCTCCCCTCCCTTTCCCTCCCTTCCTCTTCTCCTCCCTCCCCTTCTTTTCCTTCCTCTAATGTTATCCAAACACACTGTTAAGGTTAAAACTTTAAATTGAGAATTCAAATGTGACAAGTTAGCCTTTTTATTATTATTTGAACTTTTGAACTTATATTGAGTGTTTAATGCTTAAGTTCTAATTGTGTCCAGGATTTGTGTTTCTATTATGCTCTTAGAAACAGTGTGTTTGTATAAATCAATAGCTGTTTTCTACTCATTCTTTCCTATATTGATAGTGAACAAAAGCTAGGTTTTCACAATCCAAACAATCATACCAGCTTCGATTACTTATGCTTGTAGTTTTCAAATTTTTTTTTTTTTTAAAAAAAAAAAGCAAAAGAATGTATGTGTTTTACTAGTCTTTTGTATGTATTTCTCCACTGTATATGTTGTCATGCAGGGAAAGTCTAGCATTTGTTTGTGTTAAACTACAGATCACTTAATGCACTTCACAATCTTCCTCTTGTTCTCCTTTCCTTTGCTTTTTTTTTTATTTTTTTTATTTTTGGCTATTGCCCTTATTTAAGGATATTGTGGTTTTGGGCTGTATCTTTACACCCCCCCCCCCTCTTTTTTTTTGGGTGGGGGGGGGGGGGGGGATCATGTTTCAAGGATCAATAGTCCAATTTGTATTTTACTCCTTTTATTTCCAAATTTTGTTTACTTTGCCTTTTGGTACACCTATTATGGAAGAAGATTAAAATTGACTTATGAGGAGAAATATGAGGAACCCATGGTGCCAATTGGATTATAGAAGTTGAGATAGATCAGAAAGGAAATTGTTGAATTTAATTGGAAACAGATGTATAACTAGGTACCTGCTTAGGTTTTAAATAGCTGGAAAACTTAACTCAGTTTGTCTCAAATTCTTACTCTGATGGTGAAAATTGGTCATGTATCCTTGTGCCTGTATGGATTTACCATTATAAATATGAATGTAAGATGGTGAACCTCTTATTGCTGTTTACTCCCAAAATATTATGACCATGCAATGCTCTTGTCTCACAGTTTTGCTCAATCTCTCTGACTCAGGTTGACGATGTTCTTGACACCAAGTTGGGAAAACAGTTTCAGCTTGTGATGGATAAAGGAACCTTGGATGCCATTGGCCTGCATCCTGATGGCCCTATTAAAAGGTTGGTTTTTTTTTTTGTAAAAAAAATTTATTTTATTTTTTAATCTTTTCTAGAGTTGGAGAGTTGGTAATAAATTATCAACTTCATGGAGTTTATTTTTAAGTAACCCACTCATCTCTTTTTGTATAACTCGTCTTCTCACCTGGTGAATGGCTAACTTCATATTTTGTTACAGAGGTTTTCTTAAGTAGGTCATGCACCAGTAGTCTAGTTACTCTAGTGTCTCATATTACAAGCTAATCCTCTGCAGTATATTAGCAGTTAGGAACTTAGGACATTACAACTATACAGTTGTTCAATAAACTGTTTGTTCAATGTGACACTGATGGTGAGATTTGATGTTTTGAATAACAATTATAAATACTCCCTTTCTTATTTCAGGCTTATGTACTGGGATTCTGTTGCAAAATTAGTGGCACCTGGTGGAATATTAGTAAGTTCTACTTATTGTTGTTTTTGCCAAGTTTTATTTGTCTGATTGGATTGGAGTATTAGAACTTATTTCTAGCTCTTGGTCATTGTTGGAAGTAGAAATAGTTAATTGTTACTCTTTTAGTGTATAATTTGACCTTGTTTCGAAGATTTCGTGCTTGTTTTTTATTCCATGCTTGAACTCCCCATGATCTGTGCAGGTTGTAACATCGTGTAATAGTACTAAAGATGAGTTGATGCAAGAGGTAGAAAGATTTAATCAAAGATCTGCTGTCCAACCAGACACCTCACTAGACCAAGGTGCTCTAACATCTGCTCCTTTCCAATATGTTGACCATATACGATCTTACCCAACATTCATGTTTGGAGGAGTTGAGGGCTCTCGTGTTGCTACAGTAGCTTTTCTCCGCAACTGAAGATCAGTAGATTTTCAATACAGGCCTATGTTTCATCTAACTAATATTTTTATATGGTTCAAGTTTGTGGGTGGCAATATTGACTGTAAATGAAGTGCCTGCGAATTGGTTGAAGTTGTTTACAATTCAATGGTTGAAACATTTTCAAGTTAACAACTTTGCTTGTGTGGATTGTCAAATTTAACACAAGGGAAGTCTAATGTTGTAAAAAGCATGCCCTGTAAATTGAACCTGTCGGATTCCATTTATTATTTTTGTTTTAAATCATTATCAACGAGGGTCAATTCGGCTCCTCTTTCTCTCTTCTTTCACATATTCGTGCAGTTCACGACTTTGAAATACAAGGCTAGTGCTAAAAAAATAAGCCTACATCAAGCAACCTCTTGTGCTATAATTAACCCAAACCATTTCTTAGGCCATTAAGATTATGTTTTCCTTGTGGATAATGTTATCAGTTCTTCGAAGTCGAGACTTAAGTGTGCTCTGCCCAAACTTAAGTTAAAAGAGTGTAAAGACAAGCTTTGGTCATTTGGGGGTGATTTTATTTTGATTGGATGAGAAAGCTAGGTTAGGAAATACCTAAAGCATCCTTTTGGATGATAAGTAGAGGGAAGGTGGAAAATAATTAAAGGAGCAAGTAAAGTTTTATGGTGGTGCCTCTTCTTGGTCCGCCGCCGCCAGTAGGTTTGGGGGGTGACTTTTGAGTTCAGTAAATTTGTACGTAATATTTTAATGCAAAGACTAGCAAACTATCCATAACTCGTAATATTTTTATGCAAGACTAGCAAACTATCCATAAGCTACTGTCCTGCAGGTCTACATCGTTCAAAGAAAACCTTACCATATGAATCTCTTAAATCACCCTCCCTTATGGGAAAGACAAGCTGCCATATAGACGTGAGCCCGAGATAAAAGATAAGAGAAATTGTATCATCAAAATGAAGAACAAACTAGTTGAATCCTATGCAATTAGTTAGCAGTTTTCTTTCGCAAATAAATCCCTTTGTGCGTATACAAGGCAGTCCAAGAACAACAAAGTCAACAATAACAAGGGCTCAAATTTTTGTATGTAAAGCTCTAAAATCAATAATAACTGGATTAGTCCAGGAATCGTGTAATTACTCTACTGCATATAAGAATGTTCTACATCAGAAAAATAATCATGGAACCGAGAAATTACGATTGAAGCATCAGCACATAATTGTGCAGTTCAGTCAATTGTGGAAGTCTTATTCTAAGTAAAAACAACAGAGCATTACACTTTCTCTTAAAGAGATCGAGTAACAATGAGCAATATAGAAAAGCTGCAGTGTGTTCTCATTTAAGTAGAAGCTGGTTCCTCAGAAGCAGCATTTTCTCCATCTACAACAACAAAAAATGGAACATGAAAATTCAGGTCAGTACAGAACCAATGTACAAATATCATAGCATCACTAAGAAGAGCAAGATTTTTAATGTAGCACTTACCTTCACCATCTGTTGGAGCACAAGGAGATTTACGGTACCGTGTTTGTTGCTGAGTGGGCTGCATATACAATGACAATATGAGATACTACCATCATCCAGATTACTAAACACTTGTTAGTTCAAATTTCAAATTGCACAGCTGTTTTCTCAAAGTAACTAGACTACAGCCAAAACAGTAACACCCCCATCAAGAAGTAATTAGGTTTTAAGCATATAAGATCCTTAAAGAAGAGACTACAGCCTATAGTTCAATACTATCAAACAGACTGTGGTCAATAGTTCCCCAAATCATTTTGCTGCTGAAATATATTCGATGATCCAAATGCTACAAGAACCATTCAAAGATCAGGCTAAACACAATGCAAGGCTTTCAATTAGTTGGCAGATGTCTGGTTCAATAGAACCAAGTATAACAAAGCACTTGATTAAGTAAGAAGATAACTAACATTTAATAAGTTGTAAAGCACACAATGAACCAGCAACAGCAAAAATAAATAAGATACAATTGTCAGATCTGCATATGAAAGTTCATCTATTTGACAACACTGGAAGTCTGGTACTCGTGTACATGATAAAGATTTCAAAACCAAAATCTGGCTCAAGTTCCTTAGGGTACCACATAGGGATTGGCTCAATGTTCTTAGGGTGCTGCAAAGGAAAGAAACAACTAACAACAAAGGAACGGCACAATATTTCAAATTAAAACTGCAAGAATTTCACATAATTGAATAAGGGGTTTCACAAGGTGAGACAATTTGAAAAATACCTGCAGCTTAGGTCGAAGTGCCTCAAGAGGCCCTTTAGGCTTTTCTACGCCTTGCTGTGACACACAAGGAAAAATGCATCAACAAGGTTGTGGAAGTCAGACCACAAGATCCTTGTATGAAACTGAAAAACTAGATAAAACATATTAAAGTGCAAGAAGGTACCTTCCCAAGAGCCCAATCGGCCGAATCAAAGTATGCCCTCTCATGATCCTGGTATAAAATTAAAGCTTCAGTTCATCTATTAATCTACCACATTGGTATTAAGGGATTCTCATATTCCAAATGACATGTTTATACCTTGGAGATGAGTGGTGGTTTCTTAGGCACAATTCCTCCATACTTTTTCTTAAGTGTTGCTTCCTATAAGTTAAGATAAGTTTTTTTAAAAAATCAACATTTTACAACTCAGAAAATCAAACCCATTTATCTGATCTTCAATAAATGGAAGATAATATAAAATAATAAAGAACAAAAAAAATCAAGAAAATGGGCTCATAGAACCTGCTCTTGAGTAGATGGCATTGACCTAGAACCATCTTCTTCCATCTTTTTCTTACTCTGTGATATCTTGTGCTGCTGAAAAATGTAATCTTAACCCATATAAATACAAGATCAAACAATTTTTGAGGAAATTTATAACAGTAACAATTACACCATCAATAATACCATAATTAACAACAATCACCATATAATAATGTGTTCTTGAAATGGATCAATCCAAAAACAAAGCTCAGGATAACAAGATCACAATGAAATCATATTGGGGAAAAATTCCAAAAATTGCACAAACCCTAATCTAACTTGAATTAAGATTACCCAGAAATGAATTATACAAGAAGAAGGTACATCTGAAAAATTTGAATGCAGAAAAGTGAAAGAAAGTACCTGGGGTTTTCAAATTCAATGTTCTTGCCCTGTCCAAAAAGCTATGGCGCCCTCAGCAGCAAATCTTCTGTATCTATCTATCTCTCTTATGTAAAACCTCTGTTTATTTTTTTTGTCTTTTCCTTTTTTTTTTTTTATGAGAATTTTTTTTTGAAGATTATCTTTTATTTTTGTAGATCTTCTGACAATAAATAAAATTACTCCGTATTATTGACTTGCTGATGAAATGCTGTGGATCTTATTTCGAATTTGATTTTTTTATTATTATAAAAATTGATATAATCGTTTTCGATACAACGGCCTTAAAAGAAGGTGAGTTATCATATGGACTATCTTTAAAAATAACATACATAGTACAAAATTATATTCTTACAACATGATATATGTTTTATGGTACACTTACTTATATGCGCTCATTTTAATTCACCATTATCAAAAAAATTGAGACAGAAGGAATATATTTAATCGACATTAGTTCATACGGTATGTTGTTAAAAGACTACGGAGTAATATTGAAAATTATTGGTCAAACACTCAAACACTTGTTTCCAAAAAGTGGTGGGAGCACTTTAAATTCAATAGTGCACGTTTAAATATTACCTTATACTTGTTGTTGCTCATTGATTTGTTGATTAATAAAAGTGAAATACGGAGTAGAAGATTGATTTCTAGTTGAAATAAAAGAAGAAAAAAAAAATTCGGTTGCATACATAAATCAAAAACAAATTTGGATTGTCCAAACTTGATGAAAGTATGAAGGATCATGTAAAATACAGCTGTGTGGTTTTTTGTTATACAATACGTCAGCTGAATCATGTTGGAAAATCCACAAATATTTTGCACTCGGATTGAAATCATTCAGTAGGAAACCATTATTGATTCCCTTCTTGGATCCTGTTGGAAAATCCGCCGATAGCTAGCCCTACTTAAATACCAATTGAACAACAGCAGTTATTTAAAGATCAAGAACAAAGGACCAAGTTAAGACATGGAATGATGCAAGTAATCGAACAAACAACACCAGTCAATTATATCACTGCTTAATCGTCCAAACTTCGACCTCACCACCAAAATTGGCATTCTGTAGCTTGAGCGATTCCCAATCAGATAACTAGAGTACTGTATTGATTGTATAGATGTATATAAAAGCATAGGCATAGATCTGAAAATATAATAAAGCATGAGGCTCGAGTACCAAAAATTCAAGAATCCGCGGAAGTCATGCACTCATTTAGTCCTCAAATGCTGGTCAATCACATGTTCTTGCTGCAGATGCTTTCACTTGAAGCACACATTCAGTAGCCTAGCCAGATGCATTACTCTAACCTTTAACTTCATTTAGACCGTGACAACGGCATTTCTTTGCTTGTTGCATTAATTGTGCTTGTTAGCCTGATACACCAAATTTGCTAAAGCTCAAGATAAACAGCTTGAAACATCAGCAACACACATCGTGCTTGTTAGCCTGATGAGTTCCTTGGTCTCTTCATTTAACAAAACCTTGTCCTCTGTCATCCTTTCTTCAATTATAGGTGGCATCTTCCCAGCACTTGCATAAGTTCGGAGCAACATGTTGTAGATCTCTGTGGTTACATACCCAGTATTACGGAGCACTGTAAGCATATCTTCAGCTCCCTCAATACTCTCCTGCTCCTCTAAAAGCTTATAAATCTCACGAATGAATGTCAAATTGGGTTCCCATTTCTTGACACTGGTGATAGCTTTTTTGAAACAGTCTAGAACTTGATCTACCTGCTTCAGTTTAAGATAACCACTAGTGAGAAGCTCCCAAGTGGTGTAACTAGGCTTAATGCCTTTCTGTGTGAATCGATCAAAAAATTCTGTGGCTTTTTCCATATGGTTTGCGTTGATGTAGGCTCCCATGAGTAAATTAGGGACACGGGAGTCACCACTTGTAGAAACTAATTCCCACTCATCGTAAAATTTCTCAGCATCTTTCAGTTCTTTGAGCTTTATGAGGGAAGCTATTATGCAGGTGTATTCTGAATCATTCAATTTGCGGAACACTGACTTCATCTTCTTCCATGTATTATAGACTTCATTTTTCTTTCCTAAATATGTATACAAACTGATAAGAGAAGAATATGCAGAACGATTTTTGCGGGATATCCTACTCTCCATTTCCTTTAAAGAACACTCGGCTTTGTCATTCATTCCCTTCTTAGTATACAAACTGGTCAATATGCTAAATGTCATCCAATCAGGCTCAATTTTAGCCTTCTTCATTTCAAGGAAAACATTTTCTGCAGTTATAACATCGTTCTGAAACTGGCATGTGGTTAACCACAGATTGTATGAGACAATATCTGGTTTTGTATTCTTTTTCAACTCTTCCATCAGCTCAGGAATCTTCTCCAATTTTCCAATCTCCTTGTACATGGACATCATGTGATTATAAGGAAGGGGGGAGCTCACATAACTGCATTCTGCCATCTTAACCATCAGCGCCTCAGCTTTATCATAGGCACGATGCTGTACATAGTTGTGCAACAGCGCGGAAAGTGTAGGTTCAGCTCTCATTGTTTCAGGTATATCTTCAAAAAACTTTTCAGCACTATCCAAGCCGCGGATTTTAGCAATCAAATCCAAGTGAACAGCATAATCTCCACACAACAGCTTGATATCTTCTTGAGTTCTCATCCATTCACTAACCTAAGCAATTAAATGAATCAAAACTCTATCTAAAATATCAACATATCTTCATATAATTCATGAAATAATGCTTGTAAGTCTTAAGCATATACAGCACCACAAGCTGACATTAAAATTTTGTTCACCATTTCTCTACACGGTATACAATCACCTCGTTTCGTTTCATAAATCTAATGTTCATCACAAACAGGACACAGCTCACTATAATCAGAAAGCAACACCACTGCCCTTAAAGGCTAAAACATTAGAAATCCCAAAACGAAAAAAATAAGTATTCTCTCTTAGAGTGCTCTTCCTAAAAATCTCTAGGGAGTAGGGAGTGCAGCATTTCTGAATACTGATAATCAACAAATTGGGGTCAATTTTCTCTAGCTATTGTCTATTCATCAAAGTATCAAACATCTTAATTGACAAGTTAATCCACTCTTTCACCACTCCTAATGCAAATCGACCAGTCCATCGTCCCTTTGAGACCCTCATTACCAAATCGACTCGTCTATCTTCCCTTTGGGACCCTCATTACCAATTCTTATTCTAAAAAATGAATTCCTCGTCAATTAGAATCATAGGGAGTGGATAAACAATCGCAAATTCTAGCAATGATGATGCATAGTTTGGCAAAGCCTCAAATACATCAGTTTATCACAATGACAAAATATTAAATCTTGCATTCATTCCTAGGTTTACTTCATCCAAATGCTCAATCAATATCTCAATGATACATTAACATACCAATTCCAAGCAAAAATCAAATACCCTACTCAACAAAAATGCTCAAATTATTAATTCTCATACATACAAGATAAAACCATCAATCATTTTAACAAAAACAACCAATTTCAACTTTTTTTTAAAAAAAAAACCCAAAACACAAAATCAATTTTTTTAAAACCCCACATAAACCCTAAATCGAAAAGAGAGAAGAGAGAGAGATAAACCTCAAGGGCATGTTTGAAGCGCCTGAGTTTACGAAGCTCACGAACAATACGATTAAGCTCATACTTGCGAACAGTATGACCTTCCTCTTTCCATTGACGAATAGTGACTACTGCGCTGCGTTTTGGGTGTATCAGAGAAAGCAGCCTTCTTCCCAGTGTATCTCTGCCTCCACTTGAAGAAGAAGAGGTTGTTGGGGTGGTTTTCTTGCCGGAAGATTTCGGCGTCGAAGCCTCTGCTGCCGTGGTTACGGTGGTTTTATTGCCGGAAGATTCCGCCGGTAAAGCTTCAGTCGCCGCTGAAAATCGGCGGACGGCGGAAATGGCGGCTGCTCCGATGCGGCGCTGTAGCATTTTTTATTTTTCAGTAAAGAGAGGTTTAAACCTGAAGAAGAAATTTTGGTAACTAAAAGTAGTGAACTAGTGACTAGTTAGCTTAAGCTTTTAGCTTAATCGGAATTAGGATGAACCGTTTAATTTATGTCGCGTCTGTTTTTGGTTAGAAAAATACCTATTATGTCCCCAAGAATAAATTCTAAATAATGTAATCTCGGTTATCATCAAAACATAGTACTCGGATAAAAAATGAGAAGTTAAGTTAGGTTAGATTCAAGTAGAGTTTTCCATGTAATTTAAGTCATAACATATTTAAATTTGGATAATCATACTTTGAATTTAGATTGATTTGAAGTCATATCGGATCAACAACCATAAGTGAGTATGACTTGGATTATCCGAACCTAAGGGATGCCCATTAAGGCAAATTGTTAGCCCCTTAAATTTAGAAGCTGCCTCCTCCCAAGTCCCAATTACGAGGTATGGAGTACATGGGAAGGTGAACTCGAGAGTTAAACCCCAATTCTCTTTACGACTAACATCCTATGTATCACATGTGAAGCAATTGAGCCCTCGAGCACATCCCCCTTCTTCCCAAAACACCTCCGTGCATGATTAGGAAACTATCTATCTTGTCCCGACAAATGTTAGAATTTATAGACGCCCCTATGCATGATTAGCGTGAATGCTAATTTCCACCACTCTTGGTGGTTTACCATCCCTCATTGCTCGCTAGATTAATGACTTGAAGGTATCATGCAATGTTGAAGAATTAGGGGTGGGGACAATTGCCAAAGCAACTAACATTTGTGCTTCACTGCTTGTATTTTGCATGTTGAATCTTTTCCAACCTGATTTTCAGATTTTCCTAACCATTAAGGCCTGAGATTAAAGAGCTTCTTATAAATGAGTTTATATACAGATACTGAGATACTACTATTTACATTTCCTAAACGCAAGATACTATTTCCTTCCTATGAAGTCATTTGCTGTCGAAATGACATCCTTCATTTCTCTATGACTTCCACAAGACCACAATAGCTCTTTTTTACAGCCCCCTTCATGCTGTATCGAAGAATATGTGCATTTGGTTTGACAAAAGATCATTTGATTTCTAATTGGTCAGGCGCTTATGAATTTTGCAATGGATCAGATGCACAGTGAAGGTCTGCACTTTCAGATGATGATCATCATGTAAATTACTGAATGCGGATAACATGAGCTGAGATCTGTGGCTGTGCTAGCTCATTTTCTTCATCTGATGAAGCGTGATAATATGCTGCAGGTGTCTGTAGGGTAAAAGAGGTAAAACAATTAGTACATCGTGAAGAGTATGTGCAATCTTCTTATCGCTCACAGATTCTATATGGCAAAAGAAGTGCTGAAATGATTGATGGCCAAAGAAGTGATCATATAATCTTTCTACTAAGGTATCATGCAATTAGATTTGAAACAAAACAATATAAGATTGGAACGACATGTTTCAAATGTGAAGTACATTACAGAGCAGTTCAGGGGATAACTCTAGATTATATATCATACGAGTGAAAGAAGGCCAATCTTTCACATCTGAAAGACTATAGCAGGGATTTCATACTTCACTGACCTGTCGGTGTCTCCTATGATGGCGTATAATGCTGCATGCTTTAAGCATGACAAACATCGGCAGAAGAATAGCAATGGTCCTCAGCATCAATAACTGCAAGTAGTTTAAACAGCTTAAAAATCTGATATTATACTGACACATCTATACCACCACCACCATGCTAAAAGGGATGAATTAAAGGTAACTCACTGTGTATAAGGTAAAAGAGTATTCTCCAGCACCACTATATACAATAGGAAGAGTATGGCGTAGAACAACCAAAATCATAAACTGCTTGCAAAGAAACAAAAGCAAAATATGTCATTCTCTATGCATGAAATGATTGTCATTCTTCCGTGCAGACAAAAACTACATGAAGAAAGGTGTGTAAATAGACTCTGTAACACTGCATTCCTCTACCCACTGAATATGGTGGCAGAAGAAACAAAAAAAAAGTTCATTGCAGAAGATTCATCACTTGCACTGGAGATTACTGTATTGACATTTTTTTTACTACATTAGTTAAGATGAGAAAGGGGGAGAACAGCTAGACAGTAGAGGTAAGGATGCGAGTCATGAATTATATATTTTGCTGTAATTTATAATAATCAAAATTCTAGACAGCACATAATAAAACTAGTAAAATGTAGATTTTTTATCCTCCATAGCCCCAATAATGATTCGTGTGATAGCAGAAGTATGTTTACAATTCAAGCAAGTTTAGATATGCAAAAACCAAGCGAGGAGAAAGAGGAATTACTATGACTGTAATGATCCGACAACAAATTATGCTTGCAGTGGGAGCGGTATAGTCATCAAGTCTATGATCGAAGAAATTCTGTGCTGCAATTATTGATGGATGATTATATTGATTACTTGTTGCAAATTCCCAAGGTTCCCTACAGAAGTTAGCAGAAATGTTAAATTTACTACTAGTTGCTTTGCGCCAGCAATTCTGCTCTTTCAGAGGATAATCTCAGAGATACAGGAACATCATTGATAGAGCAATATACATATTTCTCAGAAACAATAAACAAGACCTATTGGCATGTAGTTATATAGAAGTGACAGGTACCTCAAACGCACGGGAATGACAGCAAAAGGCAATCTAGGGGGTGGCGCAATATATCCAGGCTTAAATGGCTGCAACCTCATAAAATTGAAGAGACTTAATAGTAAATACAGTGGACAGTTAACCAAAGGACTAGACCACCAAGAAATAATTGGAGAAGATTAGAGCGAACCTGCAAGCAAATCTCACAGACAGTGTCACCCTTTTGATTGCACCACATTTGTACACATCTACGGTGAGCATACTGCAATTATTCAGACATTATGGTTCGATTGGAAGATCTAAAAACATAAACTACACAAGCATATAAAGCATTTTATAAAAATCAAAACACAAGAACACCATATATTAACCATGATCAAACACACAAAAGAACTTCTTTCCATATCAGAACATTCTTGTAAACATGGCAATACAAACACCTTCACAACTTCAGTCATACACAAGTAATAAGACACATGATCAAATCAAAATTCAATTTCACACACCAACAACCAACTATTACATGACATTATTAACTTCATTTGTTCCAAATACCGACCTTCAAGCTACCACAACAAGCACATGGTGCTTCCATGTTCGACGATTCATCTTCATCATGGCAAATCCTACACTGAGCTAATTTTCTTGGGAATGACCCATCATTCACATCCATCCTATCAAATGAAAATTTTGTCTCCCTGCCTACACTTCTTGTCTTGTTTACAATTTTTACTTCGAAAAGGAATTACGAGCTAGTTCATTAATCAATGGACAAAATGTCCGCTCATACGTACATACAGGGAAATCTCCAACGATAATGATGTTCCCCAACTTGTTCAACGCCAAAAGGAACTAGCTTTGCAAGGTACTTTCACAATTTAATCTCAATTCACATTAATTGCACCACCATTTGATCAAAATTATCCTTAATTAAGTAAGAAATTTTGACACCCAAAATGTGTTCTCCATCAACAATATCACAAGCTCATAAGAAAATCCACCCTGCATTAAAATTACAACACAAAATTAGCAAGAAGTGAATGGACAAATTAACAACATAACACTCCCATAAAAGTTAATTCTTGATTATATCTTCCCAAATTGACACGGAAATCACTAAATAAGAGATAATCAATACAATAAATTGTTCCAAAAACATAATAAGTTGACATTTAAAGAAACCCCATGTCACCAACAAAGCTGCTAAAATAACCCATTCACATAATCAATCTCATAATCCAGAATTTCTGGGAAACAGGAATAAAAACAGAACAAACCCAGAAAAATCAAAGAACCCACCGTTGAAATTGATTGATGAAGAAGGAAGGAGAAGATTAATGGCATGCAAGAGCATATTAAAGGGAGAGAAGAGAGAAAATAAGACTTACAAGCGATGATTTCTTGATATAGTTATCTTTAAATTATGTTAAACAAACCAAAAAAGCAAGGTATTGTTTGGATTTTGTTATCTATACTCCATCTTTCCTTAAATAGTAGTTTTCTTTTCTTTGCCCAGAAATTACTATTCCTACAATCTTCATCTTCTTCTTCCTGTTGTTCTTGTTATTATGTTAAATAATAAGAGTGTACAAAAACCAGAAAAATGAAAAAAGTAAGGCATTATTTGAGTAACGAATCTTTCTATAATTGTGTTATTGCAATTGTTTTCTGTCTTTCTGAATAAAGTTGGATTTAAAGCAACGGAATTTGGGGGAATTCTGTAATAATAGAATTTGTGATTGGAATTCTCATTGCGCACGGTTCCAAGCCTGTCACCAAGTGTGGTGTGGAGTATGTGGACGGTTTGCTTCCTCCAATTTTTGGGCTTTCATTGGTTTGATCTTGTTTTTTAAGTTCAATTAGCCCGATTCGATTCAAGTTGCTCTCTTTGTTCGGAAATAATAGTCACATACTTACTACGTATATATTGTTGATGTCAAATTTTGATCTTTTTGCCCTGTTTGGTAATTAGCAATTAGCTAGTTGATATAACTGATTGTACTAACTGATTTGATTAGTTGGTTAAATAAGATGATTTGACTAGCTGGTTGTAAATAGTTGATTGTGTCAAAGTGTTTGATAAATACATGTTTATTGTTAGGTGTTAAGGTCTTATAAAGAGTTTTTTTATAAAAAAGCTTTTTGATCCTAAAAAGCTCTTTTAATTAACTATTTATCAAACAATAAAATTAGTTTTTTAAAATAGTCAAACCTCTAATAGTGTTCAATAAGCTAAAAGCTTTTCAAAAATCTCTTTATTAAACAAGGCCTTTATCTACATTTGTTAACTAGCTTAGCTCGCATTTAGTTGAAGTTGATTGTTGGTTGAACGGAGTTGAAATAGTACGAGTACAATGATCATGCACAATTACTTTTAATCGTTTCAACATGCATATAAATGTGGCGTGTTATTACTATAACATTTACTAAAATGTGTGGATGTCAACTAGATTAGTTGGTAAAAATCTTGGAGGATTATATCTAAAACCTTGATCAAATCCAATTTACATTAGTTTTACCGACTTCAAAGATTTCAAAAAATTAGCTTCAATGCAGTTGGACTAATAACATCAAATCGAGGAAATATAATCTTCTTTATTCCAATAAAAGATGGTCAACAACAAACCATGGATATTTATAAAAGCAAATAATGCGTGTTTAGTTGCTCCATAATGAAGGTTTTGTTTTGTGCGCTTCTCACTTTTTCCAAAATGATTTGGAATCGTCAATTTCAAGCCAAATCTTATGTGACAAATCATATAAGTATAAAATTAGAACTAATCAAACCCTCAAGTTGCCATCTCCACCATATCAAAGTCGAATCTACTAATTAATTAAAGGGTAAGCAATGCGAGTGATAATAGCAACTCATAATTATATTAACAAGTCATATACAATCACCACAATATACATATGCTTTTACAACAAAAGTCACACTTTTAATCTGTCACTAACAACCTGTAAGAGATGAGATATTAGAAATATCGGAAATTATATCACATCAATATTTGTGATCTCCCATATCTCTAATAAAAAAACCCTTAAGTTAGCGAAGACACGAGAAGAAACTTAAAAAACACGAAAATATACACAGAAATTGAAACAACAGCAAGTACATGCTGCCAGAACAAAAGTGCTGAGGCTTCTTGCACTGCAAAACCCCTTAAGCTAGCAATAGCACCAAGTAATATAGCACTAGGTGTAACATAATGCAGCAAAATCACAAACCTATACATTTGATCACCTTCAACCAATAGACCTAACTTATCAGCCAAAACAAGCACTCCAATCCCGGCTAAAGGAAGCACCAAGAGCCTCGCGACAATGATCCCCACAGTAGTTTTTATACCGAGCCTTGACTCCTCTGGACCCTCGGCTAGCATCCCACCCAACACGAGCATAGCAAAGGGCATCATTGCATTTGCCATGAATTGAAAACTACCGGTAATGAAAGAAAGAGGGGCATCCTCACCAAAAACAAACCCTTTAAGCTCAGGCACCATACCAATAATTATGGCTAAGAAAGAAACAATTATTGGAGGGCTAAGAATGTGCTTAATTGGTGTTTGTTCTGCTACAATCCTGATTTTTCTTACCATTTTTGGCTCTGGAAAACACCTTCTTGATTTAAGATCATCGTATTCTTGGCCTTCTTCGAGTGTCCCTAACTCGGGTAGTGATCTAAGGGAATCAAAGAATAAAGAATTAAAGACTCGAGCAACAAAGGGTGTCTTAGAGTAATCAATTTCTTTATCATCCATCCCTGGCCACTCTGCATCATGAAGAAGTGGCATACTTAGCTCATTATCATCGCGAATAATCATATCATATTCCTCATCTTGAATCTCATCTTCAAAATCGGTTTCTTCCACAACCTCATAGTAGTCTAAAGGAGGCTCCATCATATGATAAACAAAGGTATAAACAAGAGCAACAGCCACCCATTGAGCAAAAGAAGCATAGGCCACACCATTCTTCTCACAATCTTTTCCAAAGGGATGATTCTTTGAATGACAAACCGAGGTTATAATAGCTATAGGAAGATTTCCCATGTTCCCTAACGCGGTCATGATCACAGTAAACCGGACATATTCAGGTGGAGGGCGGCATATGATGGTTACAAGGTACCCTAAGAACGAGCCTATAACGATTGAGAGAACGACATTTAAAGGGATGAACCACCAAAGGGTGAAGTTCTTAAAGGTGATAGATTGGCCTAAATTGGTGAAAATCAAACAGGGCAAAAATAGGACAAATACAAGCTTGCTTAGGAGCTTAAATGTAGCTCTTGGTACTAGTTTGGCTTTCGGATGTGCTAAAAGAACACCAATTAAGGTTAAGGTGATAAGCTTTAGTAATGGTATTATAGCACTATATAAACTCTCATTTTTCATCCTTTCTTGATATACCAAAGAAAACAATGGTTCAGCCACCTTAGAAATTATTACAAAAATTTCGAAACGACCAAGTTTCCTACGTACAACAAAGAGAATTTTAAAGGGAGAACAAAAAAATATAAGTATTAGATTATCAGGGCATACATTATGCTCAGCAAGCTAAGCTAAGGTTGAAGATGATAATAAGCAACATTTTTAAGTCAAATGGAATTAAAGTCATTCTGAATTAAAAGGAAATGGACAACAAGTAACATTTATGGACTGCTTCAAATTAAAGTACCAGAGAAATATTCCTAATGCATTTTATTTAACCTTGAAAGGGCTTAGGAATGAATGATAGGACAAATGCATTAAAAAGGGACTTTTAAGCTGAAAGAATTATTCATCACCTCATAAGGTCATAAGTAAGCATATACGACACAGTTTTAAGTAAAGATCTTTTATATACAGTAGTTGAATCACTATCATTTTCAATTCTTTACATCACTCAATTTTAGTAAGGATATAATGGTTAAACCAATCACGAACTTTATTTATATTATCTTTTATATGAAATAATATTTCCAAATATCTTCACGTGAAATATTTATATGCAAACTGGCAGGTACTGGTATTTTATTTTAAAATACCAATAATTCGAAATTTGCAAGTACTAATTGATTTGTTAAGATAAAGGTGGTGCAAGTCTAATTGTATTTTTTAGCAGTATGCTGTAGATGTGAATACGTGGCATTTTTATGAGTTTTCCTTTAAATAATCAGATTTATTTATCACCATTTAATTAATTAATTAAAATCAAGTCCGTAAATAAAAGGAATATAGTAGCAATAAGCAATATGGCTACAACTTCTAGTTGTATGGGCTTGTGGGCTTTGTCCTAGGCCAAGTCATGTTGTTATTTAGCCCAATTCAAAGTCCAAACATTCCAAACAAATGATCAGCCCAATGTCCATATTTTGCTTTTATTAAGTTTTTTTTTTTTTTTTTTTTCGGTGTTAAGAGGCCACAATGACGAGTAATGAAAATTGATTCTAAAATTCTCTGATAGCAGGAAGAAAACTCTAACCACCTGATAGATCAATCAGTCTTTTTGATTAAGTTTTAATATAGGGTAAAAAAATATTGCATAAACTAGTAGAATGTGTCTAAATAGGAATCTAGTAGAAGTTCAACAATAAAATAAAATAAATCTTGCACAAACTAAATAATGTACATGAATTATTACAATTAGTTGGATCATTTTACAATTAAAATGGAGAAATTCTAGCTGTAATTTCATCTATTATCTCTATAATTTGGGCTGTTAACAGTCCACTCGAGAACAAAACACTTAATATACCATAAGCCATGATTCCTAGGGCTAAACTTGGTCTAGAATTCAATAGAACAAGTTGCAAAAAACCAATTAATCCATGAACACCACCTTGAAATTGTATGATATGTTTCTTCTCCCACTCAAACCAATTTGAAGGTACACTAACCTCTTCACCCTTTTCCATCATTTCAAGTTCCTTTATTCTCAATCGAAGCACAATCATATCTTCATCCACCATTCCACCACCACCTCCGGAACCTTGACTTTCCATTCTTTTACACGATATAACCTTCGTCGAATAAACATGTTGTTTCATGCTCGTATGTGTAAAACCTTTTCTCGTCCTAGGAAGTCTGCTTCTTAACAAACCTATCGAGGTGCATGATGGAGAAACAAGAGACGGACTCAAACTCATTGATTTCGTAACACTTGGGATACAAGAGGATGCTTGAAATAGGCTATTTATCTCCATAATTTATGTAACTTGAAGAATTTTAACCAAAAAAAAGAGGTTTGCAAAAGAAATAGTTTGTGTATAAATGATTAAATGATGATGAATTACGTTGTTGATATATGATTGTATATATATAGTGTATTACCGTGTAAGTGCAAATTGAAATATAAAAGACTAGGAAAGCGCGTGTAATTCGTTTGAACTGTTAAATAAAATTGGATTATTCTGCAATTTGCGTGTTTAACTGTTTAAATGTTTTGTGATTGTATTCTAGATGCATTTTTCAGCCGCACTTCATACTATTCTTAATTTAGAAGCTACTAATATCAAACAATAATAATTGGAGCATTTAATTTGGACGTCCTTAGGATATTAGAATAAATCCTCTATAGTCTATACATGTCTTGTCATGAAACTTTCTTCTAATTTTCCACTATTTGTAACGTGTTTTCTTGACCCCATAAAAAATATAGTTTTTAATCCTATTATGATCGACAATCCTTTCCAAGTTATTACAACGCATTAGGTCATTACATTGTTGAATCTGTATTTAATCTCTTTATCGATCTGGATTTGATTATAAGTTAATTCTCATACAATAATAACTAATATAACAAGTTTTAAAAAATACTCGATTTGCTAATTACTAACTCTGTATCTCATAATCTAATTAAAAAGTGCTAAATACATTTCATAAGAATAATAATAAAAAAAAATACAGGTTACATTTCATTAAATTAAATAAAGATACTCGGAAAATTCAATACAACCACGTTGGATACGTAAACACATATCCAAGGGGATCATTTATACATTACTTAGCATCATATCATATCAAGCTAGTAATAATCTAATAATTCTAATTAATAATTAAAAATGATTATTCATCCTTAAATGAAAAGCAAGATACGTGTCCTTTGCTCTCCATTTCAAACAAGCAAGCACCAGTTTCTTTGATCATCCACCAACATCTTTCCCCACAATCTTGTTTATATTTATTGACATTATAAATTTCAAAAGCATGTACCTTTTTATCCCATTCAAATCCACAAAGTATCTCTTGTGTATTATCATTAACTTCAAATTCTTGGTATTTCCCAAACTTAAGGCTTTGTTTTCCATAATCTTGCTCCTTGGATCTACAATGTACTCTTAGCTCCTTCCCTTGGGCTAACGCGTTTACAACTCGAGCATCACGACTTGGTACGGGGCCTAACCCTTGTACGACGATTTCTACTGCCTCGCTAGTATTGATAATAACATTTAGGGGGAAATTGTTGAGCAATTAGGTTTTGATGATTATAAACTAATGATGATTATCTATCTAACGTGTATGTTAAGTTGTGCATAGAAAGAGCAAGTTATGTTTGGAACAGGATACAAGGAACCTGAGCAATGACAAGTATATATATAGGGAACTTGAGCAATATAGGATAAGCAATAGAGGAACAAGAACAATGATAAGTGTTACGGTTGATAAGCATGATGATGGCTAAGGAACCATGAAGGTAACTATGTAAATAGGTGTTTACATATGTTAGCTTCACGAGGTAAGTATCCTATACATATATATGTCATGTATGTGTAGAAGTCTTTTAATTTAGTTTAGTTTTCTTTACTGTTTTTATAAATGAAAAATTAACCTTCTGTTTCTTTACTTATCATCCTCAGAAGTTTGCTCAGTTTGTCATCATCAAAAAGGGGGAAATTGTTGACCCTTATGAGGTTTTGATGATGATACTAAGAATTGAGCAAACTTCCTTTTAATAAGGATTTTCTAGTGTTGTGATGTTGGCAGGTTCAGTAAGCGTAGAGGGCTGAAGTAGGAACTGGAACAAAGGAACTTTGGAAGATCCATGAGGACGAGTAAAGAACAGAAGAAGAGTTCCAGCAATGGAACTTCCCGAAGTTCCTCAACAGGAACTTCAAAACGGGTGTAACGACCTGGTTCTGGTGTAATGCTGGGGCAAACCCTAAGATCCAGAATATATCAAGACTACAGGATTCCAGAACAAGAGTTTCAGAGAAGCAACATGAAGACAGAGAAATAGAAGTATATTGCTCTAGGATTCATGTAAGTATGTTGGACATAAAAGTCGGTCTGGAACAAGTCTTTATAGAACCAAGGTGAACTCCAAACAGTCAATGAAACTAGAGTGACTGACTTGTCAGGAACTCGGAGACTGTCAGAGTTCAGGAACCTAATAGGAACTTAAGTGTGCACGTTGTTAAAAGTCGGTTTTAATAATATATATATATATATATTTACCTTATACGTGCATATCTTTTAGGGATTTGGTTTTACTGAATAAAGATATTTATCTTCTAATAAATCCCTTTTGGAAAAAGATAAATTTTGTTTAAAAAGTATTTTTAAACTAAAAGATAAGATTGAAATAAAATCTGATTTTATGTTAAGTTTATCTTATTATTATTGACAGATTTTATTCTTAACAAAAAGATATATTTTCGGAAAACTTGTTTTTAGAAAATATCTTTTAAACTTATCTTTTCAGAAAATCTATCTTTTTCAAGATGAAATGAATATTTCGAGTGTACTATAAATATGCTCATAAGTATTCATTCAAAGTTGAGGCTGACGAAGTGTAGTGGTCGTGCTTAATGGTTTTGTCCTTCACCACGAAGCTAAGTCAGTTCTCCTGGTCAAAGTTCCTATCAGGTTTTGGTTACAGTACGTCCAGTGAGTTCCAGACTGGTCTCGAGTGTCCAACATATTAGTTTTATCTCTTTATTCATAGATATGTATTTAGGGATATTCAATGAGATCTTGTAATGGGAAAAAGGGTTTTGAGTGTTTTGTATTTTGGGGTGAGATTGTGAATTCTCTTAAATTCACGCAAGTGATGAGTTTGAAATCTCGTAAAATTCGAGTGGTAGCTGTGAGTGCACAGTGAGTGAAAGGAACCTGAGAAGTGTCTTGGGTCACCTAGGAAGTGTCCTGGGTAAGGGGAGAAAAAGGGTCCTGAGAAGTGTCTTAGGTCTGGTAGGAAGTGTCCTATCATAGAGTCAAGTGTCCGTGGTGGAACTTGCAAAGCAAAGGTCTGTGTAATAGGTTGTACTAGGAGAGTTGCCTATTATAGTGGAATTTGTTTATAAGTCCCAATAGGGCCGAGGTTTTACTTCCAGTTAGGCACTGGATGGTTTCCTCGTAAAACTTGATGTGTGCTTTAAGTTCCTTTACGTTTTAATTGTTTATTTCCGCATAAGTTCCGCGATTGGAACCTACTACCATTCACCCCCCCCTCTTGTAGTAGTTCATCTAAACTAACAATAAGAATTATGAACACATTAACGGTAATGAGACCGCCTTGTAATTTCACATGGTTATTGATCATCTTGCTTAGAATTGTACGTAAGGAGACCTTAGGAAGTTAGGAGGGTTGGTACTTGGTAATTTGGTATTATATAAGCATGGAATTATAAAAATTGTGTAATTTTAGAATGCATGTCATCAAAATTAGTGTGTTTCCTCAGTCAAATATGCTCAGCCTTTGCGTGATTATTTTCGATGATATTCAAGGTTTAAGAAAAGGAAAAAAATATTATTTAATGGAATTATTTAAGGTATTTTTCAGGCTAATTTGAAGGATAAATAACTAATGATGTTTAGAGAAAGTAGGACGGATTTATAATAACTAATGATGTCTAGAGAAAATAGGAGGATAAGAAGAAAAATGACGTGGCATGTGGGCTATTGGACTCCAAATATATCCCTTGTAAATTTATTCAAGTGTTGGCTAAGAGCCTAGAGTGACATTCAAACCTTTAATTTTAACTCAGTAATAATTTAGGCTTTGTTCTCTTTAAATTATTTTTAATACAATTCAGTTCCTAATATCCAGTTAAAAATTTGATAGATTTTCCCTCTAGGTCGTGCCTTGGGAGGGTTTCTCGTTCTAGCTTTCTGGCTAGGTTTTCCTCATCTCTCGAGGTCTTTCTCGATCATAGATCGAGATTTTACTCTGTTTTTTCATCATTTATTGGCGATCAAATTCTCTGCTTTGTTGCAATGGCTGAAATTGAACAAACCCTAACAATTGTGGAGAAGGAGAATGGCGAAGGGAATTCCAAGAGTGCGGCGAAACAGTTTGACCCTGATGAAGCAATTGATTGGGATGAAACTGGAGAAGACGATGAGGATGCTCGAATCGAGTTAGCGCTGGTAGGTAAAATATGGACAAACCGTAAGATTAATGTTAATGCTTTTATTGATACAATAAAGGGGGTATGGCAACCTAAACATAGGGTGGAAATTTCTAACATTGGGGATAATAGATTCTTGTTTCAATTTTTTCACTGGAGAGATAAGCAGCGAGTTGTGGAAGAACAGCCATGGCACTTTGACAGGCATGCTTTAATCCTTGGTGAAACCACTGACTCTGTTAAACCCTCTGACATTGATCTATATCACCTCCCTATGTGGATTAGAGTTTACAATCTCCCATTGAAAGGTAGGCTGAACTTTGCCAATGTCGAAAAGATTGGTAATAAATTGGGTGTTTTTGTTAAACTTGATATGACTACGAAGGTTAGTATAGACAAATCGGTCAGAATTCGTGTGATGGTGGACGTTCGAAGACCTTTGTCTAAGCATGTGAGACTGAAGTTAAGGGGAGGGACTGAAGAAGTTTTTGATGTAAAATATGAAAAACCACCACTTTTCTGTTTCTCTTGTGGAATGATGGGTCATGGACTTAAGGACTGTGAAGACTACAAGGAGCATGATGAGGGGGACCTACCCTTTGGAAGTTGGATGAAAGCTTCTCTGTGGAAACAAAATGTAGGCAGAAGGGAGGTAGCTGATAAAAAGGGAGGGACTTGTGCTAGGCCCTTATTTGTCACCAAACCGAAACACACTGAAGAAAAGAAGTCATGTGACTCTGTGCAAGTAAGTGAGGTGTTAGATAAGTTGGGGGATGTGGGACTACACAGCAAAGACAAAGCATTAAATTCTGTTGAAGACAGGGGCAGTGAGAGTCGTGTTTTTAAAAGTGGTGAGAAGGTGAATGAGGATTTGGTGCAATCAGTGAGGGAAGGGAAAATAGAGAAAAAAGGGGATAGGCAGATTAGAACCTGGAAGCGTGCAACTAGAGACTCAGATCATAGCATGGGAGGGAGTGTGAATGTCTCTGGTGAAAAAAGAAAAATTTTGGAGATAGAAGGTAAGAGCAGTAGTACAAGTATGGTGATAGATGGGTGTGAAGAAAACAAGCGGAGAGCTGTAGAGAGGAATGCTGAAAGGTGGCGAGCCCCACTCAATGGGCTCTCGGTGATCAATGAGTTACATCATATCGTGGAATTGTAGGGGATTGGGTAGCACCCCTGCAATTAATGCTTTGAAACGTATTTTGTTTCTGGAATGCCCCCAAATGGTGTTTCTCTCTGAGACACGGTTAAAAGCTTTCGAGTTCGATAAAATAAAACAAAAGACAAAATTTGATGGTGCCTTGGTGGTGGATTGTGAAGGGGAAGGAAGAAAGAGAAGTGGAGGATTGGCTTTTATGTGGAAAAACACGGTGGATGTGGCTGTGAAATCATATTCCAAAAACCACATTGATGTGGAAATTCACATGAGTAGACAAAATAGATGGCGCTTCACAGGAATTTATGGTCACCCCGAAGATGAAAACAAGTACAAGACGGGTTTACTTCTAAAGGGGCTGTGGGATAACCAGGGTCGGCCGTGGCTCTGTGGTGGAGATCTCAATCTCATGTTACAGTCTTGCGAGAAAATGGGAGGCCGAAACTTCTGTAGTGAGGAAGCAGATATCTTGAGAGAAGCTGTGCAACACTGCCATCTTGAGGACCTAGGCTACATTGGCCATGATTTTACATGGTCAAATAATCGAGGAGGGGATGATAATATACAGGAGAGACTGGACCGCTTTCTTGCAAACAGGCCGTGGAGAGACTTATTCCCAGGATCGTTTGTGACGCATCTTTCCAAGAGAAAGTCAGACCATCTTCCAATTTTGTTATGCATTAAAGAAGCCCTTCATACCACAAAGAAAAAAAAGAAAAAAAAGAAGTTGTACCGATTTGAAGCAATGTGGCTTCGGGATGAAAATTGTGCGGAGATTGTTTCTAATGCGTGGGAGAGAGGAGGCGATATTTGCTCAAAAATTGTGTTTACATCCTCAAATTTGAGTGCATGGAGTAAGGAGAAATTTGGTGACTTTATGAAGGAGTTACAGGCTTGCAGGGGGAGGATGGATGATCTAATGGGTGAAACTCAAACGGAGGAAGTGATTGCTCAGATGAGAGCAGTTGATGACAGAATGGATGAGTTGGAGAAAAGGGAAGAAATGTACTGGAAACAAAGAAGCAGACAAGATTGGTTAAAACATGGTGACAAAAACACTACTTTCTTTCACACCAAGACGAAGCAACGAGCTGCTCGAAATCAAATAAAAAAAATTAAAGATGCGGCTGGCGTGGAGTTTGATGATGAAGAACAGATTTCTGAGATTTTTGTGAATTACTTCCAAGAGTTATTCGCAAAAAATAGCCATGTTGAACCCGACCCAGTGCTTGAGAAGGTTGAGCCGGTTGTTACTGAGAGGCAATACTCCGACCTTGCTGCCCCTTTTACTGAAGAGGAAGTTCGTTTACCACTGTTTCAGATGCATCCGACAAAAGCCCCAGGGCCCGATGGTATGTCTGCAATATTTTTTCAAAAATTCTGGGATGTTGTTGGTGTCGATGTTGTGAATAAAGTGTTAGACATTTTGAATAATAATGGTGATATAGGTTCTATTAATCAGACTCATATTGTACTAATCCCGAAAAAGAAAGAGTGTGAGTCTCCTGTTGATTATAGGCCTATAAGTTTGTGTAATGTTTTGTACAAGATTGTCACCAAAGTACTAGCTAACAGGTTGAAGTTAGTACTACCTTTTATTATTCATGAGTCGCAGAGTGGCTTTGTCCCGGGTCGTTTGATCACTGATAATATTCTTGTCGCTTATGAGTGCTTCCATTATCTCCGGAAAAAGAAAACTGGGAAGAAGGGTTACTTGAGTCTTAAGCTTGATATGAGCAAAGCCTATGATAGGGTCGAATGGGTGTTTCTGCAGAGTATGATGACTAAACTGGGGCTACCGGATTCCTTCGTACATTTGATCATGAAATGTGTTAGCTCTGCGGAATTTGAGGTACTTGTAAATGGGCAACCTTCGAAGAGTTTTAAGCCTAGTCGGGGACTAAGACAGGGGGACCCTCTATCACCGTTCCTATTCACAATGTGTGCTGAAGGTTTGTCTGCTTTACTCCGGGATGCAGAGAGGAGAAAGATCATTCATGGATTTAAAATTGGGAGAAATGTTGCCCCTATTTCTCATTTATTTTTTGCAAATGATAGTCTCCTTTTTGTGAGAGCGACAGAGGAAGAGGTGGAAAATGTGCTGGGAATTCTATCTACCTATGAGATCGCTTCGGGTCAGAAACTGAATATGGACAAGTCAGAGGTATCCTTTAGCCGAAACATTGAGCAAGAACGGAAAACCACGCTTCAGATGAAGTTATCTTTTAAGGCTGTCGAAGGACATGACAAATATCTTGGGCTCCCAACCTACATTGGAAGTTCGAAGAAACAAGTGTTCCATAATATTCAGGATCGGATCTGGAAAAAATTGAAAGGGTGGAAGGGAAATTTTTTATCTCAAGCAGGAAGGGAGGTACTACTCAAATCCATAGCTCAGGCAATTCCAACATATGCAATGCAGTGTTTTCAGATTCCAGCTAGTATTCTTGATGATATAGAAAAATTGTGTCGGCAATTTTT
Source organism: Chenopodium formosanum (assembly GCA_024500155.1). Classification (NCBI taxonomy): domain Eukaryota; kingdom Viridiplantae; phylum Streptophyta; class Magnoliopsida; order Caryophyllales; family Amaranthaceae; genus Chenopodium; species Chenopodium formosanum. Next base: position 1,507,872 of record CM044861.1, on the reverse strand, counting down.
TTGGGGGCAAAAAGGTGAAGAAAGAAAGCTTTGTTGGATAGCTTGGGATAAGCTTTATATACCCAAGAAGGAGGGAGGGCTCGGTTTTAGAAATATGAAAAATTTTAATAAAGCTCTTCTCGCGAAGCAACTGTGGCGTATAATGGTGAATGAAAACTCTCTTGCGGCTAGAGTGCTTAAAGGGAAGTATTTTCCTCACACAATATTGATGGATGCAAAAGTGTACTCGAACTCGAGTTATACATCGAGATCGATTATGGGGGCTAGAGATGTCATCTTGCAGGGCGCAAGGAAATCAATTGGTAATGGCTCAACCGTTCATATATGGAAGGATCCGTGGGTGCCAAATCTTCCCCATTTCAAGATTGGGTCGGAACAAAGGTTTGATGAAGGGGGGTCTGTCTATGTGCGTGACCTCTGGAGGGAGAATGCGTGGGATGTATCCATTCTTGCTGGCATGTTTTCTAATGTGGAAATAAATGAGATTTGCAAGCTTCCTGTTCCTATGTTTGATAGGGGTGACTCCTGGGTATGGCATTACACAAAAAATGGAGATTTTACAGTCCGAAGTGCATACAATCTGCTCACTATGGAGCAGAAAAATTCTGAAGCGTCCACCTCGAATAGGGGCTGTAACTTCAACTGGGCAACTGTATGGGATGCGGAGGTCCCTCCCAAAGTTAAATATTTTGGGTGGCGTGCTATGAAGGGAGCAATTGCTGCTCGCCTAAGCTTGGCTCATCGAGCTATGCTGCTAGACACGACGTGTCCAATGTGTGGTAATGCAGCAGAAAGCATTCTCCATATGCTTGCTTTTTGTGATGATGTGAAGGGTTTTTGGTATTTCTCTCCTTTAAGGCTGGTGGTGGGTGACTTTGTTGGTGATGTATTTGAGGAGTGGGTGTGCTCTATTCGAAAAAAATACAAGGAACCCCCTTGGTGGGATTTATTTTGGAGCATACTATGGGTAATATGGTTGAGAAGGAACGCTTGGGTGTTTGAGAGGAGGAGAAAGGACATAAATGAAATAGTTCACAAGGCCGTTGGGTTAGTAGGGGAGTATGAAGAAGCGAAGGAAGCTCCTAATTCACATTCTGTTCAGCAACAGTTGGAGGCTCGTTGGCTCCCACCTCCTCAAGGTATGATCAAAATAAATTCTGATGCGGCTACTTCTAATCCAACTTGTGTGGGTTTGGGGGGAGTTATGCGTGATATGACTGGGGAAGTGGTGGTCTCGACATGTCTACGAATGCAGGGTAATTTCGAGGCCGATGTTGCTGAAGCTATAGCTTTGAGGCATGCCATGGTTATTACTCTGGAGTCGGGTTTCAATGCTTTATGCTTGGAGACGGATTGCCTGAAGCTATACAATCACTTGAAGAAAGGATGCACTCCTCCTACAGAGTTTGGTCTAGTTGTGAATGACATACTACATCTCGCTAGTCGATGCCAAGTTTGTACTTTCTCTTTTGTAAAACAGTCTAGGAATCGAGTTGCTCATGAGCTAGCTAAGTTTAGTTTTTCTTTTGATGTTCTTAGAGTTTGGATGGAGGAGGTGCCTTTGTGCATTTCTGATTTTGTAACTGCAGATTTGCTTTCCTTGGTTGATGAATAAAATGGCTAGCTCAGTTTCTGTCAAAAAAAAAAAAAAAAAAAAAAAAAGGTTCCTAATATCCTTCTTTCATAAAATATTAAATTTAGTTTAGTTTAGTTCAGTTCAGTTCAGTCAATTAAAACAGGCCCTTACTCTCTCTGTGTTTATTTTAAGTGTTGCAATATGACTGATGTAGAATTTTAGACAATTTAATTGACTTAAATAAAATAAGAAGTAAGTGAGATAGTTTGAGTATTGAAATTGTAAAAGATACATTAATATTTTATTGAAAAATAATGAATATGAGACCAAAAAAAAAAAAAAAAAAAAAAAAAAAAAAAAAAAAAAAAAAGAATTTACTATGAAAAGTAATAATGGTTTTGGGTGGAGACTATGAGAGGTTAGAGATATAATATTAATATGTATATAGTATTTTGCTAAAAAGTGAAGTGTACTTAAAATTTCATTAAACACGGAAGGAGTAGCTTAGGATTATTGCGTGATTACTTAGATTAGGAGTAATATAAGGGAGTCTAAACCCCAATCAAAATAATCAACAAGTGAGAGTTTGACTAGTTTTTCTATATATCTGGATTTATATCATTATATTGTAAATTATGATGGTTAGTTGAATTGAAGCTAATGCAACTAATGTAGCTTGTAGCTTGTACCTTGTTAAAGGAATTTTATAGTACCACTAAATAATGTAGCCAATGTAGGTTCATAATTAGCGTACGTTACTATTCAAAAAAAAAAAAAGCGTACTAAACTTGAAATTCAACTCAATTAAACAAAGTTGATGATACGAAGCCACGAAGGTAGTAGTTCATTATTTTCTCTCATACAACATATACATTATACTAATCAAAGTAGGTAATAATAATAACATCTAGAGAACAAATCTTTTTATTTGGACTAATCAAACATTAAATTAACTACTCCTTAGTTCATTATTTCCTCTCAAACAGCATACGAAGTATAAATTATAGTCCTAATAACCAACTAAGCTAAGCTAAATTTAACATAACAACTATATCCTCAAATTCTTATGTTCACCATCCCAACCATAGCATTCAGTAAAATCTTCCGTCAAATAATCTAGCAAGCAAAGGTCAGTTTCATTGACATTCCAATAACATTTTTGCCAACACGGTCCAGCATCTCTATTCTCATCATAAATATCAAACCAATGTAATAAATTGTCGAATACAAAACCGCAGAAAAAAAGTGTGCCACCAAATAAATTAGCCCCAAATTTAAACTCATAGAAAGAACTATATGGAATTAGTTTCACCCCAAGGTCGTCATCCTTAGATTTGCAATGAACTTGTAGATCTTGCTTACTTTCTAGCAAGTTAATTATTCGAACATGCACTTTGGGGCGTAGTTGTGCCTCTATTAATTCTGTAAACAACATCAAACTAAGTACGGTTAACATAATTGTACCATTTTTGTAGGCTTGATTCATGTTTATTAAGAGTTTAATGAGAATATATAAATCGGAAGAGGAATGTTTGTATAAATAATGTATAATCCTACCACACCTTTTATAGTCTCTACTCGATCTGAGCCCTAGTGACTTTGGACATACTATTCAACACTAATGGTCTGTTCACATTTACTGATTTGGAACTGAACTAAACTGAACTGAACTGAGCTGAGCTGAAATGGATGTTTTATGAAAGAGGGAAATTAGGAACTGAATTGAACTGAACTGAACTGATTGGAGCTGAACTGAACTGAACTGAACTGATTGGAGCTGAACTAAACTGAACTGAACTGAAATTAAGTAAATATGAACAGGCCCTAAATTAATAAACTGTGTTGGTTTTCCAAAATCAAGCAAGAAACTTTACAAAAATGAATGGCTTATCCTATGTTTCAAAACGTTCACATAGACTGAGCAATTGAGAATATGCATATTTACATTATCCATATGAAGATCGGAGAAAATTGTTATGTTCATATCAATGGTAATTTCCAATAATAGAGATTGAAAAATAAATCCTAGCCGCCTTTTCCCCCTTTTCTATCTAGGGTTTATGAAGAAGAAGTTTGACTATTTTTTAACCTTTTGTTTTGATTTTCATGATTTTGTTGTTAACTTCAATAAAATGACATCATGCAATGGGAGAGAGTTCCTATAGGGTGGGATTAGTTGAGTACTCCTTTTGTATTAATGAAACGTTTTAATTTTCTGCATTATTCATTTTATTCACTTTGACTAATGTTTGTGATTTATACATAAGAATAAATATATAGTCTTTTGGCCATTGTGGGCACTTGTTGGAATCATCTCAATGAATAGTTTATTAATATTCAATTTTTATATTTTTTTAGTTATTGCTGATTAAATATATTATCAATTAAAGTTTTACATTGACATATGTGCATAAAGAAGACATTTCATTTAATCAAACATGGAGGTATTATTTTGTTTTCATTTACTCCGTAAGTATTTGTGGAGTATTGTGAAATTGGTTCTTTGGTAAAAAATTATGCGGGATCACAACAATTATTTAGAACTGTATTGAACTCTATGCACTCCTAGATCGTTGTTCTTTGATTTGCAATGAACTTGTATATATACTTCCTCCGTGTTTTAATAAGTGTTACACTTTGACCTACACATAGTTTTATACAATTTAATTGACTTATATAAAATAAGAGGTAAGTGGGATAGTTGGAGTTTTAAAAAATTGTAAAAAGAAAGATAGTGGAGTTAATAGTTTATTGAAAAGTAATGAATGTGAGAGGAAAGATATAGTAAAAGAAAGTAGTAGTGGGTTTGGGTGGGGACCATAAGAGGAGAGAGATAAAATATTTTAATGAAGTTTTTTGCCAAAAAAGAAAGTGTAACATTGATTAGAACACCACTAGATTTGGTAAGTGTAACACTTATTAAAACACGAAGGGAGTATTGAATCTGAAGTACCAATTCAAGAATGCAAGTTATAGGTTGTCAATTCGTCATCCTAGATCGAGACTACGGGGTATAGGAATTAAGGCGTCATGCATTATGTCACTAATAGCGCAAAAGAACATTTTGTGTTTATTTCAATATTTATAAAAATTTTTAGACTCTTCATTTTTTACAAAATATATAATTATATGATGATCTGTTTAATTTATTTAGTTTGTCTCATCAATAAATACTTAAAAATTACTATGCAAATAAATAGATATATAAAATACCATGCAAATATGCATAAAGACATAAAGACCACCAATAATAATTCTCCGTAAAAATCCCTAGTAATAGAAAAAAGAAGAAAGCAAACACATTTATTTATTGCAATTTACTTGTTTGAGCAAATATAAAAACAAGTTTATTAATCAACAAATGCACCTATAATCCATATCAATTACATCCTTAATTCCTTGAGTTTAGCAAGTTTAAACTCCTGATGTTTATAATTCCATTGATAGCAAGTTTCAGCACTAGTCGTATAATTTAGTTTACAAGGCCCAGTTTCGTAAATTTTCCACCAACATTTCAAACAACGATCTCTTTTTTGAACATAAATATCAAACCAATGTAAGTTGGTATCAAATGTAAAGCCACAAAAATATAGGGTTTTATCCCATACGCTATCTCGAAATCGAAACTCATAGTAAGTGTTATATGGTATTTGTTGCACCCCAAGATCGTCATCCTTTGATTTGCAATGAACTTGTAGATTATGCTTACTATCTAACTCGTTAATAATTCGAACCTGATTTTTTTCACGAAATTCTATTGCCTCTATTATACCTTCACAAAACATCATAATTACCATGGTTAATGTAATTATGACACCATTTCTATAGGCTTGATTCATGTTTAATTTAATAATAATTTGATGAAATTTTTTGGTATGTAATACTTTGAGGTTAAGAGAATTGGAATTAGGAAGAGGAATGTTAGTTTGTAGATCATACCTCACTGTTTAGTTTTATAGTCTCCAACTAGTTTTTTTTTTTTTTTTTTTTTTTTTTTTTTTTTTTTTTTTCTTTTTCTTTTTCTTTTTTTTTTTTTACCTTTGAATTTTTACTTTGGACAATAATTCTAATGCATGCATTGGTTTCATTAGATGCATTAATTTTCCTAAAATTAAGCAAGATATTATACCCAACATTTGGTTAATCAGTTATGTTCACATCATTTAATTATGACACAAGTCAATATGTATAATCCCAACCCCATACATACAATGCCACCTCATAATAACCCTTGAAAAATATGGGTTTTCGGAATAAATAAGGGGAAGGGTCAAGTGTTCTAACTATGAAATGCCCAAAATTTTCTTCATTTTATTTGTGTACGTAGTAATTAGATAAATACAATACTTGAAAATTAACATATGCAATTAACCAAAAAAGGGTAAACCTTACCAAAATTGAAAAGATATAAAAATTGAAAATTATAAAATACAATTGCTTTGTTGATGTCAACTAGAGTTAGAGTCTTGGGGTGGTGCCCGACCCATAAGAGAGTCAATAAATACAAAGTAATTATTAGGAAAATATTTATCATATGCCGTGAAGAATTAATATAATCTAGTATCTTGTTTTCAAGTTCTTCCTAAATTTTTTCTTACATGATCATACATCCAACATACATTACGTTGAAGCTTTATAGTTTATACTTTATACTCATAAGAAAATATCACAATTTAAAAAAAAAAAAAAAAAAAAAAAAAAAAAAAAAAAAAAAATTGAAGAGAAAAATAAAGGGAAAATGGAAAAACAGAAGCATTATTGGAATTGTGTATGGATGGAAGTATATTATTCTCAAGTAATAAATTACATATCATCATACCATGTATATATGTGTGACAATACATATGTACAATATAATGTACATATGTACAATGTACATGATAATACATTGTATCAAGCAAATTGGGTCTACTCTTAAGAATTAATCTACTCTTAAAATTTCAATTGGTTACCTACAAAGAATCTGATATAGGTAAAAAAAGATGAAGTAAATAACGTACCAAAGGAAATAAAATCAATTAGAAGCCTTGAATATGGCACCTATATAAAGGCTTGTTTTTCTCATAAAATTCATTAATCCCTCAATCGTTAAACAAATATGGCTAAACACACTAAACATTATTATACTATCATAATATTCACAATCTTTGCCATATTTGTCTACCAATATGAGGCAGTAGATCTTCGAATTTACAACGCATTGGAAAACAATAAAATCCTTCAAGTGCATTGCAAGTCCAAGGATGATGATCTTGGAGTGCACCAACTTAATTTTGGGGAATTCTATGAATTTCACTTCCTCCCTAATTATTTATTTCCTAACACATTATTTTTCTGTGGTTTTGTGTTTGATGATACTTTGCATTGGTATGACATTTATAATCAAGTACGTGATCAAGAACGTTGTCCCGATAGTTGTAATTGGACTATCAAAGAGCCAGGGCCTTGTTTACTTGATCTTGGGTATACTGCTAATTGTGATGTGTGGAATAAAGGATAACTTCATATGATTAACGTTGTCGTGAAAAATGTTATTGAGTTCGTTGTCAAAGAGATGCATGGAAACCTTAGCTTGTTTACATATGTGTTTTATATATACTCGTAACATTTTTATGAGTGCAATAATCATAACTATTATTTTAATTCTTTCATATCTACAAAATAAGTACAAGTATTTTATTATAAAATATGTAATATATTAGTATACTGTATCGTACAATACAAATTCTAATTTAATAATATCTCGTGCATTAGCATGAGTAAGTGATAAGTACATCAATCTGATAGCTAGATCGATATTCAATAAATCATTAAATCCCATTAAAATGCCAGGGAACGCAATGATCATATTCTCCACTAGAGATATTGAGCAAACAAAGGCCAGTTTCATAAACCCTCCACCAACATAATTCTTGGCAATGATCGTAGTCAGGCCCCGAATCATAAACATTAAACCAATGCAATTGGGCAGGCAAATAGTCGTCAAATACAAAGCCACAAAAAAATAGTGTGCTCCCCCAAAAATTTGGCTCGAATACAAATTTATAAGTTTCTCCCGACGGAACTTGGTGCACTCCTAGATCGTCGCCCTTTGATTTGCAATGAATTTGAAGGTTTCTACCATCGCTCAATGTATTCGTCACCCGTAAATCGACGTCAAATAGTGCTTCAATAACCGGGGTATCAAGAACTAGCAAGATAAGTAACATAGAAATTGGTACGTATGTAACTTTGTTATGTAGACTCATTATTCTTGAATTTTTTTGATGGTGGAACTATATTTGATTTGATGAATAAATCAAATAATACTGCTAAGTATTTTGTATAGTATTATGTAAGGATCATTTTGTATGAATTAAGCCAAACTATGGCATGTTTTTTATAGCCTCATAGAATCATTAATTTTTTTTTTTCTCCATAATTGAATTTTATTTGAATTTGTAATATTTATGGTCTATAATAATGTAATTTCGGATAGATAATGGCTTGGTAATCTTTAAGGATGGTATTCAGTGTATTCACCTCATTTTGAATAATAGAATTGATTTACATAATCTTTCTCATTTTATTGATGATTTTCTTTCCTTATTATTTACATAATCATTTACTTGGGGTATAATTTATTTAAGAATTAATTTAAATTTTCCACATTAGCAGATTACCCTTTTTTTTTCTTCTTATAGTATGTTTACACATTCAGTGTTTTGGTTCTTCTCCAGTCATATGTGAGTTGTCTGTATTCTATTGTACGGGGTAATGAGTTTAACAGTGCATCAAAATGAATAAAAACAAAAACAGTGCACCTGGATGTATATAACATGTTTTATAAATTAAATTACTTATTAGCCTTGATTACAATTAGAAAATAATACTACCTCCGTCACATATTATTTGCAACGATTAGAAATTTTTCTTCTCTACTTTATGTCAAATCGTTGCAAATAATATGTAACGAAGGTAGTATAAATTCAGACATAAACATATTTGAATAAAAATTCACCATTCTTAATTATCATAGAGGTTCATCTATCTTATATAGAATGAAATTGCTAGGTATCCCTTATAATTTTAAGTAAATAAAACATACATACAATAAATTAGTAAACGGGTCACTAATTATTCTTAAGGGGTCGCCATTAAAAATCTTAGCATAATCAACCCCAAATCTAACTATTAAGCACTAGAAATCAGAATTATGTATTCTTTCAAAAAAAAAAGAAATCAGAATTATGTACATTATTGTCAAAATCAGAATTTCAATCTATGTTTGTAAAAAAATCACTACTAAACTTGATGATCATATGAAAATAAGTAACTTATGTAAAGTGGAAAGCAAGCAAAAGAATCGAAGTAGGCACACTCAACGTAAGCAAAGCCAAGGCACCAATGGCAACACTTGGTCGAGTATTCATCAATTGTGTTTGAACCACACCTAAAATCGCGCAAATATACTCATCGTATTGAGCATACATTTGTTTCTCCCATACCATCCATTCCTTAGGAGGCTCGTAATTTCTCTCAACCACCTTCATTTCGTGGATCCTTTTTCTTAAAACGATCATATTTTCATCCACTAGACGACCTTCATATTGAGACTCGTAAGAGTTACTCCTCCGAAGAGCTGAGACTATTCTAACATTATTTTTGGTATTTCTCGAGTTGAGTTTTGAAGTTTTAGCTAGGGGAGAAAATGAGTACAGAGGATTTCTTATTGAAGAAAGAATTGTAGTTTCCATGATGGTAACAACTTTGGTGTAACAAGTTTGAAAAGGCTAAAATATTTTTATGATCATATTTCTCTTGGAACGGTCCATATATATAAGCCAAGTACAAGATAATGTAGAAAGCAATCAATCAAAAAAATATTAATTTTAAATTGGTTAATATGGTTTAAAATATTAGCCGACAATTCAACGCGTTGAAATGTGATTTGTGTTTTTTGCATCGATATAGTTTGATGGTAGTTAATAGACGGCTTGTTTAGCGTAATTAAGAAAATAACATTATTTTTAATGATTTTAAATGAAGATTAATCATAGAAATTATGAAGCAAATGCGAAGAAGTTGAAGAATTATTGAAGAAATTTCCTCATCGGTGATGTAAATGGGTCATTAGATGCGGCGAACAAGGCGGGCATGGCATATTGGGATGCATCACATGGAAGGAGGGCTTAATTATTTGGAATTAGTAGTTATTGCAACAGTATTTTGTTTGTTTATTTAAGATAATGTACTTTCTAAATCATAATTAGAGTATTGCCTTACCACAAAGTCGTAGTTGACAATCAACATATGTGGAATCCAATCATAGATTCGTTGTAAATACTTTCTGATTACGAAATACTCTTGTCAATCTTCTTCATATTGTTTCTTTTAATTGAGCTAGCCATGTCTAATATACCGAATTTGTTGATATATCATCAGCTTGATAGAAGGAAACGGGAAATCAGTAAACTTCAAAATACTATAAACGTGAACTTGTACAATTTTTTCCAAATTGAATGCCATTTAGACTAACAAATGAATATATACAACAGTATTCGAGACATTTGCTATGCTGTAAGCTTGTAAGTGACAAAGATCGATATTCTAATATCTTCCAGACATTTTGTCCATTGCTTGCATGAATATTGACAATTGAACGCTACAAGTGCAACAATGTGCTCTTACCCAGCTCCTTTACAAAGGTCAAAAGCTTAATTCAGTAATGATCTTTAATTTGCTGCAGCACTATCAATCATCATAAGATGAATGTGGGGCTGATGTGCATCCCGGGTCAAATGCGTCTTCTGATCCACAACAATGCCAAACTGCAAAACTTCACCAGAGTTAGGGGTGTTCATCGTGCCTCCTGTGTAGACACTCTCAAACTTCCTTTTTGTCTCTCCTGCATAAGGTGATGATAAGCAAATAAGGAACAAGAAGGAAAATTGATGGAACCAGATATATACTCAATGTTATTTCAAGTCTTCTTTAAATCCTTATCAATAAATTACACCAAATACACATCGTTGCCTACATGAAGAACTCGTCCTTGTCATCAAGGAGTACACACAAGCACCACATGGAAGTCCTCAGCAGCATGCAATGCATACAGAATTTTGCAAGAAGGAAAAAAATGAGAGATAGAGAAAAGCCTAATCACGTCATTTACAAAATCTACAGATAGTGAGAAGTATGTCTTAGGAATAACACTTCTGCCTATTCAAAAAAAAAAAAGGTATAACACTTCTGCTTCATCCCAGGCATCCAGCATCCAAGACTTTTCCCTCTCAATCCAGAAGCAACAAAGTCAGAGTCAGCATAAAAGTAAGCAAAAACGAAGAGGGGTTTGACTTAGCAACATGATGTCGATCAAGTCACCAACCGATTTCAATTAAAAGGGTAAAATGGAAAAGTCTGCTTGAATCAATAATGAAATGGAAATGATAGTCTCTTGCAGACGGGAGGAATGTAAAGCACAATATGGGAACAGGAGCCTAGCTCTCATGCATTTTTTTTTTTTTTTTAAGTAGTGTAACAAAACCACTTCAAACAAACTAGCAGCAAGAGACTATGTTTGCTGCCATCATAAACTAAAGAAAGAGTATGTAAACTATCACTCATAACTCTCAAATCCATTTCTTCTTGATATACGGATATATCTGATTAAAGAACTTAGAATATTATTCAATAGTCTCTAATTCCAACAATCTATCAAAAAACTATCAATGAAACGGCTTTCTAGCTACATGAGGGGACATGTATTCTCAGTAGAACCTAACATATCATCAACAAGAGTTGCCCTCAATCCAAGAATCATAAGCAGTCCACACAAGATGCAACCAAAGTCAAAATTCAATATTTATGTCTTTGAAGGTAATACATCCTCCTCCATCCCTTATGAGGTACTTGATCATAAGGATGAAGGAGGAGGATTCGTGTGGATCACTAAATGGAATAATCACTTTTGGTTCGTGTAGCCAACCCCACTTATGGGATTAAGGCTTTGATTGATTGAAGGTAATACAACCCCACTCAAACCCATGGATCATGGTGTCCAGTAAGATGAATTCTTGTTCATTGTTTAGGTGCTAACAAAACAAAAGGGAGGTAAAAGAGATAATGAAACGCTGTGATTGAAGTCATACGAAGCAAAAAGGTACATCCATTAGAAGGAATTTAACATTACAGTGAGATACCTTTGGTCTAAATATAATCCTTAATTCAGAAATTGTAGCTATATTGTCTCTCCCCAATATGTTAGAAAACATGCTTTTACTAACTTATCCTGCTTATAATAGTTGCAGCATCCCTAGCTTCTTTCCACTACATGCTCATCAGAGCTCTTCAAAAGTTTTAAACGAGCAAGATATACTCCGCGTACTCCTAGGTGTATATTAATGAAAGCTCTGATCATTTCACAACAATTTGAGTAGCAAATGTAATCTTAACTTCAAGAAATAATTGAGGTTACCCTTGTGGAATGAGCATTTGCACTGTAAATTGTTGTTCTTTCAGCAATATATACACATATCTTAAGCAACCCCAACAATTTCCTACAAAACTGGAGAAAGTAACCCAAAATCGCGGTTGCAATAAAGGTATATCCGTATATTAGGAAATTTGGTGATTAGTTCATTATTTTGGTGTTTAGAGAGCCACAAGGGCGGGGGTGAGAATCGATCACTCTAACCACTTGAGCTATCCCTCACTCTCAAATTTGGTGATTAGTACTGTAATGTGTAATCATGTATAGTTTGCATCTCCAATCATACACATCACCATCCAACTATTTCCTCAAATACAAACACCAAAATTTAATTGAAAATACCAATTCTATACAGCAAGATAACAGAAATTAATAATTTGATATATGATTCAAAATACCCAGAAAACATGAAAAAGAGCAGGAAAAAAAGCAATAAAATCAAAATTAAAAAAAAAAAATTGGAAATGGTGAAATTAAAGGGTACCTCCAAAATGGGCAGTGTGAAAACGGCAAGCAAGAGGATGATTGAGAGATGGATCGAACTGGGTTTTGCAATTCTTGCAAGTTCTTAGGGTTTTAATTTGTTTTTCGGAACAACAATTGATTTTTTGGCGGAATTTGTTCTTCGTTTTTCCAGTGGATAATTTCAGAGAACTAGTCACTAAGCAGGTGGAATCTAGTATGAAAAATGGAGGATGAATTCTGGGAATTGAATGGAATTTGAGGGTAGAATTCATTGATGAGTAACAAAGAGTGTGTGAAGTTGTGTGCATTTCGGATTTGCGCCAATTTTAGTCGTGGTCTTACAAGAATGCAGCTTTAGATGAGATAATCAACTCATGAAAGTTTTTTTTTTTTTTTTTTTTTTTTTTTTTTTTTTTTTTTTTGCTACAAGAAAATGCACATTCCAACAAAATTGACAATATTCCGGTTCATGGAGTGTATATATATATCGAGAGATTTGAGACGATTTCAATAAGTTTTCATACAACGTTTGAACATAAGGCACAAGCATTGGTCAAAATGATATACAATACAAATACTCCACATTAGCTTACATTTATACGAGTTACTCGGTACCTAAAATGAAGTATGTAGTAACATAGAGTGGAGATTTTAGACAATAGAATGGGGGGAGGAAACTAACATTAAGGCACATTTTTAACCATAGAAAATTTTAAATATAACATTATAAAAATTGATAATTCCAAATGTACATATTGAGACGAATCTAAAAGACCCTACATGAATATATTATTGCCAATAGCAGTGGACTTAATAGCAATGGAACAACTACAATACAACAAAATAAGATCAATTTCCTCCCAAAGAATTGCAAAGTTTTATCATATATCTCAAATGCACTACTTCAGTAGCACAATTTGGATACAATAGTGTACACCGGGCAAATCTGGGTTGTGGCCCCTAAACTGAAGTTGGAGTTTCCTTATTTTTCTGTGTCCTCGTCGCTTTGGCTTCCAGCATAACCATTCTTTAACAAATTGAGCTCAGATGGAAGATTCTTCCTGGCTTTGCGGCTACCCTCGATCTTCCATTGATCCCACACCTTTGTTTTTGGTGGTGGGGAAGTATCTCCAATGGGTGCAACCAACCCTGGCTTACCATCATCGATAACATCGTCTACTAGTCCATATTCTTTTGCCTCCCATGGATTCAAAAAATTATCACGATCGGTGTCTTTTTCGATCTGTAAAAGATAAGAAATATAAAATTCATGTTATAGAGCTCTAAACAAGAAGTGAAGGGTCAAAATTGCAAATAGTTCTTTTTCAATTTACTAACCTGCTCCTCAGGCTTTCCTGTGATTCTAGACAATATTTTGTTTAGCTTGACTTTGTGATAAGCCATTTCTCTTATACGTATGCTCATGTCTGTTGCCTGAAATTACAATCAAGTAATTATCAACACTCATGAAAAACATACTATGCATTAATATCAACAAGCAAAAGGACTAGTGATTAAGCTAGCTTTGAAACTAGAGAATTTAACAGATTAATCGATAACCAGAGCATAAGATGTTGAAAAATGGAAAAGGAACACATCAATATGCAAAAGAGACAACATAGTAGCATCAAGTGCATTGTGTTAAGTTTGTAAACAAAAAGTAGACAAATCATATGAATAAAGCCAACTGGAAAATGAGTACCATTTAGAAGTATTAGCCTCTCCTTATTGGGTTATAAATGGATAAAGGGAAATTGAACAATGTATAATGCAGGCTTGCAGCAGTTTCACTGCATGGCATTTTCACTAAAATATACCGAAGGGTGCTACTCAAAAGAAGCAAGGTAACTAGAAGAGACAGCAAAATCAAGCATTCATTTCTATTATAATTTTCAGTTCATAGGCTAAGGGCCAAACTCTGCTTTGGTGTATGCAGAGTTGCAGACTAAACCAATATCTGAAACCTAACCAGAAGAACATTAAACAAAGTGTCTACAAAAATATAAAAGATCTAAATAGAGAATAAAAAGTTGAAGCTTTACTACAGCAGAAAAACAATAAAGCATTTTATTAAGACAGAAAAGTGGACGATCAAGATGCAAAACAAAGGACCTAAATATTTTGGAAGCCCAGGGAGGAACGTTATATAGAAAGAGGATTGAAGTGTCACATTTCCCAATTTGAAAGGGGATTCTTCCTCATTGGAATACTTGAATCTTACGGAGTAAAACAAATAGAAGGCTGGAAATTTACCTTTCCACCAGCTGTTCCAAGAGGTTGATGGATCATCACTTTTGAGTTTGGCATGCAAAAGCGCTTCCCTTTACTGCCAGAAGCAAGAAGAAATGCTCCCATGGATGCAGCTAATCCCATGCATATAGTGGATACATCTGCCTTGCACTGTTTCATAGCATCATAAATTCCCATCCCTACAAAAGTGAATAGAGCAATTGGAGAAATTAACTGGAAACAACTGCACTTTTCCATTATTAGTAGAGTAATCTTCTTGACTTTTGACCTGATTTTCCCATATTAGAATCTAGATTGAGCAAAAAAAAAAAAAAAAAAATAAATAAAAAAAATAACAGGCCCATAACAATCTTTAGAGACAAACATCTGAGTAGAGTAAAATTGTAAAACAGAAGGTGTTTTCACATAATTCTCAAGATATAATCATACAAAACTTTTAAAGTAGAAAGAGAGTAATTAATTAATGACACATGGAATCACATTGTCACTGTTACAGAAAGTTTAAATCAGTCAAGTTCACCATATATGGCAAGTTGCCTTCATACTTGATCAGAACAACAGGGCTACCAGACCTCATTGAAACCACTAGCAAGCTCAAAGCAAGTCACTTTTGACTTTTCTCATGCAAGTAACCAAATTATACTCCACGACATCACCCCACAGTTTCCACCCCTTCTCAAAAGAAAGTGGTGAAGAGAATAAATGAGCCAAAATTTTCAATTGTTACAAAAGGATTCTGGGACTACTAGGTGTCTAGGTTAGTCGAACTAAAACAACCTACAACATCAAGCCTGATAATATACAGGATAAACATTGCTAAAATGGTAAACAAGTCATACCTGCAGTCACTGATCCACCGGGAGAGTTAATAAACAACCTAATATCTTTCTTGGGGTCTTCTGCATCCAAAAGTAAGAGCTGGCTTATGACAAAATCTGCTGTAGTGTCATCAATCTGCAGACCATCACATCAAAAAGAAAATTAGCTTATCAACCTAAAGATTTTACTCTGTAATTTTATATCTCAATATAAGCCCCTAGCTCTACTCTCAACCCTCATCCATAAAATTAAAAAAGGTTGTATTCTATCACCTAGCTTTCACTTGGGTAGTTGAGTGAACTTATCTTACTAATCTAAACTAAATTGAACTTCGGTAGCCCCCTTATATACAGGGAAATTTTCAGGGGTGGTGAAGGGAGGAAAGTTACTAAGCACAAAAAACAAATCACATCATGATCTGCCAAGACTAAGGCACCTTACAGAAAGCAGCTAACAAACTCTTGTTCTACCCCATCCAAAGGAAATAAACACACTACATAGTGAGCCACCGTATTCTCACCCCTTTTAACATGAGAGATGGGAAACCATTCAAAATTTGACCTCATAAGACAAATGTCCTCAACGATCAGGTATACAAGGTTCTTCACATCGCTTGTTTGCAAACGCTTTCACTAACTTCACAGCATTGCTTTCAAGTTCTAATTGTTGATAGCCAGCCTCCTAACAACTATCAATTTGAATCTTGCTGCCTTCCAGTCCACTTCACACAAACTTTGGTAGCCCATATATTTCTTTAACATAGCTTATTTAAACTTACTCTTCCTAATTTAATTTTCTTTGAAACTATTTTTCCTATGATAAGTGGAAATAAGGTGAAGAGAACAAAGCCTAAATCCAAGAACAAACCTAATTCTCCAACAATTTCCCCCTTTTGTCCCCTTAAAATCAAGAAGTTTAACATCAATAACAAGCTCATCACAAAATTCCCACAAGCAATCCCTATATTTCATTAATTTGCAGCTCAATAAAGCACAAAATTTCAAATAAACAATCGAAAAATTGAAAACTTTGACATCAAATTACAAGCAAAATCCCTAAAACCTCATCAAGCAAAACAAAATTCATCTCATGTAAAAACCCAACAATTTAAACCCAATTTATTCCATAGAAAGTAACAATAATAAAAAAAATTAAATTTAAAACAAATAAAGGGGGAGAAAGTTACGAACTTGAGAACCCAAAAAGATGATTCTTTGACGAAGAAGCATATTTGTAATATCAAGTTCTTCAAATCTGGGCAACCTGGGGGCAAGAGTGGCTGAAACATCCCAATTAGAAGACAAAGTATTGCGTTGAATTGACCCTTTTAAGGAATTAGCTTGAATTAATCTGTTTCTGGTTTGATTGAATGACTTAATTCCAGAAAAAGTTGAAGGCTTGAATTGTTTGAAACCATTGTTGAAGAAAGTGAGTGGTCTTGTTGAAGAAGATGGAGTTGTGAATGTTAAACTGCTCAGTTCCATCTTTCTCTCTCGTCCTCTTGCTGGGTTGGAGTGAAGGGTATACACAGTAGAGGAATTTTAAGGATTTGGGTAAACAAAGAACGTGTTTGGTACTAGTACATGCTTTTTTTTTATATAATCTAATATATATATATAAATAAAGTAGGCATTTTTGGAGAGCATTGGGAGCGCCACGTAAGAAAAGGTATTATTTTGACCAATGAAATTTTAGATTTCTATTTTATTTTAGAATTAAAAAAATCGCTCGCCACCTAAACAAAAGTAACGAATGAAATTTTAAATTTTTGCCACGTAGGTAAAAATGACGAATAGTAATTTATTAGGATTTTAATTATTTATAAACACTAAATTTTATCATTTTTGTTAGTTACAAAACTAAAAATTATCTTTAGATATCAGGATTTATATTATTTAAAAAACTAAAAATTATCTTTAGATATTAGGTTTTAAATTATTTTAAAAACTAAAAATTATATTATATTTGATGATATGATATTTTCATACAAAATTTTAAAACTTAAAATGCAAGAAAAAAATTAAGAGATCACCAAAAAAAATATTATTGCACGCCCCATAAGCAAAAGTAATATTTTGACCAATGAAAAATTAGATTTATATATTAATTTAGAATTTAAATTTTCATTCGCCATTTAAAAAAAAGTTAATAAATGAAATTTGAGAATTGAACACAAAAAATAGTAATTTAAGATTTAAATTATGAAAAAAAACAAAAATTATCTTTTATATTATCTTTTACATTAGTATTTATATTATTTTAACAAATAATTAGAAATTAAAAAATAGATTTTGATTTAATGATTTTATCAAACTATCCAATGAATGAGATAATATTTATTTCAATGTATAAATTCAAGTTCTATATACGTAAAATTTAAATACGAATAATTTAAAACTTAACAAAATATTTACCTTAAATTAATGTTAAAATAATAGAATAGAAAATAAAAACAAAAAATATTAAGAAATTACAAAAAAAATAAACAAAATGAAATATTAAAAATCGTGCATCGCACGGGCTTACATCTAGTTGCCTATATTTTGGACTTGTTTTTATTAATTATTCACAAAATAATATGCATAAGTGCATAACTAGTGGTAGGAGTGGTAAAAGAAGCTTTCCTAATCCTACACTATATCAAATTACTATAAATAAATCTTAGAATATCGTTAAGACTTAAGACATACTATTATCCTAAATAAATAAATATTTGTGGGAAATACATCGCAATAATATAATTTCCTATATTACTAAATCCGAACACTAGGCCACTAGGGTATGTCAAAAAATATACTTTGTATATCATATCTAAAAATTGATCCAAATCCAAATGAAGAAAACATAATTCATAAATCAACTTTTTTTATCAACATAAATTAAAATTGACATGACCTAAATACCCATAAATTTACAATAAGACCAATTCAAATTTTGTTTTAATATTAGGGTAATGCTATATATGCAACCCTTTGTTTAAGATAGATGATGCGATGGTAAAATTCGGTTTAAGTTAAATGATGCGATGGTAAACACTAGAACTAACATATGCTCCACGTAGGATCAAGCCCTTCATGCAGTTTGTTTAAAAGATTTTAAAGATTTCTTTATTAAGTATTTGGATGTTTATTTGCCCTTCTTCCCAACTTTCTCTTATAAAATATTCATTTCAGTTTAATTCAGTTCAGCTCAGTTCAGTCAATAAAAACAGGCCTTAATTGTGCCTTGTTCCCTCGTTATCCAAACTTAACTTCCCTCGTTATCCAAACTTAGACCAAGTTTTGTTTATCATTTACCAAAGAAAAAGTGAAACGTGCCACCATTACCGCCACCACCCCCTCCAATTTGTGTGTTGTGGATAAATCTTGAAATTGGAATTGAGTGTACCCTAAAATGGCGAGATTTTCCATGAATTCCAGAGATGAAGACTCCGACTCCGACGACACTTCTCTCCCCCCTCCTAACCCTAAAAGAACAAGAACTTCCCACACTTCTCATACCTCTTCTTCCTCTAACTCTAATTCTGATGATCAACAATCATCAGAAGATGATGAATCTAGTTCCGATTCTGCAGTCGCACCCACTAACCCGCCTGTCTCGGCACCCACCAACCCGCCTGTCTCGGCACCCACCAAGCCGCATGTCTCGGCACCCACCAAGCCTCCTGCCTCCACTTCTGTTGTTCTAAGCGATCCGGATGTCTTGGATTGCCCCATTTGCTACAACCCATTGACTGTTCCTGTTTTTCAGGTATTCTTGTATTCAAGCTTTAGTCTTTTCTCCCCTTTTTAGTTGATTTTGATTTCGGTGATTGATTTTTGTTGATGGGTTCTTAGAAATGATTTTGCTTTTTAGGGTTATAATCTGCATTTTAAGGTTTTGTGCTATCTCTATTGATCAGTCTGTAGGAAGAATTAAGATTTTGAATTGGGGGTTTTTGTTTTGGTTGGGGGTGTGTTGAAAAGTTTCAATTTTTAAGTGATTAGGGAATTATTGCTTGGATTTGGTGGTAATTTGGGTACCAGAAGTGGTATGAATTTTCAATTGGTTATTGTGGCATGGTATAGAAATGGAGGTGGTGTCTCAACTAGTTATTGTGGTGGTATTTAGGAGACTGGAATTCATTTGGTGTTTAGCCGGGAGGAACCTATCGAAATAAACAAGCAACTTTTTTGGGCTTGTTTGTTGAGGATTAAGGTTAATACTATGTGTTTTATATAGATTAGTTTGATTTTGCTCTACTTGGGTATGCAAATGCAACATGATGAGTTTGATGGTGGAATGACAGTGCACAACTTTCTCTTGTAAGTTGTAAGTTTAAAAGGACTTGTGATTGATACTTTTGTGGACTTTATGGTGTGAAAGATAGAGGAGGGTTGATGTTCTGTGGTTTCTTAAAGCATGCATCTTTTCTTGGTCACGGACAAGTTATTATGGAGGGTTTATGTCTTAGGATAGTTGATGGTTGGAAATGTTAAGACATGGACAAAAAATTAAGATTTGTAATATAAAGGTTTAATATGATGTTAGGTACTTGGACAATGATTCACTCGGGTTATGTACTTCTTCCTATTATTATTGATTATCGTGTAATAGTGATTTACAAGCAAGCTTCAGTATCATGCTCAGGCTATCACTACTTTAGTAGTGCAGGAGTTTCTTCCCTTAAAATGACAATGCCATTCTTGTTCTCTTGTAGTATTGAATGAGTCACAGCATTTAGTCCATTAAGCAATTATTAAAATCACTTCAGTGTGATTTTCTTGATTCTTGAAGATATGATTTAGATCAGATTATTGTTAATTACCCTTTGTGTGGAGAATATTATTCTAGGATCAATCTCAAACATGAAATTTTGGTTCGTTTTACTATTTTAGGTGCAAAATTGTGATTTGGCGGGATGATCTGTAACTTGTGGTATCTGCAGGATTGCTCTGTTTTTTTTTTTTTTTTTTTTTTTTTTTTTTTTTTTTTTTGGGGGGGGGGGGGGGGTTGGATTTGTGTGTACAGCTGTTACTTTACTTCAGAGTTAGACTTTCCAATTTTTCGTGACATACTTGTGTAGCTGTTTATTCTTGTTAGACACGAATAACTGGAGATAGATACTCTAGGTAAAGTTTTTACAAACTGAATCAACTCATATGCTCATTTTTGAAACTTTAGATCTGACATCTAAGCCATCACTGAATGAGTAGATCATGTGAAACTTTTTTGCTTGCAAGCCTTTTATTATATGACGTAATTATTGTTTGCTTGTGCAGTGTTACAGTGGGCATATAGCATGCTCCTCATGCTGTGTCAGCCTTGTTGATAAAAAATGTCCCTCATGCCGTGGGATAATTGGAAATATCCGATGTCGGGCCATTGAAAAGGTTATTGAATCAGTACAAGTATCATGCTGTTATTTAGAGTACGGCTGCAAAAAGAGAGTCAGTTATTGTATAAAACATGAGCATGAGGATAAGTGCATCTACGCACCATGTATATGCCCTTTTCCTGACTGCCTCTTCCGGGGTTCACCTATGAGACTTTCCAGCCACATGTCTAAAGAGCATGTTAATTTTGTGACTCGCTTCCGTTACAACTCTGTGTTCACTGTATCTCTGGGGACAGATAAAAAATATCTTGTTCTTCAGGCAGAGAAAGATGGCTTTCTGTTCATCCTGAATCAAGGAAACTCAATAGCAGTTAGATGCATTGATCCAAGCCCCTCAAATGGAAGATTTGCATATGAACTTGTATCAAGGGGAGGCGCCACCTCTCTAAAATTTCAATCTTTCACACGTTGTATCACTAGGCATTTCAATGATCCTCCTTCTGTAGATTATTTTCCGATTCCTGATTATTTCTACCACAGTGGTGGGTCTGATGGCTCCCTCAAGTTGGAAATTTGCATACGGGCCTCTCGTACAGTCGTCTTAAGAAGTCTTGGCTATTTGAAATGACTGAGCTCAGTGGGGGATTGGGCAGTTAAAGGGTGTTAACAGTTGAAAATTGCAAACATGCTAAGGTTAGTGTTCTGTGTGGTAGTGTGGTACTACATTCAATTTGGTCCCCTTCAAATTTTAGGCTTTTAGCTGAATTCTCAAGCAAGGCTTTCACAGTTTGCTACACATGGATGTTCCATTTCTCTCAGCATGAAATCAAGTTCACTGTCTCTTTTAGAAAACTTATCAACCTGATTTAACCTGAGTAAAATTCTACCCCTTGATACTAAAGTGTTCCTTTTTCACTCTGTGTTGTTTTTAATAATTTTTTTTTTTTTTTTTTATCTTTTACATGAATAATTTTGTTACCACTTATTGCTGATTCTAGGCTTTTCATTTTTAAAATGCATTATTGTGTGAACTTTGACAGCCTTTAGAATTAATGCAGTTGTGCACTCATTCATCTTATATTTATAGACTTTGAATTTGACAGATGACTAATTTATTCTCCCTTTGTACTCTTATCTTTTAAAATTATTATACTATAAATGGGAATTCACGATAATTTTGCATCCACACTGCTTTACCTTGACTAGTTGGAGTGCGATTTTTGATATAAAATCTCGATGACTTTGGCATAGCTGGAGTTTCGAGCACCCTTTCACCTTCTGCTTGTTCTATGGTTTGTAACTTTGCCTCCCGGAGGAGGGGGGAGGGGAGCTTTACGTGTGGTTTTTTTTTGTTTTGTTTTTGAAAAAAAAGTAGTGAACTTGATTTCATGCTCTTTGCAGCCTTTAGTTGGACTCAATTTGGGAAAGCAGTGGTCTGACGATCTTGACTATTTGGTGTAAAATCTACAATTTTTGGAGCTTGCAAAACAGTTCTCCTGTCGGCCGCCTCTGTTTTTTTTTTTTTTTTTTTTTTTTTTTTTTTGGGGGGGGGGGTTCTGTTAGGAAATGGATATGTATATACAATGTATGCTATATTTATGAAACCTTCTAGATCAATGGAGAGGCAGAATGCTTGTCGTGTATGTTCATATTTTGTAATACTTTAATACTTCGTAAGTGTTTAAAGGCATGTACTATATTGTTAATAAGCTTGCGCTGAAGAAATAGGCATCTTCATTGTACTTAGCTGACATTTTCACCAGGTAGATTCTCTTGTAATGCTGTTTGAATCTGCTTGGTATGCTTGTGGACTCCCAGGTGACAAGTTTGTTTTTGACTTTGTGATTGAAGTGCAACAATTATTAGCTTCTTTTGACAAAATAAGAAATACTCGTTGATAATAAAGTAATACTTCGAACACATACTTGTTCTGCCAAAGAGGTTTGAAAGGAGGCTGCCCCCAAAGAAGAGATGAAGAAAGTTTGAGATGTACACACTGGATTAGCATTAACATGATGCAATGAAATGCGTCAAATTTCTTAGTTACAAAATATGTAGCAATGGCCAAAGGAGTTGATCTATCAAAGGTGGCCCTCTACAAATTGACTATCTTTTTTGCTCAGATCTGTGAGGAAAACTTATCTCTATGTTTGCTGATAAAGATTTGAATTATGACAACCTCAAGGGAGTTAGTATTTGTGAATCTAGAGAGTGAGGGATAGCTCAAATGGTTTATTCCCATCATTTGTTTTTGTGACTCTCAGATACAAGCAAGGGTACTTGTATTTGTTGCTTCGCTTGTAGAAAGTTTGATAAGCATGAGCTCATGCTCATCTTAAATCAAAGTTCTCTTTTAAAGCCAAGGTGTGATTTAGATTTGGTCACAAGTTGGTCTTCTATAGTCCCTTAGGAGCCTCGAGAAACTCCTTAATGCTTCTCGATGCTTAACATTGTCGAGTGTCAAAATGTTCTCTAGAGGACAAATATGAAGGTTATAATACACGAAATAGTATCATTTTTGTGTTGAAAGCTGAAATAATGGTAAGGGAAGCATCTTAGGGCCTATGACGTTTGAAACTACATAAAACTATCTTTCGGTCACATATGGGCATGTGGTGTCCTTGTGTTTAAGGAATATTATGTTCGTAGCTAGTAAATGTGAAATCAACACATACACATGGGAATGGTAACAATGAATAGTCACTAACTCACTATTGTCAAATCAATCATCATATCATATAATGTGTTTATTTTCATTACTTTTGTCAAATCTCATCATTATTTTGGTACATCACATCATATTACTATTTTACCCATATTACATCACTTATATAGCATAATTATACTTTTATGACATCATTATTGTCAACTCATGTCATATTATGACATCACATCATTACAAATTTATTTACATAATATGACATTATTATAGTCAAGTCACATCACTTCTTATATACTTTGATGACATCATTATAGTCAAATCACATCACTTCATATATACGGAGTACTTTCATGACATCATTATAGTCAAGTCACATCACATTATTACACTTCTATGACATCACTATATTTCATGAATTTCAAAATAGAGTCAAAATTCATTCTAGATACTTTATAAACATTTTTATCGGTGTCTTATGGTTTTAAACCACCTTATACGACCCCAGTAGTCATCCAACACATTCAGTTCATTTTTAGAAAAACTATCAAAAGTTGATCTGAAAGTGTATGCCTTCAATTTTGGACAATTTTCCATTTATTTTGACCCGCAATAAAATTTTTCGAGATGCTTACCATGGACCCTAATACCCTCCGGGAGTCCAATTGGGTGGGTGGAACCATTTAATTTGCCTTAAAACGGCCAATTTACCTGTTTTCGTACTTGCACCGATTTCGTGAAATCAAGCCTACCACGGACATTTTTGAAAGGATATAATGGTCATATATGGTTCCAAACGTCATTATATGACCCTAAGATGTATCCCCTAGAATCTCAAGACTTTTCGCCACCAGACCCGTTACATCAAAATTTCTCAAAAAACGTGGATAATAGCCTTTAATTTTGGAATTTTTTGACCTTTTTTCGCCCGGAAATAAAAATTGCCGAGATATTTACTATGATCCCTAATACCCTCCGGGAGTCCAATTGGGTGGGTGGAACCACCCAATTTGCCTTAAAACGGTTAATTTACTCGTTTTCGTATTTACACCGATTTCGTGAATTCAAGCCTACCACGGACATTTTTGACAACATATAATGGCCATATATGGTTCCAAACGTCATTATACGACCCTAAGATGTATCCCCGAGAATCTCAAGACTTTTTGCCACCGGACCCCGTAACATCAAAAATTCCTCAAAAAGCGTGGATAATAGCCTTCAATTTTGGAATTTTTTAACCTTTTTTCGCCCGGAAATAAAAATTGTCGAGATGTTTACTATGGTCCCTAATACCGTTTAGAAGTCCAATTGGGTGGGTGGAACCATCCAATTTGCCTTAAAACGGTCAATTTACCCGTTTTCGTATTTGCACCGATTTCGTGAATTCAAGCCTGCCACAGACATTTTGAACAACATATAATGGTCATATATGGTTCCAAACGTCATTATATGACCCTAAGATGTATCCCCTAAGATCTCAAGACTTTTCGCCACTAGGCCCCGTAACATCAAAATTCATAAAAATGTGGATAAGACTTCAATTTTGGAATTTTTAAACCTTTTGTCGCCCGGAAATAAAAATTGCCGAGATGTTTACTATGGTCCCTAATACCCTTCCGGGAACCATCCAATTTGCCTTAAAACGGTCAACTTACCCGTTTTCGTATTTGCACCGATTTCGTGAATTCAAGCCTACCACGAAAATTTTTGACAACATAAACGTCATTATATGACCCTAAGATATATCCCCTAAAATCTCAAAAATTTTCGCCACCGTTCCCGTAACATCAAAATTCCTAAAAAAACATGGATAATAGCCTTTAATTTTGGAATTTTTTGACCTTTTTTCGCCTGGAAATAAAAATTGCCGAGATGTTTACTATGGTCCCTAATACCCTCCGGGAGTTCAATTGGGTGGGTGGAAACATTCAATTTGCCTTAAAAGTCAATTTACCCGTTTCGTATTTGCACCGATTTCGTGAATTCAAGCCTACCACGGACATTTTTGACAACATACAATGGTTATATATGGTTCTAAACTTCATTATATGACCCTAAGATATATCCTCTAGGATCTTAAGACTTTTCGTCGACGGGCCCCGTAACATCAAAATTGCTCAAAAAACGTGGATAATAAAAATTGCTGAGATTTTAACCATGTTCTCCCTAATACCCTCCAGGAGTCCAATTTGGTGGGTGGAACCATCCTATTTGCCTTGAAACGGTTAATTTACCCGTTTTCGTATATGCACCGATTTCGTGAATTCAAGCCTACCATTTTTGGCAACATATAATGGTCATATATGGTTCCAAACATCATTATATGACCCTAAGATGTATCCCCTAAGATCTCAAGAATTTTCGCCATTGGGCTCCGTAACATCAAAATTCCTCAAAAAAGTGGATAATAGCCTTGACTTTGGAATTTTTTGACCTTTATTGCGTCTGGAAATAAAAATTGCCGAGATGTTTACTATGGTCCCTAATACCCTTCGGGAGTCTAATTGGGTGGGTGGAATTATCCAATTTGCCTTAAAACTGGTCAATTTACCCGTTTTCGTAGTTTCACCGGTTTCGTGAATTCAAGCCTACCACGGACATTTTAGACAACATATAATGGTCATATATGGTTCCAAACGTCATTATATGACCCTAAGATGTATCTCCTAGGATCTCAAGAATTTTCGCCATCGGGCCCCGTAACATCAAAATTCCTCCAAAAACGTGAATAATATATAGCCTTCAATTTTAGAACTTTTTGGCCTTCTTCGCTCGGAAATAAAAATTTCCGAGATGTTTACCATGGTCCCTAATACCCTCCGGGAGTCCAATTGCGTAAGTGGAACAATACAATTTGCCTTAAGACGATCAACTTACC
This sequence comes from Chenopodium formosanum, assembly GCA_024500155.1. Taxonomy (NCBI): domain Eukaryota; kingdom Viridiplantae; phylum Streptophyta; class Magnoliopsida; order Caryophyllales; family Amaranthaceae; genus Chenopodium; species Chenopodium formosanum. The sequence continues at coordinate 1,481,434 of CM044861.1, read as the reverse complement.
CGTTTTCGTATTTTCACCGATTTCGTGAATTCAAGCCTATCACGGACAATTTTGACAACATATAATGGTCATATATGGTTCCAAACATCATTATATGACCCTAGAATTTATCTTCTAAGATCTCAACTTTTTCGCCACTAGGCCCCGTAACATCAAATTTCCTCAAAAAACGTGGATAACAGCCTTCAATTTTGGAATTTTTTGACCTTTTGTCGCTCAGAAATAAAAATTGCCGAGATGTTTACTATGGTCCCTAATACCCTCCGGGAGTCCAATTGGGTGGGTGGAACCATTCAATTTTCCTTAAAATTGTCAATTTACCTGTTTTCGTATTTGCACCGATTTCGTGAATTCAAGGCAACCACGGACATTTTTGACAACATATAATGGTCATATATGGTTCCAAACGTCATTATATGACCCTTAAATTTATCCCCTAGGATCTCAAGACTTTTCGCCACTGGGACCCGTAACATCATAATTCCTCAAAAAACGTGGATAATAGCCTTTAATTTTGGAACTTTTTAACCTTTTATCGGCTGGAAATAAAAATTGCCGAGATGTTAACCATGGTCCCTAATACCCTCTGGGAGTCCAATTGGGTGGGTGGAACCATCCAATTTGCCTTAAAACGGTCAATTTACCCGTTTTCGTATTTGCACTGATTTCGTGAATTCTAGCTTACCACGGACATCTTTGACAATATATAACGGTCATATATGGTTCCAAACGTCATTATATGACCCTAAGATGTATCCTTTAGGATGTCAAGGCTTTTCGCTACCAGGTCTCATAACATCAATATTTCTCAAAAAATGTGGATAATAGTCTTCAATTTTGGAATTTTTTTGACCTTTTTTCATTCGGAAATAAAAATTGTCAAGATGTTTACAATGATCTCTAATACCCTCTGGGAGTCCAATTGGGTGGGTGGAACCATCCAATTTGCCTTAAAACGGTCAATTTACTCATTTTTGTACACGCCTCTTGTATTGGCTATAAGCTTTCACGTGGCCTGTACGTAGCCGGATAATGGTCATATATGGGTCGAAACAATATTATCTGACCCCGTGATGCATCCCTTAATGTTCCATGAAATTCCGACAGCGGATCCTGACATCTCCTAAATCGCTCTGATTTCGTGTATTATATTTTCCTTCTGATATCATTTTTTCACCCGGTGGAATTATGCATCCAAGTAGTTCCAAGGGTTCCCAAGTCGTAAAAAGTGTCCGGAACCCGGTATACCTTGTCCTTAGGTGAGTAACTCGACCAATCTTCAAAAACAATAAAAAATATATACATGGCTGGTCATACCGCATATGAAAGTTTATGTTTTAAAATAGTATGAATTATAAAAATTTCATATTATGACTATTTTATTCAAAGAGGAAAATCCACAAATACAAGTTTCTCAACATGAGAAACATTGTATGTTTCTCAAAAGGGCATTTTGGTCTTTTGATAAAAAAATACCCACTGCTCTCAGCTTCTCTCTCCTCAACAATGGACTTTGAGTAGTTTTCAACCATGAAAATCGCATGGTTCTTCAACAATGGAGGGAAATCTTTCAAACAATGACAATAACCTACCATTAGGGGTAAACCATGCCCTTAATTTATAAATTATTCTTAGGGTTTTTCGTTAAATTCGACGGTAAAGCCGCCGGATATGGTGGTGTTAAGATTGGGGCTTGTTGTAGTGTTGGTGGTGTTAGGGATGATGTTGGTTATGGTGATGGAATTCTTCTGCCATTGATGATGATTCAAAAGGTTGAAGAAAGAAATGATGAAAATGAAGGAATTGTGTCTTCGATAAGTGCAATTACTAGATATATCAAGGATCACTATTATGGAGATAATAAGTTCATTCTATTGGGGCGTCATCATCTGTTGCTAGACTATGAGAGATGATCTTTGGACTAGTCAAATAGCCCAAAGCCCTTTAGAATGGATCCTATGTTGGTCACACACAAGGGTATTGGGTTAAAGCAAGTTAGAGGCCCATTAATGGGCCTCATGAGCAATCAATTAGTCATAAGCTTGAGTGGGCTAAGTATAGTTTGAGTAGGAATAGAAGTGGGCTTGGAATTGGACTTGGGCTATTATTTAGAGATGTGATCTATAAATAATAGCCTTGCCTAGGGTTGGATATGAGTCACAATTAACATTACAGTGAATTGTGAAACAAGCAACCACCATCCAAAGACCCTCTTCCTCCCTCTCTCACACGCCACCTCTCTCTCACCTCCCCTCACGGCCGGCCACCCTAGTGGCCTTCGTGGTGTTGCACGGTGTTCCTTGCCTGGTTGATTGTTCTTCCATCTCCGTAGAAGATCGATAGAAGTGTTCTCTCGAGACTAACTAGCATTAGTGGAGGCTTTAATCCGTGCCCGTGGACTGAATAGAGGAATCACGTTTGAGGTTCTTTATCTCCCCATTGTTCTTGCTCGATCATCGTGGAATCACGCTTCAAAGGTATAATTCTTACTTCTTTATGTGTTATGCATGAGATCCTTGGTTTGGTGCTATATGAATATGATTCATGTTAATTCCGCATTTAGTACCTATAATCTCCTACAGTGGTATCAGTTAGCCTCTTGCATCTACATATATTGAGTAATAATTCTTTGATAATCCACAATTTTAATTCAATTAGGAGGGAGAATAATTTAATTATGAGTCGATTGTTATTTTAAATATGATTTAACAATATAGAATCATTAAAGGTGTTTAATTTGCTCCATATTAACCATAATTTTGATCCGAATTTGCCCTAATAAAATCGAAAAATTCGAACCCCTAGAACCCTAATTTCGAAATTTTCGAAATTTGAACCCTAATTTGTGAAATTTATGTTTAAATTTTGATTTAATTCGATGGTAGTATGTTTAAGGAATTTAATCTATTTTTGATTACATGCTAAAATTATGAATTTTTCATGGTCAAATTATTTAATTTAAATGTTAAATTAAATTGGGGATTAATTTCATCAAGAACCCTAATTTCAAAATTGAATATGATTTAATTTTGGAATTAATTGGACCACATAAAGTTTTAATTAATTTTAACAAAAGTTGTTTTGATTAATTAAATAAATAAATAAAAAAAAAAAAATAAAAAAAAAAGAAGGGGAAAACAGCAGCAGCACCGCGGCTGGGTGGCGCTGCCACGGTGGTGCCGCTGCTGGTGGTCCAGGAGGGAGGGGCGGGGCTGGGTCAGCAGCAAGGAGCAGCGCAGCAGTGCCGCAGCCTTGCGTGTGCTGCTGCTGCTCCTGTTCCTGCGCTACTGCAGGGGCAGCAGCCACCGTGGCCGGCTCCGGCTGGCCACACCACGGTGGCTGACGTGTTTCTCAAAAAAAAAAAAAAATTTTTTAATTATTTTATTTTAGATAAAATCAGATTTTAAAATTTTAAAAGATGAGTTTAAATTTTTGAAAAGATAATTAACAAAGTAAAGTTGTTATTTTTTGCTAAGTTTGGATAATTATGGAGCAAAAGATTCTATAAGGATAATAATTGATTAAATAATGTGATTATCTCATAATTATTTATGGATAATAATTGATTTAAAATATGTGATTGGCAAGTAATTAGGATAGAATTCCTAAATTAGTTAGGATAATTATGGAAAATAAATATGATTTATATTCCATATTTTCAAATAAGATTTGATTCTATCTCATACCTAAATTAAAATATATGATATTTTATAATTGGTCATGATTAATATATAATATTATCTAATTACAGTAATTAATTAAAATATGAGATATTTATAGCCATGCGCCTTTATTATAGGCATTCGATGTTGTAGTTTAGGAAAGCATGATGAGTGATTTATTATATGGCACTTTATAATATATGATATTGTTTATTGCTATATATAGACTAGTATGGCCCATAGATTCTAAAATACGATCTGCGCATCGTGAAGTATTTTTGTAATCTAAATACGGTCTGCGTACCGTTGAGTATTTTGTAATTTATTTTATTTTATTTAAGTAGTAGATAGAATAGAATAAATTTACAGGTTGCAGTTGATCCAAAAACCAATGAAGTGAAGGCTCAATGGAGCAAGATGGATGAGATCCATGAAGGTTCAAGTGGGAGCATTTTACTTTATTAGTTTTCTTAGGATTAAGGGGCCATACTATGTCATATTTTATTGCATTAGTAGATCATGCATGTTTAGGTTTATTTATGTTGCTTGATGATGCGTTAGAGTTCACTATAAAATCACAACATAATAAATCTAGATCCCAGAAATATTGATGCAGCTTTTCCAATTAAAAACCCGACGAAAACCTTGATCGTTTGTGATGGGTCGGCCCTCAGCAGAGCATCATAATATATCTTGGGGAAGTGGGGGTAGGACCGCATATCTACACTTTTAATTGGTTATATTCAACAGGGTTACCTAAAGCGTTTAGAACCTTGAAGCTAAGAGTAATAATTAAACATGAGATGGTTAATTATTCAACCAAGAATTACAAGAGTTGTAATCAGTAAAGAGTTTACTCACCTTGAAAATGTAATGGTTGATTGCAGGGCCTCACTCTGGTTAATTATTGCACAAATAAAGGATCTTGGAATCATTTTATTCGATAGGGGTCAATTTAAAATTGGATAAAATGCTTTAAAGTTACCACTAAATTCTAATATTACCTATGGTACTTTAAAATCATTAAACATAATTATTGAATTTTGCCTCGTTTGTTTTTGTTTGTAGATGAATAACTTATATGACAACACAGATTTACCAATGAAACTCAATTTAAGGCTTAATCTCAGAAACTACAGGCAATGGGAGGGCGAATTGAGAAATGTTCTCACAAGCTTCAAGCTTGATGCTCGCCTATATGTACCCGTTGAGAACAAGTGTGCTCCTGGTCAGGACCCTGAAGTGCATGCAAAATCAGTTTTGGATGCAATAAAGGTCAAAAACCTAATACTGGAATCTATTCCAAACTGTTGGTATAATAGGTTCAGACGGTATGAGGTGACCAACTTATATCAATGTCTTCGTGCTATCTGTAGGGGTGGCATGGGGGCATTGGGTAGTGGAGGTGTCAACGATCCAAATGTAAGAGAGATCGTTAACTCGATCCCTCAGATTTACTATTCCTGGGCTGACAGTTTAAGGTATGAGACTTACCGGATTCATGGTAAGATAATGGCAAAGAAACTCTTGCCTGGTCAGTCTGTGAGGAACCATGTTAATGAATTGGTTGATATGATCAACCAAATGGATGTCCTCGGGAAACCGATCGATGATGATTATGCACGTGACATTATTTTGTTCTCACTCCATGCTGGTTTTGACATTGTGAGACTTTCTCATAATGATGAGGGATCATCAGCGAATTTGATCAACATCTTACTTAACCATGCTGAGGAGTACCTGATAAGGAGAGATTGCCAGTGCTTCTATTGTGGTGGATGGCAAGTCCATACACCAGGGTGTCCCCATTATGCACCAGTGAAAACAGAAGGTAAGGTGTTACTTGATGTTTTTGTTGTAGAAATAAATCTTACTTCATCTTCCACTTGGGTATTCGATACCGGTTGTGGTGCTCATATCGTCAATGACGTGCAGGGCTTGAAAGGAAGTAGGAAGCTGGATCCAGGAGAAGTGACACTTCGAGTAGGAAATGGAGCAAAAGTTGCTGCACTTGCTATTGGGAGTTATCATTTGAGACTACCTTCTGGATTAATTTTAGTACTTAATAACTGTTATTTCGTTCCCAGCATTACTAAAAACATTATTTCAGTTCCAGTTTTAGATACTGAAGGTTTTTCATTTGAAATAAGAGACAAACGTTGTTTTATTTCGAAAGAAAACATGTTTTATGCTAATGCTAGATTAATTAATGGTTTGTATGTTTTAGAATATACAACTCATGTATACAACATTGATCATAAAAAGCAGAAAACAGATGGTTCAAACCCAACTTACCTATGGCATTGTAGGCTTGGACATATTAACCAAAAGCGCGTCCAAAAATTACATAAGGATGGACTACTTTCTTCTTTTGATTATGAATCATTTGAGAACTGTGAGTCATGCTTGCTTGGGAAAATGACCAAGTCACCCTTTACGGGTATAGGTGAAAGAGCTAGTGATCTTTTGGGACTCATACATACAGATGTGTGTGGACCAATGAGTTTAAAAGCTAAGGGTGGATTTAGCTACTTCATAACTTTTACTGATGATTTAAGTAGATATGGTTATATTTACTTAATGAAGCACAAGTCGGAAGCCTTTGAAAAGTTCAAAGAATTCCAGAATGAAGTACAAAACCAACTTGGGAAGACAATTAAGGCATTACGATCCGATCGTGGTGGCGAATATTTAACCCAAGAATTTGATGAACATCTGATTAATTGTGGAATACTTTCACAATTAACTCCTCCAGGGACACCTCAATTAAATGGAGTGTCAGAAAGGAGAAATAGGACTCTACTAGATATGGTTAGGTCCATGATGAGCTTTACTGATCTTCCTATATCGTTCTGGGGATATGCATTAGGAGCAGCTTCCAGAGTACTAAACAGAAGCCCATCCAAAGCAGTTGAGAAGACACCATATGAATTATGGAAAGGAAAAGTTCCAAATTTGTCTTATCTCAAGATTTGGGGATGTGAAGTCTATGTAAAACGTTTACAAGGCGATAAACTACACCCTAAATCAGACAAATGTTTCTTTGTGGGCTACCCCAAAGAAACGAGAGGGTATTACTTCTACAATCGCGAAGATAACAAAGTGTTTGTTGCTCGCGATGGTGTCTTTCTAGAAAAGGAATTTCTATCTAGAAAGCCAAGTGGGAGTAAAGTGGTTCTCGAAGAAATTCGAGACGAGCAACAAATGGATGTGGATAACACCACATCAGAGGCGAGGGCGCATGAAACGATTATTCATGCGTCGGAGCAAGCTAATTCCACCAGCGAGACTCCTATCGTCCCACTTGAATCTAATTCATGCGAAAATCTTCAAGGAGTTGGAGAGAAAATTTCTATTGTTGCTCCTACCCCACGTAGGTCTGACAGAATCAGAAACAAACAGTTTGTCGATGTTCTGTTAACTGAGGATTCTGAAATCTTCTTATTGGAGAATGAGGAACCCACAACCTACAAGCAAGCTTTTGTGAGCCCCAACTCAGATAAATGGCTTGAGGCCATGAAATCCGAAATGGAGTCAATGTCTGAAAATAAAGTGTGGACCCTAGTTGACTTGCCTAAAGGGGTAAAACCCATTGGTTGCAAATGGGTCTACAAGATTAAAACAGACAAGGATGGAAATGCCTACATCCATAAAGCAAGACTAGTTGCAAAAGGGTTCAGACAGATTCATGGTATTGACTATGATGAAACTTTTTCCCCGGTAGCAATGCTTAAGTCCATTCGGATTCTTCTAGCGATTGCCGCATTCTTCGATTACGAGATATGGCAGCTGGATGTCAAGACCGCCTTCTTGAATGGGTTCTTGAAGGAGGAAGTGTATATGACACAACCTGAGGGTTTTGAAGATCCAGAAAATCCTAGTAAGGTATGCAAGCTTGAGAAATCCATTTATGGATTGAAGCAGGCATCCAGGAGTTGGAATCTTCGTTTTGATGAAGCGATCAAAAGGTTTGATTTTGTCAAAAGCGAAGAGGAACCTTGTGTATACAAGAAGTTTAGTGGGAGCAGCATAATTTTCTTAGTCTTGTATGTAGATGACATACTTCTCATGGGAAATGACATACCAATGCTTGAGTCAGTCAAGGAATGGTTGAAGAGTTGTTTTTCCATGAAAGACTTAGGTGAAGCTGAGTACATTTTGGGAATCAAAATCCATCGAGACAGGTCTCGAAGGATGATTGGACTAAGTCAAGAAACTTATATTGATAAGGTTCTTGACAGGTTCGAGATGACAAACTCCAAGAGAGGTCATCTCCCCATGTCCCATGGCATTACGCTCAGTAAATCTCAAGGCCCGGTTACGCCGGATGAGATGAGACGTATGGCTATCATTCCTTATGCTTCTGCAATAGGATCGATAATGTACGCCATGATTTGTACAAGGCCGGATGTTGCATATGCTTTAAGCATGTGCAGCAGGTTTCAGGCAAATCCAGGTGAAGCACACTGGACAGCTGCCAAGAACATCCTTAAGTACTTGAGAAGGACGAAAGGAATGTTTCTAGTGTATGGTGGCGAGGATGAGTTGGTTGTCAATGGTTATACGGATGCGAGTTTCCAAACAGACAGGGATGACTTTAGATCCCAATCTGGATACATTTTCTGTCTGAATGGAGGAGCAGTGAGCTGGAAGAGTTAGAAGCAAAGCACTGTCGCAGACTCTACAACAGAATCAGAGTATTTGGCTGCTGTTGAAGCAGCCAAGGAAGCAGTTTGGATAAAGAAGTTCTTGACTGAGCTGGATATTGTACCAAGTTCTCAAAAGGGTATCGAGATATATTGTGACAATAATGGAGCTATTGCTCAATCCAAGGAAGCTAGGTCACACTTCAAATCCAAACATGTAGAGAGGAAGTTTCACCTCATTCGAGAGATCGTTGACAGAGGAGATGTCAAGATGAGCAAAATTCACACGGATGAGAACATCGCTGATCCGCTTACTAAACCCCTTCCAATGCACAAGCATGAGAAGCATACTAGTGCAACTGGATTGAAGCGAATGGTGTAATTAGGAATTGTTTTTGTTTTGAGAAAACAAATTACATATGTAATACATTTATTTGCAGAATTATGTTTAATTGGAAATTATTTTCTTATCTTATTTAATTGTGGTTTCAAAATTAAATGAAATGTCCAAAAAATAATTATGGATTGTTGGGCTCATCAGGTTATCCATTCGATGGAGACCTGGTGTATGAAACCCCACAGGTGAACAAATCTACATAGTTATTTAAGTTCCTAGTTCGAAATCATTAAAGTGGACATAAATGATTTCAATGAATGGACTAGCATGTAAGATTGATTGGATAGCTCGGTTTCATGGGCTATAGGAGCATAGTGATAAGGCTCGGTCAATCACATGGATATGCATGAATGATGCAGGATCGAACTATAGACCAAACTTTGAAGTTCAAGTATAGAGCTTCCGGATATATTAGTGGATTCCTTTGACATGAGTGGAACATTGATTTCATTCAATGGATGATGTAACTGTGGTACATTCAAACGTCTACCCGTAACTGGAGATTATAAAGGGTGTTTCCTGGTTATTTCAGAAATTGAGTGGGAGCTTTGGTTGCCACAAGATTGGATAGAGTCTACCTATTAAATTAGGAATGTGTCATGTTTTGGCCTCTTGAAGAGGGAGAATTCAGAAAATGCATGGCCGTGCTCAAATGTGTTACATAGTAAACATTTGTTTTGTAATTCTAACTCAGATTTCAAGAAACGATTTGTGGATTAATATGGATTAGCATGAGATGCAATCATATTATCAAATCGACACAAAGCGACTCAAGGAATTTGAATATTGCGCACTTGTCTCAGACAAGTGGGAGATTGAAGGAATTGTGTCTTCGATAAGTGCAATTACTAGATATATCAAGGATCACTATTATGGAGATAATAAGTTCATTCTATTGGGGCGTCATCATCTGTTGCTAGACTATGAGAGATGATCTTTGGACTAGTCAAATAGCCCAAAGCCCTTTAGAATGGATCCTATGTTGGTCACACACAAGGGTATTGGGTTAAAGCAAGTTAGAGGCCCATTAATGGGCCTCATGAGCAATCAATTAGTCATAAGCTTGAGTGGGCTAAGTATAGTTTGAGTAGGAATAGAAGTGGGCTTGGAATTGGACTTGGGCTATTATTTAGAGATGTGATCTATAAATAATAGCCTTGCCTAGGGTTGGATATGAGTCACAATTAACATTACAGTGAATTGTGAAACAAGCAACCACCATCCAAAGACCCTCTTCCTCCCTCTCTCACACGCCACCTCTCTCTCACCTCCCCTCACGGCCGGCCACCCTAGTGGCCTTCGTGGTGTTGCACGGTGTTCCTTGCCTGGTTGATTGTTCTTCCATCTCCGTAGAAGATCGATAGAAGTGTTCTCTCGAGACTAACTAGCATTAGTGGAGGCTTTAATCCGTGCCCGTGGACTGAATAGAGGAATCACGTTTGAGGTTCTTTATCTCCCCATTGTTCTTGCTCGATCATCGTGGAATCACGCTTCAAAGGTATAATTCTTACTTCTTTATGTGTTATGCATGAGATCCTTGGTTTGGTGCTATATGAATATGATTCATGTTAATTCCGCATTTAGTACCTATAATCTCCTACAGAAAATTGAAAGAGGATGAGTCAGTAAGAAAAATAATATAATATTGTAAAATTTGCCATTATTTACATTATTTGCCATTTTTTGAGAAACATGATTGTTTCTCAATTGAGAAACTGGGGCAAGCTCACAATATTTCTATCGAATCACCTTGTAAGCCAAAAATCAACTATCACTAGATGAAGCCCGTGCGATGCACGGGTCAGTCTATTATATTTTTAAAAAAATATTTTTTATATTTATGTGATTAGATTTGTTATTTTATTAGTGGTACGTAATATATCATTTTTTTTCGTATTTGTTTTAAAATATTAGATAAAATTTCTAATCTCAAAAGATAATATTTCGTATTTAATTAATGTAACCATTAAAATCACATTGGTCAATTATGCTTATGTGACACTTGAATTATTTATTAAATATAACAATAATTTATAATCCTACGTGGCACGTTAATTAATCTTAGGTGGCATAATCCTATTGTAACGTTTTAAAAATATTAATCCTATGTGGCGCTCTAATAATTTTTTAAAAATAAAAATCCTACGTGGCGCTCTAAAATATCGGAAAAAAACTCTCCTTTATATATATATATATAATAGATTGTTGAGATTGTAGAACAATCTTATTACATGCTGCACTTTTTAGACGGTGATTCTCTTACCATTTTTTTTTTCAAAGATTAATCCCATTTTTTACCCCACAAAATAAAACAAGTGAAATGTGCCACCATTAACGCCACCACCCCCTCCAATTCCTGTTTATTTGTTGTGGGTAATCTTGAAAGTGACCCTAATTGTACCCTAAAATGGCGAGATTCTCTATGAATTCCAGAGATGAAGACTCCGACTCCGACTCCGACGACACACCTCTCCACTTTCTTAACCCTAAAAGAGCAAGAACTTCCCACACTTCTCATATCTCTTCTTCATCTGACTTTTATTCTGATGATGATTCTAGTTCCGATTCTGCAGTCGCACCCACCAACCCGCCTGTCTCGGCACCCTCCAACCCACCTGTCTCGGCGCCCACCAAGCCGCATGTCTCGGCACCCACCAAGCCGCATGTCTCGGCACCCATCAAGTCGGCACCCACCAAGCCTCCTGCCTCCACTTCTGTTGTTCTAAGCGACCCGGATGTCTTGGATTGCCCCATTTGCTTCAACCCATTGACTGTTCCTGTTTTTCAGGTGTTCTTCAATTCAAGCTTTAATCTTTTCTCCCCTTCTTAGTTAATTTTGATTTCGGTGATTGATTTTTGTTGATGGGTTCTTAGGAATGATTTTGCTTTTTAGGGTTATAATCTGCATTTTTAGGTTTTGTGTTATCTTAATTAATGGGTCTGCAATTTTCCAGGAAGAATAAGAATTATGTAATGGGTTTTTGGTTTTGGTTGGGGGTGTGTTGGAAAGTTTCAATTTTTAAGTGATTAGGGAATTATTGCTTGGATTTGGTGGTAATTTGGGTACCAGAAGTGGTATGAATTTTCAATTGGTTATTGTGGCATGGTATAGAAATGGAGGTGGTGTCTCAACTAGTTATTGTGGTGGTATTTAGGAGACTGGAATTCATTTGGTGTTTAGCCGGGAGGAACCTATCGAAATAAACAAGCAACTTTTTTGGGCTTGTTTGTTGAGATTAAGGTTAATACTATGTGTTTTATATAGATTAGTTTGATTTTGCTCTACTTGGGTATGCAAATGCAACATGATGAGTTTGATGGTGGAATGACAGTGCACAACTTTCTCTTGTAAGTTGTAAGTTTAAAAGGACTTGTGATTGATACTTTTGTGGACTTTATGGTGTGAAAGATAGAGGAGGGTTGATGTTCTGTGGTTTCTTAAAGCATGCATCTTTTCTTGGTCACGGATAAGTTATTATGGACAGTTTATGTCTTCGGATAGTTGATGATTGGAAATGTTAAGACATGGACAAAAAAATTAAGATTTGTAATATAAAGATTTAATATGATGTTAGGTACTTGGACAATGATTCACTCGGGTTATGTACTTCTTCCTGTTATTATTGGTTATCATGTATAGTGATTTACAAGCAAGCTTCAGTATCATGCTCAGGCTATCACTACTTTAGTAGTGCAGGAGTTTCTTCCCTTAGAATGACAATGCCTTCTTGTTCTCTTGTAGCATTGAATGAGTCGCAGCATTTATTCCATTAAGTAATTATTAAAATCACTACAGTGTGATTATCTTGAAGATATGACTTAGATCAGATTATTGTTATTTACCCTTGTGTGAAGAGTATTATTCTAGGATCGATCTCAAACATGAATTTTTTGTTTGTTTTACTATTTTAGGTGCAAAATTGTGATTTTGCGGGATGAGCTGTAGCTTGTGGTATCTGCAGGATTGCTCTCTCTCTCTCTCTCTCTCTCTCTCTCTCTCTCTCTTTGGGGTTGTTGGGGGGGGGGGGGGAGGATTTGTGTGTATGGCTGTTACTTCACTTCAGGGTTTAGACCTTCCAATTTTTCTTGATTGACTTGTGTAGCTGTTTTGTTGTGTTAGACATGAATAACTGGAGATAGATTGTGCTTGCAAGCCTTATATTATATGACGTAATATTGTTTGCTTGTGCAGTGTTACAGTGGGCATATAGCATGCTCCTCATGCTGTGTCAGCCTTAATAAAAAATGTCCCTCATGCCGTGGGATAATTGGAAGTATCCGATGTCAGGCCATTGAAAAGATTATTGAATCAGTACAAGTATCATGCAGTTATTTAGGGTACGGTTGCAAAAAGAGTATCAATTATTGTATAAAACATGAGCATGAGGATAAGTGCATCTACGCACCATGCTCATGCCCTTTTTCTGGCTGCCTCTTCCGGGGTTCACCTATGAGACTTTCCAGCCACATGTCTAAAGAGCATGTTAATCTTGTGACTCGCTTCCGTTACAACCATGTCTTCACTGTATCTCTGGAGACGGATAAAAAATTTCTTGTTCTTCAGGAAGAGAAAGATGGCTGTCTGTTCATCTTGAATCAAGGAAACTCAATAGCAGTTAGATGCATTGATCCAAGCCCGTCAAAAGGAAGATTTGCATATGATATTGTATCAATGGGAGGCGTCACCTCTCTTAAATTTAAATCTTTCACACATTGTACCACAAGGCATTTCAGTGATCCTCCTTCTGTAGATTATTTTCCAATTCCTGATTATTTCTACCACAGTGGTGGGTCTGATGGCTCCCTCAAGTTGCAAATTTGCATACTGTGTAAAGCTAACTCCCGTGAAGTCATCAATGAATTTGCATAACTGCGCTCAGCGGGTTATCTGGCAGTTAAAGGGTGCTAACAGTTGAAAATTGCAAACATGCTAAGGTTAGTGTTCTGTGTGGTACTACATTCAATTTGGCCCCCTTTAAATTTTAGTCTTTCAGCTGAATTCTCAAGCAAGGCTTTCACAGTTTGCAACACATGGATGTTCTATTTCTCTCAGCATGAAATGAAGTTCACTGTCTCTTTTGGAAAACTTGTCAACTGATTTAACCTGAGTATAAGGGCTTCAATCAATTATCCTGGATTAGCCATTTAATTAATATTCTACCCCTTGATACTAGACAAGTGTTCCCTTTTTCGCTTTGTGTTGGTTTTTCTTATCTTTTGCATGAATAATTTTGTTACCTCTTATAATTTTCCCCTTTTACCCTTATCTTTTAAATTATACTATGTAATAGAAATGTGAATTTACGATCATTTTGCATCCACACTGCTTTTTTATGACTAGTTGGAGTGCGATCTTTGATATAAAATCTCGATGACTTTGACATAGCTGGAGTTTCGAGCACCCTTTCACCTTCTGCTTGTTCTATGATTTGTAACTTTGCCTCCCCGAGGGGGGGGGGGGGGGGGGGGGAGGGGTGCGAGGTGTGATTCTTTTTATTTTATTTTATTTTATTTTATAATTAATTTTTTTTTTGAAAAAAGTATTGAACTTGATTTCATGCTCTTTTAAGCCTTGAGTTGGACTCATTTTGGGAAAGCAGTGGTCCGACGTTCTTGACTGTTTGGCTTAAAATCTACAAGTTTTGAAGATTGCAAAACAGTTCTCCTGTCGGCCTCCTGTGGTTCTTTCTTCTTCTTCTTCTTTATATTTTATTTTATTATTTTTTTTTTTTGTATGTGTGTGTGTTAGGAAATGGATATGTATAGTATATATATGTTATATTTATGTACTACTCGTAGTAATATTTATGAAACCTTCTGGATCAATGGAGAGACAGAATGCTTGTCGTGTATGTTCATATTTTGTAATAATTTAATCAGTGATTTAAGGCATGTACTATACTGTTAATAAGCCTGCACTGAAGAAATTTGCATCATCATTGTTAGCTGACATTTTCTCCTTGTAGATTCTCTTGTAAAGCTATTTGAATATGCTTGGTATACTAGTGACAAGTTTGTTTGCTAGTGCAGTGCAACAATTATTTGCTTGTTTTAACGAAATTAGAAATACTTGTTGATAATAAAATATTAGTAACACATGTTCTGCCAAAGAGGTTTGAAATGAGGCTGCCCCTACCCCCAAAGAAGAGATGAAGAAAGTTTGATGCAATGATATGCGTCAAAATTCTTAGTTACAATTCTCATGAGACGTGTTTTGATAGGTAAATATGTAGCAATGGCCAAAGGAGTTAACCCATTTTAATTTTTGAAATGGGGTTCTTAAAGGGGTTTTCTATCAGAGATGGCCCTCTACAAATTGACTATCTTTTTTGCTCAGATTTGTGGGGAATTTATCTCTATGTTTGCTGATAAAGATTTGAATTACTAATAGTTCATATTGGTATATCTAGAAAGTGAGGGATATATAACAGTGTCCACTAATGTCATAAAAGTTGGTTTGGAACCATGACAGATCTATGTACTTTCGAAATAAGGTTGTTGCAAAGGAAGCCAAGAGCTGCAAGAGATGATTCCGATAAACAACCAACTTATTTCGGCTGGTGAGTTGTGACTGAACTATTTCGCAAATTTGTTGCAATGGAAGCCAAGAAGTGCAAGAAATGATTTCAATCACCAACTATGCATTTCAATAACTTATGAAGGTCAAGAATCCTTTGTTGTTGATGCACGAGTTATATTTTGTCTTTATAAGTACGCATATTGTCTTTACAAGTACGCATATTGTCTTTACAAAGCACATCAGATTTTAAGACAATTAGTTAGAAATTGGCCTTTAGCATATACTGTACTTTGTTAGCAAGCTTTGCAGATCAGTTATTCAAAAGAATAAGAAAACTCTGCTCCAAAATTTTACATCGTTGCCTACATTGGTACCGTAAAACTCAAAAAGTTTTAACAAAATTTCAATATTGCTGCTCTCTTTTCCACATTGAAGTAGAGCATCTAACTATATAGTTTTGTGTATGACTTTCATTTTACCTTCCGTTTGGCTGATGACTTTTCATCCACGTACGGGTATTCAGGAGGGGCAATCCAGAGTCCCCATAGTATTACCATGTGGATGCAAAGAAGTATGCCGGATGAGTAGCTGTTTGACGGATAAACATTCCAACAACACTCAACTCCCACAAACAATGCAATGCTGCAATATAAAACACGGAAAAGTAGATTAGATGCTGGCTTCACTAGTCACCTTGTAAGCGAAACAAAGAACAAATAGATACCGCAACAATGTAGGAAAGGGTGTCTTCCACAACAGATACGGCACGCTGAAGAAGTACCTATGACAAAAGCAAATTGCCGTGATAAGATACACTGCCATATGGACAAACATATACATAAACATATCAGATTATGCAGAAACTTACCAAGAGTAGAACTGATAATGTAGTGAGCGGGCACAAACGATACCAATGAAGTTTCCAACAAACATGGTAGTTACAATATCTGAAATTGAAACATGTGATTCAGGGTTTAAGTATGAAGATGGCATTAATCTTGTTCTATCAATCCCAGAGAAAGCCAATTGCATGGATAACTTACGCTCTTCCTTCAGTGTTTTTGAAGTTGTGCCATATGCGTAAAGTCCCTTGAGAGGGAAGCAACTTACAGTAGAGATGTAAGCAGAATGCAACACTTTCAGAAGTCCACCCTCATGCCTACAAGACAGTAGAAAAATTTTCAGCGCTCCTGATCCTTAATACTCTCCATTGTCAAACAAATACTACTTAAAACTGCCACTACATTATGAAACAGCATGATTGAGGTTATATTTCTAGGAACAAGGCAGAGCAGATTCCTGTACAGCTCTACCCCAGGCTTTTGTCTGAGTAACAAAATCCTAAATACGTTTAGTGATTGAATTTAAATAGCCCAGCCAGCAAACACAGAACATCATGCTAGCCTAAAATAGTCATTAATTTCCAATATTATTAACAGTAGGGTTGTAACAAAAAAAGTTGATGATTTAGCATCTCATCGGAAATCAAAGAGATATTAGGACCAGCAGAATGTGACTTCTTACTTGCACCACTTCTTGTGAGCAAAGATAGCCAGGAGCCCGAGATGTAAAATCAGCAGTGTAACTGCAAATGCCTTTGAAACAAAGACTGGCTCTGGAACAAATTTGAAGTTAACAGACCTGAAAATGAAGCATAAGATTGAGGAAAATAGCATTAAACAATAACAGATAGAATTACCAAAGGATCGCGGTTTGGAAAGTAAACAACAAAATTTATTATATTTCAACTATCAACATTGTAGTGAATAAATAGTACATACAAATCCAGGGAAAAAATTATGGGGAGGAAAAAAAAAAAAGGCATCAAAGATATATAGTGCGTCATTTGATAACATATGCTCAGAAGAGAAAGGGGCACACATCAAGGTTCTGTTTGGTTTGATGTAAAAGGTTTTCATGGAATGATTTTTCCATTTTTTACCCATTTTCCTTTGTTTGGTTTGTTAAGGGGTGGAAAACAATTTTTCCAAGGGTGGAACATTCCATCCTTATTGATGGAAAACATTTTCCTTCCCAAAACAAGGGAACCACATTTTCCTCTCTCCTCCTTAACCTCTTTTTTAACTTCCCTCTCATTCATCCTTACATTTCCACTCCTTTTTTTTTTTTTTTTTTTTTTTTTTTTTTCTTGAACTTTTCTTGTATGCAACCAAACAAAGGAAAATTAATTTGCAATTGTGTTTTTCCTTGAAAATATGTTTTCCATGAAAACTAATTTTCCATTGAAAATGTTTTCCATTAAACCAAACGGAGCCCAAGATGTATGTATAATATTAAACAAACACTTGATATACTTCCTTAGTTTCTATTTAGTTACACTCGATATACAAGACATGAAATCTGAAATACCCTGTCAAATATCACAGTGAAGGTTATAATCCACGTACATTTTAAATCCTATAATCTATCACACCAACACCGAATTACAATCCCACTAAAGGTAATAGTCCATGTATGAACAACCCACCAGAATGGCAATTCTGCATAATCTAAAATCTCACAGGCTCCCTAAACACATCCTAGTGTCCCCTCAAGAACTTGTCATCCACCTAATGGACCACATTATGAAGGCTATATGTCATGTTTATGAGACACTTCCAAGGCACATGGCAACTGTAGACTCAAATTGCAGGGAAGCCTCTTGTGGTATCTATTATTGGGTCTGGAACTCTGGATGCCACATTAGACCAAAGTTTTATTTCCAGCTGCAAAGGCCGTAAGTCATGAACAGAAGACAAGACTTGAAATCAATATCAGAAAGCTCTACAGAACCCAAAATGGAAATTTCCTAGAATCACAAAGTCACAGACATCCTCTCTGTCACCAGCGGCCCAAATTTTCTATTTGGAAAACAAAAAACAGCCTTGGTATATCCTGTTTTAAAAGCTGTAACTCATGTGGAACCTTTCCGAGAACCCACAGGAATTGTTGATGCAAGATACTTCCTTGATTTGCCCAATAGTCACAGGTTTATCTTCACATTTGAGCCAAACACCCCCCCCACCCCCCATGAAGACAAAAGTCATATTAAAAAGACCCTTTGAGAACAGTTTAGGATAGTTTCAGTAGAAAATGGATTTAGAACTGACTTAATAAAGAAATGCCAAAAATTATGGTTTCCTGAGCCACAAAAGTCACACCTTGAGTTCAATAAAACATCAAGATCAAGGAACACCAATGTGAAAATATACCAGACATTGATGTTCAAGTTCTTATTTTTTTATTTTTATGGTGCCTTCTCCAAGCCAAAAATAACTAGAGCAGTAAGACATGCATTATCGGCGACATCTATCCCTAAACCCAATACTCTGCATTAGGCAAAATTCCTACTGGGTCTGTCACACTTTCTTACCTAGCAAGCGAGACAGCCATACATATACTAATGGCTAACAAGTGTGGGCCTAATAAATATAATAACTGGTAAAATCAATATTTTATGGATCCCAGTTTCTAGCATGCAGCTAGGCATGTCTTTCTCATGTGCGCTTCCGTGAAAAGGTCCATATAATTTCAACAGCGGTTTGAAAACGTACCAAAAGTGGATGAAAACACGTCCAAGATTGAAGGCTCTGGATATGTAAGCTACTGGATATGATACTAAAAAAGGAAACCCAAGCAGGATCTGCAGAACCATCATGAATTTGATTGGATTTATCATTTGAAATCAATGCACCTGACACAACAGCAGCAGCACTTGACATCTTACCTAACAATACAAAGCAAAAGCAAAAGAAAATTAAGCACATCCCTATGAAAAGAATCTTGTAACGATAAGAGAATTTCATGAGCATGATTATAATCAGTGGGGAAACAGTGGTTTCAAGTTTGATCAAGTCCAAGATTGGATTGTTTTAGTTACAGAAAACCAGTATTTGCATTTTTATTGCTGATTTACTCTCAAGCAATACAAGCTTAAGCACATTAATAAGAATTATCTATTGTTTGACTGCATGGTTGAATGTGTTGTATTGCAATATAATGCATGAGACTGAAAGGAAACCACGAACTTAGACCTCATGGTTGAAAAGTTGGTAAACCATTCCAAAGTATTACCAGGATAAGAACCGCCAGTTGGACAATCAAATAAATAATTAACATAAACTGAGGTTGAAATATCTGCTAAAAGCACTTAGTAAAATCTTGAGATATCTGGATCCTAAAATCAATCAATACTATGACAAATACCAATATGTGGCTAATAAGTTAGAGCAAGCACCTGAACTAATCCTGCTCCTCCAAGAGCCACTATTGTTCCACTGATATCCATCGCCTGTGGCGAAAGTTTCTTAGCTTTTAAGCAACAGAACATGAGATTAAATAGTAGAGCATAAGGTATGTATCTACCTTCAACAAGAGTAGTAGTAAAGAAGGCGCATAGAGTAGCACATTCATCTTTATTGACACAGCCAAGCTGCATAATTACAAAGGACATAGTAAATCAACTCATCTCAAATATAAAGCCTCACATTTGTAAATTCTAAAGTCTGAACTCTGAACAGAACCTGAATATAATTAACCCCAGCCACCACCTCTGATAAAGAAGAGTTGCAAGTGCAGCATGAAGAAGTGTTGTAGCAATGCAGTCATTGAAAAGACGAAGTACAAATATGGAATGCACCCTCTTTGATAAACAAAGAAGGCTAAGAGCCCACCAAGGAAGCTGTACAAAAGTAGCAGCACAAACTCAGATTAATATCCCATCAAAAACATATTTCATGCAAATAATAGTACTCACGACAAACTTTATACCAAAGATACATAGAACCAAAACTTTCTACAAGCAAGCTCAGTCAATACCTCATCAAGTCAATCTATCCATAAAATAATTGAAAGGAAGATTAGAGCATAGTACAAACAAAGCTGATGATCTAACTATATCAGATAAACATGATAATCTCCTGAGACAAAAGCCTTCAGTGAATTCAAGTTCCCACATTTAAAACACCACACCTGCAAAGATAAGTCTTTTTTCAGGAAATTCAACAAAATAGTTTAACTATCTGCTCCTCTTTAACTACTGACTCGAAAGCTCAGCCATACAGATGAAAAGACAAGGCTATCAATATGTACATCCTCAAGCCACAGTGTATTGGATGTGATTCCTTCCTAGATCAAAAGGCTTCAAATCAACTAGGCATTTCTGTGTTTTCAAAGTATTCCTTTAATTCAAATTATAGGGTTTAACACTTTAACACGCATGAGCCATGTTCACAATAATTTAATTTTCTGCATGACCAACTGCTCGTCAGCACAGATTAATTCAGATACATTATTTCAGAAGTATATGCAAAACCCCTCAAAACAATGAGTCAAATGAAACACTAAGTCTCAAATCACATTTCACTTAGGTATTTCAGTGTCATTTCAGATTCAGAAAACATACTAGTGTACATGCCAAGAATCGCAGTCGCTTCCAAATTCCACGTGAAGCAACTCAGTTTAATATTTTGAACGACAAAATTTTGCAATTTGCTTTTAGCTCACGACTATTCCCTTTCAATTTCCCCCAATATATTAGCAAAATAGCAAGTCTAGCAGATATGGTGAGTAGAAACAAAGTAATTCGAAGTCAACTTCAAAGGCTAATTAAATTCCTCCCTGTGCTCTAGAATTTCAAAATAATATCATCAAAATAAGCTCAGGTAAACAACCTTTAAACTTTAGAGTATGATACCTTCCAGCCATAATTTTGAACACTTCAATCTGTAAAGGAGCAAGTAGCCTAGAATTCTCAAAATACGGATAAGTAAGGTGTTCAAAATTCTAAGTATCTACGTTTTGTTGTTTAAACAACTGGTCTATGTATAGGTTTATAACACTTCAGTGGCCAACACAAAACCAATGATATACAGCAGAGCAAGCATTACAGTAGTGTGGGGTAAAAACGTACAACAGGAGATAAAATCATACCACGTCAGTTTTGATATAGATGAACAACACAATTGCAAGATTAATAATGTACAGGGCACCAAATAAAATCTGCAAAAACAACAAATTCATTGTTAGTCAGTAGTACAGTAGCACAAAGCAAGAGATGAGAAGAAAAGAAGAATTGAAAATGATTGAATACTCCGTATTTGATTTGCATCCTTACATAATATATTTTCAAATGGTTTCAAATTATAATTACCAGATTAAAAATTATTTTTTATCTCAGAGATTGAGGGTGAAAGCTTAGTCATAAGTTTTTATATACAATATATTCTTCCTTTATCCTTAGTGGCGGTTGGCGGACAATTGTGCAACAGAAAGAGGAAATGGATACCAAATTCTAGCACTGTTACAGTATGCAAATGATGAGCCGTGATACACTCAAGATGTCATGGACCTTCCTCAATGCCACAAAAGACTCAATTGCTCACATGATCAATGACCAATTAACTAAGATGACACAGAGAGGAAAGAACCTGAGCAGGATGGACTAGTCCTCCTGTGATGTACTGAATAGCTGAATATACATAAAGAAAACCAGCCGGATAGACAAGAGGTCCCGTGTCACCTTCTATGTTACTATAATCTCTCTCTCCATTTAAAAATTGTGATACCTGTTTAACAATATTATAAGCCAATACTGCAATTACTACCAAAAAGTCGAGCTAAGCTTCTTAAAACCACATTACTAAGTTAATGGTTTTAACATACACACCTGTGACATGTAAGCATCCCAATCAATTTTTGTGTCTGACAAAGAAAACCGAAAACTGTTAGAAAATCCAACACAGCAAATCACTCAACAATGTAGCAAGATTTTAGGATGAACTTACAAGGGACATAAGCAATTATACAGAAGACGAGAACAGCATCGAACACAAGAAGAGCACAGGCAAAGATCACTGCTATATTCTTTTTAGCTCTATCCAATAAATCCGGGGGAGTTTTCGATAGCTTGTGATCGGTCTCAGGACTAACTTCCAGAGATTTCCTTGCTTTTGATCTTAACTTGTCACCCATAGCTCATTCACCAAATTTCCAGCTATTAATTCTTCAGCTAATTATCACAATACACAATAATGTATTAGGTTTTCATAGGCATTAAGCTTAAAATGTCTGAATTAATCATAATTATTGCCAAAAAACTGAAAAAAACTCCACCCCTCAATAATTCGGACTAATCTAACCAAATCAAACACGAATTTCTTATTTTCGAGCAATATAATGTAGGTCAATTCAATTAACAAACAAAAAGAATCAATCTTTAACTTCATATACATACATTAGACTATTAGAGACAAACCAAATCAAATCAATCACTATAATTATACTATATTAAAACATTCGGGAAAAAATTAGCGGAAATTACAATTATGAAAGTTACAATCAGAATAAACAAAATTAAGTGAAGAATGATGAATTAAAAAAGTGGGTGTTAGAAGGGAAGGTGAAAACCTGGAAATTGGAGATTTCCCAGAATTTTTTGGTGAGAGTTGAACTGAAAAGTCTTGAGCTTTCTCCGTTTGGCTACTTTGTGTTGCTTTAGGTGCAAGTGTCTAACAATTAACTGGTCTCTTTGGAGACATCTCATAAAACTAACTAATACTTGTAGGAATTAATCATCGTATTCATTAACAACTCTTATCAAAACCTTTTATTGGGATAGTATATCCGTATATATCTACACATTGTAAATTTGTATGGTACGAGTAGTGTTTTTTTTTTTTTTTTTTTGGCTTTAAATGAATACTACAAAAACTTGTACTCCACCTAAAGTCCTTAACAAGAGTATAGTGAAAATATTGACATATTTTTGCAATTTTAATTTTCCAAAGTAATTTCACCAATCAAAAAAAAAGTACTAGTAATTCTCCATTGATTCCAAATTTCTACAACGATTATATAATTGGAATACAAAGATTTCCTCATTTGATTTAATAAAACAAATGAAAAAGTGTAAACTTTTCAAACTGATTGGTCTTTTTTAATCCAATTTTAGCTAAGCTTAGAGTTGTCAATTCGGGTATTCAAGTCGGGTTTGGATCAGATCAAATTAGGTCTCGAGTTAAATCAGGTTCAGGTTCAAGTAGGGTCAATTTCAGTTCAAGTTATAACGGGTCGTTCACCTTTTCGGATATAGGTCGGGTTCAATTCGAGTTAATATCATATCGGATTTAATTTCAAGATTAGTTAAGTTGGGTTTAGATGGGTTAACAAGATGGTACAGTTCCGGTTAGTGTTGAGTCGGTATCTAGTTCAAGTTCAATATTAATAAATATCGATGTGGCCAAGTTAAACTATATATTAGGGACCATGGTTATTATCTCGGAAATTTTTATTTCCGGGCGAAAAAAGTCAAAAAATTACAAAATTAAAGGCTATAATCCACGCTTTTTGAGGAAATTTTGAAATTTCGAGTCCGGTGGCGAAAAACCTTGAAACCCCTAAGGGATACATCTCGGGGTTATATAATGTCGTTTGAAACTATATATGATCATTATAGGTTGTCTTTGGTAGGCTTGAGTTTACGAAATCACTTCAAGTTGTGAACGGGTAAAATGACCGTTTAAGGGCATATTAGATGGTTCCACTGACCCAATTTGACTCCCAGAGAATATTAGGGACCATAGTAAACATCTCGGCAATTTTTTTCCGGCAAAAAAAGGTAAAAAAAAATACAAAATTGAAGGCTATAATCCACGCTTTTTGAGGAAATTTTGAGATTTCAGGGCCCGGTGGCGAAAAGCCTTGAAGCCCTAAGGGATAAATCTCGTGGTGATATAATGTCGTTTGAAATCACATATGATCATTATATGTTGTCATAAACGTCCGTGGTAGACTTGAGTTTACGAAATCACTTCAAGTTGTAAACAGGTAAAATGACTGTTTAAGGACATATTGGATGGTTCCACCGACCTAATATTACTCCCGAAGGATATTGGGGACCATGGTAAACATCTCGGCAATTTTTATTTCCGGGCGAAAAAAGGTCAAAAAAATATAAAATTGAAGGCTATAATCCACGCTTTTTGAGGAAATTTTGAGATTTCAGGGCCCGGTGGCGAAAAGCCTTGAAGCCCTAAGGGATAAATCTCGTGGTGATATAATGTCGTTTGAAATCACATATGATCATTATATGTTGTCATAAACGTCCGTGGTAGACTTGAGTTTACGAAATCACTTCAAGTTGTAAATAGGTAAAATGACTGTTTAAGGACATATTGGATGGTTCCACCGACCTAATATTACTCCCGAAGGATATTGGGGACCATGGTAAACATCTCGGCAATTTTTATTTCCGGGCGAAAAAAGGTCAAAAAAATATAAAATTGAAGGCTATAATCCACGCTTTTTGAGGAAATTTTGAGATTTCAGGGCCCGGTGGCGAAAAGCCTTGAAGCCCTAAGGGATACATCTCGTGGTGATATAATGTCGTTTGAAATCACATATGATCATTATATGTTGTCATAAACGTCCGTGGTAGACTTGAGTTTACGAAATCACTTCAAGTTGTGAACAGGTAAAATGACTGTTTAAGGACATATTGGATGGTTCCACCAACCCAATATTACTCCCAAAGGATATTGGGGACCATGGTAGATATTTCGGCAATTTTTATTTACGGGCGAAAAAAGGTCAAAAAAATACAAAATTGAAGGCTATAATCCACGCTTTTTGAGGAAATTTTGAGATTTCAGGGCCCGGTGGCGAAAAGCCTTGAAGCCCTAAGGGATAAATCTCGTGGTGATATAATGTCGTTTGAAATCACATATGATCATTATATGTTGTCATAAACGTCCGTGGTAGACTTGAGTTTACGAAATCACTTCAAGTTGTAAACATGTAAAATGACTGTTTAAGGACATATTGGATGGTTCCACCGACCCAATATTACTCCCGAAGGATATTGGGGACCATGGTAAACATCTCGGTAATTTTTATTTCCGGGCGAAAAAAGGTCAAAAAAATATAAAATTGAAGGCTATAATCCACGCTTTTTGAGGAATTTTGATGTTTTGGGGCCCGGTGGCGAAAAGCCTTGAAACCCTAAGAGATACATCTCGTGGTGATATAATGCCGTTTGAAATTATATATGATCATTATATGTTGTCATAAACGTCCGTGGTAGGCTTGAGTTTACGAAATCACTTCAAGTTGTGAACGGGTAAAATGAACGTTTAAGGACATATTAGATGGTTCCACTTATCAAATTTGACTCCCGAAGGATATTAGGGACCATGGTAGATATCTTGGCAATTTTTATTTCCGGGCGAAAAAAGGTCAAAAAAATACAAAATTGAAGGCTATAATCCACGCTTTTTGAGGAATTTTGATGTTTCGGGGCCTGATGGCGAAAAGCCTTGAAACCCTAAGGGATACATCTCGTGGTGATATAATGTCGTTTGAAATCACATATGATCATTATATGTTGTCATAAACGTCCGTGGTAGACTTGAGTTTACGAAATCATTTCAAGTTGAGAATGGGTAAAATGACCGTTTAAGGGCATATTGGATGGTTCCACCGACCCAATTTGGCTCCCGGAGAATATTAGGAACCATGGTAAACATCTCGGCAATTTTTATTTCCGGGCGAAAAAAGGTCAAAAAAATACAAAATTGAAGGCTATAATCCACGCTTTTTGAGGAATTTTGAGGTTTCGGGGCCCGATGGGGAAAAGCCTTGAAACCCTAAGGGATACATCTCGTGTTGATATAATGTCGTTTGAAATCACATATGATCATTATATGTTGTCATAAACGTCCGTGGTAGACTTGAGTTTACGAAATCACTTCAAGCTGTGAACGCGTGAAATGATCGTTTAAGGGCATATTGGATGGTTCCACTGACCCAATTTGACTCCTGGAGAATATTAGGGACCATGGTAAACATCTCGGCAATTTTTATTTCCGGGCAAAAAAAGGTAAAAAAAATTTCAAAATTGAAGGCTATCCACGCTTTTTGAGGAATTTTGATGTTTCGGGGCCCAGTGGCGAAAAGCCTTGAAACCCTAAGGGATACATCTCGTGGTGATATAATGCCGTTTGAAACCACATATGATCATTATATGTTGTCATAAACGTCCGTGGTAGGCTTGAGTTTACGAAATCACTTTAAGTTGTGAACGGGTAAAATCGTATATAGGCATATTGGATGGGTTCTACCGACCCAATTGAACTCTTGGAGGGTATTGGGGACCATTGTAAACATCTCGACACTTTTTATATCCGGGCAAAAAAAGGTGAAAAATTACAAAATTAAAGGCTATAATCCACGCTTTTTAAGGAAATTTTGAGGTTTTGGGGCCCGGTGGCGAAAAGTGGTAAAATTAAAGGTTATAATCCACCCCATTGTTCGAGTACAAGTTGGGTTCAGATCATTGTCGGTTAAGGTCGGGTTCTCGGTCGAGTCATATTTTGACAGCTTTAGGGTTTCAACACTTTTCGCCATTGGGCCCCAAAATCTCAAAAATTCCTCAAAAACTGTGGATTATATCTTTCAATTTTGTAATTTTTTTTTACCTTTTTTCGCCCGAAAATAAAAATTGCCGAGATGTTTTCCATAGTCCCTAATACTCTCCGAGAGTTTAATTGGGTGGGTGGAACCATCCAATTTGCCTTTAAATGGTCATTTTACCGTTTTCGTACATGCCTCTTGGATTGGATTTAAGCTTTCACGGGGCCTTTATTTCGCCTGATAATGGTCATATATGGGTCCTCACAATATTATATGATCGCAGGATTCATCCCGTAGTGTTCCGTGTAATTCCAACACCAGCTTCCGACATCTCCTAAATCGCTCCGATTTCGTGTATTATATTCTAACTTCTAAGCTTATCAACGTTTGATGTGTGATTTACCTGTTTCAAAAAATTCAACCTTACTATCCATGTTTCATGAGAGTCATGAGACAAGGGTAAAAAGGAGCTATTGATGGTTTGCGTTGATAACCCAGTGATATGTCTTACGATAAGACTACCAAATATTGCATATCAGCTTGATCATCAACAAAATATACCTCCTAAGTACCAAGCCCAAATTGAGTCAGAATTCACAGGTAACCGTTGTTTTTGCTAGGATATGCAACATTTTATCTTCCCCAAGAATAGAGAATACCGTCCCACGACTCCTCCCCAGTCTAGTCTATTCACCTTCAGCCATGTTTCTGCTAGAAGTTTACTCATCACCAAAATTGCAAGCAAATATGCAGAGTACGATTTTCAGAGAAGAACCCACTTTATTTATGGACTTGCTAAAAGCTTTTATTAAAAGCTGAGTATAACAAATTGAAGAAAATACACCATCACCGAGCACAAAGCAAGTAAATGTGAATAAGTAGATGAATAAATTTTACAAAGGCCATCTCTCCCCTGGCCATAATTAATAATGATACACAAAATAGCAGAAATTTCAACTTTCAACTCGCAAAGCCGACCTTCCTCTTTGTTTGACAGTCTTTGAACACCCGGGGAATCGACATCCTAGTACGAATGCTGCTATGCTACAAAAGGGGTTGTTCATGCGAACAGTTTATTAAGACTCTTGAGGAATCTCAAACCTTGAAGGAGTATCAATGCCCATCATACAGCAGAGCCCCGAGATTAATATTATAAGCAGGACTATAGCCTGAAATTACAAGGGAAAAAAAATTATCAGCAAACAAAGATTTAAGCACAGGAAAGCAAGTCAGTTGAATCTTCAGCTATGTACAGTTACAAGTATTTTCTTGACCTCTCCCTCAAATCTTAATGAGAAGTATAGCAATCACTTCATAATGAAGCTCGAATTTCAAAATTATGATAGCACCATGCATTTTTCTCTGAAAATCAAAAAGATGACCCTGACTTCTACTCACTTTCTCACCATCTGATACCTCAAGTTTCAAAATTTAAAAATAAAAAATAAAAAAATACCAGCAGAACAGCTATGAGAATTCATAGCTGGCTATCTTACACAGCTTTCCCTGTTAAGCTAGGAAGTGTACAAGTTTCATGGACATCTAACCATTTTTCTTATCATTGTTGATGTAATAAAAGAGCAGTCACAAGTAGTGAATTAGGAGACACATCACACAAACATAAAAGACAAAAGGAGGCAGAGGTAAAGAAGGAGCAAGTAAACACATCATATCATAGTTTCATCACGCAAAAACTGGTGAGGAAGACTTACAACAAAAACTGCCTCTAGAAGGGTCTTTTTAATTTGGCAAACCCCATCACAGAAAACGGTAGAATTCAGAGAAGCGTTTCCGGGAGATTCAGCAAGCAACCGATGGCTCGATGGAAACTGAATGGGGTTATATGGATCAGAAACATAAAGGACGGTGTACTTTGCTCCAGAATGGTCCAATGAACTAATCAACTCCGAAAAATATTGACCTGAAATGTTGATACACTTTAGACCTTCCAGATGTAGAAAACTTAGAATGCTTAAGTAACCATACAAATATATATATATATAAAGCATATTGTTTCAAAGAATACCTTCAGAATGCAGCTTGTCAAGATTTTTCAAAGAGCTGAAGCCTCCACGACAAATCACAAGCAAATCGGTTTGTTCCTTGGTACCTTTTTCCATTGTTGCCACATACTCCTGCAAATTGATTAAGTTGGGAATACATTTAGACAGAAACGAAGTAATACTGCCAAGTGCCAATGTAACAGGTTAGAAAAATAAACCTACCTCCACTGAGTGCATATCTGCAAGTTTGGAATATCCTTTATCCTCTACCAAGCAAGAATCAGTGACAATAACATTGCCAACTCTCAATTTATGGCCACAAGATTCTTCAAACTCTTCAATCAAGGAATTTTCGAAGGTCTCCTCCTTTACCATTGATGACACATAAGGATACGCCATTGAGAAATTGGACTGTGTGAAGGAGTCCTATTTTATATATCATAAAAAACAAAATGAATTACCATGGGAAACACAATATCACAACAATTCTAATATGATATCAAGAGTTAATTCAATAAATTAAAAGTCAATATTACCTTGAGCAAACCCACAAGCGAAGCATCACTCAAACTGTTTCCAGTTATACCTGATGATTGCAACTACAAATAGAAGAAAATTATAATCAGCTACGTTTGAACATAAATTACACCAGCTATATACAGATTAAGGTTTATTTATTTATTTATTTATTTTTTTTTTGGGGGGTGGGGGGGGGGGGGGGGGGGTGGGGTGGGTGATGGGGAGGGCAGGATGCTCTAGATGCTATAATCAGTGACATTTATACACATGTTACAATAGCAAAATACAGATTAACGCTTTTTAAGCATAGGAAGCTGCATAGCTTGTAACAGAAACAAAGCATGCCTAATGCATGCATGATAATTGCCCATTTTGCTATATCTCCAAAAACAGGCTTCAGGATTCTCACACAATGTGGATTTCTTGGAATGAGAACACGTTAAAAAGCCATATAACAAGAAGCACTACCTGCCTTAGCCCAAAAAATTGTATATCTCTGTTTCTTTACCTCTCAAGTGATAAAGGCTATGGTTTCCACTTTCCAGACAACAGAATCATACCTAAATTGGTACACATTAACTCTGGTGCAAGAATTCATATCATGCTTACTAGGCAATGACGTGAATCTGATTCTTATTCAAGCTCAAAACTCAAAGGGATTAGTTCCTTTAACATTTAACTAAAGCCGATGTCACATAGAAGTTTGAGAAACCAAACACACTTCTACAACCAATACCTCCAGGTTTATTTCTTGCCTCAGCCATGGATGAAACATTCTGTGCTTATGTGGTTAGTTTTGATGTCAAAGCCATGCCAGACACAAGATGTAGGGACTAGAGAAGCAAATCCTATCCTATGTGTAGAATCAGGCAGCTATTTTCAGAAAAATAGATCAATAATAAAGCAATTCAAATCAACCCAATACCTCTTTTCCAACAAAAACAACGGCAACGTCCACTGGTTGATGGGATTGTTTTCCCTCGCACTGCAGCAACAAAACCAACATAAGGATCCAAACAAATCCAAGAACAGGTGATGGTGGTTTCACGAGGGAAATAATTACATCATTGTAAAATGCCTATAGCAAAAGAGATACCAGTATGTTTGACCAGCCACCCGCGGACATGACAGACCTTGCTAAATCTCTTGAGGATAGTGTTTGATAGTTCACCTTTTCAGTCAGCTCCCTGTTTGAAAATGCATAAATACAATACAATATAAGGATAGTAGTAGCTATTACCAAACAATAAAGCATCTCAATCCCCTGTTCTTTTCAACAGGTAATTTGAAAATTATTACTGAAAAAGATTTAACATCAACAGCTGGAAAAAAAAAGCCTCGAAAAAGCGCATACACAATAAAGCAAGTCCAATGGTTCAAAGCAACCACCGAAAAAAGAATTTTAGCATTCAGAAGATTTAATTTGACAAAAATTAAAGAACCAAAAAAACAGAAAGATGGAAAAAAATTTAAAAGACAAATTTCTTCCATATACTCGCAACACTCTAAATCAAGATGCATTATAATCCCGTAAGCAGTACCCTTCAAAAGACAACATAAGTTCTCTTTATCTCAAAAATTTAGAAACAAATGTTAAAAAAAAATGTCACACAATTTTGCTGAAGCAAAATCATTCATAATCAGAAATACGATATCAAATCATGACTAAAGTAAGACACAGCATCACACAAACAAAGCATAGCACTAGTATTTCAATATGGGACATTACAATCTTCAAAAATTACACATCAACTGTGAGTGTATAATATATCCATACATGTCAATATGAGGAGACCACATGAATGCAGGGCCTGTAGTTTCCAACGTCAAGACAGAGCATAGTTGAGATATAATGACCATAATTGTAAGCATTGTCCGTCCATACTTCTTCATATTCACCACTCTGCGAACAATGTAACGAGTCTCAATCAGCCTCAAAAGCAAATTCAAACAGATAAGAAGTTCAAACAAAAGATTTAATAACAGTGTACAAATAGTCAAATTCTTCTAATTGAACCTAAAATAAAGTTCAACAAACCAGAGCATTAAACTACAATGAGTTTATAGAAACTATCAGAAGCCACAATGGCATACCACTTGGTCTTCCAAAAAAACATATAACTAATTGTCACAGGCGTAACCGATTTTACCTATTCTAAAACTTCTAAGGCAATTGTTTTTGAGAGAAACCTTGTCAAATCGAAGTGGTCGAAAATCACATTCAAATCTATTGCTACCACCTGGACAGATATACTCAAACCCTCACTCAAAAAAAGTTCAGATTTCGTTTCAGAAATACATCTGATCATTTAATTCACCAATACTGCAAGTATGCAACAGTATCTAAAGTGGACAATAACAAGTATGAATTAACATCAATTAATATCATCTAAACTGTTTGAATTAATCAACAGTGAAATTACAATCATCGAATCGATCAAATCAGGGTACAAAATCGAATCAAGCTGAAAATCCTTAAGAAAAACAACAATAATAGCAACAAATTCCAGAAATAGTGATCAAAT
The DNA here is from genome assembly GCA_024500155.1 of Chenopodium formosanum. Taxonomy (NCBI): domain Eukaryota; kingdom Viridiplantae; phylum Streptophyta; class Magnoliopsida; order Caryophyllales; family Amaranthaceae; genus Chenopodium; species Chenopodium formosanum. The sequence continues at coordinate 1,449,753 of CM044861.1, read as the reverse complement.
CACTAACGCGCGACGAAATCAAATGTAACAGAAACCTAATTGAATGATTGAAGATCAAAAATAACAAATAGAGCATCGAGAATTCAGAAATAAACCCTAATTTACAGAAGACGGAGAAGAAATTGGTAAGTAAAAGATGATTGAAATTGATAATCGTACCTAATTGAATCGATTTTGCAATGAATTTCGCGAAAGGGTGTTGGAATGAATGAGATCAGTCGTGCAAATCACAATGAAAGCTGATGAGAGAAAGAGTCTTCTGACCTCAAGTTCCCTTTCTAATTTGTATCTTTGTTTTCTTCTGTTGCCTCTCTCATCCTCTGTATTTTACTACTACTACTCTACCCTATCTTTCTCTATCCTTATTTTTTATTTTATTTTTTAATTACCAAATATAATTATACCGTATAGAGGATATAATATTACCGAGGATTTTTACCATACATTGATTTGATTTTTTTCCCATATTAGACCCACCGCAGAGATAGGGATGAAAATGTTGGGTGGGGATGGGAAGGCTAACATTCGCCTCGCTCTGCCCCGTCCCACCCCATTGACATCCCTAATTGTAAGACACAACTCGAGCTTGAAGTAACGGAGTAGTAGCATCTCTCTCACCTCATATCCCTGAGGTCTAGAATAAAATTAGGCTCGAATAAAAAACAAGTCATTTTTAACCCTATCAAATATAGTTGGCAAAGTTAAATCTAAACATGAGAGCTTGGATTGTTAAATATCCAAGATATTTATGATCGAAGTTAAGTTCCGCGATTCACTTAATCTAGAGTCCATTTATTCGTTGATTAAATCATGCATCCAAACACCAATTCTAACATAGTAACATGCATCACTTTGAAATTAATTGACATTTTCTTCCTACAAGGTTCAAGGATCAATAACTTTAAGTACTGTATCTAAAACAAAGTACTGTAGGAAATAGCTCAAAACTGTAGATTACAGGTCAAAAACAATTTTGAAGTGAGTAAATTTGCAAAGGAAACTGTAGAGAGTTCGGGGCATACTAATTACTGATCAGTAATCACTAAAAAAACAGGTTTTTTTTTACAAGGCCAAGTTCTTCTCCTGATCGTTACAGCAAAGCCAAGTTCTTCTCCACAAGTTTCCTCCATTCGAATCAGAATCTGCTTTTTCAAGGAGAGTACTTGGGAGATTCTGCAGAATGAACTGTGCCAGCAGTTCATCTTAAAGACTCGTAAAAAATAGCACCTCAAGCACCTAAATTAGTGAAAACCATTTTGCATTCCATCTAGGGGCCAACTATTTACATTGGCAGTTAATCTTGTATAGAAGAATTTACACAACCTTCAACCTAGATACAAGATAACATAAAAACTTCGCATTTTGGTCATGAAACCCCCTTAAGCTATATAAACACACATATTATCTTCAACCTCATGCCTGTTGGTATCCAAGAATATGTCACACAACATCCCACGGAATGCCTGACTTCCATGGTAATCAGGGCCCGTGTTTGATGTTCCTCAATCCTTTGCATTCTGGCATTGGCATCTCTCTGCAGATACTGCCATGAATTATCTCAAGTGCAAGCCTATGCTGACCCCCAGACTCAGTATGAAGTATCTCTGAGGAAGAATTCAAGAATAATCGAACCCCAGTTTCATTCATCATCCAAATAATATTGTTCCTCATCTCCTTCGACTGTAATAGTGTCCACCACCTGAATGATGATGGTACCGATGGCGTGAGCCGGAACCTCTCCCGCCACTTCCATCCCAAGCGCCACGACTAGGTATTCGGCCAATTCCAGATTGTGTCCAACCTAATATTTGGTTACCAACACCATTAAGTTCCTCTTCTTCTCTGTCATTGTACTCCAAAACCAATCTCTTTATGTCCTGCTTTTCCTCGAGCTCAGCGGCTTCTTTCTGCTTCGTGCTCCTCACAAGAGAACAATCTTGAGGAATGGACATTTGTTTGGTTTGTTGCTTGTGCCCTCGCTTCACAAGAACTTTTACACGGACCTCTCGGTTTCCGCCATTCTCTTCCTCCAATGTCTCCTCCCCACTCTCTCCTTCAAGCCCTCTTCCATGATGATCCTTAGAAGAACTCTCTAAAATGCTCATTGGTATCATCATGTCAAGTGTTGGGCGGGACCGCAGCTCCAGCTTACGGGATTCCAAACTCTCCTGCATAAGAGCTTTGAGCTCCCGATCAAACTCAGATTCTTCCTTTGGATCCCGAACAGGTACCTTCTGTCTGAGGTGAATTTCACCATCTTCATCGGAAGCAGGACCGACATCATCATCATCCTCCTCTATCTCACTACCAGCGTCATGATTCTCATCATCCAAGTCATCATCGCCATCATGACCCCCATCACCAATTGAGCCACTGCCTGAATCTGATTCACTATCCCCAATTATATCCTCATGTCCCCCACCATTTTCATCGACACCATTTGCAAGGCCTTGACCATTTACATGATTGTTTCGAGAAATATTGTTTGAACGCTTCTCATTCTCAGAATGCCTTTCACTACTGGCCTTACCTTCATGCTCCTCCAGTTCTGCAAGGGCAGCATTTACTTCTTCAACAGAGGTAAATCGAGACATATTGGGTCGCAGATCAGCAAAGAGATCCTGTAAAATGCAAATTTTTAGACATGTTGACCGTTTATGCAAAAAAGAATTCTTCTTCCAATCTATCCATAACCAAAAAGAGGAGAATCAACCATGGGTTTAGTAAGGCCACAAAGATTAGTAACAGGAATTGCACTCGTGAACACTATATAGTTTTGAAGCTTTCAAACAGCTTTCACCAATAAATGATAAAGCCCATCATATTCGTGTACAGGACCTCATATTGTGGAAAACAAAGTATTAAAAAATACATATATATTTGCCAAAATCTCATAAAGACAACTAAGTGAGAGACAAACCTGCAAGTCAAACTCAATATCAAGCGGCAGAACACCCTTGCTTAGACTATATCTCTGGAAATGTATCAAAAATCGATCAAGTTTCCTTCTGGATGAACCTCGATCAAAGTAATGTCCACAGGTCTCAAGAAGTGTAATAACCATCCTGATACGGAAACAATCCTCGGGGGGGTCAAGAACATCTTGCTGATAGGAGGAAAAGAAATCCAATTAGGAATGGCAGATGTTCAAGGTGAAAAAAGAAAACGAAAAAAAAAGAAGAAAAGAAAAGAAAAGAAAGCAGGCTCCATATTCAATACACTGAAGGTTTCAAAACACGCCTCAGTCTTCATTACATGTATCTCCGATTATCTTGTGATTTTTTATTAAACAAGATGGTGTGTGATTTTGGCAAGACCTAAAGCCAGTCTGACATATCTATAAACTGTTTAAAACATGACCATGTGGCCTCAAGTCACAATGGGATAACATTGCAATGGACCAAGGCTCGTTAAGTAAAAGGAAGGCAAAAAAATAAATAAATAAATAAAATATAGCTGACCATGTCAAAAAAAAAAATGATTAAAACATGACCATGTAGCCTCAAGTCACGATGGGACAACATTGACGTGAACCAAGGCATATTAAGTAAAAGGAAAGCAGCAAATATACTTGAACAGCTATACATACTATCATCACCACTCGTCAGTATCATGAGGCATCGTTTTTATAAAAGAAGAGTGACCTCAAAGAGAAGTACAGTTTATTACCTCAGCAGTACCATGGCCAAAAACAAGAATCAAGTATAGTGTCTCAAAGATAACAGACGAGTCCACATGCTCATAATTATAAAGCTCCCCTAAGAAACGCATGTGTGCAAGTCGCCGTTGCTGCATAGTAAAGTCATTCAACTCTAGTCCCAACCTTATTTCCTCCAAAACCTGAAATCCAAGTAGCAAACATCACACAACTCACTAGAGAGTACATGGATAACGTCTCTTTAGAAAACTCAACCAACTGAGTTTGTTGCCCAATTCAAAAAAAAAAAAAAAAAGGGTAAAATACTGAAATAAATAGGGAGGAAAAGAGAAGAACCACATTTAGCAACTTAAAAAAACTCCAAATTGCAATCCAGGTCAACGAATTGATTATTTCCATAATAAACCCAGAAAAAGCTCATGCTAGGTTAAAACTTATGCGAAGTATTATGTGTTCGGTGGCCAACAATTAGCCATTTAGCTTCACACTCAACATAAAATTCTTTACTCGTTATTAGCATCTTGTATAGTAGTATTAATCATTAAATCTTAAAAAAAATTCCCCACAAAAATAAAACATAACAAAACCAAACTAAATATCTGCAGTAATAAGTATAAGATTTCATAGGTTCAACACAAATAGCAGAAACAAAGACACGGACAAATATGAAAATTAGATGCTGCAGAAGAAATTTATGAAGATGATACCAAATGCTAGCCATGAAATTAATCACTAAAAACCATACCTCATCAACAACAGCAACGGCAAAATCATCATGGTAGCGACTAAGTCCAGCAGTCAGTGATGCAATAAGGTGAATTTGTCCATATTTTCCGCGATGAACCTTCAAAAAGCATTTCAGTAGATATGGCTCACATTCACTCCATGGCAATTTCCGAAGTTGTCTAAGCACATGCTCAATGGAGGACTTGTCAAGATCTGAGAAGAGCATTTTTCTAATATACTGCAGATAACATAAAGCATGTTTTAACATCAACACCAGTAACAATGGCAAAAACAAAAGTAAAAAAAAAAAAAAAAAAAAAAAAAAAAAAAAAAAAAAAAAAAAAAAAAAAAAAAAAAAAAACCCGAATATAGATCAAACCTGATGCAAGGGAGGGCGAACTTTAGTGATTCTGGCAGATCTCTCTGGAGGTTTGCAAAGATAATATGCATTTTCAACAAGAGTGCTATGACGAGGATCCAGATTCTTCACATTTTTCAGCCGCATAAGAATCTCCAACATGTTAGCCATGCGCATTGTGGTTTCAGGAGAACGGTACAAGAACCGTCCACAGGTCTCCAGAAGATTGCAAGCCACATCTATATTATGATGGGTAAATTCATCCAAGCAAGCCTGGATCAACAACAAATGCCATCTTTTCATAAGTAAAAACAGAAAGCAACATAAACTCTACATAGATGTCATTTGCAGAATCTACGCTCAGTAATATAGCTTATCCATTGCACAAGTTTACAAACAACAATAGCAATTATTTATCAATTCCACACCCTGAGGCTTCACAAAGTTGCGTTCAGAACCCTAAGATTTGAAAAAACATATCATGCACAACACTAATGTCAAAAGAGGTCATAGAACACCCTCGCACCCATACATGAGTCAAAAGACCAACACATTACACATCCCTCAGAAGACCTGAATGTTTTTAAATTTAAAAAACATATGGAGCTATAAATTTAAGTGTGTTAAAATAATAAAAGTAGGAGGGAAGAGAAAAAGAGAAATTATTTTATCTCCTTTTTAAATATGACATGGAAGAAGGGAAAGGAAGTAAACTGTAAATTAAATAGATTCCCTACACTCCTATTGTCCTACCTCTCTTAATAAACCAAATCCTTCGACTTAAAAAATATACAAGTTTGGAAATTCATATACCACAAAAATACCTTTAAGCAGCTAAATACAAGGGCAGCTGGTGCAATCTTAAACTTGCACAGTTCCCCGATGAATCGGATGTTCCTGATCTTTGTTTCAATGTTCATTTGATCCTGAAGTAGGTAACATACAATAAGTGAAAATTTTAATTTTCAGTACAAAGAAGATGGGAAGGGGGAAAAAAACAAACTAACTATGCAACAAAATTCATGTAGGAACTAGAGAATAACCTTCTTATTTATCAAGTAATTAAACTCTTCTTCCAACATCTGAAGGAGCATTGAAGATATATCCTTCATACAAGTAGACAAAGTGGCAACCATTCGAGAGTAATATGGAAGCAACTCTAAGGAGGTTCTGGGGACATTGAACAGTGCTCTCACAAGCTTTTTCCGATTACTCTTTGAGTTCAAATAGCAAAATTCTACCTGAAAAAGAACAATCAAAGCATATCTTTTTATTAAGAGGCAATCCAAGATGTAAAAAAAAGAGTTGAAAAGGATAAACTTATCAAAGCTTTGAAGCAGCACAATACATACAGTTAACTGATCAATAAGGTCACGGCTGACAGAACCTGGAAGCCGCTGTAGCAAAGTTTCCAAATTGGTACCGTCAAGACCTTTGTGTTTTTCCTTTTCTTTATCTCCTTTCTTATCTGCATCTTTTTCTTTTCCTCTCTCTTTGTCAACTTCTTTATTCTTCTCTTTCTCCTCTTTATCTTTTCCCTTCCCTTCTTTATCCTTCCCTTTCTCCTCTTTATCTTTTACCATCCCTTCTTTATCCTTCCCTTTCTCAATTGTTTTACCATCCTGCAAAGTTGGAGAGTCTACAGAGGGTTCAACATTATCCTCAATGGCTATGTGACACTGATCAGGTTCTGACGCAGCATCCTGATGATAAAACAATAAAGTTACTAAATGGACATTAAAAAACTAAATGCAGACAAAGCATAAACTCCTGTGTTCATAAACACATTTATAAGTATCATCAAATCTGGACTTAGCAGTTTATGACCCTATGAGATGATAACCAAACTTCTTCCTTGCCCATGACTAAAAAAGCCATAGGATTCTAATTTCCTTATCCCTCCCTCATTAACTCTTAGCAAAACCCTAAAATCATCATAAACAATTATGAAGAGAACAGAGCAAGAGAAATTATTCCTAAAAAAATTCCATTGCCTAAAAACCCTGACTTGGATCACGTTTGCATCGACCAAAAAGAAAGCTCAGTGACATGACCAGTCAATTAACTTCTGATACATAATCAGTACATTTTCAAGATCATCATTTCATATCAGTAACAGACAAATGACAAATGTAGAAGGCCTTTTATTTGTCTTATACTCCTATTAAGAAAATCCAAGAGTGCTGCAATAAGGGATCCGTCCCCCTCACATAATTCACAACATTAACATTAGCCTAATGCCTTGTAAACGCAGAATCAACAACAAAAGTCAAATTGAGGGTTGAAGACTTGTTTAAATTACAGCACAAATTAGAAATCTAGTCACATTAGCTAACATTACAAAATTACTTACATCTGGTAATAGAATTAACAATCAAGGATTATGCAATATAGCAGAATCACTTACAGATGACTGGTCTTGCGCCTTTGCATGTTGTTCACTGGACTTGGAATCAGCTTCCCCCAATAAAACTGCGGGAACAAATGCTCTGGAAACAAATGATTAATCTTTCAATAATGGTATGTCTTCTAATCAAAAGCACTAGTTAAAAAGACCATCATCCATCTAACTCTATTATTGCACCCCTGTTTCTTTAGGGTATCCCCTATGGAATGAAAATGCCCCCAAACAGACAACTAAATCAGCTAGTTCAAATGCAGATAAACATAATAAAAAATCAAACCTAAGATCAGGCAAACACTCATAGAAAGCTCTTGTATCTTCATCGTCCCAGACAGCTTCAGCAGCAGAAGATTCCTTTCCAGCAGAAGAAGAAGAATCATCCCCACTAGTTACCCTCGTAGTATGACCATCCTCAGGCATCACTAGTGGTTGCATATCAAGGGCTTCAGCTAGACTGACAAGAGCAAAGAAAATTAAAAAAAAATTAATCAGAATAAAAATACTTCAATTTAAAAAAAATAAAACAATCAAGATATAATCCCTCCATCCCATAGAAAAGTTAACATTTACTGGAAGTCTGAAATAGGATACCCAACATTGAAGTACACATTCTTCTTTTAGCAAAATTTTCCAAATGTTATTGGGCCTCACACTCGTTTTAACTCTCTACTTTCTCTCTTTAACTTCCATGCCATTTGTCAATAAATTTTTATTGGACAGAGGGAGTACATATAGCTACTAAATGGATTCAAAAAAAAAATAAAAAATGCAAGAAACTTACGATGATACACCCCGATACAAATGGTCATAAGATTTTCGTAGCTTCTCGTATAAAGATGCATTATCATCACTAAGCTCCCCTTTTGCATTCAAAATTTTTGCATTCTCATGCTCCATCTGGCGAAGAGACTGAAGAAAGGATTTAATCAACAGAAGTTTTCAGTTGGGTGTTGGGAGGGGGGGGGGGGGATAATTAATAGTCAAAGGGAATTAAGATGTGACAAACTGCCCAAACAACTTCTGATGAAAAGAAAGAGAATATATTGAGCATCACCTATGAAGTGAAAAGTTATAGCAACAATCACCAAACTTAACATTTCTCATCATGGAAAATGGAAAGTAAAATTGATGAGAGAACTAGGCACATGAAAGCTAACACCAAAAGCAGAGTACTAAAGAAAGTAAATGTAGTGAAGGATAGAGGGTAAAAGAGGAAATGCTACTTTCTTACTCCCTTGTAAACATTCCCACTTGACATTTTGTGGCCTTCAAGGCAGAACTATAACAAAGAGATTCTCCTAATTTATGCAAATTGTTTATATCCTAAAACAGTATTTCAAAATACTATAAGAAAAATTTGACATAAGAATAAGATACAGCATCTGAAATCAGATAAACTAGAGGGGTAGACCAGTGGACAGGTATGGAGACTTACAGCATGCTCCGTATGCAGAACTTCAGCAACGGCATCATAATACCCATGAAATGCCTTCTTGAAGATTTTCTTCTGATCAGCAGTGACATTTAGGCCTTTGAAAAACTGTTATAAGATACAAGTGTTCAGGAAAAAAGCACCACAGGATTATTAACACTTCCGGCAAATTCCAAAAATGCTATTATCGTTATGATAATCTAAACAGCAAAAATATATAGCCCTCTTTTTCCATTTTTCTTTTTGGAGTGAGGGTTAGGAAAAGAATAAGTGGGGTGGAAGACCAAAAAAAGAGTTGACATAACTGATGTAAAGACCAAGGGTGGCATGAACATCAATACATCAGAAATTGGCTACCTAAGATAACGTAACTCAAACAATTCATAGTGAAATAAATAATATCATGATATCATCATTAATATAACCTAACAGCTTAGCTTTACTTAGAGCACAAGATTCTTTCTTTTATCAAATTTTAAGATCAAAAGATTTTTAAATCAATCTTCACAACTAGTCAAAAGGAATGTCAAATCAATAGCATTTCTTTATACAATAAAGTCACTCAAATTCTTTACACAAACTAATGTCTATATGCCTAAACGCTTATACAGGGAACACAAACACAAATTGATACATTTGAAAGATAATAATTCATCATTGCCTTAGCTCTGTTAAGCTTAAGATGCACACTACCATATCTTTCAAAATTTACCACTTTTCCAAGCCAGCTAAAATGTACTCCGCATATGAAGGGAAACTAACTCTAACAGCATAAGAGAGATATGTAAGCATCAATTTTATGAATTTTGAAGCCCATTGACAAAATTACCTCTTCATTGGCTTCTGGCCCAGATAGTGGAAGGCCCAGGAAAACTCTTCCTTGTCGTGCAAATGTAGCAAGCAAAGACAGATTAGTCTGAGTAGCATCTCGGTCCTTTAGGTGTTCCAAGCTTGTGAGATCTTTAATGATGTTAACAAAAACACTACTGTCTTCTATGACACCAACAAAGTACAATTCCAAAAGGAGCTTCAAAGAGCTGCGCTTCTTCATGGCTTTTGAATTTTTATCCGTCTCCAGGTCTTCCGTTCCTTTCCCAGAAAAAAACACTTTTGATAATCCCTGGGCCAGGCTTGATGAGAAATCCAGGTATCTTTGGTGAAGCAAAGAACAAATCTGTCAAATGTTGACCATTTCAGATGTCACAAATCAAATAAATGAACATGAAGATCTACTCCAAACCCCCTCCCTCAGCATTTTTTTTCTTTTTCATTCTTCATCCTTCCACCAGGACTAAAACGAGGCGTGGGGTATAGACTCTATGAAGGTATCAAAAACAGTTCTATTCAGTCAAGAAAATAAAAATTACTGGACAGATTAACACAACTTTACTGGACAGAAAGCCCAAAAAAGTTGCAAAGAAAATAATTTCTTTTCATAAAAAAACAGGAAAGGTGTCACAAGAAAGGTATTATCTTCCCTAAGTAACTCCTACTGATTGTGTGTAGGGAAGCCTGAGGTGGAAAATTTTGCATTTGTATAATTAGCAACACAGAATTCCCATATAAACAAAGACATGGGAAACTAATATAAGAATCGAATATATGATTCATTAGACAGATAGTTAAGTGGTGAAGTATCAATGTTCAAAAGAGCTGACCACATTACTCTAATCTCAAAGCAGTTCGCCAACAGATAATTCATAATGACAGTCCACAGAAGTACAGATAATGTACAAAGAAAAAAAAAAAGGACAATATATAGGGCAAAGACTCTGTTCAACTCCACAAACTGTGTTACCTGAACAGCAGCCTGAATGTCTGAAGTTTTTAACTTTGCATCACATATAGCTGCCACTGCCTCGGTCACAAATTTACTCAGGTTGACACCTCGCAAGTCATCCATCAACCCTTCACGTTGATCTTCACTTATCTGTTTAAGTTTTTTAATAACTGCAGTGTTACGTTTGATGCTAGAATCCAGCGTCCTCAGAAAAGCAGGATCTAAAAGCAACAGGGAACAAAATCAATGGTCACAAGAAGATACCAACAATACCAAAAAGGACACATGCTTTCAAGTTCCAGTAATTCAATATACAAGCATATTCACGGCCTACTGATTAGATAGAAAAAAATTAACTCCTCCAACTGTCAAAATAAGCCAACTAAACTATAACGAGGTGTGTTAAAAAGCTGTCATTGTTCCAATAACAATAATAATGATGATGATCACTAAATGGAGTTAGATCAATGATTTAGGTCTTTGCATTTCAGCCTACTACGTAATGAACAGCTGGGAACAAATCCGATTCTACTCCCAAAAAAAAAAAGGATATAAAAACATATCTCATAAGAGAACAGTAACTAGAGCTCAAATACCCCACACAAATTCCAGACTTATCTCCATTGTATGCCCCAAGTTCCAGGAACCTATCCCCTTAATTACCTATCCACCATCATTACCCAAACACCCAAATGACATTTTCCAATTCGATTGGCAAGTGTTCGCAGTAATTTAATCAACAAGAGAACAATTTCATAAAGAGCAAAGGCGAAATCAGGAAGTTCGTGTTCACTAACCAGGTCTTTCGGGCTTCAAGTTACTTTGCCGAAGAGCCAATTTTGCCTCTATCGATTTCTTTAATTCTTCAACACGGGCAACCGCTTCCTGCATCCCAAGGGGATAAATGTTTTTCAGGAACACTAAACAAATAATCTTTCCACTAATATTGCAAACAGGAAAAATCATGATGGTACCATATAAGCTACATACTAAAATATCAAACAAAACCAAACAAACAACAAATTATAGCCTATTTCCATGAATCCCATCAAACCCAAAACACAATATACAAAATTAAAAAATGGATTAGATTTGTAAGTACTACATGGCATTGATATATATCAAACAAATAATACTATTAAATAATATTAAAAAGTCTAGTGAATATCAAATTCTGAACAACAAACCCCCAAAAAACTAAGAAGAAATTTTTCAAAAAAAAAAAAAATACCTCGTCATCATGTTTGTCATGATTTTCACCAGAAGAATGGCATTCCTGTTGTGATTGTTGATCCATATTTTCCGTCATATTATCTGTGTAAACGAGGCACTGAAAAAACAAATTAATAGGAGAAAAATTAAGAAAACATAAACCCTAATTAAAAATGGGGATAGAGAAATTCACCAAATTAAAAGTGCAGGATTAGTGGAACCAAAAGAGTTTTGTATCGAATAAATGAATAGTGGTAACAGAAAAAGGTTTTTCGACAAAATTAAGATGTTAATTTTGCATTAAGGTGTGTAAATTGGGGAAAACAGAAACCCTAAATTGCATCAGGTAGAATAAATAAAGGGAAAATCGTTCGAAATAAAGGAAGACATTATTACTGAGAGAAGAGAGAGAGGTCATTACACAGTTTTAGACTATACCAAAGGTCAAGTGCTTGAATTTTAGCAAAACGTCGTCGTGATGATGTTTGACGATTTTACGATGGATGGGTGAACCGCCTCAATCTCGGGTTCTCATTCATAAACTCGTACAAAGTGATCCAATTATTATGGGTCGAACTTGCTTTTAAATCAAAAAAATAGGTCAATTTCTTAGATATAATAGACGATGATCATGGGTTGAGCTTGCTTTTAGACCCAAAAAAGTCAAGTTAATTACAGATTTACAAGCATACTCGATAGTGATCATAAGAAAAATGTCGCTCAATTGCACAAACGATAATCGATTACATTTGACTTTGAATAAGGCGAGATATATATTTAAAAAATAAACTTGTAAGGATTATGCGCATTAAATTTTAAATCAAGTTGGAAATCCTACACATGCAAACTCTTTCAAGTGGTTAACACATTCCTTTTCGATTTCAAGTGATTGATTCTCATCACCTATCCTTGTGTACTTTTATCGTGAACCTTCAACAAATTTTTTTTGTATGGATTATGTGAACGTCTTAAACCTCATAAGAGTCAACTCGCCTCAAATTAGCACTCTTATAGCATGGTCAACAACACTACCCCTTTAAAGTTAGGAATAGAGGTGTCAAAACTTAACATGACTCGAAACTGATCGAAAAATAATTTGATGTAAATCGATTTATATCGACACATTATTTATCATGACTTAGGTTTAAAATTAGATCCAACTTAACCCGATCTCATCAAATCCGACCAAACCCCTGACAACTCTAGTTATGATTTATGAGCGTTAGAACTTGAAAGTGGGTTAAAGATAAATTGGGCGCAAACAAAAGTATTACACACTTAGAATTACACAGTAAAATCGTTGATTAAACATTTTAATCAATCAATAGTGCTTAAATGGCATCAAACCTTAAGGTTACTTTGCAACAATGGCGTCTCCTCTATTCCCACTTCTCTTTCCTACCTTCCCTCTTCTCTCTTAGCTCCACCTCCTTAAGGTCCCACTTTCCCCTTTCACACTTATAATTTTTCTGGGTTATTCCAATCAATTGAATAATCACACTATTTTTCATTTTTGATGATATCTTATTTTTCTTATTTTTCAGGGGCAGATTTCTTGCTGATTCATTTGCAGCTAATTCAACATTAACCCGTGAATCTTTATATGGGGTTTCTCACCCCCCATCATTTTATTTCCAAGGTTAATTAACTTCATTATTTCTGGTTATATTTATGTTTATTTCTTTTGTATTTGTTGCACTCTATGTGTTTGTTAAAAGTCCTCAATGCATTAGTGATTGAATTGCAAGAAAAAGTTGCTTGCTTTTTGTGTGTATGTGTTTTTTCTAAGTATTTGTATTTGTTGAAAGATTCTTGAGGTTTTGTATCTTGGTTTTATAATATATTGCTGGGCCAATTATGAAATTATTTCTGCTATAAGAACAGACACTGATATACATATGTAACAGAAACATGTTATAATACACTAATACTTTGATACTCAGAAGTTCAAAAGTTGCTGCCAAAACCTATGTTCGAAAAAGGGTAAATTTTTGGCAAGTTATTGAGCCCTGATTATCCATATTTAGAGGCTGCATCAATGATGTGGTCCATTACTCCAACCAATGAAATCGCCCCCTACTTATAAGGTGGCACAATGATTACTGAACAATTTTTGTGTGAGATACAATTATGCACGCTACTACACCGATAGTATCAACTAGTGGTGGATATGTTTGTATTGGTGTATGCTGTCTATTTTACATTAGCTAAATTCATCAGCTACACTCTGTGGACTCTTTAATCTTGAACTTTTGTTATTTCTACTTCTATTGAGTCATTTGCAATTCTAAGAAAAGTCGTACTATCTGATGTATTGTATATTGTACAAGTGTATAGTCTAAGCTATGTTTGATTACTACATTTGGGTGACAATTGAATCTAATTGAAGTAATGGACTCTTTTTGCAGCAAGATCATATGCCCGAGGTGATAGAAAGCAGTATGATCTCTTTGGTCAAGGACCACCAGGTAGTAAAGAATTTAGGAAGGCATGGACAAGGCAGCTAGACGAAGAGGACTGTGTATGGACAGCGAGTGAAGATGAGAGCGATTCTGAGAAGAAATCAAGCCCTCTTGAGAAAGAAATTAGGAAAGTGAAGCAGAAAGCGAAAGAGCACTCTGATCGTATAGATGCTGATGACAGTGACGAGCTTTGGAGTGTATGGTCAGGCAGTGATGAGGAGAAAACTCTATGGACGGGCAGTGAAGAAGATGATGACGATGATATTCCTACAGAACCTTATCCAAATGAGAAGAGTGATGAGTATATAGATAAGTTATTTGAGTTTGAAGAGACGCCTAAGTATAGAACTCTCTCAGAGCTATTGAAAGCTGAAGATGAACCAGAAGAGTTGTCCCCTGGAAAGAAAGCACGAAAACTTGCAGTTGAGAATGCCCTAAAGAAGTTGAAAAAAGGGCCAGATGGAAGGTACACTAATGTTTGGGAAGTGATGAGTGACATAGATATTCTCATTGGTGCATTTGAAAATATCGTTTTGGGGCCAGAGTATGCTGAACTTAGGCAGGGAGGTCCAAAGCAACTAAACATGCAATTTTTCAAGGACATTCAAGCAAAAATGAGGGCACCCAACTATAAATTCACTCCAGAACTAAAGTTAAAGCCAAAGAGCAAACTAGTCCGAAGGAAGAAGTGGCAAAAGGCACAATCTAGAAGGCGGAAAGATCAAAAGCGGTAATTGTCATTCCGTTTAATATTCTACTTTTCTTGATTATGCTTGTAGGCTTATAGGTTACTTTTGTCTCCCTACATTGTCATACATGTGAACATGCTAATGAGTATTTTTGTAAAGTATAGATATATTTGTGTGTAGTGTGTAGACTGTGTACTGTTGTTCAGCCGTGCCACAACTAATTTAATGTGAAGTGAGCCTTACTGTACTTAATTTGGTATCTGAAAACTTTTTAGTACTTCTGATTTCTGTTTTGTTTTATCTATTGTTACTTTGTTAGGTACCAGGTGGGGGGTATATAATGTACACAATGAACACTTCAAATGAAAGTAATGTACACAATGACTAGATTAATTTGCTGAGATTCTTGATTCTGTAAACAGCTTTTCATTTGCTTTAATAGTGTAGATGACAGAGTACTTAGCCAACTTTGGTACCTTGGGATTGCCCATCATCATGTACTACATACTTGATTATAACACATAACTAATACAAAGTCTATATCATAGCTGCAGCACTTACAATTTATTACACTGGTGATGTCTCTTCCTCAGCTAACATGTTCTTTTCCTTCCTAAATAGTAGGAGTATCTCCATCTAGTCTCTGGCTGTGTGTACTACAAGGCAATATGGTAATTAATAGCTTAGTACTGATTGTACATGCTGAGATATCCATCTTGCATCTTGCTATTATTGTTCAGGATTGCATGCACACTCTGAGGGTTTGTATCGAGCCATTTACCGTAAAGATTTTGGTTGTATTGGGTTCCCAGTAGATTTTCTACCATCAAGGGTGATGGTTGCTGCTGCTGATATCCATAAACTGCTGGCCCTGCTGGATAGTTTTGGAATCTTTGGAACCGACCTGAGTCAAAAGGACCTCCTACATCATATCCATGATGATGTTGATGATAATGGTCATGATACCTGTTACGCTGGCCGTGATCATGATGCCCTTGAATTCCCATCATTGAGATCATGGAACCAATATCATTTTCGTAGTGTCCATCCCTAATAATCCTGTTGCCTATGGGATCCAAATAAAGGTTTTCCCTCTCCTCTGCCTCTTCCAGCTCCAAGTCTTGGTCTAAATGCCCTTCAACTCCCCACTCACTGCCGAATGATCCCTCACCATGTAGGTTAGGAATCAATTGGTCCAATGAAACCGCTCTTCTTGAGCGGTTGTTATGGTGATGAATTGGGGTCTTGTTTTTGGTTTTGCCTTGAGCGAATAGCTCCTGATTAAACTCTAGCTGCTGGGACTTTGGAGACCACAGCTCTGCATGTTTGCCTGACCTTGCCAATTTCTTGATCAATGTATCTGGGTCAGCAATCCCTATAACTACGACTCTCTGCTGTTCTGCATCTATGTTTACTGCATAAACCCCTGATTTTGAAATTAAAGACATGTTAATACTACTATCTATCTAACTTTTTACAAGCACCAACAGCCAAATAATTAAACTAAAAAACCTACTGCAAATTGTTGTACTCAGAAATCACACACTGCAAAAAGTTTCTACAGGAGAATCACAGATATTTTTGTACATAAAAATTCAGAAATATATATTGTTACAAGCAATTGGCATTGTAGAGCTTCTTCTTGTTCTTTTTCTTTCATTGTTTTCTTCCACTTTCACTTTCTCACCTCTTTTTATTTAGTTTTTTCAACCTCTCTTTACTTTTCTTGTTTCATTTTTCACGTACTGATTCATATTAGCCGTCCCCAAAAATCATTTTGGGACTTGCGTCTTTGTTGCTATGTTGTAAGGACTACTAGTGGTTTAACAGTTTAGGTATGTTCATTGATTTAGAGTACTAAAATTCATGGCATTACCTAGTGTCGAAGTTCATACAAAGGTATCACAGAAAAAATAAGCTATACTTTGCATTTAGTCATAACAAAAAAAAAAATCATGGATGCTAAAGTATGTAAATGACACAGTTTAAGTGAAGATGGGGCAGTGGAAAACCTTCAATCTTTTTCAGAACTTTCTTCACTTTTCGACGACAGCCATGGCAATTCACATTCACCTTGAGAACCACAGTCTGTAAACAGAGAGAAGTAATGAGCCAGTAAATCAGTAATTAAGCAAGTTATTACACATAGATTAAGAAAAAGAGAAAAACTGGAAAACATGATAGTAAAGAAGTTAAAAACCTCCATGTTCAGGGATTGGTTTTGAGCAGTTGGCATTCTGAAGATTTCAGACTTATCTTTGCTGTTGTAATGGAAAAACCCTTTACTTTTCCAAGTTTCCTGTTATAATATATTACTGTATGTTTGTTTTGGACATTTGGCTTGTTTGGCAACATGCATAAATAGTGCATTTTTAGAGAGAGAAAGAGGAGAGAGAAGGTTGTAATTTGACTAAGATCAGAGTAGTTCAGGCAAAGATACAGAGACAGACATGCTTCAGAAATTAGGAGTACACCATTTCCTCGTGTAGGTCAAATCAGTCATCTATCCATTGCTCCTGATTTGGTTTTGTTTTGGCTTCACGAGATATTCCAACTCAACAAAGTACTGCTCTATGTCCAAAAGATATGATAATGATTTACTCTACCTCAACAATCATTTCTTTTTTGCTGTTTTTAGCTACTCCTTATGATGTTCTAAACAAGTAATTCTTGAGTTTGTTTAGTTGTTGATCTGGGTTACAAATTTAATGCTTTCTGATAGAGTATAAAACATATTCCTGGGCCTCAACCATCAGTTTAAGCTTTTGGTTGAGTTTGTCCTTTAACACTTTCGTCTCATTACCATTCGTAAATAAAGATTATAAGGTGCATCTCGAACTAAGATGTGAAACCTTTTCTTCCCGGCCTCTTGGATTGTTGCTGTGATGTTAGGGATAACGGTTGGAAATTTGGAATGTTGGATGCACGTAGTAGATTCTGCTCTTGTATTAAATAAAATGGGTGTATAGATAATTTAGCATTTAATTAGTGTTAATTTCCCATTAATACAAAGTACAAATACTCATTTTGAACACAAAATTATGTAGAGATACTACTATGAAATGCAGAATATGCAATGAAGTGGCGCTTCTTCTGTCAACTCAACCCTTTTGTTTCAGGATTCCTGACTAAAACAGAGAGCTTTAGCTCTTTAACTTGTCAAATTATTCAGAGATTCCTGATCTTTACAAATTTAGATAGTTGAGTTGAAGACTTTTAAGCTTGTGAAACTTCCAGTTTAAGTTTGCAAGCTCAACATGCTAGCAAATTTACTCTCATACACACTCCTTTCCTAGCAAGCCACTTCATTTTCACAAAAAAACACTATACTGTGAAAAGTATACTCCCTTTGTTTTTTGGTTTTTTTTAATACCCAAGTTTAAAATAAGTATAAATTATAAAAATTGATTTTCGAATAGTATAATTCGTTTAAAAGATATTATGATTATGTTAGTTTGATCTAATGATCTTATATATAAAGCAAAAACATTGGCCAAAGTGATATATTGTATGTAAATACTCAATGTACTCCGAAAAATCAATGTAGGACACTTAAAAAACGGAGAAAGTAGTTTATAATAACTTGTGAAAAGATGAGCATACAACCAGGAGGCCATGAGGGTGGGTGGTTAATAGTCTTAATGAGTACATCCATCCTTGGCTTGGGATAAGCAAAGAATTTATTTTAATGGCATTTTTTTTTCAAAATTATTAATTTCTGCAACGGCTTAATTAAAATTTTAATGGAATTTAAGACAAATCCAATGCCACTCTAAAATAAATTATTAAAAAACAACTTAAAAGGTTAAATGATATAAAAATTATCTTATGATTTTAAGGATTTTATCTAGTTAAAATATTGGACGAATGAAAATCACAATTTTTTATACAAAACCTTAGATTAAAAAGAGTATTACAGCTATATATAATCATCGGTTCATCACATTAATTGAGAAATTTTAACTAGTACACACGTGACAACTACATCTAGACGAAAGTATTACATAAAATTGTTTACATAATGGAACAAGCATCAGTATTATCATCACTAAAAAAAGTAGAAATGTTATCTTGAGGTCCATTGTAAGAAGGGTAAGCTTGAGGAACATCTTTAACATAACCAGCAGGTGCCCTCTTATCATAGGCTCCAACAACATAAGGATATGCTACTAAATTATGCTCAATATAGGGCCAAAATTCAGCTCGTTTTTTTCCAGTGTCCTTCACTTTCTTTAGTACTTTGTTTGGATCTACATGCCCACTTACTGTCACCTTGCTCTGCTTCCTAATTACCTCTACAGATCTGACTCCTACGTACATTAAAATGTCACGTTAAGACAATGATGTAAAAGAGATATAATTTTAAAAAATTGTTACAATATGTGGAACGTAACCATAAAGAAAGTTTATTCTACATATAACTGCTATATGACAAATAAAACTACTGTGTAAAGTATGTACAACTCAAAATTCACATTATCTAATAAATACTTGTAAGAAAATAGGAAGAATTCAAAGAGAAAGATGGATTATGAAGAGAAGAGAACCTTTGAGGTTGGTGACAGCACTTCTTATTCTTCTTTCACAGCCATCACAATCCATTTTGACTTTGATCTCAACTGTCTTATGACAAGAAAAAACAACACCAAAATCTCATCAAAGTGTACTAGTTACACTTCATATATACTAACTCCGTCCAAATTTAAGAGTCACAATATCGAGTATAAATTACACAATACATGAACGTGACTATTAATTCTGGACAGAGGGTTTAATTTAATTAGCAAAATGTAACCGGACGCGCTTACCTGAAAAGGCCTACGCCTGTTCCTTGTGCTGGTGACAGTGCAAAAGTTGGCAAAATAGTCAAGTGCACCCATTTTATCTTGCTGTGAAGAAAAGCAAAGCATGTATGCACTTCAGGCAGAAGACTTATATAGGGTGAGAAAATATGTTGTACTATATGATTAAAATTATTCAAATGTCACATAAAGTAAGTAGCCTTAGTTGTATGAGAGGTCCAAACCTTAATTTATCTAATATATTTACAGAATTTTGGCCAGGTTACAGTATAACTGTATAAGCACTTTGTGCCAACTTTCTTTATAAAGAAAAGGTAAGATAGGTTTATGCAATTAGATTTTAATTAGTATGTAGGATTATCATTACAACAACTGTCTCCAAATGTTTTAACAGTATTTCTAATAATGTATTACAGCTTGATTGGGAATATTAGTTAGTCTACTTAATTAATCTTCTTCCTCGGATTAGATATTCTTGGAACGTGTATGAGTGATCATGCATGCATGCCTCTCACAACTTCGTAAGGCAAGGTAAACTATTTACAAATTTATGTTTATCTAGAATAACAATGACAATTGTGTCGTGATTAGGGCCTGTTCTCTTACATTGAAATCAGTTCAGTTCAGTTACGTTCAGCTCAGCTCAGTTCAGCTCAATTCAATTCAGTTCAGTTCAGCTCAGCTCCTAATTTCCTTCTCTTATTAAATATTCATTTCAGTTCAGCTCAGTTCAGTTCAGTCAATGAGAACAGGCCCTAAAACATTGTCCTAAAGTTCAAACAAACTCGTGTTTGTACATTTGAACCATGGCCTTTTAATTTCTTTAAGGATAACAACTTATAGACACAAATCACATCAATTTTAGTGTTTAAGATAAGATATTATACTAATTTAAATGAGGAATGGTATCTCTTGACTGCGTGATCTTAACCAAGAGAAAATGAAAAATCAAAGAAAAAAGGAGGTTGAATGATTGATCTAAGTATATATGATCTAGAATTTAGACCAAATTTATGATCAAAGATGCTCAAATGCATGGTATTATGTCTTGATATTATAACTTTATGAGTGAGTGAGTTTGCTTTTTGGATATTAGAATTAATTTACTATAGATTAGGCTAATGGAGAAAGTATTTTGAAGTGCTTTTGTGTTTTGCTTTCATTTTTGTTCGTTAGGTGTGGCTTTGCTTTTTTAACCGTTTATATTTTAATCAAAAAAGGGGCCAGAGTATGTCAATAATGCCTGTAAAAGTTTGATATTATTATCCGTGTAATTAGCAAATTATGTTGCACTAAATTGAGAAATAGTGAATTTCCATCCCAAATAGTGAAATATTCTTGTTCAAGGAGTAAGTAAATTAAAGATGACTATTTTTTTTTATACTAATTACGAGTAAGGTCTTTTTTTTTTTTTAAAACGATTTCTTAATTAAAGCTAAATTTTACTGATCAAAACTTATTTTTGCGGCTAACACGAAAGGGTTGTACGTTTAAAGCAATGACGTATACTCGTGTAGTGTACATTAGACTCGCATCATGGCTAGCCTATAATGAAGGGTGATATCAAAATAATGCCTCCTATTTAATGATCAACCCCTAACTACCATGTTTGAAGATAGGGTACGAACCACTCATAATGCCCAACCTCACTCGAGCAAGCCTTTAAGTTAGCTTTCAAAATCCACTAAAATTTTACGTACTTTCAAAACATTTTGTGGGAAAAATATTGTCTAGCTTTTCAAAGACAAAAGTACTAGGACGTCTATGAGTATCATAAAAACCTCCTGTATGTGAGAAAAAATGAAAAAAATAATATTAACCCTAATAGCCATTTCTTGTTAGGGTAATTGGATTAATGAAGTTTCTTCGTCAATAATAAACTATGTAACAGCCTCTTCGATAGGTGGTAATAAGAATTAATTAAAAAAATTGTAAGAAAAATTAATATTCATTCCAATAATTGCTGATCAAAATTGATTTTGATTTGAAATAAATTTTTTACAACTGGTTGCAATTTGTAACAGTTCATCGGAAAACCAATAAATCTGCTTGTAGCAGAAGTATGATGTCTCAGATCAATAGTTCAAAAAATTACTCGGCCAAAGCTCATGTTACTACATGATGACGTTTGGTTGGGGTAATAGTAAAATGACCGATGAATGAAAGGCTGAGTTACTGGCAACAGAAGTCAGTATCAACAATAATCAGGCATGGTGCTATAGTTATGGACAGCACTTCATGTAGTGCCTCTGCTGCTCTCAAGTTTCAACTCTTCAGTTAAAGCAACTATGGCGGCCTATCCCCTTCTTTACTAGGAAGTTCTGATGAAAAAACGAAGAAATTACTCACTTGCTTTTTACGCTTGTGACATTGCAGCTCCCTTGTCTACAGAAACCTTTAGCTTTTGACCTCGCAAGCCATTCCAAAATGCAGCTGCATTCACCACTTTCTTGCCTGGGAGCTGAACTTCTAGAACCTGCATTACCATAACGTTCTCTGCTTTTATTTTCAATGAAAATGGTAAGAATTTTCTTATTAAATCCAATACCATATATTAGGAATTGTGACAGTATTTCCAGTTGACCCAAATTCATATACATGACTATACAAATATTTATACGAAGGGAGTACAAAAGAAGACTATGGGGCATACACACTTCAAACATTAGTGATCATCCTAACACGTTATAGCATTAGAGATTCTCATCTTGACCAATATTGGATTACTCTCAATTGGCAATTTGGCATACCCCGCATAAAATACCACCTCCTGCAAGGGCTGCAACCAAAGGAAAGGAAAAGGCATAGCTAATTCTACAAAAATTAAAGAATTAAGGACTCTGACCTCCAAAGCTGTGCCTCCACCACAAGTAAAGATCAATGCACCATTTCTGAAAGCGACATAATCTGCCTCAGCATTCTGAGCGTTGAAAGTGTTGGAAACTTTTGTTGAAATTATTTTTAGCTCTAAAACATTCTCTTGAGCATGTGCTGCATCCACAACTAGAACTCTAGCTCGAGTTCCAGGCCAACCTGCAAATGCCCGTACCTAAAAATGTCGTCATGATTGACTCAAATCATACAAAAAAGCACAAATTAGTACTACCTTATTATGCAGGACAGTAGCGTCTTGATCAAACGATAGCCATGATTCTTCGGGAGTAATCTGCACAAAGTTATCACCTCTTAACTCAGCTTGCATGGAGAAAAGATCCCCAGCATGGCATAACATAAAGTAACCGTATCGATACCTTTGGAGCTAAGGTAGCTTTAGAATCATCTTGAGGTTGTGCTTTAGTTCTTGCTGTACCGTCAATTATTGAAGGAAGCTCGTGCAACAAAAGTTTTGAGCCTATGAAGCATAATACAACAGCATCAGAAATGTACTTGCTATTGGGTTGAGGAAGATTTGTTTACTCAGTCTTGTATGAAAAGGATAGAGGCAACATATAAAATTTACATGAGTACAATAATTTAAGATACCATCCACTCTGTCAAAAGCATCAAATTAATATTGGTTTAGCAAAATGTAATTATATTGTATGCTAGATGATGAAAAGTTAAATTTGAAAGAGGATTTGGGAACAACAATATCCCAGTCACCATTAATTCGAATACAGGTTATACTTCCATACTTCCATATAAGTTACTTGTGCAGAAATGAAGCACCTATTTCACAATAAAACTTCACATTATGCATAATAACATGTACAATATATAGAAGCTGCAAAGCAGAGGCAGCTGAGATCAATAACAGCTCACGTCAAGGCTAACATAACAGCTATTTAAGCAAGAATTTAGAAATTTTGCAGCAAGTATTTGATATATAAAAGAGGTTGACAGCTGACACACCAAGATCAAAGAGAAAATCCAGTAAATCTGGTGCCTGCATGCAAATTGGTGAAAGTATATTAATTAGACGATTGTGCTCATATATCGAAAATTAGATACACCATGTTCCATAGAACGTATCTATACCTAACCATCACATAGATAATTACTGAAGTAAGAGCAAACAGAAAAACATTGTGGTATCTACAACAAACCATTGTGTCTAATAAGACTTCAGAGCTACAATATAATTCTTGATCCAAATAAAAAGTTAATATACATCCATTCCTAAGTAATTTCACCTTCTTAATAATCTATATATAGACTCAGATTCTACGTACGACTCCAAATCAATAAGTGAGTTTCATGATAAGTATAAGTACCTTAATATCCTCATCCACACCAACTTTTTGAGATGCAATGATAGGTCCAGCATCCAGTGCTCTAACAGTGAATGCTAATGAGACTCCAGTTTCCCTAACACCATCCTGGATAAAATTGAAACACCCAAACACATACATATTAAAAATATGCATGCATGATGGTAAATAATAAAGATCTAATAAATCATTTCAACCTGTAATGCTCTTTGAACAGGAGCAGCACCACGATAAAGGGGCAGCAAACTTGGGTGTATATTTACCGTGCCTATACATGTGCAGAAACAACAGAGTATTGGGTTGAGAACTGGAGAGGGGAAAATGAGTAGGAAACAAAAAAATAAAAAGATAAACATTATAGTAATTCATTCTCATCTAATAATTAGGAAACTGATGCTATCCTTTGAGTAAGGAACTCTATTGCTATGTTCACAGAATCAATGGGATACAAATATTTAAGGTACTGTATGGAGAAAGACGTACCAACCTTGCTTTGGAATGTTTAGAAACTTGTTGGATAGAATATTTCCATACGCTGCTGTAATACAAAGTTCAGGTTCCAAGGCTCTAAGATTGGCCAAAAACCATTCCTGGGTAATATGAGTACATAAAATGATCAACTCAATCATTGCTTAAGAAACAATATTAGAGCTACAGAAGAGAATATTGCAGAATTTATCACTGCTTAAGATTATTTATTAAGCACCTACAAGAAGTAGCCTTCCTGGAATCCAACAGCATTGACAATGGACCAGTATGATTCCTGAGGCAAGGTCTGGGGAGGTCTACATGAAATCCTAGTACCTTGACACTAACCAATATAATACAAGAGAAGCCCTTTCTTTTTCAGAACTATGAATTTAATAACTAATACTTGCTGAGATTGAAGCTTCTAGAATCTCAGCGTATACCAATTTGCAGTCTAGCTATGACTGATATGGATCGTGTTCAATAGTAAAAAAATAAATTGCACAATGCATGAGTACTTATATATGCCCCAACAAAGGCAATCTAAGCACAACATTCGTTTATCATGTTACAAGGTAGCACATGGGAGTATGGGACATGATCAGTGCAGTCAATAGTACATATAAGTGTATAACAGGCTCACAGCTGTTGAATAAACACATGCTACACAGAACATTTTTTGCATATTTCATTCGTCATAAGAAACCAAGGCATATAATAATCTTGAAACAAACTATTGCAAAATCCTACGCACAAGCTTCATCTAGGGGACAGTCCCTAGTAACTCCAAAATCATCATATACACCACAATAATTTCAACATAATCTTTTACAATAAAAGCATAATTTGGAGTGACCAAGCCAGATAATTACCTCATTTGCACGTTCGGGTGTGAAAATGAGATCGGAAGAGAAACCCCTTTCAAGGGCATGTTGTGCAACAGCAGAAGGCAAGACCTTTCTGCCTCTATTTCTCTGAGATGGAGGTTGGGTGACAATAGCTGCAACCTAAATTACAAACATTCACAAATAATTTGAATCGAAGATCCAACCAGCATGACAATACGGAATTGAAATGTAAGGGCACCACATTCTCAAGGGCATAATAACATGAAGGATTATCCTTTAGCCTCATTTTCAGGCAACTTTCTTCTTAAAGTTTTATGAATATATTATACTTCGTATAGTACATGCTCTCAAAAGCAAATATCTTATAACAAAACAATGAATGACAACATCAACTTCTAGCACAGATTGCTTAAACCACAGCTACAGCACACCCAAGGGGATCATGCTGCATAGAATTATGACCTTTGCGGCTTAGCCAGCTATAGCAAAGACACTTTTGAAGCTTCTAGTCACTAAAAATAGAGGAATAACAACTATTTTTAAGAAAATACATATTTACATTGTTCACAACTTCTGCTTAGAAAGGGAAATATACAATGTTGTCAAGAAAGTAGGAGAACTTCATGCTCCTATACCCTAATACTAGTCCTATGTTAATGCTGACTCATACTAAACCTGACTAAATTATGGAAGGGTTGACAGGTGATTAGCATCAACTTGGAGTCTTGGATTAAGGGTTTCAGTTTTCAAGAATGTTTTAATAATTCTGATTGCAAGAACACAATGAACTAATCAAATTAAGAAGTTGAAATAAGGAAAGATAACCACTAGACATACACAACAGCTGATATTAATGTAGAAATCTCAATGCAATCATAAACTCATAATACATTTCCATGTTTTCCAACAAATGCTCAATTGCTAAAACAATCACAACCCCAACTCCAATTGCAATCAGAAATACAAATCAGTTTCAAAATATACAAATCACTAATTTCCCACAATATAAATCAATCAAGTCATAACAAACTAAATAAAGAGAAAATCTTTACAAAAAAACAAGAAGAAGAAAAAAAACCCCAGAAATGAGATGAATAAAATTGGAAAACCAACCTCAAAAGAAGAGTCTTGAGACTGGGATGCATTAAAAAGAGCATCTAGAACCTTGGCAGAAACCTGAGGAGAACCCAAGAAAACAAGAGGCTTCTTTTTGTTATTCGAGGATGATGAACAACGAGAATTGCTCAAGGTTGCGCGACAAAAGCTGCGTCTCAGCAACATTGTTGAAGTGTTGTTCATTCTTCACTCTCTTTCCTGAAATTGATGGCCTGTATTTTGTCAACAGAGGTTATATCTCCATTGAAGAGAAATTGTGGGCGGATAGAAATATAAAATTGGGATTATTAAATAGAAAGTTATACTTCCTCAGTTCTTTATTTTATTATTACATCATAGACGTTGGCATACTTTTTTTGTTAGTGGGAATAAGGAAGAGAAAGGAGTAAAATTATAAAGTTATTAATGTAATATTGTAATGTAAGCATAAACAAAAGAATCAAGTAGCAAAAGTAAGAATATATTGGGTATTTGTAGTGTGAACGTGGATACTTTGTAATCTGGTGCAATATTTGTGAAACTTCTTTAAAAAGCAAGTGGTGCAATCAGAATTTGACTAGTGGTTCTTTTAAAATGACATTAAATTATTTTAAAATCAGAATTTGCTAAATTATTTTAAAGTGCGTTGACAGGTGATTATTTTAAATTATTTTAAAATCAGAATTTGCTAAATTCGGGCCTTTAAAATGACTCCTAAGATGGCGCCACAAAAATCGAGGTATTTTCTTACACGCAAAATGAGACATTTTTGCTAATTTTTTTGTCAATTATGAGTTTACTTTGGATTTATAAAAAGCTAAATGACCTCAAACCTTAACAAAAAAAAAAAAATCGACACGCAAATCAAGAAAAATGTATTTATTAAATTAATTAAAATAGGAAAAAGATATACTACCTCCGGTCCAAGTTAGTTGCAACTTTGGGGTATTATTTGTGAGATATAAAATATTCCAAAGTTGCAACTAACTTGGACCGGAGGTAGTATTAGCTAAAAGTAGAAAGAATTGATAAAAAAATAAACATTTATTACACTAATTTACTCGTGAATTGTCGATAAATTTTCAACTTAATACGAGTACTAAAAAAAAAGTATATTAAATGCAGGAAAATTTGATAATTACCACCAACTATTGTTGCCAAAATTGAACATACCACCTCAAGTTTTTTTTTTTTTTTTTTTTTTTTTTTTTAATTTTACCACCTAGTTTTCTCCAAAAGTTTTCAAATTCCCACCTTATGTGCGACATGACGTCATCATGGGCCCACACTTTCGTTTTCCCTCGATTTCCCTCTTTCTACCCACGATTTCCTTCCAATTTCATCTTTAAATTTGATTTCAAATACAAAAATTTCGCAAATTAGATTATAATTGCTACAATCTAACCTACAACGAACTGAATTGAGTAGTTTAATTAGGGTTTGGGTAATCAATTTGGGGGCTTTTGCTCAATTCAAAAAATTAGGGTTTATAAATTGATTAATGGGACAATTAAACATGTAATTAGTGTAAATAAGTGTAATTATTGTGTTTTTGTCATGATTTCCTAAATTTAAACGATTTTCTAGAGTGTATTTAATGCTTATATGTAGCCCTAAGGATATAAATAAAAATATAAAAAATCAGGTCTACGGGTTAGATTCAAATTGGATATGAGATATGATCGATCCATAAAAACAGATTCGTTGGGTCCAAAATTTAGAGACCCAGGTCCTGTAAGATGGAACTGGATCTAGGATCCATTGCCAGTTTGCCACCTCTAGTCCTAGAGGATCCATGACCAGTTTACCAGTCTTATTCTTTATAATCTCATCCTCATTATACCTGCATGGAAGAATGAGCAAATTTGAGGCTTTGTTTAGATAGGATCTGTATGTGTATGGGTGTGAGACTGTGAGAGGGGAATGTAAGGGGTGAGGGCAATCTGGATTGGAGAAAATTATGGTTCTGCTGCACTGCCTAGCCTAGAATCAATTTACCAATCGAGCTATGCACAATACTCTAACACAAACAACAAACACAGAAAGCAATTACGAAGTAGTATAACTTTGCTCGATAGAGAGGTACAAGCTACGCAAAAGTTAATGCATTTGATCATATATTACAATTTCCAAAAATGTATGAACTCTGGCCATGTCATGCCTGATTGTTACTTCTAACTCATAAATCATGCGAATTCGATAGAGTGATAGACAACCCAAGTTTAGCAGTTATCAGCTGTTTGCAAATTTAGAGTGAATAAAGTGCTCTAAGGTCTAGAGTCTAGGTTTAGGACTTTGGGATTCCAAAGACCATCTTGGTGGATTTATTCTGTGATTAGACGACGACTCTACCTTCTCCTTGACTTGATCATCTCCTGTGACATCATCTGGAAATGCATTTGGATTGGTTTTAATACAGCTTTGCAATGCAACAAATGGATGCACACAGTCTGAGCCCTGAAAACAAAGAAACAAAAGGCATGATTCAATCATGACCCAGCCAAGGATTATGTCCTCAATTGCTCGAAAGAATGAAGTGTATCGATAATTCCATTACAGATTATTAACCAGTTTTTCAAACATTATTTCCTTGCCAGTCCTCAAATGATTAGTCATGCCACGTACACTATAGCCTCCCCTCCAACCATAAACATTAATGATCATTAAACAGTTAATATTAATCAAACTTTTCACTTTAATTGAGTTAGGTTCTTCATGAAACGTAACTAAGTTACAAATCACTGTATTGCCTTTCAAACATAAAACTATGCAAAAAGCTGTTAATAAAGTATAGAGAAACTAACGAACCACTAGCCTAACATGTGAACTCACCTTTTCTTCAGCAGTGCTCTTAAGAAAACAGAGGAAGGCCTCCGAAAATTGACTACCACATGGGCCTTTTCGCAAGTCAGCTATACATGGACATTCCAACGCCTTTCTAGCTTTTGCATCAATAGACTGTAAGTAATACATACAACTCATTTAGGAAAGAACAATAGAATACATTGAGAGAAACGATCTTGAAGATTTAACAAAGATAATTCAAAGTAGAGCTCAACTACCTCATTCTCACTATCACCGTATGCTGATGCCTCTGCAACACCAAAAGATATTATATAAGCTCAAAATACTAATAGTATATTCATTAGAAATAACATGCACAAACATACATTGAATTCCCCAGTAATAATCAATTGACATATTACAAGAGACAAGAATAGCCTCGAAACATCATTGTCGCTGTCTTTCTTCTTTGTTATCAAGATATTACTGTAATGATCAATTCCTGTCAATTATTCGGTTATGCATTCAGCAAAACTAGCCTCCTTAATTCCTATGCAACCATACACCCAAGCAAGTCAAGCACTTGTCTCTGCCAATAGATTTATAGTCCAAGTGACTAAGTAATCTTTCAAACTAGAAATCACTTGCACAGTTACACAGAATAATTACCTCCATGGCCTTCCTTATGCTAAGGTAGATTTTGGTTCACTTCTGCTTTTATTGTTTACATTTACATTAGCTTTTACAAGAATTAACTCTAGATCATGATAATATATAACCACATCATACATTCATACCAAAGCCTTGCTAAGAGCAAAAAAAGGCCTAAAGAAGCCCTTTATGGCTGCTATTAAGAAAGGAATTCGGAGTTCTTGAACCAACAGCTACAACCTACAGACTGGACCTCCCCTTTTCAAAACCCCTAAATCAGTTCAGACAATATATCTTAAATCAAAGTACTTTGGAATATCTTTCACTGTGAAGACAACCCACACAGATGACTTAATCAAGGAAAGTTTGCATGACTTCCTTGAGGAAGACTATGTTACATTCCTCCAAAACCCATGACCGAATGCTGTGGGAACAAGCTCACCAAACAGCCAGCCCTTGCCTAAATCCACATAAAATGAAGGCTATAGTCAATGCTAGCAAAAAAGAAAGATAGTCCCATCTCATACATCTATTCAAAGCACAAACGGCAATTAAACACTTTCAAGAGGTTTAAAGATTACGAGGTTTTAACCAAGTGACCACCTAACAGCAATGTCTTATAGAAACACAGCAAGATAAGAGTCCAGCAACACTGCAGACAGTTTCAATCATTGGAAAAATAACAACCCGAAAGTAAAACCAACATGCCTATTCACATAATCACATCTATTATACATCCATGCCCTGTCTTTTCGCCTCATTTCCTGACCCAAACTTACAACATTCAAGGAAGCATCTTATATAAGCATAACATAACATCCTACACTTGGTGCTAATTTTTGAAAGTTTCAATTCACAGTAAGAACAGCATTATTATTATAAAAAAAAATAAAAAAAATAAAAAAAACAGCATTATTATAAGGTAAAACTAAAAGTTGTTGAAATAATCTACTACATACATCATCTGTAAAATACTAACCTCCGAATTGCATACAATTGACTCAAAAGTTCCAAACACTTCATTGCAGTTATTTGGAATTTTTATGAAAAATCATGAATTTTATATACCCAAGTAAATAAATTTTTCTAGCCCAAATTTCTGGCGAAAACCATAGAGAAAAAATTAAGAAATAATTAAAACGACATATCAACTCTGATCAATCTTCAACCTTTAGCAGTGGGAAAAAAGGATCAAACTTTATCAGTCAAGACCAATTCCAAGATTATTACTATCATCAATCAAACTCCCCAGAATGTTACTATCCAAATTTCTTGATTCCATTCAATTGTCACATTTAACAGAGAATTAATAAACTAAGGAGAGTAATTTGCAGAGAAAAAGTGCAATTAAATTAATCATAAAAAAGAAAAAAAGTTGAACGAAACCCCAAAAGAAGAATGGAAGGAAATAGACCTGCAATTAGAGATTCCATGGAAGAAGGTGGGGCCTTAGAGGTGTCATCAATGGCGGGCTCGGAAGTGTGACTTTGAGATTGACCCATTCTCTAATCTCTAGCTTTGCTGCTTACGAGTTACTAGGGTCACCGAGTTGATCTCATTGATTCACAATTAAATGAAAAATGTCAATAAATTGTGTCATTCGTAAGAACTAGGTTAAAATCCCGTGCTATACACGGTTGTTAAATATTTTTGACAATTATATTAAAAAATATAAGTATATAAAAAATATTTAGAAATATTACATTTGGGTATATATTAAATATTACTAGAGTGTACCCGTGCAATGCACGTGATATATATTTTATAGAATGATATTACAAAAAAAATCTAATCATGGGAGATTATAGTTTTTTTTGTTTGTTTGTAATATTGAGTAAAATGGATAGTAATATAGTATGTGTGTTATTAGGAAAAAAAATATTAAAAAAAATAATAGTGGAATTATTTGGAGATTTTTTTTTTTTTTTTTTGTTTTTTTTTTTTAAAAGAAGGTGAAAGTTATTTGGATTGAAGAGGATAGTGCAAAAAAAAATAAAGAAAAAATAAATAAAAAAGAAAAAAGGGAGTGCATAAGAATTGAGAATTGAGGTTTTGGAGAAACCTCATTAACTTACGTACTCTACAATTATATATTAGATTGTTAGGAAAGAAAATATAGGTACTCATATATACATACAAAGTAGTTTACTTAAAGATTTTGCAAAAAAGGGAGAAAAAAAAAAAAAAAAAAAAAAGCAAAAAGACAGGAAAATTTTCACAAGGTATATATGACAGAAATTTTTTTAAGTTTTTAACCCCTTCAAAACCCCTATTTTTATTTGTTTTTCAATTTATTTAATCACCCATAAAAACGCAAAAATTAGGTTAAACTATAGAGTACCTGTTTCGGGGTTTTTTGTGATTCCCTCGGATACTGGTCACGCTCTGCTGACAAAGACTCGGACACCTGCAAAATAACGAATATTCCGGTGTACGGAATATTCACCTCCGACGCTCAAGTTAGTGAACGGAAACGGAAAAGGCTAGAGAGAGAAAGTAGAGAGAAGTTGGAGCTCTTTAATGC
The DNA here is from genome assembly GCA_024500155.1 of Chenopodium formosanum. Taxonomy (NCBI): domain Eukaryota; kingdom Viridiplantae; phylum Streptophyta; class Magnoliopsida; order Caryophyllales; family Amaranthaceae; genus Chenopodium; species Chenopodium formosanum. Next base: position 1,417,649 of record CM044861.1, on the reverse strand, counting down.
TCTATATTTATGTTATGTCACAATCCCCCCTCCCATCATAAATGATTGGGGTATTTATAGGGGTGGGAACATGTACCCCTCTAGGGTTTATGCCCTAGAATTTCGTGACGTGATTGGCTGCGCAATCAGAGGTCGCCACGTTGTCGTGGGGGGGCGCCGTTTTACGGCTTTCAAGGTTTTCTTGGGATTTGGGCCTGAGGTTATCAGGGCTCTTTTCTCATTCTGATTGCAGCATTGGGGCATTTAGAGATGGCTGACAGGTGTCACCATGACAAGTGGACACGTGTCACATTCTCATAGGGCCACGTGTCGCCTGTTTATTGGGCCACGTGTCACTATGAGATTGGGCCACGTACCTGGGGTATTTTTACCCTAAACATTTGCCCCTCAGAGGGGGTGGCTCGTACACTTACTGGCCGCCTCCTCTGATCTTGCACTCTGGACGTCCTGGTACTCTGGGTTGGGTTTGCTTCCCATCTGCCCTGGACGGCCATATACTTTTGATTCAAGGCTCTTTTTGCTACGTGGACGTCCATATATTTTGCCCTGGACGTTCTCGTAGTCTGGAATGAGCTTGGCTTTTTGCTTATCTGGACGTCCAAATTTTGTACTGGACGCTCTCGTACTCTGAGAGGCTTAACCTCTGAATTCATGTGGTCGTCCACTTGTTTCAAGCTGGACGACCTCATGCCCTGGGAGGAATTGATCTCCTAACTGCCCAGAACGGCCACATCAATGAGACTGGACGTTCTGATACTCTGGGAGGAGTTGATCTCCTAACTGCCCAGAACGGCCACATCAAAGAGACTGGACGTTCTGATACTCTGGGAGGAGCTTATCTCCTAACCACCCAGAACGGCCACAACAATGAGACTGGACGTTCTGATACTCTGGGAGGAGCTGATCTCCTAACTGCCCAGAACGGCCACATCAATAAGACTGGACGTTCTGATACTCTGTGAGGAGCTGATCTCCTAACTGCCCAGAACGGCCACATCAGTGAGACTGGACGTTCTGATACTCTGGGAGGAGCTTATCTCCTAACCACCCAGAACGGCCACAACAATGAGATTGGACGTTCTGATACTCTGGGAGGAGCTGATCTCCTAACTGCCCAGAACGGCCACATCAATAAGACTGGACGTTCTGATACTCTGGGTGTAGGGTTTTATAGGTACTACGCAGCGGAAATAACATGAATCATATTCATACAGTACCTAATCCAAGGATCTAATGCATAACACATAAAGCACAAATAATCGTACCTTTGAAGCGTGATTCCACGTGCGATCGAGCAGGAACAAAAGGAGATAAAGAACCCCAAGCGTGGTTCCTCTACTTGGTCCACGGGCACAAGTTAAGACCTCCACTAATGCTAGTTAGTTGCAATTGAACACTTCAATTGACCTTCTATGGAGAAGAGCGACATGCTAACCAAGAACCACCACGATAACCACCACGAACCACCACCTAAGGGGTGGCCGTACAAACGTGAGGGGAGGAGAGAGATAGCCGTGAGTTAGAGAGAGGATTAGGGTTTTGGGATTGGTTGCATTGATGTCAAAATTCACAATGTGTGAATTATGACTACACTCTACAAACCCTAGGCATTGTTCTTATTTATAGATCTCATCTCTAAATAAGAGCCCATGTCAAAAGCCCAAAACCTAATTCCAATCTAACTATGCTAGCCCAATCCAATTCATGATTAGTTAATTGCTCATGAGGCCCATTAGTGGGCCTCTTACTTGCTTAACCCAATACCCTTGTGTGTGACCAATATAGGATCCATTCTAAAGGGCTTTGGGCTATTTGACTAGCCCAAAGATCATCTCTCATAGTCTAGCAACAGAGGATGACGCCCCAATAGAATGAACTTATTATCTCCATAATAGTGATCCTTGATATATCTAGTAATTGCACTTATCGAAGACATAATTCCTTCAATCTCCCACTTGTCTGAGACAAGTGCGCAATATTCAAATTCCTTAAGTCAATGTGTGTCGATTTGATAATATGATTGCATCTTATGTCGTGATCATATTAATCTACAAATCTTTTCTTGAAATCTGAGTTAGAATTGCAAAACAAATGATTACTACGTAATCCATTTGAGCACGGCCATGCATTTTCTGAATTCTCCCTCCTCAAGGGGCCAAGACACATTCCTAATTAAATAGGTAGACTCAATCCAATCTTATGGCAACCAAAGCTCCCACTCAACTTCTGAAATAACCGGGAAACACCCTTTATAATCTCCAGTTACGGGAAGACGTTTGAATGTACCACAGTTATATCATCCATTGAATGAAACCAATGTTCCACTCATGTCAAAGGAATCCACTAATATATCCGGAAGTTCTATACTTGAACTTCAAAGTAGGTCTATAGTTCGATCCTGCATCATTCATGCATATCCATGTGATTGACCGAGCCTTATCACTATGCTCCTATAGCCCATGAAACCGAGCTATCCAATCAATCTTACATGCTAGTCCATTCATTGAAATCATTTATGTCCACTTTAATGATTTCGAACTAGGAACTTAAATAATATGTGGATTTTGTTCACCTGTGGGGTTTCATACACCAGGTCTCTATCTAATAGATAACCTGATGAGCCCATCAATCCATAATTATTTTGGACATTTTATTTAATCTTAAAACCACGATCAAATAAGATTGAAACTTTGTTTCAATTGATAAACATAATTCTGCAAGCTAATGTATTTACTTTTGTAATATGCTTTCTCAAAACATACACAACTAAAATTACATAACTTGCTTCAATCCAAGAAACCTTAATATGACTCTCATACCTTGGTCATGGAAGGGGTTTAGTAAGTAGAGTTCATGAGACATTCTCATAAACATGAACTTTGCAATTTCTAAATCTTATAATCATTTTCATCTCCATACACTAAGAATTTTCCTTCGCCCTTTTGCAAGGAATTTAGGAATTTCTAATTTGTATTCCAACGTTACATTGGATTTCGATTGAAATCTATCATCACTTGTTATTTAAAACACGTGAATCAAATAGACGAGTATAGTCCATGGCATGCATGATGAATCCTTTGCGAATAGCATAAGGATCATCACTCAAAGTCTTAATTTCATCAACCTTTCTCAAGGTATTGAATCATTAAGCAACGTGCCATGTCACATGGGATTGAAACTCCTTTCAATATAATGTTGAACCTTATAAGAATCTTATCATTATAAGTTTCTTAACCAAACTCAAACATGCTTCGAGACCCATCTATATAGATCTTGAATCCCAAATGTACTCATCTTCTTCTTCAAGGTTTTCATACAAAATGCAATAGCCATTACTTGATCCTTCATTAGTTGCTCTTTGTACTAGGCCAAGAAGACTTCATAGCTCCCACTAAACGTCTTGTACACATAAGACCTTTTCTTCATTTTACGAGAACATCAAACGATTTGATTAACTCACAAAATTAAGAACATTAACTCCCTGATGCTAACTTCAATCCATTATGGATCTTTTAGGCATCCCTAGGATTATTGGATCTCCAAACTTTTGATTGTATCATATACAAATCTTATTTCATGAACAATTTCAAGAAAGCGTTTTGATATCCATCTACCAAATCTCATAAGGTAGAAATCACTAAAATATCTTTAATAGATCTTTGCAACATGTAAAGGTTTCATCGTAGTCATAGTCATACTAAGAATTTGTTGAATCCCTTAACAAGTCTTTGCTTTAGTTAGAAAACATTTTTCTTTCTTGTCTGCTTTGCTTACAATGGGTTTCACCCAATTTAGGCAAATTATTCAAGTGTCATACACTTGCTTACAGACTTAGAATCTATTTCAGATTTCCTGGTTTTAAACCACTTGGAGTTATAACTTGTCAAATCATCTTTATTACTTGCATAATCATAATGTTCCAAAATAAATATTTTAAAACTCTTAGTCATTATGAAATCATATTTCTTTGGCTAAGTTCTACATATGCTAGTCATCATTGTGGGTTTGATGCAACAATTGAAACTCATACAACAACTTTGTTTAGCTTTCAATGAGAAACGACAATAGAGGATGTGCACTTGGAATGTACTACCTTCGACACATGGTTATTAATCCCATTACACATAATGAGACCACGCGTTGTCATTTGTAACATGAGGTGAATCATGCTCATATTGTTGCTTTTAATCGATTACTTCTCGAATTTCTTCAAGATTTTCGAAATCACTTTTCTTGAACTCTTTCAAGGCTCTCGAACTTTTCGAGATTCTTATACTCCCACTTGCCTTTTGAGGAGGCATATTTAGCATAGGGTGAACCAAACATGGTTTGAACCACGTTTGTTTGTTGCTTTTCTCAAACTCTTTTGAGATTTATACTACTCCCACTTGACCTTTTGGAACAATTTCCATAAGGGCACCTACTTGAGCAACAAACATTTTGTGCTAAGTATGGTTGTGTAGTAGTACCCCGTGCTCTATATAGGAATCGAACGTGCATCAAACGGTTTAATACATGTTTTATTCCTTGCTTTGTAGAAAAACATTATAAGAACTTTTCTTAACCATATCACATATGAAGCGTTTGCTACATTCTGATTTGACCTATGTAATTTGTTGTTTAGTTTTGTAGCTTATCTTAAAAGTATATCCCTTGAACAATGGTTGGAAGATAGGTAATTTACATCCATTATCAAAATATATCTCATATAGATTGATAACTTCCTTCATAAACACTTCACAAGGTTTTCTTTTGGATTTTGTTGTCAAACATTTTCACAACTCTTGGATGTTTATCAAGGTCTTGGCTTAAATTCTCATTATTACGATCATATCGCAATATTTTGAATGTGTTGCCAAGTACATGTCTTGACTTAAATTTTCACAATTACAATCATATTGTAATGTAATCATTATCTTGTCAAGTTACTGAGCTTCATACTGAAAATTTTGAACTTTTCAAAATTTTCACTTCCATGCTTCAACTAAGCATAAATAGTGATCGTATCACAAATGAAGTTTCATTGTCCGCCTCTAGCCTTTGAACCTTTGGTTTTCTTACATCGATATGTATTCGACCTTGAGTTCTCATCATCATTTCTCTAAATGGCGACTTAGTCAAAATTTCAAATTAGAATGATAATTACATACATCAATGGATTCATAATCCAATGATATTGAAAGTCCATCCATTTGGATCTTCCGCATGCAATTTTCATTTTCATTCGAATTAATTGACATGTTAGAGACAACTTATATACATAGAAATGGTTTAAGAACTTTAAACCTATTTAGCAATTCAAAACACATTATGACTCAAAGAAGCATAGAATAACATTTATTCCACGTTTTTGAATCTTCGATGCTTAGTCATTACTAACATTGAATGGTGTTTTGATAATGGCAAGAGTAGATAACATTTATTTAACTCTAGCCATTATTGGTGAAATACTGGTTCTACTTGTAGAGTTGCAACTTTTGCTTCCAGACTTGTAGATTCTACTTGTGAAGTTGCAACATTTGCTTCTAAACTTGTAGATTTATTTCTCCTTTAGCAATAACTTCTTCCTTTAGTTTAATCACATTGTGCAATGAATGATCTAAACAAGACATCATATGTCCAAGAAGTAGCAATATGCTAAATCAATTTCTATTATTCTTAAATTGGAACATTTCCATTCTTTTACCTTCCAACTATATGAGGTAGTATCTAATCAATTGGAATAGATCCATTTAATTAGAAACATTTGTTGTTCATAACAACTTTTAGCATGTAAGTAGTTCTAGGTTTGAGAAGTAGCAACTTGTTTGCAATTCTTGGCCTATAACTTCTTAATGCAATCCTCATATATTCCTAAACCCTTCCATTTGAGCCACTTAGAACATTTCTCTTAGGTTCAAAATGATACCTTGCTCAACTACTTTAAGCACTTTTCATGATTTTGCTAAGTCTATTCTATCATTATTTATATTTGAGTTTAATCAAGTATTAAACTCTATATAAAACAGATGAAGAATACTATCATTTGATCAACTTTTGATCATAGAGATTTCCAATCACTTTCTCACATTCAATCATATTGAATATAAGAGATTTTATTGGATTTCTATACTTGTCTTTTGGAGGATTTGTACCTCCCATCTCATTATATCCCTTGAAAAAAAATTTCAAAATGAAGATGTGTTGGTATTTTACTCAAACATTTTGAATAAAACCAACCTTAGACATGTGACATGAATTTCTAAAACTTGCCTTTTAGAGCAATCTTAGCAAAATTGGAATATAGGTTTATGGATTATCTTTTAAACTTTTTGAGAACGTTTCTCAATTTTATTTTCAATCGAGGAGATTATATATAATAATAAAATTAGAACGACATGTTACTTATAAGTAAGCGCAAAATTCAATTATGTTTATTAAATTTAAAGTACAATAAGCGAATTAAATTGGTAACTTTAAAACATTTATTCAATATTAATTGATCCCTATTGAATAAAATGATTCCAAGATCCTTTATTTGTGCAATAATTAACCAGAGTGAAGCCCCGCATCAACCATTACATTTTCAAGGTGAGTAAACTCTTTACTGATTACAACTCTTGTAATTCTTGGTTGAATAATTAACCATCACATGTTTAATTATTACTCTTAGCTTCAAGGTTCTAAACGATTTAGGTAACCTTGTTGAATATAACCAATTAAAAGTGTAGATATGCGGTTCTACCCCCACTTCCCCAAGATATATTATGATGCTCTGCTGAGTGCTGACCCATCACAAACGATCAAGGTTTTCATCGGGTTTCTAATTGGAAAAGCTGCATCAATATTACTGGGATCTAGATTTATTATGTTGTGATAGTATAGTGAACTCTAGCGCATCATCAAGCAACATAAATAAACCTAAACATGCATAATCTACTAATGCAATAAAACATGACATAGTATGGCCCCTTAATCCTAAGAAAACTAATAAAGTAAAATGCTCCCACTTGAACCTTCATGGATTTCATCCATCTTGCTCCATTGGGCCTTCACTTCATTGGTTTTGGATCAACTGCAACCTGTAATTTTATTCTATTCTATCTACTACTTAAATAAAATAAAATAAATTACAAAATACTCAACGGTACGCAGACCGTATTTAGATTACAAAAATACATCACGATGCGCAGATCGTATTTTAGAATCTATGGGCCATACTAGTCTATATATAGCAATAAACAATATCATATATTATAAAGTGCCATATAATAAATCACTCATCATGCTTTCCTAAACTATAACATCTGATGATCATAATGAAGGAAACATGGCTATAAATATCTCATATTTTAATTAATTACTGTAATTAGATATTATCATATATTAATCATAACCAATTATAAAATATCATATATTTTAATTTAGGTATGAGATAGAATCAAATCTTATTTGAAATTATGGAATATAAATCATATTTATTTTCCATGATTATCCTAAATAATTTAGGAATTCTATCTTAATTACTTGCCAATCACATATTTTAAATCAATTATATCCAAAAATAATTATGGGATAATCACATTATTTAAATCAATTATTATCCTTTTGGAATATGCTCAGAATATCCTAACAAATCTTATCCAAAATTAACCACTTTAATTTAGGATAATTACCAATTTAACAACTTAAATATGGATAATATCAAATATAACAACTTTTGAATATTTGATTTTATCCTAAAATAAAAGATTTTATCCAAATAAAACCAACTTTATCTTTTAAAATAAAAGATCATATATTCAAAATATTTGAACTTATCCAAAATAAAACCGATTTTATCCCAAAATAATTCATAATTATCTTGAAATAAATTTTCAAAAACTAATTTTTTTTTTTTTTTGAAAAATCGCCAGCCACCGTGGTGTGGCCAGCCGAAGCCAGCCACGGTGGCCGTACACCGCAAGGTGTACGCTGCTGTGCAGCGGCGCAGGGCAGCAGCAGCAGCACCGTGCACCTGCGGTGCGACACTGCTGTTGCTGATGTTCTGATCCGTGCTGCTGCCCCTCCCCGCCCCTCCCTCCGGACCACCAGCAGCGGCACCACCGTGGCAGCGCCACCCAGCCGCGGTGCTGCTGCTGTAATTTCCCTTTTTTTTTTTAATTTTTATTTTAATTAATTAACACAAAATAGATTTTGTAAAAATCAATTAAACTTTATGTGGTCCTATTAATCCCAAAATTAAATCATATTCAATTTTGAAATTAGGGTTCTTGATGAAATTAATCCCCAATTTAATTTAACACTTAAATTAAATAATTTGATCATGAAAAATTCATAATTTTAACATGTAATCAAATAGATTAAATTCCTTAAACATATTACCATCGAAATAAATCAAAATCAAAACACAAATTTCACAAATTCGGGTTTATGGTTTCGAAATTTTCGAAAAAATAGGGTTAGGGTTCGAAAAATATTCGAGCATAATAGGGCAAAATCGGATCTCTTCATGGCTATTTTGAGCATTATTAAATCACATTTAATCAATTCCAAGAGTTAAATCACATTTAATATAATAATTGACCCATAATTAAATTATTCTCCCTTCTAATTGAATTAAAATTGTGGATTATCAAAGAATTATTGGCAATATGCGTAAATGTAATAGGCTAACTGATACCACTGTAGGGTTTTATAGGTACTACGCAGCGGAAATAACATGAATCATATTCATACAGTACCTAATCTAAGGATCTAATGCATAACACATAAAGCACAAATAATCGTACCTTTGAAGCGTGATTCCACGTGCGATCGAGCAGGAACAAAAGGAGATAAAGAACCCCAAGCGTGGTTCCTCTACTTGGTCCACGGGCACAAGTTAAGACCTCCACTAATGCTAGTTAGTTGCAATTGAACACTTCAATTGACCTTCTATGGAGAAGAGCGACATGCTAACCAAGAACCACCACGATAACCACCACGAACCACCACCTAAGGGGTGGCCGTACAAACGTGAGGGGAGGAGAGAGATAGTCGTGAGTTAGAGAGAGGATTAGGGTTTTGGGATTGGTTGCATTAATGTCAAAATTCACAATGTGTGAATTATGACTACACTCTACAAACCCTAGGCATTGTTCTTATTTATAGATCTCATCTCTAAATAAGAGCCCATGTCAAAAGCCCAAAACCTAATTCCAATCTAACTATGCTAGCCCAATCCAATTCATGATTAGTTAATTGCTCATGAGGCCCATTAGTGGGCCTCTTACTTGCTTAACCCAATACCCTTGTGTGTGACCAATATAGGATCCATTCTAAAGGGCTTTGGGCTATTTGACTAGCCCAAAGATCATCTCTCATAGTCTAGCAACAGAGGATGACGCCCCAATAGAATGAACTTATTATCTCCATAATAGTGATCCTTGATATATCTAGTAATTGCACTTATCGAAGACATAATTCCTTCACTGGGAGGAGCTGATCTCCTAACTGCCCAGAACGGCCACATCAGTGAGACTGGACGTTCTGATACTCTGGGAGGAGCTTATCTCCTAACCACCCAGAACGGCCACAGCAATGAGACTGGACGTTCTGATACTCTGGGAGGAGCTGATCTCCTAACTGCCCAGAACGGCCACATATCTTCTTTGGGGTAATCTGGGCTTCCATGATTTCAGACGTACTTCCTGGCTTTCTAATCATGCTTCGTACGTCTGAGAACTGGGCGGACGCTTTTCCTCTTAGATTTTCTCAATTTTTGGAGACTAAGTGCTGAAGGTGTAAAATTCTTGAATTTTCCACTTATTTCAATTCACTTTAACGTGCCGTTAATTGTTCGTCTGGTCTTTTTCACAAGTTAACAGAACCCTAACGTCGTCCTGGCCCTTTCTTCGAGTAATTTCTCAAGAAATTACCGTTTGAATGTTTAGGCGGGAAAGACGGTTTTACCATTTGCCCTCATGAATTCACTTTATAAATATGGGAGGTGAATTCTCATTTTCACACTTTACCCAATTGTGAATTCTAGAGAGAAGTCAGAGCGTTCTAGTGAGAGAAAGTTATTTTTTCCTTAATCTTCAAGAGCGTCGCCGTGAGTTTGAGTTTTCCGGGCATTTTTGAGTTTTCCGGTCAATCTTCAAGAACTTCACTACCACCTTCAGAACTTTCAGAACGTACAGAGGTAGGCCGTCTACATTTTCTCTTTTACTTTTGTTTTCTTTTTCTTTTACTTCAATTCTGGATCCATACTCGGCTTCGTCCGACTCTTCTCATGAGGCCGGCCGTTCGCCTGGGAATGAGGAATCTAGAGTGGACGGAGAAGAGTTGTCTCCTCCTTGGAGTGAGTCTATGTCTGATGCGTACATACTCACCCCCACTTATTCTTCTCTGTCCCAACAGGCAATGACAAGAACCATGCGTATGCGTGAGCTTCACGCGGCCAGGAACCCAGACGGAAGTCTGGTTCATCCTAGGGTCCCTTATGACCCTAGTGACCCAAGTACAATGGTGGAGACTGACTCCACCACCCAAACAACGACCGCCTCCACTGGCTCTCATCACTTGGCCGTGGAGGTCACTTCTTCCTTCGAGGAACGCCTGCGAGCTGAAGGCGCCTCGTCCGCACCTGCTCCGGAACTTAGGTTCCCTCAATTTGCCAGTTCAGTCATGGATGGGGCCGAACTGGTTGCCTGCAAAGACAACCCTTCCAATCCTGGGGCGGACGCTTCTGGTTCGTCCGTCCCCTCTTCTTCTCAACCTCGGCCTCAACTGGGTGGGGCGGACAAACCCTTAACAGGAATCTCAATCCGCGAACCGTCCGCCCTGCCTATTCGCAACGCCCCTCCTTCGGGAAATGGGGCGGACGCTGCCAAGGATAAAGGCAAGCGTCCAATGGTCGAGGAGGACGTTCCTTCTTCAATGGGCGTTCCAAGCTCAAGGGGCCGAAGCTCGGCCGAGGCAGCAGATTTGGACAGAGTGCTGTCTTCGGAGTTTGGGAGTGCTCCTTCTCACCAAGTGGAAGAAGAAGAAGTTGAGAAAGAGGCCGTGGGTGAGACGGCCGAAGGCGAGGCGGCGGCCGAAGAAACTGTCGCCAACATTGATAACTTCAAGGACCCGTACGCCTGTACAGTTGGGGAGACAGCCCTGAAGTTTTTAAAGAAGGATTTTGAGAAGTATAAGGAGTCCCTCCATTTGGGGGAGGGATTCGAAATTCAAGTCCCCAGGAAGGCCATTGCTGTGGCTACCTGGGATGAGGAGAAGCCGCGCAAACGAGCGTTTTGCGTCTACAGGGCCGCCTTGGATGTGGGGCTCCGCTTCCCTCTTCACCCATTCGTCCGGACTGTCCTGGACGAGTACGACATCGGCCTCTTCCAACTGACGCCAAACAGTTGGTTGAACATCTTTGGGTACTTAGTGACGTGCATCGCTAAGAAATTTACGCCAGACTTTGCGGTCTTTTGTGAGATGCACTCACTCACCCGGCTGGAAAAGGAGGTGGATGGTTGGCTCATCTTGAGTGCAACCAGGGATTACATGGTCGTGGTCGACCGTGTCAGTAAGTGGAGGGACTGGAAGCACCGCTTCTACCGTGTCAAAACTCAGGACGCGGAGTTCAACCTTCGCATGAACAGGTGCCGTCCAGAGCCTATTCAGCTCGGACGCGGAGACCACAAGCCTGACAAGCCGCCCATCCACCCAAGCCACGAACACCAGCTCGAGTACTTCAAAGTTAATCGAGTCAGGCGGGGCAACAAAACTGAACGGGTCCCTAGCCATTGGGTTCCTCTTGCCAATTGGCTTAGGGACCCTATCTTCATGTCTGCGTACGGCCTGTACCAGAACATGCCCCAAGGTGGACACTTAGATATATAAACTTTTTGTACGCACGTAGAGTTCTTCAGAAAAATATTCTAACACTTTTGCCTTTTGTTTTTGCAGCGGAGGCGTACGCTATGCTTGACTCGGCCCAGAAAGCAGAGGTTGAGATGTCCGAGGTGGACTTGGCCAGATACAAGGCTCGTTTCAAGATGTACGAGCAACTCAAAGAGGTAAACACTTAGTTTATTTTTTGAATTTCTCATTCCTTAATGTGTCCGTTCTGCTATATTGGAAGGAACCTACTTCCTGAGTTTGCACGGACGCTTTATGTCCGTTCACGCATGCTGGAAGGGAGTTCCTTTCCCAAATCGCACGGACGCCATCAAATTTTTCTAACTAGGTATTTTTGCAGACCTCCTCCTCTACCCCGAAGGCCAGGCGGAAGCAGCCGGCCACGTCCACTCCTGATGCGAACGCATCCAAGAGGAGAAAGACGGTTGCTTCCAAGCCGTCTTCTCAAGCAGCGGCAACGGCAAAGTCGCAGACTGCTACAACGCAGTCTAAAGGAGAACAACCCCGGCTGACACAAAGCGGGGCCTCCAAGCCCATGGAACCTGTTGCTGATCAGGTCCGTGAGGAGTCCGTCCCTTTGGACGGTGGGGATAGGTTAACCCCAGAACAAATGACCGGTCGCTGGATCGGGACGATGCTGGTCAACCCGCCGTCCAGCGATGCTGAAGGGAGCCGTCCGGAGGAGGAGGAAGCTCCTTTACCGCCTCCTCCCACCAATCTTTCTCCTCCAACCTTCTCCACTGGTTAGCCATCTTTTTTCTCACTTTTTATAAGTCTTTGTTTACTTGTAAAATTTAGCTAACTCTTCTTACACGGTCGTCCGCAGATATATCAGAGGAGATGCAGTTGAAGGTACCCGGCCAGTCACTGACTGGCGCGGACAGGAAGGCCATGCGCGAGGCCATGGTTCGCGCGGTCCCCCAAGCGCAGCGTGATAAGCTGCGGGGGATCAACGAAGGCTTCCTCGGCCCCATGCTAAACTGCAGCGCCGAGGTATACTTCTATCTCCTTATGTTTTTGCTTTCCAGCACTTAGCCAATTTTTCCATATTTTTGACTAAGTTTCTTTCCTTCTGTCCGCAACTCTTCCTCCGTTTGAACGCCTTCCTAGATTGGAAGGACAAGGAGAACGAACGGTTGAAGAATGCTTGGATTGAAATCAGGAAAGCCGAGGATGCTGTAACTGGGACGGCCGCCGTCCAAAGGGTACACTTTGAGACCCAGATAACCGCGCTGTCCGACAAAGCGGCGCGGCAAATAGAGGACCTGGTCAAACTGGCAAGGCACTCGAACAGGAGTCCTTGGCCAGGGAGGCCATGAGGGTTGAAAGGGACGAGGCCATCCTGGAGAAGGAAAAATGGAAGTTGGGCTTCGAGGCGTCCGAGGCCCTGAAGAGTGAGCTGAAGTTGGCCCAAGCCAACCTTAAGTCTGCGCTAGATGAGGCGGACGCGCTGAAGGCCGAGGTGGAAACCTTAAAGAAGTCCCTTGCGGACTATGAGGAGAAACTTAAAGCTCCTCGGCCAATCAGTGTTGAAGAAGTCATCCACATCGAGCAAAATGCTGAAGACAGGCTTAAGGCATACTTCTTTGATGCCTTCAACTTGATGGTGGACGAAGGTGAAGCCGCCTATTACGAGGAACGCTTCAAGAAGCGGCTTCAGTACGTCTGCCTTAAAGAAGAGGCAAGGAAGGCCGGCATGCCTGCTCCAGAACTAGTAGTCACTTCCCCCGAGTCCGGAGGGGACGGGGATGAGGAGGAGGAGGAGGCGGACGAAAAGGATGCCCCGGCCGAGGACGCCAAGACAGCGGAGGAGCCTGCCACAGATAATACGGCTAAGTAGAGCTCAGGTCCTCCAGCAGCCGTCTGCTCAGCTTTCCTTTTCTTTTCAGCTTACTGTGTACTTAGCTTATTTTATTTTATTTTTTTTCTTCTTCTAAGGCCGCCTGTTCGAGCGGTTTTGTAAACATTTCGGCCGCCTTTGTGCAGTCTTACTAATGAAAATTTTGTCCGCCTTTTTGGCGGCTTTTACTTCTGTTTCATACTTAGCAGTTTTTTGCAAATTTTCTGCTTTTTGCAAGTTTTCCGTACGTCTCAGTATTATGCCTTTTCGTACGTTCCTAGGGGTATGCCCCTTTATTCGGTGTTCGCCTAGTCCATTTTCTAAGTGGTTTGATTAACTTGGTAGTTTTTATGCCTTAAAAGGGTATGACGGCTAGCAAGTTAATCAAATCATAGTAATGATTGCCCTTGGGCTAGATGAAGCACCGAATTAATTTAATTGGCCGTTCGGCTATCATTGTACGAGTAGTCCGTTGAATCTATCGCTCGGACGTACCCTAGAAATCCTAAGTATTATCTCAACTCAGAGATTCCTTGATTGGCCGGGCTAAATGCCTAGGTATGCCCTTGCCCTATTTGTAAAGGACACTTGTTTTCTACACAAGTTCGGAATACCTTGCCTCAACCGTCCGCCTAGAATTGGGCGGACGCATTGATCTCTGAATTAAATCAGTTTTTTTTTTTTTTTTTTTTTTTTTTTTTTTTTTTTTTTTTTGTGTGGCCGAGTTGCTATATTGGGAGCAACCTTGCTTCCTTTTTAACTCGGCCATTCAAAAAGAATGATAAGCCGTGTTACTATATTGGGAGCAACCTTGCTTCCTTTTTAACTCGGCCATTCAAAAAGAATGATAAGCCGTGTTACTATATTGGGAGCAACCTTGCTTCCTTTTTAACTCGGCCATTCAAAAAGAATGATAAGCCGTGTTACTATATTGGGAGCAACCTTGCTTCCTTTTTAACTCGGCCATTCAAAAAGAATGATAAGCCGTGTTACTATATTGGAAGCAACCTTGCTTCCTTTTTAACTCGGCCATTCAAAAAGAATGATAAGCCGTGTTACTATATTGGAAGCAACCTTGCTTCCTTATTAACTCGGCCATTCAAAAAGAATGGTAGGCCGTGTTACTATATTGGAAGCAACTCAGTAAATCATTTCATTCGGCCTTTAATCATAAAAACAACAAATAATTCAACAATGCCTGACTCTTCATTACTTTTTGTCAAATGTACATTGTTGTGGCCGTACGGCTTTAATTACAAGGCTCGGTCAGTAAACCTAGCTGTATAAACAGCTTTTTGGCTAAGTACTTAAAGAAACAAAACTCAAACATGATACTTCTTCAGGTTATCAGTGTTCCATGTCTGTGGGATCTGACGGCCATCAATTGCCTCAAGGCGATATGTGCCGTCTCGGACTTCTTCCCTGATTCTGTACTGTCCCTCCCAGTTTGGAGTCAACTTGCCGTCCTCATTGGCACGGCCAACAACTTCCATTTTTCTCAACACTAGATCCCCCATTTTGAGCGGCCGCTTAGACACTCGGCAGTTATATGCCCTTGTCATCCTTAAGCGATAAATTTCATGCCTAAGCGCCGCATTGCCCCTAGCTTCTGGAAGGAAATCTAGGGCGGTCTTCATGGCCTCCCAATTGGCCGATTCATCATAAAGCATTACCCGCAAAGTGGGCTCGTACATTTCAATTGGGAGTACAGCCTCAGCTCCATAGACCAAAAAGAATGGAGTCTCCCCTGTAGAACTCTTTGTTGTTGTCCGTATGGACCATAGCACATTGACCAGCTCGTCTGCCCATAGGCCGCCTGCCTTTTCAAGCTTGCGCTTGATCCCATTTGAAATCAACTTGTTATAGGCCTCAACTTGACCATTGGCTTGTGGTCGGCCGACCGAGGCAAAGCAATGGTTAATGCCTTGGTCTCCCAACCATTCTTTGAGTTGACGCGTCTCAAACTGGGGTCCATTGTCGAACACCATTGACTGAGGCACCCCATACCGAGTGATTATGCTTTTCCAAATGAAGGCTGACACATCCGTCCATTTAATGCCCCGGACGGCCTCAGCTTCAACCCATTTAGTGAAGTAGTCTACTGCCACTAATACATACCGTCTCTGGCCGGATGCAGGAGTATACGGTCCTAAAATGTCCATGCCCCATTTGGCAAAGGGAAGCGGACTACTGATGGCTGATAGACTATTTGCTGGACGATGAATAAGGGTTGAAAATCTCTGGCACTTGTCACATTTTTTCACCATTTTCATGGCGTCCGACTTCAGGCTCGGCCAGTAATATCCCAACTGTGTTGCCTTTTCAGCTAAGGCTCGGCCTCCAATATGCGAACCACAATGCCCCTGATGAAGGTCATCCAACACATCATGCCCTCTTTCAGGAGTTATACATTTAAGGTAAGGCTTCACAAAGGCTCTTTTGAATAGCTCCCCATCTTTCATCTCAAACCAGGCCGCCTTCCTCTTCAATAGCCAACTCTCCTTCGGATCGTCCGGAAGTATTCCATCCCTTAAGTAGGAAGTAATTCCGTCCATCCAGGTTGAACTTCTATCTATTATCTGAACGGGCTCGGCATCAATGCTCCTTTTTTCCTTTACTTCCCAAAACACTAATCTTGGGGTATCACATGACGCCGAGGAAGCCAATTTGGAGAGGGCGTCCGCTTGATGATTCTCTGAACGGGGAACTTGCTTGAGAGAAAAAAGCTCTAGGCCTTCGGCCTCATTTTTAACTAGCTGCATGTACTTCATCATGGCCGGCTCCCTGGCCTCAAAGCCACCATTGACCTGATGGACTATTAGCCGGGAGTCCGAGCATACTTCAATTTTGGTTGCCCCGGCCGCTTTACACATCCTTAGGCCGGCCAACAATGCTTCGTACTCAGCTTCATTGTTTGACGCTTGGAACTGAAACCTCAACGCGTACTCATACTTGTCTCCCTCAGGAGATTCACATATAATACCAGCACCACACCCGGTCGCTGTTGCACTACCATCCACAAACACTTTCCAGACTTGGTCCCCGGCCGGCTGAAGATCAGGCCGCGTCATTTCAGCCAAAAAATCCGCAAAGGCTTGCCCCTTGATTGCCTTCCTTGGTTCAAACACAAGATCAAAACCTCTGAGCTCTAAGGCCCACTTGAGCATGCGCCACTTGCCTCTAAAGTTGAGAACGACTTCTTCAAGGGTTGGTCTGTATAGACCACAATTGAATGTGCTAAAAAGTATGGCCGCAGCTTCTTTGATGCCATGTACAAGGCCAGGCCAAATTTTTCAATTGGGGGGTACTTCAGCTCAGCATTGTGAAGTACATGACTGATAATATACACCGGGACCTGATGGCCGTCCCTTTCAGCAAGAAGGACGGCACTTAGAGAGTGTTCGGAGATGGCAAGATAGATATATAGCTTCTCATTCTTGAGCGGACTGACGAGGCGAGGCAATGTATGCAAGTGATTTTTCAACTGTACGAATGCTTCCTCGGCCTCCTCTGTCCACTCGAACGCGGCTTTCTTCTTAATGGTTTGAAAAAAGTAATGGCACTTATCCCCTGATCTTGACAAAAATCTTCCAAGGGCTGCTAAACAGCCGGTCAGTCTTTGCACTTCCTTGATTGTTCTTGGAGACTTCATGTCAAGGACGGCTTGAATTTTTTCAGGGTTGGCCTCGATTCCACGTTGATCAATCAAAAATCCGAGAAACTTGCCGGACTCAACACCAAATACACACTTCTTTGGATTTAACATCATCTTATGCCGCCTGAGTTCGGCGAACGTTTCTCGTAGATCCTTGAGATGGTCGGCCGGCGCTTTTGACTTGACAATCATGTCATCAATATATGCCTCCATGTTCCGGCCGAGCTGGTCTCTAAAGACTGTATTAACAAGCCTCTGAAATGTAGCAGGAGCATTCTTGAGGCCGAATGGCATAACCTTGTAACAGTACAACCCCTGCTCGGTCACAAACGCTGTTTTCTCTTGATCTTCTTCCCACAAAGGAATTTGATGGAATCCGGAGTATGCGTCCATGAAGCTCATAAAGGCGTGTCCGGCCGTAGAGTCAACCAAACGGTCGATCTTAGGCAAGGGGAAGCTATCCTTAGGACACGCCTTGTTCAAGTCCGTGTAATCCACGCACATCCTCCAAGTCCCATTCGGCTTTTTCACAAGAACTACATTGGCCACCCAATCTGGGTAAAAGCATTGCTGAATGAAACCGGCGTCCAGCAGCTTTTTTATCTCTGCTGCGGCCGCCTGATTCCTCTCTTCTCCGTGATTTCTCTTCTTCTGGCGGACAGGCTTTATCAAAGGATTCACGGCCAACTTGTGCACGGCCAGGTCAGGACTTATTCCTGGCATTTCACCAACTTCAAATGCAAACACATCTTTGAATTCTCTTAACAGCTGTACTAACTCATCCCCAAGCAATTCCAAGGCTATAGTGCCGACACTAACTGTCCGTTCTGGGTGGTTGGAGTCAAGCACTATATCCTGGTGGCTGCCGGCCGGCTGGGGCCTCAACTCATCTGGCCGGCCGACAGTCATTAGTTGCTAGGCTTCCTCTGCCCTGGTCGCCTTACGCTTCTGGCCGACCTGGTATGCTGGGAGTGAGGTTCCTTCTTCCTTAATCTCGGACAACTTTGGGCCGCGTGCTGTTGGCTTCACGGCCAGCTGATTACATTCCTTGGCCATTTTCTGACTTCCTTGAATTGTTCCAATTTTTCCGTCCGACCTTTCAAACTTCAGCAACATCAAATGGGGCACTATGACCGCCTTGGCTGCATTGAGAGTAGGGCGGCCAAGGATTACATTGTACCCAGTCAACTCTTTTACCACAAGGAAACGGACGACCATGTCTCTTCCTTCCCCCTTCTGCCCGAAACGGATGGGAAGGTCAATCCGTCCGACTGGATGAATGATATTCCCCCCAAATCCTACTAAGGGATGAGTTATATCTTGGAGAGCATCTTCTGGGAAGCTTAAATTCCTCAAGGCAGAGAGACTTATGATATCGGCCGAACTGCCCGTGTCAATCAATATCCGTCCCACCTTCAAATTTGCTATTTTCATTACAAAGACCATGGGATCATTGTGCAAAGCTCTGACCTCACCACGGTCAGCCTCACTTATGATCACTTTAGGAAATGGCTCGGCTTTAACAACGTCCGTTTGCATCACATTTGACAGGTTTCGAGCGTCCTGCTTGATTTCTTTCATGGTAGGGCCGCCTGAAGCAAAGCCTCCTGATATGACGGCCACAAAACCTGAATCAGTGCTATTCCCATCATTTTCCTTGTCATTCTTCTTTTCACTTTGTTGCTTTTTCTCGGACGTGTTGTCGGTCCGCTTGAAGGTGAATTTGGACTTGGTCACATAGGGTTTCAGCAGACCCTTGTCGGCCAACTTATCCAACAGCCTCTTCAAGTTGATACACTCGTTCGTGTCATGACCCACATCCTTGTGGTAATGACAATACTTGTTTTTGTTTCTGTACTGGGCCGAGCCTCGCAAAGGCTGAGGCTTTTCAAACTCAAACTTGTCTTTTATCTCCATCAAAATAGAGTAACCATCCTTGTTAAACTCAAACTGAGGCTCGTATGTCTTGCTTTTCTTTGACTTGGGTTGCTGGTCATCAGCTACCCAGATTTCTTTTCTTTTGTTCCCTTCTTTCTTTCGACCGGACGAGTCTTGCTGAGAAGATTGTTTCTTCTCAGCCCCCTTGGCCGGCTGTTCTGATTTGGTGAGCGAACAAAAATCCGCGGCCTCAATATAGGCTTCGGCTTCCCGCAATACACCTGTGTATGACCGAATCTTTTTTCTTACCAAATCAAACTTAAAACCATTATGCCTTAATCCCCGGAGAAATTCTGAGTAAGCCATTTCGTCCGGAAGATTATGAATTTGGGCTTTTTCTTGGTTAAACCTTTGGACGTACGAGCGTAGTCCTTCATTCTTTCCTTGGACAATTGTAGCCAAGTTGAGGCTTGTCTTTCTTGGTGGGATGTTGTATGAGAAGTTTCCCACAAACAACAAACTGAGGGTGGTAAAGCAATTGATGCATCCGGCTGGGAGGCTGTTAAACCAGTCCTGGGCCACCCTTTGAGAGTGGCCGGGAAGCATCTACACCATGTAGCATCATCTACACTTTGCAAGTACATCAAGTTCCTGTACGAGGTAACATGCTCTTCTGGGTTGCCCGTACCATCATAGGCACCTACTAATACACTCTTCACTTTTGCTGGTTGAGGGGATGCTAGTATATCTTGCGAAAACGGAGGCGGCTTATCTCCCAAATTCAACAAACGCATTTGCCAATCGATAGGCTGAGGCTGAGCGGACGTTCCAGCCAGGTAAGGAGTCTGGCCGAACATCTGACCATACGACCCATATTGCCCAAAAACTTGGGGAGTTGGTTGTATCAACCCATTGAGTACTTGAGGGGGCTGATATTGCAATGGCTGAATTGGACGGGGAGTAATAGTATGACTCTTGCTGGAAGCAGCCGTGTTGGTGTAGAAGGAGAAAGATTGGTTGGAGACTTCCTCCGGCATGGTTGGGGTAGAGGCCGTGTCAGAGCATGCGGCCCTCTCCCTTTGCCTGTGCCGAATGTAATCCCTTGCGTCTTTGAAACGCTGTGACGGCTCAGTCTCAACTCTTTTTGGCTGTCTGCCCCTCCCCCCAGCCGACTGTGTTTTCGCTAGCAGGCTAGAGAAGTTGGTCCGTGGGACTCGGGGAGACCTTCCGTGCGGACGACGGAATGGGGTGTTACCAGCATTAGTTGCATTGGTCTTGTTGTTGGCTTTCTTGGAAGTGCCTCCTCTCCCCTTTTGCTGGGTAGCCGCCAACTCCTTGCGGAGCTTAGTCAGCTCGGCCATTAGGGTAGCTGGGGTGACAGGAAGTTGTTCGGCCTCTTCAAATGAGGCAGTCAAAGGATTGCTTGAGTGTATGGTAGTATGTATGTCCTCTACATATCCATCCTCGCCTGGACGAGGTCCAGAATTAGGTGTCTGACCATCTATTGCCATAACGGACGAGTATCCCCACAGACGGCGCCAAATGTTTCGGGGTTTTTTGTGATTCCCTCAGATACTGGTCACGCTCTGCTGACAAAGACTCGGACACCTGCAAAATAACGAATATTCCGGTGTACGGAATATTCGCCTCCGACGCTCAAGTTAGTGAACGGAAACGGAAAAGGCTAGAGAGAGAAAGTAGAGAGAAGTTGGAGCTCTTTAATGCTCTATATTTATGTTATGTCACAATCCCCCCTCCCATCATAAATGATTGGGGTATTTATAGGGGTGGGAACATGTACCCCTCTAGGGTTTATGCCCTAGAATTTCGTGACGTGATTGGCTGCGCAATCAGAGGTCGCCACGTTGTCGTGGGGGGGCGCCGTTTTACGGCTTTCAAGGTTTTCTTGGGATTTGGGCCTGAGGTTATCAGGGCTCTTTTCTCATTCTGATTGCAGCATTGGGGCATTTAGAGATGGCTGACAGGTGTCACCATGACAAGTGAACACGTGTCACATTCTCATAGGGCCACGTGTCGCCTGTTTATTGGGCCACGTGTCACTATGAGATTGGGCCACGTACCTGGGGTATTTTTACCCTAAACAGTACCTTTTAAGGAATTCCACCTTTTAATTAACTCCTTAATTCCTTATGTTTTTTCTTACTCTAAAAAAGTGTTCTATGTTAAGTCGATACAATATATCGATTCAACACTTTGACGCATCTACAGTAGGTGGGTAGCAATCTCAAAAATTGAAAGATTAGTCGAAAATTTAACCAAAAATTCATTAATCATCAATAAATGTGAATTACAAAAACTTAATGTTAGAAAACTATGTATTAAAACGGTCAAAAGTGAATTAGTTGAATAGTGTAATATGTCAACATAAAACACCCTAAACAAGAACGAAAGGAGTATCAACAGTGGATAATTTTATAGTCTTTTGTAATGATTGATCTTGGTGGATCATTAAGGCACATTTGTAAGATCATCACATGGAAAATGATTGTATGGCAAAAGCTGTTAATGTGTTTAGTTGAATGTACAATATTGCTAACTTATGGAAGAACATCCTTTGATCTACACTCTTTGTTGAAATATTCATATCAAACTCATAAATGCATTAACATGCTTATGTAAACCTTGCTACAAATTACCAAGACTAAGGTATTGTTTCTTTAAACCAAAAAAGTGGGGAATTGAGAAATCATGTGAACTTGAAAATGGGAGGTTTGGTTAACCATAAAAAGTGAAAATGTAGGAAAATTCATGGGATACAAATATATGGAAATTAATCATCAAAGCCTCCTTGGTAACTCGAAATTCCCATGATTTGCAAATGCTTTAGTTGCCACCAAGCATGTTTAACTAATTTTTAGAAAATTTGGCATAGGATTATAATTCTAATGAATTGTGAATGCCTATGAAATTTATTTTCCATATCAACCAAACATTACCTAAGCATACCCTAGTTTTTCAAAGAGAGAACTAAATGTATGATGTATCAAAGATGTCCCAAACATGAAGAGAAGACAAAGCTGCTGAATAAGCAAAAAATAAACTGATGTGTCGAAAATTATTGTATTTGTCGAGTTGAGAGATATGTACAATCACCTATCTGCAAAAAACTTTATCTAACCAAATTTGTGTTACGTTCTTGCTCTGTAAAAACACTATCCACCTAGTATTTCTTATCTTCCTTCCAGTGTCAAGTCTGTTCTCTGTTGTAGACAAGAAGGTGCATGAAACCTGCTTCATCTAGCTGGATTAATCCAGCATCTCAACCACTGGAGCATACTGTAAAAGTAAATTCAGATAAGTGAAAAGTAACGAAAAAGATGCAATTTTGTAGAAGCAGGTTATGCTGTACAGTACAGTCAGAAATCATACTGACCTCATCATCTTCTTCAAAATATAATCCGTCCACTGCACTTTTCTGATGGAATTCCCAGCCCAGTGTGTTCTCGAGCAATTCTCTGAGTTTTCTGGTCTATTGAGATCATCCCGAGAAAAAGTAGAGGTTGTCATCAATTGATTAGCGTAAATGCATAGACTGGATATGGGAGCGGGGAAGCATGAACGCAGCAGAATAGCAGATCTCATTCTTAGGTTTCAAAATCCATAATGCATGAGTTTATTTTTCAATTGTTCCACATACTAGACACCGCACGTCTATTAAGGAAATTTCATACTGTTAGAAACTTAGAACATTATGTACATAATTCCAAGCGGTGCAACATAACCAAAACATTCTCCAACCCCGTTCCCCTCGCCCTGTAACTCCCCTACCCACACCCACAAAACCACACACAGACCCCAACTTAAAAAGGCCTCATATGTTCTCTTTCACTTCCATAGTTCCAATCAGATATAATGAGCATGAGAGTATAAAAAAGAAGTAAATGAACAGAAGACAGTTAATCCATTATTTATTTATTTCCATTCTCATGTAAGAGCTAAAAAAGCATTGCAGAAACACCATTACTATAGAACTCACCCATGTTAAAAGATCGCCATCAACAACTGAGGCCTCATCAACCAGCAAAAAAAATTCCTGCACATATCAGCATAGAAAAATGACTAGATTCAATACCAGATGACCAATTAAATTTCAGCTGAACTCTATTAATCTATCACTAAGTATGTTCCTATGAAGCAATCCTGCTTCACACCATCTTCATCATCAAATATTTTCCTTTTCATCACTTTGCCATTCTATTTCTTTAGGGTAAGGGTTTGAGGAGGTTAGAAAAGCTTAATAGTGAATGAATGAATCCTTTCCTAATTGCTGCAATCTACTTCCACAACCAAAGGGCAAGGCCAACAGAGTGACAGGACAGAACTGTAGGCTACTAGATAAACTATGACATACTAAGAGCCCTCAGCTTTTCAAATGAAAAAAAAAGATATTATGGAGATGCATTGTCAGGCTTGCAAGGGAGATTCATTTGGTGCAGGAATATAAATAAACAAATATTGCTGGAGGAAAAAATATTTCATCTCAATAACTCCAGGACACAACCCTCATAAGCAAGAAGTCAGTGTTCTTCAGCAGAGTCGATCTCTACAATCTATCTAAATACATGAATATATATTTGGCGAAATAATTACCTTGCAAAGGTGATGCAGAAAACTATCAGAAGTAAGCCATGAATCGTCAAGCAATAATGAAGATTCCTTCTCTATTGTGCTATTATTTGCATGACCCCTTTGAAATCCATATTTTAGTTGATAATATACACACTTGATGAACTGCAAGAAGTGTCCTGAACATTAGGAAGGAAAGAAACAGAGAAAAGTAGTGCACCATGTCCTGTCATCCTTAAGTAGCAGTCTACCAAAAGCACATCAATCCAACTAGCCATTTATCCTAAAGGACAATGGCTATGCAAAAATTTAAGTGGTAATATATGGGTAGTTTATAAACAATCAGGTAGTAGATTTTACCTTTATGAAAAGCTGGCTCCTAGTATGAAATGGCTGCAAGAAGAAAGAACAAAATTGATAAATTTCGTTTTCATGAACAGAACTTCGTTATAAGCAAACTTGGTATGCTCCAGAATGAAACCATAGAAATTCACATGACCCCCACCCACCAGACGTCGTGCTTTAGGGGGTTTGGAGCTTATTAGAAATGAGACCTAACCTCGCATTTGTGAGAAATCTGATATTGACAAGAATGATAACTAAAGTTCCAGCCTTAAAATGACATTATAAATCTTACATTATCAAAATACTAGGCTCTTGAAGAGAATCCATGATTTAGTTTGGAGGTCTTCAAATGTATCAAGGTAAGATGAAAAAACATTACTTGACCCTTGACCCTGCCAATCTAAAGATGAGCCCAGCTAGTCTAAAAGGGCCCTATGGGTGTGCTTCCAACTTCCAAGTAAGAAGAAGTGGATCTTCTTTTGGCCACCACCCTTGCTTAAGTACCTAACTTCTTTTATTGAATTTTTGGCTTTTTTCTATCTGAATTCAAGAACTATAGTAACATACAGCAATCAACCATTGACTCATGCTTAACATCTCAGTCTTATGTTGAGGGTAATATTCCAGCTCAAATTCTAGAGTGAATCAAATGACTAAGTTTTCCTCTCCTTGTACTATGAAACAGCAACCAACCAATATATTTACCATCAATGGTTAAACAAGGATAAGAGCATTTATATATGAACCTTGTGAAATCATCGAAGTGATGCTATGAGAAATAATAATTACAAAGCTTCCCAAAGTCCAAAAAATATACACAAGTAATGTACAAGGTACAAGTGTACAACTGCTTAAAACCCACAAACTAATGTGAGGACCCAAAAATTGAAGAAGAGTATTTGCAAATTGCAATATGCTTTAGATACTTATGGACGTCTGATAAGGAAATCCTAAAATGTAAAGCAGTGAGAATTGTGAGTGAGAACACTTACAGCTTGGGTACATCCAAACAGAAGACTGACCAAAGATTTCCACTGTAAAAATCCATCGAGTGATTGCCCCATCTGTGGAAGATCCAATTGTCATTAAGGCACTAGACAGAAAGACATTAAAAAACAACTTGACATGTTCATTTGATGAGCTGTAATAGTTTTTGTCATACCAGAAACGCAATAAATGCAAATTGCAGCTCACCAAGAAGTCTGTCTTCATCACCTTCAAACTCTTTCATAAGAATGCTTTCCAGAATAGAAGTCTGAAAATCACTGACGGAAGTGTTAAGAAATGGGATCCAAAATTTGTGGCAAAAGTATAAACACTCATCTAGAAACTAACTTGTCTAGATTCACAGAGGTAAGTTCTGCTACAGAAATTCCTCTCCAAAATTTATGGAAAAAGTATAAGCATTTCTCTAGAAACTACCTTGTCTAGATTCAAAGAGGTAAGTTCTGCTACAGAAATCCCTTTCTGCTTGATTACGCGAGGAACAGGTGTATAGTAGCATCCTTTCTTATCTGAAGTTTCAGCTTCTCTATTGAATTTACTATTCTTTAATTGTTCAGCCAAAGCTATCTCCATGGTGGTTTTGGGAATGTTGCCAACTAGGCTTGATTCACACGCCACTGTAATTTCCCCTCCTATTGGTTCTGTGATATAGGACATATATAAAAAAATCATAGGCAGTCAAAGATAAAAATAATTCCCAGAAAAGCTTCACAAAAATAGGATGGTTCTCACCAATACGCTCAATGACATCCTTAGTGATGTAATTCGACAAACGTTTCCAATCTCCATAATCACTCAATGAGTAAGGGCCAAGATGCCTATCGAATTCAAACTGTTTCACAGCCTGAGCATATCTCTCAGCCTACATTGAAGCAGCGAAAATATGTTAGACTATTAAAGTTGGAAGCTTTAACACACGACACTACAAGAGAATTAATTAATCAATTGTCACACAAGCCCAAGCAAATTGAACTGTCACACCAAGAACTTTTCAGATATGAAAGCAACAACCGACATGTATTTGCTGTCCTTGCCAAAATGAGTGTTATGAACTTAGTTATTACATTAACATGAGTAAGGAAATTACTTTTAATATGAGTGCGGAACTAAGCATGACTATTTCTAGGTACAAGTTCATTCACTCAAATGATAACATCAAAGATGCTCAAGGAATGACAGGAAGCCATCTAGGTTACAGGAATCAAGTTCCTCAACTGGAAGCTAGCATTGTAGCTATGAAATTCATCGATGCAATGTAAGAGTGACCTTAAGTCCTCAAGGTATTCCCATTAGCAAACCAATGTTACAACTAACAAGTACTAACCTCTTCATCTGGAACTTTCACCAGTCTTTCTTCTTCTAGGTTCCATTTACGAACAACAACCTGTAGGAACCAAAGAAAATGAAATGGAAGCAACAACTGGAATCCAATAAATTAGCTCTTAGTATTTGGTAAGCAATCAAACCTCAGATGGAGACGTCTCAATAAAAAAGCCAATGATGGGTGAAAACTCCTTTCCATCTCTGCACAGAAAATTGAAAACTCCATACCATCAAATCACATAACTGGTAGACAAAATGTCAGACACAGAACAAGGTAAAGCTAAAGGGAACCAAGTACCACTTAATAGAAGATTAAATTCAGTGAATACAAACAGACAAATAAACTCCCAAAAGCTCAGACAAGATCAAATGAAATAATCAGGGAAACATACTTGGTAGACGAGCTGTAAAATACAAAATGAACTCCTGGAGGAATCATCTTAATACCCTTGAATTCAGGACCAGCGGAGAAAACCTGAAGAGTATAGAACCCATATTTTTTTTAGCAAGTTGCATATCTACAATCATTTACATCTTGTCATCAATGTCCAATGTAAACCTACTAGGAAGACGTGCAAGCTTTCAAACTCATTACAAAAAGATTATAACCCCATCTTGTTAAGATTAATTGTAAGATGACATGCTTAGCACAATTGTGAGCAAAGGTACAGGGCCGAGAAGCCGAGAGCGATTACAATCTACAATAAGATAACTAGATTATCATTAATCTGATGGATTAGTAAACATATAGCGCAGTATACAAGATTTAACAAGCAAAAATTCACTTGGAAAAACACATTCAGACATTCAGTCCTCACAACGATCAACTTCCAAAATACAAATATATAGTGAAAATCCACACTTTCTCTGCAATTTTTAAAACTTCCTGTTCAAATTCTAGGTCACTTGCTCAGATACTAGCCAAGTAGGCAAGTATCAAAATTGCATGATTTTTCCTGAGATTTTCACTCAGAAATTAAGGTTCCAAGTTGCCATAATTATACTTGAACAAATGAAACTAATAATTTAAATTCAGCTGAAAAAAAAGAGAACCCCATACAATAATCATTAACATTAAAGCATATATTGCTCAAATGAGATGTAATCCAACAAAAGCATTTCTTTTTTCAGGAAAACCCATCAACAAACTTCCAGAAATCAAACCCCAATACTTATAATTAAATTATAAATAACATATTATGCCAAAACATGTAAATAAATCAAAAAAGTTAAAATTTTAACACAAACCCAGAAAATAGAAGAAGCAAAAGAGAAAGAAATGAAGAAGATGACCTGGGTGTCAATGCCAATGAGAGTGTACTGAGGAACATCGAGAAAGAGAAGAGTTGAGCCTTGCTTTACCAGTTCTAATGCTTTTTCTTGCTCCATTTTCTTTAATTTCCCAATTTTATTTATGAAATTGGAAGCTTAGAGCTTTAATAAGTTCAAGTTCGGAGTTTTCGGATTTACGAGTCCAGAGTCTTCAATTTTCCTGTGAGAGTGTAGAGGAAGAATGAAGAAGCCAAATCACCCGTTTTTTTTTTGTTTTGTTTTTTATTTATTTATTTATTAAAAAAAAAAAAAAAAAATCAGAACACCCGTCTTTTTAGTCGACCAGTGTTATTTGAGCAATATGTGCATTAATGTTAACTAATAATTTCTTTTTTGTCCCATTTATTAAAATGTTGATATTAACTCCCATTTCACCAAGATTAGTTTTGAACTTTTCAAATAATCCCTCCGTTTTGATATAATAGTCTCATATGGAATCAATCATGTAAAATAAGAAAAGAAGAATATTAAAGAATCTAATGTTATTAATGTTATTGTTTATTATACTCCGTACTAGAGGTGTTAATTCGGATATACGGGTCGGGTTTGAGTCGGGTTAGAGGTGTCGAGTTATAAGCACTGCTGTCTTTTGCGGGTATCACATACGAAGGGTCAAACATGCAACTATAATGCTCTTGCTCGACATAGATGAGAAATGTGATCTTTAAGGAATAAGGACAGTTTAATTATAATGACATAGAAGAAGTTTATATGCCTGTATACATGCAAACAATCTTAATTTCAAATCAAGAATCAAGACTAGAAATAAAAGGAACCAAAACTAACATTACATTTGCAAGAGGAGTGCTTAGAGGCTTCCTGAATGAAAACAGTTTCCAGAGGACAGCGGAGCCTTCGCCTCTTTGAGTAACAAGCACTGTGGTCCATTTCGAGCTTTTGTGCCAAAGTCATAATAATTTTGTTTTTACAAACAAGTATAGAGATTGTTTGATTGACATGACAATCATTTGAAGCTGTAATGAGAGGGAACTAGAAGACCAAAGGTTGTTTGGTTGACCAACATGTTGAGAGTATAATTTCCTGAGAAGTCCGAAATGGTTCCTGATCTCCACAAGTGTGACTCCATGTAGGAAGTTCAACTTCTTTTAAATCAACCAGCTTACTTTGGACACTTCCATAAAGTTTTGATTCCTTAGGGAGTTGCAACTTCCAAAAGTGCGCTGAACAAGCACTAGCTATACTTCTCGGCATTGAACTTGACTTGGGGATTACGGATATCATCCTGGCTCTGAATCAATCGGATTTCTAGACTGCTTGTCTTGGGATCAAATCCTGCAAGACTGTAGTCGCTCATAGTCTTATGCAGAAGTGCCTGAAGTGATTGATGCTTTGTAAGAAGAATTACAATGCACAACAGACATGACAGTAACCATATTTATGTAAAGCAGAGTGGCCCTTTTCATAATTCTAAATGCATCCAGACATAACAGACATGAGATTAGGCCAAAACTAACCGCCTACAGAATATTACATAACATAGGAATGAAAGACCTCCAGGGGAAAAAAAAATGTGCACATCCCAAGAAGTCTTGTGAAATACAAAGGAACAGATCAACCGACTAATAATACTACAGGGAATAAAAAGCCGATAACATACATCATAGAGTCATGATGGTTGCCAAAATTAGCATCAACTATCCTCAACTTATATTGGGTTATTGTCAAAAATATATTATACTTCCTCCGTTTTCTTTTACTTGCAACACAGCCTTGTGGCACGTGTTTTGAGGTCGCGTTTATGTAATGTAAACGGACAATTTTTTCATTATAATTTTTACAAATGATACTTAACCCTATTCTAATTTTCGTGTAAAAATTATATTGATAAAATCGCTCGTTTACCCTTACTAATCATCTCCTAAAACTGCGTCTTAAAAGGTTTGTTGCAAGTAAAAGAAAACGGAGGAAGTATATCCATATGAAGTCTAGAATCCAGTCATACAGCTGCCATATCATCACATGACTCAAGCACAAGCAAGAAAATAAGTGGGAAGGTACCTGCAAGCTTGAAACAGCGAGCTCTGCTGCCCTAGCAAGATTATCAGGGTACTTCTGTAAAATACAAACATGCCAAGATTAGCTAACAGATGAAATGAAAACCAAGTCAAGTAAACTCAGGTAGATTAAGGAATGAACAATTACATTGCTCCATCCTAGTAATAGTGCAGTCATTAGGTCTCCTGTTCCCTACACAACAAGTAAACAGTCTTACGTAGCAGCGTAAATGAATTTAGAACTTTATACATTTCTATGCAGCACAGCTAGCCAAACACTAAAAGTGGTATCTCATGAGAGTAATGCCACATATCGATTGGAATGCAACTGCCAGATATAGCAAAGCATATAAATTGTGAATTTGAGCAAAACATGTACTTTGGATGTGCAACTGTAGGTTTCACTCAAGTACCTCAATAAAGACAAATAAAACAAAAAACTACGTACCGTAAAATATGCTGGGATTTTCGGAATCATAATTTTGAATTGCTCAGGTGCCTCGTCCTATATATGATGGAAGCAAAATACTGTCAGGGACTAGAGGTTTACACACGCAGAATGGGATCATTGGTTTATACATCACAGTTACGGCTGCTGTCAACAAATACTACTTCGTATATAAATGTAATTCACTCTATAAATTAATCCAAAAGATGAGGACTATAACTATAGCTCAGAGCCTCAGATTATTATAGATAGGGTTATATGACTCATCTAAATAGCTAACATTTAGACATTTCAGACATGAGTATGTGTCAAAGTGTTATGGCACAACCAATTTATGAACAATTTGCCTAATCATCCCAATGTCCAAGTGTCAAGCATTCCACACAGGTACTTGAGGTGAAAAGAAGAGTTGGAGTAACATAGGACAATTGATTATAACTTTTTAAGTTACAAAGAAAAAAGGAAATAAAAGCATAGACATGTGACAAGTCTAATCGAAGAAATAAGACTTCACAGAAATCATTCACAATATAGTATCTCATTTTGCTGATTGGATTCAACGTGTTCCTCAAATTAAATCAGTGTGATGAACATATTGAAAGAATACAAAATTTATGACTAGTTCTCCAATCAAGTCATTTAGCATTACAACTGCAAGATGCACTGAAGCAGACACTCATTTCAGTTTAAACAAAAGCTATACAATTACAGGGATCACAATAGCACAAACCTTTTCTTTCTTACTGCTGCCAATGAGATAAAGATTACCATCAATATGTATGCTCGTGATGACAACCTGGAAAGTCATCATACCACACTCATCACAACTGGATATAAATTAAAGCTGTATCAAGATAACAAACAGAAGAAACGGGGAAAAAGAACAGTCAAGAATAATTAACTCAACTGCTGAGCAAAATTTATTATATTTATTGTTATTACTCAGTGTGATTGTCTCGAGACAGGAAAATTACACTCCCTAAAAAAGTAGGCGTGCAAGCCCCCGAAACATGAAGAGCTTGATACAATTTCTATGTAATAATTACTCTCTCTTGTGATGAGTATTTAGTTTGATACTTTTGTGGTTATATCAAACTATCCTTACTTTCATATCATCACATTCATCAGTGGTCTTTGCCTAATATTCCACTTCTGGCCTTGTATTTGTCTTGCACAACTTTATAATTGGCAAAGCCTAGATCACAGCGGTGTTTCCTCATAGCTCTCTCTGCTGTTGTCCAAGATTTCTCTCATGAAATGCCAATGGGTAGTGTTGGGGTAAGACAGTGATCAAGGGACCCCCTAACCCCCCCCCCCCCCCCCACCCCAAAAAAAAAAAAAACAAAAAAAAAAAAAAAAAAAAAAAAAAAAGAAAGAAAGATAGTGAAAGGGTGGCTTTTGGCTTTCAAAGGCATATGGCCCACATGAGGTATAACTTATAACGAGAAATAGATTGAGTTTTGCTGTCTTACAGGAATTTTATTCTAGAATGGGCAGTTATCAACTAAGAGCTGATTCTACCTTATTTGCAACCAGCAAAGTCAATTCTTTGTTTTGGAAAAATCTCCAGTTAGCACTGCCACTTCCCCACTTGGAAGTAGCAACAAAGGCCCTATAGTGTACACCAACAATAAACATACTAGCTTCTTCCAAATTAGTTGACTATAATGAACATCTATGCCAATGACATTAACCAACTCATTATCCTAGCAAGAGATACACCAAAATAAGAGAGGAGCGAGAGACTTTCTAAGAGTCTGGGAGCATCTCACATATAATTTTATAATTGCAGAGGTATTGCTTTAGCCACAACAACATATAGACATAAAGTACACAACTACACAAGATGTATTACGGAGGTGTTGCATCACCCAATAGCAGTTGTAATTTAATAATTATTATTATTATATATAAAAAGATGGAGGTTACAGAATGTTGGGCTTCTAAGAAAGAGCATATTAAAAAGATGGAGGTTACGGAAATGCGCATGTTAAGGTGGATGTGTGGAAACACTTTAAGAGATAGAATCAGAAATGAGGTTATTCGCAAGAAAGTAGGTGTGGCGGGCATTGTAGATAAATTAAGGGAAAATCGTCTGCGTTGGTTTGGACATGTAAGACGGAGACCCGAGGGTGCACCGGTGCGAAGAGTGGAAGAGTGGGACCATGGAGGGATTAAACGAGGAAGAGGGAGACCAAAGATGACTTGGTTGGAAGGAGTGAGGAAGGATATGAAGTGCATGGATTTACGTGAGGATGAAGTTTTGGATCGTAAGGGATGGAGGAGAAAGATTTATGTTGATGACTACACGGAATAATCAAATTTGGTTCATGTTAGCCGACCCCACTTTTGGGATTAAGGCTTTGATTGATTGATTGATTGATTGATATTATTATATATAAAAGCTTAAGCTTGATGATGAAAGTACAAAAAAAAAAAAAAAAAAAAAAAAAACAAATAACAAATAACAAATAACAAAAAACAAACCTTTGCCGGTCCAGCCGCATGTAGTTTGCTACAAGCTTCCCTCCCATCTTGTTCTGACACAATCCTGTCACAAATATAGGCTCTAAAACAACAAAACACAAATATTGAAAGACTAACATATTTTTCGACTCATATATAGGAAGAGTAGATTCATTGCCAAGCAAAATCCAACAAAAATTCATACTGCAAAATGGAGTCACTTCCACCAAGAAGCTCTAAAACAACAAAACACAAATATCGAGAGACTCTAACGTATTTTTAGACTGCATATAGGAAGGGTAGATTCATTGCCAAGCCAAATTCAACAAGAATGCATATTGCAAAATGGATTCACTTCCACCAAGAAGTAAAAGGTATTATAAACAAAAGGCACTTATGTAATTCAATGTTTTTTTGCTGTCAAACATAATGTATTTACTTTGCAAGCCACATATGAGTCTGTTAGTAATACTTGTTGCAAGATATTGAAATATGGAGTAGCTAAAAACCTAGAACTCCAAGGTCCTTGTTTCACATTATATTTCAAACTGGAATACAAGCATAGCTTGTCAATGTGTATCATATACCTCCGAAAACACGTTGTTTTAATAAAAGAAGATGAGTAAGAAAGAGAGTAAAAGTGTGGGAGAAAACTGATGAAATTTACTTCTTTTCATAACTAGAGTTACTTCATGAGCAGAGTACACCATATGAAATCAGAAATCATCAGTTCAAGAATAAAGAAATCTATTAAAAAAATTTCCACACAGCACTAGATAAGAGATGATACCTCAAACCAGTCAGAAGTTCAGCTTCAAACTGGTTAGGCGTCAACATCGACGCAACAGGAACAACCTAGCATCAAAGAGCCACCAAAAAACAACAGCAATATAAATTAAGAGTTTAAAACAAGAAGGAAATGCTAGAAAAAGGCATCAATAATATCATTTCCCTTTCAAAAATATGTGAACTTAAACCACCAGTTCAAGGAGATATTACCACCCAACAGCAAGCTAATACTACGTATTATCAAACAAGCATTTGCCTCATATAAGCACTTTTCTCTTTTGGTGAACAGCAGAGAATGTTGTCCCCATTGAAAACTAGTAGGTTGATTGACCAGGGTAGAAGAAAATATCCCCAAATAGAATAGCGGTGTATGGATTACACGCAGGGTGATTTACCATTGGGCCAACATATCTTAATTATCTTAGCCTGGATACTTAAAATTTCAGCTTCATTTGTTTTATTGTTATGATTAGGTCAGTCAAGCCTCAAACTTTGGTTTTACAATCAACTTAATTTCCATTGCACAAGCCAAAATTTTTAGAGTTACCACATTACTCGCACTTATGCCTTTATTGCCATCCCTAGCAAGTAGGAAACTCATAGGTCTCATACTCTCAAAGGTGAATCAAGCTAAAGTAAAAGACACTACCACAATTACCAAATTTCTTTCCATCTTCCTAAAAGAGATTCGATCTTAGAAAGATATCAAACAACTAACTTTTGATGAAACTGACATCCTTTTAAGCCTTGACTAATCAATCACAGATCCAACCAAACCCATCACTCCATTTACCTATCATCAAGAGCGGATATTCATGGTAATTAAGTGCATCAAACCATTGTTTTATTTCTCAAGATATTATAAAATTAAGATCTTCTCAGCTTATTTGAGGTAAAAACATCAGTCATCAAGTAGAGCAGTAGAGGCAATTCAAAAAAAAAAAAAAAAAAAAAAAAAAGGGGTAGAGCCGTAGAGGGCAGTAGCAGATCTTGAGAAAATACATCAGCATGTATGCAGCTCTATCATAGAAAAAAGATAAAGTACATGGCTCCTGAGGTTGTGACAACTTGAAGTTTTAATAGATGAGTCATGGTTACAAAGTTGGCATACAATCCACATAGAAAGTTGGCCTTTTGACATAGTAGATAAACTTACAGATAAGCTACATACCTTTTGCCTATATACTGACACCAGGTCTTCAGGGACATACAGCTTTCCTTCATCACCCATAACTGGATCACAAACTGAGAAGGAAGGTCATGTGTAAAAGAATATCATTAGACATTGATGCAGAAGAGAACAAAAAGAATTTAACATAGCTAGCTGAAACATATATAGCTTTATCAATTGCATATAGGTATGAAGAAAGAGCTAACTAAACTCCACATAAGATAAAAGAAACTTGAAATTTAATACCCTCACTTAGAATTGCTTAGTACTTAGTATAATATTGGATTTTGAAGCACTAATAATGTCCCTGAGAAAGGAAACCTAAACAAGAAGAAGCAGATCACACTGTTCAATTCACAAAATACTTTTCTTCTACTGGCTCAGCCATGCTAGAGGTTACTCTTCAAGGGTAGAGCATATTGAACACACTTGAAATGATTTTTCTTTCCAACAAACATCAGATATAATGGAATATCCTCCTCTGAAAAGATAATCTCCATTAAAAGGTTTAGGTACAGTTCTAAATTAGAATAAATAAACAAGAAAAAGTCATCCACCTAGTAATTGTGTTCAAGGACAGCTCTTTCATAATAAGGTTGTGCAGAAATGCAGAGTTGAGCAATTAATAAAGCATAAGATAAAGATGCAGCGTATCAAAGATTACAAATATAATGAAATAAATATTAGAGGCACTGCTCTCAATTTTATCTTGTAGAAATGGAAATGCCCTGATTCCCTATTCATGCAATTTTATCTTCTACTATGTCCTGTGATCCCACCAATACTTGTAGCTTGATGTTTTATTTTAAAAAAAAAAGACAGTGATCTTATAGTGTGAACTTGCTCGTGCTGCTAGTAAGGTCATTAAGAAAATAAGTCCTAAATTTTATTTTATTTTATTTTATTTTTACATATAAATCTGCAAAGATGAGCATCAGAAAACCAATCATCATTCAAGTAAAAGAACTACCCTACCATAATATTTGTATACATAAAGTGTGTGAGAAACCTACCAAAGAGAAGTCCAGGATTCACAGTTCGTAGTTTAGTAACAACTTTCAATACAGTATCCAAAAATGAGACCGAACCAATATAACCTGCAAAGTCAAAGAAAGCCATTTAAAATTAAAGCCATTCGTCAAAAAGCAACATGCCTCTAGGAAATGTTAAGCAAAAGCATAAATACATATAGTTTGTTAACTTTGATAATAAAAGTTTTGGCCCCCGAAAGAAAGGAGAGCCATACACAAGATTGTTTGTTTTAGTAGAGCTTGCATCACGATTACCGCCTTCTACTAAAACCAAAAAAACTATCTTGCATGAAAATAGCCCATCCTTACCTGTCAATAAATGAGTGTAGAACAATAAATTATTTGCTTCTAGACCTTCAATTAAGTCCCATAGTTCTTTCCCATTCAAAACTTGGCCTTTAAATGTCGGATATCCTGCATGATCCACAACTTAACAAAATTAATGAGCAGAAGATCATCAAGCTCCAATTTCCTTATGGAGGATTGAGATCAATGGCATAAGACCAGCTTGCCTGTGTGATTTGAGAATTGTACGGAATTAATCGGGTCTACATCATATCCAAGAAGTTGAAGCGGAAAGACAGCTGATTTATTGCCGACATAACCCTGAATTCCAAAGGGGCACAACATTACATATTGAACATCAAACATCAACAATTCACTTCTCTTTGATAGGGTTAAAAATGCGCCAAGCAATAAAGGGCTGTGATGTAGATAGGATTTGTTCTCTTACTTTACCAACTAAACTAGCTCACGTCCGCAATAACAACCAACTTTAAATCAATGCATTAGCAAAATCCATAAAGAAAAAAAGCCATCACAGACCACTTTTACCACATATAAGTGATATAACTACTCATAGTAACATATCTACCATATTTATTAAACTTTCAACCAATTTAACAAATCCCAGATAA
Source organism: Chenopodium formosanum (assembly GCA_024500155.1). NCBI lineage: Eukaryota > Viridiplantae > Streptophyta > Magnoliopsida > Caryophyllales > Amaranthaceae > Chenopodium > Chenopodium formosanum. The sequence continues at coordinate 1,380,973 of CM044861.1, read as the reverse complement.
ATTCTCCACGAATTTGCATACTTTAGATGAAACTAATCACACCCAAATCAAAAAGATGATTAATTTTGCAATAAAATCAATTACCTGAACAGTATGAGACTGAATACTGAGTACACGACCAGTCTCAGAAGGCAAAGCAATCGATAGAATGGGAGGTTGCGCCATTAATGATCTCTTCGAACTTCTTTTCCAATAATTTAATCTGATCAATTCACAAAGAAACCCGCGAAAATCAATCAATTACAAACAATTCAATGTATACAAATTATAATGAAAAAGGGAAATAAAAATACCCATCAACAAAAAAAAAGGGGTCACCTCAAATTTAGGGTTGGTGGGATTTTGGAGGATAAAAAAGTCTGAGAATCAATGAGCAAGATAATTGAAGAGGAGTATGAATTAGACATTTAATTAGCAGAGGACTCCATTTTTTTATTCAAGTTCTTTGTTTTTCTTGGTGAGAAACTTGACTGGATTGATAGAGTATTATAACTATTATTAATTAATAATTATTAATGTATTATTAATGACTAGTGATTGTTGCTATATGTCAATGGAAATAAAATCATGACACCGTTTTTTAATTTGTCACCAACCAACTATTTTGGGTAATTTCCACCAACCTACCTTTCTAATCATACATTGTTTCCATTTATGCACATAAAACTTGTGGGAATTGAAGTTGTTGCGTGTTAGGGTATCTTATCTTCATCTTAATTTAGTTAAGTTCAGTTTAGTTTCAATCAATTGAGTTTATTTCCTGATTTTCTTCTTTCAAAAGCAATTCATTTCAACTCTATTCAGTTCAGTTCATTTCAACTCCAATCAGTTCAGTTCCCATCAATTCAGTTCAGTTTAGTCCAGCTTAGAGCCTGTTCACATTTACTTAATTTCAGTTTAGTTCAGCTCCAATCAGTTCAGTTCAGTTCCAATCAGTTCAGTTCAGTTCAGCTCTTAATTTCCCTCTCTCATAAAATATTCATTTCAGCTTAATTCAGTTCAGTTCAGTTCAGTTCAGTTCCAATCAGTTCAGTTCAGTTCAGTTCAGCTCCAATCAGTTCAGTTCAGTTCAGTTCAGTTCAGTTCAGCTCCAATCAGTTCAGTTCAGTTCAGTTCAGCTCCAATCAGTTCAGTTCAGTTCAGTTCAGCTTAGTTCAGTAAATGTGAACAGGCCCTTAGTTCAGTAAATCAGAACAAGTTCTTACTCATTCTGTCTTTTAACGATCTTTTCATTTTGAGTATTCCGTATGTGTATTTTGTAATCTACAAGATATTTTGACAAAAATATTATTAAATGGTAACTATGACTCCATCATTCCTCTGTTGGTTAAAAAACCGTTACCAATATAATGGACACTTGGGACTTGGGAGTAAAAGAGAAGATAAAATACATTCAATTTATATGCTTTAAACCTCATACCTCTAGTATCTAAAGTTAAAGTAAAATTAAGAACTGAATTGATATAAACCTCATACCTCTAGTATCTAAAGTTAAAGTAAAATTAGGAACTGAACTGATAGGAATAAAACTAAACTGAACTAAACTGATCAAGCTAAAGAGAATGAGCCTTGGGATTCTATGAATATTTCACATTGGACTATGTTTGAACACATTGTACTTCACAGACTCACAGTTGAAGATACTAGATAGTACTCGTGTTTTTTTTTTTTTTTTTTTTTAAACTGAGTAGTGAAGAACTGAAGAAGTACATTCTGCAACAATTCTTAACTCCCGAATAAATCAGAAATCAAAAACCTTCTCGAACACAAAATCTTTCATTTTGCAAAACAATGAAGCGCAAGAAATGGTCAGAAATCGAAGAAAATACCCTTCTCACCAAATACGCTGAACTTCAAAATTCTGGGACTTTATCAAAGTTAAGAACTCGAGAGAAGAAATTCAAGCCAATTGCTGATCATTTGAACGCAATTCATCATCTTCAAGATCCGATTAACTACCCATTTAAGTGTTCATGGCGAGATGTATCGATTAAGGTCCAAAATATGAGGCATCAGTATTTGGGGGTGAAGCAGAAAATTAGGGTTTCAGATGGGGATTTCAATTGGGATGATGGGGAAAATCATTGGGAGAATTTTATCAAGTATAAGGAGGTTTTTGGGGATGTGGAGCTTGAATTGAAGGATAGTAAGAAATTGGGTGTTGGGGATTTCAATGAAATTGGGCTTTTTGGGGGAAATGGGGATGATGGGTTAGGGTTAGGGTTTGAAATTGATTGTGATGATTTTGAGGAGGATGTTGAAGTGGGTGAGGAAGAGGATGAAGAGGAGGAGGAGAGAGAAGGGGGTGATTCTGTTTGTGGAGAGGAAGAGGAGAATGAGGGGAAGAAATTGAAAAAGAGGAGGATTGCAATGTTGGGTGCTAGGGTTGTGGAGTTAAGAAATGTTTTGGTGAAGAGGGATGAGAGGAGGAAGGAGAGAGAGTTTGCTAGAGAAGACGGGTTGGCGGCGAAGGAGGAAGGGAGGATTGAAATGGAGAATATGAAGGAGAAGAGGGTGAGGGAGGCAGAGGAGAGAGTGGAGGAGAGAGAATTGGAGTTGGAAGAGATGCAATTGAAGTGGGCAAGAAAGGAATTTGATAGGAAGTTGAGGTTTGAGAGGGAGTTTGATGAGGAAAGGCGGCGAAGGATGAAGATGGAGGAGAAGAGGGAGGAAGAGGAGCTTGAGTGGAGGGAGAGAATGTTGAGTTTGCAAATTGAACATGAGAAGCAAACAATGTAAATGCATGCTGATGCTTGCCAAAATCAGTTGCAAATTCTCGGGATCATGGCACGGTTTATGTGTCAGTTTTTCGGGTCATCTGGTGATGGTTTGGGTGGTGGACTAGGTGGTCTTCCTCCCCAGGTTCTACAGAATCTGCAACACCCAGGAACAGGAGACTTGGGGGATAACAGCAAGCCTGGATCCAATTCTTCTTCAGATTTCATGTGAATGGTGATTAACTTCTTTTTATTTTCTTTCTAATTTTTTATTGAGATCCTGTATTGAATTTGCTGTTAATGCAAAATTGGAAATCTATAGTCTATTAATTCTGCAGCCTGCGTAGCCTATTTTAAAGGCTCTTGCAAAACTCAAGTCTGTTTATTAGGAGCACTCCTCTGTGAACTATTCTGTAGTTGCAATCATAAAATATGTAACTTATACGATGATTAACCCCTGAGAGCACAAAATTGCCTAGTTACGACATTTGTATTTTTCTAACATGTTTACGTCAATGTATAGTAGAGGAACTTTCATGGGTGCTGGCATTACTATTTTTTCATCTATTCGTGCTGTGGGACGTTAGAGAAGCACACTTACCGTCATACATAATGTGACTGGCTTAGGCAAATTTTTTCCCTTGCTCAGTTGATGTTTGTTGTGGAAAAGTGGCTTGCAAGACAATGTGATGTGTATATATAGCCAATATTAACAAGCAACTAGGAATTAGAAAGTGGAGGAGAAGAAAGAGAGTTTTTGTTTCAGGGTTTGAAAATATTAAACTGTGATTAGTATATTCCTTTTGACGTATGGCTTTCTCGCTGAATTTTTTATGCATTTGGTGTTAACAATTGAAAGTATTTCAGGATCACTGGGTGATGAATCTGATGTTATACAGATTTACATGGACTGTAATGTGAGAAGACTGTATAAGTGGTGTAGCTGGATCAGTCCTCATGTTTTTATCAAGTACAGTTTCGTTGTTTATGGTAATTCCGTTGATGCAAGATTTGCAACCCAATTAGTTTTAAGATGACTCTAACTCACTTTGAATTTGATCAATGATTATTGACTTACTGTTCGTGGTATAGCTGTTATGCTTCAAGCTAAAATTTTTATGAATTTGATCAATTTGCCATCATTTATGGCCATTTCCTGATGTATTGATGTCCTTGTAACCCCATTTTTTTTATACCTTGCATTGAACATCCTCCCCACCTGGTTAATTCCTCTACTGCAATTTGTTGACCCATCTTTCTTTTATTTTTTTTAATTATTTTTTTAATTATTATATTTACAGTCTATTGAGGGTTAAAGTATTACGGTTGATGACAATAAACTGTTCAAGAAGGCTTTTCATGTGTGTGATGCTGCTGGCCTGCTGTTGCTGAAGCTCTTCCAGCTGAGCATACTAAGGTATGCCATCTTTGCATCAGATTACCTCCTCCCCTGTGTCTAGTGTTAAAGCACACTTGGAAATTTGAACCTAACGTTGTTCTCTTTCTCTCTTTTCAAGCCTTGTTTTACTTACTTTTCTCTGTTGCTTTAATTATCATGTTTCATATCCTGTTTTCTTTCAGTTCCATCCTTTGTGTTTTCTTTCCTAACATATTTTTGGGTTGGGATCTCAAGCACTTTTTTCTTCTTCAATATTTAAAAAGAAAATTTTAGCTATATGGGTTAACAGTCTTCTTATGGCCTTTCAAAACTGAAACTTGAGGGCATATTAGGTGGGTAGCATATCAGGTGCACGATTTATTGGTTTGCCCTATTTGTTGAAATTGTTGGCAATGATTGAATTGTGCAAGACTGCAAGTAATATGTTGCGTAGTATATTATCTCAACTCGGAAGTCTGTGGAAGAAGGGATTGAAGGAATTATCTTACTACGTATTGAATTTTCTGCTTAAACATGAGGCTAGATGCAGAAACCTTTATGGAGCAGCACCTTAATTTAAGGATATTTGAAGAGTCATTATCTGCTTGAGCTTAAAAATGTTCCAATTAATCATTGTAAATGTTCTGTTGATTTGCTAGATAGGATCTCCAACTATTAACTGAAATTGCTCTGTTGATTTGCTGCATAGGATCTCTAACAAATGAACAGTCGCATAAATGCATGTTTCCTCCAATCTTTCTCACCAGCCATTCAACTACTTGTATGACTAGTTTGAACTTTCCTGCCAACTACCAAGGCTTTGTTCTTTTAATCTTTAAAGCTTAAATTTTTTGGAATATTATTTCAGACAAGGCCATACAATGGACAATAAGTTCATATAAGTTCGGAACATGAGGGCTCCTTGTGTTCATTTTACAACTATAGCTAAGTTCAGATAGGGGCAATTCAGGTGAATAGAATAAAGACAAGTAGACAACCATCTATAACAGAAGTTATCTGCTCTCCTGCTAGTCAAATGTGATCATTTATGATTTTAAGTTTCTTATTTCAAAGACGGAATTTTTCTTCATCTTGCTGATTACTTCATCAAATTGCATAATATCATAGGAATTTTTAGTGATGTGCGATATTATAATCTACAGTCCCAAAAATCAATATTTTCAAACATCATGAGACACTGGGAGAGTTTGCTGCATTCAGTCGCATGATGGAGCTGGAATCGTCTGTTGCTGAAAGTTCTCGTGGAATGGTAGGAATCAAACACTTATTTATGGCAAGAAGACATTGCCACACGAATCGCAAACTGTAGCTCCTAACTGCCAGTCAAACTTGAGTTAGTTGATCCCCCTTTGATACATTGTGATTTAGTCCATATCCTTTTGCCGAATCCTTTCATGTTTCATCTTTTTCTTCTGCTAAACTATGTATTGTTCAGGTTGATGATATAATCTCCTCCAGCACTACGCGTCGACCTCTGTATGTAAGAAATTGGTGACTCTCAGCAAATCATTTCATATCTGGTGTGCTGTATACTCTTAAATATGTCAAAGAAGTTATACATACAGAGATGTAGACAGGAAAAGTAAAAGGTCAGAGAAATTATCTACAAGTAGTTAAAATTGCTTGTTTTGCGCAATCTGGTGGGTGTTGTGAAGTAAAAGATTGTGTCCTACTCCTTTGCTTCATTCTAGTAACATCAAGTTTATGTATACGGTACTGAATTACACTAGAAATTACGAGCATATCGTATTTCTACTATGATATCTTTAATTACATATTAATATTAGGCTGGATGCTTAGATACTCCATTCTGTCTTCTAGATTGTGATCAATGTTCTGATAAACATGTAAAAAATAATGATATCCTATCAAATGAGAAAGAGACATATTCTAAATAATGTTTTGAAATCAGTGAATGGTAGTCGATCGATCCCTGAACAACTAGTCAACCAGATGCCTTGTCCACCAGTCATACCTGCGACAAATACATTACAACAGCCCAATAGTATGAAAGTTTTTGGGGGGTTTTCTTCAAAAATCTTATCATATCTATATTATTTTTATTAATTTATCTATATGTTTCTTTACTGTGTATCTAGCAATAAATCTCAAGTTTAGACAAAATTAGCTTGTTATGTCAAAAAAGGTTAAGAAGAATAAGATTTATTGCAATGAAATTAACTTTCAACATACTCACGTATAAGTTTTGTTATAACATTAACAGTTTCATAAAAAATAAAAGTTATGATACAACAATGTAAGTGAGTTCAATCCCGGTAAGATGAACTCAATCCAAATAGATTCAGCAAAATAATTGAATCGAAATGATCTTTTAATATGCTTAATAATCGTCATTTGATAATGACAAATTAAAGAATAACAAACCTAAACTATAAGGCACACACGCACTCTAATGTTGTGTTCGGAATTTCAAGTTCATGTGCTTTAGGGAGCGCTAACCCTAGTTTGTCCTAAGAGAAGGAAGCTATTGCCTAAGAGTATTAGCATAGTTAATCCTCTATTGTATCACCAATATTGCATAGAAACATTAAATCAAACATAGATTAGGTTTCTACAAATTGCAAGCATTATAATCCACTCTACCTCAAATTTATTGCAGATTTGTTACACTTAACTTGTTATCCTTCATTCCCTTCACCACGGCAAGGATAACTAGTGAGTTTAATTGTGACCCACCTAATTGTCACGCAGGATAAAACCGCCAGTCCAAGTCAACCTCCTTTGCCTTCCATTTTCGTAGCTAGCCTTTTACATGTTATCTACATAACTTTATAACTTTATAAATAAGCTAAGTTTATGCCCTTCAATTTATACAATTCGTTACAATATTTGGTTGATAGTAAAGCCTTTTATTGTATATTTTTCTCTCTTGTAAGATAATCATATAATTATATTTGTTCATCAACTCCATTGCATAAGAAAAATAAGAAGATGAGGGAGCCATATTATTGTAGCAAGGATGGAAGAAACAAGGGTGCTTGGACAAATCAAGAAGACCAAAAACTCATTGATTATATCAAACTCCATGGTGAAGGTTGTTGGCGTTCTCTCTCCACAGCTGCTGGTTTGTTCGTTACAACTCGATTTTAATCTATATATCTCTTCTTTGTTTAGCATGTTAACATGTCTAAAATATGTAGTGCAACCGTTATAAATTTGATATCATACAATCGATCAGGCCAATCAAAACCAATTCAAATTTTATGCTTTTTACATTTTCAATAACACCCTTCACTCAAAAAAAGATGTTTTTACCAACCTTCTAATCATTTATTTTGATCAAAAGGGTTATACCACTTTTACAGTTTGCAACCGTTGTACAAGAAATTTGGTGGTTTACCTATTAACTTGTTTGTTATGTGTACTTATCTATATTTAATTTGTATGATTGATCGTATTAATTGGATACATCTAAATCTATAATATAATTTTTCAAAAAATGAACAATATTGAGTATTGCTTATCTAACTTGGGTTGAATAATTAAGTAATCTAGTTATTTGTAGGTTTAGATCGTTGTCGCAAGAGTTGTAGATTAAGATGGTTAAATTATCTAAGACCAGATATCAAACGAGGAAACTTTGCTCAAGATGAGGAGGACCTTATTATCAAGCTCCATGCTCTTCTCGGCAATAGGTACATTTTCTCTTCACTTAATTATAATCTCCATTAATCTTCACTTAAACGCGTACTCTAATAAATGGATGAATATTGAGTACGCGTTGTATGCATAATTACGTGCCATCGAATATGTATACCAATATGCCATACTTGTAATAAACTGTAAGTTTGATTTAGACTTATCATACATACCTATCAATTTACATAAATTGGAGTTATAATCTTAATTTGTGACATAAGTTTGTTAATTAATTATAGATCATGTAAATGATATGGAGTACTTTAATTTGTATTATATGTATTGTTGTTAGGTGGTCATTGATAGCAGGAAGGTTGCCAGGAAGAACAGACAACGAAGTGAAGAACTATTGGAATTCTTGCTTAAGGAAGAAGCTAATTTGCATGGGAATTGATCCTAATAACCATAAACTCTATCATCATCTTCCCCATCAAAAAATTCCACGGCAGCCACTAGGGTCTCCCACCGCGATTTCATCTGAATCGAACAAGAACGATAGTAATGCATGTAGTAGTAAGCCATCATTGAAATTTCATGGAACTAATGCTACTAATAATGATGATGACATGAATAATGAAAAAAATTACGCGATAGCTTGCACTGGGGAAGAGACATCGCCTATGTTGGATTTGAACCTTAAGCTCGCCATTGAGATGCCCTAGCATGTATTTATTTTCTCAAAGAGTACTTGTAACTTGTAAGGGAATCAAAAGACTGGTAAGTACATATATTGGAGATATTAAATTATTAAGAGAAATGTGTATTATATCTCTTGGTATCTCTGTTATTGTATATCATATCATCATATGTTTGGTGTATAATTATTGTGATTTTATTATTAATTATGGTTATGTAAGTTTCTTTATTGACATTACCACTTGGAGAATTATATAAATCTTTGATTTATCTTTTGAATATGTTGTCATAGATTGTATTAGGCTTTAATTCGATCTCTTGTAACACTAACAAAACACACAAATTTTTACGTTCGTTCATTAATATAATTAACAATCAGTTTCCTTATCAATAGTCTAGATTCACTACAATTAATATTTTACATGCATGCATTCTCTTGATATTTCCAATATATGGAGTAATATGAATGTAAGTTCAGAAGGATTGATACATGATTGTCAGATTAAAAGCATCGCTGATCCTATATCCATTGATCAAGGAGTTCACTTTATTTTTGCTTATCTTTCTCACCCCCCCCCCCCCCCTCTCAATCTTATTTTTTCTTATCCAATCTGATCAAACTTAGGGCATGTTCACATTTACTGAACTGAATTGAACTAATTGGAGCTAAACTGAATTGAACTGAATATAGCTGAAATGAATATTTTATGAGCTAAATTGAATTGAACTAAACTGATTGGAGCTGAACTGAGCTGAACTAATTGGATGGAGCTGAATTGAACTGAAATTAAGTTGAAGTGAACAGACTTAATTTCTAAGTATGTTAAGTTTGACTGTGTTAATTATCATAGAACAAAAAAGAGTATATTTTAGTATAAATACACATTGTGTATTTGGTTCTCTTAGCTAATCACTAGCAAATACAAAATTAAACATCCTCCATCCATAACAACAACAAATGGCTCGACTCATGATCAACCACACACTCATCGTGTTCTTAATGTTCGTTACATTGTGTATAAGGCTTGGTGCTAGTGAGAAGAAGACGCTCCTCCGAATAAGTAATGAATTGAGCAACGGAAAAAATCTTGAAGTTCATTGCAAATCAAAGAACGACGATCTTGGAATACAAAACCTTAAATCTGAGGAATCCTTTGAGTTCGAGTTCACAGAAGGCCCAACCACCCTAATTTTCTGTGGTTTTACGTTTGATAACACATTGCATTGGTTTGATATCTTTAAGTTCTTTCGTGATACATTTCGTTGCTTAGGTGCATGTCATTGGCAGATCAAAGAGACAGGTCCTTGCATTGAAAATCCTTTTGTTTTTACTTATAAATGCTATGGATGGAATTAGTAAACAAATTATGGATGGAATAATATTGCAATAAAAAAATTGTATTTTTCTTCCAATTAAGTTGAGATCGATGATTTCAAATTTGAGTTCATTTTGAATTCTTTGATTAATACTTGTACATATTATTTAAACTCCATCCAATAGCTTTTCTTTATCTCGCTTTGACTTTTAGTCTCATAAAAGATACCAAATGGAAAAAATAAAAAGGATTAGAGGAAGTATTTGTGTTTCGAAGAAGAGGAGGTTGTTTATGGTTTACTCATTAATTTCTTGTAATAAATGTATACACTAGTACATTAGGCAATATCCTAGATGATATAAATTACATTTATGTTCATTGTACAAAACAGTTGTATCATGCATACAAGCAACACTATTAAATTGATGAATACGTTATTTCCATATACCATGTTACATTAGCACATTAATAAATGAAAATACATGGCAAATTAACAATACTGCATTTTAACTTATTTTATCTAAATTTATTAGTTTAAACATTAAATAATTTAAAAGCAAAAGTTACGGAGTATCAAAAAAGGAAATCTTAAGGTAAAATAAACATTAATTACACTGATTGACGCGTGATTTTAGCATATGTTTCAAAATTAATACTAAGTACGGAATACTATTTTAAGTTGTATACTGAGTATTAATTATCTATCTAACACGTGGGATGCTCATTAACAAGATTCTTATAGGATTTTTTTTTTTTTTTTGAGAAAAACATTAACAAGATTCTTATAGGATAAATAAATACGAAACAGACCCTTAATTCATTAAGAATATGATAAACACCAAATAAATGTGACTTGTTTTTTTTTTTTTTTTTGGGCAACGTACGGAGTACAATTTTGGCAACTTACGGAAGTACGGAACTATACTATTTATGGATGAGGAATGCTTTAAATGTGAATTTCATTCATCGAAGATACCTTGCACAAATAACGTATTGCTTCATCAACATCTCTGATCTAATCTTGATCATTTACACTTATAGGATTTAAGGCTTATATATACTCAATTGAATACCTCAATCTCATTCATCACATACACCATTCACAAAAACAAAAAAAAATGAGTCCTTTCATAATTAAGCATATACTCATCTCGCTAATGATGTTGTTTACTTTGCTAATAAGCCTTAGCGAGGCCGACAACGTTCGAATTATCAACACCTTAAGCCATAACAAACCTCTTCAGGTTCATTGCAAATCCAAAGACGACGATCTAGGTGTACGAAAACTCGAAAAAACAGGAGATTACTTCGACTTTAAATTTGGGAGAAGTGTAATCACATTGTTTTTCTGTGGTTTTGTATTTGATGGCAAATTGCATTGGTTCGATATATATGATTATGATCGTGATGCATGGCGTTGCATTGAGAAATGTTGGTGGGAGATTAAAGAGGATGGTCCTTGCTTGCTTGATAAGGTAACTCAACGGTATACTCTTTGCCATGACTGGAATCCAGATCGATTAAAGCTTGCATAGTAATCAAATCTCCATGCATGTATATGATAAGTCACATGTATCTTGTATGTACTCACATATACTATAAGAATGGAATAAAATGTTGAAAAATAAAACTCAGTTGCTTGGTACTTTATTTTCAATTGTCAGTTTTCAAAATAATGCGTGTATGATTACTACATACTAATTACAGTACTAATACGTAGCTAAATAATAGTATGTCATAAGACTCATGTTGTTGCTTGAATGAGAATTTTTAAAAGGTAAGAAGAGCTTAATTGGACAAGCTAGATAGGATTAAGGCCAAAACCTTCAATTTTGAAGGTAAAAACTTTAAGTTAAGGCCAAAATGAGCTTAGATATTGAATGAGATATTAAAAAGTTACTAATAATCCTGTTCAACGGAATTTAAGTGTAGATAACATTATAGCCTAATCCTCGATATTAACTAATGATTCAATTCCTCCGTTCTTCATCTATAACGAACTAATAGTCACTAAAGTGTTACGTTGTTTGAATATATTATGTATAATAATCGAAACTATATTTAGAAATATATATTCCAAACAGTAAAAAATAAGGCCTAGACAATGAGACAAATACTACTACATTATTGGATTTTTTTTTTTTTTTTTGGTGTTTAAAGAGCCACATTATTGGATTATTAGATGAACAACAAAAACCCTTAATTTAATTTTAATAGGCAGTTATCAAGGCGTGCATGACTAATCGGTCATTTCTTTTCTTTATCAAAAAGACCTCTCTAATTAACTTGTATTGATCACTTGATCAGAAAGTAATATAAAAATTATAAAAAAAGATTTCTTGAAGAAGTTGATTTCATGTGATTAGCACTTAATTCTAGCTAATGACTATCATAATTACTTCCATATGGGGTCTAAAATTATATACTTAGAAAAAGTCGATTTCTTTCCCCATCAATTTTATAAGCTTTTACAAGAAAAAGAGAAGTTCGTGATAGACCATTAGTCAATTAGCACTCCTTTTACTTATATAGTGGAGTGAAGTGACTAATCACTAAGCTAATGAGTAATGAGACAAATGACTATAGACCTATTGGCTATTGTGATTTGATAAATTTTGCCTTGTTTTGAGATATTTTTTTTTTTTTTTTTTTTTTTTTTAATATGGAGTAGGTAATTATATATTTTCACTTATTTTAATCTCAAAAAAGGATAATTCTTTTCATACCAATAATGCATGATTTTTTTAAAAAAAAAAATGAAAAATGCATGATTCTTGAGGGATTGGCAATTTAGCATCATCAGAACATTAAACAGCACTCTTAATTATCTTTTATTATTAAGTTATGGTCAAATTATGATGTGTGTCACTTAATTTTTTAAAGGGAATTTTAACTTTTACCACCTTCAAATAACCACTTAATTGAATTTACCACCTCCAAAAAAAAAAGATTTACTTTACCACCACCAAAATTTCCAAAAATTCGATTTTACCACCAACTAACGGATTCCGTCCATGAATCCGTTAGTAGGGCCCACATTTTTGACGTTTCTTCTTCATCTTCCCCGATCTTCCTTTTCAACCAACCAGCAACGAAATCAACTACCTCGGTTGGTCGGAATTTCGAGTGAATTTCGCGTCTGGGTGGTGGTGGTTTCGGGTCGCGATGGTTTCGCGTCTGGGCGGCGTTGTTTCTGGTCAGGGGTTAGGTTGGCTGGGGCGGATTGCGGTGGTTACGCGTCTGGGTGGTGTTGGTTTCGGGTCGCGGTGGTTTCGCGTCTGGGTGACGGCGGTTTCTGGTCTGGGTTTGGTTGGTGGTGGGGTTCGTCGTAGTTGTTAGGTGGTGGCTAGGGTTTTGAGGTCGGAATTTTGTGGAAAAGGGGTAGAAATCGGTGCGGCTGTGGTGTGCGGTACGGTGCGGCTGTGGTCGGAATCGGGGAGGGAGAGGGATGGGGTGGTCGGAATCGGGGAGGGAGAGGGATGGGGTGGTCGGAATCGGGGAGGGAGAGGGAAGCGGTGGTCCGAATCGGGGAGGGAGAGGGAAGGGGTGGTCGGAAACGGGGAGGGAGAGGGAGGGGGTGGTCGGAATCGGAGATGGTGGCCGGAATTGGGTAGGGGAGGTGGGGCTGCCGGAATTGGGTAGGGGAGGTGGGGCTGCCGGATTTAATTTTTTTTTATTTTTAATTTTTTTTATTTTTTGTTTTTTTTTAAAACTTACCCAATAATATAGCGACACGTGTGCAAAGTAGGCCCCACTAACGGATTTATGGACAGAATCCGTTAGTTGGAGGTGATTGGTGGTAAAACTGATGTTTTATTTTTTTATGAGGTGGTAAAGTAAATCTTTTTTTATGGAGGTGGTAAATTCGACAAAGTCGTTATTGGAAAGTGGTAAAAATCAAAATTTCCTTTTTTAAAATACCAAAATTGAAATAATAGGATTCATGTCGATATTGTATTAGCGTCATGCTTCAAACTCAAGCATGTATTAGCATACAACTCATCCATTGGGAAAATAAACACTTTAAACATTAATGTAAAAAACATTCTTTAGAGGGAAAAAAATTAAAATAAAGGAAACCAATGGCTTGAAATAATATGTTACATTGCACTTTAAGCCAATTTAGTAAGTTAATTGATGATGTATTGATGATTGTTTCACTTGTTTTTAAACGTTAAAGTATTCTTATCTAATCTTTAATTGTCTCATAAAATAAAGTCAAAATTAAAAGAACTTTTATAGAAAGAACATTTACAACCACTATAATTGGTATTCGTGTGAGCTATTTTATGTTATATTCACTTTATTTCTAATTATTTCAAGAAAAATAACCGATAATGCAAGTTTAATTAAAAAGCCCAAATAAGATAATTTTAAGGAGTAAACAAAAAAAAAATTAATAAGAAGGGTTAACAAAGCCTGCTCTTTTTAAATTATGATTTAATTTTAATAACCTTTAACATAGCTAATTTATAACATAAGGTTTCACAACATTATACATCATGCATGACATGAAGTTGAAGTCATGATAGATAATTAGATATACTATGAATTCCATCCATAGGAATATCATAATTTAATTACCCTAATAAACAAAAAAAATTAAACATTACAACATCAAATCTATTCATGTGCTTACCGTGTGCTAAAATCACATTTATTTACTTTTTCTTCATTTTGTTGCATAATCTCAAAATTCTAGATTACGTAAGCGATAAGCCATATAAAAGTCATCATTAATTCAAAACACTTTCTCTACACGCCGTAATCTGGATTATGTTGGGCGCAAATTAAAACTTATACTCAACCATGTTTTTATTGCCCACCAAATGTTCGACGAAATGCCAACTCCAAAAACCAATTTGTTTCCATTCACACTTCCATCACATCATCCTTTTTCTAGAAACCCAATTCTCCCACCATTCAAATATTAATCATTTCTTCATATTCTATCTTATCTGACCTTTTCCGAGGAGAGAGAAAACAGAATTTTAATGGGGAACAACATGGGTGGAGGAACCAGTAAAACATCAAAAATTATGAAAATCAATGGCGAAAATTTCAAATTGAAGATCCCAGCTAAGGTTTTTGATGTTATTAAAGATTACCCAGATCATATTTTGTTAGATTCTGAGGATTTTCTCAGGTTCAATCTCAGAGCTAAACCTTTAAACCCAGATTTTGAGCTTAAACCCAGAAAAATCTATCTTCTTGTTGAATTACCCAAATTTCCCTTGAATAATACTTGCAATAATAATACTCAAACCCCACTTAGGAAGGTGAGATCTGGTGTGCTCGCGTCTACGATAACTACGAAAGATTTGATATCTCGGAGATCAGCTTCCGATGATCTTACTCTTATCACGAAATCAATGGCTGAAAATGGAAGTTCAGTGGGTCCTACTAGGGTTAAGATGAAGCTGCCGAAGGCTCAGGTGCAGAGGATTATGGAGGAAAGTGGAGATGATGTTGAGGCTGCTAAGAAGATTATACGGCTTTGTTTGGAAGATAACACGGCCGTGTGCGGTGGTGGTGCGGCGGTGGAGGTGGAGGCGAGAAAAAATGGTGGGGAGGTTAATGTGGAGAGTCCGAGACATTGTTTTAGTAGTGTTTATGGTATGTGCAGTCCTTGCTCTAGTTACCGCCGTAAGTATAAGAAATTAACCTTCTAGTAAGTTGTACGGGTACGGACACAGATACGGGTTGGGATGTCGAAGAATGAAGTATGTATGTTAATGTGGTTAAGACGTGCTAGTGTTTGAGTACACGCCATCTACTACTAGTGCATGTGAGATTGTGAGGTAAAATGAAGTGTTTAAGTATTGTTTAATTTAGTAGTGAGAGAGTAATTTACTTTAGGTTTTATGATTATTATTAGCTCAATGAAATGAGGTTGGAAAAAAACTGTACAAATTAGGGTGTAAAATTAGGTGCAAATGTATATAGTGTGGTTGATGCTTTGATGGTGGGATTAAATCATGAGTTTTTTTTTAGTGAAACTTGTGATAAACCTGAAAGAGTTTCGATTATTTGATTATCTATACATTTTAGATGCATATACGTATGGTAAGATTGTGTGATATTATGAGCTATGAGCTTATTCTGTGTAAAGTGATTGTACACCATAAGGCCAAAGTTTCTATTATAGGTAATTAGCAAGTTTATGATATGAATTGTATCAACAATTTTTATGTTTTGTTCAATTGCAAGTTACTGTAAAATAGAGATAGTACCAAGGGCTTGTTTTCATACATTGAAATTCAGCTTAGCTCAGCTCAGTTCCTAATTTCTTCTCTTATAAAATATTCAGTTCAGCTCAGTTCAATTCAGTTCAGTTCAGTTCAGTTCAGTTCAGCTGAGTTTAGTCAATGAGAACAGGCCCTAAAACTATTTAAGCACTTATGTAAGAGTATTCTGTATATATTTTTACATACATTTCCCTCTACCATAAAATGATTATGGTGTTTCTATTTAGCAAACTGGTGACTCACATATGAAACCAACAAATTAAAAGTAGGATGTACAAGTATATATGAAGCTCTACTATACATTAGTTCCATTATTTTGACTATATAGTAGGAAGATATAATCATCTTACCTACCACAAAATTCAAGTCAAATAGGGTTTGCATTCTCGATTTTCAACCAAAACTATTGAGGATAAAAAGGTGGAATTAAGCAAATTTAGCAGTCAATGAGCAACGATTTTTATTATTACAGTAATCATCTCAAGTCATTTTCAAGAATCTATTAATTTAATTGGATTTAATGGAAGTGCAACTCAAATTCATAATGCATGTCTTAATGGAGAGATGGAATTTAAAGAAAAGGACCGTGGATTATACTACTAATAACACTTCATGTGATTCCGACATTTATGTTTAAAGTTACAGTCAATGTAGATCCCCGGAATAAATTTTACGGAGTATACAAGTAACATATGAGTATTAGATACAATATATTTGATTAAGGGCCTGTTTTTTTTCCAGATATTTTCCAGATCAATTTAGTTCAGTTCAGTTCATTTTCAATAAGTTCAGTTCAATTTTTAATTTCCTCCTCTCATAAAATATTCAGTTCAATTCAGTTTAGCTCATTCAGTCAATCAGAAAAGACCCTTATCATCGAATCATACAAAGAGTATAGCAATTGAAGTTGACTTCTACATACTCTGTACAAAGTAATTGAGTGTTTAAGTTGTATAGTTTTTTGTTGTATGAAGTAGAGTTCATCTTGATTGTTATTATTATTATTTTTAATCCGTAGAGTAATGACAATAATCACCTTATACAGATCAATCATGAGGAAACTAAGCTAATTTTTTTTTAAATGAAGAATAATTTGTTGTTTTGTGCATAGATTATTCAAATTCATCACATGATGATGATGTAGTATTCTTTAGTAAGAGATTACTGTATAATATCTAAATAATTAGCTAGCCAAATGGGGTAATTGAAGGAAACTTCTTAAAGTCTTATAGCTAACTAATATAATTATTGGTTTACGATTGACTTTATTTTATTACTACTTTCTTTTGTTGACTAGAGTATATGTTTGTCAATTTTATTATTTGCTACTAGCAATAGAAACTAAAATAAAAATGAGTATGGGCTAGTAGTCGGCCCATGTATTTTCATTTCCGTTTTGGGCTTAATAACTATGGTCTTCTTATTTGGGCCATCTAACTTAGTAGGCCTTGGGTTTATTAATGGCAAACTATTTTAACAATTAGTCTTAGGTGCACCCTTGTGCATCTTAGATAGGTGCAACAACGTATAAAAATATCAACAGTACGCTCTACAAAATGAACATTAATTAAAAAAAAAATGAACATTTAGTTTAAATATATGATATGAAGAAAAATGAACAATTAATAATAAAAAATGAACACGTAAAAAAATGAACATTTAATACTTATAATGCATATGTTTCATAATCATATTATTTTTTATTTCTTCAAATTTTTATGTTCATAATTAAATGCATTATATTCATAATAATATTTTATATGTTCATATATAATTTCAAATATTCATAATGTAAATATGTAGTGTTGTTCCTGAAATATTAATTAAATTTGTTTATGCATATGTTGTCTTTTTTAAATGTTTATATTCATAATTTTTAACGTATATGTTCACCTTTTAAATGCTTATATTCACTTTAAGAAAATCAATGCTTACGTTCATGTTTTGAAATGTTATGTTCACTTTCTGAAATGCATAAGTTCACCTTTTTTATGCCTATGTTCACTTTATGAAAAGCTAATGTTCACATTTGAGGGAATCTATGCATATGTTCATATTTTGCATGATTATATTCATTGATAAAAAAAATGCAGAAAATCAGATAGAATTCAATTCATTAGAATTAAGAAAATCATATATTACCTCCGTTAACATTTAGTTGCATTTTTGGAATATTTTATGTCTCTCAAATAATAACCCCATAGTTGCAACTAAATGTTAACGGAGGTAGTATAACCTAATCAATCGAAGTTAATCACAAAGTCACCACATAAGATTTCGAAAATCACACATATGTATGCCTATGTTCACTTTATGAAAGTTAATGTTCATATTTTTTTATGCCTATGTTCAATTTCTAAAAAGGTAATGTTCATATTGTGATGTTGTTACACCTATTTCTAGGTACATGAGTGTGCACCTAAGAATATGTGCTATTTTAAGTCATTTTTATACATGCTTAGTGGACTTCTAAGTTCTAATAACTTTTCACTTCAGAATAGAGACCGGTCTTGTCCTACTTCTGGCCTGTTTTGATATACTGAAATGAGCTAAATTGAACTGAATATTTTATGAGAGAAAGAAATTAAGAATTGAACTGAACTAAACTTAAGCCGAAGAGAACAAGTCCTTCAATTCTATTGGCTGTGAGTGAATACAATTTTCTCTTTGAGAATCTCTGCATACATACCAAATTTCCACGTTGATATCAAGTTTTACTTGAATTATTTTTTTCTTCCCAATATGTTGCAAGATTGTAAGCGGAATTTGGCTTGATCAAGAGACAATAATTATAAATAAAAAAAAAAATTTAAATATAGCGTGCCCATAAACCTTATGTGAGCTAGGAAAATTATATTCGAATAACATGCATGTTGGTAATTTCAATTTAGGAACAATTCTATCTCCTTAGATTGACCACCAATGACTATGACTATGAGTAACTTCAATTCTATACAGACTTGAGATTTTTTTCCTTTTAAAAAAAAAATAAATAGGCTTTGAATTGTCATATAATATGATGCAAAAAGTAACTTTGAATTGTACAGAATATTCAAACAGTTGATAATTCTAACTTACATAATGGTGCAGCTAACAAGACTATCGTTTTGGTTTATTCTTTTTGCAGAAAAATCCATATGTACAAAATATTCGCACATAAGATTACAACAACAACCAAAAAAAAAAAAAAAAAGAAAAAAAAAAAAAGAAAAAGAAAAAGGTCCCTATTATCAGAAAACCCTTTCTTAGTCTCTTAACATATACAAGTACTTGTTCATCAAACTTGAGTAAGTGAACAAGTTACTAAATCAAGGCGAGAAGTAAACAGAACAAGGCGAGCAGAGGTAACTCAATCGGTAGCTAGCTACATACAAGACGATCCAAGATCATACCCTAAGATCAAGACTCATGTCAAGTGTTCGAAACGGGCCGGGCTAGTTTATCACCTATGTACCTTAGGTAGGTGGCAAACATGTATCACACCAAAAAAAGATGAAAAACACTAACACAACCAAAATCATCACCACTAATTAATAATTATTACTCCGTATTAATCAAGAGATAATCATCTCTTTATCTGAGCTAATTATCTTCTCCTTTTTACTATCATCCATGATAGTGTTTTCAGGCAAAAGATTACCCTCAGAATCATACTCAATCCTCCCTGAAAAATCAAGCGGTTTACATTTCCCGCCTTTAATAATAGTCTTCTTCCAAACAGCATCATCATCAACAATAATATAATCATCATGAATATTATTGTGTATACTATTTATATCATAATACTCATTTTCATCATCTCCATGTTGAACTTGTTTTCGCCACGAAACAATCTTCAAAAGAGCCTTGCTACTAATACTATTAGCTTTAGAAAAGCTTTCAAGCAAGTTTTTCTTGCTAATTGAAAGTTTTTTCCTAGTGTAAGCTTCCTCTTTTTGCCTCTTGTGTGATGCACATAAAAATGATACTAGAGAAAATATAGACAAGATCAATAAAACCGCGAAAACTATGTAACAAGTAGAAAATATATGAATTGGAAGGGTTGGTGATAATATTGGAAGTGGCCTTGCCATGATTAAGAAATGATGTTTTTTTTATGAAGGTAGATTTAATTTGAAGGGAAATTAAAATGTTTGTTAGGTGTTAGTGTTGTGAAGGTTTTTATAAGGGAGAATGATATAAATTCAAGGGTTTTTTTTTTCAAAAAGTGGAGTGATGGACTAGCAGTAGCGTGAGATTAGGGAGGCTTATATTGGTGTGTGTTTGACTGACTAAAGTCTAGTCTAGAAGCTCGCTTCTTACTGATTTTAAATTTTAATTTTTGTTTTTAAATTTTTGTATATAAAAAAAGAACCAAATTCTAAATCATAGACATAAATTGCTTAATATGTGCCTATGATTTTCTTTATTTACCACAATTATGTCACATGTATTGTCTGATCTATAAGTGGAAAAATTTCGCCACCGTGCCCCAAAACCTCAAATTTTCTTTAAAAAGCGTGGATGCCTTCAATTTTGAAATTTTTTGACCTTTTTTCCCGGATATAATAATTGCCGGGATGTTTACCATGGTCCCAAAACTCTTAAGGAATCCAATTGGGTCGGTGGAACCATCCAATATGCCCTTAAACAATCATTTTACCCGTTCACAACTTGTAGTGATTTCGTAAACTCAAGCCTACCACGTATGTTTATGACAACATATAATGATCATATATGGTTGCAAACGGCATTATATGACCCCGGGTGTATCCATTAGGGTCTCAAGACTATTCGCCACCTGGCCCCTAAACCTTAAAATTTCCTGAAAAAGCGTGGACTATAGCCTTCAATTTTGTAATTTTTTAAAGTTCTTTCGCCCAGAAATAAAATTGCCGAGATGTTTACCATGGTCACTAATACCCTCGGGGAGTCCAATTGGGTCGGTGAAACCATCCAATATGCCTTTAAACGGTGATTTTACCCGTTCACAACTTGTAGTGATTTCGTAAACTCAAGCCTACCACGTACGTTTATGACAACATATAATGATCATATATGGTTGCAAACGACATTATATAACCCCGAGATGCATCCACTAGGGTCTCAAGACTTTTCGCCACTGGGCCCCTAAACCTCGAAATTTCCTTAAAAAGCGTGGATATAGCCTTCAATTTTGTAATTTTTTAACCATTTTTCGCCCGAAAATAAAAATTGCCGAGATGTATACCATGGTCACTAAAACCCTCCGAGAGTCCAATTGGGTTGGTGAAACCATCCAATATGTCCTTAAACGATCATCATTTTACCTGTTCACAACTTGTAGTGATTTCGTAAACTCAAGCCTACCACGTATGTTTATGACAACATATAATGATCATATATAGTTGCAAATGGTATTATATGACCCCGAGATGTATCCATTATGGTCTCAAGACTATTCGCCACCAGGCCCCTAAACCTTAAAATTTCCTGAAAAAGCGTGGATTATAGTCTTCAATTTTGTAATTATTTAAAGTTTTTTCGCCCAGAAATAAAATTGCCGAGATGCTTACCATGGTCACTAATATCCTCCGGGAATCCAATTGGGTCGGTGAAACCATCCAATATGCCCTTAAACGGTCATTTTACCCATTCACAACTTGTAGTGATTTCGTAAACTCAAGCGTACCACGTACGTTTATGACAACATATAACGATCATATATGATTGCAAACGACATTATATGACCCTGAGATGAATCCATTAGGGTCTCAAGACTTTTCGCCACCGAGCCCCTAAAAGTCAAAATTTCCTAAAAAAGCGTGGATTATAGTCTTCAATTTTGTAATTTTTTTAACCATTTTTCGGCCGGAAATAAAAATTGCTGAGATGTTTACTATGGTCACTAATACCCTCTGGGAGTCCAATTGGGTCGGTGGAACCATCCAATATGCCCTTAAACGGTCATTTTACTTGTTCACAACTTGTGATTTCGTAAACTTAAGCCTACCATGTACGTTTATGACAATTTTTAATGATCATATATGGTTGCAAACGATATTATATGACCCCGAGATGTATCCCTAAGGGTCTCAAGATTTTCGCCACCAGGCCCCTAAATCACAAAATTTCCTCAAAAAGCGTTGATTATAGCCTTGAATTTTGTATTTTTTTTGACCTTTTTTCGCCCGAAAATAAAAATTTCCGAAATGTTTTCCATGTTTCCTAATACCCTTCGGAAGTCCAATTGGGACGGTGGAACCATCCAATATGCCCTTAAACGGTTATTTTACCCCGTTCACAACTTGTAGTGATTTTGTAAACTTAAGTCTACCACGGACATTTAAGACAACATATAATGATCATATGTGGTTTCAAACGGCATTATATGACACCGAGATATATCCCCTAGGGTCTCAACACTTTTCGCCACCGGACCTCGAAACCTCAAAATTTATCATAAAGCGTGGATTATAGCCTTTAATTTTGTAATTTTTGGACTTTTTTCGCCCGGAAATAGAAAATGATGAGATGTTTACCATGGTCTCTAATGCCTTCCGGAAGTCCAATTGGGTCGATGGAACCATCCAATATGTCCTTAAACGGTCATTTTACCCCGTTCACAACTTGTATTGATTTCGTAAACTCAAGCCTACCATGGACGTTTATGACAACATATATATAATGATCAATCATATATGGTTTCAAATAACATTATATGATACCGAGATA
This sequence comes from Chenopodium formosanum, assembly GCA_024500155.1. Lineage (NCBI taxonomy): Eukaryota > Viridiplantae > Streptophyta > Magnoliopsida > Caryophyllales > Amaranthaceae > Chenopodium > Chenopodium formosanum. The sequence goes on along the minus strand of CM044861.1, from coordinate 1,358,304 downwards.
TATGTCCTAGGGTCTCAGCACTTTTCGGCATAGGGCCCTGAAACCTCAAAATTACCTCAAAAAGCGTGAATTATAGCCTTCAGTTTTGTAACTTTTTTGATCTTTTTTCGCCCGAAAATAAAAATTGCCGAGATGTTTACCATGGTATCTAATATCTTTCGGTAGTCCAATTGGGTCGATGGAACCATCCAATATGTCCTGAAACGGTTATTTTACTCGTTCGAAACCTGCATCGATCCGATTTCGTAAACTCTAGCCTACCGCGGACGTTTATTACAACATATAATGATCATATATGGTTTCAAACGACATTATATGACCCCGAGATGTATCCCTTAGGTCTCGAGGCTTCGCCACCAGGCCCCAAAACCTCAAAATTTCCTCAAAAAGCGTTGATTATAGCCTTGTAATTTTTTGACCTTTTTCGCCTGGAAATAAAAATTGCCGAGATGTTTACCATGACCCTTAATACCTTCCGGGTGTACAATTGGGTTGGTGGAATCATCCACAACTTGCAGTGAATTTGTAAACTCAAGTCTACCATGTACGGTTATGACAACATATAATGATCATATATGGTTTCAAACGACATTATTAGATCCGAGATATATCCCCTAGGCCGGGTCTCAACAGTTTTTGCCACCGGATCCCGGAATCTCTAAATTTCCTCAAAAAGTGTGGATTATAGCCGATTGGGGGTGTAGTTGAATATTTAGGGTAAAGAATAATTGAATTGTCGTTTTAAATTTTGTAATTTTCACCTCCGTTATAAATAAAAGTAATAAATGTACTTTATAAATGACTAGTTTGAAATCAAATGTAAATAATAGGGATACATTCATTAAATTTACGACAACTGAATCTGCTAGAGTATATTATTATATATTAGGGTAATTAATCAAACTCATTGTCGTATCAAATTAATCAAACACTCAATTTAGATTGAGAACTACAATTTAGGAGCTTAGATTAATGGCCATGAAAATAAATTTACAAGTAGCTGAAGTCACTTTCGATATTAGCGTGGTTTACTCGTTATACACGACCCCAGTTGACTTAAGGGTGGACCTTATCTTATTGGAGTACCTATAATTCTATTATTGGCTATGTATTTCTTTTTATTGGAAAATGATGGAATGTAGTTATACGGGTGGATGCCTTTGGATGAAGGTACTTGAAATGAAAGGTTGATGCAACTAATGAGAAATTTGTAATATCTTAATTACTCCATAACAATTACGATTATTACAGACTAGTATCTGATTAAGAGCCTGTTCACTTCAACTTACTTTTAGTTAGTTTAGTTCAATTCAGCTTCTAGCCGTTCATTTCAGTTCAATTCAGTTCAACTGCTAATTTCCTTCTCATATAAAATATTCATCTCATTTCAGTTCAGTTCAGCTTCAATCAGTTCAGCTCGGTTCAATTCATTTCAGTTCAGTTCAGCTCCGTTCCAATTAGTTCATTTCTGTTCAGTAAATATGAACAGGCTGTAAGTGCAACTTAAATCACTACACTTGTTGTAAGTAAGGTATTATAAATTACAATTATACAAGGATTTCTAATATGTGACTTACCGAACACAAACCTAGGGATAATAAGTGATATACAAAGTATAAAATTGATTGTCAAGATCGAGGTCGCCTTGGGTATCACTCGTATCAATGTATACTTTTGAGTTTCGACCACTAAAAATGAAGACTTTGTGATCAAATGAAACCGTTGATAATGTAGAATAATGATAGCTTAGAAGAGATTACATACACTTTTAAGCAAAGTTCAGTTATCTCTACCAACTAAAGAGGTGCTGTTTACATCCATAAGCATTGACACAACCAACTTTCTATGTGCCCCTCAACTGCCCAAGGCCCCCAATTGATTCTTTTGTAACTACTATTCCGTAGTACGTAGTATACAACTTATTTATGGTATCATTTGTGCTACATCAACCCCACTTTTGGTAAATTATAACCAAACATAACAAAACATCAAAACTACACTGATGGAACTGTGGAAGGAAGTTGAAGTTGAGGCTCCGAACTCGAAGCCATAAACTTAAAATTTGTTTTACGAGGAAGCTAATTTACAATAGACTTGCAATAAACCTAAACCGGGTGTAAATGATCTAACTTGGTTGACTAACTTTTTTTTTTTTTTTTTTGGTGTTCCACCCGGTTCATCCTTTAGGCTAATCCGAATTTGAAAATCAGTTCTGGGTGGTTGAGTAATTATTCGATATGATATGAGCTGAACTTGGTATAAATGTTTACTATTTTGTTAATAAAGAGGTGGACTGGTGTCCCAATACTTGTTGTATATTTTTGGGCCTGATAGTCTATTTTGTAAAATGGCCTATGATCCAATTTCGAAACAGTCACAGATCAGTATTCAGTACAACACAATTAGGCAGAAGTGATCACATAGAAATCCATTGAACATTTCTTATTTGCATTATAGGGAGCATCATCAATAAGGACAACACAAATAAAACATCAATTAAATTACATTTCATAGTCATTTGTCACCACATTTACACGCTTGAAAATTAAATCAAAAGTCAACATAGTAGAGGTAGAGCACTGCACAAAACCCGAGAGGTCAAGATCAAATCCCGTGTACATCATAAAACCAACGTGACTCCCTCTCCATCGAAGCATAACACAAATAAATACACTTACTGGTACCAGTTGTGATCAAATAGGAATAGCATTAGAAACTTTAGGATAAACAACAGAAACAGGATGACCCATGATTCTACGACCTTTGGAGTGATTAAAAATGTAAACCACCGCTCCCACCGGCCACTCGATAATCGCCGTCACAACAAACGCCAAGAAACCTAGTGTTGGACCCACAAACTTGCACCTACATGGATTATCCCTCGTCCCACACTGTATACATAACGGCGCCCCTGTCATCTTTTTCTTTCTTAAGCAATTTATCGAAGGTGTTAGAGATATGAAATATCGAAAAATATATAAAATAAAACCAGAAACTGAAAGTATGTTGAAAGAGAAGATACAAGATCTTTGTATAATTTTATGATATAATATGAAGGTGATTATTTTGAAATGGTAAGATTATTAGATAACTGAAACATGATTATATAGTTTTTTTTTTTTTTGTTAAGTTGAAGATGTGCCAGCTGTGTGATGACTGGAGGTTATCTTGTTACGTGTCAGTTGCTCCTTGATTCTACTTTCCACTCTGTGGAAATAATCTTTTAATCGATGATTAATTAATTGTATTAATTAATATTCATATTTATTGTTTGAGATAACAAATAATGTAGGAATAAATTAGTGATTGGCCCTTTAAATAAAGTGCTTTTTAAAGAGGTCGACATACTTTCCAAAAATATAAATCTAGAAAGATTGGTCGACATATTTGTTGATGACGTGATGTAGACGTTGTAAGACGGCCCAATATCAATTGAAGGGTTAAGCCCACAGTCTTAATAAGGCTGAAATTTATTGGACGGGTCCTTTTCGACAAAATCAGCAACATTTGTTACAGGAGTGCCATTAAATAAACATTTATAGTTTATCATGAAAATAGACTTGTATTGTCGAGTCATAACCAATAAAGGTTAGCCATCAAACTAATTGTTGATTTAATCAATGTTGAAAAAAGTATATAGTCTAATGACTCTAATCTGTATTTCGTATACCTTACTCTCTCTTTTTCTAAATACAAATCTAAACTTAGTTTTAAATCATTTTAAGAATATACGTTAAAAAGCTTTTTTGAGTTCAAAGACTAAAACATGACTTATAATTTGAAAGCAAGCAAAGTAGTAAAACCTAAACAAACCATGATCCAAAGCAACCGTAAGGGCCTGTTCTAATTAACTTAACTAAGATAAACTGAATATATTATGAAATAAGGAAATTAAAAACTGAACTGAAAATATTCTGAAGAGAATAGGCACCAGTGCTTCTAACAAAACAATAGTATACCATCCAACAACTATTTTCAATTACAAAACACGTACAAAGTACACAATACTATAATTAGATAAACATAAACACTTACTACTTGGTATAACATTGCAACTAATACTACAATTAATACACTTAAATCTGATCATAGGTACATTATTTGTTATTTTTTGTATAATAACTAGTAATCCCATCAAATGGGAATAGCATTAGTAACAGAAGGATAAACAACAGAAACAGGATGACCCATAATCTTCCGACCTTTCCGATGCTTAAACGGGTAAACCAACGCACCCAACGGCCACTCCACCACCGCCGCCACCACAAACGCTAGGAACCCAACAGTGGGTCCCACTATCTTACACCTACATGGGTTACTTCGGGTCCCACACTCCACACATATTGGCACCCCCAACATCGGCATTCTTCTAACTCTTTTCTTTTTTCTTTGATGCAATTGATCGAACACTTGGTGTGCGTGTTAAAAAAAAGAAAAAAAAAAGGATTTCGATTGATTAATGCTTAAAAATATCTTGAAAGAGAAGGAACAAGTGCTTCGTAAAAAAGATAGATTATAAGAGAGAGTTTTCTGAAGATTGTGAGATTGTATGCTAATCGTAACATGATTATATACTTTTTCAGATTTTGGGGAAGATGATTATACAGTTTTATTTTAATGGAGGTTTTTGAATTTTTTTTTTTGGGGTTTTGATATTTTGGGGGGTTTTGAGGAGGTGGTTACACGTGTCTGATGATGAGTGCTTTATCTTGTTACGTGGCGCTTGCTCCTTGATTCTAAGTTTTCTGGAATTTTTTTTTTATTTAAGCGTTGAATAATAAATTAACTGGATAATTATAAACAGGTGGAGATTTTATCGTTAGGCCCAAATATTAATGATGGGCTGGGCTTAGATTGTAAACGTACTTGATATTATTGTGTTGAAGGCCTTGAAGGTCAACATTAGACAACATAGTTTACTTGAAGCTCAAAAAATTTTAGGTTTAACCAAATTGCTTCTAGTTAAAACTTAAAAGTGACCAAATTGATCACCATGAAACTATTTTTGAACACAGGTCGAAAATTTTCCACAACTAAGAAAATAGTCGACAGTCTTAGATTTTATTAAATACTTATATAGGGTCATTGGAATGTCAGAGAAAATCTATGTAGAGGGAATTTGATCTCAAAGTTTAATCAAGTGAGATAGCTAACATCATGTAAATTATAAATGTGTGTATCACTTCAATGCATAGTAGTATGATTTGAAGGGCCCTTTAACTATATGTACATCAGTACATATGACTAATGGTTCTTGCATGAGGCAATTAACCTTAGATAGAGTCTTAATAATGAGATTTATAGGTTTTAAATGTGACATTAAGCTAATGGACATAATTTTATAAAATTTAACCACATGTCTTGAAATATCGTACACAAACAACTTGTAGGAGTCAAATCTTAATGCTACAACCAAAATTAGCATAATATATAGACAACCAACACAATACGAAATCATTATACGTGTATAGATATGACTATATGTCTCGCCCTTTACATGCTTATAAAAGTCATTTTGCATTTGAGCACTAATAAACTTGCAAGGAGAGGATTAAACTATATAGTATAGATTAGAAACAAAACGAAATGATGCATACTAAATATAGAGGAATCTATTCAAAGTATTGATGCATATATCAAGGTTGCTAATTAAACAGATACTACTTCCAAGTTGCAAGTAGATTACGCTACAATAAAGGTGCAATACGTAGGGAATTGCTTTGTTTAAGGGTATATGATTTTATAGAATCTTCGGATTCGGCATTTTAAAGCTAGTGGCCCATGCTATTTATGCATGCATGATGACTTATATCTAGCTGTTAAGTGGTCATACTTCAACAGCATAATTTAGTATTTGGTGAACCACCACATTCTAAACAACTGTCTTCTCTTAGTTCGGAAGTTGCAAATCAAAATATATTTCCTCCGTTCACTCTTAGTTGCATCACTTTGACTAAAAGTGTGTAAATCTTTAATTAAATTATTGTAGCTTAAATTATATAATGATGGAAGTATTATAAAGTATTGACATTGCAATCAATTATAATGTATTTATCAAATTATCGTTTTTGGGATTTATGGATTTAATCATATTAAATATTGTAAGAAGCTAAGTCATTTGTTCTATCATATCATTCAATATATGTTTTGCTAAAATATAGCGGTTTTTAACTACATACCAAAACCCTACTTGAATATTGATACTACGTATTAAAGTGGCCTACCATGAGCTAGTTGAGATAAGGGATGACTCAAATGAAGTTGATTCTTTAATTTAGTTATCATATTACTCTTAAATATTTTGTACATTGTATATGGTTGCGAGATAAGCTAGTGTTTTATGAATTGATTCAGACTAAAACAATGCAATATTTTGGACCACTAATTTAACGAGCAAGCTTCCTTTGACACTTTGTTCAATTCGTTTCTTATTGGACAAGCTAACCTAGTAAACTTTGTGGTCAATTCAATGGATTAAAGATTTATTCTTGTGAGCACGAATTAAAATGAATTGCGTGCTAATTCAAAATTTTATAATTAGATCGACAATGGGTCATGTCACTACATACAACAAACCTAGTACCTAACTAGCTAGCATGCATGATTAATAGCTTTATACATGATGCGACGTATTATATCATGTATTTCGTACGAGCCTTTTTTAAGATAAGGACGACTCTGGTCAGCTAGTTGACCTTAATTCTTATGGTTTTTTGGTCAGGTATTTACAGGCCAAACACTAGGATCGGAGTGGTAGCTAGAGAGGGGCCGAGAGTAAGGGAATCCTTACCCTCAAATTAAATATTTTCATTTAATAGGATTCAAACCCTAAATCTCTAAAATACAAGTAGGTAAGAAAAAATCTGGCCTATTAAATGAGCTAAACCTTTGTTGGTTATATTTTGTATTGTTAGGCTTAATACATATATACATGATACTATGTATATGACAGGAAGTATTTTAAATCCTTTAATTCGCATGTAATAACATAAAGTGAAAGTCTAATAAAGTGATGACATATATGCTCCAATTAACATTAGTTAATCATCAATCATAATATATAGGAAGAATCTTATTAATTTATTATTATTTGGATTTATATATATGTATTGATTGATGATTAGCTCATTATGACTTGTAACTTATTTAACCTTAACCTATTTTACGATAAAATATTATTTTAATATAAGTCTTAACTATAATATATTCAAAATTACTAACTACAAGATAAATAAAGATAGAAAAGTATGGATGAGATGAGAATGAAGAGGATAGAGAAAAGATCGAGTAGGAATATATGCTTAAGCTGGCAATAACACAGAAAGTTCTTAAATTATGTGACAAAAGGAAATAAGTAATGGCTAAGAATTGAAATTCCCTTTTATATGTTCTTTCAACTATAAAGAAGCATTCGATTCTGTTTTCAGTGCAAAAAAAAACCTTTTGTGTCACCAAAGGCTTCTTACTTCAGCTAGGTGTCTTAACAAAGTACAATTATAGCTTATAACTGAATCGTGACTCGTGCATGTTGAAGTTACATATATTATTATCACGTTGTTAGCGTAATTTGATAATTGATACACAGTAGTAACATACACGGCAATAAATTTTACTACGTAGATGAAACAAATTTACTAGTAGAGTCATAGTAAATTTTTTATAGAATGAGGTCGATATTTATTATGAGCCTAGCTTGTTGATTATTATCTGGCGAACTATTAAGACAAGGGCATGTCCTAATTATGTTGAAGTTAAATACTGTAAGTGTTAAGAAGAATAATGCCAGCCTCAAACTTTCTGTGATATCAGTCAATTTGCACAAATAATATTAAAGTCCACCCGTATAACTTTTCTTGCCTCCTAAATGAGCCAAAGTCTATCATGTCATGTTTGATGTTTCCTTAATGTATTAATTACTATCTCAATCATTAACATGAATAATCAATTCTTAATGAAGCCCTCTTATTATCATCAATTTAGAACATATGGCTGATGATCATAGCTCCTTATTATTAAACAATTCAATGCTACCAATCACCGTCATAAACCAAATATGAATAGATGTCCTATTTTATTGCCCAAATGACTTACGTTAAAATTGATATATGTTTCACTAAGGAGTATTTCGTGATATTAATGCTGTATAATAACTGTTTCATTTGCATTTTCAAAGAAAAAAAAAACTTATATTCCGTATTATAATTAACCATTGCATCATTTTGACTAGACACATAATTTATCAGCGTCGTATAAGCTTCTTATTTTTTGGAAGCAAAGAATAAAATAAAATGAGCATAGCGGTCATATGTGTTTATTCAACAATCACCTATTAATCATGAACTGTAACATTATTATATTCTCGCCGACTATATATATACACTTGTGAAACTTGTAGGGAAGTCAAGAATAATCGCGGGTTCACTCATATAAAGGAATCACTTCACATGGCTTTCCTATATGACCGATAATCTCCACATTCATTTCTCTTTTAGGTTTTTTCAATTAGAGAGAAAAAAAAAAAAAAAAAAATTCATCTTTGTGGTCAACGGCTCAACGTTGCATATACATGCCATTGTATGATTGTGTTATTATGTATGCATGTTTTATCAATTATTCATATAAAATTTTAAAATAATTTTCATATATGAAAAAACTAATGAGAACTTGAGCAATTAAAATGATTCTTGATTAATTTACGTGCTAGCTAGACCAAAATTTTTTGTAAGAAGACATAATATGGAACTTACCGTTTCTTAATCTAGGTTTTTCTGACCAACTTAAAGTGTAATTAAGTGGATAATTAAGACAATAATTTCCTTCAGCTCCAATGTGTGCACAACATGCAAACACATGTAACGTTGATTCTGTCTTGATTCTCACAAGTTTGTGTATAGTAACGAACACACACCACTTTACCGTCTATACCATTTAATATTATACACATGTTAGATTTGGCGTATGATCTTATATATATATATGTGTGTGTGTGTATATATATATATATATACTCTTAGTCTCCCGGAGTCCAAGGTACATCCTATATGTGTCGCTACTTTTAATAATACAGTTGAATATCTGAACCCGATGTACATCTTATAGCTTCTTTGAACCATTAGTAATTTGTCACACCCACATATGGAAATCACAATAGGTGCATAGCTAGGAATCAGATCACTAATTAGTCATATACTACGCGTAGAACCAAAACCAAAAGAAAGAGGAAGAACCTTCCAACCCCACTATCCCTTTTGGAAATTCTCCTCCCAAAAAGCCAAAAGTCCACCTAACAATATGACCATTATATTACTCGATCTTATAACTTGACCTCATTACACCCTTCTATGCATTATCTTTCAACAACGTAAACCACCCTAACAATCACACAAAATTCTCCTCCATTTTTCTCTCTTTCTCTTAATGCAACAAAAATCATGCTTTCAATCCACAAAAAATTCCACAATCATCTTCTTCTACTCTTTATATTATTAATCTCAATTTCTTGTTGTAAAGCACAAGATAATATAACTCCACCACTTCCTGAAGACCCTAGCATAAAGTGTGACACTTGTCCTTGTACCACATGTGAGGAGCCACAAGCACCACCGCCATTGCCGCCACCACCACCACCACCACCACCGCCAGTCGTGGAATGTCCACCACCACCTCCGCCACCATGCCCACCACCACCATCTCCACCACCAGCGCTGAAGGAGCCTCCTTGTGACCCTTGCATGAGCAAGCCGCCGCCACCACCAAGGTTCTACTATTCTCCGGGCAATAGTAATCTATACGTGACGGAGTATAACTACTCAAGTGGTACAAGAGCTAAGATTGCAATGAGTCTTGTGATGATGTTTTTAGTAGGAGTTACATTGTTTGATGGGTTCATATTTTTATGATAAATAAATATATATGATGGGTAAGTGTAGATTATTTTTAGGAAATTGATCAATGTTCGGATAAAAAAAATTCTCATTTTCTAGTATTCTGAATTCTGATCTTCCATTTTGTTAATTAGTTGCATTTAATCCATTTAATCATTTGGTCATTGAATTATGTAACTTTTATTTTCATATTATTATTTGATCATCTTGTTCTCTTAATCCATAATATAATGAAATTTAACTCCAAGCTTCTTCATAAAGAGTTTATTATTATTGTTACATTATTTCTTGGTCACTATATATGTTTAATAGTTATTTCAGTATTATGACTCTTGTACTACGTAGTATTATGTTTAATCAATTTTTTTATTTTTTTTAATTTTTTTGTAGTAATAGTTGTTTTAACACTTTGACTCTTTGTACTATCTACACTAATCATAAGTTTTTGTACTAATAATATACCGAGCAAGTTTATAAACAAATATTGTTATATTAATCTATGTATTTTTGAAATATCAACTATATTCAAGTATAGACGTGCAGTTAAAAAAAACTAATAGTGGTGCTATGGTACATTTGTTATTTATTTATTTTTGGCACCACCAAAGAAAATCATTGAAAAATAAGAATGAAACGTAATTAAAAATTGGGAATAATTTTGTATTGTGCTTCATGAAGAAGAAAAGTTGCGAAAGTGGTGGTGGGAGAAAAAAAGGTAGATTCTATTCTAATTCTCTAAATAAGAAAAAGCGAGTAGTTAAGGTGCAAGTACAAATAATTGTGTGGCAAGCATTCTTTGCCAATAAGACATATGTTTGATTGTCGTGAAAGCAATTCCAACTAATATTTCTCTGCCAAATTTGCTATACATTTATACAGAAATTATTGTATAATTTAATGTAATTTGTCATTTTTATAATTAATATTGGCTATTTATAAGGGCCAGAAAAATTTTGGGAGCCTTAGATTGCATACCTAAATTTTGCTATAATATTTTGATGTATAATCATAAGCTACTTTATTCAAATAAACACCTAAAAGTTCTTTAACTTTATAATTCATTCCAAACTTTATTATTCATTGATTTTTGATTGACCATGCGTTCACACAATCACACCATATAGAATATGTGAATCCTTATTTCATTTGTATATGAGGTGGTTGTTGTTTGGGAGCTTGATCGGCTTTGAGACACACCACCTTTAGGCGAACACAACCACAAACATTATTATGACAAAGACTTGATTGCTAGCCCGCTAGCTTAGCTAATTGAGCAAGCATTGTGAGTTTGTGAGCTAGCTCAACCCGTATGATACGATCTCTTACTCATAACACATCGCTAATTTAGTTTAACTATCAAGTCAATTACAGGCCCGGCCTACATATGTTTCTATTCTATGTAGAAAAAAATATAGAGCAAAAACCATAGAAATAATACTCTTTAATTAATTAATTAATTAATTAATTATTATTACGTAATTATACACATATGCAACCATGCATTAAACCATTATATTATCCCAATAAAGCTTGACCCCAAGTCGCCCTCCCAATCTTCCATGCATTGACGAAGAACACACAACTACGCTACCAATACACCTTTTATTAATTAATTCGTCTTCTCCTAAATTAGTGTTATTAGGTAGGATGTTTAGTTGACCCATATAGAGTTAGTTGATAATATAATATGAAATACAAGACTTATGAGCATGAGGTAGAAAAAAGAAAATTGCAAGAGTATACGAGTACATGCTTTATTCTTATCAATTTGCAATTTATAAAAATGTAATGCTCCATAGTCATGTAGTATGGAGTATAAAATAAGGTTACAACTTGTATGTGCTATTGACCACTCATTTAAACGTGAAATATCTAGTTTTACTTAATTAATTAGTAATTTCATGAAATATTTAATTACGTAGTAAAAATCGTAGTATGTAAAATTAAGTTTCAATTCTTCTAAAAAAAAGTTTCAATCAGTAAAAATAAAATTAAGTTTCTGTTGATATTGTACAATATTGTTTCTCAATTTTTATCTAGTTTTAATTAGTATTATTATTGATAAAAATCTAAGTGTAAATTAGTGTGTACGTGAACTGTATATGGACTTATTAACACTTATATCTCATAGACTAGCGAATTGCAAATTAAATTTCCACTAGGCTCCAATTTATAATTAGTCTCATGTTATACTATAATTTCATAGAAATAACATCCACTTCATATATGTAAATTTCTCTCCATAATCCATGTAAATTTCTTTCCACTACCCTCCCTAAAAAACTCCAAAAGAATACCTAATACCATATTATGGCCATTAATTTACGACCAATATACATGACTTGACCTTAGTCACACTACTATAAATTTTGGACATTTTGGTACGTTACAACATCCTAACAAATCACATACACCCAAAAACAACTCCCCATTTTGTTTTCCTTCTTGTTAAGAGTTTTCTTTCTACTTCCTAATGTAAAACAAAGATGACTTCAATCCTCAAAAAATTGTACATCAATATTTTTGTACTTTTTTTAATCACAACTTCATGCAAAGCCACCGAAGAAATCACTTCAAACACACCATTACCAAATCCAAGTATTAAGTGTGACACTTGCCCTGAATACCTTCCTCCACCACCTCCCCCGCTTCCCGAATGTCCACCACCTCCACCGCCACCATGTCCCCCACCACCGCCTCCACCGTGTGATCCACCACCGCCACCACCTCCAGAGGAGCCGCCGTGCCTCCCTTGCATGAGTCAACAGTCTCCACCACCACCACCAAGATACTACGACAATACTCCGGGCAGCAACTTGTATGTGACGGGGTATACCTACTCAGGTGGTCCAAAAGTTATTAAGGGTGTTATGAGTGGTTTTATGATGTTTGGTATAGTTACACTATTGGAGGTGATCATACTTGTATGATAAATATGAATAATAATTTTTATCTATTTTGCCTTTGAGTAAGATGTAATTTACTTTGTTATAATAACTTACAAGTTTTTTTTTTATCATTTTTATCTTGGATGGGGTTGGGTTCTTGGGTACCCCAACTAATACTTCCTAAAAGGTATGCCTAAAGGTTAGCTTCTATTATCGTCTTTTGTAACAAGAGAAAAATCTCGAGTTTATGAATTATTATTTATATACTTTGTTAAGCTTATTTAAGTAAACATAGTAATAACTAATAAGGACGTGTAGAAGGTTAAGGTCGAGCTTTTGAGGGTTAAGTAAACAAACTTTTAGTCCTGCTCATCGTAACAAGGATATTTTATAAGGTTAAGGTCGAGCTTTTGAGAAGTTAAGGCCGTATGGTGAAAATTCTACATAGTACGGAATTATCATAAACAAATGTATCATCTAACCTAACAAATTGTTTTATATGTTGACGTTTACTCGAGGGTTGGTCTTCACTCCTTCTAACCTCCCATACCTCATAGCAACATCATATGGTAGGGAAACTTTTTTTTTTTTTTAATAATTGAGAATGACATATTCTAACTGTATGATGATGATGGTATACATAATTACATATACCTTGGGTTTAATAATTGGAAATAGGTTGATTTATTAATGAGTGGTTAAATGTCTTACTAAAAAAAGAAAATTTGTGTAATTTTCTAAGGGCTCAAAAGGAGTTGGGGATATAATCTATAAAATGGGTTACTTGTTCGACATGCAACTCCATAGTCCATTTAGAAGGAAACATGTAACACAAAGTCAATTAAAGGGGACTGGAACGTTTGGTATGCAAATATGACTTTAGCCAAGATTAAGACACTACATAGGAATTGATAATTGGATAATAAAGAACTTAATTAACCATCTTTTCAAATTACAAATTAAAATAGACTAGAAATTAAAGTAGAAAAACTTTATGTTTATTGGTTTCTATGTCCCTATGATAGTATATTTTTTTTTTCCCACATAATAATATACGTTCTAGAGTGTGATGAAAAGTAAAGAGAAAACTGAATATTGGGTCAAAGCTAAGTATAGAGAAAAGTATAGGAAAACATAAAAAAAAATTCATATAAAGTTGGTGTATGTGTCAAAAGTGATGACTTAAAATTCGTAGAAATAAAAAAGACCGAAGAAGTATATTTGTAGCTCTTGCTGTTGAGATTAATTAACCTCCTCCCACTTCCACGTTGTTGGTAACTTGCTTGACCTTCATAATTGTGATCGCACCCTAATTTGCATTATTAATTATTGCAAAAGTGACTAATTAATGTATATAGCTCAATTATCACCGTTTATATATCTTGGTAATTAATAAGATGATGGAAACCATAAAGGCTAATCTTTCCAAAATCTACCTGTTTTAAATATTCGTCTTTAATTGAACAAAACAAGTGATAAGTGATAAATTTTCCCTTCCTAATCCCCATTATATAAAAGCGATAATATAACAAATGTCTCATCAATACTTGTTCACTAATCATAGATTCATAGTAGTCTATGATTAGTGAAATTCTGCATGCCACGTTAGAACAAAAACAAAGGAGAATGGTGGTAGTTTAAATTTTGTCATGTTTCAACCCAATCCTTTTATCACTTTCACTATTTAATTTAAAATTCTAACAATGTACTACTGACATTCATCAAACATGGTAACATGATTGAAAAAAGTTTAGCATGCAACAATCATTGATAAAGTGATTATCTAGTCTTTTGGATATAAAAACTACAAAAACAAGTGTTGTATTAGTAGACCCCCTCACGAGAAGACAATTCAAGATGATAACGAAGATCATTAGTTGATTATCGGTCGAGTCTAGTTAATTAGAGTATTAGAGTCATGCTAAATTATTATGTTTATGCATATCAGATTAGTTTAGATTATATATAATTCATTTTCGAAAAACTACATTCATATACTTCTATTATAAGAGTCAATATTGAAGACCATTACAAATACAAAAAAAATAAAAAAAAAATAAAAAAAAAGTTGACTTATAATTTACTTCATGTGAATTTTATTTTTAGAATTTCACATGTGAAATGTCTTTCTTTTGTGTAAAAGTTGAATCGAATTATTTTGAATCAAGTGATTGTTAGCGTCAATAGTCAAAGTTGAAGGGTTTTGTCAATTAGTTGGGGCGAAGAATAAAAGAAGGCCCAAAGCCCTAGGAAGATCTACCTCGGTATAGAAGGTTCATTGGCCCCATTTTTCTGCAACAGGCCCACATTTTTCAGTTTCTGTCTTCTTCGATGTTTTAAGTTTGTGACCATGTTTTATCCTTTTAGGATAAATCCATTCATTACATTGTACAATTAATGGACATACCTTTTAATTTATTTTGTCCAAGAAGAAAAATATATTTTGTCTTAGTTCAATTATTTTAGCAAATTTCATCCGAAAAATAAGTTAAAATAAATTAAACAATCTTTGAATTTGGGAAAACAATAATATGCATTGCTCAATTTATAAAGCTAATGTTTTAGTTTCTTATATACATATGGCAAGTTGGCAACATATCCACATCAACCTTCATCTTGCCTAGTCTTCCTTTACTAGTACAGGCTGTATTTTATTAGTGTAACCAACTCTTTGTCTATTATTTGTTTGACATGTGCTTTTTTTAAATGAGCCATATG
The DNA here is from genome assembly GCA_024500155.1 of Chenopodium formosanum. Taxonomy (NCBI): domain Eukaryota; kingdom Viridiplantae; phylum Streptophyta; class Magnoliopsida; order Caryophyllales; family Amaranthaceae; genus Chenopodium; species Chenopodium formosanum. The sequence goes on along the minus strand of CM044861.1, from coordinate 1,342,814 downwards.
GATTAATAATAATTAAGGATAGAATCGCATAAATAATCTTATTACATTTTTAGTAATAGGAGACATAGAGGTCGATGTATAATACTCAAAAAAAAAAAAAAAAAAAAAATGATGTTCGACTTAATTTTAAACACTAATGTATACGGAGTAGTATTGTGATTTATACCATCTAAACCGGTTGAAATATAACTATAACTAGAAGAAATGAAATATAATTGTACAAAACGCTTATTTTATTAACATCTCTAGTTAATAGTATAGAAAATACGAAAATCAATTAATTATTAAGGTTAGTAATAGATTACTTGTCACCATCTACTTTTTCTCACACAAGTGGAATAAAAATGGGAATATTAGTGCCTATGCTTTATTATGCAATTTAATAAACTCAATTCACCAATAATAATGACTCAATAATAGTCTTGACAATAATCATAGAGTTGCTTTATTTCTTTCCAAGAGGCCATAATAAGATACCTCCAAGACAGTCCCTTTCATATCTCTTCTGTCTTTCTCTCTACTTTCTTGTTGTTACTCTCATTTTTTATAGCTTACTCTTGTCTTTAGATGCTTAGGTAACGATAATTCAAGCCCTAGAACATGCATCTATCCAGAAACTATATACTTAACAACTTGTTGACTAACAAATTCATTTTATTATCACTCTAGTCAATTCTACACCAGATCATTAGAACTAATAACACTTCTCTTTAGTTAATCCCTAAATCGGGGGATAGTAAACTTGATTGTTAAGTTGAAAACTTAATATACTATAAAATTAACGGTGAGAAAACTATGGCTATCAAAGGTACTTAAAATTGTCCAACTAAAACCCATTCCAAAAGGAACAATTTGATGTCCAACTAACACTTACAATGATCTTACAACATTTATCCAAGAAAAAAAAATAATAAAAAAAAAATAAAAAACAGCTTAATGGCTCACGATTATATCATAAGCTTTCAACTTTGTTATGTCTGTTAGTAATCTAGGAAAATACCTATAGAATTCCTCTGTATATCTTAAGTACTTTGTACTAAAAGTCTAAAAATGATGGAGGTACTATTTTGTTGCATTAAATTATTTTATCTTCTTTATTACACTTTTCAAACTTATTATTTGGGATTTTTGTTCTACGTATGTCAATTATAAATATATAAATCATAATTAGTCCAAGTGTAATCAAATCAATTACGTACACTAAGAGTAGTTACCAGTTACCACAAAGTCATCACTACAAGCATTTTTTTTCTATCTTCACTTTTAAAAAGAACATACAAAAGTAAAAAAGAGAAGATAAAAAACAAAGTAAAGCTATCCTAATTTTTACATAAAAGTTATGACTATTGAAAATTGTTATAATAAACTTATAATACATATCAATGTTGCTTTCAAAGTTTCCAAATAATAATTCACCTCTCCCACCCATAATATATTGTCCTATCTTTTCCGGGGTACCCTACAAATATTGGTCCACTACCTTCCCTTATAGGCGGCTTTCACTTCCTAAATTCCACCAACCTCTTTTCATCTTCTTATATTTCTTCATTTCCTTACCATTCAATCTTAATCCTCACTTTCTTTGCTCATATTTCTTCATACAATATGAGTTATATGACCAATACACCAACAATACATATTTCTTCCAAAACATTTCCTTACATTTTGATCATCTTAATATTAATAACAATATTGCCACAAAAGTCATTACAAGATTATGTATGCCCTTACCCTTGTCTACCACCACCCACAGCAGGCGGCGGGGAGTCCACACCAACACCGGACCTCCCACCGCCACCTAAACCACCCACAACCACCCCCTCCTCATCAAACTGCCCACCACCACCTGCGCCACCGGTGACCCCCACATACGACTACTCGTCACCACCACCAGCAGCTTCGTCGGGACAATACTACTACTCCCCTCCACCACCATCATCAGGAGGATACACCCCGGGACCGCCAAGTTATGGCTATTACCCTCCTCCTGATGGATCAATGTTTCCATATGGCAATGCTCCACCACCTCCTAACCCAATTTTGCCTTATTTTCCTTACTACTTTAAGAACCCACCACCTTCACCTCAAGACATATCTTCATCAGCAACTATGAATATGGTAAACCAGTTTCAGTTACTAGGTAGTTTATGGTCAGTTTTGTTGTTGTTTTCATCAGTTGCATTTCTTGGTTGGAGATGATCATAAAAGGATCACACTTTGAGTGAAGCTTAAGTGTGAAAAAGGCTTAAGTTATCTGTAATTGATGTGATTAGTTTTATTCTTTTCTAGCCTCTTTTTTTTTTTTTTTTTTTTTTTAAATGTACTTGAATTAAATCAATATATAATGCTATGACTTTATTATACCTAATCAGCAGATACAAGTCATACAACTAATGGACTAACATGTGGTGAAATGATCATCTCATTTGGTCATTCAAAGTTTTATTGATGTATTTATGAATTCAAGTTTGTATTGATCATGTAATGAGAGTTCATTATTAACACTCTCGACAAGCAATACAAAATTGCAAAATTTATTACCTCATATATGCTATATCCATTTCTAAAAGTTCTACGCACTTTTCATTTTTATTCGTTTGAAAATGATCTTAATACTATTATCATTTTCTTTTTCCCATTCTGAAAAAATACTCTGACCCATATTAAAGACGAAGAACAATTTATATTCAGTTCTAAAAACTACTTATATTTGAATAAATGATAAGTCAAGTCTTAACAACAATGTTGTACAAATACAAGTTTTCAATGTTCAAATATAACAGAGTGATTGTTGATTGTTTACTCATGTACTGTAATTAGCAGTGTCAATATTTTTATTTAATCATGGGGTCCAGAATATATTTGTAGCAGAAAAGTAGCTTTGTTAGCTGAAGTGTCGTTTTAAAGCAACAATTTTTTTTTTTTTTTTTCATATTTTTAAAGTTGTCAACAAGACATCCTTTACATCAAATTTGTCTACATATTTGAATAATGTTACTACTTCCTATATATTATAGATAAAGTAGTTGCATCAAATATACTCCGTTGGATCAGCATATTCCCAACAATGTAAGATAGAAAAAATGGCTCAGAATTAACTAACCAAAGAACTTTAGCAAAACTCCCTTTTGACAATCTTTGTTTCTCTACCACACAGTGAAACTTTTTGGTAAATATGCTTCCTAGCTCCCTACATATCTATCCTTTGCAACTCTCAATCGATACTAATGACTCATACCCTACATAATGATACAAGAACCCTTCCTAATTAACCAAATTGTTTATAGCACAATGCATTCATTAAGACTTTTGCATGATCTTCGTGCAACTAGCTTCATCACACCCCGAAAAAAAAAAAAAAAAAAAAAAAATCATAGCTGTTAAGGGCAATAACATGGTCGGAATTTTGAACCAAGATTATACTAAACTATGGTGTGCTAGCTATCGTTTCAACTTCAAAACGATTTTCTATTAATTAGTTCAATTAAATAAATTAACTCCCACACTCTTGAGGAGATTGAGAACCTTCCAACAACTAAGTGTGGTAGAAATAGTTATAATTAATGAAAGTGTTCTCTATTAATTATACCTTAATGCTAAAAGCTAATTAACCACATCGTGACTTGGAAGAGCTGTAGCTCAATGTCTACTGTAAAATCTAATCTGAATCCCTTTTTCAGAGATGAGCCATAAGCTATATATAGACAAACAACTATCAAATCGAAAATAAAAGCAAAAGAGGAAATTAAAGCAAAATTGATTAAGAAACATATTGTACAGTACAGAGTATAATACAAGTATGAAGCAAAAGAGAGAAGACGACACTAACATAACCAAAGAAGTCTTTCAGCATGAGTATTAAATTTCAATAGAGTTCTTTCAGCACAAGTACATATCGTTGCAATCCCTACATATACTTAGCTACCTCCCCGTTGATGAAAACTCATGATATAGACATAGGCCCCCTCACATTAAATATAAAGTACATCTAGGAAATTCCTATCCCTTCTACATGGATCGACCAGCTTTCGAAACATGCAAGATTGTGAATAATCTTTAAAATCTCCCCTCCCCCCTCTTTAAAAAATGAAAATTAAAAACAGCCCCTCATCCGTAAATAGAATCCAAACTGCATGACCAATCTCAGAACTCTTCACTGCAGAGCGACTATATTGAAGCAGCTCCGTAAACAATGTTCAATGAGGTATGTACCATCAAAGGGCCAGGTAATTTCACAAATTTTGGAACTCACTTACCAAAGGAACTTGCCAGTAGATGGAACCAATCATGCCACAGCGGTATCCAATGCCTTGATTGTATTTCTATACCACAGTGCGGTGTTTGAATCAAACCTTAGCTCCCAAGTAGGCCAGTAATGCAAATCTTGCTTCAATGTTAGTACCCGGGGCTTCCCATTCAAATGGACTGTCTTCACACGTGCATAATCTCCATGCACTAGTTCCTGCTTGTTGAACAAAGAAAATTTACATTTGTAGTACTTTGTACAGGGAGGGGGGAGGGGGTGGATTCCTAGAAAAATCTATAGGAAACTTAATAACAAATGATTAATCCTTTTATTATTTTCTTGGGATAGGTAAGTAGGTTACATCAAGGTTACATATTATGTTGCAACAGTACTGAATCAATACATTATATGACTTGAGAACATTCAGCTTCAGACTCCTTTGAACTATATATGGTCATGTTTATGTGCCCTTTAGAAGCTCTATTTTAGCACTTACAAATTAAGTACATGGATTGTGGGAAGCTTTTATCAGACAAGAAGAAGCCCCAAATTTGCAGGCAATCAGGATGGTAGATAATTCGAAGGGAAGGAGACTAGGTGACTAGGGGAATTAAGCAATTAAATTAGGTTTGCCACACACCAACCCCTCTCTGAGACCTAAAGAAGGCAATAATGAGCCACGGGATAAAGGCAGAACCAATAGATCTTATAAGTTTAAAGTTTATAATTATTCGAGAAGGGAATACATTATGAGGTCACAAATGCTAAATTGGCATGGCACTCCAGTCCCAAAGTAAAAGAAGGCACATCACAAAGTGGACTGACAACCCAAGCCAGTTTTGTTTCAGCCCAACCCAAAAGAATATGTAATGACTTAAATCCCTAAAATGCATCAAATTAGTTAGCCTCCACATAAAATACTCCAAAAAACTCAGCAAATTCATCAACATTGTTTAATTTCTGACATCTTAATTACCTTGCTCTTTCACATGAATACTTGGAGGAAGATGATGAATGTTCAAAATGTTATTAAGTATTTGGGTCAACTGTAAAAACAGATTAATGATAATAAAAAGTCAGTATACCTTCGTCACACTAACGAAAGCATCCAGATCAGGGGTAGGTTTTCCATTCACTTCCACTATCCATTGAAGAGCATACAAACCATATCTATGCGCTGGACTTCCATGACACCACCTAAAAAATAACAAGATAAATGTAATTTCTTACGATTACAGGAACTTCTAATAAAATCAGTCACAAGAAAGAAAAAATGGACGCTCACTTATCACCCTAAGCATAGCCAGGTCGTCATGGTTTAGTTTATAGTAGATTAATGAGAATTTATAGCCCAGGCAAGATCCTCTCTTCTGCAATTAAGCTAAATTTCTAAATGAAAAGAAAGTCTGAATTTTTTCCCCAAAACTATGTCACAAGCAACATGCAGCAATATTAATCACTGATTAGTGAATTACCTTGCTACAAAAACACCATGGCCTTCTTCAGGAAGAAACCCAAGGGCCCGTACTGCAGGATGAGGATCCTGAACTATGCACCCACACCAATTTACAACACGAACTGTACCAATACCATCTCTAATATCAGTTCCTACTACTACTTCCAATTCACGCCCCTGCAGGACCATCCAGATTAGAAAATTCAAATAAGAGACCAGTATTCTATTTTTACTGCGATGCATGAGCTATGCACAACCAAGGAATTAGAGATAATTAAAAACGGTTTTGATTTCAATTAATAACCTGGCGAAAGATGGTCATCTGGAGCGTCCCATTACTCTTATCATACTTGTCTAATTCTTGGCAAGCATTTTCTATGTCACGAAAGCAAGTCACAGGCTCTTTATTGATTGCCAAAACCATGTCACCTTGTTCCAAAATATTCTCAGCTCTTGATCCAGCCAAGCAACCTTTGACACGCAACACTTGGCGCCTCAAAGGGTCTTTCTTAACAAGAGCCTGAAGGAAAAAAAAAAAAAAAAAAAAAAAAAAAAAAAACAGGGAAATCATGTTCCTAATTCATATAAATTATAATAAGTTTTAATGCCAAAAGAAAAATAGAGAAAACAGGTAATCAATAAAGAACATGAAGGCAACATTATCAATCACGAGAATTATTGTGAGACAACTGCCACCACCTTAAACTGTTCCCACTGCGGGACAGGTCATTCATTTATGGAAATTTCCAAAATGAACTATCAGATAATATTCTATGCATTCCAGAATAGTCCTTGAAAAGTCAAAACAAGACACACACACACACACACACACACACACACACACACACACACACACACATACACACAAGCGCGCACACACATAACACTTCACCCAGCACTCACATTCAGTTGTGCAATAGCAAGTTAACAACTACAATAGCGATCACCAGATGCTCCCCAACCGAATAGGAACTTAAAAATTAGAAGAAAAGTTATGTATAATACAGATTAAAATGACTAGCAAATTTTATCTTTACTATAAGCAACATGCTTCCTCTTATGTTCATAAGATAATTAGCAAACATGTCAACATTTAAATCAACATAACACCAATGTTTCAAAATAGGGTATACCCTAAGCAGGCTTATGGAGGAAGGATATACACAACATTACGAAGAAACTGTTTGCTTGTTCCGAGCACAGAAAAAAAACAGTATACTTCACGAATATAATGGTCTTCCTGCAATAATGCAAGAAATCTACATCCAAAACCATAAAAACGATTTTTTAAACATCAATAGATAATAACAATAAGATCAACCAAATCCACCTGAAGACTTATAAACTTAATAAAAAAGTTTTGTACAACCAAAACTCCTGTATCACATGATATTGGCCATATGGCATTACTTATAAAGTTAATAAAAAAATTGAAAGAGAAAATAATATCAGAGAGATACATACTTGGATCCAATTATCGCTCAGGCCAAAACTTCTTGCCTTTGATAGTAAGGTAGGGTAGAGTTCCACCTCCAGTATTCTGACAAGTGGCATGGGCCTTTTAATGCCATTAATAAGAAGAGGTGGACCATTTGCACCAGACAAAATTTTGTCAAGGACTTGACTGATGGTATAAATTGGTATACCTCTGACAAATTGATGATCTTCTGATGAGCTGCCTCCATATTTCAACTGCAAAAGAAAATATAATATGTCAGCACCAGCCATGCTATGTAGATTCAAGTAGCTGAAGAGAGAGCAATACCTGAGTTGAAAAGCTCCCCCATATTGCTTGGACCCTACCCTGTTCATCAGTCAAGACACCAGAGAATGTACTGCCAAAATCTGAATAAACAATAAAAATCAATTGCAAAATTTCAGAATGTCAAACATGGCAAAAAAAAGTTAACCTTTTTACTGTTTTTATACTTCCCTCCTTTTATAATTATCACTCCACTTCAATATGGAACACTTTTTAAGGGTTTAAAAAGGCAAAAAAAAGGAACTGAGGAAGTACTTTATGGGATGAGGGGAGGAGGCATCAGGGTAAGATCATATAAAAATGAATCTAGGCAACCAATATACCTGTGTCAAGCTCAACAACCTCCATATTCATGGCTCGATAACGTGGACAGTCAGCTGATCCGATGTTTAATGCAGCACAAGGGTTGGTGACAATGGATTTACGTGAGGTAGCTTGAAGACTTCTGCTCAACCCAACAAGGTATACAGAATCACCTCGTCGTAATGCAGGTTCTGACCAAAATAAAATAAATAAATAAATAAAGATATTTTATGCACTGGACCAATGCTTATCAAAATACATCATCTAATATTTTGGTATCATAGACATAAGACAAAATGTTTTTAATTTTAGAACCCTCTGCATGCACTGATGCAACATTTAGCATTCAATAGCTAGCATGCATCAACTCTTGATATAATGGCCAAAATGGAAATTGTACTTATGACAGCAACCTGGATGAAAAATTCCAAAAAAACATTGAAATGACCTCATGCATAAACAAGCTAATTTCCAGGAATTCACGACATGCTTAATTTGGCACCCAGTCAATCAGACCGATAAGAATCAACTATTTTTTCAACAAGGTTAAAAGTTAAAAGGTAATACAACCCAAATAGGAGTGGAACAAAGCTCATATAATCATGCTGCAAACTAACCTGGAAGTAGCTCAGCAGCACGAACTACTGCTGCACCAGCAGCACCAAGAGCAGAAGGATCATATGCAACAAGAGCATAATTGTGTACAGGGTGTAGAAAAACTACCTACAAAATGACATAAATTTTAGCAAGAGAAGTTGCAGTAACTTTAAAGTATGGGAAGTAAGAGCAAACTAAGTTACCTCCCCCGGAATTTCGATAGGAAATGCGGCAAATGATAGCATGATATCAGATGCAGATATTGCAACCGTGTTCTTGTCAACCACAACTAATCCCATGTGCTGTGAATGATGGATAATAACACCAGTCCCAAAGAAATGTTGGGAATGTACACCATCAAGCATACATGATGGTGGCACATGAACCTGAAAATCACGAAATGGATGAAAACGATATCTTGCACAGCTAAATATAACATGCAATCAAGGTATAAAAATATCTAAACAAAAAACTTCATGTTGCAAGGCAAAGAAGCACCTAGTCCAAGAATATTAAGGGGTTTCTAAGCCAAAACTACAGCAAAATAAAGGTGTGACAATTTTTCAGAAAAGACATAACTAAGCAAACAGATCAGCAAATAGCTAAAAACCAACCAGAATATCTCTAGACCAAAGCAGGTGGACAAAAAGAACAATAACCAACATCCAAGCCCCACCTTCCCAGAGTATACCATTATCAGATCCCCCTCCTTCAAGGTCATCAGCTGATGGATGTAGCTTAAGCAAACAAAAAGAAGGAAAAAAAAAGATGGTCGAGCATGAAAGAAATGAATCTACTATAGCTGATGACAAACAGTAGAACATCCTCAGCATATATGATACAATGGAACACTCACAAAAAAGTACCTCAAACATAACAAGGGTTGGCTCTATAACACGTTCAGCAACTGAAGCATTGGATACGGCAGCTATTGCACCTTGGTGATCCCTTGGGATAGGATTTTCAGAAATTCCCAAGTCCGCCACGTTTTCTTCTCTAGGTTCACACAACAAACCATCAGTATTAGCAATACCATCAGCAGATGAGCATTCTTCCACCTTTCGCTTCTTACTTCCAGCATCAGATTCATCCCGAGAGTTAGCATCTTCAGAGGTATGATCACTATTAGTCTCCATGATAGCAGTACCGTCAGCCAGCTTTTGGTGATTATCTTGATGTGTATAGTCCATTACACAAACCCCTCTGATATCTGATGCCACTGCTTCATTGCTAGCGCCACCATTGACTTGATTGATACCAGATGATAGCAGTGGAGACTCTGATGGTAGGGCAGGCTTAACTATCCAGAGACCAGTACTATCATCACGTATATATCTTCGAGGAAAGGCATACCATTCATGCCGATCTACAGTAACCAAGACAGACTGCATAAAATATTAAGTTAATTAAATTACTAATTACCCATTTCACATGACAGCAAAAATTATAAAATGCTGATAGAAGCCTATCTCAATAGTAGAAGTTACTGCATACATGAGAGAACAAAGGGGGGTAAGGAGATCAATAATGAAAGACAAATATGAAATAATAAAGCAAAAACCAAAATACTATGAGACATGCATTACAAGACTAGCAGTACAACAGTAAAAAAAGATCTCATGGTCATCTCTATCATACAAGAGAAAGATCCCAGCAGAAAGGAATCGCCGGGCAGGCAATTAGCTTACAGAGTGTGATGTATAAAAAGGCTCAAGGTGCATCAAGGCGATAGGAAATCCCTGTGCCTTAGGTGCACCTTACTGAATTGAGGTGCACTTAATAGAAAAAATACTAAATAAAAATAAATAAATTCTCTCACCAAAAGTGCTTCGCTAGACTAAAAGGTAAATGGTCCATGTCGCCTTGTGCAGTTGTGCCTCAGCGCCCCTTTTATACACTGACAAATCTACGACATGATTCTAGGATTTTGACCATAACCAACACTTGTCACAAACATAATTATCCACCTCACTCCATGTAATGACCAAAATTATTGTATGAGGTATGAAGCAACACAAACCGCATGCAATCCTATGGTATTCTTGGATTTGCATCTATCAAATAACTGCTATATAATGGGATGAGACTCTACGTGTAGTTGTTTACCAAAAAAAAAAAAAAAAAAAACAAAAACAAAAAATTAGTCTAATTCTGTTGGCTGTTGCTTGAAGTTGTGAAGGTCCAAATAAGGACAGTGAGACCCCTAAGGCCATAACCAGTGAAGCCAAGTAGGGAAAAGGTAGGCATTACATTTTACACCCATGTGTCAATTCAAAAATAATAGTATGATTAAAGACAGAAGCCTCTCACAAGCAGAAAATGATAAATTTTACGCTCAAAATTAAAAACACAAAGAATAAAATAGGAATTTGTCAATCAGAATACTAATCCATATTTCACAATAGGAAAAAATCTTTAGGCAGCCTTTTCATAAGGTGGTGAGATAATCATGAATCCAACAAAATTAGCTATTCTGTCCCTGTGTCCCATGAGCAAAAAATCTATCAAAATAAAATTTTCAGCAAAGAGATCTTTGCTTACTGGGACAGCTTGAACTAAGTGTACTTTGTATATGTGCCTTTTTATAGGGATATAGAATAGCCCAATTGACTCAACTTTTCGAGCTGGACTTGATATTTTTATTTTTTTTCAGCATAACTAAGCTCAACAAGAGAAGCTTGTGAGCATATTCTAGATATTTTTTAACAATTTTTTTTTAAACATGTTCAAAAATCCAACTTAAAACTGATACGAAGGATCTGTGCAATACTGCTGCAAAACTCAATAGAAAAAGCAGATACTTTAGTTATGATATTGCTATAACGTAAAAGAGAATTTTCAAACTCCAGTCAAATTTTAAAATTTAAGTTTGAAAAAGATTCAGACTCAACCTGAGCTCAAATGCAAGTATCATGAACAGAGAAACACCAAACTTGTTCTCAACACAACTACTTAACACGTATATTCCAAACAATCATACAAGACTGAAACAAATTCAAAACTAAAAATCCACATAAAAGAACAACACATGATTTCTGATATTAACAATCAGTATTCCATTATTTACTGACATTTTAAGCATGTGGGTATTTAATGTCAGCAGCAGAGCTAGAACAGGATGAAAATCTATGTAATCATATTGTGGACTTGTGTTTAGGGTTCCAATGGTTGTAATGATCACATATAGAGAAGATGTTCATATAAGGTTTCAGATCAGTCCTGTATTGGATGGATTGGGTCTACAACAACCATGTCGAATAGTCCAACCAATATGTACAGTCCTTTACACCTTGGGGAAATTCGAATCAGCAAGCTACAAAAAGGATAGGTATTGGACAATACCCCACATGTAGGAAGATATTTGAAGCTTTCCTACACTAAATTACTAAGATAGTAAGATGTGTTATCTATTTAGCCTCACAAACAAACAGCCCTAGGCAAATATTATCCAGTACCCATATTCTATAATCAGTACATGGACACTTCGAAACGTGATAGAAGAGTATGTAGTGCAGCTAATGTAAACAAACATATATAATAAACATCAGGAATGCAGGATCATTATCGAATTAATTTGTAGCATTTAGGAGACTAAAAAACATAATAGCAACAAAAAGCCCTTACCTTCCTTCGATGCCGATCGACATATGTTATATATTCCAGAGGAACACGCATACCCCTAGATAACTTAGAAAGGACCGAGATCAGCTCCTCAAGGCAAGATATCTCCTCCCCGGCAAACTTCTTTATGATGGCATGGCGAGGTACGCCAGCTCTAAACAGCATGTATCTGGCATTGACAAACAAGGAGAAAAGGCTTAATCATACTCATAAGCAAGTTATAATGTCAACATGTGTTGCCAAAAATGAAGGAAGACCATGCAATTTGCTGACACCACTATAAACATCTGCCTACGGAGATAACACTAACCAATCCTTTATTCTTATAATTTAATGAAAGAGGCTCACCCAGGCTCAGCAACATAAACAAGACCACAGGTGAACCGGAAATTTCGAGCCTGCAAAAGAATTTAACGGATTAAAAAATCAACCTTCAGAATTTAAATCTAAATTAGAAGAGACAAAGATGTACAATACTCAAGTCAGAGGGAGACAATGACATGAACAGTAATTTTCATATGGTTGCTGACACCCAAAGGTATTTCATAAAGGCACCAAATGAATAATACCAAGTCAGTATTGAAAATAATATTCTCACAAAAGATCAGAAAATATAATTTTCGCTGTGCTAAATCATTTGACAGTAATAACTTATCATCTCGATATAACTGCACGGATGGTCAAGATAAAAAGGCATAATACAATAAAGATTCAACAGGAAACATGAGTTAACAGAAAAGCTTGACCCAAACAGACGGAAAAAACTTAAATATGCACAGCATATTCAGTAAATCAGTAAAATAAGTCAGAACAAAATGCCATCCAAGCAATCACAAGATCGTCTTACATCCAAGGAGGGAAAGAGACGGAGAAGAGAAAATAAGTATCACAATTAGATGGCCATGAAGAATACGTTATCAGAATAGCAAGAGCAATTCAAATATACAAGGTCAACAACCAGAATAAAGTCTTAATTATAGATTCATTTGCAAACAATAAAATTGAATGGTTAACACTTAAAGGAAATTCTCAGACTGCAAAAGGTAGACTTCTAATGTTCGGATAACTTGTACTTGGCTACACAATAGGCACCTAGCCAACCAAAATAAGAAAACTTACGCTACACTTCCAGAAGCGCTTGACTACATAGATGAGCAATCAGACACCATAATAAAAAGAAAACAAATTTAAATAAAAAATGACCAAAGGCTCATCCAAAGAGGGGAGGGCAAGGGCAAACCTGCTGGTAGGACAGAGAATGAATCACACCACCACTGACTTCAAGAAAGTTGTCTGGGGTAATAGAGTGCAAATCTTGAACCTGGACCATCATTGATAAGAGAAACCATGATATATAAATATAGATAATAGTTGTATTAAAATTGTTCAATCTGGAACAGGTCATTGAAAAAAAAAAAAAGCATCAATATAACAAAGCAGCACGCAAAACAATGTGTAAATATTATGTGAGATAGAACCAAAGAATGAAACCACTTAACTCATTCAGATTAATCAGCAACTGTGGAATAAAAAACCTTAACATATTCACATTGTGGGAAAAAATAATTTTGTGACCCACTTATACAATATTAAAAGTCACTGACATTTTCTTTCATTACAACAAATTAATATACTGTATGCAATTCTGCAAACCAAAAGCAGGCTTTTGTTCAAAATTAAAATAAGGTCCATCTGGAAGAGCTAAGAACTGTGAACTCACCGTCAAGTCTACTGTCATTGGAGTCCCACCTCTTTCTATCTCCAATTCGATATTCTGGCTTACACTATCATCTAACAAAGTCTCCAGTTTGAGGAACTGAGTCATAACCTGCATTAGAGAAATTGACTCGGGGGTCAGTTATACTAGATGCAGGCCAAGCTATGCCGTGCTTGGAAGAACTGATTACCAAATAAACATCTATAAACTCATGATCACCAGAAAGGGGCAGCTTGAAAAAGCAGCCTCCTACTTTTCTAATTTACGTGCTATCAAGCATGCTTCCACACTGTACAGAGAAAAGGTTGGACCTAGAAAACACTATGTAAGACAATTGTTGGTCAAGTCATGGCAGAAGAGAAATAGACTTATGCATCATTTAACCTAGGATGAACACCAGTAAAATGCAGTATTCCAAATCATTTAAAGACAGCATTACTGGAGACGTTACCCCCTTATAAGAACATACAAAACAACCAACCCAGACCTCATTCACTAAGCCATAAAGCAAGCTGTGAGTAAGAGGATTTCAGAAATGATAAAATTCCTCCACTTCATTTAAGCACGTTAAATGTAAATATCTTTAATTATATATTAGCAAAAATTAAAGAAATTTTGATATTGAAGAAAAAAAAAAAAAGACAAATCTAACAAGATCCCACATGATAATGTTTTTTCTTAAAATTTAACTCTAAATCACAAAAGGAAGTCAAAGTAAGTTATGTGAATAGTACACAAAGTCAAAATGTGTAAACTAAAAAAAAACGAGGAAGTATTATTGAATCATAAATGACAATGCATAAGTCTTTAGGTCAAACTATCTAGAACCAATCCTTGAATAAACCAAATGCTGAATTTGCTAGATTCTAATGACTTACTTCACCATTAATACGAACAAGAACATCACCAGTTTCCAAATGCTTATAAGCTGGTCCACCTGGAACCTATAATAAGAAATAGGGAGTAATTAACAAAACTTTCAATTTTAATGAATTCTTTTCTACTATAAAAAAGCATACTCACCACTGAATCAACAACTAGCATTCCAGTTTCCCCTGATGGAGATGCATTCCGCACCATCTACTTAATGCATTGCATGAAGTTAGTATATTTATAACTTGAAAAAGTCATAAAGGATACACACATGTCTGACAGAAAAAAAAATTGACATTCAGACCCATTAAATACCAGTTCTGTATCTCTTTGAAGACCAAGTCGAAATGTTTCGTCAAAACCTTTGTGAACAAATGTCATCTACAAAACCATAATAAAGTCTCATCAAAATAAACAATTGGAATAAAAGAGATAATGGATTTTAAAACAAGGCTAAATAAGTATAATTAAAGCTTGTTTGTCTCAGATTCAATAATTTTAAATCAGCTTAGTAGTAGCTTAATCAAGCTCTTTATGTCCACCTATTCTCAAAACTAAATTGAGTTCTTCAGATCAAAATCACATAAAGTTCTTTAATCATCTAAAAAATAAAAGCAAGTACATAAACCTTTGACGGATCCACCACCACAGTCCACAAAACATGCTAACAGCCATCTAGTGGGATTTCAAACATATGATGATACGAGAAGCGATGGTAGACCACAAAAAAGTCTCTCAATGAATGAAAATATAACATTTTATGAATGTCAATTTTACTGTTTAAGTGTTCATCCAGTAACAAAATACAACGTAAATCTATGTCACTGTCAGATACATAATTGGCCGATTAAGATCATCAAGATGCTTCAAAAAATCAAAAGCACTAACACTCCTTCGCGTATCCTAGATATTGTTTGGACAAATTCTGGAGGTCACTTCATGATTTGGTTCACAACATCACTGTAAGCTATAAGCTTGATCTAGGATCACAATTCAGAAAGACCATCACTTCACAAAAGGAAGCTCGAGGAAGAATTGATTTGGGACACTTTGTTATTAACATAAGCATATTTTTTTTTTTTCTTAAATCTATTTATCATTTTAGTGTTGCTTTACTACTTTCACCCTTAACTCGAAAAGTTACATTCCTTTATTGTTTTACTTTTACACAAAAAGAGAATTATATTAAAAATAGTAGCCTAAGCCTACGTATACACTTGCAAAAACACAGAAGACCACTAAAAACATATACACTTGCAAAAGTTACATTCCTTTATTGTTTCAGGCAGGGTTAAAAACTTAAAATTCACACAGAAGACCACTAAAAACATATACACTTGCAAAATTCAGTCTCAAACATAAACTTGTAAATGTAATTAAGACAGCCCTACGTAGGAAAATCATTAACAAACCTGAAGCGTACCACGGGGGATGGTAACAGCAGGCCATTTATCTGCAGACATGTCTCTGCCATTCTGAAGGTATCTTAGCGCTCTGACAACCTGCAAAATAGAAATACCAGCACTTAAAACTACATGGTGAAATGCAATGTATTTACATGGAAGAAAGCAATAACTCAAGGGACAAACTGAAGAGAATTTAACAGATATCAAGTCAGCTTAGAAAAACCACTGTCAGGATATACATTCAATTCTTGACCCCAGAATATACATTCAATTCTCAACCGATAGTTCCAGATACACTCAAAGCTTATATTGGCTGAACAAGACTCCAGCTCCCTTCTAAACATTTGATGTATGACAGCCAACATGACTTTTTAGACTAGACATGCTCTTTCTAATGAGAAATTGCTCAGTTCCCCTTCGCAATAAATTTAAGTAGGATATCAAGAAAACAGTCATGTTATTGCAATCATAACTCACTCGTTCCAAGGGCAAGAAAAATGCTGATGCACTTGATGACTTGCTCCCAGCATTCAATGCAACTGCCCTTCCTTGCCAATCTATAACAGGGGAACCACTAGAACCACCCTTAGTCCCTGAAGCCGCCTGCAACAAAAAAAGAAACAGAAACATCATGGTGTAAATATCTTAATACAGGGAACTGAAACTTCTGGCACATCTCTAATTACTAGTTAACAAAAGAGAAAGTGTGTGTCATGATATATACAATTACCCAGCAACCCTTAGTATGAGGCTCCCACCTGTCATGGTTCATGAGCGCGGTAAGGGAGCATAATATATAAAAGTGAATATTACAACAAGCTTTGCAGACATCAGTTGTGAATAGACAAAGCGAAAGCATACACTTTTTTTCTTACATAAAAAACGGAATTATTCGGAGTACCATAGCAATCAAGTAGCACTAGAAAATATGTTTAAAATTATAGCTTAGAATACTTTATTTACATTTATAAAACCAGTTTTATAAAAACATTCATAAACCCTATCTAGTCATTTTGTGTAGAATAAAGGTTCTAAGAACTTATAATGAGTTAAATTTGAGTTTAAGTTAATCATATATGAGATAAAATAAATCAATACACAAGTCTTTATACCCAATTATTACGGCTAACATGGTAAAATACCAGTCTCAGAAATCATGGAAAAGCATTACATCGAACAGAGTGTCCAAAATCCGTTACAGAATGGCACTGTGTATCGGAACAGCCCTATTACATTCCACGTACAAGAGGGGTCAGATTACCAGCACCTTACACCCATATTATTTGCAGAAAATATGTATAACCCTTGTTAGAAATGCATTAAGCTTCTCTTTCAGCAATTTAAATTGGTATTTAACGATAACTTCAAGCTTAAAGGAAAATCAATACAATAAGTAAGCAGCATTTGATTAATATAGTCCATTATAATTCAAAGTTTGTCCAATAGTGGCTCAGTTAGATCTGTTAAACTCCAAACATGCTCACGTAGGATTACTTTGTACAGTAAAGGCTTTAGAGCGAAATGAGCCAAGGTCAATTGGAAAAAATATTCAACAATATTTAATGGTCTATAATGTTGATTTCAAACTTAAAAAGGAAAAACAAAGCAAGCTCTAGTAACCACTAAGTAGAACAACCCACTTACTTGCATGTAAAATGTGTTAAAATCATTGTAGCCATCCCTGCAAACAAAAAAACAAGCAAGATTACAAAAGTTGTCATGCCGATTCCAATTATAAACAAATTATTTTGTTTGAAGGGAGAGGAGGGGGATTGATGAGCATTTTATTTATCTATAGTATACTGAAAAAAATCAAAAACAAAGACATATTGGATGATGCCAAGTGTAAAAAAAAAATACTGAACTAAAACTGCATGAATAAGCAAGCATCCATCATCAACCTCTTCTCTAACTCATCAAAAAAAAATACAAACAAAAAAAATAAATCCACGCATCTCAAGTAAGCTGTCTAGTAGCCTGATGTCTGGACATATATATAAATATGTTAAAGTGAGTACACGCAAAACATTATTCCATGTCAGATGATACAAGGGAATTTTAGTCTGCCATATAATCAATAAAAAAAGTCAAAATAAGAAAAATTTGATGGCCCAGGAAACAAATTTAATCCGTATGTAAGCAGGAAATAAGAAATAAATCAATCTGCAAGAGTAGATAGCCATGTGAGGGGGAAAAAAACCCCAATCCTAGTATCCAATCTAAGATTATTCATAACAAAACCAAGCCTAAACCATACCACCGTATTCCCTCCAGCCCATCCCTCCAAAGGGGATTAATTGACGACCAAGATATCGAAAGAGTATGAACAAGAAATCATTTCAGTTAATATACACGTACTTTTTGTAGTGAGGAGCATCTCTATCAAGACGTGCAAGAGTTCCAGCCAAAATAGACACCTGCAAGAGTGTAAAAACAGCACATTTATCAATCATGAAAAATTGGAAGAGCAACAGTTCTCCCCATCAATCAGATATTCAGATACGTACAATAAGCAAAAGAAAAGCCAAGCCAAGCACAAGTTCTACTATCTAACTCCCTCTTTGATGATGCCTTAATTTCTACCATCTCACTATGACAATCCATTGAATGTCTTAAGACTCATAGCAAAAGATTGTGTCAAATGATAATTTGCCTATTTATAGACTATTTGTACGTCTATTTGAATTCCACATATATAAGAAGAGTGAGAAGGCACTTATTGGCATGATGAAGGTGACATGCACATTGATATATGCACTTATAGTAACTGCATGCATAAGAAGGAGAGACAATCATAAAATAATAATAATAATAATAATAATAATAATAAATAAATAAATAAATAAAATAAAAATTAAACACTAATTTACAGGGACATGCATAGACAGAAGGTTAGGAGAATAAACTAAACATGAGAACTTTCGTGAGAACTAATTCACTCCAAATGAACTAAACATGAGAACATTCATGAGATGATACACGTAGTGAGGCTGCAATCAGGTTCCAAAGAGTGTTGTGAGTTAAAATTAAATTAATAAATAAAGGTTTTCAAACTTTTCTGCGTACAGTTTGGGTGAACAACGCTACGGAGTGCAGATTATTAGGAAACCTCTAGCATCGAACCAGAAGCAGGGCATAAAGAATTCTAAGTCTACAAGGGTCCACAATTTAAAGTGAAGATTATTAGGAGTTAAAACCACCTTGCAACATACTCCGTAGCAATCAACAGAAAATTATATGAAGTATTTGTCCTATTTGCTAACATGACAAACACAAACAATACTCTTTGCACTTTTTCAGAAGTTGAAAGTATCAAGAAATACATCAAAAATAAGATGCAGCTACCTTCTCTCCACTATCATTACCGACAACCCTGATTTCAAGCCCAACAGAAGCAGCCTCGGGGGCAAGAGGTATCTCTTCATAGCTCAAAAAACGGATCTGTTGTGGATCATACCTAAAAAATCCAAAATCATGCACCTAAAGCAACAAGAGTACAAGTGTTATGAACAAAATGACCAAGACCAGAAAATCAACAACTACAATGGACTAAGTAGTAATAAAACATGAAGAACAGAATATACATCTCAAACAATAAAATTTATTCCAAGCTCCAACACCACAAATCAGTCAATGAAAGCAAGCAAATGCAACAAAAACGATGCAAATGTTACAAGGATGATTCAGATGTTACAAACAGGAGAATAAGGCATTCGGAATGTGTAAAATTAAAACAGAGAAATGAATAAAGCTAAAGCTAAACTTCTCCCAAAAAAAAAAGAAAAAGAAAAAAAAAAAAAAAAAAAAAAAAAAAAAAAAAAAAGAAGAAGAAGAAGAAGAAGCCAAACTCAACTTAATAAGGAATTAGGGATCCCTTCCAAAATGAAGAGAATTTTGGCTATTAAACAACGAACATGGATATTTTACCTATTTTGCTAACATCGAGACCCCTTGGGAAATTTTAGAAACTACTTAAAATTAATTTTATATACAATATGATTGTGCGGGCGAATGAAATTATGTGGTTACCTGCAACATGGGAATTCCAAAATTAAGTTGGATTGGCTGGTTAAAATGCGGTATAATCACAATCTAGGAACTGTAAGACTCAGGGAAGAGAACTAGGCTCTTAGGGGTACTGTGCTACAATTAAGCCATCACTATACTCATACAACTCAACAATAAGTGTTGTGCGGTAAAGCCTAGACTGTGGAATCAAAGCAAGCCAAACCTTACTACCAAATGTCTACATTGTACTGTAATCTACGAAATCATGCAGTTGATAGTGAAACTTAAAGATCTAGAGGTGAAATGGTGCTATTGAAAGACTACAGATCACCCTCCAAACTGTACATCATCGGTACATATGACTTTGAAACCTCAAAAGGACACAAGGAAACTCAAAGTCGGCTACGTTGGTTGGGATCAAGCAAAACAAGAATTCCAGGAGTCCAGCTTCCCACATGTCTGTCAGCTTTTCAAGCCGAACCTGAGCCTTCTTAAATCATTCCTTGATGAGACTTTGACAAACACAGCCTTGGCTCAGGACAAAGACAAACTATGCTTGCAAAACGTTTAGACAGAAGTGTATAAACACCTCCCCTAAGATATATTACAAAATTACAATAGAACTATTTTCGCAGTCTCCTCACTTTCCATAATATTTTTTTGAATAATAAAGCAGAGCTAAGTTCTTCTCTTAATTAAACCAGCATGATCAGAGTAGGTTGGGCAAAGTACACAGGCATTGGAGAAAACGGAACTGTTTTTAATATGACTATCAAGTACCAATCAAAATATCCATCAAATTCACATTTATCAGCACATACACATAAATTCTCAGGTCTAACCATAAGCTATACAAATTCACAAATGTATAGAAGTATCAACCACACGCAGCACGGAATTCTAAGCCTTTCACTAACTAGTAATGTTGTAAAGTGCAATTCTCTGCCTTTCTAATCTATTCCTTCCCAACAAATTTCTAACACAACAGTTTCAACTTTATTGCCAAATCACCATTTAATTAAGTTAAACACGCAATAATCGAAGCAGAAAGGCGCATATTCCATCATCAAAAGAAACATTAAAATCAAATACAGCAACATGATCAAACAAATATATTTCCAACAACAAGAATCTTCCTTTAACTCACAAGAGAACATACCACAAATAAGAATCTTCCTTTACCACAAGAATCTAAAAAAAGGCAAAATCTCAACAATGTTCACTCACCGGATCTCTATATACTGGAAAAACAGGAATCTCTTCTCGATTCAAAAACGTTGCTTCCGCCACCACTGGCCCTGTTAATTAAATAATTTACAGAAAACAACATTAGCTTAATTAATAATTACACAATTACACCCTAAATTAACTTGATCATCATCAAATGAACTATATTTTCCTTGAAAAAAAAAAAATCGATTACCTGGTTTAACAACATGACGATTAGTAAGAATAATTCCGCGACGTTTATCGACGACGAAGCCAGTAGCATAACCAGCACTAGCAGATTCAGTATCGAAAGCGCGACAAGCAGTAGTACGAAGAACAACAACAGCAGGTACAACGTTCTTGAGTGCTTTCCTCCAATCTTCAGCAGTTGCAGTATTTTCACTAATCGGAGGATCAATTTCCATACAAAGTTCACTTTTAATTGTCGATTCTAATCCAGCTGAAACTCCCTCTGATCCTAATCTTTCCAGTTGATCTCCCATTTTTCCGACGAATTTGATCAATCAATTGATTGATTAATTGAGGAATCAGAGGATGATTTGGGAGGAATTTGGGAATTAGGGTTTTAGAGGAGAGAGAAAATGAGGAAGATGGAAAGTGAGAAAGTCTGACTGAGTTGAAGAAATGATATTTTTGTTGTGTTTTTGAGGAAGATGATTTGGTTTAGAGAGCAGTACTTGTATTTATAGTTTGAAGTAAACTGGATTCAACTGAAAGTTGACTAAAGTCTTTGGTTTCACGGCGAGTTTACCGGCGATGTTTTTTTAGTTTTTTTTTTAAACTAAATAGAAGGCTAATTGAGCACTTCTCAATTCTCATGAGAAAGAAAACGTTTATGGGATTGGATTGGTCTACTGATTTGGATTAGAAACATCTAATGCTTAGGTCGATGTGATTTTATTGAAATAATTGATTGATCTAGTGATTCGGATTGAAACAGCTAATGCTTAGCTCTATGTGATTTCATTGTATTCGGATTGAAACAGCTAATGCTTAGGTCTATGTGATTTCATTGGATTAGATTAGTCTAGTGACTCGGATCGAAAACAGCTAATGCTTAGGCTTATTTGATTTTATTGTATTCAATTATATTGGATTAGATTGGATTAGATTGATTTAATGACTCGGATTAAAAGTATTTAATGTTTATGTATATATCGATGTGATTTCATTGTCCTTCATATTTTGTTACATTTTCTCATAAGTGATTATGTTAGAGATAATATCGGAAAATATATGTGTGATCATATATTTTCCGTATTGATCTTATTAGGTGAATAATATATTTAGGATATTTATGTTAAGATATTATTTAGAGAATATATCTTTAGGGTTTATGATTATGGTAGTATATCTTTTAGGAATATTGTTTCCTATCTTATGTTCGTAGGTTTTGTATAAATACTCTACCTATTGATGAATAATAATGAAGCTAAGCTATTCTCTCATAATTAATTTGTCAGATTAACTAGTGTTGATGATAGGGGGATGTTGTAAATAGGATGCTTGTAATGGGGGAATTTGTTAAAATTTCGAGAATTGTTAGTTTTTATACTAAAGAATTGATTATTAATTGTATTAGCCTTGATTTTTTTTAGTGCGTAATATGTATTGTAAATTGACTAACAATTTCACTTTTTTTTTCTTGAGATAAAACCCTAATTGAGAGGTAAAAACGATAGATAAAAAAAAATCATGTAAAGTATTAAAAGATTTAGAACGATTCAACCATGTGATTTTTATCAGTCTTACAAAATTCATTTGTTTCATAACAAGACTATTCTTGAACCCCTTTTTTTTCTTTTTTTTTTCTTTTTTCTTTTTTTTTTTTTTTACGAATAGGACTTGTATTTATCGGTCATACTCATATTTAAGTCAATCATGGACAATATTGTATGGAGTACAACATTTATTTAAAGGCAAAATTGTAAAAAATAAAAAATTAAAAAAAAAAAACTTGGTTCTAAGTCAATATATGAACTAGTACCATAGTTTATGTTTTTTTGTCAACTAATACCTTGAATTAAATTTACCTTTAAAAATGACACCTTAATGAGGGTTTCCGCCCAAAAAGTCAAGTTTTCATTTATGGTACATAATACATTTATGCAATGCTTGTTAAATTAAATGTACATAATACATGAATTTTATACATGAATGAAAAGGAGTAAAGAAAAATCAGGGGCCTTTACAGTTGTATTTACAAGTTCACAATCCAATTATGGTACTAAGCCTAATGAACTTTATGGAATGCATCAAAGAATTTGCCCTTCAATATACCGAACCAGTTGATCAACTTCTTATCAAAGAAAGTGCTCCAGCAAGCAACCTTAGCTGGGAATTGGTCCATGTATCGCATTGAGCTATAGGCGACTCCACCTAGTATGCACCCGATTGTTGGTCCAACAACATAAATCCAAAGTCCTTTGTAGACGTGCATGACTACTGCTGGCCCTATACTTCTTGCAGGATTCATCGACGCTCCTGAAATCGTCCTACAGTGTTTATATTTAGGTGAATTATTAGTTAAATATATGTTTAAAGTTTAAACACATAATAACTTAGGGAAAAACTTAGCAATTTGCTAGAAACATACCCAGCAATCAAGGCATTCATGAGTACTGTCATGCCAATTGCCACCCCGGCAAACTGGTTATGCTGTAACAGCGAAAAAAAAGTGTGTCAGCAAACATTGCAAAGTAACTACAGATTCATTAGGCTAAATTGTAGATTAATTTGTTTAACCAGTAGTTGAAGATGGAAAAAAAGAATTTATAGTTTGTAAGATTAAACATACTGCTCTTTCGTCGAAGGCAGTGCCAAAAATGACAAACATGAGGATGAATGAAATAATGATCTCCATAACAACAGATTGAGCATCTGAACCAGAAGGCAGATTCCCAAAGTAAGCCTTAGGAGGTACATCAAGCAAAAGATATAAAGTGCCACTAGCAAGAAAAGATCCCAATATTTGAGCACCAATATAAAAGGGAACCTACATAAAAACAGAGAAATTAATAAACATATATCAGCAATCAAGAAAATCAAATTCCTATACTTAAAATTTATCAGTGATCATTCTTAGTAAATTATCGAACGCTGAGTGAAAAATAAGATTGACCTGTTTCCAGGGAAACCCTCTGAGAAGAGCACAAGTAATGGTGACTGATGGATTAAAATGGCTGATATATGCTCCAAAGTGTATACTACAATCATGATGATTAAGCCCCAAGTGAGACAGATTCCGGGGTATGTCACTTCGCCTTTGGTCTTTTCCACTATAATTGCTGCACATCCTGTGAATACTATGAGGTATGTTCCAATGAACTCTGCTATTAACTGCATGGTAACATGAAGAAAAGTTTAGCTTCAGGGTAAAAATAAGGGCAGGGCATATTGGCCTAGGCTTCTTTATATAGTGTTATGTACAATACAATAGGAGAGTTATGTTCCTAACATTTGCGAGAGTAACAATCTATCAAGGGAATTTACCTTTTGCAAAGTGGTTGCTAACACAACCGAGAAGCTTGAACTAGAGGATGCATTATTATTGGTAGGCACACCAGTGGTGGATTGATTATTATTGCTTGTGCCGCGGGTAGATCCTTCTTCCATTTTCGAGAGCTCAACATCGTCCATATGGACAACCTTCGATGATGACATGGTTTAATATGTCTAGTTTCTAGTGATTGTAAGGTGTTTGAAATGTAACTTCAAATATGAGATGATACTTGTTTTTTGAAATTGAATGATGAAAAATAAATATCATGACTCTTGTTTTATTTTATACTAGTAAGTAGTAACCTATTATACTATTATATCAACACAATACAATTATGCAAGGTGAGTTTAAGAAGTAGTCTTTTGTCTTGAAACCATTCTATAGATTAAAAAATATGATTTGATCATCAATGGTGATGATAAATGTGACAAAGGAAAACTGTGTAATGAAAAGCCAGTGGTTTTGAGATTTTAAGTAGACAAAAACAAGGATTAGTTGCTGTTTTGTGATACTCAGGCAAGTTGGTAATATATATTGGTAGAACAAACTTGTATATTCATTGTATATTTGTATATACTGCTCCACTTGGTATACATTTTTCAAAAGTAAAGTTTCTATTAGGAATTTGGGATGGTATAAATAAAAAATTTGCAAATTCATAAAAACTCGTTTTTGCAGTACTTTGTTCTTCATTTTAGTGCAACGTGCGCGGCAAAAGAAAATCCATTGTTTGATTGAAAAAAAGTGTATTTGATACAAATACTGTTTGGGTACTAAATGGTCATACCCATTTTAGTCTTGGGTAGTTCTACTCATATAAGCCTAAAGGGCATAAAAAGGTCTAAAAGGCCCCAAATAAGTCAAATGCATCAATATGGCCTACAACAGCCCACATATGTACTTTTAGGGCTCACAAACCCACTCATGTACTCCTATTAATACCCCTCAAAGGGCATAAGGTAAAGAGAGGTCATTTTTATCATCTAAGATGACCATACTCCTCCACTCTCTCCCCCTAAACTCCTCCCAAAATATGCATTGTTTGGCTACTAACTTGGGCGTCGGAGGCTTCGCCCCGGGGTCCACCCCTGGGGCTCGAGGTTAGGTCCATTCAAGGTCCTCAGGCACCCCTCCAAGGCCCGGTTAGCTCATTTTTTGCCGAAACAAATACTATATTAAATCATTGGAAAATTTGTAAAATGGAGACTGTTTTGAAATTACCACCCGTTAAAAATTTTATTTTAAATTATCACCCCTTAAATTTAAAAAAATATTCATATTACCACCTTTTTAGAAAATCCGGTGGAATTTCCATTTGAGGGCCCCACCTAATTAACTTAGTGCAAAATGAAACCACAAGCCAAAAATAAATAAATAAATAATAAATAATAATAATTAGCAATTCAAAGTTTAAAAGTCGATCTTTACCATAATCTGGTTGATAGGAGAAACATCTCTGAGCTGAAACATTAAGGGGATGATAGTATGATTCTTTAATGTCTTTTACATGTCCCTGTAGACCAAAAGAATATTCTAAGCTATCAATATAAATATGTATACTTATGGCTACAATACATATTTAGAACCACAAGAACAACAATCTTGACTTTTCTCCATTTTGCTCTAACAATAAAGAAGCAATAAGATGAAATAAACAGAGCAAAATAAGATAGAAGTTTCCTTTTCAAGGGAGGTGTTGATGATTAGTATCTAACAATTATTGAGTGGCTAGGCTAGTTTATTGTATATCACAGGTCATTTAAGTGTAAAGAATATTCTAAAAACACTGTAAAATAAGTCAAGACATCTAAGCTGTACCATACTTAGAGAGTTAATAATGAAAGATATGAATTTAGACAAATTAGTATGGTGGCCTACTGCCCTTGATTAAATTGGCCTACTTTTTTGGCATTGACCATTGTTGACCTGCTTTGGCATGGCTAATGGCTATTCTGACCCGCTAAAGGCACGCATCACCTGACCCGTCCAATAGCCATGTCGACCTACTATTGACCCGCATCACTTGATGAACTGCCCAATAGCCATGTCTACCAACGAGTGTTAAGTTCACATATACTAGTCAAAGATATTTGCAAGTAATACATCATTTAGCCGCCTTGAGCCCACCTGTTCACTCCACGCTCCACCTTGTGTCATTGAAGCTAAATCAATTAGTTCCCTGTTCTGTCATCTGTGGTACCAATGAGCTGAAAAATAATCTATAGATCGATAATGGAAGCTCTTTATATTGAAGCAGCAAAGGCAATAACTAAGCTGGTGATTACACGTCCTGTAGAGCAAGCAAAGCTAGCTTGGGGAATCAAGCACCAGTTACAGAAGCTGAAAGATGAATTCACATACATCCAAGCTTTTCTTCAAGACAATGAAAGTTTGAATCGAAGAAATAGAGGAGATAGCCAAATTGTGAATGCTTGGCTCAGAAAAGTCATGAATATTGCTTACCTAGCAGATGATTTTATGGATGACTATGCCTATGAAACCCTTCGCCGGAGATCAATTTCATGGGAATCAAAGTACAGCCACAACAATCCTCAATCAGGGAGGAAGCTATTAGCTCGCATAAAGCTCAAGAAGCGATCATTTAAGAACAAGTGTCGCAACTTCTCAACTCTCTCTGATTCTAATCCTTTAGCCTTCCGCTTTAGAATGTCTAGCAAGGTCAAGAGTGTTCTTAGGTCCTTTGATGACTTGTACAAGGATGCTAAAAGACTCGGTATTAGGCCAGCAGAGATAGCAGATGATGATCTACGAGGAACTAGCTCCAAAGGGATAATGAAGAAAAACACTGACAACAGCTTGGATGAAGTTCGAGAATTAGCAGTTGCTCATAAGCTTGAATTTGTAGGGAGGCAACATGATCTAAAGGAGCTCACAGTTGTTCTTTGTGATCATAGCAACAACGATGATGTCTCGACCATAGCCATTGTTGGTATGGGAGGTACTGATCTTTGTCATCTTAAACTTGTGTTTTTCTTTTCTCCCCTGATTTTCTTACTCCTACATATGATCAACCAGCTTATAAAACTCGTAATTTTTCTCCTATCCCCAAAACCATATTTAGTTGCTATATCTGGTAACAGTTTCAATCTAAATTCTAATTCCAGAGTCTTCAAAGTTAATCACCAAAGGAAAAGAAAAAAACGTCTTCAAAGTTGTTTAGTTTTTAGGGGAATCATCAGTTCAAACAGAGATCATGATTCTTCTCATCATTGCTACATTTATCAAATCTTATCTCTTAACTATGACCATTATAATTAAATTAACATAAGAATAGAACACTATAAAATAGATGTCAAATATATTCTAGTTACCCACAAATTTCAAAACACATAACAGTTAAACTTTTCAATTTTCATGATTTTTAAATAGCAGGCAGACTATGACATCATATTTTGGAATTACAGGTCTAGGAAAAACAACATTGGCAAGACAATTGTATGAAAACGAAGCAATCGCTGAGCACTTTACAGAAAGATTTTGGATCTGCATATCTGATACCTTCACTGTGAAGAGGGTATTGTGTGTGATGTTTGAGAAGCTTACAGGAGGAAAATGTGAGCTGTCAAATACAGAAGACATTATAGAAAGGGTTCAACAGCTTGTCAGAGGTAGACGATACTTACTTGTGCTTGATGATGTATGGGATCAAAATCAAACCAAATGGAATTCTTTCAAGAACTCCTTGCGGAGAATAGGAGGTACCACAGGAAGCATGATTATAGTTACAACTCGCAACAAAGACGTTGCAAAAACAGCAGAGAGCCAACATATTCACCAGCTAACAGGGTTATCTGATGATGAAAGCTGGGCCTTTTTTGTGCAGAAGGCTTTCCCAAAAGGCACAGCAACATCTCACCCAGGACTTGAGGAAATTGGGAGAAAGATTGTGAAAAAATGCAAGGGATTGCCATTAGCAATTGATGTGATAGGAGGCTTATTACGAATGAAAGAAGATCCAAGTGAGTGGAGATCTATTGAGAAGAGCACAATGTGGAGTCTTCCAGAAGAGAACAATAATATTCTACCTTCCTTAATGCTTAGTTTTAATAACTTGCCATCTACCTCTTTAAAACAATGTTTTGCTTACTGTGCAATATTTCCAAAGGAAGTCCTCATTGACCAAGAAGATTTAATCAATCTCTGGAATGCTCAGGGTTTCCTTCATTGTCAATCAGAAGGAAGAAATCTGACACCCGAGGAACTTGGAAGAAAATATGTTGATATATTGTTGAGCAGTTCACTTTTGCAAGCAGCAACACAGTGTTCTATAGATGGTGATGTAACAGAATATCGTATGCATTATTTGGTGCATGATATGGCTCTTTACATCTCTAGACACGATTGGGTGATCTGGAAGGGGGTGGACAAGGCTGGTAATTCTTCTGGTGGTCGGCATCTAGCCATATTTCCTGAAGATAATGACATAGCCTCAGAATCTCCAGTAGAAAAAAAGATATGGTTAAGGGACTTACGGACACTACATTCTACTATTAGGTTGCCCATGGATCTTTTGGCACATGCCAAAAACTTGCGTGTCCTAAAATTAGCTGCAACTGGTCTAAAGGAAGTGCCTCTGGCTATTGGCAGGCTCAGTCATTTAAGATACGTAGACCTATCATATAATTCAATAGTTATGCTGCCAGAATCAATTACAAGCCTCTACCATCTGCAAACATTCAGGCTTTTCAGTTACAAGCTCAAGGAATTACCTCAAAAGTTGTATAGGTTAGTCAACTTAAGACACCTAGATCTTACATCACGTTCATGGTGCCTACCTAGAGGGATTGAACAGTTAACTGCACTCCAGACTCTACCAATGCTAGAGTTGAATGAAGGCTTTGGATGGGAAATTGGTGAATTGGGAGTTTTGGATGACATTCATGGCCTCTTATCTATCTCTGGACTTGAACATGTGAAGAGCAAGGGAGAAGCTGAAAAGGCGGGCATACACAAAAAAAAGGGCATTTCAGAGCTGCAATTAATTTGGGGATGGGGAAGGGCAAGCAATCACTTGGAAGTATTAGATGCTCTCCAGCCTCCTCCAAATTTAAAACTGCTCATGATAACAGGTTATGATGGTCCAAATTTTCCTTCATGGATGAGGAGTATGATGACTTTTGGTGAGGCTGGTACTTCAAGACCATTCTCTAATCTGGTGCATATTGAATTATTATATTGCAGAAGCTGCCAACAACTCCCTGCGCTGGGGCAACTACCATGCCTAAGGGATCTGTCTATGTACTCTATATGGTCTATCACATCTATTGGGGATGAATTTTATCATTCTAGTAATGATATTGAGGGCCAAGAGCCAATTGTATTTCCAGCCTTGAAAAAGCTAAATATACTTTGCTTTGAAAACTTAACGAAATGGGATCCCCCAACAAGTAGTGTGTTGGGAATAGAAACTAGTCTAGTAACACTAGCTACATCAGCTTTTCCCTTGCTTGAAATGCTAAGGATTGAGCTCTGTGACAAATTGGTCCAAACTCCTACCAGCTTCCCTTCTCTCAGGCATTTGCGGGTTGACAATAGTCTCAGAGGTCAAGCATTGTACAATGTTATAAGTGATAGTAGTAATGCACTTACCTCAGTCAATATCAATGAGGCGCCAGAGCTATCCAGACTTCCTGATCAGCTGAGTGATTGCACCAGCCTTGAGGAATTGGTTTTACGCTGTTGTTCTGATCTACAATCTTTGCCCAATGGACTGGGGACCCGGCTTACTTCCCTACTTCGTTTGTCCATTGTTGAGTGTCCAGAGCTGAGAGAGATCCCGGCCAGCATGGGGGAATGCTCCTCTTTGAAGAAGCTACACATACGCAATTGTCATAATTTAGAAGATATACCAGATTTTAGCCAGTTGATTCATATTGAGGAAATAGAGATAAATGGATGCAAAAAACTGGCTTGCCTGCCAAACGGGCTTCAAGTCCTTCCCTACCTCAGCTCTTTATCCATTGGAGGGTTTCAGTCCCTGGAAATTGAACTTACAGAATCAACTCAACTTCTGTTCCCAGCACTCAAACTGTTGAGGATTATGAATGATGAGTGTGTAGAGCAAGTACCAGAATGGATTGGGAACCTCTCATTACTGCAGAAATTGGAGCTGAAGTGTTGCGAGAATTTAATTCATTTACCTTCACATGCTGTCATCCAGCGAATGACCAGATTGACAGCACTTGTTATAAAATCATGCCCACTTTTACAGGACAGATGTGCAAAGGAGGATGGTCCTGATTGGGGAAAAATCTCCCACATTCGCTTCATTCAAGTCAATTCACAGATAATCCAAGAAATATCTGCATAAGCTTAATACTCCTTCAGTACTCCTGGTAAAAGCTTTTTACTCTCTGTCATTAGATCAAGCTGCAAGAAAAGTAAAGACAAAGTTATACCAAAATTTTATTCAAGACTAGTGATTTCCGTAGAAAAAAATTAAAAATGCAACATAAGAAGTAATCAACAGTTCAACACAATATAAGACCAACAATATGAAATAAATTAAATGTAGGACGGTGTTTTAAGATCAAACAACCTTTTACTTTAGGTTGGATATGATATTTTAACTATAAAAAAAGTCATACACCTTGTCATGTACCATCCTAATTTATGTTCTTCAGAAATCTTTCAATTATAAACAAGGGATATCAGATCAACACTTCACTGATAAAATATTGTTCCGTGTTCACAGAAATCAGAAATCAGACAAGGCAACTGAGTTTAGATCATTCTCAAAAACACGCAGGCTCGCAGCAGCTATTGATGCAAGTAATATGCTTCATGATTTGCCTATATATGTGCAAACTTATTTCATGATAGATTAGATACCAAAATCAAGGTGTTGATCATTTGCCTATATGTATGAATGATCGTACTTGATCAGCAAGTCCAGCATTGCTCAACAAATATTTGTCCTGTTACTACTACAGACTAGCATGGAGAAAGTATGGAACAAAAACCCTCTTTTTTTTTTTTTTCTTTTTTTTTGTTGTTGTTGTTGCTGTTGTAGTAGAATTAGAAAGGTTATCATTCATTGGATATGATGTGATTCATATGAATAAAATTGTTATGTCAAAAAAACAACAATTACCATTTTTTCACAATCACCATCGATATGTTATATTTTATTGCTAAAATCCACAAGCTTAGCTGGTGATTGATTATGATAGTCCAAATATCATAATATTAATTGAGAAACACAACATCAAAAAAAGAAGCTCAAAAATACCAACATGAAGAGATTCATCAGACTTGAGGAGTTGAGGATGTAAGAACATAGCTAGTTGAAAATAGTAAAATAAGCATAAAACTAATGTCTCATTCCTTATTTGATCTGTCCCTAAAACAGAATGGATACATAATACTATCTTAAATTTATAGGATATGCAATAAGACATTAATCTGCACTGATTCATTGTCTGCTGCAACTTATAAATTTCGTGACCTAGTCAAAATGACAGTAATGCAATGACAGTAATGCATAGTAGCAGCAATAGTTAACAAAAACGTTTTCTCTAAGCTCGGGAAGCAACATAGTCCATATATGTATGTAGGATGAATATAATAAGATGGCACAAAACCACAATAACTAGCAAATATTCAGTTATGCTCAAATTAGCCATCTCATGTTTCATTTAGGACGTGCTTCATTATTGGAAATAACTTTTGAAGTAGCAGTTAGCATTTTAACCTAGTCAAAATGCAACTAAAGTTGGAAAGTAATGTTTTGAATAATGTAGTGGTTTAGGGAAGCTGTAAGACTTGGAAGTAACTATTTTTAACCACATAATTAAAAAAAACTAAAGCTAGTTTTATTGTGAGCCCATACATAAACAATTAATCACTACTTGCTAGAGGAACAATTATTCGCTATTACAACAATTAATTTTCGTCGAACATACCCAAAGGGTCATTGATTGCTTAAAGATTGCCCATAAAAGTCACGTCATTTCAAATCATATCCCTATTGAATTAAAACAAATAAGCACAGTAAACCCTAATAAATCTGACTTGAGTAAATAATAAAAATAAAAAATAAAAACAGTAGAAAAAAATCCCCCTTTCAAAAACCTAAATTCCCAAAATATATAAAATAATGTAATTAGCTGCAATTGTTAATATCAATTGATTTCGTTTGTATTACAGCTAGCTAAATAACAAACATTATGAAATTATATCGTTTGGTTACAATATACAAACATATTCATCACAAAAAAGGATAATTATGTCCAAAAAAACCCTATTTAAATTTGAAATAGCATAAATTCATAATAACAAAGAAATTAAGAAAATTCAGAATTTCCATTTACAAAAAAAGAGTGAATTTACCGCTTTATTTCTGATGGTAAACACCAGAATTCTTCATGTTGCTCAGCAATTCTGCAATGTCGACTTGTTTTCTTGGATTCACGCGGGAAATGGAAGAGAGATATGGGCCGAGTTTTATAAAAGCCCATCCTGATATTCTGGGCCTTTGATATAAAGCCCAAAAGTCGGTTTGTTCCAACTTAGGGCCCGTTCCCGTTCTGATTGACTAAAATAAGCTAAATTGTTTTATGAGAGAAAGAAATTAAGAACTGCATTGAAAATAATCTAAAGGGTCTGTTGTCATTGACTGAAATGAACTGAATAGTTTATAAAAGAAGGAAATTAGGAGCTGAAGTGAAAATAATCGTATGAAAACAGGCCCTACTCTAACAATTGTTACTTTTTTTTGTTGATGCAAATCTTGCAATGGTTTTTCTTTGGTTGTTACAAACTTACAATTCATTCTTGTTATTATTGAAATGATTTGTTTTGTTATTATTAAACGTTGTTCATGCTTACACTACTTTGCTCTTTTGAGAAAATATTGAAAAGATTGTTGGTAGCAAAGTGACAAAATTTTGAGATGAAAAGAAATACTAGTACGTAGTATTTTTCATGATAATAATAGTAGTAAGTAAAAAACCCAAGAGCTATAACTTGATCAACCCCTAACATGTGATTTTAGCCAAATGTTGTGTTCTTTGACAAAAAAAATGAATTCATCATTATCCAAACTACTTACATTTATTCTCTCTAGTTTTTTCACGCTATTTCTATCCAAACCTTGCTATAAATTGAACAAAATTCTAGAAAAATTAACCAAAGGCTTCAAACCTTTGACATGGTCCTAAGAAAAGACGAACTTTTTGTTAACTCCCTAAGAGGTTTGTCCGTGAACCTAATGAGATTATAAGTCAATCCTCCGGCAATAGTTCCAATTGGTGGTCCTATTACGTATACCCAAAGCCCTTTGAAGTTTTGCTTCATAATTGCAGGTCCAATACTACGTGCTGGATTCATTGATGCCCCCGAAATTGGCCTGTAACGTTAGTACTCATATATTTTTAGTAACATAACCATGTTGGACATCAATGTAACATGATGTACGTGAAAACTTACCCCGCGACAAAAACATTCAACATTATAGTCATTCCAACCGCGATTCCTGCCAATTCTCCTATCTACAATGCAAAAGATTTTGTAATCTTAGAGAATGAAATCATCGAAACAGAGAAAATAATGTAAATTTTGCGCGATCTACTCACCGCTCTAGAATCTGTTGCAACTCCATCCAGAAATGACGAACATCAACAAGAAAGATATAATGATTTCTATTCCAAGAGATTGCCCATTTGAGCCTGCAGGAATGGTGCCAAAGTACGCATTTGGTGTAACATCGAATATGGCGCATAATGTACCACTAGCCAACATTGAACCCAAAATTTGTGCAATTACGTAAAGCGGTACCTACAACAAACATTAATCAATGCCTTCATGACATGAAAAACGAGTATACCTTAAGTTGTGTACAATTTTTGGATCGTCAAATCATTTGCCTAGCAAATGACATAACGTGCCAAATATGAAAGTGAACACAACGTCACTCCACATAAAAGAAGTTAGATACTAACCTCCTTATAAGGGAAGAGGCGACAAATGGCAAAAGTAAGAGTAACCGCGGGGTTAAAATGGGCACCCGAAATATGGCCAACAGAGTAAACCATAACCATAACAATGAGACCCCATGTCACACATATTCCAGGAAATGTGACTTTGTCATCGTACAAATTATTCACCACCACCGCGCCACAACCCGCAAATATTACAAAGTACGTACCAATTGCTTCAGCCATCATCTATAACATAGAAAAATAAATATATCATGGTTCGACGAAGTTAATTATTCAACAATACATCGATCGATTTTATATACAAGCCTCGTAGTTCAGTTTTAAGATATATTGATTCGCCAATGATCTTGTAAGCTATAACAATATCTAATTGAATAAAAATAATTAGTCTTAGATTTAAATATTGTGAATTAAATCCATATTAACACTATTTGTACATAAATGATGCTAATCACTTATAAACGCCATTATGAAAATATACGAAGTATGAAACTTTACACATATTTAAATCAACAAGCTTGATTTCAAAGTAATTAAAATAATTTTAATCGTAAAGTTAATTCAATATGATACTACTTCTGTACATATAATGATTAATTTACTAATTGACTAACCTTTTGCGCGAGACAAACCACATACGGAGAAGAACAAAAATATCGAAACTTGTTAGAGGGAATTCCATTGCCTTCTTCAACAATTTCATTTGTCATTGCTTAAAGAAACCAAAAAGATTATCAAGTTTTTTATTTTATTTTTTTTGGTTGAATCAAAATATCAATTACTAGTATAAAATATAGGGATGAATGATAATATGATATGGAATAATCTCTTTTTTATACTAAGAAATAATTATTTCCTTTTTTATGAAATCACTTAAGTAAGGGGAAGAAAAAGAAACAAATCGGATAATAGAGTAAGGTAGATAATTTTTAAAAAAGAAAGGGAAAGAAATTAGATTTGAGAAGATTAATCCTAGTCATTTTTGTTTGTTTTAGAGAAAGTTTTTACCGCACGAGTAGGGAGTAAAGTAATTTCTTCTTCTAAATTTCCTATGATTACCAGATTATTCGGATACATATTAACGGCCTTTATCCAAATTGGTTTAATTATGTCATCTAATCCTACCCATTAATTTAAGTTAATTACCGTTTTTTTCTTTTTATTCATTTGGAGACCCAAATGTATTGAGAGATGAGACTATGAGAGGTTTAAAACCTTTTCTGAAAAGAAAAAAAAAGAACCTAGAATGTATCTACAAGGACAGGATAAAAGAGGTGATAATTACTTAATTAGAGTGTGTTCTGTACGCGTTCGCTTCATGATTTTAAATTTATTTAACTTTATTTATTATAGGTGACTTTATCTAAATTTATTAAAATTTATTAGACCTTACCAAAACTTGATTTAGGGTCTGTTCATATTTACTGAACTGAGCTGAACTGAACTGATTGGAGCTGAACTGAACTGAACTGAACTGATTGGAACTGAACTGAACTGATTGGAACTGAACTGATTGGAACTGAACTGAACTGAATTAAGCTAAAATGAATATTTTATGTGAGAGAGAAATTAAGAGCTGAACTGAACTGATTGGAACTGAACTGAACTGAACTGAACTAAAATTAAGTAAATATGAACAGGCCCTTAGTTGTAAGTTGAAATATCTTTACTTATCTAAATTTAAGTGAGTATATCCAAACTTAATTAAATTTGTTACATTTATATAAGAAATAAGATTAGCATAACAAGCCCCAACTCTCATCAAAACTTGTTTTAACTTAGGGTGTATTCTATTCACTTGATTTTCATTTATGTGAAGCCCTTATCTAAACTTATATTTCCTGAATTTATTTTAACTTAACTAAATTTATCTTAAGTTATTATAGATGAATAGAACAGGCCCTTAATTTTCTTAAATGAACTAATTGGTAAACAAATTTTAGGTTACTTGTAGCATTGTAAGAAGGGAAAAACAAAAAATATATAAGCCATAGGCCCATAATGATTGGGCTTACAAAGCTATAAAATCTAAAGATTATTACTTGCACTATCTTTCAATTCAGGGTGATTTCAGATTCTCTACACAAATTCTGTCAATTTGAACAAAACCTTTCAAAATTGCAGCAAAAACAACCGTGTAAGTGTGATACAGATACTGTATGTTGAGTATTTGAGTTTGTCCTTTTGTCAATCATCAATCTAGAAGACAAAAATACTGCTTGTGTGCCAAGGTGGTCCATATAAGAACATGCTAACACCAAACACCTTCCCCTGCTTGAAACATCCATGAAGTTTGGGAGATCTACTTATTAGTTATCACTTCATTTATTTGGTCTTGTTTAGTATCAACAACTCAAAATGGTCCCTCCATTTAATCCAAATTAGGTAGTTACGGCGATTACCCAACACCCCGAGATATAAAGTTTCTTCCTTTAGGTTATTCGTTATTTATTTGAGTTGTTGAGCGTCTTAGCATACATAAGTTTAGACAAAATAATATCAACATGCATCTGTGCATGCATGACACAAACTTATATCCGGGATATTTAAATGCACCTTCCTATAGACACAACTATTATATTATACAAGAATCATATCATTGTGGGGGAGCAATCAAACAAAGGCTACAAAGCACATATGTTACTATTTTCACTTTCTTTTTACGGAAAAGCAACATAAATTGACATGGTTATATCAACCACTAATCTTTCTTGGAAAATGATACTCCTATGTAATATAATGACCCATGAGAAAAGCAAAGTTCCTCAATTTAATAAAAAAACGCACAATTTGGAATAGGACAAAAATAATTGAAGAGAAAAATGAATGGAGGATAATAGAAAATAAAGCTATTATGTATGAAGTATGATGTATATATGTTAGTCAAATTTATGCTACCTCTTTTCTCTTGGGTGGGGTTTTGCATATTCCTCCCAAAAATGTGCACCAAATACAAGATCTTTCATTGCCGACAATCTACAACGATTTCTGAATTTCTAATCTTATCTATAACCTCACATCATCAGCATTCAGCAATTCAAATCCAACAAGTTCATATCCGAACTCCCGACCACCCGTTACAGTTATCGCTATATCGGGGTTTTATGAAGTTATAATTCGGAGTAACGCAGCAATTGTTACGTTGTCTGGAACTACCATGTCATCTGTGGTACCAGACGGTAATAACATATTGACTGTGTAAACCACATCCGTACTGCGGCTTCATTTAGAGTTCTGTTTAGAAGCCCAGAATGTCAACATTCACAAATATTAGCAGTTAAAAAAGGGAAATTGTAAGAAAACATAGAAGTATAAAAGATTTTGATTTCAGAATAAACATTACATGATTCATTTAACAGTTTTCTTTACAGAACAATAAACTACTTGAGAAATAGAAGGTATTTTTTTTGTTTTTTTTTTTTTCTATTTTTATCCCCACCATATCAACCAGTCACTCGATACCATAGACTATGGCCTGGACTGGCATTTTCCATTGTATGCACAGTAGTATTACGAACTTTCTCATTTGGCCTAATTATCATATTTCACAAAGCTTACCAAGAAAAGCATATGGGAAAAAGCATGTCCCAAATTGAAGAAGAAAAAAGAGAGGCTATAATTAGTTTATCAGATGATTGATTATTTGGAAGAAACTTGAGAGGCGCAACTGGCAATAGACAGATCAGAAGGGGTGCATACCAGAGCCCTTTGCTGCAAGTGTCTCAAGCTTTGTTCCATGCTAACTTGCACCATATCAGCGAGCATCTTCTTTGCCTTTCCTGACTGTTCCTCACCATCCATTTGCGAGATGATGTTGCAAACAATGTTCTCCAAAGTATCAGGTTGGAAATCTGTCCTTGGGTAAGGAGAGTCTCTAAGCAGTCTCAGCAACAACTGAGCTTTGTTTTGTGACTTGGGAGTCCCTTGAACAGTGAGTTCAAGTAACCCAGGTATAACCCCTTCTCTTAAGATTGGGTCCCGGTACTTGCAACGATCTGTCTCACACATTTTTAGGAGTGCCCCAACAGCATGCTCCTTACTCTGAAGAGATCCACTTTCGAGGACCTCCACCACTGCAAGCACACCTCCTTCTTCAGAGACTAAAGTATTCCTACCCTCATCAAAGTTTACAAGAGATTCTAAGAGAGCTGTGCATTTTTCAGCCGTTTTTGAGGATTTCTTGCAAGTTTTGAGCAAGTCAACAATGAGAGGAATGGGGTCTGTCTCAAGGATTAGGGTAATGTTGTCTGAGTGAGTGGAGAGGTTGTAAAGAGCCATGACAGCATCAACCTTAGCTTGTGGGGTGCCGATTTCTAGAACATCTACCAATAGAGGGATTGCACCAGAAGCAGTAATGGTTGGCTTGTTTACTGAAGATGCAGAAAGCGTTAGCAAAGCAGCAGTAGCGTGTTCTTGAAGACGTGTGTTTGGCGATTGGATGAAGCTGATTATTGGACCTAATGCACCCGCTGCCACAATGCTGATCTTGTTCCTAAAAAGCAGTAAATTCAAAAACTGTAATCAATAAGCTGTTAAACACATACATGTACAACCATTAAGTTGACTAGAAATCCACTGACACATCAAGCGCACAGGTTATAGACATTTTTTACAAAACAATCGTTTACTGAACTGTATTGATTAAGACATGCTAGAAAAAAGTTACGAGCATAAGATCTCACGGACTATGGAGTTATGCTAGTCACTAAAATTGGCTAAACAGGGGATATGGCAAATAGATTTAAATTTAAATTTTATTATTCTGAACTAAGGATAAGGCACCATCTTGTCTGTCAACAGGAGATAAATATGGTAGTATTCTATTTCAAGTGCCAGGGTAAAAAAAATTGCTTTCTGTTGAGATTATAAGTTCTACCTTAACAACATATGATCCCGACAAAGGTAAAACATTGATACTTCCGGTTGAGCTGAAGTGGACAACCTATTCAACTAACATAACTTCATTTACATCAGAATCCGAATTGTAGAATTAAACAAAGGTTACACCTAGAAGTTTAGAACATTTGCCATAACTCATACGGTTGTAAATAGTCATACAAAAGGAGAATATTAATCTTGAGATTGCTTCTTTAACTTAAAAAAGATAATAGTACAATATGCTAGCAACATGCATACCGAATAGGCGAATAATCCCCAATAATACTATATACTTAAATGCAGGCTACTACACATTAAGTGATTAAACACTTCTTAATTCTTCAATCTTAACAAATAAGTTACTGCAGATTAGAGAAAGGTCGATTTTGCTTTTCAGCAACTGCAGTAACACGCAAAGTAGATTAATTAATTCCTATATTAGGATAACTATCTGTATACAGATTAAAAGTGACAAAAGTTTTAAGCAAAGTAATAACCCAATACAAAAGTTTAAACAGGATTTACTTTCCAAATTACATTATTTAATTTTTCTTTATGA
The DNA here is from genome assembly GCA_024500155.1 of Chenopodium formosanum. Classification (NCBI taxonomy): domain Eukaryota; kingdom Viridiplantae; phylum Streptophyta; class Magnoliopsida; order Caryophyllales; family Amaranthaceae; genus Chenopodium; species Chenopodium formosanum. The sequence continues at coordinate 1,302,694 of CM044861.1, read as the reverse complement.
TGTTTCTTTGCATGATACAATGGAATCCATCCACGTGACCACATCACATGATAATAAAAGCAAAGAAGTTAAGAAACTGAGTATTTTAGAATAAATGGAAAAATCTAGAAAGAGAAAAAGAAAAGAGCATAAACATCATGAGCTAAAGAATCTGGCTACCCATCAATTTCAGCAATTTTAATTTGCAATATGAATTATACTCCATGCACGATAAATTAATGTGAACTAGTGAACCAGGACTATTTATTACGGAGTAACAACATATTCATTATGTTCTCGATTACACCTCGCAAGATGTACAGATTGTACACGAGCCTTTTTGTTACTTGTCGCGGATACTTTTATGCAAAATTAAGTTTCGATACACCTAACTCAAGGTACACTCGGGATAAGCCAATGAATTATTCCAAATTGTTTAATAATTACTGTTACTCCAAGAAATCAATATTGTTCCATTTTAAAAGAAAATTCTCTTTACCCTAAGATTAGTGCAAGCCGCAAACTAAGACTTTTAATCTTCAATACTAGTACAAGTAATTTAGTGTTTTATATTCGCTGACCAAAATACAAATATATCTACAGAAAATTCAGTAAATCTGATTCCTAAGAATAATTCGAAACGAAAATGATCTAAACCAAGAATTTCAATTACCTAAGAATATTCTCATTTTTTATAAAATTATCCAAAACCCAATAACATTAATAAAATAATCTCCCAAATTTGAAGATTAATTTCAGTATTTACAATAAACCCCACTTCAAATTAATCAAGAAGCTTAATCATCCATATTAGCAATTTAATCAAAACTCCCCAAATTACCCTAAAATGAATCAATAAACCCAGAATTACAATCATATTACAGTAAAACACCAAAAATGAATAAACAATTATAATAGAATGAAACCCATTAAACTATTAACAAAATCAATTAAAACCCTTAACAACCCAGATTATAAATTAATCAAATATCAAGAATAATTTCAGACAAAAACAAAAACCCTAAAAAGACACGATCTTTCCCAAAATCCAACAACACCAACAACCACAATCAAAATCAAAATCAAAAATTAAAAAAACCCAATAATAAGAGTGACTCACTTTTCGTCTTTAACGGCGAGATTAAGAAGAGCGAGTAAAGCAGACTCAGTAGAAGAGAGTGAGTCAACTCGGAGCATTGAAACGAGTTGAGGAATAGCAGGGGAAAGTTGACGACGACAACGGTGAGATGTTTTGGTAAGACGACGGATCTCTTGGGCAGCTTTGATCTTTGAATCTGAGTCGTCTGATTGAATAAAGTCAAGAACTTGATTTACACTAAGGTGGGTTGCGGTTGCACTGGATCCCCCCACCACCCCACCAAAATCCATTCTTTGTGTTTTGGGGGAAAGGGGTGTTTGGGGGAATAAAAGGGGGGAATTAAAAAGAGGAGAAAGAAAACGTAATGAAAAATTGAGGAGAGAGAAAGAAGAAGAAGAAGGAGGCTTTAAGCAAAGATGAGGAGAGAGAAAATTAGGAGGTTTTAACGGCTCCTTTCGGATGACAGTTGGGGGGGAGTTTTAGATTTTTATTAGTAAAATAAATGAAATGAAATTGGATGTTTGATGTTTGTATTTGGTGTGTGTTTGGTTTGGTTTGGTTTGGTGGAGGAGAAAGAAGGGGGATATACTAAGTGACGAAATTAGTGAGGTGAGATTAATTGGTTTTAGTTTGGGTTGATTTGGGTTTATTATAATCTTTTGATTTGTCATGTTTTTGATGCCGCTAAGTAGTCTTATAGTGGTATAGTCTCTAGTGGTAGTCTTAAAAGATGACACAAGTTGGATGGATGCAATATGACACTAGTCGGATAGGTTCGAGGTATGGTCAAGGACGGAAAGATATTACACGGATCGGATTGTTACTATGTTTATCCAGTTATACGTCTTCTATTGACTCACTGTTTTGTGAATCAAAAACACGTTGTAATAACTCTGTATTTGGTATTGGCATGTTAATCTGACATAAACAAATGTAGTCACGTTTCAAGTAGATTGTGTTTAGAAGAACATAGTACAAGACTATTGTTTTGGCCTAGTTAGCCCTTAAAATTTTCAAATCATTGCAATTAGACTCAAAAAAGCCCAATTAGACCTAACTATTTTTCACCCAAAGCCTTGCAAAATATAAACTTAAAGTTATCCTTAAGATTGGAGAATAAGGAGTTCATTATTTTGCTGGACAAGGAGGGTTCGTTTGGCCTTATGTTTGACAAATAAGAGTTCAATTCTTATTCAACCTTTGTATCTCTCTTTCGGTTAAACAAAATTAATTATTGTTTCCCTAATTGGATATAGATGCATAAACTTACATTACACGTAATTCTAAATTCTCTATAAACTCCTTCGATTTGTGATATCTTTCAATATATTTACAGGTTCCCTGATAAAACATTTATAATTTATCTATCTTCTTAAATGATTATCTTCTTCTTTAGATTCTCATGATATTGTGGAAGAACGAGATTGGTGGATATCACTAATCAATGAAAATTCCATTCATTAACCATTACGATGAGACTTATACTTTTTAACTGCCACGATATACCCATATTGGCCATATACCATTCACAATTCAATTTATGCATTCAAATAATCAATTGAAGTGATGATGAAAAAATATGTACTATATCGTTCCAAAGCACAAAAATAATTAAAACCGTTAAGTAAATTAGTCTTTTCCTATTTAACTAATAAATTAAAATCTCATTGTCAACTAATCACTTTGTCACTTTTTTTATAAACCTCACTTGATTATGCTAATAGTACACCATTCATTCCTGATGCTATGAAAAAATCAGTCTAATCCTACCTAAAGTTGACTGATGTCCATTCAATTTCTAACTTATTTAATTTACTTTTTAATTTTACATTCTTGGTAAAATATTCTGTATTCTTCTTCAAGTGAAATAAGAAGGTACACTTTGACTTTTGGTTGTTTATTAAATTAGTCAACTAGCCTGGTATATTAGCTAACATTCCCCTGGAATTCCAAATTGCAAGTGGGGGGCTTAGCAACAAATCACAGTCGATCTTCAAATGCAAGTGCTTTTGATATTTATTATATAAATAAAATACTTTGTATTATAATAATATAATACAAGATCAGTTATATACGGAACTGATTGATAACATTATTAGTCCGTGTTATACTAGTAAGCGAAGCTAGAATTATTGGAGTTCGCTTCAACCCGTGTAAATGGGATCGAATCTGTATGGTATCTCACTGTATATATGGTGAAGGGTGTTTGAGATTTGTGTGTCTTTCGTTTTATACACTGTAATCGCAAAATCATGTACGATGTCAGTTTCGTGGTAACATCTTTGTGTGACTAACTTGTCTTGGCTCTTGAGTTGACATTATTCCGAGTATTATGTTAGGAATTAACTATTTATGAAATTGAATAGCGACTTATTTATTGTATTTAGTTTCTATTAAGAGGTAACTTGTTATTTATCTCACTTATATGCGGAGTATTAATCAGGTAAAAATTATATTCAAAATACGGAGTATAATAAATGAAAGCTGGAGATCAGATTCTCATATATACTTTGAGGAACAAACGAACTATAATTTTTATTTATCAATCTATGTTGTTATGCATAATTAATTTAGCAGTGTAGATCAAAACAATTAGGAGTACTTGAACGGCAGGATTCTTTTACCCTCTCTATAACTTTCATAAGATCTTAGAGTAGTCACTCGGCCTATCAAACAAAACAAATCAAGTTGGTTCATACGAGTATACAAGGTTCCTAATTAGTACTCCCTCCGTCCCTAAATTACATTCCTCTTTCTAGCATTAATTCCTCACATAATAGAGAGAAAGAGGAATGTAATTTAGGGACGGAGGGAGTAGGAGTCTATAGGTCATTTCTATTACGGAGTATACCATAAACACACAAATCTTCTACTCATTTTTAAACATGTTACAATATTTAGTGGTAAGAATCGATAGTGGGACAAAAAGATCCTACCTATAGAAAAGTCGTGAGAGCTGTGATTTCCCAAAAAAAAAAAAAAAGGAAGATTAAGCTGACTTACAAGGCTAGCCACTCAGTTGAACAAGATAGCTAGAGAAACCACAAACCAACTAGCAAATTAAAAACTTATGGCCGTTGCTTTTTTGGGAGCATAATTCATTTTACTCCTTATTTGATGGTCGTAGCTCGATATAAATTTTGTTTAAGGTTGAATAGTCAAAATCATTAGCTTGTACAATAGTCACAGTATTTTATTTATTTTAAAAAAAATAAATGATAATAAATACAAAATAAAACAAGACTCTATTGCAAATTTGCAATGAACTCTAAACTGATGAATTCTCTAGACGATTTGGCCCATACGATAAGTGCCATGGAGGGTAACGATATTAGTACACGGGCATATGGCGATATAAGATTATGTTTACCTCATTACTTGTAACCTATATATATTTGTGATTTATAGATAAAGAATTAACAGAGTACTTAAACTATTGACTCTTAACTTTTTTTTTCTCTTTGCAATTCTTGATTAAAATATGTGACAAGAGGACATGTTAAGATTATAAAAAAATCAGAGGTATACACTAAGTATTTCTTCAAACTATATTGTATTCTGTATTGAAGAATAAATTGCAGTATAAATTTCTATGAAAGATTGGCAGTTAATTGCAGACAAAATATTAGGTTGCGATGTTGCATGTACTCTAAAATCTAAATTTGTTGATTGCACGTGATCTAACTAAACTAAGCAAAATTGTGTAATGTTAAGTTGAAAATTTTATGAAATTAATTAAATAAGTGCCTGAATTGCGTGATCAAAACATGTTGTTGCACAAACCCATTTTAATTGGGTCAGCTCATCAACCAATGGGGGCCCAGCTACGCTTTCGGTTACATTAACAATTTTTATTGTCTTTTTTCATTTTTTTTTAAAAGAAGATAAGTTTATCCAAAATATATTATGGATGAAAAATTCCTTCCTTGCAACTCAAGGGTTTTTACTTGAAGACTTTGCTTTTTGTATGAATGTTATATTCAATATTTGGATGACATTCTACCTCTCATTTTCATTTTTTTTCCCTTTTTTAGTGGGGCAAGAATAAAGTTCAATGCTAACATTTTATTTGAGGAAAAACATACATGTTTACTACTTGAAAATCAATGCTAACATAGTAACATGAATATTGTTATATTCGATCAACATTTCGACCTACAATCTTACATTTTCATTTAAGACTTCCTTCGTTATAGTAATCGATCTTCAAATCTTTGTAACAATTGAATTATTTTCTCATAATATATTTTCATAATATTAATTCTTTCTAATTTTCACTCTTATCTAATTAAAGCTATTTAGCATACAAAATAAGTTTTAACATGTGTATTTTCATCATTGTTGCAATATAATATTACTATAATACTAGAACGGAGGAAGAATTTTGTTGATATTTTGGGAGGGGCTAGGAGCTTAAGTAAGGAAGAGGGTAAGCAGATTAGAATCACTATGGATCAACCCACCATGAGTTGATGAATTAGACACTATAAAAGTATATATAGGGGGGAAAGTAAAGGAATTCCAAATTCTTATTTCAAAGTGACTCTAGTGAAATTTAATCTCACAATCAAGAGGTTGAAAGATACAAATCTTTCCTTTTCTTTTTTTTTTTTTTTTTTTTTTTTTTTTTTTTGAAACAGATGGGTACAAATCTTTTCATTAATCATATACGAAGTATGTCTTAAATTATAATGTATATTGTATATTGTTTTACTCTCTACTTCTCTAGTTTGTTTGAAATGGCAATGAACTACTCGGTATTATTCAAAGATTTAATCATCAAAATATAGTGGACATTTATAAAGAGACGAAGGGAGTATTAACTAAAGATATTCTTAGCTTTTACATTAGTTGATGGTATGGGAGTATGGGTGGAAGATGAGACAGAGTATACAAAAGATGTAGCTAAGATGGACATGTGTAATTCCATTTTGATTAATAAGTAATTCTTGCCTTCAACTATATATCCCTACCTTATAAAAAGTAGAAACATACTCTTATGAATAGTGTAATGCCAATTATACCCTTCAAAATGTGTATTTACATATATACCCTCATTAATATGTAGATGTTATTTTAATGAATAGTGTTTAGACAACTATACCCTCTAAAATATTTATGTACTTTTATGCTTTCATAAATGTTAGTTGTCTTGAACATTTATATCACCTAAATATAGTTGATTACATATTTTCTCTTATTGTTTTTTTTTTAGGAAAAATTTCTCTTATTGTTGTGATTTAAAAGCCAAACCAAAAAAACCTTCAAGATATGGCTAGCTATGACGCGCGCATCGCGCGCGTTAGCTGCCCTAGTTCTCATAAAAATCCATAGTACAAAAATTAATAAGTTAATGTAATACATTATAGATTTTTGACCACCGTCTTAGTTAATCAATATTCAGCAATAACTAATTCATTATATCTCAATTTACTCATTATAAATTACATGCTTTCCTTATAATGATCATAAAGTGCTGTTAAATAATTAAAAGAAACATGACACTCGATTATAAGTACGACCGCCAATTCTCCACTTAAGGATAATGTATAGATAACACTCAAACATTGTACTTCGTAAGAGATTTATTATTTGGTCTATTTCACACGAAAAGTAATCAAACATAGTTGGTGAAGCTTCATAATCGTATAGTTTGTATCAAATAAATTTCATTTAATTTCCAAAAGCATGTGTACCTTTTGATTTTTAAGAATTAAGAAAAGCATGTGTACGCTGATTAATTAGGTGGTGAAGGAAAATATATATACCGTACTTTGTATTTTGTCAACTTTTTAAATTGTAATTTACCACGTCCACTCATTAACTTATTTATTGTTTGGCTAGTTTTTACGGAATAGTTCAATTTAGAATAAAGTGAACCAACGTAACGTTACTAGTACTCATTTATTTCTTTTATTAGTATTCTTAATTAAATAAACATGAAGCTTAATATATACCGTATTCTAGTATGTAAAACAAGTTTGGAAAAGATCAACATAACAAATTAAAAGAGTCAGTGTTGTTAATCATGTTTATTTAGTGGTGGATAAAGTGAGCTTATACGAGTAGATATAAGACGAGTATGATTTAAAACACATTACCTATCTATTGCTCATATTCCATATAACTTTTGATATCAATATCAACCTTTCATTCCTAATCCAATTATTGGACAGAAAAAAATTAAAGTATTGGATGTCTTGTGGAGTCGTGGGCTTTTTATTGAGAGAGTTGAATGTCATTGGAGAATTTGTCTGGATTTAGGGAAATTATCAGCAATTACAAACTGACTCATCATATTCATCATTTCACGTTGTCAATGTTTTATTGGACTAAAAGGCAATCATGTCATTTCTCCTGTCTTTTCTTGCTCGAACCATATGGGCCCATTAGGCCCATAATTAATTATACAAAAAGCCCATATTGTTTTCTTCAGGAGAAGCATTAGTACTTTTTTTTTTTTTTGAGGGAAGAAGCATTATACTACTTAAGAGTCATTTCTCAAACGTAATTTTTTTGGTTGAGAGGGAAAAAGTCAACGAAAAAATATTCAATTGTTGTGGTTGATATATTTTAAAATTTTTTTTTTTATTTTTATTTTTTAAAAATTAGTACAATATCAAATGAAAAGAATATAGAAATTTCTTGTTTAAAAGGTTTGTAACATCATCTTTCTGAGGTAAGAGTGTAATATATCAATTCGTTTTTGTTGTTAGTTTACAAAAATATTAGTTTGTATGATTAACTTTAAACTTATTATACATGTTAATGATTGACTTTTTAAAAATACACTATAAAATTTTGAAATTGACAACGATATCAAAGATGGCCTAAATTTTGACTTGTAGTTTATTAGAGTGATGATACGCACAACATGAGTAAAGCGACCAGTGCCATTAAAGAGTATAAGGACATATTAGCTGGAATAGATAGTGAAAGCGAAAATTATTGATAAATATTACATCCAACATTGATAATACTTGCTTGGATTGTATGAGGTTGAGGTGGTGGAGTTATGAGATCGCTCCCTACCTCTTACCCTTTTTGATAAAAGACCGGAGTTTCTATGTCATAATTAGAGGATACAAATCGTCTTAATTAGAAAATGAGAGGCAACTTCTAACAAGGCTGTACTTTGAATAGACTATGGAACATTGTTGCATTTATAGAAAATTGATAAACATTAAACATCATTTTAGAGAGAAGATTAGCTAGATTATGTAGCAATAAGCAAAGTCATTTGTTGATGGTATAATATAATGCTGACAATAATCCATTTAATTCCTATGATATAATATGGCTTGGGTCCAGTTTTGTAATGGGCTGATAGGTTGTAACTTGTAAGCATTCGAATTATGGTTACATCGTATTTATCAGCCCAATATGAGGCTATGAACACCAAAAAAAAAAAGTACTAGAGTATTGTAAATAGTATAGTGCAGAGTAATTGTATAATTCAACAATTATTGTTATAAATTAAAATAATAAAAACACTTTGCTAACGACCCGAATGAAATTGTCATTCGGGCTTCAACACTAATTAAATTCTCTTATTTTATCTGACTAAAATCAACAATATAAATCCCAAGCGTAATTTGTATTCTGTAATGAAGATAGATAAAAAGAGCATCACTTTGATCACAATTAAAAGCCTAAACTTTTTCTAAACATCACCCCAAAAATATTGATTAACGACTGATTAGTAGCGAACTAGTGATAAACATGTAACTTGGATCTCATCTATATATGACTCGATCCTTTTGGGTAAAAATAAACATATTTCCGACAATAGTATACTTCAAAAAAATTCCAATGTAACATAATTTTATTAACAAGTACTACCTCCGTCTCTTAATACAATCCTCTTTCTCTTTATTATGTGAGGAATAAATGCTCAAAAGAGGCATTGTATTAAGGGACGGAGGGAGTAGTTTTTATATCCTACTCCTTATGATCCTACACGAAGAGTAGACTATATCACATTTCAAGTGTTTTTACTGTAATTAGTCAGTGATTAGTACTGATTACTGATTAGTACTCTGAATTTTATCGTAATTTCCACGTGCTAAGAAGAGTGGACCACTACTAACTAGACACGTGGAAGATGTCGATTTGAGCAACGTTCCCCATGCATTCTCCACACACGTGACGTTATTCCTTTGTTTCTACAATTTTTGCAGAAATTCAGTTAAATGATCGACATTTGGATCGACCTCTCATTTAGCTTCGAAGCTAAGATTCATTTTAATAAAAATGACATTTTCGTATACTATATGCTTTTTCCTTGTCTCTCGTGATTTGTATCTTCCAAACATCTTATTAATTTCTCTTTCTTACGTAACATGAATGTATGGACTGTTATCAAGATAATTAAGTATCTAACACTGCATAATTACAGATTATAAGAACTAAAGTTAGTTTTAACTTTTAAGATATACGATACGATAATTTAGGTTATTATTAGTTAGTTAATCACTCTCAAGGTTCATCACCCTTAGCTAACTACTGTTTAGGGACAATTACCACATGGAACAACGCATAAGAGGATTATATTGATCATAAGAATAACTATAAGATCTTTAATCTTGTAGATTTTATCAACTTGCATTGTTTCTTGCTTGAGATGAGTGCATGCAATGCATATAGTACATGATCTGAGGTGTGACTTAATTTGAAAAAAATACTGTAACATAAAGTGACAAGATCAAAATTTGTTGATTTATGTTTCATTATCATCATAAATGTGAGACGAGGCAAAGGCATATGAATGGATATGGTAAACTGGGAACATGAAAAAAAAATCCGATGAATCTATAGCTTAATTAACCCGAAATTGAAAGTAATGGATAATCAATATATGTACAAATTCAATATTATAGGGAAAATGATAAATTAGAGTTTGTGGAATGACAATCGGTCATTGTATTGATTTTTTTTTTTAAATACTCGAGTTTAATTAAAAGTAGTTATCACTATATTAATGTTTTAAAAAGGAGTTAAAGTCTGATTATAATGAAAATAACATGATGAAATTAAGAGATATTGGTATGTAATATGTATACATGTAAATATTTCAGCTAGCTAGGGTTTTGTTTTAGAGATGGGAGGTCTATCAAAACTTGATGCATGGGGTGTCTCTCGTTTTGTATGAAGGGGTTGGTGGTTAATTATCAATCATCTAAAACTAATGATCTGTCTTAATCGCAACTTTTATTAGTGGTCCCATTATAAATATGTGCTCCATTGTTAATGAAAAAGATGATGATTTTTAATTTGTGCAAGGTGTCAACATATACTTGCTTGATGGAGATTTTCATAATAGTGATGTATGTTCGATCTACTTCATTCTCGTGAATTGTTGACTATATTGAAGCAAGGGATCGATTACTAGCTAACAAGTGCATGGTATTAAAGTCATTAGAGCATTACATCCCTAACACATTAGTGACAATTACACATTAATAATGTGCATCAAGTGTGATATATATTATTTTTTACTTCGTGTAGTTTTATAGTCACCACTTAAGATCAACATACTTTTTTTTTTTTTATTTATTTTTGTTTTTAACAGGAGAACAATTTAATCAATATTTAATTATAATACTAGTTTACTTCACAAATAATTATCCATTTATATTTTCATGCATGATTCATTTTGGGAAGAAATCAGCTTACGTCACAGATCCTTAATTTGATTATATTAGCCTTAGACGACAAAACATTTCCAAATTACTTGAGTATATATTATCCTAGTTAGGTTAATTAATTTATGCCCCTACACATATATTTATCATAATATATACAAGTACATTATTTATTAATTATCACATACTTTACAAGATAAGGTAAGGACAAATTTGATTCCATTGATTATTACTTAATGTAATTCACTGTCACAAAACTGTAATAAAGATCCTAATTAGAAGTCAATTAATATATAATTACCATAGTATAACTATTTAATCATGGGTTGTTTGGTAGATCTAAACTCTAAAGTAAAGTGAGCATGGGGGTTGTACTTGCAAGTGAAAGTGACATAAGCTCAAACTAATAACCGGTCAATTAACATTAAAATTAAAACTTAAACTAGATTAAGACTTAAAATTAAGTACTAAACTAACGTTGGTAGAGACCTGAGGGGAAACTACTTAACTACCGACCGCAAGTAGTGGTGACACACGTCTATAATTAGGGTTTACATTTGACTATATGTTTTATTTATGTAAATTCAAAGATTGTTTTTGGTCTTATTACTAATGTCGGATTTAATTAATTAACTTGCTATACACGCCTACTAAACGCCAAACTTATCTATTTTGGTCTAAAGATTATTGATCATTATATATGTCCTATTATCTAGATTATCAACTTGCATAATCTTCTTTGTTGTTTTTATGCGACCTTTACTATTGAATCGGTAAGAATTCATTCAACTTAGTTATATGTTTAATTTTTGGGTGAAAAGTCTAATTTGTTGTACGTAGTTTTGGTCTTAAACTAGAATATTAATGTAACCTGCTAGGGCAAGTTGAGTTGAATTTAGAGTTCAACGAACTTATCAACTAGTGGGTTAGAACCAGGCCAATCGAGTTATATTAGAATTTGTGTTCTTACTAGAAGTTACATTGAGGTTCGGAGAGTAATTTTAGCATTATTAGTTTTGTATAAGTATATATTGTACCCTATGTACAATGCGTTAACATTTCCCTGAGAGGCTGAGAGATATAGTCCATGGATGAATTGATCAACTTGATCAGAAACTATATATAGGTAATTATATCGTTATATTGCCTAATCAAAAGAATTTTGACAAAGTACGAACGAAATTATGAAAACATAACTTGAATTATGAAAACATAATTTTCAAGATAACATGGTGGCATATATATGAGGGTTAGCTCAATGCTCATCAATCATCTTATATACCGCTGGTCTGATTCCCATGCATATGTTAGTATATGATGATTTACAGAATATAAATTAAATTAAAATAAATCATACTTCGTATTAATATGAGTGGCTTTAGAGTTAGGACCTTCAGCCACTTGACCCAATTTGATTAATTAAAGTTAGGTCTTCATAATCTAATCATTTATACTAATTACATTGTTAACTTCTTCGTATGAATCATTTATGTGATCTCCCACGTGCTACTAACAGTATGGCATGCCACTTTAATTTGACTAAAAACCTCAACCGATAAATAATTGAGTTAATAATCTTCTGAATAATATTTACAAAAAATGAATAGAAAACCCTAACATTTTTATTGAAACAATTGGTTTTATATACAATGGGTGTTGTACTATTGTTCGAATGTACTGTATATAACATAAATAAATTTTTTATGAAGTTTATGTGCAAATCAATTATTGTATACAAAATGTTCGTAGTTTCTTCAAAATAAAATGTTACAATCCTCAAATCTTTTTTAAAAAAACTGCAAGGTCAGTTTTACACCGGGTTTTAGTGATTAATTATATATAATAAAAAAATTTATGGGATTTAGTGAAAATTTCTTATTAAATACGAGCTAATATTTATAAATTTTAGGTTTTTCCATACATAATTGTTAGGAAAAAAATTTGTATACGAATTATATGCGAGTAAAAAAATTGGTTTAAGTATAGGATGAGGTAAGCCGTAAGCAGAGACAAGTTAGGCACACTCATTCTGTGGGCTCATCATGTGCCCGAACAGCTAGGTTAATCCTAAGTTGAATTGTCATAAATATAATTCCTTAATCATTATTGATTAGATTGATAATAAACAGTTTAAATGTTTAATCAATTATGGTGGATTATTTGGTTTGTACATAATGACAAAAATGATTAATAGGTTATTTGATAGATGATCGACCAATGAAAATTCGCGGTACAATTTGTGCTTTATAATTTTAATTTGACGTAGTGGCTTCGCATTACAATCATATCGATCTAAGCCAACAAAAAATAGTTGTCCTTTTTTCTGCTCTTTGACATATATATATCCTATGATCAGAAGTTGATTAATATCCAACGATATGAACTGTTGTTGATAAATCTAATAATTCCATACTTACAAGATGACAGTTTATATAGTTGTAAGAAACTTAAATTTGACAAGTTGACAGATTTGGAAAATATTAAAGTTGTTCTTATTAGATATCTGTCACATTTTTATTTTTGGGTAATTTTGTGATAAACAAGATTTGGATATATATACCCCAATAGGCCGGGTTGATCATTAATAATCTTATTGGGTTTTAATCTTTTATCCCATTTTTCATGTCCCATTTTTGTTACACCTAATTTGATTGGTTGTTATAATTACAAGAATCCACATTTCAATATTTAATAGGCAAAAAAAAAAATTATTATGACAACCAATCAAAATGAGTAGAACACAAATAAGACATGAAAAGTGAGACAAAATTTTTTTTTCCCATACGATTGAAAAAGATGGGTCTAAGGATCTGAAAAAGTGCACATATATAAAGTTGAACATGACTTTTTGACTAAAGCTCATATCTTTGCATTACATGACTTACGTCTAAGCTTAACTTAAGTTGCATTAGAGGTTTGAATTGTTACCTTGCATTATTATTAGTGATTTGTACAAAAGTATTTGGTAGAATTTTAACTGAGAAACTGTAGTTCGTTAATTATTAAAAAAAAAAGAAACAAATTTACCATCAAAACTCGCTATACCAAACAAAGCTTTAACCCCGGTTTCCCTCTAATCATACATCTTTGTTATTATCCATATATATCCACACAATAGACAATACCAATGAATTGATTAATTTGTTAGAGTAATGTTATACTCTTATTAAAGCTACTTAAGTACGTGCAATGTTAGCGCATGCATAGGTTAGTAGGTACGTACAAGTTGTGTAGTATCATCATTTGGATGTTGTTGCTAGTACTATTGTACTATGCTACACATAGTCGTAAAAAAGACAAAAGATAGAATTGCTAATCGTACTTGGGGCCACGAATTGTGTTACAAAGCATCAATTAACTAATAATTTAACTTAATTAAATTATATATTAAGAAAAAATAGTGACATCATTGGTGAATTTTGAATCTCAAAAGCTATTATTTTGTACTAGTAGCAGCAATATAATAATCTTTTAAAGTATACTTGGGTTTAAAATAGTCAACAAATTAAAGACAAAAGCCACTCAATCATTAAAAATCAAGATGAGCAAATATTCTAATCAGAAAGTTTACCCAATTAATAGGAAAAGTGAGAATCAATTTGTCAATTTAATTATGTTAAATTATAGATGGGAGGAATTCTGTCTTGCACGCGGAAACAAGAAAAGAGAGATGACAGTAGTATAAAAATAAAATCAAGGGTTTATAACTTTATATCATATTAAGAGATGCAATTTTAATCAAAAGGTTGATTTTTTATGATTTAATTGTTGATTAACCCCAAATGTGAGACATAGATCTAGCTAGAAACAAGTATATATTGTCAGCAGTCACTTAGCTTGTCAGCTAATTACTCGTTAATATCATTAGTCTTCTCACATAATTACTTGTAAACCGTCCATAATAATCTTACCTGACTTGCCTCATGACTAGTAAGAGCTCGAATTTATGAATGAAAGGTCCTTTGGGCTTAAAATGTGGATACAACCAAGTCCACCTATACCTAGTGCGAATTAATTCCACTTTGAAAGAGGGGTGGATGAGATTCGAACCCGTGATCTTTGTGTCACGCTGGCTCTTGATACCATGTTAGAGGACTATCTCAACCAAAAGCTTAAGCCCAAAAATATGTTTTATACTCTATCAGTATGGTCATCCAAACTCATATAACAAGCTCTACCCGAGCTCGAGTCAAGCCATCAAGGTTTGATCTAATGACCCCATTAAATAAATGTTCCTGGCTATCTTTATAGGCTTGATCGATCTCCTCACATCATATTTATATATTATCGTCTTAATCACTTAAACAACCAATATTTAATTTTTATATTTTAAAGTAAAATTTTAATATGAATTGATAAATGAAAACTTAGCTTATTGACTCGGAATATCATTCGAGCTAGTACAACTAGAAATATTGTACCCTAAAAATTCGAATGAAAATAGTAATTAAAAAAAAAAAATCTTATTTTTAATCATTATGTTTAGATTTTTACACTATTTACGCATACTTATTTAAACATCTTTTGTGATTTATACCTTAGAGAATATGGAGTATACAATTATGTGAAATTTTGTTATAATCGTTTATAAACTTTTTTATATATCATACTTTAGTACAGATCTGTTCTCTTCAGATTATTTTCAATTCAGTTTAGTTTTTGATTTCATTTTCTTATAAAATATTCAGTTCAATTCAGCTCATTTCATTCAATTAGTTTAGACCTATAATATACTTAAAAATATCAATAAAATAGCTAACAAACATGAAAGTCTCAAAGTTGTAATACCTCGGAACTGTGCCCGTTCAGTAGAGGATTGGGCATGTGGCTAAGCATGTGAAGCCCAATTAAAGAGACACGTGCCCTGTCACGGTCCCCCCTTCTTCACCAAAGGCCTCTTTTTCTTTCTTTCTCCTTTTTTTTTTCTTTTTTTTTTTCTTTTTTCTTTTTCTTCTTATTTTTAATTTTCTCTTTTTTTCTTGAATTTCATCATCACAAGTTCACAACTCCGTATTTATGCATAACCGAGAATATGTGCGGAATATTGATGAAATTTACACATTTTTCGAATTTTAATTTGAAAATTTTGTAAATAACCACTCTGAAGGCACACTTTAATGAACTAAGCTATTGCACAAAACTAATTATACAATAAATATCCCGTAACAAACTAATAACTAATCATCTGTGTTTTTTTACAAAATTATAAAATATCACCCCTTAAACTTAAAATCATGAGCGATCACCACTCTTCTCATATTCCGGCCAGTATTCCGACTTTTAATAATTAATTTTAATATATATATATATATTGATTATTGCCTCTGATGTTTTCTTCTTCTACCTATTTACATCATTACATGTAAATACATCTAGTAAGAAAAGAGAGTATGTATGTGGATGTAACAAAAATGATAATTAAGCGAGAGAAAGTGTGAAAAGTGGTAGCAATAGGAAAATAAATAAAAATAAAAATAAAATTTGCTTACCAAAATTAGAGTCAAAGGTCAAACTATCTAGCTCGGATCATAGGCAAAGACGCAAAGTGCATTGTGATCTAAAGTGTACCTAAAGAAAATCGATTCTAACCTCTCATAGTTGCATAGGTCCTCTCGATCCGAGTTAGCGAGCTAGATACTTTGGAAGTGGGAGGGAAGGGTAAGAGAATCCTCACTTCAAAGTGTCTCTAGTGAGATTTGATCCCACAATCTCAAGGTTGGGAGATATAAACCTTACCACTAGACCATGATTTGCTTAGTCTATGTGGCACAATAATTAATTAGGGATTTTGTTAAACATCTAGACAAATGCATTCTACACACTTTGATGTTTTGTTTGTACAAATCTTTAATCTTATGAGTAAAATTAAACTTTAATGTTAATGAATACACATTACACACACACGTTTCAAACCAAGGAAATCTCATTTGCACTCCTAAGTATTATTTGTTGTAGTAAAGGCCTTAAGATAATGAAGCAAATTAACTAGCCATATGCTAGTATGCTTAATTCTTCCCGGTAATTAAAGATTATTCATATGAGTAATAAGAAAATTCTTCCCGGTAATTAAAGATTATTCATATGAGTAATAAGATAATTTAGAGACGGGTTTAAAAAAAAAAAAAAGATAATTTAGAGACGTATATATATATTCATATTTTATACTTTTCAACTATGCCGTATTTACTAATTTGAACAATTTTAATATTTGAAAACTCACTTAAACTTAGTAAAGCTTATTTTAATTGTAAAATAAGATTAGATTAAAATTATTTATCATAAGCTGAACTTATGTAATGGACTCGTCTTTCCTAAATGTACTTAACTTCTTGTGTTTACGTTCACTTCAAAATTGTGATGGAACCAAACAAACTAGGTCTTTAATTTATATTTTATTTTTTTTATTACATGTAGTTATATATATTTAACTCAAACTCATGTTAATAATATCGTAATATACTAGATGACAAATAATTAATTGGGTTTAAAATAGGTTGATCCCATCTCTTTTTCAGGGGATTTATGATTGACACAGTTAGCTAGACAGTTTCTATCATAAGTCTCAAAAAGGAAATTATTTATCCAGTCTAATTTTAGTCAACATAGGAATATCCAAAAGATATGCTTTTATACCTTCATAATTACTCTTTATACCTTCATAATTACTCTTTATACCTTCATAATTACAAGTATAATCACGATAAACAATTAACAACAGGTGTTATATATCATTAATTGGCATCACAATTATCTATATTAGTCAACTAAACAACTACTTAAACCCAGCTTCGTTTCATTGCAAATTGCTTGAAATATACAAAGATATTACTAGTAATTTACCGAATTTCAAGTTGAACTATTGAATTATAAATGTACAGTACAATTAATTAAATTAACGTGTTTACATTCATGATCATACTCCAACAATATTTAACATACTTCAATAGTTTAACTTATACTATATACGTGCATATGAGCTCGGTATGAACTATGCTTTTACAAGCCACCAAGAATACAAGAAATGAACCTAGTTTAATTTTGGCACGTTGGCAATAATTTGAGGGCCTACATAAGTCACGAGTTCAAATCCAACCACAAAAGAGAACAATTTACGGGCATTCATTCAATTCTATAGATTAAACCATGCATACCTTTGTGTTTTCTTACAGTAAATTTGCTTTCTATTCACTTAATCTAGACATTATACTCCCTCACAACTTTGACAATTGAAATCATGAATTTTGTACATTGTATCAGGGCTTGTTCTCTTCAGTTTTATTTCAGTTCAGTTCAGCTCCAATAAGTACAGTTCAGTTCAGTTCAATTCAATTCTTATCTTAATATCCCTCTCTCACAAAATATTCATTTCAGTTCAATTCAATTCTTATCTTAATATCCCTCTCTCACAAAATATTCAGTTCAGTTCCGTTCCGTTCAACTCCAATAAGTTCAGTCCAGTTCAACTCAGTTTAGTCTATCAAAACAGGCCCTTAGTTTAATTTTGAATTTACATTGTCATTAATCTAACAAAAGTTTATTTATATGATAACTTTTGATTATTTTGTTTGCAATTGAATAATATAAAAGTCAAAGTGATGCACTGATTTAGATAGGAGGGGAAAAATATTTAATTCTAAGATTTTCATCGAAACGGTTATAGTTATCGAGTTGGGGGAAAATAGCATAATCTTAACACATGTGCGTGACTCAGCTACTAGTATGGTTTTAATCATAATACAAGTACTTTGCAGAATGTTCCTGATTCCAAATACGGCCACTAGCACCATACTTGGTAGTACAATTATTAGATATTTAAATTAAGAAAGGATTATTATTGAAAGTACACCGTTTAATCATTATTTAATTACTCATTGAGCTCAATTTTCAAGTACTCTTAATTAAATTAAGAATTGTTGTTCAATTGCCTCGATCACTAAATTAAATGAATAATTAACAGATTCCTTCAATTTGAATTATTTTTAGAAAGCTGACAATTTCAGACTTTACAAAGTACAGTATAAGATTTTCATCTAAAGTAAGACAAAGAAAAAAATTGTTTTTATAGCCTCAAAAAGAGAGCTACTATACGTTATAGCTAGAGACTATAGATCGAGTATTATATGACCAAAAACAAATTTTCGAAGATTTGATTTAGCGAAAC
The DNA here is from genome assembly GCA_024500155.1 of Chenopodium formosanum. NCBI lineage: Eukaryota > Viridiplantae > Streptophyta > Magnoliopsida > Caryophyllales > Amaranthaceae > Chenopodium > Chenopodium formosanum. The sequence goes on along the minus strand of CM044861.1, from coordinate 1,283,811 downwards.
TAGTTGAATTTTTAATTTTATTATTGACATGTAAAAGCCTAGTTACAAGTATTAATTTACATTATAATTGCCGATTATATCAAGAATTATAGTACTCCATAGTATATATATATTGTTGTAATACAATGCCATGCTTTATTTTAATGAATTTTGTTTAAATTAATACAATTATAGTTAGCTGGTTTTCGAAAATGACAATAAAAAAATGTATGCAATAGTTAATTGAAAATATTATCTACATTAGGTCGACAATTTTATCACTTTATCTAACTTAATACTTTATGACAATCGAAATTATGCAAATTTAATTAGACAAAAAATAATGAAGCCAAGGAGTTGAGCATTGACAATGCATTCAACAAAAGTATGAAAAATGATGAAGAGTTTTGAATTTCACTTTTGACAATAATGCATGCAACAAAAGTATGAGATATGCCGATCGATATGGTGAAGTAATTTGAGTTTCACAGTTCAAGAGGCAATAGAGTTGCATTCCATGCATATTTATACTTGCTTTCTATCAACATTATCTTTCTAATTTCATTTCAAAATAAGTCAATATTATTACAAAACAACTATTTGTATTTTTTTTTATTTTTTTTTTATTTTTTTGACGAGAACGACTATGTACAACTATCTGTTCTTAACTTCTTATAACAACTCCTATATATATCTTAAGGGGGAAAAAAAACACAAGTAATAATACATGCATTTTTAGGATCCTAAACATCACTTGATTTTATCTTTTGGTCTTAAAATGGGACATTCACAAGAGATGATCATTGATATATATGTCTCTTAAATATAAAGGAATTATATGGGAGATATATAATTTAAATTGATATTGATTGATCATATGAATAAGTTTGATCTCTTACTAATTAAACATTAGATAAGATAATGATTTATGCATGGATAGTAAACATTAGGGGAACGAAATATTAACTCTTATGATTCTATGCTAGTCAATAGTCATCCTTAAAATGACTACCATTATACTATAAATTTATTTTATTTTAATTTTTAGATGTCAAAATTAAATATAAATCATTTATTTTATTTTTAAAAATTTATTTATTAATTTCAAAATCATTATTAATTTTTTTAAAATAATTTTCCTTATTAATTTCAAAATAAAGTATTGTTGAAATAAAAAAATAAAAAATAAAGTTAAAAAAATGAAAAAACAAGTACGGAGTATAATTAATTTTGAGGTAACAAATAAAAATAGAATTAGCCAATAAAAAACTAATATAATGATAATCATTTAAAGGATGACTACCATAGAATTTTCAAAGCCTTATGATTGAGATATTACAAATTATTCTTATAGTAGACAGATCATCCAATATAAAAGTCACCCTGTTAATCAGAGAAATTCACGCAAGCCTACCTGTTTACGTCCCAAAATAAATGTGTAGATCAGAGTATCCCGTGATATTATGCATATCAATGGTAAATCTATAAGGCATACAATATGATATAAGGAGCTATAAGAATCATATCTAGGATGCTACGTGCGTCCATATATATTCATGAAAACGCATGAAGACATACATCGAATTGAATTAAGTTACGGTAGAAGACAAAAAAAGATTTTATAATACAAATTATCTTGTTTGGTGCAAGTTCTCGATCTTATTCATAAAATCTCAAACTCAAACAATAGCTTGAAATTTTGGCATTACACTTATGATTTCAAGTACAGGAAGAAAAAAGTTATATTAGGAAATACAAACAAATTAATAAACATTAATTTAGACAATATATATATCTTTTGTCTCCTTGATGGAATCTAACCAAGAGCTTTCAAGTAGAACTACCTAGGTTTTTGCTACTACTTAACTTGTAATTAATTTGTCTGAGAACTTTGTCCCTATGACTTCTTATTTCTTTACTATTTTTTCAATTCCTTTTGTCTCTTCTTAACTTCATATTCTTACATCCTTGGAAATGTCTTTTTTTCCTCTCTCTTTCATCCTACTTTGATCGATCGATCGAGCTTCATCCTGGCTTAGCTTAGCTTGTTGTTCCTTCTGGTCTTTGGGTTGAAAGAATTGCATCAATGGCTTCCCTTACTTGTGAGATGTTAGGAGCTTTTCCGCCTGCCACGGGCCAAAATTCATCGGTTGCCAATACCTAATCAAGATTTATGCATTAGGTTAGCTAATGCAAAAAAACTAAGATGTACTACCGCGATTATTATAAAAACAAGACATGTATGGATGAGATTTGATTGATTACCTTTACTTGCAATTGTAGGAACTTGACATAGCCTATAGCCTTTTCTAACATAGTCACCAAATCAACCTAAAGGTGTAAATGGATTAGAAACATAGTATTTGACAAAATAAATTTGAAAATAATTGATGAAACAATTAGGGTTTATGATCATATATACCTTGGAGCCATTAGGTACAAGATCTTGGAGAATTTTTAGCCTCTCACTAATCCTTTCTCGTCGATTCTGAATTGATACAAACACACACACACACACACACACACTTTTAATTAGTTGTAAATTATATGAAATTGAGATTTGAAGTTGATGAAAGAAGCAAAAGTTATGTACCTTAGCAGCGATGCTTTGAGGGTCCTTGGAGGTTGAAGATTTGGTTTTTACAGACTTTTTTGAGGCACTTGTGCACTGCTTCTTGGAGACTTGCATGGTTTCTTCCTCCTACAAAACCATTCAAATTAAGTAAATTAAATAAAATACATAGACCTAGGTATTCTACAATATTATTTTCAAAAGCTACACTACACTAATTACTATGCAAACATAGATATGCAAATTTAATTCACCAAGGCAAATTAATGCACTAGGGATTATATTAATTAAGCATGAAATTATGTTCAATTCTCCTGCATCATAATTACTGAAGATCTATGTCTATGTATCACTAATTAATACAAGCATGTAACATAATAATTAATGAAAAAAAGGATGATCATAAAATATGTATTTTTTTTTTAAATTAAATGAATTTGTTGAACATGATGTATTTACCATATGAGGTCTCTTGTTGAAGCATGTTTGTTGTGTTCCTGACTCTTGAGGAGGATCGGTGATGGCCTCGGTGTAGAGCCATTCATTAGCTTCATCTTGATAGCCACCATCACTCGCGGTTTGTAAGCAATTCACCTCTTCCAAAAGGCGCAAGTTTGAGGTGCAATTCTTCATCAATTTGAGGTGATCATGACTCATACCACTACTACTACTAGCCTCCCACATTGGATGATAGTGGTGATGATCATTACTAAAAGTAGTATTATCCTCTTGTTGGAAGCTAAGTAATGATCCACCACTATGCATCAAGCTTTCATACCCGGCTTTGAAGTTAATCAAAGAGTTAGCTTCCTCATGAGGTTGATAATTTGAAGCTTGAGGGTGTTGAATCACAAAACTACCGCCGTTGCTAGAATTAGCACTACTAGTTGAGCTAGATAGGGGTGGTGAAGGGCTCATAACTTGAGTATTATTATTGTTCATAATTATCTTACTATTACTACTAGGGCTTTCTAGGACATCGCCTTCTCGTTTTTGATTAAAATTATCAAATCCATAAGGGGAAATATGAGGGAATTGAAGTGATGAACCGGCTTCTAACATATTACCATAAAAAGAACAAGAGGGTGTTTGATGATGATCTTTTGCAAGTGCCATGGCTAGAAATAGCAAAGCTAGTTACTTTTAAATGGTTTAGAGGGAACAAGATTTTCTTCTAGCTTAGTGTATTTTCTAATTTAGTTGAGTTTTTGAGTTAATTTCTAGCTATATAGAGTTTGGCTCAAACCCTAACTATGAACAAGCTAGGTGAGTTTGGTTTTGAGGGAAAGACCTATTTGTTGGGAACTCAATTAAGGTGGTACTTATACTAAAGGGGGATGATGATGTAGGTGTTTTATAAAAAAGAATTGTTTATGGCACTAATAGATGTGTGGCTTAAAAGGGTTAAATTGCCAACAAGTTTATAAAAAAAATCATTTTAATTTTTTAGTTATGGAAAAAATATATAAGTAACACAAATTAATTCAATCAAAATGCAAAATCAGATTAAATTAGTCATATCTAATTCTCGAACACACCTTATGTTCAGTGTACTATTAAGACTATTGTTTTGCTCATTTATAACCCGATATCTCTAGATGTACCCTCGAAATATACTTACGTAATACTTGTAGATATAATGAATTGCACCCATCAAAAATACATAAGAAAAGAAAAAATTCTAAGCTAATTGCACAAATAATCGTATAAATTATGAATGTATACCTTGGGATTGTGAGTTGGCGGATGAAAAAAAGAGTAAAAAAGAGCAGAAACAACGGCGGATCTTTCGCGAAGCCCACGTCTGAAGAGATTCCTTTAAACATGAGTTTTAATACTCTCACTTTCATCATTTGCTCTCTTTCCCACCTTTTTCCCTGATTTTTTTTTTTTCTCATCATTTTATAATTTAGAACTATCTACGTAGTATTTCACGTGGCTTTCCTAATTTTATATTATTATGGTATAATTTTTTCTTTGTATGTTAGCTAGCTACCTTATATTATATCATTAATATCAATAATAATAATATGATTATTATTACTCGAGAATTATTTTGTACAGTAGTAAAAGACAGTTCACCTAAGCTAATTTAGTAATTTATCCATATTATACGTGTTAATTTTGGATTGAAATTGTATCTTGGGAAGCTAACATAAGTTTAGGCTGTGAGGTTACAAATTCTACCTAGAGTTAGGACTTTTTTTTGTGGTTTATAAGAATTAACAAGTTTAATTAATTTGATTTTAGGAGTACTAATTAATCAGTTTGCATCATATTGTAGATTTTACTAGTATATATATATTGGCGTCATCAGGACTTAGCTACAGTAATGAGTGGCAGATCTACAAATTCTATAATTAGGTAAACACAATTATAGGTTTTCTCTGTTTGGTACTGTATTACTTTGTAATAGTCAAATACAATTTTAGTACGGAGTTCTATTTTGGTGGAGGATGTTCTTATATTTGCTCACAATTTTTTTTATTTTTTTTTTGGTACATAAGTTTATTGAGTTGAAAATGTCCTGGCTCATTTAGTGGCAAAATTTAGTCCATCTTGAGTTCTTAACAGGGTAGAGCATGTTTAGATTATGCCGACAGTTTGACAACTATTTCACCCAAGATAGAATAATCTCAACAGACTTACAGACGATTTTGATATTATTGTATTATTTCAATTAATAAAAGTCCATTCATCGTCATTTTCCCATGAAAAAACTTGATTGGGTGAGGGGGAGGAGATTAGGTCTTCCACACTTAAGGTCATGCAAAACCAATCATTTTGGCTTGATTTGGAGCCATCAAACCAACATGGTCTTAAAACATTGTTGTAGTCCTCCGTCCTTGTAAGTTCTTGTCAATATTGTACTCTCGATGGATAGGGTTCTTGATCCCACCGACCCACCTCATACAAGATATTACATATATATATTATTAATTTTATAAATATAGTAACGTTTAAACAAATAGTTTATTGGTAAAACTTTTTATGAAATGGTTCAACAACAATAGTCATAACAATTAGTCAATTAGTATATGGTGAAACACTGATTTTCTTTTCAACTGTACATCTTACCTTAGTTTAAGTAGTAGCTACTTGAAATGATGTGCTACAATAAGCTATAATAAGTGAGACAATATGTATATATGAATATCATATACCTATCTATGGACATCTACATACAAATTGTTTTCGTGTTCTAATTATAAATATTTTTATTAGTTGGTAAAAATGCAGATTCTTGTTGTAAATATAACTGTTTTTATTAATACGGCCTATATGATAGGCAGTAATAAATCTCTAATGAAAATGAAACAAGCTAAGTTGTATATATCATATGAGAATGAAGTTGCTTTGCCGGCCATATAATTCGAGATTTTAATTATAAAATTACGTATATTTAATTCATTCTCATTATTTTAATTCTTCATTACCATGTACCTATTGTATTTATAATCAAATTGTGTAAAGATTTCTCAAATAAATAATGGTATATTTATAAATCTTCATTCCAAAAAAAAAAAGTTGCTTGAAATATCGAGCAACAACATTATTTAAAGCTTCGATCTATTATAAGTACAATGCCATGAATCATGATGCTCATCATAACTTAGCTGAAATCTTGATTATCGAAAATGTAGCATTAAAAGATTTTGTACTAGTACATAGAATTTGAATAAGTCGTGAATCATGAGGGTGAAACAAGCTAATAAGAGAGCACATGTTTCAGTAAAAGACATGAATTGGAAGAAGAGGCAGTACAAGTACAACAACGTTGGGACCAATTTATGACTCTCATTGTAACAAGTGCTCGCACTTCCCTTGTCTCTAGGAGATTATGCTTTTCCCACTCTATTCTTCATTTTTTAAAACTTGCTTACGTCAAATTACCTTTTATTATCATTTGGTGATTATCGAATTTTGAAAACAAACCTACGGAGTATTATGACTTCTTATACGGAAAACTCTATATAAATTGTATCGATTATCAAGTTAAAAAAAATTACACATCATTCAACATTGCTATGTCATATTCCGTAAATGAATGTAACCCTAAGCATGATGCTGCCTTTGAAGTTTTAACGTGAATTCCCATTTGAACTTGAAATATTTCTGATTGGCAATGACTTTGTCCAAGGCTACCAAATTATCAAATCCCATTCCTACTTTCCTATGCATGGATGACGTTACATCTTTTTTAGGGTATATTAGATAATCCATTGACACCTTTCCTTTTAATTTATATGAAGATTGGATTCCTAATTAAATTGCATTATTGGGAAGAATATTATTTCATACTAACTCTAACCTATATGAGTTGTAACTTTTTCAATCTTATTTACGGGTCAAATGACAAGAGTGAAAATTATCTACCGGTTAGTTATTAAAGAAAGCTGGATGCAATACCCTCCAGATATCTATCAAATTCCTTACCATTATTAGATATATCGAAATGATTCTCACAAACATGACTTCACTATCTTAACTATAAAAACAATCATAAGAGGTTTATCCATAATAATCAAAGTAGAGTTTCTTTTACTTAACTCCCAAATGAACTTTACGGGCACCTTCAATATATAGTTAGAACAATTCCATAGGACTAATAGGAATTGGTATAAGGTTTAGATTAGCCAAAATGAACAACCATACTCCCACACATAATTACATTAACTTATTCCTTATTCGTAGTAACAATTTTCGAAGCAACTCATCGTACATTATTCACAAATTAAATAATTCCAAATTTTCTTTTACGATTAGTTCATAAAAATAAAATAAAATCCTTCTTGAGCCACTAGCTATAGACCAGACATATTAATCGAGCAGCGGGTATGATTAAAGAAATATTATTAGTGAAAGTAGCAATTATGAATCATGTCACAACAAAAATCTCCATTATTTTTTTTTAAAAAAAAAAGAAATTAGTACAAAATTGAAAATCTCACTCTTGGATTTTGCAAATTACAAAAATTAATAATTATACTCCAGTAATAAATGAGGTGGTTGTACTTTGTGCTTAGGCATGTTGGCTCTTTGTTAACTTCCGAGGCTCTTTAATGTATGAGCATTTCCGTGTTTTTGCTAATTTCGAACAACATTGTTGACATCTCCTAACATCTGTCTTTAATTCAAACTATTTTCTCTCTTTTTTATGAATCAAGATGTAAGATTAACGGAAAATGATGTATTTGATTTTATAATGAGCTAAAGGCAGAATGTTAGCTATTACGTACTCGTACAAAGTACTACTCCCTCTAACCCTAAATTACATTCCTACTTCTCTCTATTATGTGGGGAATAACCGCTAGAAGTAGGAATGTAATTTAGGGATGGAGGGAATACACCGTATTTTAGAAAATATATTTTGTGTAGATAGAGTTCTTTCAGCTCCAATTCATAGATCATAGATATATGTACCGAAAGTCATTTAGATCATTAATTGGTTTTTCTGTACTCATTGTAAGTTTGTAACTTTATCTCTACGGGTGTGTTAGATTCACCTGATTTTTACTTATCTGAACTTATTAGACATTATTAAAACTTACTTTAGCTGTAATTCAAAATCGAAGAACCCTTATTAGAACTTATTTTCCTTGAACTGAACTTATTAGACTGAAAATAAGTGAAAATAAGGTGAACAAAATATACCCTAAACTTCTTTCTTTAAGAATGATAACACAATCAGTTAAATTAAATTTAGAGTTGCCAATTGATATTAAACTAATAAAAAATAGTGGAATTTATCTCTAACATACCTCCAAAAACAAAGGGAAACTAGAGTTACTACATTTTTTTGAGTGTTATTTAGATCAAGCATACACAAACTTTACAAAAATATCACTTTGGGTAAATGGGTCGGATTCAATATGGCCGGGTTTGGTTTAAGTTTAAAAATACTTTGACACCTCTAGATACACTTCATAAACTTGTTTATAATGTACGAGTACAAGTAAACTTTGCCCCCATAATTCGGACTTGGTAAAGAAAATTGGAAAAAGGAACCTTCAAATACTTGGAATTTAGCTTGGAAGTTAGTCTAATTTTGTCCTTTCTTCTGATCTTATGATTGCAAAAATATGCTTATGTAGAAAAAACAAGGTTTTTATCTTGTTGACTTATTATGAGCCGTTAAATTGTAAAAGGAAATTAGGATAAAGGCATAATTTAGCATATAATTTTGAGTAATTTTCAAACTTTGTGGGCGTATCTTCATATTTTTGTGCCCTTGTAGCTGCGGCTGCTCTTAGCATGGTCCAAAAATCCAATTGTTTGAAAGAAATAAAATAAGCAAGAATTATTTTTTACATAATAAAACCTAACAACAGTATAATTTTACCAGAAAGGAACAAATAAAGATTTTTCTGTTGTATCTCTTCAACCAGTTCATGCTTATTTAATCATCCAAAGGAGACACTGACAAAATACACATTTTCTTTGAATTTGGATTTTGGAATACATTTATTAATATTTTATTTACAAAGTAGCATTTGGCTTTTTACAAATTCTTAAATGGACCTGGTTCACACTAATTTATTGTGGACCACTAACATTAGAGAAACTATGGTTGTTTTATTAATAATAAAAAAAAAAAGTCACTATAATAAAATGAAGGTCACTATGTTGAAAATAAAAGTCATTTTGGTAATATATAGGCTATAAGAGGTTAATTTTTTCAATGAAATATTTTATAAGGTCAATATAGATAAGAAAAGGTGACTATGTTAAAATTAGGGTCATAACGTCGTACTTCAAGTTCACAATAGTATTAAACGTTATACAACTTTTAATAAAGGTTACTATGTTAAAAATAAAGGTCACTATTTTCAATATAATGTCAATTGCGTGTGTACAAGTTTCGGGTCCACAATAATATTATTGTGGACCAGGTCCACGCAAGTATTTCTGTTGGCTTTTAGCGCATGAGAAGCATACACCAATTTTACTTTTTTATTTTTATTTTTTATTTTATTAATATTATATATTTATATGGAAAAAAAAAAAAAAAAAAAAAACACCAATCTGGCTTCTATTTATTATGATAATAACAACAATGTAAAATTAGGAAATAAAATGTGTCCAAAAAAAAAAAAAAATAGGAAAAAGAAAGTCTCTACAATTTTATTGTCCAACAGACATCCCCAAATCTACAAGTAGTACTAAAATTGTTTGGGCCATGAGTATGTTTTTAACACGGCCCAGCCCTGCATACGCTACTTGGCTCTCCTTATGCCAAAGTCCAGACAGTTGGCCCAGATAGCCTAAACTGAAACCAGTTGGGCCCATTAGGTTTTGCGCACCTTGCATTCTCCCACACAATAACAGAATCTGAACTTTGAGCTAGAGCTGTTAGCTTGAGGCTCATATCATAAGACAGTCATTAGCTGTGTAAAGTTGGTTAACCGTTAATGACAAATCGAAAACTGAGTATTACTCCGTATATACAAGCAGAAAATATTATTTGATTCATGGTAAAAAATAACACATTTTAAATTACAAAATACTGCTTGTTTTGTTACAAAAGTTGGTCTGCCACATACAAGAAACCAAGCTAAGAAAAAAAACTAATTGCTTGCCACTATTTAAAGGGATGGTTCCTAATATATACAACAAAAGATGGAAAATCATCATAGGAACTTTAAATACACAATGTAGTAATTGGAGCAGACTATACCAGTTGGTAATCTTGGTATCATTTGACAAAATGGTAGTACATCAGCAACTCTATGCGCATTCATATATCTCTATCAGGTTCCACTTGTTCGAGAGTTGTCTTCAAGTACAACAAAGGTTCAATACCAGTATTACCTAGTAAGAGGAGAAATTAGATCACTGAATCCTGTAATTATAAGAAAAGATAGAATTGTTGAAAAAAAAAATATCTGTGAACGGAAGTTCACTAACATGTTATAAGTCAACAAGCTTCAGCATATGTCATGCACACATGAAAGCAGCACAAGCTTGAAGTAGAGAGAGCCTCCCCCCGCCCTTTAAAAGAAGAGACGGTATTGGGAGCTCAACAACAATTATTACAACTCAGGGGAAAAAGTTTGTAGTAGACAATAATTGACAAATTAGTTCATTTTGGAACTGAATGTCAGACTCACAGATCTGTGACCTGCAAGACATAATGCACAAATAAACCTCACACTACTTAAACCAAAAGGACCTAAAGATTAGAAAGATACAATTAAATACTCCATTTGAACCAAAAGAAGAGTGATTTTACCTAATCCTTATTGACGCAATATATACAAGTTGTTCTACAATACCAATGCATTACTAAATATCATCGTAGTAATAATAATCAAAACAATACTGTGTGCCACTTAACAAAGTCAGTACAGAGGATAAAAGTTGGTCTAGAATGTGCAATGTATGTACTGGCCCAGGCTGTTGGTTCATGTACTGTTTAGCCTTTTGGTCTTTGGATGGTCCTAGAATTTTGTCCAATTTCCAACTCGGCTTTAATGAGTAAATGAAATATTTTGGTAATAGAATTTTACTTACCAAAAAAATGTAGTCGTGGCCAGGTTGTGGCCACTTTCATTTTTAAAACTTTAGCATGTCCTTCCTGAAAAATTAATCCCCCACTCCCCATGCTTAAGATTTAATAACAAAAATTAGTCAACGATACTCTACATACCCAAGAAAGAAAAAAAGAAATTACCAAGACACTAACTTTAAGCCTATAGAGTATTGACAAAGCCAAAGATATAACCAGGTAGACATTCAGTGCCCCAAGAACATCGCGAAATGCATACAAAAATAAAAACAGTAAACCACACTTAGACTTACTGTATTTCAATTTTGGCTTTCTTGTTAGCCTTTTTCTTCTTTCTACGCTTCCTTTTCCCCACACTCTCTGATGCATCTAAAGGAGTTGTTTCCCCCAGTGAAGATATAAATTCAATAGTAAGCGGAACTGGTTCAGAATATGTCTCTAGTAATGGCTTTCTAAATTCATCTCTGGGTAGAATATGAGACTGTCCCTGGAGAACATTCAATAGAACACTTCCAATCCCATTACTAGATTGGTCAGTGACTTTTTCCTTTTCACTCGATTGCTCTGGGAGGGCCAATGCAACAACATTCCCATCACTAGCTTGGTCAGCACTATCTTCCTTTTTGCTTGATTGGTTTGGTAGGGCTAATGCAGCAACCTTCACAATCTCACCAGCTTGACAAGTACCTTCAGCATCTCCTTTGATTGCAGTAGGCCCAAGGGCGGTTCCGGAATTTGGCTGCAAAGAGGAGACACATCTATCTGCATTTGCATGAATATGTTCATGCACTGCAGAAAAAAGTTTAGCTTTGGATTTGATAATCTCAGATAGATGCATTCCTTCTTCAGTTGCTGCACAATCAAAGATACCATGTAAAGTGCTATATATACAATCGTGCATCACATCAAACTTGAGTGCATAAGTTTCACATTAAGGTGAGAGCGTACCTAAAATGGATAGAATAACAGCACGTGCTGCTAACTGCTCAGCCTCTTTCTTGTTTACACTAGCTTCACCAACATACCTTACCCCTCTGAATTCCAAAGTGGAAATGAAAACAGGAATAAGCCCCTCTGACTTCACAGTATCATACTTGGGCTTTTCTATATTCATTTTCACAGCGAACTCATGAAGAATAGACTTACAAAATACCTTATCCTAAAACATGGATTTGAATATGAAATATTAGAGGATATTCAAAGGCACAAATCTGAACTGAAACTTGAAGAAATGAAGATCATTTTATCTTCAAATGCTGCCCATCTTTCTAAGATATGTCTTACATCATTGTGCAATGTTAGAAAGAGCATGATAGTCCAGTCATATACAATCAGATGAGATGACCATCTGCTTTTCTTTGATCTGGGAAATTGTGATACAAATAGCCCTGATTATTGTTGTATGGTCTCTCCCACTTGAGCAAGATTAATTTGGTACCCCAAATTGAAGGATATTTTGTATAATTAATCATCATTCAATAGACCTAATTATTCAGAATTGGTGGATCTTAGAAAGGATAAAGAGCATTTATCAAGCCTCACACGATAGAACACGAAATTATGGTTGCTATGAATAATACTTCGTAAGAGTCAAATGAGGAAAAAAAAAATCACAACTCTAAGTTGATGAAGAGGTCCAAAGCAAAAAGTCAAAGAATATTTCCAAACCACAAGCACTAAATAATTTCAACCTATTATTGATAGGTAATGTACCTGAAAAATTGGAGGAAATCCTCCTTCAGTTGTCTTCTTGGATATACAATTCTTTATCTTCTTAGATATTCCTTCCAATGCATGCTTTGCAGCATCTTGCTCAGCTGCCTTTCTGTTAGTAAGTGTGTCCATAGATGTGTAAGTTTCTCCATCTATCTCAACAGTAGATGTAAATCTTGGAGCTTGTGAAGGTCCTCCATTGTTTATGGTACGATAAACTGGTAATGATATGTTTGCTCTTTGAGCATACTCTTGCAAGCGATTCTTGTACAGCAAATGTTCAGGGATACCTACATTAGTGTGAGACACAGAAACTTGATTATACTCCACAAGTTGATTATGCTCAGGAGTCAGGAATGACTACTTCAATGTGAGACACATTATTACGTTAAACCCTAGCACATATATGAATAGTGCACAAAGATCATCCTCGGTAGTACTCAACAGTAGCATATAAGCAATCTATGTGCAATTTTAGTAGAACTACTCCCTCCGCCCCCCAAGCATTAATAACACTAATCAACGAGTGATTTTGTCATGCATTCCAAATAAATACAGAACACAATATTAAGATAATGTATTGAATGCTAAAGATTGTAAAAATAATGAGTACATAGTATAACTATTATTAATGCTGGTAATTAGTGGGTTACTCTTAACACAAGCCGGTTTTGAGGGCGACACAGCAAGAGAGCAACATACCATGGCTCAGACTCACCACATAACAATACATCAGTAAATTATAAAATCTGTAATCTTCATTGAGTTTGTTCACTTTCTCTTCAATTTCCTCATTCAAATTTCAAACTTTATGCTTCTTCATCCTATTTATTTAGCCGTTAATTCAACAATTACCCACTAAACCCAGAAACAAAATCAAGCATGCATACACTTATTTAAACAAATCTGTAACAAACAAGGGTAATAAATTCCAATTAAACCCACCCCGATTCCCAGAACAAACAGCATTAATTCAAATTTATTCACTTTCACTAATTTTTTTTTTTTAGAAAAAAAATCAAAATGTATTCACTTTTACATAATCAAATAAAAAAGCATAGAAGCTGAAATTTAAATTCCTAAAACCCAAAAAAAAAAAAGAACGGTAAAAAAAAAAAAAAAAAAAAAGTACAATAAAATAGCCATACTTTGAGAGTGTTCTTGTTGCTGGGGTAACAATAGCAGTGAGCTGGGCTGGGAACCAGCTTCTTCCGCCATTATAGTACTTGATTTCAACTGAAATTTAGTAAAATTTGGGATTAGGGTTTTTCAATAAATTTGAGAATTTGGGGAAGAAATTAATCAAAAAGTTGGTGAGCATAGAGCAAAGTATTAATTTGAGTAGACTATCTTAAACTAAAACTGTAACCATAAAGCTGAAGTAAAACCCCATTTTCATGGTGAAAAAATTACTCAGAGATAAGTATTGCCCAAAGGCCACTAGGCCAGGCCCATATATGGTGAAACTGTGAAAGCTGTCAACCCAAACACAACTCTTTCCTTACATATTTTCCCTAATTTTAGAAAATCAAAACTAGGTTCGTTTAGTATCATAATTTTTTGTTTTTTGGTTTTCAAAATTATATGATACTAGATTAGTGCCCGTGCAATGCACGGATTTACCAGTAATATATTTTGGGTTTTTGTAATTTTTTTTGAGTTTACAATATTCATAAGTTCAATTTAATTGACCTTAATTATGTTAACAACTCCTACAAAGACTCTAACAACCTAATATGAACATAAATTACCAAAATAATATGTACTTATTTTAAATTAATTACCTAAATAATAGCTATATCTGTTTCAAATTAAATAGCATTTTATTTCACAAAAAAATAAATAGCATTTGAGCGGGAAATCTTTTAATAAAATAGCGCCACGTGTACAACTTTGAAAAAGATGGCATTAGCGGTTGCTACTTTAGCATTAATTATAGATAGATATGTCATATATTGAATAAAAAATTAGTCAAATTTATTAAACTCATGATAATTTTGAAAATGGATAACAAAAAAGTGATAACACCTTCTTCTTGTTTTTTGTTTTTGATTTTTTATATTCTAAAAAAATTGAAAATAAAAAAAAATATCAAACATAAAAAATTAAAAAATAATTAAAAAAATCGTAACTACATAATTAATAGATGACATTGGGTTGGATTGACATGTTTATATGTTGCTATGTTTGTTGAACAAGGGTTGTTTTAGTTTGGAAGAAGCACGACATGACCCAATATAGCAAATTATGCTTAAATACGATGATATGTTTCGTGAAACTTCTAGAATATTATGACTATAAGAGTGGCAAAGGAAATTCTAAAATCATCCGATCATTTCTTCTAAGCTCCATCTTGAACTATAAATATAGGTCATGGATATTGAGTGTCCCTCTTTATTGGATGTAGGAAGCATAAGAAATTAATACCATTAAGTTTGCCAAAATTGATAAAGTTTTTATAAGTACTTGACATAAAAAGGAGTTAGGGCCTGTTCAAATTTACTTAATTAATTTCAGTTCAGTTCAGCTCCAATCAGTTCATTTCAGTTCAGCTCTAATCAGTTCAGTTCAGTTCAGCTCTTAATTTCCCTCTCTTATAAAATATTCATTTCAGCTTAATTCAGTTCAGTTCAGTTCAATTCAGCTCCAATCAGTTCAGTTCAGTTCAATTCAGCTCAATTCAGTACATGTGAACAGGCCCTTAGTTGGTTATCATCATTAAATGTGAAAAACAATTTGATACTCAAAGTTAAAAGTCGCCATTAGCGATAACCTAATAAAAGTATAAAATTGTTAAACTGGCGATATATTTATACATTTAGGCCAAGTGTAAGTTCAAAATTAAAATGAAGTGAATGCTCGTACTTATATTATTGTAGTTGTATACTCGTATTGTATTTTATTTATTAAAGTGAAATTAATAACTTATGTTCTGAATGAAACCATATATCAGGCACTCAACCCTGAGTTTAGCTCATAAATTTATGTGAGAGACTTGAAATTGGGAATAAAAAAATCCCAAATCGAATTACAAATTTACAAAGAAAGCAAAAGTGAGGTATTATTTTGTTTACACTTGTTTTTCTTTTAACAATTTGAGCAGTTATAATACGGAGTATTTAAATATTTTTAAGACATAATTATATTACTTGTTAATTAAGATAGAATTATATGACTGGTTAACATAGAAGTACTATGTATGTTAATGCTCTTTTAGTTTTCTTGTAAACGCAAATTTGTCTTATTGATTTTCACCTATGTTAATATGGGGAAAGGAGAAGTTAATAAGAGTGTTGAAAAGCCGAAGGGAGATGATGGACTGAGTGAAGATAACATCAAACTAAAGTACTTCTCCACGATCGACAAAGAACAAATATCAACAAAAGAAGCGTATAATCGTTTTTTGGAAGAAGGAACACTAAGTTTGCAGGAAGAAACATTGATGTTGCAGTAAGAAAGCCACTTAATTTTGAGGATCCTTGTTCAGGTTATGCTATTTAAATGTGGTCTGATTCAAGGGAATTAATCATATATAACGAGCGATTGGCTTTACATGCAATCTGTACTTACAGATGTTAATTGTATTTTTCAAGGTTTAAAATGCAAAATGTAATTAGATGATTAGATCAATAATTCCATTTGCATGAAGCAATACGTATAAATCAACAAAAATAACTTAATCAAACACCAAAATTTCGAACCTCTTATCACCTTTCAAATAATTTATTGCTAGTCCTAGCATCAACCATTTTTATCAAGTTTACACATGAATTATCAATTTAATGATATTTCATATAAGTAACTCAACTCATAATTCCATTTGCATAAAGCAATTCATATATCAATAATAAACCAAGTATAACTGAAGATCACCCAACCATGGGTAATAACTCAAAAATTTGGACCTCCTCACCATATAATTCATATAAAAGTGTAATTCACATTCAATTTCATTTCCAATTTAAAAATACGATTAGTTATTGAATAATTTACGAACATTTACCAATATACCTTGAATATAAAATTCCCTCAAAAAAGATTAGGCACGGAGCCATGGCCTCGGACCCTTAGCTCAGGAAATTTGTGTGAGAGACTTGAAATTGGAAATTAAAAAAAATAAAAAAAAAAACCCCCAAATTGAATTAGGGTTTATACTACTTCCATTTTCCAGTAAACAGAAAATCATCTTTTTCATTCAAACTCTCCGATACCCTAACAAAATTCTCCCTTTAATCACCAAAATTTCTGGGTTTTCTCCATCGGAATGGTTGTATAATGAAGCAATCAAAGCGGCGTCACGGCCGCGATCGATCTCCATCACCACCATCATCGAAGAAGCACCACCATATTCACAGCAAAAGCCCTCAACGCCAAATTCATGATCTGGGTAAGCATCGCCCAGCTTTTATTTCTTATCTTGAATCCCCAAATTTACCCCCAAAAATCAAATTAATGTGTGAAATTGTAGCTAGTACCCCACCTTTATCAGTTGCGAAAGTTCTAGATGATAATGGTGTTAGGGTAACTCAGGAAGATGTTGAACAAGTTCTTAAATTGTCATATGGTTATCCTGCTGCTGCTGTGAAGTTCTTTAGGTGGGCAGGACACCAATTGAATGATAGACATAGCCCTTATGCTTGGAATTTAGTTGTTGATATGTTAGGGAAGAATTCATTGTTTGATGCAATGTGGGATGCAATTAAGTCTATGAAGGAAGAAGGGATTCTTTCGCTTGCGACTTTTGCATCGGTTTTTAGTAGTTATGTGTTAGGGAATCGGGTTGATGAGACATTTATGACTTTCGAGGTTATGGATCAGTATGGTGTTCCTAGGGACATTGTGGCATTGAATTCGCTATTGAGCGCGATTTGTAGGGAAGGGAAGACGGAGAAAGCAGACGAGTTTTTGAGGATTGCTAAGGATAAGATTAGGTTGGATGCTGATTCGTTTGCTATTTTGTTGGAGGGGTGGGAGAATGAAGGGAATGTAGCTGGTGCGAAGAGGACTTTTGGAGAGATGGTGGAGGAGATTGGTTGGGACCCTAGGAATGTGCCGGCTTATGACTCGTTTTTGTGCACATTGATTAAGGCTCAAAGTGGATTTCATGAAGCTTTGAAGTTCTTGAACACCATGAAGGAGAGGAGGTGTTCCCCTGGGATGAAGTTTTTTGGGGTTGCCTTGGAGGATTGTGTGAGGAAAAGTGATGCCCGAGGAGCTTCCTTGCTGTGGGAAGCTATGACAGTGAGGAGCGATTTCAGGCCTGACACTCAAATGTACAATATGATGATTACATTGCATTCTCATCTTGCTAATTTTGATATAGCTAGAAGGTATTTGGATGAGATGGTTTATGATGGTGTATTTCCAGATTCAAAGAGTTATAATACTTTGTTTCAATACTTAGTTAAGAGTCGTAAGCTTGATGAGCTATCATCTGTATTTACCGAGATGGTGAAGAATGAATTTTTACCTACCCAAGCTAATTGCATTACTGCTGTTAGGCTTTACTTAGACTCTGGGGATCCATACATGGCTATTAAGGTCTGGAAATTCATGGTTGAGAATCATCAGTCTGATGAGTTGGAAGAGACTGGGAATTTCTTGGTTTTAGGGCTTCGTGACTGCAATAGAGTTCAAGAGGCAGTTAAGTATGCTGAAGACATGATTGAACGGAAGATAAAGTTGACTTCCTTTACACTATCTAAATTGAAACAAAATCTTGTAAAGGCAGGAAAAGGTCCTGTATATGATGAACTTTTTAGGAAGTGGAAACTTCGTTAAGTTTGCTTTATCACTCTCCGGGCTCCCTATGTCATTTACAGATTCAAACATCTCTGTTTCAAGGGTATAGACAGTATTTCCCTTACTTTGACACAGGTCGGAGCCTTTAGAAGCATTGGTATAATTTTGATTTGCCGGTGTGATGTCATACTCACTCAGGGATACTCACTGATCTGAGGTAACAAGGATAGCAGTCAACATTATAATCATAAAATCTAAACACTAATTTGTTTCCCTTTCCAAAAAGTTTCTGAAGGCACACCCTGTACTCAGTAGCCAGAATTGTACAATTGATCTTATGACTTTTTTTCTTCTTCTTCTGTAAATAAGGGAGAAAATACTTGTGTTCGTTTTTATCCATATTTCTTTTTCATGTGTTTGAGCATTATATTTTCTCATGTGCCCGGTGTTGTCTTCTGCTATATTGCTTAATAGCCCTTGGTTTTGTGGCACTCATTTTCATCCTGATGATTTGTGATGAAATGTAACTTCCGCATCAACTCTAGATGTCCTTGGTTGATGGAAATTTTAGACCGAGTTGTCCTGAAAAAAGTAATACACCAAAAGCTTGTTCGATTCATTTGTGATGTCGAAGGCCTTTTAGGTGGGTGGTAGGATGTGAAACTCTGTTCCACCCCTGAATTACTCGTGGTTGGTGAATGTTTTTAACCAGTTTCTCTACATCTTTCTCTTCGCGCATGATCTTAATTAGAATTGACCCCAAAAATTTTTTTTAAAAAATTGAGTACATGAACAAGAGAATTCAGTCTATACCCTCAATAAGTGAGACATTATACGAGAACTCTGTACAATGATTCTTTGATGAAAAACATGGAGCAGTTTGCCTTAGTTATTTACAATTTCATGCTCTCATGATTAATTTTATAAAGGGTTGCTCTATGACGAAGTTGATGTTAACAGAAAAGCTCAAGTTTATTACCAACTTTTATAATATCAACATCCAACCTCTTTGCGTTCAACAACACTAAATAAACATGATCTTCCTCAGTTGCCTTACAATATTATGCATGATGAACTTACTAAAAGAAATTATCAGCTTTGAAGTTGATGTTATAAATGTGGCTCCATCGTTGCCCGGAACAACCAACTTCCTGTGCCTGCTGAGCTCTGTATAGTGCATATAATGTATAATGGAAGTAAGTGGTCTTAATTTGAGAGGAAGAAGTATGAATTATATTCTGATTTATACTTTTATTAGTAGTAATAATTTTTTGTATTAAGATTATTCATATTAATGTAATTTGAGATATAAATAAATCAATGGATTAAATAAACAACAAAGCTGGAATTAGGGGTGAGCATAGCAGGGTACCCTGTAAAAATATCGGTACCCGGAACCGGAACCTGTTGCAACAGGTTCCTAAAAATAGGAACCAGAACCGGAACCTGTTGTAACAGGTTCCTAAGAATTGGGAACCGGAACCGGAATATGTAGGTTCCGGTTCCTAAACAGGGTACCTTGTCTTTCAAAGTAAGCTTAATAGTTACTTGATAAATTGTGGCAATTCTATATTTTTAAAAATGGATATTCATAATAAAAGCTTACAACTTTAGTAAACTACTTCAAATATAATAAACCAACACTAATTGTCTAGAATATTTAATACCATATAGGTTTTGGTTTCATGTACCCTATAGGGAACATGTATTAACAGGGTACCCTACAGGTTCTAGGTCCAAAATTTTATTACCCAGAACCGGAACCTGTTGCAACAGGTTCCCAATTTTATTACCCGGAACCGGAACCTGATCAACACGTTACGGGTTTGGAACCTGCGGTTCCGAACAGGTTCCGGTTCCAGATCAGGGTACCCTGAATTTTTGCTCACCCCTAGCTGGAATAGCTCAGCTGGTTAGAGCGTGTGGCTGTTAACCACAAGGTCGGAGGTTCGAACCCTCCTTCTAGCGTTTTTTTTTTTTTTTTTTTTTTTTGGGTTCTTTTTTTTTTTTTGGTATTAAAAAAACGATGTTAGAGAATCGTTAGCGGGCAAAGCCCACATGATTTCTACTCATGCCCGATAACCACTCCGGCACGCCCACAATCATTATTTAATTATTATTTTAACTTGACTATAATATTTTCTCAAAAAAAAAAAAAAAAAAAAAAACTTGGATATAATATTATTTCTCTGTTGTATATTTTTTTTTTGACTTTTACCAAACTACTCTAAGGCTCTTTGCACTCACATCATTCACTCTAAATGCCTTAAATCATACTCGCATAACGTAAAATTACATTTAGTTACTTATGAGAGAATTTATTATATGTATAATGTACTCGTATTTCAATGTGTACGGTTTTGGGAGCTTGATGCCTAGGTTTTTAATACCAAGCCATATTTCTAACTGATTACTTCGGTTTTTTTTAAATTAAATTAAATTTAAACCATTTATAACTTTCATTTTAAATATTTTAAGCCATATTTAAGTAATAAGAGTACAAAATGTGTAATAGTTTTATGTGGTCGTTGTAACATAAGAAGCTAGATGCCTAGAATAATGTATGGCTCGATATTACAAAAACTAAAATTGCTCATAAAGGCATGCATTCACATTGTGAACATACCATAAACATGCATGCATGGTACATTGGTACGGTTCTTTAATGAGACCACGTACCATATAACATGCAAATGGAGTAACGGTGAAGGCAATTAAATTAAGATTAGTTTTAAACACTTAATGATTCTTGAGGCAAGGAAGCACGTAAAGAGGTAGATCGATCACGAACAAACACAATAACCCATAATCATAAATCATCATTCCCCAATACCCAAGTTTCTCATGCACACGTGATGATGGGCCCATTTCTAGCTTATGATAAAATTAATTCCTCAAAATTTGGTAAGCTTAGCTTTGCTCCCTTGCATAATTTCTCCTATTAATGTTTTGCTTAACTAAACAAGTTACTTTAAATTCTTAATTAGTTTAATTAATTTAGTCTAATATGTGTAGAATTTTGCAAGCCTTCTAGAAACAATCCCTTTCATAGTATAATGAAATCATTCCAAATCTTAGTTATGTAACAGTAACACTAACTTGTTTTAATAATCGTCATTGTATTTTGTGACAAGTTCATAATTTTTAAAATAAGACATGTTTTCAAAGTCCAGTCAACATGCGTGTATGTTTTAGCATGTTTTATTTTATTTTGCCTAATTTTATCCTTAACATTCTTCTAATAAGTGAGTGACTGAGTGTACACTATTGAAAGATAATATGAATTATGATATAATGTGCACTTATTTAACTTTTCTTAAAAAATACACATTATTAATAATACATTAATAAATGAAAATTCACTATGAATATAATTGAAGCACTTTTTTTTTATCTAAACAAATAAATATTAATATTTTAACATAAATTATATTCCATGAATTCTTGCAAATGATGGGAAGAATATTTTGTACGAATTGAAAGCATTGTTTGTTCATGTATATATTCATAATATTTTGCTCATACAGTGAGGTGCACTATCACAACTCACAAGTAATTCCAAAAGATTAGATTATTCTTGTACATTTACAAAATTGAGATTATAATGATTATTGGTGGATTAATAGATCATCGATCAACTGTTGATGTGCAATAATTATCAAAAACAAAAATATAAATTTGGCCAATTTGTAAAAGAATTCATACTAATTACTCGTACAAACTACAAATAAAGATGTAAGGGCCATGTGCAAATAAATAACATATCCACGTGTATAATCAAATAATAGAGTCACAAAATCTTCAAAAAATCAAAAATATTCCAGAGTATGTATGTTGATTGTGATTCATGTTCAGCCCTTTTGTTGAGTTGAAAATGAGCTTTTAGGCTAAATCATTAAAGCATATATATATAATTATAATTTAATATTATGTTGCTAAATGATTGATTTTTGGCAACTCATCATGCATGGAAAAACCATAATTACATAATTAGTGGGTTCATTAGAAAGTAATTCGATCTATGAACATGCATGTATGTGCATTAATATACTACGTATATTATATAAATATATAGAGACAAAAGGCGTAATTAAAGAAGATTAATTTCATTCATTTTATAGTTTGTGGCCCCTAATTGTTGTTGATGTACACCTTACAATTGCCATGATAATTAATAAGTGTCAAAATGATGGGAGTGTTTGTTACAAGATATGGTTTTAATATGATCCAATGTATGACTTGTGTAAGATATTATGTCTCCTTAGGTATTTTATGGCCCACTTGGTTTTAATTAATTAGGGTCACCTTAAGTGCATGAGGATTAAGGAATATTATTGACCCTATCTTATGGGTCCCACATTTCTAATAGTTTCCACCTTGTATTTACTTGCTTTCTTGAGAAATTGTGATGAGTATATATATACAATATCTATGTACAACTGTACGAGTATATGGGTAGTGTGTAGTAGTGCCATATACTTAAGTTGGTAAATGAGATAGGAGATTAAATTATAACAGTTGGCTATATCCGATCCTCCACTTAAACGTGAATTTAAGTGTCGTATTTCACCTAACTCATTTTAGAAGAGATTTTCTTGATGAAAGTTACAACTGATTAATACTTTGTATATTTACATAATAAGTTATTATTTGTTATACTTTGAATATGAAAGGATTAGAATTTCTCTAATACTAACTTGGCCTACTTTATTTATATATTGTTTTTTTTTTTCCTAAGAGATTTACTGGTCATTAGATACCTATACGATCGAGTAATTTTTGAATGCAAAGCAAAATCCCCACATTATAATTATGTATTTGAGGGTGATGAATATTAATTAAACCATCTTAATCATAAGGTGAGAGCTCTATCGTATACCATACGTTTACCTCAACTCCTACTAGATTATCTATTTCATGTTTGAATGAAAACGGTATTAACTTCTTAAGATATACAAGTTGATTATTGTCATTCTCACATATACCATATGGTTAGTTTTTATAAAGACACTTAATTAGTTTAGGTACATCAAATACTATTTTTATTTTCTTATTAGTTTTGTTTTGGAGTTGTTTTCTTGCGTGTGCAAAATATGTGCAATCACAATCAACCAAGATAAGAAAAGTCCTTAAATCCTTAGTTAAGATGAGTTTGGTGATATATTATAAAGTCCTCTTATACACGGCTACAATAAAAATTATAAAAAACCTTGTGTTATTGACTAATTTGACATATATCGTTCGCCTACTTCTATGTTTTTTTTTAGTGTAAAATGCCTTTTCTTTACCAGTCACAGGTGAGCTACACGTTTATGCATAAAATAGCAAATTACATTATTTAAATTACTTGTACTTTTTATTGGTTTAAACATATTTACTTGTGGGCTATATATGTACCGTACCTACTGCTGTTTTGTTGAAATTTTAACAACGTTGGTTTACAATTACATGCATGTTTAGGTTTTTTTTTTTTTTTTTTTTTTTTTTTTTTTTTTGAGAAAACATGCATGTTTAGGTTAATTAAAAGTAATAGGATACATTTGAGTCTAAATTATAATAAAAATACGAACATAATTTATGCTACAATAAGGATGGTTTAATTTAATTGTTGTACACTTGTATGTATAGATATGTATTTATCAATTGATTTCTTTGTTCTTTTAGGTTAATTGATGTATATTTACCAACTAAAAACATAGGTATTGATATAGTATAAAACATATTCCTGAGCCTCAACCATCAGCTTAAGCTTTTTGGTTGAGTTGGTCCACTAACATGGTATCAAGAGCCAGCGTGACACAAAGGTCACGGGTTCGAATCTCATCCACCCCCCACTTTCAAGTGGAATATTAAGCGCTGGGTATGAGGGAGGCCCATGCTGAATCCACACTTCTAGCCCAAACGGGCTCTCGTGTGAGGAGGCGTGATAGAGTATAAAACTAATTATATATGGCTAGACTCTAGTCTAGGCATCTTACCCTACACCCCTCCCTTAACTCATCGTTTAACACCCCTTCCCCCAAATATTCACTTTAGCAGTATGTTTCCCCCACCCATATATACCAAAAAAAAAAAGCCATTACCATTTCACTTTCTCTCTCCTCACCTATTTTCTACATTTTCTCTCTACATCTATTTTTTGCATTTTCAAATCTGGAAATTTCTATGAATTTATGACAAATTATGAAAAAATTGTTCAGTTACTACAACTAATCAAGGTTTGAAATTCAAAGAAGTAAGTGATTGTGTTCATATTCAAATCGAAAAAGAGTATAAACTCTAGTTTCAGTAATTTTTTTGTTGCAATTGTGTTACAGGATCATCATGGAAGTATAAAACATAGAAAAAGTATGAACTATTGCATTTTAGTAATTTTTACTAATTTTCGATTAAAAACTAATAATCTGAACAAGTACCTTTTGATTTTTGGGTATGAACTATGAAATATTCTTTTTTTTTTTTTTTTTTTTTTTGGCAGTTGAAGGATATTGTTTCAGAGAAGAACATCAAAGAATCTGGAGAAAAGTAAGCATTAATTAAATTAGTTCGTATTGTTTCTTTGTTACTGAATGTTCATTTCCGTTTTAATAAATGTTCATTTATATATTAGTACACAATCATTCACATGTTAATAGATGATTAATATAAATATATTACTACATAGTCATTTTATTAATGTTCATTCTTTTTCATAGTTTAGAGTGGAAAATAATTACTACATAGTCAGTGTAGTATATATAAATGTTAATTCTTTTTCATAGTTTGGAGTGGAAAGTTATTTTAGATGACTATTCACTACTAAAATTCGGCTAAATTGCGACCGTTTTTTTACGACCGTCTGAAAATCGGTCGCAAAATATGAAATTTGCGACCGTTTTTTATGCGGTCGCAATTTTACGACTGCTTTGACAACGGTCGCAAATTTGCGACCGTTTTGCGACCGTTTTTAACCTTTTAGACGGTCGCTATGATGTTTGAACAATTAAAAATAATTCTAAATTAAAATAAATCGTTTGCGACCGCCAAAGACGGTCGTAAATGTTATAATCTGCGACCGTCACAGAGACGGTCGTAAATTTCATAATCTGCGACCGTCAAAGGCGGTCGTAAATGTCATAATCTGCGACCGTCAAAGAGACGGTCGTAAATTTCATAATCTGCGACCGTCAAAGGCGGTCGTAAATGTCATAATCTGCGACCGTCAAAGAGACGGTCGTAAATGTCATTATTTGCGACCGTCATAGACGGTCGCAAAAAGCTTTTTTTTTATATAAAAAAATTCGGGTATATAACTACACCCATCTCACTCCAACCCTAATTAACTAACCTCACGCCGCTCCTCTTTCTCTTTCCTCTCCTCTCTTCTTTTTCTTTCCTCTGAATCTCTAATTTACTTCCTCTTATCTCTCTCCTCTCTGTTTCCTCTCTTCCCTTCACCGATTTTTGCCACCATCTTTCCTCCGCCACCATATTTCCTCCACCACAATCTTCACTGGCTCTCCTTGACAGGGTAAAGTCGTATCACCTAATCAAAAGTATTACCTAAATCCTCTAACTAAAGTAGATAGGGAAGTAGGGTCGAATCCACAGGGAAACTGGTCTTTCTACTCCTAAATAATTAATATAGTCTAAATTATTAAAGTAACCAATTTGTTGTTTTTAATGTGAAACTATTCTATGGAGATTAAGTTTAGGGAGAAAGTCAATAATAAGAAGGCCTAGGGTCATAGGTTCACCAATAATTAATATTCCGGGATAAAACATAACAATCAATAAATCAACATCGCATAAATAACATGATTAACAGGCTCTCGCAATTTACTAGATCTAAGTTCCTATTGAAAATAGCCTTTAATATCAAATTAACATCTGCTCGATTCATCAATTCAATATTGCTAAACATTCACAATCAAATTACATCTGCTCGATTCATAATCTAATTGCAAAGAATTAAAACAATTCAATAGGAAATTATCATGCATAGTCAATAATCAATAATAATAAATTACCCCTTCATATTAATTATGGATCCCCATAAACCCTAGAATTAAACTACTCGGACATAATCAAAACTAAACAAAACATAATAATTAACCAAGACGTAACAGAAAATCGGAAAGAGTAAAATACTGAGATTAATTAAAGGAGAAATCGTACCAAGACGGCGGAATTACAAGAGTGTGAGGAGCAAGGAAAGAAAATAAAATCTAGAGAGAGAAAGTTAAGTAGAGAGAAGGAGGAGAAAAACTAAAACTAGAGTAATAATAATGATAAGAGATAATCGTCTTGCCTAAAAAAAATTACATTAATACTAAGCAAGCTCTAAACGCTAAACAAAATTGAACGGAAGGCTAATCCTCCCTAGGGAACGACACGCGCCCGGCCGGGCAAGGGGCCGCCCGACCGGGCCCGTCTTCTTGACTTCAAGTAGCTTTCTCGCGCCCGGCCGGGCGCGAGCACCGGGCGGGGCTTCCTTTGGCCCGCCCGGCCGGGCGCGCCTCCGGGCGGAGCTTTGGGCCTCCAAACTTGGATCTCTTGGCCCACCGAACTTGGATCTTCATAACCGAGCCCTTAATCACCGATTTGATCCCTCTAATCGGCCTTGGGCTATCGAACTGGGTCGCGGTCCTCTAATACTCGTAGATGCTCCTCTAAAAACCCGGGAAAATGCTCCAAGTATGCAAATTCCTACAAAACTCAAGCAAAACTTGTAACACCCCAATAATTCTCCCTTTTTCAAACCACTTACTTTAAATAAAATAGTGGAGAACCATTGACATGTTACCGCCACGTGTTAAAACGTTAAGGCTTTATCAAAGTATCGCAGCGGAAAAATCAAACTTAAGTATTTAAAATAACACAATTTAGAAAACGAATAAGTCAAAGCTTACAAATTGGAACCATATAAGGCCCTTATTTAAAACCAAACCAATATTAAAAATCCAAAACATAAACGAAATAGCAAAGCATAAATAAGTTCAACACAAGAATCGAATACTCTCAATCACACCAATCCCTTGACAATGCGTTTGTCAAATCCCTTAACTTCACATCATCAAGCTAACCTGTGCATACTGCTCCCCAATAATACAAGTGTAATAATTGGATCATCACAGGGTCATTGAAAGGCGAAGGCCATGACCAAAAGAAAACACACACAAAAGCACGCAATCAGCAAAGCTGAGTACATACAAGCTACAACGTACCAAACCTAGCATGCTCAATTAATTAAAGTAATTAAACATACAACACGAATTCATTAATCAAGTCTCCACACTTAGACAATTCAATTGACTCAACATACTTACTAACCAATTCCAAACACTTGACTCATCATATTCAATTTAATAAATTTAATTTAGTTTGGAGTAAGCAATAGACCAGGTTGTCCAATCCAGGTCCCAAATGACCATTTGAAATAAAAGTTTAGCGCGATGCAAGAATGGGCGCGACTCCATTCTCACAAAGTTAGTCTAGGATAATCAACATTACTAGCTCAATTAAATAATGTAGTTCAAAACTACATAACACATTGTACTCTGAAAATAACCTTTATCAACTCAACCTCGAATAATAATACAAACCTTTACTCAACTCTTTATCCCGTAAGTGTGCCATGCTCATTGTTCTATACCTAGCCTTGGACATGGGTAATTCGAATAAAACCAACAAGTATAAAAACTTGAATACTCCCAATAACTAGAAAACACCTTGAACCAGACCACATACGGGTCAATTCCCACTGTAGGGGACCATAGAAAAATAAATAATTAAGATTGTACTTCATTCTTAACTCATGATCATTATCTCATTACCAACATGCCAAGGACTAAGGTCTATAACGCCGAGCCTCAAACCCATAACAAAATAAATAATTCTCAACCTTTTGATCTCACACATTGATCAAATAACCATTCACAAATTAATTTATAATATCTCAATATTGGCACATGTTCCCAAATAACATAACAATTCGATTCATAATGTCTCAACTCTTAAAGCACATACTAATAACCCAAATATAATCATATCTCAACCCAAAAATAATACTCTGCATTAATAATCCTAAAACCTCAAGAACAATACTCCCTATAGCAATAACATTAAAAAAAAAACCCCAGAAATATAACACAATCATTCAATATAACAATAGTAGCAAGACAATTAAATCAGATCATATCATAAAATTATATACGTCAATCATATATACATACACTCAAGCATATGAATTAATTAAATGTATAACCAAACAATTTTCATCCAAGTGTTTTCTAATCATGAAACTAAGTTCTTTTCTTTTTGGTACCTAAACATGATACTACTTATAACGAAGTAGACATGTACGTACCTCATACAAACAATCCTTTTGAGCCACTTTTAATCACTTAAAATTCTCCTAGGGAATAATCACTTCCTAGAAAACAACCAACAATTAATATTACTATCCCAAGTAATTTCCAACAATATAATATGATGAAAAACTTATTAAAATAAATAAAACATATATTTATATGCTTAATTAACTTTAAAAATAATTAATTTTATTAATCAAACTCAAGGATAAAATTTTAAAAATAAAAAAAACTTCGTTAAAAATGAAAAACTGCCCGAAAATCATATTTAGAGGCAGAATTTGGCCACGAGAGGGTGGTGCTCACTACCAAAGGTAGTGAGTCTTTCTTAAAACATCGTTTCCACATGGAAAACACTACTTTTTTGTCAAAATCGGATGAGTTCAGAACCTAACCGGGATTAAAACGGGATTAATATTAACGAACCGAAATCTAAACATTAAAATACGAATTTACGTGTTCAAAATAATCTGGAAACTAATTAGTAATATAATCACCAAAATTTCAAAACATCATTACTATAAAAGCCCTAAATCAATTGTTCATAAAAACCCTAAAATCATGATTTTCAATAATTAAAAACCCTAGGTTATTAAATTTACAAAATCTGAAAATTATAACATTTATAAAATCTGAAATTATAAAGTTGAATCATCAAAATACAATTTGATACCAATTAAATTGATTCAAACAATAAAATCAAAACCCATAAATAATTATAATTACACAAATTAATAAAACAAAAGAGAAAGGAAATAAAACTAACCTTTTGTGTGGGGAAATTTTGGGGATGTATGGGGTATTTATAAGAGAGAGAGTGGTGTAGGGTTAGTTTTAAGGTTGGGCCTCATAAAATTAATGGGCCAATTAAGAAAGGAAAATGGGTTTGGTTTGTTTGCTGGATATAAATTAGTGAAGAAAGGTTCATAAAAAGTTCTTTGTAATAAAATCGTTCATCAAACCCAAAAATAATTTGAAACTTTTGAAATTAAATCCGAAAAAAATACAAATAAATATTATGAATAAAATATAATTTCATTACTAATATATTTAAAAATACGGGGGATTACAATCTACCCCTCTTAAAAGAAGTTTCGTCCCGAAACTTAGCACAAAATCCCTTAAATTGCAAAACTTTTGCATAAAGCCATTTCAAAAATTTCAAAATTATATCCCAATTGTGTCATAGTATCGACACTAATACTTTATCACCATTCCAATTTACGCACTTCACTAGATGCGTAAACAAATAAAATCGCTATGAAAAGCATGAAAACACCATAAAATAGCATAAAATAGGGTAAAAAAAAAAAAAAAAAAAAAAACGCGAAATTATACGCATTCTACCCCCCTTAAAGAACAAGAGTTACGCCCTCGTAACTCACCTCATTAAACAACTTAGGTTATCTCTTTCTCATATCATCCTCGGCCTCCCAATGGCTCATGTTTTCCTCACTTTTCGAGTATACCAAAATATCATCAATAAAAACAACTACAAACTTGTTCATGGAATACTCGATTCATCAAGTCTATAAAAATTGCAAGTGCATTGGTCAACTCAAAAGACAAAACTGTAAACTCGTAGTGCCCATATCTAATCCTAAAAGCAGTCTTAGGTATATCCTTATCAGCCACTCTTAATTGATGATACCCCGAACGTAAATCAATCTTGAAAAACACACTAGCTCCTTTCAATTGATCAAACAAATCATCGATCTTGGGTAGTGGGTACTTATTCTTTATTGTGACATTATTTCAACTCTCTATAATCGATCCACAATCTCATGCTCCCATATTTCTTCTTCACAAAATACATCCAAAATTCATTCACAATTGGCACATCTTCCACATTCACTTACTACTCATTTCCAAGTCTTGCACACAATAAAAGAACAAAGGATGTCCCTTACGTACAAGTTTTGACAACTTTAACGCAGAAATAATCCCAATACCATTTGGTTTCCCAAAACGTCTGTAATACACAATCTCCCCCAAAGAACTCCTTAAGTAAACATTCTTTATCTCACAATCAATCTTATATTAGCTTATAAGTGGCTAACCAATCTATTCCCAAAATGACATCAAGGTCATCCAACTCAAATTCTATAAGATCAGATGGAAAATCAGTCTCTCCAATCCTCAAAGGTAAACCCTTATGTATCTTGGTGCACCTCACAACCTCACTAGTAGGCAAACTAATAAGCAAGTCAATCGAATTTGGTTCAACTAGTCCTAATAGCAGCAGCTAAAGCATCATTGTTAGCCATCCTCCTTCTCTACCTAGAAATGTAACACACTCTTAGGCTGACATCAGCGCGAAAAAAAAACTCTTCTTGCTTAATAAATCACATTCATAATCATCAAATATATATATTAAGGTAGAAAGGTGGACACGGCCACACAATCGCCCCTAATAAGTCACTTTCAAAGGAAATGATTATTTATTTTTAATCATTCCTACGCACACGAAAATTAAATAAAATAATTCCCTTGATTCAATTCCACCAAAATTCATGCATCAAGTGCATAACATCATTAAATTAACACACATTAGTAGACACATAATTACATGCTTCACACAAATAAATTAAATCATTTAAACATTTCACATTACACAAAGAATCTCATTCCATTCCATTCCATATGACATGCTTTAATCCTTAAACATGATACTAAGTGATCACTCAAGTTTGCACCATTACATGAACATACACAATTAAATAACTTGCATGATCACTTCATACAATATAAAAGCATTAAGTAATTAATTACAATGCATAAAGAAATAAATAATCTATTCTATACGCCCTTTCTAATGCTACCCAAATCTCACCGATAAGCAAAATAAGCACACAAGTTAGGAATAAAAATAAATAATTAAATTCATTTTATTTCAAAATAACAAAAATACTTTGAAAATATATAAAACAAATAAATAAACTTTTTTTATTAAATGCCGAAATAAATATATTAGAATAGAATAATTTTTGAAAATCTAAGTTAACTTTAAATAAGGTAGTCGAATAAACTCATTAGATTTAAAACGTTAGGCGCCTAAAAACTTTAAATTAAATTTGGTGGTAATTAAATCGAACCTAAGCTCCCAGATACCACTTTGTAACACCCCAATAATTCTCCCTTTTTCAAACCACTTACTTTAAATAAAATAGTGGAGAACCATTGACATGTTACCGCCACGTGTTAAAACGTTAAGGCTTTATCAAAGTATCGCAGCGGAAAAATCAAACTTAAGTATTTAAAATAACACAATTTAGAAAACGAATAAGTCAAAGCTTACAAATTGGAACCATATAAGGCCCTTATTTAAAACCAAACCAATATTAAAAATCCAAAACATAAACGAAATAGCAAAGCATAAATAAGTTCAACACAAGAATCGAATACTCTCAATCACACCAATCCCTTGACAATGCGTTTGTCAAATCCCTTAACTTCACATCATCAAGCTAACCTGTGCATACTGCTCCCCAATAATACAAGTGTAATAATTGGATCATCACAGGGTCATTGAAAGGCGAAGGCCATGACCAAAAGAAAACACACACAAAAGCACGCAATCAGCAAAGCTGAGTACATACAAGCTACAACGTACCAAACCTAGCATGCTCAATTAATTAAAGTAATTAAACATACAACACGAATTCATTAATCAAGTCTCCACACTTAGACAATTCAATTGACTCAACATACTTACTAACCAATTCCAAACACTTGACTCATCATATTCAATTTAATAAATTTAATTTAGTTTGGAGTAAGCAATAGACCAGGTTGTCCAATCCAGGTCCCAAATGACCATTTGAAATAAAAGTTTAGCGCGATGCAAGAATGGGCGCGACTCCATTCTCACAAAGTTAGTCTAGGATAATCAACATTACTAGCTCAATTAAATAATGTAGTTCAAAACTACATAACACATTGTACTCTGAAAATAACCTTTATCAACTCAACCTCGAATAATAATACAAACCTTTACTCAACTCTTTATCCCGTAAGTGTGCCATGCTCATTGTTCTATACCTAGCCTTGGACATGGGTAATTCGAATAAAACCAACAAGTATAAAAACTTGAATACTCCCAATAACTAGAAAACACCTTGAACCAGACCACATACGGGTCAATTCCCACTGTAGGGGACCATAGAAAAATAAATAATTAAGATTGTACTTCATTCTTAACTCATGATCATTATCTCATTACCAACATGCCAAGGACTAAGGTCTATAACGCCGAGCCTCAAACCCATAACAAAATAAATAATTCTCAACCTTTTGATCTCACACATTGATCAAATAACCATTCACAAATTAATTTATAATATCTCAATATTGGCACATGTTCCCAAATAACATAACAATTCGATTCATAATGTCTCAACTCTTAAAGCACATACTAATAACCCAAATATAATCATATCTCAACCCAAAAATAATACTCTGCATTAATAATCCTAAAACCTCAAGAACAATACTCCCTATAGCAATAACATTAAAAAAAAAACCCCAGAAATATAACACAATCATTCAATATAACAATAGTAGCAAGACAATTAAATCAGATCATATCATAAAATTATATACGTCAATCATATATACATACACTCAAGCATATGAATTAATTAAATGTATAACCAAACAATTTTCATCCAAGTGTTTTCTAATCATGAAACTAAGTTCTTTTCTTTTTGGTACCTAAACATGATACTACTTATAACGAAGTAGACATGTACGTACCTCATACAAACAATCCTTTTGAGCCGCTTTTAATCACTTAAAATTCTCCTAGGGAATAATCACTTCCTAGAAAACAACCAACAATTAATATTACTATCCCAAGTAATTTCCAACAATATAATATGATGAAAAACTTATTAAAATAAATAAAACATATATTTATATGCTTAATTAACTTTAAAAATAATTAATTTTATTAATCAAACTCAAGGATAAAATTTTAAAAATAAAAAAAACTTCGTTAAAAATGAAAAACTGCCCGAAAATCATATTTAGAGGCAGAATTTGGCCACGAGAGGGTGGTGCTCACTACCAAAGGTAGTGAGTCTTTCTTAAAACATCGTTTCCACATGGAAAACACTACTTTTTTGTCAAAATCGGATGAGTTCAGAACCTAACCGGGATTAAAACGGGATTAATATTAACGAACCGAAATCTAAACATTAAAATACGAATTTACGTGTTCAAAATAATCTGGAAACTAATTAGTAATATAATCACCAAAATTTCAAAACATCATTACTATAAAAGCCCTAAATCAATTGTTCATAAAAACCCTAAAATCATGATTTTCAATAATTAAAAACCCTAGGTTATTAAATTTACAAAATCTGAAAATTATAACATTTATAAAATCTGAAATTATAAAGTTGAATCATCAAAATACAATTTGATACCAATTAAATTGATTCAAACAATAAAATCAAAACCCATAAATAATTATAATTACACAAATTAATAAAACAAAAGAGAAAGGAAATAAAACTAACCTTTTGTGTGGGGAAATTTTGGGGATGTATGGGGTATTTATAAGAGAGAGAGTGGTGTAGGGTTAGTTTTAAGGTTGGGCCTCATAAAATTAATGGGCCAATTAAGAAAGGAAAATGGGTTTGGTTTGTTTGCTGGATATAAATTAGTGAAGAAAGGTTCATAAAAAGTTCTTTGTAATAAAATCGTTCATCAAACCCAAAAATAATTTGAAACTTTTGAAATTAAATCCGAAAAAAATACAAATAAATATTATGAATAAAATATAATTTCATTACTAATATATTTAAAAATACGGGGGATTACAAAACTACCAAAGCACTGGAAAACACAAATTAGTAATAAAAGTGGCTCGGTTGAGCCAAAAACACTACTAATTACGACCAAGGGACGGGGATAAATATATATATAAAATGAACACATCAAACTCCCCCAAGCCAAACCCTTGCTTGTCCCTAAGCAAAGAGCTCATCAATGAACATATAAAACATTCCTCACCCCAATAATCAAATCAAGCACAGACGATTCAAGGAAAATCTAATGAGCATGCTTCAATATCAATCAATCTCATTCATCCAATCACTCTTCCTCCCCAACAATTGTCAAATAGAGCAAACCACACGAGCATATAGAATTCAAGACTAGTGCTCACACACTCAACTCTCATTTATGTGGCGAGTAAAAGATGTACTCGATCGCTCTCCAACCACCCTTTTATGTGAACAATGCCCTCCCAAACTCACACACTCGTGTGTTTAAAAAGATAAGCACTCAACCTAATAGTCGACTCGGAATATGTCAATTCATAATTTGCATTGATAAACAACACTTTCACATCCACACAACTCTATGCACAAGGTCAAAAGGTCTTTTAAAGCTTGTAATGTAAGGCTAGGGTAAAGGGTAGGATAAATTTGGGAATATGTGAGAGAAAAGCCTTGCTAAAAGGGAGCCATATCCTAATAAACCCATGACCAAATATAATGATCATACACATCTCCAACAAAACTAACTCCAACACAAATCCACCAAATACTACTCCAAACAACATAAACAATCCCAACATTTACAATTTCACTCATAAAAATATGACAATGTAGAACTTGAGTGAATAAACAAACTTTGAACTCATTCTTTTTTCAAACTTGATACTTTTTTTTTCTTTTGAATTTTTCTTGGGCAACTTTCATATAGATAATTTGAACATATAACAATTTTTTTTCTTTTGCTTTTTTTTTCTTTTTATTCCACATTGGAAATTTCAACTCTGAAACACAAATTCTTATTTTTTCCAATCACAAAAATCAAAGAACAAATTACTCTTCTTATACCTCCACATTGTGCAAATAATGCGCACACTACAAATCCCTCACCTCACTAACTATAGCTCCCCCAAGCCAAGCTTGGGACTAGTAACCAATGGGGCTAAAAAGGCTTGTAATGTGGCTAAATAAACAATAAAAGGGCACAAGCAACAACATGGGTAGAAAGAAGGGAACAAATGTATCTAATATCGTCTGAAGGCTACTTAAAAGAATGAACGCCTTCGTCCTCCTCATGTGCATAATAGGTGAGTCATGAAACACTACTCATAGTTGCAAACCATTACTCAAATTCATTGACATACCAGGAACTAAACACACATTCCTAACCAAATCAACTAGTCAAGCACTATATTCACAAGTAGTTGGACAAAATTGACGCATGTTTAGGCATCCAAGCAATTAAACTTCAAATCATGACCAACAAGTCCACAATGCTTATCATCAATAACCAAGAATCAAAACAAATTTTCTCAAGTATGGGGGCATAGAGAAGCATGATTTACAATTCATTGGAACGTATTTTTGGATTTTTTACTTTTTCAATTTTTTTGTATTTTTCTTATAGGAAAGCAATAAAACTACACTAGGAAAGCAGTAAAACTACACTAAAAAGAGAGAGAGAGTGAAAGATATACCATATGAACACGAGAACCTCCCCCCAAGCTAAATCAGACAATGTCCTCATTGTCTTAAGGGGAAGCAAGTAGTCAAGGTGACTACTCTTCATCATCACCACATTAATGTCACCAAAGCCTCAAGATTGCAATGCATCTCTTTGGAACAAAATTGGGCAAAAAAGAAACAAAGTGTTAGTGGAAAAAAGATAAAAATTGAGTCAGGTGCACTATTCTGATCATAACTTTTGATGTATAATTGATAATTCAATGATTCTAATTGCATTGGAAAGTAGACTTGAAGAGCTTTCCAACGATAGGTCACACGCCAAAAACGGATAAGAAACGCAAAAGTTATGGCCTGTCAAAGTGGAGCAGTTTTGCTGATCCGCTCTCGCGCCCGGTCGGGCGCCACACCGCCCGGTAGGGCGGTATAAACCCTCTAAATTCTCTTCGTTCTCGCGCCCGGTCGGGCGGTCGAAATGTCCGTACTCGTCAACTCTCGCGCCCGGTCGGGCGGTCATTCGCCCGGTCGGGCAAAATTGTCAATTTTTCACCCTTGCTCTCGCGCCCGGTCGGGCGGTCCTTCGCCCGGTCGGGCCCGAGGCAATGTTTGGTACGAGAGACTCCTTCTCTTTTTTTTTTTTCCAAATTTGACTAACTCTTTTCCTTCTAACCTGTACAACTCAATAAACTCATTAAACTCTCTCCTCTCTCCTCTCATAGGAAATAGAAAGAAGACTAAAAAAAAACAAGAAAAATACGGGTTGCCTCCCGCAAAGCGCTGGTTTATTTAGGTCCCGCACGACCCTCTTACCACATGTCAGGAAGTTAAGCCCCTTGGCCTATCGCCTGGTCGGGTGGTTCTTCACCCGGTTGAGCAATTTTTAAACCACGACTCGGCTTCCTAACACGCCCTGTAAGGCGCCAATTCACCTTATTGGGTAGATCCTCATTGGCTTGAACTGGTGGTTCTTTACTTTTGTTCGATTGAGAACCCTTTTTGACCGTTGGGTGCCTCGATTTATAACTTTGTTGAGCTATTACAACACGATCTGGTGGAACTCTCACTATAGGCTCAGTTTCCGCAACTTGTGTACTCATTTCCACCTTCTCATCTTCAAAACCAAGACCTTCACAGTATAAGGCTTTCTCTATTGCGTCCACTTCCTCTTTCCATTGGTTAGTTGTACCTGTAGAAGATGCAACACACGATACCGCCTCCAAGGGATCTTTAACAAAAGCTTGGGGCTTATTAGAACAATTACCAACCACATCAATTTTATAACACTTCTCCTCTAGCATGGGGCTTTTAGGGGTATTATTCAAATTAAAAACAATTTTATCATCCCCTACTGATAGTGTCAATTTACCACATTTCACATCTATAATTGCTCCAGCAGTATTAAGGAAGGGTCTACCCAAGATAATTGGGGTATGCAAATCCTCAGCCATATCAAGAACAACAAAATCCACAGGTATATAAAATTTACCTACTCTAACAGGGACGTCTTCTAGAATGCCTATGGGGTATTTAGAAGAACGATCAGCCATTTGCAGAGTAATATTAGTAGACTTTAATTTACCCATTTTTAGCTTTAAACACACAGATAATGGCATGACACTAACACTAGCGCCCAAATCACACAATGCATTATCAATCATTAAATTGCCAATATGACAAGGGATAGAAAAACTACCGGGATCTTTTAGTTTGGGTGGAGATTTATTTTGTAGTACGGCACTGCATTCAGCAGTAAAAGCGACAGTCTCTACCTCACTAATAGACCTTTTCCTAGTCAATATTTCTTTCATGAATTGTGCATATGAAGGTATTTGCGTGATTAATTCTGTAAAGGGAACTGTTACCTGCAAATCCTTCACCATGTCAAGGAACTTACCAAACTGCTTATCCACCTTGGTTTTCAAATTTCGATTTGGGAATGGTAGTTTGATAATTGGTTGTTGCACATCATTACTCCTGTCTTGAGTTACAACCTTCCCTGGAGTTTTACCCTGCAATATAACATCAGAAATATTAGTACTACCCTTTAGCCCTGCAGGGCTAGGATTAATATCCCTTGGTATAAAGGAATCAGGATTAGCAATTTCTGTTGAAACAGGTTCATCTTCTTTGGGCATAGGAGGCCCATCATAGTGTGAACCACTCCTGAGGGTAATTGCAAACGCCTGATCTGTGGGTTGTACTGGTTGCGATGGTAGGGCTCCTTGTGGGCGAACCTGAAGAGCAGCGGCTAACTGTGCAATTTGAGTATCTATGACTTTATTGTGGGCTACAATCGAGTCAATTTGTGAGTCTCTACTCTCCATATGCTTTTGCATACTAGTTAACATTGCTCTAATTTCTGATAAAGCTGGGTCAGAAGGTGGTGGAGGAGTTTGCGGTTGGTTTTTCTGGCCAGCATTGGGATGGTAATATTTCTGCTGAGGTGGTGGTGCTGGTTGTTGTGGAGGTGGAGGTGTGGGATTTTGCACATTACTGCTCCTATAGGAAAGGTAAGGATGGTTCCGATACCCGGGATTATTATAGGTGTTGGAGTATGGGTTATTTTGCTTGATGGACTGAAAAGCATTGACCTGCTCCATAGAACTCCTACACTCATGTTCCCAATGACCTACAATTCCACAATTTTCACAGAAAGCATCATTAGCATTATTATCAATTGCAGAAACATTAGCAACAGAATTAGGATTGTTAGTAGTAAGATTATCTAGTTTCTGACAAATAGAAGTAAGCTGGGCTTGCAATAAAGTGACTGAATCAACATGATGCTTGCCCTTGTTAGCAAAGCCTCTAGCATTCCCATATTGGGAATTATGGATTGCCATATCTTCGATAACCTGACCTGCATCATCAACATTTAAATTCATAAATCTACCGCTAGCTGCGGAATCCAAAATTGTCCTAGATGCATTTCCTAAACCATTGTAAAAAGCTTGAATCAACTGCCACTTCGCCAAATTGTGGTGGGGACACTCCCTCTGCAGATCCTTGAATCTTTCCCAAGCTTCATATAATGCTTCATCTGCCTCTTGGGCAAAATTCTGGATGGCGCTTCTCAATAAAGCTGTTTTCTCTGCAGGGTAATATTTATTATAAAAATTCAATGCAAGAGTCTCCCAGTTAGTAATACCAAGTGCAGCTCTATTCAAACCATTAAACCATAATTTAGCTTTTCCACATAAAGAAAAGGGAAAAAGAATCTCCCTGATTTGATCCTGCGTTACCCCATTCTGCCTAATAGTATTGCAGTATTGACAGAAATCTGCAATGTGAAGATTAGGATCTTCACCCTTTGCTCCACTGAATTGCTTCCTTTCTATCATCGTAATGAATTGGGGCTTGATCTCGAACTGGACTCCCTCGAGATCGGGCGCAGGAGAAAGATGCGGAAAATCTGTCAGCGATGGTTGCGAATAATCGCTAAGCTTACGAGGTGGTGGAGGTGGTGGTGTACCCATCCCCGGCAACGGCGCCAAATTTTGACAGGGTAAAGTCGTATCACCTAATCAAAAGTATTACCTAAATCCTCTAACTAAAGTAGATAGGGAAGTAGGGTCGAATCCACAGGGAAACTGGTCTTTCTACTCCTAAATAATTAATATAGTCTAAATTATTAAAGTAACCAATTTGTTGTTTTTAATGTGAAACTATTCTATGGAGATTAAGTTTAGGGAGAAAGTCAATAATAAGAAGGCCTAGGGTCATAGGTTCACCAATAATTAATATTCCGGGATAAAACATAACAATCAATAAATCAACATCGCATAAATAACATGATTAACAGGCTCTCGCAATTTACTAGATCTAAGTTCCTATTGAAAATAGCCTTTAATATCAAATTAACATCTGCTCGATTCATCAATTCAATATTGCTAAACATTCACAATCAAATTACATCTGCTCGATTCATAATCTAATTGCAAAGAATTAAAACAATTCAATAGGAAATTATCATGCATAGTCAATAATCAATAATAATAAATTACCCCTTCATATTAATTATGGATCCCCATAAACCCTAGAATTAAACTACTCGGACATAATCAAAACTAAACAAAACATAATAATTAACCAAGACGTAACAGAAAATCGGAAAGAGTAAAATACTGAGATTAATTAAAGGAGAAATCGTACCAAGACGGCGGAATTACAAGAGTGTGAGGAGCAAGGAAAGAAAATAAAATCTAGAGAGAGAAAGTTAAGTAGAGAGAAGGAGGAGAAAAACTAAAACTAGAGTAATAATAATGATAAGAGATAATCGTCTTGCCTAAAAAAAATTACATTAATACTAAGCAAGCTCTAAACGCTAAACAAAATTGAACGGAAGGCTAATCCTCCCTAGGGAACGACACGCGCCCGGCCGGGCAAGGGGTCGCCCGACCGGGCCCGTCTTCTTGACTTCAAGTAGCTTTCTCGCGCCCGGCCGGGCGCGAGCACCGGGCGGGGCTTCCTTTGGCCCGCCCGGCCGGGCGCGCCTCCGGGCGGAGCTTTGGGCCTCCAAACTTGGATCTCTTGGCCCACCGAACTTGGATCTTCATAACCGAGCCCTTAATCACCGATTTGATCCCTCTAATCGGCCTTGGGCTATCGAACTGGGTCGCGGTCCTCTAATACTCGTAGATGCTCCTCTAAAAACCCGGGAAAATGCTCCAAGTATGCAAATTCCTACAAAACTCAAGCAAAACTACCAAAGCACTGGAAAACACAAATTAGTAATAAAAGTGGCTTGGTTGAGCCAAAAACACTACTAATTACGACCAAGGGACGGGGATAAATATATATATAAAATGAACACATCACTCCTCCTCCTTAAAGGAGTACGACAGCGGGCGATTTTATTGGCGAGTTCGGGTTCGATTTTCTCAACAAGTACATTTAATGGTTTTTAAGGTGGAATTCGACCATGAAAAGTCTAAATCTAGACTTTTTTATGGCCGAATTTGGCCTTATTAAACCAAATTTGAGGTGAAATTCAAAGTTTGAGGTATGTTTTCATGTTTTTGATTTATTTTTTGTTTCATTTTTGTTATTTTCGTTTAATTTTTGGTTGATTTTCGTTTCGTTTTTGGTTGTTTTGTTTGATTTTTGTTGTTTGTTTTTAGTTTTAGTGGGTTTGATTTTGTTTTTGTTGATTTTTGGGTCTGATTTTTGGGTAATTTTCGTTTAGTTTTTGGTTAATTTTTGTTTCGTTTTTGGTTGTTTTGTTTTTGTTGTTTGTTTTTGGCCTAGTTTGTTTTAGTGGGTTTGATTTTGTTGATTTTTTTGTTTGATTTTCGAGTAATTTTGGTTTAATTTCGTGGTTTAATTGTCATTAATTTTTGGGTTTGATATTTAAAGTGAAATTGTTTGATTTTTGTTATTTTTAGATTTGTTTTTCGTTAATTTTAGTTGGTTTAATTGGGTTTTATTTTCATAAATTTTGTTGAGGGTGGCTTTTGTTGTGGCCGATTGGGGTTTTTACGGCAAAGGGTTGGGGTTTTCACGGCAAAGGGTTGGAGATTATGGTGGTTGGGTGATATTTACGAGGTGGCTGGTGGTGTTTTAAGGTGGGTAAAGGTGTTTTAGGGTGGGTAAAGGTGATGAGGCAGGCTGCATTCACAGGAAAGTGGGTGCGGCTTTTGTTTTGTTTTTTTTTTAAACTCTTTGCGACGGCCTTAAGCGGTCGCTAATTTCCAGATTTGCGACCGCTTCGTATGCCGGTCGCAATTATATATATTTGCGACCGTCGTCCAAGCGGTCGTTGAAAATATAAAAACGGTCGCAAAAAAATTTGCGACCGTCAAACGGTCGTAATTATTTTTTTTTGCGACCATAAGAATAACGACCACCACGTTACGACCATTGACGGTCGCAATTAAGTTCTGCGACCGCTTTTGCTATTTTCAACGACTGTCAGAGGCGGTCGCAATTTGGCTAAATTTTAGTAGTGATTCATTTGTATTTTGGTAGATGTTCAATCGTATAAAATTATATGGTTTTCACATATTAATATACGATTACTAGAATTTTGATAAATATTAATATTTTGGTCAGCTTCTACAAATATTTCATGCTCGGTTAAATTTTGAGTTTCAACCTATGACTCTTTTTCAAATGCATGTATGATAAATCACATATTGATAGCTTCGAGAATTATTCACGTATATATTTCATGTTCATTGATTGATATCTTTCATAGGCATTTTAAAACTAATGCGCGTTCATTTATATATTAATAAATGTACATTTTCATATTCAATTATGTAAATATGTTCATCATTGTATTAGTAGTTGTTCATTCCATTATAATAGATGATCATTTCTACACATATATATGTTCATTTATATATTAATATATGTTCATTTCCATATCGATCATTTCAATTGTTATATTTTCATATATATTCATATGAAAATTGGTTCATTTCAACACTTATTATTGCTCAAATCTAACTAATAATTCTTGTTTTTGTCTATTAGTTAAACAAAGAATCGTGTATATAGTGAGTTACACCACAAGATAGCAAGGAAAAAACGGGAAGACGACAAAAATAAGGAAATCAACGATAACACTAGCTTGAATTTTTCGATTTTGGATCGAGAATTCATTGTGTATAATAATATTTTAATATCCAATATTTCAATTTTTGGTGATATAAAATTTCTATTTGATTTTAACAAGAAGGAAATAATTTTTTTTTTCCCCAAAGTATTATTACAAATCACATCCTTCAAAAGCAAACATTTAAAAGGAAATAAACTTTTTTTTTCCCCAAAGTATATATAATGTTCATATTTTTTGACGACTTATATAATGTTCATATTAGGAAAACAATACGTTCATAAACAAAAAACTAAATATTCATAACAAATATATATATAAATGAACATTAAAAGTCACATGTACAACTTATATTATAATCCCATAAACAAAAATATATATGAGCGTCTTTAGGGGGAGTTTGGTTTAAACAATGGTATGGGTTTGGAATGAGGAATGAAACCTGAGTGGTATGGGGTTGGAACTTGATACTTGATTTCATGTGTTTGGTTTTATCTAGGAATGATAGTTTTCCTTTTAATTTTAAACCTAAAGGTATGGGTTTCAAAAACCCATACCTTGGGGGTTTGAGGTATGGGTTTGAAAAATGAAATTTCAAGAAACAAACACAAGGTATGGGTTTTGGTCATTCCAAACCCATACCTTATACCTAATATGCTTGAACCAAACACCCCCTTAAAAGAATAAAAATCATTGAAATTCAAGTGTACAACATTTATATTCAGATACAACTACAATAATCCTATAGTTTACTACAGAAAACATACATTAAACATAAATGAACATTGGATGATGGAAATGTTCACTTTTGTGTTTATGAAACAATTACATGTAATAGTATAACTGTATGGAAATGCATTATTATTGTAATTAAATTGAATTTATTTTATATTGGAAATTATTTTTAAGAACTCTTTATTTATATAAATACAATTCTAAGACGTATGTATTTGCATTCATCTTACTTTAAAACTTACACATAGCTCTTGAAATGAACATTTAATCATACAAAAATGAACATATGTTGAAACACGAATAAACAAAAATGTACATTGGATGATGCAATACTTCTAATAATAAAAATGATTTGAACGCACCAATCCATATAAATAAATTTGCTCATTTTTATTGATAAAAAAATTCTTAAAATGCAATTCAAAATATACTAATTTGAACAAAAACTCCTTATTATAAAAATGAGCATCGATTGATTTATAAATGAACATTTACCAATACAGAAATGAACATATTATAAAAAATTTACAGAAAATTCATAAATGAAAAGGGGCGGGGACGGGGGCAGGGCACGCGCAGAGGGGGGGTGCAGGCAGTGTTCCCTGCCTTAGAGTCTAGGTAAAAATTTGTAGTATAAAACATATTCCTGGCCTCAACCATCAGTTTAAGCTTTTGATTGAGTTGGTCCTCTAATTGGTATTTTGTAAAATTTTAAATTAAAGACATTAATTAAGTTTAGTCTTATATGAGTACTTTCACATTGCGTTTTGCATAATGGTTGTGCTGGTAATTGATTGGTTCAATATTGGATGATTTTTACATACCACAATAAAAAGATTAATGCATAAATAATTAAATATTAATATATTGATGAAGTGATTAGAGGAAGAATAATAACATACAAACAATTCTTCTTTCCTTGAATTATGAATTATAAAATTAGGTGACCCTTTTATTATTCAGG
Organism: Chenopodium formosanum; assembly: GCA_024500155.1. Lineage (NCBI taxonomy): Eukaryota > Viridiplantae > Streptophyta > Magnoliopsida > Caryophyllales > Amaranthaceae > Chenopodium > Chenopodium formosanum. Next base: position 1,239,217 of record CM044861.1, on the reverse strand, counting down.
GTTTTAAAGGAGGGAGAGTATCAAACTAACAATTGAATAACTACCACTTTCAACCGACCACTCAGTAGCTTCTTACATAAATTGCTATCTTGTCGTGAGCATTTAAAAGCCCTACAAAGTGAGAGTGATAACAATCCGAAATGATCAATTAACTTGCCCTACAAATTAAAGCATCCAATCCACCTTATCTCTTCCATTTCCATTTCCATTTTCATTTTCTCCTTTATTATTATTTCAAAACCAAATTAAAAAGTGAAACACAATTGAAAATGTGATTTTTGTTTCATTACAAAGTACGGAGTATTTTTTTTAGTAAAAAATCATTTCCTCTTGAAAACATTTTACGTCAAATCACATAGAGCTTGCTTTAGTTCAAATCATTCCGAATGACTACTACAAGGCCCATACCCATATCTCCTAGCATAACTAGTACTATATTAATTGCTTTAAAATTAAAATAATGATAGTTGATACCCTTTATGATTTTCATAAAAGTCCATGTGGAATTAAATTCCATACTCTTCTTAAATATGAATTTAAATTATTTTGCATCCTTTTTATCTTATTCATTTTTTTTCTTCCTTAGATTATGCATTATAAGGAGTATTTTGCAGTTTTGCTATATTCTTAGGGTTTGTCCTTTAATTAATAGAAAAATATATATAGGCCCCTAAGAAGCCATAACCAATAATTATTAGAATTTTCATACCTAAAAAGTAAAAACCGGTTAGTTTTGGCAGAAAGCTGAATAACACCAAAGGAAGGAATTGAAGAAGGTAGTATATCCAATTCTAACCAATTTTAATTTGATTGTGACTTCTTATTTCCCATTTTCCTTAATCTGCCGATGTCATTCCATTAATTAATGCATTCACAACACATGTCATGCACATAATACATGTATCTTACTAATATAGTACAAGTAGTACGTAGTAATTCATACTGATTGTTACACTTTCTATTTTGATGTTTGATTTTCCTAAATTTTTTTTTTCCCATAACTAGTTATCTTATACTATACTAATTAATACGTCTTCGGTTTTTTTTTTCTTTTTTTCTTAAAAAAAATGCATCACTTCTACCATAATATTATTAGTTGTGTAGTAAAAAATCATAACAAAATTAAATTATGAAAAAAAAATTGTAATAAACCCTAAGTTTAGTTATTAAAATATAGGAGTAGTGATCACTAATGATAATTATGGTCAAGAAGTATAAGTAAAAGTCAATTCGTGTGTTCTAAGAAATGACACTTACACCTTCACCACACTTTTTGCAAATCAATTTTAGCCAACATTTGAAGTTTTCAAAGCATTAAAGTTTTGTATAAAAAGTGTTTGTAATCTTGTGTCCCATAAACAAACAAAAATAATACAACAACCCCAACCCTAAATCTCAAAAGAGATTGATCTAGAAAAAATATTAAATGAATGAATGAAAGATGTAAAAAAATAAAATGAAATCTTATACTACCTTATTGGTTGGCTTACTTTACCGGAATGTTATATTTAAGCTCGAGAGTGGGGCGGGGGTGAGGGTTAAAAATAGATTCGAAGTACTACTTCGCATTAAATATCTTGAACATTTTTATAATGAATGTTTAATAATGCAAATATGTTTTGCATAAACTTATAAAATATAAATCATACTCCGTATAATATACGGAATATTTTTCCCTAAAAAAAAAAAAACGGAATATATTATACTTACAAAGTACAAAGTATATACGTAGCAATAACAAAACACTGTGTATTACAAAAGTTTGGATTTAATTTCAAGTGGTGAGGAAACGAAGCTAAAAATAAAAACATCTCATCTGTCATGCTTAGTTGCTAAGGGGTGAAGAATGAAAAAGTGTCGGATGGTCACCAAACTAGTAATCATACTTGTTTAATTTGGCTACTAATTATCCTATTATTATTATCTATACTTTTTTAATCTTCATATCCCAACGTCCTAATGCCCATATCTTTTTTGCAAGTCACAACCTTTCATATCTTGTTCTTTTCTTTTCTTTTCTATTCTTAGGTAGATATATATAGACCACTTTTATCCCACTCTTTTTCAATCTCATTGACCAATCATTTTATTTTGATTTTCCAACATGACAACTATTCACACCAATTTTAGATTTTAATTAAAACCAATTTTATTAAGTAAATATAAGTATTATTGTTGATGACTGATGAGGTATAACAAGCTAAGGGTCTATTCTTTTTACCTTATTTTCACTTATTTCAGGTGTAATAAGTTCACATAAATTTAGATAAGTTTTAATGAGTTTTGATAATGGTTATCCAAGTACAAATTACAACTAAATTAAGTTTTAATAAGGTCTAATAAGTTCAGATAAGTGAAACAGGTGAATAAAATACACCTTAAATGTATAATCGCTTCTACTAAGTAAAAGAAACTTTTAATAGTAAAAAGCTTAATTACCAAATAAAACCTAAATTCTCAAATCAATAAAATTTTCAAGACAAAGAGGTCAAAGGCCTTATATTTTTTTACACTTTATTTTCTTAAAATTGAACCTTTTCACCCTATAGTTACTTAAGTGCAATCTATATATTTATGACTAATATCCAAATTATATATATATGTACACAAATCTTTACCATATATTTACTATCCTTTTAGGCATACAACATCACAATCCTTAAGATTTGATCATAGTATGAAGTATATCCTAAAATATCATTAGTAGACAAATTTCGCCTAATATAAACTCATAATCCAAAATTAAACACGACGAACATAAATGCTTACCAAAAAACAATACGTGGACGACTTCTTCCATCCCAAAAAAAACCTCTATTTAGGTGGATTAATCAATCCTCGAAAACACACTAAAAACCCCCCTAATAAATCGATCACCCAACCTCACTACCCTCCAAATAATGGAGTAACGGTCCCAAGTAGGTGCTTATTGTCTTCATTCTCCTCAACATCAAGCATCTTCAACAGCCCACCCCCCTCACCCCCTCTTCAGTTAATTTAATCTTTATCAACCAACAATTTTCATTAATTATTAATATCTTGGTTTATACTAATCACTCACATTTCAATTTTTTTTTAATATTATTCACATACTTTAAAATTTTTCTCATAAACTCTCTCTTTCTCAAAAGCTGTTGTATTCTGTTCCTCTCTTTCAAGTAAAGTAGCAATCTTTCTTTCTTCCCTCTTTATATTTTTTTCTGGGTTTTTTGTATATTCTTATTTTGAGATCTAAAATGGGGTTTTCCCAATGTGATTACACTGAAAACCAACAAATTCTTACAAATTCTTCAAATTCCCTCTCTTTAATCCCTGCTTATAGTGATACTATTGACAATGATGAGGATGATTATTGTGATAATTACAATGAATTAAAGTTTAAATCTTTATTGATGAAAATGATTTGGGATTTTGGGTTTGGTTGTTTTGTACCAAAAATGGGCAAAAATGAAGTGCAAAAGAAGAGTAATTCAGAGCATAATAAAGCATGGTTACTTGCAGAATCTGGTGGTGATTTAGCAAACTGTGAACCTCACTCAGTTCACTCTTCTTTTAGGTTCAGTTTATGTTCTCAAAAGGAACTTGATTCCTTGAAAACTGCTAATTTGAACTCTTCCACTACTATTTTAATGGTGAATTTGGATAATAATTCGAGTGATTCCAACTCCAAAGAGCTAAAATGGCGAAGGATTGAATCATTGGAGAAGAGTATTTCACCTGTTGCTAACACTTTGATCAGGTTTAGCTTTGCTGAAATTCTTTCTGCTACCCGCAATTTCTCTGAAGGTACTTTCATGGGTTTTTCTCATTTGCTTTCATTATTTTTGGATTTTTTTCTAAAAATAAAAATTATGGGTTTGATTTACTTCAGTTCATTCTTTTCTGGGTTTTTGTTCGTTTTTGTGCTGATTATATGGGTTGCTTTACTTTGGTTCTGTATTTTTCTGGGTGTTTTTTGGTTGATTGTTGTATTAATTGCAAAAAGTGTTTAACTTTTTTGTTTTTGTTCGAAAATTTACAATTCATGAATCTTCTAAGTTAATTAAATGGGTTGCTTTTGTTAAAGTTGAATCTTTTCTGTTTTTTTAGTATTAATTATTACATAATGGGATTAATTTTGGTGTGTATTTGATGTGAAATCAGGTAGAGTATTGGGCAGAGGTGCATTGAGTTATGTATATAGAGGTAGAGTTGGGTTTTTGAGAACAGCAGTGGCAGTTAAGAGGTTAGATAAAGAAGATAAGGAGAATACCAAGGCTTTTTGTAGAGAGTTGATGATTGCAAGTTCTCTTGAACATCCAAACATTGTTCCTCTTTTGGGATTTTGTATTGATCCTGAGGAAGGCTTGTTCTTGGTTTACAAATATGTGTCAAGTGGAAGCCTAGAGCGACATTTACACGGTATAGCTAGCGCGATTTCTTGTTGTTTTATGAGATTTTTCATTGGTGCTGTGTAAATTTTGGATGGAAATTTGAATATGAGATGTTATTTGCAGGTAAGAAGAAGAGTGGGAAGGGTTTCGCGTCGCTTTCATGGTCTGCAAGGTATAAGGTTGCTGTAGGAATTGCAGAAGCTATTGCATATCTACATAATGGAACTGAAAAATGTATTGTTCATAGAGATATAAAGCCTTCCAACATTCTTCTGTCTTCCAAGAAAAGGCCAAAGGTAATTGCTGGTTTCTTTCTGGATTTAATGTTATGCTTTGATTGTAATATATTATAAGATGTCTAAACTGAATTTATGAATTTTGTAGCTATGCGATTTCGGATTAGCAACATGGACTGCAGCACCATCAGTCCCTTTCCTTTGCAAAACTGTGAAAGGAACATTTGGGTATGGATTTACAAATAAATACAAGTGTTATTGTTTGTCAATTTTGTAAAACAAATAAATTGGTTTTTCATCTGTTTCCTGTTTTTTCTTTATTTTACTCAATGAATCCTGATTTTTTTGCAGATATCTGGCTCCTGAGTACTTCCAACACGGGAAGGTATCCGATAAAACTGATGTTTATGCCTTTGGAGTTGTCCTTTTAGAGCTTATAACAGGCCGAAAACCAATAGAATCATCAAGGCCATCTGGAGAAGAGAACCTGGTTCAATGGGTATGTTACTGCTTCAATCTTGTATTCCTTTCATTAAGAGCCATTTTGATCAGATGAGCTAAATTTGTATTAATTGTGTAGTTTTCGATTAGGTCTTAAGATAATCTGGTCCTCCTTAGATCACCCTGAAAACAAACGGTTCACCAAGAAGCTTACAGCATTAACTTTGATGATGACATTTGCCGGTTTGGTTTAGTTGTATACGCTGACAAGAAGAGCTGAAACTGTTGTATTTGACTAGTTTCTGGATTAAGATCAATTGATCCTTTTTGTTTTCCTTAGTCCAAGTGTGCATCAAGAGGGTTATTGCATTAACTCTAGTGAGGCCATCAAACCGATTTTTAGTTTCAATGAATATGGTTAGTACTCTTGGTTGTCCCCCACTGTTTGGTAGAGGATAATGGCGACTAACACCAACAGCCTGTACGGTGTATAATTAGTTTGACAAAGATATGGCTCATTAGTTCATTTATCGATAGTTTTTGAAAATTTCTGTTTTTATATCAAAATTTTCCTTGAGACTCCTTCGTAATGGACCTACCATATCTTTTCAATTATGCAGCTCTAATTTGACAAGAAAATCAAAATCCACAAATACTCGAATCACCTAAGCAGTAAAAGATTATACGTAGTACTGATGTGTTTGAATGTACCGAAGTTTTGTTCACTGTATTCAGGTGTGAATCAAAATGTACTAAATCATCGTTTCTTGCTATTGCAGGCAAAGCCACTAATGGACCAGGGAGACTCAGCATTTGACAGTTTGCTTGACCCACGAGCTAAAGTTACTCCTAAAAGCTCAAAACTTATAACCCAATTGGTACGCGCTGCAGCTGCCTGTGTGAGTGGTGAAGAATCAAGTAGGCCAAGCATTAATGAAGCCATCATTCTGCTAAGAGGAGAAGGCTGTCTTGTTAAGGGTAAGGCAAGTTTAGGCAGTCGAAGAAGTTACATTCCTCCTATGTTACAACGAACAAAAAGTGAAATGAAGAGTCATTTGGCTTTGGCAATGCTTGGAGCATCTGAGCTGGAAGATGATGATTCCCTGTATGGTCGATGACACTAATGAAAGTCCGGTGAACTTTTTTTCTTGTGTGAATGACTGTCCATTTTCTACATCAGCGTTGTTTATTGTCATCGTTAGTTGACTACTGAGAGAATTTATCAGGCTCTTTCATAAAGTGGTGATAGGAGCAGGGGATGCTAAATGTTTTGTATAGAAGTAGGATCAGTGTGTACATAGATATTTTCAATGTGTTGCTCGAGAGGGATCGAGCTTCTCGTTAACTAGTTGATTGGGGAGCTGAGAAACTTAACATTGTGAAAATTTGTCCAGAATTTCAGAGTGATTGAGTCTGTTCTATAATTTTTTTTTATTTTTTTTATTTTGACACTTCAATTTCACTCCTTTATATTAACTCTGTTGCAGTGTTGATGCAAGAAATTTTTGATGAATTGTCAATGCATTTGACCTATGAATTTCAGTACCATGTTTTTATTTCAAGTATTGTTTGACTCATGTCATTTAGAATCAGCCACATAAAAAGTGAGAAAGTTAGAAAACTGCCCCTGAATTGTTTGAATGAATGAATTTAATGTTTGTGTTGCTGTCTGATTTATCTTGCAACCTAAATGAATAAATCATTCTTGATTCGTCAAATTACCGACTCTACAATAACAACAACAAAGCCCTAATCCCATGAACAAAAACATTGATTATGCGGGGTAATATACACTCTAATTTACCAATTTAGAATACCGAAACAATTAAATTTTCATACTCTCCGTACAAGTTCTTGTGTGAGTCCAATTCAGGTTTGTTTCGGGTTGGTGAATTCAGAGATAGGTCTGTTTTAGTATGGATTCTGAGTTGAGAAAATCGCGCTTGTCACTCGAAATTATTACAATATAGCATACACCTCCCGGAAACATAGGATAAAATAATTCCTACCACTAGACATGAAATCACATGATCACATGTAGATTCAATTCCTTGCTTGCATATCAAATAATGCGAAAGATTGGCACCTTACAATTCATCAAAATATTACAAAATTGATACAAAAACTATGTAAAGACATCATGCATGTACCTACAGAAATTCATGTGTTTTTAGTGGCTTGTTATAATATTTCTACCAAAGAAAAAACATATATATTTTCTACAAAAAAATATAGAAAAAACAAGAACCAAAGACACCATTTCATGTTCATTAGTGTAATGTTTATAGCTAATCAACTAAAAGATCTTGGAAACATCTTTAACCAATCCACGGTTAGCCCGAGCAAATTCAGTGAACTCATCAAACGAAATGAAACCATCACCATCAGTATCGATCTCAGCCATCATCCTTCCAACTTCATCAGGGGTGACTGAGCCGAGAGTTTTGAGGGCATCACCAAGCTCAGAGGATGATATTTTGCCATCACCATTGGTGTCGAAACGCTTGAAGATTCTCTCCCTATCAGCAATGTCTTGGGGTGTATCCTCAGCAGCCATGTTTTCGGTGTTAATTAATAGCAAACAAAATAACCTCTTAGCTAGTTTAGTTATAGGATTAAAAACTAAGTTTTTGGAACAAATAGATTTGTTTGAAATATATATAGATGTTTTTTAATTTCAGAGTAGTGAGTTCTTCCATTGGTTTTAGAGGATGAATTAGCTTACTAATCGGATCACCTTAAGCTTAGAGTTGAAGATGTGGTTATAATTAGAATCTAAATATTGATTATTGTTGCTAAAAATAGCCAAGACTCAATAACTCGATATGATCCTATTTGTGGTTATGGATTTCTTTACCACAGAATTTTGAGATATCTTAAATAAGGAAGATTTTTTATACAAAAATTACGAAAATATCATATTAACAGGTTTATTTGTACTTCTCTTAGGCAGCGTCTCAACTCTTGCATTGACTTACGATTGCCTAAGGAACATTAGCATAGTCGTAAAGCATTTGATCGATGAACGGAAGTATGATGCAGTTTTTCAGGGAATCCCTAACAAAAATTTCATAAACAGAGTATATGTAAGACAGTAAAGGGGAAAAAAAAAAAAAAAAAAAAAAAAAAATTGTAGCAAAACTTCGGTGTAACTAAATAAATTTGAAGCATTTCATTCACAACCCATTAAGGGTAAGAAAAATGTTGGCAAATCATCTCTCAATTTTTAGAAGAATTGTCAAGATTACAAGAAGTAAGAAAACTATCCAAAGATTGCAGCCATACTAATATTTGGCACGCTAATATACACGACATGCAATAATGCAAGGCCCATTATTTAAACCAAAGTTGACCTTGCAAATAACATTATTTAGCATCATTATGGCCTAAAAATGAGCAAGTAGTAGTACAAAAATTACATGGATTCAACATAATCTTAAGCCACAGACTTCAGCATTGCATTAAGCACTGCTTCTCTAGTTGGCAAAGCAGGAATCGCACCTCGCTCTGTAACAGTCAATGCACCACAGGCGTTGGCAAAACGAAGAGCATCTCTTAAGCGATCCTCTTCCTGCAAAAGTACCACAAAATGTGTGACATAATAATATTGTCTCATGGCAGGCATCTTTTACATTTCAATGCACTTTGCTTAGACTTGATTCCACACTTTTTACTTCCGGCAAGTAAGCTGCACACAGGCCTGACCTCCTCCCCCCCACCCCCCACCCCCCCCCCCCCCCCCCCCACACACACACACACAAGGCTCTACACCACCATGGCGGATTTTTTTTAAAAAATTCTCAGTAATAGATAAATGGTATCGGAACCTTACCTGAATCAAATTCGTGTCAGAAGCTAGTTGAGATAGCATTCCAGCAACAAAGGCATCACCTGCACCTGTGGTGTCTACAGCCTCTACCTTCAAACCCTCAATTCTACCACTAAAGTCCTGCAATATTACATACAATACACTGTTTTAACAATAAATTTTCTTGTTTATTTTCCTTTTCTATCTCTGATTTTAGGAAGTCTTACCTTGGTATAATACCGACAACCTTCTGCTCCCTCAGTCACAAGTAGTAGCTTGAGGTTTTGGTGGTATAGTTTGCGCACAACATTGTCATCATAAGGATCTTCTCCTTGAGTTAAAAAGGAAATCTCTTCCTCGCTTATCTATACGCAAATGAAATGTCAGAGCCATCTTTCACCTTTAAATTTATTTAAAATATTGTTTCCAAAAAAAAAAAAAACAAAAAAAAAAAAAAAAACAAATAGTCTCCAACCTTGATAATATCTGCAGTATCCCAAATGCTAAGGATCCCTTCACGCGCACTCTCTGCAGATGGCCATAATGGAAGCCTTAAGTTGGGATCATATGAGAGCAGCACGCCAGCATCTCTAGCAGCATTAGCAGCAGCAATGTGAGCTGATTTGCATGGTTCAGTAATTAAGCTTATTGACCCATAATGAAATATCTTTGCCTGTTGATTGATGAAGTAATAAAATAGTAATATAGTATCAGACAGCACATAGCTTATAACTTCAAATCACATAAAATCCTTAATCTTAAAGCAGAAAAGCTAAATGTAACATTCAGTTTTTCAATTCTTACTTTGTTAGAATAAGTTCATCCTTTCCGATTTCCACCGAAGAATTTTGGATTCTGATCATAGTCCTCAAGGAAAGAATATGGAAACAAAATTCTTAATGATTCAGCCTTAACTAAACATGCATGCAATGTTGTGCTTGAGTTTCATAGCATTGGTCACTGTGATTCTCATCAGTACCGTACCATCCATGCACTTCAAGCTCACAAGTCTCACCTTTTCACCAAAAAATTATTTGATGTACATGAATTCACTTTATTTAGCAAGTTCCCCACATTTAATCAGAAAGATTTTTTAAAAAACAATTACCTTCCTAATAAGCTCAAAATCAAGTTCAGATTCCTGAAGCAGCATGTCAGCACTAGGATTACGATAGAACATAAATTCACGCTCCCCGTCTTTCCTCAACGTCACGAATGCTAACGCAGTTCGTGCTCCAGGATCAAATCGCATTCCTTCATTGTTCACATTATTCTCCTTTAGAATATCAGCAAGCATGTAGCCAAACTCGTCTTCACCAACCTGCATGTACAGATAACATAACGCAGAAACACAGCAAAAGAGCTTGTGTATTAGAGGCGGCTGTGCAAATGAATACTAAGAGTAATATGTAGCAATATGACAGCAAATTATCTCCAAAGATATTAAGAGCAACTAATTCTTCATAGATAGACCCCAATAACAAAAATGAAGGAGAAAGGCTTATCGAATGTCAACACCCTAAATATGTTCAACTGTGTTTCTGGCCTTTCTGCACTCTGTAGCTTCACGAGTTTTGAGGTGTGAATGGCCCCAAAACAGCAAAGTGTTTAGGAATATAGTCCTCACATAGGCGAGGTCGGGGAAAGATGGACCATCGCATAATGACTAAACTGAGTGTTATGCATTAGCTATAGTCAAATAATTGTCAGTACACATACAAGCAAAATTGGAGTAGACTCTAATAGAACCCCTTTTTATTGTGTCTAAATTTGTGACTGAGCTTGTTGAATTATCATAAGTTTATGTTAGATTCAGCCACATATTCCATTCTAGAACTAAGTTTAACAACATACAAGTCTTAAGACACTAAAAAGAGCCAAAAAAGATTTTCTGCACAAATTGCAAAAGATAATTCTGTATAGAACGTAACAATCAAATTTTCAATACACTCAGTCACTCAGTTTGTTATGTCTAACTGCAACAATGAAGTTTGTTGAGCTTGAGATACTATAATTATGAAACTGTCACAAGCCTCGTCATTCATGGTAAACCTGAAAGTAGTTTCGCAAAGCATTTAAATTCTGGAACAAAATGTTTGATTCAGATTTTCACTCAAAGCAAGTAGCAGGATTAAATACATATGTGTTGCAAACATTGAGAAATTTGATATTCATTCTTCTCCCTATAGTCATTAGAAACAGAATGTTGCACTCATTAGAAACAGAACAGTCTTCTGCAGGATATTGAGGTAAATTTAGCTCTGCTTCAAATGTAATTCAAAATACAGGATATTGAAAGTTTATAAAGGAAATCCTGTGAATTAAACTGAAAGACAATGAGGTACATGAGACAATGAAATGTGCAGCACAGCAACAGGGAGGGCGGGGTGAGGAGGGGAATCCCAAGAGGTGGGGTGTTGTTACCTTGCCAATGAATGCTGATGAACCACCAAGACGAGAAATTCCAACGGCAACATTGGCAGGGGCACCACCAGGAGCTTTCTTAAATGCAGGTGCTTCAGCCAAGGAAAGCCCACTTGTTGTGGGCACAAAATCAATAAGCATTTCCCCGAAGCAAACCACAAGTGAGGAGTCACTTGCTTCAATTGAACCATTATTTCCAGATTGTGCCCTAGCTACAAAAGATGAAATAAACATGGGAAGGATCAATCACATAATCAATAACATATCAAATACGAGGAGAAAAAAGATCATTTACGCAAGATTAAGCACCACCCCCACATCCTAAATAGGAATAACCAAACTTGTCAATATTAGGAACTACAGTATACTCTAGAAGACCAAAACAGAAGGGGAAAGCAACAATAGGATATATAAAGAAGACTACTGCTGAGTTGCAGTGTGGAGTATGGAGGTAATCGCTGAGGTCGATCCCTGCCTGTAAGGACAACAATCATACCTCAAGGGGGCTTTATCAAGGAAAGAGAGGATAAAGTACCAAGAAGTTTGCACATCGGTTCACTCTCAGAAGTGGCAATTGTGATATGTATACCCATAAAAGGCCATAATTCTAAAATTTACTATGCATTGATAAACCTTGCATAGCACAGGAAAGAAAAAAGAGGGAAAAAAAAAAAAAAAAAAAAAAAAAAAAAAAAAAAAAAAAAACCCCAATAGTTTACCAGAATTATTACCAATTCTCTACTGCTTACTACGGAGTACTTTTGAGTCATCCATTTCAGGATACATATAAGTTAATGATATTTCCTCTTTTCCCTTGAGCCCATTTCATACCAAAATTGAAAATCAATAGTTATAAGACTTGAAACTTATAACTAAAAAAGGATATTTACTATAAAGTCTACCAAAATGCCCGAAAAGCAGCAAATGTTGATCAATCACTATGTCCATTCCAAGAGATCTGTCACCTTTTACCTCATGATGAAGCAAAAATGGGAAGCAACTAAATAGTATTAACACTTTTGCTAAAGCCATTGCTGAAATTGGTTTCAACCAAAGTTAAAACTTTATGCATTGACTACCCTACTTGATTCGATCCGAAAATACTAATTAAAGCAATTTGAATTCATTGATAGAAGTACCCATGTCAACAAAAATTACTTTAATAGGCGATCATCAATCCAAGGTCCAAAATTATAGTTTATTTTTCGAATAATCAAAGTTAAAGTTAATCTTAATTAACTCAAACACAATAATAGCTAAAATTTTGCAAACCCCAAATCAATTTCAACCCATCCATTGTTTGTTTTACCCTAAAATCCCATTTTGTTCCACAACTTCCCTATTTTTTGCAATATAAACCATTATCAACTCTCAATTATCACGTGAAATTTCAGGGGAAATTTAATTTCAAAATCACGTCATTTTAACTTTAATAAAAAGGCAAAATCACTTTTTTTTTTTTTTTTTTTCTTTTATAAACAACCTCAACTAATTCATGTTCACAGTATAAGTGTATAACTACTAGTAACTGTCACATTGATAAACACAAACTCACTAAACTTGACAAAATAATCTAAGAAAACTAAATTTAATTAAATTTATTAATTTAAGAGAGAATCTGATACCTTTCAAGTTACAACGGCGGCCGGAATCAGAAGACGGCGGAGCAAAAGAAGTTCCGGGAAATTCTCGCCGGAAAAAGACGGCGGCGCCGGGAAATTTAGAGGGTGAGGAATAATCAGATTTGAAAGAGAGAGAAGTGAAGTGAAAAGGGGATAAATACAGAGCCATTATATATTTTGTAAATATAATTTACAAGTAGTACAAAATTGTAAATTATGCTATTATATGGTTAATTTTACGAAAATAAAATACAAATATAAGAAAGTGATGGAGCTGAAAATATGAGTGAGATAAATTGGGAAGAATTTGGAGTGAGTTAGAGTTTGAGTGAGAGCTTGAGAGTGTTGACTTGATTGAGAAAGCCTTGTTTGCAGATGAGGAGGTGGATAGTTTTGTTCTGGTTGGGGAAGCAAAATTCTGGCTATTGTTTTTTGGATTATTAATTTTTTAAAATAAAAAATAGATTTTTAAGATATTTTGATGATTTGAAATTCTTAGGTTTTGTGGAGCATTATGTTTGACTTATTTCAAATAAATAAATTAATTCAAAGCTCACCCAAAAAATAAAAAGATAAAAAATCAAGTAATTCAATTTTACTCATTAACATATTCTCAACCTAGATAGGAAAATTAACTTTAAATAATTCAACTATAAGCGGTGTGTACAAAATAATACAAGTATAACCTCAACTATTTGTTATTAGCAATAAAACCTCATCAAAAAAAAAAAGCAATAAAACCTCATATGATATATGCAAAACGATGCGCCACCACACCACCAAAGAAGGTAACTTTGAAAAATATTTCATCAAATTCATTATAATATTATATTTATTACTACCTCCGTTAAATGTTATGTGCAACTATGGAATATTTTATATATCAATGGCTTACAAACTCCAACACCATAACAAACACCATGACCAACACCACTAACACCATAACAAACCCCAGCCCTAACTCCACCATTTCCGACGGCTTCGCCGCCGAATCTAATGAAAACCCCTAAGAAATATGTACATATATATATACATATATTTTTTTTGAAGGGATATATATATGTATATATATATGTATGTATATATATATATATATATGTATATCTATGTATATGTATGTATATCTATGTATATATATATATATATATGTGTATATATATAATTAGGGCATATATATATATATATATATATATATATATATATATATATATATATATATATATATATATATATAATTAGGGCATAATTAACCCCAAAATGGTAGGTGTTTGTCGATTTTGTGAGTTTTCCCTTCGTTGTTGAAGAATACCTCAACTTTTTAATCATCCATTGTTGAAAAATTTTGAACTTTCATTATTGAGGAGAGAGAGCGTAAAGTGAGTTTGTGGGTTATCAATTTGCTGAAATGACACAACTAACCTTGATAGTTTGAATAAAAATACTAAAATACCCCTTGAGATACATACAATATTTCTCATGTTGAGAAGCTTGTATTTTTCTCATAATATTCGGCTATTTATATGCAAAACTATTGTTTTCAATTCAATGCAACATATGCATCCCTTTTTCCTTCACTCATTTTAGTTGAGCTCCAATCAATCAAACTAATTAATAAGGGATTTCATTCATTCTAATAAGACAATAATACTCCTTACAAATTACACATATATATTTTTTTATGGTAAGGAAAATGGCCCTATCGGGCCGGAACATCTGTGGACAAGACAATTTGGGAGGGTAAGGGAATCCCCACCCGAAATTGCCTCTAATGGGGTATGATCCCACAATATGGTTGTAAGATGACAAACTTACCATTAGACCAACCTTAACTTGGTTTACAAATTACACATATGGATGGAAGAGTTGTACATGTAACCTATCATACAGTCTCTCACTCAATGTATAACGTATTTTTTAAACCTATCATACACCGTCTCTCACTCAGACACTCCGTGTATAGTGTTTAATATAATGTTTCTTTTTTTCCTAAAAAAATAGAAATAGAATTAAACTACAAATCCATTGTTAATGAAAGCAGATCCGTGAATCGGGTCGCTAAATCTGGATATGTGGCCGTTGTGTCACTCACCAATTAAGAAGATAATAAATATCCATACAAAATTACAAGCAATAGACTATATAGTATATTAGTATAAGTAAAATTGATTGAAATAGTACCCCAAATAAACGCGTCCAAATAAAAGAAGCCAAACCAAAAAGCCCACAGAAAAGTATAAGACCTAACTACATCACATGGAGCTTCTATTTGAACATGGATCATAATAAATTGGTTGTCTATCCCTTTCAATTAACTTCTTTTCTTACGTTTTGTGAGTTTATTCACTTTCTAAAGTTTTACTTGCTCACACTTCTCGTGTACGTTTTAAAGCCCAAACTTGTCTTTAACTGTTAAGTTAAATGCCTTAAGTTGATCATTTGCTATGTTATTTTTAATTTCAAGAAAGATCATTTGCTATATTTTATTCATTATACATTAGTGGATACATTTGATGTGTAATAATGTAATATGCATAAATTGGTGTAACAATGGTTAACTTGTTATATTTCATGCATTTTTTTTCCGCTTTTAGTATTTTATTATATCACTACAATATACGAGTATCTATATGTATTCTAACAAGTTTATTTTCCTAATTTGTGCACGTATAGGTAGAATAACAATTGATACTCTCTTCGTTTTGTAATCATTGACATACATGCTTTGACTTTTATCACAACATGGTCTAAGTTATGACAACAATTAAAATGTGTCAATTATTATGAAACAGAAAGCGTGTGTAGGATATGCATGAATTTCAAATGATTTCAATTATCATGTCCTTTTTGTATTAATGATCTTGGTTCTTTAAGCTTGGCTAAATAGGTTGGAGGCAAGCTAGGTTGTGAAGAGGGAGCACCAAAGTACCACACCATACTTTATAGGCTTCTATAGCAAAAAAATAGGGTTGTGTTATAATGGGTTTTACATACATGGATTGGATTGAATTGGTACTACTCTCATTAATTAACTTAAGACGCGGGTTATTTGGGGCTTGTGTCAGATTGTCAAAGTGTTTTTGAAATGTGAATTTAATTTCCAAAATAGGCTAAGTTCATAACAAGTTTGATTAAGTCATACGCTATAAATTTAATCCATAAAATCATCCACGGTAAAAATTGGATCGCGTTGGATTATTATTAAATTGCAACTTGGGTCGCGGTTAAACAAGTAGCTTTGTCCATCACTAGAAGGAATGATTCAATGATATAATCTGTTGCTTACTCGCTTTGTTCAACCATAACAATATGACAACATAATCACATCTCTCCATCTCGAATAATTCTGAAATCATCCATTATTATTTACATAATTAATAATATAAACCCTAACTGTATAGTAAGAGGCAGCAGCAACACTACTACCCCCAACTAACTTTAAAAAAAAAAAAAGAATCTAAAAAAATAAAAAATAAATAAAGAAATCATATAAAAAGGAAGTTGGTTATTACTCAACCGCGTCCTCCTAAAACCGCGTCTTCTCCAACTATAAAACAACTCCTTCACTACCTTCTCAAAAAAACCTTTTAATCTCCCCTTTTTCTCTCTCCTCTTCTCAACTTTCTCTCTCCTCTCAACTTTCACTTTCTCTCTCATCTCATCAATGGCGAAAAACTCAACATCAAATTCAAATCCTCAGAAAAAATCTCAGACAGAAATCGAGATAATCTTCCAGAAATTCGACAAAAACGGCGACGGAAAGATCTCGGCGTCGGAACTGAAGTCGCTGTTACACGCCTTAGGATCGGAAACATCGACGGAAGAAGTGAAGAAGATGATGGATGAGATGGACAAAGACGGCGACGGTTACGTCGATCTAACTGAATTCTCCGAGTTTCACGCCGGATCTGGCGGCAATGCCGGCTCCACTAAGGAACTTCAAGAAGCTTTCAGTTTATACGATAAAGATGGCAACGGTAAGATTTCAGCGCGTGAGTTATACGATGTGTTGAAGAGTTTAGGTGAGAAATGTTCATTGAAGGATTGTAAGAAGATGATTCAATCTGTTGATGCTGATGGTGATGGTCATGTTGATTTCGAGGAGTTTAAGAAGATGATGGCCGCTTGATTCATTCATTGATTGATTGATTCATCGATGAATTCGTTCGTTAATCTAGAGAGAGGAAGAAGAAGAAGATTAATTGTGTATAGGTGATGATTTTTAATTTTAATTTTAATCTTAATCTTAATTACTACTTTTTTTAAGTGTAATTTTTTGATTGTTGATTAGTGGTTGAATATACTACTGCTAGTTGATAATTTCTTAATTGACGATTTTTAGGGATTTAAGAAGGGAAAAGTATTCTTGTGAATACACTTTGCTTGCTAACTGGTTTTAGTTTAATATTTCTGATTTTAATTCGTAATTCTCTTTTCTTTATTTTATTCTAATTGTGGAGTTGTTCGATTTAGATTCACTTAAGTTATTTTAATCAATTGCTCAATTTCTAAATATGAGTTAGAGGAATATTGTGTTTTGCTTTCAATTTTGTCGATTTTAGTGCTTGATTTGTGATGGGATTCATTCATGGTATATTGGTATGAAATTGACAGATACGGTGTATATTTGACAATCGTGTAATCGATATGGGAGCTAGTAGGGCTACTTGTGATACTTTACGGGAAAATAAGATATAATATCGAATTATACCGTGTTTTTTGGTTAAGATTTTAACGTGTGAACTAGATACATCTAGGATAATAGATACGTTTAAAATAGTGCATGCCGTACCATATTAAGAAATCATCACTCATCAATATACTCGTATAAGTTTAATCGTGTTCAACAACGGATGGTGTAACAAATAGAGTGCTTTCAAAGAAAGCGAGTTGCCCATACTAGAAATTTCATGACCACAGAAAACAATCAAGTGTGCATTTACCCTTAATAATTAATGTTCACACAAAATAATTTGGTTAATTTTGGGCTTTTCCTCCAATGAAATTATCGTGACACATCATTATCTAGTGTATTATAATGGTCATCACGATATAGACAGTAGACTCTTGAAGAATTGATTAGTCATGTGGCGAAAATTCAAGACATGTCTGAAATGTTCAATGGAGCGCGGCAATGGCATATGCCTAAGGGTTTATAATTGTTTACTAAATATTTTGGGTACAAAATCAATGTATATTATTCAAATCAATATTTGATTTTCAAATTCTCTGTTTGTTAATTATTTTAGTTAACAGTAATTTTTTATTTAACAATTACTTCAAATATTCTTCGTCGAAAACTTAAAACATTCAAAATAATCTCAAAATGAGAGTGAGGGATAACTCAAGTGGTTAGAGCTTCTCTTGAAATCGATTCTCACCCCGTCCATGTGAGTATGTGACTCTAAAAAAAATAAAAATTATGTCAAATTATAATTAATCCCTAAGTAAGTTACTAATATACCCTGACCCTCCTATTATTTCGCATTAATTTATATTATAGTATTACCCCAATTTCGTTTTGTCTTATTTTTCCAAAAGACTTTCACGAAACAAAATTACAATGGATTAATTAAAAGAGATCGATAGAATAGTAAATACGATATACAGATACAAAGTAATGTACTCCTATATGTCACATACGAAGGGCCTGTTCACATTTACTTAATTTCAGTTCAGTTCAGTTCAGTTCAGCTCCAATCAGTTCAGTTCAGTTCCAATCAGTTCAGTTTAGTTCAGTTCAGCTCTTAATTTCTCTCTCACATAAAATATTCATTTCTGCTCAATTCAGTTCAGTTCAGTTCCAATCAGTTCAGTTCAGTTTCAATCAGTTCAGTTCAGTTCAGTTCAGCTCAATTCAGTAAATATGAACAGGCCCGAAGTATATAACACAATTACTGATACGGTTAAGGTTTGTTGTTTAGCTTAGAACTTTTCTAAGGTTTCCTGCGAATGTGGAGCAGGAAGTGGAGTAATATATGGGAAAAGAACATGTCGTACATATAACCTATTCTAAATAATGTCAGAAGAATTTATCAATGAATTTTTTAATTTTAAATCATTAAAGTTGTTTTCAGCTACAATTCTTCAAAGGAAAAAAAAGGCAGAAAATCATCTTCTAAAATTCTAAATGTGGGCCCAAGCTCCAGAACTCCAATGCTCAGATTGGTCACTATTTACCGAGTCACCGCAACTATTTCTGTTGATGACCCACAATTGCCCCCCTTAACATTTAAGTACGGGATTCCTAATTAGTTTATTTACTATTTAATTTGGTTGTTAACACTTTCTAAATTTATCTAAAAAAGTGGAGTATTATTTTGTTAGATGCCCATATAATTATTATTTCTCCGTTTTAAAATAGTCACAACACATTTTTGTGGTAAGCACTTTGAGACCAAGATTATATAGTGTAATTTTATCATAATTAAAATAACAGGCATGTTCTCATACGTTGAAATTCAGTTCAGTTCAGTTTAGCTCAGTTCAGTTCAGCTCCTAATTTCCTTCTCTTATAAAATATTCAGTTTAGTTCAGTTCAGTTTATTTCAGTTTAGCTGAGTTCAGTCAATGAGAACAAACCCTACCTAACCTTTTTATAATTCTAGTGTTAAAATTATTTTTTAAAAATCATTCCTTTACCTTTACTTCCTTAACTATATGCTTAATAGTTTTGGTAGCGGAAGAAATAGACTTCAACCACGATATGTTTACCCCTCATATATCTCTATTCTATAATTGATGATACTCTATATATATCAATTTCATATTGACCATCTCACTTTGACCATCTTTGTTTCACAAATATAATTTATGCAATCCCCCGTATTTATAAATATATTATAAATGAATTTTTATTTTATTTATAATATTTATGTGCGTTTTCCGGGATTTAAGTTTTGAAGTTACAAATTATTTTTGGGTTGATGATTGATTTTGTTCTAAAAAGATTTTTAATTGTCTATTCTACAATTTATGCCATACATACTAAACAAAGCTAGCCCATTTCATTTATCAAATTGACCCATTAATTTTATGAGCCCTAATCTTAAAACTAACCCTACACCACTCTCTCTCCTATAAATACCCCATACATCCCAAAATTTTCCCCCACACAACAAGGTTAGTAAACTTTCTTCTCTTTATTTTATTCCTTTATTTCTTTTCCCTTTATTTTTCTTTTTCCTTTTCTTTTTTTTTTCCTTTCCTTTTTCTTTTTTTCTTTTCTTTTTCCTTCTTTTCTTTCCTCCTCCTTCACGTGAGAATTGCCTCACCTTGCTGCCACCCTTATGCCGCCAGCCACCACCGGCGCCCCCCTGCCGCCGCCGCCGGCGACCTTCCGGCCCACCAGCCCAGCCACCACGTGGCCTTCCTCTCCTCCTTCCTCCTTTGTTTCATTATTTTCTTGCTTAATATTTATATAATTAGTTTTGGGTTTTGATTTCTTAGTGTAAAGATTATATTTTTAGTATTAAAATCATGTTTTTGATAGCTTAAACTTATAAATTTCAGATTTTGTTTATGTTATAATTTTCAGATTTTATAATTTATAAACCTAGGGTTTTAATTTAATCAAATTGGGATTTTAGGGTTCTAATGAGCAATTAATTTGGGGCTTTTGTTCCTATTGTATTTATAATGACTAATTAACCATAAAAACATGTTTTTAATGAAGTTTTAAGGATTTTTAATCTAGATTATATTGCTGGAAATTTTTGTAAGTATTAATTTATTATTGTTGGTTATTTTCTAGGAAGTGATTATTACTTAGGAGACTTTTAAGTATTTAAAAGTGGCGCAAAGGATTGTTTATACGACTACGTACATGTCTACTTCGTTGTAAGTAGTATCATGTTTAGATACCAAAAGGAAAGAACTTAGTTTCATGATTAGAAAACACTTGGATGGAAATTGTTTGGTTATATATTTAATTAATTCATGTATTTATGTTTATGAGGCATGTTTTGGTGAATTGATTATGTTTGTATGGAATTATGGATGCAAAAATGTTGAATTATATTGGATTAATTGTTTGTATGGAACGTTGATACAAACATATTTTATTAGATTGGTTTGTTAATCGCATTTGAATTATTAAAGGATTGGAATTGAATGGTTTATGTGGAATGAATTTATTAATTATTCCACAAGGTTATTATTATTTATTTATTACTCAATCATAACTTGTTAGTATGTTGAGTAAAGGTGGATTAAGCCGAAATGGCTAGGTGGGTTGACTATGTTCAACAATTTTGAATAATTTAGAAGTTTAATTGGAATTAAAGGTCAATTTGTGATGTGATCACCATTGTCCTAAATAAGATTAAAAAAATGAATTGATATATGATTGTTATGTATGGTCTTCTTGAATGAGTCGGCTATTAATTAAAATTGTAATCACGTAAAGTGAAACATGGATGAGCAATAAAACTCTGGAAAGCGTGCACTTCTAGAGTATTGACAATTATGGGTTGGGGTACACGGTGGTAGCCCGTGGCTTTTCGAGGCTTGTTTGATCAACATGTCCTCTTCTCTTTTGGTATTTACATTTTATTTTATAATGAAAGTTAGATGGGATCCTAGATTAACTTTGTGAGAATGGAGTCGCGCCCATTCTTGCATCGCGCTAAACTTTTATTTCAAATGGTCATTTGGGACCAAAATGATTTGGTGGATTGGACAACCTGGTCTATTGCTTACTCCAAATTAAATTAATTAAATTAAATATAAAGAGTCAATCGTTTGAAATTAGTTAGTAAGTAAGTTGAGTCAGTTGAATTGTTTAAGTGTGGAGTCTTGATTAAATAAATTTGTGTTATATGTTTATTTACTTTAATTAGTTGAGCATGCTAGGTTTTGTGCGTTGAAGCTTGTATGTACTCAGCTTTGCTGATTGCGTGCTTTTGTGTGTGTGTGTGTCCTTCTTTTGGTCATGGCCTTCGCCTTTCAATGACCCTGTGATGATCCAATTATTACACTCGTATTATTGGGGAGCAGTATTGCACAGGTTAGCTTGATGATGTGAAGTTCGGGGATTTGATTGACATACGCATTGTCAAGGGATTGATGTGATTGAGAGTATTCGTTCTTTGTGTTGAACTTATTTATACTTTGCTATTTCGTTTATGTTTTGGACTTTGATTATTGGTTTGGTTTTAAATAAGGGCCTTACATGGTTCCAATTTGTAAGCTTTGACTTATTAATTTCCTAAACTATGTTATTTTAAAGACTTGTGTTTGATTTTCCGCTGCGATACTTTGATGAAACCTTAACGTTTTAACACGTGGCGGTAACATGTCAATGGTTCTCCACTATTTTATAAAAGGGTTAGTGGTTTGAAAAAGGGAGAATTATTGGGGTGTTACAATTTAAGTGAGAAAACCAATATAAAATGAAGGGGTTATCATATTATCATTGTACTTTCGTAGTATCATATTAATCTATAGTCGGTTAAAGCATTGAGCTGATATAAATAATTTGATAAAGTGTCATCTACATTACCAAATAAGTAATTACACATAAGCATCTAAAAATGAAAACATTAAGCATTTAGTAATCGTGTGTAGAATGTAATCGAACCCTAAGTGCTATAGCCATTAAGACTCATAAGAATAAGGATTATACTTGTTCCTTCATGATCTAATCCATATAATAATCACTAAAAAAGGATTTGTACACGATGCTTGACAATTAATATCTTCAGTTACTCCGTATTTCTTAATTTAAAACTTATAATAAGTTTATTTTTTACTTTTTAGAGGTATGAATTGAAATGTGTTGAGTACAATCTATGACTTTATTTTTTAAAAAATACTTTGAAAAAATGATACTCCGTATAAATAAGTGGGTGAATATAGTGAAGTCCAAATAAATCAATTACGAGTACTTGAAAATGGAGGAAGTATTTAACAAACCCAAATAAGAATTACTGCTTGAGAATCAGAGAATGGAGTGTTAGTTGTCAAAGTTAAGAATATTTCACATCAAAAAGTCAATCTCAATTCTCAAACGTAACAAACAGGTCAAAGACGAAAAAAAAATACTCCTTATTTTCCATAAAACTTTATCAGATATCAAATGGGCTCTTAAGTGTATATTCAATAAAGGTAATTTATGTCTCAGAGACCATTTCCAAAGCCCATCAGAAATCCTCCCTAAAACCGCAAACATCACAAATTTTGAACATTTAGTAAAAAAATCTGAACAATCGCAATGTATCACGCTTATACTTTTGTACATTTAGTAAAAAAATCTGAACATTCGCGAATTTTGAACATTTAGTAAAAAAATCTGAACAATAGCAATGCACCACGCTTATACTTTTGAACATTTAGTAATAAAATATGAACAATCACAAATTTTAAACACTTAGTAAAAAAATCTAAGCAATTGCAAATTTTGAATTATTACGTGTTAGACAAATTTTAAAAGAGTTTGTCCGACTCGTAATAATTCAATAGTTTTGTTATACAAACTGAACATCTATTGTATACAAAATGAACGTAACATTATAAAATATGAACATAAAAATTGCATGTTTATGTTCAGCTTTTGTGATGTGATCATATTTTTTTTTACTAAATGTTCATTTTTTTTACTAAATGTTTAAAAGTATAGATTAAGTGCATCATGGTGTACATAATACTAATTGCACTAAAACTATATCAAAACTTCAAAAGTTAGAAGCTTTCCAAACATAGAGTGATAGAGGTCTGCGAGTCTGTTAATTGTGAAAACGAAAACGCTCATGTTGTCAACTTGTGTACTTCGTATGTGTTTATCAACGCATTTTGTCATTCAGTAAGGGAGATCGTGATAGACGAGGTTATGAGGATGAGACTGTATTAATCAAATTCAATACGGTAGACCTTAATAGATGAGGTTATGAGGATGAGACCACTAGCATAACATTGTTGACAACTTGTATGTTTATGACTATCAACGCGACAACGCATTTTGGTATTTAATAAGGGAGGCCGTAATAGATGAGGAAATCACTAGAATAGCATTAAGATCAACAAAGTTGCTAGTAGACGGAGTCTAGTGTTGTCAAATGAAGATTCAAGTTTCCAATGCTTAGAATTTCATTAGATATTAAGAAATATGCTCCCGACATAGATAAAGTTCTAGGTTATGAAGCAGAATGTCCAAACTACTGGGCAATGGCTTGAGACAACTGATGAACATGAACTTAAATAAAATACGAGTAGCAGAAAAAGGTATTCATACTCCAACAAATGATGGTACATTATTTTGAGAACGTATATATTTACAGACAATAGGCCAAATTTTACAAGCCTATCTTAATTTATTATACAGAAATTAACATCTATCCAATGAAAATATCAGAAATGAAAAAAAAGTAAAAGCAGAGAAAGCAGTGTGGCCTAACATGGAGGTCAAGCTCTTAATTACACGGCAGTAAAAAAGTTAGCACAGTGAAGGCCAGGCGGTAAGGCACTTACTACACTGCATCAGTGCCAACGCTGGCAGCTCACCTCACTGCAAAACTATACAATCTTTTGGCAGCAGTTGAGCCGATTCACAAGACTCTTGGAGAAGTTCTTCAGCCCCTTCCTCTTCTTGTATGCAAGTCCTACAGGTTAAAATCTCTTTTAGACCCGAAGCTTCTAATACTACTGCCTTCACCTCATTGAATCTCTCCTCTGACAGAGATACCTCGGCCAGAAGCCTCCATGCATATTCCTCTGATGCCTTGTCAAAATCCTCTCTCCTTTTCAGCACCATGTGTCCACTGATCTCCCACACTGCTGGGTTCACCTGTGTGTCCAGCACTTCTGGGCTCACTTGTCCCAGAGCTTGTTTTTCAGCATAGCACTGTATTTCAAAAGAAAACATCAAATACTAGTCTCTTTCCTTGCAAAGCTCAAGCATCTTATTCTCAATTGATAAGAATAAGAACAGCAAAACACTTAAACAGTGGTTTGAAAAAAAATATTTAGTGCACGTTTGGTAATCGATCATAAATGGCGGGAATGGTAATGGGTTTATATGTAATTTTGCAAGAAAATATTATGGCCATTACCATGTCAATGGAATCTCACCTACAAATAATATTTTCTTAACAAATTTTCATTTTCACACAATACCACCTCTAGAATGGGAATAGATGGTAATGAAAATTTGTGAAGAAATTGAGGTATTTGTGGAGGGACTAGCATTACCATGGGTATTGGGAATCTTCTTCACTAAATTACGAATACTTATAAACTCATTACCATTACCACCAATTATTACTAACAGCCAAACAGGCCATTTATTGATGGAATGGAATACATAATTTCAATCAATTGTTAATTATCTGATTTCAAGAAAACATTGGCTACGAAAATGAAAATCGATCACATAATTCCATCAGAAACATACCCCTAATCCTGTCCTGCCTCAATATATAAGTCTGTATGATATGAAATATGCAGTAAACTTTGGAAAACAATGGCAGCATCCTTTAATAAATCCCAACAAGATATAGATGCAACTAGACACAAAAGTCACTAAGAAAAGCATGACACAATTTATCTTTAAGGTTGGATCACGGCTGCAAAAGAAAAAAGATTACCTGAGGGAACAAGAATATCCTTTTCCCACAACCAGATATGAGAATATTGAAAGGGACATTAGTACTTTGAAGGCGAATGCAAGAATTAGCAACAGCATCAGATAACTCTTGAATGGTGTTACCACCCTCAAAGACAAGCCCCCGAACAGGATACTTCAAAACTTGAGATATCACAACTCCATTACGAGTAATATCTTTTGCTTCAAATATCACTTCAGTTGGTGCTTTCTCAGCAGGAAAAGGCACTTGCAAGTAATAAGCCTGTCATAAGTAAGAAAAATTAATCACATGTATCAATTGACAGAAGTCAAATTGTAATCCGTAAAGTACTCAAAAAGATTTCTACTGTATTAAAAATTACCTGAAAGTGCAGGTGATTAATCGTGGCAAATGCACCTAAACTATTATAGCCAACTCTAAAGAAGGGATCAGCTGCTTCTTTTGCAAAATGAAGAGCAGCCAAGAAGCTTGCATGATCAATCATCTGAGGCAGGCAATCGAATATACGAGGAATCAAAAGGACGTGTCCATACTCTATTGGGCTCACCTGGCAATCAAACCAAGTTCCTATGAGCCAAACCATACAAAATTCTTGTTGGACAAATTAATCTAATATGCATAAATAAAGAGCAATTTGCTTTTTAGGAGACAGCAGGAAAAGCAAAGCTGAGGTATACAAAATTACTTACATTTATAGCAACAATGTTTGGTGAATCGGATTCCGATGTGACAGGTGCACTTGGGAAATAATGAGTCATATGGTCGTTACTAGGTTCAAACCTAGAAAGTGCTTCTTCTTGGCCAACCTTTGTAAAATTGAACTTGTTAGCATCAAATGGTTGAAGAACCTGATCAACCCGGAACTCAGTGGGCCGTTTCTTCAGGTGACGTCCCTCATTAAGCTGGGCAATAAATCCATATCTTCCCGTAATAATTTTAGTTTCACATTTGGTCACATCGTATCTGAAATACCCTTTCCTCATCCTGTCCTCCCACTGACCCAGCAAGAGGTCATGTAGAAAGGAAATAGAAGGCCCTTGATCCACTGAGTAGGCCATGCCATTTTCACTCATAGCATCATCCTCTTCCTTGTATGCATATAAAGGAAGCTTTGACACTGAAAACAAAACCCAACAAATGGAATTTGAGATGGGGTAGATAGAATAGCATATTCTACGTACAAAGAACTAAGGCAGGAAACAAATCCACCTAACACTAGAGTGACCAGAAGCTTCTTAGTAATCCAGAAGTCCTTGCATCAGTTATCCTTATGTAGACACACTAGCCACACATTGACTCTAATACTACAAAGCTACACGTTCTCGTTTCTCATGTTGTATCAAATGCAAACAACTGATGACACACACATTTACACTGGAAACAATGGCTGAACTACAGGTCTACAGCATATGTTCATCATAAAGTAATCAGAATAATCCTGATCTCATCTCTAAAGCAATTGCTAATGAATATCCCAATCCCAAAATAAATCTAGGATTGGACAAATTAAGGGGAACATGAACATAAAGTAACCAAAAGAAGCTCGTATGCAAGCTGCTGTAAAACCGAACACAGCCAAGAGCAAATCACGTAGATAAGAACAGCTTTACCAAAACAATTGTATGAATTCAGAATCTAAATCCTACAAAGGAGAATATCTAAGATAATCAAACTTACACAAGCTTCCATGATCAAGTCATGGGCAAACATATAAAGATCAATAAAGCAATCTCTATAACTAATCAATGTGATTACAATCCCAAACATGACAGATAAAACAGCACAATCAAAAAATGCACTTTTCAGTAGTATAAGTGCAACAAATTTTCAACATTGAATAGTGGATTTTCATGCTATTTGAGCCATAAATGCCATGATCACAAGCAAAACATCAAATCATTCAACAAAGGCAGCTCCTATTTGATCAAATTATAAACAAAAATTCAGAAAAAAAATCATGCAAATCAAACTCATAAAAAAATTAATTGCATCAAAATCAATACATACCAAGCAAGCAGCATTTCCCAAGGCAATTGCGCCCACAACCAATCTTCCCAACATCACCCTCCTCCTGATAATTGGAAAGAACCGTGGGAACCCTCTTAATAGTAAGAGTTCTATCCAAAACCCCCATTTTAATACTTCCCAAAAATTCTCGAAAAAACTAGAAAATCAGCAAAATCTAAGAAAAACCCAGAAAAATTTAAGAAAAAAGACGAAAAGGGTAAGTCAGAGAAAAGCCACCACAAGCAAGGAAGAGGAGATCGGAAGGGCAACCGCCGTCAGAAGGCAGAGCACCCCTGCCTCCGTGAGGAGAAGGGGTTCTCAATTTATCAACACCCAAATTAGTCAATCGATCAAAATTGTTGTTTTTGATTTGGGATTTTTGGTGGGATTTGGGGGTTGTTTGAGCGTTGATCACAAGGAAAGCCGTGATTGAATATTGTTGAAGGAAATTAAAGACTGCAACTTTTTTTTTTTTTTTTTTTGTCTCTCTTTCTTCTTCAATTAAAGGTGGTGGTTTGGGGGTTTTTTCATGGAATCCATAAATTTTAGAAAAGATGGCGGAATTTGAGAGAGAATCAAAGGGAATCAGAAATTTAGAGTTCCTATGTTATTTTTTACTGTATTTTTATTTTTTGATGGCCAATTTCCTAAGTTATTGGTATTCCACGAGAAATCTACCAACTTTTTGGGAGTTTATTTTTGAAGGATTAGGTGCCTTTTTAATACTCGTAGGTGGATTTATACAAAGTCAAATTGGACATTTGGACATCTAAAATTGCAATGTGTAGCCTAAAAAGTATGTGCCGTCTAGAATACACTCGTCTTATACTATTACAAATTTACAATGTTACTACCTTTGTGTATAAAAAAAAAAAAAAAAAAAAGGTTGCTACTTTGTTAAGTTACACTATAACACTCAATCTGATTTTCCAGCAGTAATTGCTGCGAGAAGGATGATCATAATTTTGTTAGCCTTTTTGGGTTTTGTTGAGTCATTGTAAACCTGATCATGGAGTGGGTTGAGCAAGGGCCTTGGCTAAAAAAAAAAAAAAAAAAAAAAACTGGCCCATATTAGGCCTAAGGTTCAAGCCAAAAAAGATTGTGCCTAAACTCGCAATTCCAAATAAAAAACAATAGTAGTTTTAGGCTATTTTCAAAACAAGTCAAAATTTAAACTAAAATTAAATTCAATTGAGCCGCCTAGATTCCAAAAAAATAATAATTCTATTTACTATTCTCTAATGATAAAAATGATAAAAATTAAATAATGATAAAAATTGCAGAGACTTTTGTTGCTTAAAAGGCTAATTGAAAAATAGAGTGATCAGATATGAGTATTTCACCACCTAATTTGTTTTTAGAAATGTTGATATCCTAAATACTAAGGAGATTCAACTCGATAACATGTTGAAAATGCTTTATCCTCCAAACAAAGTGTGGGAATATGAGACTAGCTATTGGTTAACATTTTGCTGGATTATCATCTAAACTAGCTAGGTATATATGTAAATCGCTATTGGATAAATATTGAACTCGACATGATCTCTAGACAGCTCTAACACTCACAAGTGAAAGGAAGTGTTGAAACCCATTGTAAATTCATTTACAAGTGTCATATATTGGAGAAATTAAAGAATAGCGGTGATTTCACTTTTTAAGAAAGGGGAGGTGTTACTTCTAATATCACCAATTGGTTTTAGACTTTTAATTTGGAACTTCTATAGACCTTGTTTGTGGACCGAACTCCTCCTTTTCGTTTGAATTGCCTAGACCCATTTTATATTTATCCCAAAATTGAACAATACGTACCATCTTGTTGTGGAACAAATTAAAGAAAAAAAATCTTCTATAATTGAGCTAGACCGACAAACAACATAAGTGTATGAATGTGTAAATCTCCTTGAGAGATGTTATGTCATTGCCTCAATATAAATAGCAAATGTACAAGAATAGCCAAGAGTCTCTCTACATAATTACACAAATAATAATTACAGAATATGAAGTGTTTCATATTCTATCACACCCCCGCAGTCGAAGCGGGAGGAGGCCGGACGCTGAGACTGGATCTGAAGTCAATGAAGAGTTGCCGAGGTAAACCCTTAGTGAAAATGTCAGCATACTGATAGGAAGAAGGAACATGAAGAACCCGAATGTGACCCATAGCAACCTTTTCCCGGACGAAATGTATATCCATTTCGATGTGCTTGGTGCGTTGGTGCTGGACGGGATTACTAGACAAGTACACAGCAGAGATATTATCACAATAAACAAGGGTGGCTCGGCGTAACGGGCAATAGAGCTCGAGAAGTAAGTTTCGGAGCCAGCAAGTCTCGGCAACTACATTAGCAATGCCTCGGTATTCGGCCTCTGCACTCGATTTGGACAACGTGGGTTGTCGCTTAGCAGACCATGAAATAAGATTATCCCCCAAAAATACACAATACCCAGAAGTGGACCTGCGAGTATCGGGACAACCTCCCCAATCTGCGTCTGTGTACGAAATCAAACCAGATGGTGCAGAGCGATACAAATGGAGACCATAATCAAGAGAGCCCTGAATGTATCTGATAATGCGCTTCAACGCATTAAAATGTGGTTCTCTCGGATCATGCATGAACAAACAAATCTGCTGAACCGCATACGAAATGTCCGGTCTCGTGAAAGTAAGATACTGTAGGGCCCCGGCAAGACTCCGGTACAAAGACGGGTCAGCAACAGGGGAGCCATCCGAAGCACTGAGCTTCGATTTGGTGTCAACCGGGGTGGCAACAGGCTTGCAATTGGACATCTTAGCCCTGTGTACAATGTCTTCTGCATATTTCTTCTGGGTGAGGAACATAGTGTCAGTAGTTCGAGTAACTGAGATACCCAAAAAATAGCTCAATTTACCCAAGTCGGACATATCAAATTCGGATTTGAGCAAGTCAATGATTTCGGACTTAAGGGCTTCCGTGGAGGCGGTCAAAACAATATCATCAACATAGAGCAAGAGATATGCCGTAGTAGTTCCTCGATGAAAAATAAACAAAGAGTTATCACTCTTGCTACACACAAAACCCATCCGAAGAAGAAAATTAGCAAAACGCTGATACCACGCCCTGGGGGCCTGTTTAAGACCATAAAGAGACTTTCTAAGTCGGCAAACATGGGTAGGAGCATTGGGATCCACAAAACCCGGGGGTTGATGCATGTATACAGTCTCTCTCAGATCACCGTGTAAAAATGCATTTTTGACATCCAGCTGATGAATCGGCCAATCTTTCCCCATGGCTATGCTCAGAACAGTGCGAATGGTAGCCGGTTTGACAACCGGACTAAATGTCTCATCACAATCAATACCCACCTGTTGTGACTTGCCATTAACAACAAGCCTGGCTTTATGCCGTTCCAAGTCACCATTTTCCCTGTATTTGTGTTTGAACAACCACATACAACGAATAATGTTCACATCCGGGGGTCTAGGAACTAGATCCCATGTATGCTGTTTAGTAAGAGCATTAAATTCCTCACTCATGGCCGCATTCCAGTTCGGGTCTAGCATGGCAATTTTCGGACTCTTAGGAAGAGGGGAAATAGACTGGGTCACAAGATTAAATTGGACCTTAGGTTTGAAAATGCCAAGTTGGGCCCGAGTAACCATACTATGTGTGGGAACGAGACTGGGCTGCTGTAAAGGAGAGGAAGGTGTGATGGGAACTGGGCTTGGGGGAAAAGATCCGAATTGGATCATGGGAGAAGGTGGGCTGCGAGGAGGGGAGTTTGGGGAAGGTGGGCCTGCAGCATGGGTAGCCCACGAGTTGGCTGTGGCAGATTGAACTGACCCACGGTCAGCTCGTGGGCTATTCTGCCCATGTGCAGAAATGGCGGGTTGGGGAGAGGTGGGTGGAGGAGAATTCGGCTGGGCCTCATTTGGTTGGGCTTGTGGCAGGCCGTGCTCTAGGAGAAGATGGGAATGGAGTGGATCATCATGCAAGAAGTCATAATCAGAAAGCTGAGACTTGTGTAAGTCATTGAAGGGAAAAATAGTTTCTTGAAAGGTAACATGACGAGATGTGATGATTTTGTTAGATGATAAATCATAACAAAGATAACCGCGATGGTCGCTGGGGTATCCCAAAAACACACAAGGGGTAGAGCGAGGGGCTAACTTATGTGATGCCGTTGAGGATAGGTTTGGGTAGCAAAGACAACCGAAAGTACGTAGATGGTCATAGGAGGGTGTTCTACGATAAAGAATGTCGGTCGGTGTTTTGTTCCCAAGAGTGGTGGTAGGGAGTATGTTTAAGACATAGGAAGCCATATGAACGGCATAAACCCAAAAGGAAAGAGGAAGTGAGGCATGATAGAGCATAGTGCGAGTCATATTGTTGATTGTTCGAATTATTCTCTCGGCCTTACCATTTTGTGAAGATGTGTTTGGACAAGAGAAACGAAAACGCATACCGTTATCCGCACAAAAGGTGTGAAAAGGAGTGTTATTGAACTCGCGGCCATTATCACTTTGAAAAGTTTTAATTTGTTTTTCAAATTGAGTTTGGATATATGCTCTAAATTGCAAGAAGACGGAGTAGACTTGTGATTTAAATTTAAGAGGGAAAACCCAAATAAAATGTGAGAAATCATCCAAAAGCACCAAGTAATATTTGTGACCCAATTTGCTTTTAATCGGAGAAGTCCATAAATCAGCATGAATGATATCAAAGGGAGAAAAAGTAATACTCATAGATGATTTAAAAGGAAGTCTAATATGCTTTCCCAAAGGACAAGAATAGCAAAAATGGGTGTTATTCCCCTTATTACAACTTATCAAACCATTGTTGCTAAGAAAATTAAAAACAGGAGCTCCTGGGTGTCCAAGTCTACTATGCCAGATTGAAGGAGAGATAGCAGCAAATGAGAGATGTGGATGTTCTCTTGCAGCGGAAGTCGAAGAGAAAGGATAGAGGTCCCCTACACTATTGCACCTCGCTAGAATTGTCCCCGAATGAAGGTCCTTCACAGAAAAACCAAAAGGGTCAAACTCAAGAGAAACAGAATTGTCACATGTAAATTTCCTAACAGATATAAGGTTCTTAATAATGTTAGGAGCATAGAGGACATTATTGAGTTTGAAGGGAGTGTGAGGTGGAGGTGTGGAGGTATGACCGTAGCCCTGAATTGGAATGCGTTTGCCATCACCAACCAAAATAAATTGAGGAATGCTCAAATTAAACAGTTTAGGAAGATTACCAGCATTATGAGTGAGGTGAGAGGTTGCGCCGGTGTCCATGTACCACCCGTCATTAGGGGACTGCATACTCATTGAGCTATATGCTTGACCCAATTCTGTAGGTGACATAAGAGGCCCGTACCCCTGCTGGTGTTGGACCGGAGCGAAGTACGCCTGTTGGGCTGGGCGTGGGCCCAAAATGGACCCTTGACCTCTTTGAAAGAAAGCTGCTGGTTGTGTGGGATAAGGACAAGGAGGAGAAGCCCACCCTCCTTGCGCTGGGCCGGCCCATTGTTGCTGGCCTTGGGAGAATTGTGGTTGGTTAGCCCAATTTGAGTTGGGCTGGTGATTTGGATGGCTTTGCTGCTGTCCAATAGGTGCGGCATTAGAGGGTTTCCCACGCCCTCTGCCTTTCCCCCCTTTAGGGCTGCCGCGGCCGCGGCCACGACCGGCTACACCACCGCCACGACTACCAGCGCTACGTGGCTGGTCGCTGGTATGCTGAGGCGACGAGGGGGTTTGACTGGTGGTATTTTGAGCCACCAAAGCTTGTTGGCTATGCTGCTCCTGCTTAGATTTTCTCGTCTCTTCCAAAAGAAATCGCGATCGGGCTTGATTAAAACTAGGAAGGGGGTCAGATTGCTGTATCATGGCAGCGACGGTGTCATACTCTCCCTTGGGTAAGCCTGTAATAAGTTGAAGCACCATCTTGCTTTCCGAGACCGGGTTTCCGACATTACCAAGTTGATCAGCCAAGAGTTTTATGTGTTTGGTGTATTCAGACATATTAGCGAAGTTCTCAAGACGAGTTGTGTTAAATTGTTCCTCCAAGTAGACCGCACGGGTGTGCTTATTATCATAGAAAAGCTCCTCCAATCTCTTCCAAAGTTCAAGAGCGGTTGCACCGGGTTTCATAATTGTGTGAACAAGGTCCTTTGAAATTGTCCCATATATCCATTGCTTAACAATGGCATCCAAGCGTTTCCAGATAGCGTCATCGATGTCAGAAGGTCGAGAAATCGAACCGTCGATGTGATCAAGGACATTGAAAGCACAAGCATGTATTTGGAAGAGTTCGACCCATGTAGCGTAGTGGCTCTCTTCCTGATCAAGGGTTATGGGCATGAGATTCTTGATGTTGGAGACAGCGAACGCAGGGTGAAAGGTGGTAGGAGAGGGAGGGGGAGGAGGGGGGAGCTCATCGTCACCAGCCATGATGGCGTGAAACAGGGGAAGGAGGCTACGGAATGCCTAGGATCAAAGGGTTAGGAAAAAAATCCTATTGGCTGTGATACCATGTATGAATGTGTAAATCTCCTTGAGAGATGTTATGTCATTGCCTCAATATAAATAGCAAATGTACAAGAATAGCCAAGAGTCTCTCTACATAATTACACAAATAATAATTACAGAATATGAAGTGTTTCATATTCTATCAATAAGCACGTATGTACAAAAAATGTCACGGGCACAATAGTCTTCTTCACTAAAATCTTGGCCTTGATCTGACTGGCCAGTACGTTTTCCTATTGTCAATGACGAGAATATAGTACTACATAAAAGTTGGTCATAATTATTGTTTGGAAAAGTGATCTGTAACAAGGTTTTACTCCGTATTTTAACATTTAACATATCATAGTGTAGTACTGTATATACTTTTGTGGCAATCTTTTTTATTGAAGGATAGCCTTATCAAACCATAAATATTATTGCTTATTAATCAAATAGATAAAAAAAGAGAGTTAAACACTTATATATATATATATATATATATATATATATATATATATATATATTCCGTATAAGGCAATAAACGACTTTTATTGTTACACATACCTTTTTTTTCATCTATTTTAGTTGACACATCTTGATTTCAACATTAATTTTTATTTTCTTTTTTAATTTTTTTACGAGTGAGTAGAAGTATAAGGGAATCAATTATAGGCCAAGGCTTGGCGTAGTAGTGAGTACGTAATATGGTAAACCATAACTGACCTATGATTTCTTATCCAATTCTTACGTAAATGTAAGCGCCCACTCTATAAAGTGATGCAAATAATTCAATTGGAAATTACTCGTGCTTGCAACTATCATACCTCATCTTGTCAAAGAAAAAAAAAAAAAAACCATAATAAAGATGGTGAAAGTAGTAGTAGCAATAATTCTTCAGATACTTGTTTGTGTAGCAGTTGCAAGCAGTGGAATGAGCACACCACACTCATATGTTGGGGTAGCTGATGCTGTTGGCGGCGGCGGCGGCGGCTATGACAATATCTTGTACGGCAACTTTCAGTCGGGATATTACACTTATTCTACATATCAACGCACGCAAACTTGTAACTATCCAGCATATCAAAGCTGCTTGTATTCGGCTGCTTACAGGACGAATCAAATTCCAAATCGTGGCTGTGAGTTTATAGATAATTGCCCTAGGATAGACCAATCAATTTATGATTAATTATTAATAATTCCAAATTATGATGAAATTTAAGTTTTATAGCAAGTCCGTATGTAGTAGTATGTATTTGATTTAGTTATGTTCAAATGTATGTCTATGGATTCTAGCTACTCATTTAAATTATTATTTTGCTGAATATTTTGGTTCTAATTTTTTTACATTCTGAATCTGACTTTTGCACAAAATAAGAGTGGATAAATATTGCTTGCCAAAAAAAAAAAAAAAAAAAAAAAGAGTGGATATTGCAAGAAAATCAAAACATGATATTTGAAGGTCTAGATTCTAAATTTTTCTATAGACAATATTAATCATATCATCCAATAAATATATGATATCATCCAGACAATAAATAATATCATCCAACCAATTAATCATATCAAATAAACAGACGGGTAATATCATCCAAAGTAAAAAAAATGTGCTTGCCTCACCCAATAGTTTGTATTTCAACTATGCAATAATGTTGACTACCTACAAATGATAGCATTATGAAGGGCAAATTACGCCTGGAGTGGTCGGAAATAGTAAAACAAATTAATGATAATCATGTGAAGTGCATTGTGGTGAAGAGAATTATTTCAATTTTTTTTTTATTTTTTATTTTATGGAATAGTCTTATAGAAAAGTTATCAACTATGGAGAGAAGTATTCCAAAAATATGATGTTCTTGGTGAAACTAAATTGTTGTCTAAGCTGATCATATTGGTTTATACTACCTTCGTTACAGGTTATGTGCAACGATTTGACATAAAGTAGAGAGGAAAAATGTCTAATCGTTGCACATAATCTGTAACAGAGGTAGTATATAAGATGAGAAAATCATCACCAAATTGATGAAGATATGTTTCCAAACCACCGTAAAAAAATAATAATAAAAATAAAAAAAATACTACATATACGAAGTACAAGCTAAGATAAAATCTTAAAATAAATCATAAGCTAAATGTATGTAGTAATAATAGGATCATTAGAACTACTTTGGGATGAGATTATTATTTCCTCTGAGGTGTTGATCAACTCAAAATCACTCGTAGTACGACGCATTCCATTGTCATTGTCATTGTCAACATTAGGAATAATACTACTAGTAGTAATTTCATTGTTGTTTTCATCAGTTTCTTGAAGCTTCAATGCAAACTCTAGGTACCATACTACCTCTTCCATTGAGGGTCGTTCGCTCCCTTGATCACGCACACACATCTCAGCTATCTCTCCGAACTTCCTTAAACACACTGGTGCAATCTCGCCCCTTACATTAGGGTCAACAATTTCATGTAGGGTATCTTGTTCGAAGCATCTTTTTGCATACCTAGCTAAATTTACTTGTTCATTTGGCAGTGAGGGCATCATTGCGGGCCGAGCACATAGGACCTCGAATAGCACTACTC
Source organism: Chenopodium formosanum (assembly GCA_024500155.1). Lineage (NCBI taxonomy): Eukaryota > Viridiplantae > Streptophyta > Magnoliopsida > Caryophyllales > Amaranthaceae > Chenopodium > Chenopodium formosanum. The sequence goes on along the minus strand of CM044861.1, from coordinate 1,202,673 downwards.
CAAATGAGTACACATCGGACTTGTCTGTGAGTTGCTTCAGCCGAAGATACTCTGGATCTAGGTAACCAATGCTACCCTTTACTAATGTACTAACATATGTAGGAGCCCCCTCTTTTGTAGAGGGGCCTACTTTGGATATGCCAAAGTCCGAGACTTTGGCTATCCAGTTCTTGTCTAGGAGGATGTTGGTGGACTTAACATCGCGATGGATGATAACCCTCCCTGTACCCGTATGTAGATAGTGTAGGCCTCGTGCTGCCCCGATGCAGGTCAAGAGACGTTGCTTCCAAGACATGGGAGCATATGTTGGGGTGTCGATTTTGTCATCGTCTCTTAAAGAATATATATGGTAGAGATGATCCCGAAGGGTTCCTAGAGGCATGTAGTCATAGACTAAAACCATTTCACCATTCTCGTCACAAAATCCGATCAATGATACCAAATGTACGTGTCTTAGTGTTGTTAGCATCACAATCTCCGTGTGGAACTCAAGAACCCCTTGCTTGGATGATGGGTTTAATCGCTTGATTGCAACCATGACTTCAGTCCCACCTGCAAGAAGTTTCGTTAATACGGAGGTAAGTAGTTTGTACTCATGAATTTGATGATCAATTACTAATATATAAAGCTAAACTTTTAGCTAGGCCACGAAGACAACAACACTTGACGTTATAACTTTAATATTTTGACAGTAGGTGGCGAAAAACAATTTTTAAATTTGTAGTTGGTGGCAAAATAATACTTTTAAAAGTTTGGTGGTAAAAAAAGAACTTTGTGTTTTTTTCTTGATGGTAAAAAGTCATAAAAACCTTCTAATTATCACTCGTATACCACAAGTGCTCCTCTTGATAAACAGTTTTGTATTAGATGTACACAAATCAATTGTTAAAAAAAAAAAAAAATTAGTATAATCATTAATTATATATACCAAAGAACTTACCATTTATTGTAATGGATCCTTTGTATACCTTACCAAATCCACCCACGCCAATGACAAAATCATCATCAAAGTTGTTTGTTGCGACCATGATCTGCTGCAACGTGAAGCAGTGGCAAAGATGAGACGGTAATGAGGGGCCGCCGCTGCTCGTGGAGTCATTGGATGGAAGGAGCCTCATACAGTCATTTTGACTTGATTTGCGCATCAACCAACAAAATGCCGATGTAATGACTAAGGCTATGAAAACAACGCTGCCTAGCACACCAACCAGAATTTCAATTAAGTGATGAGAGTTTTTACCACCTCTTTGTTGTAACGAATTTGGCTTATTGGGCCTATTTGGATCGTCGAGGAGAACAGGATTTGGCCCAGCAAGATTCCCATTTGGTTGACTCATCTTGAAAATTTCCAATCCATTTAATATCACATCATGATACCTAAAGGCAATTATTTAAGACTTAAGTTAATTGGTTCCTTCAAAAAAAATAATAATAATAAAAAAAAGTTAATTGGCTGACTTTCAACAAAAAAAAAAAAATGTTAATGGGCTGATAGAATGAAAATTAAAGTGACTTATAAGGACTTTTTTCACCACTTTGAACGAGTTTTCCTTGAATATATCAATAGATAACTAAAATTTGAAAAAAAAATCGAATAAACAAACTTACGTACGTGAGATAACTTCCAGTATCTGGACGGAGAGTAATTGATAGAGTAGCTTTGGTTGAAGTCTCATACATGGAAGTCACATAGTCCTTACACACCGGAGTCGACCGCGAATCGTTACCCAAGTGGAAGGGGTCAACCTCATTATCAGCCTGCTCATTATTTACCAAAACTTCAAAAACTCTTTGAAGTCTATTTGTAACACTAGGATCAATCTCACAAAAATGGAGCCTAATGAGGTAATCAAACCCAGAATCCACAGGAAATGCCCATGTTATATTGTGCTTCAACTTAAAACTGTTATCGTGATGACCCATGACCCTGGCTGTCCAGTACACGAGGTTGGGTGCAGTGTATTTGGGTACTATTGTGTAAGAGATGTCCGTTATCAAGGTCTTGTTTGGGTTAGGGATCGCACCTTTGAAATTCCCGACGACGTAGGTATCGTCGTATAACCATGTCCGTGACATTCCGCCGGAGTCCATTTCCGACCTTACATCAGTGCCACCAACATTTAGTCGTTTCACTGTCTCTAAGGCTGTTGGCCTTAAGATTGTGAATTGTAATTGACTGCCTACGATAGTCTTTGCTCGGACACAGCCTTTCGGTGGAGACCTGTGTAAAAATATAATCATTTAGATTAATTGTAGACTTTGTAGTATTAGATTATGTAAATAAATATTTCAATCATTCATTCCCAAGAATGTAAAATTTTATTTTCAATAAACCAACAACTTTATTCAACTGTGGAGCCCACAATAATGAAAAAGTTGTTGGTTTATTCATGAAAATGTCCCCATGAGAAACAAATTTCATTTCTCACCATGAGAAACAGAGAATTTTCCAATGTAAAAACTGGCCTAGGATACTATGAAGATTTAAATTGGGATATAATTTGTTCAACATATACATCTACAAAAGAGGTCAAATGGAATAATATACAAGTAAATAGTTTCCCTCAAAAAAAAAAAAAAAATATACAAGTAAATAGTGTAAATTTCCAAACATTGCAAAGCATGCATAAAGGGAGGTTGAAGGTACTTATTAGATTATACAAGTACTCGTATTTGTTTGATTCATTAATTTGATTTCGAGGGAAGATTTTTTTTTTTTTTTTTTTTTTTTTTTTTTTTTTTTTTTTAATTACTTTATATGTGAAAAATTTAGTTGTTTGAAATATAATCATCAAAGGAATTGAATTATCAAACATACAAATATATTTGAAGTGTCCATTACTCGAAGACATAAATGTGTATAAATACATTAAGAAGTATTTCCTCTGTTTTTTTAGTTTAACCTTTCATTTATTATGGTTATCAATTTAATTAAGTTGACATTTTGAAAATATACATTAAAACAATTTTAACAAATTCACATTTCACTATATTTATCAAAATTCTAAATGAAATTAAAGTAGAATTTATGAATGGTGTCAAGTCAACTAACAAAAAACGAACAAAGATACGGAGTGTAATTTTAATTTTAATTTACTGGAGTCTGAAATTTTGTACCTATTGGAAGATGTTTCAGAAGATTGGGGGTTGAGATAATCGTAGAGGTTGTCCGGCACCGCGACGATCTCAATGCCGTTGACAAAGGCTAAAGAACCCGTCAATGTGGGTGAAAAGGTAAGGTTGAGCCGCGAGGACGTAGCCATAACAAGGAACTCTTTCACAATAACAGGATTAGGAAAAGAGTTCTTGAAGAATTGATGGTGAAGATAAGCGCTATAGTTGCCTAAAAGGGTGAAGGAACCATTGCCTCCGTCGGCCTTTAGAGTTAGAAAGAAGTTCTCAACGGAGGCATTGTCGTACGTGGCAGAAGTGTAGAAGTAAAGGCGCACGATTTTAGGGCCGGGTGAGACGGGGAAGGAGTAAGTGAAAGGTGAATGGAAAATGCGAGCTCCACTACAAGGGGGTTTGCCTGAATAGGATGGATCCTCATTGTTGATGTGGGCTACTTTTGTGTTGTCTTTGTAGGATGTCAAAGGCGCGAAGGTTGAGTCCTCATCGGTGTACCATGTTTGGTTATCGGTGGTGGTGGTGGTGGTGGTGGGTGCTCCGCAGTTGATGAGGTAATTGTTAGTCTTGCAACTGCTTGGTGTGATTAGTAGGGCTATTAGTGTAACAAGGAAGATAATGTAGGGGAAAGATTGCAATAAGTTTACCATTTTTTTTTTTGTACTGATTTTGGATTGTTTCATCTTAAGCTATGTACATGGCTGATATATGCAAGCCTTAATATTATACTTTGTAGTTGACTAGCAGCATTAGTCGTTGTTAATTGATTTTTAAGTTGGTCTAATTTATGACTTCAATTTTCAACCCAAGATAAGTATTCTGATCAATAAGATTGGTCCTTGGCTCCCGTGAGATGCGGTGCACCAATGTCCCATCTTCACGGCTCCACCTATGACCACAAGAAAGTAAAATGAATTTTTTTAGGCAAATAGAAAAATAAAATGTTATACACGTATTTAGATAAAATGACTATTTATAAGAAAGTTTTGAATGAAACTACTCTACTACCATCAAAGTTAATAATATGCTCACTCATTAAGGTTTTTGTATTATTTTCAATCCTTCATCAAATTACAGTTATAGTGTTGTACATTATTGTATTTTATATAAATTTACTTTATTTTTTGGCGAATCAACTATGATGAAGCTTGTTGCCTTAATTATTCAAGTACATAAAATTATTGGTGGGTCAAGTACAATTTACATAATTGCATCTACAATATGATCGACAAGGGACCATAAAAGGCCAATTGCCAACCACAGCACCTTATTTACTGACCTTACAATGCTTATCCGAACCACCCTCACTGAATTTTAGGGAACTGCTTGTGTGGAGGCGGGTCAACTGATTGGTTCATATATTACCAAAGACGCCTTCGTGTACAAGGGTTGTCTGATGTTAATTATTTGTGCCCTCAAAACCTGTTCAACATTCACACGCACAATAGTTTGTATTTTGATATTTTGCATTAATTTATTGTTCTTAATTGTTTTATACAACTATATGAGCATATACCAAGTAGGCAAGTATGTAGTTGTAAGAGGTGTTTATGCCAAAAATCGCCTAAAGAGACAATCTTGGTTAATTGGGATGCCAATAATTAGATTAAAAGAGATTGCAAAATGTAAATAACGGAAATAAGAAGATTGATACAATATGGTAACACGGAAAAACCCCAATGAAGATGGGTAAAAACCGTGTGTGGCTACTTGTCCACCAATTTACTATGATACGGGTGTTATAGTCAATGTTGATACAGTTTCAACAATTATTTGGGCGCCTAAGGCTATAGATATATAATATAAAAAATTAGGAGATTAAGTAAACATTATAGCTATTGAGAAGATGTATAAACATTGAGTGAATAATTGCGACTTATAGAACAATCGGAAAAAGCCATCGTCCTTTAGATCATCTAATGAAGCCTCATGATGATGTATTTTGTAATGTGAACTTTGTGGGTGCTTGTACTTGGAATATGGTGTGTATAATCTGGCTTTTTTTTTTTTTTTTTTTTTTTTTTTTTTTTTTTGCAGTCATTGCCCCCCTTTTCTAGGTCTTTAAGTGCTAAAAATCAGTTGAGGAAGATAAGGGTGACTTCATTGATTTTAGGAGGTATTCTCTGCGTTTTAAAATACTTGCTCCAATTCTATTGGACGCGCATACCGATATAAATATTTGATCAAGTATATCTTTAATTATTAATATATATATAAATTCTAATAATTAAAAATTAATAATCTATTCATTGAGACAATTTAAACTAGTACCCGCAAGACTATATTTTTCTTATATATAAATCACAAACATTAGTCAAAAAAAGATAAATGAATAGTGCAAAAAATTGAAATGGAGCAAGTATTTAAAATAAAAAAAAAGGAGTTGTAAAATTAATTTTAGTTTTTTAGTTGATTTGAGGCACTACAAGAAAACAGCTTAATAGCGACGGACTTCTTCCGACGGACCCATTATTCCGTCGGAAAAAACGAAATTTCCGACGGATTTTTTTCCGTCGGATATTTCCGACGAATTCAATAATTCCGTCGGAAATTTCCGACGGAAAATAAATCCGTCGAATATATGGACTTTTCCGACGGAAAATTCCGTCGGAAAGTGCAATTTCCGACGGACTAAAAATCCGTCGGAACTTTCCGACGGAATTTTCCGTCGGAATCTAATTTAAAAAAAGGGAAAAGTTTTTTAAAACCCTAATACCCTAACCTTTCTTCCGCCTCCACTTTTATTTTTCCCCCTTCTCCTTCTTTTTCCACTTCTCCTTTTCTCTCCTCCTCTTTCCTCTATGTCGTCCCTTCTCTCTCCTCTTCGTCTTCTCCTTCCCCCTTCTCCTTCCCCCTTCTCTCTCCACGAACTTCTCTATGTTCGTCTTCTCCTTCTCCCCTTTTCTCTCCTCTTTGTCTTCTCCCACGGACAACGCCAACAACAACACCACGCGCGGATCGGACAACACCAACAACAACACCAAAGGTTTTCGCCTTTTATCTCTCCTCGTGATGAAAACAAAGGTTTTCGGGTCAAATTCGACCATGAAAACTCTAGATCTAGAGTTTTCATGGTCGAATTTGGCCTTGCAAACCCAATTTCAAGGTTTTGTGAGGTCAAATTAAGGTATGTTTATTTTTTTTTGATTTTTTTTGTTGTTGGTGGTTGTTGGAATTCGAATATAAGTGGTTGGGTTGGGATTTTTTTTCCTTTAATTTTTGCGTTGTGATGGTGGTTTTTTGGGTTTTTGATGGCGACAGTGGTGGCTAAGGTGGGTGATAGGGTGGCTGTCCGTGGTTGGGCAGGTGTGGGTTGGTTAGAGGGCTCGTGTTGGTTGGTGGTACTTTTGACTTTTTTTCTTTTTTTTTTAATTTTTGGGTTGTGATACTTTGTTTTGGTGGTGGTGGTGGTTTTAGGTGCGTGGTGGGGTGGTTTTCTTAGGTGGGGTGGTAGATCTGGCTCGTTTGTGTGGGTTAGGGTTAGGTGGATAGGGGTTTTGGTGGTGTGGGTGGTGGAACAGGACGAGTTAGGGGGGCTAAGGATATGGGTTAGGGGGTTTGTGGTGTAGGCTGGTGGTAGCGGCGGTGGTTCGATGTGGGTGGTAGCGACGGTGGTTCGATGTGGGTGGTAGCGGCGGTGGTTCGATGTTTGGGTAAGGGTGTATTTGGTGGTTGGTGGTGGTTGATACGCCTTGCCGTGGTGGCACGGCGTTTTTTTTTAATTTCTTAAAAAGCGTTTCCGACGGAATTTCCGTCGGAAATTTCCTGGGGCTGAAAAATCTTTTTCGACGGAAAATTCCGTCGGAAATTCTGTCGGAAAAGTGTTTCCGACGGAATTTTCGTCGGAAAAAGACAAATTTCCTACAAAGGCTTTTCCGACAACCGGTTACGACGGAATTCCGTCTGAAAGGTGTTTTCCGACGGATTTTGGGGTGGTTTCGACGGAATATTTCCGTCGGAAATGACCCTTTTTCTAGTAGTGAGGGGTGGTTATTTATAATTAAAAATTAATAATTAAAAAATATGTGACTAGATAATAAATGTATAAAGGGAAATTATTTCATATACCATCGAGGTTTTAAAAAATGCATCGTGTACCTCTAGAAACTTTTAAATGCACTATAAATCGTTGAAGTTTGTAAAAACTTGCACAAAATACCTTTAGGCCCTGTTTGGTTGTAGCGTTTGAGGTAGCGGGTAGCATTTTGACTGGTCAAAACACTACTAGAAAAAATTTGAGAGTGTTTGGCAAGGTAGCGATTTTAGTAGCGGTTAGCGATAGAGGTAGCGTTTAGGTAGCTTTTAGCAAACGTTAAAAATAGTAGCGTTTAGAAGTAACGGGTAGCGTTTGGCAAATTTTTATTAATTTTAAAACAATATTTATCTGAATTTTGATATATTTTGATATTACTTGATATTACAACCGCTACTTTTGCCAAACACTCATACTATCAACCGTTACTTTGACAACTAACCTCTACCCACTACTAATTGACCGCTGCTCGATACCTTAACAGCTACCCGCTACCGCTACTTTTGCCAAACAGGACCTTAGACTCACAATAAATGTTAATTTTGTAAAATTAAGACACCCTAAATATCAATTCTATTAAATTACTACAGTTTAATGCTACTATATGCTAAATTATTTAATTATAAAGTAAACTTAATTAATAAAGAAAAATCTTACGCCTCAAAGTTAGGATTTAGATTGATCGACGGAGTTCAATTTTTGATGTAATTTATGCTTTTAGGCGGCTTTATTAGATAACTATAAAGTACTAAAAGGTAGTCAGTATGTGGGCATGATTTTAGTTTGATAAGTCAATAATATGTGTATTTGTTAGAGGATTAGGGTATTTAATTTGGTGCATTTATTTATAAACCTCAAAGGTACATGCTGCATTTGAAAGTTTTCAAGGATACACGGAATAATTTTTCAAATATAAAAATAGTTGTGACCTCGTACTAATTAGTTGGCAGGCACTCTCCTAAGTATCACTGGCATTGGCATTCTCATCCACACATAAAAATCTCCCCTTATCCAGGTACACAGTGCGATAAATGCACTTACTTTTTATCTACCATCCCACTTTATAATGAAGTTTAGACAATAAAATCATTATTGACATAATTGAGAAATCAAACAAAATAAGGAGAAATCTGCAGTTTGTAGTAAGAAGATGATGATTAAAAGCAATGATGTGAGTAAGTTTGGAGGACGAAAAACTAATTTCAATTTCCATCTTTTTCTTGTTATGGTTTTTCTCATCTGCAACTCCTTAGTTTATCATGCTAATGGCGATACAATGCCTCTGTCTTTCAAAACTCTGATGCGACCAGCGGTGATTCAAACTAAAAGTGATGGCATGTACAGTAGTGATGCTCGTTTGGTTCAAGTGAGTGGCCGGTCTTGCCCCCCGTACACGCATTGTGCGCGTTCCCCATCATCGCAATAGTCATCTATAATGTATCTATATTAATGTACTATATATAAGTGTATTATCCTACCATATTGCTAATACGTACTACCTAGTAGTGTTGAGTTATTTTTCAATATAATATGTATTGCTTAATTACTACTCCTAAGTCCGAAATCATTTGTAGTTTGAACTCTTTCAAGTTTTTAAATATATGATTCAAGTGCTATAGTTTTATTAAGAATAAGGGAGGCTTAGCTTATATGTTTGTTTCCTGGTATGTTTAATTGTAATCATTTCACTATTACGGAGTAAGATGTATGATTAAGTTCACCAAAAAGTGTTGGCTCAAGCAGTAAGAAGCTTGTGTCGCCTAAGGGAGGTTTCAGATTTGAGCCTTACGGTATGCAAAAACTCTTGTTGGATGACTTACTCACCATAAACCAGGTGTACGACCCTGGTTGAATCCAGCTGTAGTCGGAGTTTTCTGGGTGATCATCCTTAAAAAAATTGTATGATCAAGCTCGCTCTATTGACCGGAAATTATAGAAGTCCAGCCTGTGCGTGCAGTGCCTAGTGGATTGGGAGAAGTTGCTTGTCGGTTTGTTTGAAGGTTTACATTTCCTGATCAAACGGGCCGGGTTCGCTTGTTCAGCCAGGCGGAGCCTCGATATTCTTTATTTCTGAAGTTTCGCACTCGATCGGATAGGTGACAATTCAATTATAGGTAATGGACCATTCACAACGTACTCAATGTGTATTACTGAAATCTACAAACTACCGTAATAAAATTTTCTTTCTATAATTTATTGTCATTGTCTGATCACATTAGTAATTCTACAAACAGTTGTTTTTTTTTATTGAACTTCTGCAGTTTAGAAGGAATCGTTTGAAATTACTAAACAAATAATACAACCATTATTATACGTTATAAGACCACTCTCATTCATGGGCAAATAAAAAAAATGTCATTATCTCTCTACCCACTTTCTCACTTCTCTTTTCCACTTTTTTTTATGGGCATTTTTTTTCTACAACTTCTCACACACTCATGGGCTAAGAAAAAACCCACACCATTCTCTCTCCTATTTTTTCTCTCTCCTATTTTTTCTCTCATCACATTATTTATTTTTTTTTCTTTTATTTTTTTGCTGATTTGGTACCATGGCCCACACTACTGTAGCAAAATTTTTTTGCCATTGCTATGGGCATTTGAAGATTTTCCCATGGGCATTTTTTCTGATGCTCATGAGTGGGAAGCCAAAATTTCATTGTTTTCATTAAAATCTCCTCATTGGCAAAAAAAATGCCCATGAGTGAGAGTGCTCTAAGAGATAATAATTACTAAGGGCCTGTTCTCATACGATTATTTCATTCCATTTTAGTTCAGTTCAGCTCAAAATAAGTTCAGTTTAGTTCAGTTCAGTCAATGAGACTAGACCTTTAATATTGGAAAATTAATCAATACTAGAAGTTGTTGATATTTTTAAGACACAACTACAAGGACAATAAAATTGAAAAAAAAAAATAATAAAAAAATGGTAAAATTGGTAAAAACCACCTTTTATGTCTAACTTTTTTGAAAAAAACCACCTTTTATGTTTTTTTTTAATTAAACCACCTTTTAAGTACCTAAATTTTTAATTGCACCACCCTTATTTCAAATTATGACGAAAAAATTAACTAAGTAGAAGGTGGTAATTGTTAAAATGGACATAACAGAAGGCGGTAATTGTCAAAATTTCCTTACTGTGACTGACAGTGGTGAATAACTTAAGTAGTTAGAGTTTTCTTCCCGATTCCTCAAGAGATTTTGGGATTGATTCTCGTCTTCTGCCATTGTGGTTCTATAAACCCAAAAAATAAATAATAATAAATAAATAAAATAAATTAAAATAAAATAAAAGTGACTATTCAATCACTCTAATAATAATTACCTTACCGATCTCTAGCCTAGCCTTGTGGGTTTATAGAATTGACAGACACCACTAGTCCACTACTACAGTCCAACATAAGGAAACATCGAGGATGAAAGCTAGCTAGTGATTTGGCACATAAGGAAACATCCCAAATGCTTTCACCCTCTTAATACAAGTCCACAGTTTTACTTTTCTACTCTCTACTCCATCTCCATGTCTCCATTATGAACCTTCATCAATATCGCATATAAACACATTATGTGCTCCGATCCTTAGTACTTATCATTCTTATATAGCTATAATAGACTTTCAGAATCCATTAAAAGTCCTCAAAAATTAAAATAAATAAAAAATAAAAAATGCTCCCCTTCCTCCTTTTACTTGTATTGATTTCTTATTCTTTATCATCTTCGATGTCGGTTGATACAGATTACTTTATTCAATGTGGCGTTCCTAAGTCCAGTTCTTCCTTAAAAGATGGAACAAAGTCATGGCAAAGCGACGACAACCCGGCCTTTGCTCCGGCAGATATTAACAATATCTCCTCCGCTGGTGTCGCCAACGGAGTAGATAAAGTTCCCTACGCAGCAGCCCGGATTTTTAAGTCCCCGGTCACCTACTCATTTACGGTGTCCCCAGGCCCAAAATTTCTCCGCCTTTACTTCACCAAAAACACCCCTTACAACAACATCACCGTTGACCAGTTTTTCTTATCTGTCAAGGCCAACGGACTTACTCTTCTTCACAACTTCAGCTCCTACCTTGTCTCCTCAAATTCCACCACTTTTGTAAATCCCCAAGGTATGTTCAACGAATTCTATCTTATCGTGCAAAAAGGTCAGCGGCTAAACTTAACCTTCTCAACCACTGCTAACTATGGTTTTGTTAACGGCATCGAGATTATCACGGTACCAAACGGCCTTTATTTTAATGACACACGTGCCCCAAGGCCTTTATATGTCTCCTCGGTGGCTGCTGAGCCAACGCCATACTCCTTTCAGCAGGAGTTGATCGCCTTACAGACGGCTTACCGAATTAACGTTGGAGGGTCAACCATTGATAAATCGAAAGACTCAGGAGGACTTAGTCGTATTTGGTATGGAGACGACAGCTATATTGTTGGAAACTTCCGCGGTACCACCACATACTCGCCAAATATAACTGGACAACAAGGGACTTCGATAATGTACACCTCAGAGGTGCCGCCCTATGTGGCGCCTAGGCTAGTTTACACTACTCAAAGGTTCATGGATTTGGATGGAACACAAGGCCTAAGCAAGAACTTGACTTGGCGGTTCGATGTAGATCCCGGGTTCGACTATTTGGTTAGGCTTCATTTCTGTGAGATGGATGTACGAGTGACAGCAAGTCAACAAAGGGTGTTCACAGTATACATCGATTACTTAGATGCAAATGTGGTTGACGTGTTTCGAATCGCGGGTGGAAGAGGGATTCCAGTGTTCCTAGATTATGTAGTTACATCGGATGGTGACAACAATGGCACTAAGGTTCCTCTCTGGCTTGCCCTTCATCCAACATCTGATCACGGAATGAGTCGTGCGTAAGTATTTAAAATATGCTTCCTTCATTTTAATTAAATGTCTTTTTTCACCTATTCAACAGCTAATTATTCTTTTAAGGTAGAACATGCCCCACTTTCTCACGGTGTGAGGGCAATTTTGTGATTAAATCAACATTTTTTCAACTTTATTCAACTGTGTAGCCCACAATATTGAAAAAGTTGTTGATTTATTCACGAAAATGCCCTCACAAGAAACAAATTTCGTTTTTTCACCATGAGAAACAGGGAATTTACCTTTATGGTAATCCTTTGTTTGACGAGAAGAACAATATAATTAATAATAATTATCCATACGACACTAATTCAATAATGGAAATGACCCTATTCAAAATTTATCAGATATTAAAAATATTTCGTACTTGCAGTTTGAATTCTGTGTTGCTAAATGGTGTGGAAATTTTGAAGTTGAATCAATCCAACGGAAGTTTTGCGGCTCCTAACCCACCCTTATTACTGGGTCTTATCCCTCCTCCAGTCCATACCCCAAGCTCGAAACACCATCATACCCTCCCAATTATCTTAGGCGCAACTGGGTTGGCTTGCCTCTTCTTGATTGTTTGTCTAATTGTCTATAAATGGAGGGCGAACAAGATACTTATTAGAAAGGAAAACATGGACACAAACACCGCAAGCAAGAATAAATGGGCCCCAATTTCATTTGATTTAGGGTCCACGACAACTAGTACCTTGAGTACATCCTTGCCGTCTGATCTTTGTCGCCATTTCACGTTCATCCAGATCAGGGTTGCCACTCGTGATTTCGACGAGGACTTAGTCATTGGCAGGGGTGGCTTCGGAAAGGTCTACAAGGGTTCTATAGATGGTGGAGCTACCAAAGTCGCTATCAAACGACTTAACTCTACTTCTAAACAAGGGGTTCGAGAGTTTCAAACTGAGATCGAGATGCTCTCAAGACTGCGCCACGTACATTTGGTGTCCTTGATAGGGTATTGTGAGGATGAGGGTGAAATGATCCTTGTTTATGAGTACATGCCACATGGCACCCTTCGAGATCATTTGTTCTACAAAACTCCACAGAATATAGATAACACTAACAACAATCCACTATCATGGAAGCAACGCCTTATGATTTGTGTAGGATCAGCTCGCGGCCTACACTATCTTCACGCGGGTGCAAAGCAACTTATCATCCATCGCGATGTCAAGTCTACCAACATCCTTCTCGATGAAAAGTGGACGGCCAAAGTCTCAGACTTTGGCCTCTCCAAGGTTGGACCTGACCATACTGAAGCGGGTGCTACTTATGTTAGCACCGCAGTCAAAGGAAGTGCAGGGTACTTAGATCCTGAATACTATCGACGTCATCAATTGACTGAGAAGTCCGATGTGTACTCATTTGGAGTAGTGTTGTTTGAAGTTTTATGTGCTCGCGCTGCAGTGAACCCATCACTTCCCAAAGAACAAGCAAACTTAGCAATATGGGCACGAAATCACTATAAAAAAGGAACCCTCCATACAATTGTAGACCCGAACCTAACGGGGCAGATAGCACCCGAGAGTCTAAGGAAGTTCGGAGAGATAGCTAACATGTGTGTACGTGATCGAGGGGTTGAGCGTCCCTCGATGGGAGACGTAGTGTGGGGGTTAGAGTTCGCGTTACAACTTCAAGAAACTGCCGAGAGTAACAACATAGCAAATGGTACACCAGATGAGAGTTTCGATCTAAGTAGCAATTATCTAAGTGCTCTTGATGTTGGTTTTATAGAAAATGATATATCGACAAACTCAGGAGATAACTTTTCTCAAACTAGTGTTGTCGAAGGTACTTCAAAGAAGTTAATGGACAGTAACAGTAAATCTACGACGACTTCATCTTCAGATTATCTTGCTGATTCCAAACCTGGTTCAGTCTTTTCTGAGATCATTGATCCGAAAGCAAGATGAATCTATTCCTTCTTTTTTTTTTTTTACAAGAAACTATTTATATTGCTGTATTTTAAACAATTTTCATGTAATTTTTTTTTATTTTTGCCTAGCTTCTTTCTGTATACTTGTATAATAGATATATACATCTTTGTTACAAATCACTTCATCCTTTGAGCAAAATATTTGTTCAGGAGTAGTAATCATTTTCTAAGTTTTGGTTAGGCATGCAATAACAAACATGTCTCCAAAGTAAGCTTTATATTCACCTAAATTCATTTATATGAAATTATCATAAACTATTTAAATTTTAAATTAAATTTCGGTAGCCAAAACCTTTGTAAATTTTTTTTATTCCCTATTTTATCTGAGCTTATTTTTCTTAAAATAATTACATAGAAATAAGGTGAAAAAAATTGATTCAAAAAAAAAAGGTGAAAGGAATGCTCATTATCCTAACTTTGTTCGACTCACTTTTTGTTTTCATTAGTTATTCTAAATTCTACTCGCTTTTAGAGGGTAGCTTTCTTTGAGCGTGAAACTAATCAAGTGACTAGAAAAGTAGGAAATGAAGAAAAGTAAAAGAAAGCTAAGGTACATAGAATTATTAGAAATAGACAAACAAAGCAAGGACATAAAAGTAGAAGAGTCACAAGTAAATTTTAGAATTGTCCTACAAGTGGCTCAATATATACGAAGATCGATAGTGATAGTGATGAATTGAAAGGGCGGTTTAAATTATTATAAAGACTCAGGAGTCAACATCAACGAACCCATACAATTAGCCAGCTTTATAATAATGTTACTTTTTCTTGTCATTTCCATGTTCATATAAATAATGGTCCTCTTAGATATTATCATGAGTACGTTAAGTGGTGAAGAGCAAATGTTGAATTTTCTTCCTTACTATAAAACATGGTATTGAATTGATTGATTATTTGATTGTAACGTTACACTCACTAGCATAGTGACTGTATGTAGGACCATATACCAATTCCAAAAAAAAAAAAAATTTGAGTCGAACTCATGATAAATCCAATAAATCTGACAATATTATTACAATCTATGACATTAATATTCTAACATCTGACATTAATAATCTAATATATGACATTAGATTATTAAGATATTAATATTAGATTATATATTATTATTAGATGTATTAGACACGCAAAAGCTTCTCATTGCAAAAAAGTGATAATGGAATTGTCTTGAATAACCTACGCAATATAAAACTCTATCATATAAACTTTCATAAATCTATCTTAAAATATCACTAAAATATATTATTATCCTAAATTTAATATTATAAGATTTATGGAGTATATGAAAAATATATCACAAATTCACTATAATATATTTTCCTATATTCGTAACAAATAGTTAATGGTCATTGTACTTGCTAACTTACAACATGAAATTGATTGCCACATTGAGCAAGACAATTATTCATTAACTTGTACGATGGAGTTATATACTACAAATCTAAAATATTTTAGAAAAAGTGAGATACTTCCCTTATTTCTCTAATATTGCAATATGGAGACAGGTACAAATTTTATGAAGAGAAATATGTGAAAAAGGAATTTTAAGTGGTCAACTTTTTGTAAAAGGACCTTTTAAGTGAAAATGTATGATGTTTTTAGGGGGGTATTTGGGAGAGTTTTCTTCGTGGTCAACGCTAGAGCTCCGCCATTAACTGTCACGTGAGTTAAAAATTAAAAAAAAAAATTATTTTTCCCCCCAATTTTCCTTCCTTTCTCAAACTACCGTTTCTGTTGATTCTGTTCCGCAAGGCTTGATTGCCTTGACGGAGATCAATGCTTCTTGATTAATTCTAATAATTACGCTCGCCGAGCCTTGCCCTTTTAAAAAAAATGTCACTTTTATTGACCAAAATCATTGATTTTTAATTTTTAAGCCTTTGGGCTGATTGACCCACAATTCTTAAGCCCAGTTCAGCGGTGTATTGGACTTTGTTTGAATAAATTGGGCCTTTTAGTTAAATAGAGAAAAAAAATAAAATAAAAGCTCTGTTAAGCACGCTAGTTTAATAAGACACAAACTCTAGTACAGTAGTCAGTAGGTGAAATTGAAACTAGTAGTGAGGTAAGTTGACTAGCCACCTAATTATATACTTCATATATTGTTTTGTAAAATTATTTTCTTAAGTAGATGAAAATTTATATGGGGATAAAACTTGTGTATTGGTGAAATGAGAAGCCATGTCATAAGGACGTACAACATTCTTCACGTAAAATACTTTGTACTACCTCCGTTACATATTATTTGCAACAATTTGACATAAAGTAGAGAGAGAAAATGTCTAATCGTTACAAATAATATGTAATCGAGGTAGTACGAAACAGGCTCATCCTTTCATTACCTAACCTCTACGAAGATCACGCAACTTCAACTTTGTAGCTTCAATTTTTTGTTTTTACCAAAGTTTGAAGTTCAACATCCTGTTGTGGAACAAGCAAAAGAACAAAATAATATCATACTCGATACTTAAAATCTTAGAACTTAGGGCAATCATAGGAAACGAAGAAAATAAGATTGAGCTGAACCGATAAACAACATAGATAGGCATGTGAAATCATAATAATAAATCAAACAAATATATGTAAATAGTGTAAACAAAGATGACATTTTTTGGGGTTTAAGTTAAAATATCTAATGGTAAAACTAGCACTCGTGTAAAATTATTTCAATTTATATTACTATATAAAATAATTACTTTTACTAATCATAGCTTATACTCCCTGCATTCAAGTAATATGGAGCATTTTCCACATCTTGGATGATGTGTTGCTACATAGTATAAAATATATTTCCAATTATTTAAGTTGAATCAATGAAATGGAAATCTTGCTATACATTCCTAAGAATCTAACGAACCCACCCTCTCATATGGGTCCTAGGCCCTCACCCGCATATGATCGAAGCCAGCCCATCACACCCGCAAATCAGGGCTGCCACGTGTGATTTCGACGACAATAATTAATGTGATCATAGGAAAGGGTGGACCCGCTATGTGAACCATCAAACGTCGCTCTCATTTTACATACTAACGCTCGCTTTTTGACATGGAAGGACGATATTGCCTTTTGTGTAAGTTGTAGTGTATAATGGTAAAATATCATTCCCAACACTACCACATCCGACCCCAACCCACCACATTCGATCTACCACCAAAAATTATTAAGCATTAGCGACGGGCATAGGACGATGGATGACGACAACATTCAGACACCGAACGCTTCGTCGGAGGATTCTGTAAGTCGTCGTTGAAATAAAACATCCGCCTAAAAAATTAGGATAGGTGGATCCACTTAAAATTTTTGGGCGGATTTCATGGTTTTTTTTATTATTTTTTTTAATATTATTATTATTGTAATCTTTGTATATTAGTAATCTTTGCATATTATTAATCTTTGCATATTAGTAATCTTTATATATTATTAGAATCTTTGTATATTAGTAATCTTTGTATATTATTATTATAATCTTTGTATTTTAGTAATCTTTGTATATTATTATTGTAATCTTTGTATATTAGTATGAGAGTGAAGTATGAGAGTTGTGAGTATCGTGGAGTGAGTCATGGGTATTTATTTGATAGGGATAAAAATGAAAAATCCTAAAAAAATATGCGAGCGATGCCTAGTAAAAGGGGAGCGACGTTTAACAACCCCGACTATTTATGCGAAGTGGTTGAACTACCATAGTACCATTGTGGCTATCAAACAACTTAACACTACTTCAAAACAAGGGGTTAATGCTAATGAGTTTCAAAATGAGTTTGATCGAGATGCTCTAGAAAGTACACCATGTACAACTTGGTGTCCTTGATCGGGTTATTTTTTGAGGAACATGGTTAAGTGTTGAGATGTACAACTTGGTGTCCTTGATAGGGTTATTTGTGAGTTTGTGAGGAACTTGGTGTCCTTAATAGAGTTATTTTTAAATAAGTTATTATTAAGAACTGCATTTAAATATAAGAAAATGTTGTATCTAATTAATGCTTTTATGTAGTTTTTAGGGCTGCATGTAGCATTTGCCTAGATAGAAATCTTTATCTGAGCTTGAAAAATCTCAGCAAACAAATCTATTTTGGAATAAGATCCAAAATAATTACGTCTTTACTACACATATATTAGTAGACACTAGACAAATACAGATGAATTAAACAAATTAAAGTTCAACACTTAATTATGAGATCAACCAACATTATTTCCCAAGGCCAGGCAATCACACCCACAACCAAGCTTCTCACGCACCACCACCGTCCTAATACAATAAAACCGGGAGAGATAATACAGCATTGATGAGTCATCTATCTCATTATTGTGCATCATCCTGGGAAAAAAAATCATAGTTAATTAGAAATTTAGAACATTCCATGTAAAGCTTTGTTCCAATTAAAATACCACACTAGAAATTTAAGCTATTTATATATAAAACAAAAATTAATTAATATAATGATTTACAAAAGGTTAAATGCGAGTATCACAACACTAAAAGGAGGGAGTAATGAAATATGATTATGTTTGATAGCCTCACCAGATCTTAGGCGAGTAGCACATAAGATAACATTTCACTTCTAAAAGAAAAAAGGGGAGTAAAAAAAAAATAGTGTGATGCTTTATCAATTTTTTTATTTCTTCTTCTGTAATCTTATTTTTCCATTATTGTGAATGCTCTTAATATATGAAAACGGTTTGAAATTGTCGGCAGACATGAATTTTTAAGTTTAATCCATATAAAATAGAATATCTATCCTTTTTTTTTTTTTTTT
The DNA here is from genome assembly GCA_024500155.1 of Chenopodium formosanum. Taxonomy (NCBI): domain Eukaryota; kingdom Viridiplantae; phylum Streptophyta; class Magnoliopsida; order Caryophyllales; family Amaranthaceae; genus Chenopodium; species Chenopodium formosanum. Next base: position 1,183,941 of record CM044861.1, on the reverse strand, counting down.
TTTTACTAGATAAAATAGGATATTTATCATCTGCACCATAATTTAATCTTACGAGACGACCTATTATGGGGTAGGTCAGTAGGTGAGACTGTGAGAGTACATTTTAGTTAATGTTACTTCACTTGTACTTTACATTAAAGAGAATGAATTTTCCATCACAAAAAACTTTTTAATTAACTACCATTCTTGAATTTCCTTACCAAATTAGAGAAATAGAGAATAACACTCTAATTAAATGTCAATATATATAGACAATAAATCAGATAAATTTGTGATTAGTAAGGAACTAATGGGACATACAAATTTGAAATAATACATACTAATCAATTTCATGAAATAACAATATTATTAATATTGAAAATAATGGAGTACATTATATATGTAATAATGAAGAAAACAAGAACTTACCCAAAACTAAGTTAATGCATTATTTGACATCGCGACTACATGAAACTACTTGGCACTTTCGATTACCATTTCCTTGTTGAAGACAGCCGTTGTTGGAGGTAAAACCGCCCTCTCCAGGTGGTATACATTTCTTCGGAATTTCGCTCCCCTTAGAGGCTGTGCCAGCACAGTCACCAGCTTCTGCAGTACCATAGCTGATTAGTAGAACAACAACAAGAACACACATCATCTTCATCGACGGCATTTTTTATATCTTATATCTCTCACCTCTCTTTCTCTGTAATATTAATGGACAACTCCACAACTTAATTGGTCATAATACCATCAACGTATATCTATATATATACTCGAGTAAAGATTTTATTTTATTTTAAAAGGAATAACATGGTTATGCCCCCTTCCGGCCCCCTATATCCTTCTTTAAAAAAATTAAAGTAATACGGAGTATAATCCTTCTATGTAATTCCTCCGTTTTTTAATAGTTGCAACACACACTTGTTCACGATATTTAAGAAAAGTGGAGTTTACATAATGTAATATACTGGGGTGAGAGGTTTTTGGAGTATAATTTATTGGGTCATGTGCTTTAAATAAGAGAAATAAATAGTACTCGTACAACTTTTTTCCTAAAAATCTGTCCATTTATAGTTTATTGCAAGTATTGTGACATTTTCATTTTAGAAAAGTGTTGCAAGTATTAAAAAATGGAGAAAGTATTATTTTTTTGAAAGTTTATCTTTAGTTGACACGTTAATTGTATTTGTGTTTATCATTTATATTGTCACTTTCTGGGACCCAATTGTGTTCAAATAAATTTCTTTTTACCTATCTCTTTTTTCTGTAAAGCAAATTAGAAGTGCTTTTGTAAACTAAATATATAAATAAATAAAAACTCCCTCTATCCCTAAATTACACTCCTACTTCTAGCATTTATTTCTCACATAATAGAGAGAAATATGAATGCAATTTAGGTACGGAAAGAGTACAGATGAAAAGAACATCCATCATACATGTATATTATTCCCTTTTTTTTTTAATTTTTTCTTCGAAAAGACAGTCTAACTATTTGTTGTAGCCGTAATGATGATTCTCATCTGATTCGCCTGAACGTATTTGAAAACTTGACAACCGTTGCGATCCCGAACAAATCTTTACCAAAATAATTGACAATAGGGCAAAAGATATTACCTTTTTTATAAACCCTAACACACAAACAAACCCTAAACGAACATAAACAAACAACTTAACTAACAAAAACTAACAAATTCATCATAGGGAGACACTCCACCATAGGGAGACGAACGAACATCTACATTACTTGTGTAGATATATTGAAATCTAAATAGCAAAACTAAAGATTAACTTATTGCACTTAAAAAAAAAAGGGGAAAATAAATAAAAAAAAAAAAAAAAAAAAAACTCATAAACGAATTAGCAGTAGTTGCTTGTAAATGTTGAAGTCTCATCCTTGAAAAGTCATCCGAGTCAAGTTCCAAACTAAAGTCTTCAATATAATCAACCTAAGTCATCAATATACTATATAATCTTCCAAAATCCATACACATACCAATACATTTAGCAACAAAATTTCAAAAAATGAACACAATTTACATCTTTTTAATCATAAACCTTATAGCAATTTCTTCAGCATCATCATCTCTTGTTAAACAACCACTGTTTATAAGCTGTGGCATCCGTAAGTCTACTACTGTCGTCAACTCTGACGCGGACAACCGTGTGTGGAAGAGCGACGACGATCCCGATTTCGCTCCTCCTAACATAAACACCATCTCCACCACCGCCAAGAACACCAGCCAGCAAGGTCATCTGTATGACACGGCTCGATTATTCCGATCACCACTTACCTACACCTTCCAGCTCTCCCCTGGCCCCAAATTCTTACGCTTGTATTTTACAACATTGACTTGTTACAACAACATCCATTACTCCGAATTCTTTGTTTCTCTAAGAGCAAACCAACACATCATCCTCTTGAATAACTTTAGCTCTTTTCTTAACTCCCCAAATGATAATAATACACAACGAATTATTATAATGGAATTCCACGTTGTAACCGTCGAAAACCACCTCAACTTAACCTTTACTCCAGGAGATGGAGGTCAATATGGCTTTGTAAATGCCATTGAAATAGTCCCAATTCCTCAAGGGCTATATATTAATCTTACAAAAACGACGTCGTTGAGATACCTCTCTAATCCTGGCATAGGATACACTCCACATAATACCACCGCGTTGCAAACTCTTTACCGTCTGAACGTTGGTGGCGTTTATATTAGCCCTAACGATGACTCTTGCAGCATGTGGCGCACGTGGTACAAAGACGAAAATTACCTCGTCCCGGGAGAATTGAAAGGAGGACAGGAGGGTGGGCTCTTATATGGGACCAAGCCGGAGGCTTACCACACGTTGATCTCTGAATGTGTTGCACCAAACTTGGTGTATGCTACGAGGAGGATAATGGGTGACTATTTAATAGAAATGAAGTTGAGAAATAATCTAAGTTGGAGCTTTGAAGTAGATCCCGGGTTCGATTACCTGGTAAGACTCCATTTATGTCAAATGGATCTTGATATAAGAAGGAGTAATATGGAATTGTTCAACGTGTACATCGATGGTCTAGTGGCGGAAAAAGGCCTCGATGTTATTGCGTTGTCAGGGGGTGTTGGGGTTGCTATGTTTAACGATTATGTCATACGAGTCGATGGTGGTGGTGGTCGTGGTGCCGGGAATGGAACCAAAGTTGCTTTAAGGCTTGATCTGCAACCTTCGAAGGATTCGTAAGTAACTTACATTTTATTGTGTTCAATTAACTTTTTTTTTTGATAGAGCATATGTAGCAGTATGATTAAATTAAGTTTATTGGCTTATAATTATTGTCCAAATCCTATTATCATCTACATAACACGTTTGGTTTTTTGGATCCGTAACCTAATTATATTGTATCATTGCATATTGTAGGAGTGTCATAGACGTCTTTTTGAATGGTTTGGAGATCATGAAGTTTAGTGAATCAAATGGGCAAGGCGTGTCGAATCTAGCAGCTCCTAACCCACCAAAAGCACCACAACTGTCGAGTCCTCCAACAACAATACATAGAAAAGAATCAAACCACCGTTCCATTATGATAGTAGGCGGCGTAATTGGTGGCATGGTTTTTATCTCTCTATTCTTAATTGCTTGCTTGATTGTCTATAAACGAAGGGCAAACAAAGAAAAAAACATGGACACAAACACCGCAAGCAAGAATAAGTGGGCCCCAATTTCGTTTGATTTAGGGTCTGCGACAACTAGCACCATGAGTTCATCCTTGCCGTCTGACCTCTGTCGCCATTTCACGTTCATCCAAATTAGGGTTGCCACTCGTGATTTCGACGAGGACTTGGTCATAGGCAGGGGTGGCTTTGGAAAGGTCTACAAGGGTTTGATAGATGGTGGAGCTACCAAAGTGGCTATCAAACGACTTAATTCTACTTCTAAACAAGGGGTTCGAGAGTTTCGAACTGAGATCGAGATGCTCTCAAGACTACGCCACGTACACTTGGTGTCCTTGATAGGGTATTGTGAAGAAGAGGGTGAAATGATCCTAGTTTACGAGTACATGCCACAAGGCACCCTTCGAGATCATTTGTTCTACAAATCTCCAGAGAAAATCGACAACACTAACAACTCTTCATTATCATGGAAGCAACGCCTTATGGTTTGTGTAGGATCAGCTCGTGGCCTACACTACCTTCACACGGGTGCAAAACAACTTATTATCCACCGCGACGTCAAGTCTACCAACATCCTCCTCGATGACAAGTGGACAGCCAAAGTCTCCGACTTTGGCCTCTCAAAGGTTGGACCTGACCATACTAATAAAGCCGGTACCACTCATGTTAGCACCGCAGTCAAAGGGAGTGTAGGGTACTTGGATCCCGAATACTATCAACGAAACCAATTAACTGAGAAGTCCGATGTGTACTCCTTTGGAGTAGTCTTGTTTGAAGTTTTATGTGCTCGCGCTGCAGTGAACCCAACCCTTCCCAAAGAACAAGCAAACTTAGCAATATGGGCACGAAGTCACTACAAAAAAGGAACCCTCCATACAATTGTAGACCCGAACCTAAGAGGGCAGATTGCACCCGAAAGTCTAAGGAAGTTCGGTGAGATAGCTAACATGTGTGTTCGTGATCGAGGGATTGAGCGTCCCTCGATGGGAGACGTGGTGTGGGGGTTAGAATTCGCATTACAACTTCAAGAAACTGCGGAGGATAACAACATTGCAAATGGTAAACCAGATGAAAGTTTTGATCTAAGTTATAATTATCTAAGTGCTATCGATACTGGTTTTACAGATTATGATACATCGTCAAATTTGGGAACAAACTTTTCTCAAACTAGTGTTGTCGAAGGTACTACAAAGAAGCATATAGACAGTAGTAAATCTACGACGAGTTCATCTTCGGAATATCTTGCTGATACCAAGCTTGGTTAAGTCTTTTCTGAGATCATTGATCCGACGACAACAAGATAGATGAATCGATCTATTACAAGAAATTATTTGTTTTACTGTATTTTAAACAAATTTCATGTAATTTTTAATTTTTGTTGTTCAGCCTTGGTTTGATTGCTTGTATACTTGTAAGAGATACAACTAGTATCATTAAAATCACTTCAATTTATCCTCTGAGCAAAATAATATATATAGTTGTTATGGAATATATATAGGAATGTTGTTTTAAGGCTTGGCAAATTAGGCAATAACAATACATGTGATGCATCCTATAAGGCTATAAGCTACACTACATCAGTATATCTGATTTGTCTCTAATGGCATTCTATACTTCTAATTTCTATTCACCTAACTTCATTTAGATGGAATTATCTGAAAATATGATTGTAAGTTGAATTCGGGTAAGTGATAACCAAACCTTTGTACTTGTAAGTTTTTTTCCCTTATCTAAACTGAGCTAATTTTTCATTAAAAAAATTGCATAAAAAGGAGGTGAAAAAAAGCCCTCAAAAAAAAAAAAAAAATAATGAATAAATAAAACAAAAAAAAAAAGGTGAAAAAGAAGCTTAATTAGTCTTTGTTATATGTATATTAGGGCCTGTTCATATTTACTGAATTGAGCCGAACTGAACTGAACTGAACTGATTGGAACTGAACTGAACTGAATTGAACTGATTGGAACTAAACTGAACTGAACTGATTGAAACTAAACTGATTGAAACTGAACTGAACTGAACTGAATTGAGCTGAAATGAATATTTTATGTGAGAGAGAAATTAAGAGCTGAACTGAACTGAACTGATTGGAACTGAACTGAACTGAACTGATTGGAGCTGAACTGAACTGAACTGAACTGAAATTAAGTAAATGTGAACAAGCCCTTAGTCTTTTTTACCCGACCTATCTTTTTCTTTTTAAAAGAAACCAAATAACATCCTTTCAATACTAACTTTTTTTTTTTTAAAAAAAAAAGTAAAGCTAATCAAGTGACTAGAAAAGTAGTAAATTAAATAAAGAAAAGTAAAATTAAAGGAGCAAAGAACTTGACAAACAAAGCAAGGACATAAAGGTAGAAGAGTCACAATATTATATACATAGATCTGTTAGATTCCGGCAAAAATCGAAAATTTTGAATTGTGTATTATTGATCGATATATGTTAAGTCTTTCAAGACTCGTAATCCTAGTATGATAAGAATACAACATATATATATATACAAATATTATCCTAATATGCAACAAATATTATTATAACTATAATATCTATTACACCCCTGCAGTCATAGCGGGAGGAAGTTGTACGCCAAGACTTAAAATCCAAAAATAATTCTCGTGTAGGCCTTTTGTGAAAATGTCTTCAAACCGATAGCTTCCGAACTTGTCCCAAAGCAACCTTTTCTTGAACAAAATATATATCCATCTCCACAAGCTTGGTGCGTTGGTGTTGAACCGGGTTAACAGAAAGGTAGATAACACTGACATTACCACAATTAACAATAGTAGCATGTCGAAGAGGACAATGTAACTCAAGTAAAAGATTGCAAAGCCAACATGCCTCAGAGACAACATTTGCGACACCTCGATATTCTGATTAATTTGCACTTGATTTAGATAAAGTATGTTGATACTTAGATGACCAAGAAACGAGGTTGTCCCCAAGAAAGCAGCAATAAACCGATGTGGAACGACGGGCATTGAAATGACTTCCCTAATTAGCGTCGGTGTAAGTAATCAAACAATGAGAAGCAGACGGATATAAATGTAAGTCATGATCAATGGTACCCGGAACATAACGCATAATGCATTTCAATGCATCATAATGAGATTCGGAGATGATGCATAAAAGACACACTTGTTGTATCGCATAGGCACGCAATATCGTCTGGTGAAAGTGAGATATTGAAGATCACTAGCTAAATTGCGATACAAAGTAGGATCCCAAAAAGGTGGTCCGATAGTTTAAATTATTATAACGAGTCAAGAGTCAAGATCAACGCCATCAACCCATACAATTAGCCAGCTTTATAATTATTTACTTTTTTCTTTTCAGTTCCATGTTCGTGTAAATGATGGTCCTCTAGTTAGATATTAATCATATTATCAAGAGTACGTTAAGTGGTGGAGAGCAAATTCCATGCAAATGTTGAACTTTAATTTCTTCCTCACTATAAAAACATGTTATTGAATTGATTGATTAATTATAACGTAAAGCGTTACACTCACTAGCATAATGACTGTATGTATGGCCATATACGGTAAAGGCTACACATACAATGGTTGTATGTGGGCCATCCACATACAATCATTGTTGGCAGTATTTAATTGGTTTATATTTTGGGGCCTACTTTTTTCTTCTATTTTTTCCCTCTTATTTTTTTCCAACCTTTTGACGTGGCATGCATACAATGGTATTGTATGTGGTAGCCCACATACAACCATTGTATGTGTAGCATCACTCGGCCATATACCAAGTTGCAAAAAAAGTGATCATGTAATTATCTTGAATAGTAAAAGGTCGTTGTCCTTGGTAACTTTTTTTTTTATTTGTTTTTTTTTTTTTGGAAAGCTGGTAACTTTAATTTAATGGTTAAACTTTAAATTGTTTGCCATATTGAGAGACAATTATTCAGTAACTTGTATGATTGGAGCATGCAATGGACCCATACAATTTCGTGAAAGTTTTACATTGCATGTGAAATTGTGAATTGCTTTATATTATTGACGAAGATTATGTATGCATGTGGCCGATCTGATCTCTTTTAATATGAAGTAATAATATAGGCAATTTTAGTGGTTTTAATGTTTTATCCAAGCCATGAGAATGAGCACTACGGAGGGTTACCTATAAAATTACATAATAGCCTTTTGTACTACTGAAAATCTTATTAGTACTATTAATATATACTTCCTCCGTTTTCTTTTAGATGCAACACACACTTTTTCACGGTATTTAAGAATTGTGGGGTTCACATGATATAATACACTTTAAGATGGAATGAGTGGTTGTTAGAAGTGTAATTTAGTTGGCCATGTGCTTTAAATAAGGGAAATAGTATAGTTTTTCCCTAAAGTAACTTTCCTTTTATAGTGTGTTGCAAGTATTGTGACATTTCCTTTTTAGGGAAGTGTTGCAAGAAAAAGAAAACGGAGGAAGTATTTTTTTTCAAGTATTACTTAAAGTGTCTTTTGTACCACTGAAATCATACATAGTACTATTGAGAATGTTCATTAGTACTATATTAACTTTCAGTAGTACTCTTAAAATGTCATTATTTACAAAATTATCATTGTTATGTATTTGTTTGTGTTTAACTCTGAGACCTTACGAAACACTCTATGTTCTTATATCGGTTATATGGTATCTAAAGGGACCAATATATAATCATGTATCCTTTAAATTGCTAGGAATGGGCCTGATGATAAGACACAAAACATGCTAAGAGGATAAGTAGTCCATTAACATTAAAGATTTGTGAACAATGTACAAAAATGAAAAGAACAAAACTTCTCCCTTCCTTCAGAAATCAAAACATAAGAACAATATAACACCATTAATCCCATTTGGGCCATCTATTGGGCTTCAATTTTCAATATATTGGACCATTATATTCCGATTTGCATGCCCTATAATAACACGGCCCATATAAAATATAAAAAATGCATAAAATAATAAAAATTTCACAATTTCTCTGTTATACTTGTGCAAAACCAATTTTAGCCGCCATTGAAGCTCATTTGCGCCTCTTCATCTTCTTAAATCTTGAGCTAATTCAACAACATGAGCAAGAAAGGTCCACCAAAGCATCAGAACAAATTCGCATGGAAACCCCATCTTGGTATCAAAATCAATGAAACGGTACAAAAAATCAATTAATTTATCTTACAAATTATAGAAAAGTTCTCTCTTTTTTTAGAATTGTTTGAAGAATTTATCTTTGTTTACAAATTCAGGAACCAGGTGGAAGATTCAGGCCATTTCCAGAAGTTACAGGGGTTTGTCCTCGTTGTAGAGATCAAATTGAATGGAAGCGCAAATATGGCAAATATAAACCCCTTGTTGAACCCTCTAAATGGTTTTTTCTCTCTCCTCTTTTTTAAAATTGGATACTTTTGATGAATTTTGATTCTGGGTTTTAAGTTGATTTGTTAATGAATAATGGGTGTTGATTTAATTTGTGATTTATTGTGTTAACTTTCCAGTCAGAAGTGTTCTAAGAGGGCTGTTCGTCAAGCTTACCTTAATCTATGCCCTGGTTTGTCTTAATCCTTTATATTAACTTATTGTAATGCTTAGAATTATATTTGATTTATTGATTATGTTATGTAATGCCGCTGCTAAGTTAAATTTTTAGGGTTCAAAAAATGAAATTGTTATTGGCAATTTAAATTGTAGTACCCAACTAACTAAGGACCTATAATCAAATCCCGTCTATATTATTGCCTTTTGCGGCTCCTTACACACTTCCACAAAAAAATTTGAACATGAAATGCAAAAGTTTGATTCTGTCTTTGGTATGGATTGCAGGTTGTGCTAAAGAACAGGGTGTATGTGCTAAGTGTTGTAGTCGCGTGGGTCAGCTTGTTGGAAGGTTTTAATCTTACTTTCCTTTTATGGATATCTTGTTCAGCTGTACCAATATCTTTTACTACGTACTTAATTTTGATATTGTAGACTATGTTTGTTGTTATAATTGCTATATTACTTAGTAGTATTGCACTTTTGTTTGACATATGAACTCTGATATTCGTTTCAGGGATGCAGCAGAAGTAGAAGCTGAGCAGAAGGTCCTTGAGGAGGTAATGAGTTAATGACACTGTCTTTTAACACAAGTAGCTAAGAATGTGGGAGTTGTTTTTTTGGTTTGATATCTGATAGTTTGGATCTCTGTGTCATAATGCAGGCTATAAAGAATGCTCGCGAGAGGGATAGGAGGACACTATTGCGATCTGTAAGTCATCAGCAGTCTGTTTCTTTTGCTGTTTTGCCTATTATTTTTGCAGTCATTTTGAACTCTATACAGTAATAGTGAGGAAACTTGCCTTATTCCCCCTTCACTGACGTTACTCCAGTGTATGGATGAGCATAATGATAAAAAAGCTATTATGACTGTATAATTTGAACTTGGTTGTCATAGAACTTTTATGATCATCTATGGTGGACTGGCAGTAAGTTGGTAACTGTGTCTGCCTATTACCTTGGGTAATTGCTAATATTATTTACCAAACTGCTCAACTATGATGTCCTTATGAACATAAAACTGGCATCTGTTTGAGAAGAGATGGATTTAGCTGTCCTTTTTAAGCAACAAAGAAAACCCAGTTCGATGCTTTTTACTGTAAGAACACTGTCATCTTGCTGAGGATAGATTAAAACCCAAGCCTTTTTTCTCATCCTGGCCGATGGTGCATGAAACAATGGTAATAGAATTCATAGCCTCATAGGTTGTGCAACTTGTGTACTCTTCAAATGAATTTGACTTAAATTAATGTGTTTGTGTTTGTATATATTGAATAAGTTGAGAGCACCCTGTTTGGAACATAATCTTCATATTATATGTTTTTTAATAATATTTGTGGCATTTATGCAATCAGCTTTGACTTATGCATATCTTAATTGACGTAATACGATATGAATATATGGGGATGAGTGGTAATATATTACAAACAACATACAGGTGTATCGCTACCATAACCTTAGTTTTCAAGTTCTCATGTTCCCTAATCCTCACAGCTTAAGTGCTTACCACCTGCCCATTAAGGTTTTTTGGTAAACAATATGGGAGAACAATGTATCAAGTAATCAAGTTTATCCCGTGTTATTAATTTGTCAATCTTGTTTGTGGCGGCTACCGTCAATGCTGATGATTGATGTAAGTTTTTACTCGATATTATTGTTACATCTTTGCTGGTGTTGCTCAATTTGTATGTTTCATTGAGTCATTAAATTTGCCAACTTATCGCAACAGATGAACAAGGATAATAAACCCAAAGGGCAAGACAAAACCCCAGCTGTTCAGGATGGGAAAGTTGAGGAATTGTTCTCTGCTGTATCACTAGATGAATATGCGGAATTGAGCAGAGATGACGAAGACAATGGTGATGGTGAAGATGATGTCAGGATCTGTAACTAAGCCATTGGCAAGTGTATTTTTAATATCGAATCTGGAGTGGTTTTTCGCCATGTGAGAAATTTTGACAATGTCACACTGTTAATGATGGAACAATGAGTTTTAGCTTTCCTGTCATTCTTTTGCTTGAGCTAAACCATAGTCAAGCACACAGCAGAGACACTGATGCCACACTGGCTCTCTACCTGTTTTTGCCAAGTAAAAGCCAGAATGTTTAAGAAGTTCAGACGTTTCTGCTGTGACAAAAGAGCTTATCGGTCTATACCTTCTTCCCTCTCTCTTGAATTGGCAGCGTACAGTTCATGTATTTTATTGATGTACCTAATGTTTCATATTGAATATCTTGTTCCTCTACTATTAGATGATGCCGAGCAAAAATTTGACCTTGCTACTCACTTGTGTCCTGCTTAGCCTTGGGTATGTTTACGAACCTCTTTTCCTCTGCTCACTATCAAACGCAGATTGTATTGGGTACATTGCTCTTGATAATGCAATTGGAATTATTGATGAGCATCAGATTCCTTCAACTGCCCCAAAACGGAGCACTAGAAGGAGATAAGTGTTCACCACTTGACAATTTCATAACCAAATGTCAAACGTGGTAAAATCATGACAGAGGGGGATAGATTCATGGCATTCAGGTAGAAAAAAAATCTCTTCCACACAAAACACAAACTCGATTATGTTGGCCTTCATCTGGGACTGTCAAAAGCTGACACGATATGAAAACACGATATGAACCTGACACAAAATAAGCGGGTTTGGGTAAAGTATTCTTGACCCGTTTACATAATTGGGTTGACACGAACCCGACATGAAATTAAACGGGTGAAGTTTGGGTTGAAATTTTCAACCCCGAACCGACACGCATAACCCATTATATAAATGGGTTGAACGACAACCCGTCCTATTAATCAAGTAATAAAAAGGACCAAATTTTTTTTTCTATACTTGTAATTTTGTAAATTGCCTTTGCCCTAAAGCTGTCAAAAACTAACCTGACCCGAAAACTCGACCTAAACCGGCAATGATCTGAACCCAACTTGTACCCGGACAATGGGGTGAAACTAGTGACCTGTAACCCGACCTGAACCTAACCATATGTTAACCGACAACCGATTTGATCAAATACTTTTTGATCTAAACCCGAACTTGCTCCCGACCTGAAAGTAACCGTCAACTGATTTAATCCGATCGAACAACAATCTGAACCCGAACTACTACCCGACCCAATTAGAACCTGTACCCGAGTCATGGAAGGTTTAAGAAAAATTTTATGCCTTTTATTCAACTTATAAACTTCAAAATTACCTTAAAAAACGTGGATTATAGCCTTCAATTTTGTAACTTTTTGACCTTTTTTCACCCGAAAATAAAAATTGTCGAGATGTTTACCATGGTTCCTAATACCCTCCAAGAGTCCAATTGGGTCGGTGGAACTATCCAATATGCCCTTAAACCGTCATTTTACCCGTTCACAACTTGAAGTGATTTCGTAAACTCAAGACTACCACGGATGTTTATGACAAAATATAACGATCATATGTGGTTTCAAACGGAATTATATGACCCCGAGATATATCCCTTACGGTCTCAAGGCTTTACGGCATCGGGCACCGAAACCTCAAAATTTTCTCAAAAAGCGTGGATTATATAGCCTACTATTTTGTAATTTTTTGACCTATTGTCGCCCGGAACTAAAAATTTCCAAGATGTTTACCATGGTCTCTAATACCCTCCAGAAGTACAATTGGGTCGGAGGAACCATCCAATATGCCCATAAACAGTCATTTTACCCGTTCACAACTTGCAGTGATTTCGTAAACTCAAGCCTACCACGAACGTTTATGACAACATATAATGATAATATATGGATTCAAACGGCATCATATGACTCCGAGATGTATCCCCTAGGGTTTCATGGCTTTTCGCCACCGTGCCCAGAAACCTCAAAAAGCGTGGATTGTAGCCTTTAATTTTGTAATTTTTGGACCTTTTTTCACCCGGAAATAAAAATTGTCGAGATATTTACCAAGGTCCATAATATCCTCCGGGAGTCAAATTGGGTCGGTAGAATCATCCAATATGCCCTTTAACGGTCATTTTACCCGTTCATAACTTGAAGTGATTTCGTAAACTCAAGCCTACTACAGACGTTTATGACAACATATAATGATCATTTTTGATTTCAAATGGCATTATATGACCTCGAAATGTATCCCTTAGAGTATCAAGGTTTTTTTAAACCGGGCCCCGAAACCTCAAAAATTCCTCAAAAAGCGTGGATTATAGCCTTCGATTTTGTAATTATTTGACCCTTTTTGGCCCGAAAATAAAAATTGCCGAGATGATTACCATGGCTCCTAATATCCTCTAGGAGTCAAATTGGGTCGGTGGAACCATCCAATATGCCCTTAAACGGTCAATTTACATGTTCACAACTTGCACCGATTTCGTAAACTCAAGCCTACTACGGACGTTTATGACAACATATCATGATCATATATGGTTTCAAACGACATTATATGACCCTAAGATGTATCCTTTTTGGTTTTAAGGCTTTTCGCCGCCGGGCCCCAAAACCTCAAATTTTCCTCAAAAATCGTAGATTATAGCCTTCAATTTTATAATTTTTTGACCTTTTTTCACTCGTAATTAAAAATTGTCGAGATGTTTACTATAGTCCCTAATATCCTCAGGGAGTCAAATTGGGTCGGTGAAACTGTCTAGTATGCCCTTAAACAGTCATTTTACCAGTTCACAACTTGTAGTAATTTCGTAAACTCAAGCCTACCACAGAAGTTTATGACAACATATAATGATTATATATGGTTTCAAACAATATTATATGACACTGAGATATATCCCCTCGGGTCTCAACACTTTTCACCATCGTGTCATGAAACCTCAAAATTTCCTCAAAAAGCGTGGATTAGCCTTCGATTTTGTAATTTATAAACGTTTTTTCGCTAGGAAATGAAAATTTCCGAGATATTTACCATAGTCCCTAATAGCCTCCAGGAGTCCAATTGGGTCGTTGGAACCTTCCAATATATCCTGAAACGGTCATTTTACCCATTCGCAACTTGCACCAATTTCGTAAACTCAAGCCTACCATAGACGTTTATGACAACATATAATGATCATATATGGTTTCAAACAACATTATATGACCCCGAGATGTATCCCTTTGGGTTTCATGGCTTTTCACCACCATGCCCCAAAATCTCAAATTTTCCACAAAAAACGTGGATTATAGCCTTCAATTTTATAATTTTTTGATCTTTTTTCACTCGGAATTAAAAATTGCCGAGATTTTTACCATGGTCCCTTATATCTTCAGGGAGTCAAATTGGGTCGGTGAAACCGTCTAATATACCCTTAACAGTCATTTTACCCGTTCACAACTTGTAGAGATTTCGTAAAGTCAAGCCTACAACGGACATTTATGACAACATATAATGATCATATATGGTTTCAAACAACATTATATGAAACCGATCGAGATACATCCCCTAGGGTTTCAATACTTTTTGCCATTGCGTCATGAAACGTTAAAATTTCCTCAAAAAGCGTATTGGTTTTGTAATTTTTTGACCTTTTTTCTCCTGAAAATAAAAAGTGTCGAGATATTTACCATGGTCCCTAATAACCTCCGAGAGTCTAATTGAGTCGGTAGAACCATCCAATATGTCCTGAAACGGTCATATTAGCCGTTCGCAACTTGCATCGATTTCGTAAACTCAAGCCTACCACAGAAGTTTATGACAACATATAATGATAATATATGGTTTGAAACGGCATTATATGACCCCGAGATGTTTCCCTCTGGGTTTCAAGGCTTTTCGCCACCGGGCCCAAAACCTCAAATTTTACTCAAAAAGCGTGGATTATAGCCTTCAATTTTATAATTTTTTGACTTTTTTTCACTCGGAATTAAAAATTGCCGAGATGTTAACCATGATCCCTAATATCCTCATGGAGTCAAATTTGGTCGGTGAAACCATCTAATATGCCCTTAAACAGTCATTTTACCCGTTCACAACTTGTAGTGATTTAGTAAACTCAAGCCTACCACGGACATTTATGACAATATATAATGATCATATATGGTTTCAAACAACATTATATGACACCGAGATAATATCCCCTAGGGTCTCAATACTTTTTGCCATCGGGTCATGAAACTTCAAAACTTCCTCAAAAAACGTGGATTAGCCTTCGATTTCGTAATTTTTAGATCATTTTTCGCCTGGAAATAAAAATTGCCGAGATATTTACCATGGTCCCTAATAGCCTCCGGGAGTCCAATTGGGTCGGTTGAACCATCTAATATGTCTTGAAACGTTCATTTTACTCGTTCGCAACTTGCACCGATTTCGTAAACTCAAGCCTATCACAGACGTTTATGACAACATATAATGATCATATATGGTTTCAAACGGCATTATATGACCCCGAGATGTATCCCTTTCGGTTTCAAGGCTTTTCACCACTGGGCCCTAAAACCTCAAATTTATTTAAAAAAGCATGGATTATAGCCTTCAATTTTATAATTTTTTGACCTTTTTTCACTCGGAATTAAAAATTGCCGAGATGTTTACCATAGTCCCTAATATCCTTAGGGAGTCGAATTTGGTCGATGAAACCGTCTAAAACGCCCTTAAACAGATATTTTACCCGTTCACAACTTGTAGTGATTTCAAGCCTACCATAGACGTTTATGATACATATAATGATCATATATGGTTTCAAAGAACATTATATGACACTGAGATATATCCCCTAGGGTCTCAACACTTTTCGTCATCGGGTCATGAAACCTCAAAATTTCCTCAAAAAGCGTAGATTATAGCGTTCGATTTTGTAATTTTTTGACCTTTTTTTGCCTTGAAGTAAAAATAGCCGAGAATTTTTCCATGGTTCCTATTAGCCTCCAAGAATCCAATTGGGTCGATGGAACCATCCAGTATCACCTCAAAAAGTCAATTTACCCGTTCGCAACTTGCACAGATTTCGTAAAGTCAAGCTTACCACAGACGTTTATGACAACATATAATGATTATATATGGTTTCAAATGGCATTATATAACCCCGAGATGTATCCCTTTGGGTTTCAAGGCTTTTCTCCACTGGGCCCCAAAACCTCAAATTTTCCTCGAAAAGCGTGGATTATAGCCTTCAATTTTATAATTTTTTGACCTTTTTTCAATCAGAATTAAAAATTGCGTAGATGTTTACCGTGGTCTCTAATATCCTCAGGGAGTCAAATTGGGTCGGTGAAACTGTCTAATATGCCCTTAAACAGTCATTTTACCCGTTCATAACTTGTAGTGATTTCGTAAATTCAAGCCTACCAAGGACGTTTATGACAACATATAATGATCATATATGTTTTCAAACAACATTATATGACACCGAGATATATATTTCCTAGGTTCTCAACACTTTTCGCCATTGTATCATGAAACCTCAAAATTTCCTTAAAAATCTTGGATTATAGCCTTCGATTTTGTAATTTTTAGACCTTTTTTCGCTAGGAAATAAAAAATTGCCGAGATATTTACCATGGTCCCTAATAGCCTTCGGGCGTCCAATTGGGTCGGTGGAACCATCCAATATGTCCTTAAACGGTCATTTTACCCATTCGCAACTTGCACCGATTTCGTAAACTCAAGCCTACCACAGACGTTTATGACAACATATAATGACCATATATGGTTTCAAACGGGATCATATGACCTTGAGATGTACCCCTTTGGGTTTCAAGACTTTCCTCCACCGGCCCCAAGACCTTAAATTTTCTTCAAAAAGCGTGGATTATAGCCTTTAATTTTATAACTTTTGACCTTTTTTCACTCGACATGAAAAATTGTCGAGATGTTTACCATGGTCCCTTATATCTTCAGGGAGTCAAATTGGGCGGTGAAACCGTCTAATATGCCCTTAAATAGTCATTTTACCCGTTCACAACTTGTAGTGATTTCGTGAACTCAAGCCTACCACGGACGTTTATGACAACATATAATGATCATATATAGTTTCAAATAATATTATATGACACCTAGATATATCCCCTAGGGTCTCAAACTTTTCGCCATCGGGTCATGAAATCTCAAAAAATCCTCCAAAAGCGTGGATTATAGCCTTCGATTTTGTAATTGTTTGACTTTTTTTCTCCTGGAAATAAAAATTGCCGAGATATTTTCCATGGCTCCTATTAGCATCCGGGAGTCCAATTGGATCGCTGGAACCATCCAATATGTCCTGAAAGGGTCATTTTACCCGTTCGCAGCTTACACCGATTTCTTAAACTCAAGCCTACCACAGACGTTTATGACAACATATAACGATCATATATGGTTTCAAAAAGCATTATATGACCTAAATATGTATCCCTTTGGGTCTCAAGGCTTTTCGCTACCGGGCCCCAAAACCTCAAAATTTCCCTAAATATGTATCCCTTTGGGTCTCAAGGCTTTTCGCTACGATCATATATGTAATTTTTTGACCTTTTTTCGGCCAAAATATTGCCGAGATGTTTACCATGGTCTCTAATACCCTCCGGGTGTCCAATTGGGTCGGTGGAATTATCCAATATGCCCTTAAACGGTCATTTTACCCATTCTCAACTTGCATTGATTTCGTTAATTCAAGCGTACCACATACATTTATGACAAAATACAATGATCATATATGGTTTCAAACGACATTATATGACCTCGAGATATATCCCCTAGGGTTTCAAAACTTTTTGCCACTAGGCCCCGAAACCTCAAATTGCCTCATAAAGTGTGGATTATATATAGCTAGAGATGTCAAAAACTGATCCGACCCGAGAACCAGAACTCAACGGACAAAGATCTGAACCCAGCCTGTACTCGAACGATGGGGGGAAACTGGTGACCTGTAACTTGACCCGAACCTGACCTGATCTTAGCCGAAAACCCATTTGATCCAATACTTTATGACCTGAACCTGTCCGAATTTGATAGTAACCGTCAACCGATTTAATCCGACCCGAAAACAATCCGAACCTAAACTAGTACCCGACCCAATTAAAATATGAACCCGAGTCATGGAAGGTTTAATAAAATTTTATATATCTTTTATTCAGCTTATATACTGGTATAATTATGTAAACCCTCAATCCGATTTAATAAAATCTTTTGTTCAGCTTATATAACTTTTGTTCTCTATTACTCGTATATAGGTTTAATAAAAGCTTGATGATGCTTGATCAAATTATGAAAGGCGTAATTATATAGTTTAACTTGGCCACATCGATATTTATTAGAATTGAACTTTAACCAGAACCCGACTCAACACTAACCCGAATCCGGATGTACCATCTTGTTAACCCATCCAAACCTGACTCAACACAACTCGAACTTGAAATTAAACCCGATCTGATTTTAACTCGAATTGAACCTGACCTATATCCGAAAAGGTGAACGACTTATTATAACTTGAACTGCAAATTGACCCGACCTGAACCTAAACCTGATCTGAAGCTAGATTGATCCGACATAACCTGATCTTAATTTAACACGAGACCTAATTTGACCCAACCCAAACCCTACTTCAATACCCGAATTGACAGCTCTACAGTTGGCACCTTAGGTAATTTTTGGCGGATAAAATAAAGTCCAACTTTTGTAAATTAAAATTTGGCTATTAATTTGGGACAATTCTTATGTATGGTTGTGCTGCTAAAGCAACCAACTTTAAATTCCTGTAGTACTTTGCTAAAATTACTAACTTTAAACTCTTGTACTAGTATCATCAATGAATTATTGATGTTTGTCTTTTTAATTTTTAAATTGAATATCTATACTTATCAATACTATATACTAAAAGACACACTAACAATGACACGTGTCATCTCCTGGTGTGTACTTAGTTAATTTTTTTCTTTTTACTAAAAAAAATTTACATATTCCATATTAACATGTAGTAATTATTATATTTAAAATAAAAGATTTATTCACAAATCTTTCTAAAAAAAAATAATCAATTATATACCAAAAATCAAAATTTTAAAATAATCTTACAATAAGAAAAAATTGCTCAGATTTTTTGCCTACTTTTGTTTTAGTTGTGTATTGGAAGCTACAATTAAAATTGCAAATACCAAATTAACGTATTTCATACTTTTATTAATTCTCGACTAATTTATGATTATATTGAGTACATTAATACTTCTCAATCAATACTATATAACTATATATATAACTAAAGATCATCGTGCATGACACGGGATCTAACCTAGTATATTAAAAAGCGTTCCTAAAAACATTTATGTTCCACGTAGATCTACACTAATATTGAGCCACATCACTACACTTACGCCACGTCACCACTAGCATTATATTGTAGCAATGATTTAATGTCACTATTTAGAAAAAAACATCCCACAAGATTTGAACATGTGACCTTGTGTATATGAGATCATATTCTTACCATCTTAGCCAATAGTAACTCATGTCATTTATACACACATAAATTACTATATCTTTGAGTAAACACATAAATAATTATACAGTGTAGAGAAAAATTAATAAAAATGAATAGATTCATCAAAATTAAGACAATTTTAAGTTTTTTTTTTTTTTTTTTTTTACCAACATTATGTCATTATATATTTTTAAAAGTAGTAATCCGATGCAACGCCCGAGCTAGCTACACACTAGTTATAGTTTATTACATCCTATATGGGTAAAAGGTTACACGGATAACCCGTTTAATAAGCGGGTTAGATTTAGGTCAAGGGTTTTCAACCCGTTTAACAAATGGGTTAGGTTTGGGTCAAGGGTTTTCTAACCCATTTAACATCGAAACGAACACATATACGACACAACCTGTCCCGTTTGATAGCCCTACC
This sequence comes from Chenopodium formosanum, assembly GCA_024500155.1. NCBI lineage: Eukaryota > Viridiplantae > Streptophyta > Magnoliopsida > Caryophyllales > Amaranthaceae > Chenopodium > Chenopodium formosanum. The sequence goes on along the minus strand of CM044861.1, from coordinate 1,164,006 downwards.
TTCATCCAAAGTGTTTAGACAAGTATCTATAGCCAATCCACAATCTTATGCAGACAGTCCAAAAAAAGAACAAAATATGCTAAAATAATTTCACATTATTATCAGTAAGCATTCTGAAAGAAGGAATGTATATCACAGAAAAGCTACATCTTCCTTGTAATAGTTACTTTTGACTGAAGTTCAAAGAATTTTTTCGCTATCACCCTTGTGGGTTAAGCTCATGACTTCTATAATTTGTGGTCATAAAGATATACAGAAAATAATGACTCCTTCCTGCAACTTTCTAATCTATGCATACAAAAAATACTTCACTGGTATTGTAAAACCATGCCTGATTAACGGACATTCTCACTGGTTATGGGTAACAGGAACGTTCTGCTAAATACAACTTGCTAATTCAATAGGTGTAACCAGTCTTCATTGCGCGATTCACAAAGGCTGGATACTGAAGTCATGAAACCAAGTTGCAAAAAGTTTCTTGTAAATGTTGACGGCAGTTGATAAAAGAATGGGCAATTAAAAAAGCCAAGGGTGAGTAAAATATTATAGCCATTTTGAGTAAGCTGAATCTTTCATAGCACTGAAACGGTCAGCAAATGTGTTGTCATGTAAATCTAGTCCTCCTTTGCACACAGCCGTTCTGCACAGAATTACAGAAAAAGTGTTCAGTTCTACTGGATAAATAAAAAATTTGTGACAACAAAGAAGGATCTGCTGTAAGAGAAGCATCCATACTCAGATATTCATAAGCCAGTATCATGGAGGTTCCCCAAGCGGACATGCTGAAAAATCTTGGACCTAGTCCTCTATAAAGACCTTTCCAACCATCATCTGCAATCAATTTCTTTACAACTTGAACAGCATTCTGTCTCTTGTCTAATCCCATTACCTGCAATGTCACAAATTTTTTATCGATCAGAATCGCAACATATACACATCCAAAACGTATACTGGGAGAATGAGTGGAAGAGTGCCAAGACTAGATGGGTGGATTACAATCCCCTTATCAGTAAAGCATCCTCCTCCTTTCCCTAATAAAATTTTAACAGCTATGTTGGAACTATTTTGATCTGCTCCTAGAGAACTCCATAAAGAGACCCATTTGTAAGCAAGCAAGGAACATGCCTTTGCCAATAACCCAACAAACCAAGCACGGTTCACAAACCATCATCACAGACCAATACACCAAGGTCAACTATGGCAACATACTTGAATGGTAAGGCAAGTTCTTAACAATAACCACTCAGCACCAAAGTGACCATATCCAACTCCAAGCCAAGTCATATGGAGCAATGCAAAATTAAGCCAACTTAAGGGGTGATGCAGCATCAAGCTGAACTAAGTGGAGGCACAAGCAATACACTGGTCACTGCTTAAAGGCGCGCAAGTGGCACAACTCCCCTCCCCTCCCCTCTTTGAGGGATACTACTCAATGATCCTAAAAATGCGAAAGGAAACTTCCCTCCATTTTCTACCAAAAGTTTCACCCATATATAGACAAGATCTACATGAATTACGTCATTTGCCAAACAATCAATCTTGACTATGGGTATTATGATATTATTAGTATCTTACAATACTGCTTCCAGATTATTGTCCATTTGACACTAGTTGACTAGTTGGCATGATCTAGGAAGCTTTCCCAATAGTAGGTAGCAGCAATCAAAAAGAATAATTTTTGCAAGGGATGCAACATAATCCTAGTTCTCCAAAGTCAAAGTATTTAAAAGTCACCTAAAGGAGGCTTCACTCAGATTTTAATAGGCTATGCATTAAGTTGCTCATTCTTAATTGAGATTTTCCACCAAGAGATACCTCACAGACAATAGTGACATACTTGCACCGTTAAAATTTCGACCAGAAGGCTACCAACATTGAAGGTACAAATGGGTCCTCTCACCCTATCTTTCCAAGGGAGGTAAGGAGGGTGGACAAGAGGTTTTCGTGCCCATGTTCACCATACAAGGGACTTCCCTCCATAATGTTCCATGCAAAATTCCAAAAATGTAAGTCCTATACGCTGAAAATTTCTTCATTAATTCTAACACTCCATAAGCATATTTGTTGGAGATATTGTCTTTGTCCAAATTTATTTTTAACACTGTTGGTTCATATTAAACAATAAAAAGTGATGACCTTTTCAGTCCAAGGGAATAATTGAATAAATGAAGAAAGCAAAGATACTAATGGATATCCAATACCTTGGATATTTTCAACATTCAAGCTAATTGCAATACCATCTCCTTAATTTTTATATCAAAATTTATTATTAGCATGAATTACCTGCAATAGAGATATGCACACAACTGGGCAAACAAATCTACTAAATAATATATTAGCACTGAGAAACAAAGCGGAATTTTCTTTTACCTGTAAACGAGTCTTAATGGTGTCTAGCGGAGTTGTGATGCAAGATGCCGTGGCACCAGCAACAACACCCCCAGCAGCTTGAATAGACACAATTTTCCCTAGACTAGGAACCTCTTGCTGCTCAGTTCCATCTCCTAGAAGGCTGAACATATACAAAGCATTCAAAGCCCCAGTAAAAAAAAAAAAAAAAGAAAAAAAAAAAAGAAGAAAAAAAAAAGACAGAACTACATTGTTTTATTAACGGTATAAAATATGATACATAAGTATACTGACACCCTTAAGTCCTTAAGAACACATCTTCATAATGGCCACTTGAGAACAGCACAAATTAAACCAACTACTCAGACCTCAGTTCTAAGACTTCTAACATATACTGTAGAAAAGTTTCACTATATTGATACAGCAAGTGCAGTCTCAATAAAGCACGAATTATCATTAGGCCATCATTCAGAATTAAACTCCATAGAGATTTACACCTTACCTCCAGAATAAACGTTGACTAGAGCCGTAACTAGCCCACCATACAGCACTGGAAGGGGCATATGTCATCACTGATAGACCAAACCCCCTATACAGTCCCCGAACACCATCTGATTTGACAACCTTGCGAACAACATCAATTCCCCCATTATATGTTGCATAACCCGAATATCCTTGTACCATCAACTTCTGGCTAACCTAAATTTAAAAGATAGGAAGAGAAAAAAAAAAAAAAAGGTCAAGGTGTACTGTCAATGTGAATCAGGTAAAAGTCAACAGTTAAGTTTCTTTCAATTAAAGTGTTGATCAAATGAAAAAGCAACAGAACTTTGGCCTCAAGAAGTCGATAAATAGTTGCAACTTTCAATGAAAAGTTCATAAGCATAGCCTTTCTTAATAACTGAGAACTGACAGAATGACAAGTCCACAAAGAAGAGCCATATTCATCAAAGCAAAAGATCACACAAGAAATTTCAGATTCTTAGTGACTAGGATGATAAGTAAGTTTGACTCCATAATGTCTGTTACAAAAGTACTTACTCACCAAGTAGACATGCAACAGTCAAAACTCACAAACGTGAGGATGGAAACATCAGAAAATTGACCTAATTGTTGGTACTCGTTCAATTACAGCTACACTATATAAGAATAGGCACATTTTTATATTCAATCTTAGTTTCGATTACTCAAAGCAGATACATACCACGTCGACTGGAACAAACACAGCCTGCGCTGAAAGTGAACCAACCATGCCAGCAATACCATTTGCTATAGCTGCCTGTGACGGTTCAGACAACTTAAGTGGTTCAACCATCCGAAAAGCTGCCACTTTAGTAGTCTCTAGAGCAGTAAGAAATATAATCCGGGCCGGAACTGCACCAGTGATGACAGTACCAAATCCTCTATACAAACCAGGTACACCATCAGCTTTCAATATGCCTTTGGCAACTGAAAACGCACTTTTCTCAGTAATATCCTTGGAAGCAACCTGTAGCCTAGTCTTAACAACAGAAACTGGATAAAGTGCCACTGTAATTCCCGTAAAAAGCCCAGCTCCAACAACATAGAACTTTGTCTTGTCAAGTCTGGAAGGAAATAAAATTTTAAAATGAAATGGTTTAAACATTTTATAGGGTGAAGGAGGAAGCTACTATCACTATGTTCCAAAAGGTTAAATGCATTTCAATACAATAAATATCTTAAAAAGACATAAGATTCTTTCACAGTGACTTAATCTTAATGTAATTGGACCAAAAAATACACAATATTTATATATATATATAAAAAAAAAAGTCAAACAGGGTGAAGATCTTTTTGTATAAGTGGCTTCAATAAATTTGTAGGACTTCTACAATCTACCCATCGTCAAATTGTGGCTTGTAAAAAACATTCAGGAAAAGGTCAGGTAACATGATATGTATTTATGCTGTTATTTAAATAAATGTCTTATACAAAGTGTTTTCTTAAGTTACAACACTAGTAAAAGGCCTTAGGTACTGTTTCTTCAATTAAGGCAGCATTCATGAAGAATAATGTCTGAAAGTAAGGAAACCTGAAAATTATGACATAAACTACACAAGTATTGAAGTACTTGAACAAGATCTGTTCTATAGGATTGTACCTTTGTATCCTTAAATATCCTTTGAATCCTACTGGCCAATATTGCAGGCATCATAAGAAGATTTGCAAGAGCAATATTCTAGTACTCTTACATACTTGTTTATAGGATTACACCAAGTGACTATGACTTCCCCAGTAAATTCAAGTTCCAAGCTGATAACTAGTACTCCATACTACATATAAATCCCAATTTTCCGATGAACACCCTAACGAAAACACATTTTTAAATGAGTAGAGTGATGTACCATTGTAACTTGTAAGTAATCAATTAAAACCATATTTTTACAAAGAGAGTACATAAAATTCAAGAAGCGCTTCCCAATTCGGGGAATGTGTCCAAGTAGCACAAATTAAATACCAACTCAAACCCTAATAAAGCATCCCAATCATTATAAGTCAGCTACCCTTGTTAAAAACCTTGCTAGATGCAACAAAGTAACAGCCAAAACTCCTTGGATAATTGCACAATGAACTTCAGAATTACCAAACTAATACACACTACTCTATCCTATTTCAGTGACCATCTCTATTTCTTTTCTCAGCCATCCAAGATAAGGATCTCGGATGATTAATCATTTTCCAAAACCAATACGAAGTACAAATTTAGCTTATCAAGTAACAAGAAAAACAGAAATAGCAGTTCATATAGTAGCCTGTGATTCTGACATTTCTACTGATTAATTCTTTCAAGAATCTCATCCGAAACTCGAAAAACAACATCTTAATTTCTTGCCTCAGGGAAGGGCAATGCTCCATTGCACAGAGATTTCCATGGTTTACTAAAACAGCCTATATCATCAAGAATTTTCCTAATAACCAGATTAACCTATAAAATATCAATTACTTAAATGTATAGTTACATATCTATGAAAAAATAAAGAACAAAAATATCTAAGATTCCCCCAATTAAACAAAGGTTCGTCACCAAATCTTCAATTTCAGCAAAATTCTACTCCAAAAACTTAAATTGAGTGAAACTAATACTGAAATAATTAGGTTATTATCCAGCAACATTAAAATTGCAAATTAAAAGCTCAATAAATCTCAAATTTATGAACATTAATTGAGGAAATTTGACATAATTAAGGAAATAAAAATGAAATACTTACTTATCCCAATTAATCTCTGTTTGTCCGAATGCCGGAGTTCGAGGACCAGACGACCCCATTTGAAGAAAGAGAAAAATTGAATTAAATAACAAAAAAATTAAAGAACCCTAAAATCAGAAGATAAGCTGAAAAAAGGGGGGAATTTAGTCAAAATCTCAAATAAAATTGGGAATCTGAACCAATGAATGAGTTTGATTTGATGAAGTAAAGTGAAAACTTCCCATCAAATCAAAATTCAAAGAAATGAAAGAAGAAGAGAAGTTGTTGTATTCTTTGCTCTTTTTATTTCTCTTAATTTTTTTTTCCAAAGAACAGTTCTTTGTTCACGAGGAAATTATTGGATTACTAAATTGAGGGAAAACGTGGTTTAGCACGTCAGAAAAACGTCCTCGTTTCTAAAACTAGGCTGGCCGAATCAACATAAGTCCCCACGAGCCAATGGTGCATGGTGGTCTAGCCGTCTAATTTCGTGTCGTGCACTCAGTGCTAACATTTGTTGGGGGTGTAGGTTTTGATGCATTAAAGGGTGTTTATTTTTTTTTGGTCATTGTCTCATTGACTTGAATCACTTGATTATATTGCTCATTTAAAAGATTTTAAATTGGCGAAACAAAAATTACGTAATGAAAAATCTCTTACGTATACATATAAGAATTTTCAAATGTTTATACTTTCATTTAACATATGCTACCTCAGCTACAAACTTGTGTTTGTATCTATGTAATTTTTTTTTTTTTTTATTTAGAATTTTATATGTTCAATTCTAATCATTTTACTCAAAGACTTGAAAAAAAAGTTGAAATGATTAAAAATAACTATTAGTAATTCACATAGATTACTGAGTAATGCCTTAGCAAATCACTACGAAAGTATGGAGTATTAATTTCATCATATAAAAGTATTGTATACTGGTATATGAAACTGGTCAAAGATATTAACCTTTTTTTTTTTTTTGCTTTTTTTTTTTTTTTTGGAATAGTCAAAGATATTAAGCTCAATAGCTGTTTGGTTGACTTCAAACTTTAAAATAGTTACCTTAAACAGGAGAATAACTAACGCATATTGGCTGGTTTACAGTAGACTTCAAACTTTGAAATAATGCTCCACTATCATTAAATTGAGATGACGACAAAGAGTCCCTTGTTAGGGTGAGTAAGTCCCGACCTAGGGTTTGTGAGTGACAGTCGATTTTCCTTCTAGAATTCATCAATTTGTCTGTTTTTTTCACCATTGTTAATCGAAAATTTGTTTGACCGTTAATCTAGGAAGTATGGGGGATGATTTAATGAAAGAGTGGGAGAAGCTTCGTTTAACAGAGGACGAAGAAGTGGTATTAGGGGGGGATTATGTTGAAATTGTTAGTGACGATACAAAAGCAAAATTGAATCTTACACTGGTGGGGAAATTATGGACTATCAAACCATATAACTTGGTGGCTATGAAACGAACCTTGGCGAATGTCTGGAGGCTTAAGGAAAAATTTGCAATTCGGACTGTGGAATCGAACTTATTCGTGTTTCAATTTTTTTGCGAAGAGGACAAAGAGCGTGTGCTAGAAGGGAGGCCATGGTTTTTTGATGAGAAACTCCTTCTGTTACAGGAGGTTCAAGGAGACGAACAACCATCCGATATACTCTTCAAATACACGCCTATTTGGGTTCGTCTTCTCGACGTGCCCTTAAATAAGCGATCGCTGGAGGTGATGTATGATGTAGGGGAGTTCCTTGGGGGATTCTTGGAGATGGATGAGTCAGATCCTCTACTATGGAGTGAGCATATGCGAATAAAGATTCAGGTTGATATAAACAAACCTCTACGGCGAGGTCTCTTCCTTGCAACAGGAAAAAATCAATCTCAGTGGATTGATTTAAAATATGAGAGATTGGCTGATTTCTGTTTCTTCTGCGGAAGACTTGACCATACTGAGAAAGAGTGCCAGCACAAGGAGCAAGGAAGTGCTAATGACTCAAAGATGGTATATCAATATGGACCATGGATGCGGGCATCTCCGAAGAAGAAAGTTAGGGTCGATCTTGCTGAAAAAGAATACGAGAAAGCATGGATAGACCGATTGAGAAATTCTGGAAATAATAAGAAGATGACATCCTACAATGACCCAAATGCTGTAAAGTTGGGTCCGATTGGAGCTGCAAGAAAACTAATGTTTGCTTCTCCAAGAAAGCCTGCTATTGGGGAAGAAAATAAGTCTTTAAAAGACAGGGAAGCGATGCTAGTGGCTGTTCCTGATCAGAGTGGCTCGAATTTGGTCTTGAGAACTATTGGGAAGGAGATGAGTGAGGAAAAAAATAAGAAAAAACAGATGAATGAAGAGGAGAGAATAAGGAAGATGAATGAGGATGAGATTAAGGGTAGTCAAGAGGAGCGGCAGGGGGGTGAAGGAAAAATAAGGGAAACACGGGGGGTAATGTTACCAGGAGCACAGGAGGAGAAGCTAGGTGAGACAAAAGGTGTTATGAGGGAAGATGTATCCCCTGTTGAAAAAGGAAGAAAACTCAGAAAAGTGATGATTCTGAAGGGTGATAAAAAAGGAGTAGTGGAGAATTCGCTGGCAGGAAATAAGAGGGGTATGAGGGAGGAGGAGATAGAGGAAGATGCTATGATGACAGATGACAATCTCACTGATGAGCAATATAAAAAGCGCAGGACTGTTTCTTTATCACAAGATGTGGCGGGCCTCACACCATGGGCTCTCGGTGAACAATGAATTACGCACTATGCTGGAATGTGAGAGGTTTGGGGAACACCTCATCTGTTAATGCCTTAAAAAATGTAACATTTCTTGAAAAACCCCAGTTGCTGTTTATCTCAGAGACTAGACTGAAGGACCACGAAATGGATAAAATAAAACTAAAGCTAAACTTTAGTAACTGTTTTGTTGTTGATTGTGCTGGTGAGGGAAGAAAGAGAAGTGGGGGCCTAGCATTGTTGTGGAAAGATAATTTGGATGTGGTCGTAAAATCTTACTCCTTGAACCATATAGATGCGTGGGTAGATGCGATGATAGAAGGAGGGTGGAGGTTTCCTGGCTTGTATGGCCATCCTGAGGACGATAAAAAGTATAAAACAGGACTGCTCTTGGAGGCTCTACATAACTCAGATAAGGGCCCATGGTTATGTGGGGGAGATTTAAACTTGATGCTTATGTCAAGTGAGAAGAAAGGAGGGACCGAGTTTGATGTAGCAGAGGCTGAAATTTTGAGAAGAGCTATTGATGGATGTGAGCTGGAAGATTTAGGCTTTGTAGGGCATGATTATACATGGACAAATAATAGGGGAGGTGAACGTAATACCCAAGAACGTCTTGATCGTTTCTTGGCAAATAAAGAATGGAAAATGCGTTTTTCAGGCTCATTTGTGTCCCATCTGTCGAAACGCAAATCAGATCACCTACCTATTTTGTTGTGTATTGATGAAGGAGTTGGCAAGCAAAAAAAGAAAAAGAAAATCAGAAAATACAAGTTTGAGGAGATGTGGCTTAGAGATGATATGTGTGGGGATATTGTAGCAAATTCTTGGAGTATAGGTGGTGATTTGTGCTCAAAAATTGCCCATACTTCCCTTAATCTGAGTGCTTGGAGCCGTAACAAATTCGGAGACTTCATAAAAGAAATGCAAGACTATAGAAATCGGATGGAGTCGTTAATGAAGGAGGACCAAAGTGATGAAATAATAGCACAAATGCGGGCACTTGATAGTAGGATGGATGAGTTGGAAAATAGGGAGGACTTATATTGGAGACAACGGAGTAGGCAGGACTGGCTTAGGAACGGAGACAAAAATACAAAATTTTTCCATCAAAAAGCTAGTCAAAGAAAGGAGAGGAATCATATCCGTCAAATAAAAGATGCTGCAAATAATGTATACAAGGATGAAGAACAGATCTCGGAGGTGCTGGTGAAACACTTTGATGATTTGTTTGCGTCAGGGGGTCAAGGTGAGGCAGAATGTGTTATAGACAAGGTTGATACAAAAATTTCGGAGACTCAATTTTCGGATTTAGCAGCTCCTTTCACCGGTGATGAAGTGCGTGAGGCTCTATTCCAAATGCATCCAACTAAAGCCCCCGGACCTGATGGTATGTCTGCAATATTTTTTCAAAAATTTTGGCATATCGTTGGTGATGATGTGATTAGAAATACCCTGAATATTTTAAGTAATGTAGGTGATATAGGTTCTATTAATCAGACTCACATAGTTTTAATTCCGAAAAAAAAAGAGTGTGAGTCTCCTGTTGATTTTAGGCCTATAAGTCTGTGTAATGTGTCGTATAAAATTGTATCAAAAGTGCTGGCAAACAGACTTAAAAAAGTACTACCTACTATTATTAGTGAGTCCCAGAGTGGGTTTGTCCCGGGTAGATTAATCACAGATAATATTCTGGTTGCATATGAATGCTTTCATTATTTACGGAAGAAAACTTCTGGAAAAAAAGGTTTCTTGGGGCTAAAACTTGATATGAGCAAAGCATACGACAGAGTTGAATGGGGCTTTTTGGAGAAAATGATGAATAAATTTGGCTTACCGGAGGTTATTGTGAAAAACATTATGAACTGTGTGTCATCGACCTCTGTAGACACCCATTTGTGTCTCCCCAAAACCAAACCCAGTGATGAATGCCTTGTGCGTCGAAACATAATCGAATGAAGTGAAAGTGATTCGAAAGTCAAATGTCGCGGTTTAGTTTTAATTAATTTCTTTTCTCTCTGTTTTTGAAAATGGCTTTATTTATTTGAAAACGTCCATTTCAGTTTATTTTGGTCCATGATTAAGGTCCAATAATAGTGTAGTTGGATGGGGCTTTAAAAGACCTTTCCAGCGATATATTATAAGCCCAATTCCGATGAATATTGAGGGAGTTATGACCAAAATACTAAACTGGGCCCGGAGTTCTATTTTAATGCGGCCCAATGATCTAGGGGAGGGCCCAATGTTAATTGTTATTCCTAAAGCTATTAGGATTAATTATAGTCTTCTAGAGGTTTCTAGAAGGTTTTTCTTAGTTCTAATATTGATAGGATTAATAGTTAATTATCTTTAAAGGTTTTTTATTTGGAATAAAATATTATTTTGTTATCTTAAAAACGTATTTCATCTTCTGTACGGATTCCGTAGATCAAGTTGATTAAAGATCGGATTCTGTATAAAGATAAAAACGCGCTTATACAGGCTGTCGCCGCGCGACAAACCCTGTCGCCTCGCGACAGACATTGTCGCGTCGCGACAGGGTCCAGTCCTGGCGACAGCGTGGAGTTTTATTCCTTATCAAATTCCGTGTTTTTCCGGATTATTTTCATTATAAATAGCGTCCGAATTCCTGTTTTCAGAATCATCAATTCTCATCAATCATCAACAACAATCAATTCTTATTCTCTCTTTTCTCTCTTGAGCACTTTATGCTTTCTTTCTCTCTTTTCTAGTTTAATAATATTCCGCATACATTAGACTTAGAGTCATCTAACCAAGTTCGAAGTTGCCTTCGCCCTAGACGTGCAAGGTTGATATTTTCTGAGGGTTTGGTCCAAATCTAGTCTAAACTTTATTTAATCTGATTTCAATTTGATTCTTTAATTGTTCTTTATTGATTTTCATTGAAGTTTACTAACTTGTGTATTTTGTTATTAGAAAGAGGTACGAGGCTTCAAAGTAAGTAGATTAGCTTACTCCCTATTTCTTTCACAATGTAGATTGCATGCTTATTATTGTTTATGATTCCTAGTATCATGTTAGGATGCTTTTAATATTCCTAGTATCATGTTAGGATTATTTTTATGCTTTCTAGTGTCATGTTTAGGGTGCCTTTATCCTTTCTAATATCATGTTATCATGTTAGTACCATGTTAGGTTTAAAGCTTTGATCTTTATTGCTTAGTGACATGCTAGGATTTGTTATTCATCTTGTTAGTATCATGCCTAGGATCTTGCTATTATTATCAAGCTTTATTATGCCTTATCATGCTATTATCATCGTTATTGTTATTATGATTATTATTCTTTATCCTTATGTTGCTTGATATTATATATATTGTTGTTATTGCTTGATCACGCCTTTTATGCAGGTTTAAAGGGAATTTGTACTTGAAATCACGCTTAATAAGATAATTAATAATTTGGTTTAGGCTAATATGATTTTAACTCAAGTGATCGCCAATAATAGTATTATTTGTGCATTAATTTCAACCAACATAGATAAACAGGGTAGGTTTAATATAATGTTTGTATGTTATTCGAAAAGCGCACATGAATACGAGCAGAACAAAGTAGAGGCCTATTTTTATAGGGCGGGTCCTTTCTTTTGTAGATTGGATTCGTACCCTCATCCCCGGACCCTGTTTGGTTCAAGACCTTATGGAGTATTTGACGGTCCTTTGGATTGTCTTTTGGGTACAAGTTCCTTAAAACTTGTTGGTGACTCTTTTTGCTCTTTGTCTTTCCCTTTGGAACGCCACCGTACTTTAGTGTATGATCACAGTGGGGTTCAAGTTTGGGGTTATCATAATGCTTGAAATATTTCCCTACAACCTCTTTTGATATATTGGTGAATGGGCAACCCTCTAGGAAATTCAAGCCTAGTAGGGGCCTCCGGCAGGGTGATCCTCTTTCCCCATTTCTTTTCATTATGTGTGCAGAGGGGTTATCTGCTCTTCTTCGGGATGCAGAAAAGAAAAAGCTCATTCATGGTGTTAAAATTGGAAGACATGTTGAACCAATTTCGCACCTATTTTTTGCGGATGATAGCCCCCTTTTTGTCCGGGCAAATGAAGAGGAAATTGATCAGGTTCTTGACATTCTTTCAACCTATGAGGTGGCGTCGGGTCAGAAACTGAATATGGAGAAATCGGAAGTGTCTTTTAGCCGAAACATTGATCTTGAAAGGAAGAATATGCTTCAGATGAAGTTATCTTTTAAGGCTGTTGAAGGACATGATAAATATTTAGGTCTCCCGACTTACATTGGGGGCTCTAAAAAAAGTGTATTTCAGAGTATTCAGGATCGGGTCTGGAAGAAGCTCAAGGGGTGGAAAGAAAAATTTTTATCACAAGCGGGCCGGGAAATCCTTATCAAGTCCGTGGCACAGGCTATCCCTACATATGCAATGCAATGTTTTACTATCCCGAGCAGCATCCTTAATGTGGTGGAAAGATTGTGCCGGAATTTTTTCTGGGGTCAAAAAGGGGAAAAAAGGAAGATTTATTGGGTAGCATGGAATAAAATGTGTCGGGCAAAAAACCAAGGTGGGTTGGGTTTCCGAAATATGCAACTTTTTAATAAGGCAATGCTGGCAAAACAAGCGTGGAGAATTGTGACAAATGAGAACTCGTTGATGTCACGAGTTTTGAAGGGTAAATATTTTCCCCACTCAAATTTTTTTAATGTTAAGCCATCGTCAAATATGAGTTTCACCTGGAGGTCGATTTTAAGTGTCCGGGGCGTGATTGAAAAAGGAGCTAGAAAGATGATTGGAAAAGGAAGCACTATCAATATATGGGATGATCCTTGGGTCCCAAATTTGCCTGATTTCCGCATTTTATCAAGCAAAGAGGATGGGGAACATTTGCCAAACTTTGTCTGCGAGCTGTGGGAGGACAAAAGGTGGAACCTGAGTATGCTAAATGAGCATTTCACGCAGAGGGAAGTTAAAGAAATTTGCAGCATCCCGATTTCCATGTATGAAGAAGAGGATGGATGGACATGGCATCACTCGAAGAATGGTATGTATAATGTTCGCAGCACCTACAACCTGCTGGTAGAAGAAGAGCAAAGAGAGAAGGCGTCCTCGTCTGCAGAGGTCACTCCTTTTCAATGGAAGGCAGTATGGAAAGCTCGTGTCCCTCCCAAAGTGAAGATGTTTGCGTGGAAATGTGCTAAAAATGGGGTTCCAGTAAGAAGCAACTTGGTGGCCAGAGGCATGAGTGCTGATAGTATATGTCCTATGTGTGGAAATGGAGAGGAAACTCTAATGCATATGTTGCTCTTATGTCCAGATGTGGCGTCAATTTGGAGATATTCAGCTTTGCGTCTTGATACTCGGGTGGAAGGATGTGTTAATTTTCGTAGCTGGTGCTCAAGTATGGAAGGAAAAATTAAGGAGAGCATTTGGTGGGACATTTTTTGGAGCTTGGCATGGGGGGTATGGTTAAGAAGAAATGGGTGGGTGTTTGAAAGGAAAATGAAACCTGCTACAGATATCATTCATAAGGCTATGAGCCTTGTTGGTGAGTACGAAAATGCACTTGAACAGGGCACAATCAACCAGCCCCTGCAGGTACTTGGTTCGAGTTGGAAGGCTCCTGGAAATGGGCTGTATAAACTCAATTCGGATGTTGCAATTCTTGGGCAGCAGCAAGTTGGGTTTGGAGGGGTGCTGAGAGATGCAGCAGGTGATGTTTTGATGGCGTGCTGCTGTGTCTCAGTTGGGGAGGTGGAGGTTGATGTGGGTGAAGCAATGGCGATGCGACAGTGTGTCTTGTTCTCTAGGGAAGCAGGTTTCAATAAGCTCATTCTCGAGACTGATAATCTGAAGTTGTTCCACCACATGAAGAAAGGCATCACTCCTCCGAATGCGTTTGGAAATATGGTGAAAGATATCCTTAAGCTTGTTTCCGATTGCCATTTTGTCTCCTTTTCTTTTGTTAAGAGATCCGGAAATAGTGTAGCGCATAGTTTAGCAAAACTAAGTAGTAAGTATGATGATTGCCGTATTTGGCTTGAAGAGTATCCTAGTGAGATACATGATGCTATATGTACTGATTGTGATACTATGATGGAGTAATAAAATGCTAAGCTATTGCAGGTTTGTCAAAAAAAAAAAAAAAAAAAAAGAAATAATGCTCCACTATACGGAGAGTAGTATCATTTCGTTCCTTCAACTTGTGCAATATAATTAACGCACAAATCAAAGTGACACAAAAATAATTATCTATCAAATTCGCAGATCATGCCCATGTTTAAGTCTTTGAGTTTTCTTGTGCTCTTCTTCTATCTCTCAAACTTCATTACTACAGGTTAGCTCACTTTGAATTACTTGCATTAGCATTTGCTCCTAAATTTGGAATTTTTGTTTTGTTTTGTTTTTGCTATTATCATCACTAATTTTCTGAATAATTGAATTGTCTAATATGGAAAGTTGATGTAACTCTATATCTTGTGTCAAAATACTTATTGTTATTTTAGAAGCGGCTTATAAAGGTTCAATTGGAAATATCACAATCAAGTGGGATGTTTTAAGCTGGACTCCTGATGGCTATGTTGTAAGTAACTCTTATCAAATGCTTATCTGTTACTCGTATTGTGTCATATCGTTGATTGATGGGAGCATACAACAATACCATATTCCATGGCCTCTGTTTCAAATTATGTGTCACATTTATTTATACTACGTGTGTGAGGTTGATTATAATTAACTCTGCAATCTATGAATACGCGGCCTATTGTAGGGTCTAGTTACAATCTACAACTTCCAAACGAATCGTAGCATTCGAGCACCAGGATGGAGATTGGGGTGGACGTGGGCAAGACAAGAGATAATTTGGGCAATGGTAGGAGCCCAAACAACAGACCAAGGTGATTGCTCACATTATAGAAGAAGCATCCCACATAGTTGTATAAAAAACCCCATTATAGTAGACTTGAAGCCTGGAACTCCTTACAATCAACAAATCCAAGATTGTTGTCGAGGAGGCGTGCTCGCTCCATGGTCCGGGCATGATCAAGCTCGTACAAAGAGTGCTTTCCAAATCGCGGTGGGAAAAGAAGGCACTACTACTCGTACAGTCAAATTGCCTAAAAATTTCACATTCGAGGCACCAGGAAATGGTTATAGCTGCGGATCTGCTAAGGTCGTTAAGCCTACTCGGTTTATCACGCCGGATAAGAGGAGATTTACTCAAGCTATGAGTAAGGCCTATTTTCACCTAAGTAAAAACAGGACATTTTTGTTATGCATTAATCATTCTATAGTTTTACTGTATTTATTTTTCTACTAAGGCTTATTATTTACATCTTTGTGAACACTTTACAGTGACTTGGAATGTTATATGCGTATATTCTGGTGCCCGGAAATCTCCTGCAAAAGTCGCGTTTTAGAGAACAACAAGCACGACAACCAGCCCCGGCTTCAGCTTTGGCCTCGTGGATGGATTACAGTATTCTCTCTTATCATCTCAGATCACCACTGAGTTCAAATATATAATAAAGAGCTATGTTTTTTTTTCCCCTTTTGAAAAGCAAGATCAAAGACAGTTATTTGTCCAAATGTTGTGTTCTTAATGTTGATATAAGCTTGTAATAGTGAATTGTGATGCTCCATTTCTTTTTATGTTATAAAGTATTAAAGTTCACAGTTGGATGTTATGGCTTTTTAAGTTAATGGTCTATACTCTGTCTGACAAGATGCAGTTTTAGCTAAAGTTATCTCTTATCTGTTATTCAAGTTATCTGTTATCTGAGTTTTGTTATCATTCTAACAACTTCTAGTAGCCGTCATTAAAGAGAATTTGAGCTCCCTCTCCATACTAAACTGAAAAATTGGATCAAATCAGTTAGTCAAAGCACTAGCTAAAAAGCAAAACCAATACAAATTTACAAACAAGCTATTGCCGAACAAGTCCTTAGAGAAATATTCAAAAAAATATTTAAATCCGACTAAATAGTATATAACACTTCCCGGATTTAAAAAACTACAAATTCTTAAATGGACCTGGTTCACACTAATTTATTGTGGACCACTAACATTAGAGAAATTATAGTTGTTTTATTTATAAAAAAAAAAAGTCACTATAATAAAATGAAGGTCACTATGTTGAAAATAAAAGTCATTTTGGTAATATATATAGGCTATAAGAGGTTAATTTTTTTAATGAAATATTTTTAAGGTCAATATAAATAATGAAGGTCACTATGTTAAAATTAGGGTCATAACGTCGCACTTGAAGTTCACAATAGTATTAAACGTTATACAACTTTTAATAAAGGTTAGTATGTTAAAAATAAGGTTACTATGTTAAAAATAAGGGTCACTATGTTTAATATAATGTCAGTTGCGTGTATATAAACCTCGGGTCCACAATAATATTATTGTGGACCAGGTCCACGCAAGTATTTCTGAAATACACCCACGTCTTTTGACTTCAGACATTGGAGTAAGAACACACTTGTCCACATGGTAATCAAACCATGTTGTACTATATAACAATTTTTTTCAGGATACGGAAAATCAAGTCCTTCTAGACCTCTAGTTAATAATACTAAGCTGACCTTGGGTAATAGTAGTAATTATTTACGAACAAGTTGCTAAGCATTTCGATAGATATACAAGTATGACACAGCTATATAAATCTCATCTTAAAAAGTGATTTCATACAAGTTAAGTATACAATCCAGAAACTTTTTGCAAAACATGGCTTCAAATAGAGTGGAGTCCATGTTAAAATTTTTGAGGTTTTACTGTATTAACCTTGCTCTTATAATCCATTCCTATAAATTTTCTCCTACAGGTTAGCTCATTTCTTATTCCCTCCTACTTTTGGAATTAACTTTGTTGATAAATTAAAGTCGTACACTTTTACTGATCCATGTATTTTTTGGTTTGTAGATCCTTGGGCTTTTGTTGGTTGTACGTTCATTATTTACTTCATAGATCGGATAGCTGATGCACTTGATAACTACTTCTTACATTACCATGCCCCGGATCAACTCGGTGAAGGCGATTAAGGGCTAGCTTGATTGGATTTTTATTTTGCATTGATCTATAGTTGTTCCTTGATATATGTAATCTACCATGAAAAATCAAGCAGCTTTATATTTTTTGAAGTATCTCAGCATTTCCCTTATTCTGTTTTTCTGCTTCTCAAACTCTGGTCCTACAGGTCTTATGCCTTCCTAATTTTGGAATTAACTTTGCTGATGATACGAGTATTAGGTAATTTTCGGAAGATGAGCAATTTCCCACAGCGTTATGTGTGTTCTTTTTTCGGATAAACAGCTAGTCAAAGCACTAGGAATTATTGCAAAAGCTAATGTTAAACACGTCCTTAGGCTCTTAGCTGATATAAATAATCCAACTCTTTCCATGATTAAAAACGTCAACTTCAGACTTTGGAGTATCTAGCAATCTACATATTGATCACATGATTCACATCGCACATGCCAATGTGACATACTCCGTATTAAATAATTGTCCCTATAAAATCACAGAAAATCAAAATCATCATATCAAATCAAATCAAATCAAATCAAATCAAACCGTTCTAATCAATTCAAGAAACCCCCCCCCCCCTCCCTATGAGGTCGTTCAGCTTTTTCCTGCTAGTTTTCTTTCTCTGTTCCTTAAACTAAGCCCTTTTAGGTGAGCTTATTAAATTTCTTCTCTATCTTATTATTACGGAGTAGTTATTAATACATTCTTAATTGTACAATTATTGTTGTATACTTGTAATATTTTTGCTTAGTGTATGTTTGAAGGCATTTCATTTTCCACCCCTACATACTTGCATGCATTGAATGTTGTTTACATACGCGCATACATAGATACATTCACCGGTCTACTTTTGGCTCGCTAGCCTTGAGCAAAATTGGCTAAATTTATCTTAAATCGAGCTGTAAATGATCGAAATAAATCATTTTATTGATTAAATTCTATGGGTTATTTTCAATTCAGAAGCGGATTATCATTCAAATTCTAATGGGAATATAACTATCAAGTGGGATCTTGTCAACTGGACTCCGGATGGTTACATTGTAAGCTATCTTTCAATTCGATAAATAATTTAGTCAAACATTAATAATTAATCACTTGTATGAAATATAATAAGCCATATTAAAATTGGCAAACAACAGGCTGCTATTACAATCAACAACTACCAAAAACATCGTAGAATTCGAGCACCGGGGTGGCGATTAGGGTGGACATGGGCAAGAAATGAGGTCATATGGAGTGCAGTAGGAGCTCACGCGACAAACCATGGAGATTGCTCGAAATTCAAAGGATACATCCCACATTGTTGTCATAAAACCCCTACTATATATTGTAGACTTGAACCCTGGAACTCCCTTTTACCAACAAGTTGCAAATTGTTGTCGAGGAGGGGTGCTCGCTTCATGGTCTCCACAACATCCGTCGTCTCGTTCAATAACCGCCTTCCAACTTAGCGTCGGACGAGCAGGCACTAGTGTCAGGACGGTTAAATTGCCTAGGAAGGTTACATTCAAGGCACCGGGAAGTCGTTACACCTGCGGACCTCCAAAGGTGGTTGCTCGTACCAAGTATTTTACCTTGGATAAGAGAAGGTTTCCTCAACCTAAAAGTAAGTTAATTACAAGTTTAATTTTAACGCAAAAACTTTTAAATTGGGTTATAACTTATAAGGTCATACAAGTTCTAAACATTGTTGATTCGATATAGAGTACACATTCGTCAGATTACTAACTTATTAATATTTAAAAATTTTCACATTTGACAGTCACTTGGAAGGTTATATGCAAGTATGTTAGTACTAGGAAATCTACAACACAATGAAAGTGTATTGGAGAAGAGCAAGTCAGTCCCATTACTCCCATATGGCCATATGTGTGTAGTGTGTATGATGAATACACATACTCATAAGAATCACTTCAAGGCACCAAGCAATAACATCAAATTAAAGTTGTATGTTATGAATTTCATTTTTATTTTTCTGGAAGGAAAGATCCGTTTTAACTATGTGTACGTTGTTGTATAAGCCGAGCTTAGTGCCACAATTTTAAACCTCATTAATAATAAAATGACTATGCTGATTTTAGTTACTATTTGTATTCGTCCAATTCATTTGAAACTAATGGTGAAAACTATATGTAAACTTTACTCTCAAATTCTAATCATTTGATTACATTAACATAAAACCAAATATAACGACCAAATTTTGGAGTAAGTCATAAATACAGAGAGTATTAATAAACGTTACTCTGTAGATCAACTTGTGTAATTCAAGGTAACTCTCCAAACAACCAAAAATAAATCGTGTAAATGTGTAATTGAATGTTGTGAAAGACAAGGCCGCAAGCCCAATTAGCCAAAAGTCAAGCAAGAGAATAGTAAATGCGGGCCTACACATCCAAAAAATTAGTTTTTTTTTTTCGTTAATACTGACCCATCCAATGACGTGGAAATTAACCAACCACTAATTTGGACACAGCTGAGCATACATATAATATGAAAAATAAAAACAAAAAACTTAAAAACCCCATAAAAGGGAGAAAAATAGAAAATCAGAAAAGAGCGCGTTTGTTTAGTTTAAGAAAGAGTCAATATAATCTCACACGGATATACCATAACACAAGCTAAGACAAGCTGGAAGTGCACTGTCTTCCACTACTTAACAAATACTAATGTACTTCTAATTCTAATCTAGTTGCTTCTTAGTTCTTACTACACGACACTGACTATACCAAAAACATAGTAACTTCCTTTACTTCCTTAGTTTAGTTTCTTCTTAACTTTATCGATTATTATTATTAAATTCTAAAGCTACACTTGCATGCTAAGCAAATCATGTCCATCAATATAGTGCATGTGGGTTTTGTGTCACTAATTTTCTCATTCATTTAGGGAAATTTTCATGAATTAACGGGTTTTGGTGCTAGGGGTATACTCCAATATATTTACAAGTAATTTTTAGGAGAGAGTTAAATTTGTCTCAGGTGAACGAGTCTAATCGCTTGATATGTCACTAGTGTCAGCATGAAATTTCTCGTCAGACTAATTGATACACGTTTATTAATATAAGTTATATTTTTCGTCATTTAAGTACTCCAACAATCTACATAAAAATGGTCAAATTAATTACTTATATGAAACAAAATTTAGAGAAATATAAAACACGGAATTGTAATCAAGCCGCCCCTATTCCTAAAGAATAACAACCAAAATCCAAAAGACATCCCACTAAAAGTCTAGAATAGTAGAATATATGGCAATAAACATACCATGGACCATGCTCAAGTCATTATTAAAACTTCAAGTAACAACACGCTCTCTTATTGTCATTTTCATTAGCAAGGATGAGACACATATTCTAAATTTCAATGCTCAAACAAAAAAAGTTCAACCAAGAATATTTATAATTTTATACAACTTGTTGCTCATACTCGTAGTTCATAACTAGTGCAAATTCTTTCTTCTCTTCCCACCAATTCTTGGCACGTGAACTTCAGAAGCTACTGGAAAGTCCAATTTTAAGACCACTCTTTTTTTCATTTCACAATTTCACTCTTTCTCTCTCCTCTCAATTCAATTCAATTCAATTCCTGGTTATTTTCTGCAAATTCTGTAAAATGGGTTTCTTCTCATTTCGCAATTTCAGTTTTTTCGGCTTTTTTTTCATCATCTTCTTCTCTTGCTCTACTTTTACACTTACAGGTAAGCTTTCTTTCTCTCTCTCTCTTTTTTTTTTTTTTTTTTATTTTCCGCTGATTTTGATTCTGGGTTTCTAAAGTTTGGGACTTTAATGGTTATTTGCTGATCAATTTGAATGAATTCGATAGTTTTATGACAAATGGTTTTACCCATTTTGTATGATCAACAGTTTGTAGTACTAAAGTTTGAGACTTTAATGGTTATTTTTAGTTTCATTTGTAATTTATTTTCCTGAAAATTCCCAAAATAAAAAATAAAAAATAAAGAATGAACTTAATATTTTTGACGTTTAGGTTTCAGCCATTTTGTTTGATCAAGAATGTGCAATTCTAAAGTTTCAGACTTTGATGACTATTTTTAATTTCATTTGCAATTTGTGTGTGTGTGGGGTTTTTTAATTTTTTTTTTCCCTGAAATTCCCTTAACAATTATTTTAAAGCAAAAATGGGAATGTTGTGTTGTTGGTTTTTTTGTTAGTATTATAAACATATACGAATTAATTGTTTGTTTTATGTTGCTACTCTTTTTAATTAGTTGTTGCTGGAATTTACCCTGTTTCATATCTTTTTAATTTTATTGATTTTAGCCTTGGGTCATGTAATGTTACAGTAGCTTCATGAAATTACGTCTTAATGTCTTATATATTGATTCTGTAAATTGGAAATGCTTTCCTAAATACTATATAATATCAAAATATACTATCTGAAATGGACTGTATCAGAAAATTGATATATTTGCCCTAAGTATAATTGTTTTGTCTTTGTCCTTTTTGTAATATCTTGTATAATTCGGTAATTTCTCAACTATCATGACATTTTATTTGCCAATGTGTCATTTACTCGTACATGAGTGAACTAGTTATGATTGTGTGTGCAATATAATTGTCAACTTAGGCTAGTGATTTGTGAATTTCTGAAAACCTATGAAATTTCCGGATTCATATTGATGACCATCGGAGTTAAAATCTTGGTTCATGTAGCCGTCCCACGGTCCCAATGAGATTGGGATCAAGGTTCTCATGTTGTTACTGTGAAAAAATTGCAACCCTATGAGCACCTAGGTTGCACGTAAATGGGGAATCGAGGATTTTTAGTATGGTTTTTTTTTGTAAATGGGTGGTGAATATGAATAGGGTTGTGAATTACAAACATTTGATGTACTTGAATTGCATTCTTTCCCTGTGGGAACTTTCATTGTTTTCTGCTGAGAACTGTGAATATCATAAATGTCAGTAAGATGTGCTCTACATGTTCCTGTCACTTGTTGCTTTTGTTTCGCAACAAGAGGAGTTTAAGACAAAGCTTGATGTATTTGCTCTGGTTATTTTCAGGAGCATACGATCCTCTCGATCCAAATGGGAACATTACCATCAAGTGGGATATCATAAATTGGACTCCTGATGGTTATGTTGTAAGTACTTCTTTCTTGATTGGGGCTTTGTATATTTGTGTACATTCATGAAGAAAAGACATATGGCTGCTGTCTTTTCTTCCAATCCGATGTCCTTGGTTTAAAGCCTGGAATCTTGAGCATATTGTCTATTTATCATACCAAGCTACAGGACCGTTGTGTTGCTAGTCCGGTGTCCAATTTGTATATGAAATGATAGCTTATGTACCTGATATTTATTCATTTTCATGTTTCTTTAATATCTGTTTAGCACTGCAATGACCCAGATCCTAATGGTTATCTACGAAGTAGTACATTATGTCTCTTAGTATATGTCTTTCTGTTTTGTAAAATCTTTGGCAAATGAGCAGGGAAATGTCTAAATTGTTGAATTTTTAAGATAAAAGATTATCTAGCTTCTTAACAGTCTTTCTCCTCTGATTGGACTCTTAGGCTGTGGTTACACTCTACAACTTCCAGAAGTACCGCCACATTCAAGCACCGGGGTGGCAACTTGGATGGACTTGGGCGAAAAAGGAGGTTATTTGGAGCATGTTGGGAGGCCAAGCAACAGAGCAAGGAGATTGTTCAAAATTTAAGGGCACTATTCCGCATTGCTGTAAGAAGGATCCAACCATTGTAGACTTGATGCCCGGGACTCCTTACAACCAGCAAGCTGCCAACTGCTGTAGGGGAGGAGTGCTGAGTTCATGGGTGCAAGATCCTCCAACTGCGATTAGTTCATTTCAGATTAGTGTGGGACAAGCAGGCACCACTAACAAAACAGTCAAAGTGCCGAAGAATTTCACTCTAAAGGCACCTGGACCTGGTTACACTTGTGGGCCGGGAAAGATTGTTAAACCCAGCAAATTCAAATCCCAAGATGGGAGGAGATCCACTCAAGCTTTAAGTAAGTTAATTTGGAGTTACAATTATAAATACTGCATATTGTATCTTGTTTTCAGATATGGCATCATATACGAAGAATAATTTTAAGTCTTATTAGTTTCTCAATTTTGATTGATAAGATAAATATTTGTCAACCAGAAAAATCCTTGATCAATGCCGTTTTTGATGATCTTTTATGTGCCATTTAACGTTATCCTGTTAGTTTCACAATTTACTGATTTTTTTTCTGAAACTGTGTTTTTCTTTTCTATTGTTGCAGTGACATGGAATGTGACATGTATGTATTCTCAGTTCCTTTCCCAGAAAACTCCCACGTGCTGTGTATCTCTTTCATCCTTCTACAACGATACTATCATATCTTGCCCAACTTGCAGCTGTGGCTGTCAGAACAATGCCTCCAACCCAGGAAGCTGCGTAGAGTAAGCTTTTTAATTGCTTTACATTCCTCTCTTCTTGGTGACTTTGCTTGTCAAAATTTTAAATTTGTCATTCTCTTTTCATGACAGGCCAAACAACCCATATTTGGCTTCAGTTGTTTCTCCTGCATATTTAAACAAAAACAATATCTTGCCACCTCTGGTTCAATGCACTAGCCATATGTGTCCAGTTCGGATTCACTGGCATGTCAAAACTAACTACAAAGAATATTGGCGAGTGAAAGTTACAATTACCAACTTTAACTATAGGATGAATTACTCAAACTGGAACTTGGTTGTGCAACATCCTAACTTTGACAATTTGACCGAAAGTTTCAGCTTCAGTTACCAACCACTAACTCCTTACTCGAGTATAAGTAAGTTTTTCTATCCTCCATAATAGTGAAATAATATTGTGCTCTATTTGCCTGTTGAGGAATAATAGTTGCTTTTCTGGTTTTTATCCATATCTTGATTAATTTGGTTTCTCTCCAGAAATAATTGATTTGTTGTTATTGCTCTGTAGATGATACCGCTATGCTATGGGGAATTAAGTTCTATAATGATCTTCTTATGCAAGCTGGTCCACTTGGCAATGTTCAGTCTGAATTACTCTTTCAAAAAGACAAGTCTACTTTTACATTTGAAAAGGGCTGGGCTTTCCCTCGCAGGATCTACTTCAATGGCGATAACTGTGTCATGCCACCTCCTGATACCTACCCATGGTTGCCAAATGCCAGTCCTCGGCCACTTACCTCACTCCTAACTACAACATTGACACTATTATCAGTCCTGGCATTCTTATATACTCATGCTTAAGAGTTTTGACCTTTCTCTCGGAGCACATAGATATAACATCGAATTTATGGAAATTCTGAATGGATTTTGATTCCAATACTTGGCTTTGAAGACCGAGTGGAGGCCTGTTGAAGATCAGCTGCACGATCACCCTTCAGAGGTGTAGTCTGCTATTTGTCTGATGATTAGGTTGGTGCATTCATTGCCAATTTGTTTTCATTCTTTTGTAATACTCGGGTTTATTAAGTATTAATCATCCTTTTCTGTATATTTCTTGTATTACAAAAAAACTTACAGTTGTTACAAAAATTGCCAACCACACAAAGGAACTTAATTCTAACTTATATTTCCCATCTTGTTATCATTGCTCAAAATTAGCATGTATCTGATGCTTTACATATTGCAGAATTCGAGTTCTTGTTCAAAACTAAAAATGAATTTTCTATGCCTGATTTTCCAATACTACTTGTGTTCTGGAAATACATATTCCCATCTGATATTTTTATGTCAACTAGTACAATGCTCAAAATTGAGAAAATATGCCACAGCTGAAGATTAGCAGGACAAACGACAAAATCACCGTGAAAACTGAGACTGATGGCTTAAGTCCTGAATTGGGCAAGAAAGGGTATGTATCAGGTGCAGGAAGCCTGCATTCATCTCCGTTGAAGTAAACTTTCCTAGGGAATGCCCATCCTTGCCTGAAGGTGAAAGTGTTCTCATCTTTCTGCATTAGGACTTCAGACTGTACATTACCTAATGGTCCGGCTTCCATCAGAAGATCATTATAGAACTTTTGCCCGTAAAACATCCCTGTATCATCTGCGATAAATATCAGAAAAACTGTCAGAAATTCAGAAGTATATGATTTGTTGTCTGAAGCTATCAGAACCATTGTCAGAAACTTACTTATCGATCCAAAGGGAACAAGAGGTTTGTAGTTGAAGCTGAAGACTTCAGTAACCTTGTTCAGGTTAGGGTGCTGAGCAACAAGAGTCCATTGGCTGTAGTTTGTTCGGTAATTGAAGTTGGTGATGCTAACCTTAACGCGCCAATAGTCTTTGTAGTTAACCTTAACATGCCAGTGCACCCGAACTGGGCACATGTGATGGGTGCAGTGAAGCAATGAGGAACTTTCTTTCCTCCGCGAATTCACTTTTGTTGGACTCAGAATTTTTGAATCACTCCTGTTATGAACAATTTTGAATCAGAATTCAGAAAACACTAGTAGTAGTGGTAGTGGACTAGTGGCTTACTCAAGGGATATTTTTTCATGCTCTCTCACTTTTTTAACAACGTTAGTAGGACCTTATAATCTATCACATTCCAAATTTCTACAACTCGATTTAATCCAATCCAAAACAACTCGACCTGAATACTTTATGTATGGTTATTATACTACATATTAAACCGGACTTAAACTCATATCACCTAAGACGAATAGACTTTAAGCAAAGTTTATTGAAAAAAAA
This sequence comes from Chenopodium formosanum, assembly GCA_024500155.1. Lineage (NCBI taxonomy): Eukaryota > Viridiplantae > Streptophyta > Magnoliopsida > Caryophyllales > Amaranthaceae > Chenopodium > Chenopodium formosanum. The sequence continues at coordinate 1,138,034 of CM044861.1, read as the reverse complement.
TCTTACTTGACACAATTTTTCTTATGTTCACATCCACAGGCGCAAGTAGGGCAAGGGGTGATAGTTTCATTGTAGAAAGTTGACATGGAAACGCAGCAAGATGGGTATTTCCTTGCCAGAAACTGTGAGTAGGTGCAGGTCACATTCCATGTCACTGCATCAAACATTCAATCAAACATTAATTATTTGTTAATCTGTAAACTTTTTTTATTTAGATGTGACTAACCAAACTAACAATATTAATATTTGTTAACCAAAAAAAATGACTTGCTAACTAATACTCGTATTATTTATTTAATAATTAAAAACAACATAATTATTTTTTTTATTACTTTATTGTTCTTCCATTGTAAATCACAAATGAAACTAGTGTGAATGCAAAATTCTGCCGAAATTTCTAAATTGTACTTGTATCACACACTTGAGTCTTTAGTTGTGCATAAGATTAAAACAGAACAGAGCATAACCATATAGGTAATTATCTCAAATTTACGGTCAGATGCGCATGATAGTACTATGTAAAAAGATTAATGCATACGTGTCTAATCATAAATTAGGAAATGACGGAAACAGGAAGATCCAACCCAAAACTAACCACGCCAACTTCAAATTAGAGCTAATCTAATCATTATTCATTAAACAACTTACAAACAACCCAAAAGTAAACAAAAGCAAAAACCAAGATATAAAAGAGTAAAACTTACTCAAAGCCTGAGTTTTACGACGACGATCAGTACTCAAGAAATTAGTAGAAGGAACAACCTTAGCAGGCCCACAAGTATAACCTGGGCCAGGGCCCAACATAGTAAAATTCTTGGGCAATTTAACAGTCCTATTAGTAGTACCAGCTTGCCCAACACTAATCTGAAACTGAGAAACAGACCCATCTTTGTCCTGACCCCACGCATTAAGGACCCCACCCTTACAACAATTGGCAACCTGTTGATTGTAGGGTACCCCTGGTAAAAGGTCCACAACAGTTGGGGTTTTCTCACAACAATGAGGAATGTTCCCTTTAAATTTGGAACAGTCTCCTTGTTGGGTTGTTTGGGCTCCTACCATTGACCATATTACCTCTTTTTTGGCCCATGTCCAGCCCAATTGCCACCCTGGATTGCCTATGTGGCGGTACATTTGGAAGTTGTTTATTGTTACTGTTGCCTGCATTTTTTTAATGTAATATGAATTTTTGGTTAGTGTAAGATTTGAAATTTATTATATCTAGAGTAGACTAGGTTTTTATTTTGATGAATTAAGTGTGTTAATACTTGTGGAAATAGGTAATCGTGTGTTTCGAACTTAAAGGTGGCTACATTCTAAAGTTGTAATACGACTTATAGTTATATCTGCAATGGATCTCGTGTATTTGAAGAAAATAAACGATTGAAGTCTATTCTTGAGAATTTGTGCATATTAAATTTTGAAACCAAGAGAGTATATAAACTTATAAAAAAAAAGTAATTTTATTTATCTATTTGTTGATAAAAAAAAAAAAACATACATTGGTCAAAACATTACTGTATACAAGTAATACTTACCACATAACCATCAGGGGTCCATGACATAACATCCCATTTGATTGTTATATTACCATTTGGATCCAATGGATCATATGCAGCTAAATCCAAGAAAAACACATAAATTTACTACTATTAGGCCAAAATTTTATAATAAGTTAACACAATCAATCAAAATTAAAACATAGACTAACCTGCATAAGATAGAAATGTCACAAGGCAACATGCAATAATAAGACTCCTCATTTCTGCATAAAACAATGGTCTTGTACTCTTGTCTGAAATGTGATATAGCTTCTTTGATCACCAGTCCTTCTTGAATAACGATTTCGAGTTCCTCGACTCTTTGCCTTAAGATCTAAAAATCTAAAACAAAAACTACAAAAATGTGCTAACAATGTAAACAAAATTTGATGATCGAAAATGGGGATGTGTAACAGTAGTAGTAGTAGTTTGTTTTTCTATGTATCACTTTTAATGCAAGGTAAGCTTTACTACCAACTGGTTGTTGAAGGACTTTATATAATGTCCAAAAAATGTTAGGATCAATTTTATGGTACACTCATCTTAATACTTAGATCTCGTGTCTTTTAAGCAAGGTTCTTCTTCATACATTCCTTATAACGGTGAGAGTGAGATCTACTAACAAATAGACCAATTAAGCAAACCATGCAATATATATTAAGCTACTATAAAGCTAAGGTTATTACCCGATTTTCGTGTTAATTAATTATATTTATGTTTGTTGTATGGTGGTTCATTGGTTCTTTTTTCCTATGATAATGACTTGATGGTTCAACAAATGAGTTTGCGACACTGACTTAATATTATAATCATTATCTTAAGATTTTTTCCCAGGCTTGGGTGAAATGGCCTTACACTAATTTATATGTACGTATTGTGTTTGAGGTACTAAAATATTTTTGTTAATTTTAAAAAATATTTACAAATTAACAATTAATTATTAGACTGTCTCATACTAACATATGTATATAATACTACCATATGCTAAATCATACAAGTATATACATACTCCATATATATCAAATAATTATTCAAGCTTGTAAATACAGTATAATATATTCCCGTGGTGATAAAACGTATAAGTGATAAAATCTAGATTAGGCCTTAGATGATGATCAATCAATCTAGGTTTTTAAGTGATCATGATTTCCCTCTAGTAAGTCATATATATATTCAATCATATGATCATATACACCCATCTAAGTGGCCTCCAGATTCTTAATGGGACTATGGGGTATTGGCCTCGCTATCTTTTGTGTCTGAAAAAGTTGAAATTTCTCTAAAAAAATTTACTAGATAGTGAAATTTCTCTAAAATTGAAAATTATAATACAAAATCAATTTTGAAACAAAATTCCGAAACTGAGAGGTAAAAAGTCTTTGAACTCCCGATATGAGTTTGCATGGTTCAACAACATAGCCATTTCACACCTACATTTTTCAAGTTTTTTAGTTAAGACTCTCAAGGGTTGCTAGCTTGCTACATAAGGTTAGTTCTAATCACCCACTAGACATCTCAAAGTCCCATTCTATTCTATATGTGTCATATTGTTGTACATTTTTTTTTAGGACACTTATGGTAGTGTAAAAGGCGAATGTTTGAGTGTCAAAAACTCAACAATGCCCAAATAACCTGTGATGAGCTGAAACTTGGTTGACTCTAGATGGTACCAGTAATTAAAGTCAGCAAAGCTAATAATGATAGAGATGTCATAACAAAAGTTACTTAGCTTGATATATTTCCTATCATCAGATTTTTTTTTTTTTTTTTTCCCCCCACGATATTGGAATTTTCACATTATATATTGTTTAGGAAAGTGTAATGTGTCACCCTCCAAGCTAGCTAGAAAATGATGTCTTAACCTTAGAGCTTTGTAGAATTTTACTAACTTATTTAAATGCATTTTAGCATGCACCTTAATATTTAAATTTTTTTTTTATATATAAATGAAGTTCTAGGAAACCTAAAGATGAAAATTGAGATCGAGAGAAACAAATGCTTGATTGCCTAAAGCTTACTTTGAGGATAAGTGAGTGAAAACTTGGACATTGAGAAAGGCCATGTGTTTCAAAATAATTGTCATCATAACATTCCTCCTATATATACTCGATTCCACAGGATTCAGTCCTATAATCCACACTTTTTGAGGAAATTATGAGATTTCGGAATTTGGTGGCAAAAAGTGTTGAGGCCCTAGGGGATATATCTCGGAGTCATATAATGCCGTTAGAAACCATATATGATCGTTATATGTTGTCATAAACGTACATGTAGTAGGCTTGAGTTTACGAATTCAATGCAAATTGTGAATGGGTAAAATGACCGTTTAAGGGCATATTGGATGGTTCCACCGAACCAATTGGACACCCGAAGGGTGTATTAGATTCCATGTAAACATCTCGACAATTTTTATTTCCGGGCGAAAAAAGGTCAAAAAATTACAAAATTGAAGGCTATAATCCAAGCTTTTTTAAGGAAATTTTGAGGTTTACGGCCCGGTGGAAAAAAGTGTTGAGACCCTAGGGGATATACCTCGGGGTCATATAATGTCGTTTGAAACCATATATGGTCAGTATATTTTGTCATAAACGTCTGTGGTAGGCTTGAGTTTACGAAAGCACTTCAAACTGTGAACGGGTAAAATGACCGTTTAAGGGCATATTGGATGTTTCCACCAACCCAATTGGACTCCGGGAGGGTATTAGAGACCATGGTAAACATCTCGGCAATTTTTCTTTCCGGTCGAAAAAAGGTCAAAAAATTACAAAATTGAAGGCTATAATCCACGTTTTTATGAAATTTTGAGGTTTCGGGGCCTGGTGGCGAAAAACCTTGAGACCCTAAGGGTACATCTTCGGGTCATAAAATTTCGTTTGAAGCCATACATGATCATCATATGTGGTCATAAACGTCCGTGGTAGGCTTGAGTTTACGAAATCTCTACAAGTTGTGAACGGGTAAGATGACCATTTAAGGGCATATTGGACGGTTCCACCAACCCGATTGGACTCCTAGAGGGTGTTAGAGACCATGGTAAACATCTCGACAATTTTTATTTCCGGGCTAAAAAAGATCAAAAAATAAATTACAAAATTAAAGGCTATAATCCATCTTTTTAGGGAAATTTTGAGGTTTAGGGGTCTGTGGCGAAATGCGTTGAGACTCAAATGGATACATCTCGTGGTCATATAATGTCGTTTAAAACCATATATGATCATTATATGTTGTCCTAAACGTCTGCGATAGGCTTGAGTTTACAGAATCGGTGAAAGTTCCAAACGGGTAAAATGACCGTTTAAGGGCATATTAGATGGTTCAACCGGCCTAATTGGACTATTGGAGGGTATTAGGCACCATGGTAAACAACTCAACAATTTTTATTTCCGAGCAAAAAAAGGCAAAAAATTACAATATTAAAGGCTATAACCCACGCTTTTTGAGGAAAATTTGAGGTTTCGGGACCCGGTGGCAAAAAGCCTTGAAATCCTAATGGATACATATTAGGTTTATATAATGCCGTTTGAAACCATATATGATCATTATATGTTGTTATAAACGTCCGTGGTAGGCTTGAATTTACGAAATCATAGTAAATTGTGAACGGTTAAAATGATCGTTTAAGGGTATATTGGATGATTCCACCGACCCAATTTGACTCCCAGAGGATATTAGAGACCATGGTAAACATCTCGGCAATTTTTATTTCCGGGCGAAAAAAAGTAAAAAAAAAATTACAAAATTGAAGACTATAATCTACGTTTTTTTAAAAAATTTCGAGATTTCGGGTCCCGGTGGCGAATAGCCTTGAGATCCTAAGGGATACATCTCAGGGTCATATAATGTCGTTTAAAACCACATAGATCATTATATGTTGTCATAAACGTCCGTGGTAGGTTTAAGTTTACGAAATCACTACAAGTTGTTAACCGGTAAAATGACCGTTTAAGGGCATATTGGATGGTTCCACCGACCCGATTGGACTCTCGGAGGGTATTAGCGACCATGGTAAACATCTTGGTAAATTTTATTAGCGGGCTAAAAAAGGTCAAAAAAATTACAAAATTGAATGCTATAATCCATGCTTTTTAAGGAAATTTTGAGGTTTAGGGGCCTGTGGCGAAAATCCTTGAGACCCTAAGGGATACATTTCTGGGTCATATAATGCCGTTTAAACCCTATATGATCATTATATGTGGTTATAAATGCATGCGTTATGCTTGAGTTTACAAACTCGGTGCAAGTTGCGAACAAGAAAAATGACCGTTTAAGAGCATATTGGATGGTTCCCTCGACCCTACTGGACTCCTGGAGGGTATTAGGGACTATGATAAACATCTCAGCAATTTTTATTTTCGGACGAAAAAAGGTCAAAAAATTACAATATAAAAGGCTTTAATCCACGATTTGTTAGAAAATTTTGAGGTTTTGGTGTCCAGTGGCGAAAAGTGTTGAGACCATAGGGAATATATCTCGGTGTCATATAATGTCGTTTGAAACCATATATGGTCAGATCATTATATATTGTCATAAACGTACGTGATAGGCTTGAGTTTAGGAAATTACTAGAAGTTGTGAACGGGTAAAATCACCGTTTAAGGGCATATTGAACAGTTCCAGTGACCCAATTTGACTCTCGGAGGATATAAAGGACCGTGGTAAACATCTCGGTAAGTTTTACTTTCGGGCGAAAAAAGGTAAAAAAATTACAAAATTGAAGACTATAATCCACGCTTTTTAAGGAAAATTTGAGGTTTCGGGGTCCGGTGGTGAAAAGCCTTGAATCCCAAAGGAATATATCTCGGGTTCATATATGGAGTTTGAAACCATATATGATCATTATATGTTGTCATAAACGTCCGTGTTAGGCTCGAATTTACAAAATCACTTCAAGTTGTGAACAAGGTAAAATGACCGATTAAGAGCATATTGGATGGTTTCACCAACTCAATTTGACTCCCGGAGGATATAAGGGACCATGGTAAACATCTCGGCAATTTTTATTTTTGGAAAGAAAAAGGTCAATAAATTACAAAATTGAAGGCTATAATCCACGCTTTTTGAGGTTTCGAAGCCCGGTGGAAAAACGCCTTGGGACCCTAAGGGATTTTTCTCAGTGTCATATAATTCCATTTGAAACCACATATGATCATTATATGTTGTCATAAACGTCCGTGGTAGGCTTGAGTTTACAAAATCACTTCAAGTTGTGAACGGGAAAAATGACCGTTTAAGGGCATATTGGATGGTTCCACCAATCCAATTTGACTTCTGTAATGTATTAGGGACCATGGTAAATATTTCGGCATTTTATTTCTAGGCGAAAAAAGGTCAAAAAATTACAAAATTGAAGGCTATAATCCACGCTTTTTGAGGAATTTTGAGGTTTCGGAGTCTGGTGGCAAAAGGCCATAAGACCCTAAAGGATACATCTAGGGGTAATATAATTCCGTTTAAAACTACATATGATCATTATATGTTGTCATAAACGTCCGTGGTAGGCTTGAGTTTACAAAATCACTTCATGTTGTGAACGCGATACAGGTAAAATGACCTTTTAAGGGTATATTGGATGGTTCCACCGACCCAATTGGACTCTTGGAGGGTATTAGGGACATGGTAAATATCTCGAATATTTTTATTTTCGGGCAAAAAAAGGTCAAAAGATTACAAAATTGAAGGCTACACGCTTTTTTAGGAAATTTTGAGGTTTCGAAGCACGGTGGCGAAAAGCCTTGAAACCCTAAGGCATACATCTCAGGGTCATATAATGCTGTTTGTAACCATTTATGGTCATTATATGTTGTCATAAACGTCCGTGGTAGGCTTGAGTTTACGAAATCACTGCAAATTGTTAACGTGTAAAATGACCGTTTAAGAGCATATTGGATGGTTCTTTTGACACAATTGTACTCCAAAGGGTATTAGGAACCATGGTAAATATCTTGGCAATTTTTAGTTCTGGGCGAAAAAAAGTCAAAAAATTACAAAATTGAAGGCTATAATCCACGTTTTTTGAGAAAATTTTGAGGTTTCGGGGCCCGGTGGCGAAAAGCCTTGAGACCCTAATGCATATATCTCGGGGTCACATAATTCCATTTGAAACCACATATGATCATTATATGTTGTCATAAACATCTGCGGTAGGCTTGAGTTTACAAAATCACTTCAGATCAAGTTGTGGACGGGTAAAATGACCGTTTAAGGGCATATTGGATGGTTCCACCGACCCAATTGGACTCTTGGAGGGTATTAGGGACCATGGTAAACATCTTGGCAATTTTTTTTTCCCGGCGAAAAAAGGTTAAAATATTACAAAATTTAATTTATTGTTGGATCAATGCAATTTTTATACTCCTATAGTTCTAGAAATGCTAATTTTTCGAATTTTTTAGTCTTATTTTAGTCAATTTTGTGGATAAAAATAACAATATTTTTGTCAACAAGGTACTAGTCAATTTTGTACGTTTAAAAATCCATATCATAGGAGAGGGCTGAGAAGGAAGAAATATAAGGTGAAGACTTGACCAAGAAGTAAATTCTTGATTATTTTGGTCGTTTGTTTGACTCCAAAATACAATACAAGAGGCTCAAGCACCTGGTTTTTAAAAATTTACGTAGACGTATTATCCTTTGAGATTTAATTACAGTTCATAGATGATCCAGCCCACAGATTTGTAAATGAAGTTTTCTGTACGTGCACTATAAATATACACATAATTCTACACGTTAATTTTATACATAAATAACTAATTGACTTAAATCCCAAGTACTCTATACTAACTACTAAGAGGTAAAATCATTTAAAACTTCGTGCTTCAAGCTCAATATATAATTCCTCAATAAACCGAAATGGGACGTTGGATCAAGCCCGATGTAAGTTTTTTTTGTTTCTTTTCGGTAAATTGTCATTAAAAGTATGTGACTAATCTGACTATGTGTATATGAAATATGATTCTTATATCCTATTTTGTCAGCATAGGCGCATAGCTTTGTTTTTTATTATTAGCCCCAGGGGCGGATCTATTAAGGTGCACAGTGAGTCACGTGACTCACCAGTACCAAAAAAAAAAAGAAAAAAAAAATCAAAGAGACCTTCTGTTACAGATAGGCGGTCTCTTTGTTGCTCCTACTTGAGTTTAGACCACTGTCTGTTTTATAAATATCAAAGAGACCGCCTATTAAATATCAAATAGGCGATCTCTTTGTTGCTGCTATTGTCACAATGCCAATTTTTTAAAAAGTTAAAGAGACCTGTTATCTAGATAACAGATCTCTTTTTGTCAGGGTGAATTTTTTTGCGCCACTTTCATATTTCATTATAGAAACCTGTTATATTAAATAACTGGATTCTTAAGCTATTCCACTTTTCTTTTAATAATTCTTGTTTTTATTTATACTATATTTGTGCAACTAATTTAATATTTTCCCACAAAACTAATTAAGTAAAAAAATCATAAAGTTACTTTAATTTAATAGTTTTATAGTACTAGTATGTATTTTTTTATGTCTTATTTTTGAATTGAAACCATTTTGGTAAAATATAATTTTTTTAATATATTTTTTGGATTGAAACAAGTGATTAATTATTGATGGTGACTCACAAGTTCGAAAATCCTGGATCCGCCACTAATTAGCCCGACCCCTCCCCCCTGAAGTGATTGATATTTTATAAACTTCAACGCATATTTATAATTATTTTACAAAGAAATAGAAATATCTTCAAATGTAACATATGGAGTATTTAGATTTTTTTTTTTTTATAATTTATGTGTATTTTCAAAAGAAAAGAATTATTTTATTTTTATTCGTGATTTTTTTTTTTTTTTTTTTTGAATAATTTATATGTACTCGGTATAATTCCACAGGTGTATCCACTAATAGCAGCAATGTCATTTGTCACCGGTATGTGCATATTTCAGCTAACAAGAAATGTGCTACTAAACCCTGATGTCAGGTATAATTTACAATACTCAAAACAATTCATTTTATAATTTTAATCTACTATTTTAACCCTATTTTGTAAAATTAGTAATTTTAATTGTGGTTATTATTATTTCATGTGATAGAATCAATAAAGCTCACAGAACAACAGCAGTGCTAGAAAACTACGATGAAGGAGAGAAATATGCAGATCATGGTTTTCGCAAGTTCTTAAGGACTCGTTCTCCCGAAGTTATGCCTACTATCAACCATTTTTTCTCCGACACCGGAAAAAAATAATTTCTTTAAATTATTCGGAGTATTGTTTTATTTTAATGGAGTACAAAGTAGAATAAATTGTGTTGTATCAATGTTGTAGATGAGATCATTATACTTCATTATTTAGTTTTGGGTTTAATTTGGAACTTTGGATTATATTTTGTTAATCGCATGAAGAGAGAGAGAGAGCAAAAACTAGAGAGAGAAAATGAAAGAAGATTTTTGTTTATTATTTTTGTGAAATATCATAAATACAGAGGAAGACAAGTATTTATAATACACCACCTAACTAACTGGCAGCACAACTAATTGATGCTGACTCAGCAAAGAATAAAACAAATTCTGTTATACTATACAATTCTATTAGTCCTGCTGACGTGGACTAGTATAACCAACACCCCCCCGCAAGCTAGGGAGGAGATTAATCATTCCTAGCTTGGACAGAAGCTGATTGAAATGTGCAGAAGGGAGGATTTTGGTAAATATGTCTGCCAATTGCTCTGAGGTAGGAAGATAAGTAAGTTGAAGAAGACCTTCAAGAACTTTGTCACGTGTAAAGTGACAATCAATTTCGATATGCTTTGTACGCTCGTGAAATACAGGATTCTTAGCAATATGCAGTGCACTCTGATTATCACAATGTAGGGTAACAGGTCTCAGATCAACTACCCCCAATTCTTCCAGTAATCTGACAATCCAGGCAACCTCAGAAGAAGCTGAGGCCATAGCACGATACTCTGCTTCAGAACTGGACTTGGAAACTGTTCCCTGCTTCTTACTTTTCCAACTTATTGGAGAGTTCCCAAGGAGTAAAATATAACCTGTAACTGAGCGCCTTGAATCAGAACAAGAACCCCAGTCACTGTCAGAAAAAGCTTGCAGAGTAATATGATCAGTAGCTTGCAATAAAATGCCCTGGCCAGAAGTGCCTGCTATATATCTTAAGGTGTGAAGCAAAGCCTGATAATGTTGATCCCTAGGATTCTGCATATATTGACTCAAGACTTGAACTGAGTAAGAGATATCAGGTCTTGTGTGGGTCAGAAAATTTAACTTGCCCACCAAACACCTATACAACTCAGGATCTCTGAACAAAACACCATCAGCTGCATTGAGCTTCAAATGAAGAGGCAAAGGTGTGACAACTGGTCTGAAATCAGTAATATTAGCCAACTGAAGTAGCTCCTTTGTAAACTTCTGTTGACAAAGAGTTATACCATCAGGAGTGTAACCAACTTCAAAACCCAAAAAATAGCTCAACTTTCCAAGATCCTTGATACCAAACAAGGAATTCAAGTGCTGTTTGAGAGAAAGAATGCTTGCACTATCAGTTCCTGTGATAATCATATCATCCACATATACAGCAGTGATAGTAATATGACCATGCCCTTTTTTAATGAAGAGAGAATAGTCATTTTTACTCTGTGTAAACCCCTGAGATAAAAGCTCAGTGTGAAGCTTCTCATACCACTGTCTTGATGCTTGTTTCAAGCCATAAAGAGATTTTGTGAGCTTACAAACCAAGTTATCAGGATTAACTAACCCTTCAGGTGCCTTCATATAAACATCCTCATGTAGATCACCATGCAAGAACGCATTATTAATGTCCAACTGTGAAATTTCCCACCCCTTGCAAGCTGCCAAAGCAAGTATACTCCTTATTGTCTCCATTTTAACTACAGGAGAAAAAGTCTCCATGTAGTCAATACCATATTTCTGAGAATAGCCTTTAGCAACCAACCTGGCTTTATATCTCTCAATAGAACCATCAGCATTTCTCTTTATTTTGAACACCCATTTACTTCCAATGGGTTTCTTACCAAGAGGTAACTTCACCAAACTCCAAGTTTTATTGCTTTGTAAAGCTTGCAGCTCCTTGTCCATTGCAGCTACCCAATTAGGGTTTAGAACAGCTTCTTTATAAGAAGATGGTTCCTGTTCCTCAGAAGATTTGGCAATAAAAGCCCTTTGTTTGACAGGAAGATCATTGTAACACACCAGATTGCACCAATGTCTAGTTATATGAGCTGATCTTGTGGTGGAAGATTTAGTTTTAGGAAGTTGGAGATAGAAATCTGAAAATTTCCTGGGTATTTTGACTGGTCTGTCAGAAATCCTTGGTGCAGGAGTAACAGCAGGAGTAATCACTGGTGTAAATGGAACAGAAACAGGAGAAGAAGAGGTGGAGCTAGGTGGAGATGGGATGGAAGATTGAGAAGGAGAAGGAATAGAAAAATTAAGAGAAGAAGAAGGGGTATGAGAAGATGTGAGAGGATTAGAATGAGTAGTAGCTATATTTTGTGGAGTGAAAATATCAGGGAAATCATGGAAAGAAATGTCAGAAAAAGTAGTAGTGGCTGGAACAAAAATATGAAGAGAAGAAGAAGAATAGGAATCAGGATCAGATGGGAAAGAGTGATGAAAAGGAAAAACCTTTTCATGAAAGATTACATCTCTAGACACAGAGATTTTTCTAGTGTTAAGATTCAACACTTTATAACCCTTTTGATTTGGACTATAACCAATGAACATGGAAGGTTCAGCCCTGGGATTAAACTTGTGTCTACCCTGTTTCAAGGTAGAAACAAAACACAAACACCCAAAAACCCTTAACTCATCAAGAACAGGAGGATGCCCAAAGAGTTTTTCATAAGGAGAAGAAAAACCAAGAACCTTTAGAAGAGTTCTATTGATTATATGAACTGCACACAGAACACATTCACCCCAGTAATGAGCTGGAACCTTGGACTGAAAATACAAACCTCTAGCAACCTCAAGAATATGTTTGTGTTTTCTCTCCACAACACCATTTTGTTGTGGAGTGTCTACACAACTCTTCTGAATCACAATGCCCTTAGAGTTATAAAAATGAAGCATATCACCCTCAACCAACTCCCTTGCATTATCACTCCTTACTGCCATGACAGTAGTATTGAATTGTGTTTGAACATAAGTAACAAAATTCTGAATGACACTTACTGCATCAGACTTAAATTTCAACAAATGTATCCATGTATTTCTGGAAAAGTCATCTACAATAGTAAGAAACATCTTACAACCATTGTGATTTGGGATGGATAATGGACCCCAGACATCAATATGTATGAGTTGAAAAGGAAAAGTGGAAACACTATCACTATGAGGAAAAGACAACCTAGGCTGCCTAGCAGCAGGACACACTTGACATATACAACTGTCAAGACATTTTACATCAATATTATTCTTAACTAACTTCAGTTTTTTCAAAGGTATATGCCCTAGTCTTAAATGCCATAATTTGGCCTCATCACTCTTAGACATTACAACAAAAGCATTTGAAGTAGCAGTTGCTACATGTCTATTATTACCCCCTAAAACAACACTCGAAGCTCCATGTTGCTGTGACACATCTAAGCAATATAAACCATGCCTCAGATCACCAAGATGCAGTGCTTGGGTCATGTGTTGCCCCTAAATTACACATGAATTGGAAGAAAAAGAAACAGAACAACTCAGATCTTCACATAATTTGTGGACTGATATCAGATTAAACTGAAAATCAGGGACATATAAAACATCCTTTAAAACTAACTCATCAGTGATTTTGACTTCTCCAATATGTGTCACACAAACTTTAGATCCATCAGGGATTGTGATAGTATTATCAGGATCAGAAATTTCTTTATAAGAATGAAAAACATCTAAATTATGACATATGTGGTCTGTAGCACCACTGTCAATAACCCAAACAGCAGGAAGAAAAGACATGAGGCAGTGTTTACCTGCAAAGAAAGCAGTACTAGACTGATTTGGATCTTTAGGACTCTCTCTCTTCTCATTATCATGAATCTGCTGTTGTTGCTGAACAAGTCTGTTCATTATCTTGTTGCATTGTTCCACTGCCATTTGAGGTGTGAGGACTTCATCAGAAACAACAAAAGAATGCTGAGCTTGAGATTGTTCAACATCAGAATCACCACCCTGAGCAACATGTGCAGCTCTCTTATTATTCTGAGAATACACATTCTGTCCAGACTCTTTGTTCCAAACATTTCATCCTTGTGGATAACCCTTTAATTTGAAACACCTGTCAATTCCATGACCAGACTGTTTGCAATAATCACAAAACCACTGCCTCTTATAACCTACAACATTCTGAGACTTATTGTTGCCAAAATTTCCTGATGAAGGCTGTCTATAATTCTTGTCATATGGGCTGTCATTGAAACGTCTTCCAGCAACAAAAGCCATAGGTTCTGTATTAACCAAGGAATTAACACTCATCTCCTTGTGCTTCTCTTCTTGCATGCACAATCTATAAGCAATGGATATAGTTGGAAGAGGTTGCATCATTAAAATGTTTGTTCTGACCATTCCATATCTCTCATGTAGCTTCATCAAAAACATCATAAGCCTCTGGTCTTGTTGCATTTTAAGCATCTTCTTAGTGATAAGACAAGTACAAGTAGCACAAGAGCAAATAGGCAAAGGCTCATTGCTGTCCATCTCATCCCAAATAGATTTTATCTTGGTGAAAAACACAGAGACAGATTCATTTGGACCTTGTTGAATATCAGCAAGTTGTTGATACAAAGCATACTGCTGAGTAGCAGAAGTATGACCAAACCTCTCTTCAAGATCATCCCATAGATCTTTTGCAGTCTTACAAAACCAAACACTCTTCGCAATACTCTTTTCTAGGGCAAACAATAACCATCCTAGAACTAGGTCATTACATCTAGACCATGCCTTATAATCAGGATCAGTAGCAGAAGGTTGTGATATACTGCCATCAATAAATCCTAACTTGTTTCTGGAAGACAAACTCAATAGGATAGATCTCTTCCAGTCACTAAAACCACTCCCATCGAAAACATCAGAAACAAGAGTTTTGTTCGAAGCATCCGAAGGATGAATATAGTAAACACTACCAGGAACAGCAGTAGGATCCATAGAAGATTGTGAATTATTCTCAACCATTATCAACAGGTTTACAACCAAACACCAAAACAAAATAAACTCCAAAAAATCCTCAAGAAATCAACCTTAATCCAAGAAAATATCCTCAATCAAACACTTCATATACAATCTTCAAGAAAACTCAAAGTATCAATCCAAAAATAACATCAAATCGCCGAAATTGAACCAAAAATACGATCGCAAACTATCAACAATCTCAATTCAGTAATCGCAATCAATCACCTCAAATCTCAGAAACAATCGAATCGAAAATCGAACAATTCAGCAACAAATCAATCAGAAAACAATCAACAACGAATCAACTGCTCAGAAAAACTCACAAACACAATCTCAGCCAACAATCAACAAAGAAATCGAACACATGCAATGAGAAGAACAATTGTTCGAGCAACCATACCAGAAAAACCGAAGAACACCTCAAACAGAGAACATCGCACAAAATCTACAATCGAGGTAGCTCATCAAGCGAAGAACACATCAAGAATCAACAACAGAAAATCGCCAAAAAAAAAAATAGTAGCTCTGATACCATGTTAATCGCATGAAGAGAGAGAGAGCAAAAACTAGAGAGAGAAAATGAAAGAAGATTTTTGTTTATTATTTTTGTGAAATATCATAAATACAGAGGAAGACAAGTATTTATAATACACCACCTAACTAACTGGCAGCACAACTAATTGATGCTGACTCAGCAAAGAATAAAACAAATTCTGTTATACTATACAATTCTATTAGTCCTGCTGACGTGGACTAGTATAACCAACATATTTGTATTGACAAAGTAGTAAGGTTACAGAAATAATGCAAAGTTTGTTCATATATATGATATGATATGATATTATGATGAATCAAATCAATCAATTGATCCAAGTCTATATTATATACATCTCAGCAAATCTTGATAGTTAGGAAAGTATACATCTCATAAACCTTAGCTTATCCAGTAATATAATATCAAATTTCCTAAATATATTATCTAGCTAATCAGATCATATCTAAATTGATATGGATACTATATCACAAATGATATTTTCCTAATCGAACATATAGCTACTATAGAAAAATCTGTAAACAAAATACAATACATTAATCTTTTTATTTTTTGTAATTGGAATATGTTCAACATTAAATAGTCCATTTTTTTCGATTGCAATGTATGTAAAGTTTAAAATTGGCAATAGAGTGTCTTAAAAAAGTTAATTTAATTGACCTAAAGCCAATTAGAAAATATTTCAAATCACAACATTATGAAAAAGTCATCCCTTTTATATATCAAAAGGTTTTGTGTGAGACCGGACTCACGTGAGACCGGGCTCAATAACAAAAGTCCAATAAAAAGGCGCGGGCTAACTAAACCCGATCGCGAGGCCCGCAACACCAAAAACATGATAGTGGGGACTCACGTGATTCCGTCTCACCCAAAACTTTACCTTTATATTTTGGTTGCGAAACAAGTGTACGTAAAATGTATGTATGCACCTTTTGCAAACAATTTCATGCTTTAACCAAATCGCAATGCAAAATACTTAGTAGAAACATATTATATTAGTCTCTAAAATATTAAGTTAATTAAAATAGTTAAAAGTACAATGTGAACTGTCAAATGAGAGTGGATCAGTGGATATACTTATCCTCGTGTTATAGTAATCACTAATCAGTACTTTTGGTATAGGAAGACAAATTAAAGTATATGCTAAAAGCCTTTAAAGTTGGTGATAAAGTATAAACAATATATATGGTTTAACTAATTAAATATTAGTACCATGTATTTTTACAAGTCAACTTCCACTTGTTCGCCCTCTTTTCATTGTTGAGCTTATCTTTAATTTGGAGTACTTAGCATTAACAATATACATACCTACTAACATACGGATATACTTTATAGTTGTTAAGCATAGACAACGGTGGACCGGTGGTCGGAAGTTCTATACAACTCCTTTTTGTCTCTAAAATATTTTCTTTATTGAATTAAGGTAGGATTAACTTTCAATTTTAGTTGACATTATCTTATCTTTAGTTGACATTGTCATATATATCTTTGTTCATTTCCAATGTGTAGTGGAACAGCTCACCCCGTTAAGTTTTTATGTATAACCAGTTGTACTATGTGGATAATACATTCAACCATATTTAATTTCTTTGCATATACTATGTATTTGTTCTCGATCAACAACGGTATGGACCGTATGGTAACTTGGTAAATAGTAAATGGGTGTGTTTGAGTTTGAGTTAGATAACCCATATAGGATTATTATTGGCATCTTAAAAACCTGATATTTCATGTTGGTGATTGTAAATTGTAATCATCTTTTGCATCTCTTGGCAACAAGTGCAACAACATTTCGAAATAGGCCAAAAATAATTTCCATTGCTATATATTGGACATACTACTCAATTGTATCGACAATTCATGTTGTGTTGTTAATATCAGGTGAAGAGAACATACTCATAAACATAGACACCAATCACACCAATCATTTGGAATTGAAATTCAAATTTCGATTAAGCCCTAAAATTTATACATAATCTAAATTACTTATTAATGAAAATAAAAATGGATGCATGGAAATAAAGGATTACTGAAAATTTCAAAACATCAATTTTGATTCCATTCCATGAAGAGCCAAAATTCAACAGCCACACCCCATTATACTGCCATAAATGCCGTATTCTCGTTATACCTTTTTGTAATATTAAGCTTATGTAAATCAAAAATTTTTAAAAAAAAATCACAACTTTTATTCTTCATTACATATATAATTCACTAATTCTTTTTTCACCCTTTTAATTAATCAAACAATATGTCTCCTAATACATTTCTTCCGTACATTTTCATACTCTGTCTTCAGTCTTCTTTTCTGCTCTCATTTTCTTGCTCCAATGGTGAATGCAAGGTTTGTTTTCTTTATCCTTAGATATCATATGTTTATGCAATAATTCGTGATTAATAATTTTTATTTAATTGGAAAAAAAAAATAGAATTCACAGGATTTAAAGAAAGTTGATTTGTGTGGGAAATGTGAAGAAGGGTTCCGGTGCTTCGATTGTATAGCAGGATTTAAAGGGCCCAGCTGCGTTAGAAGTACCACCACCGATCAATTTAAACTCCTGGTATTACTAAATTCTTATTTAATCTCAATTTTAATTTGTTTAACATTTTATTAATTATGTTTACCCGTCTGATTAATCATTGGGAAGTACTTGCACGATTACAAGGTGATAGACTAATTTAATTAATTTACATGATTATGATGTTGTACTTTGTAATTCGATCATATTGTATTTGTCGTCTAACATATGCACTTGTACCGTCTAATTATAATTTTACATGTTTGCACGGATTTACCAATAATATACACACTACTATACGGTTGGTTTAATTTGTATTAGATTTATCGGTATAGTATGATGAAATGGATGGTATATGCTTGTAGATTAGCTAATCGAGTTTATGCAAAATTAGATTTTCTTGTAGGATTGAATCTTTCCCATCCTTACATGTTTAAAGCATGACATAGTTAAGTCTTGATAACACATTTATATACTCATTGTTATATGTTATATTTGAGTGTTTCTATCATATTTTCTCTATATATTTAATCTTTTAGAGCTATATTTCTTTATATTTCGATGTTGCTCTCCTCGTGCTCTCTTTCTTTATTTTGTAGGATTTACGCGTAAAAGAGCACCTTTGCAAGCTAAGTGAGCTAGGAGCGTGTAGGAGATTACGAGCCCAACATCATATGGTCATATTCCAAGCTTGAAGTTGTTTTCGAAGGAGTATTGTGTAGAAATTGCCTAGCCTTGGCCTGGTCGTGGCTTGTTGCATTAAGCTTTGGCCTGGTCGTGGCTCCTCCTTTTATGCCCAAGGGAAACCTACTAAGATCAGTAGACACCACGGGTTGGCCGTGGCAAAGTCCCAGCAGCTTTGGGTAACCCGTGGCTATCACCTGACGAAGCATCGAAAGCCAAGTTTGAGGCGGTTTGGAAGACCTATTTTAGGAAACTTCTTAACTTATTCCTAGGGATATAAATAGGCTTTGGTTAGGCATATTAGATCACTTTTTGGACTCGTTAAATTGAGTTGAAGAATTCTACAATTCCCTTCAATTTCAGATTTACTTTGTTCGAGATTTCATCTTCAATTCCATTAATTCAAGTATTTCTTCTTTCCTATATTATTATGTCTTTTGATTATTTTGTTAATTTAATTATGAGTGAGTAGATTTATATTCTAGGGTTAGGTTTAGCCCTAGTTATGAGTAATGCATGATTTTCCCCAATTCCTTATTTAATTAGATTAATTGCTTTGCTTATTGAATTGTGCTAATTTATCAATGTTAGGTTAGACGTAATTTGATATTGATTGAACCAAGTATCTTATTTATCAATGGAAGTTGAGATTAGATGGTTTGATTAAATTCAATAAGGGCATGAAATTCTCCATGGAAATAGGCAGGATGAATTGTTAGGATTGTATGGATGTTGAGTTTAATGTCTCTAAATTGCAAGATACCATGGAAATAGGTTTGATTGGATTTTAGAGAAGCCATAAATACTCGGAAGGGGTTTATTGGTATTTTTAAGGGCACATCCTTCCTTTGAGTATTATTATTTTGATTAATTGGGGTAGGGATTTATCTTTGCATTATTCATACTAGTGGTGATACTTAACTCTAGATGTTTTTATTAATTGATTTATTTCATCTTGATTCTTCTTGTTTATTTTGTTTAGAATTAGATTAGTTGAATATCACTATTGATTGGTTACTTGCTTAGTAGTTACTTGAGTCTAATTAATTAGTTGAACCATAGTCTCTTGGGATCCGACCCTTACTTGCCCGTCTACATAGTAGTGGTCTTGTTAGGTTATTTTTGTTAGGTACGCGACACGCCTATCAAGTCTTTGTCGAATGAAGTTTCGTGTGAACTGTGAAGTACTTTATTGTATCACCTGTATGTAGATGTAGGTAGTTAACTAGTCCCCACTAAATGCACCCATTTTGTAGTCACATGATAAATTTGAGTTTGAAATATGTATAAATTGGCCTACTTTTTCATGAATTCTATTTGGGGAAATGACCCAATGATGATCAACTCACTTCGTACTTTGTAATAATTTGTACTTGTATATAGATGAAGTAATAACTACGGCTTAATAGTTTTCACTTTGTTTTCGTCGAATGTAGAACAATTCTCTACCTTTCAACAAATATGCATTCTTGACAACCCACAATGCGTTTGATATTGATGGAGAACAATCTCATACCAAAGTTCCTCGAATCACCTTCTCAAATCAAGAAGACACCATCACTCAACAGCTACAAGTAAGAGTTTCTTCATATAGATTTCGCTTAAATGTCTTTTTGTGCAATTGTTTAACTTAACATTATTTCATTTCTATTTATGTTTAGAATGGAGTTCGAGCCTTGATGCTTGATACATATGACTTCAATGGAGATGTATGGCTGTGTCATTCATTTGGAGGAAAATGCTATGATTATACTGCTTTTGTAAGTTTATTTCATCCAAATAATACAATTTTTTTGTAAGCAGCATTACCATTTATATAAATATATATAGTAAACTTGACACATGATCTTAATTCGTCATAATTAAGGATATGACATGATGTTTCTTAGAATATATGATCATAAACCATTACTACTTTATAAATTTCAAATTGATCATGTAATATTTAGCAAGACATACTTCAATCATTTTACGAATCAAGGTTTGTTAAATCTAAATACATCTATCAGGAACCAGCAATTGATACTTTGAAAGAGATTGAAGCTTTCTTGTCTTCAAACCCAACAGAGATAGTGACCTTGATATTGGAAGACTATGTTAAGGCACCAAAGGGGTTAACCAACGTATTTACTAAGGCAGGGTTAATGAAGTACTGGTTTCCTACTTCAAGGATGCCAAAACAAGGCCAAGATTGGCCTTTAGTAAGTGACATGGTAGCGAAAAACCAAAGGCTACTTGTATTTACTTCTATGAGATCTAAGGAAGCCAGTGAAGGCATCGCGTACCAATGGAATTATATGGTCGAAAATCAATGTAAACAGCCTCTCTTCCTTTTATTTATTTTTTTTAACGGATTACTGTTTAACTTGATTTTTACTGATTAAAACGGATTTTAAATTTTTTACTAGTCCTAAACAAAAAATAAAAAGAGGTTGTTTTAATATGTAGTTTTTGTTGCAGATGGAGATGGGGGAATGAAAGCAGGAAATTGCACAAACAGGGCAGAATCATCAGCTTTAGATGTTACAACAAAGTCTCTTGTTCTAGTAAACTTTTTCAGGTCTGTGCCCTTGAGGGACCTTTCTTGTGTTGACAATTCCGCGAATTTGATCAAAATGCTTCATACATGCCATGATGTTGCTGGAAATAGATGGGCTAACTTTGTTGCTGTTGATTATTACAAGGTACATACATCTGTAAATCTGTTCTGTAATATACTCGCTAAAGTTGGTTATAAGTCATGTATTGCTCAGAGACTAATAACCAAGAGAGTAGAAATAGTGCGTGCAATGACAGTACTCCTGTATTCGGCATGTAATATATATACTACAACACCGTACTAGATTAGATTATGCTAATAAGTACTTAGTATATATGTTTGCAGAGAAGCGAGGGAGGGGGTGCTTTCGATGCCCTAGACATGTTAAATGGAGAGCTGCTTTGCGGGTCTGATAATGTACATGCTTGTAAGGTAAGCACATACATAACACAACATGATTATACAAAGTGTATATGTCAAACATACTACTTTCTAAGAACAATTTCCTGATTGATAAAAAGGGTTCATATTTGATAGAGAATTTGAATTTTGTGGTTTTAATGGTGATATATTGCTTATTGCAGCATGGATGATTACTTTGGATCCTACATTGTACGCGATAAAGCTTCATCTCATTTGCTAGGCTGCTATGTGATGTAATCTTTGACATCTTGAACAAATTATTACATGGGAAGAAACACAAATTGTGTTATGTAAGCATCAATTATCATTGGCCTGGCATCATCAAGCTATAAAATTGTCAACTGTAAACTGTGATTGGTAAAAAAAAAAATGAATTGTTGGCTGCGCTTTAGAACATAATGCATTTCAATTCCATTAGAATTGAGGCCAACTAACTGGGCCTGATATAAGTGGGCCTGAATTGTCGTACATTACACACAGTAATTTTTCATGGTCCAAGATATTGGGCCAAAACTTGATTTAGTTGGCTTGAAAGAAAAAATATCACTGATGGATCCAAGCCCAAAAAAATATACCCCAACTCATTTTCCTTTTATCATTCTTATCGCTAGGAAACAATCAAAGAATATAATTCTTAATTATGTCAATAGCCACACAAAAAAAAAAAAAAAAAAAAAAAAAAAAAAAAAAAAGACTTGACATCTTGCTTGCTACGAGTAGGGGTTATTTTTTGTTATTTTTTTATTTTTTTTAATTTTTGAGCTAACGAGTTTAATGCCCCAAAACCACTTATTAGGCATATTAGCATAGCTAATGGATTCATCAAGCATGTGATCCTCAAAAGATGCATTAGTGGTTTCCATTTTCCACCTAGTATGATGATATTAACAAAGCCTATTTATAGGGAGAATATTGCATAATATGGTTTGATCAGTCAAATTGACCCCATTTAAAGGGGAAAGACAGTGTGAAAATGAGAATTATAAAGATGATGCAACATTAAAATCACTAATAGGTGTTTAACACAATAATTATGCTAGGATTACTACCATATACTAGGGCTGCAAACAATTAATATTAACATGATTCAATTTGAAAGAAGCATAGGAGTAACACACTGTATATCGTGGTGTATGGGACCCTGCTATATATTTCTCATATTGTATATAGTATGGTTTTGAGTCCATGTATAGTATATGTAGTCAAATAATGCATCGATTTATGTGATTTGAACAAACTTATAGTCAAATTTGTAATTACATAGAAGTGTATCTTTGTATATAAAACAAAGCATTGTTTTTCTACTGTGTCATAAAATGGTGGAAGCATGTGAGAAGAGGACCTAACACATGTTAGGACTAGGAATTTATTGAGAATTTTTGTATCAATCAATCCACGTACATGTGTGATCCCTATGAATATTTTTTCTTATATGTTACTTTGAATTATCTAAATCAGAATCACTTTTTCAAAAACTTAAATAGTTATTCAAATAAGATTCTATTGACTAATAACATACAAGTGCTAAGCTAAGGGTCTATTCTCATTGACTGAGCTCAGCTGAATTGAACTAAACTGAACAGAGCTAAACTGAACTGAACTGAACTAAATTGAACTGAACTGAGCTGAACTTAACTGAACCGAATTTCAACGTATGAGAACAGGCCCTATGTCTATATATGTCTTCGTTTGTCTATAAATGCAACAAGTTGACTTTTAATAAGCTTATAATATAATTAATTAATTTGTTAATTAAGAAAGGGAGGAAATATAACTCATTGTAACAGTCTAATTATTGTCATATGATTTAAAGATCAAATCACAATAATGATAGGGCTTAAGGTGTTATGGGGAACAATATAACACGTCATCATTGCTCTTACAAATGTTCGCAAATCACAGTAAATTTACATAAACAAAAGATGAAAAGAGAAAACATATCAAGAAGTTTTTAACCTAAAACCCACGTACAAAAGCAACCTAACACCATTACCCCTTGATAAATAACTAAATAAATAAAAATCTTACACCATTAGCCAATGAAAATTGATGACATAGCATAAGTTTGGAAAAGGATTAGTACCTAGATTATTAGTAGTTAGTAGCTTACTAAATCAAGGTGGACTTTCCTTCCTTGTTGAACTAAAGCTAAGCTACTTATATTAATAAATTATTACACTAATACATAATAAGGACCAATAGAATGTTAATAAATATGGTTAAAGGATCTAAGAATATAGTTAAGAATAAGTTAGATTACTTTTACATAGTAACACATGGCTGCAGGATATTGCATTGCATTTCATTGGTATAATGGGCTTCACGTTATTTGGAAGATGCATTTTTGAATTAGTATTATAAAGTAATTAGTATTATAAATTAAGATAAAGCGTCCAATCATTGTTAATCTCAACCTCTCATAGGTCAATTAGTGATCTCATTAACAGCTTTTTATGAAATAATTAGCTTTATTAATTAGATTAATGGATTCTCTGTTACAGGAAACAAGTAGGAAGAAGCATGGCTAATATGTCATTTGTGTATGTCTTTTTACACTTAATTATGTGTTGACATGTAGAGAGATTTATGAGATAATATATATTTAGGTTAAGCTAATTAAGATTAGTGGATATGAGTGTGTCAACTTTTTCAATGGGAAAGAAAATAGTACTGTGATGAGTTATTATCACATGGAAGTTCAGTAAATTAGGTATTAGATTTAGAGGCCTAGTCATACACTTATACCCTAAGTTAATGGGGAGAATTATATTGTAATAATGGAAAGGGAGGTAGCTTAGCTTGGAATAGAATTTCTAAATAAGTTGAGTTGAGTCGAGTCGAGTCCATTTGTCAATTATTTAGAAATGTGATTATATTCAGTCATTTTATTGATACTAATGAGTTGGACTAATAAGATTTATGTGTTTAATTGTATAAAACAATTTTCATTGATCTTGTAACCCTACGGATATCATGCTACTGAAATATAGAAATGTTGCTTCACGGTACGTAGATATATACACAAATTTGAATTCACAATATGTGCATGGAGGAAACTTAAAACTTTGATCAGCTAAATATCTTTTCGCGTTAAATGAACTAGTTACTCCGTAAATCACCTATATAATACGCACCAAGTTAAGCGTAGTATGGTATTCCTTTGACTATATATGATAGGCCGAAAGCTCATGGCCACCATACCTAGCCTTTGACTTAAGGGAGCTTCATCCTCCGGGTAATCTTTAATCGATTGATCATATACAGTATATATTATTCCTATAGCAATCATCGGCTACATTATCATATTAAACATAGTTTACTTACATTCTTAATTACAATTAAATGATAGTGGAAAGCTTCTACCAATATACACAATTACACATTCAACTCACTGAATTATGTGGGCATTATTAGGTGTAAAAATAAAAATTCAGTGATAAGCTAATCAATATTCAAAAATTAAAAATTCAAATCTTTTGGGATACCGCCTATAAAATCAGGATTTGATTATTACCATCATTTAAGCAGATTCTAAAAATATTATGTAGGTCCAAATTTAGTTAACAATAAATAAAAGGTAAGAATTGAGAAAATAAGAATTGGACAAAACTCTGAGCATGCAGTGACAGGATAGCTAAGAAGGACCATTAAAGATGAAATGTACATGCATCTGTACTCTTCTTCGATGAAAACCAGCAAAAAAGGATTAATGAAAAGCTGTTGTTATGTAGGACGATAAGAGACCAAGTTCCAAGAGTCTAGTTCTCATCCAATTTCATTAGACGACTAAAGGCCAGTTGTTCTCTTGAGATTGACTTGTTCGGTTAGGCGGTAATAGATTGTGATAATGGTATTGATTTTAGAGTGTAATTTTATAATAAGAGTCTCGTGTGTGTTAATGTATGTCCATGATAATTTCATAATAGTTGTATAACATATAGCATAGGCGGCTAGATGTTTGTCTAACCACATTTTATAGAGTTCCAACATTACGTTTTACATTATTATTTTTGTAGAGTTTTGCACCTATAAGATTTGAGTTCATAAATTGTATAATAAAATTGATACTACAAAATATTTCGAGCGTGCATGTCCACAAGGTGGTTGTGCTTGAATAATAAAAGCCCTAGTGTTATAGTTATGAATAAGTAAATTATTAATATCATGACATAAATTTTACCCAAAAAAAAAAAAAAAAAAAAAAAAAAAAAAAAAAAAAAAAACAGCTAGCTATAATTAAATTTAGGTTGGATAAGCCATCTTTTTCCAACATTTAATTTAAAATTTTACTAGACTAGCTACTCATTAATTCACACTACATGCATTTTATTTGTCTAGTAAAAGTTGATAGGTACAACAATAAAATGTTATTGTGTCAAAAAAAAATGTTATTGCATTAAGAAATTAAGATTTATTCTGTTCCAAAATTAACTTCATACATACTGTACAAGTTTGCTACATGCTCTTAAAATTATGGGCCGCCAAAATAGTCGATCATTGAAGAAAAGCTTGTACAATAAACATTTATGTATTTATTTATTAATATACAAGTAGTATTTATCTTTTTTTTTTTTGGGAAAAAACATTTATCACATTATCAAACAAAGATATAGAATCAACATCATATACAGTTATAGACAATAAATCATCTGTAAAGGTATGTAAGATGATGAACACGGCCAACTTTAGTGGATTTTTGGATGAAATGATTTAAATTATAATATCAAATCAAATACAATGTATGACAGTATGAGAAGAGATAACTGGTCCACTTGTTTATTCTCTTGAAAACTCACTCGTATCACCATCATACTTTAATTCCAGAAGATTATATATTAGCATTTAGCAATAATATATATTGTTATAGAATATGCTTATATGCATGGATCGGTTTCATAGTCACATATATATACTAAGTTTGAGCATAACTTTAGAGTGTTTGAAAAATTATCATTCTTTCATCTTGTAGTTTAATTTTATTATCATGTAGTGGAAAACAAATCAGTGTATAGTTTATTAATGGTAGTGCTTTTAGAAGGCGTTTTTCTGTTTTATACCTATATATAATTTGGCTAATAAGACTTTTGTCATATTAATGGATAAAGACAAACAAAGTTCGTAGTAAATTGAATCACGTAACAACTAACACATCCTTATGTATGATGTACTAAAAAATATTAATGGTATGGTTACGTTAGAGTTATATATCAATACATATGAAAATTAATATTTACATGTATTGAGAAAAAAAAATTGTATTATGCACTACGTAGAAGATATACATGCATGCATGAAACTACATCTCGTTGTTCTTTAAATTTAAATAGTGTAATAATTGGAGATGATTGTTAGTTTGTTTAATACTCGTACTATATGTTATAACGATTAGAGAGAGAATACTGTACATTTACTCCATAATAGATTTCGAATAGAAGAAAGAGAGATGGAGTATATTTGGCCATAGTCCATAATCCATATAACCATAATTATATAATATGTAATGTTTATAAAATAAAAGAAATAAAATTGGAAAGAAAATAAATTATACTATGAGACAGTCTACAATAGAAAGTGAGTAAAACTGCAAAGAACATGAGGAGTATTAATGTAATACTTCGTATTAATTAATTGTTGTTAGTTGTCGTTGTTCAGGGTATTAAAGCAGAAAATGTAGGCATGTAGCAGCCCTACGTGCGTGGGAATGAAAGCAATTTGTTAGAGAATAGAATATATATACATACGTGACAAGGAATGAAAGCAACTTGAGCTTCATTTCGGACAAAGCTAGGCAATCTAAACTACATCAAGGGATAATCTAAGAATTTGTTAAGTTATTAAAATAATTTCTCACTAATTAACGAACTACAAAAGTAATGGGTTGGTAATAATGTTAACATAAATTTTGATAATGGCCACGTTAGATTCATTCTTATTTTTCTCTAATCTTTTTTTTTTTTCATGCATCTCTATATATTTTCTCACTTCGATACTTTGCACTATTAATGATGATATGATATCTACTATCTAATTTGTGATTGTATGCAAAAGTTAACACTTTATACATATATGTACACATGTGAGTTACATTATTTCATGCGAAAGAAAAAAGAAAAATATATAACTATTGTATACATATATAGGAGAGTTTTTCATTCAATGTCAATAGATTTAAGATGAAAAAACACTTAATTCACTAGGATGTACATACAAACTTTCCAACTATCTAATCCTAAATTAGTGTTCGTACGCTTGTTTAATAGCAATGCTGGTTCATTTTATATATCTTAAAAAGTTAACACGTGTTGAACTAACCATATAATTAACATATTAGTTGTCCTCTCTTTGTTATATATGTAATTAATCTAATTATCTTTTATTTTCACTTTAAAAGAAATTTTTAATTTATATCCAACAACCATATAATTATTGCACAATTGAATTGAAAGTGAAATGTATGTACTAGACTAAAACCAACTAATCATGCCTCTAGTTTCAAGCTTATGAGCAAACATGAAGGTTATAATTGATTAGATAAGCATGCTAAAATGATTCATCAACCGACACTTTTGAGAGACAAAGAAAATTATACATAAGATTATTCCATCAATCACATAATAATTAGGGTTTATAATCATGCAAAAAGATTAATCATAACATTGTGATGACAGATGAGTGATGAGTAGAATGTCACTATCTCACATTTACAAAGGGGTAAGTAAAGACATTAAATTTGATAAGTTAGATTTATTAATTAGGGTGTAGTTAATGAAGGGTTCATAAAATACATGTTCATAGTAAAAGAGACAGACAACAAAGCCGCAGGAGGTAGCATAGTAGCTTGTAGGCTACGGTCCATGCACGAATTTAAGATGTCTATCAATGAGAAATTAAATATTATAGTTGACATTTTATTCCTTGTTACATCCCATGAATGAATAGTTAGTTGGACATTTGAACCTTTTCACATAGGTCAGTATTAATCTTATGGGAAACAACACAATTTGATGAAAAAAATATACGGAGTATTGCTATTTTATAACACAAATTATTCCATAACATACACATATAAATAAATTTGATAATAGAACAATGGGAAACAACATCTTCATAATAGTAATTTGCTTTTATTTTTCATATAAAAGTTCCAGGTTCAATTGTTGTTGTTACAGCATAAAATAAAGTTTGAAGAAAGTTCAGACGTACATAACTTGTCTAGCAATATTGAAATAACATACATAAATAAACAATAACCGCCTAAAAAATAACATTTAATTATGAGAATGGAACCCTACAATTAATCGAAAGGAGGAGAACCCATGCATAGGTGAAACACACGTATAAGCCAACATAACATAGGCTAGGTAGCTGCCTTAGGCTTAGCTTGACAAAAATCAAAGGCCAAAACTATGTTGTTTGAAACCACAAGACTAATTAAACCACCAAAAGGCAAAAAGGACCACAAAAATATAAACTTTGGCAAATTTCAACTCTCCATTTGAGTGTAACCCAAAAGGACAGTTGGAAAAATGTTATCACCCCCACGAGGAGATAACATGCTAATGGGCAAGTTTCCATTTGTTGTTAACTGAAATAACAAGTTTGTATAGCCCCACTAATGGGTTCCAATTTATCCCTTTTTCATCACCATGTAATATATATGCCCCTATCACATGGTTTTGGTACGTTTTTTCTTTATGCTATGATAAATAACGTACATGTATAAGTTTTTTTTTATGTCACTATATATTTACCTGATTAAACTTCTATGCTGATTCAAGATTAAAGGTGAAGCTTTAATAAATTACATTTTCCAAATAATAAGCATAAGATATGGCAAAATAACAAAGACAAGCAAAATAAAGCTAGTTTAATTTATAAATACACAACAAATTGCTTGTAATGGGGACCTTAACACATGGGGAAGTTGTATAGTGGAACCAAAAATAAGGGCTAGGAATCTTTTGCGATATGTTGGTTGGAAGCACACACTTATGGTAAGGCTGTTTGTTGATAATTAAATCCTTCAATATATTGCATGCTTTCTTTTCTTTTTGATTAAATTGCATTTCTATGCTAAAATCTATTCTATATCCAATCATCCATCATTAGGGTTATGTATGAAAGCTTTAATAATTTGTGGAAAAAAAAGGTAGAGGTAGTTAAAGCATGAAGGGAAATCTCGATCTCTTGATGTTGAAGTTATTGTTTGGGAGAGTTTTTGTGGTTTGGGAGAGTTGTAGCCTTCTAGGACTCTAGGAGTCTAGGATAT
This sequence comes from Chenopodium formosanum, assembly GCA_024500155.1. NCBI lineage: Eukaryota > Viridiplantae > Streptophyta > Magnoliopsida > Caryophyllales > Amaranthaceae > Chenopodium > Chenopodium formosanum. The sequence continues at coordinate 1,108,351 of CM044861.1, read as the reverse complement.
TAATTTGTACCATAACTTAGGTAGCTAATACAAGGGGTGCCAAACATGTCTTTGGAATTGAATTATTTTTGTTCAGATGTATTTAGGTAATGAGTACATCGTATGATTCTGATCGGATATGCAATTGATGATCGAGTTATGTCATATTAAGGTTATGATAACTATTGATTTTAGTCTTCTAGTGTTAGATCAAGGTCATGTTACGTTGTTCATTCAGATTATGTCAAATTTACCTGGTTAATAGTTATCATCAAGTCTTGTCACAACTTGCGAGGGTACATTGAATCTTCAATTCATTCAATATAACCATAATGACCTAATGTATTCGTGTTTTAACTTTCAAATTACATACTTTTTAAAATTGGAAATATTTGAAAACTTGTACTCCTTAATATTATTTTAGCCAAAAAGATAATATAATAATTGTACAACTAAAACTTACAAAAGAGATTAAGCTCATAATATGCAATATGAGTAAAAATAGGTTAAAATATATATATAATTTTTCGAAATTATAACTTAAACTTCATAATTCACAAGTGGTGTCATGTTGTGTCAATGTTGTATTAGGCTATATTTTATACATTATACCGGCTGTTCAAGTGTCATCACAACCTTAAAACTAGGAAATTATAAGCTAAGTGACTTCATACAGTCAAACCAAAATCAACTACTCCCGTAGAAAAAAAAATGGACAAAGGAGATGATGGATAATAATCAATCATGCAAATCCTGAAATCCATGACGATCAGTTGACGACTAATGAAGATAATATTTATAGTAGGGAAACAAAATCCAACAAATACGAAGAACAAATATTATTATTTCTCTTCATTAAAATCTAAAGAACAAGTAGTGACTAGTGAGTGAGTACGAGTATATAATAATAATAATAATAATAATAATAATAATAATAATAATAATAATAATAATAATAATAATAATAATAATAATAATAATAATAATAATAATAATAATAATAATAATAATAATAATAATAATAATAATAATAATAATAATAATAATAAAAATAATAAATACAGTATTATATTGTCAGTCACATAAGAACAAGCACACGAAGATTCTTACAAAAATGCTCCTTCACTATTATCTGCTCTTTCACGCCCACACGTGCACTCCATCTTTTATGTGAAAAGAGCCAAATTTCTCACCCACCCCTTTTATTTATTTATTTATTTATTTATTTTAATATTTAATATTTAATATTTTTTATATATTTATTTTTATTTCTTTTTGATAACTTTATTGAATAAATTTGTGTCGAGCCCAGTACCGTCACTAGATGAATAATGCAAAGTGACGAAATTTTATCACCCAAAATATGAAAATTCTATAATTAAAATTGGAAAAAAGGCCCCACTTTTTAAGCTAGGAAAGCGTGAACTGTTACCCTTACTTGGCTCAGATCACCGTCAAAGTATTAACTAAATCAGAATCTATATATATATATGGTGTACTCGTAGTGCACTAGTACTAGTCTACTTCTTCTATTGAGCAATTTGAGCTTGAGTCATTCTACATTATTGAAATTGAAATGATTTTGGGTAATACGGGGTATGGTTTTTGGTCCCCAACCACAAATCACGTATGCGGTCGACGCCCTACTTACTTATGTGGCGCCGTGCTTCGGCCGGCCCGCTTTAATTTCTTTTTTATTTTTATTCTATGATAGGAATATAAGTGCTGGTTAAATTTATACACTATTTACCTACTTTACTATATTGGTGTTTATTATTGGTATTCTTTGCTCAGCAAGAAAAGATTTTAAATATTGCAAAGATGATGTGAAAATTGTTTTCCGAGAGAGGGAAGGGTTTCAATCAACGAAACTAACTAAGAGACTTAAGAGACATATTGGTAGATTTATTATGTTTCAAAACTAACGTTTATAATCTTGAGATACATACTTCACATGCACCTTAATTTTGAAATATTTTTTCAATATTAAACCAAAATTCTGTAGTATAGCTTTCAATTTTAGAGAATATTCAACTTTTTACATTAGACAATAAAAAGCAAAAAGTTACGTGTTCAAAAATACTCAACTTTTTACATTCAGGCATGCATGGAGGTGCTTCATATTTTGTGCCTTACGTGTTTAAAAATATAGGTGTATTTTAAAGATAGGGCCCTTGGCCCTTGTTAATATGGAAAAAAAAATGCAAATAAGCATTTCAACTTGTAAGGAGAAGTAAACTATTTGGCCTTTGTTACTAAAATTCTATTGGAGGTGTAATTTAATTTTCTTACAATATTCTTTATTTTATAGCTAAATATACTATTTTGGTTTTTTTTTTTTTTTAAAATGAAATTATTCATAAATTGTTAACTGTCCAAGCCAACCAAATACACGAAAAGACAATAATAACCAACACATTTCTTATAAAAAAAGCTAAGTTCAAAAAGCACATATTCATTGAAAATTATTACTCCATTCAATTACAAATTTCACATCAATCAATTATACAAATAATTTATAAATGCATAAAGGACTTGATTGGAAGATTTTTCGGAATTGATCCATCTAGAGCTAAATAAAAATATAATCATGCACAAGAATGAAAGAGATAGGGGATAAGGGAGAGGTATTTGAAATGGATACAAATTAAAAATGGTGAGCCCCTTAATAAAATAGCTATAGCTCACCTCACAATGGGAAACGAGTCGTTTTTTGTGGGTCCAATAAAGCCAGTGGGACAGTGAAGCCACTAAGTTACAAAACACAGACACTCGTGCAAATGGATGGATTTTTAGATGTACATCACCCTAAACTACTTTCCAACTGATTATTGTTTATCATACATGTACACTATAGTTAAAATCCAAATCATTTTGAAAACTTAGTGGAAAAACATTGTATTATTTGTGTGACCAACCCTCTTGAGTCTTGATATATCGACTTCAACTATTTCCTTGTTAAGTCTCTTTCCGAGTTCCCATACAAACCCACGCACAAAAAAATGTATAGAGATTGGACGAACAACAGATCTATTTATCGATATATTATATAATATTACTATTACAGTCAATATTAATCAGACTATATACACCCTTTTGACATTAAATTAAAAAGAAGTGAATTTTATTTATCTGATTTTTACTTATCTGAACTTATCTTAACTTTTTAGCCCTTATTATAACTTATTTTAGTTATAAATTGAACTTGGGTAGCCCTGATTAACCCTTATCACAACTTTTTTCCTGAACTTATTAACCTTGATGTGAACTTGTTTTTCTGAAATAAGTAAAAATAAGGTGAACTGAACAAGTAACTATTTTCTTTTAAGTATTATTTCAAAAGAGATGATATTCATACCAAGCTGTATCATTAATGAGTATTAATCATACTCCGTATTATTCACATACAAAGTAATTAATCACAATTGTACTATATATGATGTTCTATCTTTTTAACACGTATTAAAAAGGTAGTTATGTGTTTGTCCTAACCACTCTATACTTGCATAGTTGCATACTTGCATGCATCCTCTAACATTGAAGGGTATTCCGTGCAATTGGTGTTTCTTTTGTATCCATAAGTTTGCTTTATGGTCACTCACAATCGTATCATTGAATGATTGAGATCTTATGTCCCTATCTATTTGTCTAACCCTCCCTCCCCCTTTCTCTTTCGATGATGAAGGGGCATCGTCTCATTATAATGAATATTACTTCATTTGAATGTAGGCATTTCGTCCTTTACTTACTAAATAAAGTGAATATGTTAAGTCATTATTTATATACCTCAATCTATGACAATGAAAAGAACTATTTTAATACACAAAATGTACTCTTCATTATTGACATTGCAAAACCTACACAAAACATTAGTCACATATAAGGTACAATGTAACTTCAAGCTAAGTCTAATACCAATTCAAAATAAAGTTTCTATTTATTTAAAAAAGTATTGTCGTCAGTGTTATTATTTTTTTTAAAAATGAAGACGTAAAAGATATGTTATGACTTCAGCTTTTAAAATATTAAATTTAAGCTTTAATTGAAAAAAAATGTGTTTGCATGTCAGCATGTATACATACATACATATTTAATTAAATTTCTTGTGCATATAACAAGTTCAACTTTATTGAACAATATATGAAAAAAAATAAAATAATAATAATAATCAAAATTTATAAGGTTGAAAGCCAAATTGCCGACTTTACAAAAGTCAATAGCTAGATTAGGACTTGACCTTACAATGGAGGTGTACGGAATCATTTTGAGGAGTGAAGAGATGAAGTTGTCCAATGTCCAATATAACACAACTGCACAACCACATGTTTCCTTATCATCAGATCATCAATATACTTCAAATTTGATATTATGAATAATGAAAAAAGAAATAAAATTCCGTCTAACGTTATTTGCTCTCATACAATTACAAAACAATACAACAATTATAAAAGTAAATTGTATAAGAATATAATGGTACCATTTTAACATAAATACTCCAGTTGATAAAATTTTGAGAAAAAATTGCATGCTTTGTGTGTCCGATCCCTTTCCACGGATCTCTATACGGATCCTCCCTTTTCTTTTGGTCACTATCCCAATATAAACTTTTGTGCCACACCATGACAAACTCATTCCTCTCACCTGATGTTACTTGCTTCTCACCCATACACTATTTTTTTCCCTACTCGTAATAAGGGCTTGTTCGGCTGTTCTCTTCAATTTCAATTCAGCTCCAATTAGTTCACTTCAATTTATTTTAGTTTTGTTCAGCTCTTAATTTCCTTCTCTCATTAACAATTCATTTTAGTTTAGTACATTTCAGATCAGTTCAGCTCAGTAAATCATATCACTCCGTAATTGATTAATAGGAGTATTTTCTTCGTAATTTTTGAGATCACTATATTAAAATCATTGAAATTTCCTGATGTAAAAAGTATGTCATGCAATTTAGAAAATTATAATGAAATCATATTCATATATTTGTAATATACTAAAATATATACCCATTAAGATAATATAGATTACTCCATATACTAGACTTGACACTACAGTTGAAACAATAAATTAATGGTTAGAGTGATATAAATTTGACCATCATGCATGAATAGCTAAAGTTAATTTGGATCGTTGTTATATAAAGAGGAGCATTAGAAATAAAACAAATTTAATTTAAGAATTTTTAAGTTTTTGTTTTTTCATATACCATCAATCGATAATCAGGATATTCAAATAATAGCAATGACGATTGTTGTCCGTACAAAGAACTTTCACTAGTTTTGTTTAATTTGAGTTTTGTATTTTTGTCTTTGTTTTAATTTTTATTTTTTTGTATGTTTAGTAATATGGAGTTGCTATTTTCCTTCGTCATCACTTGTCTCATTTTTAATTTGCTCCAGTAATTTTCGCCGAATAATAATAAGCTTCAATACGAATAAATTTAGTCGTTTTTTTTTTTTTTTTTTTTTTTTTTGGTTAAAGAATAAATTTAGTCTGCACTCACATATATAAGATGAAATTTTCCTTATTCTCTGACATAATATATGTTACTCATGCAGTCATGCATAAACTACGACCAACAATTTCTTTATAATATGCGTCATTCTAATTAATAAAAGTGTCTAATATGATTAATAATGATTGAACATTGTTTTATTACTGACTGCTTCAGATCATACATTAAGTATCTAATCAGGTAGGATCTGGTGGTTAGACTTGGTGGCCTTCATAATTTTGTTTCTTATTTGCCGACGTTTTTGTAAAGGGTACCAAACATAATACTCTATGTACTCGTATTAAATATTCTACTCCATAACATATATGGTGCATCGTAAGTCACATACTACCTAAACACACGAGATAGCCAAAACACCGATAAAATTACTCCACTGTACGTGTGATAATAAACTATGACGAATGAGATAAGTTCGTATACATATATGCACGTACAATGTACGTGTGATAATAAACTATGACGAATGAGATAAGTTCGTTTACATATATGCACGTACAATATATGTCGTATACTCGTATGTCGTCTACACAGTACAAAGAAATCTATACGGTTCCCTGGACAAAATGTTAGATACTTGCACGGTCGCTCGTTTAATCGATACTTGGATCTACTGACTTCATCTGTATCTTGTAGGATATAATAATAATGTAGTACTCTTTAATTCAAATATCTTGGTTTTTCTTAGTCGTCAATTATTAAAACTGAAAGATCTATCTATAATTCTATATATGTGCATGTTCATAATTATCGAGAAAAGGGAAAAATAAAATATACTCGTATATAACAAAAAAAATATGGAATAATCAACAAAGGACCAAGCCAAAACTTATGGAAACCAATTGGGGCACGTTTCCCACTTCTAGCAAGTAGTATTTGCAGTTCATTTTGATGCTCAATCATTGAATTTAAGAAAATCGGTCAAATATTTAATTTTATCATTTAGTAGTACAAGAATATAATATATTAACACCAAAAAATTTAATTTATCATAATATATTAGCACCAAATTGTGAAGGGTACGCATTTGTGGTAATTGAAAATTCCACCCATGCGTGCATGTATGTCAATCCAATGCTTGTTAATGCATAGTTTTGATAATAAAATTTGATGATGTGATTAGCATATAATTTAATTTATATCACTATATACAAATGGCCTCATAGTTGAATGACAAGTTTAGTTGTCTTATATGAATCGATGAGATCCCACACAAAATTCTCTAATAATTTGTCATTTGATTGTCAATCTTTCAAATAAAACACTCTTTTTCGGATTAGTTTGTCTTTAATTGTCAAAATTATACAGATTTCATGTTGACAAAATTTGGCAATCAGTGTTGCAATGTTCGCAATCAATTATTGGTTGTTAGTTTGTGTCACTTGACTTGCATTTTTTTCATTAGCTAAGTAGTACAGTAGTAGTTAAGTCTTAATAGTTTTGGGATAAGATAAAAATATTGATTGTTTGCAAAAGATATGTTTGACAATAATTGATGAACAAAAAAAAAAAAAAAAAAAAAAAAACATATGAAGCTAAATTGATATATAGATTAAGCTCGGTTTATGGCTATCAAAGTAACCTATTTATTGTATTTTCACTTATTATTTTTTAATACTTGGAGAAAATGATAGCCTAGCTAGTAATTTTAATTGTAGCAAAGAAATTAAGTAAGATTTTTTTTTTTTTTTTTTTAGCCTACTATGTACTTATGTACTTCATCGTATGTCTCTCTTTCCTTATTCATCCGTTTATAAGCTAGCCTACAACACTGTACTAAGGGATTGTTCTCATTGACTGAACTGAAATGAATATTTTATAAGAGAAGGAAATTAGGAGTGGAGCTGAACTGAACTGAACTAAACTGAACTGAGCTAAACTGAACTGAACTGAACTGAACTGAATTTCAACGTAAGAGAACAGGGCCTTTTTCGTCGCACCCACCCATTAACTAAGCCCAAATTGTGTATGTAAACAATCAACTTAAGTTAAATTAGGAGATACAATGAATTATTAGATCAAACTAGAAAAATTCAAACCAGATTAAATCAAACATTAATAAATTTAGACCAAAATACCTTATTTCATTGGAATACCTATAACTGTATAATATAAACTTTGAAATTAAAGTAGTATGTAGTCTTGTAAGGCCTGTTCACATTTACTAACTGAGCTGAACCGAATTGAACTAAACTGATTAGAGCTGAATTGAACTGAACTGATTGAAGCTAAATATTTTACGAGAGAAGGAAATTAAGAGCCGAACTGAACTGAACTAAAATAAAATAACTAATTGGAGCTAAACTGAACTGAATTGAAATTAAGGTGAAGTGAACAGACTCTTAGAGCTTGTGATTTTTAATACCCTTATTTCCCTTGTCTTTCTAATTGGGATGGGAATGATGACCATGTGCATGTGACTTTCTTCTCTTCCTTTGCCCTTTCACCTCACAAGCTCAATAGTAAACCAGGAGTAACTACATTTACACCTTTTATTGACCCTGTTTTCCTTTTTTCCAATTTCACATTTCTTCTTATTTAAAATAAATTCATTTGAATATAGTATAGGTAATTAAACTATTATAAAAAAGGGAAATTATTCAAATCAGCCTTGTGGCACGTGTTTTGAGGTCGGGTTTATGTAATGTAAACGGATAAATTATTTATTATAATTTATACAAATGATACTTAACCCTATTCTAATCTTTGTGTAGAAATTATATTGATAAAATCGCTCGTTTACCTTCACTAATCATCTCCTATAACTGCGTGCCTAAAAGGTGTGTTGCAAGTAAAAGAAAACGGAGGAAGTAAAAAATAAAGAAAAACAGTAGCATGATTGATTAAAGAAAGTGAAAACTGTAAAATGTAATTAATTAATAATACTGTAATCAACTGTCAACATCCTCCCCATATCTCAATCTCTTTCTGTGTGTTTCCATCCACACGTGTGCACTATTACACATAACAACAAAAGTTTTTACAGATGAGCAGACTCTTGAAAGACTTGAAGAGTTGTCATTTTATTATTCCTTATTCCTTTTTTTATTTTTTTTTATTGATTTAATTAGGTTCCTTCAACATAATAATTTGTTACTACTACGTACCAAGTTAATTGTTGTTAATGGTGGTTTAGCTAACAAGATTAATGGACAGTAAAACAATTTTGCATGAGCTCAATGTATTATACTATGTGCTCTAAAAGTTGATAGAAATATCAGATCTTTGAATAATTATTGCATGGAATTTTTTGGAATGTACTTCCTTCCCTCCATAAGAACTTATTTGATTTTTGCTTACAATATTTTGAAATAATTTACAGTTTTTCATATGATCACTCTTTGTTTATATTATCTCTCTTCTTTAATCGCTCTTGCTTTATGAAATCTCAACTATTCTATTCACCCGCAAGTAATCGATACTCTCATACTCATATCAATTTAACAACATTTTTTTTTTTTTTTTAAATCTTCGTGTCAAAAGCAACTCATAATTTTCATGGGTGGCAAAAGTATATATTTAGGAGTTTGTTTTACTAAAAAAAATCTTATCAATTTAGATTACATATACAATATTATCAATTAAGATTACATATACAATCCTATCAATTTAGATTACATAAATATAAAATCCTATCAATTTAGATTACATATACAATCCTATAAATACAGATTACATATACAATCCTATCTCCATGATATCTTTCCAACTAAAAATGACCATGATTTGTTTCCAGCTAAAATGATCATGATTTGTTTCCAGCTAAAAATGATCATGAATATTATGCAGACCAATTCTGATTACAAGTAATCTTTTGACATATTTAGCTAACACAGAATATACGTAGTATCATCAACTTCCATTTTTTTCAAAAACATAGCATAAATAGAAGCGATAATGGTTTATAATTATGATATACTATATCTCTCAATTTATTATTATTAAAATATAATTTTTTTTTATAAAAAAAAAATCCAACTTAAAGATTTAATATCAAAGTAAGTTGCTATCTATCTATGATAAACCTACACAATATTCCCCTCCCAATGACAAAATATAGGATACAATACATTTATTAAAATAGGAAACACTACTAACTAGGATAGTGCCCTTCCATAGCTAAGGTGGGTGCATGATTTTGGCCCTATATATGACCCCCCCATCACACCCTTAAAAGGCCTATATATACACCTTCTTTCACCTCACCCTCCTTAGTTCTTAAAACCAACTCTCCATTTCTCTCTCTAAACCATCTTTCTCTCTCCTCTCTCACTTTTTTTTCTCTCTCCTCATTTGAGCAACAAAGGGAGTTTCTTAGAGAGAGAAAGGGAAGAAGAAAAAAATCATCAAAAATGGCATTTTTTATTGTAGCTTTTGCTGTGATTTTCAGCTTGTTTTGCTTCTCATCTGCTTTGTTAAGATGGAATGAACTTAGATATAGGAAGAAAGGTTTGCCTCCTGGTACAATGGGCTGGCCTATTTTTGGTGAAACTACTGAGTTCCTTAAACAAGGCCCTAACTTCATTAAAAACCAAAGATCAAGGTTTGTTCCTCTTCTTAAAACAGAGTCCTCTGTTTTCCCCTGTTTTTTCATTAAATATATCCCCTGTTTTTCCCACCTCCCTACCTTTGTCTCTAAAAGTTCTCCGTGTTTCGACAGTAATTATCTTACGGTTAATGTCAAAACAGGAAGAACTTTTAAAGACGGGATTTTTTTATTAAGGGTGACTATTATTTGACCAAGATTGTATCTTTATTAATTATTATTTTTACTTGTTTTTGTAGATATGGGAATTTCTTCAAGTCCCACATATTAGGGTGCCCAACAATAGTGTCAATGGATCCAGAGTTAAACAGGTACATACTAATGAATGAATCAAAAGGGTTAGTACCAGGGTACCCACAGTCAATGTTAGACATTCTTGGAAAATGTAACATTGCTGCTGTTCATGGCTCCACTCACAAGTACATGAGAGGTGCCCTTCTTTCTTTGGTCAGCCCCACTATGATTAGAGATCATATTCTTCCCAAAGTTGATCACTTCATGAGATCCCATCTTAGTAATTGGCAAGATCATGTCATTGACATCCAAGAAAAGACTAAGGAGGTCAGTTCTTCTATCCCCCTCCTTTACTTTTTCCTTTCTTCACTCATTATGTCTTTTAAACTCGGCCAACACGTGCCTGAAATGAAGAGTCCGAGTAACATAACAGTATAACATGTTCGTGTAACATGTTAATTGACATTATTTTTCTAATAGTTGCATGTGTGTGTTTGTGTTCAGATGGCTTTCTTATCTTCCTTAAAGCAAATTGCTGGGATTGAATCAAGCTCAACTGCTCAAGAATTTATGTCTGAATTCTTCAAGCTTGTTGTTGGGACCTTGTCTCTCCCTATTGACCTCCCCGGCACCAACTATCGTAGGGGTTTTCAGGTAATTTCACCATAACAAATCTTTTAAAAAATTAAATATTATTGGTTCATTTTTGTAAAAAAAAAAAAAAAAAAAAAAAATACAGAATGATTGAATATATTTTCCTTTTTGTGTTATTACAGGCAAGGAAGGCGATAGTGAATATTTTGACACAACTTATTAAAGAAAGAAGAGCAACAGAAAGAACAGAAGTTGATATACTTAATTGTCTCTTAAAAGAAGAGGAAAATAAGTATAAGTTAAGTGATGAAGAGATCATTGATCTCATCATTACTCTTGCATATTCTGGTTATGAAACTGTCTCCACTACTTCAATGATGGCTGTCAAGTACCTTCATGATCACCCCCATGTTCTAGAAGAGCTAAGAGTAAGCTATACTCGTACTTCTTTCCGAAATCAGTTGTCACATTGTCGTAACCTCTCATTGGTGTTGTCGATCAAAGTCCTAACAATTTATGTGTCATTTTTGTAGAAAGAGCATTTGGCAATCCGAGCAAAAAAGAAGCCAGATGACCCAATTACTTGGGAAGATTACAAGGCTATGAAATTCACTAGAGCTGTAAGAACATTACTAAACCATACTTTACTACATTAATTTTTGTTTAATTTGTTTTTAACATATGATCTAATTTATTTATTTATTTTTTTAACAGGTGATATTTGAGACATCAAGATTAGCAACAATTGTTAATGGAGTATTGAGAAAAACAACAAAAGATATGGAAATAAATGGTGGGTTTATTTGACATTAAACCGTATTATAAAATATTTTAATGCATAAATATGTGATTAGCCCATGTTACTAGTCATTTAATTATGGACTGCCTTTTTGGTGGGTTGATCTGCTCAAGGTGGCTAAGAAGTTAGAATTAAGTTACACTTTATTACAACTTTGGAAATATAAAATGTAAAAGACCATACTTATTGTGAACTTTTGGGTTAATTAAATCCTTTTTTTAGTGGGCCCTATTATATTTTGATCCACATGGTCTGCCTAAAATTCTGACCCATAGTGTTACATCCCTTTAGGCCCATATAGCTTTTGGTGCACATTGCATAATTCTATAAGGAGATCTTCATATATAATCATATAAGGATAACTTTTATTTTGCTTAAAGTCAACATGCTATGTTATGTTACATGCACTTATATTTCACTCTCAATAAAGTTGTGTATATAAAGTATGATAGCTCTTTCAATATGTTTTTAGACTTTTAAAACCAACGTGCACATATAGATGAGTTCTAATTATCGATTTTGGACATTGAAACTTACCTTGTGCTTACTCTCTATATATGCTAAATTGCTAAGTACTCGTATTAATGACTAACGTTATTTTGTTATAAAATATCAGGTTTCGTGATCCCGGAAGGATGGAGAATTTATGTATATACAAGAGAAGTAAATTATGATCCATACTTGTACCCTGATCCATTGTCATTCAATCCATGGAGATGGATGGTAAGCGATCAAATTCATTGATTAATCAATTCGACCTACTATTAGCAACTAATTAAGTTGATAATTAATGTACATTATTATTCACATTTTTCTCTTGCAAAATATTTCAGGATAGGAGCTTGGAGTCACAGAATTACTTTCTAATATTTGGAGGTGGGACAAGGCAATGCCCTGGCAAGGAATTAGGAATTGCTGAAATTTCTACATTCCTTCATTATTTTGTAACAAGATACAGGTATAAATATTGATAAATCAATATAAACCTTATATTAATCACTTCTACTATATAGTTAGTGATAAATAAATGTAACGAAAAACTAACAAGTTTGTTCTAATTTTGTTGTAAAATTGCAGATGGGAAGAGGTTGAGGGTAATAAGCTTGTCAAGTTCCCAAGAGTGGAAGCACCAAATGGATTGCGAATTCGAGTTTCGAGTTATTAGAGGGAGAGATTGAATTAGACTCCATTGTAGTGTACAGAATTAGCACAGGCAGATGAGATTAGGGATTTTTTATACAATAATTCCCTAACATCTAACACATGTAGAATTTATAATGAAATATAACATTCATTTTATGAGGTGCCCTGATTGTTTCTCGTGTTCTTTTAATTTTACTTGTATTTTATTACTAGTAAATAACTTTTGTACACCAGTTAGGGCAGTTACAATACATGGGAATTATTAACTTGTTGATCGATATATATTTTTTTTTAAAGAACTTGTTGATCGATAAGTTGTATGTTAATTGTCCATTAATATTATCGTCCTAAGTTAATATGACCAATCTTAATCAATTTGTCTTAGAAAAAAAGGTCCTTTTTGTGAATATAATTGATTATACATCGCTCAAATAGAATCAGATTAATTGAATGTTACATCATCAAACATGATGAACTTACTTATTTAATTAAAATAAGAACCTTCTATTCATTGCCATACCATCTAACCCAAAAAAAAAAAAAAAAATATTAAATGTATGTTACTTAGTCCCTTCATTTATTTATTTACATAAATATTGACGGAAACTCATTATTTTATCACCCTTATTAAATTAAAACTATATATTCTCTAATATAATTATTGTATACGGCGAGGCCAAATCATATGTGAGTATAAATTTTACAAAGTAATCGTCTTTGACATTTGGACACATACCCATGTCACATAACTAATACGTAACACATAAGCATGCAAAGAAGCTAAAAAGATTTAATGAATGAACTTATGTATCAAGAATCTCAATGTCAATCTTCAACACTCATCTATAACATAAAGATGTTATGATTTCATACAACAATAACTTCCCATCACAAATGATACTCAATTTTAGAATAAAATGATGATAAAATTAAAGTACATATTTCAATAATTTAGGTGTCACATATAAACATAAAAAATAAAAATTCTTCCAAAAAAAAAAAAAAAAAAGTAGTTCTTGATGCTAATGATGTAGAAGTAAGAATGATTGGTTGTATAATCTCATGGGGACCTTGGTACAGTCTGGAAATTGGACCCAGAAGCAAATGCAACCTTACAGTCTGGTCTTAGCTTAAAGCCTTATTGTCCATATTCTCTATGTGTGCTTCCCAAAGTGAATCTCATCCTTTGCCAATTTTATTGATCATCATTTGCACTAATTTTATTAATTATCTTACCTTATTATATAATAATTTTATATTTATATAAATATTTTGTAGGCTGGAAAGTTATGTCCACAAATGAAAGGTTATCAAATTTATAACAACATTAAATTAAAAAGAAAGAGCACAATTAAATTAAAGGAGTGAAGCATAACCCATCTTGTTATAAGAAAGTGCAACAAACTTAGTGTGATATTTTTAATTTTGATATTCCTTAAAAGCACACGAATAGGTTTGTTGAATTTGAGCTTCTTTAAAAGCAAGGTACTATTATGTATTATCATGCACCATGATTTAGATAATGATGTTGCAAGTTGTTTGATCATTTTGTGTCTCCTCTACCTTACAATATTATGATTACATCATGCTTAAACAATTAGGGTATGGACCTTAAGAGTACTTGAAAGGAAGGGACGCCAAGGCTCGCCTAATTTTAAATTGCGACGTAATGATATTCTTCTATGTATGCTTAAAATGTATAATAAGCGAGTTTTGCAAAAAAGTAGAAATATTGTGAATTATTTTAGAGAAGCATTTTGAAAGTTTAAGGAATTAGTAGTTATATATCTCGATCATGAATTCTATATATATAAAGCTCATCATCCTTCATTTTTGTGCATTCCATAAATAGCCAATAATATATCATTACTTTCAACATTAATTTTCTTTTGTAAGTATGTTTTTTTTTTTTTTGACGGAATTCTTTGTAAGTTTGTTATACGAAGTATTATATGCATTAATATGAGCACATTCTAGTGATTAAAAAAAATGTCAAGCACAATTTTGGGTAAATTTTTTCCCAAACATGCAAATGAAACCTGAAATGAATTCATTTAAATTTTCTCCCAATCACTCAGCCCAAACATGCAAATGAATTCATTTAAATTTTCGGTCCAACATTAAACTCGAAATTTTGACTCAATTTGGATCAAGTAAAGTTGGCCACCTTTAACTTTCAACAATTGGACTAGTTTTTAAAGAAGAAATAATTGAGCTTTATTGGGCCAACCACAAACCTTTTAAAGAACAAGGCTCATTCAAGTATCCAGTAGGCCCAATAGACAAGAGATAATTTATTTATTATTTTTAACGGTAAGGAGAAGGACCCTACTCAAACCTCATCCCTCACGGTTTTTTTGGTCCGGTATCTGCGGGTCTGAGAGTGAAGGGGAAAGGGTAATGGATCCTCACCCTCAAAATGCCTCTAGTGAGGATTGAACTCCTAACCTTGAAGTTGGAAGGTACAATCCTTACCATTAGACCAAGCTTAGCTTTTAGCTTGGTAATAGGCAAGAAATAATGCATACCGACCAATTAGCACGTATAACACTATAACGTATGGGTGGAAATTGGGATTGCGGTTGACCAAAATTTAAAATGGTATGATACCAAATATTCCAGGGTCAAACCGTATAATAATACTTACTCCACCACCTAACATTTGACTATGATAGAAACATTTTGAGGGCGTAAGCGGTTAGGCTATTTGATTTTGCATATATTTATCAAATGTTCCTTGAAAATAGTTCAAGTACAACAATAAACAATTACGTAGTAGTCAAATTGATGTCTTCCAATAGGAATTTGCTTTATAGTCATGCCTCATGTAGTAGATACGCATATATATTATTTGAGAATGATACAAAAACTTTCTATTGTATATTCAAGTTACCAAACTTGAATTTAATTTCGATCAGATGTATAAATGAAATTTCCATAACTTTTTATATTTCGTGCAAAAAGGTTTATTGATATTAATGGTTAGCGGAAATTTCATCTAGTGCAAGAATTAGTAGTTAACTAGCTTTTGGACCCGTTCTACGCACGGGTTATGCTTAAGTTATATATTTATTTGAAACTTTACAAATTATCTTGTCACAAAAAAAAAAAAAACCCTTTTACAAATTATTTGAATGAATTTATTTTATCGTCTTTTGACATATTATAATATTTTATGAATTTATGGTAATAGACTAATAGTTGTACAAAAAATGGCTTAAAATCATAAAATCATATCTCTATCGCATGATATATTAATCAACAATTTGTATAAAAAACTACTTTGTAAATACCAAACACTTATTATAATTTACAATTTTTACATCAAATGTGAAGACATTATATTCTTCTTTAGCTTTACCAATATATGTCTCTTATATTGCGCTTAATATCTTCAAAATTAAAGCCCCATGACACGCAAACAATGTCATCCTATGGAATTTCCATAGTATTCTTGCCACCTAAATATTTCCCTTTTCAATCATCATCCTCATTGTTGTAGAAATTTCACATAGAATTTTGAGAGATATACTAATTTTTTAGTTTTTGAAACTTAATGAGTGTGAAAAAATCTTTATTGAAAATTTGTATTTATATAAGAAGAGGGGGAAGATAAGGGGTCAAATTAAAGAAATGAATTATGAAGTGAATAAATTGAATTGATAGATGGAATAATGAGAAGAGGAGAAGGTTTAGGAAATTTAATTTGTTATTGAATTAAAATAAAGATTACAAAATATAAAAGTTATTGAGAAATAAAGGGGGAGATGAAGAGAGAATTTCTTTGAAAACATAAGGAGGGAGAATGAATAAAGAAAGGTGAGAAAGAATGATGACATGTGTCAATTTTGGTTTGTGTTTTTAAATACTAAGTATAGATTATGGTCATTGATCACATCACCACTTTAATAAGAAAGAAGACCCAATTAAGTTGAAATTCATATTGTGAAAGTTGTGGAAATGAATTTGAGATATATTAGAAGATATATACATTGTCCATTTCTTAATAAAATTGATTTTTTTTTAAAGTGTTCTTCTTTAACTTTGACCTAATTAAATTGTTAACAAATAAAACTAAATGTCATTAATCTATATATTAATATAGTTGATTAAAATTAGCATGTATTCTGAAACAAAAGAAGTACGTATTATATTACTTGTAATAAGTACTCTACAATTATACATGTTTCCATATAAGTACTTAGAGCTAGAAACACTTTAAGTTGAGAAGAAGTTACGAAGAAGGCAGCAAATTAAAATTTTATTACCTAATAACCGACTATTTCAATGCACATATATTAGCCCTTTGACTATATATTGACACATCGTAAACATTTGAAAATTAAGAATGTTAAAAGTACTTCAAAATTGGATCTAAGCCAATAAGATTTGGACAAATATAAGAATAAATAGACAAAACATTGTTCAAGGATTAAGAAAAGTGTCACCCACACCGCAAGTTACTCCTCAATATTTTGAAGTGGGACAAAACCAATTAATTTTCCCACTTTCGTAGAATCCTAGTACTAAGTACTTGTTCCTTTATCTTTCACTTTCACTTTGTCCAAGTCTAAGTTAACCTAACTTTCTAGTTTACTTCCACTCTCAATTTCCAACTTATAATCTTATATTCCACTCTTTTCTGCGTGCCTTCGAGTGCTAGCTTGATTATCAGCATGACTTTGAGTCAACATGCAATCATAATATAGCCATTGTTAAAAAAATAAAGTAAAATTATATTATTAACAAAAGAATTAGCTACTACTCTCGGTAAAATTTGATAATATTTGCATCCCTTGATAAGTTTGATGATTAAATAACGAGTTAAGTAATACAGTAATATGGTGTATTCTCGTTCATATATACAATATGATTACATTGCATGCTTTATAGTGAAAATATACAATGCCCCTTAATAATTAAAAAAAATACCTATACATACAAATGCTAAAAAAAAACAACATCCATGTGATTTCTTGCAAAGTCCCCTAAAACCTGAAAAATGTGACAAGTGAACAACAAGATGCATGAAACTAACACTATAACAATATGTATTTGAGTTCATTTCATAATTGACAGCTTGAATTTAATCAAGATTTTTCATGTACGAGTGGTTGTTTCATGTGTGAGATTTATACATGAGCAACATATGTATAATACATCTTATTAAGAATATTAACTAGCTGTCTTCAAAAGTTGCATTTTCTTTAGCTTAGCAAGTACTCCGTATCTCATTTCATTGAACAAGAATCATGCATGTGAAGTTACAAACATTACTGCTCTCATGTGACTTGTACTTCCTTATATATGTGTTTAGTGTGATTATGAAATGAAATTATTCATACTTGATGATCAGAATTTAGAACACTGTTTAAAGCAATGTTAACCTTTAATTTTTTTTATTTTTTTTTATGTAGATAACGTATATAAATTGTAAGATATACCTAAAAAAGCGAGGTAACTAATAAAACCAACCATAAAAAGTAATACAGAATACATAGTAAGTATTCACCTTATTTTTAACATTTGTGCTAGACTGCTAGGTACAAAATTTTATTTATTTTTCCTCTTCCCTACAATTCAATATTGTAAAATTACAAGTAATTACAAAGAATACTTTATGGTAACAATAAACCAAAATATTTTCTTAAATATCACACAATTATTTCTTTCGTTTGTACCTTAGAAACAATCATATATTTCCCTCATTAATCCTAAAAAGATTTACTCTATATTTTCATCTTCTAAAAAATATAAAGAAAAACTATCCTAGCTTTCATGGTTTAATCATTTCATAATTTCTTTACCACCCAATTAAAATAAATAAATAAATAAATAAATAAATAAAACGTTTAATTTTTAACATAAGACCATAAAAGTAGGCCCCAAATTAACGCTCTTTCCTTAACTCTCACCCCCAAAAAATTAAAAACCTTCAATCAAGGAGAATTCACATATCAAAGACCACGTGCCCCTCACGTTCTTCTCGCATCAATATTTATTTTTTCTCAAAACAAAAATTCCTTAAAAAAAATCAATAATTCCATCAAAAAAATAAGATAAAAAATCAAACCTCTATAAATTTGAAAATTATATCATTCCAATTCATCCCAACTCATTCTTTCTCTCTCTAACTTTCTCTCTCCTCCCCTGTTTTTTCAACAATGTCGACCCCTGCAACTCCCCTGCTCAAAGATGAGCTCGACATTGTTATTCCGACAATCAGAAACCTTGATTTCCTCGAAATGTGGAGACCATTTTTCCAACCATATCATCTAATCATCGTACAAGATGGTGATCCGACAAAGAAGATTCATGTTCCTGATGGTTTTGATTATGAACTCTATAACAGAGATGACATTAACAGGATTTTAGGTCCTAAAGCTAATTGTATCTCTTTTAAGGATTCTGCTTGTCGTTGTTTTGGTTACATGGTTTCTAAGAAGAAGTATATCTACACCATTGATGATGATTGCTTTGTAAGTTCTTAAATTTTTTAAATTTTTGTTGTTTTTTCGATTGATTGTTTGATTTTGTTATCTGGGTATTTGTTAAATTTTGATTTTTTAATTGGGGTTGTTGAATTTTGTTAGATCTTGCTGTTTTCTGGGTTTTCTGGGTTTGATTGTGTTTATTATGTTTTTGAATTATGGGTTTTTGATCATGGATCTGGGGTTTTCAGTTTTTATCTCAATAAAGTTGTGATTTTTATTATCTTTTGTTGATGTAATTTGATATATTGTAATTGGGTTTAGAATCAATTGTTATTTTGATAGTGTAATGTGAACTAGTAATGTGACAACGGAATTAATTGTAATTTGAACTAGTAATGTGACGAAATTAGGATGGAGTAATTACTGAATTTTGCCATTGAATTGCTGAGTGAGGTTAGTCTATTGTGATTTGATTTCTTTTTCTTGGCAATTTTAATGAGCATATATCATGATTTTAATGCTATATTAATGCTATAATAAATGATGCAATTATTAACTTTGAGCATTGATCTCTTTGATACTACTTGAAATTTGAATGAGATCTTCCTGTTCTGGTAACATTTGACTATAAAAAGTAACAACCTTTTGCTTTTTCACACCATTATTAGTCTATTATCATGGGTCATAAAAGCCTCTAATCTTGCACCTTTTTGAATGGAAATGAAACAGATGGCATGTTATGGCTTTATCTCCTTTCCTTTTCAATTAAGATATCATTACAATTTCAATTGCAGTTATTGACATACCGCGATTTAGCCTATCACAGTGTGAGGGTCGCTAACTGGTTCAATGTATCATTTTCCATGAATAATGTTGCTTCTAATTGTCCACATTGTCTGTTCTATAATGAGATATTTTTGAAACTCTTAGCTCTAATAAGGGGCAAAGGTGGTTGTATCATAACACCAATGAAGTTCATGTTTATTAGAGACTGATTTGATATAAATCATTTGAAACTGACAATGCTGATGCCGAAAATAGGATAGGAAGATTATAAGACTAGACAAACAGCTAATGATTCAGTATTAGGGGTATGTTAACAAGTCTTAAGGCTTTCTATGGATGACATGTGTATAATTAGAGATAATTCCGCAACAAAATCATGAATTGATCTTTGCATTTCTGTTTTTCATCTGATTTTTCTAGTAAGATTATGACACTGATAT
Organism: Chenopodium formosanum; assembly: GCA_024500155.1. Lineage (NCBI taxonomy): Eukaryota > Viridiplantae > Streptophyta > Magnoliopsida > Caryophyllales > Amaranthaceae > Chenopodium > Chenopodium formosanum. The sequence goes on along the minus strand of CM044861.1, from coordinate 1,087,887 downwards.
GTTTAATTTTATGTGTTTTGACGTACTTTAGTTGACTGATGCTACCTGCTTTACCATGTGCAGCTTTCTTTATTATAGATTGTTTATAATTAACTCTAAATCTGTGATTCGATTCTGGTGATATGTGATTCTTGTCTGTCACTAGACCCTCCTTTGATCTGCTAATTCCTTTACATATTACATTATTCGTAAATATTAAATTCTTTGTCTAATGTACCTTGAATCTATTCATTTGGCGTATAGGTTGCCAAGGACCCATCCGGCAATGACATCAATGCTCTGGAGCAGCACATTAGGAACCTTCTGTGCCCATCAACACCATACTTCTTCAACACGTTGTATGACCCATTCCGTGATGGTGCTGACTTTGTCCGTGGATACCCCTTCAGCCTGCGCGAGGGTGTTCCTACTGCTGTTTCCCATGGTCTCTGGCTCAACATCCCTGATTATGATGCACCCACTCAACTTGTTAAGCCCCTTGAGAGGAACAAGAGGTGACTTCCTAGTGCACCCATGTTTCAAAATTTTTTAATGTTCTACTCGAATGATTTTTTTTTTTTTTTTGCTGATTAAATCATTGGTTATGTATGTTGTCTTAGGTATGTGGACACAGTTTTGACAATCCCAAAGGGTACATTGTTCCCCATGTGTGGTATGAACTTGGCTTTTGACCGTGAGCTCATCGGCCCTGCTATGTACTTTGGACTCATGGGTGATGGTCAGCCTATTGGTCGTTACGATGATATGTGGGCTGGATGGTGCACAAAGGTATTTTATTCTCCCTGTTGTCTCACACACACACATGGATTTCTAATATGCACCATTGTCCTTCAGATGCTCTTTTGAAGAAAATTGATTTTTTAAAAAACCGATCTAATGTATCAAAACAAATTTCAGTTGTTTCCTATGGTATATGTAATTCAGCATGTCTTTCAAATTTTTAATGACAATGTATCTTCGGCTCATGGTTTTCCTAGGTCATCTGTGATCACTTGGGATTGGGAGTGAAGACCGGACTTCCCTACATCTACCACAGCAAGGCTAGCAACCCGTTCACCAACTTGAGGAAGGAATACAAGGGCATTTTCTGGCAAGAAGAGATCATCCCCTTCTTCCAATCTGCCGTGATTCCAAAGGAATGCACCACTGTTCAGCAGTGCTACAAAGAGCTTGCTACTCAGGTCAAGGATAAGCTAGCCAAGATAGACCCCTACTTTGAGAAGCTTTCCGATGCTATGGTCACCTGGATCGATGCATGGGACGAGCTCAACCCAGCTGAGACCAAGTTGGCTAACGGCGATGCCAAGTAGATCAACTAACAACTATTCAGATTATACATCATTCTCCTATTTTCCAAAACTCTATTTTTAAGCATCTGTTTTCTGACTTGAGGTCGGAGTTAGGGGTAATTTATATAGGTTAGCAGAGCTGCTCTTATATTCTGCATTTTCTTTCAGCAATTTTTTCTTTTGGCCTGTTATGGTCAGGCTTATGCTATTCAGGACCGATAATATAGAGGTATTACATTGGCTATCTGCAGGCCATGAGCTTTTAGATCAATAAAATTTTCAGTTTTCTTTTACTTCATATCGCCTTCTAGCTTGTGGTCTTGTGGATCTTTGTTCTGTTATGGTTTATAGACTCGCTTATACTGTGATGAAACTGATGGCTAAGCATGCCTTCTTAGCTGCATACTTAGCAAAACCCGAACTTGACTCCAAATCAGAGTCTCTCCATGAAACCACAGTGCTAAAAAAGCCAACCATCCCTACGAACAAAAGACCAGAAGACACTCAATCGAAAAAAAAAAAAAAATCGTCTATTATAAAGTACTTATATTAAGTGTAAAGAACAAAGGACATTCTTTCGTCAAAATGGCAGCTTGAACATACATGAGTATTTTAAAAATAAGCCAAATCACGCTGTTAAGAGTATTATTGGAAGAAGATTATATGACTGATTTGCATGTCTAATTTCTTGATCCCTGAATGTAATTCTATCTATTATGGTTGGTTGAATACTTGGGAAAAAAACAGTGAGAGACAACAATGTCGAAAATTTTCTCTGATCCATCAATATAAAGAAATCGAGTTTTTTTTTTTTTTTTTTTTTTTTTTTTTTTTTTTTTTTTTTTTTTGACGAGAAGAAATCGAGTTAATAACAAAGAATCATATAATTGTAGTCACAAAATTGCCAATTAGAAAGCAAACAATAACTGAATTACATATAGATGTAAAAATCTAGAACATAGGCCAAACTCAAAAATGGCACATCATAGAACCCTAATTAAGAAAACAAAATGCTTTCCCAACACAGGATGGCTTCATACTGTTGGACTTCCCATCAGTCCTCATCTCCATCCCCTGTTGAGGTACATAAAAACATAATCAAAGAGGATTATCATGAATCAGAGGTATGATTGTCGATCTTTTGACGCTTAGCATCAGACTCTTCACCTTCTTCTTCATCGTGGTTTGCAGAACCGTTGATGGCCTCTGGACCCATAAGAGATACGTGTTTGCTGGTAATCTGGCGGCCTCCCCGGACTTTAGGCCCCCAATACCTTTCTGGATTCGGAAGAAAACGAGCAACTTTCTTCGCTTGTGCCTTGCTAAGAGAGGCAATTGCTCGGGTAAAGTTTGCCTAGCAGAAGATCCAGCACAACATGAGATTGATTATATTAGGAAAAAAAAATCATTTGAAATAATGCAAAATACATATTTACATGGGACTTTCATGGTTACAAAAAGACCAAAATAGTGAACTTCGAGGATGGAAGTGAATGTGGCCTATAATTTTGAAAAGGAGGGCATGATTTATAGTATGAGATGGAGACAGCCAAGGGGAAGGTAGTTACCTGAATTTCTGGTTCCTTGGAGAGTATCACAGTTCCTGATTGATCGGCAGGTTGCGGTTTTACTGGATGGTTTTTCACCTACAGCAGAAAAATGTTAATTCAGTGCACAACAATTAAAGAATCTTGCTCTGTGGAGTATATACCAAGTTTAAATACATAACTAACATAAGCCATCAATAATCCAATACATTATGTCAGACATGTAGGTCAAATAATTACCCAGCAGCGCATGATGTCCCAAATGACACTCATAGGAGCATCTGTTTTTAGACCCAGAGGACTTGCATGAGTTCCTGATATGCGATACCCGGCATTTAGTACAGCTGATCTGAATATAACAGCCGCCGGAGATGTGCACTTCAATGTTCCGCAAAGGTTATGCAAGCACAAAAACAATGGAACATCTGGCAGCTCCTGCACGACAGGTCAAATTATACGTAAGCTATGAAATGATTCATCACTGTTCATGCGTTAACATATGTACAGAGATTCTGCCTCTTTAACGAGATAACGATAATTAAATCCTTGAGAAAAAATAATACCTCTGAAACAGTTGTCAGGACTGCAACGATTTTATCATAAGCAGGATAACGATCCTTCATAGCTTTCACATCTGATAGTATAGAGGTCACCCACTCTTGATCATGTATAGGAGCTGACCAAATAGGCCCACCCATGTTAAATCTCTTGCCACAAGCAGAGCATTCTTGTGGGACTGCAGGACCATAGCCAGGATAGTATTTCATATTGTTGTTCTACAAAAATAAAAGTAAATATTAAACAAACTGGTAATTCCGAAAGAAGAAAAATACATATACTTCGTATAAAATAATAGACAAATTGTTCATAAGAAAAACATTACCTTGGAGACAGATCTCCCCAGAGGCTGTAAGTGGAAAGAATCACATCCAACACACTGGTAAACATATGATAGTTTAAGAGGAGTCTCCTTCATAATGCTTGCAGAACTGCATAAAGTCAAGACACAAATTTGAGGAAGCAGCAACTAAATAATGTGAAAATCCAAACAATAACAGCAAAAATTTAGTAGCATGGTGTGCTCTGAAAATTAAAGCAGGTTGAGTAGGATATGTCACCCACCTGTATATGCGAACAAATACTCGAATGTAAAAATCCATCCGTACAGAGAGTATGGGAACAATGTAGCGTTTATACCGGTTTGCATGGCTCTGCACAGTACAGTAAAAGGTTAACCCTAATGGCATATATATGGGAGATCTTAGAAGTAAGGACCATAATAATTCAAAAGTTTGTCAAATACAAAACATGAAATTTCGGAGGGAAAAACAAATACTTTGTACTTTGTGCTCTCCTTAATAAATATATTCTCCAAGCAGGGGGATACATATATTATACCAAATGGATAAATAAGCTTACTCGTATTTTGGATTACTCTCTTACAATCAAGAGAGTAGGTCTGAGAAAGTGCTCCAGAATTAATACAAACTAGCAAAACCATAAAATTACCTAGATCTTCACAATTACATACATTAAGATAGGTCACGGAATCTGAAATCCAGAGATCACAGAAAGTTGCTGATCACATGCCATTCACCCCTCTCAAGGTCTTCCATCTTCAATAATGCTTTAACAATTGCTATTTGGTGATTTTTCAACTTTTGATCACAACTTACTACATAAAATTTTCATTAAACTGTATCGTACTACTGTAGTTTTGGAATAATAGATGAGTCAATGGCATTTCAGTATGGCATTTAATAGAAGCAGTGTCTCCCTTATTGCATACATATGAACACCTTATTTTGGCCTACGTAAGAGCCTCATAAAAGGTGTTACTGTATGGAATAATAAGACCATCACCTAGAGATCTAGACATAAACTATGGAGGAACTGTAAAAAAAAAAAAAAAAAAGGCTTCTTCAGGCCCCACAATCAACAAAACATTTAATTACACAGTTCTTGAATCATCGATTAAATTGATAGCACTGCAGGGTTGATTATCAATACAGAAACAAAAGTAATTCATGCCAAACAATTGAAAAACAATCAGTTAATTAGATGGCTACTCAAAGTTGGAAATGTAGGCAAAAATTGAGTACCAAGAGAGGGTTCAGACTTCAGACTACAAAAGTAAGTACCTCAATGCTAGCCAGCAAAATCCTCAAAGCCATTTCATGACAGTACTTAGCTTTCAATGGAATTGAATTATACCTGTTTGAAATTTTGAATTATTCACCAATCACCAGTCAGCAACACAACATATAATCTATAAGCAGGAATGGGAACTCATCAAATTAGGGTTTGATAGAGAAAAATACATACTTTGAATAGCAAACCTCTGCATTACCCCCACACAATACAGCCATGTCTGTGGCTGTGCACATTAGCATGCCTCCATCAACAACAGACTGAATAGCAGAGTCCAAGAACACAGACGGTGAACCATAAGGATCAAGATCAACCTGGAAGCAAATCAATATAGCTAATTAGTACATTCCCTAAAAAAAAGATAATAAAAAAGGAAATAAAAAGAAAATAGCACTTCTTCAGCTACCAAGTCAAAAGAACAAAAGTAAATTTTCAATAATTTTTCTTTAGAAGGTCGTGACAATGAAATTTTGAAAGCAAATCCAACAAGATCTCTGAGAACGATTAATTTTAGCAAACTAAGACAACAAATATTAAATGAGAGCATAGCAAACTTTTTTATCCATTCATGAACATTTAAATACAATTGTGCTAATGATTGTACTAACATAGAGTATCCAAAGTTTCAAAACAATAGCAGAACACCAAAATTTCAGATATCAAACAGTTGTAGAGATAGATTCACAAGATGAAACCATACCACTTCAAATTCTTTAGGATGAGTAAGCATATAAACCCGAGCATCAGCAAAGTTAGATTCCACCTTTGAACTTGCCACTGAACCATTAAATTTTATATTTCTCTGGCATGCTTCAACAGAAGCTGCATAAATTTGGTAAATTCTATCAGTAAGACAGCACTCTCATGCAAAATATAAAAATCATATGAATCTTAAGAGAATTCTGCCTCCAATTCAAAGTAGGTCAATATTTGAACAATAATTTATTTGACAATTTTGCAATAAACTATATTGCAGATATATCTTATTCAGTATTTAAATAGGAATACCTTTCTAATAGGGAAAAAGTGGCATTTGACCATAAAACCAACAATGGCCAAATATTAAGAAACAGAGAAGAGATTATCCATTATATGAAACTCCAACAGCAAGTCCATCAATCAGTCGCAACCCACTAACAAATCATAAAAGAAACTAGCCATGTACAAAACTAGGACAAATCATTCACAGAGTAGCAGAGCTAACTCTGAAAATCAATCTTAAAAGAAAGTTACCTTTATCGTTGTCCAAGGCAACAATTTGACCAAGTCCCTCAACTTCCCGAGCATACCTAAGAGCTCTTAAACCAGAGGCAGACAAAGCCTGCAGAGTTGGGCATAAAAAGATTCATCTCAAGGACAAGTATAATGATGCATCTTGCAAAATATTAATATCAGCCACTTTCAGCATCTTCAACAATTAGACAAATCAACAAGAGCAAATCAAAAGCTGATACCTCAAGAACTCTTGGTGGCTTTAGTTCCCGCTGAAACTTGCCTACCACGGTTTTGCTTGGTTCTGCTACAGTTCCACAAGAAGCATCCTCAGGCTTTCCATCAGTAGCAACATTATTATCATGAACTCCATTAGATGTATGGGAATCATCCTTTGATTCTACTGGTCCATTCTCAGAAGCTGGGGCATCAGTTTTTTCTTCAGATCTTTTAGGTGCCCCCTTTGCCTTCTTTGACAGATATGCTTCATGCTCTTGTTTACGTTTGTCTATATATGTTCTCAGGACTGCAATAGATATGTCCCTATTGTTAACCTGATTAAACGAAAAGACAGGATATCAATTTAGAATAATGAGAATATATCAGTCATAATGAAAACTGATCCACCAAAAACTAACTTTAGTCACTTTATATTCCATAGTGCCAGGCAAATTGAAGACCGTCTCAAAATATACTGTAAAAATATTAGTTCTAACAAAATCTCATCATCACCCCCAGCTAGTTTTTAGTCTTAGAATCAATTCGAGAAGCAAAATCACCCAAAAAAAACTCCATTCATCTCCTCATTCCGCGACTTGTATAGCTTATCACTCTTATATCCCCCATTTTATCACGGAATAAAAGATAAAGCTAGCAAGATCAATTACCAATAAAACCTTAGGATTGCAAGTTTGCAACAGCTTAATCTACACCAATCCACATTCCTTCAGCTCAAATGAGCACAAACCAATTAGTATGTTTGCTAGGGTACTTAAATAAAGCAATGTGGCCCTACTAAAATAAATGCACTAATGCATTAACACTTCCTCCACAAAACTTCATACAAAACGAGGTAACATCACTAAATTAAACAAGCCAACATACAAGATCAAAGGTTAAATCTTTGCCCTAATCAACAAACATTAATCTATTACAATTGCAAATCAAAAATTACATTAATCAACAACACTATATTCATACAAACCAATGCATCAAAGAACAACAAAAAAGGCAGATAATCATTCCACCAAAAATAACCCAATGAGCAAAAAATCACAAAACCCCAATTCAAATTTAATAATATTAAACAAATTAACATAAACCCCAGATGAAAATCAACATAAAATAATTATAAAAATCACCTGGGTTTTATTAAAGAACACTTGATTACCCTTATGCATAAGAATCTCAGCCTCTCCTTCTTTAACAACAACATAATCATTGACATCAATTGAATTAGAGTTACCCTTATGTTGCTCATCTTCAACTGACCCATCTTTAGAACCACCCATCTCCTCAAATCCCACAAATTCTTCTTCCCGCTGATTCTTGCTGTCCTCAAAAATCGAAGAAAAGGGAGAAATCAATTGAAGATTTGGCGATTTCTGGGCAGTTTTGAAGTGCAGAAGAAGTGGGAGAAGTGGGAGAGTAAGAAAGGGTAGTTTTTGTGCAAAATTAAATAATTTAGGGAGCAACGACGAGTGCATAACATAGAGTCAAATTAGCCGACTTTTATATATGTTCGGCTTCAAAACCCTATCTCCATGATTTTCAGAGTTTAAACTATAGTGTACACTTTATAGTTTGTATAATTACGTAGTTTTTATTTTCACTAGATTTTCATTTCAATTTGCTCTCTTAGAAAAATTCTACAAGTAATTGTATCCTACATGCCCCAAAAATTATACCATTTAGGGTTTGTTCTCTTCAACTTATTTTTACTTTCAGTTCTTATCTTAAATTCCTTCTTTCATAAAATATTCAATTCAGTTAAATTCAGTTCAGTCAATCAGAACAGGCTCTAATCCAACAACAATTGATACAACTAAGGAGAACTAAACAAGGTAGTATATTTTCTGAAATAAATAAAAATAAGGTGAACTAAACTTGACATATATAGCTTTCAATTCAGGTATTCAAGTCGGGTTTGGGTCGGGTCAAATTAGGTCTCGAGTTAAATCAGGATCAGGTTATGCCGGATCAATCTAGCTTCAGATCAGGTTCAGTTTTAGGTCGGGTCAATTTCAATTCAAGTTTTAACGGGTCGTTCACCTTTTCGGATATATGTCGGGTTCAATTCGAGTTAAAATCAGATCAGGTTTAATTCCAGGTTCGATTTGTGTAGAGTCGGGTTTGGATGGGTTAACAAGATGGTACATTCGGGTTCGGGTTAGTGTTGAGTCGGGTTCTGGTCCAAGTTCAATTCTAATAAATATCGATGTGGCCAAGTTGAACTATATAATTACGCCTTTCATAATTTGATCAAGCATCATCAAGATTTTATTAAACCTATATACGAGTAATAGAGAACAAAAGTTATATAAGCTGAACAAAAGATTTTACAATATCAGATTAAGGGTTTACATAATTATACCAGTATATAAGCTTAATAAAAGGTATATTAAACTTTATTAAACCTTCCATAACTCGGGGTTTTTTTTAATTAGGTCGGGTACTAGTTCAGGTTCGGATTATATTCGGGTCAGATTAAACCGGTTGACGGTTACTATCGGGTCGGGGCGGGTTCGGTTACATGTCATAAAGTATTAGATCAAATGGGGTTTCGGTTAAGATCAGGTCAGGTTCAAGTCAGGTTACAGGTCATTAGTTTCACTCCAATGTTTGAGTACAGGCTAGGTTCAGATCTTTGTCCGTTAAGGTCGGGTTCTCGAGTCAGGTCGGTTTTTGACAGCTCAAGCTATAATCCAAACTTTTTGAGGAAATTATGAGGTTTCGGGGCTCAGTGGCAAAAAGTGTTGAGACCCTAGGAGATATATCTCGAGGTCATATAATGCCGTTTGAAAACATATATGATCATTATATGTTCTTATAAACGTATGTGGTAGGCTTGAGTTTACGAAATCAATGCAAAATGTGAACTGTTAAATTGACCATTTAAGGGCATATTGGACGGTTCCACCGACCCAATTTGACTCTTGGAGGATATTAGGGACCATGGTAAACATCTCGTCAATTTTTATTTCCGGGCGAAAAACGATCAAAAAATTACAAAATTGAAGGCTATAATCCACGCTTTTCGAGAAAAATTAAGGTTTCGGGGCCCGATATCAAAAAGCCTTGAAAACCAAAGGGATACATCTCTGGGTCATATAATATTATTTGAAACCATGTATGATCATTATATGTTGTCATAAATGTCCGTAGTACCCTTGAGTTTACAAAATTAGTGCAAGTTGCGAACGGGTAAAATGACCGTTTCAGGATATATTGGATGGTTCCATCGACCCAATTGAACTCCCGGAGGCTATTAGGGACCATGGTAAAAATCTCGGCAATTTTTATTTCCGGGCCAAAAAAGGTGAAAAAATTACAAAATCGAAGGCTATAATCCACGCTTTTTGAGGAAAATTTGAGTTTCGGGTCCCGATGGCGAAAAGCCTTGAAACCTAAAAGGAAACATCTCTAGGTCATATAATACTGTTTGAAACCATATATGATCATTATATAGTGTCATAAGCGTCCGTAGCAGGCTTGAGTTTACAAAATCGGTGCAAGTTGCGAGCGGGTAAAATCACCGTTTCAGGACATATTGGATGGTTCCACCGACCCAATTGGACTTCCGGAGGCTATTAGGGACAATGGTAAACATCTCGGCAATTTTTGTTTTCGGGTGAAAAAAGATCAAAAAAATTACAAAATCGAAGGCTATTATCCACGCTTTTTGAGAAAAATTTGAGGTTTCGGGACCTGGTGTCGAAAAACATTGAAACCCAAAAGGATACATCTCGGGGTCATATAATACCGTTTGAAACCATGTATTATCATTATATGTTGTCTTAAACGTCCGTAGTATAGGCTTTAGTTTACAAAATCGGTGCAACTTGCGAGCGGGTAAAATGATCGTTTCAAGACATATTGGATGGTTCCACCGACCCAATTGGACTCCTGGAGGCTATTAGGGACCATGGCACAAATCTCGGAAATTTTTATTTTCGGACTAAAAAAGGTCAAAAAATTACAAAATCGAAGGCTGTAATCCACGCTTTTTGAGGAAAATTTGAGTTTCGGGTCCTGGTGGCAAAAAGCCTTGAAACCTATAGGGAAACATCTCGGGGTCATTTAATGACATTTGAAACCACATATAATCATTATATGTTGTCATAAGCGTCCGTAGCAGGCTTTAGTTTACAAAATCGATGCAAGTTGCGAGCGGATAAAATGACCGTTTCAGGACATATTGAATGGTTCCACCGATCCAATTGGACTCCCGGAGGCTATTAGGGACAATGGTAAACATCTCGTTAATTTTTATTTTCGGGCGAAAAAAGGTCAAAAAAAATTATAATATCTAAGGCTATTATCCACGCTTTTTGAGAAAAATTTGAGATTTCGGGGCTTGGTGTCGAAAAGCCTCGAAACCCAAAGGTATACATCTCGGGGGTCATATAATACCTTTTGAAACCATATATTATCATTATATGTTGTCATAAACATCCGTAGTAGGCTTGAGTTTACAAAATCGGTGCAAGTTGGAAGTGAGTAAATAAGTAAAATGACCGTTTCAGGACATATTGGTTGGGTCCACCGACCTAATTGGACTCCCAGAGGCTATTAGAGACCATGGTAAACATCTCGGCAATTTTTTATTTCTGGCGAAAAAAGGTCAGAAAATTACAAATTCGAAGGCTATAATCCACGCTTTTTGAGCAAAATTTGAGTTTTGGGTCTTGGTGGCGAAAAGCCTTAAACCCCAAAGGGATACATCTCGAGGTCATATAATGCCGTTTGAAACCATATATTATCATTATATGTTGTCACAAACGTCCGTAGTAGGCTGGAGTTTGCAAAATCGGTGCAAGTTGTGAGCGGATAAAATGACCGTTTCAGGACATATTGGATGATTCCACCGACCCAATTAGACTCCCGGAGGCTATTAGGGACCATGGTAAACATCTCATCAATTTTTATTTCCGGGCGAAAAAAGGTTAAAAAAATTACAAAATTGAAGGCTATAATCCACGTTTTTGTACGAAATTTTGAGGTTTTTGGGCACGGTGGCAAAAAGCCTTGAAACCCAAAGGGATACATCTCGGGGTCATAGAATACCGTTTGAAATCATATATGGTCATTATATGTTGTCATAAACGTCCGTAGTAGATTTGAGTTTACAAAATCGGTGCAAGTTGCGAGTGAGTAAATCAGTAAAATGACCGTTTTAGGACATATTGGATGGGTCCACCGACCTAATTGGACTCCCATAGGCTATTAGGGACCATGTTTAACATCTCGACAATTTTTATTTCCGGGCATAAAAAGGTCAAAAATATTACAAAATCGAAGGCTATAATCCATGCTTTTTGAGGAAAATTAGAGTTCCGGGTCTCGGTGGCGAAAAGCCTTGTAACCCAAATGGAAACATTTCGGGATCATATAATGCCGTTTGAAACCATATATTATAATTATATGTTGTCATTAGTGTCCGTAGTAGGCTTGAGTTTACAAAATCGGTGCAAGTTGCGAGCGGGTAAAATGATCGTTTCAGGAGATATTGGATGGTTACACCGACCCAATTGGACTCCCAGAGGCTATTAGGGACCATGGTAAACATCTCGGCAATTTTTATTTCCGAGCGAAAAAAGGTCAAAAAAATTACAAAATAGAAGACTATTATCCACGCTTTTTGAGAAAAATTTGAGGTTTCGGGGCCCAGTATAATACTGTTTGAAATCATATATTATCATTATATGTGGTCATAAACATCCGTAGTAGGCTTGAGTTTACAAAATCGGTGCAAGTTGCGAGCGGATATTGTGGGATATGTAATGACATATTAGTTTAAGTTATATTTTAAATTTAGGAGATGAAAAGTCTATTTTATTTTATATGTAATATACACTAATTAGTTTAACTTTAATTTTTTATGTTGGAAATGAAACGCTTTATTTTCTTACTTAAATTTGTAAGTTTAAATTTGTAATGCATAAAGACTTAAACATTATTTATTTATTTTATTATTTTTATATTAAAAGGGGAACATAAACAGGAAAGATTAAGCAAGGTGATATGTGGCATATGAGTAATTATGGTGAAACGTGGCTTTGTATAGATTTGTGGGTTGTGTTTTTAAGTACTAAGGGCATGTTCACATTTACTGAACTGAACTAAACTAAACTAAACTGAACTGATTGGAGCTGAACTGAACTGAACTAAGCTGAAATGAATATGTTTTATGAGAGAGGGAAATTAGGAGCTGAACTGAACTGAACTGATTGAGGTTAAACTGAACTGAACTGAACTGAAATGAAATTTAGTAAATGTGAACATGCCCTAAGTATAGAGTATAGATAATTAGATACAAAGTATAGATAGATAGGTAGATGAGATATGTGTTTTTTGAAAGTGAAAAGAACAAGGTTATTTGGGCAATCCGAACAAATTTTTTTTGTAATTGTTCCGGACAAAAGGTAGCCCAACCGCTACATTACTATTCCATTGAGCCCAATCCGATGTGCCAATTCATCAAGGACCTTTTAAATTAGGCCGATTTACAGAATAATCCAGCAAGGCCCACATTTAAGAATACATTCGCTTATTTGGGCCATTTTTGCGTGGTTCCATCCTTTCAAAATCACTAAATCAAGGAAAAATGCCCAAGTGGGCTGTGGGGCTAAGCACTGGCTGTTAGCCTGTTGCTATACTAAAATTAACAGACTTGTTTGTGTGTGTAGAAAATGATTTGAAGTAATCATATCAAATAAGTCCAGTTCCTAATATCCTCCTCTCATAAAGTATTCAGTTCGTTTCGTTCAAAACATGCCCTTAGATAAACTCTACAAGATTTGTCCAAAAAAATAAAAAGATGATATTTACAAGAAGAAAATTTCAAGTTCAAAAGATCTATAATAATTGAGTTGTATCAGTAAAACTGTAAAAGTCAATGATTTTACATAAAATTATACTCCTTGGTCCTTCCATCACAAATTAGTTAAAATACTTATTTTCAAAACAATTCTCTTATAAAAATTTAATAAGACAAGCTCGATCCTAACTTTAAGTTAAAAGAGAGCCAAAAAGAAAAAAACAATTAGTGATTGCAACTTAATTAAGACTTTGTATTTTGTGATGTACTCCGTATATAACAAACTTAATACCCTACATCCTTTTCATTCGTATTATTTAGAAAGAACTTGTCCACATATTAAGTAACAATTGTAATACTTCGTATGTTTCAATTTTAGGTTAAATTACATGAGAAGTGAGAATAGAAATGAACTACTTAAATCGAGATGAGACATAAATAAAAATAAGAAGTTAAAGATGCTAAGGTGGGTTATTATTACTTTATTTGATTATAGTTTGATGAACAATACCTTTATTAATGCAAACCGCATTAGTATTTTTCTACACCAATATGATAGATATCGTGTCCTTGTGGTAACAAACAAAAGGTTTTGTGTGAGACCGGACTCACGTGAGACCGGGCTCAATAACAAAAGTCCAATAAAAAGGCGCGGGCTAACTAAACCCGATCATGAGGCCCGTAACACCAAAAACATGATAGTGGAGTCACGTGAGTCCGTCTCACCCAAAACTTTACCGGTAACAAAACCCTTAACGATTGGAATAGCTTGGAAGTTGTAACCTAACATGGTCACACCCTAGGTATTGACCTAATATTGGAAGTCAATATCACATTTTCATGCAAGCAATAACATACTCTTTTAAACAAACATCTCATTTGATTCAAAACCTAGGCAATTAATTTACGCCATAAATCAATTAAAATCATATATAGTAAATAATAAATCAGTGACATAGCTTTCAAAGTTGAGAGTTTAAATCTATGATCATAGTTTATTATGTCGGTATTAGAGAAATCCCTTTCGAAGAAATCTATGAACAATCATACCTAACATATTTTTGCTGAGGATTCTAAGTATATGCTTCAAATCAACAATTGACTAGACCTACCACACACGCACATCTTATTGCAAGGGTAAAAGGGCTAGAAAATGATAGTTAAAAGGCTAATCTATCAAAGACAAATCACATTTTATATTATAACCTATGATTTAGCTTAATGTTTGTCAAATTAAAGACAAATAACCTATGATTAGCATATCGATCGCTTCGTGAACGTAGCCCACAAGTTTTATTTTAATACAAAATTAGCAAATGTAATCAAACAATAAATCGTTGTCAAATTGCTCTTGATTATGTTGATGATGCAGCATTAGCTGTAATCCACAAGTTTATTTAGTATGATCAGTATGAGTATGTTAAGTGAATGTCTCCTAGTTTTTGGTAAGCTTTTTAAAAAGGTTGTGTTGGAGATTTAGATTCGAGGTTTGTTTTATATCTTGTACTTGGTGTGATGGCTTTCTTTATGTTGCACAAAATGAAAAGAAAGATGTTAAGGGCCTGTTCAGATTGACTGAATTGAGCTGAGCTGAACTTATTGGTGCTGAGCTGAACTGAGTATTTTATGAGAGAAGGAAATTAAGATAAGAACTAAATTGAACTTATTGGAGCTAAACTGAACTGAAAATATGCTGAAGAGAACAAGCCCTAAGTAGATATGCCCTATTTTACCTTTCTTTATGCTTTGTATTTGGTATACTGATAAAATCTCATGGGGGTTTGCCTTAACATTATTGGTTTATTTTATACTCTATTACTCTATCATTTTAAGTGAAACATAATTTAATTTTATTCGGTTGTTGTTTGATTGGGACGAAGATTGATTTATTGGGGGAAAGCAAGGGTTTTGTTTATGTGTTTTTCAAATTATTGTACATGAAAGATTTTTTTTCTTATACGTGGTAAAAGTTATTGTAAGAAATTGAGGTGATATGATAATTGACGGTTGCCAATATAACCATACTTTGGGTGAAAAGGCAATACAAAAATATTCAAAACTACCTTAGAAGAATATATAGTAAACAATGAAGTGTAATAATCACATTTTACCCACCAAATTATTCATTATTCCATGTTAAAATCAAAAGTGGTACTCTTTAGTCTTTACACAGTGAGAATGCTATTATTCTATATGCTTGACCCTCATCAATAATTTTACATTTTAGAGTTGGAATTTGTTGGGTAGAAAGTATTATAGACTCACTTATTAGTTTGCCTTTTGTGGATAAACATAACTTTGGTTACAATGGAATAATATTGACATAAATTTAGTAGGGAAAAAGACATTTGAGGTTCCTTTTGAGTTCTTGGTTGTACTTCACTCCTTTTACATCACTATACCCTTTATTTGTTTTTACTTAAAACGACAAGAAAATCATAAAAATACGATGGAATCCAGTAGCATAAATGTACACAGATCTGATCTATTTTAAAGCGTTCCTAGCATTTTCAAAATAATTGTATACTATATAAAATAATTTTTTAAAATAAGATTAATATTATGTACTGGTCTCTCTCTCTCTTTTGACAACTTATATCGGTTCAATTTAGTTATAACATCTATAATTTGGTTGATATAAGTGCTTAACTTTTTTTTTCTTTCTTTCTTTCTAATTTGAGGTTAAGCTACATATTGGATCAACATGGTGACAACCATAGCCCAAACAAACTGTAGTGATTTCCAGGATCTCGGCTGGTTCATGGGCCATAAGCTTGTACCCTGTCAAGCTCAGCGAAAGGAGCAGCCCAATATTCTAAAGACTCTTTGTATTATTCAGATCATGTGGTCTGAATTTTGATTCTCCTTTTACTTCACCAATAAAAAAATAAACACTAACATTTTAATAAATGATCAAAAGTTAATGCGAAATAAAAATTCTTATATGTGGTTGACCACATAATGTGACCAGTCATCACAGGGATTACTTCGTTAGTGTTATAAGGGTTACTTGGTCAATGTAACAAAGGTTACTTTG
This sequence comes from Chenopodium formosanum, assembly GCA_024500155.1. Lineage (NCBI taxonomy): Eukaryota > Viridiplantae > Streptophyta > Magnoliopsida > Caryophyllales > Amaranthaceae > Chenopodium > Chenopodium formosanum. The sequence continues at coordinate 1,071,612 of CM044861.1, read as the reverse complement.
TCAGTGTTATATGGGTTATCTGGTCAGTGATAAAGGGGTTACTCAGTCAGTATTATAGAAGTTACTTTGTTCTTTTACAAGCGGTCACACTATGTGGATAGCTGCACACTAGACGGACTGCTTAAAACATGGATGTAAAGTATATATTATATAATTAGTCAGTACTACGTTGTTGACATGAGGATTCGAACCGAGGCATGCTTCCGAACTAGGTATACATGCTACCAAGGGTATCATTGTATCAACTTAGTTACACCACCTTCTCAAAAGAGTAAATTACTTATAACATGAACTTACACTTACGTAACAGTGTAATAACACTATCTCCCATCGAATATCACTGTAAAATTCATCATCAAAGAGTAAATAAAATATATTAAAAATAACAGAAGCTTCGCATTCTCCAGGAGGAACTTTTCCTCAGAAAAAAAAAGAAAAGAAAAAGAACCACACTCCCAAATAAAAAAAAATAAAAATTAAAGAGATTATTCTTAATAGTTGCTTATGCCATGTTCATGTATAGTAGAATAGCACTCCCTGTCTCCCTTTATACTAAATTATTTGTCACTTAACTAATTTGACAATGTTAATCTCCAATTCCTTAAAATATGCTAAAACATCATGAAGAGTAATTAAATAAATTATTCATGTAATTATATACACTATATATGGTGCATGGGGTAGTGTATCACACTATCACATGTATATAATACTGCATAAACTCTAACCTCTGTAACTCTGTTTGAATTTTAGTGCAAAAGAGGATTCATTTTCTGCAAAGAAAGAAACAATAATATTATTATCATCCTTGTCAAAAAAAAAAAAAAAAAAATTATTATTATCAACAACTAAACTTCTTTTGTAAGAAGATCAAATCTACTTGATCGGCATACATCTTTCACTAATAAGTTAGTCCAACTACACAAATTATAGGTTATTAGAACAATGAAGGAAGGGTAAAAGAATTCCAACTCCGATCCCAAGAATTATTGCAACTACTTGTAGTATGAATCAAATTCATAAGGTGAAACGCCTACCAAATACACTAATTACTACAAAGTACTTGTTAATGAATGTAATGATTGTCAATCAAGTAATATGCTAGATGATGGAAGCATACAACTATGTGGCAATGTACAACATAATGGAAGAAATAGGGTCATACAGCTCTAACACGTTCACTAGTCACTATCTAAACAAAAAATATACTTCCTCCGTTTCCATTTAGTTGACGCGTTTGATTTAGGCACATATATTAAGGAGAGGAGAGAGAGTGATAGACAATGAAAAAGCAAGTGGGGTAGCTTGTAAATGTAAGGTAAAAAATTTACCCAAAAAGGAAACGTGTCAACTAAAAAGAAATTTCCTAAAAGAGAATACGTGTCAACTAAAAAGAAACGGAGGTAGTATATCATACATTTTTATAAGATGAATGTATACAAATTTAACAGACATTATCCCCAAACTCATAGCAAGGTCATCCTTTGTTGTGTAAATATCTTTTTAAAATGTTCTTCTCTATTATTTGTAGATATCTTATAAAATTCATCTTATATGCACACATGTAATATGAATCTTTAATGTTCAATGAATGTGCATTCCATTACAATGCAAAATTATAATGCAAAAACATTGCGTATTATATGATTTGAAATTAAATGTACGTATGTCAATTAATCTAATTAATTAATGTATAATTCTCTCTTAGTTTGAGATATATACTATCCATCAATTAATATAATTTTTTTAAAAAATAAAAACTATAAGAGGTATACAGACATACGTAATGCCCTAATATGATAACAATCAACTCTGTACAATCACACAGAATAGACAAATCTGTACATATATATGCGCTATCTGATAACTTGTAATGCAACGTTAATTTGAATAATGATGTCCAAGATGTGAATTAAAAATGTAATCTAGATCATCAAACTTTACAAATGTCTAATCCATACACCCTCCAAAAGAAGAGTGAAGAGAAAGACAAAAGGGAAACTCTAGTTGCCCTATGATCCCAAATCTAATGCTTGCGTCCTTAAATTTAAGGTACAGTAGAAATGCATGCAATGTGGAGTTAGTGTAGAATATATGTAGATTATAAAACGTGGGCCAATGAAGTGAAATTAGAATAGAAATAAGAAGTAATGAAGAAACATGTAAATAATAATCCTAATAAATACAAATAATATGGTGGTGTATGTTTTTAATTTCTGTTGGATTAGAGACGTAGTAAAGGGCCACAAATGTCATGATACCTATCGTTTTGGTCTTCTAAAGGTCTACGAGGAATCTTCCCTTGGATTTTAACTAATTCCATCTAGAAGCCTTTTGCTTCTTGCATATGATCCATCTCAATTAAGTGATCTTTTTTTATACTCATAAATTAAACTAATTGGTTTATATTTTGCATATAGGACCTTTATGTATGTTTAATTGGCATATTGGAACATAATTAAATAGTTTTTTTTTTAATTTATATATAGACTAATTAAAAAGTATATAATTTGCGTATTGGACCGACTTTATGTATTATTAGTATGTTTAATTAGCATACTACAATAATAGACTGACTACATAAGATGTTAATGAATTTGTAATTATGTTGTAGCTCGAAGCTCACAACTTCACAATAGTTAACTAGAAGGGGGTCCAGTTATTTGATCATGTTAATTTGTTAACTCAATTCAAAGTTTAAAGCATTATAGTTAGCAGTAATAATGTATGTGCACCTATTAATATTACAAAAGCATACAAATATACAATAATTATTTATGTTTATAATCTTTGATATGAGTACTAGTTGAACAATTAACTGCTCTAAATTTATCTTAGTAAAATTCTAGCTACTAGGTAGTGAAATTACCTAACCTCACATCAATAACTTACAAGGTCAATATGGACTCACGTAATACTTTGCAAAATCAATGATTGTAATAATGTGTTTACTTTTTATTGCTAACTGTAAGCAATTAGAATTCTCTTTCCCTACAAAAATTAATTTTATGTAGTAATTAGAGACCACTCATACGAGGTATAAGTTTCTATAAATTGGTAAATTTAATGGAGTTATTTTAATGATACTCCATTATAATTAGTTTGACTAACACAAATTAGTAAACAATGCATTAGTACATACGTAAATTAAATAACATATTGTGATCAGTAAAAATTAGTGTCAATCAATAAAATTCAATGTTAAGAACAAAAATTAAGTAGATGCATGTAGAAAACATAACCTTAAACTGTACAACCCTAGCTAGCTTTTGAGTATAGAAAACATATATAGCCGGCCTCATGTTTTCATCAAAAGTAATCGATGCTTTAAGTTGTTACCTTAGTGAAATTTATAATAATATTTATCAGATTTTGGATCAGGTAAAATAGATAAAACTACTACTTAAAAAATTACGACCATCGCACTTACTAAAGGGTCAAATAATCAATTGTGGTTTATCTATACATCTATCTATATTGGCTTATTAAGTTGCAATAGGTAATAATAGGGCACAAAGAGTAGGACCTAATCTATCATTATCACTAATAATAGTAAGTCACTATGAATCTTAACGTACACTTGGTTGGCTCTAGATCTACCATAGATTTTACCTTTGTTTATAATAATTCAAAAGGATTGGAGGAAGAATGGGTGCTTAACAACATATCATTTACATTTCTAAGGCTAGGCTCTCCAAATTTGTTGTTTAGTATGTACTAGGGCTAATTAATTTTTTAAGGGAAATTAAAAAATTGGTCCCAAGAAACCAAAAAGTGATTCACTTCTGTCATAGACTATCAATTCAAAGCATTTTCTCATTTCTTGTACTATACATGATATAATCTTTCTAACTTTATACTAGATTTTGTCTTTTAGAATCTTTCATTATATTATAATCCTATAAACTTCAATGTCATTACCTATTTATGGCATTATTATGTCCTTAATTAAATCACCTTAACCCAATTAAACAATGCACTACTTTCCCAAATTACAAATATTCGAGTGCCATGTGTCGATGCGATGACTCACATCGTCGACCACGTGTCCAAATGATGAGTCATAGACATCTTCCCTTTTATATCAATAAAGGAAGCCCCATTACCATATAAGGTATCCTAGAAACTTCTTTATGCCATATATAACAAAGATTATTGGGGGATTATTATATTTTAATTACAAAGCATATATTTTAGGTTAATGAGATTAACAAATGTGAGGAAACCATTGGATAAGAAGCCGCTTTCGAAGGAAACACCAACAACCCACTTATCTTTTGCCCCCGGGTGAATCAAAATTATGTTTTTACTGTTGAGTTAGCTGGCCCTAGCTTAGGATGAATAAGAATATTAGACATGTTAATCCACAGATTATGGTTACATAATTGCACTTATTTAGTACGGCATTAAATTGATCTCTAAACACTTTAGGCCCCATATCAAATGAAATTTTATGATCTTATATATCTAATTCAATAGGATGATATTTCATGCTGTTAATTATTGATGAAATCTTCACATAAATTCTTTATTTTATAGCTATACTTCATCTATAATAAAGTCATTTTCAAACAGTATATATCTAGACAAGCAAAATAAAATCTGTTTCAAATTTACAAACTTCAATGGTTGTTTCTACATACAACCCTAATGAAAGGAGTATACTTCACGTAGCTCGGTTCTATACATCACTTTAATTTTACTAGTTTTTTCAGGAAAAATAAATTCAGACAGAGTTAATATGAGCTATTCAAGTTCAACTTACAACAATTAAAACATACCCTTATTCTTCTAGTAGTAGTAAATTTAAATATGATGATTTGATATAAATTAGAGTAATTAAATTTCTCTAATCTAAATACAACTCCCTCAATCTAAATTGTATATAATAGGAATTTCTCGTATATGCTTCATTTAAATTAGATAATTTTGAAAGAATGATGAGAGTTAGGATAACTCAATCGATTAAAACTTTAATTCATCCTGGGGAATCCAAGGATCGATTCTTATCACCAGTTCTTGTGACTCTCTCAACACTATCATAAATGTTATACTATATCTGCAAAAATGCTAACTTTTGATCATCATGAGATGTTGAAACAACATACGTAGTAAATAACAATTAAATAATTTTGGATGGAGAATTATATTCTAAGTTATATGTGAATCTATATGTTGAGTAGGTAGAAGCTAATTAAGTTTAATAAACAACCTCATCAGTTTTGTTTCAAACCTCTTATGGTAAGGCCAAAGGGTTTCCATACTTAAAAAATATAAAGGCTTCCCTTTCTAGAAAGTAATAGCTTTGTATCATCAATAATATAGAGAAAATGAGTCATATGTCCTACATGTTTTATAATAATAAAATAAAGATGAAGTTTCTTAGTATATTACTCAAATAATCAAAAAAATGATTTTGTCCAATATTAATCAATAAGATTGGTCCAGTTTTCGTACATTTGTCCCATCTTTTGGATTTTGGTGGCTCTAGTTCTGTTGGTTCAGGTTATACTTAGAGAATGTGGAAACAAAGTATAACTCAACTATTATCAAAAAAAAAAGTATAACTCAACTAAGTTAATTACTTTTAATGGTTCATTAATTATGGTAAAGCACATGTCCCCATGCTTTAATAATCTCCCACATAATATAAATTTAATTATACTATAGATTAATTATAATTACAAATAATGAATCATCACACACGCAATCAATAAAATTATAAGGATCATATATTCATATGTCACCCAATCTATTTTTAATTTTAAATTATATATTTATATGTCATAATATTCGATATCAAGTGCGGTACGGTAGCATACAATTAGTACCCCCATTTGGCAAATGTTTATAGGTCAAACTTTGATTTTATCAATCGATGTAATTTACGTTCTAAAAGTTTAAGACAAAAAAGTTGATAGAACCTTAATCAATTCTGACGGTAATTATTGGTACACCCTCTTATTTGTTAAGGTAGTTTTAGTTTCTCAAGATTGTGATTTGTGTACTATGAACATTTTCTTTAACTCTCGTTTAAGGATTGCCAATTAAGTAATTAACTTGATGATGAGTCATTCTCCTTTTGCGAGCCATGAGATAAAAGTCAATTATTACCTCTGTATACTGTAACATACACAAGAAAATTAATGATCGATAAACAAAATTAACACTACATAAATTTATGGAGTTCACTAAATATGTGCGAGTTAAGTCCATCGGCAATAGATTGAATTGAAGCTTTTTTTTTTTTGACAAAATTATTGAAGCTGAATTTTAGATGTAAGATAGGTCGATAGGTTAATGACTTGCTATTCCAAAAAAAAAAAAAAAAATAGGTGACTTTTTGGAGTTTGTAAACTACCCTTAAACAAAAACAAAATAAAAGGCTTAACAAAGTATTTTAGCCCAAAACTACAATTCAAGGCATATTCTTACAAAATGCTACATGAACAGATGATCTTTGAATCAGTCTCATCTACATTATGGATAAGATGCATATCATGATCGATAAGTGCAACCTTTGTATAAGCTCCGTGACCTTTAAATAGTACGAAGTAAAACAAATAATAACGAGTTAATCTAAGACCGTCTGCCCTCATCAGATCACAACAAATTTTTATGAGTATTTCATTAAATTTTACACTGGTTTGACTCTATAATTAGTGTATGTTTCTTAATTATGTTAAGGCAAAGTAAGAAATAAGCAAGAATAATTAATTTACTACGAACGCATCTCACCTCTTTTTAAAAACTTGTAATCATTATACAAATTATAGCATATCGTTTATCCAAACATTTTTTGGTCATATCAATTGAGTTTTCATATATTTTGCATAACTTTTAATAAAATTTTGTTCAAATTTTTAGCTTTAAAGAATTTCTATCTAACTTTTCATAAATTACTAGAAAGTAAAATCTTTTCACTCATTTTTGATATTTTAATCAATATGGTTTTAAGTTTTTAACTAATTGACGATCTGACAAACATAATCATACCACAAGTGGTATTCAAATTTAAAATCATTATTTAAAATCATAGACGAATAAAAAATTGACATATAATAACAATAAGGGATGAAGAGAGTATAACATAACGAGTATAATTTAATATAATAGTTTAAGACTAAGTGGTCGATGAGGTCACCATATATTGAGTGCCATACAAGATTTTTATTTCTTTTCAAGGGTTGATATGACTAGCAAAGTGTTTATGTTATACAACTATATATATGTTGTAGTTTAGAAGCCTTAGAGTGTGTGTGAGTGCATGTCTCAAAGTTTGGCAGCAGACAAAAATTTAGTCAAAGTTCTAAAAATGGTAGGCAATTTGATGGCAGCTTGGCCTGTTCAACAACAACAAGGTTGGAGGAAGGGACCTTGGACACCTGAAGAAGATAAGCTTCTCATTGAGTATGTCAATTTGCATGGTGAAGGTAGATGGAGCTCCGTCGCCCGTTGTGCAGGTAATAATTTTATCTAGTGCACATTCTCCATTGTGCACGTAACAAACACGAATCTCCGCTTTTAATTAGTCATATTATTGCATATGGAAAAATATAACCTGATAGGTTCAGATGTCTGCAAAAATGAAGCTTACCTGTAACAACCAGAAACCAACAATTGACTTGTAGTTTTCGAAAGAGCTATTGACTTTAATTTAAACACGATAATCCATGTATAAATCGAGTATTTCTCTTGTTTGATTATTGATTTTAGTGAAATTTGGGGCTTGTACAGGATTGAATAGGAGTGGGAAGAGTTGCAGGCTAAGGTGGGTGAACTACCTAAGGCCAGGACTAAAGAGAGGTCAAATTACCCCTCAAGAAGAAGGCATCATTATTGAGTTACATTCTATTTGGGGTAACAAGTAAGATACTTTTACTTTCCATATATAATATGTAACAACTTTTATTTTTTGCAAAGTAAAAATGATTTTAACACGTTTAGTTATAATAAAAGGATTATTAGAAGAAAAAAACATGTTCTCTTAACAATTTGTACGTGTTATTATTTGTATAGATGGTCGACGATAGCAAGATATTTACCAGGAAGAACAGACAATGAAATCAAGAATTATTGGCGAACTCATTTCAAGAAGAAGGAAAGATCTCGAAAAGCCTCTGAAAGACGAAAATCCGGCCAAAACCTTAAACCAAAGCCACTACTACGACCACAACCACAACCACAACCGCAACCACAAGTCCAACAACTTATTCTAGGAACCAAAAATGAGCCAATTCCTCCATCTCAAGAAAATAGTCCAAATAATAGTAATAAGCAAGAGGTTATGTTCATGAACAACCCAAACACCACCACCACCACCATAGAGGAGCCAAACTTGATGATGATCGCGGCGTCTTCTTGGATGGACACCACGTGTAACGATCAAGACGGTTCGTGGTGGGGGAGTCTATGGAACTTTGGTGAACAAATGCAACAAGCTGATAGTTCTCAATACTGTAGTAAGATGGCACTATCACTACAAAACCAAGCTAATACTAATAGTACAACAAATAATATTATTATTAACACTAATAATAATGGATTCTCATGGGAAGGGGATTTAAACAATATTTATAATGGAGGTTACATTTTTTAGAGAGCATCATAATTATAATAATATTAATCGTATAGTTTCTTCATCTTAAACATTATTATTGGTGTTTTTGTAAGATAATAGCTAATTAGCTTAGCCAGCTAATGATGTGTAAACGTACATTTTTTATTAGTTTTTTTCTTATTATTTTTAATTTTATTTAGTTTTAATTTGGTTGTAATGCACGTATATGATGATCATTGGTTAACGTTTGATAATAAAGCAAAAGAAAAAGGTCTGCGCTGCTGTATAATGCAAGTTATTCAGGCTTAGCTAGCTTGACTTTGGCTTTGTACGACTGCTGCTATAGAGCATGCAATTTTCAAATTATTCATATATTGTAATATAGTTCTTTATTCTTCAATGAGATCTTTATATTATTATTCATTTTCTTGATTGTTAGCTTCCTATATTTAATTTGCATGATCTTGATTATTTATTCTTCGATGTTATTATTATGTCACATACATTCCATATTTTCAAGTTCAGCTCGGTTCATATGTATGTATATTCATTCATAATGGAAATAATTGTGAGGTAATTACTCCGTTATATATATCCATCTTATTCCACAAATTAAAATGAGGTGTTACTATGTTTATTTGTACCGTGTGTACTTGATCTTCTAACCTTACTGAATATATGAAAAGTACGTGTCATAACATTTTCGATTCTAGGGCTCAAGCTGAGTAAGAAACAAAAATTTTAAAAAATCATGAAATCGATCAAATATTCCATAATCTTTCCGAATTCCCTATAAATAAAGACACTGAAATCAAATATTCCATAAGCGAATTATATGCTTGTACTTGAGATTGAACCCTACAAGTGTCCAACCCTAACAGGGGAAGGATCGGAGTTACAGGAAAGGGTAACCCTCCAAGTGTAGAATGAAGAATCGAGCCCCTATCTCACTCAGAGATAAAAGTGATGAGTAACAATGATGCTAATTGGACGAACTACATTGCATTAGTAGAAGAAGTAAACACATTAGTGCTGCTAATTAAAGTTACTTATGAACACTAATTGGAAGAAGTGAACATATTAGTGCGCTCTGTGGAATATAATCAAAAAGCTAGAATCTATCTTAAGACTTAATGTCATAGGATCCGTTTCAACATACATAAAGTAAGAGAATGCTTATACATCTACGTATGGAAATTTATATAAAATATCTGGAATAGTATATAAATAATATATATAAGTAATGAATTCAATAAGTTAGATTATTAACAAATTTATTAGTGTCCTTTGTTTCACATGAATACCATAAAATAAGAGTGTTGTGTTATCAACACTTATCATTATGAATATAGTCATAATATTCAATAGAGAATATATAGTTCAACTTTAGGAGTGATGAAGCTAAGGTGCACATACTACATTTCATTGGTATCTTGATCGATTATAGCAATAAGCCAATAATTTGACAACTTTTGTACTTCATAACATTCATATGAGTTTTAAAAAATATTCTTAGGACCTGTTCTCATTGACTGAACTCAGTTGAACTGAACTGAACTGAACTCAGCTGAACTGAACTGAACTGAACTCAGCTGAACTGAAATGAATATTTTATAAGAGAAGGAAATTAGGAGCTGAACTGAACTGAACTGAACTGAATTGAGCTGAGCTGAACTGAACTGAATTGAACTGAACTCAGCTGAACTGAACTGAATTTTAACGTAAGAGAACAGGCCCTTAGTTTGACTTTTGTACATTATTGACAAGTTTATCATGCATATTGTTTCTTTTCATTTATAGTCCGAATTTTAAGTTTGAACAAAAAAAAATTTGATAAAACTATCTTTTAGGGACGAAAAGGAGTATTAATTTATCCCCACATTTAGAACCGTACACAAAACTCGACATTTACCTCAATGCCTATAAAGAGATGTCATTCTATAATATCCTTAATATGATATATGTAGTACTATAAGATAATGATAAATAATCAATAATACGTATGCAAGTCGATCATAATTAGTTCCATAACTTTAATTCGTTGTTAATACATATAGGTAGCCATGAAAGAAGGTTGTAAAGTTCATGATCGAAAGTGCATAATAGGAAAGCACATTATAATTGTGACGCCATTGAATATATGGATGAGAATTTCGGATTCGCATGCGATGAAACTTCAAGAACAAAATGAATGGAAGAGTGCATCATCTTAATTTAATTAAAGTTGGCATTAAGCGTAGATTAGAATGTCAATAGATTATGGAACTATGCTTAAAGCCAATTAATTAACTAAGAATTAATTAACCAAAGAGGTATGGTAATGTAGGGGACCAATGTACAGATGTTATTAGTCTTTATACCCTTGCTTTTTGTGGAAATTGCTATTATTAGAATTAATTAGTGCTAATTAGATTGCTTTTTTGAAAGGTCATATACTGTTTTTAGTTTTACCTTGAAAAAAGTTCAGATGACCTATTTATTTTATGTTCGTTTTTTCTCACTATAAAAAAATGTTTGTTTATACCCTCTCAAACCGAAAGTGTATGTTAGTCGAATCATTAATTAGAACCTAGCTAGCTATTTTCTTCCCATCTACAACCTAGGGTTAGGAAAGATTTATCAAGTAAAACTCATCATATGATAGTTGACCAATAAAAAATATCTCAACTTTGATATAAATTGAATTGTAATATGAAAAACACGAATAAAGCACACAAATTAGCTCAATTTTTACAAGGGTACATGCAAAAATTAGCTCAAATTTTATGCCAGTATACACATTAGCTTAAATTATATCGAGGTTACATAGATTATCCAGAACCTTGTCAATCTAGAACCCTGTCAACCCAAACCATTATATTCATGTTATACATTGCTAACAGGATTAACGACTTGTCGACTTGATATACACAAAAGGCACCACACCTAGACACCTAGTGCCTAACTAATATTGGGAAACACTTTTAGCATATACAAATTAGCTTAAATCATATGGAGATTACATGAGTTAGGGCCTGTTCTCTTCCGTTGAAATTCAGTTCAGTTCAGTTCAGTTCAGTTCAGTTCAGCTCTTATGTCTAATGATATTGCTAATGATATAAAGCCAAATTTCATTCTTTTAAGCTCTTATTACAACGACGCAACAAATAATAATAATAATAATTATTATTATTATTATTATTATTATTATTGAGACTGATGCTATTACAGAAGAGACAAGTCTAGGTGGCTGAAGTTTGTTATATGAAGTGCCACGTCAGTCAGAGTTTGTTATGGATTCTGCCATGTCATACAGAGTTTGTTACAGCTGATTTATGGAGTTTGTTACGTTTTTCTTCTAGATTCTTCCTGATGTAATAGATGATATATATTCCTCTATTTGCTGTATTTTTATTCATTCAATCATAATACAAAAACATGTTTCTATTTACTCTCTCTTCTCTCCAAATTTCTTCCAAGTTACAGAAAATTTCATGGTATCAGAGCTTGCTGATTCCAACTGTTTGATGAAATTCCTCACTGAAATCTATTGTTTGATCTGATTTTTCTAGCTTTTTCTGATTCTGATTGTTTCGATTTTCTTCCTGATTCTTCCTGTTCATTTTTTTTTTCTGGATTTCTCTGATTACTGAGATTGTTTTTCTGGTTTTAACAATGGCGGCTTATGAATCTGCTGAATCTGTTCTTCCTCTGAATCAAAATCCTGCAAGTATCTACTACATTCATCCCTCTGATTCTAATACTGCTCAGTTAGTTTCATTCAAGTTTAACGGTGAAGGCTTCACGAGCTGGAAGAGAGCAATGTTGTTGACCTTATCTGCTAAGAATAAGGCAGGTTTTGTCAATGGTGGATTCACAAAACCTGTTGATGAATCGAGTGCAGAATACAAAGCCTGGGAGAGATGTAATGACCTTGTGTGTTCCTGGATTCTGTTTAACCTAGATGAAACAATTGCTGGCAGTGTAATGTTCCTGAGGTCTGCAAGAGAAATCTGGCTTGATCTGGAAGAGAGGTATGGTTACACATCTCTAGCTCAGATTTATGCACTAGAGCAGAAATTAGCTGAAATTAATCAAGATAATCAATCTGTTTCTGAGTTTTTTACTCAAATCAAGTCAGTTTGGGATGTTATTGATGAAGCACATCCATTACCTTATTGTACCTGTAATCATTGTACCTGTAATCTGACTAAGAGGATCTTTGAAAGACATCAACAAAAAATGGTCATACAATTTATGATGAAGCTCTCAGACAAGTTTGGTACTATTAGAGGCAATATGTTAATGATGCCTAATCTTCCTAAGGTCACTGAGGCATACAGAATGTTTGCTCAGGAAGAGAAACATAGAGAAATTTCTCAAGTGTCTAATTCTGGTGAGTCTATGGCTTTCATAGCAGACAAAAGGAAATTCAATTATGCAGGAGGTTTAAAACCATTCAAATCTCAGGAATCAGGTCGTTTTTACAGACAGAATGTTTCTTCATCTTCATCTTCTCACAAGCCTGGTTTATCTGATCAACATTCTGTTAGATCTGCTGGTTCTAGGTATTATTGCACTCATTGTCAGATTCCAGGTCATAGCATTGATCGATGCTTCAAGCTTCATGGCTATCCTTCTGATTTCAAAGGATTCAAAGGCAAAAGTGTTGCTGCTTTGAGTTCTGATGTGGATTCTATGGATGTTGATGATTCTACTAAGCCAATTACTATTGGTCATTTCAAACAAATCATGAATGTGCTAGGGAATCAGAGATCAACTGAGTCTCAGCCTGATAGTTCTCACAGTCTTGCCATGATGGCAGTTTATGATAGTGAAGTTGCAGAGCACTGGTGTCATCTTGTGGTTTTTGATCAGTTTCCACATTCTCACAAGTGTTTTCTTGCAAATACTTGTAATATACATGAGCCTCTCACTTATGCTCAAGCGGCTTCTGATCCTCTTTGGGTGGATGCCATGGATAAGGAAATAGCTGCTCTGCTCAGGAACAATACTTGGGACTTAGTTGATTTACCCAAGGGAAAGAAACCTATTGGCTGTAAGTGGGTTTTTAAGGTGAAGTTAAAGGCAAATGGTGAACTAGAAAGATGCAAAGCAAGGTTGGTGGCTAAAGGATTTAATCAGAAGTATGGAATAGATTTGAAGAGACCTTTAGTCCTGTGGTAAAAATGAATACCATCAGGTGTTTGATTGCTGTTGCAGTTAGTAAAAACTGGCCATTATTCCAACTAGATGTGAATAATGCCTTTTTACATGGAGAGTTAAGGGAAGAAGTGTACATGAAGGTCCCAGAAGGGTTTGCTAATCCAGAGAACAAAGTTTGCAGGCTTCAAAAATCAATCTATGGACTTAAACAGGCTTCTAGACAATGGTTTGAGAAGCTTGTTCAGTCACTTTTGAATATGGGTTTTGAGCAATCTAAGAATGATTACAGTTTGTTTCTCAGAAAGAATGGTGATCTAATTTGTGCTGCAGCTGTTTATGTTGATGATATTATTCTAACTGGGACAGATACAGATGCAATGTTGAGATTAAAGATAAACTTGCATGATTTGTTCAGTATTAAGGACTTAGGAAGACTGAATTACTTCCTAGGTATTGAAGTTGGCTATTCCTCTGATGGAGTTTTGCTGAGTCAGAAAAAGTTTACCAGAGAAATGTTACATGACTGTAATTTACAGCTGAAATCAAGAGCTGTAACTCCACTTCCTTTATCTTTGAAGTTACAACATGGTTCTGGTATACCCTTACAAAATCCAGAGCAGTACAGGTCATTGGTGGGTAAGCTCAATTTCTTAACTCATACAAGGCCTGATTTGAGCTTTGCAGTTCAGAGTTTGAGTCAATTTATGCATGATCCTCACTCTACTCATCTTGAAGCTTTGATTCATACTCTAAGTTATGTTGCTAATACTGAAGGTCAGGGGATATTACTTAAGGCTTCAGATGAATTGTCTTTACATGCTTTTTCTGATTCAGATTGAGCTAGTTGTGTTGATTCCAGAAAATCAGTCACTAGTTATGTCTTATTGCTGGGAAAATCTCCTATTGCTTGGAAATCTAAAAAGCAAAGGTTGGTCTCTAAATCTTCTGCAGAAGCAGAATATCGTGCTATGTCTTGTGCAGCTTCAGAGGTAACATGGGCAGTCAGGCTTCTTGAAGAGCTTGGTTTGGTGCATTTAAAACCTGTCACCTTGTTCTGTGATAATCAATCTGCTTTTCACATTGCTCGCAATCCTGTTTTTCATGAACGCACTAAGCACATCGAGATAGATTGTCATTTCACTCGTGACAAAGTGCTTGAAGGTTTGATTCAGTTGGCTTACTTGCCATCAGAAGAGCAGTTAGCTGATTTATTTACTAAGACTTTGCCATCCCCTAAATTGCAGTCTTTGTTACTCAAGTTGGGTATGAATTCTTTGCCTAATTCATCCTCCACCTTGAAGGGGGGTATTGAGACTGATGCTATTACAGAAGAGACAAGTCTAGGTGGCTGAAATTTGTTATATGAAGTGCCACGTCAGTCAGAGTTTGTTATGGATTCTGCCATGTCATACAGAGTTTGTTACAGCTGATTTATGGAGTTTGTTACGTTTTTCTTCTAGATTCTTCCTGATGTAATAGATGATATATATTCCTCTATTTGCTGTATTTTTATTCATTCAATCATAATACAAAAACACGTTTCTATTTACTCTCTCTTCTCTCCAAATTTCTTCCAAGTTACAGAAAATTTCAATTATTATCAATAAATAATAATAATAATCATGAATAAATAATAATAATAATAATAATAACAATAATACTAATAATAATAATTAATTATAATAATAATAATAACAATAATTAATATTAATAATAATAATAATAATAATATCGATACAATTCATTGTTCAAATGGTTCTATTTTTTTGATACACATTTCTATTGTTAATCTTACTGAGAAAATTAGAGTACTACACAACTTAAACTAATTTTCATAGTCAGTTAGTTCTTCGTCTTCTTCTTGTCCACCGAGCTCCTCCATTACCTCGGCATTCCTCTGAACTGACTCCCATATCTGATCAGTTATTTCTCGTCGGACAATATCCATAGCTGCTTTTCTGCTACATGTAAGTGTTTTGTGTTCTTTTGTCATAATACTATTTTATTTTAAAATTAAATAGTATATGTGTTTAAAATATTTAGAGGTTTCAAGTTTTTAATATATTTTCCATAAATTTATAATTATATTATAAATTTTATAATTATGTCATATGAAATAGTACATTTGTATATACACATAGGTATAGTAATATATAATCAAAGACCACTAATCCGTAGTTAAAAATCACTAATTAATAAGTTCAGTTCAGCTCAGTTCAGTTCAGTTCAGTCAATCAGAACAAGCCCTTAATCAAAAACTTTGTCCACCCAAAACCTCTATTCATATTATTTATTGCTAACGGAATTATCTACTCTCAATATACACAAAAAGGCATCCCAATTAGTCACCTAGAGCCTAATATTGGGAAACACTTAGGGGGCGTTTGGTTCACAAAGTGGTATGGGGTTGGAATCAGGAATGGGGTTAAGGTGGTATCGGGTTGGAACTTGATACTTAATACCATGTGTTTGGTTTAATTCTGGAATGGAATATCTCACTATTCTCTCCTTTTATTTGATACCTAAGGGAATGGAATGAGCCAAACCCATTTCCCCCCCAAGGTTTCTAAACCCCATACCTCATGGGTTTGAGGTATGGGTTTGAAATTCATATTTTTGTCAACCAAACATATGGTATGGGTTTTAGTCATTCTAAACCCATACCTCATACCTATATTTCGTGAACCAAACGCCCCCTTACAGGGTTTAATTTGGGCCTTAGAGTATGGACTTAAAGGCTTTAAATATTTTTGGGATAAAAAATTTGGCCCATGCAGGGGTCGAACCTGCGACCTTGGCGTTATTAGCACCACGCTCTAACCAACTGAGCTAATGGGCCACTGTTGTTAATGTACTTCTATATAAATTAATTATACAAAGTATAATTCTACACTAAATTCAGGATAAAGTTGGATAATGAATAACCAAAATAAATCTGCTATCATTTTAGCCATTGAAGAGAGAGAAAAACAGAAAATGGAAAATATCACAGCAAGTGAAATTGCGGGTTTAGGGGTTGGTGCTTTCCTCCTTTGTGCCACTATTGCTGCCCCTAAAGTTGATGCCTTTATCTCCTCTTCCCAAAGAAGGTACACTTTCTAATTTACTATACAATATACTTATGTTTAGTAGGTTCCGTCTGGATTTAATAGTCACATTGATAGTGTAATTTGAATTGCTCGACTTAGGATGTATTTATATTGAATCGTTTATATTGTTGTTTTTTTTATTTTTGCAGTTCATTGAAGATGTGCAAGAGATGTGGGGATGTAAAGCTGATAGCTTGCAAAAAATGTAAAGGGTCCGGATTAGTTAAACCGGGTGGATTGTTTGGATTGAGTAATCCAATGGATGATTTAGTTTCGGGTCGATTCGAATCGAACGTGAGTTCAATACCTTGTGTTAATTGTGGAGCTAAGGGTCATTTTCCTTGCCCTCAATGTTACCAAGCTTCTACTGAATAAGATTAGTACGGAGTAATTGATATCAATGTAAATTATGGGTCGGAGTAAAATAGTTTATGATTGATAATACAAAAATTTGTCCCTTGTTTTGAGTTAGAACTTAGAAGATTTTCTATGATCTATGTACTTTAATGTATGTTGGTTTATTTCTATGTATGATTTTTTGATTAATTGTTAATCCTATATAAGAGATTAATACCAAGTACATGTTTTGGTGCCAAAAATAAGTATGTTACTCTTATTTGAACCAACTAGTAATTTTTATCAAACCAAAATTTTCTCTTACTTGAATCAACTAATAATTTTAATCAAACAAAATTTAGACTCTTATTTGAATCAACTAGTAATTTTTATCAAACAAAAGTTTAGACTCTTATTTGAATCAACTAGATATATTAGCTTCTAAAGCACATTCTAAATCAATTGCAAATTGCTATTGAGGTTTTGGCGTAGTAGTTACTAAGAGCTACGTTTTTGTATAATTATTGCAAAATATTTTGAAGGACAAATTTCGCAAATTTTTTTTAACTTGGGCTATTGTTTCTAAGTTCGTGGACAAACAAAATATTATGAGAAAACGTAAAGTAAAAAATTGTGCGAAGTAAATGACTATGATTTCTGCTAGTAAATAATTGGGCTGGCTGTGGCATCCTATCTAAATTGAACGATCAGGCCCATACCCTTTGGGCCGTTCTCATTCCAATTAAGAAATTTCATGTTTATGATAAATTTGTCATTTAAAAAAAAAAATCTAGTATAAGGCCCTATTCTTTTGAATTGTGGTAGTCTATTCTGCTCTATTGAAATTTACTCTACTATGTTGAAATCTGCTCTGCTTAGTATTAATATTCTGCTATGCGGACACTTGCTTTACTTTGCTGACACCTGCTCAGAAATTCAAAATACAGAACCTAAAACTTTTCAACTAAAAGTCTAAAAGTTATCACTCCGTTTATTGACAATATTATTCCGTAATCCGTATACCCTCTATTGTCTATTCTATCAATTATAACCAGTCAAATGTCGCTATTTTTTTTCACTAATCAAACAAACTCCATTAATCTTGTTGTTTATATTTCGTATTTACCTTTACTCAATCGAACTCCACCACTTTAAAAGCGTGTGCAAAAGATGAATATGAAAGGTCGTACACTTCAACATAGCATTAATTCTTGGTTTGGAGGTGACTATGGTAAGTAGCAGGTCAAAGTTTGATAGCCATATTAGGCATTTGGTTGTGGAAGCACGTCACAGTGTATGGCATTTTTTTGGTATCAAAGAAACATTTTCCCGACCATTTGGGTTAGCTGGAATCTAAAATTATAACAATTCTAAACACGTTGAAACCAAAATGTCCATAATATAAAACTTTCTATAATGCTTTGCATTCATTCCTAAAACATACGAGTAAGTCACATAGATTTTTGGACACAGTTTATTTGAAAAATGACATGTACCTCATCTAGGAAACTAGTCATATTCGATCATACAATCACAATCACACACAAAGTATGCTTAATGTAGCGGAGATCTTTGTTATATGCAAAAGTATATTATAAATCAAGAACTTTAGAAAAAAATTTCAAAATAGGATTTTTTTGATATTATTACTTGCCAT
Source organism: Chenopodium formosanum (assembly GCA_024500155.1). Taxonomy (NCBI): domain Eukaryota; kingdom Viridiplantae; phylum Streptophyta; class Magnoliopsida; order Caryophyllales; family Amaranthaceae; genus Chenopodium; species Chenopodium formosanum. Next base: position 1,052,825 of record CM044861.1, on the reverse strand, counting down.
ATCTATGACCTTTATGCCATGATTTATTTTTGTTTACTAAGCTAATTAATTCTCTTTTGGGTTAATATTTAAGTAACTATAATTTCCATTAAGTGTTTCTATACAAATAGTTCCCAAAATTAAAATTATATGATGCATAATAACTTAATAAGGGTCCTAAAAGAGGAAATAAAATAACTTAACTTAGAAATTATTGTACTAAAAAAAGTTAAGAAAATGTAAGTACATTTTTGTAACACACTATTCAAATTATTAAGAACTAATCAAGTAATCAATTTACATTGTTAATATAATCTCTTACAGAAAAAACATCAAGTTGAGGGGAAAATTGAAAAAGAAAATAAAGATTATATTTTTATTTTTTTGTGTGTTCCACCCGGTTCTGGGATCAGTCCTGGGTGGTTAGCTTCAGTCCCCTCCAAACTGTTGTTGCGGGGATCAAACACGGATCTTTTCCATCAAGTGCATTCCCAAATCACCCAAAATAAAGATTATATTGGGTGAAGAAGATGAAGTTTTCCTATAACATAGCTAAGCACTGGCTAAAGGAGCATGGTGGTAGAGCAATAATAGTGATAGAAGCCTGCATTGTTATTCTTATATATCTTTGCGCCTGTTGCCTGTGTTGCTCAATTCATTGGGAGAAGAAAAGGAGGATTAAGAGGAATGAAAAAATACTCAGTGCTGATTGGCAAAGGTATTTACGTACTCGACCGCGATTGGTTGATGAAGAGGAACCACAACCACCACCACCACCGGCGGTTAATAATAGTGTTTAGGTTAATATTTTGTAATAAAGACAACGTCGCTTATGATGTAAGTACTCAATACTATTTAAAACCTACAACAAATGTCTAGAAAGAACGAAAAAAATAAATTATTAAAAAAAAAAAAAAAGAAAGAACTTATTACTTTTTTGGTTTCAAGATATAGATTTTGAAAATTATTCCATCAAATTGATTGTCAACCTTGACTATGAGTTTTTGCATTCCTTTGTTATACTTGTAAATAGATTGTCACGTTTATGTGTTATCCAATTCAAATATATTGTGTTTTGCTTTAAAAAGAGATTTATGTCAATTATGTGTACCCTAACTACTAAACAATTAGATTATTACTTGTACAAGTATTAAACATAATAATGCAACAATTTCTACATTAGAAAGTCTTGAAAAATTGTGATTGTACTACTATTGCTTGCTTAATAACCTAAAATTATAGAGTGTAGACAATTGATCAATCAGACAATCACCACCTTATAAGTAATCTAATTGTTTTAAAACCAAAAATGTCTACTCGTACAATATGAACGAGTATCCAATTTTTTTTTAAAAAAAGAACAAGTACCCAATTAATAGTTTTAAACTTATATCATAGACTTTTTTTTTTCTCCTAATTGCATCTTCAATAATATCAAATAAAACAAATCTTAAAATAACATTTTTTTTATATTATCGAATTCATGAAATTTTGTGCAAATATTGCCCAAGTTACTACAGTTCACTACTAGAGTTTTAGGGGTATTTTTTTTTTCTTCTGATTTTACAGGACAAATGTCAAGCAACCAAGCCAAACAGAGCACAAAATAAAGGGGTAAAAAACCAGAAATCCAACGGCCGAAATTACTGTTCAGACACCGCCGTCACTCATTAACATGTCACGGCACTTCAATCACCTGAGTTACTGTTCCAATTAACTTCCATTCAGCCACTCGTAGATTGCCACGTACGTGATGTTTGCGGCTTGTTTGGACAAAGGTAAAAACAATCATATCCAAATTAAATTGAAACAAATAAAATAATTTAATTTTTTGTTTGAATAGTAAAAATACTTTATTTTATTTATCTGATCTGAAAGTAAAAAAAAAAAAAAAAAAAAAAAAAAAAAAAAACCTCGGAAATTAGCACTGTTCATTGATTTTACAGCCAAAAATAAGAGAGATGGAGGTGACAAATTGTACACTACGTAAAAGGTTGTTCTAAGTTTGTTAGGGGGTTAGCACAATCATTTACCTAAGAGATCTTTGTCTGTAACTATAAACTGTAGTAAGTGTCTTGGCTCTTGCAACATTTATGAGATTTTTTCAAATTATTTGAGTGATTGACAATCGATTGGAGATAGTACTTCTCAATGCCAAAACATGTACTCCGTAATTGATGTAAATTTCACTTCGGAAATTAAATTTCAATTAATTTGTACAATAAAATTAGATACACAGAGTACGGGACGTAACAAGTTTATTGTTAGCATAATGGGGGATTAGGATTAGTATGGTATACAAGGTGACTAGGTGAGCAATTAATCATGTATAAACTGTATTAGTGTAGCCTTGGATTAAACAATTGTAAAGTTTAGTATTTATTTGGTATCATTTTGGTTTTTTGTTTTTTTTGAATTTCAAAATCATATGTCATATACTATATGTCTTATTATGAATAAAAAAATTCATCAAAATTATTAAAATCAAGATAATTTTGAAAACTAATAATAAAAATGTAGAAACATCTTTTTTCTTAGTTGTTTGTTTTCGAAAAATCAAAAACAAAAAACGATTTCAAATAAGGCCTTATGTAATGGATTTATTTTGTTTCAAAAAAAAAAATGTAATCGATTTATTTGTATAAGAATGACAACTTTTAAATATGATCTACATTTACACTACTTTGATTCATGTTGTACTACATATACTCACTAAATTAATTATCTTGCCATTGCATCAAATTAAATGACCTTGATGGACATGGTGGGTAGAGCTAGCACTTTATGACTTTATTAGATATCACAAGTTCAAGTCTAATTATCTACTTGTGCTTGGGAGTGGCGTGGGATTCCTTTACGTGATCCCTAATCTTAAGCGTTAATCTTTACTCGTATAACCTAGACTCTCACGTTTGAATGCTTGATCAATCCATGTCATTTAAATACTAGCATATATAAATGGGTATAAATGAGCATAATTATTCAAGTATAACCTTTCTAAATAACACATGTAAGTGTCTCATCATTGATAATAATGTTGAGAGAGTTAAACACTTAATAAAGCTAAGGGGATATTTCTCTTATTGTCAACTGATTTCAGATGTTGTTTCGGTTGGGATCCGATAACCCGAGAACCCGAGTCCGAGATACGAGATCCATTATGCACATATCGTCCAGATGAGAACCTACACAGAGAAAAGAGATTAGCTAACCCCGGGATGATCCGGGAAAAACCACTCCGATGCCAAAGTAACCTACTTTAACTTTGTGATTTAGATTCTCTCTTAATGACGAGTCTGGCCAGACTAATATTATTTATAAACATCAACTTATTGTTTGCAAGTATGGCTAATCCATAATTTACAATATTGTTGCAAACGGCCGGTCTTTTAAAAGAGCCGAGATCCATTTAATTATATGATAAAAAAAAATTGAAATAATAATACAAAGTCCTTGAAGAAAAACAATACGAAGCACGTTTCTATCAGCATTCAATTTCCCTAAAGAAAAAAGACTATCAACAGTTCAACATTCAATAGTACGTTTTATTTGGACACGTTTCTAGCGACATAATTTAGACAATCCATAACGCATGTACGTATGCATTTAGTGGAGGGACTTAAGAAAGAAGCTTTTTATAATTATGCACTAATTTGAGCCAAACAGTTTAGTTTTATTAAGTAAAGTTTTTTTCTATTTATATTTTGGCAAAACTTATGGCAAATTATGGTTCTCCATTTTAATTATTAAAACTAGCTATGGATGTATACGTATATATGGCGGTAAGGTCTAATACTTAATTGATTAATAATGCATGTTTTGTGCGGCCTTTTGATACATATTTCATTCACCATGTTTACGGGGAGTAAATCAAGCAGTGGATTTAAATTACTTGAATTGGTAACTCGATTGCGGTCATTGCTTCTCGAAGTTGCATCAAATTCTAGTATGAAAACATGTTTATAGTTGGCCCCACTTGGAAGAGAGAATTCTAATTATGCGAGTTAACGTACTGCTTTTATCAACTTTCATTAGTAAATTCGGGTGGATCACTAATTTCTCTAACCTAATTAAGTTTAAAGTATGTATTATACGCGCATTGATAAAATCACGAAATATACAAATTGAGTTTAAAGGTTTATATCTATTATAAAGTACTATACCACTTATCAACAACCATAATTAGTATTATTATAGCTACTAGCTAATTAAAACCAAATTAGGGTCGTATACAGAGAGCGTTATTTCAAATCAACATCATTAAGTGTGAATGCTTCTTATTGTTTTATATTCCATAACATACTCCATCACGCAATGTAAATTAAAGTTAAAGCAGCTTAGAAACATATATATAAAAAAACTATATTTCATGAAATAACCTTTACATAAAGCGATAATTGTTACACATTTATATAGATACTTAGCTTAGGTTAATTTACCTTTTGTTTTCTTGGTGAGAATAATTGAAATCGAAGTGAGTAGCTCACATGTAACGCTTTTATTGTAAGTACTATGATGGACTTTTAGTCTTTTATAAGTTTATGTACATGAAAAAAGTAGCAAGGAAAATGCAAGTGGGCATACCATTTTGAGGTTTTAATTTTCTAACAGTGTCACATGGTGAGAGTGAAATAAAAGGATGCTGCATGAAAATGATGGCTACCCATTCAGGATATGACACGTGGACAACCATTTTAAGTTTTGTGACGACGTTAAGAATTTTCTTTTTTATTTATTTTGAAGGAGCGTTAAGATTTTTTAACAACGACGGTAGATAGACGTAGTACAGAATTTGTAAGGGATTTAAATTTTTAAGAGGGGATAAATAAATATAATAAATTTAAATACTAAAAAAATTATAGTACGAGTATTTTCACCACGTTGTCAACAGCGCGTGATATCACGCTATTGTTTAAAACAATTTGTACCAGTAAGACTACAATATGAAGTATTGAACCCTAACATTAATTATCAATGTTACATGGTTGTTGTCACGTTACTTTAGAGAGTGTTAAAGCTTGGATTTAATGGACTTGAATGAACTTCCATACACAAAAGCCAGCAACCCTAACAACTTCATCATAACACTTGTACGATCCATAAGATCTAGTGCATTTAGTAAACTAATTGCTTAACTAGTGTGTGCAGCGATCCGTTCTATTCACTGATTTAATTAATTTATTTATTTTTTGTCGAAAAAGTACCATCATTATTTTACTCCGTATTTCATTTGATAATAATTCTTAAGAACTTACTTCGTATAATTCTTTTCGCTTGACTGTATGTGTAATAAACTAATAACCTTTTTGGGTAAGTGTTTGAAACCATAAAAGTTGCCAATGTTTTTGGTTGCAAAATTGAAAATGTCTTGCAATCAATTCCGAGAGTCAATTAATTAGCAAATTGTACATTATTAGAAGATTTGAAATATAAATAAAAATATTAGTACGGCGAAATAAAGACTCAATTGAACAATATAACATGAAATTGTCTTGATTTTACCTTTTAGGAAATTTTATAGAACTTCATGCATCCGGCCTCTCTTAATTTGATGATGGTTCTTCGATCTTTAACTATCACTTAACACCTTCGATTATTGGAGCTAAAATAGTCCTAACATAAATTTTCTTTCAAACTACTTATAAATTATTTCTCGGATCATTATAGTCTTTCCCTTATTTTGTTAAAGATCTCTCAAAAAATAACTAATACGAGTACTTTATACAAAGTAAGGTATCATATATTCAGGATGTATGATTGTGTAAGCTTTAGATAGTGAATGCAAATTATAAGCCGGATGAGAATATTTTTAGTAGAGTCGATTTACAAAGCTTGACTAGATGACCTGAATGACTCGGCTTTTAGACCCTTTGTGTCAATCCTAAATCCAAAATTATAATTTCCTCCAACGTTGCGTGATCCAAATCTCGTACTCACCTAGCTAGTTCATGATCACCTCTAATGATGATTATTTAATTTGATCATGAAAGTTAATTATGATTACTTTCATAAATTAAAACCTTAATTAGATAGCTTAATTGAAGTTAAGGAATTAACCTTCACGCTCTAAAGAATGCAATGAGAATAAACAAAAGTAGAAGAAAACATAAAAATGGAAAAAAGCATCAAATTACATAATATGGGAAAAAAATTAATAAAACAAGTAATAAAAAAAATAAAAATAAAAAGAGAAAAAACAGGAGTTAATATATGAAGTGATGAAAGCACATATACCAACCCTAACCCTCTCTTGTTAGACCTCATTCTGGCAAAAACACATCTTCACCTTTGCAATTTTCTCTCTCTCTTTCTTCCCATTTTCCTCTCTCCTCTTTTTTATTTCTTCATTTTTCAATGTTTCTTATTAATATTTATAGCTTTGTTTAGGGTTTCAAAAACTTCTTTCTTACTATAAATTTTTATTATTTCACAAATTTGGTGTAGTTTTGTCTAAGAGAAGAAGGGAAATTTTTAGCAAAAATATTATAGACAAGAAGAGGTAGGTTTGTTAGATTTAACCAAATTACATTAGAAAATACAATTTTTAAGGAAAAAAAATAATAATAATAAAAATATATTTATAAAAGAGGTAAAAAAAAGTAAAGATTAAAAATAATGGGAAGAGGAAGAGTTGAGCTAAAGAGGATAGAGAACAAAATAAACAGGCAGGTGACATTTGCAAAGAGAAGAAATGGTTTGTTGAAGAAAGCTTATGAACTTTCTGTGCTTTGTGATGCTGAAGTTGCTCTTATCATCTTCTCCAACCGTGGCAAACTCTATGAATTCTGCAGTGGACCCAGGTGATCATCACCGTACCGCCTTTCGGGTTTTATTTTATTTTTTAATTTTATGTTATGGTTAAGATTACGATTTAGTGAATAGCTAAACGTCGCCCTAAATTTAACAACCCAGAGTCCGGGTTGGTCTTAAAAGTTTTGAGATCTGGGTTGTTTCCATCTTATGTTTTACTTACCTAAAATGGAAATAAAACTTTGAGCCTTACTTGTTGTTTTCATTAGATCTGGTCAGATTTTTTTAATAAAAAATTTCATAGGTTTAGTTTGTATGATTTTGTAAGCTTATTTTTTTCTAAAGTAGTAATTTTCCTTTTTACAAAATTGTTTAAATTAAAGACCTAGAGTAAAAATTCATAGGTAAAGTTGTAATTGTACTAATACTTTAGATCTTTGGATTGCAGCTTTGTTTTATTTGATATGATGTTTTGCTACTTTAGATGATCAGTTTAATACCTGTGCATTTCTTTATCCATTGGATGTTTAATTGTTCTGTTTTTCTCCTATTTCTGAAAATTCATCAAGAATTCTCATGATTTTGTTGAATTATAGCAAGATCAGCTTTGTTTTTTAGCTAAGTGTCTTGAAAAATTTCACCTCATAAAAAAAAAAAAAAAGTTTTAAGCTTGATTAACGTAAGAAGTTATGTTTTATGGTAGCTTTGATTTATAAAGTGCTGTGCAACAATTTATTTCTCTTATTTTCAATCAAAGCCATTTACAAATTAAAAACCTAAAATTTATTTTCTCACTTTTTGTTAGAATTTTGAGTATAAATTTATGAATTTCTCCCTAGATCTGAAACCCTTTTATACAAAGTATGTAATTTAACATTTTCATTTCCCTCAATTTTTTTAGTACTCAATAAATTCAGCTAACATTTTGCTCTAAAAATAGTATACATATGTAAGATTGGAGGGTGAAAAAAGTAGGAGTACATGATTGTGTGAATATCATCTAGGCCAAGAATACTGAAAACCCTAAAATTTTGACCCTAATTGGTTTATATCTTAATCATGATACCCTTGTTATTGTTTTACCATTAAAAAAAAAAAAAAAAAAAAAAAAAAAAAAAATCTTCTTACGGAGTAATAATCATTTTCTAATACTGGTTTATCTGCCTAAAATTAAAGGGCAATTATTTTAAAGGGCATGATATGGTAGGAGAAAGTAAAGGACTTGTGAATTTCATATGCTTTTGCATAATTTATGATCTAATGGCTGGTAATTAGTGAAGCTATTTTTCCTATGATTTTATTTTATGGATTTTTGAAATTAATTTATTGCTCAAAACTTTCTCCACGGTATACTCAATTACTCATATATGCTTGCTAAGTTGTCTTTCATTTAAAGGTGTTTAGGACCTTATTTGGGGAAAAAAAATCAGTATTATTCCTTTTTCTTATTTTTCAAATTTTTTAAAAAATAATGTGCTTTTAGAAATAGCTGAATTGGTTATGTTATTTGTGTCCTGATGATTCTTATTTTCAAATTTTGTAAAAAACAAAAATAATGTGCTTTAGGAAGTAGTGTGATTAGTATCAAGCAATTATAAATTATCAATGGAGGGACTTAATTTTGCATTAAATCCGCTCATTAGTTTAAAGTAATTACTCGTAATACAACCAACATTGTTTTTGCATCACATCATACAATGGTTTAGATGCACTTTGTATAAGCATGCCCCTGTGCAGTTCACTGCAGCTTCAGGGTATATTAGACTAATGACAAAGATATAGTTGATTAGGGCAATGTTGTAGGTCTGTGGTATGCAAATTCACCTATACAAATACAAATGGTTTGTTGTAGTCATAGATTTGCACTCGATCGACTTCTTTGTCTACTTTACCCTCTTCACTAACAACTTGAGAAATCATGGTTTGGCCATTGTTGTGTCCTTCAGACCTTCACCATAAGATAGAGAATGCCTAGCCTTAACATGAGTTTTTGACTATATTCCATTCTAAGATTTCTAACTAAGCATTGATAGGAAAGGAATTGAACCCTTTGTAGCCAATCCCCCATGGAATTAAAATTTTGACTACATCATGCACCCTCTATATATAACTTATTCCGATCCATCAGATTGCTTCAAAAAAACTCGGCGTTCGTGCTTTTAGCTACTAAGTTCTTTGTTATAGAGAGGATGTGAAGTGAGGAGTCAAGAGTCTCAAGAATTTGCAGTTCATGCAGGAACTTGTTTTCTGGCATTATTTAGATGGTGAAGGAATTTTTTTTTTTAAAACAAATAAAAAAATAAAAAGTTCCGTTGCCGGGACTTGAACCCGGGTCTCTCGGGTGAGAGCCGAGTATCCTGACCAACTAGACTACAACGGATTATTGATTTATTATACTTGTTAATATTTATAACTGATATTTGCATTGCATGCAGCATGCTCAAAACACTTGAGAGGTATCAGAAGTGCAGCTATGGTGGGGTAGAAGTCAACAAGCCATCTAAAGAGCTTGAGGTAATAATTTTTCCCAAATTTTGTTCATTATTTGTATATCCATCCGCACATATTCTATCATACACCGGATGTACTTAAGGCACAACCTGTAGGCACGCGAGGTTGTGCAGGCATGTCACACACTACCTCAGGGCATGTACACAAGGCAATAGCTGCAATAATATATATGTCTATTGAACTTTTTGTTTGGATTTTTATCGTAATTTATTTTATTTTGCTTTGTTCTCAACAGAGCAGCTACAGGGAGTACTTGAAGCTGAAAGCTAGATATGAATCACTCCAAAGAACTCAAAGGTAAAATATTTATTTTTGTGAAGCAAATTTGTTCAGTAATTTAGAATATTATGAAGGTAATATACAAGTATTGTTTTATGAACTAATGGTTGTATTATTCCATTATTTTATACATTCAGAAACTTACTTGGAGAGGACTTGGGGCCTCTGAATGTGAAGGAGCTTGATCAGCTTGAGAGGCAGCTCGAGACTTCCCTGAAGCAGATCAGATCAACTAAGGTAGTAATCCAGCACTCGATCTCATCACAAACACATGTTGACTGTTATTTATTTACATTACCCTACATTAAAGAGAGTGCATATATACTGTTGAAAAATATACTGTATTTCAAATTGTTAGTGGTTAGTAACTCCTAAGTAATTAGTTTGTGTTACTGGAGTCATAATAGTAGTGGGTTAATGTTAGGCATGAAAGGTTATTGATCATGGGATCATACTCCTTATTTTTAGCCCAGTTTGCACTATGTGAATGTTGTTATATATGTATTTCGTTTTCAATGGATTGAATAAAAATTTATTTTATTCTTTCCACTCTCTAGCTCTCCTCTTTATTGAATAAAAATTTATTGAATAAAAATCACTATTTTCTTGCAACTATTAACTGGAATAACCTTGTGTTCGTTGGCTTGGAATCATTGTCATATACTCCGTAGTAGTATATCTAACTTGTGTGTGAATTGCTGCGTGTGCAGACTCAATCAATGGTGGATCAACTTACTGACCTTCAGCACAAGGTGTGTATATAAACTTAGTATATTATACTTCGTATATAAATCATATTGCAAAATCTAGGACCTTTATATTGTTATTAGTTCTATTACATATGCCAATTAAATTATGTACAGGAACATGCACTAATGGAAGCTAATAAATCTTTGAAAACTGAGGTAACAAAAACACCCATATGCATACATAATGAGGATACAGTGTACATATTACCTTGATTCTATCTTGGAATTTAACGTTTTGGCAGCTTGATCGGATCATGATTAAGGATGCTCAGTACCGACAATCCTGGGATGGTACCGACCAGAACGTTCACTATGAACAACAGCACGCTCAATCCCAGGGGCTGTTAAATTTCCAGCCCCTTGGTTGCAACCCTACCCTTCAAATAGGGTAAGCACGAAACTAAACTACTAGTTTTAAACCCGTGCAATGCACAACATGACACGACTACAAATTAATTATGTTTGGTTAATTGGATGGATGCAGGTATAACCCGGAAACTACTGAGCAGATGAGTGTTGCAACAACACATGCTCAAGTCCCTGGATTTTTACCAGGATGGATGCAAGGTGGATGCTTTAGTTAGGGCTAACTTTTTGCCCAATGAAAAAAGAAGCATTACTATTATATGTAACAACTACTTTTGATTTACCTTTTTATCTTTTGTCTTTTTTCTGGGTGAAAATGTAAATTCCATCAGCAAGTTTGTGTAACTCCTAATAATTCTCATAAGAGCATTAGACTCTAATTAAGGAACTTTTAGACTTTATTTGTTTTACTTTTAAAGCAGGTGGAAGTATATTTTAAGGAAATGCTCAGAAATATTAATTCTAGTCTTCACTCATGGTGATGATATAAGTTTACTTGTTTACCATAAAATTATAGCCCCTCTTTTATATATATGGTGTTGTTCTTTTCTTGAAAGAGTTTTTTTGAATTTTCATACAATTACTTTCAAAACATTTTTTTTGTGATTTTTATAATGTATTTGAAGATGTATACTAATGATAGAAAAATATGTATGGAGTGCTTGATTTAAATTCAATGAAATATCAAATGGGCCGGTGATAATTTAAGACTCATGAAGTGTATGTTCAAAATACTTTCATAATAATATTATAATTTATTTCATTAAAATGGAAGAAGTGGATAACTATCAATTACATAGTGGAAGGAGGGTAAGCCCTAGAAATCAATTCTAATGGGGAAGCAATTGGAGTGGAAGTCATGTCCTTATCCTTATGGGAGATTGGGAGGACTTTTAGGGCCAGTTCTGATTTATTGAACTGAACTGATTGTTTATGAGAGAAGGAAATTTAAACTGAATTTAACTGAACTGAAATTAAGCTGATGAGAACAAACCCTTAAATAAATTGTGCTTTATGTTTAAGATAAGTAGGTTAGTTCAAAACGCATATGTGCTTGAAAACAATCAATTAATAATTAGTTGAAATGTTGAATTATACTAGGTCTGTTTTCTAATCCAAGAGACCTTAATGTTCAACTTTTAAAACATTTTATTACATCAAGTTGATAATTACATTAGTAAACTATACAAAGTATTATATATATTGCATTTATTTGTATGAGCATTACAACGTTACTTAATTTTAAGTCTCGTCTATATTAATAAACTTTTGTAATGTTCTCCGCACCGTGTAAAATGAGTTTAAGCGGGCCAAGTAAAGAATTGCCATTTGTGGACCTCGTGGCGATCGAGTGTCGACAGGTGGTGCGCAGTGAACAGTGGTGAGTTCTTATCATTGTTTTCCTAGAAATGGGTAGTCCAATCAGGGTCTTAGAATTCGCTTTCATGCCCGAAAAAGGCCCATCACGTCAAGTACAGCCATCAATTTGGGCTAATTGCCCATCATTCAATGGCCAACACCTCACGTGCATGTCCATCTTAAGTTAGCAAGATTATTAAGCATCTATGTGGCTATGTGAATGCCATCACTCTCCAAGTGTTTTTTTGTGGTGTCTTATTTATTTGGGAAATTTGTATTTGATCATTGTCTTTTCACACTCCCACTTGCAAGAGTGAGGTATAATGAGTGAGTAGAGTGTGAATCAACAATATTTTTTTCAATAAAAAATGTGACTAACAATTTTAATACTCCCTTCGTTTTTAAATACTTGCTCCATTTCTCCATGCACGGAGTTTTAGGAAAAATTAAAGAAAGTAATAAAATATGAAGGTAGTGGGGTGGGTGGAAGAATAAAAAATTGTATAAAGTAAAAGTAGTGGAGAGAATTGGAGGAGAGAGAATATGAAATTAATAGAATATAATTTATGTTGGGTCCACTAGGTGAGAGAAATTAATTAAATATACTAAAACTTTCCAAATAAGGAAATGGAGCAAGTATTTAAAAACGGCCAAAAAAGGAAAGTGGAGCAAGTATTTAAAAACGGTGGGAGTACTTCGTAACAAGAATATCATATTAGATGGGTATTTACAGCTATATTTGACAGACATAATATAAATTACTCATATTATATAGGGTTTGTTTTCTTTTACCTAAAATTACAGGTGATATTGTTGGTTGTAGGATTTGTCTTCCATCTTATTTGGAAGGTTTTCCATCAATTCTTGTTTATGCATCCTTTACAATGGCTATAAAACCTCGTGAAAGAACAAATAATGGTGAATAATTAGCTTTTCTTGTAACTCAATGGTCACTTCTCTCACCTTGAAGGCTCAAGTACTTAGAAATATCAATTTTATATATCATTGGACAAATTAGATGGAAGTTGGAGTATTCTACTTGTGTAAATTAATTAGGTAACTCTTTTTATGTACGGTGAAGATTACCCAACATCCCCATGGAATTATTCATCAACTCGACAAGGCACATAGTGAGGAGACAATAAATGGATTAACAAAAACAATTCTGCTGAAAATAAATATTGTTTTAAAAGTTAGTTCATCGGTTATTTGGTGTGTAAATGAAAACTAATTAAGTGTGACCTAATTTGGTAACAAGGAGTCACTAGCTAGAAATGCTCAAACACTAATAATTTGTTAATTTGCATTTGATAAAATTTATTCACTTCAGTGCACCAAGATATAAAAACTTAGAATTGTATAGTTTAGTGCACCTATAAAAATATGGAATTAGCGTACGGATCAAACTTTAAAGTGATACATAGTTTTGGGTTAGGTGTTGGACTTATTGGCGTAGGCAGGGAACGTAGGTCCTAGCTTCGTACAAGATGTCTCCTTCTTCCCCTGCCTTCTTATGGAAACATTACCATTTCCAACTCTTCGTGCATCCCTATACTTTCAATTTTATTCTCTTGTGATTTATGAATTTTTAATTTTTATTTTAATATTAATATTTTCAGCTCAATTTGATTAACCTAATTTATTCTAACGGGATATGAGCGCATGGGCCTGATATACAGCCCATGTACTGTGTATATAAGTCTCGTGCTCAAACAGAACATGCTTGAAATGGTCCAAGAAAATTTTGTGTTGTATTGACTAAGGTTGTGTTGATGTTCCATAATATGAATAATCGTTGTTGTGCCTAATTGTCATGACTTACTAATGGTGAGCATATGTCGGATTAGGCCAATTTCATACATGTTGAGTCTAGGCAACTAGTGTCCCAAGTTGCTTGCTCGACCCACACATTAGTTAATCCATTACATGCCCTTATACAAATTGCTAAAATTATAGTACTCCGTAGTACCAGCAAATGAACCTAGGTTCAGTGCACAATGGCAAACATATTTGCCTACCAAATTTCATCCTCAATTAAAAGAATTGTACTGTAATTGGATAAACGGAATTAGATGATTTTGGTCGTTGCGCAGCGTGTTTTAAGATTGTTTGCACCCCATTTACCAAGATTATAAAAATTAAACCCTTCAAATTAAATTAATTAATTTCATTTGTTGGTCCTCTTATTTCTTTCTTTTTATGATCCGAAATTTCCTTTGTTGCTTCAATGGTCCCCCATACTTAAAATGTCCAAGAATCCAAAGATAGTGTGATTAAAGAGATGTTTAAGAGAATAAATCTTGTATTTTATGAAAATTAATTAGTCCATTTGATGCAGGCTTTGTGGTATGGTCCCCTAATACCCTGCAAATTAATCTTAATTCTTAAAACATAGTTTTATTTCATTTCATGTTTATCTGTTAATTTATAAATTACCATTGGCTTAAGCTAAAAAATATGGGGACCACAATTACCTTTGAATTCAATTCAACCATATATTAGCTTTTTGTACCCAAAGTTTAGTACATTTAGATGTGTTACATTTTAATATAATCTAGTGTTATAATAAAAACTTGGACCACCAAAGAACATATGCTTTGATATCCCTGAATTTAGCCATGAAATATGATCCAAGGCTTTAAGCCTTTAACTAAGAGAATTTTTATGAATGGTTTTAGTTTGTAGTTAATCTTTTAGAACGATGCGTTATTCCAAAGCAAACCTGGCCGGCTCCTAATACTCCATTCTATTTTGGTAATAGAAATAAGTGATCTAAACGAATAATCGAATATAACCTACATCGAGTCTAACCTGAATGATCTTTTTTGCTACCTTTGGGGATGATATTTATTGTATTTGCGCAACTTTTTTAAGTAGTTTATTCGACTGTTATGTAATAGTATAGGAAACAAAATAAGATTCATTGATTCTCAATGTATAGTGAATTATATCTTTCTTTCTTTCTTTTTTTTCTTTTCTTTTTTCCTTCCAATTGTCGTTAGTTAATTGAATTATGAGTTTGAAGTAAAAAATTCCGAGATAGAATGATGCTTTTTTTTAGAGTAGAATGGAATATGAAGGCATTTTACCTTTGACTAAGACTTAACAAATATTTCTAACCGAGTGATCACTATATATGAGGCAAACTGAACAAACTAAAGTTATAATAGAAGGATAACGAGTGGTCATAGCAAAATAAAGGGGAAGAAGACTAAGACAACTAACGAAGATGATATGATGATGATGATATTTTTGCTATTTGGTTTTAAGATTACCTCATAAATTTTCGATTTTATCTTACACATTGACATGTTCCAAGATTTCAAGAATAAATTGATGTTGTTTAGTAGAAGTATTTATTTATATAAATAATCTGGTTACTTCAATATATAGTTCAATTTTTCAAATGATGAGTGCAATTTACCTTATTTAATTTAACTGAAAAAATAAAAATCTAGTATAAAATTAAAAAAAAAAAGTTGAGATAAAGATATATATGATCAAATATGATAAATTCAGGAAAAGCAAGGGATACTCGATCTCAAGTTAATTTTACAATTGATTAGTATTTTTAGACTATGAAAGGATTTGTTCTCTTCAGCTTAATTTCAGTTCGAATTAGTCCATTTCAGCTCCAATTAGTTCAGTTCTTAATTTCCTTCTCTCTAAACAATTCATTTCAGCTCTGTTCAGTTCAATTAAACTCCAATCAGTTCAGTTTAGTTCACCTCAGCCCAGTTCAATAAATCAGAATATGCCCTAAATGATATCATTTTGTATTTATTATGTTTACACTAGTAAGGTAAAGTGAATAGGGCCTAACACAACTTCTTACATGCGTCGACTAACCATCATGGGGTTACTTCGTTATTGTTATAGGGGTTTTCGGTCAGTGTTACAAGTGTTAGTGTTATAGGGGTCACTCGGTTAGTGTTACAAGAACTAATTCATCAGTGAGCTATGGGGTTACTCAGTCAGTGTTATAGGGGTTACTCAGTCAGTATTATTACAGGGGTTACCTTATTCTTTTACAAGCGGAAGCATTGTGTGGTCAGTCGTACACAAGACGCGTTGATAGAATAAACATTTTTGTCCGTCTAATTTTAAAAGACTAAAATTAAGAAAATGTGATAGCTAGCTAGCGAATAAATATGGGTGTACTCTATACCAGAACACTCGGTGTTTAATGAAAATTTTATTGAGAAAGAGAGATTGTGGCCAAGAAGAACACATTGCCAAGCTGCCAAAGCCAACGGCAACAAATTAAAGTATCTCAAGAATAAATTGTAGCAATTTGATGACAAAAAGAGACTGCTTATAGCTAGGATAGAGAAATCAGTGCTTAGCTTGGAGAAGGTAATTAAGTCCAATGAAGAAAATTTTCAACTGAAGATTATGGGCTATAGGTCAAAATTTTGACCTAAATAAAAGTAATATAAAGATAATTGATAGTTAACAAACAAAAAAAAACCTACATACTCCATATGACAAATTGACAATTTATTCTCTGAATAGTTTTTAAGATAGTACAATTTCAAATTAGCTTGATTTGGAATTGAAGGTGGAGGTAATTCGAAATTTTTAAGAGTTACTCCGTAATGATTAATTGATTAAGATTATGTACATAAATGGTAAGTAGTAGAGCATTTTTAGGAACGTTCAAGATCCTAGACCCAAAGGCCTACAGATTTGAATTGTGTGGATGGTTGTCATGAAGTGGTTGCATAAGGCCGGGTTGTAAGGGCTTGAGAGGGCTAAAGCGTGAGCTTTGGCGATGTAGTTGTCTAAGGAACACTTGACTAGGCTGTACACTTAGCTTGAAATGAGTGTGCACGGTGTTTAGAAGTGGCTATATATGATGGTTTTGGACTCGAACATACATGAATTTCCTTCATTCATTAGGTCTACTTGTTGTTCCCTAGTTTAAAATTCTAAGTAATTTCAAAGAAAAGATTTGAAATAATCCTAATAGAGAATTTGAATGTTTATGAGCTAAGCAACAAACTTTAAGGCTTAGATTGAAAGAATTTTAATGTCTTGTGTCATCATCTAATACAATTAGCTTATCGTAATAGTGGAAATGTCATCATTTAAGGTTGTAATTTTCAAACTTAGGTGCTTAATTGTACTCAATTAGTCTCATTGGATAAGCGAAATGGACAAGTTGACTATTATTCGTATTACCATTTTCCTGTTAGTAGTTACTACTGTTATACTGTACCATTATCCTTCTTATAAAGAAAAAAATAAAATAAAAAAGGTTCGAAAAATTTAAAGCACATCACAATCCAAACATTAGGGCAAGAAAATCAAATCTGAATTTTGCTGTCTGAGTAGAAGGCCTTTAAAAAGAAGGGTTTGAAACAATCTTCCTTTTCCATGTGTGTTCCGCTATTGATTAGAATTTATGTTGGAAAGATGTGTTAATATCGAAAGTCTAACGTTGATGTATCATCCTCCCTTTAATCTAAAATATACTCTTTAAGTCATTAGAGCAAATTATTTTTAACCGAAATATTATTCTTTAAGTGATATGCAAGAGAAGTCTTACACTCTAAGATCTATTCGACGATAGTAGTTTTGATGAAAGAATTCATTATTAAATAAAATTGATAATTATTTGTTTAATTTAATTCATCATATTGTTTTGTAGATGTTGTATGGCAATTTGTTTAATGAATTAATTTTACTTAAAAATAAGATTAAATATTATGTATTTTTCACTTATGTATATTTCACTTTTTGGACAATTATAATGCACATATTTGATAATTAAAAATTTGTTAAAATGTATTACAAAATTCTTTGTAAATAAATTTTATTATGAAGTATTCATTATGTGAGGTAACAAAATATCTAGACAACTAGTGCATTCAAGGCAAGATAGAGCTTGCAAATTTCATTGCAATTTAAAGTATGAGTTAAATGTCTGAAAAATAGATACTATCTCTGTTACAGGTTATGTGCAACGATTAGACATATTCCCTCTCTACTTTATGTCAAATCGTTGCACATAACCTGTAACGAAGGTAATATTACAAATTGTTTGTTCGGTTGCATAGAAAATTAAATTCCTATAGTAATTTATGCTCCATAAGAAGGAATAAGTTTATGTATTTTCTAAGAATTTGGCATACATGTTTTTTTGACAGAATTTGCATTGGATGTGAATTGTAAATAGCTAAGGTGAGGTTAGGTAATTAAATGTAGGAACTCAAAATTCCTAAGAACTTGCAATTCTTCAACTTAATTTGCAAATTTCATGTTAACCAAAATACGTAGTATAAGGTATCTAACCATTTTTTAGAAAATCCGTACTACATAGAGTATGTCAAACAAGTGCAACCAAAAAAGCTCTAAGTTAATGTTAAATAGTTAATTAAAAAAAAAAAATGATGTTATAAATCTGGCTGACATAAATAACAGGTAAAAAAGATGATGATGACTGTTATGTACGTGATATGCAATATTACAGTAGCATGTAGGAATACTAAATATGAAACACCCAAAAAAAAAAAAAGGAAAAAAAATAGAAAAAGAGCAGCGTCCAATTAGGAAGCGAAACGAAAACGGTCAGAAAGGAAGAAGAGGTACTATTACCTGTTGGAAAAGATTGAAGAATGAACAGCAATTTTCACGACCTTCTTAATTAGCTGTCAACATTAACACATTTTTGTACACTCCCATTCACTTCTTGACAACACATCCCAACTTAGCCACTCTCTTCTCTCGTTTTAAGATTAATTAATCCGTTTTCGAAATATTACACCATGTTAACTTTTACACTATCAATACATTATTATTCGATCTTTAGTTACTACTCGATCATATGGAGTACAAATAATTATGATTTTGATTTATGTTTTCACGATATTTCTTTTGTTCTAAAAATATTACATCATGTTGACTTTAACAATGTTTACATTATGTTCTCATTTGACTATCTAATGTTTTTTTTTTTTTTTAAAAAAATTATTATTATTTTTATTTTAATAATAATTTATATGCTTTGTACTTTTAAAATAACTTTTTTTTAGAGTGAGCATGTAAACGATCAAAGTTGTGCAATGGCAATTGTGGAAGTCAACATTATTTGTGGAGCAGAGGGAGTACTGACTTTTTCTCATTGAGAATTAAACAATTTGTTAAACCTGTATATATAGTTTAGCAACTTATACAATCAAGATGGACAAGATCAGATATGAGTATTAGCGTTTAATAATCTTTTATTCTTGTTAAGTGAATTTATAGTATGAAGAAATTTTTTGAATAAAATGTTCCAATAAAATAGCTTATCAACTTGATTTTTACTTTTATGAAATTATCTATATAAACCTTATTATTACTTCGTAAAATTTATTTAAATGTATAAATTTTTGGTTAAATTGAGATTGTTATGAATAAAATTAATTATACGATATATAAAAGTCAAACTATTACTCTGTACGTTTTACCAACCTAAAAGAAGAGGGAGTAATTTATTACTCTGTACTACATAAAAAGAAAGTGAAAGCGATAGTTAATTTATTTATTTATTTATTTTTAAAGTGATAGTTAATTTAAAGGGGAGGGAATCATAGAAAAATTGAGATCACTCATTAAATGGAGTGGAGTAGTTATTAAGCACAAGAGTAAAAGCTCCTCAACTAAGTTGTTAAATACCATACGTACAATGAGTTCATGATAATGCTTACAATAATAACAACAACCTACCTTAATTCTCAATAGTGCGTTTTCATAAGAGATAAATACGTACGATTACATACATTTCTTCTAGGAGAACTGAATTATTGCAAAGTACTACGGAGTACCATTAAAGAATAAAGAGCTTCTACTGTAATAATTTTTACAAGGAGAAGTGTGAACACTAGTTTTGAGAAGAGAAATGCAGTACTCGTATTAAATTTTAATCAAATTAAAAGCTACTAATAATTATATTGATTACAAATAAGAAATACTCAAATTTAGATGGCAAGAATTTAACATCAAACTAGTGAGTAGCCCAGACGTGCCCTGGGATACTACTTCTAGTTGTGCAATTGCTAATAATTAAGAGCATATAATAGTGCGTATATACAGTATTATGTATTTTCAATACTATTATAGTATACGGAGTAATATTATTCAATGTTCAACATTAAAGTATAATTGACTATTTGTCAAGATGGTTAAACAATAACTTTTCTCTCAAAGAGGTCAAGTGTTCGAACCTTGTCATCCATAAATTTTTTTTCAATATAGTTGAAGCAACATGAAGTACTGTTGGTAGTGTGGATAATGTGGCAAATTAAAGAATTAATCATTGGATGACATGGCATAATAAGGAGTTGAGTGAGTGACTTGGCGTAGTGAGGAGGTCGACGTGGCGTAGAGACGTTCCTAGGAATGCCTTTTAATATATTAGTATAGATTTGCGAAAGTTCATAATGTTATCAACTTATTTGACTAATTATCCATTTTTTCACGACCATTACTTTTATATTTTATTTCTTCCAATTGACTCATTTTTTGTATCACCAAAACTGAGAGTCATTAACAACTATTATCTAATAACTGTCTTGGAATTAAGCACTTACAAAACGACAAAACACCATTACAACTTACAACTTATGTAATGAACTACTCTTAGATAAAAAGTCTATTTAAAAATGAGTAAATAGTTTGACTTATGATATTAAATTGACCATAAGTACCAAATAATTGACTATGGTCTTTTCTTTTAAAAAACAAGCTATTAAAAAAAAAATTACTCTATTTTAAGATTAGAGTTGACAATGTTTAATATGAGCTACACAAGTTTATTTAATTTATTTATTTTTTGGTTGGTAAGGAGAAGGGCTCTACCGGGTTGGAACCTCTCACATGTCCTCCACGCTCGGGTAGGGTTAGCGGGCTAGACAATTTGGAAGAGTGAGGGGAAGATAAGGGAATCCCACTCCCCCAAATTGTCACTAGTGGAGATTGAACCCTCAACCTCATGGTTGGAAGGTATTCTCCTTTATTTCGTGCTACACAAGTTTATTATACCCAAAACAAGTACTTCAAATATGTTTAAAATGAGCACTTAGGGCACAACTTAGAAATTTGAACAAAGCAAAGATAGTGAATAGAAGACAATCATAAAAGTCAATATAGCATAGACAATTTTGGCAAAATAAAATCTACAAAAACTAAAAGAGAGTAGTACCTTGTAAATCTTAGCTTGTATGTATAAATATGCTCCATAATTTGTTGACAACCAATACCAAAGCGACAACATAAACGACCTAGTTTTTCCCAAAACTACCCTTTTTACCATAAATTCACTCTCCTTGAGAAACTATCTTAAACAAGCATACCCTTCTTCTCTAGTAAGTTTCTACTACTAACACTACTTCCCTTCTTTTTCATTCTTCCCTACAAATAAAATCTCACTTCCACTTCATAAATAGAAACCAACCATGTTCTCTCATTGGCTCTTCCTTTTCTTCATTTTCTCTCTCCTCTATTGAAAATTAAATCTTGTTACTATTTTATTTTTTCCAAAAAAAAGGGTTTTACTAGTCTTCTCTTCATATATTTTGGGACGAACATATATAAATATTTATACATCAAAATATGTATAACCAAGTTTAATTTGTGGTCGTCGTTACATAAAATTAAGTCGGAGAAATTAGAGGAAGTAATAAATCGAGAATTAGGGAAAATGGGAAGGGGTAAAGTTGAGTTAAAGCGGATCGAAAACAAGATTAGTAGACAAGTAACATTCTCAAAGAGGCGATCTGGGTTGTTGAAGAAAGCTCATGAGATCTCTGTACTTTGTGATGCTGAAGTTGCGTTGATTGTTTTTTCTACTAAAGGCAAACTCTTTGAGTATGCTAGTACTGACTCCAGGTTTGTTTCTTCTTTTTCTTATAATTTCATGCATCTTTCTTTTTTTTTTTTAATTTTTTTTTAACTTTTTTATTTTTAATTTATAAATCAATGATGTGTTGTGTAATTTGAAAATCAATGTGGTGTGAATATAGCGCGGTATATATATATATATAGATATTAGATTTTTGATATGGTATTATCGACTACCCAGTATGAATTCAGTTTATCGATTGGAAACAGAGTTTAAAGATGTCAAGATGTACATACCTTTACTCTCTTTAGTCAAGTTAGGCGGGGACCCAAAAAGTGATAAAATTTACTCCGTATATAATACC
The DNA here is from genome assembly GCA_024500155.1 of Chenopodium formosanum. NCBI lineage: Eukaryota > Viridiplantae > Streptophyta > Magnoliopsida > Caryophyllales > Amaranthaceae > Chenopodium > Chenopodium formosanum. The sequence continues at coordinate 1,030,642 of CM044861.1, read as the reverse complement.
ATTGACAAACTCTATGTGACACGAATGATGTCAATTTTATGTACAATTTGAAGTTCTTTATGTCTCTTTTCTTCCCTCCTTTTGTGTACATGAACCAGAACATTCTCTTTTTTTTTTCCTCATTTTGGTCAAGAACTCAAGAGCAACATTTTCAAAATCTTATTTTCAATTTAATTCTTTTCATATGTTACGATTGTTTTATTTTTAATTAAATTAGTGATTCAAAATCAAGTTCAATTCTAATGATGTTTGGTTATCTGATTTTAACAACAAACTATCAAATGTATCTTAGCTTATATTTTAAGCTGGAGCTATGCATTGGATTTGACTACTCTTTATTCCTAATTATTTTGAAATTTTATTAATTTTTACTTTTTTTTTAGGTGCTAAAGTATTGTAAAAATAACAACATTAATAATATTGATATCTTTACTATAATTGTTATTTTTTGGGTGCAATAAAACAATTATAAAATTACCAATACTAGTACTACTTGATCCAGTGGATATGATCATTATCTATCGGTTTTATCCAGTTGTCTAGATTTTACGGACATAACAAATCTCTGATTGGTTAAGCAAAAGTTATTGACTTTAAAAAAATCTTCAAGGTTTTGAGCTTGTCAAGTAGGGATTGTAAAATTTTAACTAATCACTGTTAAGGTTGCTCATCAATTTTTATTTTTTTTTAAAAAAATCTCGTAAGTTAAAGTATTGATATATAAAACCGACAAGTATTAGTGCACCATTACTTTTTAATAACGTAACGAGCTACACTATATAGTACAATAAGTTTAGTTAAGTGGTCAGATATTATGGATCAAAGTGTATTGTGTAGTAGTGCTTCTTAAGTTTAGTCTTGGATAACGGACCAAACTTAATCTAACTAGTGTCCATAACTTTGGCTAAGCCTTGTAATCTTGAGCTTTGTGTGGGTTTTATGGGGCTCTTCACAACTTTGCCACCCCTTTAAAACCTAGTACTTTTTATTCATTTTAATAACTTTATTATTTCATATAATTGATGTTATATTTTGATGAAACTTAGGGTTAGGGTCACTCTATATATCATCATGTGTTATATGAAAAGGGCTGCTGATCGCCATTGTTATAAGTGAAATAATACAGCTAGGAGTAATTCTACCTTGGGGACTGAATTTTTACATTATAAAATATTTTGATCGAAGAGCCAGTCAAATTAATTGTTTAATATTATAAATTATGAAAATATGGCTTTTATATTCACCACACAACTTTTAGAACTAGGTTAAAATTTTGTTGCTTAATCTTAATTTTTTAGCCCTCTATATTTTGTGTGGACCTTAATTGAAACAATTTGAGCTTTGTTTAGTCCTTTTCTTTAGCTTATTTACTTGGACAGTGATAGCAAGTCTCAAGCTCCAATCATCTATTGAATTAACGGAGACTTATTTGTTTTGGGATTGAATCAATACTTTATTATTTATTTTTTGTCTTTTGTTTTTAAGTAAAAAACTTTTACTCTCTACTTGTAGTAATTTTTTTCTATAATTTGAACGTCTTAACTTATCCTATTTTATGTGACTTATTTTCCCATATCTTATGTGTATGTTGGAGCTTGACTTACTTCATTTTAAATATTTAAACATGAATAAGTGAAAATAGAGTGAGGGATTCTTTCAAAAAAAAAAAAAAAATTAAATAGATAAATAAATAAAAATAGAGTGAGGAATTTGTAGCATTGTTGGTAGAGAAAAATTTAAAACAAACCTTTTTAGCTAGACTGAATCAAAATTCCGGCAACTCAGCTAATCGATTTTTCAAATACCTTTTAAAGCCAAAAAAATGTAATTCAAATTTGTCGATCAGTCTGAACAACTTCTTTGATCTGCAATACAAATAGATATACAAACCCTGGTTTGCACACCTCTACACAGTTTTTAGTCTCTCCAATTCAAATTGACAAATCATACACCGTTATTCTAACTTAACTTTTAGTCACCTGAACTTAATTTCCCAAAATCTCACTTTACTAAATTTATAATTTTTACCGAACTAAAAGTTTAGACTGCGTCTGAAACTTATATTTTTGGTACAAAATAAGTGAAATAAGACTGAGTTCAAAGTCTAAATTGTCTCTTCGTCTTTGCAATTAGTACCACTTCCATTTTGTCCAAGATCTAGTATTTCAAAACAAGTTTAGCAGACTATCTTTGGCTGCTTGTATATATATAATCAAACACTAGTCCTCTATATATATGCAGTTGTATGAATAATTAAGACTACTGCATACAACTAAACGTCCACACTCCACTTTACTTTAGTTAGTGTTTTTTATGCGACTATATTCATACAAAATGTTTTTCTTCATATTTTATCACATTTGGAAATGACATAATAGATCAAGGAACACCTATAATATTTTCTTGTAAAATTATACGCAAACTTATTGTTTCATAACTATGATGGGCTCACCGCACATCAAATATATGCAATAAGTTATGTTTCTTTATTGGTCAAAGTCTTTGGCGATTAATTTGAAATTAAATGTAGCTTCTTTTTAGAGAGAATTCAATTTGTAATGTACCCTTATTAGAGAGAATTATCAAACTCTATGAATGTCAACTAACTTCATTGGTTAAAGTCTTGGCGAATAATTTGAAGACCATCTATGTTTAGTACATTATTGGCTTATTGCAACTTTAGTGAAGTAGATTTTTTTGTTTTTGTTTTTGTCTCTTTATCCTCTCAAAGTTACACGCATGAAATTAAAGATCATTCAAAAAAAGCGAAGGTAGTTTTGATTGATCAATTTCTAATTATAGGGTTTCTTTGGGTCCCCATTATTGATGATGAGCTTTATAAGTGTGGTTAAGTAATCACTAATCAGTGTAAAACAGAAATAATGTTAGAATTAAGGGGCCACTATGTACTATAATTAGACATATATCCGGAGTTTAGTTAGTGTTACATTCACTAATGATTATAAAAGCTTTTTAATCATGGAGACTCTAGCATAATTAATCTAGCAATAGAAAATGCATTGTTCAATTATACTATATTGTATGTATGTAGTACACATGTTTCATGTTATATTAGCATTTCTGATTAATTCCTTGATTATAATTAATAAAATTAAACATACATCATACTGTATTTGGCAGCAGCATGGAAAGAATCCTGGAAAGGTATGAGAGGTACTGTTATGCAGAGAGACAGCTTGTTGCTACTGATTCAGAGTCCCAACAAGAGGTATATTATACTGGATTTGTACGACGATAGATGTTCTTGTTAACCCTTAATGTCATGTTTAGTACCATAATCATTCCTAATTATGTGACTTTACACTATACTCAAGGGTTACATTTACACTATACTCAAGGGTTACATTTACCTTCTATGACATGACCTTTCAACATTTGATATACATTATTCATATAATAGTTGAATATACATCGCCTTTTGTACTATAATTTTACTGAATTATTCCGACTAAGTATTCATTATGTGTAAGTAATAAATGTATTTGAAGTGTACATGTTAAAGTGTAAAACATAGAGTAGTTTCTTTCATTCTTAAAAAAAAAAAAAATCTATCAATTTTTTATGAATTCTTAGTGAATTGATCTAGAGGTAGGTAATTAAGAGTTAGGTCAGTACCGGGATCTTTGTCTTGGAATCGATTCTCATAATACTCAACACGCAAGAGAAGAGGGGTAACAGGGGTGATTATGAATCTGAGCACCTACCTAATTGCTAATATGAGCCAAAATGTGAGTAAAATGACCTACACAGCTGAATGAAATTTCTAATCTTTTTATTTTTGGATGTCCTTCAATTCTCCTGATTAGGGAAGCTGGGCTATGGAATACCCAAAGCTTGTTGCTAGACTCGAAGTCTTACAAAGAAACATGAGGTAATGAATACAGATTTCCCTTGTTTTTATCTAACATAAGTTCTACAAAGTCTTAGCTAATGAATATAACTACTGCTATATATTGACTCTGGAACTAATTACTTGTATTTATAAGCTACATTAAGCGTGTTTTTGATCTTCAGACTTGTAACACCGTTTTACCACTGGTTGTTTGTACTAGGAAAAATATTAGAGAATTATACTTACTTCATCTTATAAATTCAATTTTTTTTAGTCATTTAAAGGCCTAGCTAGAATGAAGAACCCTAACTTTATATAGACAGTAGAGTATAATGTAAGGTAAGTAGACCTTAGGTAACACATGTAGGTCCAATTATGTCTGATTCACTATTGATGACTATGAATTTTCCATCAAAATCTGAAGAAAGAAAGAAAGAAAACAAATCTTAATATGGAGTATGTTGTATGGAGTATGCAGCATTATCCTTCCAATATGAATTACTTAGTTTTTCGATACTGGGAGGTTGATTATTAGTCTTCTAGACATGCTTATAGAGCTATTATAGTATGTCTATCTGTTTTCACTAATTAGAACTTTGACATATAAAAGACTTATTATAACTTGACTCTCGGAGTTATTTTATTTTGATCCATTTCCCTTAGTTTCAAAGAGATTGTCTTTGCTAATTTTTTTTGACAACAACTAAACACAGAACACTTGCAAAGAATTAGCTAGATAACTATGGAATTACACAGAACATTTATTAATATTAAGGACTAAATACAATAATGGTATTCAATAATTTACCATTGGCGCACTTTTCAGGCATTATGTAGGAGAAGATACTGATGCATTGAGCTTGAGGGAGCTCCAACATCTGGAACAACAACTTGACATAGCTCTTAAGAGAATCAGAAGCAAGAAGGTATATACTATACAGTTGCATATATATATACACGTTACCTTTAGCGATAGTGAAATTTGATCAAACTAGTAATATGACAACTAAATCCGAACATTTTATTAACAGTTATATTTAACTCTACTAATTATACTTTTCTTGTCTTCAATTGCAGAATCAACTGATGCATGAATCCATTTCTCAACTCCACAAAAAAGTACGTGACATCCTTCAATTTAATTGTGTTTTTTTTCTTTGTTTGAGAGAATTACATCTATCAGTTCACTAATTAACTAGCTTAGCTTAAACTTTTGTCAGGAAAAAGCTATGCAGGAGCAAAATAACCAATTATCCAAACTGGTAATTTTTTTCTTACACAAACTTTCTTCTTTGATTTTCTTGTAGTATGTGATCATATATATTGTATGTACTCGTATTTATCTGATATATATACATTGCAATATGAAATATATAGATGAAGGAGAATGACAAGAAGATTGAGGAACCACAACAAGACGATCAAAACCCTAGCCAACTCTTCCTGTTACCAACATCAAATCCATTTCCATTTCCTGCTCTCACCATTGGGTAAACAACTCTTCTCTTAGCACACGCGAAAGATCTTAACACTCAAATGATGTAACAACCATATCATAGATTCATAGAGTTACTTATAAGGTGTTTTAGGTTATGCATTCTCATCTAATCTTAACACTCAAATGGTGTAAAAATCATTTTAGATCGATCAAGTTTTGCTTTCTTGGAGTAGCATTAATCTACGAATATAAATAAGGGTTTTTTTTGGTTTTAACAATTCACTTCCTACTTCATTAGGTACTTCAAAAGGCCATTTTTTAGGTCATATGGTTATGTCCAATTGTCCATAGTTTAGTAATTTTTTTATGTTTTGAATTGGGTGGTTTCAAGACAAATAGTTCAGTACTAGTATTTTGAAAATGAAAGTGGAACATAAAATTATTAAAATAAAGTTAATAGATTAATATATAATTAGGCTTTTTTTTTTTTTTTTTTTTTTTTTTTTTCCCATGTATCATACAGAGGTGCTTATCAGGAGATGAGAGAATTAGAGGAGCAAGCGAACCCGGAAGCTGAAGTTCCAGCCAGAACAAACACTAATATTCCGGCATGGATGTTTAGTCATGTTGGTTAGTAACAAGTGTTGTTCATTCGTTGATCCCCTCGATCGATCAATGCTCTATGATTTGAGCTCTCTGAAAAAAATGCTAAAAGTATGCGTACTTGCCTTTACTAATTATTTGTAAATCATAATATTAGACTGCAAAAACCAAAAACAAAGGTGTTTGGTTGCTTCCAAACAACCGTACCTCATTATAAATTCACGGCTTAGCTAGTAAATTACGAGCATTAGTAAAATATCTAGTAAATTTTAGTATGAATGTATTCTGGTATATTCGAATGTATGTATCTCTGGTGTACAAAGGTTCCACCTTGCATTGCAGGAGAATTTATCTTCATGATTTTAAAGCCTGAATAGTAGTAAATCACTCTTTTTTTTCACATTTTTTTGTTTATACATAAATTGGGTTATATTGAGTACTTAGGCTTCATTCTTTTCGGCCTGAATTCTCTTTATTTAGATTTATGTAATGATGAATTTAATGAGAATAAGTTGATTATCATAAGTTGATTAGCCACAAAAGAATTTGGTAAACGGTAATCCAAGAACTACTATCAAGAAACAATGGCTTAAATTTAAGCATGCACCGCCTTCTTGCTAGCTGGTGAGCTACACTATTATCTTCGCGACAATTGATATAAATCCACAGAATCAAATACCTTGATTGAAGTATGAGCTAAATAGACAAACCTCAACTAATTCTGAACTCTATGAGGAGCTACTCCTTGAATGGGCTGATATACTAGTATAAGATTGATCATCGACGCACCACAGCCATTTTAGCTGCAACGTTGATATGGTTTAGGGTTAACGAGCTGCATTTTGAAGTCCAGAATACTTGCTTGAAATATTTAGCAGCCTTTGTGGTGTGACTCTGTTATGTGTTAACACAAATTTACATTTTAAAAAAATAAAAATAAATAACTAGTACAATATAAAGTTTCTGAACTAGCTGAACTTTTTGATTTTCTTGCAAATCGACCCATATAATATCGTTAGCTAAATAACCTCTGTTAAATCTGCTCTTGTTACTGGAAAAGATAATTTTATTAGCCAGATTATTCAATTTCAGATACTGAGCACTTGGAGTAGATTACATTAATATTCAGTATCAATAAGTATCAGGGTAAGTATATTACAATTGTTGAATGTTGACGAATACAATAATTCATTATATTCAGGTTTACAGATGATAAAACCTACAGGGGAATAGAGATCCAACAGCTGAAACCTTCTTAATAGCGACGGCAGCTGTCAGCCAATAGCAATCTCTCCAAGTCAATAAAATATTAAAATGCTAAGGAAGCCAGGTTCTTGAAGCAAATGCATCGTCAAGGTCTAATCAGACCAGATTCATCATCTTCCGATTCCCATCCACCAGCACATTGCAGCTCCCTGGTCACACGGAAATGATATCAACATTATGCTTCTCGGACGATAGTTCACACTCCCCTCTTCTGAAATCAGTTGCCTATCCTCTCGTCACTTAATCAAGTAGCGATGTATAAGAATATTCAATCATAAACCCAAACTATAGAAGAAAAAGTAACGCCCTTGTTTCAAACATCCTAAAACTGTACTAAAGTAAGGCCACAAAGTATGAAATATTGAAAAATGATGATGGTCTCTAATGGAGATTGTCCTTGATAGCACATCAAGTGGATCCAACACAAGACTTTATCAACCATAAATTTTAGTAAAAGCAGAGGACTATCAAACATAAATTGTCTCAGATAAAGTACAAGCCTCAAAATAGTAGCCTAAGAAATTCTGAGCAGGAAGATTACCTCAATCTTCCACAAAGGCGTACTAAAGCATCAGAGCTGGTTCTGAATGCAACATCCTCAACGTGAGCAGCATTTGCCAGAGTAACACTTTCAGCAAGCCTGAATTCACATAAATCTTTCAACGAACAAGCATCAGTCAACACAGCTGAGTGACCACCACCAGCGGCAAGCTTTCTAACTTCTCCCACACACCTACAAATGGCGGTTGTTTATAGTTGTTGTCATATACACTATACAGTCAAATAACAAACTTTGCGCACACCAGATTGCATCAATGTAGGTTCTTACCAATCAACCGGTGATGGGTACCAGGCATATGTAGACTTCTCATTTGATGCCTGACCATAGCTATTATATCCCCATCCATGAATTCTCCCATCTGAGGTAGATATAAGTGTGTGAGAGTGGCCACAAGCAACAAGCTGCACACCACTTGGGATAACCAAAGCTGGGATATTCCGAAGCATCAATAGAGAATCCTTGAAAACAAAAGATGCTGAACTAGTCTGTGGGCCGAGGCCAAGCTGACCAACTTGCCCACCACCCCACGCATAGAGAGCTCCTTTTGCAGTCACCGCACACGTATGGACACCTCCACATGCAACACTTGTAATGTGAATCCCATCAAGAGCAACCACTCTTCTGGGTATTAATTCCTTATCTTCAGATTGCAGGGAGCAATGCCCTAGTTGACCCATGTTGCCAAGACCCCAAGTATACCTGCCAGAGCAGAGATAGACTTGTATCAAGATTATATCCATACAGCCATGCCTATTTAACCATGCGAAAAATAATTTTACAAGAGCCAATGTTGTTTACTTGTTCCACATTAGCAATAACATCACTAGCACATATTTCATCCCAGCTCAAGGCTGACATTGACTTGAAACGCAAGGATTTAGGAGGGAGGGGAAGTAGGTAGATTCATGTGCGTCCAAATTTCAGAAAATAACACAAAAAGGAAATGTGAATATAAGTAATGAACTTTAAATGGGAGTCTTGGAAAATCCTTTTTTGGTAATTATTAACCTTGAGCTTGGCAAAGGGAGCTAAAAATACAAGCTCTGTCACTGAAGGACAAGAAGGTACTTTTAGATCACTTACACATCACCAGTCTCAGATACAGCAGCAGTATGGTACTCCCCACATGACACTTGAGTGATCTTCACTAGCTCAGGGGCTTCATCTAGGTGTTTAGCATATGCTTTTACAATACCTGGCCCTTGCAATCCTTCACAGGTAAATCCTCGGCCAAGTTGACTGTATTCATTGTATCCTGGCAGAAGATCAGTTACATCCTAGTTAATAAAGCCCACATTATATATTTATATGTAGTATAATATGAAAACCCCATTACAGTAAGCCCCCACCCCTCCTCCCTCCAATGGCTCCACCACCTTAATAAAAAAAACCATCTGAATGGAAGAGACAAGAGCGAGTTTAAGAGAAAAGTGACGTCACTAGTAAGACACACTGCAGAACATTACCCCAAGATTGGAGAAGACCATCCTCCGACAAGACCACTACATGAACAGATCCACAGGAAACTTGACGGATAACCTGTACACAATCACATGTTGCCATGTGGAATAGTAAGCAAGTTGCAGACTAACAAGCACAAGGAAACAACTGCGTACCGATTACTTGCAAACTGCACTAATAACAGCAGGAAAACAAAAGCTACAGCATAGGTTATGCGACACATGCGCAAACATACACATACACATACACATACACATAGCTTCTTTAATATGGATCAACACAAAATCTATAGAGCAATCAAAATCTACCAGAACAGTCTGGTCTGGTACCAATTTGTTATGGAATGAATAAACAGAAAATAAAACTTAGGAAGAAAATTTTTGGGGAAGGATTGATAGTAGATTGAATTCGATGCAAAAAATTACCAGATATAGCATACGATCACAAATTAAGTGGATGGACATTTTCAGTTTTTCAATATAAAAAACCAACAAGATAAACCTTCTCATCGTACATCCTACTCCCTGATAAGCTTTACATATAACATTCCTCTTCTAACGAACTAACTTATCTTCTTCCTCCAGATACTAGTCTTATTGCATTATCTATAGAGCCCTTCCCCATGAAGGTGATGCATACAGTGAATTGTCCATTAATCTTGAGAATTGGCCATATAAACATTAAAATGAATGTTGTACTTGAGCCACTCAAGCTATTATTTATACAAGTCACATAATTTTCACATCTCTAGTCACTCGAGCAATCAAAATGCTGACATGGCACTATATAAGACTTACAGTGTTTGGTGCAAAGGCTCCCCAAAATAGACGAGGATAATTTGAGCCCTGAAGTAACGAAAGAAAAGAGCTTAAAATATTGGAGCAAAAATATGAAGTGAATAGCTGCAAGAAAAGAAGGGACTTAGCGTCACCTGGTTTTGGCCCCACACCCATAGTCTCCCAGTTGATATAGTCCCATCATTTTTACGCGGCTCTGCTATAGCAGCTGTACAGTTCGCTCCACAAGAAACAGATTTCACATATTCAGTATCTAATAGGTCTACTTTCTTCGGGTATTTCCTACTTTCTTCAGTTCCATCTCCCAACTGCCCAAAGTCATTTGCTCCTGCCAAAGATAGTAAAACATAATAATCAAAGTCCAATCATAGCATGGGCAATAGACATCACAAGCAACAATGTCTAATAGTACTACATGAAGAGCGGACAACAAAAAGTCAAAATATGTTTCATAAGTTATCAACCATCAGTCAATTGAGAAGTGATAACATATGGAAATGGATGTCCATAGTAATCAGACCAAACTAAACAACTAAATGCATGGCCTTAGAATAATGTCAACAATAGATGATTCAAGTGAAGAAGCACTCAAGAATATCAAACTTCAATCATAATCAGTTTTAAAGGACTAGTCAGTTTTTCAAATTTGGTTTTCTTTATATTGAACTACAAGTAATTATCACTGCACATAAAATAAATCATAGCCCCTGCAGTAAATAATAGAGTCCAAACTCCAAATAAAACAGACTACAAAAATCCGATTACAAAATCCACAAACAAGGAAAGGAAGTGGTGTTTCTGTAGTCAATATGTCCATAACACATCCACTTATAAACACATCAATGAAACTTCATTTCCACACAATGCAATCATATTACTTTCTTCTTTCCAGAGGCAAAATCAAACTACCCACCATATCACAACAAACACACAGGCATAATGTGAAATCACAATCAACTATCCTCTATCCAAATTCAACTACGAAGGTGCAATCGACAAGATAATTAACACAAACTAATAGTTATTCTACTCCCAGCATAAAAATTATAGGAAGAATAATGAGGTTACACAGAGGTTCAAAACTGCAGGAGGATGGATTTGAGGTAAGAGATGTGAACCCCAAGTAAAAAGCGACCCATCAGAGGCCACAGCGGCGGTATGCTCCCGGCCACAAGCAACATCCAGCCACCTAGTACTGATCCCAGCTGGACAACCGAATAGCTCCGGTGGCAGCTGCCTCGGAATCCTTAACTTCTGGTCCTTCTCCTTCCTCCCAGTCTGCCCTCGTTGGTTGTAACCCCACACATAGATGGCACTCTTTGTTGGCACAGACACAGGTTTTGACTCCCCAAGGATTTCACCGATTTCCATATTTACAAATTAAACTGCAAATCGATATTAAAAGTTCAATTAAAGTTGAAATCTTGCAATACTTATTCTGAATCAAATCACAATTCAAACCCTAAATCAATTGCAACGCATTATACCCAATTACGCCTCAAAAATTATATGCAAAACCATCAATTAATGGCAACAAATTTCACAATTACTTAAAAATGAAACAGTAATAAAACATTATCATCACAAAATTAGACTGTAAGCAAGATTAATTTTTGTATATATCCTCTAAAACTGTGAAAGTTACAGTTTTTATAGCTTTATACATCAATCAAAATACAACAAACAGTAGAAAAGTAATTGACATCGCACGACTAATCAGCAACCTCAAAAAAAAAAATATTGAGAATTTGCCAGAAAATCGAAATGCAGGACAAAAGAATGCAATGCTACCATAAAAATAAAAAAAAATAAAAAAAATAAGAAGTAGAAAATTACCTTACTTTTATTAGGGATTTTTCTGGATGATCCAAAAGAGCAAATCGTTGAAGAAATGAACAAAATGATGAGTTTTTTTTTTTAGATAAAGAGAGAGAAAGAAGGTGACTTTTAACAATTGCAAGATTCCGAGGAGAGAGAAAATGGGGAATTTGAGAGAGCGTTCCGATTACCTGGGGAATCTAGCTAGTGGTCGTGAATGGGCGTGTTCGGCAAAATGTAGCTGTAGAGGTAGCTGTTAGCTGTGCTGGTGGCTGTTAGCTGTATATGTAACTGTTAGCTGTCAACTAGCTGTTAGCTGTGAAAATAAATAATTTAGTATAAGTGTTTGGTAAACTAGCTGTGAACTGTAAAATTCTAAAAAAAATAGAAGAAAATTCAATAGCTACCTAGCTTTTCACAAAAGCTACTTCAACCACTAAACTCTACCCCTACCACTACATTCCCAAACACTCATAATTTTTTCTATGTAGTGGTTTGAATAAGTCAAACCACTAAAAGCTACCTAAAAGCTACTCAAAAGCTAGTGCCGAACACGCCCAATATTGGCAAGAAACAAACACCCTTTTTCTGAATTTCTGGATTAGTTTTTTTTTTGTTTTTTGTTTTTTTTTTTTTTTTTTTTTTTTTTGAATTTCTGGATTAGTTGAAACTAGTTTTTTGTGGTTGGTTTAATTCTTGTAGCAATGTAGCGGTCTATCGGATACCTAGCAGGCTAGCACTTAAGGTCTGTTTTCTTCGGCTTAAGTTCAATTTAGTTCAGTTTGTAATTTTCTACTCTTATAAAATATTACGTTTAATTTAGATTAGCTATTCAGTAAATCAGTTAAGGCCCTAAGACCTCATATCGAGTGTACGACAAGTATTATGCTTGGTTTAATTCTTGTAGCGGGTTTTTAAGACTTACTTATTTGTCTTAAGATTGAGTCTCATTTACAATACTTTGTATTATTTTGGTTTAATTTTTGCAATAAGTACCTAAGACTCAACTTGATATTGAGTCTCATCTACATTATTGTTCTTTGTAATCAATAGATGTTTCTAATTTCATCCAATATTCCAATGGATGATTTCGTATTTTCACAACATGTCAATGTCTAAAGATAGTAAATAGTACTTCATTGGGCACTCATTTGCTAGTTTGTTACAAAGTTTGATTGGACTTGGGTACACAAGTAAGACCCTTTTTCCGAGTAAGGGGTGAGGATAAGAGAATCTCTACCTTCAAATTGCCTCTAGTGCATAGTGAGGATTGATCCCACAAGTCCACAACCCTATATTTGTGAGGTGACAATTCTTTTCACTGGACCAAATACTATTTGGTTCTTTCCACAAAAAAACTATACGTAGAATCGAGTAGACCCGGTTCTTTAGAGCTACTCAGCTATGCTTTGCTCTGTTCCGCTAAGTGAAATATATTTTGCACTGCTATGTTAAAAATCTGCTATATTTTGATGAAATCTGTTTTATTCCGCCTGCCAGAAGCTCAAAAGAACCGGCCTAATACATTTTGACTTTTTTATGTGCGAAAATACATTGTCTTTAGTCTTTACCCCGATGATTGGTCTCAATTTTCAGAGAAGTTTCTCCATTTTCAACTCCAAACGTTTACAGGTCCCTCACCATTGTCTGACCAAAAACACGACATTTCTAACGATTATACCGGTAATTCTCTCTCTCTCTTTCTCTCTCATTCTTTTCCTGCTTATGTTCTATCATTTGATGTTGCTCTCAAATTTTCTTCATTGGATGGAATTGGAATTACGGTGAATTCTAAGCTAAAATGTGCTTGCTTTGTTTATTATTTGAAATATTCATGATTATATGCTTTAGTTTAATCAAAGTTATGATCTTTTCCTTTCATAATTATGAATTAGAAAAAAATAGGGATTTTTTTTCTGGGGGGTTTCTGGGTTTATGGACTGACGATTTGGGATTAATTTGATGTGCCAGCTTGATTAATTGACCTGATACTTGCAACATATGGCTAAATTGCTTATTCTTTTAATCTTTTGGCTACCTAATTCCTGCATAGTGTTATCTTGCTAATGAAATTGATCACGTAAACAGGAATGTTAGAATTAATTATATTTGGTGAAATTGTAGAAGAAGCTGTTGCATTTCATATTGTGATTAAGTTTCAAAAAACTGCAGATAAGCTGTAGATTAATGGCTGCTGAGGCTGCTGCTAATGCTTCGGCGAAGAAGCTTATAAGAATTGATATCAGTTCAGACACTGTTTGCCCATGGTGCTTTGTAGGCAAAAGAAATTTAGATAAAGCTATTTCTGAATCAAAAGATCAGTTTGATTTTGAGGTTCATTTCCTGTAACCCTATTACTGATTTCCCCCAATTCTTTTTAAATCGCTTATACTCCGTTTTTGTTTTCTATTTCGTGCTTGTTTAAGTCATCAGTTTGTATTACAGATCAGGTGGCACCCTTTCTTTCTCAATCCTTCTGCCCCAAAAGAGGGTGTGCACAAGAGGGATTTTTACAGACAAAAGTTTGGAGCTCGATCTGAGCAGATAATAGCGCGAATGACAGATGTATGGCAGAATTTCTATTATGCTGTTTTTATTTCAATAAGACTATTATACAAGTAGTTACATTTGGCACAAAATCACATGCCGATTTTTGTTGCAGGTATTCAGAGGGCTCGGTTTGGAATACAACATTGATGGGCTTACGTAAGGGTTATCATATATAAGCTTATAATCAACAACTCCACTAAATAATTTTAGTATGGCGTTCATAACATTTAGGATTTATATATGTAGGGGAAACACTTTGGATAGTCACAGGCTTATATATTATGCTGGCCAGCAAGGGCTCGACAAGCAACATGATCTTGTTGAGGAACTATTCTTGGGCTACTTCACGAAGGCAAAGTACATAGGAGATCGGTATGTCTGTTTCTAATTGACCTGTGGCTAAAATTCTATATTGCAGGGCTGTCTTCTAGGGTGCATTATGGCTTTTTTCTTGCATAATGTGTTGCAGGGAATTCCTGGTGGAGTCTGCTAAAAAGGTTGAGATAGAAGGTGCTGCTGAGTTTCTAGAGGACCCAAATAATGGTCTCAAGGAGGTATAGCTCTTCCATCCCTTTGTCTTTATATTTTTACTCTTGCATTAGATTTCTTAGCACTGGTTGATATCAATCAATCAAAGCTTTAGTCACATAACTGGTTGATAGCTCTGCAAATTGTATTGCTGATTGAAACAATTAGTACTCCGTAGTCCGTAGCAGAACTATCCTGTTTCATCACTCCAGATCTCCGGATGCACCTAAGAAAGTTTTCATAGTATCCACTTGTCTCATGTTGTTGAGCATGCTAGTGAGGTACTTTTAGTACAGGATTGAGCATTTATTGGCATAATTTTAGACTAGCTTTCACAGCTTCCTTTGGACTTAGTCTGTTGCTCTCTCACCTTTTTCAACAAACTGATTGTGGCCTGATGTTCAGCCTCCTTTTATACTTTATTAATTTATGATCAGCAGACTATAGTTTTTGGTCAATAAACTGCATTTCTATTCTATATGGCACCAAAATTGCACTCCATTTAACCTCTGTTGTTTAGTCAGAGTTACTGTAAGCTTTCTTTATTCTCATTCTATATGGCAGCCTACGTAAAATGTAATAGCTTGAAGACAAGCTATCTTATATCTTTTGGAGTTCTACATTACAAGTATTTTGTTTCATCATCTTTTACTTTTTTTTATTGAACTTCACTTCTTCTCGTCTTTAAGGTGATGGAGGAGCTTGAGAAATACTCTGCAGGTATAAGTGGTGTCCCATACTTCGTGGTGAGTGTTGAATACTTGAGAAACCTTAGTCTACGTCTTGTACTTATCTTGGCACCATTGACAAGGATTTGGTTTCTCTTTTACAGATCAACAACGATCAAAAATTGAGCGGTGGACAACCACCTGAGGTTTTCCAAAGAGCTTTCAAACTCTCAGCAAAGTAATTCCCCTTTGTACTGTTTAAGGCTGCTACTATTTGCTTGGAAATATTTTTCTCAAAAAAGAGGGTAAATATTTAATAAGAGTGTGCATTGTGTTCTACTCCGTATGTAATTAAGGTATATCTTTGGAGTAGTTCATTTTAATGTCTCTTTGTTGGTGTTTTGAGTAGCAATCGTGAATCATGATGTATACATGAAATATGAATGCATTAATATGTATTCCATATTATATACAATGGCGAGTTCAATTGAAATGTACTTTTAAAATTACCCAGATGAGAGAGTTTCCCATTCATCCAATGCTCCCAAAATCAAAAGGGATTTAAACTTTGTCAAATTAGCCGTTTAAATTGCATTAAAAATTGAATTATTTTTGTAAACTGACTTTAAATATTAAATCAAATGCAAACCCTAGTTAGTTGAAAAGATCACACACAAGAGATGTTTACAAACCATGTTTTATGGTGATTAAACATCACAATAGTCATTTTAACCATGATGAAAAAAAAAAGAAGAAGTTAATTTTAGTTGTACCAAACATCTATAAATCTCAATTTTCTAGAATCGGATAAAATAAGGGCATGTTCTCATTAACTGAATTTAGCTGAGCTGCACTGAGCTGAACTGAACTGAATTTCAACGTATGAGAATAGGCCCTAAGGCAGCACTCTTTTACATGAATTTCTTTATTTTAAACTTCATAAGGCTCGTATAATCTCATCTTCTTATCTTGAATTTGTCTTAACTTATTAGCCCTTATCTTATCTTTCCGAATTTATTCTAATGAAAATCAACCTAATTAATGAAAATCCATTTCGAAAGTGAAAAAATTAAATCTTTTCCATGATAATCAATTTTTTTTTACTTTAATCAATTTTACTACAAACAATTATGATGACAAAGTTGGTAAAGTCCAAAGATATTGGTAGATTGGTAGTTGGTGAGAGATTACGGCCGAGGGAAGTCAGCCATTCCCCCAACAAGTTATAATGTTTTTCTCTCTTATGCTGTCAAATCTCACCTTACAAAAAATTCATTGGAGATCAAAATTCCATTTTTTTTTTTTTTCAATTCTTAAACGTTGTGTTTTTCCTCTGCAGATTAAATACTGGTAATTTCAATTCCTTAACCTTTAATATTAGATTATTATTGTAATGTTCCTTTTGCTTTTCGAGATCGAACTTTGACTATCCAATGTAATCCTTGATCACACTTTAATGTAAGTGTTTTGTGTGCAAATTGACAAAATATTTTCAATTATCTCTGTAATTATATATTTTTGTCAAAAGGTCGAATTTAAGCAGCAAAAGTAGTGACAATTATTTAGGAAGGAAGGTAGTATCCTATTTGAAGCTTAATTCTTGTAGTTTCAAGACAATAAAGCTAATGCTCAAAATTAGTATTACAGGTTATAAAAAAGCTGGTTCGAATCGACATCAGTTCAGATAATCTATGTCCTTGGTGCTATGTGGGCAAAATTAATCTAGATAAAGCTATTGCTGCGTCAAATGATCAATTCAATTTTGAGGTCTTTTTTTCTTTACATAAAAATCCCAATTTCATTGTTTATTTCTTGATGTAACACATTTTTTGTTGTCTGTGATCACATATATATTGATTATGAATTTTTCTGTACTCTTAAGATACATTGGCACCCTTATTTCCTCGAGCCTTCTGCTCCGAAAGAAGGTGTGAACAAGAGGGATTTCTATAAAAGAAAGTTTGGTTCTCGGTACGAGCAAATCATAGATCACACAGTTCAGGTATATATATATCTTCATCTGCATTCCACAATATTAGCACAATTATATGATACGGAGTAACATATTTGCTGTACTAATTTGTCTGTATAAACTTCAGGCATATAAGAGCCTTGGCCTGAACTATAACATGGACGGATTAACGTAAGTTAATGTCAATATTATTCGTTTTTTGTAATTTAATTTTGAGGTAATGTACTAATCAAGAAGTTGGCTAAATTTGTCACCTGAATGCAGGGGAAATACTCTGGATAGCCACAGGCTAATATATTTTGCAGGAAAACAAGGACTCGATAAGCAACACGATCTTGTTGAGGAGCTTTTTCGCGGATACATGACACTGGGAAAATATATAGGTGACCGGTATGTATTCATTTCCTTCGATTTCTTAGTGGTTGATTATGATTTTTGAGATAAACAATGTGGCGTTTGATTGATACAGGGAGTTCTTAGTGGAATGTGCTAAGAAGGTTGGTGTGGAAGGAGCAGCCGAGTTTCTTGAGGATCCAAACAATGGCCTCAAGGAGGTATCTTTCTCAGTTCTACTTAAATGGATGACATTCGTAAATGTGATGAAAGACTAAGCTTGTTTATGTATATGTTGAAGGTGAACGAAGATTTCGAAAAATATTCAGCCCACCTTGGTGGTGTTCCCTACTATGTGGTGAGTATTCCAAAACTTTGAGATGGATGATCAAGTGTTTTTGAATGTGATTTTTTCAACATTTTCTTTCCTCTTTACTAACAGATCAATGGCAAGCACAAGTTCAGTGGTGGGCTGCCGCCGGAAGGCTTCCTTCGAGCCTTTCAAGTAGCTACTAAGTAATGACATAAATTCTTAAAACACATCATCTATTCGTCTGTACAAGTGTTTAAAGCACTGTATTATATTTTCTTTGTGCAAATTATGAAGTTAAAACTGTTTAATCACCATGATAATAATGTTGCTGTTTAGCATGGTTGGACCTAGCAGTATATCCCTGAATCCTAAAGGTGACTATGCTCTTCATATAAATACAAAGTAAACACAAACTTTTAATATAATCGGTTGTACATCCATCATAAAGTTGTCATAGAATGATCAAACGCTACCTACTATTAATAATAGTTACCCATTAGAGATCAAAGTTACTTTGCTATAAATTAGAGGTTGCCCTAGGTAATCTCTGTAATAAACAAGTTTCGTTTATCACAAGACAAATCACGGTTTAGGGATAAAGCGCTACTTCAAATAGCCATTTACCCAATTTTACCACAAAACTTACACTTTAGCCCTTGTGATAAACAAATAAGTTGGGTTTTCTCTTATATAACTTATTTCATTGCCTATTTACATTAATATCAAATTACCCTAAAAAGGTTAAAAATTACTTCAAATTGACCTAAAGTTACCTCAAACAATTTGACTAAAAGATAAAACATTCAATCCCAGGACCTTCACAAAGCTCACGCCATAATAGGGTACAAATTACAAAGGTTGGATCTACACAGCATAACCCATGTCATACGACAAATAACAAAGAGGCTATTTAAAATTTGAATAATGATCTGATGTACACTAAAAACTAACAATCCATTAAACTAATAAGGAGAAGTAAATCAATACAAATAACTCAAAGAGCAAGAGATTTGATTTTAAATTTTAACCATATTGTATATCAACTGCATGTAATCAGTGGCTCAAAGCCTTTTACACAAGTTCCGAACAATACATAACCAAAAGTGGAAATTTTACAAGCAACTAGCCAAATTTTTGGTTCATATACGAACCCAACCCGTAATATTCATTTCTCAATGATTATATAGAATTATATACCCAGAAATGACTAAATAAAGAGCCAAAAGAAGTAAGGCAAGATGCTATGTGACAATATGCTTGTGGTTATGACTATGCAGAACAATTTTCATTTTTATGTACTTGTTGACAGGTGATATGAACACCTCCTCAAACCTGCAATATTCACAGCGACTATACAATTTTTGATTTCCTCTGTAATTATCTCCTTTATGCCTTCAACTGCTCCTTACACGAGGAAGACCGAAGTCAAGGGGACTCGTCAAAGGCCATTACCTGCAGAAATTTTCAAAAAAAAAAATGAGTGTCTTAAGTGAGCATTTCATTTCTACATTTTATATCATGATATGAGCAAACAAGATGTCCAACTTCAATAACCAGCTTAAATTACGATGAAGAAGACCACCGGAAAAAAAATACATTAACACAAAAAGTTACCTAGTACACTAAAAAGGCTCCAAGAACCATGGGGAGGGGTAAGAAGAGGAAATTTTAATGGGCTTTTGATTCAATCTGCAATACCCCTTTACTTCACAATCGATAAGATTTACAAATATTTCGATGAGCTATTTCAAATTGTTATATCATCATCCAACGAAAAAAAAATACTCCGTAGCAAAAACTTAGCTCTATTTGGAACATATAATAAAACAAGCATAACAACAATAGGGAAAACTTAGCCCTGTGTGGAACATATCATTTAACAAGCATAACAATAACAGCAATAACTTAGCTCTATTTTAGTCTCACTTCATAAAATTAACTTTCTGCCTAATTAGGAGGAATAAGGAAGGTTATTGCACTGAACAACATAAGAAGAGGCTCCAACAAATGCTAATACTAGTATCAGCTCGTGAGCAATAACTTATCTCACCGAAAGAGCAAGAAAAGCTTCACTCTGATACCTAGACAAAACTTACAACATACTTCATATAAAAGTCACTCTAACAAGTCACGGAGGACACACTACAGATAAATCACAAACATTTCCAAATAGAGGTAATAACCCCTACCTTTTTCCCCAAGACCACTACAGAAAGGTTACTTCAAATTATCGAATATGAAGTTCTCAATATAAATAGCATGAGACGCAAAACCCAAGATCATTAAGGCTGGGAAGTTCAGCAATGAGTGGCATTAAAAGTCATAGTGCAATTGACAATGAAACTAAATCTTTCCACAAGCCTGCAGCCAACTGTCTTCCCAGCACATACATTAACATTCCCTAGAGTCGCATACAACACTGACACACAGAGTAAGTCATTGCTGACCACGAGATATATAAATGCAGAGGTCACAGAGATGAGAAATTTGATACCTTTCCACAGACGGGGCAGTTCTCACTTCGCTCCATCCACTCATAAATGCAACCCAGATGAAAATGATGGGAGCACTTAGTCACTATCTTTGGATTCTCCTCGGTGTATTCTGCATCAACAAGATGTAAACTACTTTTAAGATTCTGGGGGCAAAAAGAAATGACTTAAGATGTACAAGTGAAAAGAGAAAGAAACCAATACCTAAGAAATGATGGACAACTGACAACACATAAATAATGGCCCTATACAGAATCAAAGAAATTTATGGATATAATTACCTTCAAGACAAGTTGGACAAACATCTTCATCCTCGGAAGAGGAATAAAAATATCCCATTACTTGAGTTGATTTAGCTGATGAAAGCTTCACAGATGATTTACGACCTTCTTTTGTGCCGTCTTCACAAGTTGACTCATTCCACTTGTCCCCTGTACTTAAAGGATCAGAATCAGCATCAATATCACTTCTCCTCAGAGGTTCTGATTCATCATGTGAATGACTGGAACCCTTTTCCCGTCTAGAGAACAACCCATCCCGCTGCATGCGATAAAATCTAGGATCTGCATCATAAGGCAAAGGCCTTGGAGGAGAGCGGTACATATCAGCAAGAGAGTTGTCTGTTGACACCACAGAAGTCAAAGATGCCCCTTGGATGGATGAAGGTAAGGATTGAACTTCCCCCCTTCGAAATAATGAAGAATACTACAGACACAGTAAGATGAAACAATTACTGAAATGAAGGCAAAGAATCAGCAAGCAAATACATGGTGTGCATAGCCTAATAAAAAATAAGCCCATAAACAGGGAAAGCTTGAAGGTATAACCAGACCATCTAGGAGCAGACCGGCCATACTTGGGCATTATAGCTCCTGCCAAAATGTTTCATCACGATCCCACTTTTGACACCTTATCAGTTATCACTGCATTATCCAATAGTCAAACTCCTCCTCACTGTTACTATAGACAATCATATCTCTCCTCCTATTTCCTAACTACTGGCCCAAGTCTGTTCAAACCATGCAAAAACTGCAATTCAGCTTACCAATGTTACTATAGACCCTTCAGAGGCTCATACATACTGGTCTCTTCAAGATAACTTTAGTTCAGCATATATAATAATCGTAACCATATCTCCAATTATCTATACAGGACAGAAAAGGACAGCCGAAGACAAACAATACACTAGAAAGCTTTAATGCAAATTTCAAAATCAAGACCTGCAAATCAATCACAAGGAAGTTCATATGCAGAATCAAATCACGCTCTTTTCCATCAATGGGTTCACTAATTTGCTTTTACCTGATCCCCCCCCCCCCCCTCTCCTGTTACTATTTCAGATGTCTGTTGAAGAAGTCAAAAATTTGCACCAGAGGTACCAACTCCGACCCCACCATCCCAGCCCATTCATCACTACCAAGTATCACCATTAGAAGTCCAGAAGTTCTGACGGAAAAAGTGGGTTTGGGCAATATAACAACCAGATATTGCTCAACATGAAAGCAGATTTACAATAGCCACTATTCTACCAATTTCAAGTCTCCCCTTTCCCCTTGAGTCCCCCTTCAAAGCTTACAAATCAGAAAGCCTTATTTGATGAACGGCAATAGATTTGGCCGTTCCACCTTAGTGGTCAACAATAGGGAAGAAAGAGGGAGAGAATTCACAGAAGAACATAAAACCACCATACACAAGCATAGGAAAATGAACAAAGATCATGTTTAGTGGTGCTGACGCTTGTGATAAATGAAAATGATCAACCTTTTGGCAGAGGGTGAGAGGGGTGACACAAATGTGACAAAAAGAGAGATGGTTTCAAGGTGAATGTTAAATGGAAATATAAATTTCTCCAACCAAATAACAGAAGGAAAATATGGTCAGTCACAACTCATAATCAATTGTTCTCTGCTGTGAAGATTGACAAGCAAGCTAGCACCTCTGTCAAAAGCCAAAACTCCTTCCATCCCTTAGAGAGAGATGACTTGAAGGGATACAGATTTTAAAAAAATAAGCATAGGTTACAAAACACTAAGAGATAAACAGATCCCTCCTAATTTAGTGTATATAGGTAAGTGTAACTTCAACCCTCCTAAACAATGCAACAACGTTCAAATCATAGCATAAAATCACACAATATACATCAGCCCGCCATCACACAGAACCCTTTCCTGACCCATGACAGTTAATTAGTCGCCTCA
Source organism: Chenopodium formosanum (assembly GCA_024500155.1). Classification (NCBI taxonomy): domain Eukaryota; kingdom Viridiplantae; phylum Streptophyta; class Magnoliopsida; order Caryophyllales; family Amaranthaceae; genus Chenopodium; species Chenopodium formosanum. The sequence continues at coordinate 1,007,790 of CM044861.1, read as the reverse complement.
CTTCTTCAGCTCCCCATTTTGTTAAAGTACAAATAAGCAGCAATTTGAATCAGTAATCAATACAATCTCTATGCATCCATCTCTGAAAAAGATGTATATAGAACCTGACCCTTACAAAGACAAACCAAAAAGAGTACAAGCAAGTCAACAACATACCATATGAAAGAAATTTTGAAGGAAACAACTGAGACAGACACAGTTCCGGTAAACGGAACTGTTTCTGTTCACATAGTCTTCGATATCTTCCATGCGAAAGCAAGAACATAAAGAACCCATAATTGAAGCCAACGTCTCACTCATACAGTCATACACCAAAATTTGTATCACTAAAACCCCACTGCTTCATTAACATTTATCAAAACTGCTCCTCAATATCTCCAAGGACATGAGCTTCCCATACCAGCAGTTAAGGAATAAAACTGGCAAGTAAAGAATGAGAAAGGTGCTCAGTCCGATGAAGCCCGCTAACTCCACGAACTAGTACCCTCTCTCCTTGCAATTTCCGATTAACGGAATACTGAATTCCTTAACCTGAAAATGGAATCAACCCAAAAAATGATTCAAAACACTACTCATGCACAATCAAAGGTTGTAACAATAACACTATAGTTTCCAGTGAGAAAATTCAAACCTCCACCGACAGACATTCAACTTGAATTTCATTTTCAACCAACAAAAACTTGGTGACAGAAAAATTAAAAGAGTCAATGCAGCAAAAACTAGATTACTAGAATTGTTCAAACCTTGTTTCCAAGGGAAAATAGTCAGTCAGCATGGTTGAATTTCTTAAAGTCATGAAATAAAATTATATCGTACACAAAAAATTAAAATTTCATCTTTTAGATTATTTTCTCCAATCTTTTTCATGCCTGTATTACTCACTCTAGCATCAATTTCATCATCAAAAACTTCACCCAAAAAACAAAAATTCTAAATAATTTTTTTTTTAAAGAAAAATATGCAAAATTTTGTATCTTGATAAAAAGGTAAGAAATCAGTGATAATTGGAGTACATCCCAGAAACCCAGAATCCACAACAGCTCAAAAAAAATGGAAGAACATGAAAAAAGCGTCGAAATTGCGGAACATAAAGAAATGATCCATCAAGAAATCAACAAAATTGAAAATACCCAATTCAGATAATCATGCAAATATATGATCACCAACTCAAAATTTAGTAATTCAGCAACAATATCAAATTTAATCCAACAAAATCAATGAAAAAATTAATTTTAAAAAAAGGTACCTTGGAAAATGGGGCAAAGAGATACCCGGGAAAAATCTAGAAAACCCAAATCAAAAACTCATGATTCTGCATTAGGAAGAAAAAAAAAAAAAAAAAAAGAGGGTTTATGAATTTTCGGAGAAAAAATAGGAGGAGAAAATTTGGGGGAAAATTGGAAAAATTAAGGTTTGATTTTTGCGCAAAATTAAAGCGACCTTGAAGAGGGTGGTGGGTGGATGGAAGAAAGAAGACGCACTGACTAACTTTATTATAACGAAGGTTTTTATATTTTTGATTAAATTATTTAATTTGTATTATTAATATTTTAATAATTGTGTTTATTGTTAATTTGTTATGGATTAATCTTAACCTGTCACGTCTAAAGTCGGAAAAACATAGAATATTGTATACGGGCTATGTGGCGAATTTTTTAATTTCATTTTAAGTTTTAGGATTAAAAAAAGTGCAAATACTCTTGATTGTTGTGCCAATTTGGTATGGAGTGATTTTAAAAGTGGAGTATTAAAGTGCAACTTGTGTTTCAATGTTTCATAATTTGTTTTGATATAGTGGGAAGAAAAAAGGAGGACAAAGGGAAAGAGGGTGGATGGTAGAGGGCAAAAGGTTACTCCTTTGAATGGAACAAGAACGACTCGTCACAATAATGTTGTTATATCTTTTATGGTTGTACATTGAAAAATGTGTGTTGTACAGAGTATGATTTCAACTAGGGGTGTAAAAAAATTGGTCTAAGTCTAAAACCTACTTGAATCAGACCGAAACTAACAGATTCAGGTTCCAATTCCAATATAATACCACAAAATGGCACTCACATGTGGAGATGAAACACATATTTAAACCCTCGAACATGGCAACAAAAGCAATCAAATCTTAAGCTTTTTTTCAAAGATTGGATCAACTAGTGACCTCCCAAAATCTATTGTGTGAATGACTTTTGACAACGTTGAGGATTAACTTATTAGCTCAACCAAAGCCAAAAAAATAGTTCCTCTCATTCTTTAGCCAATACTTCTTATTTTCCTATTGAAATTGTCTTTAATACCTTTTGAATTTGTTCCTAATTTTCAAAAGCATATCTTTTTTGCCACTAACATGTAGTTGTTCATGTAATCGCAAATCAACTAACTAATTTTAATCATTAACAATAGAGCATGTAGTCTCTGACACGACTCGACAACACGATCAAAACCAGCACGACACGAACACAAAGCTACTGAGATAAAACACGAAATTAGCACGACATGACATGAAACCAACCCGAGATTAAATGGTCATATTATACAATTATCCTGGATTCTATATAGTTTTTGACATATTTTATGAATAACACGAAATTGACACGAGCCTAAACATGACACAGCACAATACGACAATCAATTCTGATTAACAATCCAGTCAGGAGCTTAATTAACTCGCTCAACGAATTAAAAACCGTAAATCTACGCTACAATTTAACAAGACCTTTGTACCAATAGCGGGACCTCCTATTTCAAAAATAAACTTCATTTCTATTCAATTTCTTGAAATTCCATCTTTTTTGTTTTTCAAACTCAGACAAAACATCCACTCTCTCACTCCTCTTCTTCTCTCCTCTAATACTCACACTATCATTTCAAATCTACTCCCAAATTCCTTACATTCTTCGTCAATTCTTACAAATTCCTCCGATTAATTCGACATTTGCATTCATTAGATCTGTTCTAGGGTTTTAGCTTCAATCCCCTTTTTTCAATTGGAATTACTGGTAATACGATCCCCAAAAAATCCGATGATTTCGTCGTGATTTGAATTTCTAGGGTTTTTGTTTTGTGTATTTATTGCGAAATGCAGAGCTCGACGAGCTCGGCAATGGCGGCTCAACCAGAGGCGATTCTGGAGTGGCTTCAGAAGGAGATGGGGTATAGACCTGCGGGCCCGTATACGGGCTCAAGTCGGGCCGGGGTGGGCCCATCGGCGGATGCAATTAGGAAGGTTTGTAGAGGGAATATGATTCCGGTGTGGAATTTCTTGCTTCAGAGGGTGAAATCGGAGAAGACGGCGGAGACGATTCGAAGGAATATTCAGGTTCATGGAGGTGATGGTGGTGGAAAGGGGAAGGAGGTTGGGAAGAGGAGAGAGAAGGAGAGAGGGAGATTGGAGGCGTTGCAGGAGAGAGATGCCGCCGAGAAGGAGGTTGAGAGGTTGAGGCAGATTCTTAGGAGGCAGAGGAAAGAGTTGAAGGCTAAAATGTTGGAGGTTTCGAGGGAGGAGGCCGAGAGGAAGCGAATGCTCGACGATCGCGGGAATCTCAGGTTTACCTTGCTTTCTCTTTGCAGCTGATTATATTGGAGTCATTTGTTCAATGCTTATTTTAATTTGTGACTTGTTGGAGTTGGCATTGGTAGTGTGATGTAGAGTATTTATGTTAGGATGTGTAGGTTTGTGTATTTGATTTTCGATGTTTAGCGAAATTATGTTGAAGATATTGGTTTTGGTTTCGATAGAATGCTTTTTTACACTCTATGTCCTTGGCATTACCATTATAATGTCAAATTCATATTAGGAATTGCATACCGTGTTTCTTAGTGTAATTAGAGTTACTGTCGAAGGTATTGGTTGATACAATGATAATTTTGGAGCAAACTCGGCTTGGATATTAGTCTTTTACAGTACTTTGGAATTTAATGAAAGCTATAACATTTCTTGAAAAGGACTTTACTTGGGTATCCCTTAATAACCTTCACTTGAAATGAACGTGGGTGAGAAGGTTGAAAAGACTTAACCATCGTAATGATTGTTTAGCTTAACTATATTTAACCTTATACTACCTCTGTTACTTATATTTGCAACTTTGGAGTGTTGCACGGACTTCGAGGCAAAATTTGTTTGTGAGTGTTAAATGGATTTAGAAAGATAGAGATGGATGTGATGAGAGAGAGAGAGAGAGATAGATAGAGAGAAATGATGAATAATTTGAAACATCCACTTTGTCAAATGTTGCAAATAGTATGAAATGGAGTTAGTATATGACGAGTTGGGATAACTTGAATATGGGATGGAGGGAATTTTTAGAATAATCTGGATTTGGTGTGGTGGGTATAAGAGCATTGCTGTATTAATTGGAGGGGGTTGGGCATTAGTTACTTTAGTTGAGTGTTGTCTAGTACACTATCTATTTTGGTATTTTCTAAACATCATATTGAGTGTTGAGGGTTTGTACTTTGGGTTGGGAATGGAGAGTGAATCATTTGTACTTGCACTGTTCATTTAAAGAGTCAAGCATTCTAGTTGCCCGTATGAGTTTGGCCTCCTATGCTCTAAAGGTGCTCCTTTCAAATAGAAGGGCTCTTTAGCAAGAGTCAACATTGAATTGCTATTGTAGCATGAGAAGTATAATACTATTATGCACAAAGAACCAAACAAACTTGACTGCACATTTTATTGTTCAACCTTGACAATTTGCAAAAGATGCAGATGACAGTAAATATGCAACAACATGAGGAGTGTTACTTCATTTTAAAAATGTGAAACCAATTAGTTTAAATATGGGTAATTCTGATGATCTGTTTTATATAATGCAGGCATAAGCAGGTTATGTTGGAGACATATGATCAACAATGTGATGAAGCAGCAAAAATATTTGCTGAATATCACAAACGTCTTCGTTATTACGTCAGTCAGGCTAGGAATTCTCAGAGGTCCAGTGTTGATCTCTCTACTGAGGTAGCTAGTACCCTGCACGCAAACAGTGAGAAAGAGGGTGTTTATTCTACTGTCAAGGGAGCCAAAGCTGCTGAAGATGTCATTCTTATTGAAACTACCCGCGAAAGGAATATTAGAAAAGCATGTGAGTTTCTTGCATCACATACGCTTGACAGAATACGCAGCTCTTTTCCTGCTTTTGAAGGAAGTGGTGTGCACTCAAATCCTCAGCTAGAAGCTGCTAAGTTGGGCTATGATTTTGATGGTGAAATACCTGAGGAAGTTAGTATTGTTGTTGGAAATTGCCTAAAAAGTCCACCTTTGTTACTTCAAGCTATTACTGAATATACTCAGCGGTTGAATTCACTAATTGGTAGAGAAATTGAGAAAGTTGATGTTAGAGCAGATGCTGAAGCACTCAGGTACTAATGATGTTTCCTTACTATCTTAAGTAGCATTTTTTTTTTTTTACTCTATGAATTATTTTGATTGGAAAGTGATGTTAATATCACTGTCTTCATGTCTTGTAATCCTCACATTTGCCTGCGTGGAATGTACTGTTTATTTGATGCCTTGGGTACAAGCATTGTATATCTACATGTCTTGTAATCCTCAGTCCTCACTAGACTTATTGTAAGTTCGGTCATATTGATCAGGTATAAGTATGAGAACAACCGAGTGATGGACGCTTCATCCCCAGATATGACCTCACCATTAAGTTATCAACTTTATGGTAGCGGAAAGATTGGGGAAGATCTACCTTCAAAGGGAAGTGAAAATCAGCTTCTTGAAAGACAGGTTTGGTTCAACCTTGATACATAGCATATTGTTCTTATTATTACATTATTTGCATTTGAAAGTCTCCTTTTTCTTTGGAAGTGAGTGATTTAGTGACTGACATATGTTAAAATGAGATTCTTTAATTGTTTATATGGTTTTACATTTCAACTCTTTGATTTTTGTAAGTTGCTTTCTTAATGAATTTCTCTTTTTCGTCATTGCAGAAAGCTCATGTTCAACAATTTATAGCTACAGAGGATGCTTTGAATAAATCTGCAGAAGCTCGAAGTATGTCTGAGAAGCTTCTAATTCGTCTGCATGGAAGTGATGTTAATTCTCACCTGCCCATTGTTGGAGGAGCATCGCAAAATGTTGGGAGTCTCAGGCAATTCCAGGTAACCTTGGTTGGTTAAACAATTTGCAAAAAGTTTCAAGTCCGCTATTTCATTGGATCACTATCGGTTGACGTATAATTTGCTTCAGGTGTTTAGTGTTGCATTTAAATAGCCTTGTAGGTTTGTGGATAATAATTTGTCTTGAAGTTTGAAAGTTTTATTAATTATCAAGCTACTTAGCACAAATTCTGTGTATACTATTCTTCTAAATTTACCTTTTGTTCCTGGCTAGCATTTTTTTCCCCGGGTTTGTGAGAATGGAGCTGTGCTGATATATGGGTTTGATCATTTAAGTTTGTCACATCTTGGTTGCATAGGTGCCTTGTAGATTTATTCTAGCAAGCTGTAGACTTCGTTGGGTGTATGCTTACTGTTTTCCTTGTTTTTAGTTGGAAGTGTGGATGAAGGAGAGAGAAGCTGCTGGATTAAGGGCAAGTGTAAACACATTAATGTCTGAGGTGCAGCGTTTGAATAAGTTATGTGCTGAGAGAAAAGAAGCCGAAGATTCTTTGAAAAAGAAATGGAAAAAGATTGAGGAATTTGATTCTCGAAGATCTGAACTTGAATCTATATACACTGCTCTTCTTGACGCTAATAAGGTAAGTAATTGAGCTGTAATCTGTCTTTGATTGCCTATCTAATTAAAAAATCGATAGCTGTTTCTGACATTGATGTCTAATAAAAATTTCACTTTATGTATTCTTTATGGCCTCAAGACTCAGTATTGTATACAGAGTATTATAAATTTTGGGTATCGTGTATTCACTTGGATACTTATTAGGGTTGTGTCCATAGGTATGCTGTTTTGTATAGTTTTTTTCAAAATTTAAGAAACTGTATTTTTGATATCTACATCCTAAAGAGCTAGTTTTATGTGATTAAGACACAATTAAGTGGGATTATGGAAGTTGCTCATTGATTTTGGACTATTTCTTCTTCCAGTCTTAGCTATTAAATTATACGAGTATGGGTGTTTATCTGACATGTTGAAAGGGGACTTCCAGTAATTTATGTCATTTTCCCCCCTTTTTTCCCCTCTCAAATAACGGCCTCAGCTTACACCTAGCAATTTAAGCTTCTATCTTACAGCATGACATCTGCCCGCTCTTGGTAGCATCTGTGCTTCATTTTGTCTCTTGCTGTTATCCGAAGCCTCATGTTATGTTTTTATGTTGAAAGCCCTTATTAATAAGTGCTATCTCCATTTTTTGCTTTGTAAATCTATGGGTTATCTTTGAGGGAAAATGCTATATTGTCATACTAGTTATTTTCTGTGTAAGTTTACATGTCTTTGTCGTGCTACAACATAGTCTTACCTGAGAACTCTTAGTGAGGGATTGCATTCAAAGTATTATGTGGAAATTTTAGTGTTATACATTCCAATATTAGAAACTGGCCCATTATTTTGGAATGGCTTATAATTATAAAATAGATGTGGCCTACTAGTTAGGGCTGGGGGTAGCATATATATATCATTTCTGCTTTTAGGTTTTTTTTACTCTACTTTCTTTACTGTGAGATTTCAAATTATATGGGTTTTTCTTATAGCTGTCTACACTTTGCGGATTTGTTGGTAAATTTATGTAAGATAACCTGTGTTGGGGCCTGTGTGAAGAAAATTCAGTTGTCTATTGACATTTGAATTTCTCTTACCCTTAACATGATTGTAAATTGCTTCCAGGCTGCTGCTGCATTTTGGAGTCAACAACCATTGGTTGCTCGTGAATTTGCATCTAGTACTATTATCCCTGCTTCCGGGATTGTGATAGATTTATCAAACAGTGCAAAGGATCTTATTGAAAAAGAAGTTTCATCATTCCTACAAAGCCCTGATAATAGTCTTTACATGCTTCCAGCTAGCCCACAGGTACACAATTAGTCTGTTGTGTTAATTGTTTTTTTTTTCCTCTTATATTTGTTTAAGGGTGGATGAAGGATTTCTACTTTGTAGTTATCAGACATGCCTCATTTTTGCTCAATCAATGTTCTTTGGTTTTATCATTGATAAAATTAGTGAGGCACAATGGATATTATATGTGTGACAGTAGTAGCAATGTGCCACGTTGAGAATGCAAGCTAAACATGAGAGAAAGGGATGAGTGTTTTAAATTAGGTTTCTTCATGACTTTCTACGTATCTCTGAGTTAATGAGCTATGACCTTGTGCTCGCTGTTGCATCTCATTGAGTTTTGACTGTTTAGAATCTAGAGGGTACGTTTAGCACCAAGGCGTAGTTTTCTCCTGCCCAAATGATTTGCTTATGTCTCAGCTACCAAAGTAATTGATTTACAAAAGCTATGAAGTGGTCTAGATGTCGTTTCTGACTGTAGGCTTTTCTTATTAATGTGGCAATCAAATCTCTTGTCTTGATCAGTTTCTTACTTGTAATCTGGTTGTTATCAGGCTCTCTTGGACTCCATGGGTTCTAGTGGGTCCACGGGACCAGAGGCCCTAGCTGCTGCTGAGAAAAATGCTGCTTTATTGACTGCAAGAGCTGGTGCAAGGGATCCATCTGCAATTCCCTCAATCTGTCGCATTTCTGCTGCTCTTCATTATCCTTCTGGTAAGGTTCCATCACTTAATACCTGTCGTAAATTAATTAGAAGAAAAAAGAGGAACTTTGTAAGTGACGGAGCACTGTGTTTGGGATCTTTCAAGTATGTAACTCAGTTGGTACTAACTCCTGATACTAACTTAGTGCAGTTGAGTACTTGAGTAACAATTTTATATTGCTCATGTTCAAAGTCTTTATTTTAGTTAAATTTACAAAGTTTAAAAAGTAGCTATCAGTGATTTATGGTCCAGTCTCCTTAAGTTTTTCATGTTTCGAGGCATTATCTTTGTGTAAGTGATAATATTGATTATTTATTGATATTCTGGAGATTCTATTTGTTTCTTATGATTGGCACTTTGAATACCTCCTTTCTAGGTTATGTAGTAAATAATTTCATTTTGTGTTAAAGGATCAGATGATGGTTTGGCATCAGTACTGAAAGCCTTGGAGTTTTCATTGAAACTGCGGGGTTCAGAGGCCTGTGTGCTGGAGGACTTAGCAAAAGCAATCAATTTGGTTCATAGCCGAAGAGACCTTGTTGAAAGTGGTCGCACAGTGTTAAACCATGCTCACCATGCACAGCAGGAATATGAAAGGTAACATGAATTGCTTTTCTATTTGTAGGATTCTCTGAACTCCTGCTTTTGTTTATGCATTGGTGTGCTATTACTTTAGAGCCCACTCATAAATAAGTTTGTCTTTTTTTAGTCTGATGAATCATTTTTCCTTTGAAATTGCACTAACAAAATTTAATTTTTCCTTCATATACCTCGGAGTTTTGAGTTTATTTAGTTTCTTACTGAGATAAGCTTATGTTTTGTATTTATATGGTCAATAACCATTTTAAATTTTGTCAAAATGATGTGCATTGCTTCTTCTGTGCCCAGTACGCCTGTTGCCTTAGGGGGTGTGTCATTCACAAATTAACATTTTCTAATTGAATTTGGCAGAACTACAAGGTACTGTCTTTCATTGGCCTCTGAACAAGAAAGAACTGTGACTGACGAATGGTTGCCTGAGCTCAGAAATGCTGTATTAAATGCTCAGAAGAGCCTGGAAGATTGCAAATATGTCAAGGGCTTGGTAAGTAATTGTTGTGCGTTTAGCAGAAATCATATGTATGTTCTGTGGGTCTGCATGTAAGAAGAGTGTATTAGGATAGTATACACCCTCCACTCCTAACCATATGTTGCTTCTTCTAATTTTAGACTTATAGTTTTCAGATAGAATAAGATTGTATTTGTTTCTGTGCATCTCTTGAAGGGTTTATATTGAACCCTATAACACTTGGAAAAGAGGATAGATTGTTAAGCTGCATGTTTAGATTGGTAATGGTTAGTTCTGATATGGAGTTGTTTTATTTGCATTATTGGTCTGGTCTTATTTCTGTCAATCAAATGAAATGTATGGTGGATCTGTTTACTAATCAGATAATTGTATATATAAAGAGGCTGTTTCTCAGAATTTCTTAAATTCCCTTTGTCAGTAGTTGGTATTTGACGATTGGAATTGTTGAATTTATGAATGAAAAACTTTGCTTTATGGAAAATTTAGCGATGTATTATGTTGGAATGACTCATAATTGAAAGATTGACATCACTGCCTCAAGCACTCAACTCTGAATTGTCTCTGTATAACACAATATTTTGGATGCAAATTTAAGATTTTGCATTTTTATTTTTAACAAAGATTGGAAATGATTTGTAAGTGAAAATCCCAGCACATGCCTGTCCAGTGCCTAAGGTGGAAAAATGATCATATACAAGTAAAACCCTGATTTACAAGCTATGCTTGTCTGATCTGTATTGGCAGTTATGTTGTTTCTGCTTTGACCAATTTTGATGTGTTCTGCAGCTTGATGAGTGGTGGGAGCAACCAGCCTCAACTGTTGTTGACTGGGTTACAGTTGATGGTCAAAACGTTGGTGCTTGGCTTAATCACGTGAAGCAGCTTCTTGCATTTTATGACAAGGAATTGTTATAGGTGGTTTTGATAATCCTCAGTGGACCAACTTCTTGACATTTTTCTTCTCCACTAGCCACTTGCAAATCCCAACTTTCGGCTAATAGGTGTCTGCCTTGAACTAACAAAATTTGTGCAATTATACCAGTATTAAGTTCTTGGAGAATGGAGACTGTGGGTAGCATCATCTCATTCCAAATCTGAGGTACAAGAAATATCTCCCTACCACGCTCTGTTCCCCCTTCCCTTTTCTTCTCTCTCTCAACCCTCCTTATTGTACAGCATCTTATCCCCTTGTATAAACTTTGTATCAGTTCTTACGTTGGGTTTACATGCCACTAAAAGGGCAGTGTATCTTTCACCTAGTTTCTCTATGTTAGGAGAGCAGTGTTGCGTGATTTATAATGTAAAGAATTGTACTTGTAGACCTCATTTTACTCTAATGCTAATGGAATGCCATTCTTTTTGTACTTACCAATTTACCATACTGAACATTTTTGCTCTCTTTTGTAAAGTGAATCATAACTCTATCACTCATTTTCCTTTTTCTCTGCATAAAGTCTTCTTTAAGTTATTACTATTGACATTACTGCTGAAGGAATCCTGTGATGAGCAACTCATCATTCGCTGTTTACCAGAGGAATTTACAGCTGCTGCTCCTGTGAAGTGTGAAGAACATGACAAACAGCTGAGCCAAGATGATCAGTTGCAAGCTTTTTAATAACAGGTACCCCATAATTTACTAAATTTCAAAGGGTTTTGTGAACTGTCTGCTTTAGTTATAGATTGTCCTGGATTTTATCAGTACAAGTACGAACTAGGGGGTACTATACCTACCTTGTGTATTGTTAGAATGGTAGGGATTATCCATCTTCCACACATATAGTAACAAACTAACAATACATTGTGTCAATGTATGATCTATAGACTGTGAGCAAGTTTAAGTTTATCTCGGCGATCATGCAGTAGGCCAGAGATATGAACAATCTTTTAGAACGACAGATGATGTTTTCTATCCTCGAGTTATATGGTGTTCAATGAGTTTCTTAACTTGGGGCGCTTAATTTGGACTGATGAGGTAGCCACTCAAGTCTTATCTTGCTCCCATCTTCATGTTGGTAAGGCGTTCATAGACCAAAACTACATCACATAGCTATATCATTTGGCCTTTTGCGTCTGTAGGGCTAAAATTTATGAACCATATTTTCTCCCTTGCGGTCCTACCCTTTGAAAACCGATGTAAATTGGGTTAACAGTGATGCAACCCAAGGTAATCTTATTGCAATACAAATTTCACATGCTGCCTTTATCTGAAAGATAAGTCTACTTGCAATTTTGAGACAACAATATTGTACTCTAAATTATTGGTTATTTGGTTAGTTATAGATGCCGTAAGTGTAGTTCTTATATAATTATTTTAATTTCTACAAAATATTATGCTTTATCCGTTCACTTTTAATTGCAATACATTAACTTTTACTTTTACGCTTGTCAATTATAATAAATTTTAGTTAAATTATAGTTTTCCCAACATTAATAAAGAAGGTCAAATGTAATACTGTAATGTGAATAGTATAAAGCTTCAAGTGTTACAACTTACAAGTAAAAGTAAACGAAGGAAGTATATCTTTTAGCATATTTAACTCGAACAAAATGGAGAAGGTTTCAAACTTTTTTAATTTTATTTATTTATTTTAATAATCATAATTAGATAGTTATGTTCTCTCAAGTTAAAATAACACTAAGCTACAAATCCATTTAAGAAGATATTTGGAAAAATTTCCGTTACATATTATTTGCAACGATTTGACATAAAGTATAAATATTTTCGTGGCGATTTGGATTTTGGAATAACATGAGAATGAAGGAAGATATTGTTTATTATGATTATTGGTTATCACATCATTTGGAGTCGTATAAATTTGTAATACAATGACATTCAGCATTTTATTAATTGACAAGCTTGACGTTTTTTGTGTTATTAATAACAGAATATATTCATTATCCTAAGGCCAAAGTTTATAGAATGTTCATGATCCAAAAGAAAAAACAACATTTCAATATTTCATATAGAAGAGCAGACATACTAGTACGTAAATTGTTATGTCGTGAGGTGCCAGTAATTTCAACCCGTGAGTTTTGAGAGATAAGGTGGCCAACTTTTTTTGGACACCCGTGAACTATGGAATTGGAAGCTCCCTTTTTACATAATCAGCATTAATTCTTGATCACTATCAAATGTTGTGACTAGAATTATTTTGTGATAAGTGTTCTTTTAGTGATGTTTAATCGGTTTTAATTTACGCCATCATAAGCGATAATGATGATCAATCAATCGTTAGGTACTTTGTACATTTTTGTAGACGGTACTTTGTATAAAGTTTAATAGTTTAGGAATGAATTAGTAAGTGTCGATCAGTGTTATTATAAGTCAGAATTATATGTGCGGTAAATTTCTTAAGAGTTATCTTATCATTTATTTATGGGGATCCTTTGAATTTTTTTCCTTTACCTAATCTTGATGTGAGCCTCATATGTAAGTTACAACCACTATTAGGCATTAAATACATAAATCAATAGGGATTTACCCCCCTCCTCCACCCAAAAAAATAAAGGGTTGATTTGTGAAATTCCTTAGCTAGTTAGCTAGCTTGATTCTAAAAATTACTCCATGCACTTATTTAAAGGGGAGGGAGTAGATAAATAACCAAATAGTATCATTAATAAACCATAAATAGCTGTATGAATTTGTTGAAAGTACTTATGAAATGCCTCTTTTCATTTATATCATCTCTTTATTATACACAAACTTATGTTCTAATTTTGATGAAAAAATAATGAAAGATTCATCTTTCTTTTGACCTTTGGATAGATGATTATAGTCTAAATTAGAATGACTAAAAGCGCTGCTCTTGTTAGTTCTTACACATTACAAATTACTCCGTAGTACATACATGTATACAAAGTATTACACAATCTAAACGTCGGCATCAAATATATGATCTAATAGTAAAGGTTGTATCTTAAATTCTTGTATATTTTTTTGACTGAGCAACAACAATCTTGCATTATTTGCTCGAGGAATAATGTCATTTTAAATTATCATAAAAGACAGACAACAAAAAAATGAGCCACACAATAATATACTTCGTACGTAAATTTACTTAACATTTTCCCCACCCAATTCAGCAAATCGGTGCATACTTATGTTAAAGTATGTCGTATGTTTAGTTTTTTACCAATATAAAATTTGTGGTGCTTGAAATACGTATTTAAAATCACACAAATATCAGTAATATTCTGCATAAACTGAAAACAAGATTTTTATTTTAGCAAAATGCCACTAGAATTGAAGATGTTTTTGTATCTTTTGTAATAACTACGTAGTAAATACCAAAATCAAATAAAGAAGTGACTGATTGTCCGCCTTAGGGTGGTCTAATAGTTTTCTATGTGTGTTCTTTGCCCTTTTCCTTAAAGAAGATAAGAATTATCTTAAAATGGATTCTTATCCACCATATATTTGTGTACCTTTGTTTCGATCTATATCTATTAGAAAATTACACATATATTTTCGATATCTCATATCTCTAACAATATTCTCGGTAGTATTTATATATATTACTTCCTCCGTTTTCTTTTACTTGCAACACTTCCCTAAAAAGGAAATGTCACAATACTTGCAACACACTATAAAAGGAAAGTTACTTTAGGGAAAAGCTATACTATTTCCCTTATTTAAAGCACATGGCCCACTAAATTACACTCCTAACAACCACTCATCCCATTTTAAAGTGTATTATTTCATGTGAACCTCACATTTCTTAAATACCGTGAAAAAGTGTGTGTTGCATCTAAAAGAAAACGGAGGAAGTATATATTTATGTTATCTACTACGGAGTAGAACGTAATGCACAATATGCTAATTTGTTAAGTCTATACATACAAATGTTTGTGCATGTAACATGTTCGGCTTACCTCTTTCTTTATTTTGCTATTATAAGTAGAAGACCATTTTACAATAGTGATTATCCCTTTAAGTGTTTTGAGGGGTGATACCTAAGATCGGGATACATATCTGTCTACATTCCTTTTTTTGTTTAGGTTGGACTAAGCAAGCAGAGAATATGATAGTTTTCGGCCTCTGATCGTATTTCGTTCATACATAAGCTTACTGTGTTACATTTGTACATGTACATTGCAACCTCAACCTCAACTAGACATCCATTCACTGCATCACATAAATTTGATGCTGTTAACCTACAAAGGAGAAGTCTCAGAGTTGTACAACAGTAATTAAAATAAGATACATGGAAGAAATGCATTATGAATGACTACTGACTAGTGCAAAAGAGGGAACAAACTGATTTATTGTAAAGTACGTGTGAATGTAACATAACAACTTTTTCCGGACATTCTAAAATAGTAAACATGACTAGCCATGGGAGCATCGGAGAAACAAAATAATGAAAAAATGGTGAATTGGAGTAATACTCTAATCAATCTAATCACTATAGCTTTTTTAACCTACAAGTCCTAAGTCAAAACTCATGAAATATGTGGTTTACTCAACTTATCTCGTGAGTCAACTGGGATTTCTACCTATTGCAATGTACACCACCAATAAAAGAACTACTAACTTTCAGTAAAATGTAGCATGTAGTAAAACCTACATAATTCCAAATAATAAAATAAAATAAAATAGGAATTAAAAAAATATGAGGAGCATGATTTACTGTAGCATTAACAGCATCTAGTTTGTAGTTGACTGGCCTCAGCATGAATAACATAAATAGATGACACTTGCTCTTTCATTCTATAACTCAGAAGCTCTTCTTATATAATAATAAATACTTGTATAAAAAGCATAGCTTAAAAAAAAGGCTTAAGCTTTATGTTGCAAGTTTTTTCTTTTTAGTAGTAATAATACTTAGTTTTTAGAAGAAGTGGTTTAATTTTATGATGGGAGGGCTCAGAAATTGGTGTCCCTTCTCATTTGTAATAATATTGATTTTCTCTGTTACATGCTGCTCAGAAGCAAGGCATCATCATCAGAAGCCTTCTGCAGTTGTAGTTGGTGCTGTTTTTTGTGATACTTGCTTTCAAGATGACCTTTCCAAAGCTGGCAGCCATCACATCTCAGGTTCTTTACTAATCCTTTCATATCATCCTATAATTTGGTCTGTTTCTCGAGATGTTTATAGAGTCCGGTTAATTGGCTAACAGTTGAGCAAGGCCTTAAAGTAATTTTAACAACAGTTTGTTCATTAAGAGAATTTACTATTTAATGACATTTCGCCCCCTGTTACTTGCTCAACCTATCGACCACATGGACTTTTTCATATGTTTAAGACTTTAGGCTGCATATTATAAACTTTGGAGAAGATATTTGAGTATGGCTGTATTTTTAATGGGTTTGAAAGACTATGTTTGTGTTTCTCTCCTATGTATCCTCTTGTTTAAGTTTAAACAAAACTGTGTATGTTTCAGGACTTCCTATCATGGCCGAGTTTTAATGCTTTGTCCGTTTAGTTGTGTCACGGTCCCATGTTCGGAAGTCATGGAGCTGAGGCAGAGGCACCTTTGGTTATGGTGCCTATCTTGAAAATTTTGGGGCACAAAGCATTTCAATGTTGATGTTTTGATTCTTTATTTTTGGTAATAATAAAAGGACAAAAAGGGTGGGAAAACAATGTTCTGAGTTATAATGAATTGTTAAAAGTAACATGGCCTAGAGAAGACAGGTGCATTATTAGGCAATAATCAGCCAAATCAGACTTTAAGTTGTTTGTGTAAATACAGCTCTTTCTTTAGTTGTTTGTTTCTACTAATTTCTTTCTTTCCAATGCATTAAGATAAGGAAATAAACATTAACCCTGCTTTATTTCTGAAATTTGGTATTTTCAGGTGCAACTGTTGCAGTAGAATGTGCACAAGGGAGCAAAAGGCCAGCATTTTACCAAGAAGTGAAAACTGATAAACAGGGTAATTTTAAGGTGCAGCTACCTTTCACAGTCAGCAAACATGTCAACAAGATTGAAGGTTGTACCGTGAAGCTGGTTAAGAGCAGCGAGCCATACTGTGCTGTGGCCTCGACTGCTACTTCATCGTCGATTCATCTGAAGAACAGAAAGGGAAGGAAGCACATCTTTTCTGCTGGTTTCTTCTCTTTCAAACCACTTAAACAACCCGGCTTATGTAACCAACAACGGTCTCAGTTGAATTCTCTTGAAGGCTTACTAAACCCTCAATACCCAACTATTCCTAGCTTAAACCTTCAATTTCCTACACTTCCTACCCCAAACCCTCAAAATCCTACACTTCCTACCCCAAACCCTCCTACATCAACTGACCCAAATACACCTGTCATGCCAAATTTGCCTAACCTTCCACCACTCCCTTCCCTCTCACCACTTCCTAAACTCCCCTCGTTCCCACTCTTACCGCCTTTCCCAGCTACAACGACAACTCCAGTTACATCAGTGGGGCCTTACAAGGACAACAAGGTGGAGAATGGTTTAGTGAGACAACCACAACAGATTTTCCCTCCACTTATTCCACCAGTATTACCTTCTCCCCCACAGGGTCCTATCCCTTTACCACCCAACCCACTTCAGCCAGCACCTCTCTTGCCGAACCCCTTACAGCCCCCGGCTCCACCACTCATCCCGAACCCATTACAGCCCCCGACCACACCACCAGGTTTACTGCCTCCAACACCTCCACTGCCCTTTATACCACCAGTTCCTGGATTGACTCCTACACCCACACCACCAGGTTTACTGCCTCCAACACCTCCCTTGCCTTTTATACCACCAGTTCCTGGATTGACTCCACCCTCATCATCACCACCAGGTTTACTACCTCCAACACCTCCCTTGCCTTTTATACCACCGGTTCCTGGTCTGACTCCCACACCCTCACCACCTCCACCCGCATCTTCGTTTCCCCTTCCTCCGATCATCCCATTGCCACCCACGCCACTCTTCCCTGGCATTCCCCCGGTTAAGACCGAGAAAGTGAACCCTTGAACAGCTATTAGCTAGCATGTACAATTCTTGTAATCCATATCTACTACTCCTACCAATTCCATCCCTGCTTTAATTTCTCTTGTACAAGGAGGGAAAAAAAAAGATTTGGCCTGCCTCACAATTCACATTATCACATACATAGGTCTGTAAGACTGTAACATGTTTTCTTACTCAAAGTTAGCATGTTTTTGTTTAAATTATATTATGTCTGCTTGTGTTAGTTTTGTTAATTCAATCATTTTAAAGGATTGATGAACTAAAATTTTCCTATAAAATTGAAAAAATAAGTCATCCAAGTTATTACGACTAAACTGTTCTTTTTTGTTGCTCAATTTCATTAGCTTGGTTGATATAGGATTCTATAAATTTAGTCTAGGAAAATAATTATTTAGTTTCCTACTCACATAATACTTAAAGGGTTAGGACTTTATATTAATCTATATAAATTGATCATATAAGGCTTCATCTGTGTATGCATAACAATAGAGAAAGATCACAAACACTACGCTTATACTAGTACATTATGTTATCACACAATTATATCATTGTTATTCCATTGCCTTATTTTTTTTGGTGTTCCACCCGGTTCACCCTTTGGGCTAATCCGGATTCGAGGATCAGTTCTGGGTGGGTAGGTTCCACTCCTCTCCCAATTGTTGTTGTGGGGGATCGAACACGGGTCCTCCCTACCAAGTGTAGTCCCAATCACCACTACACCAACACTCAATTGGTTATTCCATTGCCTTATTTGCTAGATAGAAAAATACTAATATTGTGTTCGGACTGCCAAACCATTATCAGGCAAATAGCCGTGCTTAATTATCGAAAAACTTGATTAAAGCTGCAAGTCAAGACGTACCCTAAACTTGATTGAAAAATTTATCTAATTTGTTAGACTACTTTCTAGGATCAAATCAAATAACGTCGGTTTACATTACCAAAATCTTAAAAGATATTGATACAATTTTATCTAGTACTCATATATATCAGGAGTTTATCTAGGAATTTGTTGGATAGAATCAAAAGAGTAGGCCATCCGTATTACTATATCCCCTGCCTTCAACTAACACATAAATGTTAAGTGAATATATCTTGTTAGGAGCTGTTGTTCAGGAAGAACAAAAAAAAAATCGAGTTTTTAGCGAGTTAGGTTAATGTTGTAAGCCTATTAAATAGGCCTATCGAGCAGAATCCTCATTTGGCAACAAAAATTATAATGGCTATGAATATGAAGACGAGAAAAACAGAAGTAGAAGAATTAAGGGATGAGATCTTAATGGAGATTCTTGTTCGAGTACCGGTGAAATCAGCCCATCAATGTAAGTTGGTCTCGAAGCGTTGGCTTGCGTTGATTTCTAGTCCATTTTTTGTTATTTGCCATCGACGACAACATCAACATAATCATTATGTACATCTTTTCACTTATCGTATCGGAGAGATTCATTTCCATAATTATATTCCCTCTAATTCCGTCCAAGCATTACCTAAGAGCCACCCCGTAATACCATTACTTAATAAAAAAAGCCGAATATATTGTGTGTCTAATGATTTACTCTTGACACAATTGAAGAATTCTGGTGGACGTCCCTTAAATCTAAACGTATCGAACCCTTTAACTAAGCAATCTTATAGGGTCCCCGAACCTCCGTCTTTTTTCTTGGATATGCGGCCTGCAACTGATTTCAGAGGCATTGTATGTAGCGTTGATGATCCGACTCATTATAAAGTAGTCCTTGTAAAGGACTCTCCACGCCGCAAGGTAACAAGTAGTGAATGTCTCAAGTTTTATGTCTTCTCTTCCGATACTAGCAGTTGGTGTGACTTTCTTGTGTCGTCTCCACCAAACTTCCTTACGGAGACTGTGTTAAATGCAGTAGTTGGTCTACACCCCGCCACGTTGGATGGTGCGCTTTATTGGTGCACCAACATGATCATGGTATATAATCCATTCGATAAAAACAATCCCCACCACTGCGAGTTTATCCATCTTCCTCAACAAGCTAAGGTTTCAGAACATGGTTACCGTAGTTTATACATAACAAATGTTGAACAACACCTGCGGATTTATCACTGGAGCGTTGTGTTTGCCTTTACTCAAAAACTCACCGTCTGGGATCTCAAGGACGACCGTACTTGGAATATAAAGCACTTTGTGGATCTTACGAGTATTAATTGGCAATGTAAGAAGGTGGACATGTCTATCAAAGGTTTCGATCCTTATGATGGAGACGTGCTATACGTGCTTTCTAAGGATGACCGTCTATTCTCCGTGAACCTTAGAAGCAAGACTGTGCAATTAGTCTTCCACTGCAAGTCCGCTGAACCTTCATCGATGTCAAAATTCAGATTGTTTCCTTATTGTCCACCTTTCTGGCCAACCCCTGTCACCAAGAGTATTGTTGCTACTGCGGCCCTGTGATTACACTTTCGACATCATGTAGATTTGTATACGAAGTAATTTATTTTTTATGTCCTCCTGTCAAACTAAATAAAGGTTGTTCCTATTATACAACCAAATAGTGTGATTTTACAGCAATATTAACTAAAATATTAAGGTTTAATTTTGTCAATTTGAGGTAGAATTTTCCTGATAACCAAACTAAATTTGCTGGCCTTTGAGGCTTCAAATTCTCAAGTCTTAATGTTTAGTCTTCGAGCAACCCTAACATTAATTTATACTCTCTCAGACAGAGTTCAGGTACAGGCTTACAGCTTAGCTAAACAACAGCTGCAGAGCTCCTCACCGCAACAAAGCCTTGCACAGAAGCTGTAATACAGCAGCACACAACCGGTTGCAAAAGTAACGCATTCTCTATGTTGTTCTACAGCTCTAGCAACATAAGATGTCTTCCTAGAAAATAAAGAGATCTGTAAAGATCACATGGTGATTTAGGAAGGCATGATTACACTTAAAAACATGGGTTTGCTAGCACGATTGCACGAACCATTAGTTACATACTACAAAGTTCTAGCCCTATAAGAAGATGATGCAAGCCTCTAAGAGATGCACACAAACAACTTAATGTCTCAATTTAACAAGATTTTCCCCTCCAAAGTATGATCAGATCAGATCACATTCTCAACTTTTCACTGACGAACTCCTTGTGATCTCATTATTATATTCCTATTAACCATTCAATATTGACGATATATATTAGGTAGGATAAAATGCAAATTCCAGACATTAATTAGCAAGTAACATCCTCAAATTTCTCTGCAGAATAGACTGGCAACCAGACATCAGTCATGCTTTGAGTTGCTATTATGAATCGAATACAACCATACAACCATGAACCATCTAAGCAAATTTAATACTAGTATTTCAGTTTAGGGGTTGCATCTAAGACTAAACATCATACATTTGATCACTTGGAATCGCCGAGGAGAGCACTGATCTTTGATACAATGTGAGCCTCATAGTCCTCCAGACGCGCAGCAACAGAATCATTTTCCCAGCGAATAAGGGTTGGAACATCCTTGACCTGAAACCTTGAGTCTACCCTCCAAGGGTGCTCAGGGTTACTCCAAGTTGGTCTATCTCCTGCATAAGCTCTCAAAAGCGCCACATCTTCTCCAAATTCTTCCAACTTGTTCAAAATCACTGGTTCAGCTGTCACACAATCTGCATTTAGTGGCACAACAATATAGATATGAGCATACGATTGAATAAGAGCTGTGAAGTACGTCGTATTAATGATCAAAGATGTACATTAGACACGGAAACGATTAAGTGCAACCATTATTAACAATTTAACATTTAGTACCAACATTAAATTAAAAAATAAATAAATACAAGTATAGAATTACCAGGACACCAACTGAGGTTAGTAGAGGGATCATTGTCACCCAAAAAGAGGATGAGATTAACTTTGTTATTTGCAGCTTCCTTTGTAAACTTATCAAATACCCCATTGAAGTTTGCTACAGTAGCATCCATTATCTTCAACCCCATTTTTCACCTGATAAATCTGAGATTAATTAAAATAATGGCAGAAATTTTAAATTTGTATTTTAGAATGCCCAAAAACCCTAGAATTTCAATTAATTAACACGAACAAGAACCCTAAATTAAATTAAACAAAAGAATTCCATCAACAAATCAAAGAGAATTATACTCATTAAACGGTTTTGTACAGTAAAATATTAATAAAAAGATGAAATCTTTAAAGGGTCAATTGCATGCAGAAGCATTTACCTCAGGAAAAACCCAGAAACAGATAAACTGATTGTAAAATTGGGTGAATACCGTGAATTTCCCAAGTAAATTTTCTGCGGAAACCCCAAAAATGAAATTTTATGTTTTCAAAATCTTTTGTTTCCCAGCAGAGCCTTTTCCCCTGTTTTTGTTCATTCTTGTTTTAGATCCGAATAACAGATGGATTCGGAAATCTGGATATGAATCAGACCCAAACAATGGAAAATGCACGCCTAACTTGTTCTCTTCATCTGAAATAAGGAGATTTGATTTATTTCATTAATGTCTAATTTGGTTGAATCATACTCCGTAATATTTCTGATCTGATATGGTTTGATCTGATCTAATTTAATTATTTGACTAAACATTGACTGCATTTTAATACTAATTTCTTAGGAAAAACATTATCACAATGAATCTTGTTAGATTAATCTCATTATGAACTTTTCAAATATGTAATTTTCATAATTTTTTTATTACACAATTAATGATATTTAGCAATATGTATATGATAATTATAAGTTCTTATCTGATTTGATTTGAATGTTTCTGGTCTGTTTTGCTCTGATATGAATTTATTAAGGAATAAGTAATAAGTATTTAAAACAAGTTGAAGAGAACATGTCCGATCCTTAACTATATATTAGGTTTTTCAACTAGTAAATGTAAATCTTCGATCTATATTTTGTATAATCCTTGTATTCTCTTAACCATTGTGAGTACACGTTTATTTTATACTACATAATAATCTCTTAAAAGTATGCGAGTAATTTTTTTAGACTAATGTCTGTACATATGAACAATAAAACCATCCACATAAAATATCTTAATTGTCAATGCCTATTATTACTGACTTTATACACCTTTATTGTTCTTAAAAATATTATGTCTAATCACAATGCCAAGACTTGCCAAGTACCATTCGAAAAAATCGAAAAAGACGTGGACTTGGACAACAAGTCAAGATGTTTCCTAAACCAATAGTCATCTACAACAATTAGGAAACCTGAATGAGAATTTTATCCATCTTTTATCGATTTATATTACCACAAAAGATATTGGCAATTTTTCCTAACAAAAAAAAACAAAGATATTGACAATTTATTAGGACTTTATCTTGGATTTTTTTATGCCTTGTAATTAGAATTAAAAGAGTCGGTGTAGTTGGGGTTATATATACCCCTCCTTCAACAAACACATACAATTATACTCCGTACAAAAGTATTATAAAGTTTAGACCTACAAAAATAAAAATATGGCAATGAATATGAAGAGGAGAAAAACAGAATTAGAAGATTTAAGTGATGAGACCTTAATGCAGATTCTTCTTCGAGCACCAGTGAAATCAGTCCATCAATGTAAGCTCGTCTCCAAGCGTTGGCTCGCCTTGATTTCAAGTCCATACTTTTATGATTGCCATCGACTACAATATAATGCATCTCTACGTCAAGGAAAACATCATCTACAACTTGTCAATTATCGTAGCATTAGTCTTCCCTTTGATCCTTTTATTCTGATCGGTAATGATTTCTGTAATTCCTTTACTCCGACGACTCGGACTATAGAGGTCCAAGCGTTACCTAAGAGCCAAACCCTAATATCCTTAGATATCTTTAATCAACAATGGCCTATGAACATAATATCGTGTGTATCTAATGATTTAGTCTTGACAGTGTCAGATTTTGGCCTATATACTCCCTCTTTATATCTAAACGTATCAAACCCCTTAACTAAGCAATCTTATAGACTCCCCAAACCTCCGCCTTGTCTCTCGTATAATCCTATTACTGATGCCAAAGGCATTACTGATATAAATGGAATCGTATGTAGTGTTGATGATCCTGCCCTTTACAAAGTGGTGCTTGTTAAGGACACTCCACGCCTAGTTAGGCGCGGAGTTAACCTTGTAAGATGTAGTGAGTTTTTGAAGTTTTACGTATTCTCTTCTCATACTTGCAGTTGGTGTAAATTTATTGTGCACCCCCCAGAAGACTTTGTTTCGGTGAGGATGGTAGATAAAGAAATTGGTCAATACACCACCACGTTGGATGGTGCGCTTTATTGGTGCACCAACATGATAATGGTATATAATCCATTCGACAAAGAGAACCCCCAGCACTGCGATTTTATTGATCTTCCCGAGGAAGCTAAACTTGATGAGATGTACAATGAGAGAGTTTCACCAGTTGATCAACGTAGATTATGCATAGCAAATGTTGAACAGCACCTGCGGCTTTATCATTGGAGCTACGTGACCGCCTCTACTCAAACACTCACTGTCTGGGATATGAAGGACTACACAAATGGCCATGACCGTACTTGGAATATAAAGCACTTTGTGGATCTTACAAGTATTAATTGGCTCTGTAACAATGTGTGCATGTCTATCAAAGGTTTTGATCCCTATGATGGAGACGTGCTATACGTGTTTTCTAAGGAACTATGTCTACTCTCTGTGAACCTGAGAAGCAAGAATGTGCAATTAATCGCTGACTTCAAGTCCAATGTATCTACTTCGCTCCCATGGTTCAGATTGTTTCATTATTGTCCACCTTTCTGTCCAACCCCTATCACCAAGAGCATGGCTGCTACTGCAACTCCAACTCCAGGACTACTGTGATTGCACTTTCAACATGGTGTGGATTAATTCATTTTATTTTTTTCAAAGACATGCTAACTAAATAATGACAGTGTGTGATTTCTCGTAAACAAGTGTTTGATGATAGATAGTTGTTTGATTATTTGATTATATGTATGTGATACGGAGTAGCTAGAACTTCTTGCAGGCTCTTTGCTGTGATGATGTGAAATTAGCAGAATCAAACTGAAAATTTACAAGCCTTTGAGGTTTCAGATATACAAAGTTTTTTAATGTTTAATCTTGCATTGATTTTAATATTTCAAAATAATACAGAATAGTATATACTTGAGGTCTTGAGCAACCTCACTGAAATACTCTCAGCCAGATAGTTCAGCTACAGCATTTGTAAATTACAGTTGCACGCAGAGCACAAGGCCTCACACAGAAGCCGTAATACTGATACAGCAGCACACATTCGGATCCAAAAGTAACACATTATCTGTGTTGCTTTAGCAGCATAAGATGGCTTTCTAGGAAAGTTTATAGATAAATCAACAAAGGGTACATGGTAATTTTTACTCTATTACTACGTATTTTTTATTCTACCTCTTCTTTTAAGGCAGGCATGTTTACATTTAAAAAATGGGTTTACCAGCACGAACCATGAGCCACATATTACAAAGTGATAGATGGTGCGACCAGCACGAACCATGAGCCACATACTACAAAGTGATAGATGGTGCGACCTCTAAATGAGATGCACACAAACAACTTAATGTCTCAATTTAGCACGTCTTTTCCCTCCAAATTATGATCAGATCATCACTCTTTAGTGATTGTTTTCTTATCATCTTATATGAATCATATAGGAATAGGTAGGATAAAATGCAAGTTTATTAACTAGCAACAACCTTACAAAGCAGAATAGCCTGGCAACCAGACATCAGTTAGGATTTGAGTTTTTGTTCAGACTCAGATACAAGCATCTAAGCATGTTTATTAGGGGGATCTACAACTAAACAACGTACATTTGATCACTTGGATTCGCCGAGAAGGGCACTGATCTTTGATTCAATGTGAGCCTCATGGTCTTCCAGACGCGCAGCAACAGCATCATTCTCCCAGCGAATAAGGGTTGGAACACCCTTGAGCTGAAACCTTGAATCTACCCTCCAAGGGTGCTGAGGGGTCCTCCAAGTTGGTCTATCTCCTACATAAGCTCTCAAAAGTGCCACATTTTCTCCATTTTCTTCCAACTTCTTCAATATCACTGGTTCAGCTCTCACACAATCTGCACTTAGTGGCACAAACACAATCACACAATCTTTAATATACGAGCATACAACTGATTAAGTGCTATGAAGTACTGCCATATATCATTGGGTCAGCTCTCACACAATCTGCACTTAGTGGCACAAACACAATCACACAATCTTTATATATACGAGCATACGACTGATTAAGAGCTATGAAGTACTGTCATATTAATGATCAAAGGTGTACATCGGAATCATAATTATAATGTGTAATCAATAGTAACACCTAATATCAACATCAAAGCAAAAACAATAGAGAATTACCAGGACACCAACTGAGATTAGTAGAAGGGTCATTGTCAGCCAAAAAGAGGATGAGATTAGCTTTGTTATTAGCAGCTTCTTCTTTAAACTTATCAAATACCCCATTGAAGCTTGCTACTGTAGCATCCATTATCTTCAACCCCATCTTTTTATACCTGATAATTTTCTCAAAAGATATTAGAATAATGGCAATGCATCTTATCTTCCGTAAAATTTAAAATAATGGAAACCCATTTTAATAAAGAATGCCCATAAAAACCAGAATTTCAATCAATCCACACAATCAAAAACCCTAGATTACTTAAACACAAGAATTCCATCAATTTTCAGACATTAACAAAACAAAATCGAAGACAATTATTAAGATTTTGTACAATAAAATATTGATAAAAGATGAAATCTTTAAAGGGTTTATTGCATGAAGAAGCATTTACCTCAAGAAAAACTTAGAAATTGATCGTAGAATTGGTGAAATTCCCAAGTAAATTTTCTGAGAAGAACCCTAAAAATGAAAATTATGATGTTTCAAGCGCACAATTTCAAGAATCAAAATCTTTTGTTTCCAACCAGAGTTTTTCCCCTGTTTTTATTTTTCTATTGGATCCGAATAATAGATAGATCCGGAACTCTGGATATCATTCGGAACCCGGGAAATACCGGTCCAAATTCTTGTAATGCTAAAGATTGCTAACAAACTGTGGAATTTAGTTCAATTTGTTACGTTTATTAAATAATAACACACTTATTTTGTTATCCAGTTGCTGTGGTGTAGTGGTTATCACGTTAGTCTTACACACTAAAGGTCCCCAGTTCGATCCTGGGCAGCAACAACATTGGCTATTTTATTTTTATACCTTTTTTTTAATTTTATTTTTGATAAAAGTTTGGCCTTTTGTTTTATACTTCCTTCATATATTTTTAAAGTGAAATGGTACTAACAAGTACCCATAAAAAAGATTAAGTTTTATCTTATAAAACGTTTCACTTAAAAAAAAAAAAAAAAAAAAAGGGAGGGAGGGAGTAACATGGTGTTTATAATTATAGCATATAAATGTCTTTTGTTAATAAAATACTGGGTTTTTTTGTTGAAAATTTCAAATTAATTCATTTACCCAAGTTACAATTCTTATACGACGAAGTATTCAACATTTTAAAGATGAATTTTAAGCTTAGCTTTTAAGTTATTGTTAATTTGTTACATGGATTCAAAGCAAAATTATTTTTGTGACTCGTAAAATTATTTGGTATTTACAGTGTAGTGCAATGGTGTTTGAGTATCATGATTTTATTTTTTGAATCGATTTTGTAGAATAGAAAGCCAAAAATTTGTTAAAGTGGAAAGATGCTTTGGTTGAAGAAGCAATATATCTCAATATTCTCAGAGTTTATCAATTGTGTTGGCTTGCCCTAGTAGCAAGTTTGTGTTTGATACTCTATTTCTATATATTTTGATGGGGAAGCAAATGATGACATTTTTGTTAAAGAGAGTGAGAGGAATTATGTGTTACCAATACTTATAAAAATTGAAATAATTTAATGATGTACTCTCTTCATTTTCATTTTTCCCTTTTTGATTTTCCTTGTTTCATTATGATTATGAAAATAAGAATTATGTGCTTCATTTATCTCAAGTAAATGTCTTCTCAATTCTGAAAGATTTGTTTCCAAATGAAAGTCTCATTTCACCTTTTATCAATATTTTATTCGATTTTAGAGCTTGTTTACTTCAATTTAATTTTAGTTCAGTTCAGTTCAGCTTATAATTTCCTTCTCTCATAAAATATTCATTTTAGCTCTATTCAGTTCAGTTCAGTTTTTGCTCCAATCAGTTCAGTTAACTTCAGTAAATATGAACAAACCCTTAATCAACTTATCTCACCATATTATTTTCTTAGTCACTTTTGCTCAAAAACCACAAAACGTATTTAATCTCATATTCTGTTAACTATTCACTTTTACTCAAAAAAACAAAACATATTTATTCTCATATTTTGTTTCTTTATATCACCAATACACCTTTAATCAATCAAGAATATGTTTTTATTTTTTTTGAAAGCAGAATATATTTTTATTTATTGTTTTAAAAACGTGTAAAAAAACGATAAATGAGACATTTACTTAAACAGCTAGGAAGCGTAGAGTCGGTTAAATAAGCTCTACAAATTTCTTTCCCTCATCAAAAATACTTTATCTCAACCAAAGAAACAAACTCCAAATCAAACTCAAAAGAAAAACAAAAAAGTCCCATTTCTTCCTTCTTCCGTTGTTCTAGTTCAGTGCATCCAAAAACACCACCCCCTCCTAAAAATACTTTCCACCTCCTTAAACCTCTAAATTCTCCCTCCCTCTCTTTCTCTCTCTATACCCCTCTCTCCTCTTCCATTCCACGACAACATCAAACCACAACAAATCTCTCTCTCTAACTTTCTCTCTCTAGATTTCTCTCTCATCTTCTCGCTACTTCGATGAATTGATCGTCAATTCTCCGTCATCCGATCGCTCTTTCAAGGTGCAACAATGGCGGAAGAACTCGCCAAACTCGTGGAAGCTTTATCGCCTCCGCAGAACGATCTCGCTTTGAGACTTCGAACTTCTGCTTCACTTAAATTAGGGTTGCACCACTTCTACTCTATCCTCAATTACGGTGTTGAAGCGATCGATGACCATGATTTTGATAGGAAGTTAGGTCTTCAGAGTTGGAGTCATTCTCAGATTCATTCTGTTTGTTCTCTCGCTCTTTTGATTGCTTCCGCCAATCGATCTCTTTCAGGTACTTTGTTTTTCAATTTGATCACTTAATTTTTCAATTTTTGGAATTTTTTGGAATTTTTTTTTTATTTTTTTGCTGTTTTCTGTGGATTTTTTGAGCAGTTGAGCATGTTGAGCCTGTGGTTGTTGCTACTTTACATGAATCAATGGAGTTCGCTTTGTGCTGCTTGGAGAAATCAAAGATTAACAGTGATGACTTGAGCTTGCAGGTCAGTAAAATGTTTTGTATTGCAGATTACTTTTTTTTGATTAGCAGGAAAATTGAACTTAAATGCTGTAGTCTGCCGTTTGCTAAATGATATGGTATTTCGGATTTGTCGTATTTCGTTTTAAGCTTATGAGTAGTTCATATGCTGTAATTTGGAGAACTGCTGTGGTAGAAATGTGCATCAATTTCCCTGTTAGTGAGGAAATGTTATTTTTTTATTCTTTTATTTGTAATTGATGAAAAAGAAGAGATAGTTTGTGAGCTACACACAAAGTGAGCGATTCCTTTGATTCCATTTTCAACGAGTTCGGAAAATTTGGAAGGTTGATGGCAATTTTTATTTTATTTTTGCGAGGAGTATTTGAAGAAAAAGAGGAATACTTCAGTACAGATTTAGGAACATTTTAATGTTTTCCATGTTGTGTGCATTAGTCAACATATAGTATGTTTCATGAATGTTTAAGATTTACTATTATACCAATTATTAAAGAATAATCCTAAAAAATCAGGAACAAATCAATTGTGTTTTAAAATACAAATTATTGTAGTATGTCATATTGTGCTGTGTTTGTACATGAAAAATGTAATATTTTTGCTTATTAACATCATTCTGTAACTTAATTGGTGAAGTAACTCAATTTTAGGAAGTATAAGGAGGGTTCTAAGAAGAATTATGTGGGTTGTGATATTTGCCTTTTGGCATATTATGTGAAGTGGTATTTCCTTAGTTTGTTTAAAGATAAAATAAATTAGTAAAGATATATTGCTCCAAGGTTTTTTCTATGGCAATTATTTTGTGAGGTTCATGGATATCACTTGTCTCTTTTCTATTTTGTACCTTAACTATATATTAGTGGCTGAATAACAAGTTTCTGGTATTTGACTGGTCATCATAATACTGCATATTGTATAAAGCATTTCCTTTCTTTGTGAAAACTTTCCATAATAATATTGGTACACACTTGAAACTGAAAAATGTATGTTTATTTCCTTTCTTATGTTCCATTGCTATCATCTTCAGTGGAATGGAGAAAGGAATATCATGTTATTTATTTTCTGTTAAGGATTTTGTTCTGCGTTTTGTGTACCGGTTTTAATGACAAAGCACTTACCTAGTTTTTCTTTCCATACGCGTCCCAGAATCTTGCCGTAAAGGTGCTGGAAACAGGATTACTGGGTCAGATCGATAATGAATCTGATTTATCTCAGTCTGGCTTAGCCAGTTCCCTTGTGGATGGCTTGCCTCTTATATCCTTTGAAGATAGGGGTTCTCTGTCTGAAAAGCACACTCGGTGGAACTTGCAAGGTTCGGTTCTTTTGGACTTTTATGTTGCCACTGCAGTCTATATTTCTACATTTTATCAATTTAACATTACTGATTTTCTCAATTGTTGTATGTGAAGGTGAACAACCTGTTGATCAGCTTGTTATGACATTAGTTTCAGACATGCAAAATAATAATGCCATACAATCGCCTACAGATTCCTCTTTTTCCCACGATTTCAACAAGTTAGTGTCTTCTTCACAACAGCGGACTGTTCTTCGCTTAGGATGCATTCATCGGCTCATTATATTCTGTAAAGAACTTATTCAGCTTCCAGAGACATTGGATGTTAAAATGGCAGATTCGAGCATTTTCCGGAAATTGTCTCTTTCATTAAATATTCTGAAGTTACTAAGAAATCTTGCACGGAGTGTCCCTCTTGTTGAATTGGACTCTGAATTGCTGCAGAGTATTGCTGATTTTGCTGACATGCTTCCTGGTTTGTTTAGACCAGGGATTGAGTTCATAAGTATCAATTTAAGTTCCGATAATTACTATGAAGGTGTTGTACTTAATATCCTTGAAGAGTTTCTACATTTGGTACAACTACTTAACTGCGGTAAGAGTGTCTTTCAAAATGTTAGGGCATGTCTACTGGCTTCTTTACTTGATCTTTTGGATCTTAGTGTATGGAGATACAACAAGTCAGTCAGTAATTTGAAACCTCCTTTGATATACTTCCCTCGCTGTGTTATTTATGTTGTCAAACTCATTGGAGATGTTAAAAAACAAGTTAATGAGATGCATGCGGTGAAGGATTCTGGTGCGAACCTCTCACTTGGTATCTCTGATTCTGAGGCCAGATGTGTTTGTCATGTTCGGTCTGAAAAAATTATGTTGGCTAAGCATTACACAGTTGAGGAACTCTTGGAAATCATTTTTCCTAAATCAGTTCAGTGGGTGGATAATTTAATACATCTTCTTTATTTCTTGCACACCGAGGGAGGGAAATTGCTACCGAAACTTGAGAAATCTTGTTCCGGTGCAAAAACCAGCTCCATTTCTGATTTGGAAAACACTGGTTGCCATGATGATGAAGCGCTTTTTGGGGATCTATTTTCTGAGGGTGGTCGTTCAGTTGGATCAAATGATGGGTATGAGCAAGCACCTTCTGTTAATCCACTCACTGGGTTCTACAACACGATGATACAAGCTGCTGCAGAATTATCTGTCTTCCTCAGGTCCTGCATATTCTCTCCAGAATGGTTTGCCCCTGTTTATGAGGATGCTTGCAAGAAGCTTAGCAGATATCATATTGATTCTCTTCTGTCAATGCTTGGCTCTCAAACATCTTATTCTGAGGGGTTTGACAATGATACTGCTGTAAATGAGCATAGGAGGATAGAGCAAATTCAAGAGGTATGCTTTGAGATGCTGCACAGTCTGCTCAAGCGGCATTCTCTCTCTGATTTGCTGGAGGAGCACCTTGTCCTTAAAATTTTGGAAGTCGAAAATGGTTCCTTCGTTTACAATGATCAAACCCTTATCTTGCTAGCTCAGACTTTAATCTGCAGGGTGGGTTCAGCTGGAAGCCATTTGAGGAATAAGGTCTACCAGCAGTTTGTGAATTTTGTTGGTGAAAAGGAAAAAGATGTGCGTTCTAATTGCCCTGTACTTAGGGAACTTCTCATTACTCTGCCCAATGTCTTCCACATGGAGATTATTCTTTTGGCCTTCCATCTGTCTTCTGAAAGTGAAAAGGTTGCACTGGTAGACCTTATCTTCTCCAATATAAAGACCTTTGCTTCCAGTTCACGAAGCTTGAGCAGCTCGCAGCTGTCATGCTGGGCTTTGATAGTTTCTCGATTGATTGTAATTTTTCGACACATGTTGTTGAATATGCATGCTTGTCCAACATCATTTCTCTTGGATTTCAGATCCAAGCTGAATGCAGCACGATTTGTTGGATCTCATTGTTACCATCTCAATGATCCTGTGATATCTTGGTCCTCATTAGTAGTCAATAGTGTTATGAATTTGTTTATTAAAGAAGAGCCTCTCCTTGGTAACCTGCTTAATCACTTAATTGATTTCGAATCTGTGCCAGCACGGCTGTTTAGTTCTGATGCTGCCCATGTACATTCGTCTTTGAGTTGGAATGATATATATGCTGTCTTTTCACTGATTTTGGAGTTCTGGAAGGGTAAGAAGGCTGCAACTATTGAGGATTTGGTTCTTGAGAGGTACATGTTTCTGCTTTGCTGGGATATGCCTGCTGCTGAGCTGTCCTCGAATCATTTGTCTTCTGTCTGGAGTGCCAATTGCAACCTTGATACATCAAGTATTGAACACTTTTTTCTTTTTAGCCATTTGTTGCTGGGACAGGGACACTATGATCTTGTGAATAGGGATGTGAACCTTGTAGATATTGTCATTGGGTTGCTTCAACACTTGTGTTCTGCTTCCATGCCTGATGACATTCTGGAGTTCGGTTGGGACTCGATGAGAAGTGGGCAGTGGCTTTCCCTGGTTCTTTCTTTCCTTTATGCAGGTTTTGGGAGCTACTGTGTTAAGAATTCTGTCTCTGGAGCCAACTTTGCATGGACACAAGATGCATCTGATTCAGATTATGTCTCTTTTGCTCACGGCTTCATCTCTGTGATGTTGGAGACTAACAAGGTCCCAGTGATACTGAAAAGCCTGTCTTCATTATTGGCAAAATATATCAGAATATACCAGAGGGCCTTCTTGTTCACTATTAGTGAGGACCAGTCATATGCCCAGAATTGCTCTCCTCTTTTGCTTCTCAAACATACTGAATTTGACGAGCTCATGAAGGATGAGATCTTGGTGAAAAACGGTCTTGTTCATGTGGGGCTGGAGTCTATTTATGACCTCCTTCCAAAAATTGACAATGTTGTCAGCAAGAGGGCCTCTCACATACTGTGTGCTATATCTTCTGAAAGCATGCTCCATGGTTTCCCTGCCCACCCTCGAGCCTCTAGTGGGGCTCTTGTTTCCTCGGTTCTCAGTATCAGAGGAATACTTTGTCTTTTTGATTTGCTCTTCAAAATCAGAGGTACAAGGGGAGAAATTTCTGTGGAGACTGACGTGCTTCATGAAATTCTTGGTTCGGTGATGACAGTAAAATATGACAGGGTTTTACAGAACTTGAGTGGGAAGTGTGAAGATATATGCCGTGGATGTACTGGCGCTGAAGGGCCGGATTATAGTTTGTTGTTCCTGATGAAGCAAATTGAAGGATTTCTTTTGGATATTAATATCAGAGGGAATGTTAACCATGTTAAGGTTGAACAGCTAGTTGTCAAAGCCGTTGATATGATGGAAAGTCTACAGCGAGATTCCCTGGGGATCAATGTTTTCAGATTATATCTTGGTGCTGAAGATGTTCCTCAACAGGTTGTTGACCTTTATGGTTCACAGCGTGGTGATTTGCTTATTCTGATTGACTCTTTGGATACTTGCTACTCTGAGTCAGTTAATGCAAAGGTTCTCAATTTCTTTATTGATGTGTTATCGGGGGATCTGGGTGTTTATGTGAAACAGAGGATGCAAAAGAAATTCCTTGGGGTAGATTTAAGCTGTCTGTCCAAGTGGTTTGAAAAGAGATTGTTGAGTTTTCCGACAGAAGATTCTGGTAGTCTTTCGTCAGTTTCATGTGCTAAAGGAAGTTCAATGACCCTCAGAGAATCGACCATGAGCTTCATTTTGTGCCTTGTATCTCCTGATGACTCGCTTTCGAGAGAATTATACAACCATTTGTTTAATGCTTTGCTGCTTTCGTTGGAGGCAGCATTTAAAATATATGATATTCATGCTGCAAAATCTTATTTTGGTTTTGTGACCCAACTTTTAAGAGATGAAGCATCAATGAAATTACTGCTGCAGAGTAGTCTCTCTTTGATGGAGAAACTGGTTGTTGATGAAAGCAAGCTACAGGGGCTGAAATTCCTTTTCAGTTTCTTTGAGACTATCTTGAATGAATCTGGATCTTTAACAATTATGCCAACTAAAAGCACTGGGAAGTCTTTGTCTGGAAGTAGTCATGGGCTGGGATCTATAGCTAGTAGAGCAGCTAGTTCTAGAAAAAATTCTGAAAGTTTGATTGTAAGTGCCAATCAGGATGGTAGCTCAGTGCCTTTTGAGTGTGATGCGGCATCTATAGACGAAGATGAGGATGATGGAACCTCTGATGGGGAGGTAGCTAGCATAGACAAGGATGATGAAGAGGATTCTAGTAGTGAACGAGCTCTTGCTTCCAAAGTTTGCACATTTACTTCTAGTGGCAGCAATTTCATGGAACAACATTGGTATTTCTGCTATACGTGTGATCTAACTGTGTCAAAAGGCTGTTGTTCTGTTTGTGCAAAAGTATGTCACCGTGGTCATCGTGTTGTGTACTCACGTTCCAGTCGTTTTTTCTGTGATTGTGGAGCTGGAGGTGTTAGAGGGAGTACTTGCCAGTGTTTGAAGCCAAGGAAATTTACTGGAACTGAAGCTGGACCAGCTAGGGGTGCTGGCAATTTCCAACCGTTACTGCCTTTCTCAGAGGACGGAGATCAATTGCCAGATAGTGATTCAGATCCTGATGAAGATGTTTTTATTGAAGCAGATAATTCTCTGAGGCTTTCGGTTCCCAATGACATCCAAGGTGCAATTCCTCGCCTTTATGAAGAACTTGACCTTGAGGCGCAGGTGCTTAAAATTTGTAATTTGCTTCTTCCTTCCATCACAAGGAGAAGGGATGGCAACCTTTCGAGGGACAAAAGTCTGATCTTAGGAGAAGATAAAGTATTATTATATGGATCTGACCTTCTGCAGCTGAAGAAAGCTTACAAAAGTGGTTCCTTAGATCTAAAGATTAAAGCAGACTACTCCAATGCAAAGGAACTTCGATCACTTCTTGCTAGTGGTTCTCTTATGAAATCCTTGCTTAGTGTGAGCAGTCGTGGAAGGCTTGCTGTGGGGGAAGGTGACAAAGTTGCTATATTCGATGTTGGGCAGCTGATTGGACAGGCCACTGTTGCACCTGTGACTGCTGACAAGACTAATGTTAAGCCTCTCTCCAAGAATGTAGTTCGCTTTGAAATTGTACATCTTGCTTTTAACCCTTTGGTTGAGAATTATCTAGCTGTAGCTGGGTATGAAGACTGCCAGGTCTTCACTGTTAGTCCTCGGGGTGAAGTGACAGATCGTCTTGCCATTGAACTAGCTCTTCAGGGTGCTTATATCAGGCGGGTTGACTGGGTCCCAGGCTCTCAAGTGCAACTGATGGTGGTCACTAACAGATTTGTTAAGATTTATGATTTGTCACAGGACAATATCAGCCCTTTGCATTACTTCACGTTGGCGGATCAAATGATCACAGATGCTGTGCTGTCTGTGGCATCTCAGGGTAAGGTGTATCTCATCGTGCTTTCAGAACTGGGAAACTTGTTCAAGCTTGAGTTGTCATCTGAAGTTAATGTGGGGACCAAACAACTGAATGAAAAAGTAGAGATTCCCAATAGAGAAGTCAATGTCAAAGGGTCGTCATTGTACTTCTCATCGACCTATAAGTTGCTCTTTGTATCTTATCAGGATGGAAGTACATTTATTGGTCGGCTGAACTCTGATGCAAGCTCTTTAACTGAGATTTCTGCTGTATATGAGGATGAACAAGATCACAAGCGACGACCTGCTGGGTTGCATCATTGGAAAGAATTGGTTTCTGGTAGTGGATTATTTGTATGCTTTTCAAGTTGGAAGGCTAATGCTGCACTTGCTGTGTCCGTGGGGGCTAAGGATATTCACGCTCAGAATATACGACATGCAGTTGGTTCAAATTCACCTGTGGTTGGTGCAACTGCATATAAACCTATATCCAAAGACAAGTTTCACTCCCTTGTCCTGCACGATGATGGCAGCCTTCAGATATTTTCACATGTTCAATCTGGAGCTGATTACGGGTCAACTGCAACACCTGAGAAAGTTAAAAAATTGGGTCCCAACATCCTTAGTAATAAGGCTTACTCTGGTGTAAATCCTGAATTTCCTCTTGATTTCTTTGAGAAAACTGTGTGCATCACTTCTGATGTGAAACTGGGTGGTGATGCTGTCAGAAATGGTGATTCTGAAGGAGCTAAGCAGAGCTTAGCATCTGAGGACGGGTTTCTTGAAAGTCCCAGCCCTTCTGGATTTAAGGTATG
Source organism: Chenopodium formosanum (assembly GCA_024500155.1). NCBI lineage: Eukaryota > Viridiplantae > Streptophyta > Magnoliopsida > Caryophyllales > Amaranthaceae > Chenopodium > Chenopodium formosanum. The sequence goes on along the minus strand of CM044861.1, from coordinate 971,335 downwards.
ACCACTTTGCTTTGCTGTAATTTTTCAAGCATATTTTTTGTAGATTTATTTTTCCTGTCTATTTAGGCTTCTCGATATTCGTAACTTTATTGCCCACCAATTAACTACTTTGTTCCTCGTTTCAGATTACAGTGTCAAATTCGAACCCTGACATAGTAATGGTTGGCATCCGTGTACATGTTGGGAACACCTCAGCAAATCACATCCCTTCAGATTTGACCATTTTTCAGAGGGTGGTAAAATTTGACGAAGGCATGCGGTGTTGGTATGACATTCCATTTACTGTTGCTGAGTCTCTCCTTGCTGATGAGGAATTCACGGTCTCTGTTGGGCCAACTTTTAATGGCTCTGCATTGCCTAGAATAGACTCACTGGAGGTCTATGGACGCCCTAAAGATGAGTTTGGTTGGAAAGAGAAAATGGATGCAGTTCTCGATATGGAAGCCCGTGTACTTGGAAGTAATTCATGGGCTACGTCTTCTAGAAAAAAGATTCGTTCTATGCAGTCTGCACCTCCTGAGGAACAAGTACTAGCAGACGGGTTTAAACTTCTATCTAAGTTGTATTTGTTGTGCAAGCCTCTAGGGTGCTCCAAGGTTGAAGATGTGAAACAAGAATTAAGCTTGCTCAAGTGCAAGCAGCTGCTAGAAACAATTTTCGAAAGTGACCGGGAGCTATTACTACAGTCTTCTGCATGCCGTATCTTGCAGGCTTTATTCCCGAAAAGAGAAGTCTATTATCAAGTATATATCCTTTCACGTAGCACTATAATTTGCCATGCCTTTCTTTCTCATGTTACATCTCATGCTGGTATTAGAGAATAGATTTGTGTTGCATGATCTGATGTGTATGGAATTAATTTTTATTCAGGTTAAGGATAGTATGCGCCTTCTCGGTGTGGTAAAATCTGCAGCTTTGCTATTGTCAAGGTTGGGGGTTGGTGGTTCTACTTCAGCATGGATCATTGAGGAGTTTACTGCTCAGATGCGTGCTGTGTCTAAGATTGCTTTACATCGAAGGTCAAATTTGGCTGCTTTTCTTGAGACGAATGGTATGAAGAGTTCTGTAAATTTACTTCTTTAATTCTTCAAGTATTGTGTTTAGTCTTTGTGGTTGCGTTTTATTTATTACTGTAACAGTATAGTTAGCTGTTGAACTTGCATACTTACAGCCGTAGCTCTCAAGCATTACATTGCTGCGATGACCATGTTTTGTTGAGATTTTAGTCATTTATTATGCTTAGTCTTGACATGAAGTCTGCTAAAGCATCTGTATACTGTTGACAGATGTTTCCTGTTGATTAACTTGCAACATCTTTATAATCCTTTTTTAAATCCTGTTTTCTTCATCTTGGAGGCATGAAAATATGAAACTAAGACAAATAAGTTTTATACATTGCCCTTTCCTAGAGCATTTGCCCTTCGTTCACTTTCTTCTGATTGTTGTTGTCTCTAGTTTTGCTCTTGACTGCTTGATATATTAGCTCTTTACTCCTTGTATCTACTACAACTTTCTGCTGCTTTTTTGTGATCAATCTATTTTAATACCAATATGTGCAAGTTGCATTCTATTTCATTTTAGTTTGGGGATAATTTAGGGTTCCACATAGCTTAGTTGTAAACTGATCTTTGATAGTGTGATCTTATTTTGATTTTATATTTGATATTGCAGGATCTGAAGTAGTTGATGGTCTTATGCAAGTCTTGTGGGGAATTTTGGAGATAGAGCAGCCAGACACACAGACCATGAATAATATTGTTATATCTTCTGTGGAACTCATTTATTGTTATGCGGAATGTTTGGCTTTACATGGGAAGGAGGCAGGTGGACATTCTGTTTCTGCTGCAGTTGTGTTGTTAAAGAAACTTTTAATTTCTCCAAATGAGGCTGTCCAAACAGCAAGCAGGTAAACAATGTTCTTTTGCCTTTTGCCTTTTTGTTTGCTTTTTAGTATAAACTACTGACATATTTTTCATCATGCGATGAGTAGCCTGGCAATTTCTTCAAGATTGCTCCAGGTTCCATTTCCAAAGCAAACTATGTTGGCTACTGATGATGCGCCAGACAATGCTACTTCTGCATCTGCTCATCCTAATTCAGTAACTGCATCTGGAGGCAATGCACAGGTCATGATGGAAGAAGATTCGATAACATCCTCGGTACAATATTGTTGTGATGGTTGCTCCACTGTCCCTATACTAAGGAGAAGATGGCATTGCACCATTTGTCCTGATTTTGATTTATGCGAAGCATGTTATGAAGTACTGGATACTGATCGGCTTCCTCCACCACATTCCCGAGATCATCCAATGACGGCAATCCCAATTGAGGTGGAGACATTGGGAGGCGAAGGCAGTGAGATCCATTTCCCAGCTGATGAGCTAAGTGATTCAAGCATTTTACCTACTTCATCAAACTCAAATGTGCAAAACTCTACACCGTCTATTCATGTGCTAGAACCTGATGAGCTTGAGGATTTCTCACCTTCAGTTCTGGATCCTGTCTCGATCTCTGCATCAAAGCGAGCTGTGAATTCCTTGCTTCTTTCTGAGCTCTTAGAACAATTGAGAGGCTGGATGGAAACAACCTCTGGTGTTCGAGCTATTCCCGTCATGCAACTTTTCTACCGGCTATCTTCTGCTGTTGGTGGACCTTTTATACACAGTTCAAACCCTGAAAGCTTAGATTTGGAGAAACTGATTAAGTGGTTTCTGGATGAGATTAATCTTAAGAAACCATTTGTGGCCAGAAATCGATCTTCTTGTGGTGAAATCACAATCCTAGTCTTTATGTTCTTTACCTTAATGCTCAGAAATTGGCACCAGCCTGGTAGTGATGGCTCTGTTCCAAAATCTGGTGGATCATCTGATGCACTTGATAGAAGTTATACTCAGAATCCGTTGTCTGCTTCAATATCTTCAAACATGCAAGATAAGAATGACTTTGCTTCGCAGCTGCAGAGAGCTTGTAATATTCTTCGTCAACAATCTTTTGTTAATTATCTCATGGATATCTTGCAGCAGTTAGTTTATGTTTTCAAGTCCTCAGCTGGTAATCTTGAAAGTTCATCTAATTCGCATCCTGGTTCTGGGTGTGGGGCTCTTTTAAGTGTTCGGAGAGAGCTACCAGCAGGCAATTTTTCTCCTTTTTTTTCTGATTCATATGCGAAAGCCCACAGGGCAGACCTATTTGCTGACTACCATAGACTTTTGTTGGAAAACACTTTCCGTTTGGTCTACAGTCTGGTTCGCCCTGAAAAGCACGACAAAACTGGGGAAAAAGAGAAGGTGTACAAGATGTCTTCCAGCAAAGACTTGAAGTTAGAAGGATACCAAGATGTTCTATGTAGTTATATAAATAATCCACATACAACATTTGTTAGAAGGTATGCAAGAAGACTCTTTTTGCATTTATGTGGAAGCAAGTCTCATTATTACAGTGTTCGGGACTCCTGGCAATTCTCGAGTGAACTTAAGAGGTTGCACAAACATGTTAACAAGACGAATGGGTTTCAGAATCCTGTACCATATGAGAGAAGTGTTAAAATCATCAAATGCTTGTGCACCATGGCTGAAGTTGCTGCTGCACGTCCTAGAAACTGGCAGAAGTATTGTTTGAGGCATGCTGATGTTTTGCCACTTTTGTTGAAGTTGATATTCTATCTTGGAGAGGAATCTGTTATCCAGACACTTAAACTCCTGAATCTGGCTTTTTATACTGGAAAGGATATGAACAATTCTTCTCAGAAAGGTGAATCAGGGGATGCTTCAGTGGGCTCAATTAAATCCGCTGCTCAGCCTCAGGATTCGAAGAAGAAAAAGAAAGGAGATGATGGTCTGGAGTCTAATTCTGAAAAATCTTGCTTGGACATGGAAGTGGCTGTCAACATCTTCACTGAGAAGGATGGTGAAGTCTTGAGGCAGTTCATTGATTGCTTCCTGCTGGAGTGGAATTCGAGTGCTGTTCGCTCTGAAGCAAAGTGTGTTCTTCACGGCATCTGGCAGCATGGGAAGCAGTTGTTCAAGGAGAATGTGTTAAGGGTGCTCTTTGAGAAAGTGAAGTGTTTGCCTATGTATGGACCAAACATTGCTGAATATACAGAATTGCTGACATGGTTGCTTGGCAAGGTCCCTGATGTCAGCTCAAAGCCGCTAAATGCTGAACTTTTAGATAAATGTTTGACTTCTGATGTCATCCAGTGCTTCTATGAGACCCTTCATATGCAGAATGAACTACTGGCTAATCATCCCAATTCTCGTATATACAACACATTGAGTGGTCTTGTAGAGTTTGATGGATATTATCTTGAGAGCGAGCCTTGTGTTTCTTGTAGCTCTCCTGAAGTGCCCTACAGCAGGATGAAGCTGGAGAGCCTAAAATCTGAGACAAAATTCACAGACAACCGTATAATAGTAAAATGTACGGGCAGCTACACCATCCAATCAGTTACAATGAATGTTCATGATGCTCGTAAGTCCAAATCTGTGAAGGTTCTGAACTTGTACTACAATAACAGGCCTGTAACGGACTTATCGGAGTTGAAAAATAATTGGTCTTTGTGGAAGCGTGCCAAAAGTTGCCACCTTGTATCTAATCAGACAGAGCTGAAAGTAGATTTCCCTATTCCTATTACTGCTTGCAATTTCATGATTGAACTTGATTCATTCTACGAAAATCTTCAGGCTTCATCAATGGAGCCTTTGCAATGCCCAAGATGCAGCCGACCTGTCACTGATCGGCATGGTATTTGCGGCAACTGCCATGAGAATGCATATCAATGCAGGCAATGCCGTAACATCAATTATGAGAATCTGGACTCATTTTTGTGTAATGAATGTGGTTACAGCAAATACGGCCGTTTTGAGTTTAACTTCATGGCAAAGCCTAGCTTTACTTTTGATAACATGGAAAATGATGAAGATATGAAGAGAGGACTGGCAGCAATAGAATCTGAATCAGAAAATGCTCACAGGAGATATCAACAACTTTTGGGGTTCAAAAAACCTTTACTAAAGATTGTATCCAGCATTGGTGAGAGTGACATAGACTCACAGCAGAAGGATTCTGTCCAGCAGATGATGGTTTCATTGCCTGGACCTTCTTGTAAGATAAACCGCAAAATTGCACTTCTTGGTGTACTCTATGGCGAAAAGTGCAAGGCAGCCTTTGATTCTGTGAGCAAAAGCGTCCAGACTCTGCAAGGGCTTCGTCGGGTTCTAATGAATTATTTGCACCAAAAACACTATGCTAACACTACAGAAGCTTCAAGATTTGTGGTGTCCAGGTCCCCAAGCAGTTGCTATGGTTGTGCTACCACATTTGTTGTTCAGTGTCTTGAGATATTGCAAGTCCTATCAAAGCATCCCAGTTCTAAGAAACAGCTTGTTGCATCGGGCATCTTAACGGAATTGTTTGAGAATAACATTCATCAAGGTCCAAAATCTGCTCGCTCACAAGCAAGAGCTGTTCTTTGTGCTTTTTCAGAGGGCGATGTGAATGCTGTTAGTCAGTTGAATAATCTGATACAGAAGAAAGTTTTGTACTGCATTGAACACCATCGATCCATGGACATTGCCGTGGCCACTCGAGAAGAAATGTTGTTGCTTTCAGAGGTTTGTTCGTCAACTGATGAATTTTGGGAGTCTAGGCTACGTGTTGTTTTCCAGTTGCTATTTACCTCCATAAAAGTGGGTTCAAATCATCCAGTCATATCAGAACATGTGATACTTCCTTGCCTGAGAATTGTATCTCAAGCTTGTACACCTCCAAAACCTGACTTGCTGGATAAAGAAACAGTCGGAAAGTCTTCTAATATTCAGCCTTCAAAAGATGACAATAGCTCAGATGTTCCTAGTACCTTGGGTGCCCCAGTCAATGGGAGCAAATCTACACTAGAGTCGGCGGAGAGAAATTGGAGTGGCTCACAGAAAACTCAAGACATTCAATTGTTGAGTTATTCAGAATGGGAAAGGGGAGCATCATATCTAGATTTTGTCAGGAGGCAGTGCAAAGTTTCACAGGCATCCAGAGGTCACAAGTCAAGACCTCAAAGATTTGATTTCTTAGCTTTGAAGTATGGACTTAGATGGAAACGTCGTGCTTGCTCTCGGAGTAACTTGTCATCATTTGAACTGGGATCATGGGTTTCAGGGCTTATATTAAGTGCTTGTTCGCAATCAATAAGATCAGAAATGTGTATGTTGGTTAACCTGCTCTGTGCTCAGAGTTCAACTAGACGGTTCCGCTTGTTGAACTTGTTAATGGCATGGTTGCCCTTGACTCTCTCCGCTGCTGAAAACGCTGTGGAATATTTTGACTTGCTCTTCAAGATGATAGAAACGGAAGATGCTCGCTTATTCCTTACTGTTAGGGGATGTTTGAGTACTATATGCAAGCTGATTACCCAAGAAGTAAATAATATAGAATCCCTGGAGAGGAGTCTGCATATTGACATTTCACAAGGGTTCATACTTCACAAATTGATAGAGCTTCTTGGAAAAATTTTAGAGATCCCAAACATTAGAACAAGGTTGTTAAACAAACCTCTTAATTTGGAAATTCATTGGTAACTGACTTTGTTAATCCTTAAGTTATTTGTCTTCTTTCAGATTTATGCGAGACAACTTGCTCTCCGAAGTTTTGGAAGCCCTGATTGTCATTCGAGGATTGGTGGTCCAAAAGACAAAGCTAATTAGTGATTGCAATCGTCTGTTGAAAGATCTTCTGGACAGCCTTCTGCAGGAAAGCAGTGAGAATAAGCGACAATTCATACGTGCTTGTATCTGTGGCCTGCAAATTCACGGAGATGAAAAGAAAGGACAAACTTCCCTGGTAAAGGATATCTTCCCCCTAACCCTTTGTAACATTTTATGTTATTATATCAAGAAACCCATTTAATCAACTTGCTCATGATCGTCTTTCTCTAAAATGTATCTTTTGCAGTTTATCTTAGAGCAGCTTTGCAATCTGATCTGTCCATCAAAACCAGAGTCTGTGTACCTGTTGATTCTTAATAAGGCCCACACTCAAGAAGAATTTATCAGGGGTTCCATGACCAAAAATCCCTATTCCAGCGCTGAGGTTGGTCCTTTGATGCGTGATGTAAAAAATAAAATTTGCAATCAGTTGGATATGGTTGGGCTTGTAGAGGATGACTATGGAATGGAATTGCTTGTTGCTGGGAATATTATTTCTCTAGATCTGAGTGTTTCACAAGTTTATGAGCAAGTGTGGAAGAAGGCCAATGTTCAATCTTCAAATACAGTAGCTAGTGCGACTTTGATACCTACTGGTGCTACTGTTTCAACAAGGGATTGTCCTCCTATGATAGTGACATACCGTCTCCAGGTTAGCTCCACCTCCTTCTGTCAGTTAATTTGATGGAGGTTGATTTGACTGTCTCTTGCATACAAATATATCTTAAGATTTTTGAACTGATGAATTTAGTGGAAAATATTCATGTGGAATAGTAGTTTGTCTTTGTGACTTCCTCCCTAGTAACCTGTGGAATCATGAGAGTGAGTTTATGATTAAAAATTTATCTTTTTCTAGTATTTAATGAAAGTACCAAACCCTAATTTCTATTAAACCATTTTGCTAGATCATTTAGAAATTGTCTATAATGATGCTTTGGTGTAAAAGAAACGTCTATCTGACATTTTTTTTCCGCTTTCGTTTCTTTTCATCCAATTATTGCCCATTTGCTGCAGTTTTATAAATACATGTACAGCTGAGAGAATCAATCCTGATTTTACTTTTACTTTCTTGTGTCTTTATCATCCTCTGTCTTGTGAAAAAAAAAAACCAATGGGAGCAGGGCGCATGAGCTGTTCATGTGAGCTAGAATAAAAATGAAAATATACAGACTCACTACTGCAGACTCTTGTTTCTGGGAATGCGTGGGTGTAAGAAAAAAAGTGAATAAAGTAAGAGAAATGGAGTAAAAAGGTGGATGGGTGTAAGATATAGGTAGATAAAGTAAGAGAGTATAAAAATGTATAAATAGTGTGAGGTAGGATGGATAAAATTGTAAAAGTAACTAAAGTAGATGTGAGTTGAGCTTTTTAAAAGGGCTTAAAAATGCCCTGTTCCCACATTCATATTTAATAAAATTATACTCTTCTGAGCTTTCTTAGCAGTACTAATCTTATCTGTAATTTCTTGTGCTTTTTGAAACAATGATAGGGATTGGATGGTGAAGCCACAGAGCCTATGATTAAAGAGCTGGATGAAGATAGAGAGGAATCTCAAGATCCAGAGGTTGAGTTTGCAATAGCAGGTGCAGTTAGGGAGTATGGTGGGCTGGAAATCATATTGGACATGATTAAGGTCAGTCAAAATTTGACCATTCGCATTATTTCTTGTCTAGATGGTCATCAAGTATCTTACGCAGAGTTTTTATGGGGCTCATATAGAATTGAGACAATTGAGTAATCATAAGAAGAATAAATTGGTAAAGGCCTTGTTATGAATTAATATGTTATTCTTTGAATATCTAGCTGACTGTAGCTTCAACATCAATATTGTAGGCAAATAACTTTATTTCTTGTGTGGTATTTGTTTCACTATTGTAGGCAAATAACTGACATCAAGTAGATTGTTTTCCATGCTCCAGCTAGTCAGCTGCTTCTCTATTGTTCTACTTTTAGGCTACAGCCATAAGTTGGACTTAATGTCATTTCCTTATAATGTGATATTCTTAAATGAGTGATAAATATGCTGGTGTAGAATTTGAAGTAATGCTTGGTTCTAGCTAAATGTTGCTTCAAAAGAACTGTGCAATTCTTGCTGTGAAATTTTCTTCAAGCGTTTATGCATCTATTCAGGATACTCAGCTGTCATAAAATATTCTTTTAGTATTCTTTATTAAATCTTGGTCATTTTATTTTCAACATATTAGCAGTGTTTAATTTGACCAAATTGATTTTTCTTGATTATGCATTAATAAGAGGTGAACTTGTTTTTAATTTACAGCGCTTGCGAGATGATCTGAAGTCCAACCATGAGCAGTTGACTGTAGTGCTCAATCTTCTGATGCATTGCTGTAAGATAAGGGAGAATAGACGAGCCTTATTAAAGCTAGGAGCTTTAGGTCTTCTACTTGAAACAGCAAGGCGTGCTTTCTCTGTTGATGCTATGGAGTCTGCTGAAGGCATTCTTTTGATTGTTGAGGCACTGACCTTGGAAGCTAATGAGAGTGATAATATCAACATTACACAGAGTGGCCTTACCATTACTAGTGAGGAAAGTGGTGCTGGTGAACAGGCCAAGAAGATTGTACTAATGTTCTTGGAACGATTATCTCATACCTCTGGTCTGAAAAAATCAAGTAAACAACAAAGAAACACTGAGATGGTGGCTAGAATATTGCCTTATTTGACCTACGGGGAACCTGCAGCCATGGAAGCTCTTGTCCAGCATTTTGATCCATGTTTACAGAATTGGACAGAATTTGACAAGCTACAAAAGCAGCATGAAGACAATACAAAAGATGAGAGCATTGCACAGCAAGCTGTGAATCAGAGGTTTGCAGTGGAGAACTTTGTCAGGGTCTCTGAGTCTCTCAAAACAAGCTCTTGTGGTGAGCGGTTGAAGGATATTGTACTGGAGAGGGGGATTACTGAAGTTGCAGTTCAGCACCTTAGAGAGGTATTTGCAGTTGCTGGGCTTCCTGGCTATAAATCTATGGAAGAGTGGACACTGGGTTTGCAACTTCCATCTGTTCCACTTATCCTATCGATGCTAAGAGGATTATCAATGGGTCACTTGGCCACCCAAAATTGTATTGATGTCGGAGGCATCCTGCCTTTGCTCCATGCATTGGAAGGAGTATCAGGAGAGAATGAGATTGGGGCAAGAGCTGAAAATTTACTGGATACACTATCTGACAAAGAGGGGAATGGAGACGGATTCTTAGGGGAGAAAATTCTCAAGTTACGGCATGCCACTAAGGATGAGATGAGACGTCGTGCTCTTAGGAAAAGGGAAGAACTGCTGCAGGTATGTTGTGATAGGTGACTTTGGGAACATCTTATGTTTGCTTCATCTTCCAAGGCTTGTTTCTTTGTTATGGCTATAAATGTTTTGTTTGGTAGCTAACTTGACTAATTGTGGCTTGTTACAGGGACTAGGAATGCGGCAGGAGCTATCTTCTGATGGTGGAGAGCGTATAGTTGTTTCTCGGCCAAATCTTGAAGGTTTGGAAGATGTGGAGGAAGAAGAAGATGGCCTAGCATGTATGGTATGCAGAGAGGGTTACAGTTTGAGGCCCAATGATCTGCTGGGACTTTACACCTACAGCAAGCGGGTAAACCTAGGTGTTGGTACTTCAGGGAGTGCTAGAGGAGAGTGTGTCTACACAACTGTGAGTCATTTCAATATTATTCATTTTCAGTGTCATCAGGAAGCTAAAAGAGCAGATGCTGCTCTGAAGAATCCCAAGAAAGAGTGGGAAGGGGCTACCCTCAGGAACAATGAGACTCTCTGTAATGCATTGTTTCCTATTAGAGGCCCCGCTGTTCCATTGGGTCAGTATGTTCGCTATGTTGACCAGTACTGGGATAATCTGAATGCTCTGGGACGTGCTGATGGAAGTCGCCTTCGGTTGTTGATGTATGACATTGTTCTGGTATGGCCACTGTTTATACCTTTAAGCTTCTTTCCTTGTGTCATTATTCAGTTTCCTAAAGTTTAATTTGAGGATAGTCATGCAGTTGCATTATTAAATCTTGCACGAATTTTTATGTGATAACGTATACTCATAATCTCAACTTGCTTTTAGAGACGTAATGATGTATACCTGGGCTATAGTTAACTTTATAAGATGGATACGTAGTTTTGCCTCCTAAAGTCATTGAGATCTAAGTCCTTGGACATGATGTTCTATTACTTACATCTGGTGTGCTTCACACTAGGAAAAAAAAAAATCCCTCATTTATAAGTGGGTTTGACAATAAATAAATGGTCTTAGAGTTTGATTGCGATATCATCATATATGTTTTCCTTGTTCTTGTAGCCCTTTTTGATCATTTTTCTGCTCCCTGCACAGATGCTGGCCCGTTTTGCAACAGGAGCATCTTTCAGTTCTGACTGCAAAGGTGGTGGGAAAGAGAGCAACTCCAAATTTCTGCCTTTTATGATCCAGATGGCTCGTCACCTGCTAGATCAAGGCAGCAGTTCTCAGCGTCGATCAATGGCAAGGACAATCTCGTCATATCTCACCTCATCCTCAGATTCTCGACCGTCGCCCTCATCTCCATTGCAGCCTTCTTCTGGTGGAACTGAAGAAACTGTACAATTTATGATGGTGAGCTCCCTTCTTACTGAGTCCTATGAGTCTTGGCTCCTACACCGACGTGCCTTCATTCAGCGAGGGATCCACCACGCATACATGCAACATGCGCACAGCAAATCTCTGCCCAGAGGATCGGGGTCAACTAAATCGGATATATCAAGCACGAGCGGTAGTGATGATCTACTGCCCATCATTCAACCCATGCTTGTTTACACAGGTCTAATTGAACAACTCCATCAATTTTTCAAACCCAGAAAGTCCACTGCTGGGGTATCTTCTGAAGGTGAAGGAACATCACAACAAGGAGAAGGGGATGATGAGAATGGCTTGGAGAGTTGGGAAGTAGTAATGAAGGAGAAACTATTGAATATGAAGGAGATGACCAGTTTCTCGAAGGAGCTTCTATCATGGTTGGATGATATGACTTCTGCTGGGGATTTGCAGGAAGCCTTTGATGTTATTGGTGCCTTAGCAGATGTGTTATCTGGTGGGTTTAAAAGCTGTGAAGAATTTGTGCAGGCAGCTATAAATGCAGGGAAGAGCTGAAGATAATCGTATATATCGGCAGATTGTATTTTTGATGTACAATTCAAGTGTTGAGTTCTATTTTTCTGGGCTTTTGTTGTACATTATTAATAGTTGTCCACTTCGATTTTTGGTACATTGAATAAACTGCATTTGAATCTTTCATCCTATAATCAATGAAGTCTCAATTTGCTGAGCTGATTATGGAATATCCATATATTAACCTTCCTGACTGTTAAGTATGCTTTTATATGAAATGCTAGAAGTTTTTTTTTTACTAACATCGACTTGTGCATCTGCACGCACACGAGCAACATTAATTCGTAATCTACATGTGCACTGATACCTGTGCATTTATGCATTAAACTGTGCACAGGATGGTAGCTGCCATTGATGACACAAAACCAAGCTAATGCTTATCGAATTTGACTTGGATGAAAGTGATGACTGATAACCAAAAGATGTTGGAAGCATTTGTGTTCCATTGCTAGATATGAGTTCATCAGATTAAAAGATATTAGTAAACGTATTTGAGAGTGAATATAACATAAATATAAAAGATTACAGGAATTCAGGCCTAGAAAGTAGTCAGATTCTTCATACATTGAAGATAAAAGGAGGTAAAGCCAAAATTTCAATATATATGATGGACCTAGACTTGTATTTAACCAAAACGATTGAGGTCCACTGTTTTACACAATATGGTTCCAATCCAATAATATATGACTTGATTTTTTCAACTGTGTAACCAGTACAGCAATTTCATGTAAGTTCAAAGTACAAAAGGCCTAAAAGTTAAAGAATCCCCCACAAAAAAGAACCATGAGTATTCACCATAGCTCACTACTGCATAAGATCATAGTCATCCAATTTGTCATTATATTGTAATACTTTCTTCTTTATCTTGGATGAATCTTCCCAGGTAACAAAATCTTCCATATTCCTGGTAACAAGGAATGCCGGGTCTGTCACTGTCTCGGTACCCACTCGAATGTGTCCCTGTTCAATGTATGTCACAGCTTCTTTCAGATACTCAGCAAACTTCAAATGCACCAGTATATACGACAGCCTCCGTCTGCAAACAAAAAGGAGAACTTCAGGATCTTTACATGCGAGAATTACTTTTTTTTTATTATTATTTTTTTTTTTTACTTATGCTATTATATACTCATATAGCAATATTTTTGTTTCCTTGGGCAAGGAATTCAAGCTTTCAGCCAAGAAAATAATGTTTAATAAAGTAGAATAATTTTTTGTTTCTTTTACAAGGAATTTGAATTGTGTGAACCATGAATACAGCCTTATGCCCTTATGCAATCCCTTCTTTAGACAAAATAAAGCAACAAAAGTATAGAAAAGCCATGGATCCAGTAACAGGTTTACATAGTAAAACACGTATTAACCTGCAGATAGATGACACACTCAACCGTTCACAAACAGCCAAGCTTCTCCTGTTGGGTATTACACCCATATTATATCTGTAAAAAAAGAAAATACAATGGTATGTGAGACAAGGTTGAAATTTGCATCTTAATCAACATCATAAAAATAGAAGACATGTTTTCTTTCAATTTCAACAGCTCTACAATTGTGGTTTCTTTCACTTTTGCAGTACAAGGCTCAAACAAATATGAATAACGATGAGAAACGATGATCAAATACATCATCTGATCATCATACAATTTCAACTAAGTGAAAGGACAAAAATTTGATGCCAGGCAGCTCTGTTACACTGATGGATACAATAATCATCACACACTAAATGGGAGCAATACATAAACAGAAAGCCAGAACTACAATTTTTGGTCTGGGTCAAGTCAATTTGGACAGTTCCTTAAGACGATTCATGTTAACCAACCCCAAATCATTTTGGGAATAAGGCTTTGTTATTGTTGTTGTTGTTGTTGTGAAGTCAATTTGGCTAGGTGTAGTTGGCCTGGTCCCCTATCAATCTATCATGGAGTTTGAAAAATGAGAACCATATCCTCACATTACAATTTATTGAAACAATCAAGCAATATGACAATGTGAGAATGTGGAAACTACAAATAACCATGTAGTATATATAATAAATAGAGATAAGGGATAGCACAGTGGTCCCATATAACCAAGTCACTAGCCTTGGTTAAATGCAGCCAAAAGTGGGGAGGATGGGCGAGGGGGTGTGTGTGGTTTTGGGGTGAGGATAATTGCCTAGGGCAGGTAACCTGGGGTTCTAACTAATACAGGAACCACATCTTATCATCTAGAAAGTTTATGATACACTGCATTGAGCGACACAGTTTGTCAAGTGGATTAATAATGAGTAATCCCTTTTTCTTGATCAAAGAGCAAAGCAGGACTTTCTTGGCCTCCATTTCAATCCTTAAAACTGGCATCAATCAAGAAGCAAAGCAGGACTTTCTTGGCCTCCATTTCAATATTTAAAACTGGCATCATTCAAGAAGCATCACGACAATACTTAATTGCCATATAACTCACAATCAGCGACATTGGCATAGCAAGTTTCTAACAACAAAACAATCCTCTAAACATATCTATTACCTCCATCACATGGAATAAACTGCAAGTCTCAACCTAAATTCATACCATGATATATGCTAAGTAGATAAACACCTGTAAATTGATTACACAAAAATTGCTTCACACCATTGAGCAAAACAAGACTTCCTTGACCATCATTCTATTCCCTAAAATCAATATTAATCAAACAGAAAAATCCCATTTAATACTTGGCAGTAACTAATTCTTGGCTGTAAAACGACACAATTAGTTCCAAACTACACACTACGAACTTGAATCCCCGATATATTTGTATGATTCCACATTCAACAACCAACCAATTCAACAGTACAACAACAAGTACAATATTATACAATGTATCAAATTAAAAATCAAGAAGTATTCAATCCAACATACAATTTCACCAAAAATCAAAGAGAAAACAAGAAAGAAAGCTCACAGCTTTTCCAATAGATTATCAGTCATCTCAATTCGATCAGGGTCTTTTGGGTCCATCTGCTTCAAAATGCTAACCAATTTCTGCGTCATCCTACACAAACTATTATACCTGTTTTCGACACCCGAAAATAAGAGAACAATCAGCTAAAAAAATACAAGAATTACATCAAACCCATCAAAAATTGCAACCCAGAAAACGAAATTAAGAGTATAATAAAGAGGAAAGAGATTGATACTTCTTGTAATCGTCACGGTCAGTAATATGGTAACGCTGCATAACAGAGGCTTCTCTGTGACCACCTTCTCTTTTCCATTCTAAGATGTTTAATTTCTTCAAAAGCTTATGTTCATGAAATTTGAGCTTCCTCATATTCCCTAATTTAGCTGAGAAAGAGAAAGAATTGAGGAAGTGTAAAACCCTAAAAATCAGAACATAAACCCTAAACCCTAAACCCCAAAAAATGAGGTGGGGAAAGAGAATGGAAAAGGCTAAGAATTGGGAAAAAGTGTGGAAAAGAGAGAATGAATACCTGATTAGTAGTGATGACTGAAACTTCCGATGAATCTCCGATGAGGCTCCGGTGAAGCTCCGGCGAAGTTCAGAGAAAAAAGACAGGCAATGAGGCACAGTGAAGTGAAACCACTTAACTAGGCGTGAAGAAGATTTTTGTTAGGGTAAACAATAAAAGTTAGAATTTTTATTTTTTATTTTTTATTCTAGAAGAGACTCTAATGCCCTATTACGGGGTATCTCCATTAACACAAGACCACCACAAATTTTATGTGATTGATTAATGGGCGTATTTGATTTCAAATAACATTATACTTCGTATCCCTACTTTCATTTAATTTTTTAACATCAGGTCATAAAATATCAAAAATATGGGCAAGTTAGTGAAATATAAGTATAATACACGATTTAGGAGGTGTCGGGAGCTGGTGTTGGGATTTCACGGAACACTTCGGGATGAATCTCGGGATCATCCTGCAACGTAAAGGACCCGTGAGAGCTTATAGCCAATACAAGAGGCATGTACGAAAACGGGTAAAATGACAATTAAAGGAAAATTGGATGGTTCCACCCACTCAATTAAACTCTCAAAGGGTATTAGGGACCATGGTAAACATCTTGGCAATTTTTATTTCCGAGCAAAAAAAGTTCAAAAAATTACAAAATTGAAGGCTCTATAAGCCACGATTTTTAAGGAATTTTAAAATTGAACTCTCATTTTACCTATTCACAACTTGTAGTGATTTCGTAAAATCAAACCTACCACAGACGTTTATGACAACATATAATGATAATATGTGGTTTCAAACGGAATTATATGAACCCGAGATGTATCCCTTAGGGTCTCAAGGCTTTTCGCCATCAGGCCCCGAAACCTCAAAAATCCTTAAAAAGCGTGGATTATAGCCTTCAATTTTGTAATTTTTTGACGTTTTTTCGCCCGGAAATTAAAATTGCCGAGATGTTTACCATGGTCCCTAATTCCTCCAGGAGTCAAATTGAGTCGGTGGAACCATCCAATATGCCCTTAAACAGTTATTTTACCCGTTCACAATTTATAATGATTTCATAAACTCAAGCCTACCACGAATGTTTTATGACAACATATAATGATCATATATGGTTTCAAACGGCATTATATAACCCCGAGATATACTCCCTAGGGTCTCAAGGCTTTTCGCCACCAGGCCCCAAAAACCTCAAAATTCCTCAAAAAAGCGTCGATTATAACCTTTAATTTTGTAATTTTTTGACATTTTTTCGCCCAAAAATTAAAATTGTCGAGATATATATTTACCATGGTCCCTAATACCCTTTAAGAGTCCAATTGGGTCGGTGGACCAACCAATATTCCCTTAAACGGTCATTTTATGCATTCGCAACTTGCACTAATTTTGTAAACTCAAGTCTACCACGGGTGTTTATGACAACATATAGTGATCATATATGGTTTCAAACGACATTATATGCCCCCGAAAAGTATCCCTTAGGGTCTCAAGGCTTTTTGCCAAAAGCCCCTAAACCTCAAAATTTATTAAAAAAGCGTGGATTATAGAATTCAATTTTGTAATTTTTATAACCTTTTTATCGCCCGGAAACAAAAATTACCAAGATGTTTTAAATTGTCTCTAATACCCTACGAGAGTCCAATTGGGTCGGTGGAACCATACATTCTGCCCTTAAACGATCATTTTACCCGTTCACAATTTATAGTGATTTAATAAACTCAAGCCTACCACAGACGTCTATGACAACATATAATGGTCATATGTGGTTTGAAACGGTATTTTATGACCCCGAGATATATCCTCTAGGATTTCAAGGCTTTTCGCCACCGGGCCCCGAACCCTCAAAATTCTTCAAAAAGCGTGGATTATATAGCCTTCAATTTTGTAATTTTTTAACCTTTTTTCGCTTGGAAATAAAAATTGCCGAGATTTTTACCGTGGACCCTAATATCCTCCGGGAGTCAAATTGGGTCGGTGGAACCGTCCAATATGCCCTTAAACGGCTATTTTACTCGTTCACAACTTGCAGTGATTTCGTAAACTTAAGCCTAGCGCAGATGTATTTGACAACATATAATGATCATATATGGGTCAAACGGCATTATACGACCCCGAGATGTATCCCTTAGGGTTTCAAGGCTTTTCGCTACTGCCCCCGAAACATCTAACTTTACTCAAAAAGCATGGATAACCTTCAATTTTGTTATTTTGTGACCTTTTTCGACCGAATTTAAAAATTGCTGAGATGTTTACCATGGTCCCTAATATCATCCGGGAGTCAAATCGGGTCGGTGGAACCATCCAATATGCCCTTAAACAGCCATTTTACCCGTTCACAATTTACAATGATTTCGTAAACTCAAGCTTACCACGGCTATTTATGACAACATTTAATGATCATATATGGTTCAAACGGCGTTATATATATGACCCTAAGATGCATGTATCCCTCAGGGTTTCAAGGCTTTTTGCCACCAGGCCCCGAAAAATCAAATTTACTCAAAAAGCGTGGATTAGCCTTCAATTTTGTTATTTTAATACCTTTTTTCGACCGGAATTAAAAATTGTTGAGATGTATACCATGTTCCCTAATATCCTCAGGTTGTCAAATTGATTCGGTGGAATCATCCAATATGCCCTTAAACAGTCATTTTACCAGTTCACAATTTATAATAATTTCGTAAACTCAAGCCTACCACGGATGTTTATAACAACATATAATGATCATATATGATTTCAAACGTCATTAAATAACACCGAGATATATTCCCTAGGGTCTCAAGGCTTTTCGCCTCCAAGCCCCAAAACCTCAAAATTCCTCAAAAAAGCGTGGATTATAGCTTTAATTTTGTAATTTTTTGACATTTTTTTGCCGGGAAATTAAAATTACCGAGATGTTTACCATGGTCCCTAATATCCTCCGGGAGTCAAATTGGGTTGGTGGATCTATCCAATATGCCCTTAAACAGTCATTTTACCCGTTCACAATTATTAGTGATTTCGTAAACTCAAGCCTAACACGGACGTTTATAACAACATATAATGATATATTTCAAACAACATTATATAACCCCGAGATATATTTCCTAGGGTCTCAAGTCTCTTCGCCAGCGGAACCCAAAACTTCAAAATTTCCTAAAAAAGCGTAGATTAACCTTCAATTTTGTAATTTTTTGACCATTTTTCGCCCGGAAATAAAAATTGCTGAGATGTTTACCATGGTCCTTAATACCCTCCAAGAGTACAATTGGGTCAGTGGAACCATCCAATATGCCCTTAAACGGTCATTTTACTTGTTCACAATTTACACTGATTTCGAAAACTCAAGCCTACCACGGACGTTTTTGACAACATATAATGATCATATATAATTTCAAACGGCATTATAGAACCCCAAGATGAATCCCTAAGGGTTTCAAGGTTTTTTGCTATCGGGCCCCAAAACCTCAAATTATCCTAAAAAATTGTGGATTATAGCCTTCAATTTTGTAATTTTTTGACCTGTTTTCGAACGGAATTAAAAATTGCCGAGATGTTTACCATGGTCCCTAATACCCTCTAAGAGTCCAATATGCCCTTAAACGATCATTTTACCCATTCACAACTTGAAATGATTTCGTAAAATCAAGCCAACCACGGACGTATATGACAACATATAATGATCATATGTGGTTTCAAACGGAATTATATGACCTTAAGATGTATCCCTTAGGGTCTCAAGGCTTTTCGCCACCAAGCCCTGAAACCTCAAAATTCCTCAAAAAGCGTGGATTATAGCCTTCAATTTAGTAATTATTTGACCTTTTTCGCCCGAAATTAAAAATTGTCGAGATGTTTAACATGGTCCCTAATATCCTCCGGGAGTCAAATTGGGTCGGTGGAACCATCCAATATGCTCTTAAACGGTCATTTTACCTGTTCATAACTTGCAGTGATTTCATAAACTCAAGCCTACCATGTACGTTTATGACAACATATAATGATGATATATGGTTTCAAACGGCATTATTTGACTCCCTCTCAACACTTTTCACCACCGTACCGGGCCTCAAAACCTCAAAATTTACTCAAAAAGCGTGGATTATAATGTCCTTCAATTTTGTAATTTTTTGACCATTTTTCTTCTGGAAATAAAAATTGCCGAAATGTTTATTATGGTCTCTAAAACCCTCCAGGAGTCCAATTGGGTCGATGGAATCGTCCAATATGCCCTTAAACGATCATTTTACGTGTTCACAGGCTCACAGATTCAGTGATTTCGTAAACTCAAGCCTACCACGGACGTTTATGACAACATATAATGATCATATATGTTTTCAAACGACATTATATGACCCCGAGATGTACCCTTAGGGGTCTCAAGGCTTTTCGCCACCGGGTCCCGAAACCTCAAAATTTCATCAAAAAGTTTGGATTATAGGCATAACCTTCAGTTTTGGACTTTTATTTTAATTTGAAAAGGATAGAGGTCGATCGAAGCGCT
Organism: Chenopodium formosanum; assembly: GCA_024500155.1. Taxonomy (NCBI): domain Eukaryota; kingdom Viridiplantae; phylum Streptophyta; class Magnoliopsida; order Caryophyllales; family Amaranthaceae; genus Chenopodium; species Chenopodium formosanum. The sequence goes on along the minus strand of CM044861.1, from coordinate 951,554 downwards.
TTCCATAGCACCTACAGGACTCTGAGAGACCAGCTGGGTCGTGAAAACCATCCATTTTTCCTTAAAACAATCAATTTAGCAATAATGTACGACCTTCTCTTTATTAGCTCAAGGCAACCCTAAACTTTTATGAAACTGATTACTGATTGTATTTGGTTTCAAACAACATTATATGATCCTTAAAATGTTTACCTTACCATCACTTAAGCTTTCAACACTAACCCCAAAATATTTGAAAATGGCCCAATTTCGTGAATATATGCCCCTCGCGTTTGGTCTTTGAAAAACATTTTTGGACTCGAAAAAGTTATGTTGTGAGGTGCTTCTTTGGGTTTTCAAAGGGCCCCGAGAGGCCTTAGTGCACGGAACCATCTCATATACTATTTCCTGGCTAGCCACCCACCTCTCATTATCATGTCTTAAAATGTCTTATCATGTACTTCGTATTGTCTTACGCCTTTGGCTCGGCTTGGCTTTGTGGTGCCTTTATCTTGTCTTGTGCCTAGATAAAGAAAGTCAAGGTGCTGCCCTCAATTTTCAAAATAGGTGTTTAAGGATATATAACGTATTTTAGTGCTCTTTATGGGTGTATTCACTTAAAATATCAAAAAGATGTAGTATACTTCATAATGAACAAGCTTTGAATAAAAAAAAAATATGTTAATCTCAAGATTACAATTTTATCAACGAATTACAATAGTCTAGTATGAAGTTTGATATACTTGTATATACTTAGAAATATATATTTATAAGAGTATATTTGTATTTAAGATCGGAAAGTCAGTCAACATTGATCTAAAAGGGTATTTATTTGTTTTAAATAATTATAGATTTATAGCAAATGGTTCAAAATTTAGTAGATCTAACATGACTTATTCCATGTTTAGCTTGTTGAATGAAGTATTTATATTTGTTTAATAAATAAAATATTAATTGAGATATATATAAAGAAAATTATAATACGAATTAGTTTTGTCAATCATGAATCTGGTACGGTGCTACATATGATGATATTAGACGTCAATAATCATTTAAAATTGTCATAATGAAACCAAAAGAGTAATAGAAGAATAAGAACATTGGAACATACATGTAGTATTGTACTATTGTAGTGTCTTCTATTTAATTCTATTATTATTGCCATTATTTTTCATTGGACTTTAAATTAATTAAAGTCTAACTTGAGAGTAGAGACCACGTTCACATAGAAATGGCACTAGTAAATTAGCAATTTTTGCTGGAAATATGAAGGTTGAGGTTGACACTAGACCATAATACTCCACAATTGTCCATGTGTCAAACTCTCAGTGGACATTTTAAATTTTTAATTAACATTTTTCTTGTTTAGCCTCTTGAAAATCGTCATTTAATATTGTCCAAACCCAATATTTCATGTCATCACGTACCTTTCATATCTTGGGTATTGATTTAATTAACAACGTCATTCTGTTAGTATCTATCTCAAAATCAAGACAGGTTATTAATCCCTATCGAATTAGAGAAATAGCTTTTAAATTGCTAAATGTTGACACTTAAAACTTTTAAAGTAGACCTTTACATATATAATTTTGTTTTTAAACGAAGTATAATTTATGTGTACTATAGCAATGGAAGAAATTTGGTTCATAATTTTACAGGGTCAATATTTGGAGGATATTTTGAGACTTTGAGTGATTAATTAGTTATTAATTATTCTATTTGTATACTTGTTTTAGAACTCTTTGAAAGATATTTAGCTATTATAAAACCTTATAAGACATATTTGTATAAAAAGAAACTTGAAACTATTATTGATGACAATGACTTGGACCAATTCATGAACTACTTTGTGAAATTCACCTCAAGTACACTAAAACTCAAATTGAACTACCTCATCCTTAAGAATACCTATTATTGGAAATAAAAATTAGCATATTGGTTTGCCTTAGGGCTAAGGCAAACCAAGGAAACACAAGGCCAAGCTAAGGCAAAACAATATAATGCATCACAAGACAATGCATCTAAAGACATGATAACGAGAGCTAGGAACGGGGCAAGGTATGAATGAGATAATTCTGATCAGATCACCAACTAATCCTCCTAAGGCCCTTTGAGAACCCTAGGAAGCACATTAATGGGTAACATTTTTGAGTCCAAAAATGTTTTTTGCAGGACAAAATTGAAGCCTATATATAATTTACTAAATCGGGCCATCTTCGGAGATTTTGAAACCCAGTGTCGAAAACTCAAGTGGTGGTAGAAAATGCATTTCAGGGACATATAATAATGTTGTTTGGAGCTAAATATAACCGCCAGTTTAATTATTTTATGATCACCAATACAATTCTAGAATTGTTTGGAGCCCAGTATGACCACTAGGCATAACCTTCCAATCTCGAGGTTGGTAGTTTAAAAAAAAAAAAAAGCAATGATCGTACTCATTGATTATTCATTATAGACACATACGTAGTATATCATCATCTTATTCATCTTCAGGACTTCCTCCCGTTATTGCTCGGCCGCCACCCCTAGTGGTAGGACCTCTCTAGAAAAAAATAGTTGGTCCTTACAATCTCTCCTATTAACTTCACGAACTTAAGTTGTAGGGCTCATAATCTTTATTTTTAATTCATTTAGAAAGTTTTAAAGAGTTTTGATTTGTCCACTTGCAAGTTGTATATAAGTAACATAACATATATACATCCAAAACTATATACTATAGTACAATTGTACAATACTACAAATCCAAAGGTCAGTCAATCACCAACCTTCTAATCATATGATATTCCACGAACTAACTAAATTTATAATTTTTTATTATTGTTATGAAAATATTCATCATTTATTCCAGAAATAAAGTGCCGTGTTGTGCTAATAACTATATTTTATATTAAAGTCATTAAGCATTTTCTATAACAACAGAATATATGGTTGGTGTGAGTTATGTCATTGACTTGAATTGTATATGCTAAAATTACTTAGCCTCCACAATTTGGGAAAACTTTAGAGTATAAATAATTGCATGAATTTATTATAAATAATATAAGAATTATCACATGTACAAGCAATAATTATGTGTTGTAATTAGCTGTTTATTTACTTTAAGTAATTTCAAATGTATGTAACCATATTTGAGTTAATTGTTTGCATTGAGTTATTGCCTCCAACTTAATTAATTGTACGTCAATGTGATAAATGATGCATGTTAATAGGACATGCTGTACTGTATAATGTGGCAGTTGGTTCTAACTTCTAAGCAAGCTATCAATTATTTCTGTAAACTTATTTCTTTGTCTTGGTCTTTCTTATACGAGTAGATTATTTAATTTAAATTTCTACAATTTTTATTCTTAATGAATGATTGATGTTATTCAAAGTAAATATTTATATTTTAATTTCAATGCAAATAATAGGATGAACTATTAAGATATATAGTCCTTAACGTAAATCTATTCGAATACTTCGAATACAAAGTATATTTTTTCTTCAACTAGTTTCGACAGATATATTAGATAAGAGCATGAGTAATGTTAACATATAAAGTTTATTTTTGTCATAACATACCTTATTATATTATGACGAATTTGCCACATAGCATATTAGCATCAAACATAACCGCAAGTCACATGACAACTCTTTTGAGTTTGTGACATCCAAAGGTTGCCTAAGCTAGCTTGTCATAATATACGCAATTAATGAGCTAGAGTATGGGGCATTAGAAATGACCTTATGATCAAGCTAGAAGCAATTGATATGCGTAGTATAATTAATAATGGAATGAAAACCTATGGTTAAGTTTGATTAGTACAGTGCATTGACAAATTAGTTAAACATGCAACAAAAACAACATTTCCAAATCAAATAAATAATGAAATTATAATAATTTTTCAATGACCATAATTCAAGTAAGTCATTGTCAAACAAAAAAAAAAATTAAGTGTTGTAGTGACAAACATTGAGCTCAAAATCATATTTTTTTTTAGGGGGGGTGGAGGCAAGGCCAATGCCTGAATAATATATGAATTGAACTAGACGTGACAAAATCACACCAGTAACATATTTCACTAAAATAACAGTTAATTTCATTGGAGGAGCTAAGGAGAGACAATAACCAAATTACTTCATGCCAATATATTCTTTGACATGACCTATTTCGGTTTGCAATAGATATTATTCAATGACGGAGTTTACTCTTGTTGGGTTTATAAATTTCAAGACTTGCTCAATTCATAACTTGACTTGAGAATAAACCGAAACTTGAACATAATTCAAGTAACTTGAAAGCCAAAACAATCAGCTACACCCAAAATCAAAGAATTGTGTATGGTTCATTGACATCTTAATATCTTATACATCATTACTTTATTGTAATACATCAGCTCATTGCAGTAGTAGATCGTTCTCACTTTCATTTTTCTTTTAATTTCTTTATTTTTAAAGGATGCAAATATGCAATCATCATATGGAAATTAAAATAAAGTTTGATTCACAAAACATTTTAAAAACGTTTAAAACTATATCATGTGATAATTATATCTCTTACAAACCTACAACGATTATTATTAATGATTATTGTTGTGGGAAATTGATGGTGAATCTCAAAGAACAGAAGTATCCATATTTCCTGCCCTATAACCTCAATTAATATTGTCTATTTACAAATAAACTAGGTTAAATCCCGTGTAATGCACGGTTGTTAAATATTTTTGACAATTTTATTACTCCGTATAAATTTTTTAATATAATGACTTGACTATTAAAAAATATAGAGTATATTTTAAAAATAAAAGCATGCAAGAGAAAATATTTAAAAAAAAACATGTAATAGATATAAACTTATAATGAATAGTTTATATAAAACAAATTATGTCATAATTTAGATATAATTTTTATTTTCCTTAAGTAACAATAATTTTTTTAGAAGGTACTTTTGGCGGGAAATTTTTTAATAATACATTGACAAGTGTGTGTTTAGATTTGCTTTTAGTAGTATGTAATTGATTGATGATTGATTGATTACATTACTTACTCCCAATATTCCACTATTTAGCGTCTCCCCCCCTCCCCCAAGCTGCCCCATTTTATCTCCGTGATAAACAAAACTTGTTTATCACGAAGTAAAACCTTGAGTAGCGGTTTATTTTGCCCTATATATAACCGCTATCTTAAGTAACTCATTTTTACCACAAAACTACATTTTTGTCCTTGTGATAAACATCACTTGCATTCCTCCCCCCTAAAAAAAGTATTATGGAGTGTCATTATTTCTTGTCGTTTAACTTGTTCCTTACGCAGTTACGCTTTAATATGTTTTATACTCCGTATATTCTTTACAATAATCTTAGCACATTTTTTGTGCAATAGTTGCATTAAACATTAAGCACTGAATTAAAATTTAAAAGGTGTAAATAATCGAATTTTGGCTAGTAAAAACCAAAAAAAAGGCCAAACAACCTGAAGCTAGCATGGTTCATATGTCACCGACACAAAACTACATACTCTATAAATAGAAATAAGGGTCTATGCCTCTATGTGGCCCTAAAATAAGAAAACCCCTAGCTATAGAGAGACCGCGTTAATAATTAAAATTATGACACGTAAGTAGCCTGCAAATTATTTAATGGTAGGACTGTGATTTGACATTATTGTAATCTTACGATTTTTTACAATAATTTTAATTTTTATACTAGTAGTAAACAGAATTCCTTTTGATGAAGAATGATCAATTAGATAATAAATTTATCAGTTAATGAGGGGGACTCATTAATCAGGCAATTTGTATGTCAGTCATTTTGAGAAGAAAAAAAATATAGATAAATTGACAAAGCCATTTTCAATTTCGAAACGATTAATTATAATACCCCTAAATGGCTAAGTTATACTGTAAATTTTTGTAAATCAGACTTATAAACTTGAGTTTTTTTGTTTATGAGACTTTTTTGTAAATCTAAGTTGTACCAAGGGATTATCATTATGTTACTTTTGTTCAAAAGATTTTTCAACAATTACTCCTCTTTCGAACTTATTTTGGGTATTATAGTTTGGTAATTTGTCAACAATAATTGACCGACAAATAGGTCATTCTAACAAATTGACAATAATATTCTTCATAAAGAAAAGTAAAAATAATAAAGTTAAAAGTAATAATCTATCAAAAAAAAAAAGAAAAAAAAAAAAAAGAAAGTTAAAAGTAATAAAGTACTCCATATTATTTCTAGCCCCCTTACAAAAAAGTAAATCATACAAGTATTAGTTAGCAAGTATTGTGGATTAGATTTAGCGTAAATAGTTTAAAACAAATGACATAAATGTTTGACCATAAATTACCAACACCAACACGGCAACAATAGATTGTGACGGCTGAGTAAATATCACAACCTTATATTATAAGAAATGAATACGACTTGATGTAATATAACTCTCTACAAATTATACAAGGACTAATAAGACAAACAGAAAAACACAAGGTTATGATATGAGTCTAACGTTCATATTTGTCAAATGTCAAACACGCTTTTAATTTCAATTTGATTAGCTTATATTTAAAGTGATCAAATCGCGTATAAGAAAGTTACATTGAATTGTCCATTTTATATTCAACATTTTGCTTCCTATGCATTATATAGCCGCCTAGTTAAGTATGGAGTACTAAACAGTACTTATATTTGTTATTTTAACTGGGAAGTTATACGACATGTGAGATACACAAACGGTTTTTATTTATTTGATTTTCACTTATCTAAACTAATCTTATCTTATATAAACTCATTAAATCTTATTATTTATTAAAACTTATTTTAGTTGTAATTTGTATATATTTGGATAATTTTATTTGTCATAACTAATTTTCTTGAACATAATTTATTTAAACTTATTATACTCTAAATGAGTGACTATAAGGGGAACAAAACAGGCCATATAAATACATAAGAAACTCACGGACATTCCTTTGGTACAATTTTTTTTATAATGAACAATAGGTCCCATTTTATTGCTAGTCGAAGTATATACTCTTACATGTGATTTTACTTGGATTTTACTCAATTACTATTTTCAATATAAGAGAATGTTTATAATAGCATTGCTTTTAAAATTTCCTTCAATTCTAGTATTGCAAAATGTGTAAGTAATACTTTTGCTAAATTAATGAATTGGTCAGTAATCAGTTGGTCACTACTCCAATTTTATCTTTAAATAGAAATAGCAACTAAAATTAGATAGATTATGCTAGACAAAGTCCATGCATACAATTTAAAAGTAATGAGAATATTATTTTGAAGCACGCATTAAAAATGGTGGATTTAAAAAAATCACACATGAATCATTTATATTTATTCTTCCCATTATGTGTATTCTCATTGGATCAATATTGTATAGCAATCACGTATTAAGGTATTATCCCATATAATATCCATATATATTGTATATGGGTAAACAATACCTAGGTTCTTTTCACTTATAAAAGCATTAGTAAAAATAAATTTTTGTAAGTTAAATTCTAGCTAATTCAATTGATAATGAATATTGATCGAGTATAAATTAATTTTGAGCTTTATCTATCAAAGATATATAAAGTATATATCGGGCTTTAACCATCAGCTTGTTGATACCTATGATTGGTTTATATACTCTATCAAACATGTTTTATTCAAAATAGATCATATTTTATTTGTATAGTGGTAGAAAGAAGCTATGCCATGAGAGGTTTTTTAATTTTTTTTGATAAATAAAGTTGATAATATTTTAATTACGATACTTTTAAAAAAAATTAGGAGATGAATAATTTTTAAAAGGCTAATATAACAAAAAAATATTAAAAATAAACAGGGTGGTTAATGATTATGCAAAGAGAAAGATTTTAAAAAGGAAGAAAAAGTGAATAGAATGTGATGGCCACCACAAATAATACGGAGTAAACAAAGAAATAAAAGAATAACGAGAAAATTGGTGTTTTCTGTTAATGATAGATTCCAAATTTGCCAATCATGGAGAAAGACATGATAGGGTGATGATGAACCACATCACATAGTGCTGCCATCACGAAATTTACAATTTTGGAAACACACTTATTATTTTATTACTGACATTATTATTTGATTATTACTTGAATATGTTATTGTGATTTATGAATATATAAATATATTAATAAGCTCATATACAACGAGGCATGGATTATTTAATAAGTCGTTTTACAAAACTTGGCATAATATATTATACTAAAACGTTGTTAATTACTTCTAACACAATACACAAAAGTAGAAAATAGAGATTAGGAAAATGTAATAAGGAAATGTCAATTTCTTCCTTTGTTTTCTAGTACCGGACTTTATACTTTTTAGATTGTAAGCAATACTAGTTTTATGCTATATGTTCTCTACACTTTATTATTACTTATAAATAGGCCGGTTATTAGTTTACCAATTTTTTTACATAGAAAAATGAAATGTAATATGAATTTTTTTTTAAAATGTTTAGATATACTTAAAAACGATGTGATCCATCCAAGTGGATTAAAATTAAAGAAAAAACATAAGACCAAGGAAGGAAAGATTGAAATTGGTGGGTGTGACCAAATTCAATTAGGAGACAAGGAAAGTGAGAATCTCAAATAATTTGGGGTATTCATTAGATATTTGGAACCATTGGAAGCATAGTGCCAACCATTTTAAGGTATAAATTAGGGATCAATCCTATATTCCCTTTTATTCAATTCTCTTTTTGGGTTTTATAAACCATACTACTAAGTATTTATTAGTGAACAGATGCCGCCTTTAGGTGTATCAATTATTTGCTTGAAATTTATATGTCAAATACTCAAATGATCGATATACAAACGAATTCCTATTAAAACATTTCTAATTTTGAAATCCAGTTGTCTAAGACAATATTATAAGCTAGGTTATTGGTTGCTTTATGTCATTTTTTACAACTTGTTTGTTATTTATTTATTTATTGAGATTTTTATATATAAGAAAATAGACATACATTGTTTAGTATTCCACAATTTAATCCTATTCTCTATATTTGCATAACAAATGCATACTTGTTGAACTTAAAGTTGTTAACGTTATAACGTAACGATATGAGTCATCCTAAAGTGGAGAACTAATTTTTACTAAGTTTGAGGAGGCACACTTTGTTCCACTTATTATCAATTACTTTTGAGATGAAACCTTAAATTTGTCCCTTATTAAATCAGGTTGTTAACACCTCTCATTTCTTGTAGTGGTACATGCAAACCTCGAATCCAAATTTTTAGCTCTGTAGAATTCGACAATAATACTTATTAATTTTTTCATGATTATGAATAGAATATCAAGGACTTAAGTTTTTGGTCGTAATAAATTTTACGATATAACATAAATAATTAAATATGATTGCAAGTTTATGTACATTTAAGCAAACAAGGGCATGCACACTTGAAACTTCAAGAAACAATTATTCTATTTTTTGAAGAAAAATGTTTTTTTTTTTTTTTTTTTTTTTTTTTTTTTTAAACCCTAGTCCTTTCTAAAGCAGGACCCATATCTTAATATGGGAGGAAAATGAGGCTACGTATTAAATGTAAGTTGTTGAGTTGAGCCATCATATTTGAAGTAGAGCGTACGTTGATTTCCCATCCATGCAATGGATGTTACATTCCATGCTCCTAATAACACGACCCTATATTATGATAATGTTATTACTATATATACCTAGAATTTTGTGAGACTTCTATTTCAAGGAGTTATATTGTGATTGATTAGAAAGTTATTAATGTGATTGATTAGAAAGCTAATGCCTCGTCACTACGTAAATCATTCTAGACTCCAATTTTTTTCTATTAGAAAAATTATACTTTTATGTCGATACATGATATGAGTGATCATATATTGCATTATGCATAAATTTAGGATAGGTCGTTTTTCTATTATCATTATTCTTCAGGTGCTAGTGCGTTATACGCAACCTCCATGCATTGTTGCGTTATGTAAATGTTAATTAGCTTGCAAATTAATTGATAAAAAACTAGGAGTGATTTATGTGTTAGAAATGGATGAAAATAAAAATCACTGAGTAGGAATCATATTTTTACCAATAAGAAAACTTGTATCTATGTCTTAACTTAATAAGTGGAATCTTCCTTAACTTGTGAGCATCATATTAAAAAATTACACGAATTATTTGTGAAACTATTGCACTTATATGATCAGATCAGATATGAGACATGAGACCTAAACTTATGAGAAAGCTAAGTAGGACTTTCTAATTGGTCTAAACCCAATTTCATTGAAATATATGATGAGTATAATTTGTGAAAAAAATATTTAATTGTAGTACAATTAAGCACAATGGTTGATATAAATATAGCACGTTGACGTATTCATAGGGAAGAATAATGCAAGGCAGTTAAAGAACACATACTTGTAGAGTTGTAGTAGATTAATACTATAACAACAAGTCAAAGGATTGACGAAAAGAAAGACAAATATTTACAAATGTAAAGGACGATAGTATACACGTACTAATGGAGTAATGGTACTGTATATGTAGCAATGTTTAAATATATGTACTATAATTAATTCTGTTGTTGCCACATATGTAGTATAGACGTATAGTGAGAAAATTGATAGGTCCATTACAATTTACAATTATGAGCGATTCTAATAAACTTCCCACCAAAGCTCTAGGAAAATCTACTTATTTGTGCTCACTTTTTGACCAAACACTCCGATTCCTATAATCCGTATATTCCATTCAATTTCAACCTATGACGCGTGCTCATAAGGTCTCTATCATACATATTGTTCAAAACTGTTGTAAATTTGTAATTGTTCTAGCCATATTGTAACGTATGTAGTAGTTTCTGACTTTCTATCCAATATACATTTTGCATTTCAAAGAAAATCTCCTCAAATTTTTTATTGTAGACAACTTCGATCCTCTGTTCAATGAATAGACTTGCAAAAATTGAACTTTTATACTAATCGATATTCACACACTTTCTTTTTTAGTATTTATTTTAATAATACAAGTGATCAACCTCGACCTCACTACAATTAAATCTTAAAATTGAGTTGAAAATCAAGTGTAGTGTATGTGTATCTGTGTATGTACCTTGCTGTATGTCCTTGCCACCTCCAATCCAAGGCCGTTGGCTGTGTGCATGCCTTCTTTTTTATTAGCTAGTCTGCTTATTGCTAAATCTGCATGACTTCGACCAATTCAACAATAAAAATTGCCTATTAATTAATTCTCTCTTAAATGATTACTTCACAAGATAAATTTAAGTGAACTTGTTATAATTAGCCTTAATTACTACGAAGTATATAGTACAAAGTGACACAGTAAAAGAAACGATTTATGTACAATGTACATAATGCTTTAATGCTCTATGGCACATGAAAGCACATTGAGTGAATTCTTAGAACTATTTTCTACCATTATTTATATACTTCCTATAAGTTATTTTTAGCTCGTTCTTTTTCTATACAAAGTTTAGGTAAAAATTTCATTTCTTAGGACCAAAATAACTTTTTATTAATTATATTAGGAAATTTTGACAATTACCACCTTCTGTTATGTCCATTTTAGCAATTACCATCTGTTATTTTATTTTTTTGAAAATTACTATCTTCTATTTTAAAAAATATCAAAAGTTACCACCTTCTTGTCTCCCAATTACCACACGACGTCATTTTGGGCTCATTCTTTCCCTTTCCTCCCTATTTCCCTCACATTTCTCATTCCTAACTCGGCTCTCATCCCCCATTTTCACTTTTTTTCCCAAACAATCAAAAACACTTCAATTCACTCCTCCAAACCAAAATTGATGAACAATTATTGGTGGTTTGGGGTAAAAAAAGTGAAAGGGGAGATGAGAATCCAAATAGGAATGAGAAATGTGAGGGAAATAGGGAGGGAAGGAAAAGAATGGGTCCAAAATGACGTCACGTGGTAGTTGGGGGCAAGAAGGTGGTAACTTTTGATTTTTTGAAAATAGAAGGTAATAATTTATTTTAAAAAAAAAATAAAAGGTGGTAATTGCTAAAATGGACATAACAGAAGGTGGTAATTGTCAAATTTTCCATTATATTATAATCAACTTATAAAAAATTTGAAATTTTAATTTTTATAACGCTTATTAATAATAATGTGTACCAACTTATTTCCATATTCCACAATACTACGTAACATATAAACATTTGTCCTAATACATATTACTATTAGGGACCTACAACCATTCTTCTCCAATAAATACACATCTAAATACGAAGTACAAGAGAACAACACGATGAGTCGATGACCCTATTGTACAGTTGATGGAAAATCAAGTAGTACTAATGTATATATTCTCAAATCTCAATCTTTCACATCACTTCAAATTCAAAGATTTTTTTTTTAAATAATAAATAAATTATATGTGCGTGTGGAAGACTCAAAGCTAAAAAGACTCAAAGCTACAAAATATCCTTTAAGAGTTCCCCACCAAAAAAATTATATTAAGGCCTATACTGAGCTGAACTGAATATTTTATGGGAGGAGCAAATTAGAAACTGAACTTAAGTTGAAGAGAACAGACCCTTAGTGTAGTATTTATCCAAATTATTGACTATGTAGTAGTAGGTCTTTCAACCGGTGTTTTGACTTAGTCAATACCCTAACTGTTACCTCAAACGATACTTCCGAATAGTTTCTAAATCAAAACAAAATCTCATATGTATACATGAACACATGATATCAATAAAAAAAAAAGAAACTAAGAATTCCAACAACCACAAATCACAAAAATATGCAATGAACAAAGTACAATTAGGAAAATTTAGGAAAGATGAAAAAAGTTCCAATTGAAGGACCCTAAATAACAATGATTTTGACGTGTGTTGTGAATGAATGGCATGATCAATGCCCCCACAGTACAGTGATGCCAATGTCAGTGCCCAACTCTTAGTATTTATTTCATCATTCTTATTATAAACATTCATCATGTTACATATTACTGATATTAGAGGATACAATTACCTAGATTTTTAATTGTATACTACAGTAAATTACTACGATCACGATTACATAATATACGAAAGAAATGATATGCATGAAAATTTTTTCATAATTTCTTCCTTTCCTCTATATATTAGATATTGTGGTAGTTAAATTGTAGTATTCAGTTATAAAGGGTTAAATATCATCCTTGTACAAATCTATCTTTTTTATTTTTTACTAGACAAATTTATCTTTATTTTTTGCAAACAATTAGTATAAAAAGTAAATAAAATATATAATGGAATAGTCACCCTAAAGTTGGTTATGTTAATTAAGATGTAATTACAATTATTTGAGAAACAATGTCTTCACAAATCACAATTGTTATTCAAATCAAATCAAGAAAAAAATTTCACAATTATTAAGACTTATATTTTACTAGTTTGATTCAATTGTAATTCTCTAGTTAAAATCTCTCTAAAATACGAAGTAAATCATAGTATAAGAGCATAATATAGCTTGGTAACCATATACGGAGTATAATTGATATAAAATCGACTAAAATATATTCTGATAAGTAAAAAATAGATTTGATAAGAGCAAATCAATTTCCAACCCTTTTATCAATATAAAGAAGTTTTTAATCAACCAAAACTTCACTTTAATTAGCCTTCTTTAGCTAAGTGCCTATCAATTTACCAAACAATAAGAACTAGTCCAAATACAAATAAAAAGATCAAAAAGGAATGAAGAAAAATTATAATTACTCCTCCCAATTAAGATAGATATAAAAATATACTAAAACACTTATACATATAAAATACCTCTCCTATAATAATTACGACTTACCATATTAATTATTTAATAAAGTAGTTACTCAATTAAAGAAATCATTTCCTATTAAATATTTATTTCATTTTTTTCAATTAAAAAAATATCTTTTTTCGTCTCACTAGTCACTCACCGACGCCGTAATTAGAGGTTATGTAAAACTCTAGTCTCTCATCTCAACATAAATAAATACTCTCAATTCTCTTCTTTTCTCTGAACTCTCTTATCTTTTCTCTCTCTAAATTCTCTCTCTACCCTTTTTCCGGTTTAAATTCCCGGATTTTTCGAAAATAAAATCATACATTGTTTTTTTGTTTGTTGGTTGCATTGAGTTTTTGAAGTTGATTTGGTTTTAAATTTTTAATTTTGGTAAATAAGAAAAGGGGTTGTTCTAAAATTTAATCAGCATTACTGGGTTTTGATTATTTTTTTGTGAGAAAGAGTTTGATTTAGTGTGGAATTTTCAGCAATTAATTTGACTATATTTGAGAAATTCCTTTTTCACTCAGATTTGATTACTTTCCCCGACGCAAAAATTTCTTAAAATTTGAGAAATTCAAGGCATCTTTCTTTAATTATATAATTAATTCAGGTATTATTAAATTCATTGAATCAATCCTCCCATTCTTTGTTAACTTGCTTAAATTTCCTGGGTATTTCCTCACAATAACTGCATACTCAGAATAAAATCATTCTTCTTTTCCAAAATTACATCTGAATGAGTAGAAAAGATTGAAACTTTTCATAAATTAGTCCTCAATAAATGGTGGGTATTGTTGAGAAAAAGCAAAAAACTCAAGAATATAGCTTAATTATGTGTAAGGTTGAAGAATCTTCAACTGAGTTAATCAGAGAGAGAAAGGGTGTCAACAATGGTGGTGTTGCAGGAGAAAGAGAATGGAAAATGGATATTAAAGTTGAAAATATTTTGAGTGATTCTCCAAAAAATGATAAATATAGAGCATCAATGGCGGCAAATCATCGATCTAAGAGATTAAAATTAGGTTTTATTACATTTTTTTTGTGGTTGGTTTTAATGGCACTTACTACTGTACAAAGTGGTGATAATTGGAAAGCAAGTGCGATTAAAGGGTGGTCTTACAGTTGCTTCAATCATAGTGATTATGATTCACATTTGAAAGTTCTTGATAGCTCTCAAATCCTGCCTAAGATCGATCGTCCTCCTAAAAGTAAGTTTTTTCGGGTTCCGTAGTCTACTTTTTACTCTTAATTCCCGTGCCCAGATTATTTGTGGACGAAGGAAGTTTACGAAATCATTTTATATTGATCAAGGGTTGTTTGTTATGTTGCTGGGTTTTTAGGCTAATTTGAGTTTTATGATGTATTGTTGTTGAAGTCATGTACTGTATTTTTTTGTAACAACTGATTTTTATTTCCTTTTGTATGTTTTCTATTATTGTGCATGAATTTATTAAAAGTTTTTTGGAATTTAATTGTCATTATTGTTGATTAATTTGTGCAGTTTGGTAGTTCTGTTGGTTTGGTCATGTGATTATTTTTCTCTGTTTTAGAATTGGCAGTTAGTATTATTGGGGAATGAGTTTTTTTAGGCTGATAATGTGAAATTTAATTGTTTTTTTGACAGGGGTTTACAAGAACAATGGTTATCTTATGGTGTCCTGCAATGGTGGACTTAATCAAATGCGTGCCGCGGTACGTTGATTATGAGTACTAATTTGAATCAAATTAAGCCTAATCCTGTATTTTTGTGATTGAAATTGCTTTTTTGACAGTAGTTAGACTTTCAATTTCTCCTACCAACATTGTAGTTGACTATTTTTGCAGATATGTGATATGGTTGCTATTGCTAGATATCTGAATGTAACTCTTATTGTTCCGGAGTTGGATAAAACATCATTTTGGCAGGATCCTAGGTATATATTTTCACATTGTAGATTTCGAGTTGAATGAGTTGATCATGAATGTAAAGAACTTCTCGTAAATGGTTTATTTGAATTCGTTTCAGTGATTTTGAAGACATATTTGATGTTGATCATTTCATCAATTCATTGAGGGATGAAGTTCGGATATTGAAAGAGTTGCCACCACATATGAAGAATCGAATTGAAGAAAAACCGGCTCATTCTTTGGCCCCGGTTAGCTGGTCTGACCTTTCATATTATCATAATCAGGTTAGCTTTCCTTTTACATTATGGATCTTGATGAATTTTAGTCTATGGTATCTGTTTGATGGTGTTAATTATGGAATGCGACTAATTTCTTTCTTTGCCAAAAAACAGATACTTCCCTTGTTCATGAAGAACAAGATTGTACACTTGAATAAAACTGATGCCCGGCTTGCTAATAATGGGTTGCCTCTCGAAATTCAAAAGTTGCGCTGCAAGGTGAATTTTCAAGCATTGAAATTCACTCCTCAAATTGAGGAATTGGGGCAAAGGGTAGTCAACATCCTGAGGGAAAAGGGCCAATTTCTGGTTCTTCATCTTCGATATGAAATGGATATGTTAGCATTTTCAGGCTGTACTCAAGGTTGTACTGCAGATGAGGCGAGAAATCTGACAGAAATGAGGTGAAGACTTAATTTGTTTGGGTTCAACTTGTGGTTAAAATATTAAGTGTTGAGTAAAAAATGTCCTGACTTGGGATTGCTTCGTAATTTACAGGTACTCCTACCCTTGGTGGAAGGAAAAAGTCATAGACTCAGATGTTAAACGGCGAGATGGTCTCTGCCCATTGACCCCAGAGGAAACTGCCTTAACCCTGAGTGCACTGGGAATTGATCGCAATATCCAAATTTATATCGCTTCAGGGGAAATTTACGGAGGGAAAAGGAGAATGGCCAGCTTAGCCGCATCTTACCCAAATTTGGTTAGTACTAATACAAGCATGGACTGATTGTTTACTTGTATCATTTTGCATGCTAATGAGGAAATTTTGACTAATCTTATGAAACAGGTGAGAAAGGAGACCCTACTTGAACCGTCAGACTTGAGATTTTTCCAAAATCACTCTTCTCAAATGGCTGCATTAGACTATTTGGTCTCTTTGGAGAGTGATATATTTGTTCCTACTTATGATGGAAATATGGCTAGAGTTGTCGAGGGCCACCGCAGGTATTGTGCCACACTATTTAGATGCCAAATTTTACACGCCGTCTCCTAATCTCACTTGTTTTCTTGTTTGTATCTGGCTGCTTGTGAAATTTGTTGATTTATAATGGTGGCATAATATATAATTTTGCATGGATAAAGACGTAAATATGATTGATTTACAATGTAAAACAAAAGGAAAATCTTGTTCCCTTAAATTAGAAAGGGATGGACCATCTAAGCATCTCTAGGTAGCGTCTGCTCTAGCTGGAGGACTGACCTTATCGCGATTTTTATTGCATGACCTAAGCAATTGGTTTTAGTCCTTGTATTCAATATTTTTCTTTTCTTTTTTTTTTTTTTTACTATAAAATCTTACATTATTTGTTTTAATTGTTCTTGCAGATATATGGATTTCAAGCAGACAATTTCTCTGGATAGGAAGCTCTTGGTTCACTTGATTGATCAATACAGCGACGGATCATTGAGTTGGGATGAGTTCTCATCTTCTGTGAAGGCAGCTCATGCTGGCCGTATGGGAACTCCCCATACCCGAACTGTGATTCCTAATAAACCCAAAGAAGAGGACTATTTCTATACCAATCCTTATGAATGCTTGGAACAACAACCAGATGAAGCATTGCAAATCGCGTGAATTCTCTAGTTTCTCTCCTCCATGCTGATGGGATGTTCCTATACACATCCAGATGCAACTTTTGTACAGTTTGCATCATGCACACACATACACACCGGTGGCTTCTTCCCACATACACAGGTATAAGCATAATACACAAGGGCTGATGATTTCGAGCCATAGATTGAAAACTAATGCTTTCTTAGGCTTTCTTCAGCACATCATGAACATATTTTTTAGTCTTGTTACACCCTAGCTAATAAGTTCATTACATGTATAGAGAAGCTAGCTTGCCATTCTCATAGGTTATCCTGATATGAATGAGCCACAGTTGTAGACTACAGCTTGCATATACAGGTCATTCAAAATTTTGGAATTCTTTTCTTCTTTTTCCCCTGGCAAATTTGTCGATTTCATTGATACTAATTTGTATGATTTTGAAGCATTTCTTTCTTTATACCCTACTCAAAGGACAAGCTCCCGAATCTAAATTATTCAAAACTCAAGCTTGCCCATACCAGCACAAATTCATAATTTTACACTTATTTGTCCGTATTAGTCTATTTTCGCCACTTTCTTGTTGTCGTTATCACGAAATTAATATACTTAATTAATTACGCTCATTCTTCCCGTTTACTTTTAAACATCATTATGAACGTATTTTGACTACTAATTCTAAACTAAAAGTCTTGGTTCTTGAAAAGAGAGGTGTTGGTATCACTTAGACGTCCACGTTTAATACTAGTAAAGTAGTAAGTTGTTACAAACATAAATTTCGTTGGTATAATAAGTCCACTTTTATACTTCAAGCTGAAAAATGCCATTAATTAGTGGTCCAATTGTAACAAACTTTTTCATATTAAATCTGAATGTGAATGCATACTTTGCACAATCAAAGTATATGGACCTTTTATATAAATCACCTCATCTTCCTCACCGACAAAATCTGTATCAAGCAACTTCCAAAACAACGTGAGAATTTTTTTTTTTTTTTTTTTCTTTTTTTTTTTTTTTATCTTACACGAGTTCCAACCAATTTAACCTTTAAACCAGAATTTTTTCGATGAAACGCTTATAATAATTGGACTATTCTCACACAGTCACACTTCTCCTTACCCGTTCTCTAAGAAAAAACGCGTATAATATTGTCTTACCCCTAACAAACTGAGAAGATAAACGCGTATTATGCAGTCTTACCCCTAACAAGAAGAAAAGACGACAAATCAACTATAACGTTGTTATCTCTAAATTAAAGGAGATTGATTGATTACATGCAACAGAAAGAAAATGGAAGCATAATTACTTGAAAATTAAATCTAATAAGCGTGGCTTGGAAGAGAAAAGGTGGGTATTATAGGAGACAAGATCAAAGTTGATAACATGTAAAAAACACATGAATAAACCGTTCCTTTTCTCCTACTTTTTGGTGTTTTGCCAATAAAAGTGTTACAGCTAGCACTATCCTAAGAAGGCCACTTGGCAAGCTAATACAAACCCAAATATACCTTTTATATTACTTTTTTTTAATACAATTTTTTTTAAAAAAAATTTATGAATGATCATACATAATAATTAATACATGTATAGTACCTCTACACCACTCAGACGCATCATTTTCAATGGTTGTTAAGGGGGTGACTTTGATTACGATGTTAATGCCAACATATTGTGGTGGGATATTCGCCTTCAATTAAATTATACCTAATTTTTATAATTAAATAAATTTACACTATAGTTTTTATATGATTATTTATATTCAAACAATGGGTTACCCCATGATTAATGGTGAGTCCACTATATAATATACATAAATAAAGAATCTAATATAATCTTAGTTTCATTGACCTGTCATTTATGAGTTTTTAGGACACCCTGACCGAGTCAGATAGGAGAGAGATAGATATTTAGGAAGAAGATTAAGGCGTAATTAGGGTTAAAAAATGTTTTCACTACAAGTACGTAGTAAAGAGAATTTATTTAATAGAGTAAAATGATCCAGTTTCCAAGAGAAGCTTAGTGATCCAAAAACCAACAAATATGGTAAATTTACAGATCCAATGAAATAAAAACAGTTTCCTAGAAGCCACCTAGCTAGTACTTAGTACAGTATTTTAGTTCAAAATTGATTAATTAGTTCAAGTTGGAAATTTGATTAATTAGTAATTTCATTTAGGTTACATTCTGCCTTATCATAAATTCAGTTCAAATTTGTTTATGTTGAACTCGCGAATCATCAAAACTAAACCGATATTAATGAATTTTTAGGTTGATGCAATTCATCAAAACATGAGAACATGTTGAACAAATTGTGTTTAATCACTTTAATGTAGGTTTAACTATATTAATCTGGACATCAAATTCAAATCAATTAGATTATAATAATGAAGATTACTCAATATTAGCAAATTTTACCTAAGGTTGGGGCACTTCTTATGGGGTCAATAACAGTTTGAGTTGAAAACAAGTTACTTTGTTGCAGTTACAAACAATTCAAATCCAGCGCAGAAAATCTAGGTTAATATAAATGAGTCAATTTAACTAATGTCCACCCTATATGGATCTGGTAACTAGACTGTCTAGATGAAAATGTGCAATATTGGCGCCTGTGAGTTCATTTTCTAGTGAAATTCACCTCACACAAACATCTAACTCTACTCGGGAGCGTAGCATAACAGGTCAGACAACTAAAGCATGTACCATGATATTGATAACAGGACAATGGTGAAGAAAAATGGCTAATACTCCGTAAAAAAATAAGCGTTTTAATATAGTATGCAGCACTTCATACGTAGAGCATATGATATCAGAAAATCCATTCCGTAAACATGAAGTTCATATTACCCCATATATACTACAACTTACCTGGAATGCTGGCAAGTGCCAAGCTAGAATAAGAAAGCAGCAATGAGAAATCAATGTTACTGAGACCATGAGATGCATTAGAAATGCAAAAGATTTACAAAACCTATAATACTAGTAATTAGCATTTTTTTAAACCCACTTACCACAAATAACAAGACATGTACAACAGAATCTACAATCTGGTGTGGTTGGGGTTGATGTGTTTAGAATAGACACCGAAAACCTCTTCTCTAACTCAGCCTGGTTCTTCTTTGCCCTTGGCCAAAAAAGGGTAAAACTAACATTTGAAAGAAGAGCCAAAACCCCATATGCAGTCACAGAGTAAAAAACCTATACTAATCAAATAAGTAGCTTTCTCTTGGTAGCCTAGATACTCATTTGCACTTACCATTTGAAAGAAGAGCCGTAACTCCAAGTGCAATCACAGACTAAAAAAACCTATACGACTGATTATTATTAGCTTTCTCCAGTCCTGATTCTCTTGGCAGCCTGGACAGACTCCTTTGCACTTACCTCCACAGCATGTGATACGGGCTGATTAATCGGAGACAAATTATCAACATCCTGGAAAGGCACTGAAAGTTTTTAGTACAGCAAAACAACTATATTTAATCTGAAAACAGCAGCCATCAATTAGAATATGCTGCTAATCAGAAACAGTACCTGGCCCAAACTGAAAATTCTACACCTAAGTGCATGTACCCCCCAAGGTTAATATTTGCTCATTTGATGATTAAATAAATGAGCAATAATCAGACTTTAATCATCAAAATGAGCATAATATATCCTTGGGTTGCACCTTGCATATAACAACCTTGGGCCCAAACAACTTAAATTGCCAGAAAATGGAAAGTTAGGCCAAGGTATTAAGCTATGTAAACCCATGAATAACAGAATTGTACTGGTATGCTACACTTGAACTTACTGACAATGTAGTTGGAAAAAAGAAAGGCAACCGAATTCACTCGGACTAGGTTCAGATTGGTTAAATTTGGTTAGCATCATATTCAGTAGTGCAAGATTCAGTTCATTTTGGTTTGGGTTAGAGCGAATTCAGGTCATATTCAGGTCACATCAGGTCAGGTCAGGTCAGTGAAAATCAGATCAAACTAAGGTATCCAAATCCTCAAATTCTGGCTACCTTGATTCAAGTTCAATACAGGCCTAATTCAGAAATTTTGAAGCAAATATCCAGTACAAAGTCAATAACCATGCCCACATATCGTGATCAGAAGCAATCTATCAAGCAGTTAGCTCCAAGTTTCAGAAAAAATAGTGAAACAAATAAAAAAAATGAAACTAACAAACCTAAATAGTGGGGGCAATAGCATTTGAGCCACTATTTCCTCCCTTCCCAACATCAAGTTGAACTGAGATGTTAGCCTGTGACAAATCCACCCCAGATGTCTGTAGCTCCTGGGTTAGTCTCTTAAGTAGTCTGCTCAACACCAAAAATCAGACATATAGAATCAAAGTCAGTATCTTAACCCAGAAAGCATTCTTCATACTTTATGTTCTTCCTTTCTTTCTATGGTTAGTGTGGAAAGAGTCTTGGCATCAATATCACAAACACCAGAAAATGCATCTAAGCGCATACATAAGGCAATCAATTCATGTAGGAACCATAGAAATTTGATGCAACTAAAACCACTGCCAAAGGCCATCAATGCATGGAGATAAATCCATGGACTTTAAATTTTATTCAACATACAAATCCATTAATTACATGAAAATGAGATGTATTCTATCAAGGAAGAAAAATTTACAAAACTAGCTGTCTAAACATTGTTTATGCACACAAAGTTAGTACCTATCAACCACATTGATGTGATCGTAACAAAAAATTTCTACTAAACATATCTACTACCTAATCAAACCAACAAGCGACTTTCCAATTAGTTCATCATGATGGGAAGACCCCGCTGCCCAGGGTCTCGGCACTCCTACCACCTTTCGGCGAGATATTGGCTACAAATTAAGATAAGGATAACAGTGTTTGACCCCCAGACCAGGCATAGCCATATTTCTAAACAGAGCAAAATTAGCCAAAAGTAACCCCTCTTACTTCCTGGGTTGCTTTCCCGTTACCAATAATATTATCTACATACAGACAGACTAAAGTTACTTATTAAAAAAAAAAAAAAAAAAAAAAAAAAAACACACACACACACTAACAGTAAGTACAACCCTACCCACCTCCTAATCCCAAGAAAATTAAAACACATGCATGTGCACACAAACGTTCACACACAGAGAGATAACTTGATATAAACTAAGAGCAGTAGCAGATTTGTGTCACATAATAAAAATAAATGGATATGGCAATAATACCCAATTTTTAAGCAAGAAAAGGTGGGGAAAACGATTGTTTTTTAAGCCAAGCAAAAATAAATAGGGTTGCATAGATATACCCTTGAGAATAAATATCAGAAACACTACTTGAGCCCCTTTCAAATGTCCCGTCTTCACTTAATAAGATAGAACCGTCAGCTGCAGATGATCCATGAGGATGAGAAGCAACATTCTCAATAGGCAGGATACCTCTTCCAGGAGGATATGTACAAGTTTGCAATGGAATGCTCATCGAAACAACGGGGTTCACTAACCCAGCAGGATGATGATCTGCTCTGTAGGAAAATTCTCCACCGAACTCTGGCTCCACTGAGCCTTGTATGGCTGTCATAGGTTGCACTGAAGTACTTTCATCCAGAAAGCCATTTTTCATGACTTGAGAATGATTAGCAAAGCTGTCCACGGGCCCATGATTAGCTCTCTGTTCAAAAGATTGCAACAAATGAAAATAATTACTAAGGCAGTTAAATGAAAGTAAGTGGCAGAGCCAAATTATTGAATTAGCATCAGGCCCAAACAAATCGATCTGTAAGATCTTTACTTCTTAGCTACATAGACAAAATTGTAAAAGGAAGCTATAGGGATAAACAACAAAAACATAATAAAGCAATAATACAGCTTGTATGCCAATATTGGTCTCGAGGGACCCTGAAAATTACTTAAAGCTTGAAAGACTTCACACCCATTTTAGATGAGAACCCTAAATAGACCCAAGCATGAAATATAGCCTTCACCAGAGACAACCAAGGTATAATTGTTGTTATCTACAATCCTGATGTAGGAGGATCTTGCCTAAAAACGGAATTTAAGTATTGTTTTTCTATCCTCAGCCTCTCAAGGTATATTTTCAGGTCCCAATGCCTCTAGAGAGTATGTCCACACTGATTTGTTATTTTCTATTTGAAATAGATTATTGGGTTTTGATTGAGCCACACTTGCTTTTAAGGCTTAAGATTGACTTATAAAAAGAACAAAGACACGGGGAAGATTAAAAGAAGCTGTTTGCGGAACTGGAAGAAAGATATATACCCATCACCCATCATTTGAAGGTGAAACCACTTAGTAATGAAAGTGAAGTTAAAGAATTCTCCAAAAAAAAAAAAAAAAAAAAAAAAGGTTGCTTGCAAAAATTGAGGTAATGAACAGGTTGGGCCCTAAAGTTGAATTATCGAAGCAGCACTATAATGCATGTGCACTTGTGAAATAACTAGGCCAGTTTGAAACTGCATTCTCACATTTGAAAGAATGCCCTGGGTTATGCTATTATGTGTGGCCCATTCATTATGACCAGTGGGTATATACATTCTCCCATTCTCTTTAAAGATTTACTTGAACTTAAGCTTCCATTATGCAATTCAAGAGCCAACATTAAGAGTTTATTAGAGTTCAGCTTCTAATAGGTAGCCTTGCTGAAATTGGGGTAAAACAGAGTTCCAGATGCATTTAGGCAAGAAGATGTCTCTCTCTAGGCGTTCTGTCACAAATCCCTTTGTGAATTTGCCTTTGTGGCTTAATTTCTTCATTTGAAACTTCTACTATGTATTAACAAATTTGCTTGCTCTGTGTATTGAACATAAATACAAATTCCCATTTTCTCCTCAAATTACACAAATCCTTTGCACGGATTCATCATACGTCAACTCCAATGTTCCCATAATCATTAGGTGTCTTAAAAGCAAGTAGGTGTTCAAATAGTAGGGGTTTAGATGATTAGTAGGGGTTGTAGGATAGTAGTAGGGGTTTTGGTATAGTAGGGGTTAAGAGATTAGTAGGGGTTATGGTATAGTAGGGGTTAAGAGATTTAGTAGGGGTTTAGATGATAGTAGGGGTTTTGGTATAGTAGGGGTTTAGATGATAGTAGGGGTTGTAGGATAGTAGTAGGAGTTTTGGTATAGTAGGGGTTAAGAGATTTAGTATTAGTAGGGGTTAAGGGATTTAGTAGTAGTAGGGGTTAACAGATTTAGTAGGGGTTTATATGATAGTATGGGTTAAGATGATAGTAGGGGTTGTAGGATAGTAGGAATTAAGAGATTTAGTAGGGGTTAAGATGATAGTAGGGGTTGTAGGATAGTAGGGGTTTTGGTATAGTAGGGGTTTAGATGATAGTAGGGGTTGTAGGATAGTAGGGGTTTTGGTATAGTAGGGGTTTAGATGATAGTAGGGTTGTAGGATAGCAGTAGGGGTTAAAATGATAGTAGGGGTTGTAGGATAGTAGGGGTTAAGAGTTTTAGTAGGGGTTTTGGTATAGTAGGGTTTGACATTAAGGGTTTTGGTATAGTAGGGGTTTAGAAGATAATAGGGATTTTGGTATAGTAGAGGTTGAGATGATAGTAGGCATTTTGGTATAGTACGGGTTAAGAAAGAAGGGGTTAAGATGATAGTACGGGTAAGATGATTCAACCTAGTTGGCGTAGGTTGAAATGTTAGTCGTGGATGGTGACTTTATGGATGGAGTGGATTATAGGGTGCTTCATAATGTTGAATTATGGGAAATGAAGGAGTATGGAAATAAAAGTCTTAGGTTAAGTTGTTTTGTATTTCCCACCCGAAGATTATTGGGATGCATAAAAGTATAAGGGCTCTTTTTTACTCCAATGATGGTAAAAGAATTTTGCTTTGACCATTCTATTGATGTCAATCAAAAAATATAGCCTTAAACAAAGAAAACAAAATTTTAATAAGTGTTTTCTACAGCCGCATAAACCATTTTTTGACTTAAGGACACTACCTTCCACGATTCATCAAATTATCTTCAAGCCCTAAGAGAGTCTAGTGACATGGTTTTAATATAAAATATAGCTTCCTTTAAGCAATTTCATATCATTACATAGGCCTAAAGACCCAAATTTCCTAGGAAGCCACATGAGGGCTAGGAAAACTCCTTACCACTTTTCGAAAAAAATCATCAAGTAATAGTCATGGTCAGTTTTAGGAGGCAACCAATCTTAGACAAATACTACCAATGGAAAAAAATATACTAGTATCAATTGTATACTCATACTTTTCAAGGGCATCATAATAGGATTAGGTGAAATGAGAGCATCATATTAAGAATTTCTTAGATTCTCACAACCCCTATTATTCCACTAAAAAATAAATGTATGAAAAGGCTAATTGAAAAGGAAACTTCTATGTACAAAGCTAAAGAATTTACAAGTTATTTTTCCGTTTATATATAAGAGGAACACATCTAAGCACACTCAAAAATATCAAGTGTAAGCTAGATTTTAAACTCACATAAATATGTGCAAAACATTTCTTACCCATGGTATTAATTTGGTGGCCTCCTGAGGCCATGCTTGTTGCTGATATGGTCCTTCATATACTTGCAACTTCTCTTGTAAATATCGGATGTACTCTATAACCTTCAAAATTTGTACAATTTGTCACCACCATTTCAAAAAGGTGGTCCCCCAAGGAACCAAAATGGAAAGGAAGAGATAAAGTATAACAGTTAGAAAGGGGAAAAACATATAAAATGAATTATTCACCTCTAGCAAGAGCGAGGCCTTATCCCTCTTTTGTTCATTTGGGGGTATCAGATCTTTCAATATTTGAAACCTGCATATACATGTAATGTGTCAAAATCGCAATTCCTGCCAGAACTCTCCCACTTTTTGACAGGAGGGAGAGACAAATTTAAGTGTTAAAAGGAGAGGGAGAAACGAAGGAGATGAATCTCTTCAACTAGAACACAAGTCGGTATACATTTCAAAAACAATAAACCATCTTAAACGACTGTTGTAACATATTCCTAAAAATAGACCTCAGGAAACCATTGCTATGGGTGTATAACTTTGAAATAGGAACAATAATGGCTCACTTTTTAGAGGCAATGAAACAGCATAAATGTTATTGTAAAAGATCAAACAGCTTGGTAAAAGTAAACTTTGATTTGTAACGAAACTCTATCCATTTCTACAGATTAAGCTTCCACACCAACATTTGTTTCGCTTCTAATTGGAACATATTCACAGAATTCCCCACACAGAATGACCTCAAGACTAACTGCAATTCATTCAAAAGATGCAGCAGCATTAAACTGGTAGTCTGGTACACAGAAACAGAAATTGGAGAATCATTCCCAAATCCAGCCCTTTACAACATCACGCAGACTCTGAGAGAAACTGAATTGGTGAAATTTACCAAGATTTTTCACTAGCCTACACATTCATTCTTTACAATCAATAAAAAAATATGAATTGGTGAAATTTACCAAGATTTTTCACTAGCCTACACATTCATTGTTTACAATTAATAAAAAAAATGAATTGGTGAAATTTACCAAGATTTTTCACTAGTCTACACATTCATTCTTTACAATCAATAAAAAAAATCCAATGCAAAACCACAACTTTATCAACTTCACCATAAAATCAAAACACACACTTAACAAGTTAACACTAATAACTTTCTCAAAATTCTGAATACCCAAACACATATATCATAAATCCCAAAGCAATTCAACAAGAAAAACAAACCCAAAATTGGCGAATTATATCAAATAAAGCATCAAGATTGAACTCAAAAAACGCAATTCACAAGAAATGAAAGCCCTAAAATTGAATTACCTTTCATTAATTTTACTCCTTCGACGCTGCTCAGTTTCCGAATGCTTTGACCTATAATTGCTAGGTTTCTGCTCCGCGCTTTTTCCTTCTGTTTCAACAACATTTTCAACAATTCAATCCATTAATATCAAATTACAAACATCACAATTCAAGAAACCCTAATTAAAGATGATAATTCAAAGAGAAGAGAGAGAGAAAGAAAGGAAAAGACCTCGGTGAGAAGAGGTGTCAGTACCAGCAGCAACATCTTCAGCGTCGTCTTCTTCATCTTCATGAGGCTGATGATGAGGTCGAACAGTCCTCACCATTTTTATGGAGGAAGGAGGAAGGAGAAAAAGCTTGAGTGCTTGAAGAATTACAGTAATGGCGGATGAGACAAAGATGGTGCCCTAGAAATTAGAGAGAAAGAGAGATGGGGTTTTGCTAAAGTGCGCGTAGCTTTTTTTTAATTACGGGGTAGTTATTTTTTTTGGAAGTGTACTTGATAAGTTCGTAATGAAAATGCGAGCGCTACGGCCTGTTCTGATTGACTGAACTGAACTACACTGAACTTAATGAAGTTGAATTGAACTGAACATTTTATAATAGAAGGAAATTAAGATAAGAACAAAATAAAACTAAATTTATTGGAGCTGAACTGAAAATAAGCTGAAGAAAACAGACCCCTAATTTATAAATATTGGCGTCATTTAATAATTTTTTATTTGAGATTATAAAGTACGGAGTATATTTTAATACAAATTTTTTGGTATTTGTAGTTGAACTTATCTTAATTTATATTATACGACTTTATCATAGAATTTTTGGGTACGACTAACTAGTCGGTTTATATGGTTCCAAACTGTTGTTTATGATTTTGTTGTGGTCATAGTGGCATGAGCTTGAGCCAATAGAATGTAAAACATGGTAAGGTAGGGTATGGCACTATGGCATGACTAAGATAGGCAACTTAAGATTTGTAGGGGTGAAAAAAACATGGGCTAAGGCATGATTTAGATGGTTAGGGCATCACTAACAATGAAAAAAAAAAAAAAGGTTTGGTCCATGAACCATTTTGGTATGCCCTTAACAATGAGAAAGATTAATGGTTTGTGATGAAATATCATGAAAAATTTCATCAGACGAAAAATTTCATGATAAACTCACGCATGGAATCATCCAACAAGGGCCATTGTTTATGTGACAAGTGGCGGCTTGTTATTGGTTGCATTTTAATTAAACGTTGCAATTATTGTAACGTTAATATCTCAAAATATATTTTTCAAAAAAAAAAAATTACCAAAATTCCTATTTTTTCATTCTCTATAAATAGAGACCAATATTGATATACTTTCTCCAAAAAAAAATATCAACCCTATTTCTACTACTTTGTAAAAAAAATTAAAATTAATTACGTTAATTATAATTAACTACGTTAATCATTCGGTAAACAAAATATAAATAAAAAGGATAAAATGAAGTGGGGTATGGAAAATATGATGAACCAAAAATTTTTGGTTCATTGTTAAGAGGGAAAATAAAAATGGTTTGGTTTGGTGATGTGGATGAGAGAGAAAGTTTGATAGTGACCCATGAACCTTTTAATTTTTTTCATTGTAAATGATGGTCTTACATCCACCGAATAAGCCTCCCAAAGTCTCTTTGGAAGCACGTGAAGTATCTCAATGCATGATCATACCATTTTGGAGTTGAAAGAGGTTTTGTTTAAAAAAAGGTTTGATGTAATTTTAAAAGGCTTTGTATAAAAGGTTATACTATAATTTATAACTAACTATTCTATCACAAATTAAAAAAAAAATATATTTACTATCCCGTCAAAAAAAATATATATATTTACTAATCACTCTAACACAGACACCTAATCAAATTACTGAAATTAGTTAGTCAAAACATATGAATGTATAAGCGCTAACACTAATTGACAATGCTAATATTTTTATAAAGGTAAGAAAAAAGATGATATTGGACCAGAATCTCTCACAAGTCAATTGACCCCAGATTAGCAGGTTAAGCTTTTTAGAAATGAAAGAGGGGAGGGGGAAGAAGGGTAAGAGAATTCCCACCCCATAATTAATTCATAATGCCTCTAGTGGAATTTGATCTCACAACTTCTTTATTGTGAGATGATAAACCGCTATTGATGCCAACATGGCCGAATTCATTTATATTGATGTATGACATACGTACAAGGTACATGCTTGGTATTATGGTATGGATGGAAATGTGAATAGGTTAAAGTAAACAGTTTCACTACTCGAGTGTAGTGGAAGTTTAATCAATTTATCAATATCATAGTATATGTTTCAATTCTGAAAGATCTGCATCTGCATGCACATTGATGAAGAATTAAACATCACATCACGTGGCAAAGGTGTGGGCAACTAGACAAAAAGCTCCAACACATCATGGGTTTAGATCTATCAAAACATAGTGGTATCAATCTCATTTTTGTTTTCTGGATAACATTATATACAAAAAACAACTATTGTAAAGCACGTATCTATTTTTCAACAGCTTTATTTACACATTTAATCTTTGCTGATTAAACACTAGTTAAGATGGCAAACTGTAGTAGTGAACAAGAACCTCGTGCAATCCATATATCAAATTATCTCAATATTAATACAATAATTCTACGTATTAATACTAGAGTATTGATATTTGTATAATTAATTGTTTGTTATTTTTCCGCTTAATTTATAATTAGATAGATTTAAACTATGCATTGACATTCTTTGGGCATAACTAATATACAGAGTGCATAACTACTACATAAGTGAGTCTCGTAGGAAAATATAATGACAATTTTTGGTGTTATTTTCAATATTTAATACTAGTTTATTAATATATAAAGGATTCAGAAGAGTAAAACACATGGATGAACTTTTGGTGATTAGAAAGTCTAGATCGATACTATTCATCATTCGAAAAACTCTCAACTACCAATTATAAGTTTTCATGTGCAAGCTATACATACAAAGTAATGATTCATGTATATTGATTTTTTTATCAAAGGGATGATCCAAAGGAAGCTTTATTAATGACAAGCTCAAAAATAGGTTGTCATAATATCAACATAAAAAGCCAATTGGAAAATAAAACAAAAGTCATTAACAATTTTATGTTGTTGTCAATTTATCATAATTACACTATACTTTTTGCCTATTTGTCTGCTTCATAATTGCTTCTCTTAATTGATGTTGAAGGAGACATTTTGATACTGTAAACAAATTTACTCATTTTATTACTTCTATAAACATGGATTGTGTGAGATATAGTCGAATGGGCCATGGCCCAATATTGCTGGATTGCTCCCACTGCCCACAGGCCACAGGTCTAGTCCGTCTTATTTCAGATTTTTGCATAAGTTAGTGTCGTTTGGAGTAAAACAACATTGGGATAAATTCTAGTCGAACAAGACGTATCTTTATATATTCTATGTACTCGTAAATACACTTTCTATCGGATAAAAATGCACTATCCATCTTTCTTTCAAAAATTATTAAAATTCGCATACTTCTATTTGTTGACTTTGAATATTTGGGAGGTTTAATTTATCAATAATCGGGCTATTTGGCTAACAACTTTTATATCACACAGTCACACTCACACACATGCAAATAAACTAAATCTATAAGAAAAGGTACATATAGCTAAAACTTTGTTAACTATACTATTTCATTTGTTAATGCCATAAAAAACAAAAATCTCAAAGTCACTCAAACACAAAAATGTTAATTACTACGGAGTACGTAGTTTAACATCGTTTCATACAAGATTATTGCACCAAAATAAACTAAAATTGAGTCTTCTATTAATTCTGCCTCCTACGAAAATTCAAAAGATTCTCAAATGGTCACATCTTGTCTATGGCTTGGAGTCTTGGGTTAGGTAAATTATTTACAAAAATCAACTTTCTTTTTTGGCAACTACAGTAGTGATTTTGCTGATCAAATTATAGGATCAATATGAGCTGATCATATCCAAAACAGTATTTGGGTTATTCCAAAGCAAATTTGGATCTTAGTTAATTAGTTTCACTCAAGCCAAAATCACATATAATGTTTTTATCCATTCTTTTGTGCCAGTAATATCATTTTTACATAGAGATCATGTCTGTCGTTCATGTATCGATCCAATTTTATAGGTTATCTCAAAAGAGACTAAAAATATAAACATCAAACAAATTACTCATTACACAAGTAGTACAAAAGAAAACAAACTTTCAAATCATGATGACGGCCCATTTGTGTAAGATCAATCCTCTTCTACCTAATCCGACCTTAAACACAATCCTATACGCGAAAGCATAGATAATGGGAGGAGGAGAAGTGCTTAGAAGCAGCCACCAATTGGAGTCGGCCTTGATCGGTGGTGTTAATTGTCGTCGTTGTGGTGGTGGCAATCATAGGTACAGGTCGTCTAGCTTCTCCTAGAGAGGATGCACCAAAACATGCACGTAGTGATTTTAGTAAAAACACTAAGTACCAACTACTACTTATGACCTTCAACATTTCAATTATTTTTTAATTTTAAAGAAAGAGCACAACAAGATTGATTTTGAGCAATATGTTGCTAGTTCTCACATTTAAATAGACAGAAGCTAACTTGGGGAATACGAATAAATTGGACCCATGCATGACACTAAAGTTAATTTGACTATTAAACTAATGTTTTTTTTTGTGACAAAAGAGCTATCAAATAAAAGGGAAAAACAAACAAATACATCTATCAACGAAAAGCTAAAACAAAAAGTACAACAACTGACGACGCCGGGCACAACCGACTAACCAGTGAGCCGGAGTAACCCACAAACGAGGAACCTTTTGAACCTGACAAACCAAAAGGGATTGAACCAAAGCCCGCATTCAATTAATACGAGTAAAAGGGATTGAACCTTTTGACTATTAAACTAATGTTATGTGTACAGCATTTGTTTTGAGCAAAATTAATCATGCAATTATATTTATTGTTTGACGTATTCAATTAACTTTTTCGAGATTTTCCTTAGTTTTTGTCCATTTTCCAAAAAAAAAAGAAAAAAACCTTAAGCAGCTTCTCAACAGTTTCTTTGGGGTTTGGAGGGCCAAGCACATCATAATTTCTACTCAGAAGATTTCATTGGATGTTTGACAATGTGAGGTAGTGAGAAATGTATTGAAACTTTGGTAGTCTTCTATCACCTGCAACAACTAGGAAGGCATTTGTTGAATGACAAATACTATGAATTTGGACTTTACAATTGTCGTAATTACATGATTACCATATGCGTGACATGCGTTCATAATTCATTGTAGGGGATTTAATAAGGATCCTGGGTGGCAAATGCCCCACCATTTTTCAAATTTCCTCGCATTGAAAACAAAAAATAGAAGATCGTAATAATGAGTATGTATTGAATTGACAATTAGCAATGTCCCACCAACTTAATAATCCTAGAGCCGCCTCTGATACACATGTCAATTCTTATGTGCTTAGTGCATTGGACAGGTATTTCTTCGAAAGTCACACATAGTGACATAGTGCTAGCAAGTTTCATTCATCCGTCATAAAATGTTCTTTCCTTTAGATACATCCAAGTGTATATAAAATCTACACACTCTATACCAATTTCACTTAACATATAGTGAATTTTTATTTAGCCAACCACAAGGTCACAACATAGTGATTGTGTAGTTAGATTGTTAGAATTACTTGGGGTTCGTTCTCCACAATTTTCTCAAAAGTATCACAAGCATAATGCAACTTTTTTTGACAGTGATACATCAATAATGCACCTTTAGGCTTTAGTACAGGATTAATGTGATATTGTGAAATGTGATAACATGCTATTCTTTTCCTTTTAATTGACATAATTTGTTGTATTTTTAGTGTTTTTAATTTAGGAAAATAAGAGAGATA
This sequence comes from Chenopodium formosanum, assembly GCA_024500155.1. Taxonomy (NCBI): domain Eukaryota; kingdom Viridiplantae; phylum Streptophyta; class Magnoliopsida; order Caryophyllales; family Amaranthaceae; genus Chenopodium; species Chenopodium formosanum. The sequence goes on along the minus strand of CM044861.1, from coordinate 918,390 downwards.
CAAGCACAAAGTTACAACCTACAAATTAAGTATAGAGATAATAGTGAGGCAAAAACTACTAATACTACAACATGTAGCATAATGTTAGAAAGACTTCTGCCTAAGTTACTACTGATGAATCAATAAATTTCTAACAAAAATTATATGTATACCATCTAATTCATAATATTATTCTACATCAGGTAACATTCAAAATCTGAAAGTTTTCCTTCTAATCATACACAATAATTTAAATAAAGCTACCAATCTAGAGGTTGCTACAGCACAAAATTCGTCGGTGAAAGGATTTACAATAAAATTTCACCCATGTATTTCTAATCTATTGAGGCGCAGCCAAATGCTTCTTACTGAACCTAAATAAGTTGAAGCAATTAGTCAAAGAATCGGAAAGTGCCACTTGAATGCAGGAGCGCGAAGAATTTTCAACCCCTCCGATTTTTTTCTATGTACATGATCTAAAAGATAAGCTATTTGTCATCTTTCACTAGCTTCAAGCTCTTCTTGGTCCTCCAAGTGTGTCTCCTCCCGACTGGCATTAACTCCATTACTCGCCCCTTGATTTTCCGAACCATGCCCAAAGAAAAATGAGGAAATAAAGCCATCATCCACATAAACTTCGTCATCACTTTCCTTCTCTTTAAGCCTCGAGTTTACATTAACACCCATCCAAGAAGGGCAACTATGCTGAACCTTAAAAGCAGCTTGAAGGTTGAAACCAGCAGAAGGACTAGTTTTGCCCCTCGAGCAAGAACACTCAGGAACAGGATGCGAAAGAAAGGAGATTGGTTTTGAAGTGTTGAATGCTTCCATGGGACCATCAAGCAACGTTCTCCTTAAATGCTTGCGAATTGATGAAAGCCATGTTCGGTTAGCAGGGTGCATGCCCTCACGGAGATCATCTACAAATTTGGCTACTTCTTTTCTGCAGCAATCAAGTAGAGTCGAGAAAGTCAGATTGAGTTATAGACTGAGGTAGCCAAGAAAACTAGTTCTGGCTAAAAGAATAGATATTCCTCTTAGTTCTCAACATTGCCTTTCCAAAATAAAGTACCCCTTAAGTTTAACATGGAGGTACAAAGTTGCATAAGATAACACAAAGTATATTTAATAAGGTTTCAAATAAACCCTTGTGAGATGCTTAAGTATCAAAAAAGTGCTAATCACTGAGATTAAGAAATATTCTTCTCTCTTGATTCACCCCAAATGTCTTCGAAAAGCCCTCGAAAGATACAAAACACAAAAAAGAAACAAAGTTACCTGTCTGGCCTATATGTCATAGAAGCAGCTGACTGATACATTCTGTGCCCCATAACCAAGCTAGCAAAATTTGGGCGTCCCTTGCCATCACGATCAAATCCCGGAATAAATACATCAGCTTCAACACAAACAATATAATCAATGGCTTCCCAAAGCAATTTATGTGCATTAGTTCTGAGCTCCATCACAGTACTCTCAGGTTCATTATCACTCTCTGCTACCCAACCCCACCACCCTTCAATATTGTACGGATACTTAGACCGTGCAGGAGGAGGTGGTAGTGGACGGGGTCGTGGGACCGCCTTTTTCCATGCTTCAAGCTTCCTTTCTTCCACAACTGAGGGAGGTGCTCTTGGTGGAGGATCCACAAAGTTTGCCTCACGGCCGTAAAGCCTAGTCAGCTCATAATTTGTGCTAAGGGATGTCCTGTCTACAACATTATCAAACATGGCATGCAGAGGAATTAACAATCTTTGACCGCCAAAGACTTCTCCACCTGAGATGTATATCACTGAGTCTGACCAATATCCATATGCACGGAGAATGATACCAATCTGAATAAATGCAAGGTTCAAATACTAAGAAAAGAGTTGAAAATACTCTCTTTACAATGTAACAAGGAAAAATAAAACGTTTTTGTTTTGTAATTCTGCATAAAAATTAACTTTTTAAAGTAATCGTGTGTTTCAACTTGTACTTTTCTAAAATCAAACACGGAAAAGCTTCATTGAGATACCAGGACATGGTCTATGTAATCGTGTATTTCAACTTGTACTCCGTACTTCTATAAAAATCGCAGTTGCACAATCATGATGCAAGAACAGCAAATATAACTAAGATATACCCGAGTAATTTTGGACAACAAAATATCCACAAAATGTTGACAGATTTCTAACCTCTTCCGGCATGAGGGGGCAAGAACCATTGAGCCTTTGTTGAGCTGAATCCACAGAAAGCTTTCCTTTCACAATTCCCCGCTTCAACATCCACGATCTTTTGTGTTGAATAAGCTCAGTATGCACATCCTTCAGAAGTTTAAGACAACCTTGACATCAATCAACTTGCTTCTGCGAGGATCTATTATTAAGCATTGAACATATTTTTGAGAGTCATTACCTGGAAAAGCTCTGCACAACCATAGTATGCCAAAGCTTCTCTGGTCATTCCTGGTTCATATGCAATAAATGGCCTCCCAGGTGACCGTAATCTGGAAGGAGAGCTAGATATTAGCTACGTTTCTCGTTTATTAAAAAATGGAGGGTATTAACTAGAGAATTTGAACCTTCTTAATATCTTGGTGGCAAGCTCTAGGACCTCATGCCGAAATTGTAGGGCATGAAAAGCAACCCTGCACCTCAACCTCTGAAGCTCTTCAAGATCAGGAAGAAGGTTTGACTACACCAGATACAACAACAAAATGTCAAGTGATTTAGAAAACGATAATGATGTAATTTTTCTAATTTGGACGTGAGAAGATCAGGAAAACAAATGTGCTTCCTTAAATTCTCACAAATCTTGTGTATTTTAACTCACGCTTATATAACAACAATCACAATACACTCGACAAGAACCCAAACAAACATTTACATTGCACAAATTTTTAGAAATAAAAAAGTGACATGGGAGAGGGGAAAGGTGATCACCTGCAAGCATCCACCTTCTGAGACAACAAGTTCGACAACTGAGTGCTTCCTCAACGTTGGCAAAACTTGATGCATATAGAAATAAGGAGATGCTGAGCTCGGCACCTTATATAAAGGGATCGCCTTTTTCCTCCTTGCCTCCTTAAGATTCTTAGGAAGAGTTTTAACAATATTGACATCTTTAGCTAATGCTGCCATGAACTGATCTTCATTGTACAAGTAAGCAAAACTTTTAAACTCTGAGCTGCAAATATTAAATCACCCAATGAAGTTACTGATAAATGTTTTTCATAATCCATTCTTGGCAAGAAACATAACGACATGGGTATGATTGGAAAGGACCATAAAGAATATAACTTACCTAATTCCCTTGCTGCTAGTGGTTGAGAGGATTTCAGGGATCACGAGAGTAGCATTGATCAACCGAGCTACTGCAACAGCATCGGAGATCTGCAACCAGCCATGAGCCATTAGAAAAGATAGGGGGAAAAAAGTTCAAATAAACATGTCAATGAAGTGGTGATCTTACTGCATTCCGGATCTCATGGAAACCACCTCGAATCCTGACAAAAAGGAAGCCCGTTGATTGCAAGCTGGGAGCTGTAACAAGTTAGGAAGACAATACAAACTCAAGACAGCATACCAAGTCAAGAACTATACAACTTGCAAAGAGTAGCAGATTGCAAAAAGGAAGCCCGTTGATTGCAAGCTGGGAGCTGTAACAAGTTAGGAAGACAATACAAACTCAAGACAGCATACCAAGTCAAGAACTATACAACTTGCAAAGAGTAGCAGATGGAATAGGCAAGCCAAATTCAAAACTAAAATTAAAATGACTTAACCTGGAGTAAGACCACATGTGATGTAAGTTAAATGTGGGACTACAACCTGGAGTATACTCAATTGAATTGTTCAATGAAATGCATTTCTCGGCCCATTTCAGGAAGGGTGTTAAAGGTGGCTGACACCTTGAAAGGGGTGTTACATCTTCATGCACTGCATTATTATCTTACGTGAACCCTTTATTATGACTCGTTTGAGAATCTTTAGATAGTATAGACTTACTTATAGCAATATGATACTCGGATAGTGTAGACCTAGAAGTGGCAATGAATCATTTGTTTCAGTCATATTCTAAGGAGTACTTCGTATTTGTTAAAAAATAGCTTAACATGAGAGATCATTCAATGTTTACATTATAAAGTTCTAGACCAAGTCAGAATCAGGTTATCTAGTTTCAAATAAAGTCCATGTCTAGATCAGATCAATTTTACCAAGTCTATACTAAGATGCTTCAAACTTTCACAGTAAATCCTTAGATCATCCAACCCATTACCCCCAAGCCCGTAGTATATTATTCAACAATAAGTCTTGCATATGATAAGTGTAATATAAGATTAGGAGTATTTATGAAATTTCGGTGACAGTTGTAAGTGACCTCAAGCAAACACCCAAGGGGTTAACTTTTCTTACGGAACGTGGATAACTAATACATTTTATACAAGAAATTTCAACCCATCATATGCTCATTTCAAACACAAATTCTACAACCAACAACTCATATCCCTACGAAGTCAATCATACACACATTTTTCAACAAGAAGAAACAGAAGATACTAGTAACAGCAAATTATGTAATCAAAGAAGTCACCTAACTCTTATCAGATTTTCAGAACTTATACTAAATGAAGACCACACCACACCACACCATAGAATAGTAAGCAAAGGAAAAAAGCAGAGAAAGAGAAGAATTCACTGACCAGAATAGGGTCCTCGAGGATTTGCATGTGGATACAGAGATCCCAACTCCCTCACTGGGCCCCATAGCCTTTTATGCAGGGGACTCTGCTTTAATACCCAAACAAACAAGGACAATTAACATGAATTTCATTTATGATCATAATAGTATTACTTAAGTCCGATAATATCTTAAAGGGTGGTACTCAAGACCTGAGATTTGATCACGGGCCTTCTTGGGTATTGATCATCGTGAAAGGTGGTACTCAAGACTTAAGATTAAACATCGGGTACATTAGTACCCTTTGTGGGTATTGATCATCGGCAAAATACCCGTAAAACCAATCAACTAGAAGAATTAGCTTAGTTTGGTAAAGATTATCTAAAGTATAGGGTCCATCTAAAGGTACAAATACATGAAAACGAAACTACTTGCAAGTTGAAAACTCAAACTACCAGACACAAAAAGGGGATCACTCTAAGGTTCAATTATTCATCATTATATTGAAAATTCAATAATTTTTTCAAAAATTGGATAAAAGCTAAAAAGCTACCACATTTACTAAATTAACCCTCAAAATTCATCCCTAATCACAATTAATATAAACAACAATGCAAAACCCTTAATTCCGAACTCGATGGGGTCGACTACATGAACCAACATTGTACGACCATCTTCCTCCATACTCGAACACGAGATCAATCAAACATACATTAAACAAAATGCAACCAATTTCTCAAACAATTGAAACAATTACCCAACAATACATCAGATTCAACCAATAAAATAGTAAAAATAAAATAAAAAAACCAATTAAATCAAAAATCAAGAGTAAAGAAAGAACATTACATTTCTGGGAAGATCTGAAGTTCGAAAAATGGGTTTCCAAGCAAAGATTGAAAAAGAAGAAGATCCACCATAATTGTCAAAACCAGAGTGATGTTGTTTAGCAGTATATCTAGCAAGCAGTAAAAGAGTGAAGAGAGAGAAAATAGTTAGAGAGAGAATCATTACAAAACCACCCCATTTCATTCTTCCTTTCTTTGATTCTCCTGCTACTTTCCAATTTGATACCCATCTCATCTTCATCACCATTTTCACTTGATTGATCCCCCACTTTCTCTCTCTAAATTCCTTTAATTTGCATCAAAAACCCCAGAAATTATAAATTATTGTATAATAATGAGAAGAATTTAACACTCTGGCTGTCTCTTTGTCTGGTGTCTGATTTTGGGTTTCTGTATATCAAATATATATCATATTATAAAATTGGAAAGCAAGAAATTAATATAAAAAATTTAAATTTAAAAAAAAAAATTAAAGAAGAAAACTTTCTTCTTCTCTGTTCCCAATAAAAAATAAACAATATGGGTTCCTCTGTTTTTTTTGTTTCTTTGAAAACCCAGATTTTGTTCTTGCAAATTAAGCAAGAAAGAAAGGCTAAATCTTTGATCGATGATCTCTTTATTTCTCTCTCTAAAATCTACTTCAAGTAGTAACAGTTGTACAAGCAGAGATAGTAGTAATACTAGATTAATTTTAAGGTTGTTGTTTTTTTTTGTTTTTTTTTTTTTTTTTTTTTTTGGGAGAAAGAAGAAAATTCAAAAAAAAATTAGGAGTTGGTGGGTTTTGGGTTGGAAGAAAGAGAGAGAGGAGTCAAAGGGGTAATCAAGTGAGAAGATTTGCCACGTGAGATGATACGTCTTTAATGTCTTATTGCTAATTTATGGGTGTTCCTTTGGTTAGAGTACTTGGAGAGATTGGTTGTATAAACAAAATCGATTTAAGTCATAATCAGTAAAAATAATCAGTTTGTGTACAAACTAGTGTTTTAAAAGTTGTTCAACTCGAGATCATCTTATAGAATGATCGAATGTGATATGAGATTTGGGTGGTTGTTGGTTTGGGATTTTATGTAAATGAATCTTGGTTTATTTACGTCATTAAATTTTGGATTCCAATAAGGTAATAAGCTCGTTGATCACTACTTATGAGGAAATATTAGATACCATAAGATCATGTATATTATTTATGATTTCTTAGCAATTATAGACTTTTTTTTTACTTTTATTTTTTTTTGAAAGAATTATAGACCATGTTTGAATTTAGTGTAAATGTAATATTCATTATTGTTGAAATAATTCAATGTAAAATACTACAAAGTACATTTATCTTTTATGTAGAGAAATTAAGGGAGTACCATACATTCCGACAATCAGGCCCGGCCCTTAGGGTGTGCAGCGGGGTGAGCAACTGCACAGTGCCCAAAAGTTAATAGGGCCATATGCCCATATCAATTTAAGAATATTGATAGATATTATATTTAGGATAATATTTGTCGCAGATTAGGATATATTAAATGTATATTTTGTATGTTTATCGTATCTAGGTTTCCTAATGTAATTAAGCCTAGCATTGTAAACTCTGTATATTTGATCAATGGTAATCTGCGACAAATATTATCTTAAATATAATGTCTATCGAATATAAGAAATAAACTAGCATTATTATTGAGAATCTTTATAGGTAGCTCAATTCTCAGATATTGGAGAATATTTACATGTGGTTTTAGGTTTGATGATTGTTGTGAACTTCAATTTTTTTTTTTTTTTAATAATTGGATAGATACATTGAGACTAATCCAACAATATATCACAAGAGTACACAATAACAATGGATTAGTAAATATGTAAATACTGTTAAACAAAAAAAAAAAAAAAAAACTTTACAATGCTAATAGTGTAAGACTATTATAGTTACTTCATAGGAGAAGTGAAAATTTTCCTTATTCAATTCTTTCCTCCCACCATAAGGCCTCACTTGCATAACTAACAATTACCTACGTTCAAATCATGTAATTTTTATAAAACCGAAGAATAGATCAAATGGTTAGAGCTTCCTTCCCAATATTAGAAGATCCTTGGATCGATCTAATTTGGAAATTACCACAGTTATACTATGTTACTATGTATATTGCATTGTGTTGAATTCCATTGTAGCCCACTATGAGTGTCCTACATTGGAAAAAGAGGAGAGATGGTTTCACTTTATAAGGTAGAGGAGTACCTCCTATTATTGTCAATTGGTTTTAGTATGGAAGCTCCAAAAACCTTGTTTGTGGACCAAACTCTCCTCCTCCTTGTTAGGGTTGCCCAGGCCCATTTCATATTGTTTCGAAATTTAACACATTGCAAGTGTTGCAAATACTATTCCTTCAAAAAAAAAAAAAATATAAGTGCTATGTATGTACAGACGTACAACAAATTGTAAAGTTGGGTAGATCGGTGGTAAGAGAAAATAAATCTAGGAGAAGAAACTTATACAGAAATACAAGTACAGTGTGTCAGGGAGTATTCATACTTGGTAGTTTAATTCAAATAAAATGGGAAAATTATTAGTAATGGTGGAGTGGGTGGATTTTTCAGATAAAAAAGGATAGTAAATTAGACTTTTAGCAACACTCTGACATCAAAGGAGGTGAAGTAAAGTAACAAAGCTGGGTTTAAATTATTTCTTCCCCACTTCAAGATGGTGATATATTGATAGTATGATACTCTCTCGATCTCTCTCTTTTTTTATTTTTTTTTTATGTCATTGTTAGTATTTAGGTCAATTGTAAAAACTTTAACTTTTAATTTTGTTAATTTATAAGGAATACTGTATATAATAATGCGTGATTTTGTTGGATTTATCTTATACTACCTCCGTTTCATATTTTTTGCAACTTTTGCCAAAAATGAATGCTACACATTATTTGCAACTAATGTTTTCTTTTCTTTTTAGGTTGTCATTTCTTTCTATCTTTCTCCTCATCACATGCATTCATATTTTTCTCTCTCTATCTTACACTCACAAACAAATTTTGCCTAGGAGTCCGTGCACCCTTCAAAGTTGCAAAAAATGTGAAACAGAGGTAGTAGTACTATTATTTACTAGTATCAGCTTTTATAAATTTTACACGTAGAAATTGGCGATGTGTATAAATTGGATTCATATGTGTTTTAAGACCTATATGAAAGATCATGAAAAGCCAAACAAGACCCAAAAAAAAAAGGGTACTAATACGCTTTTTTAGGGAAAATTTATTCCATGCATTGGATAGACGGTTCAAATTTGAAATGAAATATTGTACTCTATTTTATTTACCACAACAATAGCAAACATACCTGATTTTTGTATTGGCATTCAAACTAAAATATGCAAGTATTATTAAATCGGAATTTTATCAATAACTATTGTAATTGTAAGACTATAATGTTTTAAATGACACAAATCATGAGTAAAAAGATGGCTATATGTGAAGTAATACAAATTTTCTATTGTTTACTGCTCTATTCTATTTTCATCAAGTAGATCATGACTTCTGATCTCAAATCCTAAAGGTTTGTGGTTCAAATATTGCCAATTGAGAATACTTGGAGACATAGGGACGGGATCTACTTACCGAGAGCGAGGAAGTATTATACATCATTACATACGGAGTACTAGTGTACTACATATGTATATACGTACGGGTATCTAGGACTACCACCGGAAATATATACTTCCTCCGTTTCTTTTTACTTGCAACACAGCCTTGTGGCACGTGTTTTGAGGTCGGGTTTATGTAATGTAAACGGATAAATTATTCATTATAATTTTTATCCCTATTCTAATCTTCGTGTAAAAATTATATTGATAAAATCGCTCGTTTACCCTCACTAATCATCTCCTAAAACTGCGTGCCTAAAAGGTGTGTTGCATGTAAAAGAAAACGGAGGAAGTATACTATAGTAGAAAAACTAGAAATGTAGATTGTAATACGTATATAGTGATGGAATGAAAATAGGAATGGTGTAATAGATTAGATTAAGCCAAGTGGAGAGAATAGTCCTTAAATGTTGCATTTGCTATAAATTTGGTGCAGAATCTTTGGTTCATAAGTTTGAAAATAATTCACCTACTTTTTCATAGTTTTTCCCCAATTGCATGAACTTAGCTGCAGGTTATAGGTGGAAAGTAATTACTGTACCACACATTTTTATTGGGAACACTATTTTTAGTTTCCCTTTCACCAAACATGATTTCAATTTATACTTTATTAGCAAAACGTATAGGTTTAAAACTAAAACCACTTTATCTTCTAATTAGTGCTTAATTATTGTGGTAGTGCTAATTGTTCTATATTTGTATAATTATGTAGGTTTAAATGGGGGAGTGGAGTAACGTTTTAAGGTTACATATGTTTCTCCTCGTGCATTTTAGAAAAAGTAGAAGAGTATGATCCTCTTAGTGCTTCTAGATGCGTTGTAGTTGCGAAATCAAATCTCTAGATGAACACACGAGACTTTTTTTTTTTTTTTTTTTTTTTTTTTTTTTTTTGAAGCAAAACATGAGACCTTATTGTATAGTGAAGTTAGTGTTTACATCAACCTAAAATAGAATATGATTGTAAGCACGATATCAAATCTTGTATGGTCAATCTTGAGATGAAGCCTCATTGTAGTGAAGTCAGTACATCCATCATGTACAAGTGTACATAGTATTTAACCATTACAAGTTTTAATTTTAATAATATTCAATACACTATAATATAACTATTCAAAACTTAGGATGATGATAAGCCTAGATTACTAAAAAGAAAACAACAAGTGTATTAAGTGCTTATTGTTTGATTGATGAATGATGATACATAATCCTTCCCCAACCACTTTCTTAACTATACAAAGGTAGAGAAATTTTAAAGGAACTCGAATTTTGATGAATTATTCTTGATTTTGAGTTCCTTTCAAAAGTTTTGAAAATCACCGCACAATCAAACACCAATTAAGTTGTTATCAGAATAATATAGAACATATTTCCTCCGTTTTCTTTTACTTGCAACACACCTTTTAGGCACGCAGTTTTAGGAGATGATTAGTGAGGGTAAACGAGCGATTTTATCAATATAATTTTTACACGAAGATTAGAATAGGGTTAAGTATCATTTGTAAAAATTATAATGAATAATTTATCCGTTTACATTACATAAACCCGGCCTCAAAACACGTGCCACAAGGCTGTGTTGCAAGTAAAAAGAAACGGAGGAAGTACATATTACTCACTCACGTAATAATAATTGTCAGCTTTCAATTGACATACGTATAAACCATTAAACCGTCCATCTTGACTGTCATTGACCTTATCAGCCATTGAATTGACTTTCAGTGACTAGACCTCTCTCTCTTTTTAGAAAAGTCAACTCAATGGGCCTAGTTCCATGGTTTATTTCATTGGGCCTAGTTTTCCAAAATCAAGGGAAAAAATAATGGAAGACATGGTAAAATTTAAATTCATCTTAGGACAATATGGTAAATTAAAACTTCTATTCTCTCTCGAACTTTCTCAATAGTAGCAATGAAGGGGCAAAATAGGAAAATCAAACCAAACCTTCAATAAGGCAAAGAGCTAGACACAATAAAAATAAAATTTAAAAAATCTACCAAAATTTCCCAACATTTAAGTGCCACGTCACTAAAACACCTTGAATCACGGTACCACTTCCACGTGGAGCTTCCACAAATGCCACGTAATAATTAATTCTGTTACAAATTACACTAATCGAGTTTTGCAATATTCCCAAAAATTATGAAATTACAAATTTAACCCTGAGATTTTCTTTTTGAAAAGGGCCGTTTCGAACTCGCATTTGATTCGCGGGAGAGAGAGAAGAGAGGAGAGAGAGTGGCAAATTTACGGATTTATCGGAAGATCAGCCATTGATTTCCTTCAAACCCCTTAAATCTCAACCGTCCGTTGATGATCTCTCTCCTCTCATTGCGCTGATTTTCTCCGGTCGCCGTGTTTTGTTGCCGGCGGTCAGTTTTCCGGCGGTGAGTTTCTATTTCTGTTTGTTTTTTAATTTCTGAAATCAAATTTCATTTATTTGGAGTTTTTGTGGAATTGGGTATTTTGGGTTTTCAGAATTTATGTGATATTTTTCTTTGATCATGTTTGATTTTATTTTAATTAGTCCCATTTTTCTGCAATGTTGATCATATGTTCATATTTTGGTGTTTATGTATATTTTATTAATTTGATGATTAGATGAGGTAATTTGTAACAAGTTTGATTACAAATTTTATATGGTATGAAAAATGTAGCTGATCTTCCCCTGTTAATACGGTGTGTTTTGGGAGAAATATTTGCATGATCTGAAATTCTGTACAATATTACAAAAAATAAAAAAATCCTTGTTATATACGGAGTACTTTATACATTTTATTGTACACTCGGGTGCACCTGATGCTTCTGTAATTGTTCGATGTACAAAATTTCATGTTACATGCACTATTGTAAGTATTGATGTATCATTAATTCATTATTGATTTTAGCCTTTAGGAGTTTTTGTAATCGTTACACTATACCCCTTTCAAGAATATTTGGCAACGTCCCTTACACGCACACACATAAAAAGAACATTGTTACGGATTATGGAGTGTATTAAAGAATGCACACAGCACACCCTTTGTTTTATTTTTATTTTGCACCAATGATTAATGTAAAGATTGCACATTCGCAATGGTGGTACGGTATACAAAATACGTGACACCCTTTGTTGTGTAATGACATAAAGTAGGCTTAAATGTCGCCGTATAGGTTTTAGGTTATACTCAATTGGTCACGGCTTTTGTTTAATGCCGATGATGTTTGGTAAGGTTGTTTTTATGGTTGGAAACGGATTCAACTTTTATTAGAGACAAAATAGATTGAAAAAATAGGTTAAATTAGAATGTTTACTTTTGTTGTTTGAGTTAGGACAGAGTATTTATCATATATTTATTATAGTTCTCTTGTTGGCTACATCATTTATGGTAGATATGAATTGGGGAGCGAAGTAAATTAGTGGCTTGGAAGGTAAACATTGATGAGAAGTGGATGAATTGCATATGACTATTTGAGGTTGGGTGTTGAAAATCTAGGCGGGTTTGTAAGATTATGGTATTATAAACTGTGAGGCTTAATGTTTGTGAAAGCTTTATGAAGTTTATTGATAACTGAAGAAGAATATAATCTGCATAGCTGGACTTAGTTTTGTGATATTCTTGCTTGCATAGCTGGATCTTCTTAGACAGATATTAGTATGTATAAAGCATATATTATGAAGTCAATCGAAAATTTGAGTGACCAAGTTGGTTTTGCAAAGAGGTAGTGCCGTCACCCCAGGATTTGGAGAGACATATGTCTGTTTGTTAGAAATGTGGTATAGAAAGAGACGACTTTTGATGTATGTTTGTTGAAAGGCATGAATGAAAGCGGTGAGTTGGTGATATTGCTTTCAAATTCGGGACTTTTATAGTTGTATGTTTGGCCATGATTGTGATATGTATACATGGTTTTAATGCTAGGTCTGTATCCATATAGCTTCTCTGCATGTCATAGTCAGAACAAATGAATTTATTATTTAGGCTTTTACATACATCTTGATTTCCCATGTTGGATGCTTCTCTCTTTTTCCTGGGAACATTGGGTTGACTAGAAAATTAAAAATTCTCAAGTCTTTCCTCCATGATGGGGTCCAAGGACCACAAGTCAATTTGTAAATCCTGTATTAGCCTATGAAACATAACGAGTGTAAATGCAATCTTAATCAAATGACTACTTCCAAATTCACCTAAATGAGGACTAGGAAATTGTGGGATTATTTTTCTTTCATTATATTGATATATTTTAGGTGTGGGGATAATTTATGTTGAGTTTTAATTTATTAGAAATTAGTGTGGAGTTCTTGCACAATTTTATAATTAAAAAAACCTTTTACGTTTATTAATTTACACATTTTAATGATTTTTTCTAATCTAATTAGACAATCTGAAATATTGTTGCCTGTGCGGGAAAGGATCCTGCTACAAATGGAGTGAAAATCAATTATAAATTGTGGAGGTACATTTGCTGTGATGAGTTTGCGCTTCTAGTGCTTCAAAATTGTTAGTAATTAGAAGATGTTAATATTTGCCTATTTAGGAAACAATGCTCACACATCTAAACCATACCCCCTTGAGAAGCCTCAAAGTGTTTGTGCAACTATATTATAGCCATTTCTTATTGTATGTTAAACTTTCTTGAAGTGTATATAATATATATGGATCTGTACTTCGTTGTATTGGTTCTTTAAATGTATTTTAGCATTGCTCCATTATCCTCACGACCTTTTATGAACTAGCTCAAGGCAGCTGTTTCCAAAAATATATATAAATCTTGGGCTTTTGTTATAAGTTGCAAGCTGTTGCACTTATTTTGAGTTTATGGGGACAGAGAGTTATCTTATGTGTTCTGATCTGTATATGTATGTACATTTTTATATTGTTTGTTTCTTGCCATGAAGTAATTTAATTTTCCACTTATTGTTTAGATGCTAAAAATTTATTAATCTTTATACAAATGCTTGAACTTTTGTCATATCCCAGCTAGTGGTCGGCTTTGCCAATGTAGTTCAGACTCAGGCTTGACACTGAATCAGTCATAACTGAGATCCATGGATGCAAGTTGATTTTGGCTATGTTAACTATGAGCAATTGGATTTCAATCATTAAATCTACAAAATCAGTGCCAGCACGGGGGCTTGGTCTGTGCTCCAGAAAACAGCTCTCTGCAGTTGCCACAGCAGAAGCTGAAAGGTTCCCTTTTCTTTCTTCCTTTCATGTTTCTTAAATTAGTAAGCTTTGTACAGAACTAAATGGCTGCAGCATCAGTGAGAGGGCCTCTGAGGGGGGAATCATGCCTCAACAGTAAGACAATGGAAGGTGATCAGGTGGGTAGAAGACGTGTCTTTGTCCAGACTGAAAGTGGTTGTGTCATGGGAATTGAGTTGGATGGATGTGAAAATGCTCGTACTGTGAAGAAAAAACTGCAGCTTTCTCTCAATGTCCCGACTGAGGAGACATCATTGACATGTGGGGATACAGTTTTAAAGAATGATCTTAGCACCGTCAGAAACCATTCACCGCTTCTTTTGACTAGAAATTGCTTGCACCGAAGTTCATCTACACCATGTCTTTCTCCTTCGGTTAAGGATCTTTGTCAAAGAGATCAAAGCAGCCCAATAGAAGTCATAGGTTGCTCAAGTAACTTCTTTGGGATAAAGCAGTTGGTGAGTGATATTGTGGAGGCCATGAAGAATGGCATTGATCCTATACCTGTGCGTAGTGGTCTTGGTGGTGCTTACTTTTTCCGGAATTCTAATGGTGAAAATGCTGCAATCATTAAGCCAACTGATGAAGAGCCTTTTGCTCCAAATAACCCTAAAGGTTTTATCGGAAAAGCTCTTGGTCAACCGGGACTCAAATGTTCAGTTCGGGTGGGGGAAACTGGTTTCAGAGAAGTAGCAGCTTATCTTCTTGACTATGATGGTTTTGCCAATGTGCCTTTAACTGCTCTTGTGAAGGTAGCTCATCCAATCTTCAATGTCAACAATGACGGGGTAAATGGGAATGGCCACCAGCAAAGAGAGCATATAAGCAAAATTGCTTCATTTCAGCAGTATATTCATCATGACTGTGATGCTAGTGATTATGGGACCTCTAGCTTTCCTGTTTCTGTTGTGCATCGGATAGGAATTCTTGATATTCGCATGCTAAATACAGATAGACATGCTGGAAACCTTCTGGTCAGGAAGTTTGATGATGGGGATGGACGGTTCAATCAGGTAGATTTGGTTCCTATTGATCATGGCCTTAGTCTCCCAGAAAGTTTGGAAGACCCTTATTTTGAATGGATCCACTGGCCACAGGCATCAATCCCTTTTTCTGAAGACGAACTTCAGTATATAGAAAATCTTGATCCATTTTATGATTCCGAGTTGCTCAGGGCGGAGTTACCGATGATTCATGAGGCTTGCCTCCGGGTTTTGATCCTTTGTACAATTTTCCTCAAGGAAGCGGCATCTTTTGGGCTTTGTCTTGCTGAGGTTGGTGAGATGATGAGTAGGGAGTTTAAAGGTCATGCAGAGGAGCCAAGTAAGCTAGAGCTCTTATGCATCGAGGCCAGATCACTCTTGCAAAGGAGTGAGATAGGGATAAATACTAGTCCAAAAGATGAGGATGGATTTCTATTCGATTTGGACTGTGAGGCTTCTAATGGGAATTTAAGCAGAACTTTAGAAGACAAACTATCATTTCAAAAGACGTCTTCTGGGAAAAATGGTACGAATTTTCTTTTCAAACTTGAAGAGGACTCTGAAGAAGGGAAGAGGATAGACGCTGCTACTGGTACCAAGAGCAAAGAAGGCAGAATCGGTGGTGTGGGGGACAATACTTGGATTCAACAAAATGCAATACAAAATGAAAGATGCTTTAATGATACACCAATGAACAAAAGTGCAAACGAGCTTTTCTCATCAAGTTCAAGTTTTGTAAATCTGGCAGATATGAATGAAGAAGAATGGCTGGCGTTTCTTGAAAACTTCCAGAAGTTCCTGCGCCCAACATTTGTGAATCACAAAGCAGGGAGGGCGGCTCAAAGGCTTATGCCGAGGTTTGGAACTTCATGCAAGTTCTGATTAGTCCTACTTTGCGGGAAGTTATAGGTACGGGGTTTCAAATAAGAGTCTATAGTGAGTTATATAGATCTCAGGTTCTTTTTCAGCTTCGTCGTGTATGTCACTGAAAACAGGGCTGTTGTAAATATTTTTGCTTGCTTGCGAGTTCTAGCTGTCAATCCTATGGAAAAAAATACCTCTTTGTGTTTCCTTTTGTAGATCTTCCATGTGCCAAGGGATGGCTATGTTCATTACTCCCTCCGTCCCTCGCAATCTTTAAGGGATGGGCGGAGCATCAAATACCGTGGGACAATGTTGTTTTAAACTTGTGTATTTAGTTGCAACTGTAGTATGTATGCAGTATATTAGTTATTTACTCTCGGGTTAGACTTTTGCAACGTCCTATACAGTTATACTACATTATTACATATATACTTGGTGATCTTTGCTACTGGTTATAAATATACAATATTTGTATCATCTGGTGTCTTGAATTCTCTATTGGTTTTAGTTTCAGAAGCAAATCATACAGTTGTGTAACATGAACCAAACCTGCTGTGATGTACTTCGTATTATCCAACGGGCATTCTTTCTGTCCTCGCTCAGAGCTCATGACAACCAAGCACCCTTCACATATTAGCTGAGTTTAGTGATCGCAGAGGAGTCTTAAGTCCTACCTGCATTAGTTTCTTATGTTCCATGTACATCGTACAAACTAAACACAATTCAACCTGAAAATTGCTGCTTATAGTTATATATATTCTATGTTAAGACTTTCACACAAGTCGTGTATTTTTCTAGTTTTGTCAGTGACTGTGATCATCAATTGAGGTATTGTATTTTCTTCTAGGTGCGATTTTTTCTTTAGTTGTCTAAAGACTACAATATAAACACCAATTGAGGGATTGTACTTAGTATTTACAACTGCGCTTTGTGGGGAAAAAAACTAGGATCATTCGTACAGCAAAATACTGATCTTAATTTTCATTCCGGCTCAAAATTTTACTCAATTCCACTTGTTGGTCTTCAATCATACTTGTTAATCGGTTAAGATCATCCCCAGCAAAGGACATTGTTCCAACTTTAGGCAGACGTCTCTGTTTTATCTTTACTATAGCCTGAGAGATTTCCCCACTACTAGGGCGCTTCCTTGGTGTCTTGTGTAAACATCTGAAAGCAATTTTAGCCAAACTCTTCGCTTCTTCTGAGCTGCATTTCCCAATTAGTCGCTTGTCAAGTATCTCGTCGACTCCTCCATCTGGGTCCATTGTCGCCTTTACAAGAAAACAGGAGACAATCACTGTCAGATAACAAGATTCTCAAATAGAATTTGATTCCTCTGATAAGAAATTTAGTCCAAAGAACTAACAGAATATCAATTGTTACAGGGAGTGGAAGGAAAAGACTCACAAGATTGACATAATCCATCAAGTTTTGGTGTGGATGTATGGCAGTTATAAGCTCAAAAAAGATCACCCCTAAGCTGTAGATATCACTTTTTAAACTGGACTTGCTTGTAGAGATATATGCAGGATCCATGTAGCCATATGTACCTTTCAGGCTTGATTTACGCCCATCAAAAACCTCTTCCTTTGAAAGCCCAAAATCAGCGACCTAATAACAAATGCACAATTTGTATCAAGCGAATAACTGTATAAAGCCTGAAATCATTTATTAAATGACTTCAAACACATTATGTTAATCAAGCACTGAAAACAAAGCCACTACAGCATGCAGTGCAAAATCTAATATGAACATATCTTAGGCGCAGCTTGATGGGAGCATGTCATTTTCCAAGAAACTTCTTACGTTTGTTTAGTAGAGTAAACTCACATGTTTATCCAATAAGGGATTAATGGAATACAAATCTGCAATATATAGTGCCAGAGTGTAATTTTTTTTCTTAGCTTTCATGCTTACCTTTGCTCTCATAGAGTGATCCAGTAATATATTAGCACTCTTCAAGTCCCGATGTACAACTGGTGGAACTGCCTGTTGCACAACACACCGTCATGATCAGAAAACTTGAGCACAAAGAGTATGCTAGAACTAGAAATTGTAATAGAGTTAATCCAAGGAGGGGTAGTATGGGTATTCTAGTAATATTAGTTTACTAGGTTAATAGTCCTTAGTATAAATAGAGAGGGAGGGGAAAGAAAAGAGTAGGCATGAATTGGGTTATTGGAAATGGAGAAGCAACCTCAAGTTGCTACTAGTAGATTTATAGGCTAAATGAACTACCTTTGTAAGCTTTCCGCCATCATCAATCAAAAACATCAAGCTATCATCTTTATTCATTTGCTTTGTTAAATCAGAATACTAAGCTAGAAAATCAGTCTATTACAGAAATTGGTAGATATCACATGACATACCCCCTCATGAAGATACTCAATTCCATGAGAGATATCAAGAGCAATTTGAAGCCTCTCATCCCAAGTCAATGTATCATCTTCACCTGTCATTAGTTAAATCCAATCAATTAATTTTTAGAAAAAAATATATACATATAGCAAGAATAATGTCTGCTAAACTTTTTTTTTTTAGATACAAAACTTAGCTTTAAGGCCTTCAACATAAGTAAATAATGCAAGAGCCCAAATTTGGGATGATAAAAAACTTGAAAAAGAGAGTAGATGGGAGGACCAGTACATACTGTATAATCTTTTTTCCAAACTGCCATTGCTCATGTACTCGTAAATTAACATGTATTGCCCTTTATCCACACAGTAGCCCACCAAATTCACTAAATTTCGGTGATGCAGTCTACCTAACAGAGATACCTGCATTTTTTTGATAGTATTATTATCAAATAGTTGCACATATTTTTTAAGACAGTCTAGGCTGCAGACAGATGCTATACATTGCTCTGTCCATTTAGATAAAAGTATAGGCCTGACTGCCTGACTGCTTTCAAGGTAAAGTCATAGATCGAGTTTTACCTCGGTCTGGAACTCTTTCTCACCCTGCCTAGAGTTGGAAGCTAATACTTTGATTGCCGCCACTCCACCTGCAGGCATTGTTGCCTTGTATACTGGGCCAAACGATCCCTCTCCCAAAATGTTTGTGAAATTTTGAGTAGCCTTCTGTATATCCCTGGCATTAGAATAGACCTGTTAGAATAGCAATTGCGAACATCTCCTTAGTATGAATCACTATAATATGACTTTAACACCAAATTATCAATAAAGTCAGAAACAAGAGATCAACTGACTATCTAAACCAAAACAACACCTAAACTTGTCTTACTACAGCAATAAGCTAGTATTTTTTCTGTCGCTAGCAGAGTGGTAAGGTCAACATATAACCTAATGTTGTTTTGGTAGAATCGCCTTACTCTTTAGTTGAACAAAAGAAGAGAAGAGTCTGTTTAAATAATTTAAATTGAAGACATCAAAGACACATTTTAGATAATCCTGAATCAGAACCAAGGAATTATAATAGAGAAACTGTCAGACTAACTTAATTTCTTAATCAGCCCAAAGACTATCCATTTATGCTTACATGGAGGTTCATTTGCATAATTGCATCATCACTAACATCTTGTCAATACTCAATAGTACAAGATAAAATAGATTGCTACCTTTCCCTACAAATATTCAAAAGTGTTGTAATAAATTTATCCCAAAATGTGTCACGAAAGATGGTTCTTCATGTTCGTATGTTTCATTATGAGATTACTGTAACGTCTGTAAGCAACAAGTCTCCACTTGTCTGCCAATATTTTTATAATACAGGCAACACAAGTTGTGAGTTGACCTATAAATTGCAGATGCACTGCATTGACCCAGCAAGAAACAGGTAAGTAGCTTGACCAACAATATTTTAATCATAACTGTAAAATAATATACATAAAACCTATGTCAAAATGATGAACAACTAGAACAAGGTATTTGTTATTGGCTCATTTCTACCCTATCAACACTATGGCATGGTCATCTTGAAATAATCATGATTTCGGAACTTGAAAGGGAACGATATAGGAGAATTTTTTTTCCACACAGATAGGTAAATATAAATGACCAAGGTAAAAAAAAAAATTCCCCCCACCCTCCCTTCCTGATGTATTACTCTATATAACCAATGACTCAATGACAGAGGCATAAAGATGCAGAACATCTCAAAGCACCAATTGGGAACATAGAAAACTTACTTGTACAAGTATTTTGGTATGCCTGAAACTGAAGTTGTTCGATCCTTATTGTGATGATTCAACCATAAGGGTGGCAAGCTTTTGGCTGGGAGATCTGGTAGAGGGACAACAACAGATTCTGACATCGAGGCACTAGAGTCTAGTCCCAGGCCACAGCCATTCTTGCGGATAGGACGATTTGATATACCAAGATTCTCTAAATCTGAGCGCCTTTTGTACCATCTAAAACAGAAAAATACCACTGACGATATGAAAATGCCTAATAAAACTCCCGCAGAAGAGCATATAATGGCCAACTCAGTTTTGTTAACCATGCTTTGATTTCTTTATGTATGTAGGCAATGAGAGCATCTTAAACTTGTTTTGAGCTGACTGCATAACAAAGTAAAATAAGATGTGAATTACAAATAATTGATTGAAAAAAAAAAAACATACAGCCTAGGTAGTGTATAACTGAACATCAATTCCTTGAAATATAAAAAAGATTGCCTCTATTCTTACACTGCCCAAGCCTTATCATTGAGCTACCAAAACTGATCTTGTCAAGAAGAGCCAGGATAATGAAACTAATAACCGAGCTAGCAAAATGCATAAAACTTGTGGAACTTTTGCCCTTACATCTACTGTCATATGAATGGGAAACTCTAATCTATCAGATTGCAGCTAGCTAATCTTGTTGACCACTATGTATCCATACATAGAGAATTGAACAACTGATTTGAGCTGTACTATGCAAATGGTTCCATACATAAATTCTAAACATTATAAATTGTACAGTTTTGTCCAGGGAAGGAAATTTTTTTTATTACTGTATTTTACCTATTTTGGTAGAGCAGACAGTCTGCCTCCACATGCCCCAAATGAAGTCTCAACTCTCAAGGGCACCTAGCTCATCTATTGGGTTACTCTGATTAGGATAAAGTGATAAATCGTACATCTTTCAAATGCACTTAAATCAAATAAAACAGTGAAAAATGGCAATGTCAGCCCTAAAAAAGGTTTAGCACTTGCTAAAATGGTCTATAGATGATCTATAATGTCCTTGCATACAAAATCTTGAAATGGCCTTATTCATAATCTAAAAGATTGCCAAACATGGACCGGACAATGCACGATGAGTCGATGACTATCATCACAATAACCTAATGTGCACTGGTGCAGGCCAGCTTTGCATCAGCAATTTTCCCTTCAATAAAGCAAAATCCCCTTTCCAACATTTTTTATTATTATTATTATTTTTATTAACCTTAGAGTCAATGCAAACAAATGTGGAAGAACAAAACAAATCCTAAAATTTCCTTATTCTTAAGATTCAAAGGCGAGCTCTTATTGCATTTGCATAAGAGAGATTTTTAAGAACACCCTAAAATAATAGCTATTCACTGCTTAACATAACAATGCTATTCCTAAAAATAGCAACAAATTCTTCTCATTGGAACTATTTACATAAACAAATCATACAAATAAAATTAGGGTTAGCAATCACCATTCACCATTTTGCCATATCATACAATTCAACCTAAGACAACAAAATCTCACAAATAAAACAACAAACATAGATCATAAAACAACCAATTAATGGAAAATCCTGAAGCTTTATGATGAATTCATGAACTGGGTTTTGCGCAAACAACAAAATTAACATCAAATTGCTACAGAAATTGTAAAAAATTGCATAATTTCAAAAAATATAATCATTGATCACTAAACAAAACATACCCTTTTATTGCAACAAGATGAAAACCCAGAAAGATTGTAGCTTTGCAAACCCAAAAATCAAAATTATAGTGGTTTTAGTAATAGTTGTTTAGACGATTAAAAGGAGAAGACTTGGACTGATTCTTGATGGAGTTGGTAGAAATTTTTGTTTTATTAAAGAATACAAAAATGAAAGAGGAGTATTTATGTAGAGCAAGAAAAAAGAGGGAATTGGCTAAGTGATGTTTGCTTTAGGAAAGAAACAACTCATACAAGTTACAACTAAAATGACGCGCTTGTGTTGAATAGTCCAAGTGGAGGAGGGGTAATGGTCCATAATGGAATGGACCCATGGATCATATATTTTATCCGGATTTTATAATACGATGTTTTAGGTATATATAAAAGACATGTATTTTAGGGTCAAGAGGTTTGTATTAAGTAATACTCCCTCCGTCCCCAAAAAAACGACCCATTTGGGTTGATTACGCGGGTATTAAGGAAGTTAAGTAAAAAGAAGTAAAAATATATTGGAAAGATAAATTTACATAGGGTTTGTAAAAAAATAGAGAGAGAAAGTAATAAAATAACATGGAAAATCAAATTTTTATATGGGGAAGCTAATTTTGCACAAATGTTGTAGCAAATTGGTGGGTGTTTTAATGCAAATGGATTATTTTTTTTGGGACAAAGTTTTAGCCAAATGGGTGTTCTTTTTGGGACGGAGGGAGTAGATGAAATAAATCCGATTTAGTGTTTTAAAATGGGAAGTGTTTTTTTTTTCCCTTAACTATGAGATTAAAGTAGATGATGGAAACCCGAATACCTTATCTTCATGCTTTCGAGATAAAAGTTCATATTAGTAATTACGGAATTAGTAATGTCTAATCTTAGAAGTTATGTATTGGATGCGCTTCACTTATAGTACAACAAATTTCAATTGTGTTTAATCCTCAATTTTCTATTTATGTACTTGTACTGTTGATGACAGATCAATAGATCTCATATACCATTATACTACCTCCGTTTCTTTTTAGTTGACACGTTTCCTTTTTGGCTAAATTTTTTACCTTGCATTTACAAGCTAACCCACTTGCTTTTTCATTCTCTATCACTCTCTCTCCTCTCTTTAATATTTGTGCCTAAATCAAACGCATCAACTAAATAGAAACGGAGGAAGTACCAGATACCTAGTAGCACATTATGATTAATTCCTTACATTTTACTGACACTTCTTAAATATTTAAAATTATAGATTTAGATTGGGGATGACACCATGGATTGTAACTTTGTAAGCCTTGTACTGAGCCCATAACATGCTATGACAAGCCAATCAATAAAGCCCATTAACAAGAGGCTCAATAACATACCCATCATACAGTTTTCCAAGAATTGATACTACTCCATCAGTCCATCATACTGAAATTAGGTTCAAATCAACAAAATCAGCTGCCATATGAATATTCCCTCCAACCATATAATAAAAAAAAAAAAAAAAAAAAAAGTATTCCATAAGTGTATTTTTTGGTGTACTACCCGGTTCACCCTTTAGGGTAATCCGAATTATGGGTGATTATAATGTGGAAAGACTATAAAATTATAAAAGGCTGGATTTATTCAAAATATAACTATATAAGATTGATCGTTATTATAATTAACTTGTAAATATATATTAGGTGACTCTAATAATATTACTTATTTTAAGATTGTATCTTACAAATGTCATTCTATGTACTTCGTGTATAATTTAAGCGCAAAGTTATAACAAAGTAGGACGTTAGATTATTTTCAAATACTCCATATAATATATTGAACAATAAAATAGAAAATAAAGAAAATTAAGTAATTAGTACTAATTAAGTGACTGGAAATTTTCTGTTGCAAACTTTTGCAACAGCAGAATTAAGAATAGCGTTGAACAATAGCGGATATCTTGAGAAACCTTAAAAGTGTGAGTTGTCTGGCTGGAATAAAGGACTTTTTGTCTGATTTAAGGTAAATTAGACAAAGTTAAAATTAATAAAGTGTATTTTTTAAAAATTAAGGTGAGTCCGTCTTTTTTTTAAAAAAAAAAAATTTTGATACGATATTTGCGAGCCAGACACTTTGAATAAAGGGGGAGGCCGGGAGGATAAGGGATCCCCACCTTTAAAGTGCCTCTTATTGGGATTGAACCTCCAACCGTGCAATCTTTCCACTAAATCAAACTTATAACATTGAAGTTTATATCGAAGCGAAGATTCAAGGATATACTTTACTATTTTAGGGTAAGATATTATTCAAGGTGAGGTATGTCATCACTTGAATTTGTCTTGATTATGAAAATACAAAAAATCCATCATTATCTCGAATCAATATAAACTTTCTGTATAATACAGAAAACTACTGGATATGTTGTACTCTGTTGTATGCATTATTTATCTTTATGTTCATATATGCGGCAAATTTCACATTGTACATTATAAAGACAAACTTTTAAATAAATTGGATGTATTAATAAAATATTGTACGTTCGTTATAAAGTTATCTTAAAATGAACCAAAGTTACACTAAAATGAGCAAAAGTTACCCTAATATGAATAATATCAAAAAAATTGTAAAAGTGACCCCCTGATGTACAATAAATATTGTACTGTACAGCAAATGTATACAAAAGTTACTCCATTACTAATACTAAGATTACTAACCTGCAAATTGACCCAACATAATGTGGCATATATATCTTGCTGCTCCTTAATAAATTTTGATCATTGAGAAATTTATTGGATGAGTAGTGATTATTTTAATAATCCTTGTTTGGTTTTCTAATAAATAACGAATAGACGTGCACTTATTAAATAAAGAAGTACAAGTATCATATACACTATTCAGCTGGTATAGATTTTTTCTAATGAGGATGGGTGTATATGGACACTTCGGCCCTGTTCTTTTGAGCTTCTGGGCAGAGCAGAGCAGATTTCAGCAGAGCAGAGCAAAGCAGAGCAGATTGAAGCAGAGCAGAGCAAAGCAAAGCAGAGCCGAGCCGAGCAGAGCAGAGCAGATTTCATTAATATTAATATTATTATTATTACTAATATTATTATAATTACTAATATTATTATTACTATTATTATTATTATTACTATTATTATTACTATTATTATTATTATTATTATTACTATTATTATTATTATTACTATTATTATTATTATTACTATTATTATTATTACTATTATTATTATTATTATTATTATTATTATTATTATTATAACTACTACTACTACTACTACTACTACTACTACTACTACTACTTATACTTACTACTACTACTACTACTACGACTACTACTTATACTTACTACTACTACTAAATTTTATTATTAAATATTAATTATAATTAATAATATTTATATTATTAAATATTAATTATATTATTAATATTATTATTATCAAATATTAATTATGTTATTATTAATATTATTATTATTAAATATTAATTATATTATTATTAATATTATTATTATTAAATATTAATTATTATTATTATTATTATTAAATATTAATATTTAATAATATTATTATTATTAAATATTAATTATATATTATTATTATTAAATATTAATTATATATTATTATTATTATTAAATATTAATTATATATTATTATTATTATTAAATATTAATTATATATTATTATCATTAAATATTTATTATTATTTATTAAATATTATTTATATATTTTTATTATTAAATATTAATTATATATTATTATTATTAAATATTATTTATATATTATTATTATTAAATATTAATTATATATTATTATTATTAAATATTTATTATTATTATTATAAAATATTATTTATTTATTATTATTATTAAATATTGATTATTATTATCATTAAGTATTAATTATTTATTATTATTATTAAATATACATTATTATTATAATAATTCAATATTAAGTATTAATTTTAAGCAGAACAGAGCAGGGCAGAGCAGAGCAGAGCAAAGCAGAGCAGAGCAGATTGAAGCAGAGCAGAGCAGATTTCAGCAGAGCAGAGCAGAGCAAAGCAAAGCAGAGCAGATTTCAGCAGAGCAAAGCAGAGCAGAGCAGCTCTAAAGAACGGGGCCTTCCTAAGCTAACTTATACTTTAGGGAGGGAAATAGTACATGGAGAAATAAATAAGAATAAAATCTTTCCATGCTTGATCATTTCAAAAGTCAATTATAAACAAATTCCCTTAAATTCACCATTTTCCAATTTTAAAATATTTTATATAAACTAATAATGCATATGTAATTAGACATTTGGCAATCATCTAGTTTTTTTTTTTTTTTTTGAAAGGTTGTCAATTGTCATTTATCTGTTCATAAGATAGTCGGTTTAGGCCATGTATAGATAATAAATCATTTAATTGTCTATCCAAAATGATGCATGATACCAAATTTCACCATCGGCCATTTCCTACTTATAAAACATTATTTTTACAAGGTTTTTCTTTAAGTGAAACTAGTACACTTTAATGCAAATGAAATTACATATACAATTAGACACTTTCACACTTACCAATCGTACATTCGTACGTCAAGATGTTAGATAGACAGTTTAGGCCATGTATTAAGAGAACGATATTACTTAATCATCTATCCAAATTAAACGACATCCTCATGGAAAAGACAGTACATTATCTCTCATAGTTGTCAACAAATAAAATAAAAAGGATTATTTCCCATATTATCAAGAAAGCAACGTGACGATTGACGCGGATTGCATCATTAATCTTGAACCTCTTTTCTTTTCTTTTCATATTCTCCCCTCTTTAAAAAGCAACATAATTTGCCTAAAAAAAAAAAAATGCAAAAAAAAGCAACATAATTTATAAATCCCACTAATTTTCGTTCTCACTATATAAATATGGCTTTCATGTTCGACTGTTTGTATTTGATAACCCCTTCTATCTTTTCATCAGGCTTTACGCAACACTCATATTTTTCCATATAAATACATCAAAAAGCTCCATATTTCTACAAAAAAAATTAAAAAAATAATGGTTCAAAGAAATATATTCTTGCACATATTATTCTTATTTTTCTCAAACTTTCTGTCCACAAAATGTAATTCAGTACAGCCTCTTGTTCCTGCGTTTTATGTCTTTGGTGATTCATTATTCGATAGTGGAAATAATAATTTATTGCCTACGTTGGCTAAGGCTAATTATTTTCCGTATGGTCTCAATTTTCCTGGAAGTTTGCCTACGGGAAGATTTACTAATGGCAAAACCGTTGTCGATTTTATAGGTACGTATGTTTTATTTTATATAGCACAATTATTCTTATTGTTCGGTTTTTTTTTTTTTTTTTTTTTTTTTTTTTTTTTTTTTTTTTTTTTTTTTTTTTTTTAAGTTTATAAACGTGTACACATGAATGTTACATAGTAAATTAGTGATATCTTTGCTATGTATGTTTTAAATTGATTGGTTTGAGTTTGTTATATATGTATGTAGCTGACTACCTTGGAGTGCCGTATCCTCCACCGCGTGTTAGCGTATTCCGGCCAACGTCGTATATGGGGTACAACTATGCCTCTGGATCTTGTGGCATTCTTCCGGAAACCGGAAAGTTTATCGTAAGCAATACACAAACTCTAATTTAGACTCAAATTATCACCTTTAAAAGTTTCAATATGTTGCATATGGTGCATTCACACTCACTAATTGCTCATCTAGAGCTTTCACAAATGAGTAAAAAAGAAATAAGATTAAAAGATAGCTCAAGTGGTTAATACTTGATTCCCGATTCCAGGTGATTCCGTGATCGATTACCGCTCCATACACCAAAAAAAGAAAAAAAAATTGAGTTACAAAATAATACATAGGCTGAATTCATGGTGCCATTGATTGTGTCTTAGAAATATTTTTGATTTTTGCTCATTTCAATGTGATATACTGATATGGTCATATGGAACATTGACACGCATATCTCTATGTATAGTATATATTTTGGCCATTTTAGTCCCGACTTATCTTAATTATACGTCCTAAATTAAGATAAAATCTTTATACCTTTATTTTGGCTAATTTACATATCTCAACTACTGTACGCATACGTGTACAATACCACCTCTTATCCTACTCGATTAGTGGCTTAGTGGTGATATAATTATGACAGTAAATCAAATAAATAAAGTAAAAAAAAATCATACTTTTGGATCTTCCGACATCATAATATTTATTGGAGATCATATATTCAAGAATTTATTTAGTTGTCATCGAAATTGAAGGGCAATTGTTATTCACTTTTTTGCACCCTACATACCATGGAGAGTTAATTAGGGCCTGGTCACATTTACATAACTGAGTTGAATTGAATTGAACTGATTGGAGCTGAACTGATTGGAGCTGAACTGAACTGAACTGAGTAGAGCTGAAATGAATACTTAGCTTTATGAGAGAAGGAAATTAAGAGCTGAACTGAACTAAACTGATTGGAGCTGAACTGAACTGAACTGATTGGAGCTGAACTGAAATTAAGCTGAAGTGAACAAGCTCTTATTATACCATGTTTGTAAAGTCAAATTATACGTATGTTTGTTCATAACATGAATTCTATATGATTAATCGATTTAGCTACTTCTTCTGTTCCAATTAGCTAAGTTATAAGTGAATTATAGTCTCTAATTACCGGTACCACAAATAGATAGGCTGGATAGACTCGTAAGTCCTAGCCAAATATTGGATGTTCTGCTTATTTTAAATATTCTACGTTTAAATATTCCCGAATGTATGTAAGCTTTTTATTTATTTACTACGTATTTTTTAAAGTTTGTTTACTCAAGTCAAGTATGTGCCTATATTGGGGAAAAAGTGTGCATGTGTTGTTGCAAGACTAATAGTCCAAATGGATTTGGGTTGGAATTTGGGAAGTGCTATAATAGTAAAGTGAACTATCTAAGTCAAACTTGACCCAAAGAGTGTTCATATGGGCTACAAGAAAGTGCGGCCCACACGTTTTCCAAAAGTAAACAAAAAAAAGAGCCAAAAAAGTGTGTAAAAGAAAGTTCTGATGATTTAAGTGTAGTGTCTCTCAATCTCTAATGTCCATGGCCATGATTATCATAGCATTTGTAAATCTAAACTTTTAATTTTTTTTTTTTTTTTGTATTTTTTTGTTTTAAGAAAAGTAAATATCCATCGTTTGTCTCGTTTGAAACTTTTATATTTGTTGATACACAAAGAAATAAATATTATCGCAAGATAATTAGTCAAATTTGTTTTTATAATACGAGTATTAAATTTTATAACTCTATAATACATAGACAAAGATATTTATATTTTATTACGGATATTCCGTATTTTACTTTGTAGGGTGAATGCTTGAATTTGGATGAACAAATGAGCATGTTCAAAGAGACAGTGGAAAAACAGTTGTCCTCAAAGTACAAAACCTCGGCTGAGCTTTCCCAATACATGGCCAAGTCCATTTTCATTTTTTCAGTGGGAAATAATGATTATATCAACACTTATTTTGGTCCTTTTAAGACAAGAAAACAATATAATCCTCAACAATTCGCACAACTCCTTGTTGATACATTATCACTAAAATTACAGGTATTTATTTTATCAATTTATTAAGATTTATTATTTGTTATTTTAAATTGTGTTATAATGAGATTATAATAGAGAAAAACATGGAATACGTATGACAGAAACTTTATAATTTCGGAGCAAGGAAGATTGTGGTATTCGAGCTAGGTCCAATTGGTTGCATTCCATCAATTGTTAGGAGTTCAAAGCTAAACGGAAAATGCGATGAAAATAAAAATGAAATCGTTAAAATGTTCAACACTAAGCTTGAATTATTGCTCAAGAATTTAACTTCCACTCTCCAAGACTCACATTTTATTATCGGAAAGGCACATGGATTAGGATATGATGCTGTCATCAATCCCACAAAATATGGTATGTCAATATTTTAAAGCCTTTCTACATACGTATTATTTCATTTGCAGTATACTTTTGGGAAATTCCTTGTTGGTGAGAAACGAAATTTGTTTCTCATGGAGGCATTTTCGTGAATAAATTAACAACTTTTTTAATATTGTGGGCTCCACAATTGAATAAAGTTGTTGATTTATTCACAAAAACTGGGACATCCTCTATACTTTTAACGTGCCCAATAGGCCAATTATTATTGACGACAACTTATTTTAAATGAATGGACCTAGAAGTGACTCTTATACATGTAATGTTGCAGGGTTAAGAGATAGTAGCAATCCGTGTTGCAAAGCATGGTTAAATGGTACGTTCTCGTGCATACCGGTGGAAGCACCATGCTTAGCCCCCGATGAAAACTACTTTTGGGATGGCTATCATCTAACTCAAGCAACATATTCTGTTATTGCATCTCAATGTATTAGTGGCTCTAATGTTTGTGTTCCTATGAATATCCAGCAGCTTGTTCAAGTTTAAAATATAGTTTTCGGCTTAATTAGCGAGTTAATGCTTGGACAAATAGGTCAACATTATTGATAGATATTAGCACATATTTTTAGATTAAAAATCAAGGAAATAGCGAGGTAGATGGTTTTTTTTTTTTTTTCCTTAACCAGGTATTGATTGGAGTTATTAGTGCCTTTTTATTTTAAAAAAAAGAACAAGATTTTTTCGCCACCTAAATGTATAATGACAAAGTGATTCAAATGAAAAAAAATTGCTGAAAGTGATTTACTTGTGTGTTTTTAAGACGAATAACAATTACAATAATGTAGACACGTCATAAATTTAAAGAGTAAGATCAACCAAGAGACATCAATATATCATACTTTATTAATTTTAATTTTTATATTTGGTGATAGAGAGACACAGAGGTGGATGATGAATATTGATCCTAGTATAGCCGTATAGGATCCCTTAGAATCAGAAATGAAGCTCTAAACCTCTAACCACTACTCTCATAATATAGTATATATCATACTCGTACTTGTGAGGTGCATATATACACGATTTGATATTATATTAGTTGATATTTATTTACTTGTAAGTAGTTTATTGAATGAGATTATATATAGCCGGAGTAATTAACCAGTTAGACACTTATATATTGATACACTTGCATCATTTAATATTTTCGACCCAATTATCAACCAATAACAGCTTTATCAAACTTATTTTAAAAAAATTTTCGTGTTGTTACATTAATAACACTGAATATGAATCTTATCGATCGATGAAGTCTAGCCTTTTTTGTTTGTTTGATGAAGTTTTAGGCCAAGATATTTTGTAAGGTAAGTTTTGTCTTCACTTCAATTTGTTCTGATGATGAAACAAAATAAAATCCATCATTATCAATCAAATTTCTGCATAATACAAAAATTGGCCTGGCACTCTATCGTATCATTTGTATGCATTTATTGTTGAAGAATAAACCTCTCAAGTGTCACCACATGTAAGTGTCCCACATTGGTTGAAGAAGAGAGAATTAAACACTTTATAAGGCTAAGGGGCTACTCCTCCTATGGCCATATGGTTTTGGGATGGAACCTCTTTGGACTTGTGAAGTGGACTCTCTCTCTTGATTTGCGGGTGCGGACCAGGCTCGCGTTTATCATTTGTTTACAAAAAAATCATACGGAGTACGTATTTTTTTGTAAAATTTAACTAATGAATCACTGTATGTAAAGACATATGGTCCGGTCTTTCAGTTAGTACATTTTTGCCATAAAAATTTTCGAAAAAGGGATTGTGTAAATCATAATTTAATTTTCTAACGAGTGTTTATGGTCACTTGTTAAGAAGAATGTTGAGATTCCGAAAAAATGGAAATGTTGTTTAAAATTTGTTTTATTGTTTATCTTAATGATGCATGGTATCCTCGTGGACTCGTGGCTCAATCAATTATACGCGGATTACATCATTATTCATTACCCTTGAAGCACCTTTTCATATTCTTCCTTCTATAAAAGGCAACATGAATCCTACTCAATTCCATAAATAAATGGGACTTAATTTCATGTTAGATTGTTTGTAACCCCATCTACTACCTCCGTTACATGTTTTGTGCAACATTTTCCAAAAACGGATGCTACACATTATGTGCAACAAAAAATTTCTTTCCATTTTAGGTAAATTTTTTAAAATGAAATTACCATAATGCCCTCAATTTAAAATTAATAACATTACTTAATTTACTAACCCAAATTTAATTATCAAATAATCAACCCCCTTCTCTCTCTTGCCCCCTTTCTTCTCTAATACCTGCAACCACCGCCATCATCAATGACCACCGCAAACACCACCAACCCAAGATCAATTCTACCACCAACACCACCGAAACCATACCACCAACATCACCCGTTCACCACCGACACCACGACCACCACAAACCATCGACCACTGCGACCTTAACAGTTAACACCACGACCAGCAAAGGCCGCCGTTTCGACCTCTAACCCCTCCTTGTAGAAGTCGCTGCCCCTGCTCGTGAGAGTCCCCGCCCCCCTTTGTCGAATTTGAAATTAAAACCCTAGAAATTGAAAAGCGAAATTAAAGGGGATCGGAATGTAAGATTAAGTTTGAAACTCAAATCTAATGCAAAATTTGCAAATATAGGAGGTGAATTAAGGGGGATTATGACCGGTTTTATAAGCGGGTTTGTGGTGCCTTCGGGGTGGGTGGTGGTTTTTGGTGGTTATGGCGGAGTTTTCGGTAGGTCTAAGGCGGGGTTTTGTATCTCGGTGGTAGTGTGGTGCATTGGTATGATGGTTTCGGCGGCTGGTATGGTACTTTCGGTGGTTGATAAGGTGGTTTCGGTGGTTCGTTCGGTGGTTGGTGGTTGTGTCGGTTGTTGTTGGTGGCGAACATGGGTGGTGGTGGTGGTGCAGTGGGTGATAATGAGGGTTGGGTTGAGATTCTTAATTTACTAATTCTGTCATAATCACAAGCCCATATTTTTGCTAATCACCTTTTTCATTTTTTGTCTTGGGAAGTGTGCAAGCCTCTTTGTTGCACTTAACGTGTAACGGAGGTAGTATCTATTTTTGGGTTAATACAAACTAACTAAATTAATTTCCCATTTAATTAGAAAAAAAAAAGTTGCATACACATTTCAAATTTTCAACTACACAAAATTAAAATGAAAATGGTACGACCAATAGAAATATTCTTGTACATATTTTTATTTTACACGAATTTTTTGTGTACGAAATGTAGTTCACCACCACCTCTTGTTCCTGCGCTTTATATCTTTGGTGATTCAATTTTTGATAGTGGAAACAATAACTTGTTGCCTACATTGGCTAAGGCCAATTACCCTCCGTATGGCCACGATTTTCCTGGAGGTATACCTACTGGAAGATTCACTAATGGCAAAACCGTTGTCGATTTCATAGGTATGTTCTAATAATTCTTATTCTTTATGTATAACACATTGATTATACATACTTACGTTTGAGAGATCAGAGGGAGATTTAAACCTGTGACCTTTTATTTGAGTCTTGATTAACTACCTAAGCCAAGACTTTATTGGAACTTTTAATATGAATTTGTACGAGTTTGCTATATATGCAGCTGATTATCTTGGACTGCCGTACCCTCCACCTCGAATTGCTAGTGTATCAACACTGTTAAGATCAAAGTCGTATATGGGGTATAACTATGCCTCTGGATCTTGTGGAATTCTTTTTGAAACTGGAAAGTTTATTGTAAGTAAATTTATCTCCTTTAATTACAACTTACTCTCGATGTCAAAAAAAAAAAAAAAAAAAAAAAAAAAAAATTACAACTTACTTTGAATATTTTGGTTGAAATTGTTACATATTGTTCATATACATACCATATGTTTGAATTGATAGTTTAGGTGTCGCCACACCCATTATCAAGAAAGAGTTCACTTTACACGTCAAATGAACTAGTGATTTAATTCTAAAACTTTGAAATAGGAATAGCTCTATAAAGTATTTGACTCTCTTTTTCTTATAAAAGTGATACACTATATTATTTTTTTTTTTTTTTTTTTTTTTTTTTTGACAGGTATACACTATATGTTGTTTGAAAAACTATATCTCAACAGAGCCGAATATTAAAAAAAGAGTATACGAAATATAGCAATATGGTTTCATATATATAATATACAAATTCAACTAAATTATAAATACGAGTAGCTTTAATGTATGATCCACCTGATTGGATAATGGGAATTGATCCATTGGTAGGACATTAGTATGGTCATATTAACTTAGAAAATATTTTGCTCATTTTATTATTTGAATTTGATATGATAAATTAGTAAGTACGTATATTTCTTAATACCTTTTTAGGCCCAATATATCTCCATCATGTACCAAAATCAAAAGCAATATATGCCTTTTTTTTTTAAACCCAAAAGCAATAATATACCTTATAACCTTATTACCTTAATAATATCTATACGAGGCCTTATTTTTACGAGATATTGTTATATACATTTGGGTGTATGGGTGCATCTAAGAATATTTATTTCTCATTTAGATGATTGTTGTTCATTTAATCACTAAATAAAAAGCAAAAGCTAAAGTTGGGTGCACCGTACACTAGATGTATATTACACTAATTAACGTATTGATCACAACTCCGATCCTTAAAATATTAGTACTCGTAGTAATTACATATACCTTTTGCGATGTATATTAACGTATATATGCATGGTCAACGCAAATCATATAATTTGCAATGCATTATGCATACGTGTAGAATGCCACCTAATAAGCTGAGTATTATTCCCTCCCTTAGACCTCCAAAGATAACGGAGAGATATAATACTATATACAAAGTTTATAATGGTCAATGGTGTAATCCACATGCATAGAAGATACTTGATTATTAGTGCATTAGTGATTTAGTGGTGACATTATTATAAAAGAAAATTAATTACATAAATGTATATGTAGTTAAAATTCAAACTTTTATGTTGTGCAATACATCATGGAGAGTTAATTATGATCCATATGTAGATTTGTCAAATTTCTTTCAACAGTAGTTTCAAATCAAAACATTAGTGTGGAGTATTTGAGTATATTGTTAAAGATATTAATGTTTAAAGATATTAATGGTTAAACACGTACTTGTATATCATTTATTTGCAGGGCGAGTGTTTGAATTTGGATGAACAAATGGTAATGTTCAAAGAGACCGTGAAAAAACAGTTGTCCTCAAAGTTTAAAACCTCAGCTGAGCTATCCCAACACATGGCCAAGTCCATTTTCATTTTCTCCGTTGGAAATAATGATTACATCAACACTTATTTTGGCATCTTAAACACAAGATTGCAATATAATCCTCAACAATTTGCACAACTCCTTACTAAGAAATTATCATCTAAATTACAGGTGAGTTTTTTTTTTTTTTTTTTTTTTTTTTTTTTTTTAAAAAAAAATTATTTATATTGATATTCATATTTAAATTTGTAATTGTACGTGACAACTAAATCCAAACATATGAAGGAATTATATATATTTTGGTAGGCACTTGATAACGACTTTACTAACTAGCTTTTGATTAATAGTAGCACTGTATTTTTTGTCTTTTTAAAATTATGCAGAAACTATATGATTTGGGAGCGAGGAAGATTGTGGTTTTCGAGCTAGGTCCAATTGGTTGCATTCCATCAATTGTTAGGAAGGCCAAGTTAAATGATAAATGTGATGAAAATAAAAATGAAATTGTCAAAATGTTCAACACTCAACTTGCATTATTGCTCAAGAATTTAACTTCTACTCTTCAAGATT
The DNA here is from genome assembly GCA_024500155.1 of Chenopodium formosanum. Taxonomy (NCBI): domain Eukaryota; kingdom Viridiplantae; phylum Streptophyta; class Magnoliopsida; order Caryophyllales; family Amaranthaceae; genus Chenopodium; species Chenopodium formosanum. The sequence goes on along the minus strand of CM044861.1, from coordinate 882,671 downwards.
CACACTTTATTATTGGAAAAGCACATGAATTAGGGTATGATGCTGTCATCAATCCCACAAAATATGGTATGCCAACATTTTTTAAAAATCTTTTTATTTTGTTATTATTGACAACTGAATTTTCCGAATAGATGAACCTCAAACTAATTTGTGCATACATAATATTGTAGGGTTAAGCGACAGTAGCAATCCGTGTTGCGACTCATGGATAAATGGTACATTGTCGTGCAAACCGGGGAGAACACCTTGCTCAAATCCCGACGAACACTACTTTTGGGATGGTTATCATCCAACTCAAGCAACTTATTCTGTAATTGCATCTCATTGTATATATGGCTCTGATGTTTGCGTCCCTATGAATATCCAACAGCTTGTTCAAGTTTAAAACTCATTTGGTTGCATGGAGTCCTAATGCATGGACAATTACTACGTCAACATTGATAGATATAATGATTATTGACACATTTATTATTATTTGATTTATCGCGCCAATATTAATATTGTACTCTCTACTCTATAATTTTTCATGAATTGAAAAGCAGGATAAATTTTACAAGCTTGTCAAAAAAAAAGTAACACTTTTTAAGTTTTTATTCAAAAAAAAAAAGTAACACTTTTGCATTCCCCTTTAAATACAGTACGGATTTATCCCCAAGTTACTTCGCTTAGTGGGGGAGTCCAACAATATAATCTTGCAGTTTGCTTTTGATGAAATTTAATGTACTTATTAGTTATCGAATACCAGCTTAGTAACATTTTACAAAAATAAGTACTCCATTACATTTTTTTTAAAAAAGTCCTCTAGTAAAAAAACATGTTCAAAATCGTATGCAGTATATAACTCAGGGGCGGAGCCAAGGGGGGCTAGCGGGGGCCTTTCCTCCTTGGCTGAAGATATTAAGTAAATTTGCTCTTGATTGTCATAAATTTTGGTGTAGAGAAGGTTGTTTTATCCATGTGATAGTATGCAAGATGTCAAGGGATCAAATCTTGCAGCTAAAAAAATTTGTTTTTTGTTTTGTTTTGTTTTGGTTTTTTTTTTTTTTTTTTTTTTTTTTTTTTTTTTTTTTTTTTAAAATCAAGTGTAATCAATTCAATAGTTGCAAAATTACATGTTAGATTATGTAAATAATCTCGTATATAATTAGTTTGTAAATTACTAATGTAGCCTTAACCCTAACCTAACATACGCTTGTACTATATATTGATTTCTGATTAATGAGAAAGGCACGGCAAATATTCTCATATTCTCTCATGGTATCACGAGTCTAGGTTTTTCAATCCGAAACCCTAAATTCTCTTCCGCTAATCTTCTCTAATCTTCTTCTTCTTCTTTTTCGGTTATCATCAATGGCCGACCAAAAGATTCATCCTGCTACTCTTGTCCCTAACATCAAAACGTGCATTCCTATTGTTCTTGATTACAGTGGTACTCAGTACAATACGTGGTCTACTCTATTCCAACTTCATTGCCGTACGAATTTAGTGATCGACCATATCATCCCTCCCGTTGCTAGTGACAAGCAGAAAGTCCCTGAATCTTCCTCTGATCCTGAGTTGTGGCAAAGACTTGATAACATCGTTCGTCAATGGATATATAATACTATCTCGACTGACCTTCTTGATTCAATTATCGATCCCGATGACAAGGCTATCGATGCTTGGAAACGATTGCAGAATTTCTTTCTCAACAACAAGTCAGCCCGTGCTCTTCAGCTTGATGCGCAGTTCACAAACACCAGGCTCGATCAATTCGAGGGTGTTAAGGCGTATTGCACTCGCCTGAAATCTCTAGCAGACAGCCTCCGTAATGTAGGTGATGCGGTTTCTGATAATCGTATGGCGCTGCAATTATTAAAGGGGCTCTCCGAAGATTACAAGGCGTTCCGCACCTCCGTTCGCCATCTCAATCCACTTCCCTCTTTTGACACTTTGCGATCCATACTTGAATTGGAGGAGCAAAGTAATACCACCGATGTTCTTGATTCGGGTGAGGAGGCTCACATCTCACAATCACCGACGGTCGCATTTAATTCGCAGCAGGGCAAGGCGAATTCTGATTCTTCTCGCTCTTCACAGCCTGCTCGCGGTGGTCGAAAGCCTAAGGGAAAGGGAGGAAAGAAGGGCGGTGCCGGGTCCGGTGGTCGGAGCAACCAGCCACCGCCGCAAACGCTGCAGCAGTCTCAGCCTGCAGCGCATCAATTCTCAGGACATCAGGGGTGGCCGTATCCACCTCCATGGGCGTATTGGCCAGCCCCTCCCTGCCCATATCCCTCACAAGCCCCAGGCCCAATGCAATGGGCTGCTAGGCCTCATCAGTCCTCTCCGCAGCAGCCTGGTCTTCTCGGGTCCAGACCACAGCAAGCATACTACATGTCCGGGCCTCCTTCCAATTCTTCAGGGTATGTGCCGACTAACATCGAGCAAGCTATGCACACTATGTCTCTTGCCGATCCGAATTATTACATGGACACCGGAGCTACCTCTCACACGACAAACTCTCAAGGTAACTTGTCATCGTATTTTCATTTGAGCAAAAATAATAATAATTCTATTATTGTTGGTAATGGTAGCAAAATTCCAATTCATGGTTATGGTCACACATCCCTACACCAAAACACACTTCAACTCAAAAATGTCCTCCACGTACCTAAACTTGTCAAAAATCTAATTTCTGTTAGAAAATTCACCATTGATAATAATGTGTCAATTGAATTTGATCCTTTTGGGTTTTCTGTGAAGGACTTGCAGACGGGGAGCAAACTAGTGAGGTGTAATAGCAGTGGCGATCTTTATCCCTTTTCCACAGATCGTCAAGTCTTTTCCAATTCCACTCCGTCAGCTTTTGCAGTTGTTTCTCCTAGTGTGTGGCATTCCCGTTTAGGTCATCCGGGAAATGCAATTCTTAGTTCCTTGCGTAGTAGTAAACTCATAAATTGTAATAAGGCTTCAAAGCACGTTTGTCATTTTTGTCCTTTGGGAAAATTAATGAAATTGCCTTTTTATGATTCAACGTCTCATACTATTATGCCCTTTGATATTGTTCACAGTGATTTATAAACCTCTCCCATTGTTAGCTCTCTTGGTCACAAATATTATGTTCTTTTTCTCGACAATTACACGAATTTTCTATGGACTTTTCCTATCTCTTCAAAGTCTCAAGTTTATGATTTATTTATTCGTGTTCGAACATATATTAAGACTCAATTTGAGAGGGAGATTAAGGCTTTCCAATGTGATAATGGAACGGAATTTACCAAAAATCCTTTTCAAAAATTTTGTGAACAAAATGGTATGACATTTCGTTTTTCTTGTCCATATACTTCTCCTCAAAATGGCAAGGCCGAAAGAAAGATTAAAACAATCAATAATATTATTCGAACTCTTCTATGTCATGCTTCAATTCCTCCGTCTTTTTGGCATCATGCTCTTGAAATGGCTACCTATCTTCATAATATCTTACCGTCAAAAATTCTAGGCTATAAATCACCTACTCAAGTTCTCTATCAAAAGCTTCCCGACTACTCTCATCTTAGGGTGTTTGGTTGTCTATGTTATCCCCTCTCTCCATCCTCTAAAATTCACAAACTTCAAGCTCGAAGTAGTCCTTGTGTCTTTCTAGGATATCCGTCTAATCATCGAGGGTATAAATGTTTTGATATGTCGAGTCGGAAGATTATTATAGCTAGACATGTATGGTTTGATGAGTCGGTTTTTCCCTTTTCAAAAATTCATACTCCGGAACCTCATACATATGACTTTTTGGGTAGTGAATTGAGCATTCTTGATAGCCCCATTGTGCAGCAGCAGCTCTTCTCCTCACCCCTGCCTCGTGCACCTCCCTCTTCTCCTACAAACCCGCAGCCTAGCCCCCTTGATGCTGCCATACAGCACACTCCGCAACTAGGCTGCGGTATACCCTCTTCTGCCGCAACCCAGTTGCGGAGTCCCCTGCCCGTGTCGCCACAGCAACCCTCCCTTTCTCGCTTCCCCTCTCCCACACCTGCCACGCCCCCCACTACTCAGCAGCGTGGTCTTCGACCACCTCCTGCTAGCCCCGCCGGGTCAAACGCGGGCAGTGGTGTGGACGAGCCCATGTGTGGTGAGACGGGGCAGCCTTCCTCTCCAACTCCCTCCTTACACCAACCTCATTCCATGACCACCCGTAGCAAACACGGAATTTTCAAGCCAAATACAAAGTACTCCGATCAAGCACATCACATTTCTACCTCCATATCTCCTATTCCCAAAAACCCGGTCCATGCTCTTCGTGACCATAATTGGAAATTTGCTATGCAGGAAGAATATAATGCTCTTATTGAAAATGGTACTTGGAAATTAGTTCCCCGACCGAATAATGTGAATGTTATTCGCTCCTTATGGATCTTTCGGCACAAAACAAATTCTGATGGCTCTTTTGAGAGACATAAAGCTCGCTTGGTTGGTGATGGTAAAACTCAAAGGGAGGGTATTGATTGTGATGAAACTTTTAGCCCGGTTGTCAAACCGGCTACTATCCGGGTAGTTCTTAGAACGGATGCAGATTGGGGCGGGTGTCCGGATACTCATCGTTCTACATCAGGGTATTGTGTGTATCTTGGTGATAATCTGATTTCTTGGTCTTCGAAACGCCAACCCACTTTGTCTAAGTCCAGTTGTGAAGCAGAGTACAGAGGGGTTGCCAATGTGGTTTCTGAATCCTGCTGGGTTCGCAATTTGTTGCTCGAGCTATTTCTTCCTATTTCGAAAGCAACATTGGTTTATTGTGACAATGTTAGTGCAATTTATCTCTCTAGTAATCCGGTCCAACATCAGCGCACTAAACATATTGAGATGGACATACACTTTGTACGTGAAAAAGTTCAAAAGGGCGAAGTTCGTGTCCTACATGTGCCTTCCCGATACCAGATTGCAGACATCTTCACCAAAGGTCTGCCTAAGGTTTTATTTGATGATTTTCGGGACAGTCTAAGCGTTCGTAGTCCTCCCGTTTTGACTGCGGGGCAGTGTTAGATTATGTAAATAATCTCGTATATAATTAGTTTGTAAATTACTAATGTAGCCTTAACCCTAACCTAGCATACGCTTGTATTATATATTGATTTCTGATTAATGAGAAAGGCACGACAAATATTCTCATATTCTCTCATTACATATACGTATTGTTTCAAAAAAAAAAAAAAAATACATATAGGTAGGTATAATCTTGACCCCCTCACTTAGAAATTCTGGCTCCGCCACTGATATAACTAATGCAAAATTTCAATTGTTGCAATTATTAATGAGTTATGAATTGAAACTTGTGGCGTAGTATATGCAATGAAAATTATGCATTATATGTGTCAAATTACTCCTCTGTCTCCTTTTGGCCGCGGGTGATGATGTTTTTGTGTCAATAATAGTACGTGAAATGGTCTTACCTAGTAAGGAGCTTAATAATGCTAATGTTGATTAAGTCCTTTGTAGCTTCACGTAGCTTTTACATGGAATTGTAAGTCTCGTGAATTTACGTTACTATCAAGGCAAGAAGCAGCCTGCTTCGACATTGTTGAATACTCAATAAGTTTAATTCGTCAAAAAGAAAGGAAGTACGAGTCCAATTTCTATACTTTTCAACATTCCAGGGCATGGCAAAGCTAGCAGTAATAAGGGTCTATTCGTTCGTTGTTTTAGATGATCGAAGGATCAGAATTGACTATTGAGGGTACAATACATAAAGATCATGATAATTTTTCATTAATTACATGCAATTATGCTAATTATTAAAATTACCAAGTATACTTATATTAATAAGAAAAGAATTGACTGTTATCAAAAAAAAAAAAAAAAAAAAAAAAAAAAAGAAGAAGAAGAAAAGAATTGACTCAAATAATTTAAATTTTCCTAACTTGAATTGATCTGCTGTATATATGACTTGCTTGCATGTCATGCTCTCAGGTCCAATTATCCTTCAACAAACTCAGCTTTATTATTTCATAATGGACTATATGATTGATGTATATACAATTATACACCATAATTATTAAACTAAACATTGACTTTCCTACATCAATATATATAATAATTTTAATAATGTACTTAATTTTGGTTATTTAGTTAGCTACTACGTACATACCTACCTTTCTTCTTCTTAGGTACGAGAGTTTTCCACCCCCCCCCCCCCCCCCCCCCAAAAAAAAAAAAAAAATGGTGCAAGCAAAACATATTTGCTTGGTGTTGCTTTTGTCACAATTTTTGTGGTGTAATTATTGTACTTCAACACCTCTAGTACCGGCTTTGTATGTTTTTGGAGATTCATTATTTGATGGTGGAAATAACAATTGGTTGCCTACATTGGCCAAAGCAAACTACCTTCCTTATGGTCAAGATTTCCCCAAAGGCCCTACCGGAAGATTCAACAATGGCAAACTCCTCGTCGATTTTATAGGTACGTATGGTATTATTTGTGCTCACTCGAAATAGATTTAATGATCGTTTTCCTATTTTATACTATAGAATTATTATATGCAATGGATCAACAAATACTTACAGTAGTGTTCATACTCTTTAATTTGTGTCCAATTTTAATGTCGAAGTATGTATTATAAGTTACTTGTATAGTTGTATGTATGTAATTCTATATTTCTATAGTAATGCTAGCGTTAGTTGTTCATGTTTTTTTAGTCTATATGCATGTTTTATTATCTTTTACACATATGCATTGTTAATGATTTTATCATCGTTGCTCATGCTCCAATTTTAGATTTGGTAAACGTACAAGTTTCTTATCTGGTTTATTAATAAGTTAATAATTTATTTCAATTTTTATTGTAGCTGAGTATCTTGGACTACCATTCTCACCACCCTATATAAAGCCATTCCGGACAAATTCACTTACGGGTTACAATTATGCATCTGGTGCTTGTGGCATTTTACCCGAAACCGGAAAAGATATAGTAAGATATCCGTCATTTATATCTGTAAGATACTATGAAACTCCTTGAGTTGGAGTGTATTCCATTAATCATATATATAGGGTTACAATGATGAGTCCTAAACACGTTAGGAAATCTCAAAAGATATTTACAGAATATTCACAAACTATATCCTTCTATACAGAATACTATCTAGAATATTTATCATATTCTAACACACCCCCGCAGTCATAGCGGGAGGAGGACGGACGCTAAGACTGGATCTGAAGTCCAAAAATAGTTGTCGAGGGAGGCCTTTCGTGAAAATGTCAGCAAACTGATAACGTGATGGAACGTGCAGGACCCGTACATGCCCCAACGCCACCTTTTCTCGGACGAAATGAATATCCATTTCGATGTGTTTGGTGCGTTGGTGCTGTACGGGATTATGAGAAAGATAGATTGCACTAACATTATCACAATAAACAACTGTGGCCTGTCGAAGTGGACAGTGTAACTCCAAAAGCAAATTTCGAAGCCAACATGCCTCGGCGACAACATTTGCGACGCCCCTGTATTCTGCCTCTGTGCTTGATTTCGAAAGAGTAGGCTGACGCTTAGAAGACCAGGAAATGAGATTGTCCCCTAGAAAACAACAATAACCCGAGGTCGATCGACGAGTGTCCGGGTACCCGCCCCAATCTGCATCAGTATATGTAATCAAGCTTGTAGGAGAAGAAGGATATAAATGTAACCCATGATCAATGGTGCCCTGTATATAACGTAGGATGCGCCTCAATGCATCATAGTGAGCTTCTCTGGGATCGTGCATGAATAAACATACCCGTTGTACTGCATAAGCTATATCAGGGCGAGTAAAAGTGAGGTACTGTAATGCACCTGCAAGGCTACGATAAAGTGTTGGATCCTTAAACTTAGGTCCTGTCTCTGCACTGAGCTTGGATTGAGTGTCCACTGGAGTCGCCGCAGGCTTGCAACTACCCATGCCTGCACGCTCTAAAATTTCTTGAGCATATTTTTGCTGAGACAATAGCATATAAGAAGGAGTACGAGTAACAGCAATACCCAGGAAAAAATTCAAGGGACCTAAATCAGTCATAGGAAATCCAGAACGTAAGTGAGAGATGATGCGATCACGTAAAAGATCTGAAGATGTAACCAACACAATATCGTCAACATATAATAGCAAATATGCTATGTCTTTTCCATGTCGGAAAATGAATAAAGAATTGTCCATCTTTGCAATAATAAACCCCATCTGCAGAAGATAGTTAGTAAAACGCTGATACCAAGCTCTTGGAGCTTGTTTTAGGCCATAGAGAGCCTTGCGAAGCCTGCACACATGACCTGGAAACCTCTTGTCAACAAACCCAGGGGGTTGATGCATATATACACACTCATTTAAATCACCATGTAGAAATGCATTCTTCACATCAAGTTGATGAATAGACCAATTCCGAGCCATAGCCAAGCTCAATACTGTTCTAATAGTAGCTGGTTTCACAACCGGACTGAAGGTCTCATCACAGTCAACACCTTCAACCTGAGATCTGCCATCACAAACTAAACGAGCTTTGTGTCTTTCAAGATCACCATTAGCATTAAATTTATGACGAAAAAGCCACATACAATTGACAACATTCACCCCCGTTGGTCTAGGAACCAATTCCCACGTCCCCGTTTCAATTAAAGCACTATATTCATCACGCATCGCAACATTCCAATTCGGGTCGGAAAGGGCTTGTTTGTGATTTTTTGGAAGAGGGGATCGGGGCAAGGCATGATTTTGTGAGGTGACGGCAAGGCCGTACTTTGGGTTTGGTTTTACAATGCCATGCTTAGACCGCGTTCTCATTTGTGGTGAGAGTGGGGGAGGCCGAGTAGGAGTAATGGGGTTTTGGCCTCGGAGAGGGGGTGGGGTGTAGAGGTTGTTGCGTGGCTGGGCAGGGGTGTGAGGTGTCGGGCTGGGCTGATTGGCAGGGGAGGGTGGTGTCGGGCTGTTGTGACTGGCAGGGGAGGGTAGGGTCTGCAGGTCTGTGCTGCCCGCTGCATTCCCAGCGTGCGCTGGTGGGTGCAGGGAAGGCAGGGGAGACCGCAGCCCTCCCGCGGCTGGCTGGGTTGTGCCGCAGCTCCTCTGCGGAGTCTGCTGCCCAAGTGTGTGTGTATGGGATGTTTGCGAATGGTGGGGGTTAGGGGCTGCAGAAGTAGCACTCACAAATTGTCGATGGTGGAGGATAGGTGATGGGTCATCAGATGCAAGAAAATCATAGTCACTTGATGTATAGGTGCTAAGGTTATGGAAGGGTAAAGTATGTTCATCAAAGGTGACATGCTGGGAAATAATGATTTTCTTTGTGGTGAGATCCATGCATCTATAGCCTCTATGTTCGGAAGGATATCCTAAGAACACACAAGGTGTAGAACGAGGAACCAATTTGTGAGTTGCAGTCGCAGAAAGGTTTGGGAAACACAAACACCCAAAAACACGAAGATGAGTATAGGAAGGAATAACCCCAAAAAGAGCTTGAGCCGGAGTAATTTGATTGAGAGCTTTGGTTGGTAAAATGTTGATAAGATAGGTTGCCGTCTCAAGGGCATACAACCAAAAAGATGGGGGAAGAGACGCATGAAATAAAAGTGTACGTTTAACATTGTTAATTGTACGGATCATGCGTTCAGCTTTGCCATTTTGTGATGATGTGTGTGGGCATGAGAAGCGAAAAACCAATCCATTTTTGACACAAAAGGATTTGAACGGATCATTATCAAATTCGCGACCGTGATCGCTTTAAAAGGATTTTATGGGTCGTTCAAATTGAGTGAGTACATATTGTCGAAAATTGAGAAAGGTTTGAAAAGCTTGTGATTTATAAACTAGAGGTATTGTCCACACATAATGAGTATAATCATCCAATAAAACTAGATAGTACTTATGGCCTTTTTCACTTCGAATAGGAGAAGTAAATAAATCAGCATGAATAATATCAAAGGCAGAAACAGTAGTACTAGTAGAATTATGAAACGGCAAACGATGATGTTTTCCCAATTGACAACCAACACATAAACTATTGGAGCCGTGCTCCTTATTACAATCAATCAAATGTTTATTCCTAAGAAAATTAAAAATGGGTGCCCCGGGATGTCCCAAGCGGTTGTACCATGTGGATGGAGATAAAGCTGTGAGAGAGGTGGCTAGACAAGCTGAAGGTGAGGTTGTCACTGGATAAAGGTCCCCCGTACTATTGCATCTGGTTATTATTTTCCCCGTTCGTAGATCCTTCATAGAAAAGCCACTAGGATCAAACTCTATAGAGACAGAATTATCAGAAATAAATTTTTTTAACAGAAATTAAATTTTTGATAATTTGGGGAGCTAAATAAACATCACGCAAGGAAAGGGATTTATTTGCAATAGTAGAATGACCATAACCCGTAATTGGAATGCGATGACCGTTACCCACTTGAATATAATTATGAGTGCTTAAATTAAAAAGGGGTAAGAGATTACCAGCATTGTTTGTCATGTGGGAAGTTGCGCCAGAATCCATATACCAAGCCAGATCATAATTCTGAAATCCCATAGTTGCAAAGGCATTTCCAAGATCAGTAGGAGAGTACTCCGTGCCTTGAGTGAAATATGCTTGAGACGGCTGTTGTTGGTACGCATACTGCTGTGGATTCGAGGCTGCCTGGGCTCGGGGTGCTGGCGAAGGCATGAAACCAGGTCGTGGGGCTGACCATTGTTGGGGATGCGGGTATGGTGCCTGACCCCACTGCAGGGGTGCCTGCTGAGCTTGCGGCTGGGCAGGCTGGACTGACCAGCCTTGCTGCCCCCATTGGGGTGCTGCTTGCTGCTGTTGTTGGGCCTGCTGTTGCTGCCCAGAGCCGCGGCCTCGGCCCTTGCCACGGCCACCACCGCGGCCTTTGCCACGGCCACCAGTAGGGCCACCACGACCAGCCTGTTGTGGCTGTTGTTGCTGCTGTGAAGGTGCGGTGGAACCCGAAGGAGCAGAGTTCGAAGATTGAGCGACGAAGGATGACTGAGCCACACTAAGTCCTGCGCACGCCTCGATTCTTCAAGTAAAAGACGGGACCTTGCAGTTTCAAAGGAAGGAAGAGGATCCGTCTGTTGAATCATAGCATCAACTGTGTCGAAGTCGGTATTCACAAGACCCGAAACTAGGTGAATTACCATTTTTTGCTCCGACACTGAGTTATCAACATTGGCTAGTTGATCTTTGAGGTTCTTCAACACCCGGCAGTAAGATGAAACATCACTAAAACTCGAGAGATGTAAAAAATTAAACTGATTTTCGAGATAGACCGCCCTAGTGGTTTTGTTATCTTGAAAAATAGCCTTGATTTTGTCCCATATTTCTTGCGCCGTTGCTCCTCTGCAAAGAACAGTCTCAAGCAATTCACGGGAGATCGTACCATAAATCCAATTTTTGACAATTGAATCAAGTCTTTTCCACATATCCTCAGAGATATCCGTAGGCTTTGTGATTTTTGCATCGATGTGATCAAGAACATTATAGGCATGACAATGACATTCAAACAATTCTACCCAATTCGAATATTGAACGTTCACACGATCAAGGATGAGAGGGATTATATTTTTGATGTTGTTCACCCCGAGAGCAGGATGAAACTCAGAGGAGGAAGATGAGGAGTCACCGGTCTTTCCGTCCTTGGTCATGCTTGGTGGCTACTGGAAGAGGAAAGTGGCGGCTAGGGCTAGGTACAATATAAGAAAATAAAAATATATGTGGAAGCTAGGATCGTAACCTAAAATCTGATACCATGTAAGATACTATGAAACTCCTTGAGTTGGAGTGTATTCCATTAATCATATATATAGGGTTACAATGATGAGTCCTAAACACGTCAGGAAATCTCAAAAGATATTTACAGAATATTCACACACTATATCCTTCTATACAGAATACTATCTAGAATATTTATCATATTCTAACAATGGATGTTTCTACTATGGTCATCTTAGATATGACTATAGGTATACTTAAATCTCATTGGCTGATTTTTGATTTATTTTTTTAGCTTGGTCAAACTTTATTTAAGGGTATTCAAGGTATTTTCTGTTTTTTAATTCATTTTCTTATTTTCCATAATTCAATTAATGAATTTCTGAAAATATTATTTTAATTTTCGAATTAATTTTATCTAAATCTAATTTTAATAAAATCTAAAATTAAGATTAAAAAAAAAAATCGAAAATTTGTTCTTCGTCGTTCATCGATGTTCATCAATGTTCTTCCTAGTTCTTCCAAATTTTTCATCAAATAATGAAATCAACCACGATTTTATGTTCAATGTACCTTAATTTCAATCGCGCATCAATGGAGACCGAAAAAATAGGCCAATTTTATACAGCCATTGCGCAACTTTATGGTACATATAATCGGTTTTTTCATCCTGTGGATGGGTTCTTAATCTTTGAATAACATATTTTAATTGTACAAAGTCAAGCATCGGATTCGAAAATAGCGATTCAAGGTATAAGAAATAAAAAAATTTTAAGTTTTGAGGTAATATATGTTCGTCATGAAAATCTGAGAAGTAACCGTAACACATTTTTTCTCACAACTTTGTTTGATCCAAAAAATCGAAGATCGAATTATAAACACTGTTTGTGATTAAGGTATTGACCCAAATTTGAATATGACATAGCCTTAATTGAATTTTAATAATTGTAAACAGATAATGACCAAACGTAACATTGGACATTTCCAATTATTATAACAGAATTTACTTCGATGTAAATTTATAATACGATGAACCTAGACATTTATTCGAACCAATCAGTAAACAAAAATTATGGAATCGATATATTTTAAGTTTAGAAATTGCATTTTAATATTGGAAATCACTTATTCTAATTATGATCTTTTCCTAAATTTATATCTTTTTAAATTTTGAATAGATTAAATATTGGTAATCAGTATTCTACATAGGATATTTTCCTAGTTTATTATCTCTAAAATTTAAATGATTTTCATCTTTTAAATTTTAAAAAATCTTTACAAACAACAGCGTTAGGGTTTTTTGCTTCACATCTTTATCATCCTCGCATATCCTTTTCAACCAAATTTGTTTCACAGTTTGCACAATTATTTTTGTTATTCAAATCATGGTGAAAAAAGCTAAACCCAATGTAAGTATACTCGAAATTGAATTTGTTTTTTGCTATGTATTTTAACCAATATTTAAAATTAAATTTTTTTTTTTATGCGTATGATGAACAACTTTTTATTTTTTTGAAGGAATTATTTATGAACATTGATTTCGTCTATATAGGGTTTATGTTTTAAGCTAATTAAATTCATTGATAATGGTATAATTCCATTTTTAAATTACTCATGATCTCTGGAATTGATTTATCGTTGCAGAAAAGTAAGACAATGGAGAAAGAAATAACTGATATTCACTGCAAATTGTCAAACATAGAGTTGACATTGGCTAAACTCGCTGCCGATGTTGCTGCTAGTATGTCACAGAGTTCAACCAAGGTTCCAGAATCAACTGATTGTAGGACTGACGGAGAAGGAGACACTGTTGGTAAAACTCCGCATGGAAATCGTTCGTATTCTCCTTTCCTAAGCCCTGATGGCGAGTTGATGGTTAGCTCACATATCTCAACAACTAAGAGAAAGCTACAAGTTAATGAAGAAGGAGAAGAAGGCGAAGAAGTAGAGGAAAAACACTTCGCTGGCTTCGATGTTGAATCATTCGACATAAGAAATATCCGTTTTACCGAGCCTCAATTTCCACCTGGTCTGGAAACACTCCAAGATCTTAAAGAGGATGAAGAAAAAGCGAAGGACAAAAAGACAAAAGATAAAGTTAGAAGCCCTGATATCAAAGTGCTGACTCCAAAGACAAAAGAAATAACAACCACTGATAACGGTGAACCACAGACAAATTCGGAGAAGAGGCCCCTTAGGAGGCCAAGACAAAGGAAATTGAGTCAGATTGATGATAACAGTAATGTGAATTTGAAAAAGGTAAATATGTAATCAGTAAATATAATATTGGTCACTACATTACGGTTTTTTAACGACAGAATCTATTAACTGTTCTTCCCCATTCACAAACACAGGTTTCATCTTCATCAAAGCCAAAAAAGGGGAATAAAAGCAATTCAAAGGCCCAAGATGCACAGGTAATTTCATCATATTTATGCCCAACTTTTTTTTTTGTGTACCGACTAATCATAAAATGGTATTCAGAAATATAATTACCTGTAATTACATATTAAGTTATTACTAATGCCATAGGCCCAATTATCAAAATCAAAAATGCGGAAGGAATGCACTTCTAATGCAATACCTGAAGAGGTGATATGTAGTAATATTTATTTAATCAATAGGCAAAGACATATACATATATAGCGCATTGCCTATATATGTATTGCTATATGTCTTTCCTAAACCTTTTAATCTTAAACTGCAGGGATCAAGTGAGGTAATTGAAGTACATACTACTGATGATGATGAGGATGTGTTACGGGTTAATGAAGAACATTCAACACAATCTTTATTTCTTGAATATGTATCACATTTGGACTCCTTGGAAAAACAAATATGTGTGAATGTTCACAAAGATGAGAGCAGTGAGGAATTTTATTGTGCCAAAAATAAATCAATTATCAGGTTGTCTGTGGGTGAATCTTGGTGTTTGTTTCCGGATAATGTAATTACTAATCAGGTATACTATTATTACTAATTTCACATCGAATTTGTTTTCTGGGACATTATTTGTTTTGGTGGAACATGACATGACACTTTTAATTTATTTAACTATTTTAATTGTAACTCATAAATGTCTATTTGTATGATATACAAATGGGGTTAGATGACCCAACTAAGCTGATATTGCCAGCAGCATTCCAGGTACATTGGCTTTTACATAAAATGGGAATAAAAGTATTATTTGCTAAACTCATAAATTTACATTATACATGCTGCGTGTAGACATTAGTACTGAAGTCAGACAAAAGGTGCTCGCATTACATGACTCCATCTATTCTCTGTTTTTACATTACCATTGAGTCTTGAATCATGTGCTCTGTTTTTATAATTTGAAATATTTGTTTTGTTTTATAATTGGTATTCATGTATATTGTTTTTGGCTATCACCTAATTTCGTTTTTTTACCTTTGTAAAATCAGCTGATGTTATATTTGATATCTGTTTTATAATTGGTATTCAACTATCTTATATTTGGTTATTACCTATTTCATTATTTATTAATTCCATTATACTTGTAGGTTTTCTATTTGTTATCTGTTTTGTAATTGGTAATCAATTATCATGTATTTGGATATTACCTATTTTTATGTTTTTATTGATTAAGCCAAATCAACTGATGTTATATTTGTTATCTGTTTTAAAATTGGTAATAAACTATCATGATTATGGTAATTACCTATTTTTTTTCTTTATTAATTGAGTAAAACTGACTGGTGTTATATTTTGTTAATTGTTGTGAATATAAAGATGATGGTGATGATGATGATTTGGATGCAACCTCTAGTGGAAAAACAAGTGCTGGTGGTGGTGAAGATCCATCTGGTGATGATGGACCATCTGGTGAACCATCTAGTGATGATGATGATGATGATGATTCTGGAATGATGAATTTTAACCAATGTTAGGGATCCTGCTTTTGGTGTAAAATTGTTGTACGCGTTCAAAAAAGTGATGGTTTTTTTTTTTTTTTGTTGATGAAGACTACAGTGTTTTTAAGGTACTTTTTGTTGTACTCTAGGTAAGCCCTATAATTGTGGCAAAACTTTCTAGTTAAATTAACTTTTGATAACTTAGCTTGGATTAGTCAAGACCATTTGAAGTTTTTTTCTCTTGCTTAATATATATATTCAGTTGTTAAGTTGATTACTATATTTAATGTATTAATTTCTTTATTTAAAAATTATCATATAAAAACAATTAAACAAATAATAATTAGCAATAACAACTTTATTAATAAGTGATTCAATTCTACTGTGTATTTTATTCAATTGTGTTTAGCACCAACTAAAAAATTCAAAAATAATTGAACATAAAAAACCCAACCCATGACATAAGTAACGCTGGCAAAATCACTGTTGTGTAAGCAATATGTTTGTTCTTCTCCATAGTTGATTGACATAATTGGCTTTTCAAGTCTCCAATTTGCTGCTCAAATTGTGACTTTTTAACCTTCAATTTGTCTAGCTTCGTAGTTAGAGATTGAACTTCTTTCTCGATTTCATCCAACCTCTTTGACATCATCTCACACTCGACGCATCCACCGACATCATCATACAACCATTTGAAAAAACCACAGTCAGCCTCCTGCAATTTGCAAGTATTTTAAAAACCCTAATTGGTTTTCCAAAAATAAATAATAACATATAAAAAAACTAATTGGTACTTGGAACCCTAATAAAAAATTTATGCCGTTAACTTCTAATTATTGAAATTAGACCAATTAAAAAGTGAGTATCGCCATTTTTTAGTGTTGATATGATAAATATATGAAAGCACTGTTCCTTTGGTCACAAATTAAGCACAAGGATTTAAAAAATTTACCGGATATTTACCACAACCACGAAATTTTCTACCCCTGTTGTGGTTACGCTTGCTCACAGTTCGTATCTTATAGGGAACACCTCATCCACATTTCACCATGAATCCCCCAAAACTAGAAGATGAACCTCCGGAATTTAGTGAATCCCCCATTTTATTTTTTTTGTAATTTTTAAGATAGAGAAGGGTGAGAGTTGGACAAGTATATAATTGAAGTTTAGTAACTGACTAGCGAAAAATAAGGGCGGTCATTTAAAAAATTTTAAATTTAGTTTGGAAATGCAATGCAGTATTAAATATACTAAAGCGATTAGTTTAAAAAATTAATTGACTAAGCTGTTACATATACTTATATCCGGTTTTACCCTGCTAATACTTATGTCATTACCTATTTGGAAGGTAATTGTGCAAACTGTGAAACAAATTCGGTTGAAAAGAGTATGCGGGGATGATAAGCATGTGAATCAAAAAACCCTAACTTTTTTGTTTGTAAAATATTTTTAAAATTTAAAAGATAATTTAAAATTTAAAATCATTTAACTTTTAAAGGAAATAAATTAGGGAAACATCCTATTCTGATTTCCAATATATAATCTATTCAAAATTTAAAAAGATAGAAAATTAGGAAAAGATCCTATTTAGAATAAGTGATTTCCAATATTAAAATGCAATTTCTAGACTTAAAAGATATCGATTCCATAATTTCAAATAATTGATTAATTTAAATCATTGTCCAGGTTCATTGTATTGAGAATTTCCATCGAACTAAATTCTATTATGCTAATTGGAAATGTCCAATATAGTGTACGGTCATTACCTTTTTATAATTAATAAAATTCAGTTAAGGCTATGTCATATTTATATTCTGGTCAATACCTTAATCACAAACAAGTTTTATATTTCGATCTTCGATTTTTCGGATCAAAGAAGGTTGTGAAAAAATGTGATACCGTTTCTTCTCAGATTTTCATACGAACATATATTACCGAAAAACTTAAAATTTTTAGATCGTAATGCATAAAATCGCTATTTTCGCATTCGATGCTTGACTTTGCAATTAAAATCTATAATTCAAAGATTAAGAATCCCTTGCGAGAAGATGATAGAAACCGATTATGTGAACTAGAAAATTGCGCAATGGCTGTATAAATCTAGCCTATTTTTCGATTTCCATTTAGGCGCGATTGAAATTAAGGTACATGGAACATAAATTCGTGGTTGATTTCATTATTTGATGAAAAATTTGGAAGAACTAGGAAGAACATTGATGAACATCGATAAACGACGAAGAACAAATTTTCGATTTTTTTTTTAATCTTAATTTTAGATTTTATTAAAATTAGATTTAGATAAAATTAATTCGAAAATTAAAATAATATTTTTAGAAAATAATAAATTGAATTATGGAAAATAAGAAAATGAAATAAAAAAAGGAAAATACCTTAAATACCCTTAATGAATGTTTGACCAAGCTAAAAAAATAAATCTAAAATCAGCCAATGAAAATTGAGTATAGTGATGGTCATTGTGAGAGTGACCATACTAGAATTTTTATCTAACAATATCAATAATATTGCATTTCATTTTTTACATAGTGCTCTCAGACAATTAATTAGCTTACTCTTCAATTTGGTTTAATTTGATGCAAAATGTTTAATTATAAGGAAAATAATTTTTCAATTTTTATTTCCATTTTCCATTATTGTATGCATTATCTACAATTCTACATCGTAAATACACTTTACTATTGCTCTCATAGTCTCCTACATGCACGTTGCACGTACATAAAACGGCAAGAGTTGGTCTCATATTGATAACCACAGACTAAACATAGTTAATGCATGCACGTTAATCTAATGGAAAGATTCATGGACTACATTAAACTTTAAGCCACAACATAATTATTGTTGCATTTGACACCGTCCATTTTAGCTTTTGATTAATCTACACCGTTGATTTGTTGCCTTTATTATTAGAAAGGATATTGTGTCATGTAACTTTGACGTTTTAAAAACTTCACCGTGTATCCCTAAAAACTTTTAAATGTACCGTGTACTCTTAAGGTCTATATAAATTTGCACCAAATATCGTTGATATATATGTGCATGATATCGCTCTTTCCTTTTGCATTGTATAGAAAAAAATAATTTCAAATTAATTTAAGTCTTTCAACTACTTCTTAGGGCATGCTTGGATTAAATTAAAGTAACGATATATACATTAAGGTAGTAATAAAAGTCAAACTTGAAAAATTAAAAGTAATTAGAGGTGTTAATTGTTGTTGTAGAAGACATGGTGTTTAAAATGAAATAAGGTAGTTGTGCCATGAGGAAAAAAGAGAGATGGTGGACTTATTACTCTCATTATGACGGTAATAGTTACCTACCCTTCCCCTAATGTAACCATTACCTCCAAAATGAGGGTATTGATTCCTCTTTCTTCCTACCCTTCCCCTAATGTAACCATTACCTCCAAAATGAGGGTATTGATTCCTCTTTCTTTACCTCACACCATACCATCACGGCATCACTATATAATTTTTTTACAATCACACCATCACTATTTTCTTCTTCCCTATTTTTACATTTATTTTACTTAGTATGACTTTTAACCCCTTAATATATTACCCCCAATTCAAACATGCCCTTAACATTAACACTTCTATTAACAATATTAATAATGTGGTGCCAACTATTTCCAAATCACTCGTGCAACAGACCGGCAAACAATCAAGAATAATCCCGATTTTGACGGCATGCATGTGATGAAATTCCACTTATGATCTTTTCAATATATACGTTATAGGTACTCCAAATATATTGACTTGATACGATATGAGGGTTAGAAGTTGAAAAAAAAAAAAATAAATAAATAATTTTATTGTGCTTAAATGTGGCCTTGTGGCACATGTGGATTTATAATTTCAAAAAATTATCCGTCACTTTTAATATATACTGTTAGTCTGTTACAAGTAATTTACTCGGGTGCAGGACTTCACGGTGCACCTAAGTATATTATTTCATTTGTTTGCTTATTTTATCGTTATTATTAGCTAGGTGTATTGCATACTCGAAAATACCTATATAATAGCTTTTAATTTGCTTATGTTATAATCGTGCATTTGAGTGTATATAATAATTTTTAAATAAATAATTTATTTTTAATAATCTTTCTTTTGAGTTGTGTTCTGCGTGAACCAACTCATTTTTCACTTCCATGAAACTTACCGAGTATACAAATACTACCTCTGTTTTTTTTAGATGACACGTTTTGACTGTAGCACTATTCACACACTCTCCTCTAACCGTGTTTTGTACTTTATACGTAAACAAAAATAAAGTCATATGTGATCTTGTTAGATTCGTCACGATATATAGTTTCAATATATCAACTTTTTATAATTTTTGGTTATCGGTAATTAAAGATATTAATGGTTAAATTTGTGCATTGACAAACATGACAAAAGAAACATGTCAACTAAAAAAAAACGGAGGAAGTAATTAGTTATGTGGGCAAGTTAACTGAAACAAAAGAGTAATTATTAATTCATCAACATTTCTTTTTTGAGATTAATTAACAAAATTCAAATACGGATTGGATTTTTTTTTTTTTTTTTTTTTTTTTTTTTTAAGGGTTTTTGGCTATGGTATATTTATGACTTTTCTGAAATTTTGTGTACCTGAATCAACTGCATATAAATTCGAAATTAACTTGTGCTCCGTATCTCAGACTCTCAGTACTCTGTAGTCAAGCTACCAAATGTTGCCTTGTGTCCTTGTTTCTGAATTCATTTTCCAATATTTATATTACAAGTATTTTTTATCAATATTTTGGTTAATGATATTCAAAATGGATTATCTCACTTGGGTTCCTTGGGAAAGAATGTTCATAGAATTTGCCAAAATATATTTCATATTGTCTAAACATAATTAATGGATGGAATTTCAAAAGTTTGAGAATTCAACATGTGTAGATCGGTGCACTTAGTTTATGTATACTTAATCTTAATATTTTCACTTTTAGTTTCTTGATTACAAGTATATGTTATATCACTTATGTGTACCACTTAGAGCTATGTACCTATATGTGTTTATAACGTTGTATTTACCTTAATATGTTAAGACGGAGTACAAATTTGCAGGGTATATGCTTGGATTTGGATAGTCAAATAAAGTTGTTTGAAAGGACGGTGAGGAAACATTTATCATCAAAATTGGAAAACCCAACTCAGGTTTCCCAACACTTGGCTAAGTCCATATTCATGGTCTCAATGGGCAGTAATGATTTCCTCGGCAACTACTTTGGCAAGTCTTCGGAAACTAGGGACCGTTACAATCCTCAACAATTTACCCTACTTCTCATTGATGCATTATCGTTAAATTTACAGGTGATCATAGTATTTTTTATTTTATGCAACTTAAAACATGATACAAATTGTTGAAACTCATTGTAGCCTACTTGTGAGTGTCGTCCCACATTGGAGGGAGAAACTTCTATTATTGTCAATTGGTTTTAGTATGGAATCTCCTGGTCCTTGTTTGTGGACCAAACTCTCTTAAGGCCCTGTTCTCTTACTTTGAAATTCAGTTCAGTTCATCACTTCAGTTCAGCTCAGCTCCTAATTTCCTTCTCTTATAAAATATTCAGTTCAGTTCAAATTACATTGACAATTTTTATAATTTTGATGTAGAAATTATACAAGTTAGGAGCTAGAAAGGTGGTTTTATTAGAGGTCAGACCACTTGGTTGCCTTGAATCAATGATTAAGCGTTTCAAGCCCAACGGAAGATGTGATGAAAATGTAAATCAAATAGTAATAAACTTCAACACTGAGCTAGATTTGATGTTGAAGAAATTGAGTTCCACTCTTGAACATTCTCATTTCATACTTGGACATGCAAATTCGCTTGGTTATGATGCTATTATCAACCCCAGTAATCATGGTACGTATGCCACCTATATTTCAATCAATTTGCTTTAATACTATGCAATTTAAGTACTCGCTCCATCCCTTAACTTAATATACATCCCTTGAAATATGTTATTTATAGTACATTTTATACCTATATTTTTTTTTTCCTTTCCTTTCGAGGAAGCCTAAGTTAATCTCTGGGATTTACATAATTTGTTTGTCACATGACATTTTGGTAAACAAATCAACAATTTTATTCAGTCATCATCACGGGACCCACTTTTATTAAAAAAAATTGTTGATTTATTTACAAAAATGTCATGTAATAAACAAATTTTGTGTATCTCAGAGATTAACTTGTATTTACCCCTTTCCTATATACATATTGTATAATTAATTGAATTGAGTTGCGATATATATGACACATATATATTTTGCAGGGTTAAGTGATAGTAAAAATCCATGTTGCAAAACGTGGGGAAATGGCACATTGACATGCATCCCATTACTAGAAGCATGCCCAAATCCAAACAAACATTTCTTTTGGGACAGTAGTCATCCTACTGAAGCCGTCAACTCTTTCATTGCTTCTCAATGTATCAATGGCTCCTCCGTTTGTCTTCCCCTCAATATCCAGCAACTCGTTCAAGTGTAGACATACCAACAATTCTTTTTTGTATATCGATCTTTAACTTCTGAACTTATTTATCTGGTCTATAAAGCGAAACTTTGACAAATACTTGTACGTATGTACTTCAATGATTTTCAAAACTGATGAGTTTTACAATACGATCTCACAAGATCTGTTATTTATTTCGAAGAAACCACCTTAATATTAAAAAAGGAAAATACTAGACATAGCCCTTAGGGCTACATATCAGCATTAAGTTTACACTTGAAAATCGTAAAATATTAAAAAATCATAAAAAAAAATACGGAGTAATACAATATGGAGTAATAAAGATATAGTCACTACTCCAAAGTCAGCAATCGCACGATTCAATCTGAATTTGCATTTAAAAAACATGTAATTATGTGGACTGATAATTTGATGAATGCAAAACTATTACAATAATCCCTTGGAAAGTGGAATGTAACATTTTCCAACCACTGATCTCCTGTACTCTTCATTAATGATAAGGAAGATTCTAACTACGAGTAGGTTGGAGTAACTCTAAACCTTATCCGTTTATTAGCAATTCAATCAACTACGGAGTACGTACGTACGTACATCAAAGTATCAAACCTTAGCTTGTTTAATATAAATACGAGTACTATATATGTATGTATTTCCTATTATAAATCCTCTTCGTGGTCAATCAACTTGATATACTCCATATATATTTCGTATATGCAACACACACCAAAAGTAAATTTACATTTGTATGACTTGACATCATTTATGGATGATCGCTCGTGTTTATCCTATATATATGACTCTATGAAGAATCAATAATCTCCGATTGTGTCACAGTTACAACTCACAAGTATATGCATTGATAGGTGTTGTTTGGTTGGCTTAATTTCTTGTGGGCAATCAAAATTCCCGTGAATTTCATTTTGGGCTTGTTGTTTGGTTGATATCAAAAAAGTAAAAATGGGGGCAATGCCAATTCATAGGAATTTTGACTTCCCTCAAAACATGGGAATTAACATACCCAACCCCGCCTTGGTAAGTTACAATTCCTATGGGAATTTATTTCCTCCATTTTCAACCAAACAAAATTCATGAATTCCCATGATTTTTGATAAAGGAATTTAATTCCTACAAATTGTGATTTCATGGGAATTTACACTTCCCTAATGAACCAAACGACCCATAGTATGTGCTTTAATTTGTCATGTGATACGGTTGTGTTCTAAATACGACATAGTCATGTCATTTTCCACAATTTCTTTTTATACATGCGAAAAAGTTAGCAATAATAAGCTCATATAAATTCAGATGGATCATGGAAAATTTAGTCCTTTTTATTTAGACAAATTCACAAATAAGTTTATTTTTATAAAATAGTGCTAGGTCACCACTCACCAATTGAAATAAAATATAATTGAAAAGGTAAACCCAAAATATAATATATCAAGCATGGATCATCAGATTTTATTTTTTATACTGAACATTTATTGAAATTAAATGAAAGTATCATCAAAATCAGATTATGTAATATACTATTTAATAGAAAAATATAAAGGTTGCTAGTAATGCAAGCTACACATGATTAATTTAATTGCAATTTTGTTCTATATAAAGGACTCAAATTCTTAAGTGAAAGTACCCATCAAGTTACCAATTCCTCACTTCTAATTTTTGTTCTTTGCTAGTTACTTATAGTTAAATAATATTTTGAGAAAAATGATAGCTTTAATTCTTTCCTTGTTGATTTTCTCCCCTTTTTTCTCAAGTGAATGTAGCTCACAACCTCTTGCTCCTGCCTTATATGTCTTTGGAGATTCATTAACTGATGCTGGAAATAACAACTTCTATTCCTGGTTTGCTAGGGCTAATTACCACCCTTACGGTGTCAACTTTCCGAACGGTATTACCGGAAGGTTCTCCGATGGCAAAACTATCGCGGATTTTATAGGTATTTGATTCTATGCATAATTTCGAATATTTTATATACAGTACATTTTTTATGATAAGGATGGACGACCCTACTGATTTTAACATTTAAAGTCGAACCTCAAATATATAGGATCTAGGGCAAGAAAACTACCAATGAGCCAACATTTTGTTGATATAAATATATATAATTGAATTATATACTGACTTAACTGGGAGAGTGAGGGATAGCTCAAGTTGTTAGAGCTTCCCTCCTGGTTTCATGAGATATTGGGATCGATTCCACCCCGCCCTTATGGCTCTCCAAACACTAAAAAAATATACTGACTTTAATTTGATAATTATGCGTACATAGGTATTAAGTTGACTTTGATTTATGTAGAAATATTTACACTTCATAGATAATAATTATCTATGTTACCTTGACAAACTTTATCGTACTGAAGGGTACTAATTCTAAAGGGTTATAACTTACAATTGTCTTGCACAAACAACGTACATAACATTTAATAGTTCATTTGTGTTTTTACGTGTAGCTGGCTATTTGGGATTGCCGAACCCTCGAGCTTATCGTAAAAAGCCCAGGTCAAAAACAGGCTATACCTACGCATCAGCAGGATGTGGGATATTGCCAAAAACTGGGACTGGTTTGGTATGTAATACTACTTTAATTTGGAGCATTTTGCCAAACATATGAATTTTTCAGCCAAATTTATTTATTTACTCACTCCGTGTTTTTACACTTCCCATTTTTGGTCGTGTTTTTTTAAATGTTACACTTTCTTTTTTGGCAAGAAGTTACATTAAAATATTATTTCTCTCTCCTCTCATGGTCCTCACTCAAACGCACTACTACTTTTTTTTATTATATCTTTCCTCTCACATTCATTGTTTTTCAATAAATTATTAACCCCACTATCTTTCTTTTACAATTTTTTAATACTCCAACTACCCCTCACTTATCTCTTATTTTATTTAAGTCAATTAAATTGCCTAAAACTATGTGTCAGTCAAACTGTAACACTTAAAAACTAACGGAAGGAGTAAATAAATTTACTAATTAAGATCACTATTCGCAAATGCAGGGTTGTTTGAATTTCGATGGACAATTGGAGCTGTTCCAGAGAACAATTGAAAATGAGTTGATCCCAGAATTCAAAAACCCAACAGAGCTATCTCAACACTTGGGCAACTCTATATTCCTCATTTGGGCCGGAAGCAACGACTATCTCCTCAACTATTTTAGTGGGCTTAGCCCAGAATACTCTCCTGAAGATTTTGCCCAAGCCCTTATACATAGTTTATCAGAGAAGTTGAAGGTAACTCAATGCTATACTACGAAGTATGGAGTATTGAATTACGAATACAATGATAAGAGTATATAAATACAATTTACGTAGTATAAACTTATTTTAGATTAAGGGCCTGTTCTGATTGACTATTCTAATACAATATCGTATATAAATCTTATATTGTTATTCAATTTATTGTACAATATTCACAGATCCTACATGAATTGGGAGCCAGAAAGGTAGTAGTGCTCGAGGTGGGTCCCCTTGGATGTCTACCAGTATATCGTAAATCTGGTGGTTACGATGCGGCTTGGTGTGATGTTGGTAAAAATATGAATGCAACAATGTTCAATGAACGCCTTGCTCTAATGGTCCAAGATTTGGCTTCAACCTATTCAGATTCCCTCTACACTATTGGGAAATTATATGATCTCACTAACGACGTGTTTCAAAATCCTGCAAATTACGGTATTTGAATTTTGTTTGATTCGTCTTAGTATATGGTTTTAAATTAATACGTATTCTTATCTTTCTGTCCCATAATATAGTGTCTAACTCTAATTTTATTTTATGGATGTACGTAGGTATGACCAATGTTAGCCATTCGTGTTGCGTAACAGGAAAAGTATTTAATCATCTACCCTGCTACCTAAATATGAAACCATGTGCAAACCCTGAAAAATACTTATTTTGGGATGGTGCTCATCCTACTCAAGCTAGCCACAATATCTTGGCCTCTGCTTGCTTCAATGGCTCCGATATATGTATTCCTAATAATATCCAGCAACTTGTTCAAGCGCAAACTAATACTGGGTCTCTTCTTAGTGCAGCATAATAAGATTAGAATTCGAGAGACCTTCAAAAAAAGTGCTTAGATGAGACAGCAATGTATGTTACTCTTTAAAAAAGAAGTTTAATAAAAGATATGTACTCACGGTTTATACTTTATCTATATCTTTGACATTTTTTTTTTTTTTGACGGCTGACATTTTTTTATTTGTATTATACAAGTATTCACTTTTTATATTGGAAATTTTGATTGAATTTTCTTACAAGTGCGCGCGTAACAATCTTCTGCGTTTAGAATGGCTTCATCATTATTCATCAATAGGTAGAATATTTATACAAAACCTAAGAACATAAGATAGGAAATAATCTTCCTAAAAGATATACTTAAATAATATCTTAACATATAATAAACCTAAATATATTATTCTCCTAATAAGATCAATACAGAAAATATATCACACATATATTTTCCGATATTATCTCTAACACCCTCCCGCAATCGTAACGGCAGTAACACGAACGTTGCGATTGGAAATTCTTCAAATTGTTGAAGCCGAGATGCACACTCTTGTGATGTCGCCTTCAAGTTTTGTCTCTTCTTTTCAACGATGAGAACGTTCATCTTTTCGAACTCATCAGTCATCAATCAAACAGGAACGTCATTCTTTTCGAACCTGCAAATATAACAATTTTGGTTTTTTCCAGAGCAAAATCGAGCTCCAATCAAATATTGGTTTTTCAGAGTAAACCACACTCAAGTTTCTTATTGGTCTTTCAGAGTAAACCACACTCAAATTTCTTATTGGTCTTTCAGAGTAAACCACACTCAAATTTCTTATTGGTCTTTCATAGTAAACCACACTCAAATTTCTTATTGGTTTTTCGGAGTAAAACCAAACTCATATCCAAAGGAGCAAAATCATGCTCGAATAAACTCACAAAAAAGAAAAAAAAATTGCACAGCGGAATTTTTGGCTAAAATTTATGAATCCCACCGGTGAGTTTAATTTTCTAATCCACCGGCAGGGGGGTGTTTTTGTGAAGTATCCCAAGATCTAACCTGCTCTTGATACCATGATAAATTAGGGAGAAGAGAATAAAATGGCTTCATCATTATTCATCAATAGGTAGAGTATTTATACAAAACCTAAGAACATAAGATAGGAAATAATCTTCCTAAAAGATATACTTAAATAATATCTTAACATATAATAAACCTAAATATATTATTCTCCTAATAAGATCAATACAGAAAATATATCACACATATATTTTCCGATATTATCTCTAACAAATTTTGTCAGAAAAAACCATTTATAACAACTATTTTGTTGGAAAAAACCTTTTAAAAAATTTTTGGCAAGGAGAAACCAAATTGTAAAATATTTTAGAACAAGTTATTTAAAATTTATGACGTTAAACTTTACTAATTTATGATTTAGAACATGTGAGTACTAAATTAGAACATTTAATTAAATTTAGATCACCTAAGGTACAGTTTAGAACATCAGATTTAAAATTTTGAACATACGAGTAAAAATTTGGAACATAAAGAGTGTTCTCACGTGTAATTTCATCACCAAACATCATGATGTTTGTTCTAAGATTGATGATAGGTCACTTTCTAAATTTAGTAAATCAGACTTATATTACATCATGCCTGTATTAATCTTCATAATATCTTGCTTAATTCATCTCAATATTCATGTAATATTTACGTCCCATAATAAGCAAACAAGTTTAGGCATTCATTAAGAGGTGAAAGGATCGGAGTGACTAGAGATACATATGTTAATACTTAATAGTATCTAGCAAGAGCAAGATCAACTTACAGTGTACATGAGATTCTCTCAAAGACCAAAATACAGTTTTCATGATATAATCAGCTCATATTGATCCTAAAATTTGAACAGCAAAATCACTTGTTGCTAAAAAAGGAAGTTGGTCTTTGTAAATAAATTTACCTGCCCCAAGACTCCAAGTCAAAAAGAAGATGCGACCATTTCAGAATCTTTTGAATTTTCGAAGGAGGGAGGATTAAAAATAGAAGACTCAATTTTAGTTTGCCACTTAACGCAATTTTAGTTTGCGATGGTTTTAGGACCGGTTTTGGTCAATTTCAGGAAGGTTTCTAGCGATTTTCTTGGGAGAATTTTGTATAGTTTGCAGGCAGTTAAATTTTCAGGCAAAAGTTTTGACAGTCGTTCTTCTTCGCCGGCAGCAGATCCGTCATCCATTCGTCAGATACTTTGTGTGTTTTTAGTGCAAGGGGTATTGGAAATTTGTAATACATTAACAATGATTTTGGGTATTGGGATGAACAGTGCTGAAAATTTTTTATTTTGTTACTTTTAAGTTTTTAAATACGTAGTAATTGTGATTTTTAATTATAAGTTGTTTTTGAAAATTAATTAATATTATAAAAATTAATTTTATAGTTTTTAGATATGTATTTCTTAAAAAAAAATACTTGTTTTAAAAAGCATATATAATATAAATACAATTTTAATACATTATGGACATTAAAAATAATTCAAAAGAAAAATCAAAATACTAAATACGGACCAATTATATTTCGCCATGTCAGCATATTGTGGTGTCCTTTTTGAAGAATGACATTGTAGAATTTTTAAGTTATTACTCGTAACATTTTTGTGGGTAACTTTGAAATTTTTTTTATGGCTTTGACAAAAAGAAATTGTAACCTTCTCTTTACTACGTTTGCATGTGTGTGACTACGTGATATAGAACTTGTTAGTTGTTACCCAAATAGCCAGAGTGGCCTGACTTTTGATAAATTAAACCATCAAATGCCTAGTATTTAAAGTTAACAAATAGAAGTACGTGAATTTAAATTTTTTTTGTAAGAAAAATGGATAGAGTATTCTAAGTAGATAAAAAGTGTATTTACGAGTACATAGAATATACTAGTATAAAGTTACGTCTTGTTCGGCTTGAATTTTTCCCAATGTTGTTTTACTCCAAACGGTACTTCCTCTGTTCTTTTTTACTTGACCAGTTTCTTTTATCACGTTTGCCAATGCAAAAATTTAGCGATCAATAACTTTATTTCTCCATAAGTAAAAATTATAAAAGTTGTATATTATTATAGTACTTACAGAGACGAATTCAAAAAGATCTCACATGAATATATTTTTCCTTACATATCATTCATAAAAGACGGTTAAAAGAGGGATGATGAATAGTGTAAATGTCAAAGCGGGTCAAGTAAAAAAGAACGGAAGAAGTACTAACTTTTGCAAAATCTGAAATACTACGTAAGACGGACTAGACCTTTGGGCAGTGAGAACACTTGGGCTATCATGGGCCATGTGGCTATATCTCACACAAGTCATCCTACTGAAGCTGTCAACTCTCTCGTTGCTTCTCAATGTATCAATGGCTCCTATGTTTGACTACCTCTCAATATCCAGCAACTTGTTCAAGTTTAGATTCTTTTATACGCGATCTTTAACTTCTGAACTAATCTAGTCTATGATCACTAGAAATTATCCAATGATTCTATCTCCAATGGTCTCAGTCACAACTCATCACAAGTATATGCATTGCTAGTCTCCACTTTAATTTATTTGTCATGCATCATGTCCGTGTTTCAAATATGACATGGTCATGTCATTCAATTTTAGGCTTATTTACTTTCACCAGGTTTTTTTTTACAACATATACAAAAGAAATAGTAATAATAAGAGCCTGTTTACATTTACTGAATTGAGCTGAACTGAACTGATTGGAGCTGAACTGAACTAATTGGAGCTGAAGTGAACTGAGCTGAAATAAATATTTTATGAGAGAGGGAAATTAGGAGCTGAACTGAACTGAACAAATTGGAGCTGAACTGAACTGAATTGATTAGAGCTGAACTGAACTGAAATTAAGTAAATGTGAACAGGCCCTAAGTTCAAATAAATTTAGTAGTTAGATCCTGTAAAAAAAAATAAAAAATAAAAAAAAAAAAAGAAGAAAAAATAGAAAAAGAAAAACAGTGGTTAGATCATGAAAATTTTAGTCCCTTTTATTTAGATAAATTCACAAATCAGTTAATTCCTCTAAAAATAGTGCTAGGTCACCACTCATCAATTGAATTAAAAAATGATTGAAAAGGTCAACCCAAAATATAATATATCATGCATGGATCATCAAATTTATTTTTTATACTGAACATTTATTAAAAATAAATAAAAGTACCCTCGAAATCAGATTATGTAATATACAATTTAATAAAAAAAAATATAAAGTTTGCTAGTAATGCAAGCTACACTTGATTAAATTAAATTAATTGCATTTTTGTTCTATATAAAGGACTAAAATTCTTAAGTGAAATTACCATCCAAAAAATCAATTCCTCACCTTTATTTTTCTTTGATAGTTATTTGTAGCAAAATATTAAAAATGACAGCTTTAACTCTTTCCTTGTTGATTTTCTGCTTTAATTGTTTCCTTGTTGATTTTCTCACCTATTTTCTCTAAAGAATGTATCTCACAACCTCTTGCTCCTGCCTTATATGTCTTTGGAGACTCATTAACTGATGCTGGGAATAACAACTTCTACTCATGGCTTTCTACTTTTCTAGGGCTAATTACCCACCTTACGGTATCAACTTTCCGAACGGCCTTATTACCGGAAGATTCTCCGACGGCAAAACTATTGCAGATTTTATAGGTATTTGATTCTAATACACACTTTCGAATTAATATATACTAGGTTAGGTCCCGTGTCATGCACAGTTATTTTAATTACTCCATATTTTCTTTTTATAAGTTAATTTATGGCATATAAATTAGAAAGGTAATATCTTTGTAGAATAAATTAGAAGAAAGGTAAAGATTATTGCTTGTTTATTTGGTTGACAAAACAAATTTTTTTTTTTTTAAAATAACTTCCTTAAATAAATTTTTTTAATTAATTTAAAACCAAAATACCAAGGACACACCAGGAGATGACCCGTGTCATTACTGGTGTGTCTTTTAGTATATAGTTATTGATTGATTGATTGATTGATGATTATTGATTTTATGATTAGGAGAATTAATCATGACTAGACCTCAACCCTCACGTATTCAAGTCCCACACCTTTAGGATATGAGGCTATTAAATCAAATGAGCTTTACACTTTGTTGGTTAACCCTCAACTAAGACTTAGTTAACTAGATAATTATGCGTATTAAGTTGCCTTTTATTTATGATTAATCTAAAAATATTATGTATGGTAAAGTACTGAGGTCAAAAACAGGTTACACCTACGCATCAACAGGGTGTGGGATATTGCCAGAAACCGGGAGTGCTTTGGTGTGTAATGACACTTTGATTTTGAGAATTTTCCCAAACATATTTACATATGAATTTTTCAGGTGAAATTTACAAAATTTATTTATTTTAATGAATTTATTAATATTGGTAATCATCAATACTATATACTAAAAGACACACCAGCAATGACACGTGTCATCTCCTGGTGTGTCCTTGGTTATTTTTCCTTTTTTTTATTAAAATTAAAAAAACTACTTATTAAGGAAACAAATCAATTATAAACATAATTTATTTTTGTATACATATTTCATATAAATATAGTATCATTAAGTTTTGGCAACTATAAACCCAAAAATATATTCTTAAAATATTTTTAACCCGTTTAGAAGCTCATGCAAATATAAATCAACCTATCACATACTTTTAGTATTCTTCCGCTAATATATGATTATAATACTTATCAATCAATAATATATAACTATATATAATTATAGATCACCGTGCATGGCACGGGATCTAACCTAGTTGCAAATATAATGCAGAGTTGCTTGAATTTCGATGGACAATTGGAATTGTTCCAAAAAACAATTAAAAAATAGTTGACACCAATATTCAAAAGCCAAACAGAGGTATCTCAGTACTTGGGCAACTCTATATTCCTCATTTGGGCCGGAAGCAACGACTATCTCCTCAACTATTTTAGTGGGCTTAGCCCAGAATACACTCCTGAACAATTTGCCCAAGCCCTTATCGATAATTTATGAGAGAAGTTGAAGGTAACTCAAACCTATACTATGAAGTACTCTCTCCGTTTTTAAATACTTGCTTCATTTCTTCATGCGCGGAGTTTTAGGAGAAAGTAATAAAATATGGAGGTAGTGGGGTAGTTGAGAAAATAAAAAATTGTAAAAAGCAAAAGTAGTGGAAGAATAGGAGGAGAGAGAGTATTATGTTGGGTCCACTAAGTGTGAGAAATGAATTAAATATCGTAAAAGCTTTCCAAAAAAGGAAATGGAGTAAGTATTTAAAAACGGCCAGAAAAAGAAAGTGGAGCAAGTATTTAAAAACGGAGGGAGTACAAAGTATTGAATTATGAATACCATAATATATAAATCCAATCTAATATTTTTAAGCTTTAAACATTTTTGGTTGAATTGATTTTTTTAACATTTGTTTTATTTTAAGTGTTACAGTTCCTTTTTTGGCAAAAAAAAACTACATTAAAATATTATATCTCTCTTTTCTCATGGTCCCCACGCAACCCACTACTATTTTTCCTTATTATATATATTTTCTCTCATATTCATTACTTTTCAATAGACTATTAACCACATTATCTTTCTTTTACAATTTTTTAATACTCCAATTACCCCACTTACCTCTTATTTTATTTAAATCGATTAAATTGCCTAAAATTGTGAGCCGATCAAACTGTAACACTTAAAAAAACACAGGGGGAGTAACATTTAACACTCATAATATGTGTTTGCAGGTTTAATGCAAGATTTCACGATCACTAAATATATTTATTTGTGTTATACAAAAATTAGAAAAAATGATTAGTTAGGGTCTGTTCACTTCAACTTAAGTTTAGTTCAGTTCAGCTCCAATCAGTTCAGTTCAGCTCTAACCACTTCAATTCAGTTCAGTTCAGCTCCTAATTTCCTTGTCTCATAAAATATTCATTTTAGCTTAGTTTAGTTTAGTTCAACTCAGCTCGAATCAGTTCAATTAAGCTCACTTCAGTAAACGTGAACATATAATAATTAGTTGTATACCTACCTTTTTATATAATCCAACATATAATGGAGATATGGAATTATTAAGGGCTACATGTTTCCCACTAATACATATAAAAAATCCAAACTTTATACCATAGTATATTATATAGACAAAATTACAAAGACAGCAAATTAAAAGCCCAACAACTAAGCATCGATCACCCTTAGCTTATATAATCAATTATGATTAATCAAGCATTAAAACAAGATATAATGAGCTGCAATAAGGTGGTGTACACGATATTTTTGGTTCTTCTTGTGATCAGTAGTTGTGGTTCAACCATTGCCAAAGCTAAACCAACCCTACTTCTAACAAAACTAGAGTGCCAAAAGCTCTTCGAGAGGGTGAGCAAGGACCGGGACGCGGCCGGGGCTGTATACAGCTCTAGCCCTACTCAAAGCTCGTACAATGCGTTGATGCTTGCCAACTCTAATTATCAGGCGGCCTTCAGTAAGTGCTCCTCAATCGAAAGCTCGGAAGCTCAAGTGGGATCGATATAGGCGGAGGCAGAGGCAGTGGCAGAGGGGGAAAGTTGCGTGTTTGAGGAACAGGAAAGGTCTTTAGTTTTCTTCATCGTTTGATTTCAAAGCTTTCTTGTAAATTTTCCTCGAAAAATTTGTGGTATATACATATATTACTGTTCTTTGTGACTTAAATTTATTGATACTAGTGATTTTCCCCCAATATTAGTAGTAAAGCACAAGTTATTAATGGCAAAAATGTTAAGATTATATAGATAAATAGGTTTTACACAAAGTCTTATATGTGGCTGGCCATACTGCTATGTGGCTAGCCATATATAGAGGTTACTTCATTAGTGTAATTGAGGTTACTTGGTCAATGTTAAATGGGTTACTTTGTCAGTGTTAAAAGGTTACTTGGTCAATGTTAAAGGGGTTACTTTGTCAATGTTATAAGGTTGCTCGGTCAGTATTAAAGGGATTACTCGGTCAGTGTTATAGAAATTACTTTATTCTTTTATAAGTGGTCACACCGTGTGGCCAGCCACACACAAGACGGGTTGTAAATTTTATTGTTTTCAATATAATCCGTTAGTGACCCAAAAAATTACCCCATAACCTAAAACTATTGCAACAAATAAGTAAAATAACTAAAATAGAATTAAGTGTAAGGGTGTCCTTTATGTTCTTGTAAAAACCAGCTTACAAATTATAATTAAGTGATCGAATCTGTTAAATGGTAATCGTAGTTGATTGAGCCCAAAAACATGGGCTTGTCTAAAAAAGAAATTCAAGATATGAGCTCAAAAGTAGGTTAGTACTAAGATATTGTCATTATTTGCCTAAAACCATCCTGATGTTTGTTCTAAGATTGATGATAGGTCACTTTTTAAATTCAGTAAACTAGACTTATATCATGCCTATATTAGTCTTCATAAATCATAATACCTTGCTTCATTCAACTCAGTTCCTTTACTACTTATGTCCCATAAGCAAACAAGCTAAAGCAATTATTAAGAAACGAAAGGAGTATATATTTATAGCAATACTATTTAATTCCGCTAAACTTGATACAAAGGAAGAAGTTGAGCATATATATTGTACAAAATCCTAGCAAAAAACTGTGCTGCTATATATGTCATGTAAGACCATGACCTATACTATGTTCCTTTTATAGACTAATACATTAATCTAAAATAACTAGAAATAAGTTGAAAACAAGCCGCAAAAAAAAAAGAAAAAGAAAAAAGGCAAATAATACAGGACTATATACTCAGTGAGGATTAAAGGTTCACTAGGTACAAAGGGTCAAAATTGTGAACCTTAAACCCTAACTGAGGTTAATTAAGAGAGCTAATTCTGTTTTAGTGTCTGGGATTATGGTTGTTAATGGGTGGCCTTCTCTTAGGTTTTCCCCTTCCTCGGTAATCTCTATGCATTAGCTTCATAATCTCTTTAGCCGCGTCTAAGAGTCTCTTTGATTCATCATCTTTTTTAGCTTTTGTATCGTAATCTTGAGTAGTTTTTGCCTTGTTGGTGTTTAGTGTTTCCTTCTTCTCCAACTAATCATGTTACAAAGAAGAATTGGAATGCTAAAATTATAAGATAATGTCATCAATGCTTAATTGCTTTTTATCAATAAATTTGAAATTTACAATTTCATTTAGTAAGTACACATTAATATGATAAAGATCGAATATGTATAAATACCTTATTGTGTGATTTATCATGAAATCTCAAAGAAGAGTTGATCTTCAAAGCATTTTTCTCTTGATCATATCCTGCATTCCAAAACAAAATTGTCGATAAATATCAAGCCAAGGAATTATGAACAAATTGGTTGCAAATCTAAAAAGAATGCCACAAATTATGAAAAGCGGAGTATATATATAGCAAAAAAAGGAACTTCATTCATACATAAGGGTTCATATACATGCATATATAGCATTTTAACTAAAATTTCCTAACTCTTGGAAACAACCTTTGACATATAGGTTAGCTAAAATAACCTAGATCCCTAAATAAACTATTTAATTAGTTTGAGGTTTAAATAGAGATTCAATAGACTATACACAACAAAATTTTGAATCTATTTATACCAAAATAGATCAATCTACTATACAAACAACTCAATCATAGGTTATAAAACTTAGTGATGCTTAGAAGGGTGTGACCGAGGACCATGATAATCAGTTGTACTAAATGCTTCATTCAACTTCATAGAGCTATAACCACTTGTAGTAGTATGATCATTAACTTTATAACGCATATCAAGATCCCCTTTTACTTCAAAATCACTCGTATCATTAACTTTAGGAGCACCTGAGAACACCGGAGTTGGATTCTTCTTCGTTGTTGCCATATGATCATCCGCCTCTTGAACTTCATGGTGAGTAATCATCATTTTCCTTCCTCCTACCATAGCCTCTTTTCTTGCCTTTTCGACATGTTTATTAGCATCAACAAGTTCCTACACAAAACTTTGTCTATGAGTATATGTAACAATTAATATTGGTGCTAGTAATTTAATTAAATGCAAAGATTTTAATTAAAAGAAATTCAAATTAAAAAGAGGCCAGGTAAACATGCAGTGATATATCTCTATGAATTCAATTATTTAATTAGCTATGTGA
This sequence comes from Chenopodium formosanum, assembly GCA_024500155.1. Lineage (NCBI taxonomy): Eukaryota > Viridiplantae > Streptophyta > Magnoliopsida > Caryophyllales > Amaranthaceae > Chenopodium > Chenopodium formosanum. Next base: position 846,466 of record CM044861.1, on the reverse strand, counting down.
TTGCAAAAATAGCATACCTTTCTTGCAAATACATGATATTTCCTCGATAGGGCATTCGATACCTTAGCTACATGAAAGAAAAGGAAGAACATTGTTAAATCTCATTCTTTAAGGATAATATATGATTACTCCAATAATTGATTAAGAGAAAATAAATTAATATATGAAGAAAAAAAAAATCACCTTGATGAGCATGAGCTAAGGAATTTCTTAGAGCATGCATAAGAAGAAAAACAGCCAAAATTAAGCTAGTCAATCTTAAGGATACCAATTTTTTCATCTTTCTTTTTATGCAATTTTTTTTTTCTTTTTTAGTTTTGATGGTCTAGGAAAAAAAAGAAAAAAGAGAAGAAGCATAAAAAAGCTCAAAGTAAGATTTTATAGAGCTAGCTAGTTTGAAGAGAGACTCAAGTCAAAGCTAGGGTTCCTAAGTCCTAAAGATTATTAGAATATAAGTTGTTCGTACAGACAAAGCATTGGGAAACTTAAAAATTAATTAAATCAAGAAAATTGCAGAATTAATTACTTGTTTATAGTCTAAAGTTGAATGCGGTCATATGTTATATGAAGATTCGCTAGTTAAATTAGCTACAAAGTGAACATTAGAGTAAAAACATAAATATATAAACCTATGTCAGGCCATTTGTATTATGTAATATGTTGTTTTATATGGTTTAATTTGAATATTATTATCGTAATTAAATATATGTTTTAATGTTTATGGATGGTTTTGACAGATAAGCCTTTGCATGCAACATGGACTGAAAGAGGCTGATTTTCTGCTGTACTATAAGATGATATAGATGCACTTCTATGATTATCCAGAAAAAAATTTGGTTGCTTGCGTCCATACTCAAGATTGTACTTCATATCATATCGCTAGTTAAAGTACATTATCAACATGGCTATATTTACTACAGAGAAAAAGTCCTTCATCTTAATTTGTCAACTCAAATCTTATTACGAAATAATATAAAGAGTTTATAACGATCATATGTTAATAGATTTCTCAAATTATATATCTTTTATATACTAGATCAATGTCGTCTGACCTTTAAACATAAAGTGTGTGGTCTATTATTTTAAGATCATATAATTATTTAAACACCGACAAAAATATAACTACAAAACCCTTCGATTAACAAACCCTCCCCTCTTACCCCTCTTATTAAGAAAACAAACAAAAAACTAAATACAAAAAATATAGGCAAAGCAGCTTTCAAGCTGTTACAATACTATATTAGTAATTTTATATGATGATCAACTAACCATATTTAGCAATTCAATGATAAGATATTAATAAGGTCAAAGCCCTTGATAAAGCGTTTTTAGTCAGAGATTCCACTCAAAGCTGTAATTTCCTGAAATATAAATAGTTAGATGGAACATATAGTTAACACGCACATTCATTACATACATTTGGACCGACCTCTGCATCAAATAAAATGTCCATGTATGAACGTATGATATATAGTCCAAAATTTTGATCAATAGTATTACAAAACGTTCTTTTGATACAGAGAGGCACAATAGTAGCAAAGTGATATAGATAGAATTTTATCTCGGATCATTCCTCAAATACTCTTACCGTTTAAAGCTAATTGACATCCTCACAAAATTACAAGTCCTATATATAAATTACATACGTCAAATTTAATTAATTATCAGAATTTATAAAGATATGAAGACAAATTATTCTTCATTGATGATCTAAGTAAAATAAGAGTACATGTTAATGTGGAGACAAATTAGACATATTTCCTTGGATGCTTTTTTTTTTGGGTTTTAGTATATAATATATATATTAATATAAAATACAATTAGAATAATTTATTCAGAGAGCGAAGCGAGCTCAAGTTATTAAATAAGTAACTGAAAATGGATCAAAAATTATAGCAATGTACCCTTTTTTTGGCTTTTACATGAATGATTTTAGTAGTGATTTCTTTCAGCTATTAAACTTATGATACACATACAGTTCTATTTGGTAAACAAATGATATTTCTCTAATTAGTTTAAGTGAAATATTATATAAATTGTGATTCAACTACATTGACCGGTTTAAGCACCCAAGTGCACAATGCTCATTGTGAACCGGTGAATATAAAGGCTAAATTCAAAGTATATAAAGTCAAAACAAATAAACATGAACCCTAAAAGTACATAAAAGTTAAAATGAACGAATATGAATCCTAGAAGCAATAAAAAACATGTCTAATCTCCACGTCCAAATCCAATAAAATGTACACAGTAGTTCATACCCAAAACATATATATTCAAAAGAATAAGGGTCATAATTTAAACATATCGTTTGTACAACAACTAAATTAAACTGTTACAATTATTCTAACGGTACAACAACTAAATTAAACTGTTACAATTATTTCAAAATGAACGGTGTATATGAAAAGAATCGAACGCGTACCGGTAATAGTGGCAAGGGTGAAATTGGCAAAGGGCAAAAGGCATGAAAGTGAGAGCATAAAGAAGATGGCAAGTGATAAGTGCATAGAATTAATAAAAATCAGCGGCAAACCAATGTTTTAGTGGGAGTATCATAGATTCATAACAACAATACAATGTTTTAAGTAAGTTTTTAAGAACACGAGGGCTCGATTTCCAACCAAACCGTAGTGGTTCTTCCTTGATAACGGTGTTTTGTGTTGTGTTACTACCAACTCTCTTTTTGCCACATTTCATGCCTTAAAGTTGCCCTTCAATTTGCATAAAACTATTGTCTCACCATATTTTATTAACCCTTTTTTCTTTCTTTATTTTATCTCCAAGTTTAGGCTCATTTCCTTTATTTATTAATTTGGGTTTATTTTAATTTTTCATTTTCAATTTTTGATTTTTTGAGATGGGGAATTCGGGTGGATTTGTAGGTAGAGTTGTTTATTTTGGAAGCATATCAACAATAAGTATTATTACAAATTATATTGGAACAAACAATTTGACTAGAAATGATTGTTGTACTCGTTACTTGATACGGAGTACTGATATTTACACAATAAAAACGATTATTTTTGCCTTAACTTTTGGATTTAAATAACTCACAATTAAAATTGATATCAGCAAGCTTATCTAGTTGAAAACTAGCAAATTTTGAATGTAAATCTTACTACTCATAAGGTTTCAAATCTGTCCCACTGTTTAGTGGCTACTTATTAAGCACACATAAAAGTTTTGGCCTTCCTTGCTTAGCTTGATGTTATGATTTTGTGAATTGTGACTACAAACCCAAATACAGAGAATTAAAGATTGGCCCAAAACTACAGGCATGCTCTTTGACCACGCTTGCAAGAATATACTGTATTAATGTATGTAGTATAAATATAATATACAGAGTACCATCCAATATTGATATATGACATTTTTTGTGATGGTTAAGCCGTTAAGGTATGATCAAGGTCTTTTCCGATATTGCTAAAAAAATTTAAAACATATAGACATGAACCCACTATAATATACAAGTATTTAGCTAAACGTGATATAGAGATTTTGAGGACTAAAAGGATTTATACATAGAGTGAGTTGAGCAATTGAGCCTTAAGTATTCTATAATTGATTCAATTTCAACTTGAACCCAATAGATGAAAGGTTTAGCTCCACCATTGTATAAGATTAAAACGGTACAAAGTTTGAACCTAAAACTTGATCTGTATCGTTGATTGCTTAGCCACGAATACCACCACCGTGTTAATCTTTTCTTCATCTACCTTAAATAGTCCTCTTTGATTCATCAGCTTTTGTAGCTCTTGATTCACAAACCATAGTATTGATAATCGAGAATCAAGGTTAGCTTTATATTCACAAATCAAGCAACAGTACATTCACAAACTTTCATCTACGGTTTAATCGTATTGATAACAAAACTAAAGTATGAGTATTAGTTGAATGAAGGCATCAATACTAGAATACTGAAAATAATGCAGTACACACGCCATACATAAACTGATGTACATCCTTAATCAGATAACAAGTAACCTATACTATTTTGCAGTACATACTACATAGTATTGTAGATAAATGCTCATTAAGGCGATTACCAAATTGATTCACAGTCCACAGTAAGGTCATGATGCAAGTGTATACCCCCCCATGGTAATGAATGAACAAGCCAAACACAGAAATTACAGTACAGTAATTGTTAGTCACCTAATACGTACGAGGGAGGGTTTTTGTTACCCGTCTATGTAGTTATAGAAAGCCATAAAAGTAATGATGTCTTTGTAGTTATAGAAAGCCACGAAAGTAATGATGTAGATTTCGGTTCTAATTTTAGATTTATGTTGATGAAGTTTGGAAACCATATACAAGTATTATGTCTGCTTTTTTTTACTAACTAATGTAGTTAAGCAACATAATAATGTTGTTTCTCTTGGTAAATGGAAAATAACACAAGACAAGATTCCCACTTAAAACTAAGCTCAATTTTTTGTGCTTAAACTTTACCGACAAACTTCTACCGACCAAATTGCCATGAAAAGAAAAATAAAAAATCTAACTTAGACATAATTAATAAGAGATACAGTGATACTACATTATTCAACTAACTTAATCATAGTATTTTTATTTATTTTAATTTATTATTGCAGTTACTGCTGTCAGATATTTAGAATTTGCTGAAGGATTTAGGTGTTTAGCATCCATAACAGATAGCTTTAATGAAGAAAATGTGCATGAATAGCAAACTATTTGTAACTCTTACATGGTTGTGTGAAAATACTATATAAATTCCAAGGATGAAACATAAACATTAATGATGATGTAAAATTCCGATTGTTGAAGTTGTTATGATTAGAGGGGCTAATTAGACTTCAATGTTCGCGTCTCATAAGGTTGGTCTTAGATACCACTCTAAACTCGCAAATATTATTCAGAGCACCACGCAAGTGGCACAATAAACATAAGTTTTATCTATATAATCCTAAGCTCCTGCCCTAACGCTATGAAGATTTAAACTCGATATTTAAGACTCGAAACTCTAGACTAGTGAGCACATTACTGCCCGGCCTTCCCTCTTCCATAGACTATAGAAGTTAGCATTTCAACATGCTGTGTATTAATGATAAACTGTGCCTTAGCAATGTAGGGACTAGAGCATGGACAACCTTCCAACCCCATATAGATAATTAAGAAAGAATCCATTATACTCGTAGTACTCTTTGGGATTGATTATTTTGAGTTGTACATCTCTTATATACGCAATAAAAAGTTACTGAATCATAACAAACCAGACCAAAAGTACGCAAACACACACTTGCACACCAAGTTAACGATTTTCATATGCAACATCTCATCTAAATATCAATGTTAGTGATATTCCTAATTATATCGAAAATCTGGATCAAGGAAAATAAACAGCTAAGGTTAACACTTAAGCAACTGGTACTAAAAATCTTACCATTGCCAAATTTCATGAAGCATCCGTGACAGAGAGCGGGCCCGTCTCCATCAATGCCCGAAAAGAAACGGCAGAGAGTATTAAATGAAACTCTCACCTTCCTTGCTGCATAATAGAAGGTTTCATGTTGTGTGGTTTATAATTCACCTGCAGGTAGAACCCTGTTTTAGTAAATTTATACATAACCATATTATGAATTTAATCAAAGATATATAGTGACCAAATTGGTACATATTTTACCTTTATGAAGGTCAAACTTAACCTTTTTTTACTGGTCCCTCACACAAAGTAAAAAAAGAAAGAATAATAAACATACATTTAGCTGGTAGGTTTTGCTCTTCAGATGTCAGAAATTGGTAATTTTTCAGAATATAAATTGAATTGGGGTGGTTGTGTAGTTTTGAAATTAATCTAAAAGAAGCATGGGCCTGAAGTTCTTGCAAGATGGTGGATAATAAGTAATCAGAACAATTTGCAGAACTGGTAGTTGATAGATTCAGGGGATTAACTGAATTTTAAAGGTGGAAACTTTTTTGGATCTTGGTTTGCATATGCCATTTATGGAGAACCTCAAACAGTATGTGGAAAACAGGTTATTAAAGTCGGGTTATTCAAGTCAGGTTTAGTTCGGGTCACGTTCAATTGCTCAGTGACTCGGTTTGGATTTGTTTGGTCAGGTCATATATATAGGTCTACTGTTAGAATTATTATGATGAATTTAGTCTAGGTGAGTCCAGACCTCACAGTAATTATCAGGTCAAGTAGGTCAGCCAAAATACAGTTTAAATCTATTACAAGTCTAATTGCAATAACTATAATTAGAGAACAATTAGTGATCAAGCAAGTACGAACATAAGTATCTAGCTTCAACTCAGACAGATTAAACATTCTCGTGGGTCTTTCAAAAGGAACCTTTGTACTAATCTTAATTGATCATTAACCTCACCAGTCACCAGACCTCGCTTATGGCCAGATAATTACTCATTCACAGCAAGGCTGCTCTTACATAATTATGCTGTTGTGCATTATTTGTGTTAATCGTATTTTTTTATTGTTGATCGTGGAGCACGTAAGACCTAGGAGAGGACTCGAAGAAAATATCAGACTACGAAAAAAAACCCTAATTCAAAAGCTAGAAATGAGTATAGTAAAAACTAAAAACTCCCAACTTACCAAGGGGTTGAGAAGGGTGAAAATCCAACCACCAACCTCCAAGCTAAGAAAGTGATGGTACAACCATTAAAATTCCCCTTTGATATCCATTCATGTATTAAAGTTAGTTACGATCAAAATATACTACAAGTAGATATCTTGTTAATTTAAGATAGTCATGAATTCATGATTGTACAAGACTAAAGAATGGACTTTCCATTGACACATTTAAACCCTTTACCCTAGGAAGCTGGACTTTTGACTTCTGAGCCAATAGCACAACATACTTTATAATTAAAACACTAAGGTATAGATGATGGGAGATTTTCCTTTTATTTTTACTTTAATCTCGGTGAAAATCGAACCCAAATTTGTCCCAAAAGGTTGGAGCCAACAGCAAGACGAAACACATATCAAGGGCAACTAAGAAGATTTACGTGGAAAATTACTTATGCTAGTCTTTTCCTGCAGCCCTGCGAGCTCTCTTTCCCATACCAAAACTAACAGAATTACAGGGGAATTAGAAAAAGAAAATGCAAGGAAACGTAAGAACTAAAATGATTAAGAAAATATAAACACAGACAACGAACTAAAAGCCACGTTATTCAGTATTTAGTAGCTCTGCATAAACTGCAGACGGAAACAGGGACGGCTCCATAATCACAACTGGAAACAGAGATATCAAGTGCATTTACTCTGGTTTTATCCATCCCTGTAACCTCTGCTGATGCCATGACCCCATTATACGACTAATTTACTGCTACTCGCCTACTCGTACGTTTACCACAGACTCCAACATATTGAATGCAGTTCAACTAAATAATTTGAAAATGCAGTAAGTGAAAAAAATAAAGTGGACCAAAACTCGTAATCATTTACCTAGACTGCAGTCAGAATCCAAAGTTACAAACACGGGGTAACTGTAAAAAGGGAAAAAAACACATCAAAAATAGAAGTAAATCAATAAGGACTAAGCAATGACTTTACTGTTTTATCCTTCAAGGGTAATAACTCTGACCCTTTCGCTGCAGTTATAAACAGCCGAGCAATCGAGCGGAGTCTGCACTCTGCAAACTGAAACAAACACATTCATATAGAGTGAGAGAGAGAGAGAGAGAGACGCAGAGAAATGGAGAAGACGAGAGTAATTGTCGCTGCCACATTACTCTGCTTATTATTACCTGAGCTGAATGTGGTAACCAATGCTCAAGATGGTGCAGCAACTGAACCAATCACCCCTGCTTTGTTCATCTTTGGTGACTCCTTGATAGACAATGGAAACAACAACTACTTGTTCACGGCAGCAAAGGCCAATTACTTCCCATATGGGATAGACACCGGAGGTCCGTCAGGCCGGTTCAGCAACGGCCTAACTGTTGTAGATTATGGAGGTAAACTTGGAATTCACACACCAAATTTTTTGAATTTTTTTCGCTCCTTGATTCTGACTTGATTTTTTTTTAATGCTCATAACAGCACGGTATCTGGGATTGCCATATATACCACCGTACTTCTCGATAACAACATTTGGCAAGAATATCCTTAGAGGAATCAACTACGCATCAGCTGCAGCAGGGATACTTGATGAAACTGGAAGACATTATGTAAGCTTACTTATGCTTAAGTAGAAAATATAAAATCTTTCATCCAATAACTAACCTGCTCTTTGTTAAGCAATCATGAATTAAATGATTCTAGAACTTATCAACAAAATTTTTATTTATAAGATACGATACAATTCATGAAGCTAGAAACAAAGACATTACATTTTACAAGAGAAATTTTTATTTAAAAAAAAAAAGTGTTTTCGAAAACTCACGATGCAGTTTTCTACTTCTGCTGCTGCTATTGACATATAACTCTACGTCTCTACCTAAGACCCATGCATGAATACGTTGATATCAAATTTAATCAATTTGAAGATAAATTGACTAGTATTTGAAAGTGACAGTGAGCAGCATTTAACACTTAAAAACTAAATACTTTTCAGGGGCAGCGGACATCCTTGAATGGGCAGATATCCCAATTTCAGGAGACACTTTCACTGAAATTGCCAATGCTTTTCCAAAACCAGGAGGAGCTAAGCCAATATCTAGCAAAGTCGGTCTTTCTAATCGACATTGGAGGCAATGACTACCTAAACAACTATCTGCAACCTCAGAGATATGACAGCAGTCGTATCTACGACGGGGAATCCTTCGCTGATCTCCTCATGAATACACTTACTTCCCAGATAACAGTAAGGCTCATTCCTATACTTCTTTCCATTCATATTAAGAAAACAAAAAATGCAGTTTAGTCTAATCTTCAAATTTGTCTAAATGATCCTAATATTCCCTCTGTCCCTATTTAGTTGAAATATTTTCACCTTCAACATCTGTAATTATCAATTTGTGAAAATGTAAAAAGAATAATTTGATAATATACATTAAGATAAACCCAAAAATATCTATATATTAGCAACAAAAAAAATGGTCCAAGTTGAGTTTAAAGTTAAAGCGCGTTAAATAAATAGGGATAAAGGGAATAATTCACTATAACTGATGTTGATGTTCAAAGCTTTTTCAATTAAATTCTATTTACCACAAGATATAGCTGAAAGTATTTTATAGTAATTCCATCCATATTTTTATCACACCAATACCCTGCTATGTATGTCTCACCTAAGATAATATTAAGGAGCTCATATGTATGCCAACTTACCCACAACTAAAAAGAGGCTCTTTTACCTTTATTACACAACTGTAAAGAGGTTTTTTCTGTTAAGACTGTTGATCCAAAACAAAACTGAGCGACCTAATTCACAATAAAGTAGGACAGTTTAGTTTATAGTCCATAGAAATTGTAAGTTTAATGTAAATTACAATTTCTATGTATAGTCTTTGTTAATTTTCTACTTTGAGTCCTTTATGCTAGTATGTCACCAAACACATTAAATCAATCTCAAAGAAAGCAATGGTTCCATGAAGCATATAGATAGCACAATTGACCTATTTAATGACAAGTCAATAATGACTACAGTAATTGATATAAGATGGAAGCAGAAGAGTGAGAAGATTTGCATATAATTATGTTAAGATACAAATAGCAAGTACAACATACAAGCAACTAAAATATGCTAAAAAACTAAGCAACCCGCCTAAATTTTCCTACTTATCCAGTTAACCTAATTAATATCCATGCATCGTACCTCGACTACAGTCTAACCTCAAGTCAGCAACTCTGCTATTAGCTATATTACTATATCATTATCATTACAGCAGCTTAGATACACTATCATAGCTCCATCATATATTTGTTTCCTTTTGATTACAGAGACTATACAACCTAGGTGCAAGAAAAATGGTGCTGGTTGGATCGGGTCCCCTCGGATGTATACCATCTTTCTTATCTAAGTCAAGGGACAATGGCTGTGTACAAAGCGTCAATAATTTGATCATTTCATTCAATAGCCGTCTAATTCAAATGACAAATACACTGAACCAAAGCCTTCCAGGTTCTTACTTTGTCTACCAGAATATTTACGATCTCTTCAGCGACATGACCCAAAATCCTTCTAAATATGGTGAGAAGCAACATCAACTACACTTAGATATTACTTAAGGTAACACTTACTAATTAATTAGCGTCCCTGATTTCTGTTACAGGATTTTCTGAAGCAACCAAAGCCTGCTGCGGGAATGGAAGAGCGGGAGGGGAAGTTACCTGTCTTCCTTTGCAGCAACCATGTCCAGACAGAAATAAGTATGTCTTCTGGGATTCTTTCCACCCAACCCAAGCTGTAAATGCAATCATAGCACGCAGAGGCTACAGCCAGTACGCCACTGACTGCATTCCAATCAGCATCTATCAGTTAGCACAACTATAAGTTCATAAAGCTCAATGTAGTCACTCACTCCTATAAACCCTCTCTATCATAGTATTATGTTAGCTTATTATTTAAGCAAGGATTTTTCCATTGCATTGTTCTCTTATGTAATAAAACATTGAAAGTAGTAATGACACCAAAGCAATTATTACTTGTTTTGTCACTGGACCTGGAAAAACTTATTTCACCCGAAACCCAAAGCAAGTTGGTAATCAGATAAAACAATTTGGACCCCTACTGAAATTGACCTAACCTAAACTAAACCAACCATAACATTTATATAATACATTTACAATGATTTTCATGATAATCCTATTCATGAAAGACCCTCCATGTGAAGCAACGAAAAATTTTACGAGAACCAAACCAAAATTTAATCGAATGACACATCACCTGAATAATATTTAACTGAATAAGCCCATTATGGAAAATCCAACTGTGACCTGTATTCGTAATCGTTATCATTTTACCAGCAGATGAGCTAATCTGGAAAGAAATTAAAGAAGTTACCCAAAAATAAAGAAAACAACTCATAAGATGCCCTTGTTGAATAACTTGAAAGCTATTTACATATCTCCCATGCCATAGACCCATAGAGACAGAAGGATACAACAATAACACCCAAGAAACCCAACATAAGCATGGTAATTATAGAAACACATAAGCTCACACAAGTTAACTAGAAGAACAAGCAATAAGTGATTAAAGAAACAATATTAGACATACCTTTCTGGAAAAGGAAAAAAGAAAAAAAAAAATTAGATGAATAAAATCTAACAGTGAAGTTTCAAGGAGAAGTGAGCATGAGGGATTACATTTTATTTTAAAAAAAGCAACTGCAAAAGGCATGCAACAGCTAGAAATAATCAAAATAAAACACCCGGTTTGAATCTTGCCTTGGGAGGTAAAGATGTACACAGCGGCACAGCCTCATCACCACAGTCTTGTTAGGCTGACTTCTTCTGTATGTCCGTAACTAAGCAGGACATTTTCAGAACATATTTCAAATTTCTCCACATGTGTATCGCCAAGATATCCTATGCAACTAAGGAACAACTCTACCATTTTCATGGCCACCTCAAGTCATACATTTGCAGACCTCAGATTGAGCAGGCCAACAGTTCTGCAGTCCTGATTCTGAAGAAGCTCTATAATTACATTTATACTTAGCAGTTGCTATCAAATATATAAATCAATTAGACATAACAACAATCAATAGTCAAACAAAACAATATAAGTATACGAGAATGTTTTAAAGTAAAAATTTGAGAGAGTTACAAATCAAGAGGACAAGGACTCACGATAAAGAAAGCCACTACACAGCATTATACTATCTGCTTCCAGCAAACACAGGTGAATTATATTGTGGTGTATTGTAAAACCTTGGCTATTGCCTATTATTGTCTCCAAAGTTATCACCTAGAACTCAATAGACAAAAAAAAAGAGGCAATAACAAATTTCCAATCCAATTCTTACCACCATAGAGGGTAGATGCTGAATCTAATTCATGAATCATGATACATCAATCTTGAAGCTATATCTACCTACCTCTTCAGGGAGCTAGATAAAAAATTTCAGAAAGATGCGAATAATGCAATATTGAGCAATGAAACTTCTGGCACTAAGCGTAAATTTAAGGACACAACAAAGATCAAGTGATGAATTTGAATAAACAATCTTGAATCTTGTGAGCAGACTAAGATAAACAATATCATGACAAGCCTAAGATAAACAATTTTGTGACTAGTCTAAGATAAACAACTTAAGTTGGGTTCAGTTCAGAATCCAGCAAGTGAAGAGTACTGCCTGTTCTGGCTTCCCTGGACCAGGAGAGGAACAAGAAAACATACCTAGAATACACGGCATGGCTAGGATATAATGACATATAACACCACATTGTTAACACAATCAGGAGCATGCAAAATCTGAATGATGTTCATAACTTCATATTAATATATTATCAATGAGATTGAGCTTCCACACAGTTGTATTCTTGTCATCTTAGACTTGCATCAATCAGATGCAAAGATAAAGACTAACTGTTAACTATGTGCATAAATGATGATAGAAAGGCTAACTGAAGTTTACACAAGAAAAGTACTAAAGTGATTGTGACACTGAAAAGCTAAACAGAGAAGGAAGTAGCACAAATTTAGTAGCTTTATCGGACTGAGAAAAATTATATTCATAATCATTACATTTTTGCTTCCTCGACATACTATTCTAGCAATAAGGAAGAGCAAGTATCCATCAGAGCTGATGGCATTACCTATGCAATTGTGTAAACAAAAATTTACAGCAATTTGAGACAAGCGAAAACTATAATAGCAATGAAACTCATTTGCATCCATTCCAAATTGTAACTGTAGTCTACCAGCTCATGGTAATTTTAATATCCAAGGACATAATACTTTACGATGAGAGAAATAGCATGTACAAAAGATGAATGTCAGCACATATACAAGCTACAACAGCACATAATATAAGAATGTATGTATATCAATAAACATTGATAATAATTTACATTAAGTGCTTGATATTGTCAATTAGTATACAGCAGTTGGAGAGACAAAAGGATCCTGTCATAATCTCCCGTAAATAGTGTATAATGATTACTCGTACAATTACACATCTCACCAACCCAACCCATCACATTCCAAATGTCACATCAGCACTGAATCACCGTTCTCAGTCAAAATGGCCAGTCATGTCTAAAATAAAAGACCACTGCTGTATTGAACTCATCAGGAAGCAGATGTAGATTATGTGTTGACATAGTCTCAATTTCTAACATTAACAACACAAGCTAACAATGTGCCTTAGCTTAGACACAATAATATGAGTAAACTAAAACATTTTTCCTATATGAAGCAAAACGAGGAATCAGGGACATGGAATTTTACATGTTGGAGACTGAAGTGCCAAAGAAAGCCCCATGAAATCCTCATTAAGAAGAAACAAATTCAAGGTCAGTAGACGGATGCATCAAACCTTGGCTCGTAGAAGCAGACTTGGCTGTTGTATGATTGCAGAGCACAACCAACAATCCAAGACCAAACCTTTTTGTCCACGTCATAAAGGAGGCCTTTTCCTTGATTCCAAGATGTAAAGCAGATCAGATTATCCTGTCCAAAGCACTCAAACCTCTCAGCTGATAGCCTCAGTAAAGCTCGAAAATATTTGGGAGGCATCCTACTAATCTCCACCCACAGTACTTTAGAATGATCTAATTCCCAAATTCTCATGCTTTGCAGGGTGCTATAAAGGCCTATCCTTCCAACCAGAAAGAGACGCTTCTGTGTACCAGCAACCAAATACCCATCCAACAATGACCGAGGAAACTTTGCTGGGATGTGCTCCCAAGATCCAGTGTCCAGCCGGTACATCATCAAACCAAGTGGTGAAAGTGTTTCCAAATACAACCTAGAATCACAAAAAGCCATTTTCGAAGAACACAGATTAACTGCAGGCATTATTTGGTGGACCGACCAGCAGTTCAGCTTGGAATCATACACTTCAGTGGGTAACGACTTATCACCATAGATATCACAAGTGGCTATAACTTTAAAAGATTTGTCCTTGCGATCAACAACCATAATTAACTGCCTCTGTTGATTACAATGCATGCTCGGCAACATCCTCCAAGTCTGTGTGAGGGGATTACACACCAAGGTTCTAAAATCATAACCATCAAACCCTGAAAAGCAAACAAGACCACCAGAAGAACCAACCAACCAAAACGCCCATGGAGGCAGATACGTAAACGGGATCCTATACCACGTTTTCAGTGGTAAACTAAAAACCGAGCATTGTGGGGTATTAGAGTTCTTCCAAAATGTAAGAAGACAAGGCCCATGTGACGGCACTTGGGAGTGGAACTTAAGAAAACTACCATCCTGCAAGATTGAATTCCATCTCTTACAAACAGAACGAAGCCGAAAGATCATAAATGGTGGAACTCTAGCTAAAATCTCATTCAACAAATCCTCTGGCAACATTGCCCATATATTATCCTCCATCTGAACATCCGGGTGAACGGCTTTACTAAACGTTGCCACGGTTTCCTCATCCAACCCCCGAGGTTTCGTCTTAACAACCTTCTGCTTACATGGACTAGTATTCCTAGACCCCGTTCGCCCAACCGGGCTCGTATTCCTTGAACCAGAAGCAGAACCACCCAATTGACTCGAATTCCTAGACCCACAAACACTCATAGCAACCACTTGCTTTAAGCTATCATCCATCTCAACAAATGAACTACTTCTACAAACCCTAGAGTCAGATACATCCCCAATTTCAATCATTTTTTCAATCAATCACACCCCCAAAACCCTAAATTGAAAGCTAATAGCCTACAATCAATCAACCACCATAAAACTACCCAAAATTTGTCATAAAAAGCAGAAATTCCAACTATAATCAAATTAACCCAGAATTGCTGAACTAAATTAATCAAGAACAGTGGGATTTAATCCAAAATCGAGAAACAAATCAACATTATCATCAATTCAACTTCAACATATCAATCAAATTGAGAAGTTTAGATTATTACCTTGACTCAACAAGATCTCTCTTAGAATAGCTTCTCAATCTTTCTCTCTCCTCTGTGATTTCATCTCAGTTTTCCATATCTTAAATAGCGTGTTTTATAACCCCCAACAAATGGGATTTTTTTCGTCAAAGTGTAATAATTATTTGTAATTTCATCGTTTTTTTTTTACTTGTTTGAGAAAATAATCAAACTATAAGTTATTTTAGGCAAGAAAAAGTAAGTTAGTTCATGATAAAAGGACAAACCTAACTTGTGAAAGTTATGATTTTTTGGACGACAAGGTATAACAACAAATTTGAAAAATTGGTAATTGAGTTTATTTGCAAAGTTATCCAATAGATAAACAAAAATTGTTAATTTCCATAAAAAAATAATAATAAATATAAAAATATAAGCAACAAAATTTAAATACATAATATTTTAGTAAGTTAATCAACAATTTTTTTCCATTATAACCGGGTCTCACATTTTACAATGACTGGATTGGAAAAAGAAGTGCTGCTTTATTTACAAAAATATTATGCAATAAACAAATTTTGAATATGAAGAGGATAAAGATTCGATAATTGTAGATAATTTTGGTTTTTTTGTTGTGAGGAAGAACATGGATAAAAGAGAAAACTGATTTCATCAAAATGCTGAAATTTTTTGTTGGGCACATTGTTAATTTTGGTGGCTAGAATTGATTAATATAGATGATAGCTAATTGATCAACTACGGTTTAACTAGGTAGTTTAGTAGTTGTAAGTAGCTAGTTGTGTAAAAATGTTTGGTGGATAGCTTGTTAGTTGTAAACCTATTTGAGTGTATTTATTAGCTAAAAAGTTAATTGTTCAATATGCTAATTTCAAAGGCTAATTGACAAACTTTGTTTATTTAACCAACATGATTTTAATGACTATTAAATAAGCTAATAAGTGTTTGGTGGAAAGCTTATTTGAAGAACTTTTTCATCACCTTGTTCAATATCTTAAGGTCAAATTACACTAATACCACCAGTTAACTTAAAATCCTCCTCAACAAACTACCCTCACAATTAGCTTATTACCCATTTCACATACTCAAACAAATTTAAGTAATCAACAATCATTTACCAAGCATTTTTATAAAATCAACTAATAAAACAAGTTAGTCAAATCGTTAATACAATCAGTTAACACAATTCAACTTTTCACCAAACACTACCCTTATTTTGAACTTTTTTAAAATGAGTTTTTTTAACCCAAAAAGTTCTTTGAATAAGCTTTTTACCAAACACTCAATTATGTTTTTAAAATGATCAATGTCTTAATAGAACTCAATAAGCTAAAAGTTCTCCAAAAAATTACTCGTATTACGAGTAGCAAACAAGCCCTTTACTCATTTTCATTTATTCACGAAAATGTCATCAGTGGTATCTCCCTAGTTGCTACGGGGAGTAGATGCCAACGATGTTACCATCCGTGAGGTCTAGCTCAAAAAAATCCCTCTATAATTTTATAAAACCGGTCTTTTTGACTCCGACACGCCGCGGCACGTGCCACCTCAATATTTCGCCGGAAAACTCTCTCAATTATAAATTTCTCTCTCCTCATTTTCACATTTGGACATCTGACTTTCAAAATTTATTTATTACCAAATTAAATAAATAAAACAAATCCAACACAGATCTAACACTTTACACTCTGCTAAAGCCACTCTTCCCTAAAATAAAAAAATTAACCAAAAAAAAGAGGCAATTTTTAAAAATTTCCTCTTTCTCTCGAAACCCAAACCCTAATTTAATGCAATTGTTGCAGATTTCGATGATTCATGTTTACTGTACATAGAGAAAGAAATTCAAGAAGAGAGAAAGTTAGCTTCCACTTCACATGATTTTTGAGTAAAGCAATTAGCTTTTTTATTTTTTATTATTTTTTAAAATTTTTTTCTGGTAATTTAACGTTGGTATTTATTTTTTTTTCCTGTATTTAAAATCAAAACTTGTAGTTTTAATTGATTTTGCATCTTTTTATTACTATTTTTTATTTATTAAAATTCCCTATTTTTCATTTTTGTTGGTGTTCAATGGTGGTAATAATTTCATATCTATATCTATATTTTTTCTAAAAATAGAAATAAATTTTGATGAATTTGTTGATTTCGAAATTTCAATTGTTGTAGAAAACCCAAAACTTTGTAAATCTTACAAAATTTGAGCTGATTTAATCTTGGATTTGATAAAATGGGGGCGGTGACATCGACAATGGCGGCGAAATTCGCGTTTTTTCCGCCGGACCCACCGTCGTATAAGGTGGTGATGGAGGAAGGAACAGGGAAGATGAAGATGAGTGAAGTGGTGGAGAGAGAAAATGCAGATGTTTTGAAGCTAAGTACAAAAAAAGGGAATGAAATTGTGGCAGTTTTTATGAGAAATCCAATTGCAAAACTCACTGTTCTATATTCTCATGGGAATGCTGCTGATTTGGGACAGATGTATGAGCTTTTTGGGGAGCTCAGTATTCACCTCAGAGTCAATTTGATGGGGTAAATTCATGAAATCAATCATCATTATTATTTTTTTTGTTAAATTAATATTATTCCAATTCTGTTAATTACAGGTTTTTATTATTATTTTTGGGTTTTCTGTAGTTGATTTGATGGAATTGAAAAAGAATAAAATTTGGTGTATGCGTTTGTTCTTTGATTTGATGGGGGGATGTTTTGCTTTTCAGTGTTTGTTTGTTGTAGTGTGGCAGGAACTGTTGATTTTTTTAAGTGGTTGTGGTTAATTTAATGGGGAAAGCAAGAATTTTTTGTTTGTTGAAATAGTAATTACAGTCTGTATTATTTTATAAGAAGTGGAAGTTTGGAAACATGTTTTAATCCATCTTTTGTGTAGAAAAATTATCAGGTTAAGGTGATTAGGTCGAGTCATTGCAGATGATTAGAGACCTAGAAAGGGTTTGTTATGTACATTTGTGAAGCATTTTGCAATGATGAAGTTTCTATTGTTAATGAGCTCAATTTTAATATTTGGAGTTACTGTACTAATTAATGTATCCCTTATCGGATTTTATGGTGACATTACTTTGAGCTGTTTTGATCCATGATCACTATCTGTTTGAATCTGCTGAACAGTTAGTTAGCTTATGATTGAAGGTTGATCCATTCTAGTTTAATTGTTGCTTTGCAGATATGATTATTCTGGATATGGACAGTCTACAGGCAAGGTATGTTAGCATCACCAAGTACTGCCCCTTTTTGTTTAACTTGTATAGGATTATGATTTTGATCCGACAGATTTCACAAATGAAGATGTAATTCTTTTTTCTTATGTTCTTGCAGCCAAATGAGCAGAATACTTATGCAGACATAGAGGCTGCATATAGATGTCTTGTGGAAAGATATGGAGTGAAGGAGGAAGATGTTATATTATACGGGCAATCTGTTGGAAGTGGGCCTACATTAGATTTAGCTACTCGATTACCAAAATTAAGAGCTGTTGTGCTTCATAGTCCAATTATGTCTGGCTTACGGGTTATGTATCCAGTAAAGAGGTCATATTGGTTTGACATATATAAGGTGGGTTAAGGTGTTTGTTGACTGACAAGCAGCTTTGATACACAAGTGCAAATTTTCTAATTTTACTTCTTTGTAATGCAGAATATTGACAAAATACCATTGGTCAGTTGCCCCGTTTTAGTAATTCATGTAAGTACCTCTGACTCATCAACAGTTTGAAATTTTGATCATACTACATGAGGTTCCTGCATAGGCTGCATTTAATTGTTTGCTTGAATTGTGCTTTGTGCCTTAGTAAAAATATAAGGGTACCTTTACATTAGAACGTTGATGCAGTATGGAGTTTTGTTATATGGTGTGTGCTTCTGATCTTTTGTGAAGATTATTTGCTCTTATTTAGAATAACTTACTATAAAAGAATTTTGATACATCTGTGTCTTGTTGGGGTTGAAGGAGTTTTTTACCTGTAACTGTAAGAGACTTTTGATACATCTGTGTCTCTTTGGGGTTGAAGGAAGAAAGTCATAACTCTGTAAGAGTGTTTGGATTATGTGCACGCTGTTAAATTAGAAGCAACTCAAATAAGAAGCAAATTAATAAAGCACTTAACTACGGACACTTTAGGTTAGGAGGTTCATTGATTTCAATCTCAACGACTCTAGTAGAAATCAAGAACTTCAAAAATTTGGGAAATATGTAAGCTTCTAAATGAAAGCAACTGAAATAATTAGCAAATACAGAAAACAACTTGAGTTTGCGATGGAAACAAGGAAATTAGAGGAGTAAAGCTTTCTGAGATCCAGTCTAGAGAGACATGTGCAGTTGGGTTGTCATATTCTTCTCTTGAATACAAGTAACTTCCAAACTCTACTAATCTTCTTGGCCGACATGCTGCAAGACTGATATAGTGTTACTTGCCTTCTGTAACCTTGAGTGATTGGGTGTGTAATGCCAATTTTTGTACTTCTCCTTTCTGTTGCATCCAGCCTAGAGAAATCAATGGATGGACTTTGAGTTTTGTTGAACTATTGGACTTGACTGGCACCTGGCAGTACATCAAATGTTTTGTTGTTGTTGCTGTTGAAAGGTTGGACTCTTGTGATGTCTTTTTTAACATCTTAAGCTTAGGGAAGAGAACCTGATATGGGACATTTGATCCTCTTTTATCTTCTATTGAGAGTTATATTAGTTAAACTCTCAGAGGGTTCAACATAGAAGAGAAAGCTGTGAATGTTGGCTTATCACATATCTGCATAATCTGAATATCTGACGGTATTACGAGTTGATTCTGGAGTACAGAGAATTTTAGGTTTGAAATATGTAACGAGACTTGAAGATTAAACTCAGTATGTTCAAGTTCTATTGAGTACAAGCGTTAGTTACTCTACCACTGTCTACTGAGGGGTGGCTGGGCATGGGGATGGATTAATTGAGTGTAGGAACAGAAACATTTGAAACTTGTTATACCTTATCATCAAGGAAAAATGTAACTGTTGAAAGGTTAGTTGCCAAATTGGGATGGATTACTATTGTTTTACACTATGAAAGTCGAAAGTCCTTGCTACAGATATGTTGCAGCCTTATAGGTAGCTACTTGACTTGGCTCTCTGCCATCCCTCTGACTCCAATGCTTATTGTCATCTGAGTGGCAGATGTATTACCTAGATCAAAACAAATATGTAATGATGTAATATGTGGTGTGTTGCCATGTCAAAAAATTTCAGCAGTGCACTGTTAATGAGAAACATGTCAAGAAATTATGTTAAAATCAATTGTTTGAGATGGGAAAAATCCTGGAGACTTTTTTCCATCAGTGTTGCCACACTACTAGTTTCTTTAAGGAGTAATTAAGGAAAACTCATATAACATTTGAAGAAAGCAACGTGTTATTAAGATGGAAATGGGAAAATTATTGGAGTAAAGCTTTCTCAGCTGCAGACAGTTTAGGGGCAAGTGTAACCAGTAGTTTCTTGTCATCTATGTGTTTTAAAACAGGTAGCTTCAGAATTCTACTTGGAAAACATGTTGTAAGAAATCATCAACTCCAATAGGGTATCTGGAAAGCATGTATGCTTCTAATTGAAAGCAAGTCATATAAGAAGGAATCTAAGAAAACAACTTGTTATTGAGATAGAAATAAGGAAGTTGGAGAAGTAAAACTTTCTCCACCGCAGAAAGTGAGGGACACATGCAATTGGCTAGTCTACTTTTCTTAAACTCAAGTAGCGTCTAAAACTTAACTATATGGGACGAACATAACATGTTGCTGAACTTTTACATTGCTTGCCTTTTCCTGAATTAATTTAGAAATAGTTTGTGTGATGGTGGCTATTGCATACCACTGTTGTATTGTTTTCAGCTAAGGATCAAATAGGACAAATACTAATAGAATGTAGTCAGCTGTAGCTAGAAATAAAGATCAAAACGAACTCGAAGAAGAGAAGGGGAGGAACCCTAACTACCAGGCAGAAAGCCGCACTATGGAGTATGGATGGGTGAAGAAAATGTTTTTGTGGTCTGGTCATGTCTGTGGTCATCAATAAAATGAAATTTGTGTTCACGATCTTATTTATTGTAAAGCCATAATTACTCTGCCATATACTTCGTATGTTACTAGGGGATGGCTAGGTGTGGGGTTGAGTTTGTTGATTCTGGTAATGGAAAACGATTGAAACTTGGTATGTCTTATTTTCGAAGTAAAAACTACTTGTTGGAAAATTTGATGTAATTTGGGAATGGTCAACTATTGTTCTTACACTAGTGCGAAAACAAGATTTCTCCCAAGTGTAGAAATATTGCAAAGGTGACTATTTGACTTGCTATTTGGCTCTTCCTCTTTGATTGAGTGCAAGAAGGAACCTTGAATTATCAAAATCTAAACTATTAAGTGAAAAGACATGATGTTATGGCTTGTTATTTTAGAGTGTCAAGAAATTCTGTTAAACCTTTTTTTTTTTTTTCAAATTCTTTTCTTTTTGTGGGAGGGTGAGGAAAGGGAGTAGATGTTGAGAGTGGCGCACCTGACTTTTGACTGCAGTTCAGGTATCAATTATCCATGGTAATTTTCTTTGTTACTTGACCATGCTATTGATTTTAATTACAGAGGTAGTTTAGATTTATTGAGTGGGGCTGGGAGTACAAGGGTGTATGGTATAACACTATGATCTTTTGCTATCCCCAAATCTAGTCGTATCTGTATTTGTTGGCTGGTGATTGTGAAGCATCCTTTTACTGTCAAGATTTTACTGGACTCTTGGTGTAGTATTTCATCCTAGTTGTGCATCCACCTCATTGAGCGAGAAATTATCACATATGAAGATGAATGTAATCAACTATCTATATTTGATCAGGCACTCACATCTATCTCATTGTTCAGTTCTATTTCAAAAATAGACAACCATGTGACAACTTGCCAACTCATTTATACTTGTATGAGAAGATGATGATATACTTACATTTGTTGGTGCTGCAGGGGACATCTGATGATGTGGTTGATTGGTCTCATGGTAAGCAATTATGGGAGAATTGTAAAGAAAAGTATGAGCCATTATGGGTTAAAGGTGGAAATCACTGTGACTTGGAGCTTTATCCAGAGTACATAAAACATCTTAAAAAGTTCATATCTGTTGTTGAGAAATCACCACAATTAAGAAGCGGGTCTGGATTGAGTTCTGAACGATTAGATTATCCACGGAGGAGCAGCACAGATTGTCGAGATAATAAATCAAGATCAAGTGCTGATCAAAGAGAGATGCCTAGAGCAAGTATGGACCAGAAAGACAAACCCAGGAAAAGCTTAGATTTAAGAGACAAGTCAAGAACCAGTACTGACAAGAGAGAAAAATCGAGGAAGAGTTTAGATCTTCCTGATAAAGCAAATAACTCTATTGAACGGCCTGATAAAGCTCGGAATAGTGTTGATAGGTCAGTTAAACGCAAATGACTCAGAATTTCTTTTGTTGACTGTCATCCCTTAATTTCTTTTGCCTCAGAATTTCTTTTGTTGACTGTCATCCCTTAATTTCTTTTGCCACTTCCAGTTTTGGCTTATCCTCTGAACTGTTGTTTATTGTGAACACTGATTTTGCAGATTTGGAGGGATGATAAGATCTGTGGGATTGTGCAATATTGATTGTTTTAGGCCTTCAGCCACAGGGTAATGGAGAACGGAAGAGGCCAGTCCACGAACTGAGATTGTAATTTTATCTTTCTTTTATATATTTGATAGTGCTGTGAGAAATAACAGCGTCTTGTTGATCCTGAGGCAGATTGTCTACTGCATGTCAGTTTTTTATCTGTCGAGATCAATGATGATTACCTTGTTGTGTCATCCTTGTCCAGTTGTGTATGCTGAGCAAAGGCAGGAGTTGTTTGTACAATGCTCTTGCTTTTTCTCATGTAAATATACTAATTCAAAAAGCTTTGTCCTATATTAATTCTGACAATTCATATTCTGTCAAAGTTTGTAAGTCTAGCCTCAAATGTTTGATCCTTCAATCTTCCTGATATCTGTTACTCCATCAGTCTACTACTCTACTCTTTGTAAGTTGCTACATAGAGAGTTGCTACATAGAGATGATCATGATATGTGGCCAAATGAAGCCGCCCTTTTGCGCCTGGGAGATGAGCCACATTTTCGTGCTGTAAATTGGCCTTAGTTCAAAATCTGAGGCTGAAGGTCAAATGATAGATGATGCTCTTTGGGCTTGGCAAGGGTCCGTGAAATGGCTGGATCAGTTGGACTAGATTTACAGTTAGACTCAAAAAGTTGGTGTATTGTCTAATGGGGATCCTCTACCTCAACATCATATTGCAATTCTCATATGAAATACTATTGTACAAGTATACTGTTGGTTAAAGTCCCCCCCCCAGAGATCGTGAAAAAAAAAACAATTAATCTTAAAATCTTGTCACTTTCACAAATAATTCTTTGAAATATTGGTTATATAATTAATTCTCAATCACATAGATGAAAAATCACATAAATAAATCAAACAGATTTTTATTTTTAACAATCCAATACCCTCTCTAACTTTCGTCCATCTAATGTATGACTAAATAATAGTAGTAATAATAAAAAATAAAAAAAGCATTAAAATGGATTGATTAATTAACAATTTCTAAATGTACAGAATTTTGTACTAAAATTGAGATTCTATTATAAACCCTAAACCCTTAATCACCACCAAATACTCATATACGAGTACTCTTTATTAATAATTGTGTCTTCCAAATTATCTTCAACCACCAATGGTAAAATTTGCTGAAGATATTTTAGAGCAAATGTACAAAAATCTAGACTTCACTTTCATCCTGAAGTCGGCTGTTTCACCGAAAACAAACTAGAAGCAGAGGTTTTAGAAGGGGTTTTTCAACACTCACTTATGTATTTCTCGTCTTCTTCTTCTACTCATCCAATTCTGGTAACTCCATTTTCTGCTATCTCCTCTAATTCTTCATTTTCCCAAGAATTTCTTGTTATTCGATTAGAACAATTTGATGTCCAGTAGTAATATTTCTTCATTTCCTGCTAATTTATCGCAGAATTTTGACCCTTATATTTCAATTTATAAATCAAGGAGTAGTTTTGTGGTAAACCCTTATTTTGATTCCACATTTATGTGGAGAAACTTTGCTAAACAAGCCATTTCTAGAACCCCTAATTTATTTTCGCGTAATTACAGCTTTCTGGGGGTTTCTCATGATTGTGTTATAGCTGAGAGGTTGAAATTTAGGCCCTTTGAGATGGGTTGTTGTAAAAAAGTGAACTTTTCTGAGGTGGGTTTTTGTAGAAAAGGTGGGTCATTGATGAAGGAAGAGATTGGGGAGAGACCTCTTTCAGGGTTTTTGAGTAATCAATCGAATTCAAATGTTCTATGCCCTAAAGGGTTTGCTAGTGTTGTCGAGGCCGAATTAGCCTCGTCAACGGATTTGGAGGAGGATGATTCGGTTTTTGATGAAATTCAGGAGTTGGTGGAGGAGATGAGAAAAGAACAGAATAGGGAAAAATGGCGAGAGTCACGGCTAAGACAGCCAAAAATGGTGGCGGGTATGCCGCCTTACAAGTACCATAAGCTTAGGAATAGGCAGATAAAGCTTGAGACTGAGTCATGGCAACAGGCAGCTAATGAGTATAGGGAGCTTTTAGCTGATATGTGTGAGCATAAGCTGGCACCTAATTTGCCATATATGAAGTCATTGTTTCTTGGTTGGTTTGAGCCATTTAGAGATAGCATTATAGGGGAGCAAGAAATAATCAGGCAAGGGAAGAGTAGAGGTGCATATGGGCCGTATTTTGATCAGTTACCTGCAGATATGATGGCAATTATAACAATGCATAAGTTGATGGGAATGTTAATGACTGCAAGTAGCTATGGCTCTGCAAAGGTTGTTCAAGCGGCTTGTGCTATAGGCGAAGCCATTGAACAAGAAGTGGGTAAACTCGTGTTTTCTTCCTTTGAATTTTGGCATATGTATTGATCTCAAGTCTAATGCTTTTATCATGATACATGACTTATATAGGTTAGGATACACACGTTTTTAGAGAAAACAAAGAAGAAAAAAGGTGACAAATGTAAAAAATCTGATGAAGCTGGTTCTGATGCTGAGATCCAAGAGCAGCAGCATCTTAGAAAGAATGTAAATAGCTTAATTAAAAAACACAAGCGGCGACAAGCGCTGAAAATTGTCGATTCTCAAGGTCATTTGAAGCCTTGGGGTGCGGAGGCAAGGGCTAAGGTAGTTGTTTTTCCCTAACCTTGTACCATATCTCATTTATAAGAAGTAAGCATCCTCATTTCCTTGTTGCAGGTTGGGAGTCGTCTGATTGAATTGCTGGTCCAAACAGCATACATACAACCTCCAGTTAGTCAATCAGCTAGTGATGCTCCTGATGTACGACCAGCTTTTGTTCATTCACTGAAAAATGTTGGCCCTGAGAACAAGTAATGAAAGATCTCTCTTCTAATGCATCTATTTCATTCGGGTCTGTTTGATTTGCTATGTAAATAAGAATGAACTTTGGGCTTTTAACAGGAAAACCAGCCGAAGATTTGGGATGATTGAATGTGACCCACTGGTTATCAAAGGTCTTGAGAAAACTGTAAGTTGGATCTTGTAAAGTTTATAAGAATCAATTCTGTTGTGGGTTTTAAAAGTTCATTTGTGCTTTTCCTGTACTTGTCTTTATGCACTTGGTGATTTCTCTAATTGCCCCTGTTCTAGATTGTTTATAATCTTTGGAAAACATTTACCATAAACATCTTTTGTTGCTTTTGCAGCCAAGGCACATGGTTATCCCTTATATGCCAATGTTGGTACCTCCAGAAAAATGGACTGGGTATGACCCTATGCCTCATACTTTACATATATTTCACGTCATGGTGTATTATTCTCTTTGCTCTTTAAGTCCTTATACTCCTAAAACATAATCAAATTTTGTGTATAACAATCCCAAGTACTTTGACCAGTCTCGTCGGTAACCCTGTCTGAGTTTTGTGTATCACATATTCACATTGTCTCTTACATTACTATAGCCTCATAGATAATTACGGTATTATCTCTGTAATACTTCTTCCATGCACCCTGTTAGATTCAAGCTTCAAGTTCCTCCTAAATGCAATACTGTATGAATCCTGTGGTGTGGTTTTTTTTTTTTTTTTTTTCTCCTCTTGCATTAAAAAATGTGACATAATTTTAGCTAATCACTGATTATTTCTTCCCTAATTTTCCAACATTAAGCTACATATATTTTTTATGTAATTTTGCAGAAACTTTTGTTGGTGGTGTTTCTTTCGAAGACCATGTGCTCATTTTCCGTTAGATGTATTTTTTATAAGTATTGAGTGACCGGTGCTTTGTGAGAGCTGGAATGTGCATCTAAATTGTTAATTACAAGGAATACCTAGGAGTTCTAGGGATGGAGGGAGAAGAATCAGCAAAGTTAATAGGAAGACACTGAGAGAAGGAATGCTTGGTTGAAGAAACCATAGTAGATAATGTTAATGGGGGGCCTGAATCTGAACCCTTTGTCCATTATTATTGAAAAAATGTGATATGCTTTCTGCTCACATATACCTGAGGCTGTTTTATAATAGGCTGTCTTAAAATGTTTAGTATTGAAATGGCATACTTGATTTCTCTATGCAAACTGAAGAAAGAGGAACCAAAGCCCCCTTTTAGATTTTCCACTGAGCTGTAATTGCGGGCTTTAATCAAATTTTAGCCACTTGTGTTTTCCCCAGATATTTTAAATTTATTGGGGCCCAGGGTGGGTGACTGGGTTCGTATATTTGTTTCTGTGAAATTGCAACAACAAAGGTCTACCTTCAAAGTGGCTTGGTTATGTCCTAAAAATCAGACTCAATGTGGTCTCTTGAAATCCTGGATATGTCTCTTACTGTTGTATGGTTGTCTTGATGTAGTTATGATAAAGGAGCATACTTGGTTTTGCGATCATTTGTCATGCGAACTCATGGATCCAAGAATCAGAGAGTAGCAGTTAGGACGGCCTCTGAGGAACAGCTAAAATTGGTTTTTGAGGTCAGGGAGGGATAAAGATCTCTTTTTGCGTAATCTGTTTTTGCACTTTATTCTTCTGTCTGCTTCTTGTGATCTTACGAATTTGCTATTAATTACTGAAAGTGATTAATACAAATTCTGTATAAAATTGCAACTGGTTCTCCTTTGCAGCAATATTATATATTTATTTATTTATAAAATTGCACAGGCCTTGGATACACTTGGAAATACGAAATGGAGGGTAAATAAAAAGGTTCTTAGCATTGTAGATAGGGTATGGGCTAATGGAGGTCGTCTGGCTGACTTAGTTGATCGAGATGATGTGAGTTATCTCGTTTCTTTCCATTCTAAATATATTATTTCTCATGTTAGGCTCCTCTTTCCCCATCCTTTTCCATTTTGTTTTTACTTCTGATGGTATTTTTTTTATTGCAGGTTCCTTTGCCAGAAAAACCAGACACAGAAGATGAATCTGAGCTGAAGACATGGAAGTGGAAAGTCAGGTCTGTAAAAAAAGAGAATCGGGAGCGACATTCTCAACGCTGTGATGTAGAACTTAAACTTGCGGTTAGTAAAATTATCCTTGAGCTGTCCACTTAAGGTATTTCTTAAAGTCATGGTATAGACATGACTCTAGTACCTTTTTCAAAAAATAGGTTGCTCGGAAAATGAAGGACGAGGAAGGCTTTTTCTATCCGCATAATGTTGATTTTCGCGGTCGAGCATATCCAATGCATCCATACTTGAACCATCTAGGGTCTGATATGTGTCGAGGCATTTTAGAGTTTGCAGAGGGTCGAGCTCTTGGAAAATCAGGATTGCGTTGGTTGAAAATACATGTGGCGAATCTATATGCTGGTGGCGTTGACAAATTATCTCTAGAGGGTCGATTAGCATTTACTGAGAACCATTTGGATGATATATTTGACTCTGTGGATAAGCCACTGGAAGGAAGGTGTTGGTGGCTGAAAGCAGAAGATCCTTTTCAGTGTTTAGCTGTCTGTATTGATTTAGCTGAAGCTTTGAGAAGTCCTTGCCCCGAGTTATATAAGTCTCATATTCCAGTTCATCAGGTGAGCAATTAAAGACTTTCTGCTTTAAAGTTTACCTTGAATGGTTCAGTTGGATAGGCTATTACTGTAGTAAGTTATCTGAATTAGAATTTTTTACTTATTACTATTTGGTATTTGCAAACAAACCTTCTGCTTCCAATGATATATTGAAAAACCTTGGACTGGTATATAATGACCAAAGTTGGACGACCTGGTTTGAGGAAATTTCCCCTAGCTGGCTGTTCTTTCTATGTCAGGGATTGACAAATCATATAATCTTGATCATGCAAAGAAAATAATTACTTTATTATGCACTGTATCTATACCTTACTTTAGGGATTAAACAATGGGATTGTATCCCCTTGATCTGGCTAAACATTCTGATTAATTTATTCTTGCAAGAACTAATGAGGTCAGCAGGATTTGCAATGTATGACCTATCAAGGTAGATCATGCAATCCAATTAAAGAACCAAAGCACCCTTTACTGGTCCCCAAATCCGGATTAGCCCAAAGGGTGAACTGGGTGGAACACCAACAAAAATTGAAAAAAAAAAATAATAAAATTAAAGAACCAAAGCAGAGCCAGCCTAGAAGCAACTTTTTACAAGTATTTTATTACAATCCTGTGCTATATAAACTTCCATGACCTGGCAAACTGCTTTATGGAATTCACCAAAAATGTAAATAAATAAAAAATAAATATTATTCTAGCTTTCTTTAGTGTATTACTTTTGGAGGCTAAGGGATTACAAACTCATGTGATTAGTGAGAGTATTTTCATGCTTTCTTATCTTTTTTAATATTCCTTGATTATGGAAGTTCTTATGGTTGCTGAATCTGCTAAGAGTGGATGATAATTGTAGCTTGCTCTGTGCTGTGTGCCCATGTAGTGTTATAAGATATAAGAAGCAGACATGTTTAGTTGAAAAAAAAAAAAAAAAACTATTTGTGAATTAATTGGAGGGATGAACATTAGTCACATGACCTATCAGGTTGAACTTACATCACGTGAAATAAGATGAATTAAGCAGAGGTTTATGTTTCTAGGTAATGTTAACTTTCTGGGCTATAGTATTCCCAGGCAAATAGACAATCATTGGAATTATATGCTACTTCACTAATGGTGTTGCTAGCATTAAGTTACCATCTATAAAAAAAAAATTAAAAAAATTTGCATTTTCCCCCCTTTCAATATTGAGTAGATGATGCACAGCTCGTTATGGATTGCAGGGATAAACAAACTGCTTGTTTATCTTGAATTAATCTCATTTTGTGTTACAGTTTGTTTGAGATGTTTCTTCTTGAACTAACATCTCTAATCTTTCATCATGTCAAAAAAGTAGACATTTTGTGACACTTAGGCCCCATTTGGTTTGATGTAAAACATTTTTAATGAAATATTAGTTTTCATGGAAAACATAATTTCAAGGACAAAAACACAATTGCAAATTAGTTTTCCTTTGTTTGGTTGTTTACAAGAAAAGTTGAAGAAAAATAAAAAAAATACAAACCAAACAAAGGAAAATGGGAAAAAAAAAAATAAAGAAGGGAAAATCAAATTCCATAGAAAAATTTTACATCAACCAAACGGGGCCTTAGTTTTGATCAAGCTGTAATTCTAAGATGCTGGGTTGGCAATATGAGACAAGATAATTGATATTTATCTATTCTTCTTTTCCCCTCTTCCAAGTATCTTTTTGGCACCGTTCATATGAATTCTTTTTCCATCTAAATTAAAATGTGAAGTGTGAGCAGTTTTCAGCTACATCTGAGCTGATTAACATTCTCCTTTCTGTTTGAATAGGATGGTTCTTGCAATGGATTACAGCACTATGCTGCTCTTGGAAGAGATAAGGTAGTTCCCTCATTCTGTTATTTCAAAGTCTTGCTATCAGTGTTTAATAAATTGGCCATTTAATTAATTTGGCATCTAAAGGACATAGCTTTACTGCAAATGTAGGGTAAGGCTGTGAAATATTTGATTGATTAGGTTAAGGTTGATTGTCTTATCTTATCCTCGCCTCCATTTCTCTTCCCTCACTGCCCATGTAAGTTTAAATTATGAAAATGTCGTATAATAAGATCAATTGTGGGTAGAAATTAGAGAACTCTCCCTCCTGTTATATCCAATTATATTACATCAAAGGGGAAGTTTGAGAGAGAGGGTGGGGGAGAGGGTTGTTGATCTATATTGAAAAGTAGATTAGAAAAATGCCAAGGGGATGTTGGCAAAGAAAGTTATTGATTTCTCACAAAGTATTTGTATTTCAGTTGGGAGCAGCAGCTGTCAATCTTGTTGCTGGAGAAAAACCAGCTGATGTTTACTCAGGCATAGCTGCTAGGTAAGGACCCTTGAGTTTCCCTTGCTTTGCATTATAGTATATATTATATTCAGCTGTGATTAACCCAATGCCCCTTAGTCTTTCAGATCACTTGCATGTATTTGTAAGTGTAAGGTCAATTTATTTGATTGCCAGTTTCAATGCCTACAATGCTGTGAGAATTTTAGGTCCAGGTTATTTATATATGAATGCAGCTAATGGACGGACTGATACTATTCATTTAATTTTAAGCTTTCATTGTATAGCATTGGGTTTGAAAATGCTCTGATGTGTTTATTAGATTTTTCTCCATGTTTCCCTTGAATACTTATCTTAAAATTTTGTGCTATGGAACGCTTATAAAATCCCCATTTTGTCGTAAAACTCTGACAATAAAAATGTTTGTGATTTTATGATGCAGAGTTCTTTCCATTATGCAAGCAGATGCCAAGAAAGATCCTGCTGATTTTCCAGACACTGTGCATGCAAGGAAGCTGATCAACCAGGTTTGTGGTTTAATTAATTGCTTTGTGTTGAGTATGTTGTGATGCCTGAATGTAGCTGAATAATATAGACTTGCCACGTAATTTATAATCTCTCTGTTATGTTCTCACCTTTACAGTCTTATGCTTCTTCCAAATGTAGGTGGACAGGAAATTGGTTAAGCAGACAGTGATGACCTCGGTGTATGGTGTCACTTATATTGGTGCTAGAGAGCAGATCAAGAGGAGGTTAAAAGAACGTGCTGCATTTAGTGATGAGACAGAGATTTTTGGTGCAGCTTGTTATGCGGCCAGAGTAAGACTGTGTGGATGACTTAGAGCTTAGTTTCTATTAAGTGCAGAACCTGCTTATGTTAGCAGGACTTTTGTTCATTCTGTTCTTTGCATAGACTTGACTGATGATTGTTCTCTTACTGTTTGGATAGGTTACATTAACTGCGCTAGGCGAGATGTTTCAAGCTGCCCGTAGTATTATGAGCTGGCTTGGTGATTGTGCAAAGGTTTTTCCTAGCTACTAATATATTCGTAGACATGTTCTTTTATGTTTTACTGCCTGCTACATATTATTTATTTATTTTTTTCTCTCTGCATGCTTGTGTATTGGTTAGGTGGTTAAAATGTTGATAATTTCTATTTATTTGGTTAAAATGGATGGGCCATTGGCGGGTACCTTTGTGAGAAGCAAATTAGGAGTAGGAGTCAATCTTAAAATCCAATAATCCATTAATTTCTGTAATAAATAATTTTCTAAATAGATCTCATAATGTCCATCCCCATTTTCACAAACCTGTATAACATGTCCCTAAATTACAAAATTTCTGGTTTAGATTGCAACATTATGTGATGCTAATCATGCTCTTGAAGATGTGAGCTTTTGATATGAATTTCTGTGGATGTGGCCTCCCCATCATTTTCTTCTTTATCCTTTGTGTGTGCTACCTTTTATGCATTTACTTGATGGCTGAAATTTGTGCAGATTATTGCATCAGAAAATCAGCCTGTGAGGTGGACAACGCCATTGGGTCTTCCTGTTGTGCAACCTTACTGCAAGAAGGGTAGGCATCTGGTACGGAATCATCTAACCTTTCTTTGCCTTCCTTTTTCTGTTTAAAATTTATCCCTTAGGAAGATTTATATTCGCTTATTTGATATATATGATGCAGATCAGAACATCCCTTCAAATGTTGACGCTGGAAAGAGAAACTGAAAAGGTATTATTCTTGAATTCTGTTGTCCAATTTTTAAGTTGCTCATGATGGTCACGAAGGCTTTATTAATCACTTGCATATATTTTCTTTGTTTTTATTTGAGTGAAAGTGGTCACAATATTTAGAAAAGATATGTATGCTAATGACTAAATCACGACAATCCTATAATGCATTGGAGTACAATTTCAATATCTTTTCCTTTGAAAGAAATCCTAGATGACCATGTCTATTGTGTGCAGGTTTCCATAGTTCCTTTTTGCAAAATTATACATGTTGTATATGTTTCCCTCCTACTATTTATGATACCACTTGTTCATTGCTGAGATTGCTGCACCTTTATACTAGGTGAATTCTTCTTTGGTTGCTGCAGTCTCATAAGCAATGAAGCCTTCTGTTGAACTTGAACCAAAGTATTGTTGTTACGGATGTCTGAAGAGATAGAGAATTTTTTTGCAAATCAGTCTGCACAACTCTGCAATAACTGAGCATAACCATTGATTTTATTTTATTTTTTCTCTTTGTTGCAGATTATGGTTAAGCGGCAGAAGTCAGCTTTTCCACCAAATTTTGTTCATTCCCTTGATGGTTCACATATGATGATGACTGCAGTGGCCTGCAAACAAGCAGGCTTAAACTTTGCAGGTTTTTATTTATATTTGTATTTACTCTCAATATCTTTCCTTTCTTTGTTATTTCAGGTGATTTAGATGTGATTCCTGCTTATTTCTTTGCATTTGATGATTGTAGGAGTTCATGATTCATATTGGACTCATGCGTGCGATGTGGATCAGATGAGCATGATACTTCGTGAAAAATTTGTGGAACTCTATGAACAATCAATATTGGAAAATGTAAGTTGCGCTTGTAGATAATAGCTGGTGTTTTTTTTATGCCATTGTCTCTCTATGTTTTACATTGGTAATAGACTAATAGGTATTTCTTCAAAAAAAAAAAAAAAAAAAAAAAAAGATCAATAGGTATACCATTCTAAAATAAAAATGGCCTTGTGTGTAGCTCATGAACGTAACAGCAAAAACTATTTACAGTTGTAACGCAGAAAGCCTCTCCTGGAAAGAGGATTAGGGAAAACTATTTGGCTATGCATTTAAGATATTCCTTGGTTTTTGAAGTACTCTATTGCTTGAGTGGAAACTAGTACTAACTGTTTGATCTGCTTTATATTGATGTTTAATTTCCAAAGCTGAATCTTTTTATTCTTTTCTTTGGATCATTGACAGTTACTGGAAAGTTTCCAACAATCTTTCCCTACACTATCCTTTCCTCCTCTGCCCGAGCGAGGAGACTTTGAACTGAGGGAAGTTTTAAATTCTCCGTATTTCTTCAACTGAGCCAATGGAATTTGTCACTGTATTAATCATCCCCTCTTCCACCACCACTGGAGAAGGCACACCGTGCTGCTGCTTCCCTTGTAACACAAACAGCTTCTATGTAGAGCACTTACAAGGATTGAGATGATCTTCAGTAGCTAGGTGCCGGCTTCTGCCTTTTGACGAGAAGCCACTGAGACATAATCATCTGACAGACAAGAGGACTGTTACAATTTGTGGCAAGTCAGAGGAGAATGACTGCAGATTCCAGCGATTCTTGCCATTCTTTATAGTAAATTAACATGTAGTGTAGCCAAGATAGGTGATTTCTTGTATGTAATGTACAGAATTAGAGAGCTTCCTCTGAGAAAAAGTCCTGCACTCCTGCTGTATACCCTTACTGTATATATTACGCCGTGTAAAGCTAGGAAACTTGAGTATCCTCTTCTCCCTTCTAATCTAGTTGAACAAATTCTTCATATTTAATGAACTTTTAAGAAAAAGACAGAACATTAGAATCCCCTCCTCCTCATGGGGGAACTTCTAAATCCTAATACAATTCCTTATTTTTGTATGTGGATAATCTGTTACTCGTAGTAAAGATTCCTCAATATTTTCAGTCTACCAAACAACCACGAAAACTCCTTGTACACAGGTTTTGGACAAGATTATTATATTAATTATGCAGAGACTTTAAATTGTTACGTAGTATTAAAATTGCATTAATATACGGCCATGTGTAAAGCCGTAAAGGTATCTTTTGTACTTCCTCCTCGCCATGCAATAAAAGTATAAATGAAGATAACTAACTGAGCTATTAGACAATCAAAGTTGTAAATATACTAGGTATATCGTTAATATTATAATGTTAACCTAAAATAATCAGAAGTTACCTTATATGGAAAATATCTAAATGTTGCCAATAATTTATTGATAAAAGTGCTCTTCAAAAAGCATAAAATCAAATCCCACTACATTATCCATATAACCTTATTGGAAATTTTCCTAAATTACCTCTCATTTTAGGCGAAATTCTCAAAATGCCCACGTGTTTTTTTGGGAACACTTGAAGTACCCTTGAAGTTAATTAGAGGTATCTTAGGAAATTTTCATTTCGGTGTTTCCTTCACTATCTCACTTGTTAAAGTGTGGTTTGTCGATGACTTAAAATTGAGATAAAATAGTGTGATAAAGTTTATTAAAAAATAAACAATGTGACAAAAATAAAATAATAAAAGAGATATAATTAAAAAGAAAAAAAAGAACATAAGTAATTAAGTAATACATGTTTAAATAAGGCCGAGAAATAAATGGAAAGATTACCATTTACCCCTTAATTTAAGAAACTAAAGCTGTCACAAATTGGATTGGATACCAAGTAATTCAATTTACCAAGTAAAATTAAGGAAAAATTTAGTATAGGCCTTTAGTTTTAGGAAAGTCGTCAATAATATAGTCGGCTAGAGTAATTGCCGTTTTAGGAAATCGACTAATAATTGGATTTTTTCTTTACTAGATATATTTTCCTCTATATATATATGTATAATTCTATAATTACATCAATTAATCAATTTCATACTTGATAAACCCACAAACTTTTCTAAATTTCTCACCATTTAAACCATAATGACCGTAGTTCCGTTTCATGTTTCTTGGTTACCGAAACCTCAACATCAATTCAACTTTCAAATTGATAATTCAAATACACCTTTCACTCATCCATGGCTGCCTAAATATGGATCACAACCCATCCACCCGGCTACGTGTTACAATCCCTTAGACTTTGCTTTCCTCCCTCCCTTACCGTCACACCTTACTAAGCCTAAGTCGATTGAATCAACCCCTTTTAAACTAATCGAGAACGTAGCCGATTTGGATTACTTGGCCACCAAGTTATCCGAAGTGGAAGAGTTTGCGGTGGATTTAGAGCACAATTCGTACCGTTCGTTCCAAGGAATTACTTGTCTTATGCAAATTTCAACTCGTTACGAGGATTTCGTGGTTGATACTCTTAAACTTCGGGGTGATATAGGCAACAACTACTTAAGGGATGTGTTTCAAGATCCGTCTAAGAGAAAAATCATGCACGGTGCAAGTAACGACATTAAGTGGCTTCAAAGGGATTTTAATATTTATGTGTGCAATTTATTCGATACGATGCAAGCATCTAGGGTAATGGGGTTAGAAAGAAACTCTCTTGAATTCCTTCTAAAGTATTATTGTGGTGTTACGGCTAACAAAGAATATCAAACTTCGGATTGGAGAATTCGGCCTCTTCCTCGTGATATGATCAAGTACGCAAGAGAAGACACACATTATCTACTTTACATTCACGATGTTATGAAGTCTATGATTTTGTCTAAGTACGGTCAAGATTTCTTGGCCGAAGTGTGTAGGTTAAGTCATGATGTTAGTGTTCGATTGTACGAGAAAGAATTGTTCGATAAGGACGTTTCGTACTTGTATTTGTACGGACTAATGGAAGCTGATTTGGATGGTAAACAACTTGCGGTTGTATGTGCTTTGGTTGAATGGCGTGATTATGTTGCGAGGGAAGAAGATGAGAGTACGGGCTATGTTTTGCCTAATAAGGTACTTTTGGAAATTGCTAAGAATTTGCCTAAAAATGAAGAAGATTTGATGAGGATTGTGAAATACAAGCATGATTTCATGGACTTAGATTATATTGTCAAGTTGATTAAAGTTGCCGTTGATATTGAAGCCCGCATTGCTAAGTTTGAGGATTTGTCTCTACAATTAAAATATAAGATACCCGTCTCAGATATTGCAAGAAAAGCTCAATTATTGGGAAGATATAAGAGTCCGGAAAAATTGGTTATGTATTCCGTTCCTAGATGTGTGCCTATTGTTGTTAACCCGGTTTATGCACATTGTGTTAGTTCTCTTGTTCCAATTTATATGTAATTAATTATTTGAAGGTGTAAATAATACTAGTATTGAATTTGATAACACTACAAATCTTGTTTTTATTACGGGTATCTCTATTTAGAATCAAGTACAAATTACAATACAAGTTGTGAGAAATACAATAGATTATTGATTAATTAAAAAAAACAGCAAAAAGTCTAAGCTTAACAAACTAATCATAAGACTAATTAGTATAAACTCCATACTATATGTATACAAACTGTAATGACGTCTAACAATGACAAATTAATTTGGCGCATTACGTCTATGATATTTGGCCGTCTATCCTTAATCTTTATGATTAATAATCTAATTTAATAATTAGACTCTAATTTTAATCAAGTAATAATGTAACGTTTAGCAGGCTTTAAGAGTGAGAGATAGCTCAAGTCCCAATTTCAGGAAATATTGGGATCGATTTTCACCCATCCTTATGGCTTTCTAAACACCAAAAAACAAAAAAAAAAATATATTCTTCGGGGCTTCAATTATGTGATTAGTGATTATGAGTACTTATTACTTACGTAGTACTAGTTTGCGTGTATAATTTTTTCACTTCAATTCTTAGCTTATCTCAACTAAATTAAGCTTCACCTTTGAATATTTTTTTAAATCCCACAAACAAACAAACAATCTTTCAATCTATCATCAACTTTGTTTGATTGGTTCACTTTCAATCTTATCAGTTTCTCATTTATCTCTGTTTATTCTAATTACTTTGTCTATGTCTATTTCAATAATTTGAATTTAATCTTTCAGTTCATAATCTGGGTCTATAATTCTGCTCAATTCACAACAAAAGTCTGTGAATTTCTTGTGTTTTATTACAAAATTTGCACTTAAATTTCTGGGTCAACTAGTGTTTTTCAATTACCAATTTGTCTGTTGGTTTAAAAAAAAGGTCTTGCCTTTTTAATTACCAAAAACCCTAACTTTCCCCCAATTTTTCGAAATCTGGAATCACAAAAATCCAGATACCCAATTTATAGAAATTTGCTAATTTTGGAATCCAATCATATAATTGCTTCCTAAGAATCCTGACAGATTTGAGCAGACTATCAAATAAGATTGGATAATCCTGCTCTTAATTTTCTGCTCCTGTAAAATTCTAAATTTTAGGGTCTACAAATTAAATTTTTTGGGGGAAAAAAATGACAATTGATAATATGGAGTCGAAGAGAGAGAGACACCCAAAAAAATCGAAGCAAGTCCCTGATGAAAATGCTCCATTGTTACCCAGAAAACGTCAAGAAGAAGCTGGATTTGATGAATTTAATGGAGCTTCATTTTCTGGGGCAGTCTTTAATTTGTCCACAACAATTATTGGGGCTGGAATTATGGCTTTGCCTGCTACTATGAAGATTTTGGGTCTTGGTCTTGGGATTTTTATGATCATATTTATGGCTTTTTTGACTGAGAAATCCATTGAAATGTTGCTTAAGTTTAGCAGGGCTGGAAAGTGTTCATCTTATGGTGGAGTAATGGAAGATGCTTTTGGAAAAGTTGGTAGAATTCTGCTGCAAGTTGCTGTTTTAGTCAACAATATTGGTGTTCTTATTGTGTACATGATCATCATAGGTATATAACTATATTATGATTATATGTTAATCTTATTGATTGTTGGCTTTTCGTGCTCGGTTTTGCTGAAGGTTTTGGGATTTCTTTGAAGGTGATGTGCTATCAGGAACGTCTGCCAGTGGAGTTCATCATGCTGGTGTGTTGGAAGGTTGGTTTGGAGATCACTGGTGGAACAGCCGGTTTTGGATCCTCCTAATCACAACTTTGTGTGTGTTTGCTCCATTGGCTTGCTTTAAGCGTATTGGTGAGTTGTTGCTTTAGTGGTTGGTCTTAATAGTCATACAGTCATACTTGCTATTTAGTAAGTGCACTTGTTCTTTAGCAAATCTGCAAATATGATATCTTTCGCGATCTGGCTATCTGCCATTGCGATTTCATAA
Source organism: Chenopodium formosanum (assembly GCA_024500155.1). Taxonomy (NCBI): domain Eukaryota; kingdom Viridiplantae; phylum Streptophyta; class Magnoliopsida; order Caryophyllales; family Amaranthaceae; genus Chenopodium; species Chenopodium formosanum. Next base: position 808,183 of record CM044861.1, on the reverse strand, counting down.
GTTTATTATTGACATACAAGACATGCTTGGTTGACTCATTGCTCTTCAAGTGTTGTGTTATATATTATTGATGACCAATTAGAGATGCTTAGATCCATTGCAGATAATTTGGGTGGTGATTAGACTATGGTACTAGTTCAATTTTCAAACTTATGTGGGCATACATCTTTAGCATTAGTTGGATCAATTGAAGACAATTGATGCCAATTTTAGAGTATGATACTATCTCAAAAATTATGGGTACAATATTTGATTTGCTGCAGGTTGTTTGTTCTTGTTTTCCGAATATATAAGCAATGTGGGATAGGATATTAAAGAATATTGGAGGGCTTTTTTATTTACTCTTGCTGGAACCATATTCTTTTTGTTTCTATATCTTGTTAATTATTATGATGAGCACTCATAATTGGTGTTTATGTTGCAGATTCTCTGAGATATACATCAGCATTGTCAGTTGGCCTGGCTGTTGTATTTCTTGTAATTATGGTAGGAATTGCAGTTATAAAGTTGATAAGTGGAACTGTGATGATGCCCAGATTGCTTCCAGACGTTACTGATTTTACTTCATTCTGGAAACTCTTCACTGCCGTACCTGTTCTTGTCACAGCATATATATGTCACTACAATGGTATGTCAATTCAGCTTCTTAACTTTTGAAGAGCATAGATAGTGTGGGATTCGACCCAAGTTTCATGAAATGGAAGCAGTCAATTTAATGCAAATAATTAGGAAGAAAAAAAAAAGACTTGCACATACTTGTCATGCTATGCAGTCAATAAAATATAGTATCCAGAAGTAAAGCGCTCCTCTTTGAAGGTTAAAAGTTTATGCTGGACTTACAATCTCATTAATTTAATGCAAATTCTTTATTTTTAATAAAAATGACTTGCAGATGGAATATGGTCCATTCATGTCACTACTTAACTTTATCTGTATATATATTATGCCAACTACTTTTCTCTTGGTGCTCTCTAAACTTATGAACAAGTCAAATGAGATTTTATTGTAGCAATTAGGAGGTGAGAATTTGTCATGTGAAGCGTTACAAGTGCCATGCTGCTTTCTTGTCTTGAGATATGTGGGACATTTTATCCCATGAATTTAACCTAGTCAGTTTTCTACGATGAAAAATAATTGCACAGATGCAACTTAGTGTATTGTTGCGCGGGTATGCTAATTGTTAAAGGATAAGTAATTTTTATGGAATTGCTAGTTTCTGTTTAGCAAAATTGAACTCCTGTGCCTTCTTTTTGCACCAATAGAATTATCATAGATTACTGATTGATTTAACTGATAGAGTCTTTTGTGACTAACAAAAATTATTTGCTCTGTTACAATTGAACTAAAACTTTAAATTTTGCAGTTCACTCGATTGACAATGAACTTGAGGACTCTACTGAAATAAAACCTGTTGTTCGAACAGCACTTGGTCTCTGTTCTACTGTGTATGTTATGACAAGTTTATTCGGGTTTCTTCTGTTTGGCGATGGAACTCTGGATGATGTCCTTGCAAACTTTGATACTGACCTTGGTATACCATATGGCGGCGTGTTGAATGATGCTGTTCGTGTCAGCTATGCTGCACACTTGATGCTTGTTTTCCCCATTGTCTTCTATCCATTAAGGCTCAATATTGATGGGCTTTTCTTCCCTTCATCAAGTCCTCTGGTTAACAGCAACAAGAGATTTTCTCTTATTACCGCGGTGCTGATAACTCTCATATTTCTGGGAGCAACCTTCATACCCAGCATCTGGGATGCGTTTCAGTTTACTGGAGCTACTGCTGCAGTTTGTCTTGGGTTTATCTTTCCTGCATCTATTATCTTAAAGTGAGTACCTCTGTCACTTATTCGTTGTTAAACATTCTTTAAAAATTATACCAGTGAAGCAGGGATTGACGTTATTCTTGTTTAGCTGTGTGACTTGTGTCTTGGTTAGAGATTTTTATTCATTCTTACTAGTTCCACAAAGAATAGAACTTCAGATGCCCTATCCAAATTACTCTGTGTTGATGCTGTCTGATGTTTGTATTACCTCTGTGCATGAGTTTGACCTATTAACAGTAAATGCGTTTTTTTTTTTGGTAAACATTAATAGTACTCCGTAGTCTGCTTACTGTATATTCCTTACCAGGCTTAAGCATTTAAAAATTTGATCTCTTGCTACTGCAAGACACACCACTATCTAATCGCCTTTTCTTTTTTTCCTTCCTATCTTAGTCAAAAACTTACAATAGAAGAACCATAATTTCCTGCATTTTTTTTTTTTTCAATTTAAGTTAATAGATGTCATGGATCCACCCGAATGTTATTGTTATTATGATCACTATAGAATTGGGACAATACTTTTGGTTTAATTAGGTTTCTCAATTATGCTGCAATATTTTTGTGTGAGCCACTTAACTGCCTCCTGCATACATGATTTACAAACACGTTTATCATCTTGTATCGATCAGATTGTCTAATTTATCTTGTAAATTGATGTTTCAGGGATCGTTATGCCATTTCCACAACCAAAGAAAAATCTTTGGCCATTTTGATGATTGTCCTTGCAGTGTTCTCAAATGTCGTGGCAATATATAGTGATGCCTATGCACTGTTCAAGAAGAGTTCTGTAACCAGTCAAATGTGACAGGACAGTTGATGCTCCAATTTAAGTTATTTGGGCACAAAGCAGAGCATCGGCTTTGTCTTGTTCCGTGAAAGCTTGGAGATTACTCGCTCTTAGGGTATTAAGAGTTACTATGAAGAGCAAATGCAGCTTGTCATGTATACAGGGAGTAGCTCTTTGTGCAAACTGTCATGTTATATCCTACCGGTGTTTGTTGTAATGTACCACCGATAAATATATTGTCTATATATAGTTTGCAAAATAAAAAAGAGATCGGCCAGAAGTGCGCGATAAACTTTTTTTCCATGTCAATGTTGATTGTACTTGATATATTGTATACCAAAGGCCGGCTTGTGGGCATAAGAAACTGCCTTCAACTGGTTGTTAATATGGTGGATCTACCAAAACTAAGTATTTATGCTGTACCTGTGTAAACTTTGCAAGCTTCTTTTTTTTCCCTTCTTTCCTCCTCTCAATTCCTTCACCTTTGCATATGTAATATTGCTTATATAATAATATAATTGTATAATAAAAAAAAAAAAAAAATTAAAATCACGTTGACCGTACTTTTCATTTTTTTTTTTTATAAAACAAAATTTTTTTTTGAATGGGACTTTTATTGGTGGTTGATATAGATTAGTTTAAGTCAAAATATGGAGTGGTTTAATGCTCATAATACATTATTTCCTCCACTCCATTTTACTTGCAACATTAAGATTTTGACATTAAACATAGAGCTATCAAAAATTGACCCGACCTGAACCGGCAATGATCTGAACCCAACCTGTACCCGGACAATGGGGTGTAACTAGTGACCTGTAATCCGACCTGAACCTGCTTGATGTTAACCGACAACTGATTTGATCAAATACTTTTTGACCTGAACCCGAACCTGCACCAGACCTGAGAATAACCGTCAACCGATTTAATCCGACCCAACAACAATCTGAACCCGAACTAGTACCCTACCCAATTAGCACCTGTACCCGAGTCGTGGAAGGTTTTATAAAATTTATATACCATTTGTTCAACTTATATAATGGTACAAATCTATAAACCCACAATCCGATTCAGCTTTTATACCTTTTGTTCTCTATTACTCATATATAAGTTAATAAAATCCTGATAATGCGCATCAAATTATGGAAGGCGTGATTATATAGGTTCAACTTGAGCACACCGATATTTATTGGAATTGAACTTAAACCAAAACCCAACTCAGCACTAACTCGAACCCGAATGTACCATCTATTAACCCACTTTAACCTGACTCACACACAACCCAAACCTAAAATTAAATCCGGTCTGAATTTGGCTCAAATTGAGCCTGAGGACCCGAACTTAACCGACAATAATATGAACCCAACCTGTACTCGAACAATGGAGGTGGATTATAACCTTTAATTTTGCCACTTTACCCCACTGGGACCAAAACTTAAAAATTTCCTTGAAAAAGCGTGGATTATAGCCTTCAATTTTGTAATTTTTTGACCTTTTTTCGCCCAAAAAATAAAAAATTGCTGGGTTGTTTACCATGGTCCCTAATACCCTCCAGAACTCCAATTGGGTCGGTGGAACCATCCAATATGCCTTTACACGGTCATTTTACCCTTTCGCAACTTGCATCGATTTTGTAAACTCAAGCCTACCACATACGTTTATGACAACATATAATAATCATATATGGTTTCAAATGGCATTATATGACCTGGAGATGTATCACTTAGGGTCCCAAGGCTTTTCGCCACCAGGCCCCTAAAACCTCAAAATTTCCTCAAAAAACGTGGATTTTAGCCTTAAATTATGTAATTTTTTGACCTTTTTTCCCTAAGAAATAAAAGTTGCCGAAATGTTTACCATGGTCCCTAATACCTTCCGGGTGTCCAATTGGTTCGGTGGAACCATCCAATATGCCCTTAAACTATCACTTTACTCGTTCACAACTTGTAGAGATTTCGTAAACTCTAGCCTACCACGGACATTTATGACAAAATATAATGATCATATATGGTTTCAAACAACATTAGATGACCCTGAGATGTAACCCTTAGGTTCTCAAGGCTTTTCGTCACCGGGCCCTAAAACCTAAAAATTTCCTCAAAAAGCGTGGATTTATAGCCTTCAATTTTTGTGATTTTTTGACCTTTTTTCGCCAGGAAATAAAAATTGCCGAGATATTTACCATGGACCATAATACCCTCCGGAAGTCCAGTTGCGTCGGTGGAACCATATAATACGCCCTTAAACAGTCATTTTACCTGTTCACAACATACAGTGATTTCATAAACTCAAGCCTACCACGGATGTTTATGACAACATATAATGATCATATAGGGTTTCAAACGGCATTATAGGACACCGAGATGTATCCTATAGTGTCTCAACACTTTTCGCCACCAAGCCCCGAAACCTCGAAATTTCCTCAAAATGTGTGGATTATAGCCTTCAATTTTGTTATTTTTCAACCTTTTTTCGGTCGGAAATAAAACTTGACGAGATGTTTACCATGGTCCCTAATATCCTCCGGGAGTCCAATTGGGTCGGTGGAACCATCCAATATGTCCTGAAACGGTCATTTTACCCGTTCGCAACTTGCACCGATTTCGCAAACTCAAGCCTACTACGAATGTTTATGACAACGTATAATGATTATATATGGTTGCAAACGGCATTATATAAGCCCGAGATGTATCCATTAGGTTCTCAAGGCTTTTCGCCATCGGTCCCCAAAGCCTCAAAATTTCCTCAAAAAATGTGGATTACAGCCTTTAATTCTGTAATTTTTTGACTTTTTTTCGCCAGAACTAAAAATTTCCGAGAAGTTTACCATGGCCCCTAATACCCTCCGGGTGTCCAATTGGTTCAATGGAACCATCCAATATGTCCTTAAACGGCCATTTTACCCGTTCACAACTTGTAGAGATTTCCTAAACTCAAGCCTACCACGGACGTTTATGATAACATATAATGATCATATATGGTTTTAAACGGCATTATATGACCCTGAGATGTAACTCTTAGGGTCTCAAGGCTTTTCGTCACCGGGCCCCAAAACCTCAAAATTTCCTCAAAATGCGTGGATTATAGCCTTCAATTTTGTGATTTTTTTACTTTTTTTCTCCCGGAAATAAAAATTGCCGAGATGTTTACTGTGGTCCCAAATACCCTCCGAAAGTCCAATTTGGTCGTTGGAACCATCCAATATGCCCTTAAACGTTCATTTTACCCGTTAAAAACTTACAGTGATTTAGTAATCTCAGGTCTACCACGGACGTTTAGACAACATATAATGATCATAAATGGTTTCAAACGGCATTATATGAAACTGGGATATATCCTATAGGGTCTCAACATTTTTTGCCACGGGGCCCCGAAACCTCGAAATTTCCTCAAAATGCGTGGATTATAGCCTTCAATTTTGTTATTTTTCAACCTTTTTTCGGTCGGAAATAAAACTTGACGAGATGTTTACCATGGTCCCTAATATCCTCCGGGAGTCCAATTGGTCGGTGGAACCATCCAATATGTTCTGAAACGGCCATTTTACCCGTTTTCAACTTGCACCGATTTTGTAAACTCAAGCCTACCACGGACGTTTATGACAACATATAATGATTAAATATGGTTTCAAACGGCATTATATGACCCCGAGATGTATCCATTAGGTTCTCAAGGTTTTTTGCCATCGAGCCCCAAAGCCTCAAAATTTCCTCAAAAAACGTGGATTATAGCCTTCAATTTTGTAATTTTTTGACCTTTTTTCGCCCGGAAATAAAAATTGCCGAGATGTTTACCATGGTCTCTAAAACCCTCCTGGTGTCCAATTGGTTCGGTGAAACCATCCAATATGTCCTTAAACGGTCATTTTTCCCGTTCAGAACTTGTAGAGATTTCGTAAACTCAAGCCTACCACGGACGTTTATGAAAACATATAATGATCGTACATGGTTTCAAACGGCATTATATGACACCGAGATATATTTTATAAGGTCTCAACACTTTTCGCCACCGGGCTACGAAACCTCAAAATTTTCTCAAAATGCGTGGATTATAGCCTTCAATTTTGTAATTTTTCAACCTTTTTTCGCTCAGAAATAAAAATTGTCAAGATGTTTACCATGGTTTCTAATACCCTTCGGGAGTCCAATTGGGTCGGTGGAAGCATCCAATATGTCTTGAAACATTCATTTTACCGGTTCGCAACTTGCACCGTTTTTGTAAACTCAAGGCTACCACAAACGTTTATGACAACATATAATGATTATATATGGTTTCATATGGCATTATATGACTCCGAGATGTATCCATTAGAGTCATGGAAGGTTTAATAAAATTTTATATACCTTTTATTCAGCTTAAATATGGTATAATTCTGTAAACCCTCTATCCAATTTAATAAAATGTTTTGTTCAGCTTATATATATCTTTTGTTCTCTATTACTCGTTTATAGGTTTAATAAAATCTTGATGATGCTTGATCAAATTATGAAAGGTGTAATTATATTGTTCAACTTGGCCACATCGATATTTATTAGAATTGAACTTGAACCAAAACCCGACTCAACACTAACCCGAACCCGAATGTATCATCTTGTTAACCAATTCAAAACCAACTCAACACAACCCGAACCTGAAATTGAACCCGATTTGATTTTTACTCGAATCAAACCCGACCTATATCCGAAAAGGTGAACGATCCGTTATAACTTGTACTGAAATTGACCCGGCCTAAACCTGATCTGAAGCTAGATTGACCCGACATAACCTAATCTGGATTTAACCCAAGACCTAATTCGACCCGACCCAATCCCGACTTGAATACCTGAATTGACATCTCTAATCAAACATACTCTCTCTTAGTCCCTCTCCAATGGTGAGACTAAAGTAAGAATTTTTAAGAGAGAGAGAGAGAGAGTATTTTTTGCAATGCATACCAAATTAATAAATTATCAATAAATTGGTATCTAAACTTAGCAACCCCAAATGAAAGTTGTTAAGTTTGGATACTCAACTTTGAGTCTCATTTGACAAAAAGTGTGGGCCTCTTGACAATATTCTAATATATTTTGTAATTTATTTAAGTTTACCTTTTTTATTTTTTAATCTTACAATATTTGATATTAAAAAAGGAATGCATTTGGTGGGCCATAAATTAAAAATGACATTTGTATATTTAGAGAGTCTCATCATTGGTTTCTAGACTTCACATTAGTTGCTAAATTAAAAAGTGAGTATGGTATCACCATTGGAGGTTAAAAACAACTCATTTTGTATTTCGATACTGTCTTAGGATGTAATATTGTGATTTAGACAAAAAAAAAGAAAAAAAAAAATACACGTGAGATCTTGTTTGATTCATCACAATTTGTACTTTATCAATAACTAAATACTAAAAGACACACCAGTAATGACACGTGTCATCTCCTGGTGTGTCCTTAATGTTTTTTTTTTTTTTTTTTTTTTTTTTGCTGAATATAATGTTATTATTAAGGAAATAAATCTTATACAAAAATACTTTCGTAATCTTATACAATATAATTACTTAACTTAACATATTTTGACATATATTCAATACAAATATTTATAGCTAAAAAAAAAAGTACATTCCAATACAAGAATATATCATATTTATTGTTTTTTCTAAAAATGGTTTATATAGGTATTTATTAGAACTCATAATTCTACTACAAGGTATTCATATAAAATCAATATTTATAGAAAATTAACAACGTATATTTTATTATCCCTTCGATAACTAATTGTCATAATAATAATAATAATAATAATAATAATAATAATAATAATAATAATAATAATAATAATAATAATAATAATAATAATAATAATAATAATCTACTGTACATATACTAAAATAGAGGAACCTTAACTAAAATATTACACACGTCAGTATTCATCACAAATCTCCTACAACCAATAAAATTTATTTCTCATACATTTCAATCTTTATATATTATTTCATATTTTTACAACACATTATTATTTTATATCTAATGCATTTTTTCGTCTTGATCAAAATTTGTCAACTATATTTTCAGTTATTTTTTGGTTTATAAATAACCTAATTAGAATGATACGAAGTATTACAATTATAAGTTAATAATGGTTACTGAAAATTACCGTGCATGGCACGAGAACTAACCTAGTTATAATCTAAAGGAAAGACACATAAAGCATCTTACCTTTTAAATCCAAACCATTATTCTCTTTTATACTTTAGTATAGAAATTAAGATAAATCTAACAACACCCTACATAACTATATCATACAAGTACCAATAACTATCTATAAAAAAGATGATACGAAGTACTTATCTAAAAAAACCAAAAAAAAAAAAAAAAAAGAATACTTCCAGTACCAAACAAAATAAAATTAAATAAAAGTAAAATTAAGAATAAAATAAATAGTTGTTTTTCAAAAAAAAAAAGAATAAAATAAATAGTTAAAGGACACAAAGGAAATTCAATTAAAAGATGTTACTGTACAAATAACTTTTATAGCAGATTAGTTGGTAATTCCTTTGCTTATCTAATGAGGGGTTGTGTTTGATTATCAATTGGTGAGGTAAAGCATCAATAAGACTCCACCGAATAACATATTTCGACTAGCAATTTCATAAAGAAGGAGGCCTTACAGGCAGAGGCTAATGCGCTGTTAATATGTCATAGTGTGAAGGGGTTTGCTTAGACACGAAAGAAGTTATCTCGAAAAGTTCTTCTCACCAAACAGGACCTGACTCGAGTCAGTTGGGAGCTAGCCTTCTTTTTGGACCGGTGTAAAAAATAATTTTTTTTTTTAAAAAAAAAAAACAGGACCTGACTTCTTTTTTCTTTTGTAGATAACAGGACCTGACTAGCTCGCGATAATAGCCTCATTTCGTGCTATGTGACAAGGAATTATACATTTCAATTGACTTACTACTACCATGGACTACTTCCTACAAGAGATAAACAATGCAATTTATCTTCTGTTTGTGGAACAGTATAAACGTTTAAAATACTATGGAAGTACAAAAGAGGGAAAAGAGGACTGAGAACTCAATTAACCAATCCTCAAGTGGCGAACTCAAAAATACAATCTGTAGGAACGAATATCTGGAGAAACCCATCTACATTGTTTCTTAAACAGGTGGTTGAATTTTATAGACGAAAATTCAATAGATTTTACAGTTTACCTGGCTGTACAAAGTCTCAAAATTTTGACATCCCTGGACAAGTTTTACCTTCAGGCAAGTCTTTCTTCAGCAAGTAGTTTTGGACTGACTCTCAATTCTTCATCCACCTCAATGAAGCTATCTTCTACCTCTTGCTCTTTAAAATCTCTATCTTCTGGCTCGGCTGTTTCTAGGGGTATATAATTTGCTGATTTGTCAGGAGACTTAACTTCAAAAATGAAATCCATTTCAACTGCAGCTGCTGGAGAACTTACTTTGCCATTAGACGTGGAGCTATCACCAGAAAGTTCATTTGATGACTTACAAGGAGATGAATTACTCTCTTTGTGGCCCAATGCAGACTGAGAATTATCAAGCTTTGTTTTATCCTCGGACTGAACTTCAACATTTAGAACACCTTTGAGGGCCGAGGAACTTTCCCCACTACTTCGACTGGTACTAGGAATACTTGAAGTTATCCATGAGAACTGTAAATCGTGTCCATCCCAAGATTTTCCATTCAGGAATGCCCTTTCAGCTGACTGACGGGTCGCAAAGCTTACACGAGCAGAGCAGTGCTTCATTGCCTCAGAATCAATATTTTTAGGAGTCTCTTCCTCACCAGTTTCTTCAATCTCCACATTAGATACAGCACCGTATATTGAAAAATGATCCCTTAAAGCAACCACCTAGTAGACATAAGAAAGATGACTCTTTTACTTTTAAGCTTACTTGTAAAAACAGCTGAGAACTCGACGCACATGTTGGGAGGTGCAAAACAACGTATCTAATACCATATACAAATTAATGAGGCAGAAAAACATGAATCCTAGAAGTATGAAGGGAATTACACATCTATGCCATAATTAGGCAAAATACATGCATTATAACCCTAGACTGTAAAGGGTATGCAAGTACCTTCATCAGAGTAAATTAATCAACCAGTATCCCAGGACCTCATGCAACATTTAAGGACTATAAGCAGGAATTTAACTGTTGTAACATATTCCACTCAAAGACTGAACACCAAACACACACACACACACACACACACACACACAAAAAAGGGTGCTCTAGAATTATCCAAGATTCATTCAACCATACCTTAATCCTCAATCAGGGAACGCAAGAAAAGACACATAAGAGACTATATTTCTATAACAAACCAGCATATAAAAGGTACAAACACATGCAGAGTAACAGCACCAGCTTTTTGTTTGGGAGAGTGGGGAGGAGTGATACTCACATTTGCCAAACGAAATGGTAAAGGTGCATTGATTCTAAATGTTGTAGGCCGGTTGTCCAATTTATATCTATTCAAAGGAAAAGGAATTGCAGAAGTTGCCATTGGACGAACTGCATTCTTCAAGGTTGGAGGATCCAGGGCACCAGCTGAATTCGTTCTGGATCTCTGAGATGTAATGTTTTCGATATTAACCATCTTATCCGCTAATACCTCATTTTTCAATAATGATCCAGAAGCATTAGTATCAGCTGACTTTGTGTTTGCAGTTTTCACCAAATCCGTCGCTGTCTCAACTGTTTGCTCCTTCGAAGCTTGCTCAGTTGATACTTCACCCTTGACTCCTGTAGCCTGCACATAATAACTTATTAGCATATAATACTTCATATTTCTATTCCTAATTGACATAAAGGCCTAGAAACTCATGCCAACATGGTGTTGTTCTTTATGCAAATAAAATCCCTCAGAAGAATCCAGTAAAACTTTACAACCATTCCATTCAGGCATACTATTTGGTCTGGTTTCAAATTGTAGAGAGCAATCAGAACATAATTGCCTTTCACTTGGTATTCATCAAGATTTGCCAATTTTCAAGGACGTCCAAACAGGTTATTCAGCATAATTTAATGACCATTGCCTCAGGCAATTGCTGGGGATCCAGGAGCCTACCTATCAATTTCCATCAAGATTTCCATTGGCATCTTATGGACAGTATAAAAGACAATAATATAAGGCATTATGGTCCAACGATTTAAGGACACTTAAACACCCAAAGACAAGAAGTCAAAAATTCACAGCTTAATGCAAAAAATATAAATAAATATAATAAAAAAATATATAAATAAATATAAATTCCAGTGTTTCTCCCTATCTAGGCTAAACTAATTCACTATGCCAATTTACTCTAATTAATATTAGATGCATTAAAAGACTACAGTAGAAATGCAATTAGTCATGTTACAACATGTATAATTCATGTTGGACACATGAATGCAATAAACTTGGAAGTTTCAACACAAATGAGGTAAACAAAGAAAGTACAATGAAGATTCAAGTATGAATTACACTTACTTGTTTAGCAAGTTTTTCCAACTGTCTGCGAAATTCATTCCTCCTCTGTTCCAGCATCTCCTGTTTTTTACGTAGCTCCTCCCTCATAACCTCCAAATTTTCCATCTTTTTCTGCACTGGAGGTGTCGTCTTAGGACTGTTTGCAGCAGTAGGTTTACAGTCATGGCCAACAGTCGCAAGGCTTGCTGGTGGTTTAGGCACACCTACTTTCATAGCAGCATGTTGGACATTATCTTTTCCTTTATTCAAAGCAGACAGATGAGAACCTGAAGCAGCTGGCACACCCTGAGGCATCATCACACTGATAGCACTGTTTGTACCCTCATCAGCTATGCTATCTCTATTCGCCCACCATAACTTAATAAATCGGCTGCCCATCACAGCATCAGGTGCCTTCAACGCTCTCTCTGCCTCTTCCCTTTTAGAAAATTGCACAAAAGCTCGTTCACTATTTGCTGGAATGTAAATATCAATTACTTCTCCAAATTTTCTAAAATGGGAGAGAAGGTTTTCTCTCTTGTTGTCTTTCAGGGGAATACAATTGACAAATAGAGTACGTTGGGCCTTTTGGGATGGTTTTCTAGAATTAGCCCCGGCATCAATTTGCATCTTGGAAGTTGAACCAACAACTTTCATGCCAAAAGGTCCTCCATTGTTTTGCTTTACTAAATGAGAAGTCCCTTGCACGCTCATTGATGCCTCACGGATCTCTTTTGATTTACTTTCTGGATATTCTGATGGCTTTGTCCTTGAGTCAAATTTCTCTTTAAGCTCCAGCTTATTCTTTGAATTATTAAGTCGCCCCCAAACAGTTGCACTAGTGCTTTGTGAACCAATACCTGCCCCACTACTACGGATTACACGATCAGAAAGGTCAGCATCCATAAAGGGTTCAGATTCATCAAAGTTGGGTGGTTGCAATCTAAGTGGAGTTGATGTTTCATTACTATCGTTATTCCACAAAGGCTGATCAGGGTCATACACATCAGCTTCACCAGCATTAGCAGCACTGGCCAAGCTCTCATCATCAAAAGCAGACTGGCTTGTTTTACTGTGCATACCTCGGCTGTTCATCATAGTACCTGAAGAAACACCAACTGAAGGCATAAACCCACTTCCAGCTGATGTACCCAGCACATGTGCACTTGAGAGTGACACTGGGAGGTTAAACTGTGACAAGCTCTGCAAACCAGGAGAAAAGTATTCAGAAGATATTTAACTAAATTCCCCCAAATCTAATTCCCGGCTTGCATCAAAAAAAATAAAAAAAAAACACTTAATTTCCCTGAGTGTTCACAGGATCAAAACCATTTTTTCTAGGTACCTAAACAAATGTGTCATTATATAATCACAAAGAGGTTATACAGCGACCAGTTTGTATGTTGCACAGAACAAGTGCATATGCTGTAAAACAACATAGACAAGGAGCCCCAGGGGGGCCTATTGACCACTTTTACTGTTAAAAGAACAGATTCTTAGTATAGCTATAGTCACCAACTAAGCCACCAAGCTGGCCTGTATTTATAAATCTCAAATGTGTAACAAAAAAGGCTCCTCTACCAAAAACAAATGCACAAGCACATGTTGTAATCAATAATAAGCCTCTTTCAACCCGCAATCTTCCATAGAGTTGTCTTATTAAATTTACTGGAAAATACACACTTGCCACATGAACAATCCTTCCAGAGTTTCAGTAAGCCCCAAAAAGGGACAACCAAACAATAGTCTACCAAAAGTTTCATGTGAGCAGTTATATATGCAGGGTACAGGAATAATAAACATTATACAGTTTATGCTTCACTTAGGATGATCAAAAGCATTACGCTTAACAAACATCATTCATCTCACAGCAAAACTGATTAGAGCCTATGTAACTCCTAAGCAATGGTAAGAGAGAAATCATCTAACATAAAATATTAACCATATCTCGGGATAAATAAAAAAAACACTTAAAAGCTGCTGCATGCACTTCAAAAACAAGGTTTAATTTTAATTACTCCAATCCCACCTCTCCTAAGTACAAACCAAGCAAGGAGAGTCAGAAAGAAAGTAAGTTAGCTCAAATCATCCGGATGCAGTCCATATAAATGGAATAATCATGCAGAAACCAGTACGAATTAATGTAAAGCATCATAAACAAAGAATTTGCCAATTTGTTACAATTGGTTGTTTCTGCAAAAATCAGTACACATACCTGCACATCTTCAACAACAATTCGATTGACACCATGCTCCATTGGACACATATCACCTCTCAAACAAAAACCACGCTCCTCAAAGTCTCTACAGCGTTGACGCTGAATTCCCATGTTGAGTGAAGAGTGCAACTGTGGTCTGAGGATTCCTGGCAGCCCGAGTGGATTGATTGCATCTATTGCCCCATTTGGGATTGCAGGAAGTAGTCCAAAGCCATTCCAGGATGCACTTTGTGCACTTGGAACATTAGGCAACCCTCTTCCTGTGAACATAGCTGATTGAATAGAACCTGGGTGAGCCATTTGGGAAGCAACATCTACAGTGCCAAACCGTGAATCGCGTTGGAAATCTCTACCCCTTCCTCTGCCAGAACCATACTCACTAGGGAACCGGGAGAAATTTACTCCAGGAGGCCGCCTCTTTTCAAATTTTGTGAAGTCCCTATCCAAACCATAGTGAGATTGGGGATCACTCTGTCCATTTTCGAAATTCCTGCTGCGCTTTCTGTACGGTTGTGACAAAGGTTGCTCTAGCAGATCTCTATCCAAGGATTGAGACCTAGTCTCCCGCCTACGATGCTTGTGATTGCGATCATCATCATCATCATCACTAATTTCCTTCTCATCTGGATCACTGACACAGTCAGGAGGAACAAGACCACCAGATTTCAGAGACGGACTTTTCAGCTCCATGTTCATCCCAGATCAAAGTAAGATATTTCAGCTTCCTTATCTTTAATGTATCTGTATGGTCCAATTCACAATTAGGTAATATAAAAACCAAATATACTATGTTTAACATAGGCGACTAGATCACTAGTATTGCCATAGAACACAACAATAAACGTGGGCGTAGTAGACAGACAGTTAAGCATGAAGTATGAACATCCTAACAGTGTACACTAAAGAAAGAGCACCAAAATCCATATTGTAGCAGCACATATTAGGCACCGAAAAGTACAAGATTATCCAGAATGAAAGGAACCCAGGCAATGCAAAGACATCCCACTATAACTGAAACTTCTTTCCTGCTCATCACAACAACAACAACAACAACAAAGAGAATCTAGCATGCAAAACAAGGATGGTGTTATAGAAAAAGTCATACAAAAGGAAAACTGTAGCGTCCAGTCCATCCACATATAAAGTATGCTAGACTTCAATCAAGGAAGGGAGGGTTACATAGGCAACATAGCACAACAGCTTTGCACAAAAATGACCCAAGTCAATGGGCTACTGTAAGGAAAGCACTCCCAGCTACCCTCCATGAAAATGCTATGCCTTAATTTTTTGCAGACGAAATTGACAAAGGAGCAATTCTGAGTAAGCGTTTCACTGAAGATAAATTTATTAATTTACCAATTGGACAATAAATTTATAAATTTTAGCACGTCATGCATTAAGGAAAAAAAAAAAAAAAAAAAGTAGATATTAAAATATTCTCCAGCAATCTAATAGAATTCATTTTTA
This sequence comes from Chenopodium formosanum, assembly GCA_024500155.1. NCBI lineage: Eukaryota > Viridiplantae > Streptophyta > Magnoliopsida > Caryophyllales > Amaranthaceae > Chenopodium > Chenopodium formosanum. Next base: position 792,424 of record CM044861.1, on the reverse strand, counting down.
AAGTAATTGGTCAAAGTTTAAACAAAGGGGTGAATAAAACGACATATAAATTCAATTTCAACCCTGATTACACAACAGTTGCTAGAAGAGAACATCATTCTTTTGGTCAGACCTTGCAAGCCACTACACAATTCCAGGAAGAAACAATATGGTTCAATACTAGTAAGGAACGGAAAATACACAAGGTTTGAGCCACCTGAGAAATTATTTGATGAGTAACAACTTGCAAGGGGGTTATATCATAGCCAATGGATGCATTATTGAAAAAAAAAGGGGCATCGGAATTTCTAAAAGCCTTAAAAGTCCATCACCAAGCAGCTAGAATTTTGTAGTTAAAAGCCGATGATATGCTGGTTCACTCAGTAGGCTACCCTTTAGCAAATCATGAACCCAAATCCAATATAGATCTCTGAGAGAGAGGCTATGGAAAAGTATCATCTACAAGCATCTCTTTGTAATTATAGGTCCCAACAGCATCAATCTGCTATCTATACAACAATGAATAAGTTTAATAGTTAATCGCTAAGTCGCCTAGAAATGTGATAATAAATGATATGTTAGTCTCTGATAAGTTCAGCGCCAAATGGTAATTATAAAGCTCCATATTTTGGTAAAATGTTCCAGCACTAAAAGGCAACTACACTTGAAAGAGGATTCCCTAGCAAACAATTTGTAGTGTAGGAGAAAGATTGTAAGTCAAGGAAGAATAGTCTTCTTTCTATCAACCATAAAAAAAATTTGGTTCTAATCTAGCTAATCTACCTTGATTTCTAGCTACCTTTCAGGTTTATCTGATACTGAAAACTGATAAGTAAAACAATTAAAGTGGTTCAGCAAAAAAAAAATAAAATAAAATAAAATAAAAAAAATAAAAAAACTCGTCAATTACATAGATCGACATTCAAGGTAGAAAGAGCTGAACAATTTCACAACCAGTGACCTAACCTTTATTAGCTCCAACATTCTGAACCTAACCTTTATTAGCTCCAACTTTCTGAATAATCACATACTTGAAATTTGAAAATGTTTAGTAGCTTGCTAAAAATGATTAAAAGAGCAGTATGTGCAAGGCAGCTTAGTAATATAATGCAGTACTATTTCTGGTTCATGGAACAAGTAAACGAAGTTTCTCTTTCCCTTTTTTTTGCTTTATTTTTTGGGTGGGGAGGGGGGGGGGGGTGTAAAGTTACATAAATGCGTTTGGCTACCAAACTTTATTAAACAAACCAACAAGTAGTAAACTATTCCGCACATTACAAAACATGGTTTCTAAGCGTATTGAAAGAATAAGGACATCAGGTAAAGGAAGACAACCTACAAGGCTTTAGGGTGAAAGCAGCAGTTCAAAACTTCAAACCCTCCTCTAGAACAATTTTTTTTAAAAAAAAATATCAAAAAAAAACATGCAGGCAATAGTTCATGAAGTTTCGAGATATTGATCATGGTTTCCAGTAAACCAATATGCCAACTAGAGGCCAAAGTGACTAGTACCTAATGTCTCAGACTCTCCAATAACTTTATACATACCCATGTTGGACACCATATGTCCATATATCCGTATCCAACACCTCAAACAGCTACACATGGTGATCAAAATTTGTCGTAACAAATGAAGGGGAGACAAGAGACATAAGCCCATTAGGAGAGCCCAGAGTGAGATTCATCCTAAAATCAATTGGCATTAAGAGTAATACTCCAGATGACCAGATGTAATGATGTGCACGGAACAGTAAGAATCAAAATCAAGATCTCAGAATTCTAATAAACACTTTCATCGGTGCAAAGTACTCCCTCCCTTCCATATTTCACTCAACTTCCCTTAAAACATTAATGCACCACAACTAGTCAGTTTAGAGTAGCGCGGGATAACTAACAACTCAAATGGCTTAATCTATATGCACAGCTTTAACAGTCTCCTATTCTTAAAGGAAGGAAGTACTCGTGATCACATTCTACCCCTAAACAACGAGTCTCAGATTTTTGAAGAAGGCGGGGGAAAGCACTCGTGATCACATTTCCCAACCCTAAGCAACACCACTATGACATCTCTATTAACCCATGTCCCATCCCCACCCCCCGGCACTAAAAGAACTACTCGCCCATCGTTTTCGAGACATCATCCGATAAATGCAAGCAATACACAGAACATTAGCTATATTCCCTACCAAGAAATACCAATAACAAAGCTTGAAATTAAAATTATCACAGGAACAACAATTTGCTACAATAAAAACTAACAAATTAAATTCAAATCAATCATAAGAATAACAAACAATTGTTCGGTTTTCTTCAAGTTCTCAAAATTGACAGTAAATACAACAATTCCCAGATCTAAAATCAAATGTATGAAATTAAAACCTTTTACTTACCAACAAAAATCAGCACTCCAATCAACAATCAATCTCCAGCAAGCGAAAAATGGGCGAAACAAGAGTGTTATCAATTTCCTTCAATTAGCAACAACCCTAACCCTCAATTTTCATTCTTATTTTTATAATCAATCAAAAAACAAAAAAAAAAAAAACCTTGAATAACCGTTTCGAGCTTCACTTCAAATTTACAGGAAAATCAAAAAATTGAAAATCATAAAACCCTAAAAATTTACAAATGTCCGATTATCGACATTGAACAACCACAAACACCGCCATGAAAGCAGGTTGAAGTGATGATGATGGCGAGAAGCGAAGGAGAGAGAAAGATTGAAGAAATTCGAAAATTGGAGAAGATGATGATTGTTTTAGGTTTAGCTGGTTGTTATTTTTTTTTATTTTCCTTTTTTATTTAATTTTGAAGAGGAAGAAGGTTGGTTTTCACTTGGTTGTGTTGTGTATGGCTTTTTACAAATAGGGGATTACTAGTACTTTTGCCATTTGATACATGCCCCAATTAGAAGGTTATCCTCCTTAGGATGTCGATGAAAAGTGAAGATTGCGCAAAATTTTTATACTACCTCCGTTTCATATTATTTGCAACGTTAGACATTTTTTCTCTCTACTTTATGTTAAATTGTTGCAAATAATATGAAACAGAGGTAGTATAATCGATTGTAAGCTTATTACGGTTTGCATCAATATATCTAAGACGAGGCTTCAAATATAGCATTATACGTCACTATACTAACAAAAAAAATTAACAATGGTTACATGTCCAATTCAATTGTTAAAGAGAACAAGTTTTGAAATATACTCGCATAAATGAGAATTTTGACAAATGATTTTGTAAATAGAAGATAACTTCACCTTTTCTGAATTATCTATGATGATGGTAAAAAAGGACATTGAATTTCTTTAGGTATATCAAAAGCCATAAAGATTGAATTTCTTGTCATCATCTTTGCAAAGATGATGAAGTATTGAATTTCTTTGCATCTTTTCACGACGATGTAAAATTATCTAAGACTATTATTTTTATGGTATATCAAAAGCCATAAGAATTGAATTTCTTAGGGCTTGTTCTCATTGACTGAACTAACAAGACCTGGTAACTTTGCAAAGATACTTCATTATTTTCCTCATGACAACGTAAAATAATCTGACTCGAGGAGCATATGTTGCAATTGTAAATTAGAGCATTTGTGCCAAGATTACCTACTTGATGAAATACAAGTCAATGTACGTACTTATGACTATATCTTATCATTAATCAAATAGTTTGGGATTAGATATATTTACTTAGGCCTCATTAGAGTTTGGGCTGTAGGTTTTTGGCCTTATCACTTTATCATTAGCATTTCTGCAAGAACAGAGAATCATATAGCACATACAATGAAATAAATTTCATTTATATGAGATAAATTATCAGTTTAGTCACCTTAGTTGTTCATAAAGGACTGATTAACAATAGGATAAATGAAAAGAGTTTGCTTAAAGAGCAAATATTTCGCTAAGGTCATCCAAGATTATCATATCATTCCCACTCTATAGTTGAAGGAGGCTTTGATGTTATGTCTAGAGTAACTCGGTTCACTCCTCGGACGTTGTTGGTAATTTTACGGGACACCTGATCAAGGAATTCTGAATCAAAGCGATACCTGAAAATATTTAGCAACAACCATTAGTCAGCAGATATAAAAGCAAATGACTTACATTGTAGTAGCTTGAATCTACACAAACAAAACGGACAAGATCAAGGACTATTTGATGTAGCTCAAACTTCAACCTAAAGCTGATTAGAGCTTGGTAAGGAATGGTTTATTTTTGCCCCTGAATTGGAGGACTAAGGCCAATTGTATGTTGTAAATGTGCTGTTTATTGTACATGTAGGACCAAAATCATTATGTAGGAGGTTATTCCAACAAAACAAAGTTCTTCAAGAAAACAATGTTCCTTTTCACATGTCCACAACATTCAAAAACACAATCAATCAAGCATATTGATGAGTTTTGAGGACAAGAAGTTCCAAGAATGGTAGCAAACGTCAGTCTTGTGTCCATGTGTGGTTTTTTATAGAAACAAAAAGAAGTTTACAGGATTTGAAACATGCAAAATGAAAGATAGATGTTCAGTACTTACCAATCTGCTGTCATCCCATCTTGACTTGTAACAGCTCGCAGGCTTACAACATGAGAATGCGTTCTATGATCACCTTGAACTCCTACTGATAGAATGCCCAAGAAAACAGCGAAAGCTTGCCAAATTTCATCATAAAGTCCAGCATCTTTGATTGATTGAATAAAAATCTCGTCAACCTGAAGAGCAAAATATTTCATATCAACCAAGGCACACACACAAATTTAAACCATGAAAGGGAATATCTCCTCACCTGTCTAAGAATTTCCAAATGATTTCCTTCTGTGACATCACCAAGCACACGCACAGCGAGTCCAGGTCCTGGAAATGGATGACGCTTCAAAAAGCCCTCAGGAATATTCAAGATCTTTCCCAATGCACGTACCTTCAAAGAAAACACGAAAAATACAAAAATTATGATGTGAATTGGAAGAGAACACTATACTTCTCATATCAAGGGGTATAAATATAAACCTCGTCCTTGAATAAAAGCTTCAGAGGTTCAATAAGCTTCAGCTTCATGTCCTTTGGAAGTCCACCAACATTATGATGACTTTTAATGGTATGGGAGTGATTTCTTCCACTTCCTGGAGGCGGGCAGGATTCAATAACATCTGGATATAAAGTTCCTTGTACTAAGTAAACAGGTTTATTCCCCAATTTTTTCTCTAGCTCCTGTGCAAATTCATCAAAAATACAGATGAATTCTTTTCCAATTATCTTTCTTTTGGTCTCAGGGTCTGCAATGCCCTTCAATTTGCTAAGAAACTGCTCTGATGCATCAACACAAGTGACAGGGAGATGAAGGTGTTCCTCAAAGGTATCCATCACACGTTCTCTCTCCTTATACCTACAAAAACATTATATACATTATGATCAAGGCCTAGAATCTATGGTGCCAGGATATACAAGTATATAACCTAGTTGTAATTAGCCTTGTAACAGTATTTAGTTAAAAATCTCACCTTAACAAGCCGTTGTCTACAAAAATACAATGAAGTCTGTCCCCTATCGCCTTGTGAACAAGAGTAGCAGCGACAGTAGAATCCACACCACCAGATAAAGCACAAATGACATGATCATCAGCACCTACAGTTTCCTTGATAACTTTAATTTCTTCATTCAATACATCCTCCATATTCCAGTCAGCACTTATTCCACAAACATCAAAAAGAAAATACCGCAATGTCTTCATCCCTTGAGTCGAATGTGTAACCTATAGTAAGTTCAACAACCTTGTTACTCACTACCAGACACTTGACAACACTAAAACAACAGAAAACTCCCATTCACAGATACCAAATACTTAGTTTGCCAGCAGCACCTCATTTCCTCCATTCAATACATTAATCAAACATTCTTCTCTAACAAAACCCGAAATCGGGCCCTTGTAATTGCTTTTACAAAGTCACATCATACAACTATACATGTATAAGAAACACAGCACAAACTATCAACATCATTCTTCAAGTCATATTCCCCCAATTGAACTTTTTACATACTACAGTACAATTAACTGAAATACATACAAAAGCTGCCAACCATAATGTTAACACAGAGCATCTCACTACAGAGCAAAAGGGAAAAACACCTAGATATAAAAATTTCACCTTTCCATGATAAATCAAATTAAATTAATCAGCAACAACTTTATAACAAAGACCAATCAAATCAATTAATTAACAACAAACAATCAACTATACATTAAATTCAATTATATAATCAAATTTACCTCAGGATGATATTGAAGACCATAGAACTTTCTAGATGGATTCTCAATAGCAGCAACAGCACCTTGCTGACTGACAGCAACAACCTTAAACCCATCTGGAAGTTTCGAAACCTCGTCACCATGACTCATCCAAACATCCTGCTTATCCCCTTTAATCCTACTCCCAAAAAACGTACTATTCTCAGAAATCACTTCAATATTCATCTTTCCATACTCTTGTCTATCACCAACCTTAACCAAACCCCCAAGTTTCTGCACAATCAACTGCAATCCATAACAGATACCCAGAACATGAACGCCATTTGTTTCGACATATTCGACGAACCCGTCACAGAACACCGGCGCGTCAGGCGCGTGAACACTGTGGGGGCCACCGGAGAGGATGATTACACGTGGGTTTAAGTCGGTGATGGATTTGAGAGGGGAGGTGCCGGAGATGCAGAGAGAGAAAACGGAAAGTGACCGGATTCTTCGGGTGATGAGGTGGGTGTATTGGGAACCGAAATCCAAGATTAAAACTAAGTCGGATTTCACTTTCTGAGCATCCATAATTGATTGTTTGGAGATTGAAGAGGAAAAATGGGGATTGAGAGGAGAGAGAAAGAGAGGGTTTAAGAGAAGAAGAAGGCGGGGGTTTGGAGGAAATGAAAGGGAAGAAGAGATTTTAGGGTTTTACAAAGGGATGGCGGGAACCCCGGGTTCACGGGGTCCATCGGTACATGGAAACGGCAAGGAAATGAACTACATAATTTTTTTATTTTTTACTCCCTTCGTTTTTAAATACTTACTCCACTTTCCTTTATCGGCCGTTTTTAAATACTTGCTTCATTTCTTATTTTGGAAATCATTTACAATATTTTATTCATTTTTCACACTTAGTGGACCCAACATAATACACTCTCTCCTTCCATTCTTCCACTATTTTTGCATTTTATAATTTTATTTTCTCAATTACCCCACTACCTTCATATTTTATTACTTTTTTTCAATTTCTCCTAAAACTCCGTGCATGGAGAAATGGAGCAAGTATTTAAAAACGGAGGGAGTATTTATTTATTTATTGAAACTAAAGAAAAAAAAAAATTTGTTTGTTTACATTTATGATTATTTTTGCATAAAAAATACAGGTCTATTCACATTTACTGAACTGAGCTGAATTCATTGGAGCTGAACTGAATAAAACTGAAATGAATAATTTATGAAAAAAGGAAAAATTAGGAGCTGAACTGAACTAAAATGATTGATGCTAAACTAAATTGAACTGAAATGAAACTGAAGTGAACAAGCCCTACGGACAGAGAATAAAATTGGTTCAGAATCGGAGTATCGAACTAGACCATTTTGAAGATACTCTCTTCGTTTTAATAATAATTGCAATAATTATATCGACCTACATGCCAATGCTCAACTTTGATTATTAATTAATATTTTTAATTTTATATTATTAAGATGTATAAAATGTTAATATAATGGGAAAAAAAAATTTAAATGACTACATTTGAAAAAAAAAAAAAAAATAGTCAAAGTATATAAAAACTGCAAAAAATCAAATTTTTGCAATTATTTTACAATAAAGGGAGAATGTCTTTAAAAACAAATTAGATTGGTACTAGAAACATTACTCGGTATATAAGTTGACCCAAATATCAATTTGGTTCTATTTTCAGTATTTTGTCATCTTGGTGCACGCTTTAATCTTTTGATACATATGAATCTTTATTGGAAAACACATTAAAAAATACTCAATAAATTTAAATTTAAATTTCGTTTATTTAAAAAAATAAAATAAAATTGGAACAATAACTATCATTTGAGAAATTTTTGATGTTATGGGGACCGGTAGCGAAAAGTTTTAAAATCATACGGGATACATCTTAGGGTCATATAATGACGTTCGGAACCATATATAATCATTATATGTTGTCAAAAATGTCCGTGGTAGGCTTCAGTTCATGAAATCGGTGCAAGTTTCGAACGGGTAAAATTGACCGTTTTAAGGCATATTGGATGGTTCCACCCACCCAGTTGGACTCCTGGAGGGTATTAGGGACCATGGTAAATATCTCGGCAATTTTTATTCCCGAGCGAAAAAAGGTCAAAAATTTTCAAAATTGAATAATCCACGATTTTTGAGGAAATTTTGAGGTTACTGGGCCCGGTGGCGAAAGGTCGTGAGACCCTAAGGGATACATCTTAGGGCCATTTAATGTCGTTTGGAACCATGTATGACCATTATATGTTGTCATAAATGTCTGTGGTAGGCTTGAGTTTAGGAAATCAGTGCAAATTTGAAACGGGTAAATTGACTGTTTAAAGGCATATTGGATGGTTGCACCCACCCAAATAGACTCCCGAGGTGTATTAGGGTCCATGGTAGGCATCTCGGCAATTTTTATTTCCGGGTCAAAATAAGTGGAAAATTGTCTAAAATTGAAGGCTATAATACACTATTTCGGATCAATTTTTGACATTTTTTCAAAAAATGAACTGAATGTGTTGGATGACTCATGTGGTCATATAAGAAAGTTTGAAATTATAAGACACTGATATGGATGTCCATAAAGTACCAAGAATGAGTTTTAACTCTATTTTGAAATTCATGAAATATAGTGATATCATATTAAATGTATTAATGTGATGTGATGTGACTTGACTATAATGATGTAATAAATATATAAAAAGTGATGTGACTTGATTATAATGATGTTATATTATGTTGTTAAATTGAAGTGATGTCATGTCATGTCATAATATGACATGAGTTGATAATAATGATGTCATAAAAGTATAATTATGCTATGTAAGTGATGTAATATGGGTAATGATGTGATTAGACAATAGTAATGGAAATAAATACATTATTTGATATGATGATTGATTTGACAATAGTAACTATTCATTTTTATCATTCACATGTGTGTGTTGATTTGACAATAGTTGGTTAAAATTCCGTACAAATTAATTTGTTTTGATTTAACAAGTAGATTAGTAAATTGAGAAACAAGTAAAAATTCACTTTTAAAGTGTTTTTAGTAGGGATTGATCGATTAAATCACAAGTTGAAACAAATGTACATATATACATCATGACTCATGAGGCTAAGCTTAGCTTTTTTTTTTTCCCCTGAGATTATCTACTTATTAATCATAGGTGCATCAACCTCAACTAATTATTCTAATCTCCTTATATTCATTGCTACTACTATTTTCTATTACTATGTTGATAGAATATTTAGGCAATAGGCATAGTTTGAGTATTACCAACCCCATAAACAAATGTGACAATATGTTAGAACTTGAAGCATTTTGTGGGTTTTTGGTCACATGCATTGAATTGGATATAATTTTGCTTAATTTTCCGGAATACCTGGAGTGTATACATTATTGGGCAGCTCAAGGATGATGCTTTTGAGAAATTTATGCAGATTTTGCTGCGGATTATTAATTTGATGGTATAATTCTACTATATTCTTTCCTTCTGCATTTTTTTATTCATGGTTTGCTTCATATAAATTGTACTTGGGTTTGCTAATGTAATTATATAGCACATTAGTTACTTTGTGTGTATTTAATTTGTTGCTTTTATTAATATGTTGTTTGGTGAATGCAATTGGGAATCAAATTGAAGTAGAATTCATCATTGCTTTAATTGATTCTACATTGTGTAGATAGATTGTTTGTATGGTGGCATTAGATTCGCTGTTGGGGTGACCCAATCTGTCAATTATATACACGGGTGTACCTAGACCTAGATACAACAATGCCCGTTTGCTGATTCCGGGAAAAATGACTCATTTTGATCAAAAGAAATCACCTAGGCATATGTGTGATTGTGAAGACATTGGAGATCAAACGTTAAAAACCAAGCAACTGTTTTAGCGTATATATAGACACCTTTTGGTCTTACTGCTATAATTTGCTAATTGCAGTGTATGATGGTATAAATTAGGATCAATATGTGTTATTAAAGTTGGTATCTTTGGGATGAACTAAAGTGGATCTTATGTAGTTTTATGGTAGTTCTTGTAGCAGATTCTTTCCCGGGGGGGTAATGGTGTTCTTTCTATCTAGAATGTGGTGTGTGTGTTCTGGAGGCTTGAACACAGCCTCGTCTGTCAAACCGGCAGATTGAACAAGGCAATGTTTTTCCTGATACGCGTGTATGATGATGGATGTAAACTAGAATGTGGTGTGTGTGTTCTGGAGGCTTGAACACAGCCTCGTCTGTCTAACCAGCAGATTGAACAAGGCAATGTTTTTCCTGATACGCGTGTATGATGATGGGATGTAAGCATATTCTTTTGAACTTTCTGAATGACTTATTCTAGATTTTGTATCTCAATTTAGGAGTTAACCAGCTATCCTGCTCAATGTTTGCGTGTGGGAAATGTAAAAGATTTTTATTAACTATGATTGCTACCTTCTAATGTCCCTTTAAGGGCAAAACTAGTTTTTATATTAAGATTAATAAAGTCCTTGATGCGCTCTATCCCACTTTTGCCCAATATTATATCACTTTAATGCCATTTCCAAATGTAGAATCACCTAGTTTGCCATGCTTGAAGTGTTCTGCTGCCTTGTTTTTTTCCCCATTTTTAAAGCCATAATGGCGGCTTTTTAGTCCCTTGACACGCTAAATTTGAAACGGCCAAACCATTCAAGATCAAATGCAATATATGTCACTTTCAGTTGATGATTAAGCATGTTGTACGCGGCGAGGCGTGCAACTCTATGTCAGATTGTCAGCAGCAGGAAAGAGGGGATTTTGAGTGGTAGCTAGTATATTCTGTATATCTTATAAAAAGCTATTTTATCAAAGCCTCAGTTCATAACCCTCATTTTTCTGAACTGTTGAGACATTTGAGTCTCAAAGTATATGTTTTTTGGTTTATCTTGTTGTAAATATATTGTTAACTAACTATCAATTTGTTGTTTATCTTGAATTTTTGTCATATACCTGCAACCGCATTCTTGATTGTCTCCTGCAATTATTCTTGTTATCCTTTGATTATCAGTTCATAGAAGATGACGAGTATTGATATTGAGAGTCAGCAGACTAATCCTCCAAAGGGCACAGACAGAGAACAAAAGAGTGAAAAGGTGCCATTGTTGCAAGATCATCCTTTGATTATAACAAAGGATGATGCTAACACAGCTTCATATTTAAGTGGAGTCTTTAATTTGTCATGCACTATTGTTGGTGCGGGTATTATGAGCTTACCAGCTGCCATGAAAGTACTTGGTATTATCCCAGGGGTTCTTCTGATTTTAGTTTCAGGATTTTTGACAAAGTACTCCGTTGAGATATTGCTTCGTTATAGCGAAAAGGAAGGATCATATACCTATGGTCAGCTCATGTATGATGCTTTTGGAAGGATTGGAGAGATATTTTACCAAATTAGTGTAATCATCAACAATACTGGCATTACCATAATCTATTTGATAATAATTGGTATAAGTCCATTGTCCTTGGCCTTATGCAATTTCTTTGTTCCATAATATAACTTCATAGTTGATGACTTGATGTACATAGGTGCAGGATGCCTGTCTATTATAAGTTGTCTGATATCTTTTTATGTTTGAATTTGTAAGCTGATGTGATATCTGGGTCAACTACAAGTGGTATCCACCATTCTGGTATTTTAGAAGAGTGGTTCGGAGAACAATGGTGGACAGGCCGCGCCTTTGTGCTGATTTTCCTGACTGCTTTTGTATTGGTTCCTACAGCATGGATTAAGCGTATGGGTTAGTGATTTTTTGGAATTTTGTTGTAAAGTTTTGTTGCAATACTCTCTTATCTACTCAATGTTATCGTCTGGTATATACCCTGAATTTTTTTTTTTATCATTGATGCATATACATGCTTTTTCTATGGCTGTAGAGGCTCTGCAATACACTTCAGCGATTGCAGTTGGGTTGGCGGTGTTCTTCATTCTTATTGTTATCGAAATAACATGCTACAAGCTGGCAATGGGAACAATCAAGCAACCATCACTCTTTCCTCGCATAAATGATTTTGCATCCTTCTGGAATCTATTCACTGCAGTTCCTGTGCTTGTTTGTGCATATCTTTGCCACTATAATGGTAAAATCTTACATCTTCTTCGGTGTCAATTTTGCACATTCAAAAGTTATTTGTTATACTGATGCATCCTCTGGAATTCAGTGGCCATTACCCAATAGATCCTAGTCCCCTCAATAAAAGTGGATATTATAAGATGCTAATTTGTTTGACCATGGCCCGTTGAAGAAATAAATTCTGAGCTTAGTTCTAATGATCTAAGAATCACTTTTATATGTTTGATGTTTTTCATGTATGTCCATTTACCCTTGAAAATGAGGCTAAATTCATGTAATACCGATTTTTATACTGTTTTCTGTGTGTGGCTCCTTTTGTAGTGCATACAATACGGAATGAGCTTCAAGATCCATCTCAGATGCCTGGGGTGGTGAAGTCTTCTCTTTCTGTATGCAGTACAATCTACATAATGACAGGGTTATTTGGATTTCTTCTCTTTGGAGATTCAACTGCTTCTGACGTGCTCTCCAACTTCGACTCTGATCTTGGTATCCCATATAGCTCAGTCTTAAATGCTATGGTCCGTCTCAGCTATGCAGCCCACATTGTTCTTGTATTTCCAGTTGTCTTCTATGCTCTCAGGCTTAACTTTTATGGCCTTGTATACAACTCAGCCATTCCACTGACTTCAGATACTCGAAAATCTGCATTTGCCATTATCACACTGATTTTAATACTTGTCATCCTGCTGGGAGCTATTTTTATTCCCAGTATTTGGGTAGCTTTTCAGTTTACTGGGGCAACAGCTGGAGCCTTGATCTTGTTCATATTTCCTGCTTCTATTGTTCTGAGGTTAGTAATCTTTGTATGTTTTATTATGTTAGTATATATGTGTTGCTTGATCTAAATTAAACACAAGTATATTCACCTCATTTGGAATAATGATGCTATATTGCTAAGTCAGAACTTTTTCGAAGATTACTTGCGAAAATTTTGTCACTGATGGCAATTTTTGAAAATTTCAAAAGTTTGCTCCTAATATGCAGCAAAATTGGTTGATTTTATTAGAAAAGTCGTCTATTTATTTATTCTGTTTTTCCAAAGAGTTTTATAAGGAAATTGAATGATCATTGTGGAACGATTAGTAGGCAATAATACCGTATAAATTATGAACATGTCATAGTGTTGATTATTGCCATTGATCTATATCCATTTGTTTGTCTATTTCTAGGGATCATCTCGGAATCTCAACTAGGAGAGACAAGATTATTTCCTGGGGTTTGATCATTCTTGCTGTATTTTCGGATCTGGTGGCTATATACAGCAATGCAGTTTCCTTACTTTGAAATGTTTGTTTCCTTTTAGTTCTATTTTATTTGTGCTACCCCTCAAAATGGTGCTTTGCCTTATTCAATTTTTAATAGGAAATGGGAAAGCCCGCAGTTGGGATGGGGAGGTTGTTGTTCTGTAGCATTTGCTCCAGTGGGTTAAAACTCCAATAACTGTATTGTGTGTATGTACTATGTAGCAAAAAAGTGTTCAGAATACTGTCAAGATGTTCGTTACTGGTAATTATTTTTCTAACTGTAAACGTTTGTATTGTCTCTCTCCCTTTTTTACTTTTCTCCCTTGTGTCATTTTTTGTATGTATCTAAGCAAGGTCTTGGGAGGGTTACCTTGGGTACTTAAAAACTGTAGTGCTGGCATGAGAAGTAATCAAAGGTGTTGACACAAGGCCTGTTCTTCCTTTAATTCTCAACGTGCTAACTATGCTGTAGTGCCGGCAGGAGAAGCAATAAAAGATGTTGACAATTTCCCCTGCTACTGTATTCTGTCTTCATTTTTTTTTTCCTACCGATTCCATATTCATGATTTTACAAGCAACTAAGTTCAAACCGAGTATACATATTTTAGCTTCTTTGCTGATCTTGACATTCATGTTAGAAGATTTATAGATATTTTCTTCTGACTGTGACTGTTGGCAAATTTCAGAAGTTAGAACTAATTTTTTTCATTCATATACTTGGTTTTTATAATTCTAGACTTTCATTGATTCTTTAATTTAGTTCTAAATTTTGTATTCTCATAAGCAACAGGATGACTTTTGTTCAGGACATTGAAAGTAGTTTTGAAAAGGGTAGCTCGATTGTCTTAAAAGATGAAAAAGTTCCGTTATTGGCTCACAAGAGAGCCTCTTTTGGTAGTTCTGTTTTTAATTTGTCATGCACCATTGTGGGTGCTGGAATCATGAGCTTACCTGCTGCTATCAAAGTATTAGGTGTTATTCCTGGTGTTATTTTGATTATAATTGGTGGATTTTTGACGGAGGCCTCAATTGAGTTCTTGATTCGGTTCAGTGATGTATCTTGTTCATTTTCTTATTCTTCTGTCATGGAAGATGCATTTGGTAAAATTGGTAAGTTCTTAGTGCAGCTTTGTGTTGTAATCAACAATATCGGCACTTGCATCATTTACTTGATCATAATCAGTAAGTTTAACTACTAAATATGTTTCATTTATGCAATTATAGAACTATAGCATATCTGAGTCTGATCACTTGTTTGGTTAATGTCTTAATTAAGAGGATGTTCTCTCTGGATCAACTACTTCAAGTGGGGTTCATCACCCAGGTGTACTAGAAGATGAGTTTGGACAACAATGGTGGACAGGGCGTGCATTTGTGCTGTTCGTCCTAACCCTATTTGCATTCATGCCTTTGATATGGTGTAAGCGCATAGGTGAGTAATGTCTTGTTCTTACATAATCAACTAAAGGGATTCAAGCTGAATTTAGCAATAAACCTTTCTAGTAACTATATTTATGACTTATGACCATGAAATTGATGAAGTAAATTGAAGATTGGCAGATTGCATTATTCTTTGTTATGATGGTTGCAGATTCATTAAGATACACTTCAGCTGTAGCAGTTGCACTTGCAGTGCTCTTTATAGTCGTCGTCATTGCAATCACAGCTTTCAAGCTAGTAAAGGGAACTATACAAGAGCCTGCATGGTTTCCACTTATTCAGAGCTTTGAATCATTTTGGAATCTCTTCACTGCTGTACCTGTTCTTGTTTGTGCATACCTTTGCCACTTCAATGGTAAGAAAATCTGATCTCATCAACATAACAGCTTTGCTCGGAATTATTAATTTGATATGAAATGGCGCTTGGTCATTCCCAATTGTTATATATAACATACAACATACAACATACAAGTACTTGCTTTTGTCCAGCTCTTTTAACTGAGAGGACAGTATTCTCAATTTAATTATTGATCTATTATACCAGTACCAACTTTTTTTGTCTTAAAAACTGCATACTTGTTGAAATTTGAATTGGCAAAATGATCCTCTGATATTTAGATATCTATCTTTTCAGTTCATCCGATACAAAATGAACTGAAAGATCCATGCCAGATGCAAGCAGTAGTTAGGACTTCCCTTTCACTCTCTGGAATAGTGTACCTTCTAACAGGCTTATTTGGCTTCTTGCTCTTTGCAAACTCCACTGCTTCCGATATATTGTCCAACTTCGACACTGACCTTGGCGTTCCCTACAGCTCATTGCTGAACAACATTGTCCGTGTTAGCTATGCGGGTCATATCATACTTGTCTTCCCTGTTATCTTCTATTCCCTAAGACTTAATTTTGATGGCCTAATGTTTTGTCATGCAAGGCCCCTGGCGACAGATAATTGGAGATTCGCGTTTGTCACGTTGATATTGATGTCTGTGATCTTGTATGGAGCTATATTCATCCCTAGTATCTGGCAGGCCTTTGAATTTACTGGAGCCTCTTCTGGATCTTTGCTCCTATTTATATTTCCTGCTTCCATCGTCCTCAAGTACGTGATCTTCTTTATGTTGCTGATGTTTTCGATTATAAATAACTTATTGCGTAACTCTGATTTTGATGGTCAAGACCTGTGAACTGGGATAAATCTGTTACAAGCCAAGTATCCTTACCTTTTCTTCTATCAAGCCAGGATTAGAAGTAACAAGGCACTGGTTTATCCTGATTAGTCTAACAAACCGTGTGCATTTCATAATGAAAGAACATTGAACCTCAGGTGACCCTCATGCAATTTGCTTCTCTTTTGTTGTTTCAGGGACCGTCATGGAATAGCAACGACGAAGGACACAATCTTAGCAGTCTTCTTGATCCTTGTTGCTGTGTTAGCGGATGTGATTGCCATTTACAGCAACATGAGATCTTTGATCCCAAAGCCTTCATGATCATGCCTAGTCCTGGACCAACATAGTGTTTTGTCATAGAAAAACGGGGCATTCGATTATATCTGCCAGGGTTCACAATTTACAGTAAGATCATGTCTGTAATTTGACTGATGTAAGAAAAATTTGATGGCAACGCACAATTTTGAATATACCATCGAAGTATTGAACTATACTGCACATAGCTACTTCAGAAAGTGCATATTTATGAAACTGCTATTTAAAACTTTTTGAAGTTGAACAGAGTTAAATGTATGAGATGTCACTCATGTATTCCAAACAACTCAATTTAGTTTAGTTCCTAAATTAATCTCTTGTAATCCCACCATTCAATTGTTCGTATACTTGGTAGTTAATGAGGATTAAATATAGAAACTCTAGTTAGAGTGGTTACCTTACTTTGTAATCGCTCACACAAGCTAGCACATCGTATATTCATGTGTGTGACAAGTATGACAACCATATGGATCTCATACACCGATATAGTCAATTGTTTACATGTAAGATCATATGCACTAATGTTGTAATGCCTACATGTTCTCATCGTGATCAATTACATTTCCTTGTGATCTGACCAAACTATGCCTTGTATTCTCATACAAGGTCACTAGACATATTCCCTTTATGAGAATGCTTAACTAACGTTGAGGCTCTACAATCCCTATAAATGAAGGTCCGTGTAAAATACGTTATAGGTTCGAATCTCCCCGAAAATAACACTAACCGCAATATTAAGCCCAAACTGATGGCCCAGAAGTCCAAATGCCTTCTCATTTATTAATTTATTATTATTATTTTTTAAAAAAGTTAAAATTCCATACATGGTTGCCTAAACCTCCATCTACCATTCTACCACACTGTCTCTTCTCACTTTCTCTCTCCTCTTTTTCATCTTCCAAATTAGTCATTGTGATTTCAATTTCTGCTACTTCAAGCTCAATAATGGCGGAAAATGAGGTGATTAAGGAACAAAAATCCCAACCTGACGAACTTTCCGATGCTCTTGACGATCTATTTAATGGTGTTTCCACCATGATCAAATCCGAGCTTCAGGTTCATTTTTTCCCTTTTTTCTTTCTCATTTATTGTGCTGTTTTAGTATTTAGCATTAAAACATCAGTAGTTTATAAAAAAAGTTGTAGGATTACTAATTACTTGTTAATCTAGGGTTTATCAAATTCTTGAGAAATTGATTTGAATTGATGATTGGAAATTAGTTCATTGGTTGATGAAGTTCGTATAATGGTGGTGATATTCGTATAGTGATGGATTGGTGGTAATTGCGCGCAAGTAATATCTAAAATTGTTGATTAATTTTTGGTTATATTGTTGTGCTTCATTTCTTTACTACTTTTGACGATCCATGTTAGCCAACCCGACGCCAAATCATTTTCGGACTAAGGCTTTGTTGTTGTTGTTGTTGTTGCTGTTGTAGTAGTAGTTGTTGTAGTATTGTTGCAATATATAGATTGAGCAAATTGTTGAAGTGTACATGATTTGGTTTGTTAAATGAGTGATGCATTTAAGAAGAAATTGGCATTAGATACTTAGATCTCATTCATCTCAACAATGGCCCGTGGATTAGGTAGTGAGGCAGTATAATGGCTTGTTTTCGAGACTTATCCATTTTCGATTTCTTTCCCTTAAACTAACATGAAAGTGTATTGATACAATGATGCTACGTACCTCTATAATAACTCACTTGAGTTAAGGGGTCGATTCTTGTAGATTTCAATGATTGATTCGATCTGGTATCATAGTTATGGTAGCTCTTATGATAAATTTAAAATCACAATATACTTTGTATATTCATACTAATTTTACGTTGATCTAAATTAGCTAGCTTATGTTAGTATGAAGTACTTGTTATTATGATATTATGA
This sequence comes from Chenopodium formosanum, assembly GCA_024500155.1. Taxonomy (NCBI): domain Eukaryota; kingdom Viridiplantae; phylum Streptophyta; class Magnoliopsida; order Caryophyllales; family Amaranthaceae; genus Chenopodium; species Chenopodium formosanum. The sequence continues at coordinate 774,049 of CM044861.1, read as the reverse complement.
AGTATAACCATGAGTTCCAAAAAATGAGTTAAAAGTTGGGATATGTTTGTTTTACCTTTGAATTTTTGTAAATGGTTCTTAACGTCTATAGTTCAAAAATTGTTCCAATGGCATAGGGATCAAACAACCTGCTTGAACTTTTGGAGAAGATGAATCTTAAAGTTGCAGAAGAGTATAACAATTATGGCGACGTTGCTTCTGGCTTGAGGGTGTTTGTGGAACAATTAAAGCACAAGGGTGGTAATTTTGAGGGGTACATTCAGCAGATCGATGCTATAGATCAACAAGTGACAGAATTTGAAGCTGTAATTTCAATGCTTGACAAATATGTCTCTATGTTGGAAAAGAAAGTGCAATCTGCATATCAGGTTCCACCATCGTAGTTACCAGGTTCCTCTTCCACCATCGTAGCTATGGAGTATATCGATATTTTGTCAATCATTTGCTGACTTTTGTAAAAAAATTTGAGTATTCAAACTCTATGCTTATTTGTTTAGAAATTTTCATTTCTAAATCTAGTATAAATGATTACATTTGTTTTGTGTGAGATAATGCTTCTGCATTAATCTCAGTTTTGTAGTATGAAACTCATCAATTGGAATTGAATGTGCTAGTGTGAAAATGTGAATACGAATGTAATTGATCCTTTGTAGTTCCAATATTAGAATTCTGCGATTTCTTTTGATATGCAATCACAATTTCAGTTGTTTCCAACCTTTTTTTTTTGTTTGATATTCTATTTGTGTTTAATTTTTTTCCTGATTTAATTTTATCATGACTTCATGAGACAATCACTATTCAAAATGGAAGAATTTTAAAAACAAAGGGTGTGTAATTTATATCTTTAATTTTCAATAGATGTAAATATTACTTGTATGACTGTAGTTAGTTTGATAAAGAGTTTTCAAATCTCCTGTTTTTGTTGTTGGTTTAACCGTCTAACAAATTAATTGGGTAGAACTTGGAAGTATTTGATTTAGCAGCATTTAGAAGTTAAGAAATGGAAGATGGTTTCATTTGATACAATTCAAAATCAAAAAAAAAAAAAAAAAAAAAAAAAAAAAAAAAAAAAAAAAAAAAAAGGACCCTGGCCAGTGGGGATTGAAACCCTAACCTTAAGATTGGAAGGTACAATCTTTACCACTAGACCAAGCCTAGTTTAATACTTCATATTAAATACGAAATAGTATGCCAATAGTAATTTTTTTGATGTTTTTATAGAAATACATAGTATGTCGGATAATTTTCAATTAACGAATTACTTTCCCATGTGATAATCAATATAGAGTCTATCACAAGGGCAAAAATGTAAGTTGAACTGTAAAAACCGTCAAAATTAGCTGTAGTTGTAGTTTTGCATTCGCTATTTCAAGTAGCGGTTTACATCGAAACTACTATTCGGATTTTAACCGACTTTATAATGCATAATTTTTCTCCATATGAAACAAGTCTACCTGCAATCCAAACCCAGAGTAACAGCCCAAAACCCTCCATAATAAAAATAAAAATAAAAACTTTAAACAAAAGTCCGTTTATTTTATTTACGGAGGAATTTTCTCTCTCCTCCCTTTCAACAATGGCGACAACCTCCACTCCCACCACCATGGATCCACCTCCTCCACCGCCTCCATCCTCAGACGCCGCCATTGAAGCCACCACTTCACCTCCTACTTCATCTTCTTCAGCAGAAATCGAAGAAGCTCCAAAGGATTCATCAATGGCTCCTCCACCAAACCCTAAGATTTCCGTCGCTGAACTTCCGCCGCCTTCGTCTTCCGATGCCTCAGAGAAGAAGCCGCCATTGGAGTCTTCTTCGAATAGTGTTAAGGAGAAAGTTCCAGTTTCAGTTCCTTACTCCATTCCTCCTTGGAGTGAAGCTCCTGCTCTTCCTTTCTTCCTTGAAGTTCTTAAAGATGGCGCAATTATCGATCATTATGACGTGTATTCTCTCTCATCCTCTCTCTTCAGTTCATTTGATTGCTGCATTATATTGAATTCAATTGGTTTAATTTGATTTTAATTTGAAAATTTTGTTAGGACGAAGAAAGGTGCTTATATGTTTGGGAGGATTGATTTGTGTGATTTTATTCTTGAGCATCCTACTATCTCTCGGTTTCATGCTGGTAAGTTTTTTGTGAGTTTTGTTAATCATATGCTCTGTTTGAAATTGGAATTATTTAGATGTTTTACTTTCCTTCAATTAAATTTATTGACATTGCAATCAGAAATTGTTCAACTTTGATTAATGTATCGTTTTAGCATTTTTAGGCAGAATTTGAAGTTCACTAAACTTAAACGAGGATAGGAGATTGAATATAGTAAAATGTACAATTTCTATGAGTTCTAAACTTGAAGCAAATTGATTCTGATTAGCATTATGTAATCAACCAATATTAATTAGGGATTGAAGTTGCAGGTTGCATGTCGTTGTGATTGGTTTTTCGGTTTGAACTATCATTTAAATTTTTTATACCGTGACTTGTTATGATTGAACTCCATACTATCATGCAGTGTGTTAATTTGATAGCATCACCTTTTTACTTATAGTCCTACTTGTGCTTTTATATATAATGTTGTTTATAACATGTGTTCTCTTCCTTTTTTTTCTTCTATGGTAGTACTTCAGTTTAGAGGAGATGAAGCTGCATATATTTATGATCTTGGAAGTACACACGGAACGTCTGTTAACAAAAAACAGGTATGGATTTGTGTTTACAACTTCCACTATATATATGACTTGTACTTCAAGTTCCTTGTTGTCATTTGTTGTACTATATGATGAGTGATACTGATACAAATTGTTATCTACTTAGGTAAATAAGAAACAGTATATGGAATTACATGTTGGCGATGTCATCCGGTTTGGCCTGTGAGTATCTCTGCCTCTTGTGACTGCCAATTTATATTCAGCATGATCTTCATATTGCTCCATCCTATGTAACACCCTTTATTCTAGTTGCATTCATATTCTCATTTATTTTTTTTCCCATAAAATTGTGTTGCTTAGCCGGGCTGCAGGCTGCCGTACAGCTGAAGCTTCTTATTAGTATAAATCCCCCACTCCAATGGCCCATGTTCCCATCCCAAATTCAGTACGGCTTATTTACAACCTCCTGAGATTTGACAAGGTGTGGAAGTTAGGGTTTGATTGTCCTCACCCCCTAGATGAAAGTGTCATGATAGCCTTCTTGTTAAATTTTGTCATTAGTCACGTATTTTTCTCCAACATTCACACAACATATTCATGCTTGATTGTTGACAATAATGCATCTTGGGTATAGAATTCATATGGCATATACATCTTACTACTTTCATTTCCTTATTTTTTATTGACACCTTTTTGTTTCTTTGTTTGCAGCTCTACTCGATTGTACATATTCCAAGGTCCAGAAGAATTGATGCCTCTAGTAAGCCTTCATTCTATTATATATTTATTTATCTAGGTCTCAATTAATTCTATGGTTTCATTAAATTGTCCTGTTATACATAGTAGTTTGTTTCAACTAGACCACATTGGATTGTTTGGATCTCCTGGCCTTGCTGTTAGAAATATGAAGGTGTTGGGGGTGGGGGGAAGGGGAGGGGGTATAGTTTAGCTGATAAGGTGTCGTTGACTGCCTTGTATGTGAAGTTTTAAGAAGCCTTCCAGTGACCATTACATTTTTATTGCCTATTTAAGTATCCCATTGGTCAAATGCCAAACTAAAACCAACTGAAAGATATGGGGAAAAGGTGAGGGCTGAGGGACAGGAGGGAAGCATATACTTCAATTTTTTTTTACTTGCTACATATCTCATTTCATGCCTGCCAGGCTGCCAATGCATTAATATAATCATTTATATCGTTTGTTACCGATAAGTAAAAATTATAATAATTTGATTTTATGAAAGTATAAATCAAGATGAATTTATTATTTAAAATTTAGCAAATGATTAAAAGGAGTTTGTATCTCAGAGCATGTATTTTAGTGTTTTTAGTGACTGGATTAACATACTTAGCCCTCTCAATCTCTCATTTCAAAATCATGTCGGATCCTTTCTTGATTATGCTATGGCATAGGACAATTGGATGAAATGGTCAATAAGCAACCTACCATTGCTTTTTTTCCATGTTTTGAATGAAAAGATTGAATGTTGAAGGGGTGTAATGACCATGAATGTATACCCCTCTCATTCTTTTTCTTGATTCTGGTTTATTTATTTACTTATTTATATTTTTTTATTAATTTTTTGGGGGGGAGTGGTGGTGGGATTCCTCCCTTGATAATTAGTTGTGTCTTTTTTTTTTTGTTCATATTGATATGTTTTGGTAGAATGTTGTTATATCCTTGTTTTTACTTGATTCTTCTTGTTGTTGGATATGGAGTGTTTGTAACCCCGGAAACTATCATATTAGTTTACTCTGAGTCTCAGACTTTTATTGGTTTTGATTTTTGTGAATTTAAAGGTCATAATATACTTTGAGTACCTTTTTGGCTTACTTGGTATAAAGAAGCCAGATGTTTGGTGCATGTGACTAAAATAAATCAACCTTTATCTTGTGAACCACACTGTTACTTTAAGTCACTGACGACCAAGACTTTTTGTCTTGAAATAGGAATAATAGTTTCTTCTTGACATAATGTTTTTTAGTTTGAACAATACGCAGACTGAAGTTAGTCTAGTATTAGTTCTTCTAATGTATCTGCACTGTTGTTTTAGATCTTTACTTTAAAAAGTATTATGGAATTATGACTAGGTGTGCAAATTTGTGAATATACTTGTGCCCCCTAGATTATGTTCCTAAATTTTGCCTACTTATCTTTCTAGTTGAATCTTTATATCTTACTATCACACATGCCACTTTAATGCTTATATCTCTCTTATGCTCTCTCTTTTGGTAGGAAGCCGACTTGTCAAGTATCAGGTATGCTAAATATCGAGAAGATTCCCTTCGCAGGGCTAAAGAAAATGCATCTCATGGGGATGGTATTCTTTGGGGCATGAGAGAGGATGCTGTTGAAGAAGCTGAGGTTTGTTGGGATTTTTTCAATGATTGGTTCAGATTGCAAACTAATGTGTTGTATTGTACTATTTCTTTGAGTAAACTAGAAATCCATCAATAATATATACTTCATATTCAAGAATTATTATGCAAATCCAAGTTCCAAATAAGTAGTATATATTTCCATGACCATATTTAATCTTTAATGCAAAAGACTATCTTTGACTAAGGTCAAATTAAGGTCATACAAGCCAAGGCCTGTGCCACATCTTAAGCCAATGACATCATTTTGCCTCGAGGTTAAGGATAAGAGAAAGATTAAGACATAATGTCATTGCCAATTAATGTTGAGTAAAGCTTGTAAGACCTACTTGGACACAACTTAAAAGTCTTGATAGGATTTTTGATGTCACAAGACTGTAAAGTCTGGTCTTGATAGAAACTGTTAATGCGCCTCCTTAAATAGCTTGAAAGTATTTTGGACCTTATAATGATGTATGTTACACTCAGGAATTAATAGAAACCTATTTTGGGTATTGGTTGAAATTTGAAAGTCTCAGGGGAATTTTTAAAGTCACTTCAGCTTTTCAATAAATTGTGGAGGTTTCTTATGGTCCTAATTAGCCATAGAGCCAACAATAGTGGACCAATATTGTTTATTGAAGTTTAGCTCACACCTTTCATTTCTGAGACCATTCTGGAGGCTGGCTAAAGATTGTAAGAACATTAGGAAAGCCTCCTCAAGCTACCCAATGAGCTCTTATATTGTATACAAGTACCATATCCAGGATTCATTGCTTGGCAAGTTGGCAATTGTTGAAGTCCTGTCCATAGAGACACATGTCTCACACCTTTAGAATTTCTTGATATTGAACCAAAGTCTTATTAGCTTCTGAACATTGGCCAGTTATATTTGGAGTTATGCATTATGGTCCCACTTGGAAGGCTATATGTCAGTAGGAGTTTCCTTTTTTACCGGGTCATAAATATAGACATTAAAGTAAACCTTCCTAGGTTTTTGCAGTGGCTGTTGAATGTTGATGACTGGAAACCATATATTGGTTTCTTTGACACACGGCTGCACCTTATGGAAAGTAATGTGGAAGTGTTAAGAACTTTTGGAAAGTAACAAACCCCTCACAATATCTTCACCTTTCCACTGTAGTAATACTGTAAGAAAAGAATACTCCCTCCGTTTTCTTAAGCGAACACAGAGGGAGTATTCTTTTCTTAAGCATTCCACTACTATATGCGTTTTTTTTCTTTCTTTTTTTTACAAACATTCCACTACTTTTATTCATTTACTTGGTGTTTGTAACAAGTGGATGGTAACAACCTTTGTGAAAGGGAGAGAGTTGCTAATTATTTTACTAGCTCATAGTTTCACATTGTTCATTTTTTTAAAAAAAATATTATTCTTCTATTCGTCCCTCTTTCTTCATGTATGCTTAAAAATTTAAAATTTTTCAGGATGATGGTGATGAGATAACATGGCAAAATTACAAAGGAGAACTCACTGAAAAGCAACAAAAAACTCGGGAGAAAGTCTTGAAGAGAATGGAAAAGGTTCGACATGCAGATCAAATTTTCTGATTTCATTCCCATGTCAATTACTTGGATTTTCTTTTGCAGGCACTATATTGCTTTAGTTTTATATTCGGTTAATGAGGGTGGTAGGGAGAAATAGCCTCAGCATTACTGTGCAGTATAATAATTATCCTGGAAATTTTGCATCTTAAACCTTTATGAATCATATATTGCTTTTTTGTTGACCCTTTTCTGCAATGGAGGTTCTATGACGTGAGAAAAGAATGAGAAATATCCCTGTTGTGTTAATTGTTTTACTACCTTCTATGTAGATTGCACATATGAAGAAAGAGATGGCTGCAATCCGTGCTAAAGACATATCCCAAGGAGGGTTGACTCAGGGACAACAAACTCAGATTGCTCGGAATGAGCAAAGGATATCACAGGTTTGACAAACATTTCTTGCTGAATATGTGCTTCAGAGTTCTCAACTCTTGTAAAAAAATTCTCTATATATAGATACCGGTGGAGCTCAAGAGTTTTCTTTGGGACTTATTTTCATTCTGCTTTTCACAGATACTGGAGGAGCTTGAGAGTTTGGAAGAGACATTAAATGACAGTATTCGGGAAAGTATGGGAGCACGTTCTGGGAAGTCATCTCGTGGGAAGCATAAGGGTTTTGCTGAAGATGAGGATGAGCTTATGAGGTAAATATTCTTGACGTGATTTGAGTCAACTGTGTTGCACTAGACTTTGGAGATGTAGTTCTATTTTTTAAAATGGAAATGAACTTATGGTCGATGATTTTTCACAAATTTTGAACGTGTAGTGATGATGATGAATTTTATGACCGAACAAAGAAGAAATCTGCTAACAAATCGGCCGATGCACAATCAGTTGAGACAGCTGATTCTCTTTTGGATAAGAAAGAGGCATTGCTGGATGAAATTGATGAGAAAAATAAATTGCTTCTGGAAGAGAAGAACAAGGTATTGGAACCTGTGGTTGAACAAGATACGGGGGATGTGCTTGATGCCTATATGTCTGGTCTCTCAACTCAGCTTGGTAAGTTTTCTTTTTTTGATATCCTCTGAAGGCATATTTGATATATTTTTAAAAGGGCTGATGTCACTGTCTCTCTGAATGCAACCACTAAGTAAACAATATGATAATTATATCGGTCACCTACTGTCCTACTGACCTTTTCTCAGCTGATGGGTGGATTAAGGAAATGCTGAGTCTTTGCAAATTAAACTATAGTGTTATTAACTTGCTTTTGTATGCTTATGTGGTATTCAATTTCAGTTGTTAGACATGGTTAATGGCAGTTCAGGTCAAGGTGATTGTCGGTCAATACAAGTTTGGGTCATTAAAGGGTTTGCTTTATAATGGATAAGATTGGTGGGCCAAAGTAGGCTTATAGCAGGTTGATAGTGGGTGGGTGGGCGGGCGGGCCAATTAATGAGCAAGGAAAAATTAATTTAGGGAAGAGAAAATAATTAAGTGAATTTGAAACCGGCAATTTTTTTTTACTGATCATAACTATTTTCTTTTCCAAAATCATTGGGGGTACCATTTTGGCCCTATATTGACGCTGTCCAACTAAAGGTCTTTAACTTGACACTAAATCTATACCTATTGGGTTGCCCTGCCCATTTACCAGGTGTATTTGTAAGAACTAGAATTATGCAGTAGGGAGAGGTTTCCAGGATGCATCTTAGTTATCTGTAACACTATAGAACCATGACGACGTTTTGCATTGTGGCACCACCTATAAAATTCTCAGAATGCACATTCTCATGATGCATAATTGTACACGAAGAAGGCCATCTTATATTGTATTCATTTGTTATATAGAAGCAAGTTGACTACAATTTGTCTTACTTTAGTGTTACTATTATTTTCAACATTGCTGACGGTTTGTATTTATGTTTAGTTATTGACAAGACTGTGCAAGTTGAGAAGGATATATCTTCCCTCCAGAAAGAATTGGATAGGATAGTTTACCTGCTAAAGATAGCTGACCCTACTGGAGAAACGGCTAAGAAACGGGCGACAGCACCCAAGGAGCTTAAGTCTAAAGAATCTGCATCTTCTAGTTCTGCTGTTAAGAAACCTGAGAAATCCAAAGTTGGACAAAGTAGCGTCAGTCAGCCTGAAAAGTCAGTTATTAGTTCTGCAGATCAAGTAGCTCCTGGTGTGATTAAAGAAGCTAGAGAGGCATCAAATTCCAAAGATAATGTAACCGATGCAATAGAAAATAAACCAACTACTTATAAAATTGAAAAGCCTCAGTGGCTTGGTGCAGTGGAGGCCAGGGATAGTAAAGAGAGCCAACTAGAGAAACGATCTGACACCGATGAGGGTGATGAGACTGATGACTTTATTGATTATAAAGAGAGGAAGAAGATTTTAGAAACTGATTCTGAACCTAGAAAGAAGCCAGAGTCTGATTTGGAGAGTGCTGCCCCAGGTCTTATATTGCGGAATAAAAAGCCAGCTGAAGTGAGTGAGGGACCTGAGGGTCAAATGTCAAACCCATCAATTTCTGAACCCACAGGGACTGATATGAATGTGGAAAATGCTGTTGCTCTACTGTTGAAACACAAACGAGGAATCTATACAGAGGAGGAAGAAGCAGACCTCAAAAGCCATGGCAGAAAAGCTCAGAAGAAATCTGGGCAAGATAATAAAAAGGCTAAAAGGGTGCTAGGCCCTGAAAAACCTGCTTTTCTGGAGAAACTTCCAGAGTCAGACTACGAAACATGGATTCCTCCAGAAGGTTAGCTATATATCTATATGTGTCACTGTTGATTTCCATATCTATTGACGGTTGTTTGTGCTGATTGTGTTTCTAATGCCTTATGCAGGACAATCAGGTGATGGCCGAACATCATTGAATGATCGGCTTGGGTATTGACAGGCATATGTGCACAATTTTAGTATCAGTTTTGTCTTAAAAGCACATAATTGACCTGGAGAAGTGGAGATATTTAGATTCACAGTCAGATACTTGAGCATCTTGATCTTGCCACCATTTTCTTACAGCCTGGCCTATGTTATGGATCTCCCTTTCGGACTAGCAATAGCTTCTCTACCAATGAATGGTTGGAGCAAAATACAGGATGCTTTGTAATTTGCATGTTTCACATAGCTGCGCTGTGACGTCCTGATGACTGATGTTCGTCTTTTCTGCCTCTCAAAAGGCCTGCAACATGGAATGACTCCCGCCATTTTTTGAAGCTTTTGAACAAACAGGGATAGGCACATTATTGAGATAGTCAAAGAGAATTTGGGTTTGCTGAAACCAAGTTAATTTTTGGTTGTGTGAGCAAGATGAGAGTGATGAAAGGGCGTATTGAAAACAGTTGACTGTATATCCTTGTAATCAGAGATTTGGAGCTTTATTAACTATGAATATATAATAGAAACAAAATTCACTTTTTTTTCACTGTTTCCCTTTTTATTGTAACATGATTTCACAGATCAGCTTCATCAAGGAGTATGTTTTTTATAATTTCAAAAAGGAAAAAAAAAAAACATATTACATAATCTTAGTAGTCGACTTGGTAATGAATAAAATATCCTTATACAAAATTTATGAAGTACGAGTATTAAATTAAGGTTGAATGTTTATCCTATTTACAGTTTTGTTGAATAATTTTTGGCCGATTGATTGAGCTTAACTTAACTGAATTGATTGAAAATGAATATTTTATAAGAGGAAGATATTGGAAACTGAGCTGAACTGAACTTAAGCCGAAGAGAACATGCTCTTAAGGGGTGAGCAAACTGGGTACCCGGTCAAAATTTTAGGACCCGGATTTGGAATTGGTTGGAACCGGGTCCTAAAATTCGGAACCGGAATTGGAATTTGTTTAACCGAGTCCTAAATTTTAGGAATTGGAATTGGAACCACCGGGTACCGGTTCCGGGTACCCACTTATGTATGTAATTGTTAAAATATAATACAAATTATAATTCTTATTTTAGTTAGTATCATTATTGGTGTTTAATACTTATATTTATATATGCATTAAGCTATTTGTATTCATGTTAGGTATTAATAATACTTTTTTTTTATTGTACAAATTAGATATATTTAACATATTTTTATTATTTAAAATTTATTTAGTTTAGGATATATTGGGTAACCGGGTACCCAACCGATTCCGGGTCCAAAAAGTTAAGAATTGGAATTGGAATTGGTTATAACCGGGTCCTTAATTTATTACCCGGAATTGGAACCACCGAGTCCAATCTCGATTCCGGACCCGTCGATTCCTAACCGGTTCCGGTTCCAATTCCGGGTACCCGGAATTTTTGCTCACCCCTTCCTTCACTATCTCTGTAACTCTATTCTCTAATATCTAGTGATCTCCCCGTCGGACAAAAAAAAAAATGACTGCGTCTATCCTGACACGTGTGAAGCATGATTAAACCCACTTTATTACAGAGTACACACGTGCAGTGCTGCAATCATGTGTCCTTTTCTTTTCGTTTCTTCTATTCTTTTCCTGAAAAATGCAATTGAATTTTGCAATAATTTTTTTCCCCTTTTTCTCAAAAAAAAAAAATAAAATAAAAAAAAAATAATAATAAAAAACTGTAATAAAAAATAATATAATAAAATAAAAAAGAAGGGCAAACAACAAAAACTGGAGAGCACATCTGATTCGGTGATTCCAAGCAAACTACAGTTTCTGCTTCATCTCTCTCTTCCACAAAACCCACTACACAATTCCTCTTTAAAATTAAGGTAAATATTTCATTTTTTTGATAATTATTTTCAATTTCTATTTTAATTTAACTGTTCACAATTCAATTTAATGAATCTAATTATAATTTTGGGAAGAAGCTCATTGATCTGGGTATATTAGTATTAGATGCCGATATGATTGATGGGTAGTTTCTATTTTTTCTTGTAAAAATTGTGTCTTTATTTGGTGGGATTCTATAATGCTATAGTATGAATTGATGGTGGATCTTGTGAGCTTGTTTTAGTAGTTGTAATGGTGGTTAATTGATGGAAATTTGAAGAATATTTTGCATTGTGATGGGATTTTAATTTTCAATTTTTATATGATTTGCATTAATTATTATGACTATAATTATTTCCTTCATATTTAGTGTGATTGATGTACATCATTTATTTGCTTTCAAAAAAAAAAAAAAAATGTATACATCATTTATTAGGATTGCAATACTCATTAGGAGTAGTTTTGATGTTAATACTGATTTTATTATTTTTGAGTGGGCCAATTTGCTCTCCCACCATCCCAAATCTAATCTGTGTTGCTTTTTATACTTGATGAAATCGTGGGAAAGTTTGAATAACTTTTTGAGGAAACTTGGGTATTAGCCTATGCTTATGATCATGTGTTTTTCAATGAACAATCACTGTTGATTCAACTTATAGTATGTAATCTATTGGTTTATTGAATTTACAGGAAAGGCATTTATTCTCTGCTTTTACTTTTCGAGATCAAAATTGGACTATTGTTACAAACCCCTTAATATAATGTCATTTGCAGTTAAATGGTCGATCAGTTGAATAGTAATTGCAGAACTTTGAGGTTTTTGCCGTAATCAAACGGTCAGGCTCATAATATGTGTTTTCATTTGCTTCAGCTCTTGTCTGTTGCTTTGTGGCGTGATACGCTTTATGACAAATTGTCGATGCCTTTGTTCTTTGTACTCTCTTAGCTTACCACCATCCTCCTGAGACCAAGAGGAAGGTGGGGTGGAGGGGGTTGGGAAGGGGTGCTACTGTGCTAGATTATTAAAACACTATTTACTTTGATGAATGTTTTGGGTAAACATGTGCTTTTACTAAGAAGTTAGAACTTACAGGCTCTTTTTTGTCACCATCTTTATCAGGCTTTGAGACAAGATCAACAACCTTTAGATGGATACAAATTCTGTTCATGATACGACTGATTCAGTTGTCGAAAATGATCTTGGTGGTAGCATTGAGGCAGTATCAATTGCTAAGGAGGAATTGGAGGATGCCTCAGCTATTAAAGAGGTGAGACGAGAGGTTGGAAGTTCCATTATTAGGATCGAGCTGGATATAGCTTGTTGTTCAGAGAAGCTGGTTAATTTGAACCAACTAATGATGCATGTATCAGCAAGGGAGAATGACTTTGAAGATTTTGTTTCAGCAAAAGATGAGGATACATTGGTTGATTCTGATGGGAGGGCACTGGAATTTGATATCTTATCTGGAATATTTGATTCAGAAGTCAGGGAGATGAATATCTTCATTGGTAAAATAAAGTCAGAGATCAATAATGCTTGTGAAGTAATTTCTTCACACAAACATCTAGGAGAAGGTATTTTGGCATTGGGAGAGAAGTTGCGTGATGCTGAAGAATCAGTAAAGCAATCTCAAGAACAGGTCTCAGAGTTGATGACGCAATCTTCCAATTTCCAGAAGATCTTATCAGGTGTCAACCAAGAAGAAATATGTAAGAAACCCTTTCAATCTGACTGATTGCACTAGTTTTCATGTTAAACAATCTGTAATTTAACTTGTTCTTGTGGAAGGGAAATTTAGGTATTGCTGGTCAAGCTTGACTTCTGGTATATTAGTGGTTAAGAATAAGAACATGAAAGTGACACTTTGCCCATGTATTTTAAATGTGATAGTGGCTCGAAACATATTAAAGATGTCTCCAATGCTTGTGCATGATTTATTTTCTGTTTCCTGTTTTGCTGACTATGAAGATTATGAGCTATATGCTAGTTGATAGTGGCTGGATCCTTAAGATTTTTTCCCTAGTTCTATTAACAATGTCTATTGTGTGTAACTTTAAAGCTTACTTTCTGAAATTAGTTGTCCTGTGATTGTGTTTTTCCTTGCTTATCAAGTTTTGAATCATGATAAACTTCTCGAATTCCCAAAAAGAAAAACAATAAACTATGAGGTAGTAATGTATCTTTAATGTTCACTTGATTTTCTAGATGTTGTAATAAAGTTTTTAATGCAGCTGATGAAGACAAGGAAGATTCAGGGGATAGTGACTTTTTAAACACGATGGCAAAGCTAAAAATACAAACCTCACAGACACAAACACTGAGGATGCTGGAAAAATCTTTGGCAAGAGAACTTGAACTGGAGAATGAGCTAAAAGAATGTATGCAAGCCCGGGATGAGATGAAACTCAAGATTCGTTTTTCGCAACAGAAATTCTTGTCTGTCGAAGAAGAAACCACATCTGTCTATGCCCGTTTCTTGGAGGCTGACAGTGCTTCAGCTGTGCTCATGGGAATTTCGAAAGAGTTGATTGGTAAGCTCCAGTCAAGCCAACTACAAATAAATTGTGCACTTCGCAGAGAAAATGAAATGAGCACTAAGTTTCAAGAATGCACAAAAACTGTTCAAAATCTGGAGAAAAAAGAGGCTGCTATGCAGAAACTTGCAGAAAAAAACAGATTGGAGGCCTTGTCATTGAAAGAGAAGGTGAATTTTTTGGAGGAGCAGTTAAAAGCTTCAGAATCTGCACTGGTAAATGGAAATGCTTCTTTGGATGACAAGAGTGACCGGATTAAAGATTTGGAAGAAAAATTCTTCTTAGCTGAAAGCAGGGTTCAGCAGGTTGAAGCTGAATCCAAGTCGCTAGAAGAAGCTAATAAAGAACTTAATGAGAAACTGGGTTTTCTGAAAAGTAGTGGAGTCTCTATTGAGAAGGTTAATTCACTGGAAAAGCAACTAAGGGAGTCAGATATACAACTACAAGAGGCTATGGCATCAGTGGAAGCAAGTCAAGAGAAACAAACCATGTTGTATACTTCGATTAATGACATGGAGATTTTAATTGAGAAACTGAAGTCAAAAGTTTTCGAAGCAGATGCTAGGGCTGACAGTGCAGAAGATAAATGCATTATATTATCCGAAAGCCATGCAGAGCAGAATGAAGAGCTGGTTTTCCTTAGGGGTAAATTAGAATGCTTGGAGGCATCTTTGCAACAAGCAGAAGAAACTAAACGAGCAACTGCAAAGGATATAAGTATTCGCAGCAAAGCGATAACAGATATGGTCATGCAGCTAGCTGTTGAAAGGGAACGTCTTTACAAACAGGTAATTTGTTGATTGTCTCATACTTTTCATGGCCATGGTTGAATTTTGCGAGCATTCTTGTTGTTATATAGTTTCTACTTCTGGTTTCATACACTTCCTGTGATATCTTGATGTTATTATGAATGTTGGTATATGCAAATGTCAGTTGTACTTGTCAGTTGTTACCTGCTTATGGTTCACCGTGTAACAATCTTCAGTTTTCAAAGTAGAGCTTTTGTTACTGAATAGTGAGTCTTAGTGAAGTCAAATTAGAGGTATAGATGTATAGTGACACTTGCTGTTTTTTAAGTGTGTGCATATAAGTTACGTTATTTTTTTATTTATTTTTTTAAATCCTTGAGAGCTGGAATTCTAGAATTGTGTGGCTTTAATTCTGTTTACCTTTCTATTTAGGTATGTGAGTTCTGAAATTTGTCATCGTTGTAATGACTGATGATATATTCTATGTGCTGTTTATCTTGAAACTTAATACATTGCCTGATATGAGGCAACTTCAGATTGTTATTGCACAAATTTGATGCACATAACCATAAGAAATTTGGTGCAGGTCATGAATATGTCCAAGATATAATCTTCTAATTATGTTGTGTGCAGCTATCACGGTTAATGATGGAAAATAGAGCTCTTGTAGATAAACTACACACGGCAAACAAAGTCTCATCCAATTCTATGAATCATGAAGTTGGGGAAACCCAAGAAGGTGTTCTATCTTCTGCACACCCTGTGCATTCTGCTGATAATGGGAAAGAAAATAAAGAAGAGTCTGATGTTGTAGAGGTATGAGTGGAATCGTCTTTGCAAATACCTCAATATACTGATGGAGGTGACAAATTTACTTCATAAAATATCATTATAAATGATTAGGGTGAAATGAAGATAATCATTGAAGGAATACCACATTATAATGAAATGTAGACTAATTTTTGGTAGGTGTGGTCTCTGAATTTAGCTTTGAAATTTACCATTATTTAGAACCATGCATTCTTTTAGGGTTTGGTTGGCTCCAGTAGGTTTAATTTTTTTTTTGTCAATATTTACTGAGTGTTAATTTATAATTAGACAAGAATTGCAGCTAATGTTTTGACAAACAATAGTTTTTTTTTTTTTTTTGGGCGGTGGGGGATTGCTAAGTTTAGCTGTACCTCAGTCATACACACACGCATATATAGGACCGGGAGTGTCACTTTGCACTAAATTTGGGGTTTTACTTTCATATTGATATGGTACTTATGATATTGCATCACTGGTATATACTTGGTAATTAGGCACAGAAGTATCCAGAGGATGTTTTGGACAGCGAATTCAAGTCAGAACCACAGAATTTGGACTCCAAGCTTGAAACTGTTAGGACAATTGATGCAGGGCGGCTAAATGTCAAGTATGTAATTTCAGCAAGTCTCGTAGTGTTAGTTGCAATTTTGGCATTGTGTTTTCTTAAAGCAGAAAATTGCCCATTTTAGTGAGGAACTTAGGTTCGGCTTTTTTAGTGAAGCCACTGTAATTTTTAGTGAATTTTGCAGCGGATAGTGCATCTTTAGATTACTACACAGGCTAGTTGAAAATCCAAAACTCTTGAGTACATAGATTAAATTATAGATGGAATATTTTTGGCCAATACACAATATTATACATTTATTTATATTGAAAAAAAGTTGATCATTCAACCTCCTTTTTGGTATTCTACTTGATACTCTTCCATAGATTTATCATTAATGCACACAATTGTTTCATATGCATTTTTCCTCTTTTATTTTGGGTGGGAGAATATTGAGACTTTTCATCTTTCTTGATTTTGGAATGTGGCAACATTAAATGTGTACTATGGAGAATACTGAACGGTTTTTGGATGTCCAATTGTCTTCCTATCCGACTCTATAAATTGATCCTTCTCGAAAAAACGTCTCTTATAATCATATTTCTATCCACAATATTTTTGAAGTCTGAAAGAACCTTTGCTGAATTGTACACAATGGTACAAAACATGGATGAGTATGATCCTGACGATGAGTTCCGACGTGAAATGCCACAGCACCTTATCACTGATGAAATCCTCACAAGACTTCCAGTCAAGTCTTTGCTTCGGTTTAAGTCTGTCTCTAAAGAGTGGTATTCCACAATCTCAAGCTGTGAGTTTTCGTGGTCACACCTTGAACGCTATATGATGACAAGTAGTGATGTCTTGGCGCAGTGTATTCTTGCCAGCTTTCATCCGAATGACGAGGATCCTGCTCGGTTCTTAGAGAACTATGGAGTTCAGGAGGATGAGAGGGGTGATCGGGTTTATATTTGGGGTTCGGTTGATGCTTTAGACGAGGAACCTGATACTGTTCGAGCTATGTACTGCCATATGGTGGGTTCTTGCAACGGTTTGGTGTGCTTTGCTGATCGTGATTATCACTGTTTTAAAATTTGGAATCCTTGTACCGATGAATGTCATACCCTGGAGGATAGCCCGCTTACAGGGTACGATCGTGCAGAAATGCAAATTTGCACTGGATTTGGGTATGTATGGTCTGAAGATAACTACAAGATTGTAGTTGCTGCCCTTCGTAAGCATTCTGATGACTTGATTTTTGTTTATTCACTTCGGGCCAACGAATGGAAACAGAAATCGTGTTCACTCAGAGAATCAAGTGGATATGAACTATTTGCGTATCAAATTGAAGGAAGAGGGGTTCTGGTTGATGAGAGATTATACTGGATAGAAAATATCACTGACCACTTACGTTTCGAAGATGTGTTCATCATTGTTTTTAGTTTGGAGAATGAGGAATTCGAAACAGTATTAGGGCCGTCAGAGTTACTACAATTGACTCTTGTAACTTGTTGGAAATTTCAATTATGTGAAATAGATGGGTTTTTGGGCATACATTCAACTATTAAGCCAGATTGGGTTTGGATTCGTGTGGATTCTGAATGGGTTGATTATTCTGCGCCCATTGAAGACTTACTTCAGAATTCTTGGTTACTAATCATCTTCGGTTTTGACAGAGACGGAAGTTTGTATTGGATCTATTACATATTCGACAACGAAATTTATCAGGATGCTATGTTTTACGCCGAGACTCTTGAGTCACCCTTATCAATCCTGAGAAAAGAATGCAGATAATAGTTTCTGCAGGTTTTATCATTTTGCTGTTTATTGAATAAATGCTTACATCATATATTGGTTGGTGTAGACTTGTAGTTGCATATCTTTGTTTGAGTTATTCAGTTTGTGTGATGATGCTAGTTATAATACAATATGATCATAATCATGGATGTCTTTACTCCTGCGGCTTACTTGGAGGGAAGTTTGTGCATTATTTAGGCCTATTCATGTTATAAATAGATCATTGATTCGAATAATTTTATGATTTTGTTTAAGTTGTGGTTTCAATGTTGTCTTTAGTAAGCCAAGTCGTAGATTAGTGTTTGTTTTTTTTTTTTTTTTTTTTTTCAGTAGCGAAAATTGAAGAATAAACAAATTCTATTTTTGGATAAGAATTTTGAGTTATCTAACATAACATGAGATATGAAGATAGATAGTTAGTGGAGAGTCACGAAAGTAAAGAACAGAAAAGTTAAATTAAAAGAAGATTGATTATTGTAGAAAAATAATGGGAAGCACGTAACGCTTGTATAATTGCAATTTAATAAAAATTATACAGCTATTAGCTGGTTTTTATTTGAAAATTGGCCCTCGGATGCTATATATTTTGCTTTAGAATCACAAAGTCATAACTACGAACTCTAAATTTTCTATCATAATATAGTGTTGGAGATGAAGTGGTTACTCTTCATTGCTCTCTATATGGTAGTCTTAGCTTTCACGGATGATGTACGTAATGAAGCTCGGTTACTCGATGGAAAAGGGCTCGTTAATGCTACTGTCGTTGTATCTGGTCCACCGGAACCACTAGGTATACACGTTGAAGCCGGATTACTCAACGGAAAAGTGCGTGTTAATGCCACTGTCGTAGTTTCAAGTCCGCCACAACAACCAACCCCATCTAGTATGGCAAGCCCTCCTAAAGATGATGAACCTATTGTTGGAGGAGGAGGACAGTGTTGTGATTATGATTATGGTCGTTGATAGGTTGTCATTAACGTAAAATATACTTCGTACATTATATAACAAAATATAGGTCGTCATGTTAAGAATAGTACATATAACACGTACCATCATGTGCTTCATTCATGTAAGTCCTTTACGGTATTAACACTATAACTCTTAACATGCTTAATGTAGTTATTGAGTATAGTTTGGGATATATATACATTTTGTCCGACTTTTTATAGGATGTAATTAGTTTATTTCAATTTGATACCATAGAAAAATATCAACTTGGAAAATAATAATCATAATTAAGTGAAATTTACTAAAATTGATTCAAGTCTTCCATTCGTTGGAGATTGAATTAAATCTATAAATGGACGTATGTATTAGCACTTGATCGATCAACACAAGCTTATAAACATGTCCGCCTTCATATATTCCCTCGTATTATTAAGCCTATCTCTTTGCATCCTCATTACACCGTCGATTTGTGATCAAGTATTCTCAGATTTTTCCCCATCGATGGCTCCTATGCTTAATAGACCTTTTCCGCCTTCACTATTTCTCTATGTCAATCTCGGTGACCATGATGATTACACGGGTGAATACGATTCCTACTACCGTGTTATAGGAGTAAATAGTGCACGTTACTCATTACTCTTTTACAAATTCCCCGAAAGTTCTGTTTATACCCTTGGTATAGGCAGTAACTTCCCATCTAAATGGGTATGGGCTGCAAACCCGAATGACCCCGTTAGTAATGGAGCGGCTATTTACCTAGGGGAAGACGGAAATCTTGTACTAGTCGATGTTGATGACCGTGTTGTTTGGCAAACCAACACGGCCAACAAGGGCGTCGTGGGGTTGAAGATGCTTGATGACGGTAACATGGTATTATATGATGCCAATAACAAGTTTATATGGCAAAGTTTTGATTACCCCTCGGATACTTTATTGCCCGGCCAGTCTCTTAAGGCCGGGCTAACTACTAAGCTAGTATGTCGTGCATCGAATACAAGCCAAATTCAGGGGAACTACACCCTAGAGATGAGCCCTAAAAATGTGTCCTTGTACTACAAAAGTCCAAATAGCCCAACACCTCTTCCTTACTATCGAATTGATCAAAATTTTGCATCGACACCTTCCAAAGAGTTTAAATATGTTGTATCAATGAAAGATTATTATAATCCTATTACTTACCAAACCATTCAATACACTACCACAAGTTCGCTATCTAGTTCAAGTCAAGAGCTTGTCAAAACATCATACGATAGCAGACTTTCCTTACTTCGACTAGAATCTGATGGTAAGCTACGTGTCCATACTTTTGATCCTACAATTATTGGAGTATGGTACGAAGAGTTCACTCTCTTCAAGGGGGAACCATTGTCGCGTAATCAATTAGGAGCAACTGAATGTCAAATGCCTGAAAAATGTGGTAATTTTGGTATTTGCTACAAAGGCGAGTGTGTTGCTTGTCCTTCCCCTAGAGGGCTCATGAGATGGAGTGAAGATTGCGCGCCACCAAGCGTGGGAGGACATAGTGGTGATGCTAAGTACTACAAGATGCGTGGGGTTCGACATTTCAGTTGTATGTACACCGAAGGCGAGGGACCTATGAAACCAAGAAAATGCAAGATTAAGTGTAGCAATGATTCAAAGTGTGTTGGTTTTTTCTATGATGTGGATAAGTTAAGATGTTGGATTGTTTATGATCTCATGACTTTGACTAGAACTGATAACCCTAAGCACTTAGGTTATGTCAAAGTGTCTAACTAATAATTATTTTGTTAGGCTAATAATAAGATTGCTAATGGTTCATCAAGAACCTATTATAATAATGTCATAAATCATGCATATCTTATAGTGTGGAACATTATAATATATGAGTAACATCAATTATGGTTAAGTAAATGATTACATGATAATCACTTTGTTCATCAGATTATATTATTAAGTAACATTTTGTTGACTTTGGCTTGAATAAATTTACAAAATGTTGATCTTTTAGTTTTACTCGTATCTGATCTTATCCAATATATTCTTGTTCAAAGATAAGCATTGGGGGCCAATCATACAAATATAAAGAATAAAAATGAAACAAATCAAACTCTAATAACAAGGGGGCCGAGTGCATTATTTTTCCTAATTCGTACTTGACTCGTAGTCTCTACCATAATTTAACATGACCTGATATATATGATTCGTTCCAAACTTGACCCGGAGACTCAACCCGGCCTGAATTTGACTTAAAGTTGATCTCAACCCAATACTTGACTCGAATCGAAATCCAAATTGACCTTACATTCAGCATCCCTTGAATACAAACATATAGTGTGCAATTGTAGTCTAATAATTTTAGTAAAGCTCGTTCAATGTCTCAACAAGCACTCAACTTAAAATGAATATATACAACGTGCATGCTTCAAGTAAGTCCTTTGCGGAATTAGCACTACATATGGCTATTTATGATCTAGTAATTAAGAGGGAAAAAAAGTCGGTTAGTCGACTAAAATTAACATCAATAATTAAACCCCTATCAACTAGCTTTTATATAATCATAATTAGCATTGATTCCTTTAGTTTGTAATGAGTATAACTGAGGATATATACATTGTAACATTGCCTCCGACTTTTCATGCGTAACTAGAACTATAATACGAGTATATAAATATTATCAACTTGAAAATTAATAATCTAAGTCTCGTACTATGAATTGATACTTAAATTGATTCAAGCAAGACTTTAATCTATAAATGGACGTATGTGTTAGCACTTGATCGATCACAATATGTTTATAAACATGTTCTCCTTCATTTATTTAATCCTATCTCTTTGCATTCTCATTTCTCCGTCGATTTGTCAAGAATTCTCATCCCCGTCCCCATCTCCATCTCCGGCTCCTTACCCTATTAGATCTTTCCCACCATCACTATTCCTCTATGTCAATCAAGGTGACCTTGAGGAATACTCGGGTGAATTCGACTCTTACTTTCGAAGAGTAGGAATTGATAGTCCACGATTTTCGTTATGCTTTTATACCAACACCGATAATTTATATACCCTTGGTATAGGCATGAACTACCCATATAAGTGGGTTTGGGCAGCTAATCGGAACGATCCGGTTGGTGAAGGGGCCGCTATTATCCTCAAGGAAGACGGTAATCTTGTACTACTCGATGTTGATGACCGCGTTGTTTGGCAAACCAACACGGCCAACAAGGGTGTGGTGGGATTAAAAATGCTTGAAAACGGCAATTTGGTATTATACGATTCGAGAAATAGTATTATATGGCAAAGTTTTGATTACCCTTCGGATACATTATTACCAGGCCAATCTCTTAAGGTTGGCCTTACTGCTAAGCTCGTAAGTCGTGCATCGACTACGAGTGATTTGGAGGGGAACTACACCCTAGAGATGAGGCCTAACAATGTGTCACTGTACTACAAGAATCCGAAAAATCCAACACCACTTCCTTACTATTTAATTGATCAAATTTATGGATCAATACCTTCTAAAGAATTCGCGTATTATGTAGGAATTACAAACGGCGATTCAAATTATAAATTTCAAGCCCTAGAATACATAACAACAGATTCACTATCAAGTGCACTTCAACAGTTGGCTGAAACGTGGTACGATAGCACGTATTCGTTCCTTCGACTAGACATCGATGGTAAACTACGTACCTACAGCTTTGATCCTTTAAATGGGGCAGGAAGTATATGGAAAGTGGAGTTTACTCTTTTCGAGGGTGAACCACTGCGAGAAGATCGAATAGGAGCAAGTGAATGTCAAATGCCTGAAAAATGCGGCGATTTTGGAGTTTGTTACAAAAATCAATGTGTGGCTTGTCCTTCCCGTAGAGGGCTCTTGGGTTGGAGCAATGAGTGCGCGCCACCAAGCTTAGTAGGATGCAGTGGTGATGAGAGAAATGCTAAGTATTACAAGATTCAAGGTGTTCGACATTTTAGTTGTATGTACACCGAAGGTGAGGGACCTATGAAGCCAAGAAAATGCAAGGCTAAGTGTAGCAAAGATTGCAAGTGTGTAGGGTTTTTTTATGATGAGGAGATGTTAAGATGTTGGATCGTTAATGATCTCAAGACTTTGACGCAAACTGATAACCCTAAACACTTAGGCTACGTCAAATTGTCCAACTAATATTTATTATACCTTTTGTGTTCCTTTAAACAATGTCAATCACCTTGTTGCATGTATTGAAAAAATTACTTTAGCCTAATGACTCATCAAGCTAAGTACTAGTGTACTACTCAGACTACCTTGCATAATGCGGATGTAGAATATTTAAGGTGGAGGGGCACTAAATAAAAATAAATAAATAAATAAAAATGCTTGTATATAAAGATTTGAACCCAAATTAACTTCTAACACAAATTCAATGCATTATTACCACTATGACAAAACTCATTTTATGTTATTTATTGTATTTAAATTGTATTTAACCTATAAATTTACACCTTTAACTAATTAAAATTAAAAAAAATTAAAAAAAAAAATGGCAGGATCGGTGCCACCCAGGCCCCTTTATAGCTCTGCCACTTAGTCCCACCCATATATGGTGATAAACACCATGTTAAATTCGGGTCTGGGCCACACTAGCCTTGGATGGTGCAAGGGGGCATGTAGCATGTGCTCAAGATTATGTGCACCCAAGGACAAGGCATAGTTGGAGATATGTTTGTCATTTGAGGGTCTATATGTTGACTTTGCCCCAAAACATGATGATTAAGGATGAATGAGATGGTTCTGGACACTATCTATGACTTCCAAGGCCCTTTAAGAACCCATGGAGGTATTTGGATGCATATCTTGTAGGGTGGAAAAAATTATATACGGAAGCCAAATATAAAGGCTATACACGAAATTGGAGGAGTATAGGAGGTGTTGGGATTCGTTGTCGAAATTTCACGGAATACTACGGGATGCATCCCGGGGTCATATAATATTGTTTCGATCCATAAATGACCATTATTCGACTACGTAAAGGTCATGTGAAAGCTTGTAGCCAATTAAGAGGCGTGTACAAAAACGGGCAAATTGACCGTTTAAAGGCAAATGGGATGGTTCCACCCATCCAATTGGACTCCCGGAGGGTATTAGGGACCATGATAAACATCTCGAAATTTTTTCTTTCCGAGGATAAAAATAGTCAAAATTTCCAAAATCAAATGCTATTATCCACGTTTTTTGAGGAATTTTGGAGGTTTTGGGACCCTGTGTCGAAAAGTCTTGAGATAGTAGGGGATACATTACGGGGTCATATAATGTCGTTTAGAACCATATATGATCATTATATGTTGTCATAAACGTCCTTGATAGGCTTGAGTTTATGAAATCAGTGCAAGTTGTAAACAGGTAAATTAACTATTTAAAGACAAATTGGATGGTTTCATCCACCCAATTGAACTCCCGAAGGATATAAGGGATGGTGGTAAACATCTCGACAATTATTATTTCCAAGAGAAATAAAGTCAAATTTTTCCAAAATTGAAGGCTATTATCTACGCTTTTTGAGGAATTTTGGAGGTTTCGGGCCCCGGTGTCGAAAAGTCTTGAGATACTAGGGGATACATTTCGGGGTTATATAATGTCGTTTGGAACCATGTGTGACCATTATATGATGTCATAAATGTCCGTGTAAGCTTGAATTTATGAAATCTATGCAAGTTGTAAACGGGTAAAATGACCGTGTAAAGGCATTAGAGGTGATAAAAAAATCGGGTGGGGCCAGGACTATGCATAAAATCTTGTGACCTTACTGAAGTATAAAAAATTCACCCCCTTCTTATAGTATTCAGTTTTAAACAACTTTACAAAGAAACACCATGATATAGTCCAGCCTTAGCTAGTGAGATGTCGATTATGAGTCCCAACATTTTAATTCTATCACTTAAAATTAACGTGAAAATAACATGCATGTGCTTCAATATACTACTTCACGGCATTAGCACTTTAACACTTAATTAACAATTAACATGCCTATTTGGGATCTAAAGTCAATTAGTCCACTAATATTAACATTAATCAAACTATATTAAGAAGCTTTTCTTTAGATTGTAGTTTGATCATTTTAACGCAATTCACAACTTGCTATAATCTATCTCAATTTGAAATCATACAAAATTATCAACTTGATGATCAAAAATTCTATAAATGATAAAATATATTATCAATAATCCATGCATCCAAATAACATACACTACATTATACATGATTTTAAACATGTTTACCTTCATCTATTCCCTCCCATTCTTTATCCTATCTCTTTTCTTCCTCATTTCGCCATCGATTTGTCAAGAATCCTTATCTCCTTCTCCTTCCTTAGCTCCAGCTCCGGCTCCGGTTTTGACTCCAACTCCAGCTCCGGCACCAGCCTTTAAAACTTACCCACCTTCACTATTCCTCTATGTCAATCAAGGTGATCTTGAGGAATACTCGGGTGAATTCGACTCTTACTTTCGAAGAGTAGGAATTGATAGTTCACATTTCTCGTTATGCTTTTATACCAACTCCCATAATTCGTATACCCTTGGTATAGGCATGAGCTACCCATATAAGTGGGTTTGGGCAGCTAATCGGAACGATCCGGTTGGTGAAGGGGCCGCTATTATCCTCAAGGAAGACGGTAATCTTGTACTACTCGATGTTGATGACCGCGTTGTTTGGCAAACCAACACGGCCAACAAGGGTGTGGTGGGATTAAAAATGCTTGAAAACGGCAACTTGGTATTATACGATTCGAGAAATAGTATTATATGGCAAAGTTTTGATTATCCCTCGGATACACTATTGCCAGGCCAGGCACTTAAGGCCGGGCTAACTACTAAACTCATAAGTCGTGCATCGACCACGAGCGATATGGAGGGGAACTACACCCTAGAGATGAGGCCTAACAATGTGTCCTTGTACTACAAAAGTCCGAAAAATCCAACACCACTTCCTTACTATAGAGTTGATCAAATTTATGGATCAACACCTTCCAAAGAATTTTCGTATTTTGTACGAGTAACAAACTTCGCTTCAAATTTAAACTTTCAAGCGTTACAATACATAACCACAGATTGGATGTTTGGTTCAAATCAACAGTTGGCTGAAACGTGGTACGATAGTACATATTCGTTCCTTCGACTAGACATCGATGGTAAACTACGTACCTATAGTTCTGATCCTTTGAATAGGGTAGGAGGTATATGGAAAGTGGAGTTTACTCTATTCGAGGGTGAGCCATTACCGGGTGATCAATTAGGAGCAACTGAATGTCAAATGCCTGAAAAATGCGGCGATTTTGGAGTTTGCTACAAAAATCAGTGTGTGGCTTGCCCTTCCCCTAGAGGACTATTGGGTTGGAGCGAAAATTGCGTGCAACCGAAGTTGGAATGCAGTGGTGGGGAGATGAATGCCAAGTACTACAAGGTTGTGGGTGTTGTGCATTTTAGTAGCATGTATTCGGAAGGCGAGGGGCCTATGAGGCCAAGGGCATGTAAGGCTAAGTGTAGCAAAGATTGCAAGTGTGCAGGGTTTTTCTATGATGAGGAGAAGTCAAGGTGTTTGATTGTTTATGATCTAAAAACTTTGACACAAACTGGTAACCTTAAGCAATTTGGTTACATCAAAGTGTCTAACTAATAAAATAATTTGTTAGGCTAAGAAGGTTGCTTTTGGGTATGAAATACACTAAAAGCTCATCAATTACTACTTATTTAATCTTGCATTATTATACTGTACTAACTCATGGAATAAGCCATGAAAATGAAAATAAACTAGCTATATTAGCTATTGAAAGAACTCATTAAAAAAAAATTTATAAAAAAAAAATAAAAGCTATTGAAAACAAAATCAATTAACTCACTGCTAAATTGCTAATAGTGTAGGACTTTAGCAACAACTTACTATCATAAATAATTTTATTATCGAAAACACGAATTACTGCAGCAAGAACCAGTTCTTTCCTAAGGCTCTACCAGCCAATTCAGCTGCAGCATTTTTTTGATTCAGAATTGTCAGAAACTTGTAATATAGTTACGACTGCAGCAGCCTAGAAGCCGAATATAAGCCTCAACATTCAGCATTTTCTGATCGAAAACGAATGAATGATGCAGTCTAGTCTCAGTAAGCTCATTAATATTTTATCAGGCTAGACGAATAATAAACACGAAAATACAGCATCATCACCATGTGCTTCAATTAAGTCATTGGCGGCATTTGCACTATAGCTCTAACTTGTGCATTTGGAATCTAGTCATTTAGATGAACTCAATGTAGTTGAGTGTAACTGGGGATATTGGACTATTGCATGTATACAACTTTGACTTTTCATACTCAAATTACAACTATAACTTATTAACTTGTATCAATCTGAAGTATCATCATATAAAACTTTCAACTTGAAATTAAATAATGCTAAGTCTTATTATGAAGTGATATGTAAGTTAATTGAAATTTGAAATCTACCCTTTGTTGAAAAATTAAGCCTATAAAATGGGATGTATCATGTATGAATTAGCGTACACATGCTTAAGAACATGTCTTCCTTTGTTTATTCCCTCTCATTAATCCTATCTCTCTGCTTTCTCATTTCGCCGTCAATTTGTCAAGAATCCTCATCTCCCTCCCCTGCTCCGGCTACTTTCCCTTCTAGATCTTTCCCACCTTCGATATTCCTCTATGTCAATCAAGGTTACTTTGAAGATATCACTGGTGAATTCGACACCTCCTTTCGACGTGTAGCTATAGACAGTCCAAGGTTCTCTTTATTCTTTTACACTAATGACCTGAAATCTTTTACCCTTGGTATAGGCATGGGCTTCTCACCTAAATGGGTATGGGCTGCAAACCGGAATGATCCGGTTGGCGAAGGGGCTGCTCTTTACCTAGGGAAAGATGGAAATCTTGTACTAGTCGATGTTGATGATCGCGTTGTTTGGCAAACCAACACGGCCAACAAGGGTGTGGTAGGAATAAAGATGCTTAAAAACGGCAACATGGTATTATACGATGCTAAAGACAACTTCATATGGCAGAGTTTTGATTACCCCTCGGATACACTATTAACAGGCCAGTCTCTTAAGGTTGGGCTAACTGCTAAGCTCGTAAGTCGTGCATCGCCTACGAGTGATCTCGAAGGGAACTACACCCTAGAGATGAGACCCAACAATGTGTCCTTGTATTACAAGAGTCAAAAAAATCCAACACCACTTCCTTACTATAGAATTGATCAGATTTTTGGAACTACACCTTCTAAGGAATTCATTTATATTGTAGGGGTTACAAACTTTGCTTCACATTTCACATTTCAAGCCCTACAATACATAACCACAGATTGGCTATCTAGTTCAAATCAGCTGCTAGCCGAAACATGGTACAATAGCACATACTCCTTCCTTCGACTAGACATTGATGGTAAACTACGAACCTATAGTTATGATCCTCTGATTAGGGATATTTTCAAAGTGGAGTTCACTCTTTTCGAGGGTGAGCCATTGCCTGGTGATCAATTAGGAGCAACTGAATGTCAGATGCCTGAAAAATGTGGCGATTTTGGAGTTTGCTACAAAGACCAGTGTGTGGCTTGCCCTTCCCCTAGAGGACTCTTGGGTTGGAGCGAAAAGTGTGCACAACCAAAGTTGGAATGCAATGGTGGGGAGACCAACGCCAAGTACTACAAGGTTGTAGGTCTTCGGCATTTCAGTAGCTTGTACACAGAAGGTGAGGGGATAACGCAAAGGAAATGTAAGTCTAAGTGTAGCGAAGATTGCAAGTGTGCTGGCTTTTTCTATGATGAGGAGAAGTTAAAGTGTTTGATTGTTTATGATCTCAAGACTTTGACACAGTCTGATAATCCTAAGCAGTTTGGTTACATCAAAGTGTCTAACTACTGATATAATTAGGCTTATAAGATTTGAAACAGGGTATGGATTATACTAATGGCTCAAGTACGCATCCTATTGTATGAAATAAGACTAGTACTTGTATTTTTCAAGAAACTTCTCATTTAGTTTATTCCCAATAATTTTAAATAAATATGATATGAAAAAAAACATTATGTAACTGCAGTTGCAGTCTTGCACATTTGCAGATAAAACTCGTTAAATTCGATTAGTATAGCATAACGGATCAAGATCTGAACAAAATTATGTAACCATTGGCTGTTTGGGCATGGCATATAATTAAACCACTAGATCTGATCAACAATGATCATCAAAATCAACATTACTAACTTTGCCACAGATTGTTAACAGTTCTGAATCAGTTAAATTTCTGATTGCAAAAACATGCACAGATATCAGTACAAAAACTCCTATTATAAAATCTGTCAGAAAGTACAGCAGTTTAAAGTAGCAATTTTACTTCTGTAACGTTCAATCTGATTCTTCCTCACCTGAGGTACGCCAAAATCGCTGCTCAATGCCCATAAGTCCTCCAGGGTAATCAGGTTCAACTGAGCAGGAAAATTATTACAAAGCTTTTATTTATAAGAGTGTGCAAGTTGACATAAGTGAACAATCAAAAGATTGAAAACATGCATAATTCAAGTTAGTTTGAAACTCCTATCAAAAGATCAATTTGATGAAAATATCATCTTACCTGGGTGTCCGTATAGCCAGTTTCGAGTAGCTATTAGCGCTTCTGTCCACTTGGAATACCAGTCACCTTTCAATCTGTCTTTAACTCTGTAGCCCATGCCAAAAACTGAATCCTTAGGAAACGAGGTAATAGGGATGCTTAATATATCCCTTGCCATGAGATTTAGTTCTTGTCCAAAACGCGGTTCATTTTCCTTCCACCAAGAAAGAACATCCATCTGTTTCTGGCAGCAGACACTCGGTTCATTCAAGTACAAATTCAGACTTGATGAGCTACCTGAGTTGTTTTCCTTCGTTCTGCAATATAGGTCAAACCCCTGCTTTGAAACAAATATGTCATGAAACAGGACAAATATAGAACATTATAACATGTAGGACTAGTATATATATATATACAATTTACATACCTTGATAATATCATCTTTCATTTCATTTGAGTGTGATTCAAACAGTTGATCATTGTAACTTTTGAAGAGCCTATCAAGCCGTTTACGGGTGCACTCATACCTGTTCTCTGCACTTGCCTTGTCTAACTTCCCATAACAAAACTCGACAAAGCTAAGTTTGTAGCGAGGATCAAATACTATAGCCAACGCAAGAGCTTCATGACAAGCATCCCAGTACACATCAAATTCACCCTTCAACCTTCGCGCCAAGTTACTGATCTCAAAGTCTTTATCCTCCAATGCATCCACAAGGAGCAAACCAATCTTCAGAACACTTATAAAGTATAAATTGGCTGTTGGGTGTTCGGTGCCTAGAAACAGATTTGCTATGTCATAAAGAGGCTTCAGAAGCTTACACATCTTTTCAACCCTAGACCATTCTTCTACTGTCAAATGCCAATCAGTATACTCATCATCAATCATCACATGTTCAAAGGCAAACCGATACTTAACTGCCCTCTCGAGCAACAAATAAGTCGGATTCCATCTTAAGTAGCTATCTGACCACAAAGGCTCATATGCACCTTGGAAAATGAAAAATGCAGCTTCTTCAAACTTGAGTCTGTTCTTCTCATGACCCATTATGTAACGCACACCCTCTCTGATCTTACTTATAGGACTTTCAATCAGCTTGAAACACTCTTCGCCCATATGATCCATGAAACGAGCCCCACAACTAACATGAAGATAGTCACCATTGCAAAGTAAAGCTCCATCTTTCCCATTAAGACACTCCCTTAACATGTCTCGTACAGTCTCACCACACCTTCCACTATCGAAAGTGATAGAAAATACTTTCTTCTCGATTCCCCACTTGCACAATACATCGTAAACTACTGATTGCAGGCTAGATGCATCCCAAGGAAAAGGCAAGCGCAAAAGATTCAAAAACTTGCTTTGCAATTTCCAGTCAGAATCCACATAATTCGCGGTCAAGCAAAGGTAGTCATTAGTACAAGGATCCACCCAAATATCGATTGTCAAACATAATCTACCTAAAATACTCCCCAAATCATGTTTAAACTTGGCTCTCTCCCTTTCATACACTTCCATACAGTTTTCCTTGGCCGCATCTATACTAAGGTGTTTGACATTCGGCTTTAGATAGGACAAGAAATCTCTAGTGCCACTTTGCTTAAACAATGTCAATGGAAGACTGTGTTTTATGATAGAGGACATCATCATCTCCATGAAAACAGAATCCTCAAATTTTCCCCCACCTTAAACAATGCAAGGATAAACATCAACCAATACAACACCATACTCATCACTTGAATTTTTTATTAACGACACAGTTTTGACTTTTGACACTATTTCAAATAAATTCTAACCAATTCTTATTGTGCTTGGGAAAATACAAGTTTATCATCACGATAAACCAAAAAAAATTGTTATTTAATAGCATTGTCAAGAATAAAAATAAACCCATAACTTTTTTTATTGTCTTAAATGTTGGCCCCGAAATATTTATTTATTAACGAAAATATCATGTTGATTGGGATATATTACTAATTTATTTTTCTAAATGCCACTAAAGATAAAATGGGGCTTCCTCAATCCTCATAATCTAATAGTTAGAAAAAAGAATATATAATCAATTCATGATAAAATATCAACTTGTTATAATTTTTAACCTTATATAATTGCTGGTATGTTCAACTTATGCATTGGCAAACATAATACTTGGACAGAAGAAACGTGTCAACTAAAAAAGAACGGGAATACCAAATTTTACCTGAGGTATTGCCATGAACTTGTTCTGATGGAGTACTCCGACGGCGCTTTCTATCGGAAATTGGAGCGCCGGACATAGGTAAGTAATGTAGGATTTATCGTCTACCACCAAAATACAATTACACATACATGAAATACAACAAGATAAAAAATTAATCATTAGTATAATTATGTTAAGATTCATGAACTTTAACCAGGTTATTGTAGTAACAAAATTGATGCATATGAAATGAAATGAAATGAAATTAAAAAAATTTAATATGAAAGAAAATTTCCTGAATTACAAAGAGAGGAAAGCAATTAATTCAGTAATTACGATTTGCGAAGCAGGGGATGAAGGGTTAAGTATATAATGGCAGTCAAAGAAAGCGGGAAGATTGCGCGCGCTTTTGGGTAGGGTTTTAGACAAAATTTGCAATACGGAGTATACTTTCACTACTTTCTAATGAATGTTACGTTTAATTTGAGTTAGCGGTTTGTAGTTTTTCGCTCCTAGTGAGGAGGGGTCCTAATTCTTTCCTTTTTCTTGCCTTACCAGAAAAAAAAAAAAAAAAAGAAAAAAAAAAAGTTGAGTTAGCCGTAAAATTAAACTCCACTAGAGGCATTTTAGGTGTTTAGAGTGAGGTTTTTTGCTTTTTCCCACTCTTAAAGTTTAGGGTCAGCTAATATGGGTTAGGAAAGACTTGTGAGGTTTTGGCCCGATGTGGCCCTTCTCCTTATCAACCCAAAAAAATTGACCTTTCTGGGGGAAGAAAATAAGTTAACATAGTCTAAACCAAGGTTTGTTTAAAAAAAATAATAATAAGGGTTGTCCAAGTTTACGAAATCGGTTCCACCGACCCAATTGGACTCTCGGAGGATATTAGGTTTGTGATAGGCTGAGTTTACGAAATTGGTGCAAGTTGCGAACGGGTAAATTGACCAATTAAAGACAAATTTGATGGTTCCACCGACCCAATTAGACTCCCAGAGAATATTAGGAACCATGGTTAACATCTCGGCAATTTTTATTTTCGGGCAGAAAAAAGTCATAAAATTACAAAATCAAAGGCTATAATCCACGCTTTTTGAGGAAATTTTGAGGTTTCGGGGCCCGGTGGCGAAAAGTCGTGAGACCCTAAGGGATACATCTCGAGGTCATATAATGTCGTTTGAAACCACAAATGATCATTATATGTTGTCATAAACGTCCGTGGTAGGCTTGAGTTTACGAAATCGGTGCAAGTAACGAACGGGTAAAATGATCGTTTAAGGGAATATTAGATGGTTACACCGAACCAATTGGACTCCCGGAGGATATTAGAAACCATTATTAACATCTCGGCAATTTTTATTTCCGGACGAAGAAAAAGTCAGAAAACTACAAAATCAAAGGCTATATAATCCACGCTTTTTGAGGAAATTTTAAGGTTTCGGGGCCCGGTGGCGAAAATCCGTTAGACCCTAAGGGATACATCACGAGGTCATATAATGTCGTTTGAAACCACAAATGATCATTATATGTTGTCATAAACGTCCGTGGTAGGCTTGAGTGTACAAAATCGGTGCAAGTTTCAAACATGAAAAATGACCGTTTAAGGGCATACTGGATGGTTCCACCGACCCATTTAGACTCCTAGAGGGTATTAGGAACCATGATTAACATCTCGGCAATTTTATTTCCGGGCGAAAAAAAAGTCAAAAAATTTCAAAATCGAAGGCTATAATTCACGATTTTTGAGGAAATTTTGAGGTTTCGAGGCCTGGTGGTGAAAAGCCGTGAGACCCTAAGGGATACATCCCGAGGTCATATAGTGCCATTTGAAACCACAAATGATCATTATATGTTGTCATAAACGTCCGTGGTAGGCTTGAGTATACAAAATCGGTGCAAGTTGCGAACATGTAAAATGACCGTTTAAGGGCATATTGGATGGTTTCACCGACCAAATTGGACTCCCAAAGGGTATTAGGAACCATGGTTAAATCTCAGAAATTTTTATTTCTAGGCGAAAAAAAGTAAAAAAACTATAAAATTGAAGGCTATAATCCACGCTTTTTAAGTAAATTTTGAGGTTTCGGAGTCCGGTGGCGAAAAGCCGTGAGACCCTAAGGGATACATCTCGAGGTCATGTAATGCCGTTTGAAACCATAAATGATTATTATATGTTGTCATAAACGTCCGTGGTAGGCTTGAGTTTACGAAATCGGTGCAAGTTGCGAACATGTAAAATGACCGTTTAAGGGCATATTGGATGGTTCCACCGACCTAATTGGACTCCCAGAGGATATTAGGAACCATGGTTAACATCTCGGCAATTTTTATTTATAGGCGAAAAGAATTCAAAAAACTACAAAATCAAAGGCTATAATCCACGCTTTTTGAAGAAATTTTAAGTTTTCGGGGCCCGGTGGCGAAAAGCCGTGAGACCCCAAGGGATACATCTCGAGGTCATATATTGCCGTTTGAAACCACATTTGATCATTATATGTTGTCATAAACGTCCGGGGTAGGCTTGAGTATACAAAATCGGTGCAAGTTGCGAACATGTAAAATGACCGTTTAAGGGCATACTGGATGGTTCCACCGACCCATTTGGACTCCTAGAGGGTATTAGGAACCATGGTTAACATCTCTTGTAATTTTTATTTCTGGGCGAAAAAAAGTCAAAAAATTACAAAATCGAAGGTAAATAATTCACGATTATTGAGGAAATTTTAAGGTTTCGAGGTCTGGTGGCGAAAAGTCGTGAGACCCTAAGGGATACATCCCGAGGTCATATAATGCCGTTTGAAACCACATTTGATCATTATATGTTGTCATAAACGTCCGTGGTAGGCTTGAGTGTACAAAATCAGTGCAAGTTCCGAACGGGTAAAATGACCATTTAAGGGCATATTGGAGGGTTCCACCGACCCAATTGGACTCCTGGAGGATATTAGGAACCATGGTTAACATCTCGGCAATTTTTATTTCCGGGCGAAAAAAGTAAAAAAACTACAAAATCAAAGGCTATAATCCACGCTTTTTGAGGAAATTTTGAGGTAGTGGGGCCCGGTGGAGAAAAGCCGTGAGACCCTAAGGGATACATTTCGAGGTCATATAATGCGGTTTGAAACCACATTTGATCATTATATGTTGTCATAAACGTCCATGGTAGGCTTGAGTATACAAAATCGGTGCAAGTTGCGAACATGTAAAATGACCGTTTAAAGGCATATTGGATGGTTCCACCGATCCATTTGGACTCCTACAGGGTATTAGGAACCATGGTTAACATCTCGGTAATTTTTATTTCCGGGCGAAAAAAGTCAAAAAATTACAAAATCGAAGGCTATAATTCACGATTTTTGACGAAAATTTGAGATTTTGGGGCCCGATGGCGAAAAGTTTTGAGACCCTATGGGATATTTTTCGGGGTCATATAATGTCGTTTGTAATCATTATATGTCGTTATAAACGTACGTGGTAGGCTTGAATTTACAAAATCACTACAAGCTGTGAATGGATAAAATGACCATTTAAGGGCATATTGGATGGTTCAACCGACTCAATTGGATTCATGGAGGGTATTAGGGACTGTGGTAAAAATTTCGGCAATTTTTATTTCCAGGCGAAAAAAGGTCTAAAAATTACAATATTGAAGGCTATAATCCACGTTTTTTTAGGAAATTTTGAGGTTTCGGGTCGCGGTGACGAAAAATATTGAGACCCTAGGGAATATTTCTCGGGGTCATATAATGCCGTTCGAAATCATATATGATCATTATATGTTGTCATAAATATACGTGGTAGGTTTGAGTTTACGAAATCACTTCAAGTTGTGAATGGGTAAAGTGATCGTTTAAGGGCATATTGGATGGTTCCACCGACCCAATTGGACTCTTGGAAGGTATTAGGGACCATGGTTTTCCGGGCGAAAAAGAAGGTCGAAAATTAGAAAATTGAAGGCTGTAATCTACGCTTTTTGAGGAAATTTTGAGGTTTCGGGGCCCGGTGGCGAAAAGCCATGAGACCCTAAGGGATACACCTCGGGGTCATATAATGCCGTTTGAAACCACATATGATCGTTATATGTTGTCATAAACGTCCGTGGTAGGCTTGAGTATAAAAAAATGGTGCAAGTTGGGAACGGGTAAAATGACCGTTTAAGGGCATATTGGATGGTTCCACCGACTCAATTGGATTCCCGAAGGATATTAGGAACTATGTTAAACATCTCAGCAATTTTATTTTTTGGGCAAAAAAAAGTAAAAAAAATTACAAATTGAAGACTAAAACTTTGTGTCTGTCAAACTGTAACATTTAAAAAAACACGGAGGGAGTATTGTTTTCACACTCTAGTTGGACAATACGTTAATAAATTTACAAAAATACCCTCACAAATACACTCACAAATAGACACTCACATGGGCATTTTGGTCATTCTTGTTTCCTACTATTCCTCACTTAACCCAAACCAAAAAGGTCAAAACCACAGAAAAACAAGAAGAGAGAGAAACAAAAACGAAAACAAACGGCACCGCCGCCGGAAACTCGGATAACAACTACTCACTTCACCACCTTCTTCTTCTTCTTCCTCCTTCCTCACCCACGTGTCCCTTCTTCCTCCCATTTCCCAATACTCTATTTTCTCTCTCCTCAATTTTTTAATTATTTTTTTGGTTTTTCCCAGATAAAAATTCCATCTTTCACAAAAAAATTCAATCTTTTTCTCTGTTTTCAAGCTTAACAACAATGGCGGAAGTTGACCCATCTGAACAACCCCATCATAGCCAACGCCGTCGAGTTCAATCCTTCACTTCTCTCTCTTCAATGTTCTTTGCTGGGTTTGAAAGCCCAACTCATCCTTCGCTTCCTTCTCTCTCCGATTCTGAGCCCGATTCTTGCGATTTGGACCCGAACCCGAATCCGATTTTTGAACCTGATGAAGAAGATGTTCGAAATCATCATCGTCGGTATGATCAGGTGAGCTTTGCTTCGAACTTGTTTCAGCGTAGTTCTTCTTCTCAGAACGCGTTTATTTCTGATGCTGGAATTGGGTTGGGATTAGGGTTGGGAACCGGGTTAGGTGACCCGAATTGTGGGAATTTGGGTGAAGGTGAGAGGATTAATGGGCTGAGTGATGAAAATAATAATGGGGTTGATTTAGAATTAGGGTTAGGGTTAGCTGTTATTGATGTTGATGTTGGTTGTCGTTCTAATCATGTATCTCCAATGAATGAAGAAACGCAGCGTTTTGAGGGTTTGCGTGTTGTGAATATTGATGATTCTGATTCAGATTCTGAGAATGGTGATAATCGGAATCGAGGGTTTGGTGGGGTTAGTGATTTTGATCGTCCGCCTTATTGCTGGGATTATCTGGGGTTTAACAATGGAAATCGTAGCGAAAATGTTGAGATTCAAGAGCCAGAACCTGATGTTGTTAGTGTTGTGAATGATAATTTTGATGGGTTTTTCGTTGAAGAAGATGTTATTGTTATTGATGATGATGAAGAAACACCAATTCAGCTGGATACTGATGTATCGAATGTGTTCGATACTTATCAAATGAGGGCGGAGCAGCAGGAGATTGCTATTGAATCTGATACTGATGAGGGGGGAGAACTCGGTGTTGAGGAAGCAATTCGTGATTTGGAGTGGGAAATCTTGTTAGCTGTTAATAATTTCAATAGAGAGGTTTATGATATGGACTTCAATGTTGATATGTACGAGGCAATTCTCGGTGAGGTGGAGGATCGTATGAACGAATGGAGGGGAAGTCCTCCGGCTGCTAACTCCGTTATTGATAACCTTCCGAGTGTTCTATTGTCTTGTGAGGGTTTGGGGGAGGGTGAGGTGGTTTGTGCAATATGTAAGGATGAAGTTTCAGGGGAGGAAGTGGTGAAGCAGCTTCCTTGCTTGCATTATTACCATGGGGATTGTATAGTTCCATGGTTGAAAATGCGAAACACTTGTCCTGTTTGTCGGCATGAGCTGCCTACTGATGATGCTGAGTATGAGTACAGGAAGAGGGAAAGGGAGATGGAAGAAGGGCTGAATATTGATGCTAATGAAGATTTGTCGCCAGATTCACAGGTTAGACTTGATTACCATGTGTTTCTTTGATCTTCATGTATGATGTTGATGAATGTTGGTGTCTTGATAAGTGTCGGATGCCTCCATTATTTTATTGGAGCTATTTAAATGTCATATAGTCAATGCAACAGAACAAAGTTAGCTGGATCATTCAGGTGCAAATTCAAGCAACTGTAATTTTAAATCGAAATTCGAAAATTGTACAGTATATATGTTGTAAATTATGGCGCAAGTATTTAGAATTTCATGCCGTTGTTGGTATCTTTCTTGCTGCCCTCTATGATTTGCTTGTATGATGTGGCTAAGTTGTAAATATAGCACAAGTATAAAAAAGATCATGTGGTGTTGTAGATTTCTTTATGTGGCCCTCTGTGATTGCTAATATGATGTGGTTAAGAAATATGTTATTCTTTTGACTTTTTGAGAGCAAAGTCTAGTGTTGCTCAATGCTTAATCCTTTGATTTGAATGGGTAAGTTGTTGCCCACTTAACCCAAGTGGAGGCTGAGTTAGTAAAACAAGCGAGTTTGTCAAATGTACTCTAAAGTTGAAAATGGCAATTGCTCAACTCAATTGGCAAATGGTCATGTTTTTGAAGCCTTATGCAGAGTACTGTATAATCTGTTTGCCAATACATTGAAAATTTGGTCGATACTCGTTTGGATGCGTAGGTGCATTGATTGGGTTTTCTTTTGACTTTGAATATTCCCTAGTCAAATCTGTACAATAGAATGTCTGGTAGTTGAGGGCCAAAGCAGCCTACGTCCTTGAAAAATGCTTCAAGAGTGATCAAATTGAGGTACATATATATATTTTTTTATGTAAAATAAACAGAGCTAAGAATTGTGGATATTGTCGTTTCCCTAAGCATGTTGAGTATAGGTATACTTTTGTTGGTGAGGCCAGAGTAAGGCCTGAGTCTGAGTGACCAATCCGGACTAATCACTTGCTGTATCATAGGTCTTTGATGAAGTTTGTCTCTTTTGTTTGGAATCAATGTGTTGGCTGTGTTGTAGCCTTGGGAGTGAACACCATTTCTGAAAATACTGCGAAATTTTGCTTCATGAAAGTGGAAGTTTGATTAGAATGGCAACATTAGGTTCTGAAACATGGAAGTTAGATGAGAAAGTTTAGATTTACTTTTGTTGGTGTTGCCAGAGTCAGGAGAGTAAAGGTCTTTGTTGAAGTTTTTCTATTTTGTTTGGAATCATTGTGTGGCAGGTTGTAGCCTTGGGAGTGAATATCATTATGTTCTGAAAATACACTGAAATTGTACCTCATGAAAGTGGAAGCTATATCGAAATGCCAAAGTCAGGTTCTGAATCAAGGAAGTTAGATTAGGAAGTATAAGATATACTTTTATTGGTGATGACAGAGTTAGGCGAGGCTGAGTGATCAATGTTACTAACCATTTGCTGTCACTTAGGTCTTTGATGAAGTTTTTCATTTCGTTTGGAATCACATTGTGTTGGCAGTGTCATGCCTTGGGAGTGAACACCATTATATTCTGAAAAAAACTGAAATTTACTTCGTGGAGGTGGAAGTTAAATTGGAATGGCAACATCAGGTTATGAATCAAGGAAGTTAGAGGAGGAAGTATAGATATACTTTTGTTGGTGATGCCAGAGTTAGGAGAGGCTAAGTGATCAATGTGACTAACCATTTGCTTTCTCTTAGGTCTGATTTATTTTATTTTATTTTATTTTATTTTATATTTTTTATTTTATTTTGTTTGGAATCATTGTGTCGGCAGTGTCGTAGCCTTGGGAGTGAATACCTTAATTTTCTGATAACATATTGAAACTATACTTCATTGGAGTGGAAGTTAAATTGGAATGGAAAAGTCAGGTTCTGAAGCACAGCAGTTAGATGAGGAATAGAGCTGTAGCTTTTAAAATTTTAACCTTGGCCGTATAGTTAGAATGAATTGAGTATTGTGCTCAAGAGATCAATCTACTGGACATAGAGTTTATGGCTAGTGAAAGAAATGGCCGATGGCATAACTATATCTTTAGAGGAAAACATAGTCAGTGACAGAGAAATAGCTGATGTCTTGCAGACCAGAGGAAACAGCATGTATGCATATGCCAAAACTTTAGATTACATCTTTATAGGCAGGTTATGCTAGTTAGACTTGAGGCATAAGGTACATTATGCCGTGGCTTCCAGTTTTAGATCTTGCTGTTGATCTTGGGAGAGGCTGCTCTCTTTTTTAACCATCTAAGTTTCATATCACGTTAAGAGTGCCCGCAGCAGGGTTCTTTATAGATCAATGTTGCTACCTGCCATTCTTGTCAGAAAACAGGTACTTGTTTTTTGAAAGATGTTAATTTTAGAATCTTGGGAGGCCTAGGTGAATCTGCAGATGAAATACTAGACCTACCCTTCACTCAGATTCTCTTTATCTGGTTAAGACCTTCTCAAAAAAAAATCGGAGTTTAGGAAAATCTTAATATCACTGGTATGACTGTCTAGACTGTAGGATAGCAACTTTACAAAACAATTTTGATCTAGTTGATAAGCTTGGTAGCTTACGATGAGATATCCCCTTTAAATGAATACAAATTACATTATTTTTTCTGTTGAATGCTTTGCTTGGTACTTGCATGCAACTGAGGAATTTGATTAGCTCGGGAATAAGTTGGAGGAAGCCGATTCATGTATGTATGGAGAATTAGTGATATACTTCGTATCATATATGTATGTGTTGTAGCTCAAAGGATAGAATGAACAACAATGACAGATTGAAGAGTAAAATTTGAGAGAAATTTCTTAGATTTGATTGTTTGAGCAGGGTTGAGTATAGGGAACCAAACCAATTGCAAATACTTGTACATGAGTACTCTTATGGCTCAACTTTTGGGTTATTTTAAGTTTTTTTAAGTTGAAGGTGCCTGACTTTAAGTTTGGGCTTGGGCTTACTCATTAGTCTGGATTTGTGTTGGTTCTGAATCTGATTGAGTACAGTTTTAATCAAAATTTTAAAATTTGCCTTGGAGTTTTTTTTTTTTTTTTTTTTTTTTTTTTTTTTTTTTTTTTTTTTTTTTTTTTTTTTTGTTTTTGGACTGCCTTGGATTTTATTAACAGGGAATAACAGTAAGGTCTTTTTTTTTTTTTTTTTTTTTTTTTTTTTTTTTAAAAGTTTAAATTAATACTAGTCCATTCATTTGAATAATACGTCCTTATTTTACTTTATTTTTTAATCCCGTTTCTTGTCCTAAAAAATAAAAAAAAATCCTATATTAATTGTAACACTTTCTGGTAATGAAAGATTTAAAGTAGTTTCAACATTATTTTATACTTCTATAATACTCCCTCCGTTCCACAATGATGTTCCTGTTTTGACTTTTTGACTTTTTTAAGAAAGAGAGAATCTTCTAAATTTCTCTTAATCTATAAGAATAAATATAGTCATGTGGAATCTAGTTTGATTCGTCTTAGTGAGTAGATTATTAATATCTAACTTTTATAATTTTTGCTAGTGTGAGATTAAAGATATTTGCGGTCAAAGTTGGGTCAAAATTTGCATCGATTTACGAAACAGGAACATCATTATGAAACGGAGGGAGTATTTGATTTCTTTCTTCCCTCATCACAAACCTGTTAAATTAAAAAAACTTGTGAGTTGCAACCTTTAAGCTAGTCAGGAATGTATTATGGTCGTTTGGAATTAATAGTCACATTATTTA
The DNA here is from genome assembly GCA_024500155.1 of Chenopodium formosanum. Lineage (NCBI taxonomy): Eukaryota > Viridiplantae > Streptophyta > Magnoliopsida > Caryophyllales > Amaranthaceae > Chenopodium > Chenopodium formosanum. The sequence goes on along the minus strand of CM044861.1, from coordinate 732,883 downwards.
TCGACAGTATGATATAAATTGTTAAGTGTCAAGGATGTTGATTTATTGATTGGATGATTGGGATGATTCTTGGGACCCATGGAAGTTATGGAAAAGATTCATAGCACAATATTTGTGACGTTAAATCGTAGATATCTCCTTCAGACCTCCTTAAGCGTGAGAATTAGGAATGATATTTGTAGGGAGCAAATCCCATATACAGTGTCGCCTCTTGTCTATGTAAGTGTAGGCTATATTATGCTCAAGATCTCTAGGATTTTGATATTAATTTTTGGACGTTTCTTTTCTTGTTTTTAAGTGAGAATATTGGTCCCATTTATTTTACAAGGCAACATATTTTTTTTTTTTGGGTGGTTTTTGACAATAACAAGAATTTAACGGGTGGTTTTAGACAAAATTGTCTTTTATTTTATTATTTTTTTTATTTTATAATAACTTTTCAAAGGCTTCTAAAATTCAATCCCTCAGCACCATCATAACACGTCCATCGCTATCTCAACTCTATAATCACCGTAATCCATAGACAATTAGACATCACTAGTTGCGATAATAGCCACCGTAGCTAACGGAACGCCAAGACGACCATCACTATCTCAATTCTAAGACTCCCATACGGCCATATTCCATTCCTAACACCACTATATACCCAATAACTGCCGGAACCACCTCAATAAATTGTCATATGATTTCCACTATAACGCCAAAACCAACTTTTCTTAACTGTGGGATGCACAAAGTTTGGTACCTCTTGTAAATGTACATACTAGCATAATTGCTCGTCGTTTTTGGTTAAAAATGGTTTAAATTGAGCATTTGAGTTCGTAATTATATTTGGTTGAATTAATCTCAATTGGTACATACTTGTATTCAAAATAAATTTGGGTCTCAGAGAAACAACATAGCTCTACTAGATTGCCAAGGCAACTTTCGCTATGCAGTTTCACGAGCAAAACACACGCATGCTCACACTCAAGACAAGTAGCAATAAATATGTCATTTTCCTTGCTCTTGACTGCCTTCAATTAATACTAGGCTAGAATCGAGCAAAATACCCGATTTCGATTGTATTTTTGTAATATTAGTGTATATCGAAGGAAATTTATAGTTTTCTTACATACAATACTAAGGAATTTTAGGAATAAAAGTAGGTAGTAATCCATATTGGACACTCAAGAATGAGAGACGTTTTGACAAGCTAGTTTTCCTTTGTTTAAATTTGTATTGTGGACGAAGTTCTTGAGTATATAGAAAGGTATGGAAATCTCCGGGGTAATTTCTCCTCAATCCATTAGAGTTTAACCTTTTAGGCAAGGATTTGAACCATATTTAGAATTAAAATCACTTCTCTTTCCACCAATGAGGTATATTGAACTTAGATTTTTAGAATTGTTTTTTTTGGTGTTTAAAGAGCCACAAGGGCGGGGTGAAAATTTATTCCAGAATCTCCTTGAATCGTAAGGGAGCTCTAACCACTTGATCTATCTCTCACTCAGATTTTTAGAGTTGTTACAATTAGAGAAGATGTAGAAATTTTTTTGTTATTTGAGAACATTGTGCAAGTCAATCATTTAATCACATTAGATCTTAATAATTATCTCAACATCAAAGCTTTCTTCTCTCATTATCTATTCTAAATATCACATTAACATATAGTTATTCGTCGTGTTAGTGAGGTAATTATTTGAATACATAAAAAAAATACTTTTATTCCTCATGGACTAAAAAGCAATTGGAAAACTTGTTCGAATAATAAAACGAAAGATGACAAAAAAAAATAAAATTAGTGGAGTCAAAACATTGTCTACACCATTTGATTTGGTCAAATCCTTAATAATCTTACAATGTTAGTACGAGAAATTCTAAAAATAACAATTGGTCTATGAATATTTTTCCTTTTGTTTTTCCTATGTTAGATGTATTATTAGGTGAATTGTTTGGAATTTGGCTAAAATAGGCTAGGCAGCCTGATATTCTTTTCTTATCGAACAAAAAGATGAGATATTTGGGTTGATTTTATAGGCTGACAAGAATCTGTTGCCTAGATTGAGAGAAACATTAATAATCATATTTTTACATAAAATGTTGAAATCTTTTGTAAATTTGATTGCTATGCATTAAACACATCAAATTTGTAAAAGAAAAAAAGAACCCTAATCTATAATCTTTATGAATATGCCTAAAATGGTTGGTGCTTCTTTTTTCTCGTACCAAGTAGTATTACAATTAAAAAGTGTAATGCCTATCATTTTGGCTTTTGCGAATACAGACGGTCTTTTCTTTTACTTCTGTGTTTCCTACTTTGATTTCCTTTTATTAATGAATGAAATGCGGTCATTTTACTATTTTCTTCTATCATCGAGTGTAGTAGCCGACCATATTGGATTTTCTTTTAACTTTTCTTTCACTTTGACCATTGCCATTATAAAAAAAAAATATTTAATATGATATGAAAAGTTACTTCAACTATCTTGTTTTACTTGTCTCATTTTCTCTTTTGAATTGCCTCACTCTTTTGGTTCACTAGTCACTTCTTTTATATAGTAATATTTTTCTTTCACTTACATTCCATATTGAGAGTAATTTTTTTTTTGTCCATCTCTTTAACTTTCACTCTTATTATTGTCAATAAACAATAGTGTGTCGATTAGCTCAACTAAAACTTAAACGGATGGTTAGAATTCCAAGATGAGAGCCCGAAAGGATTGAAGCATAGACCTCCTAAAACCCTTAATTTTCTTATCATATTGAATACGATTCATACCATATGACCGATTTAACCAAAAATCAAGCTAATAATTAGAGACTTGAAGTTAATTCTATAATCTATCACAATGACAAGTAGTTATTTGTACATTTAGTGAGTAATTTGATGAATATGTTAAGCTTAGCTCATGAACTAAGAGGGTTAAGAAGCATAGAACACCCCACCTCGATAAAAGCTAGATGTCTTGGTAAAAGAAGGTGCCGTAAAGGGAGCACTCATTTTTATGGTACGACTCAACTTCGTGTCAATAATTTGTATTTTCTAATGTCACACTCATATCATCCTTGCATAATCGTTGTCGGCTTCTTATTCGTCCACTCTTATTTCGTAAATGTAATTAGTAAGTAATTAAGTATAATAAGAGTAAGTAGGGTTTTTAATAGTTTATATACTCATCTACTAACACTGAAATGGTGTAATTATATTATAATGTGCTTCATGCCTTCATCCACTAACTTGATTGTCTCAAAGGACTCAAACATATCATTGTTAGCAAGGAATACAATAATGTACTCCCTCCGAAAGAACGACCCATTTGGGTTGATTACGCGGGTATTAAAAAAGTTAAATAAAAAGAAGTAAAAGTGTAATGAAAATATAAATTTACATGGAGTTTCTAAAAAAAATAGAGAGAGAAAGTAATAAAATTACATGAAAATCAATTTTTTATATGGGGTAGCTAATTTTAATTTGCACAAATATTGTTGCAAATTGGTGGGTGTTTTAATGCAAATGAATCATTTTTTCGGGGACTAAAATTAGGCCAAATGGGTCGTTCTTTCGGGGACGGAGGGAGTAATAAGGGTCTGTTCTAATTGACTTAATTGAGCTGTGCTGAACTAAACTTATTGGAGCTGAACTGAATATTTTATGAGAAAAGAAAATTAAGAACTGAACTGAACTTATTGAACTGAACTGAAAATAATCTGAAAAGAACAAGCCCCAAGTCCTAATTATATGTAAATTATTTATAAACGTTCAAAATACAACACTTTTATATAACACACATTTACTCTCAACATCACTCAAACAATAGTAACATAAGTTATTTTCCAAACATATTAATAATTAATTAATACTTCATAAATTCGTATTCATTACTTCGTACATGACATAAGTATCAAACATTTCGAATGTTAAGATAAAGTTCCTCTTTTTTGTTATTCCACATGCATTGAAACATAAACTAATACCTTAAACCTCGTATGCAATCCAAGGCATGCCTTGAATACATATAATTACAGTATGTGACTATCAATAAGAATGTAGGGAGTAAGCCATTCGGAGTGCTAAGCTTATGGCGGTAATTAAAACCGTAATTAGTACTTAAGCATGTATTATTGGAAGAAGAAAACCAGTTAAAACCCTCCCCACCAACGTTAATTAAAACTGCAATTAGTACCTATCATTCGCTTGAAATTTATTAATAGTATGAAGCCAATCAATTTAATAATTAATTAGTGATTTAGACATAAACAAACTTAAGACAACACTAATTAATGTCCACCAAAGAAATGAAGTCAGACCTAAAACCAAATGAAACCTGTTTTGACAAAGACATCATTTCACCGGAATTATGCGGATACATGGTTCACAATTTCTCATAATAAACAGACTTAACACCTAACACGTTTCAATCTACTAGCAATCATAGTAGGAAAAAAAAAAAAGGTGACAATAACCAATCAAAACAATTATCACTACTTAGCATAAATAGCATTAGTGATTAAAACTTTTGCTGGTAGACTTGTCAAAACTAACATGTATCCGAGTATCTGACCATACACTAGTAATATAACCCAATCGTAACTAGGCCAACTCGAAAATGTGACAATAAAAATTGAATTTTCATAATAAATTTGATTAAGACATGACCCTTAATTAATCCGATCTGAAATCAAAATCGAACTGATTTATTGAACACCCGAATACGATCAGATCAAGACCTAATAAATCCGAACCCATGCTGACGAGTGACCCTCTATCCTTGTCCACTAGATTGTCTTACTGAGAAAAATGATCTTCCAATAACAAGAAAAATATACTAATGCAACAACAGTTATTTAACAAAAAAAAAAACTTTCAGCACTCATGGCAGCCCCAAAGAAAAAAGGAAAGATGACAGTAACAAATCATAAAATTAATTTATACAAAGTATTGTTGATTAAGATGCCTGTTTGTCTGTTTGAAATAATGATCTGCCAAAATTATTGTACTAAAATACTTCCCTAAAAACAACAAAGTTAAATGGAAAAAAAAATATATACTAAATAATACAAGTATTATTTGTATTAACCTGTGTCATCTCACTAAATTAACAGGAAAAAGGCATATCTATCAAATAATAATTACATTAATTAAAAATCAAACACCTTGCTGTCCACATCATTTAGTAGTGGATTAGATATCAAATATCTTCAAAGTACGCAAGAGCACGGAATTTGACATACAAATCAAATAATTTTTTAAGTGAATAAAGCATCATTAAACTTCATGATTGTTGTCATATATCTATATCTATTGAACTGATTCCACTAATTTTGCATCCATTTAAAAAGTTATTAGTAACAGTTTTCTAATACATTGTTATATTCAATGGTTAAATTATGATTTACTTGTTGCTTTCGCCTTTTCATGAGTCATGACATCCATCTTCTTTTACTAACTAAGAATCATATCATGGTTACAACTTCTAGCACTTGTAGGGAGTTTACCTTACCTTCCCGTCTTTGGAACTGAAATCCGTTATAACTTGTATGTACCTACAAAAAATTTTAAAAAAACATATCACGGATAGCTTACATTTTCATGGTTACATACATTAAGATGATTTTAGTCCAACAGCAATGGAGCATTAGTAAAAGTAATGAGCAAATATGATAGCGTTCGAGCCTTCAAGAAGTTGTATAGCAAGACATTGTTGATTTAACTATAAGTTTATCCCTATAATCATATCATGGCATAGCTGATCAATGACACAACGTCGCAATTTTCTCTGCTATGTTTAATAAGTACTGTATCACTGTTACACCCAATACTTTGTACAAACTGTTCGGGTAAGTCGCTGCTGCCTGCTGCTCCGGCCCTCAGGCAACAATCAATTCCATATCTTCATATGGCCTGAGTCCCAAAGTTTACTACTTGTAGTGAGAAAGATGTAAAATTTTGATAGTCAAAGAAAAACAACCAAAGTAAAATGTAGTACTCCGTATTCCATATAGTATAGTTAAGTTAGGCTGCAATTTGATGATCATTGTGGGGACTCAGGAGAGTGACCAAACCATGATATAAAGAAATATAGAAATTAAGGTAACCTAAATGGGGTACACAAATTGTACAAAGAATGGTACCACCAAGAGTTTTTTTTTTTTTTTTTTAATTTTTTTTAAAAAAAAATTTCCCTTTTATCTTAGTTGAGTATTTTTGGTTGAAGTGACAGCCTACATAATACAGGTGAGCAGGTGGTGCACCCCACACCCATGAGCGCTCGTTAGCAAGGTCCTGCAAGCCGTGGCTATCGTGCACCTCCATTTTTCCCTTACTCCATCTGTTTCATATTACTTGTCTTGTTTTTCTATTTTAGATATCTAAGATGGGAACGAATAAAATGAGATGGAGAAAGCAATTACCTATTTAGTAAGGGAGAAAGTTTCACAATCAATACTAGTGACAGATAGATGCCCGTGTGCCAATTTGTTAGGATTAAACATTGTTCGTTCTAAGTTAGATCAGCCCCAATTCATAAGGTATTTTTAATAATTGAACTGGACATATACGAGTACAAAAAACAAGTGATTCAACAGGCATATATCCTAATTGCATATATAGATATATGCGTATAGTATATTGGCCCAAAGCTGCAACATAATGCGTTGCACAACTTTTAAAGTTGACGCTTGTAATGCACACGCCTACATGAACACACGCTCTCAGGTACAGTTTATAACCTACAGAAATTATGATTGAAATTTTACTCCTTTTAAATCATGCTTTTTAATTCAAGAAGATGAGTTCAAAGAGGCCACAAGTTTAACCCAACTCATACTGTCGACTTCTTTTTTAAAAATTTTAATACAAAGTGGGATTTTGTTACTTTAACTTTCTAGTGTTTGCGTTTAATAGGTAGGTACTCTAGTACACAAAAAAAGACCAATGCCTAGAAGCCTAAAAAAGACAAAGTAATAAAAATAGGGTACCCCTCCATGCAAGAACTTCACCCGTTAAATTAGGGGCACTGCCTCTTATTGGTAGAATGTCAGTCGCTTCAATTCCAAAATTGTCCCCATCATTGTTTTTGGTACTTTGTGAAAAAATTGTGGAGAGAGTGGAAATATTGTGATTTATGAGAAATGTTTTAAATTTTATAAATAATAATATATTTTTGGGTGAATTAAAGGTACTTAGATAAGATGAGCCCACTTATTTAGGGAGTATTAAATTGGTGCTTACTTCAATCATTGCATTTTGTATTTGAGAGATTGCTTGACGCAATTTGGAAAAAGAGAAAGGAAAAAAAAAGGCAACAGCCTTATAAGACAATCAAAGTTAATTTGTCCATAAGTATGAAATTTACTAAAGTACATCATTCTCTTGCTTTACTATATGGTGTAAGATGTCCAAACATCATATACATGATTTTCTTTCTAATAAACAAGATATTACTCCATTGAAACAATCAATACCCAAGAATTTATCTATATTCTTAAAAAAATATTAGTGAGAAATGACCCCAAATATAGTATAAAGTTGTTATTTAGTTATGGATAATTTCCCCAAATTTAGGTTTTATATATAAAATGTATCTATAAAAATAGAATTTGCCACCAAATTACCACTCTTCTTTCTAACTCTCTCCCTCACACTCTACTTGACTCTCCTCGATCCTTAATCCTTACTCAACTTTTGTCACTATTTCCCACATTAACTCCTTCAGTACATCACTACAGAAGGAGACTCTACCTAAGTTGCCTTACTCGTTCTACTCCTAATATAATCACGTCACAATTGCCAATAACATAGTCAACAACTCAACATAAGCAAGGTAAAGAATTGGGGGTGGGAAAGGAAAAACTCTGATTTAAACTATTGGATTAAATCTTGTTTATCTTAGCCCTTGGACCCAACCTAAGTAGATTTTGATCAAGTCTACAACCTGGACGAAGCAACGAGGAGGCTGATGAAATTTAATCTTTTCCCTAATCATCCTAATAAGCTTTTGCATTTATCATAACTAAAACTACAATTTCACCGAAACGGAAGAAACTCATCATGCAATGAGATTGAGCACTTCTCCTCATGTCAGAAATTAATCACTAGATCAAGAAAATTGCCCTATTATTCCCCCCCCCCCCTTATAAACCTATTGATTTAGTCCAAATCCCTAATTCAATTTAGGATAAGGGCTAGTTTGAACCATATTTAGGTTGGCCCATGTACTGGATTCTTAAATTCTAATCTAGCCTTTTAGGGAAAAAAAGATTTTGAATATTTTATCATGCAACCCCTTGTATGTCGATCATGTTTACAAGGGTAGTTTATTGTGGCCTTCACAAATTAGCAAGTAGAGAATATGTTGGGAAAGAAAGTGTATTGATAAAAAAAAGGAGGGGGTATGGGTGGTTTTTTTTTTTACATCATTTTTTTAAGCATTAAACTTAGGTGGTAACAAATTAAATTGCGATTTATGGGAAGCCTTAATCAAACACATTCTAATTCTTGTGAGTCGAATTTCCAATAGAAAAATCTCTCTGAAAAACCACACCCCAATTTTCAACCAGGCCAAAACAAGAGGAAGGACAAGGGCATTTGTCCTTTGCATTCTAGAAGTTCCTAATCATTTTAGCCTTTTCAGTTAGTTTCACCAAAATCTTGCAGATTCACGTACACCTCACCTCAAAGGAGGTATTCTCAAGAAGGAAAAGAAAATGAATTTTCAACCAAAAAGTCTTTCAATCTAATGTAATTATACACATTTGGAGGAAAAAAAATAAAGTTGAAAAAGGTAAAACTTTGCTATTCTAACAGACACAGTAACAAACTATCATTCATAGTGCTGTCAAAAGAGTAACAGGGAAATCTCCAGAGATTACCTGGTGATCAGGCCAAAGCCAAATAGATTTCTTGTCTTCCCCTTTTGCTCCTGTAGAATGGTGAACCTTATCAAAAAGCATATCACAAATTAAAAAATTTAAAAAAAAAATATTTAAAAAAAAAAAAAAAAAAAAGTTTGAGGCCTACAGCATATAAGGCTCAGCAAATGCGTGATTTTACTTTCAATGACCAGCATACCTGAAGGGTGCTGTTGGCCGTGCTCCATAGCATATTCAGATAACCCGAGGAAAATCAAATCATATCATGATTACTTGCTGAAAATTTAGATTTCTCAAACCATATTGTGATCTCATGAGTGATTTGAGTGCCAAATCTGTTTGGCCTGCAGGAAAACGACGAAAATAAGAGATCTAGAGGTACCTGTAGGCTGTAGCCTAATACATGAAATATATTGGAGGGTGCTTATGAATTTAATAGTGCTAATAACTGGATTTTACCTTTTAACCCAAAGCCTGAAACATAGATACATAATATTCAGAAGTTCATGTAGATTAGGACAAGAATAAATGCCTCATAGACAGCAAGGTGCTGTACTCAATTTCACACCCAACCGATCTTTGTCCTTGAGTCCGAGCAACTTAAGTTGTTGGTCTATCACTCAAAACATGTTAACTGAGTTGTGAGGGTATGCCTCCTTATGACCCCAACAATGATGCTATATAAAACAATTAGCACAGAACATTTTGTATGCACACACTGAAGGCAGCAGATCACACATCCATATACATGTCAGTATGATGAATAGGCTAATTTACCAAATGTCAAATCCATCCATTAAAAATACAAAGTACATATGCACGATCAGGTTTGAGTCTAACTATTTTCCCTTCATCGAAAAGTAAACCTTGGCAGGAAAAACTAACTCAAGTTTCAAGGACACATTTTTTTTTCCAGATGAAATAGCACCCCGAATAAATTATGCAGACGTAAAACCTGAAGAAGTTACAAGATAATTGGAGCAACAATGTGAACTGGAAAGATTTTGACCATTTAGGGGGGGTCAGTTGCTTAAAAAAAAAATAAGTCCAGGTGGTGGAGCAACTAACATGTAAAAGCTAAGTACTATGTGGGCAAGAAGTACATTGGACAGAAGAACATAGATACACAAGTATTTTCTATAGTATAATATAACAGAACGCACAGGTGGAATGTGGAAATGTTACTAGAAGAATTTGAAAATAGATAAATATAAAAAATTTATACATATAAAAATTTGGAATAAGGAAGGATGTATTGATCAAAGAAAACACAAGAAGACAACAAAAGAAAGTTTAGTCCACATCTGTCTTAATTTTATTGTTGAAAATACAGTCCACTTAATTAATCTGGGCCAACCTATAGTAGAGAAAGACTCACCTCCATAGGATTCTACTTCAGGTCACATTTTCATAGTGGAGGTTTGGGTTTTTTTTTTTTTTTTTTTTTCAAAAAGCACGTCCACAACTGCCACTCTGCCAGTCCCTTCCCACCATCTTATGAACAAAGATTTTTATCAACCTCAATTCAGATATATGGTTGCGACAAATACTACTTGTCCATGTGACCCTGTCTAAACCTGCAAAACTAACTCGAAGATTAAAAGTACAAATCAACTTGATCATAATTCAAGTGCAACCTGATTGGTTAAGAAGGTCATTAAATACTAATTCAACTTAGTCATAACAATGATTTGCAATCCAATGTGCACTTTGTCAATTAATCCAAGTTTATCATGAAATGATTTTGAAATTCAAGGGCCTGAGGTACAAACAATTTTAAGAATGTCCACTCTGACCAAATAAAGCAAGCTTATCTACGATAACATATTCCATTCCCCTCAATATCCAACAAAACCAGGGAGTTTAACAGGAAGTCTCATGAAAAAATATACTGTATATGGAATATATGCACTAAAAACTTGCTGCCCGAAAGTCAAAATAATCATTAACCAATTCAGGACAATGTTACCTAATTCATGATACTTTGGTACACAGAACTGGTACAGGAATCCAACTCGATTTTTTAAACTAGTTCAAAAATGTACCATCGTACGTCTAAACCGTTGTTAGCAGGGGTGCGATAGCCAAAAAGGTTGCACTAATTCAGGTTTTTCTGTAGTAAAATTGTAGCAAAAATTTTCACCTACCCCTCCATCTATGGAAATGAAAAATAAAGCCACGATATGGAAATGACAATACCTACCACTGTCAGCATTGTCTTTATTAAGCAACTAGCATACACAGCACAGGACTGGAAAATTTTATTGCATGAGCTAATAAACAGTTTTTCAAAGCCATTAACATATACAGTAACAATAATTTATAATGGTTGTAAACCTGTAATGTACCTTATACATATCTTTGCATCTAGCTATCTACATGACGATACGGTGTTCTTGATTTGAACACTGGAGACCTTCTGTGACAATCAAAATAAAAGTCGCCAGATAAATTTATAGCAGCAAAAACTAAATAATTTGCAGGCTGCATGTTGCAACAAAATGAAGTATGGGGCACCATTCCTATTGTGGTATGCATTGTTCTATTTTAAGTAAAATGACTAAAGCATCCTATCACACAATATTTGCACATAATGATACATGCCTACAGACGATGTTCTTTAATGAACTGAGTTAAAGCCAAAATAGGATTATATTATATGAAGATTTGCCAACAACTTGTGAGTGGCTGACTCATTAAGTCCTTTAAATATATATAGTGAAGAAAAAGAAGCTTCCTAATATTATTATTAACCTTACTCATCTTTCTTCAAATACGTCATACTCTACAATTAGCTCAAAGAGTTCTGAGATCCAAAAACCATCTAGATTAGCTTTGATTGGCATCAGAAGTCCACCTTCTAAAAATTGACTCCATGACCCCCATTTGGTTCCTTTCTTTCATTATCCATTCAAATTCATCACAAATATAATAATGTCCCCAAATAAGTGAGCTCTCTCTCTCTCTCTCTCTCTCTCTCTCTCTTATGTAAGCAGCCTTTTTTTTCACATGAAAATCATTAAAAAAAAACTCTAATCTGTCCATGTATGTCTGCAACTGCACGGGGTAAATACGTCACATAACGCGTGCCTATATGATCCATTCAAGAAATTCGAAGGAGTAATGCTTACTGGCTGTAAATACTTTAACAAATACTACATATTCACAGACATAATCCACATAATTTCTCTCAAATAACTTTACTACTTATGTCCACTACTATCTTTACCATCCTATATAAGACCTGGCTACCCACTTCCCTTCCCGTCTCATATTTTTCATTGGTTTTCCCTCTCAAAACCCATTTCTTTTTTATAATCAATTTCCATTCAGCTACACTTCACATTCCTTACAAGTTTTCTAGCTTAAACCTATCACCATGCAGTCTAATGAGGTTGCAGGTCTTCAATATCTATATCCTTCAAGCCAGAGCTCATACCCCAACTTTTCCAGTATGACGCAGAATGATATATCCCCATATCAGATCAACAGATACACCAACCTATTATACAATATCCAGATTGGTCCACAGCTTCAAGAACTCAATCCACTTCCATCATGTTTTAGCAATAACTCAACATCTGATGAAGCTGATGAGCAACAGTTAAGTATAATTAATGAGAGGAAGCAAAGAAGGATGATATCCAACAGAGAGTCCGCACGTCGATCACGTATGCGCAAGCAGAGACACCTGGATGAGCTCTGGTCCCAGGTTGTTTGGCTCAGAAATGAGAATCACCAGCTCATTGACAAGCTGAACCATGTTACGGAGTCCCACGACCGTGTCCTTCAAGAGAATGTTCAACTTAAAGAAGAAGCTTCTGGACTTCGTCAGATGATTACTGACATGCAGCTCAGTAGCCCTTACTCTGCTCTAAGAGATTTAGAGGAGGTTGCTAATGAAGCCTACCTTGAAGATGAGTCACCAAACTAGACCTAAAGTTCCATGGGTTCACTACCTCTAGGATGACTATGATTTACCTTTTTGTATCCGTTTCTACCTCTTCATGGGGTTAGGTCAATTAGTCATTGTCTCTGCCTCTTTTTAAGCAGTATCCTATTCGAGGAAAACTAGTGCAGGCAAGAATACATCTAGAGAATTCCTGCCACTATCATACATATAATGAGACACTACATGTTATTTGCTTCTTTTCAGACTTTTTCAATAAAAATCAGAGTTTCACAAATGCTTTCAGACAAGCTTAATACACATCAAACCAGTGACACCACACTACAAAAATGTAATTATGCCATATAATTATATATGAAGATTCAAGAATGTCATTCAACCATAGCCTCAGGTTATGAAGTTACTGACCAAATCTTCCCGTTAGGAACCATGATCCTTAAATATTGATCACAATCAGTCCCCATCTGCATCAAACATAGGAGATAGCCTGAAAATAGTTTTTAAAATAAAAAAATATGAGGGTTCATCATATCAGGTGTCTAAATCTGATGCAAGAATAGTCGCATGATAGCTACTGTGTGCACGTAAGTAATAGTAAAACAGATACTGGCAACTTGGTGGTGGGGTTCCTGATCCTCAGTCAGGGAAGAAAACTAACCAAAATTAAAATTTTAAAAACAATAAATAAAATTAAAAATAAAAATAAAGAATGGACGAGGTACTTATATAAATAGAAAAAAATTGCTCAACATTTTAAAAATCATTATTGGTAACTTTCCTTTTTTAAAAAAAAAAAAATCAAGAGCCATCAATTCAGAGTTTAGTATTACCCTTTTACTGTTTAGTACGTATTAAAAAAGAAAAGGGATACCGGATACCAAGCTAATAGTTTATACAGACTAATAAACTATCAGTAACATAATTTAAACTAGTATGGAGTACATGGGTAGACGAACAAACTTTATAAACAATTAACTTTTGTTAAAAAATCTAGCTACTATTGATAATTAAAATAAACATCTTGCATAATTATTTTAGAATACAAGTTTCATCTTTGACCATAAATTATACTGTAACTCCCTCTCTGTTCCTAGTGTTTGTCCTCTGTGACTTTTCATAATGTAAAGCCTTAAGAAAAGTACAAAAAAGTTATTAAGAATTGAATTAATGTATTAAATATGGAAAATGTTAGCAAATACTGTAGTAGACAGCTGATTGTATTAGTAAATTTGACCAACAGGCAGCACATTTTGTACATAAATTAGTAGGCAGCAATGAATAGAACGGCACATAAGGACACTTATACACTTAGTTATAGTAGTATGAGGTGATTAAATAACATCCAATGAAGAATTTGGCAATTGAATTGTTAAGATAAACTTACTCTTCAATATGATCCTCTTACTAGCATTAGAATCCACATTGGTCCAATATAATATGATCTTACTCCATCGATACATAAAAGAGACAAGAAAGGCTGCTTCAGTTCAGGGAAACCACCCAAGTACAAGGGCTAGTCCTCTTCCCTTGATGAAGCTCTTGGTGACAAGAACCCCTATCATTTTGACAAAATTTGGTTAAGCCTTAGGATTTGCATCACAATCGATCTTTACAATATCTAAGAAATGTCAGACTACAATGTAAAAGATTTATTACTTCCCAATAGGTTGTACCGTGATACATATGGAAATACAAAAATGAATTTATCTCTGGGACTGGGTAAGCTAAGCTATAACAAGATTGGCAGAATAAGTTGCAAAAGATCACAGTAGTAAGAAATCAAGTCAAATAAATATATTGGGGAATTATAATATGATACATGTGTGGCACATGCAGTGAAATTTCAGCTGGAAATTCTCTAAAACATAGACGTCCATACAATCCTTGCTTCATCCCAAAAAAAAAAAAAAAAAAAAAGAGAGAGAGAGAGAGAGAGAGAGAGAGAGAGAGAGAAGCCAAACTTAATAGTTAAGTACTCTATTTGGGGCTAAATTAAACCATAGAGAAAAGAGCCTTAACACTGCACGATCCAACCATAATACAATTTACGACTATTTTTTGAACAAAATACCAATACTAGAACAGAACCTCCTGCTCTCCCCATGGATAAAGGCAATCACTCTCATGAGTTTAGAATCTTTCACTAACAATATTTCTGCATATTGTACCCTCTTTTGCAACCAAGCACAAATAGAGAACCACCACACTTCTCCAAAACAGGTACAGATATAAGATATATCAGTTATATCCCCATCCACCTCCCTGGAAATATTGGTTGTTAAAATAAACGGGAAATACAGAAAAACAATGAAAGATTTGGATGAATCGAGACTGGGCAACGTAAGGAGTTATACTCTAAGAGCAATGAACCCATTAAGTGGCTCTAGGAACTCTCAAGAGCAGAAATGTATAGATAAGCCATGGATTGATCCATTAACTATTGATTCCATGCATAAGCCATCTAAATCTCTATCATAATACTTCTTAAATTGCTGATAATGAATTCACTGCTATATAATTGTAGTCAATCTTGGTGTACTTTATTTTGTAGTATCTATATAACTTATCAGTAAATCTGTCACCACAAGTTCTTTTCCGCCAAATCACCAATGCAAGAGACTGCTTATTTTTACTCTCATAATATTAGTACTAGTATGCAAACTGTGTTACACTAATACATTGTGACCAATTTTCTCTACAAACCTATCTCACTTCAAACACAATCGTTCTTAATATAAAGGAACATTACAGATGGAACTATATATTGGTTGCAAGTTACACGTTCTAGAAGGCATTGTATTATTTATTTTCCTAGAGAAACGCCCATACATCTAGACAACCCTTAGGTTATCTTAACCTTTTATAGGAGATAGGGCGTTACAATATAACTCTGAACAAGAAATTATATTGACAAACAAATAATCATATACCCCCCCCCCACTTTGAGGGGTTTGAGCAATTGCAGTGGCTTTATTTTTGGGAGGGAAATGGCGCTGAGATGGACAGCACCTAAGATGATTCAAATATTCAAATATGAAGCAAGTGTGAAATTGAAGAGGTATAACAAGTTGGAAAGATGTCTAAGGGGAAGAATACTTTGTAGAGGATGTTGTCATGAGAGAAAACGCTTACTTGGTTTAGGATTGGTAATATATATACAATAAACCCCTATATAGTCTGATGCCAAATTAAAAGATCTACTCTAGTGTGAAAAACCCAACGACTCTTCTTATGAGGGGAAAGGAAAACCACATAGCAATAGCTACGAAAAATTTCATCCTAGTAAAATCAACACGACTCGAAATGATAGTTCATTCATAATCAAAATATTAACTCCTTCAACTGCCATTTACATTTTACAAAGCAATATCCCAACAAACAATCCTCTCCAAGTCAAAAAAAACTCGAGATGATGCATTCACGTACAAAGAAATATCGCCGCTCAATATCCCCAAATTCTTGATTATTTGTTACACCCATCATTCCTAATGTAACAGCCATGTTTCTACAGCATGCTCCTTATGAGAGGAGAAGAATTCCCTTCTCAAACTCGAGAAATGTAACGCCTTTCCGACCACCATTATCCAATTAAAGTTCACTTCACAGGCTAATTCTACTTAACTAATAGTCTCCATTCATCAGCAACATTTGACATGTATATCAACAAATAAGTATTGAAAATTTGAAATCCCTCAAAATTGCACAAGTATATAATACAAATACTAGAATCAAAATTCTTCAACACTACACTAACAAATTCTAGAGTTTCTAATCTTAATTGCAATTGGAATTAAAATCAATGAAATGTACGTAGTATATAAGTAATAATCAACCAAAATATACTGAATTTTTACCAAATTCTTGAATTACATGATGTATTTAGTATAAAAATACAGAAATTTATGATTTATTTGAAAGGAAACCCTAGGATAAAAATGCAAATTATATGATTGTAGAAGTAAAGAAATTGATTACCTGCTGCAACGAGTAATGCACAAGTTTTGGGAATTGGCGCCGCTGAAAGAAGCTTCCTAACGAAGGAGGGAAACACAAAAACGATTATTTTTTAGGAGCACTCTTATTTCATGGTTTTTATAGTCTTGGATGAAGTCCTTTTCTCTTCGATTGTGTAATTTTTATTTTAGACCTTTTTTCGCTCGGAAATAAAAATGCAGAGATGTTTACCATGGCTCTCCAAGAGTCTAATTGGGTCGGTGAAACCATCTAATATGCCCTTAAACGGTCATTTTACCCATTCATAACTTGTAGTAATTTCGTAAACTCAAGCCTACCACGGACGTTTATGAAAACATATAATGATCATATATGGTTTCAAATGGCATAATATAACCCCGAGATGTATACCTTATGGTTTCAAGGCTTTTCGCCACCAGGCCCCAAAACCTCAAAATTTCCTCAAAAAGCGTGGATTATAACCTTCGATTTTGTAATTTATTAACCTTTTTTCGCCTGGAAATAAAAATTGTCGATATATTTACCATGATCCCTAATATCCCCCGGGAGTCAAATTGGGTCGGTGGAACCATCCAATATGCCCTTAAACGGTCATTTTACCCGTTCACAACTTGTATTG
The DNA here is from genome assembly GCA_024500155.1 of Chenopodium formosanum. Lineage (NCBI taxonomy): Eukaryota > Viridiplantae > Streptophyta > Magnoliopsida > Caryophyllales > Amaranthaceae > Chenopodium > Chenopodium formosanum. The sequence continues at coordinate 715,526 of CM044861.1, read as the reverse complement.
ATTTCGTAAACTCAAGCCTACCACGGACGTTTATGACAACATATAATGATCATATATGATTTCAAACGGCATTATATAAAACCGAAATGTATCCCTTAGGGGTTTCAAGACTTTTCGCCACCGGACCTCGAACCCTCAAAATTCCTCAAAAAGCGTGGATTATAGCCTTCAATTCTGTAATTTTTTGACTTTTTTTCGCCCGCAAATAAAAATTGCCGAGATGTTTACCATGGTCCCTAATATCCTTCGAGAGTCCAATTGGGTCGGTGGAACCATCCAATATACCCTTAAACGGTCATTTTACCCATTCAAAACCTGCAGTGATTTCGTAAACTCAAGCCTACCACGGACGTTTATGACAACATATCATGATCATATATGGTTTCAAACGGCATTATATGACCCCGAGATGTATCCCTTAGGATCTCAAGTCTTTTTGTCACCGGGCCCCAAAACCTTAAAATTTCCTCAAAAAAGCGTGGATTATAGCCTTCAATTTTATAAATTTTTGACCTTTTTTCGCCCGAAAAAAAAAATTTCCGAGATGTTTACCATGGTCCCTAATGTCCTTCGAGAGTCCAATTAGGTCGGTGGAACCACCCAATACGCCCTTAAATTGTCATTTTACCCGTTCATAATTTGTAGTGATTTCGTAAACTCAAGCCTACCACGGATGTTTATGACAACATTTAATGATCATATATGGTTTCAAACATCATTATATGACCCCGAGATGTAACCCTCAGGGTCTTAACGCTTTTCGTCACCGGCCCTAAAACCTCAAAATTTCCTTTAAAAACGTGGATTATAGCCTTCAATTTTGTAATTTTTTTACCTTTTTTTTCGCCCGAAAATAAAAATTGCCGAGATGTTTACTATGGTTTCTAATACCCTCCGGTAGTCCAATTGGGTCGGTGGAACCATTCAATATGCCCTTAAATGGTCATTTTACCCGTTCACACTTACAGTGATTTCGTAAACTCAAGCCAACCACGGATGTTTATGACAACATATAATGATCATATATGGTTTCAAACAGCATTATATGACCCCGAGATGTAACCCTTAGGGTCTCAACGCTTTTAGTCAACGGCCCTAAAACCTCAAAACTTCCTTAATAAGAGTGGATTATAGCCTTCAATTTTGTAATTTTTTGACCTTTTTTCACCCGGAAATAAAAATTGCCGAGATGTTTCAATTACTCTCTGGGAGTCCAATTGGGTCAGTGGAACCATCCAATATGCCCTTAACAATCATTTTACTTGTTCAACCTTGTAGTGATTTCGTAAACTCTAACCTACTACGGACGTTTATGACAACATATAATGATCATATATGGTTACAAACGGTATTATATGACACCGAGATATATCTCCTAGGGTCTCAACACTTTTCGCCACTGGCCCCGAAACCTCAAATTTCCTTAAAAAGCGAGGATTTATGGCTTTCGATTTTGTAATTTTTTTATTTTTTTCGCCCGGAAATTAAAATTTTCGAGATGTTTATCATGGTCCCTAATACCCTCCGAGATTCCAATTGGGTCAGTGGAACCATCTAATATGTCATGAAACGGTCATTTTACCCGTTCACAACTTACAGTGATTTCGTAAACTCAAGCCAACCACGTATGTTTATGACAACATTTGATGATCATATATGGTTTCAAACGGCATTATATGACCCTGAGATGTATCCCTTAGGGTCCCAAGGCTTTTCGCCACCGAGCCCCTAAACCTCAAAATTTCCACAAAATTCGTGAATTATAGCCTTCAATTTTGTAATTTTTTGACCTTTTTTCACCATGAAATAAAAATTGTCGAGATGTTTACCATGGTCCCTAATACCCTCCGGTTGTCCAATTGGGTCGGTGGAACCATCTAATATGCCCTTAAACGGTCATATTACCCGTTCACAACTTGCATTGATTTCGTAAACTCAAGTCTACCACGTACGTTTATGACAACATTTAATGATCATATACGGTTTCAAACGGCATTATATGACCCCGAGATATATCTCCTAGGGTCTCAACACTTTTTTTGCCATCGAGCCCCAAAACCTCAAAATTTTCTCAAAAAGTGTGGATTATAGCTAGAGCTATCAAAAACCGATTTGGCTCGAAAACCAACCTTAACGAACAAAGATCTGAACGCAGCCTATACTCGAACAATGCTGTTAAACTAGTGATCTTTAACCCGATCTAAACCTGACCTGATCTTAACTGAAAACTGATTTGATCCAATACTTTATGACCTGAATCTGAACCTGCACCCGACCTGATTAGTAATCGTCAACCGATTTAATGCTACCCGAAACAATCTGAACCCGAACTAGTACTCGACCCAATTAAAACATGAACCCGAGTCATGGAAGGTTTAATTCTGTAAACCCTCAATCCGATTTAATAAAATCTTTTGTTCAGCTTATATACCTTTTGTTCTCTATTACTCGTATATAGGTTTAATAAAATCTTGATGATACTTGATCAATTCAGTTCAGTTCAGCTCCAATAAATTCAGTTCAGTTCAGTTCAACTTAGTTCAGTAAATGTGAACATGCCCTTAGTAGGGTCATTCAAGTACCATTAATAACAATCCAAATTTCACCCAAATTAACTACAAAGTCCAATTAAGCTCGATCTAATAACACCGTGATTATTAATTTACACAATTCAATGATAAACAAACAAATTACAAAATTACTACAAAATTAAAGAATTTCATCTCACATAGAATCAAAATCAAATAAAAATTACAGCAAAACTTCATAAACACAAAATAATCGATTACATAAAGTTTACAACCACTACCGACATGGTAGATCGATAGAGAAAAAATAATAAAAAATTTCATCAAAAATTCCCCCAAAAAATTAAAAAAATCCTCTGTAAAACCACCGACCCAAACCCAAAATCTTCATCATCTTCTTCACTCTCACTCTCATTTTACACTCAAATATACATTTTCTCTGATCAATTGCAAAAACCCAGATTCTGAAATTCGGGTTCAAATCATCTATTGAAAAGGGTATATTGAGATCTCTGAAGAAGTGCAACAATGGCGGTTGCTGGGAGAGGAGGAAGAGGTGGGTCCGGGTCGGGTTTGATGGGTATACGAAGCATAATGTCATACCCGATCTTCGTTTCCGTCATTTTCTCTCTCCTCTTCCTTGCTGCTCTTAAGCTTCTCTTCACTTCTCCTTCTTACCCATCTTCTTCAGATCCTGTATGTAATCTTTACTCTTGCATTTTGCAATTGTTATTGGTTTAATGATTTATGATGCTGTTTTTATTGAATTGTTTGTTTATTGATTTTATAGCTCATTGAATTTGCTGGTTTTTGCTTTTTCTATTTTTAGAATCAGATCTTTGTTAATTTTAAGTTGTAATGTTGATTTAGGCAGTATTATGGAGTGATTATGTAGGAAGAATAAGTAATTTAATTGAAATTGAGTTTCTTTTTCTTGTAATTAGCGTGTATGATGGGATTTTGTTGTGAAAGCAATTATGGGTATTTGCTAAAATTAAACTCAGTATGAGTAGTTAAGAGTTGGCTTTTCTGTGGTGTAGAAATTGGTGGGATTTTGCTGAGATTGTGTAAATTGGGAAACTCGGCGAGATAAGTTGGATAGATTTGTTAAGGGGAATACTATGATTCGTTTGATTGTTTTCTCTTCTTTAGTTTTGAGGGGATTAATAGATGGAGTGGAATTTTGATGCGAAAATGGTATTTAGCTGTGTAGGATAAACATGTAATCTAGTTTGGTTTCGTCTTCTATATATTTTACTATCGCGGCTAGATTAAGTGGTGGGATTTGTGTAGATTATGGAAATGGAAATTAGGTTTTTGATTATGATTTGGTGGCTGAAACAGGAATTGCCAACAACTGGGAATGCATATATTCATAGGTCATTTCTAGCTTTGAAGTCAGATCCTCTGAAAACCAGGCTGGACTTGATTCATAAACAAGCCCATGATCATGTCATGCTTGTTAATGCCTATGCTGCCTATGCACGAAAGCTGAAACTCGATAATTCTCGGCAGCTTAAGCTGTACGACGAGTTGGCCCAGAATTTTACGGACATGATATCTAAACCTGCTTATCGTGCTGCTTTGTTTGAGACTGAAGGCACTGTGGATGAGGATGTCTTAAGGCAATTTGAGAAGGAAGTGAAGGATAAAGTGAAGGTCGCAAGGTTGATGATTGCTGAAGCTAAAGAGTCATATGACAATCAGTTGAAGATTCAGAAATTAAAGGACACCATTTTTGCAGTTCATGAGCAGTTTCTTAAAGCAAAAAAGAATGGTGCAATTGCAAGCTACATTGCTGCGAAGTCTGTGCCTAAAAGTCTTCATTGTCTAGCTATGAGGCTTGTTGGAGAGAGAATCGCCCATCCAGAGAAGTATAAGGATGAAGAGCCGAAACCTGAATTTGAGGACCCAACATTGTATCATTATGCTATATTCTCAGAGAATGTCATTGCTGTATCAGTTGTTGTGAATTCTGTGGTGAAGAATGCAAAAGAGCCATGGAAGCATGTTTTCCATGTGGTGACAGATAGGAAGATTGTTGCAGCAATGAAGGTTTGGTTCAAGATGAGACCTGCCACAGGGGGAGCCCATGTTGAAGTGAAAGCTGTGGAAGACTTCCAGTTTCTGAATCCATCATATGTGCCAGTTCTTAGACAACTTGAATCGGCAAAGTCACAAACTCGTGACTCTGAAAATCAGGCAGAGAATGCTACTAAAGATACCAAGTACTTGTCGATGCTGAGTCATCTCCGATTTTACTTGCCTGAGATGTATCCTGATCTGCACCGTATCGTGCTTTTGGATGATGATGTTGTGGTTCAGAAAGATTTGACTGATTTATGGAACATTGACCTGGATGGTAAGGTGAATGGGGCTGTTGAGACATGCTTTGGGTCCTTCCATAGGTACTCACAGTACTTGAACTTCTCTCATCCTTTAATTAGGGAGAACTTTAACCCCAAAGCTTGTGCATGGGCTTATGGGATGAACATATTTGATCTGGATGCTTGGAGGCGTGAGAAATGCACAGAACAGTACCATTACTGGCAGAACCTGGTATGATTATGCCTCCCTTTTAAGCTTCGTGTATTTTTTTACTAAGGCTTTGAGCCTTTGTTTTTGTTGCTGTTGTTGTAGAATTCATATTTCTATGCTAATGTTCAAGTGTCTTGAGCTGGATCCTCTTTTGACTTCCGCTCTTATGTTGTATTCTAGAATGAAGACCATACCTTGTGGCAGCTAGGGACGCTTCCAGCTGGCCTGGCCACATTCTACTCAAAAACAAAGACATTGGACAAATCTTGGCACGTCCTTGGGCTTGGTTATAATCCAAGTGTGAGCATGGATGAGATTACAAATGCAGCAGTCATTCATTTTAGTGGAAGCATGAAGCCTTGGCTCGATATTGCAATGAATCAATACAAGGAGTTATGGAGCAAGTATGTGGATAATGACATGGAGTTTGTGCAGATGTGCAATTTTGGCCTGTAGATGTTTACAATCCTTCTCTTTCAGAAATAAGGTAACTGGAAAGTGTTATATAGTCAAAGATTCATCTGAGTTACTCGTACATGTCAGCCCTGCTTGCAATCCCCCTCCGATAAGTTTAGTTATGCTAACTCCATTCTTTTTTTCACTCCATATCGGTCTTATATTTTCTTTTCTTGATCCCATTCCATCTTCCTTCAGCCACGAAGGTGCTACTGTTGGATGTACTGAAACACCCAGCTTGGGTAGTTTATATACAGATTTACAGAATGTATTATTTAGACACACTTTATGTGACTGGATTTAGCAATATGTAGACAACATTTTTGATAAATTATCAAGATTACACGCTGTTAGCTCTATTTAGTTTGTATGTATAGTTGACTTGATGTATTGAAGTTGGTTTACAGTGGTATTATTTTGGTTGCATTCATCTGTGGCAAAGGAAGTAGTTTACTATTTGAGTAGGCCAAAATTTCACCCATTTTGTCCATTGGTAGAGCTAGGAAATTTGCTTGCTTTGACTTGTTTGTAGATAGATCCTAGGTATCTTCCTCTTTCATATCGGTAAGACAAACATATCCCATCTTTCTGTTTCGCTTTTTTGTTGAACAAAAACTCCATATGCTTGCATGTGTCGGGAGTCCTTCTAGCCTTTGCTCTTGTTTTGATTGTCATTCTTATACATTAACTTAGATGATTACTTTGTAGTAAAAAGCTTAGAAACTTAGATAGCCAAATTGATGATGAAAATAGTATGAGGCATTGAATAACCCGGATAGTCAGTATAATTCACTGCACTCTATAGCCCAATCTCACTATATTCCACTGACTCTTGGATTGAGTAGTTTTTTTTTCGTACTATTGATGTCTTTACAAGGCATTAATTATCATAATTCTGCTAATGAAATTTCCTCTGGAGAAAGGATGCATATACTCATATATTACTGGGATATAATTAAACTGAAGGGAAGTGTCGAGGTCGAGTAAAAGTTAGGGCACCTTATTTGTAGCTGGAGTAATGATGCTCCAAGTTTGAAAGATTTAGAGGGAAAATGCAAGACTCCTCCTTCCACTCATCACACCTCTATTTGCCTCCATCAGTGCTATTCATCGCTCTGTTAGAGACAATCACAACCACGACCACCTGGTTATTAATGATCCTGCTTAGGCTGGGTTGAGGGAGATTCTTGTGTACATAAGCTTTGTAGAGATGCTGTTTATATTAGCTTTTCTGACATCCCTAGTTGAAAGAGGTAGAGTAAAAACACAAACCCATTTTTCCTTCCCCTCCGCACCCTTATATCCGCTTCCACTGGTGCTATCCAAACACTCCATCAGAGGCAACTACCACCAGTCCATAACCACCTGCTGTTAAATTAAGTTAATTAGCCTGCTAAGGCAAGGTTGATGGAGATTATATAAGCTTAGTAGAGAGACACTGTTTTAATTTCCTTTTCTAGAGTCGTTTCCCTGATAAACGAGTAGTAGTCTGTCATTGTATTTTTCCAGATGTTTTTTTTTTCTTCCTTTTCGTTTGGTTAGATATATCACCTAAGAATATTCCAAAGTTTCTATCTCGTCTAATCTAGCCCTGTTTCATTCATCGTTCAAGGTTATGCACATATGATAATAATTTGTCCTGAAACAAATCATCAGGATAGATCTGATTCTTCATTCCTGCATCAGTTCCATGTTGTTGTTGAACCTTCCTTATCAAATGACATGTAGTTCGTTCTCCATCCTACAAAGTGACTTGCATGTGATTGTTTAAACTAAAGAGGATTGTCATGTTAACTGTACAGAAGAATATGAGAATATACTTGAGGCATTTAAATCATCCTTTTGCTTTATATAAAGTCTGACTATGATTAACTTGGTGTAAGGCTTCAGAATTAGGGGTTTGAATTGCTAGTATTATATTTTATACTGTTATCATAGTCTAGTGACTACTGACTAGTGGGTAGTGACTTTTTTCAACCTCATGTTCCTAAAATTTAAGAAGTGATTTGTATTTTCGTAGTAGTTCATGACTAATAACTTAATAAGATAAGTGAAATTCAGTCGAGATCACTACCTGCTATTATTTTTGGGTGCATGTTGATACTGTATAACTTGGCATGCCTAGGAGTAGGACGTATGCGTAGGAGTAGGATGTATGCGTCAAATTAAAATGCGTAAATAATGTAAAAAGTAAATAATGTAAAAAGTCAATACGAGTACTAAATTTTTTTTTTTTTAAAAAAAAGAAATAAAAAAAATCAGAGGGATGCTATGTTGTATTGTTGTTTAAGCAACTTGGGTAGTTGGTGCATGCTAATTTTGGCTTATTCTGCCGCTTCTAACATCCAATACCTTTCGACTGCAATTTCTGATGCACTATTTTGGTCATCAAAATTGTTTTTACTGCTAATATGAATTTTATATGATTCACAAGTTTAAATTACTCCATATGCATCAATGCCTAATTTACAAACTTGGTCTACCTCCGCTTAAATGTCTAATCGTTATAAATTATATGAATTATGAGAATATCTGTAGAGCATATAAACCTGTGGGAGCACAATGAACTTTTCCCTTGTTAAAAACATTACCACCCACAGATGTCTCCTTTCTTCAACAGTACTCTTTTTGTTTCTTTTCTACTTTTTCCATTTTCATTTTCGAGTTGCTGCTTCCCACTCACATTTAAAAAGTCTTACTCATATATGAATATTTTATAGAATGAACAAAAAATTACTCTAATTTTATTAGAATAAGTTATTTTAAGTCTGATACATACCCAATACATAACTTTGAAGATAACATAAGTTATTAGTAATTGTGCTAGTTTTGATAATTTTTTATTTTATTTTTGTCTTAAAATTCTACCCCGTTTCATATTATTTGCAACGATTAAATATTTTCCTCTCTACTTTATGTCAAATCGTTGCAATAATATGAAACAGAGGTGATATATTTTACAATAATCATATGTATGTATATATAATTCAAGGGCTGGCGTTAGTTTAACATAAGAACCTTTGTCAAAAAAAGGAATGACCAGGAATTTCGGTCTAAAGTTACTTAACATGCTCTTTGTTTTAATACGGAGTATTGCTTTTCTCAAATTCTCTAGAATGATGACACAATGTCGAAGGATTGCACTAAAATATATAGCCTTTTTGGTTAAGAGACCATATCAAAAATAACATGTACGTTGTACAATTTATCACGTTATTTATGATCTTAGATTATTAATTTATTAATAGTACGGACTACTCGTATTAAACAAGTAATGTGACAACTAATTTAAATGCTGCGAGTAATTATGTACTATACCAAAGTGTAAAAAAAAATGAGCCATATCATTCTAAATTAAGTAGCAAGAAATTATAGTAATGGTTTATAAAAAAAACCAATACTACTAGTACATAAATGGGTATTTCACCTAAAATAAATAGAGTTCTAGCTAATCTAAAACAACATGAATGTAATTAAAGTCTAAGAGCTAGCTTAGACTGGAGAATCACATCTACAAATGTGGTTAGAAGATACAGCTTGTGTTCGTGTTTGTGTTGGTGCAGCTAAAAAGGTAGGCTTCTCATCACCAGCCATGATCACAACAAATTTCGGCTTCGTATCGAGCTCGGTGCTTAATTGAATCCCGGCTGTTCGCCATCCGACCGGCTCCCCATCGAATAAGGTCGAGGGGGAGACCGGCCGTTTTCGATACGAACAAGCAAGCATAAGCAATGCAGTTGCTATTAGGCCCATGAGTAGCACCACTGCACAAAAGAGGTAGGGTGTTGGAGAGTTCCATCTCCATACAGAAGTACTTGTGTTTGTTTCTCTCATTTTGTTTGTGTTTGTTTTTGTTTTTGTTTTTGTTTCTGTTTGTTTTGTTACAAAAGGGTATGTGTATTTATAGCTGTTAAATATGTGTTCAAAAAAAAAAAAAAAGGGTATGGTATTGTGTTATTACTAAAATGACCTTGTTGAAGGAAGATACTTTGTTAAGCTTTCTAGATACTTGGTGTATTCTATGGTTTTGGCCTTTTGAGAAAAAAAGGCACTAGAAAAGTGGCTTGTGTTCATTAAATAATGTCAAAAGTTAATAACCTATGATTATATAACTAATATAATCACAAATTAATTACAACTTGAATAGTTTAGCGTAATATTCCATCACAACGATTCACATCAGAGTATATAGAACAGTAAAATTTGTTCGAATTAATCATCAACTCATTAAATATGAATAAAAAGAGTATATAAGATATAAGTTACGCCTTTCTAAAATGTTCGTTGAGGTGTGCCTAAAATAGAGAGAAAATATAGATATTAGTATATATCATAAAAAGATGTTATTTATCGTTATAAAACCACATGATTTATGGTCGAAAAACATGAGCATATGAAAAAAGTACTTCATTTGGGAGCTCAATTTGATGGGGACAATTGAATGTTGCATGATACGTATGGTAATACTAGGTTAGTACTACGCACATTGAAATAGACCTCCCTCCACTTTCTTGCCACATAAAGTTCTTTCTTTGAGAACAAACTGTGTTTCAGGTGGGAATTTTATTCCTTCTAATACTTTGTTATAAAACAACATAAATGGCTAATAGAAAATGATATTCATATCTTACACTTTCGAATTGATGTAAATTGTGACAAAGTTGTATAATTATGGGGAAAGAGGTAATGAGAGGTTTAAGGACAAAAATATGTTGGCTTTGATATTATGTAATTGTTTAAGATTTGCCTATTTTCATAACTTAATTAAGCTTTATTAGTTTCTGGATTATATATATATATATATTAAAAAAAAAAAAAAAAAAAAAAAAAAAAAAAAAAAAAAAAACTACGAGTATAAATAATTCACACAACAAGTAACTTTAATTTATTTGTACAAGTCACCTAAGATGATTGTAGGAATATTATTGACAACTATATATAAAGCTGTAAATAGCGAGCCTTACACATTAAGGTGTCGAGTGGATATCAAGGGAAAACAATAATTAATTGGTAACGTACATCATCGTCATAATAAGCTAAGAGATGAATTATCATCCTTATGCATGTGAGTTTTAGATCAAATTAAGATCAGATTAGATAAATTATTAGTTCAGTTTAGTAAATCAGAACATGCCCTTAGTCATTCAAAATAAACACTAATAACTAGACCACATACAATGATTAATGTGTACTACAAGTAATAGTTTTCCCGTACATTTTTCTTGTGACGCCACAAAATCTCAAGCATTAAATAATCAAACTTTTGTCCATAAAAACATACGGGGATAATCTTATAAAGACTATGATTTATCCATATATTTGCTCATCACCAAATGGAATAAAAACTTTGCGAGATGGTGAACAACAAAATTGTCTCCCACTTTACATGAGACTAGAAAATGAATCAAAATACAACACATTACACATAACATCATGTAGAATAGAGTCTAAATTAGTCAAAAATAAATTAGAGTGTGTTCTAATCACCTGATTTTTACTTATCTGAAGTTATTAGCCCTTATTAAAACTTATTTTAATTATAAATTGAACTTGGGTAGCCCTTATTAGAACTTATTTTAATTATAAATTGAGCTTGGGTAGCCCTGATTAACCCGTATCACTATTTATCTGATTTAAACTTATTTTTCCTGAAATAAGTGAAATAAGGTGAATAGAACATCACCTAATTTCCACTAATCTGAACTTATTTTAGCTATCTAAACTTATTTGAACTTACATAAACTTATCAAAACTTATTAAACCTGAACTTATCAGAACTTATTACACCTGAAATAAGTGAAAATAAGATGAACAGAACAGACCTTGTATTTTTTTTATTGTCTCCACTACAAATAAATTAAAATTTTTTAAATAATATTATATAAGTTTTTTCATTTAAACTAACTTCATATTAATTGAGCTTTATATTTATTGAACTACTTTTCTTTTTTATTTATATAGGAAAAAATGTTCTTTAAATTTTTGTTTTACAAAAATAGTTAGACTAGATATAAATTTGATATCTACTACCTACAACGAATTACAGTAAACAAGATTTTACATGACTAAAGTTATAAAAAAGAAAAAAAATCTCTTTTAGATTATCGGAAATTTATTTCCCACAAAATTTTTTTTTATCTCTTTTACATTATGGAAATTTATATCCCATACTCCATAGTGAAAGTAATTAAAATTTGACCCATAAATTTCCTAGAAACAGAGGGAGTAGTGTTTTTATGGTAGTTAGTTTATTTTAGGAAACTATCCTAAAAATAAAAAAAGGAAACTAGTTATAGATTTACTCCGTAGTACAAGTTATAGGTTTCCTAATACTCGTACAAGTAGTGTTCGAACTTCGGAGTATCTTGTTATTACAACTAGCGTTATATTGGTTTCCTGTATATCATGTTAATCAAGTTCAATTGACATAAATTCCAAGTAACCTTCAAAAGTCGAGGAACTTTTTTTTTTTTTTTTTTTTTTTTAATTTTAAAATTTCATTATCAGAACTTCATTATGGTTTAATTTTTGTGCTTTGTTACAAAACGTATTTCAATTTTTTGATATCTACTACCTATAATAAATTAAACAGGCTTCTACATCACTAAGTTATAAATTAAAAAAAAAAAACTCCCATTCTAAAAAAAAAAAAAAAAAAAAAAAGTTATAAATTTAAAAAAAAAAAAAAATCTCTTTTAGATTATTGGTAATTTATATGCCATACTCCATAGTCAAAGTAATTAAAAGTTGGCCCAAATATTACCTAGAAACTGAGGAGTACAGTAGTATTTATGATACTCCGTAGTTTATTTATTTTAGGAAATTATCTATTTAAAAAAAAGGAATTGAAACTAGTTATAGGTGATAGATATTATACTTTCAAGTGGAATATTAAGTACTGGGTATGAGGAGGGCCCATGCTGCATCCACACTTCTAGCCCAAACGGGCTCTCGTGTGAGGGGGCGTGATAGAGTATAAAACATATTCCTGGGCCTCAACCAAAAGCTTAAAGCCATACCGTGGGCCTTGCTCTGATACCATGATAAACTTAATGCCATTAAAGGTCTCAAACTTTGGGTCTGGCAAGAGAGAGAGTCCACTTTACAAGTCCAAGGAGGTTCCATCCCAAAACCATATGGCAATAGGAGGAGTAGCCCCTTAGCCTTATAAAGTGTTTAATTCTCTCTTCTTCAACCAATGTGGGACACTTACATGTGGTGACACTTGAGAGGTTTATTCTTCAACAGAATCTAACTTATCATATTATGGTTTAATTTTTGTGCTTTGTTAGAAACAAATCGAGGGTTGCCTAAAAAAAAAAAATCATCGAGGGTTATGATTAAATTTTTATGCTTTGTAACATAATAGGTTGTAGCCTTAAAAATTAACATGACAAAGCAAGCTACAAGCCTTTGTAGCTTACCATTGGAGATGCTCTAAGTGCGCTGGGCTATTTTGTTCTGACAATGACACGTGAGACCATAAGGTCAACCCAAGAATTTTTGAAAAACATATACGCCAAATTCAAAGAACATACTTTGTATTATTAAACCCAAAAAAACATACTAGTATATGTTTATCAACATTTGTTAAATTACATGAGTTATAACATAAAGAACATATAATTTTACTCAAATAACACACTGATCACACTCAAAGAACATATTAAAGGTATGTTCTTTGTCAAACATAGGTATGTTCTTTATCAAACACTATATGTTCTTTCCGCCTTTTTTTGTTTACCCGGGTGCACTATGAGCATGGTGCACCTAGGTGTATTATCTAATTTTCACCTTAAATCTATAAGAACAAATATAGTCATGTGGGATCTAGATTGATTCGTTTTGATGAGTAGATTATTAATATATAACGTTTATAATTTTTGCTAGTGTAAAATTAAAGATACTACGTATTTACGGTCAAAAATAGGTCAAATCTTGCATCGATTTTCATAAACAGGAACATGAACATGCCGAATATCATTATGAAACGGAGGGAGTAGTTTATTTATTTTAAGAAACTATCCTCGATTAGAAAAATAAAAAAAAAGGGATATTATCAATGGTACACCCGTGGTATTGACTTTTATCAATGATACACCTGTGTTTTTATTATTTATCAACGGTACACCTGTCGTTTGGACTTTTCTCACTAATACACCTATTCCGTTTGAAAAGTTAAAAAACCGTTAAAAATTTTAATTTTTTTTTTAAAATCTAAATTATTCTAAAATCTTTTAAAAAAAAATAATAATAACCCAGCCTCCCTCCCCACCCCATTGCCACCCCCTCCTCCCCGTCACCATCGGTCTCCCCCCCCAGCCAGCGGCCGACGCCTAGAGGGTCGCCCGGCGTCGGCCACCCCACCTACGCCCCCCTTTCCCCATTAAGGCAGCCTACCACCCTCCATTTCCCCCTTTTCATTTCCCGACCCCAATCCCAAAACCACCCCTAACCACCGTTCTCCCGTCGAAAACGCCCCCTTCCTCTCCCCCCTCCCCCGGAAACCTCCCCTCACCTTTCCCCCTCCCTTAATTGACCCCCTATGGATCCTAACCCTAAACCACCACCTTATTGAAACCCTAAAACCGCCAGCGAATTAAGGGAGGGTTAGGGCGTTAGAGTCCTTAAGGGGTCGATTAAGGGGGGGGTTTCCGGGGGAGGGGCGGTTTCCGGGGGGAGGTGAAGATGAGGGGGGCGGTTTCGAGGGGAGGACGGCGTTTAGGGGTGGTTTTGGGATGGGGTTCGGGAAACAAAAAGGGGGAAAAGGAGGGTGGTGGGTTGCCTTGGTGGGGGAAAGGGGGGTGTGGGTGGGGTCGTTGGCTCTGGGCGCTGGCCGCCGGCTGGGTGGGGGAGGAGGGACTGGTGGCGACGGGGAGCAGGGGTGGGGGACGGGTGGCAGTAGGGTGGGGAGAGGGTGGCTGGGTTTTTTTTTTTTTTTTTTTTTTTAAGTTTTAATAATAAATTTAACACTTTTTTAACGAAATTAACGGAAGAGGTGTATGAGTGAGACAAAGTCGAAACCACAGGTGCATCTCTGATAATTATTAAAAACACGAGTGTATCATTGATAAAAGTCAAAACTACAGGTGTACTATTGATAATTTCCCTATATGATAAAAGGAAAAAAAAAAAAGGAAAATTTGTTAGAAACAACCTTTTAAAGTGTTCACTTTATTTAAAACAACCTTTTAAATATTTTTTTACAAATTCAGACCACATTATAATTTTTTTTTATCAAAGACAACCTAATGCTAATTTTCGGCGTTGACTCTATTTTTCCGATGTTGACAACGAGTGTATGAGACATGTGACCTCATATATTGCTAATTACACCCCTTTCCCTCCAATTCACTCGTACTAAATCCCCTCCTCTCTCAAAGTAATTTGTCACTTTGAAGGGTTTTAATAGGAGTTAATTGGAGGGGAAAGGGGTATAATTAGCAATATATGAAGTCACGTGCCTCACACACTCGTGGTCAACATCGGAAAAATAGAGTCAACGCCGAAAACTAGCATTAGGTTGTCTTTGGTAAAAAAATTTTATAATGTGGTCTGAAGTTGCAAAAAAAAATTTAAAAGGTTGTTTTTAATAAAATAGACACTTTAAAAGGTTGTTTTTGACAAATTTTCCAAAAAAAAAAGAAAAGGAAACTAGTTACGAAGTATATGATATACAGATTTACTCCGTAGTAAACTAGTTATAGGTTTCCTAATACTCATACAACTACTGCAGTATTTTATCTTGTTATTAGAGAGTTTTTGCTATTTAAATCAAGTTCGATTGACATAAATTCCAAGTAACCTTCAAAATACATAAGATTAAAACAAAATTATAGGGGTTTCCATCAGATTTGAAGTCGAGGAATTTCTTTTTGATTTCATTATCAAATCTTCAGCATAAATTTATTGGTCCGGATCGAAGTTTGCATAAATCGGAAGGCATGGCCAACTCAAGTTTTCTGGGTCATCATCTATTTCGTAATTTAAAGGTCAGTTTAGCTTTTATTGGTATTTTCTAACAACAAAATTCATAGTATTATGGTTACAATTTTGTGATTTGAATCTAATTTATCGTATTATGGTTCAATTTTTGTGCTTTGTTAGAAACAAAAAATAAAAAAAATTGAGGGTTATGGTTAAATTTTCATGTTTTGTAACATAATTCCAATTTAGGGTAATAGTTTTGTGCTTTGCAAATAGCAATACGATTGATGGTATTATGGTATTATGCAACAAACTAAAGTAAGATAATTGTTTATAACAAACAAATGATAGTGTAATGGTTAAAGTTCTGTTCTTTG
This sequence comes from Chenopodium formosanum, assembly GCA_024500155.1. Lineage (NCBI taxonomy): Eukaryota > Viridiplantae > Streptophyta > Magnoliopsida > Caryophyllales > Amaranthaceae > Chenopodium > Chenopodium formosanum. The sequence goes on along the minus strand of CM044861.1, from coordinate 699,700 downwards.
CAATAAACAAAAGTGATAGTATTTATGATTACATTTTTTGTGCATTGCATAATGATTGATGTTTTTTTTGTTTGAATTGTGTTTGGATTATACAGAAATTCAAAAGAAATGAGAAAGACCGGATTAGTGAATTGCCAGATGAACTCCTGTCAAATATTGTGGCAAGATTAACATTGAAGGAAGCAATAGCAACTAGCATCCTTTCAAAGAGATGGACTGATGTATGGGTATCATACCCTTTTCTTGACTTTGGATTTCTTAAGAAAACCTATTATACTGATATACTTGTGCATAGAGTCAACAAAGTTTTGGAGAAATTTAATGGTGGAAAGTTGCATAAATTCAGGATTGTGCACCCAATGTCTGAGAGATTTAAGTCTCATATCGATGAATGGATTTCCTTTGCAACTCGAAATCGTGTTTCCGAGCTTGAACTCGACTTTGGAGGTTGGCCTAGACATGAAGGTTTTGACGATTATTATGTTCCTCTCCATGTGTTTGCTCGAGAGGATATGATGATATCAAATTGTTCCTCTCCCAATGTTAGAAACTTTGTGTCTTTAACAGATCTCCGTCTTAGGTCTGTAAACCTTTCAGACCAAGTATTTGACATAATTTTATACAATTGTTCCTCTCTAGAAAATTTTTATTTGAGGAATAATTGTGGGCTAGTTAATGCTAAGAATACAGCTCCTCACCTAAAGCTTAAATCACTGAAGCTGTACGATTGTTTTGACTTAAAGAAATTGGAAATTTCGGCTCCAAATCTTGTATCATTCAAGTATGAAGGAGATTATAAGATAAGATTATGTATTAAGGATGCTCCACAGATTGCATCCCTGAGCCTATCAGTTGAAACTGGTTTTGAATCAGATATGCACCCGATATTTCCTAGAGGAAAAAACTTTATTTTCAACCAGTTCTCCTCTTATCTACCTAAGCTGGAATCTATGGTTGTCTCAGTTGCTCTTTTTGAGGTAAGCAGAAGCAAATTCATTGAGCGTACTGATTTTTTCTTATCTTTTGGCTGATTTTTCATGATGGATGTGTTTGTCATCTGTACAGGATATGAGTAATTTTATGGAACTTTGTGTATTTAGCAATCTAAAAACTCTGGTGTTGGATGCAAATTCATCTTCAATACGACTATGCTGCCAAGTAGCGGCTTTTATAATCAGTGCGTCCCCATACTTGGAGCTACTTGAGCTAAATGTAAGTACTTCTGTCACATGTCAATCTGAATTCCCCTATTCCTGGTCCTGATTGATTTATTTATTTAATTACTTTTTTTTTTTTTTTTTTTTTTTTTTTTGTGTGTGTGGCTTGTAGCTTTCATCAACAAAAGCTTCTCTCAAGGAAATGGAAGCACTAGAATTGCCGTCTATGTCTCCACATCAGAACCTTAAAGAGGTCAAGTTGTCTGGCTTTAGAGCCGATGTATATACCATAGACTTTCTTGCCTATCTTGTTGAATGCACTGTCACTCTCCAGAAGATTAATCTCAGTGCATATGCTACTCATAGGTATGGAGATGATTTGTTTGTGGAAAAACATTTAAAATGGAAGGCAGATGATGTTGAAAATTGCAAGATATGTGTGCAGGAACTCAGGAAAATATTGTATAGAAATGTCCAGCTGATATTTCATGATTAGTAGTGGCTGAATTGTACATTTTTTTTTTAATTATTATTATTATTATTAAACTAAAATGTAAAGATACTGTAAATTTAGGCAGTTTTTTGTGTTTTCTGCTTATAGAATTATGTAATCAGCCAGTGCCAAAATCGTTTCAATAAAACACCCTTCTTATGTCGCAAATTATGTCAAGGATGCAGAATGAGTTAACTAATTCTATCGCTTATAAGTTATAACTTGTTTAGAATCAGGTATGCATGCTATATCTCCTAGGGAAGAGAACATTTTTTGAATCAGTTCTCTCCTCTTATCTCCTTAAGGTAAGCAGAAGCATATTGATTTTGGCTTCTGAATTTTCTCATCTCATTATCACATATCTTATGGATGGGTCTATCATTTTTGCAGGATATGAGTAATCTTATTACTCAACTGTGTATTCAGAAATCTAAAAAATCTGGTGTTGGATGGATTTCTTGCATCTTCTATACGACTATGCTGCCAAGTAACCGCTTTTATAATCACTACGACACTACTTGGAGGTACTTGAGCTATACTCCTGTATTCGGTTTGCATGTGAATGCTAAATGGTATTCTCTTGACTTGATTAGTAGTAAGTGTAGTGGTTTAACAATGAACTATGCACTGGAATTGCCTTCCATGTCTATGCTGAAATTTGCAGGTATTGTGTGCTGCAATTCAAGACAATTTTGCACCATTAATTATGTGCTAACATAAAAGGCTGTGACCAATTGCCCTGATTTTCCAGCTTGAAACATTCATTTTAGACGTTATTAATCTTATTATGCTATATTATACTCGTATTTGCTACCTTTACTCGAATTCTTACTAATGAAAACTCCCTGATGGTGAAGGTTTTAAAAGGGAAATTTTTCCCAAACTCGACCTTCCTGGATGCCAATGTCAGCCCTGCTGCGAGCTATACATGGAAATCCATATGTAATGCCAGGTGGGTGCTCAGAAAAGGAGTGAGGAAGATGGTTGGAAGTGGTGCCTCTGTCGATATCTGGAAGGATCCTTGGGTCCCTTTGCTGCCAGATTTGTGTTGATGGTACTAATAGAGGGAGTGATCAGGGTCCATAAATGGTGAATGAGCTTTTGGTTGAGGGGAGCTGGGATATTGATACTCTTGAGAGTATGTTTTCAAGAGTGGAAGTTGATGCTATAAGGAAAATCCCGATCACAATGTATACTTCTGATTATTGCTGGACTTGGATGCTTGCAAAGAATGGTGATTTTTCTGTCCGCAGCGCCTATAATCGTTTGCTGAGTGAGAGGAAACAGAATAGTGCCTCAACTTCCATCCCTCCTACAGGTTTCAAGTGGAATAAATTGTGGATAAATGATATCCCTCCAAAAATTAAAGTCTTTGCTTGGAAGGCTTTAATGAATGGCTTACCTGTGCGTTTAGCTTTGATTAAACAAGGTATGTCTATCGACCCTATATGTCCTATGTGGGTACTGATGAGGAGATGGTTCTCCACCTGTTTGGGCGATTATTATTTGGTTGCAATCCCCACTTAGGATTAGTGTGACTGATTTTAGTGGGGGTAATTTTTCGCAATGGTGTTCTAACATTGCCAAGGCTCGAACTGACAAAAGATGGTGGAGTATTTTTTGGTGCATTCTCTGGGAAATTTGGCAATAGCAGAAATATGTGGGTGTTTGATAAGAAAAAATGGGAAAGGGGTGGGATTCACAAAGCAATGCAAATTGTGAGTGAATGTGAGAAGGCAATGGAAGGAGAAGGGATTGTTAGGGAAGATAATGAGGACTGCTCGAAATGGAAGAAACTGTGCCCTGGTATTTACAAAGTTAACACTGATGCTGCGTTCTTAGAGTTGGATATGATTGGCTTAGGTGGAGTGGTAATAGATATGGAGGGTGATGTAGTACTGGCTACGTGCAGCAAGGTTAGGGGGGATAAGGATGTGGATGTTGCTGAGGCTTTAGCTCTAAGGTATGCACTTCGAGTCACATTGGATGCAGGGTATAGGAATGTTTCCTTGAGACTGATTGTCAGAGACCTTTTTATGCTTTGGAGAAGGGGAAGGTGGACTCTTCTGCAATGGGATTAATCATACAGGACATTCTCCTTATGGCTGCTAGCTGCTCAGATTGTTCCTACTCTTGGGTGAGTAGAACAGGAAACCAAGTGGCTCACCATCTTGCTCGATTGAGTAATAGTTATGATGATTATCGTGTATGGTTAGAAGATTTTCCTGATTTAATTCAGGCCTATGTACTCTTTGACATTAGTCATTAATAAAATGGTGCATTGCCGGTCAAAAAATATATATATATATATTCGTCGTTATAATGAGTTTTGACTATAATAAAAAATTATTTATTATTATGTCAAAATTGACATGAATATTGGACAATCAATTCAAGCATTTGGGGTAAACTAAAAAACATAGATAATACATATCCGGCCTACCCGGGGTGCTAATCGAATGAGTCGATCACGAGCCGAGAGATGCTCGACTCAACTCGAAATTTTTTGCATGTGCTCAACTCGTGTTCGCTACTCACAAAGCTCATTAGTACTATGTACCTTGCTTGTTAATTAAAGTTTCGACGAGTCGAGTTTAGTACCTCACGATCTGCTCGTTAAGGTTTTGGTCCTTCTAAAATTATATCTATGCCTTTGGTCCCCCCCCCCCCCCCCCTATATAAGTTTTCTTTTTATGTACGAGTATTTATTATTAGAAATTTACTCATTAATTTTTTTTATGATATAAATAAACTCTTATTAAGTGTTAATTTTTTTTTAATTATGAAAACCGTGTTTAAATCTTATATTTATTAAGTATATTATCAATTTGCTCATGAGTCTATCGAGTCGAGTTAGAGCTTGCTTAATTTATGCTCGTCAACATTTTGAGTCGAGTCGAACATGAGTCAAGCCAGCTGAAGTCGAGTTTTGACCAAGTCGAGTTCGAGTTGCTCGCAAGCTACTCAACTCAATTAGTACCCTAAGCCTAACCATTGGCAAAATTCCAAAAATAATGTCTGACCATCTAGATTCGAGTTAGCCAAATTTGAAATTTCACCCATATAACGTATCAAATACGGAGTACTATTCCCTCAAAAAAAAAAAAAAAAAAAAAAAAAAACATATGATTTATATGAACAACTAGGCCACCCTAATTTCTCATATATAACCGTTAGGGAACTCAAACCCGCTAATACATGTTGAGAAACACCTGTTTATTAAAAAAAAAAAACCTGTTTATGCCCTCAAAAAAAAAAAAAAAAAAAATTGATAAACATAACGTTCATAACCACTACCGACAGGGTAGATCGAATGATCGATTGAGAAAAATAATTTTAAATTTCCGTCAAAAATTCCCCAAACCCAAAATCATAACTCTGACTTTCATTTACACCTTTTCTCTGATCAATTGCAAAAACCCAGATTCTGAAATTTGGGTTTGAATCATCCATTGAAAAGGGTATATTGAGATCTCTGAAGAAGTGCAACAATGGCGGTTTCTGGGAGAGGAGGAAGAGGTGGGTCCGCGTCGGGTTTGATGGGTATACGAAGCATAATGTCATACCCGATCTTCATTTCCGTCATTTTCTCTCTCCTCTTCCTTGCTGCTCTTAAGCTTCTCTTCACTTCTCCTTCTTATCCATCATCAGATCCTGTATGTTTTCCTTACTCTTGTATTTTGCAATTGTTATTGGTTTGTTGATTTATGCTGTTTTTGTTGAATTGCTTGTTTATTGATTTTATAGCTTATTGAATCTGCTGGTTTTTTTTTTTTTTTTTTTTTTTTTTTTTTTTTTCCATTTTCAGAATCAGATTTTGTTAATTTAGACAGTAGTGAGTGATTATGTAAGGAAAAATAGTTCATTCAATTGAAATTGAGTTTCTTTTCTTTTAAATAGTGTACATTGAACTGACTATGAGTAATTAAGACTGAGGAAGGGGAATGTTAGGTTTGTTTACTAGTAATTGTTTAGATTTTAGAAAGGATTAATGGAGGGAGTGGAATTTTGATGAGAAAATGGTATGTAGTTGTGTAGGATAAACATGAACCTAGCTTGGTCTCGTCTCCTGTATGCTTTATTATCGCGGCTAGATAAAGTGGTGGCTGTTGGAATTGTACAGATTATGGAAATTGGAATTGGATTTTTGCTTATGATTTGGTGGCTGAAACTGGAATTGCCAACAATTGGATTGCATTTATTCATCGGTCATTATTAGCTTTGAAGTTAGAATCTACTGAAAGTCAGGCTGGACTTCATTTATAAACAAACCCATGATCATGTCATGCTTGTTAATTGCTATGCCTATGCTGCCTATGCACAAAAGTTAGCCCAGAATTTTACAAAATATGTTGTCTAAACTAGCTTGATGTGCTGCTTTGTTTGAGACTATAGGCACTGTGGATGAGGATGTCTTGAGGCAATTTGATAAGATAGTGAGGGTTGATGATTGATTGCTGATGCAAAAGAGTCGTATGACAATCAATTAAATTGCACCATAATGTTTATGAGCAGTTTATTAAAGCGAAAAAAAAAGGGGCAATTACAAGCTACATTGCTGCGAAATCTGTGCCTAAAAGTTAGCATTCTCTTGCTTGAGGTTTGTTGTAGAGAGATTTGTCCAAGTATCAGGATGAAGAGCCGAAACCTGAGTTTGAGGACTTAACCTTGTATCATTATGCGATATACTCAGAGATTGTCATTGCTGTATCAGTTGTTATGTATTCAGTTGTGAAGATTGCAAAATAGCCATGGAAGCATGTTTTCCATGTGGTGACAGATAGGAAGATTGTTGCGGCAATGAAGGTTTGGTTCAAGATGAGACTTTGCACATATGGAAGACTTTCAGTATCTGAGGATAAGCATTCACCAACAAGACCAGCCAAAAAAAAAAAAGACCAGACAAAGTGAACCCATCTTATGGACCATTGCTTAGACAGCTTGAATCAGCAAAGTCACAAGAACCAGGCATTAAATGCTACTAAAGATACCAAGTACTTGCCGATGCTCAATCATTTCTGATTTTACTTGCCCCAGATGTATCCTGACCTGCACCATATTGTGCTTTTGGACGGTGATGTTGAGGTTCAGAAAGAGTTGACTGATTTATGGAACATTGATCTAGATGGTAAGGTGAATGGTGCTGTTGAGATTTTCTTTGGGTCCTTCCATGGGTACTCACAGTACTTGAACTTCTCTCATAATTTTATACTGGAGGACTTAAACCCCAAAGCCTGTGCATGGGTTTATGGGATGAACATATTTGGTCTGGATGCTTGGAGGCGTGAGAAATGCACAGAGCAGTACCATTACTGGCAGAACTTGGTATGATTATGTCTCCCTTCTGAGCTTCGTGTATTTTTATTTAATATTTATATTTCTATGCTAATGCTCAAGTGTCTTGAGCTGGATCCTCTTTTGACTTCATTGTTCATATGATATTTTCAAGAATGAAGACCATATCATGTGGCAGCAAGGAACCCTTCCCGCGCTTGACTACATTTTACTCGAAACAAAGACATTTGACAAATCCTGACATGTCCTTGGGATTGGTTATAATCCTAGTGTGAGGAATTACTGATGCAGCAGTCATGCAATTTAGTGGGTGCATGAAGCCTTGGCTGGATTTTGCAATGAATCAATAGAAGGAGCTATGGAGCAAGTATGTGGATAATGACATGGAGTTCATGCAGATGTGCAATTTTGGCCTGTAAGTGTTTACAGTTCCCCTATTTCAGAAACAAGGTAAATTAAAAAGTGTTAAACAGTCAAAGGTTCATCCAAGTTACTCGTACATGTTTGTTCTGCTTGCAAACCCCTCAGAAAAGTTTAGTTTTGCTAACTCCATTCTTTTCTTTCCATACCATAATGGTCTTAAAAAATTCTTTCTTGGTCCGCTTCATCTTTCATCAGGAAGGTGCTTGTAATGGACTGGTGCTGTATTTTCTGATTTAAAGACTAATTAAGATATTAAAGCTTGATAATTTAGATTAATAATGGCAGAATTTGGATACAAAAGGATAGATTGATAGCTTAAGGCTATCACTCTTTTGATAACTTTAGGTTATCACTCTCCTAGTAACTTGAGGTTACTACTCTCAACATTTTTCCTCACAATTCACATGATATTCTACAGCACATACTAGCCCTATTTATACTAAGGTCAATGACTACTAACCTAAAAGTACTAAATTTCCCAAATTGCCCTCCTTAATTATAGTCTATTACAGTGCTCCTGTTGGATGGATAAAACACCCTGCTTGGGTAATTATATCTACAGATTCAGATTGTATAATTTTAAAGACATGTGAGCAGATTTGCTAATATGCAGACATCATTTTTTACAAGTGATTATGATTGCCTTGCTGTTAGTTCTTCTTAGTTGTATGTAAATGACTTTACAATAGCATAACAATTTAGATGTAAATGTAAAGTTGTGAACACCCTGATGTAAATGCATTCTTTGTGCTGTGCTGAAGGAATTTGCTTAGTAATCTCAGTAGCATTAACAATTTCAACTCATCAAATTACAAAAAAAATATATCCATGATTTTCATCAAATAGAAAATAGAGAAGGCATTAAGCCATTGTTACATTTTAAAGATTGATGCTTTATTAATAAAAAATCAACCTTCTGTCTATTTATTCTTGTTGAACCACCACGAACGTTGCACCTACACGGCTACACCCTTGGAACATGGAAGAGTATGATCTCCCTGTTCTTTGGTAAATATTTTTTTACAATATTTGCAGTCTTTCTACTAGCTGGGATCAGAACATAATCGTACTCCATATTATTTTTCTCTACAGCATTTATGTCATCTTCACTTCTGATCATGCACATTTTGTGGGCTGCTAGAAGTTTCTTTGCTTTAACAGAAAATTTTAATGAAACTTCTATATTTTTCTCAGATGCATAAATGAGCTCCTGAATTATGTCCTCTTTTTCCTGCATAGAAACATAACTTACCCATAATTAACACACTGATCAACATAAGTTACCCATAAGTAACCTGTTCACCTGTTCGACTTATTACCTGTTCTTCCAGGGTAGGGTCAAGACTTGCTGCATCAGTTACTGCTTTTTGAGATAGGGTCATGGCCTCTTTTGCCATGAGTAACTTTGAAGTTACTTGCATTGCAATGTTCATTTCTTCAGGATTGGCCCATCGTAAACTACGCACTATTTTATCTTCAAGACCAGCATCTATGAGTTCCTGAATTTTCTCCTCTTTTTCCTGCATAAAAACATAAGTTACCCATAATTAATACACTGATCAACAAGGGAACATTCAAACACACTTATTTTTGTTGTAACCTGTTCACCTGCTCTTCTCTAGTGGTGGCAAGACTTATAACCTGTTCTTCCAGGGAGTCAAGACTTGCTGCATCAGGTAGTGCTATTTGCACCGGATCCACATGTAGAATGATACCTGCTAAATCGTTCTCAACGTTGAGCTTTTGCTTTTTAAAGGGCATGTTCTTTTCAATTCTGACTACTGTTCTTAACACTCCAGCATGGTGAAATACTAGTTTGGAGGCTTGACTGAAGGAACAGCACCTTTGATCGCCGAGGACACAAATCAAATTGATTTGACAACAATAACATCTCCTCCCACCAGCTTCATCAAATCGAAACTTGTCATCAGTTTTAGACAAATCAGAAGTGTGGCATACAAATTTTAAGGTACGGTCATTAGCGCAGTACAGATTTGTATTTTGTTTTTTGCAGCCTGGCATGTCAATGCGACTGTATAGGTAATAGTCTCCTGACCCGTCTTCGGCCGGTATGAACTCTGTTTCAAATGCACTCTTATCAGGATTTATGTATCCGTATATATGACCATCCTCTTCACTCCATGGCCCTGCATTGTGCACCACTGTTACAGCTTAATTTGTTTGGATTGGGATAAATTTATTTATGAAAATTTTAATTTTGTTATCATTATTATTATTATTAACACCCTACCTGTATAAAATCTGACTTTAGCGATTCCCAAGCAACCACACTTGCAATCGGGGGTATGTCCATTAGACTCTGCCCGGATTCCATCTGCATATAACGATTAATATTTAAACATCTGTCATCTCAACTAAAATTTAAGATTAATAAAATAAACAATGTATTTTTTTAAAAAAAAAAATGTCTAACGTAATACCAATTTTACAACTATATGGATGGTGATTGTACTGAGCAGCTTCAGATGAACCAGAAACATTTACAACCTTCTGTTTACGAAACACAAGCGAAGCACTATCGACCCCAATAATTAATATTCGACATACACCATCAATTAATTTGTGTTCAACCAATACTTCATTGAAATCAGAGCATTCGTTTATCTTGACAGTAACAGCATACGACCTCTCGAGGTCTTTCTTGGATATGAGGTCGTGTAAAACCTGTTTCGCTAAACCCTGAATATATACCTCCTTGCGGTGTTGGTTCTTCTTGACTACCAAGTCATTTGCATTAACCCCCGGCATATCTAGACGAATGTAATACCCATTTTTGATTTTCTTGAAAGTGTATGCTCCTTTAGGTCCTTGAAGCTGATTAACTTGTAGCGGGTGAAATTTTTTTAACGTGTCTTCAATGCATTAATAAAAGAATTTAGTTTTTTTTGAAGGAATCAAAGAGTTTAGTTAATACGGAGTATGCTAAAGAAACATTTACAATTACTTTCTTGAAATTTGCTGTGTAAAATCTGTGTAGTATTCTTTAGCAATTTACATCTGTGCCATTTCTTCAATTGAAGTAAATAATTAAATATTCAATTGTGTTGCTTCAATTGTATTAACAAGAAAAAGCAATTCCAAGGATTATTAAACGCAAAGAAATTTGAAAGTAATTAGAATTCAAAGTAAGTTTTTGAAAGTATGAATCATACCATCGACTATTATTAAGTCAGCCATTATCACTATAGTTTTGAGTTTTTGCCCGAGAATTTGGGTTGCTGAATTGTCTTCTCCAATTAATCTTTTCTCGACGCACTTCTGGGTTTGTTTTTTGTTTTTGATCTTTGTAATTTTAGTTTTTTTTTTTTTATTCTTTCTATGTATTTTTCTGTTTCTTTTATGTGTGCCAATCACTAAAGAATTGTCGCAAAAGTAAATATTTATACTACGGATAACGAACTGTGATAGTAGTTTAGTCGGTTGCCAAATTAAAATTAACATAAAGTATAAAAACTATAACGATTAACTCTCACGTAATTTTAGACATTTGAATTGAAAGTTTTCAATTAAGTCATTTTTTTTAATTAAGTCATTTTTGGTTGGGTATATAATCAAGAAAATGAGTGAATAATAAAATTTGCTCTTGTGACTATAAACATAGGAAAGAGACTAAAAGTGGGTAATAATAATAAATATCAAATGTGAGTTAGGAATAAGATGGACATTTGGTGTGAGAACATTCAAAAGGTGATTGAAAGTGTATTGAAACAAAATTATGTAATTGATATGCAAATTAATTATAAGGAAAATCGTGCAATTGAAAATTGGAGCTAGTATGAGAGTGTTTTTTTTTTTTAGAGAGATATACAAATTATAAAGAGAAAATGAGTGAATAAGGTATTTATAAGTGATATGGAACCATTGGTGGTGAGAAATGATTAAAAATTGTACACGATTTCCATTTTTAGAATTGTTGGATGCTTATTGGAACGGTTGCAATTTAATAAAACGAAAGGAGTACTAGTTTTGTAAGAGAGTGTTGTTGTAAATAATGAGGGAGTGTGTAAGAGCAATCTAAAATGATATTAGTTGGTGCAGATTGGGGTTGCATTTAATAGGAGGGTGTATTTTCGATCCCCACAACAAATACGTATTTAGGATGGACTGAAACTTAAAAACTCAAAACTAAGCCCCGAATTCGAATGAGCTCAGAGAATAAACAAGGTGAAAACAATTAAAAAATGGAGCAATACAAATAAACAAAGTATTTGGATATTGGATGATAAGGAGTCAAGGTTTGACACTTGAAGGATGTGATGATATTGTCGTCTCGAGTCCCGACTATATAAAGTACAAGTCGTACTTTGTAGTTAGATGTAAAGGCATGTTGTGGACCATAAATTAACCAACTAGGCGGCTTAAACTTCTCCTGAACCATCTTGACCGTTGGATTCTCCAACTACTCGACTTAAGATGTCCCCCTCTGAACTGGCAGGGCCCACTTCTTGATCACTCAGTCCGGTTAAGGTTGGAATGCTGGATTTTATTAAATGAAAATCGAATGAAAAAGCGTCCAAATAAATAAATAATGGAACCACCCTTTAATTTTTTATTTTTTTTTTGTTTTCATTGCTGTTTAATTAGCTTGATCTCCCTCAAAAAAAAAAAAAAAAAAAAAAAAAAGCTTAATCAATCTTTTCATATTACATAATGCTTGTACGAGATATTATCGACATTGTAAATGCCAACTCAACATCAAAAGGTCCCTAAACTTTCTTTAAAATATTATATTATTTTTTGCCACAGGGACACTTTGGTGCCTAAACTTTGGTGACTCATCTTTTTTCCACCGAAAAAGTAAGTTATGGGTGGTTGAGAGACCAATTTGCTTCATTTGAAAGATGAGGGATCAAAATGCTACAAATACTAAAGTTGAGGAACCATATTTTAGCTTAACTCTAGAAAACTTTACTCCTTTGGAGTATATAAAATTGCATATAAATACTTAGGAGAGTCGAATGTTGTGTATAATAATCTGTTTTCAATTTAAATTGTTTTGCAATAAATTTCAGACTTCAATACAACAAACGTACAAACAGTACTAAATTCAAGACAAAAGTACAACTGCAACCAAAGGGCTGATTTAGAAATATGAACTACAAAAGGAGAATTTCTTGGTCTCAAGTAGGTAGAGACCAAGGTGGTCTCTAGTAAGTTATTGTTGGTATACCATGCTTCGCAATAATTATTATTTAACTTGATACATACAAACTATGTAATACTTCGTATATGCTAAGCTGATTACTCGCATCAAAATTGACCATATCAAGTCGATTAATCAGCTTAGTTGATTATATAAGAAACTTGTCCACCTATACAGTGGCGGATCTTGAAAAAAATCCTTTAGGGGGCCGATCACAACTAAATTTATGTGATACGTATAAATACAAGTATGCAATTGAAGTAATAAAAACAAATGGGATTAAAATTGCCAAAATTTATTAAAAATGAAATTAAATTAACTATATTTATTAATTTAATTATAAAAATCATAATATAAATACTACTTATTGTAATTTTTTTGTTTTTTTGAAAAGAATACCACTCAAAATATCACTATAGAGTATAGAACACCAATACCTTTATTGAACAAAAATAGTAAAAAAATAAAAATAAAAATTAAAGCTACATCAATAGTATGTATAATTGAATATAAATCTAAACGTTGTCGTATATTCTAAGGTTTAGAAACAAATAACAATAGAGAATTACTGGGGAAATAAAGTAGGTAGGACAAAATTCTCAAAAGTGGGTCTTGGGCTTTAGTTGTATAGTTGTAGAAATATGAAATATCAGAAACCATATATATAAATTTGGGCCTACTCCTACACATATCTTATTATTAGGCTATGGGAATAAACACCCTAATATTTTTTTGGGCTTGAACCAGGGGCCAGGCCCCTAATGGCCCCCGTGGAAGGTCCGCCATTGCACCTATACAATACTTACAATCACCTCCAAAATGAGAAACCAAACACCACATAGAATGTACAATACTACATATAAGGAGAACTGATAGAAAAAAAAAAAAAAAAAACGGATTTTTTGGAACACACCTCAACAAGGGCTACATCTGAGCTTATTTCATTCTACCTGAAACAAAGGCAAAAGAGTCAGATTGCCATAATTCATAACAGATAGCAAAAGGTATTCTATTGAAACAATTTTGGCACTGACTGATTACATAATTCTATAAGTAGAAAACACAAAAATCTGCCTAAATTTACAGCATCTTTATATTTCAATTAATAAACTAAAAAAAAGTGTGCAATTCTGCTACTACGAATCATGAAATATCAGCTGGACGTTTGTATTCAAAATTTTCCTGAGTTGCTGTACACATATCTTGCAATTTTCAGCATCATATGAACTCCATTTTAAATGTGTTTCCACTAACAAAGAGTCACGTATCCTTCGGTACATTCAACAAGATAGACAAGAAAGTTCATGGTATATACATCGGCTCTAAAGCCAGACAACTTGACCTCTTTAAGGTTCTTATGCAGAGACATTATTGGCAATTCAAATGCTTCCATTGCCTCGAGAGAAGCTTCTCTTGATGGGAGCTGGAAAAAAAAATTAATCAATTATGATCAGAAATGAATAAGGGATTCAGATTTCAGACTGACATATACAAGGAAATTAAATACTTACATTTAGCTCAAGTAGCTCCAAGTATGGGGCTGCACTGATTATAAAAGCCGCTACTTGGCAACATAGTCGTATTGAAGATGATTTTGCATCCAGCACCAGAGATTTTAGATACCATAGATTCCAGCTTAGGGAGATAAGAGGAAAACTGGTCGAAAATAAAGCTTTTTTCTCTAGGAAATGTCGGGTGCAACTCTGCTTGTAAACAAGGATAAACTGATAGGCTCAGGGATGCAAGCTTCGGAGCATCTTTAATACATAGAATTCTCTTAAAACCTGCTTCAAACTTGAATGATACAAGATTTGGGGCCAAAAGTTCCAAGTTATTCATGCCATAACAATTGTAAACCTCGAGTGATTTCAACTTTTGGTGAGGAGATGTATTCTTAGCATTAACTAGTCCACAAATACAACACAAACGAAGATTTTCTAGAGAGGAGCAACTGTATAATATTAAGTCAAATATTTGGTCCGAAAGGGTTACAGACGTGAGACGGAGATCTTTTAAAGACACAAAACAATTTGGTGTTATCATCTCTTCTCGAGCAAACGCATGGAGAGGAACATCATATTTGTCAAAACCATCACTTCTAGGACAACCTTCAAAGTCTAGTTCAAACTCGGAAACACGATTTCGAATTGCAAAGGAAATCCATTCATCTATATCAGACTTAAATCTCTCAGACATCGGGTGCACAATCCTGAATTTATCTAACTTTCCACCATCAAATTTCTCCAAAAATTTGTTGACTATATGCACAAGCATCTCAGACTTTTTAGCGTTATAAACGTAGTTATTTCTAAGAAATCCAAAGTCAAGGAAAGGGTATGATACCCAAACATTACTCCATCTCTTTGAAAGGATGCTAGTTGCTATTGCTTCCTTCAATGTTAATCTTGATACAATATCTGACAGGAGTTCATCTGGCAAATCACTAATCCGGTCTTTCTCTTCAATTCTTTTGAATTTCTGTATAATTTAAACACATGCAATTCAAACACAAAACATCAATCATGTTGCAATGCACAAAATTTTTTAATCATAAAACTATCACTTTTGTTTGTTGCAAAGAACAAAACTTTAACCATAACACTATCATTTGTTTGTAGCAAACACTAATCTTACTTTTGTTTGTTGCAAAGAACAAAACTTTAACCATAATACCCTACAATTATGTTACAAAGCATGAAAATTTAATCATAACCCTCGATTTTATTTTTTTATTTATTATTTTTTTTTTTTTTTTGGGGCAACCCTCGATTTTGTTTCTAACAAAGCACAAAAATTAAACCACAATATGATAAATTAGATAAAAAGCACAGAATTGTAACTATAATACTATGAATTTTGTTGTTAAAAAAAAACCAATAAAACCTAAACTGACCTTTAAATTACGAAATAGAGGATGACCCAGAACACTTGAGTTGGCCATGGCTTTCGATAAATAAATTTATGCTGAAGATCTGATAGATAATGAAATCAAAAAGAAATTCCTCGACTTTTGATTTTATCTTATGTACTTTTGAAGGTTACTTGTAATTTATATCAATTGAACTTGTTTAAATAGCGAAGTTGTAGGAGTATTAGGAAACCTATGGTTAGATTTCGAGAAAACTCCTCAATCTGGAGTGTGTACATTGATCAAATATATAGAGTTTCTGGAGTGTGTACATTGATCAAATATATAGAGTTTACAATGTCAGGCCTAATCCTGTTAGGAATAGTAGGAAGTACGATAAGAATACAAAATATACATTAAACATATCCGCGACAAATATTATCCTAAGTATAATATCTATCACCTATAACTAGTTTCCTTTTTTTTTTTTAATAGATAATTTCCTAAAATAAATAAACTACGGATTACCAAAAATACTACTGTACCCTGATCCAAAAAAATAAATACTACGTTACTGTACCCTCAGTTTCTAGGCAATATTTGGGCCAACTTTTAATTACTTTGACTATGGAGTATGGCATATAAATTACCAATAATCTAAAAGAGATAAATTTTTTTTTTAAAATTTATAACTTAGTGATGTGGAAGCTTGTTTAATTCATTATAAGTAGTAGATATCAAAAAATAGAAATACGTTGCAATAATTTTTTTTTTTTTTTTTTTTTTTTTTTTTTTTTTTTTTTTTTTTTTTTTTTTGTGTTTGTAACAAAGCACAAAAATTAAACCATAATACGATAAATTAGGTTCAAAGCACAAAATTGCAACCATGATACTATCAATTTTGTTGTTAAAAAATAGCAATAAAATTAAAAGATAAACTGACCTTTAAATTACGAAATAGAGGATGACCCAGAACACCTGAGTTGGCCATGCCTTCCGAATTTATACAAAAATCTTCGATCAATAAATTAATGCTGAAGTTCTGATAATGAAATTTAAAAAAAAAAAAAAAAAATCCTCGACTTTTGAAGGTTACTTGGAATTTATGTCAATTGAACTTGATTAACATGGTACACAGCAAACCAATATAACGCTACTTGTACGAGTATTAGGAAACCTATAACTAGTTTACTACGGAGTAAATCATATACAAGTAACTAGTTTTTTTTTTTTTTTCAAAGGATAGTTTCCTAAAATAAATAAACTACCAAAACTAATAGTCCCTCCGTTTCTAGACAATATTTGGGACAAAATTTAATTACTTTGACTATGGAGTATAGGATATAAATTTCCGATAATCTAAAAGAGATATTTTTTTTTTTATTATTATTATAACTTAGTCATGTATATATAATCTTGTTTAATTACTTGTAGGTAGTAGATATCAAATTTATATCTAGTCTAAGTATTTTTTTTAACCAAAAATTTAGAGAATATTTTTTCCATTTTTATATAATATATATATATATATATATATATATATATATATATATATATATATTTAGTGAGTCATGTGCTTTAAATAAGAGAAATTGTACTCCTTTCGTCCCATAATATAGTTTCTGTTTCACGATATTTAAGAAATAGGACTATTCTAAAAAAAAAAGAAATAGGACGAGAAAGTGGATGGAGTACATTAATAAAAGTGAAAAGTATAATTATAAACAAAAGTTAAAGAGAGAAAGTGGAAGAAAGTACAAGGCATGTACAACATTAAAGGGTAAATTAGGGAGTACAATGAATAAAGTTAAATAAAATGGGGGTATAATATTCCTTACATACTATCCAAAAATAGAAACATGAACAACATTTTTACTCTCTAAAATAAGAAAACAGGAACTATATTATGAGACAAAGGGAGTATAATTTTTTTTTCAAAAAACTTTTCATTTATTGCGTGTTGCAAATATTAAAAAACGGAGGAAATATATATTTTCGAGGCTAAGTAGGGTGTTGCCGGTGTTCAATACAAATTCAGTATGTTTAAGCACATTATTAAGCATTAACTTTCCACCTATTACTGCTCCTTACTTTCCTAGAAGGAGGAAGAGGAGAAAAATTAAAGTGTATACGAGTAGGTTTTAGTAGTTACTCGTACCATTTCCTTAGTTTTTAATTTTTTAGTTGTTAATAATCCTCCTTTCTCTCTTTTTATGAGAATTTTGTTCCCATTTTTGGGTTTGTTCTCTCCGTTTGTGAGAGTTTGGAGTATGATTTTCTTTTCTTCTCTTATGAAATATTAGAAATGGGTAGTTGCAGTTTGCTTGGAAGATTAATTTTAGTGATTATTCGTCCGGCAAAGAATGAAGATTTAGGGTTTCATAATTTCTCTAAGTATCTAGAGTTCCACACAGGTATTTTCATCCATACGACGACTATGCATCAGTGGATCTTAAGCCGAATTAGTGCTAACTCACAGATTGTATTGCTTCGAAAGAAGTTTTTTATAAAGGCTATTGTTGATCGAATCTACAATGTATTTTGCTTTATGGTGATATATTTTTGTGTAGGGAGTTTAGATTTCTTAAGAATTATTTGCATTGTAAAGTGCCATTTGGCTCTTGACAAATTAGAGAGAAATAGAATATAATGGCTTTTGTATTGCATGTTTATTATTCATCAATAGGTTGAGTATTTATACAAAACCTAAGAACATAAGATAGGAAACAATCTTCCTAAAAGATATACTTAAATAATATCTTAACATATAATAAACCTAAATATATTATTCTCCTAATAAGATCAATACGGAAAATATATCACGCATATATTTTCCGATATTATCTCTAACACCCTCCCGCAATCGTAACGGTAGTAACGCGAACGTTGCGATTGGAAATTCTTCAAATTGTTGAAGCCGAGATGCACGCTCTTGTGATGTCGCCTTCAATTTTTTTTCTTCTTCAATGATGAGAACGTTCATCTTTTCGAACTCATCTGTCATCAATCAAACAGGAACGTCATTCTTTTCGAACCTACAAATATAACAATTTTTGGTTTTTCCAGAGCAAAACCGAGCTCCAATCAAATATTGGTTTTTCAGAGTAAACCACACTCAAATTTCTTATTGGTCTTTTAGAGTAAACCACACTCAAATCTCTTATTGGTTTTTCAGAGTAAACCACACTCAAATTTCTTATTGGTCTTTCAGAGTAAACCACACTCAAATCTCCTATTGGTTTTTTAGAGTAAAACCAAACTCATATCCAAAGGAGCAAAATATCCAAAGGAGCAAAATCATGCTCGAATGAACTCACAAAAAAGAAAAAAAAATTGCACAGCAGAATTTTTGGGTAAAATTTATGAATCTCGCCGGTGAGTTTAATTTTCTAACCCACCGGCAGGGGGGAAATTTTTGTGAATGGCCCCAAGATTTAACTTGCTCTTGATACCATGACAAATTAGGGAGAAGAGAGAATAGAATGACTTGTTTATTATTCATCAATTGGTTGAGTATTTATACAAAACCTAAGAACATAAGATAGGAAACAATCTTCCTAAAAGATATACTTAAATAATATCTTAACATATAATAAACCTAAATATATTATTCTCCTAATAAGATCAATACGGAAAATATATCACGCATATATTTTCCGATATTATCTCTAACAGCTCTATTATTTTATCAATGAAATCCTATTTCTTGTTAAAAAAAAAAAAAAAAAAAATAGTAGTTACTCGTACCAAATACCAACCATACATAGTTACATGGTCGAGTTGTCGCGTATGCTCTTTTAACCAATCAAATATCTTGAATACTCCGTAACTTTTTCCAAAAGAAAGTAATTAATTATTTTTATTTATTTTAGTTTTCATATTCCAATATCTTTTGTTTATATTCATACGTGTATAAAGAATTAAAGATGCTAATCAAAAGAATTCAGTCTAAATACCAAGCTTCGATTAATATGTGAATTCAAGGTTTATTGATGCTCTTTGTCAAAAAAAAAAAAAAAAAAAAAAAAAGGTTTATTGATGAGCTTACCTAATCTGAGCCGACCCAATCGGCCAATCGGGCTGTATTTGTGCATCATTCGCATCCATTTCTTTAGCCTATGAAATATCTAATAATTTTTAGAAGAACATATGAATTTAATTTTACTAGGGCAATCGCGCGCGTTATAGCTAGCCATATCTTGAATGTTTTTTTAGTTTGGCTTTTAAATCACAAATTTAGTGAAATTAACAATAAGAAAAAATATATAAACAACTATATTTAGGTGGTATAAATGTTCAAGATAACTAACATTAATAAAAGCATAAAAGTAAATAAATATTTAAGAGGGTATAGTTGTCTAAACACTATTCATTAAAAGTAGCATGTACATATTAATGAGGGTATGTATGTAAATACACATTTTGAAGGGTATAATTGGCATTACACTATTCATAAGAGTATTTTTCTACTTTTTATAAGGTAGGGATATCACAGGTTCTTCTCTAACTTCATAATTTTATATTAGTAATTCTTATAAAGGGAGGTTGTAATTCACTATAGGTTCAATTTCTAAACATAAAATTAATTTAACAAAGGCACAAATAATCCACTTAGGGCATGTTCTCATACGATTATTTTCAGTTAAATTAAGTTCAGTTCAATTTAGTTTTTAATTTCATTCTCTTATAAAATATTCAGTTCAGTTCAGTTCAGCTCTAATAAGTTCAGTTCAGTTCAGTTCAGTCAACTGAGTTCAGTAAATGAGAACAGACCCTTAATTAGCTCAAAATTTCGAAACTCATCATAAATATCAAGAGTTACATTGCATGAATGTATCTATGAAACAAAATATGTTGGATTTCACAAAATCTCTTGATTATATAGCATTTCTATATCTAAAGGTCTAATAAACCACTCCTACATATTATCAAAAAAAAAAAAAAAATCTACCATTTTCATCCAAGAACATGTATATGCTCTTCAATATACATATCTCACCAAAATTGTAGGCCAACAAAGGACCAATAAACCAAACCCAAAAATACAAAAATAAAATAAAATCCAAAGGACAAAATTTTGTTGCTATGCGTTTGTAGCACATACATATGACTAGTCGACTAGACTTGAGTATCAGCAGCCGCGGCTGGAGGAGGAGGAGGAGGAGGAAGAGGATGATTTATGGAATCGTCGTGAGAGGGCAAGACGGCGTTGATAGGCATGGCTATATATGTTGGCTTGTCGTCTCCGGCCATGATCACAACAAATTTTGGCTTATCATCATCGTTTGTGGTCACGGGTAATCCCGTGGTGTCGTCAAAGGACGAAGTGGGTTGATGCTTCTTTTTGTATATGTAAGAGCATGCTAATGTTGCTAGTGCTATAACAATAATCCCTAGTATAAGAGCCAACCCACCAAATAAATATGGGGTTGGTGAATTCCATCTCATAATTTGTGTTGAAGAAGAAGAAGTTGTGTTTGTCATTGATGACATTTTTCTATGGTTTATTCTCTCTAATTGTTGCTTTTAATTTTGATTGTGTTGTGGTTTGTAAAAATGAATGGAAGTTTGAGAAATGCAACAGAGATTAAGGGTATATATAGTACAAAAAATATTAATTAATGCAAATGGTATGTAATTTAATAGTAGTCCAATGAATAATTGCACTAACAACAGTGTTTAATGATCTCATAGAGATATGGTGGAAAGTGGAATGAACTTTTAATTGTTTATATATCTTGGGTTATTATTTTATAAACCACAATAAATATGCCATATAATGCTTTTGAGTTTTGATTATAGTGTATGATGATGCATGATTTTGGGGTCATAGCAATTAATACGTTTAAGGGTTGTGATTTGTTTGAGAAATTGGGTGCTCCCAGCTCCCTCATGGCCTGTTGGACCATATATTATGTATCGTTAATGGGCCGGTGTAATGTTCCGCCCTACTTATTTAGGTTGTATATATATTTGTCTATACGGGAATACGAAGGACAACACACTATTCATTCTATTCTCTCTAGTTTGACATGGTATCGGAGCCACTACGATTCTAAAACCCTAAAAACTCTAAAAAAAATTCTAATTTCTATTCTCTGCTCCATTAACAATGGTGGACGACAACAAAATTGATCCTGCTTCCCCTTTCTATCTTGGTTCTGGCGATCAGCCTGGAAACCTTATTACTAATGTGATCTTGAAAGGTGATAATTACCTCTCATGGTCTAGAGCTATTTCTTTGTCTCTGAAGTCTCGGCGCAAATTTGGGTTCGTCGATGGCACCATCTCCAAACCAACTGAGAAGAAGAAAATACTGGATTGGGATACGGTGAATTCTATGCTGGTATCC
Organism: Chenopodium formosanum; assembly: GCA_024500155.1. NCBI lineage: Eukaryota > Viridiplantae > Streptophyta > Magnoliopsida > Caryophyllales > Amaranthaceae > Chenopodium > Chenopodium formosanum. The sequence goes on along the minus strand of CM044861.1, from coordinate 677,968 downwards.
TGGATTTTGAGAACAATTGACCCGAAACTTGCTGTTTCTATTCCCTATTTCGATGATGTGAAGCGTCTTTGGGATTATCTTGACAAACGTTATTGTGAAGCTAGTGGACCACGATTGCAGCAATTAAGGGCTTCAATCACTAATTGCAAACAATTGAGCAATATGACTGTTGAGGACTATTATAATCAATTGATTGGTTATTTTGACGATCTTGCGCGCCTCAAACCACCACATGGCTACGAGTGTGGGGCGTGTACCTGTGGAGTTGCTGCGAAGTATGAGAAGGATAGGGATGAGGAGATTCTTCATCAGTTTTTGGTAGGCATTGATGATGCTAAATATGCTTTGGTTCGAACGAACCTTCTGTCTCAACAGCCCCCTGCTACTCTCGACCGTGCTTATCATGCTCTGCTACAAGAAGAGCACTCTCGGAGTATTGCTCAAGCCAAAATCCCTGCTGCTAAGGAGGATGCTCATGTATTTGCTCTTCCATCGTCTGATCGTCGTCAATTTCAGTCGGCTCGTGTTGATAAGGCTAAACTTCTTTGCTCTCACTGTAAGCGCTCAGGCCATGACAATACAGGTTGCTTTCTCCTTCACGGTTTTCCCGATTAGTGGCTTGAGAAATATGGGAAGAAGGGGGGCGCACCTCACTCGGGATACTCTGCTTCACAACAGGGCATCAAGCCCTATGCTTCTGCTTCCACGGCTGCTGCCCCTGCTTTTCCTGCTGCTGCCGCGAGTTCTAGCAAACCCGTGGCACGTGCTAATGCCATGGGTGGTTCTATTGGACCTCCTGTCGTACCTTCTACTGACACTCTCTCTGCTTTATCCGAACTTAAACCGGAGCATGTTCGTCTTTTGTTGAACAAGGTCACTAATAATCAGCAAGAAAAGATGAGTGGTGAGTATTTTTCCTCTTCTTGGATTATCGACACCGGCGCCTCTCATCATGTCACCGGTGATGCATCTTGCTTGGTGGATATGCGAGATATTATTTCATGCCCCGTTGGCCTCCCGGATGGCACACAAGCTCTTGCTACAAAAGAAGGGCGTGTGTATTTGGCTGACGGAATTATTCTTGAGAATGTCTTATTTGTTGCACAATTGAATTGCAATTTAATTTCGGTTTCTAAAATGATTGATGATTCTCATTGTTATGTACGATTCACTGATTCTCTATGTGCTATACAGGACCAACACTCGGGGAGCCTGATTGGAGGCGGTGAACGGATAGATGGACTTTACTATTTTCGGCGACTTCCTAAAGTATGTGCGGTGACATCTTCAGAGGTTTCTACATTTGAGCTCTGGCATCGTCGTTTGGGACATCCGTCGGATCCTATCGTCAAGTTAGTGCCTGCTATTAGTGCTAGTTCTAGTAACAAATTCTTGAATAAAGCATGTGAAATTTGTCCACAGGCTAAACAATCTCGGGATACTTTTCCCAATAGTGATAGTAGGGCTAGTCGTATTTTTGAATTGATTCATTGTGATTTGTGGGGATCGTATAAGACACCGTCTACTTGTGGTGCTCGTTATTTCTTGACTATTGTTGATGATTTTTCCCGAGGTGTTTGGGTTTATTTGCTAAATGATAAAACTGAGGTTTATTCTTCTTTTCTTTCTTTCTTTGCTATGATAAAATGCCAATTTGATGTTCATGTTAAGTGTGTACGGAGTGATAATGGTACGGAGTTCAAACCCATGCTCCCGTATTTTAATGAAAATGGCATTCTCTTTCAAACCTCTTGTGTTGGCACCCCACAACAAAATGGTAGAGTAGAGCGTAAACACCAACATATATTGAATGTGAGTCGTGCTTTGATGTTTCAAGGTAACTTACCTATTGAATTTTGGGGTGAATGTGTTCTAAGTGCGGTTTATTTAATTAATCGTACTCCCTCCCGTCTTCTATCCAATAAATCTCCATTTGAAATTCTTTTTGGTAAGGAGCCTAATTTTGATGAATTAAGGGTGTTTGGGTGTCTTTGCTTTGCTCATAATCAAAAGGCTAAGGGGGATAAATTTGCTCCACGGAGTAGGAAGTGTGTGTTCTTAGGCTATCCTCATGGCAAGAAAGGTTGGAAATTGTATGATTTAGATACCGGTGAAATATTTGTCTCTCGTGATGTTAAATTTTTTGAGAATGAATTTCCATTTGTGAAAGGGGATGAGCCGGTTTCTAGTCTTGAAAATGTTGAGAATGTGTCTCACGAAAATGTTGGGGTTGATCATGATTTTTTAGAGGACTTGGAGTATATTTTGGAGGTGGGTGAGGGGTCACTTGTGCCTGAAAATCAACCCCCCACCCCTGCTCATGCTGCAGGCCACCTGCGGCTGCTGCTGCCCCTGCTCACACAGCAGCAGAAACTGCTGGTTCGGACAGCAGCATCACGGCCCCACACGCGGCTGCTCCGACCTCTTCTACTACTCCTACACCGGACCTAAGCCGTGGTCAAAGGGCTAGGCAAGCTCCGGGTTGGCATTGCGACTACGTCGCACATACTATCACTCTTGACAGTCCATCTATCTCTCCTTGTTCACTGTCTACTCCGAGCTCCTCAGGTACTCCTTATCCCCTAGCACATTTTGTGAATTGTAATAACTTTTCTGTGCCACATCGTGTGTTTATTGCAGCTGTGGATTCGATTGTTGAGCCTCGTAATTTTAATGAGGCTATGAAGCACGATGGTTGGAGAGAGGCAATGCAAAAGGAGATTTCTGCTCTTGAAAAGAATAAAACATGGGTGATGGAAGAGTTGCCTCCGGGAAAGAAGGCATTGGGGTGTCGTTGGGTATACAAGGTCAAGCTTAATTCCGATGGCACAATTGAAAGATTGAAGGCTCGTCTTGTCATATTTGGTAATCATCAGGTTGAGGGTATCGATTATAACGAGACGTTTGCTCCTGTGGCAAAAATGGTTATTGTTCGTGCTTTTCTTGCGGTGGCTTCTGCGAAAAATTGGGAATTGCACCAAATGGATGTTCATAATGCCTTTCTACATGGTGATCTTGATGAGGAGGTTTATATGAAGCTTCCACCTGGTTTTCATGGTTCTCAGTCTGGGTTAGTTTGTCGTCTTCTCAAGTCCTTATATGGATTACGGCAAGCACCTCGTTGTTGGTTCTCTAAGTTGGCCTCTTCTCTGAAAAGGTACGGTTTTATCCAATCGTATTCTGATTACTATCTCTTTACTCTGCAATCTGGGGCTATTCAACTTAGTGTTCTGGTGTATGTTGATGATTTGATTATTTCTGGGAATGATTCTTCTGCAATTTCTTCATTCAAATCTTATTTGAGTGACTGTTTTCATATGAAAGATTTGGGTGTGTTGAAATATTTTCTTGGCATTGAGGTTGCGCGTAGTCCGGAGGGCATTTTTTTATGTCAACGGAAATATACTCTTGATATTATTGCAGAGACTGGTTTGCTAGGGGCACGACCTGCAGGTACTCCTATTGAGCAGAATCATACTTTGGCCAAATCAGAGTCTCCTTTTTTTTTCTGATCCTGAAATGTATCATCGTCTTGTGGGTCGCTTGATCTATTTATCTTTCACGAGACCTGATTTGGCTTATGCGGTTCATATCCTGTCTCAATTCATGCAACAACCGCGTCAGGATCATTGGGAGGCCGCTCTTCGTACGGTGTGTTACTTGAAAGGAAGTCCGGGACAGGGAATCCTTTTGAGCTTTGATTGTGATCTACATATTACAGGTTGGTGTGACTCGGATTGGGCTAGTTGTCCTCTCACGAGACGTTCTATCTCTGGTTGGTTGGTGTTTCTTGGTGCTTCCCCTATATCTTGGAAGACTAAGAAGCAGGATACTGTGGCTAAGTCTTCTGCTGAGGCCGAATTTCGTTCAATGTCTAAAACCACTGATGAGTTGAAGTGGTTGAAGGCTCTTCTTCTGAGTTTGGGTGTCGCGCATCTCCGTGCAATGAGTTTATTTTGTGATAGTCAATCCGCATTGTATATTGCGAGGAATCCAGTTTTCCATGAGCGTACTAAACATATTGAGGTTGATTGCTATTATCTCCGCGATGCGATTCAGGATGGTATTATTAGTCCGTTGTATGTGAAGACGACAGATCAACTTGCGGATATTTTTACTAAGGCATTGAACAAGCAACAATTCATGTATTTACTTGGCAAGTTGGGCATTTGTGATTTGCATGCTCCAACTTGAGGGGGGGTGTTGGACCATATATTATGTATCGTTAATGGGCCGGTGTAATGTTCCGCCCTACTTATTTAGGTTGTGTATATATTTGTCTATACGGGAATACGAAGGACAACACACTATTCATTCTATTCTCTCTAGTTTGACATGGCCTCGTATTTGTTTTAAAACAACTGTAACTGTTTGACTTTTACATTTTTGTTTTTGGAGAGGGTGTTTGACTTTTACATGATTCATTTAAACTGCACTATTTTCACTACTTTCTCATGTCATCTTTAAGTTTCTTCATAATTTTGTTATATTTCACCCACTAAACAAAAAGAATTTTGGAGAAGCGGAGTTATTATAATTAATAAATCTTTTTGGACATAATTAGAGATATTTGTAGCCAAATTTGTACTACCTCCGTTTCAGGTTTTTTGCAACTTTGCAATATTTTATATCTCACAAATAATGCTCAAAGTTGCAAAAAACATAAAACGGAGTTAGTACATAATATTAGCAAATGAGTTCATTATATTGTAACATTCTTCTTGAGACAGAGTGATGTGTCGGTCGAAACCTTTTGCGTGTGACATTTGTGGGTTATTGACTACCTCCAAAAGTTATTAGGTGTACCCATTTATCATCTTACGAACCACGATGCTTTCATACTAGATAGTGTCTTAATTCTTATATTTCTTCATGATTAGTCAATTGGAGTATTAATATTGTCTCCTAACTAGGCTTTTTCTACATAGGACGGAAAGCATTAAGAAGCCTTGCTTTATGATGCTTCTAGGAAAACAATGTCTAATACTTGTGTATGGTATAATGCGTCCGAACAAAATGGAGCCAAGTCAAATAAGATTTTTTATTAATAAACTATTTTTACTAGTGAAAAAACTAGTTAAATTGAATACAATATGTTTTATACTTTATCAATATTAACTTGTTTTAATTATTAGAGTAATGTTCTTTGCATATATTATTTCAACAATACATATTTATTGTATCAAAATTCATATTGGATCGAATTAAGAAAAATATTATTGGGGGGGACAAATACATAATGCTAATAGATTTTATAGATGTGAATATATTGATTGTGTTGTCAAGATGGCAAGCTACATTATTTATCATGAGAAAATAGTGCCTCCAACATATTAAAATAAATGGTCACATAAAAATCAAGTGTTGTCCCAATAAATTAAAGACAAAGTGTAATAATTTGATGTTGTCAGCACCCATAAATAATCGATAATGCATGCACTAAATATTCCACAAAACCCAATTGTCAAAAACATTCTACTCATAACATCCAATACAAGGGACTCCTTTCTCACAATTGGATGCTTTTACTTTTGCGTAATCGAGCCGTCGCGTCCAATAATTTGTCCATTTCTGTAATTTATTTTATTCTATTTTTATGTTATTTTTAGTTATTTTGTTTGTGTTTAAATGGTGTTAATCAGATAAGCTAGCCGTATTAGTAATCATGAACCATAGTTTAGTGCTAAGTACACATCTAAAGTCTTTACCATATTTATGCAAATTTTGAAGGTGGGTCTTAGGCGGAGTATGTGTAACTAGTTAAGTATTTTTAGAAAGAAAAGTTATACGTAGGGCCTGTTCTGATTGATTGAACTGAATTGAGGCTAAACTGAACTAAACTGAACTGAATATTTTATGAAAGAAGAAAATTAAGAATTGAACTGAAAATAATCTGAAAAGAACATGCCCGTAGTATTTATTACTTCGTATTTAAGAGTCGTAATAAGTTTATTTGTTCTATATAATCAAGTATATGAGACTATACGTGGAAAATAAATCAATATATATGCACTATACGTCTATACACAGTGATATTTTAGTTTCCAAATTGAATAACTAAAAAACATTTTAACGTACTTTCTTTTAAAATATTCTATTAGCATGAATTGTATTTTTCATTTTATACAGAGTAAACAAGTTTGTACAATATTTTATTTTATTTTTTTGATGCATATTATATGTTCTTTTATTGTGAATTATGTTTTCCCAGGAACGTATGATGGGGTGCATTTAACCATTTGCAACACCAGGCCAACTTGGTCCATCAACATGTTACATGTATTTGTCATGTAAATATTACCCTTTATGATTTTCTATACAATTTCAACAAGCTACCAACTAGCTCTTTGAAGATCTAGATATCAATTAAGTTGTTAATTACTAAAAAAAAAAATAATAATCCGTGTCCTATTTGATACTTATTTTAATTTCAATGCCTCCACTTGGCTAGCCCTCACCTCTCCATTTCAAATAAATAGATAGATAAAATAAAAAAAAATAAAAATATCATTTGTTTAGAGTAATTTATTTAATTGGATTATGTATATATGAAATATTTAGAATAACAACATAAGATACATAAACTTTAGCTTTACTTTTGTTGCACCAAATAGATGTATTTGTTTGATGTAAATGTCTCCTAGAATTAGAAATAGGCAACTACTAAAAAAATATTATTGTCTTCTTGGTGGATCTTAAGGACAAGGAATCCACCTTAATTTCTTGAATTGTATTAGTGTTAAGAAAATACTAATCTAATTTCTAACAAAAACATACCTTAGCTTAGCTAGCTTTTATCAAAAGTCGTTGCTACTTTCTTCCATAATTTCCATATATATATATATATGATGCTTTTTATTATTCAATAATAATGTATCGGATCATATAAATATACTTATTCTTAATCAAATCTTCTATTCTTCTTTTCTCATAAATAATAAATTAAAGCTTCTATTCTTATTGTGTATCTTTTAATAATAATAATGCATATGTCAATGTCCAATGGTCGAAGATTCTGTTAAGTACGAACTATAAAATTTTATTAATTATAAATCACCTTTGTTTTAAGATCCCTTATTTTGTTGTAGAGAATCGTTTCTTTAAATTACCAAATAATTTAATCCTAATGGTCTCTGACCTGTCTATCAAGTATTTATTCTCACATAATCGACATTACATACACCTCACAATTAAGGATAGATAGCATAATTTTACAAGATATATAGATCAAAGATCAATATTATTTATTTGTAAATTTAATATAAGCTAGCTTAGCTAATAAGTGATACTATATATGAGGGTATTTATTCTTTCGCATTAATTTCTGTAATGGAGATTAATGACATAATATTGATAATTTACTTAAGCAACTCACATCACAGATTCTTCTAATAGATGAAAAAGATGCATGGAGTAATACAAAAATAAAGCATTTACTATCTTAGTTTTATAACTAATCATAGTTTGTAGAACATTGAGGGATTAACTACATATAATAACCTTGGTTTAAGGCTTAATTATGCATGAGTTAACTTCAAACTAAAGTGGGATATCTTTTGTGGTGGCAAACCCGCTACCACGCACTTTTCCACTAGTCTCTATAAATTAAAAGTAAGATGGTGATTTTAAAGTCCAAATAATCCACCCAATTAATAAAAACATCTCCGAGTTGCTACATCTTTATCAATTATTGTACCTAATCCTTCCATTATATATATAAAAATAATATTAATGGCACCAATCAAAGTGATGGACCAATGATGCAATTAAGTAGAAAAAAAGTCATCATTTCTAGGAATTTAATTTGTTGGTTTTTTATGATGGAAAAATGACCTTATCGTGTACTTGGAGTACAACTTTGTACACACTAATAGACCAATGGTACATGTTATAGGTGTTGACTTCTTCATAGCATTGAAATATGTTTCTTACTCAAATACTCATTTTCTGTTAGAATTATAAAGTAACAATCATATACAAGGATTACAAGCTACTTAATAATTTTTTTTAAAGATAGATAAAGTAACCAGCAAACATATACAAGCTAATGTATGTACGAGCATCTCTCATCATATGTCAGCTCGATTAGTTTCATTGGTCAATGTTTCAGAGTATAGGGAGAAGGTGAGGTAAGGAAATCCCCCTCCTTCTTATCAATTGTAGTTGGCGTGGCACAAATTTGTGTCCTCCAACTCCACAAAGCACATTTTGCTTATCATACGTCAAGGAGATTCTCGAAAAAATCAAATAAACTTGCTCTTCTTAATCTGTAGTATTGTGCGTGTCTTCCTATAGGATTGGAGATGTTTCACAAATTAACCTTACTAATGTATATGTATAATACAAATCTACAAATCTCAATATGTTAGTCCATTAATCAATCCATCATAGTAGTGTTTGGACGATAAAAATTGCAACAATAATGAAGCTTAGTATACGCAATCCCAAATAAAGACAAATTAACTTTGGCGTGAAGGCCTCAAGCGTACTTGGACCCATTTTCCAAGTACGCGGCGTAACGTGAGCGTTGATATATAATTTGCGGACTTCTTTTTTTTTTTTTTGAAACAATTTGCGGACTTCTTAGTTCTAATTTCTAAAGTACAAGTGTACAAGTATCAAACATTCACATCTTCATCTTACTCTTTTCTTGCCAAATAACATGCTCCCATGAAAACACGATTCACGTCTTTTTAAATTGTTGATGACTCGTAGGAAAATTATACGGAGTACGTTCCTATATAAAATTACGTTCTTTGTCCCACAAATATAAAATTACGAGTATAATATTTAATTTTTTCACAAGGTATTTATCTATTCTTATTTGACCATCTATTCTTATATGACAACTTGTAAATCTCACACGTACATATCTTTATTAATTTTTATTTAATGCTAACATAATTATTAATATGCTGCCACGCCTGTCAGCTCGTAGTCTCGTATTGAGTTATTGACCACCGGCTTGATCTGCCTCTGCTCAAAAGAACCTTCATTTTGATTAACATACGAGAGTACAACATTTATTGTCTTTGTTGTTACAACCAATTATATCGTATTGTCGTTATACTACGTATTTGGAATTCCTCTTGTGAGGAGAGCTTCCCAATGTTCGTTTTTTTTTCTTACCTTTATTTTTTAAAAAAAAAGAAAAAAAAAAAGGTACTGTCCTTATACCTGTTTTTATACACTAACCCTTATTTCGCCATGCTCATTTTTTTTATATAAATAAAACGCCACCAATATTTTATCTGCCAGGAATACATTGTTGTACATTTAATTTAAATTCATGAAATCATGCTTATAATCGGATATCTGTAAATTGTCAACTGTATTATCTCTAATAAATGTTCCAGCTAGTGAGTCAATACTCAAAATTTAAAAGCAGAAATAATCTGAATGCAATTCCTAATAATAACTTTACTCTTTTTGGTTAATTTCCAGCTGTATATTGCTATGTGTAGTTGTTTACTAGAGTTGATCCTTTCTTGGGCTCAATCATTCCATATAGCCCATATATCGTTATAAACTAGGTCACTTTCGATTCCAACCACATAATGGACATATTAGTACGCCGAAGCTAAGTTAGCTAGTTATATTATTCACATCATTTATTTCACCTATATATAACTATTACAAATAATTGTAAAAACAACAACATTAAAGTTGCACATAATATGGTAATAAAAACAATCTGCTACACGAAAAAGGCTGAACAAAAATGCTCGGATTTGTATCAAAGAATACTCCGCAAGTGAACATATAATTATAATTTTTGTTTACATTATACGTTACACATCTAATTTCTATTTCCTAAAACCTAAGACTAATAAATTAACACGACACGTCTATGTCGTTACACTCTTCCTATAACAATGTGATGATTATTGCTAGAATAAGGAATAATCATAGGAGAAGGAAGAGGCTTAGCAAAGTAAGTAGGGTTATCATCACCGGCCATAATCACAACAAATTTAGACTCAATTTGGCTCGCCGGGGCCGGTGAATTCGACGTTGGTTTTCGAGTTCCATCATCATTGTCACCATTTGAGGAAGAATATTTTCTGAAAGAACAAGCTAAGATAAGTAAAGCCATAGCAATAAGACATAACATAAGTGCTAAACCACCAAATAGAAATGGTACGGGGTTGTTCCACGAACGTTGTATGGCTGTCGCGGCATCATTTACCGTGGTGTTGTTGCCCTTAGGGGTCGTCATTGTTGCATTCTTCATTATCATATTGTCGTTCTCTCTCCCTTTCTTTGTCGTCTTAATTTTTTTTTATTTTATTTTTTTTTCTCTAATTAAGGTGACTCAAAAAAAAAAAAAAAAAAAAAAGATGGTAATTATTTAGGAGAAATGATGATTTTTTTTATGTAATCAAAATGATTTGTTGATGACTACTTTGCTAGCTTTTTATAGAGGGTTTATTGTTAGAATGTTATACAAGTATTATAGACGTGATAATTTATGAGAATTACTAAATTACCCTTGTGTACATGTAAGATCAGATTAATAAGGAAAGGAGGATTCTTACTTGGGTACTACTCATTCTTTGATATTAACGACACTTGGAAATTTCTAGGTGGTTGCCACATTTAATGAATATTTGAAAAAACATGATCGTATCGCCACATTTTTTGTACGTACTATATTTAAGGAATTTATTGTATGGAAAAACACTTAATACAAATTAAGTGTGCACTATATGTTTGCATGTCATGTGTTTAATACGTCAATAATTACATTAATCAAACCATTCCATATATAGGAGTATCAATCAATAACTATATACTAAAAGACACACCAGCAATGACACGTGTCATCTTCTGGTGTGTCCTTAGTATATTTTTTAAAAAAAAAAATTGAAAAAAAGATAGAGAATATTACGCAAAATATTTTTTTCAAAAATTTAGGAAAACAATCGTAAAATAATATATTTACCAATTTAGATATCTAATCCTATATTTCTACTTCTTTATAAGTAATTGCTTTACAATGTATATAATTATTATTTATAGTAAAAAAAAATCATGAATATAATTAATCTTTCAACCTAACATAATTAGCGAATGAATTTTTTTTTGAAATGTGAAATAGAAAATATAAAAAAGAAAGTTTGAATTAAAAATATAATATGTAGTCATAAAAAATAAATAGTAGTATTTTAAGTTGCTATATTTGGGATAAAATAAAAAATAGACTATGGACCAAATTATTTTTATATTTAAATATAATTTTAATTAATACTCCGTAACAAAGAGTGAAAAACCGTGCATGGCACGGGATCTAACCTAGTTATTTATTAATTGTATGTTTACTCCCTCCGTCCCTAAATTACATTCCTCTTTCTAGCATTTATTCCTCACATAATAGAGAGAAAGAGGAATGTAATTTAGGGACGGAGGGAGTAATTAATTAACTAAGAATGAAAGAAATTTCATGTTGCTTGATTGATACAAAAAAAAAACCAAGGAAAAATAATAAAGAGGCCTCAAGTATGAATATAATTTTGATGAGGTCCCTAACTAGTCTAAGAAGCTTGTAGAATTTGCTTTAACCTATACACTACATATCCAAATTGATTGGACCCACTAGACGTGTTTTTTGGATCGAAGTATATAATTTCATGTTGCTTTGCTTACGCAAATGATTTGATTCAATTTTAGATGATAATCCATTTTACAATTCACTAATAGTTTTATGGCACTAAAGGGTATCTTTCATTTTCAATTCCTCAATTTAACACCATAATCGATGTCTTATAGGGACAACCCAATTTATTGTTGAAGTTCATTAGATAAGATCATGATAAATTTTATGTTGATTTATTGTAGAGCTTATCTAATCGAAAAAAAAAATTAAAAAATGTATCTAATCCATTATTGATTTTTTTTTTTTATTTTTTTTATTTTTACAATAAGGGCCTGTTCACATTTACTTAATTTCAGTTCAGTTCAGTTCAGCTTTAATCAGTTCAGTTCAGTTCCAATCAGTTCATTTCAGTTAAGTTCAGTTCAGCTCTTAATTTCCCTCTCACATAAAATATTCATTTAAGCTCAATTCAGTTCAGTTCAGTTCAGTACAGTTCAGTTCCAATCAGTTCAGTTCAGCTCCAATCAGTTCAGTTCAGCTCAGTTTAGTAAATATGAACAGACCCTAAAAGCGTATAATAACTCAATATGTAGGTTACATATCGGCTAGCTAATAACAGAGTTTGCTCACTTTGGAACATAGATAAACAAATTTGACTTAAGATATTCCTTAATCACCATACTCGACTTAATATTGTATAAATTATAATAGTCCAGTTTAATTATTATAGCACACCACGCCCACTTTTCGACAATAAATTACCTTAATATCTCAAACAAATATCTCTAGGCTCTAGCCGATAGATTGTGCATTTGTTGGTTTTATCTTTTATGGAACCCTTTCATCTTTACAAAAGATGACTTCGAGTATAAGTTTATGCAAATCAAAGATCAATTAATTGGTTGATTAAAATAATAAAAATGTTATAATGGGGTATAAAAACAAGGTGCTCCCCATGGGAAAATTGTTGGCCGAAAGTAGACAAGTTGACAAATTACAGCCTATGAAACAACAATTATTTGAGTGGAAAAGTGGGTAGGATTTTGGGATAAGGATGAACCAATTTGATGAAGGTTCAAAAAAGAAAGAAAGAAAGTTTTAACTATCATCACCAATTGTAACAATTGTAAGTGAGATAATGAGAGTTATTGGATGAGCCCAACATACAAAAGGCATATGATTATTTTGGGCCACCAACATAGCCATTGCCCATTGCACTAGGTTAGCTTAAAGATAATAATAAAAAAAATTGATCATCTAAGAAGGGATCAAATTAAATTTTGGTGAGCATGCATGGGATGCCTAATGGATGCATAATTTGCTACACAGTTAGCTTCTTGGTATATATGACCGGAATTTAGGAATTATATACCGTACATTCCACACTTTAATTAATTTAATGGTTTATTGCACTAGCTTAGTTTTAAGTACCATCACCAGTTAAATTTTTACTCCAAGATTGATCATATCTTCCAAATCAACCATGGTAATTCCATATGGTCTAAAGAACAACTTGATAGCTTAATATATATAGGCCATGGTAATTCCTTGAATATTAGAGGTTTGAAAGACCCTTTTGGTATTAGCCTAAAGGACAAGAGCGGTTGAGTAAGTACGGCATATGTCACAAGAATTAGATAACCATATACGGGGTATAAAGCAATTCAAGAACGAGACCAAATAAAAGAAGTCGATTGAGATTTAATAAATTAGGGGATAAGATTGAAAAATCATTCTAGACTTAATTTGTACTCCCTCCGTCCCTAAATTACATTCCTCTTTCTCTCTATTATGTGAGGAATTAATGCTAGAAAGAGGAATGTAATTTAGGGACGGAGGGAGTAAGAAAAATTCAATGAGATTAAATGAAGTGAACGCGAGAGTAAAACAATGAACTGACGATCCATTAGTCATTTTTAATATGGACAAACCCGAGTACACAAAAAACCAAAAAGGAAAACGGGGCAAACCGCAAACGTATTGTGCAATGTGCATGAACAGCATGACCGATGACTCAGAGAATTCTGAAGGTAATTGCTGATCAAAATTACTACTGGTATCAAACATTCACGAAATCTAAAAAATCCCAGAAACCCTGAAACCAAAAGGTAAAATCTTTGATCCATTGCTTACTCCAATTTGCATAGTCCATGTTTTAGCAGTGATATGTGGAAGTATTTCTTCATTATTGTGTTTTAGTTTGAACAATTTTATACTCAATTGGCCAAAAAATCAGCTAATTTACTGATTCTGTACTACTCTGGTGAGAATTAGATTACTTTTGTAGAAAATTGTGGCTTTTTTAGAACTAGTTTGTGTTGTTTGTTGAATAATTCAGAAGAATCAGCAGCCTCTTAACTGGGTTTGGTTTATTAAATTGTGGGAAATGATTTATATTACATGGGTATTTGATTATTTATCTAGGGTTTTGGTATTTTATACTTTTATAATCATATTTGTTATGTTTGTCGATTAGAATGTTGATGACCTAATTGAGAAATTGGAAGAAATTTGGTAAATTTCTGTTACAAAGGGGAATAATCTAGCAAGTTGCTATTTAAAGGGGAAAAGAGTCATATAATGATATAAATTTGTCACTTTTGGTATAGATGTCAAGCTCAAAGTTTTCAAACTCAAAAAGAAGGGGGTTGATATGATCAGGTTACTGAAGGAAGCAACTTGATTCCCCTGATGATGACGAAGGCAAATTGGAGTGCGTTGAGATCATATATCCGATTTTATATGCTATCTTGTGTAAGATTTTCTTCGGATTTCAACTTGAAATCATTCATGTTTGATCTATGTTAAATGATGTTTTAAATAATATGAACTAGAAATCGCGGTGGTAGCTCATAGAAGAATAGCTTATATTTGATGTTTTCAAATAGGTAATTTGAACTAGAAATCACGGTGGTAGTTCATAGAAGAATAACTTATATTTGATGTTTTCAAATAGGCAATTTGGCAATGTGAACTAGAAGTTATGTCGGTAGAGTGCTTGTTTGAATTTATTCGTCTGTATGGCTCATAGGAGATTAACTTATTCACTACCATGTTAATAAAGAGCCGCTCTAGAGGTGCAGGACTACATTTGACCTCTTTTAAGTGAGAGGATAAGAGGCATTGGGGATGATAATCATATGGACATATGGTATGAATGTATGATATAATCCATACTGGTGAAGAGTGATTGGATTTAGCCATTGCAGAGAATAATGAATGCTTTTAGAGTTAAACCGTTTGTGCTTTAATTGACATTGAGAAGGTTGGATGTGATCTCCCTTAAATTAAAGAAATTGAATGTTCCTTTGTGTCTTAGCCAGTTCTTTAATCATGCTTTTTGTTTGCTTGAAATTGGTAAGTCCAATCCTGTTATGGCTATCCTACATCAGTATACATGTGCTGCTCCAGTGACCTAGAAATGGCTTAGGTATAATTTTGGTAGATAGAGAATTTGAATTTCCCAAATGACACAAGGTTAGTTAAACAATATCCTTACAGCATATGGGCTAGCAGGATATAAAGTTGGAACTGGTAGTAATGTTTTGTGTATAGACGAAGTTGTCAATGGATGTCCATCTTTAGGCACAGTTGTGGTGAACGTAACTTTACATTTACATCTTTGGAACATCATCGGTTTTGGATTTCTGCTGATTTTCCCTTTTGTGGATATTATTCCATCTAGCTTACATATTACTTTGCTTTTGGTATAAAGTTCCTTTTCTTTTCAACTCCTGCCACTTGCTGTAATTGATGATTCGTATCTTGTTCACCACTGAAAAAAACCATTGTCCAAAGGCCAGCCACCTGATGAAAAAGTGTATGCCACTTCACAGGTATTTGAGTAAGTTTGTTGTACCGGATGTCCTAGATCTCAAGGATCCTGAATGCTTTCCAGTGGCGTAAACTTGATGACTAGGGTGAATATGAGAGCTTAAAAGCTCAAGTTGCAAAGTCTGACAGAATGCACGGGTCTATCAGATTGCGATAAAATGCCCTTAATCCATTGCAGTTGACAAAGTTTGAAGTTTGCAAAGCTTAAACAGCCTTCATATTTTGGAAAAGAAAAATTTTAGTAGAGCATATAGCCTCACCATTTCACCATTCATGCAGATTCCCAGCTTCTATACACACTGAGATTGTTGCAGCAGACCAGCAGTTAATGGTTGTTCTGAAGTCATCCTGGATGTCTGTGACAATATTAGATGGCTTCTGCAGTTTGCTTGACTTGGAAATGCATGCATTAACATATTCTTTAACTGTTGTGAGCTAAAGAGGATGGATGCAAATATAATTTCTCCAAACTAGAGTAAGACCTAAGTAAAAGTAAAGTAAAGTAGCCTCAGATTTTCTTGAGGAGGGCATTTGTTAGGTAAAAGCCAAATTTTACAGAAAAGGAAGTCAAGTATTCCACTGGTTACAGTGAGATGTTTAGCATTATACCTTATTTCCACTGAGTTGTGGATTTTTGTTCCTTTGGATAGTTTTTGATTATCTGCATTTGCTTCTATTCTGAACATTGATATGGATTATTCTTTGAATTCAGTGGCAAAGTTTTCATAGTGCATGTTATTCTCAAAGCTAATTATGGCTGTAGGGGGTTAACATGTTTTCTGTAATACCTCTGCATCTGCTCTTAGTCTTCACACACTAGTTATTGTCACTTGGGCACTATCTGTTTTGAAGACACATATCTTTTTATCAAAGCATTTTTGTACCAATGAAAGAAGAAATTAAATGTAATTAGGTTTATCTGATTCATTGCAGGGTTCTTATATTGAAGGCCTGTTCAGTGTGAAGTTTCTTCCGAGCTGTGAAAGGTAATATGTTAGTGAACTACTTCAAGTGCTGTGCTTGTTAATTTTTAAAGTATCAACATTATATTACACCTATTACTCTGGGAGGGGAGTGAAGCGCATGCACACATCCTTACCTCTGCGATAACATCAACACGCTCTTCGCAACCCTGAATTTAAAAGTAAATATTTCAGGACTTGTAGCTTCTTGTATATTGCCTTGATTTAATCCTTTAATGTACTGTCATAACCTAGCTGTTGCTTATTCTGTGGCTCTTATTGAGGGTTAGATTTAATGAAGAAAGCATGTTATATATACTTGTTTTGTACAATTTTACACAAAAAAAGACATAAGAATAACAAGACAACATATCAGTAACTAAGAACATATAGGTCAAGACTGATAAAAAATAATGAAGATTTAATGGTATCACAACCAACTCCATTTAAAACATCACCTACATTGATCAGAAGGATGGCACAATGCCATATCCACCGTCTGACATCAATGAGTTGGTGAACATCTGGTCCATCTCTGCTTCAACATCTGTTCTCTTAGCGAACCGGCCTTTGATCCGAGGTCTAGTCTCTGCATAGGCCTTTCTTGAAGCATAACGGATAGTCTTCTCAAATTTTCTATTCTTCTTCTTTTCTCTGTATCTCATGACCCTCGCCTCTCTGTCCAGTGGTGATAGTTGAGTTGGCACTTGCATTGGAGGGCTAGAAAATAGGTCGATTGTTCCTTTGGGGGGCCTTGGATGTGACACAGACATATCACTCATGGTGGATTCTGGTACGACACCTACATCTAGTGAGGAAACTGAAACCTGCAAGTCATAAAATTCTTTGTCAGATTACTGAGAAGTGAAAACTAATATCTGGATCTCATGTGAGGAATACAAGGAAATTCTTATCCTAGTTCTAGAGATAAATTCTACTTTGGCTGATTTCCAATGCATAACAATCCATCTTTAATCAAGTTAACAACTAACATAAACTCATAAAGATTAGATCAAGAAGGTGTGGGGAGTTGTAAGTCCTGTGACTACTGACTAGTGATACCCTTTTGTTAGATCTATCAAGCTTTTATCTTTCAGTAGGAGATATTGACTTAGCTCTTTGACTTAACCCTTTTTGTAACTACAGAATATTCGTGTAAAACACCAAATTTGAACTCAGTATTGACACTGAACCTTTCATGTGACAGATGTATTCAACAATTGTAAGATTTGTGACAAACAACACAAAGATTATGCCTAATTGACCAGTTAGATTATTTCTGCAAGATGTATTCGTTCAAAGGAACTACAATGATCAAGCATAACCCTAATTGTGGCTCAAAAAGAAGGATAAAAAACAAGATACAGCAGTTCTATTGATGCTCTATCTTATTTCATTAAATTATTTGAATCTCATCTTTTACCTTTTTGTATATTTTAATAATTTTATGGTCAGACTTAATTCTTTTAGCTTTCTGCAATATACTTTTAATGTTGACAAATAACATAATGAGTTAAGGACATAATTTTATAATAGAATAATGCTAATGTTAGAAGTTGACATATATAGATGGCAGGAATTGCAGAAATGGAAAGCTTTCTATTTAAGCAGAGAATCTACTTACACTGTGACTAATTGATGTGTTGTAATTGTACTCAGATTTGGTCTCACATTCCATCCCAAACAAAAAGTTCTGGTACTGTATTTGGTGATCTTTTCCTTCTCTACACTGAACTGGCACGACGCTGTCGCCTCCACAGCTCTTCTCAGGGACACTGAATTCCTGCTGCTGGTTATACTGCTCGCAGAACTGATTATCTGCAGCACCTGAATTATACTCAAATAGGTCCAGGTACTCATCAACCTCTCCTCCTCCAGTTAAAAACCCATTTGTAGTTTGGTTGTTGCTGTTCTTACCTGGATTAAGTAGCAACCATGAAGCAGCTTCCTCCTCGTCCCCTTCATGATCAGTGGTCTGATCATCTCCCTCTGCCAGGTCCAGGAATCCGTCCTCAGACATCCTTCCATCTGAGTGGCCATATGTGCAACCGACGGGCATAATTGGGACCCGGTGGTGGCGGCGAGCCAATGGGTTAGCTGAGTGAATGTCAGCATCACAGGTAGCACAAAGTGATGCTGCATCAGCCTTGCACAAGAAGGCTGCTGGTGCACGTTCACACGCTTCGCACACCCAAACCCGCTCGTGCCTTGATGCCAACTGATTGGCAGCGTGGATCCGTGCGTCGCAGCTAGTGCAAAGGTATGCAGAGTCTGCTTTGCAGTACACTGTGCACGGCGCTGAACGGCACGTGTCACAAGCACGTGCCCAGCTATTGGTATCCCCTCCTTGTATTTCCTTCTTCATCATCTCTCTCTCTTTCTAACTCTCTCTTTCCTATTTTTTTTTTCCCTTTCTTTATTTGCTTGTTATCCCTGCTGTGAATTCTAAGCAAATGCGTTTAGCTAGAAAAGAGGGGGGGGGGGGGGGGGGGAAGCAACTGTTATGCAATGACTCAAGTGGGGAGGGGAGAATCCAGCATGCGACACGTGGCGTGTACGTAGTGGCGGTAGAAAGCTGTTGCTTTATCTTGTGGCTGGCTATGCTTTAAGTGGGCGCCACAGGTGTTGGTGTTCATAAGGTCCTACAATTTTGTTAGTATGGCCTGCCTTGTGGAACTATTTGATTATATGAGGATTGAGGACCACAAAAGGCATAGTTAAGGGCATGAAAGATGCAATGCTTTATTTTTTCTTTTCCCCTTTAAGTGCGTCTCTTGGACCCTTTGGAGTGACACAGGGATTTCTCTTTGTTTGTAGGTAGCTGACTGCCCATACCATATCCTGCATATTGGCACTCTCTTACCACGTGGTGTTGTTTAAGGTTTTTGTGTCAGTCGCAGTGTAGGTTGCTAGGAAAGTTATTTTAGTTGGACTTAATTTGATCATAACTATAATTTTTTAGTTCAAATATTGGAACTTTAGTTGTATTTCTACAATGGTTTGCTTGCAACACCCATTTCCTCTTCTATCTTATCCTCTGCAGCATATCTGGTTGTTTGCCATAAACGGATTGTGTCATAGCTTTTCAAAATAACTGTTTTGGCCTAATTCATGATCTTTGAATATATATGTATATACACACAGCTAGAATGTTTATTTTTTATCCATATGAATCTATGTTATGTCACAGGTGGTAACCGACCTTGTTAGAGCATCTGAACAAATGTTTGAATGGAATTCTCATACTACCAGGCATTGGAGGACTTTTTCCGGCCTATAATATAGCCAGATACGCTGTTTCAGGCCAAGACCTGATGTCCTTTGTGGCCGTGGCCTAGTCCATGAATTTCTGAATCCAGTGTATGGAATGTCTTATCTGTATAACTCAACTCTGCTTCTAATCAGTCACGGTTTGTTAAGACTTAAGAGACAATTTATGTGGTGGAGATTTCTTCTATGAACTTACTGAATGTGATTTACTTTAAGAAAGATGAATTTAATGATTATCTTGAATGGCAACTACCATGATTTTGAAGTTTATGCTGAATTTCTGACAACCTGCAGTTACGCTTTAACAATCACAGGAATTCAGTGGGAATGACTGTTAAGATACAGTTAGTTCTGCAAGTGTTAAAATGAAATTCTTCTTAAAAAAGTGAGTTAGAAAAGTAAAATAAAGAGACTTAGCTTTTCCAAAAATATGTATGATTATTTTACAAAAAAAATTATTTGATTGGAAATTAAAAAAAAAAAAAAAAAAAAAGTGTGCCTTTTGATATTGACATGACTTACTTTTTCCAAATTTGTTATGGAGTAATTTATTTTTAATTATGTAATTGTTTATAAAAAAGAGAATGTAATAGTGGGATTCGGAGATTTTTTTTATACAGTATACAACTAGTTATACTTTGAACATGATACAATCAATGTTTTTTCTTGCTTTTACCTTGTGAGCACATAGACAAGATAAATAGTCTTAGCTATATCTTGTAAGATACAACTAGTTGTATAGTTAATACTGAATTTATGAATTTATGCTTTTAAACACAAATAAAAGCGAATTAAATTTTACGGAGTAATAATTAGAGTTGGTGTTGAAAGAATTGCTGAGTCAGACAATTTACTTGGACAAGAGAGGTTTAAAACTAATATTATCATGCCATGTAGGCAACTACAAGATTAGGATTCTTTCTTGCCACAAGTTTGTTCATCATACTTTGATATTGACATTCATGTTTATCATATACCCTACCTCTTCTTGTCAGCCTGGATAATCATAAATCATCATTTATCACATTTTTGTTTTTTCTATCCAACTTTTCTTTTCTTTTTTTGGGGTTTTTTTTTTTCTTTGACATAGAAATTTGGTGGTAAATTTTCTGATTAATCAATTCTGTAACTCATGATTATTACTTTACTAGGAGTCTATGATATTAAGAAGGTATCTTAATTTTAAAATGGAATCTAATTTATATCCATTTTTAAGAAAAATACTCTCATAAGCTAACTAATCTTTACTATGATTTCATTTTTTAAATAGACATGATTTATAAATCAAACTATTAGTTCGCATATATTAATATTATCAAATAATAGTCATCTGAATTGTCACCTTCAATATAAACGCCAAGCCTGAAAGAGCTATAAGCAACTAATCAGACAACCACATTATATTAAAGTTCAAAGAAAACAAATTAAATTAATTAAAACATTCATAGAGCTCCTTGTTAATCAAGTAATTAGCTTGACACAATAATTTGTGAAAAAAAAAAACTATAAACTTCCTATCCCCTAGCCCCTAGGCACAAATTTTGGACTTTTCTTTCCTTTTTTTTCATCAAATTCAATATAAGTCTACAAAAGAGGGAAGATATCAAATTTCATTTTCTTTGAATCAATTTAAGGGAGTTTTGTTTTATTAACACCTGCAAAAAAAGACATGAAAACATGACATTGATAATTGAATCATTTTCATCCATAAGCTAGATATTAATTAGAGTGTAAATTGATAGATTTCTAACCCAGAAAATCAACATTTGGGAGGTGATTTTTAGACCACAAATATGTTTGGATAAGGCTTTCAACCTAAGTTTGATTGCTTGGCAGAAAATTACTTGGATGGGGTTTTTCATACTTTTATTTATGCTACTATTGTCAAATCATGTGGCGTATTAGGATAAGGATCATCCGATCATATAACTTTCTAAGAAAAAATAAAATAGGCACATTTTTTTTAGTCGGTAAAATCATGAGAAGTCATTAGAAGTGACAACCAAAATGAATAGATTCAATTTGTTTTGGGACGGTCCATCAAGTCATACTTTATGTTATTATCAATTTATGTATACAAAGTACATATTAAGTAATTAATTAAATTTCTAGTTGGATTAGTTGAGGTAATACAAGTGAGAATTAAATAATGTAAATTCAAGTTTAATTTGAAATTAATTTAAACAAGTTTTTCGAGTTTCAAAGGTGATACCTAGAATTTGAGATTGAGTTATGTTCGCATCTCATTCAATACATTTGTAAGAACTCAAAGAATAAATAGGTACAAATTTCTTTCGTTTGGATAATTATTATTCCTTGATGCTATTGCTTCTAAGTTGTAATATTATTGTAGCATGCACATTAGCATATAAGTATATGCTTAATCAACTTATATACGCTGAAAATTGTGGAAAAGTTACGGTTCATAAAGCTGACAATTACAAAACAAAAGAACCATATCACTAAGATGGGCAAGATCTAACCAAAGCTAATTGACTAAAAAGAACAAAAAATTCGAATAGTATTTGTTTTACAATACATGATAAAAGTAAAATGATACTTCAACTCGTGATAAAGGAACCTCAACAAACTAATTAAATACATACAATTACGAGTAATGTTAATAAAAAAAAAACTTAAATAACTTGTACATATGAACAAACCATATGCAAATTATTAACCAATTCTTTTCCTCAACAAAATTGAATAATAGTTTAAAACTACTCCATTTCTTAAGCTTAAGTGTAATTAATGCACCATTTGTTATGAATAACTATGTTTTTTAATTTGGTATTCAAAGCAATTGTTGTTCTTGAAGTAAATTCTAAATTTTGTTTATAGATTAGATGATTTGTAGTGTTTTCTAGTTTTCTTTGTAGGATATAGTAGGAATGTTATGATATAACTAGGATCAATACATCAGTGGTTGAGGTAGGTCATATCACCCATATGCCTCATATAATGCTATCTCTTTATTGTACACATCACCAAGTAAATCTAAAGAATAAAAAAGACACAAAAATGAGATAGAATTGAATAACCTTATCAAAATCGCTACTTATACACATTGAATCATCATCCGTATCTTTCTCCTTTGTTCCCTATTTTTCTTTTAAGTAAGACCATACTCGTATAATTAATTATCAAAACCAACTCAACCAAGCAGGACTATTGATTGTATGTAGTTCTTAACTCAGATCTTAGAGATATAGGGTTCAGATCTTATTAAGTGAGGGTGCTTGAAAATAGAAATTTACTTACCTTCCCCTTTATTCGAAAGTGTCTAGCCTAAAAATACCAAAGAATTGAGAAGGTTGAGATCTAGCTTGTCATGCCCTTTTCCTTAGCATTTAAAAAATGTGCTTAATTGTTATATGGTAGCATAACAAAATGATAATTTTATTCTTATAAAGTCTAAACATCACTTTCATTTAACCATGCATTTTTATAATCAACTCATATAAATATGTTTCGTTGTCTAAAGAGTTTTAGGTATCCAACATGTTAAATGTTTAAATAGTGCCCTATTGAACTACGTATTTGATTAAAGTTTCCCTTACATTTAGTCAAGGAGGCCGGTTGAATTGCTAAGTTTAGTTATAAACTTGCTACCTCTGAGTCAAAAATGGAAAAAAGAATCTATTTCATCAAATTGAAATTATATATCACAGACTCAAATATACGAAGAATTTAAAAGGAATTATAGATTGCAAAAGTCTGTAAATGAGATCTAAGTCATCTAACTCTACTACAACTATAATTTGCATGGTGCTATTGGAGCAATGGAGCTAGATAGCAAGCTCGTAAATTTTCTGTAGGCAAATGGGCCTTTGATTGGGCGTTGTACGTTGCTGGCCCGAGAAAGTTGCAACCTTACTAAATTCAATAACAGTAGAAAGATTAAACCAAGTTGCAAGTGTAGTACGGAGTAGAAAAAGAGTAGAGGTATAGAACATATTTTGACTTTTTTTGGCATTAACAATTGAAGTCTCATCAAAGAACTAAAGAAGCTTTTTGCTTAAGAGAGGAGGCATACTAAAACTTTTCGTAGCTCTAATATATGACTGGTCACGCCGTGTGATTCACCAACATATCAGAATAGCATATACCTTAATGAAATAGTTTGCAAGAGTATCTTAAATGAAAATTTGCCCCCGTTTTCTCCTGATATTGTTTCTTTTTAACTCTTTTGTATATATAAGTAAGATATGAATTATCAATTGGTGTAATTCATTTCTATTCATCCACAATTATTATCATTAATATACAACAAAGTACCTTACAAAATCTATATTAATATCATTAAATGATAATAATAATCTTAAGAGAAAAAAAAAAATAGAATAAGTTGTATTCTGCACAAATTTGGCAACAGTAATAAAAACACTTAATTAAAATCATACAGTTTATATGTTATGGCTTACAATTCTTTTCGTATCATTTTCCAAATCACTTTCTCTAATAATCCCTGATTGCTTGCCCCATTTGATTTTCCACGACCTTCAAGAATCAAGATACATTTGAAAACTTAAGTATCTCCAAATAATCGTTGAAACAAATTTGAAAAGATTCCACCAAGCTATATTATTTCTTACTTTGTAAATTTTTAGTTACATTTTTTGAAGCTTGACCTAAACATAGGGTAATATAAGAGCTGTGCCCAGTTAATTCTCCATTTGTTTATCTGGGGGTATAACCGTCTTTTCAAGTACTAGTTCAGGGGTACATGCGTCTTTTCATGTACTAGTAGAGGGGTACATGTGTAATTTCTCCACCAAACAGTAAATGCAAGTTGCAAACAGTAATTGACAGCTCACCAAAAGCACAGAATAAATGACCACGCTTTTTCAATATATTTACAAAAATGCTACCAGATTAACAAAAAATTGTTTATCTAACAGATAAACTTGTAATTGCCGGTTAATATAATAGGAACGGAGCGAGTATGAGCTAACACTTCACTTCTACTTATCAAACAAGACATAATTAAAAAATGGCCCATGTAGGAAAACTAATGAACAAACTTAGGTGGATTAACAAGAAAATAATTAAAACCCAAAAGTCGAAAACACATCATCCAAGAGAAATTGCGACAATGGTAGAGTTGGGTGTTTCAGTTTTACTCACCAATGCCGGACTTTTCACTGTTCTCCGGTCACAAATATGGCTCCAATCGGTAGAATATCTCTTCCTCTTTATTATATTACCAATCTTTATATCATTTTTGTTGATTAATTTTGCCAGAATTAGAAATTTATGGTTTTGATTTTGTTAAAAATTTGTGTAATTTTGACATGGATTTCGTTTGTGGGGTTTTTTGGATTTCATTTTTGTATATAAGTTAGGATTTTGATGCCAAATTTGATGATGGGTCTTTGCTCAAAAGATTATGCTGAATTGTGTTTTAATTATGCTGTTTCTGTTGTTGCTTGTTTGTTTTTGGAAATTTTAGATGTTTGTTTAAGACAGATGGAGTTGATCTTGATTATATGGTTATTAATAATTTGATATGGGAATTTAGCTGTTTTTAAAAATCAGTTTATTGTGATGATAATGCTTTTGGCTTGAGTTGTGGGTGTTTGAATCAATTATGTATTGATTGAGAATTAGAAGATTGATTTTATAAATACAGTAAAATACCCTTCATGTGATAATTGAGAGATAACATAATGTGAAATTAACCATGTGGGTTTCGACTTTCATATATGTTAATATAGCCCGGGACTTGCTTGTTAGATCTATATGATTATCGGAACGAGAGAAGGGTAGACCAAAAAGGAACTGACTGTTGGGTAGTCAGATTTGTTACTAAGAAATGCGATTCCGACAATGTGGTTTATGGAGGATTTTACAGAATATAGAATTGAAGAAAAATTGCAGTGGCTCTTTATCTTGATTTTAAACCACATTGAACATTGCTAATTGATGTTTTTGGCTGATAAATGCTGTAAAATGTAAATGGGAAGCAGTATTGGATAAAAACGCTCATATTTCTTTGTCTGTTCATGTTTTATCATTCCACAACAGCACTTTCTTAGTCAGCATTATTGGTTGGAATTTCATGATCGGATTTGGTACCAACTTTCAGCTCTTTTGCTCTTTTTCATTGTGAATTTGGTCTCATATAGCTTTGGGACTCTTCGAAGTTATTTATTATTTAGATCCGTGCTACAGAAAGTGAGTATAACGACCAATGATTCTGAGGTTAGATATTTTCTATCTCTATCCTTTCTTTTTCAACCACATCTTGATTTCCCAAAGATAATGAATTCATGGGTGAGGTGAGATGAGATATTAAGATACAATCATACAAATCCAGCACTCTAATAGTCTAATGAATAAGTAAAGACTTTGAGTCATTGTAATTTGACATGTTTATGATTTAATTACTACTCGTAATTTGAAAG
Source organism: Chenopodium formosanum (assembly GCA_024500155.1). Taxonomy (NCBI): domain Eukaryota; kingdom Viridiplantae; phylum Streptophyta; class Magnoliopsida; order Caryophyllales; family Amaranthaceae; genus Chenopodium; species Chenopodium formosanum. Next base: position 651,899 of record CM044861.1, on the reverse strand, counting down.
TTAAGAGGATTTAGTGGACTTAATAACCCAAGAAGCTAGACATTAATCATTTGTGGGACATAAGGTCATACTTGAGCGTGGAGGGTTGTGATTTTTTTGGGGCTATTGGGAATATATGCCATTAGTTTCTTGTGATATATAGACAATATATAGTAATGTATATGGTCATTAATGAGGGGATCACTAGTTTTGATGCTATGTTATGCTCTTCTGTTTAATTCAATTTATACTTTACAGTGGTAATTGAGTAGACAAGTCTATCCTTTATTTATTTATTTAGTTATGATAGTTTTTCAAAAAACCTTTGAAAGTTTGAATACATTAGTTTTGGCCTAACTTGTAAATTTTCTGATTTTGAGTAATTTTGATCATTATCTTTTTGGGTGGTTTATGTATATAGAGAACCATACACATTCAATGTCTTGTATGTTATGATTCAAGTACGTCTAGGTCTAACAACTACTCCGTATTGACTAGTTATGTAGTAAACATGTTATGTAGTGAAATGTTGAAAACAATGACATAATTCTCAAAATAATTAAACAATTAAATTTATTTATAACAGTATTTAATTTATATGCATTTATTACCTTAATGAATATCAGCAAATAATAGAATTGATTTTAAAAAATAGCAATCCAAATCCGTATATAAAAGTGTATATATATTTATGAGTCGAGTATAAAAGTATGATCAATGAATAGTTAAGAATAAAGATGGTAAGACTCCTAATATATTTTAGTGATCTTGAATTCAAACTTATGATAAACATTTTTAACTTCATTAGAAGATGTTTGTTGCTGAAAGATATAAGAAGGTGCCACATGGCACATACTTTTTTTTTTTTTTTTTTTTTTTTTTTCACCCATTCTAACCTATAACACTGCAGTTGATTATCGAAGCATTCAGGTCAAAGAATAAATTAAGGGAGAAGTTTGGCCCATGGATTTTTTCTGTATTCTTTCAATAATCCCAAGTTCAAAAGTAATCTTTGTTTTTTTTTTTTTTTTTTTTTTGTACACATTTCTTTGGGGTAACTTTGGCTCTAAGTATTTAATGCCTCTAACCAATGATGTGCAATGTTTTAGGCGTGCTGTTTTGGTAGAAATGAATATATCCAAAGGATTTTGGATGGAGAGTTTCCTCAATGCTACTTCATCACTTGTCCAGAAGTTAGAAGGATAAGAATTGCGTTTGTTCAATCACTGGAACGGTAATATATTCAAACAGTTCTAGTTCCCATTTCTATTTTTCTTCATCTTGTATGATAGCACTATTGTAATATGTTATGGCCAGGGTTATCTTACCTCTTGTAATAAATAGAACCACAATGACAAAACAATTTCTTATCAGATCACAAATTCTACTAATTCTACTTTTAGGACAAAATATCAAACTAAAATGTTAGGCGAAGACAGTAAGGAATGCTAAGATTTTAAGTTTTTTCTTTTCAGTCGACATTAGATTTCTTTCTCATTAAGTTAGAGGAGCATAGGAGCATACTTGCTTGTTCTTTAATCAAATTCCCTCTCCAGGTGGACCTCCTCTTCCTCCTCCCACTGGGGTTTTAGGATATTATTAGGGGTTGTAGGATAGTAGGGTAAGATGATAGTAGGGGTTGTGGGATAGTAGTAGGGGTTTTGGTATAGTAGGGTTAGGATATTAGTAGGGGTTATGTTTTGTTCATTCATAATCCATCTTATAGAATAAGCAAAGATTTCCCTATTGTATCAAGATATGTAAATGACATCCTCTTTTCTTCTGAAAAGCTCATCCAAACCACCCTGGAAGTTGTAGAATAAGAATGCTAAATGGGCCAAAAATAACGGAAAAGTTAAAATAAATGGAGTACTCAAAAGTTAATCTTACTCCATGTAATGCTCAAATGTTGATTTATCCAACGACTTTTATAGGCAGCCTTGTTTCCCTTGAAGATAAGATGGTTTCTGAACAAAACATAATCACCTAACAAAGATTTGTATACAAAAGTAGGGGTTAAGGGATTTAGTAGGGGTTAGGATAGTAGGGGTTGTAGGATATTAGTAGAGGATGTAGGGGTAACAAAACATAATCACCTACTATACCAAAACCTCTACTACTATCCCACAACCCTTACTAATATCCTACAACCCCTACAATACCAAAACCCCTACTATCCTATAATCCCTACTAATATCCTACAACCCCTACTATCCTAATGCCTACTATACCAAAACCCCTTGTAAATACAATAGTAGGGGTTTAGTAGGGGTTAGGATAGTAGGGGTTGTAGGATATTAGTAGAGGTTGTAGGGGTAACAAAACATAATCACCTACTATACCAAAACCTCTACTACTATCCTACAACCCCTACTAATATCCTACAACCCCTACAATACCAAAACCCCTACTACTATCCTATAATCCCTACTAATATCCTACAACCCCTACTATCCTAACCCCTACTATCCTACAACCCCTACTATCCTAACCCCTACTATCCTAACCCCTACTATACCAAAACCCCTTGTAAATCTCTTAACCCTTACTATTGTGCTCAAATCTTTGCTAGGTGATTATGTTTTGTTTAGAAACCATCTTATCTTCAAGGGAAACAAGGCTGCCTATAAAAGTCATTGTTGTGAAAACTTGACTTGGTAGCCCATAAGCTGTGATTACAAATTGTACCAACCATACTCCAAATTGTCTATCTCAAGCAAAATTCTTTTACCATCTTTGGAGTAAAAAAGAGCTCTAATGCTTTTACGCATCCTAATAATCTTCGAGTGGGAAATACAAAACAACTTAACCCAAGACTCTTTGTTTCCATACTCCTTCATTTCCCATAATTCAACATTATCAAGCACCCTATAATCCACTCCATCCATAAAATCACCATCCACGACTAACATCTCAACGTACGCCAACTAGGTTGAATCATCTTACCCGTATTATCATCTTAACCCTTACTATACCAAAATGCCTACTAACATCTCAACCTCCACTATACCAAAATCCCTATTATCTTCTAAACCCCTACTATACCATAACCCCTACTATCCTACAACCCCTACTAATCTCTTAACCCCTAGTGCGTCCAAACCCCTACTATTCTAACCCTACTAAATAAATCCCTACTATCCTAACCCCTAATATACCAAAACTCCTACTAAATCTCTTAACCCCTACTATGTCCAAACCCCTACTAAATAAATCCCTACTAAATCTCTTAACCCCTAATATCAGTCTACAACCCTTGCTATTCTAACCCCTACTATACCACTACCCCTACTACTATCCTATCCCCTACTATAATCTTACCCCTACTATACCAAAACCCTTACTAAATCTCTTAACCCTACTATCTTTAACCCCTTCTATACCAAAACCCCTATTATCATCTAAACCCCTACTAAAACTCTTAACCCCTACTATATTCTAAACCCCTACTAAATATCTTAACCCCTACTATCCTACAATCCCTACTATCATCTTAATCCTACTATCATCAAAACCATTCTAAATCTCTTAACCCCCTACTATCATCTAAACCCCTACTAAATCTCTTAACCCCTACTATACCACTATACCAAAACCCCTGCTACTATCCTATAACCCCTACTAAATCTCTTAACCCCTACTATATTCTAAACCCCTACTAAATCTCTTAACCCTTACTATCTTACAACCTCTACTATCATCTAAACCCCTACTATACCAAAACCCCTACTATACCAAAACCCCTACTAAATCTCTTAACCCCTACTAAATCTCTTAACCCCTACTATCCTACAACCCCTACTAAATCTGTTAACCCCTACTATCTTACAACCATACTCCAAACTGTCTATCTCAAGCAAACTTGACTTGGTAGCCCATGATATTAGTAGGGGTTGTGACTTTGTGGGGGCGATGTTCTTAATAGGGAAATGCCATTGTATTGTCAGACGATGTATAGTGCATACATGAGGGAAGCCCTGGCTTGCAACCTGGTGGATGCTCTAATATTAATGCTAGATTATGTACTTCTATTTAAATCGGTGCATGATGTACAAAGTGTATGGTTGTAGACTGGTTTTTAAGTATGGAGCCACTATGGAGTATTTTGCAAAACATTGGCTGAAGCTGCCCTTGTCTAAATTTTTCAGTTAACACTGCAGCTGGTCAATTATTTTTACACTTTAAAGAATATATTGTTGGAATAAGTTTGGCTTACTCAAAAGACACCATGAATTTCATCTGTCATCTTTAAAGCTTCTACTAGGTTAGCTCCCGTGCCCTGCACGGTAATTTCCAATAAATAATTTTTAAAATTAACACTATATTATAATTTCTAATAACTATTTTAAAATTAACACTATATTAAAAAAAAAAAAAAACAAAAAATGTACTTTCGTATGTTATATTCATATCAATTGAATGGAACAACAAAATTTGGCAAGAAAAAATCACACTAATAATAATCAACATGTGCCAGTCTTGGCAAGTTTATTGAGGTATCCATAGTTGATTATAGTATAGTATTAATTTATTAGCTTAGCTTCTATTAAGAAAATATATAATCTTATATTGTAATAAACGTAGTACGTACTACGTACAACATATATAATACGTACATATATAATGTATGTCTTTCCTAAAATAAATACTCCATATGTCACAAATATGATAAGAATTTTTTTTTTTTTGCTTAATTTAAGTTCATATTTTTTTTTTTTTGAAAAGACGCATCAAATCTTCTATTATACTTTATATATGTAAAGGATTTGATTCTTAAATAATTTTTTCAAAAAAAAAAAAAAAAAAAAACAAAAAAAAAACTAAAGACACACCAGGAGATGACACGTGTCATTGCTGGTGTGTCTTTTAGTATATAGTTATTGATAGTTTTGAAGCTTTATTTTTTTGAGTGAGATTTTCTCAGTCATATTTTATACGTGATAACATTGTCTCAAGTGTCCGATGCTGTTAACCCTTGATGTGCAATGTTTTAATTGTGCAGTTTTGGTAGAAATCAATGTTTCAAGGATATTTGGATGGATACTTTTTACTTCTCCAGAAGTTAAAGGATGAGAGTTGCACTTGTTCAGTTATTGAAATGGTAATATACTCACACAGTTCTAGCTGCTGTTTGTAATTTTATTATTATTTTTGAACAATAATTATCACACTACTTCTACATTTAACCTTCTAATCTAGTAGTTATTTTTATTATGAATGTTTGAGGTTAGGATCCCACTCAAACTACTTGGATATCTGGGATAGATTTACATCACTCAGGTAGCTGTCCATGTACTCTGCTGTTTGTTACACACGACATATGTCTGATATAATATCTGTCAGTAAATTTGTGAACCGAGTTATGCAATTCATGTTCTTAATCTTTCTTTGGGAATCCTATTTTCTTGTTTGCTCTAAATTTACCCACTATTGCATCGTCATCTCTGCATGACTTTTTAAAACACACCCAGTATTGCGTCATCATCCATCTAAATTAATTACTTCACCTTACCCCTTTTGCATTGAATAGAGAAAAAAAGAAAAAACACTTGGGAGTTTTGTATTTGAAGTGAGAATGTCCTTAAGATGTCAAATTAAAATGCCTGGAGGAATCATTCAATAATGCAATTTTATACTACACTGTGAAATGTTTGAATGATAAATGGCTGAGATTTAGTCTAATAGGTGGAGCTTTTATCCCCTGTCTCCTAGCTCCAGTTTACACATCAAAGTGAGTGCATGAAGTATCTATGTGCTAATATAAAGCAAACTTTTATTTTTTTAAACTTTTTTTTCTTGTAAAAATCTAATCCTATTACTTTGGTGGTAAATTATTTACTATTTAAACTTACTAATGTATACTCATTTTTTTTTTTTTGGAGGGGTGGGGGTGGGTGGGGGGGAAGGGAATGGGTGGGTGGCGTTGATGATGCTTGCTTTGCTGGAATATTACTTCTATATAAAATGAGATTTTTTTTTATCTGATTGATTTTTTTCCTAATCTGATTGATTCTATCCTAATTTGATGATTTATTTTCTAATCTGATTTATTACTTTAGCATTACTTATCTCAGGATATGACACATAATTATTCATATGTTTTCTGTTGATTGCAACTTACATTTCTTTCATTCAAATCAAATACTCCGTATTAAAAATCCTCTCTTTGGCATACTCCCTGGTGCAAGGTGGTGATACTGACAAAGACTATCACTTGGTAATTAGTATATCTACGTCATGTTATTATATTATTTTCTCTTGTTGAATTGATTTTTCTTAGCAGATCTAAATTGTGGAGTTTAGCATGATTAGTTCCTTATAGATGCTTTTTTTCTTTTTTTTTTTTTTGTAAATTTATTTATTTATCATGGTGCAATTTAAGGATCCTAATAATGTAGTACGGCCTAGAAATGTGTTCATGATGTCGTCAATTGGTTCATACTATGTTTTTAGTTAGTCTATAATTTGCCTCTTTAACTAGTTAAGCTGTTGTTAATTGTCAATTTTTGTGTTATATAATTTTGTTTTTACTTTGGATTAAACAATTGGTTACGTGAACACAGTTACACAAAAGTTGCTGTTTGACTGGTTTTGTCCTCATTTTGAAGCTTTCCCTTTTTCTCTAAGATTTCTTAATTTCAAATTATTTAATTGCTGAATGCCTTTATCAAAATATTTACTTTTGGTTATGATTTTGATAAGGGAACCTTTGACATTATTTTGGCCTCAGATCCTAAATTAAAATTTCTACTCCTATCTACTTTTGCTTCTTATCAAAATATATTAATAGTATGCAGGTATTCATAAGATACATAACAAATATGCATGTTCTGACTTCAATTTCAATGTTCTTTGTATTTGGTGTCTGTGTGTGTGTGTAACTTGGAGTTAGTGTTGAAAGGTCTTATGTTATGCTTGCCTATTAACTAGGTAATCTGCCACTGTTGTCCATCAGGAGATAATCTTGCCTTTTCAATTTAATTCTATAGACCAAGCTCTTCTAGTAGAGTAAATTGTGATGTTAACAAATTTAAATAATTATAGGATCTAGGTTGTTGTTAAGAAAAATATAGGTGGGACTATTATGTAAAGATATATAGGTGGGACTATTATGTCACAAAAATGCACGTGTACTTGTTCCATTATGGTAAAATTTGCTTATTTTTTATATTTAGTGTCCTATGAAATTTTAAAATATTGTTGAGATTCTTATGCCTTGTTTGTCTTTTAATTAAATAATCAGTCACTGTTGACCTTGAAGAGATGTACTTGTGTTACAATATTTTCCTTGACCAAGCTTTTTGAATAGGCTACGAATGAAGATAAGATCTAGAGCACTGTTAAGAAGAATTTTGGTGGCATGTTACATCATATAGGTGCTTTGGCTCAGCCATTGAGCCTTACTATGATATTTGGTATCCTATTTAATATCTAGGTTTATCTGAATAGTCTTGCTAAGATTCATTGCAGGCATACTATAGTATATTCTGTGACATAGTTTTGACTTTCATGTCTTCTAGCTGCTTATGAGAGTAAATTATTATTCAGAATCTTTTGCTCTTATGAGAGTAAATTATTATTCAGAATCTTCTAGCTGCTTGTATTGAAGCTAATCAATTTTAAGTGTACTTTCCAAAGATTCACTTAAGTGTTGGCACTCTGTGTACTCTTATCACCCAGAAAATATAATCCCCTGGCACACAAGAAATAACACCGGCCTATATTATCCTTTAGCTTAGCCATAAACAAAGATAATGGGGCAAATATGAAGTTATGAGAGGTTCTGTCTTCCCTGTAGAGGTGTCAGAACTCTAAGAAGGTTAAAGGGATTTCTCATGGCCAGTAGAAGGCTTGTGGGTTTGTCTTGTGGAGTTGTGGGGGATTTGAGTCAACTGTGCAGTGGCATGGCACTTTAATACCCTAAATGCACGCCCGTGCTTCTTGTGAACAGAAGCTCCATGTGGGCTGCACTAGGGGGGTCATGAAGTTGTGTCCGCGTGAGTTTGAATTTGTGTGACTGGCACACCTAGGGATTTGATGCCGGCATCGTTCAGGATCTTTTACTTAATGTGTTAATTAATCTAGCAGTTAATAGGATTTTATTTCTGATTGCATTTTATGTGCGAGTAAAGGAGATAATCTTAGTTCATTAATAATCTTACTGATTAGATTCAGAGAGTTTGTGAGTCTGATTACTGCCTTCTCATCAAGTTCTTGTGCATCAGTCTGGGGGGTGGGGAGGAGGTGGGAGTGGGGGGGTTGGTATAAGGTTCTCATGAACATTAGAAATCATACTAAAGAAGGTTATATGGGATTTCTTACCCTCTTTGGGTGACAATCTGGTTTAACAATCCCCCACTCTTCATCTTCTTTCTAATATGATGAGTACATGACCATTACTTTCCCTCCCTTAATTGCAACTCTAGGAGTTGAATTTAGTTTCCTTAAAATAGCCCAGATTTTTCAAAAGGATATCTTTGTTGGCATTCTCATTAAAGAACTTAAAGAAATAATACTTGTAACCTTTATTCTCCATCCTTAATGCACCTCAGATCTCAACCCCCTTGTTCTCCTTTTTCGCACTCGCCAGCTTACATACATTTTCTTACTCTTCTTTTGCTGCCTAAAACTCATTTCTCTAGTACATGCAGCCTGAAATTGTTTTTGGAACAGAAATTAACTTGTTGACTGCCTTTGAAGCATCTACATGCCAGAAAATCTTCTGTCGTTCGGAGTCATTGCTTAGCTATGAGCATCATTTATTGATGACCTAAATTAATCTTGCCTCTGTTCTATGGAAATGTGACTTGATACATTTTCTTGTTTCATATTTCACTTCTGAAATTTTTTGCATCAGGAAGCCACCGGTTAGCTGAGTGTTTGCAGACATTGTGGTATCTGGCTTAAAAAATGTATCCACCTGTGTTGATTTGTGATTATGCATTTATTCATGATTTGTACTGTTTTTTATGGCATACTATTTCTGTGAAACATGAAAAAAAAGTCTTGAATTAAGTGGTATGTCCTTTTTTTTTTGTCTACTATATCTACCTATTTTTGCTTATGTTGTGACAAAAATACTTTGTCAATTGTGGAGATTTTATTAAACTTCAATTTACAGTGTCGGATCATCTTTGCTAGGAGATTTGAATAATTGGTGTTTTCTGAATTTGTGTTCCCAGTGAGCAAGACCATGGCTGGCATGAGTCGTGTATTAAGTTCAGGAGAACAGGATCCCTCTGATTTGAATGTAGATAGGATAAGTAGTCTTCCATGGAATGTCCTAGACATAATTCTTGGGAAGCTATCAATAACTGAAGCTGTCAAGACAAGTGTTTTGGCAAAGGATTGGCGATATAATTGGCTTACCATGTCCAAGTTTTCCCTAGGTTCTGAAGAGATTGGTGAAGTACCTAATTTTAGGGATCCTAGGTGGGATATACTATCTAGTATAGTTAGCAACTTCCTACTTCATCACACCACCACTTCAATTAAGACATTCATCCTGCAATCATTTTTTTGCACACATTTTCCTGATTTGAGCAATTGGATTGAATTTCTCTCAAAAAAGGGTGTTGAAGACTTAGAACTTATAGAGCTTGGGGATCAATACTTAAAAATGCCCACACATCTATTCTCCTTTGAGAAGCTGAAGGTTTTGGTCATCGAATCTTTTTCTTTACAGATTCCATCTTCTTTTAGAAGTTTTAGATTCCTGGAAGAACTTTCTCTGAACGAAGTTTCAATCAGTAGCGGTGACTTATATCGATTGATTCTAGCGTGTCCTCTCCTGCTGAATCTGACACTCGTGACCATTTCTGGAATTCAGAATTTGAGAATTCACTCACCCAGGCTGACTATGTTAGAAGTAGATACTGGGTTTGTAGGTATTGATGTTGAATTTGCTCCATGTTTGTCTACAGTTAGTATTATAAATGATTACAGATCATTCACACCATCAAGGGTGGTTCTCAACTGGCGCAGTGTTACTCGTTCATTATCTGGTTTGATCTCTCTTCAAAGTTTGGCTTTGTCAGAAATAATTTTTAAGGTAATTTTATGTTCCGTCTCTCAATGAGTTTTTTGTGATTAAACACATTTTTAAGGTAATTATATGTTCCGTCTCTCAAGAACCTTCTACTAATATTTTTTTACTGAATTTATGTCTTTTCTTTTTCAACTATATCGGATGGTTTCTTAGCTTTTGGTTGCTGAATGTGCACTTAAAAACTTTCCTTTGAGGAACAATACTCTGAAGTTTCTTACCCTTCGGGAAGTAAAGTTTCTTACCCTTCGGGAAGTAAGATTTGATAGTATTGACGTTTTCAGGGTTTGCCTTTCTCTACTAAGCTTCTGCCCAAAGATCAAAACTTTCAGAATTACGGTATGTGTATGCCCCTTTTTATTTTTCTGTATTACTAGTATCTTTGGAAGTAATTTTCTGTTATGACATTTATTCTTCTTCTATGCTCTAGGTTACATCAGCCAAAGGTCCAAAGCTTATAACAGCATTCTTAAAAGAGAATCCAGGGCAGTACTCTTTTTTGGAGCTCGAAACACTGAATGTGATCTATCCTCCTGACACTGGCATGGGATGTTCTGTGAAGTTCATCGAATTTCTTGTCACCCACTCCCCAAACCTTAAGTTGTTAAGCATTGAAACTGAAGGAGCATGTGAGACAAATATCACTCGGGTTAACAAGATGCTCTCACAGTTCAGGAAATTGTGTCCTCTTGCTTCAGTTCTGCATACCTTTGATGACCAACAAACTAATCTGTGATCTCCGTCAAACAAGTTTACAGAAAAAAGTCCGCCCCAATCTTATCAGCCATTGCTTTTGCAAGCTATTTGATAGTCAGCGATTTTTATTTATTTTTCAATAAATACAATCTTGATGAACTTCTAGACAATAGTTAGTCACTTTAAGGGGGCATTTGGTATGAAATTAATAAAGGTAACGGAATGGAAACAAATTAGGGGGGGAAAGGGAATTATTTAGTGTTACCCTTACTAGTTGTTTGGTAGCACTAAGGAAACGTAAACAATTACAACCAATCCGTTTCCTCTTGTTTGGCATAGATAACTTGAAAGAAATTGTTTTCCTTTCTTTTTTTTTGTTGTCTTTGCTAATTTTTGCTACACATTATACAATGTAGAAGAGCAACAATAATTGCCATAATAGATATATGCAAAGTCACATAAATTACTGATTATGAAAGAATTGAAATTCTTGTAAAAAAAGAAAGAAAGAAAAAAAAACTTTCAAAGTTAACATTGACATATACAAATATTTTCCCAAAAGAGTCGGATACATCATGCAGGGAGGCAATCATATCATCATCATCATTCCTACACAAGCTCTTCAGCCCTCTTATACTTTCCTTCTACCTTAGCCTCCTTCGCCTTTATAGAGCATTTTCTGGATTGAGTAATGAGTAGTAGAATTAGTTGCGAAAGAATGAGTAGAATTCACATCATCTTCTTCATCACTGTCGACATTCAATGGTTGCTTATCAATCTCTAGATCCCATATCTTCTATAGCATCAACGAACAATTAACTTGCATCTTCGGTAGCTTTGTCTTTTGCGTATATTTTCGCAAGAGTATCATAGTCAATGAATGAAACTCCAACCACCCCTTAGCTTTCTTATGAATCTGCCACATAATAGAGGATGCACAATTTAATGAGATAGTGTAAGTTTAATATAAGCAAGCACTAAGCTACCGAGCTGCTACACAAAGTATCATATTCATCTTTCATTTATAAATACTTTAATTTATGCAACGAACTAGCGTGGTGTTGATAAATAAAATGGACGGAAGGTTGAGTTGGATAAATAAAGCTCGAAGCTTTCGTACAATCGTCAATGGCTTTAGGCCATCACTCTCCAAGACTATCTAACTTAATACTTTCTGCCTGCCTTCTCTACTCTAAGCTACAACTATTTACTACTACTACAAAGCATAAGTGGCACAAAGCCTTAATTACTACATGTACTACTCTTGTCCTCTTACTATTTTAGTGCAATAACAAACAAACAAATAAAGGTGCTTTGTCCCCTGCTCAGTCCCCTGTTTCCTTCTGCTGCTGCTGCCATGGTAAGTTGTTGTTGTTGGTGCAAAGCCCCTGCTGCCCTCTCTGTCCTCTAAGGTAGGTGGGTGTCACGGGTGGTGGTGGGAGTGGGTTCATTGCATTTTAACACATGATCTATATGTCCCTAACTATACTTTCCCTAAAACAAGTTTGTTATTACAATAATACTTTAAAATTTTTGTAATTTTGCAGCAGATTGTACTACCAAATCACAATTAGAAAAGACTAACAGACCTAGAACATTATCTCTATATTATTATACAGTCACAACACTTGTACATAATTCACCCAAAAGTATCCTAAATAAGAATGAGAAAACCAAGCTGGAACAATACATTTAAGACCAAGTGGAATATGTTGCGAATTCAACCTAAATTATTACTATATACTTGTAAATTTCATAACTAAGTAGATCAATATTAATTAAGATTCAATTCACTATGTTTGATCAAGTTTTTGAAAAGCCAATAATTGTTTGATCAAGTTTGATCAACCACCTCCTCACCATGGAACCACCACCACCACCTCCACAACCACTGCAGACTCTAACAACCTCCCTCCCAACCCCACAATGCTTCAAATGCGGCGCACCCACCAACCTCCCACCCCCACCCCCACCCCCCACCACCACTACCCGACTCAGCCTCAGCTCCTTCCTACATCCATCTCTGCCTCCTCGCCAAACCAATCCAAATAAAAATTCTAAATTAGCAACTTCCTAAGGCACTTCAAATCCAAAAACAATCCCCAACTATACAATCACCCCACCAAAATCATGGGTCACCCCACCAAAATCATGGAAAAAATTAGAGGAAAATCACAAAATAACCAGCAAATAAAACACAACAGTCTGCTTATTACCAAAAGAAGCATTGTGACTGTTCACAGGAGCAAAATTCTTAACATAAGAAATTCTTCTAGCCAAGACTTAATCCAAGTTCAAATTCAAGCTCGTAATAATCATCAGAAACCTTATAATTAACATTCTAATGATGATGATGATGGTAGTTGGTATGGAGTTGAGTATGGTGGTTTAGGTTTGCTCAGCCCTAACTAATTAACTAAATTTGGCCCTAGGAAAACCCTAATTTCTAATAAGAAGCAGTGTAGATCGAAATAATAGTAAACTCAAACCAAAATTCACCAACACCATGGATCGAAAATAGCAATCAACAAAAAGATCGAAAATAGCAATCAACAAATAGATCGAAAACACAAATCAAATTGAAATCATCAAAATACAAATAATCATGTAAACATACAAATTCAACTCAAAATTCTACCCAAAATTTACACAAATTCAAAAACTAGGGTTTCTTTAACAAAAATTTGATAGATAACAAACCTATAATTGTTAGGATTGCTGATTTCCGGAAATTCGATGTAGGAAAACTGATCATCTTGAGCGAAATCTGAAGATTGGATCGATCAAAGTTGAGAATTTTCTGGAGAATTATGGAATGAGAGGAGAAAGAAAAAGGGTAAAGTTGTGTATTTTGGGTTAGAGGAGAGTAACGTGATTTGTTTCCCCAGATTTTTCACCGGAAACAAAGTGGTGGAATGGGTTACCACCAAGAAACGGATTCTGTTACTTTATTCATTAACCAAACATATTCTAACGGAAACGGTTTCTTGATTCCGTTTCCACACCTATAAAAAATCCATACCAAACACCCCCTAAGTGCTTATGTTACTGTGTTTTGATGCAAACTTTTTCTGGTGGAAGACAGTGTCATGCTATAGTTGTGATATTATGCATTACCCTTTTGAGTGAATTTGTGTTGGTAATTTTTGTTGCGGTTTTATGAAGGTATTGTTTTTGTATAATGTATATTGGTAGCTTTAAATACCAGTCTAGCACGACTTTACCCTTTAAAGCTTTTAGATCGAGTTCTTGTCAAACTTAGTAGAGCTATGTTGCTTTCTTACGCCGTGGAAGACTATCTCTTTAAGGTTAACATTTACTCCATAATTAGACACAACAATTTCAACCAAAATTTATAATGAAAAGTTAAGGAACATTAAAAGCTAAGTCACACTGTTCTAATTGGTTTTAACTTAGTAATGGTAATAATTTGATAAATCAATTCACAACTTAGGATCGAGTTAGTAATAAATTAACCTATTTTTTATACCGTACGAGTTTTAAATCTCATTTGATAAATCAATAGAGTTACCATCGAGGAATTTCTAATCCATTTATTATCACCCCCGGCCACAAACCATACTTGATAAATCAATTGAGTATTTAAGTTAAGATTGCGGGTTTTAAAATTTATCATTCCGGACACAAACCCGACTCGATCTTTAAATATGTTAAGTACCCCAATGCCAAGATTATGAAAAGGAACATAATAATTACGTAGCTACAGTACATATAAACCAAGAGAAGTTTGTGAGAAAGACAACTTAAAACAAGGCGAGGTGTAGAGTTCATTGTTTTGCTTTACTGTCACAAACTCGAGCTTTTTCCGGTCACGAATTATCGACGGTAATTTCTATATCTTTCTCTAACTTATTACCCTTTTTAGGGTTGATAAATAAGCAATTTTTAGGTCATTTTTGTTTGTTATAATGGCTAAATTTGGAAATTATTGTTTTTCTTGTTCATGATTCATTTGTATTTCATGTTCATCTAATTGTGATATGGGTTTCGTTTGTGGGGTTTTTTGTTTGGATGTTTTCTTTGAAATTCTAATTATGAAGATGAATTTGATGATGGTTTTTTTAGCAATTACAATGAATGATACGCTGGGACAATGTGTTTTGTTGAGAATTTGAAGAATAATTGAGCATGCAGGAAATCTATAAACAATTTGGTTAAGATGGCAGAATTGTTTTATCAAGTGAGGAGCTTGCTTAACATGAATGAATATATTTATGCTTTCAAATTTCAATGCTAGATGGATGAAATTGTTACAAACAAAATTTACTAAGTAAATGTGATGGAACATTTTCTCCCGTTGCTGTTCTTAAGTCGTAGCGAATTATTGACTATAATTACTGTGGAATTTGGGAAAGATATCAGCTACCTATGTGGGATTTTTGTATATAAGGTTTTTATGACCCTTATCTTTAATAAATTTATTAGAGATTTCTCAAAAAAAAAAAAAAAAAAAAAAAAAATTTATTAGAGATTTTAAACCATGTTCCTAAATGGATTAGTATGCTTGGATTATCGTTAATAAATTTAAGGACTTAGCTCATTTATTTCCGACATCTTGAGTGTAGCACTGTAATGGCTAGTAATATTGGGATTTTTGGACTTAACTCAAGAAGCTTGACATTAATTAGTTTGTGAGATATTACTTGAATGGAAGGTGACTTAGTAAGGATGATTGTTTTATTGGGGACTACTAAATGGATTAAATGCTTGGACAATGTATGATATTTGGACTCTAATCCCTGTATAACGGCCTATAGTTTTGGGTTTTTTGGACTTGTGATTTATGAACCATAGAAGCTAGACATTAATAAGTTTGTGAGACCAAATGTCTTACTTTATTATTTTTTTTTTGAGGGACCAAATGTCTTACTTGATTGTGGAAGGTTGTGACTTTTTGAGGATGATTGTAAAATCGGGAAAAGATGCAAGTAGTAATGTATATGACCAATGACATTCCATGAGTATAGATCTGGCTCGCAACTTGGTGCGGCCTGGGGGTTTAAACTTATTAAGCTACATTATGTACTTCTGATTGAATTGGTGTATAATACATACAGTTGTCAAAGGGTTCGTAAGTATTATTGTTTGCAATTTCTGGGGCTGAAGCTGCCCCAGTGCATTTTATCTCGTATGTCAATCCTTTATGTTTTCTATTCTTCTAGTAATCTATCTGTTATACATTGCCCCTGCTTGTAGATAATACAGTCTGAAGAATAAATTATGGGCATAAATTTGGCTTACTCAAAAGGCACCATGAATTGCATGTCTTCTTTCAAGTTTCTCAAGTTTAGAAGCATTCTCTATTTCTCTCCTTTGGTAAGGTTTTTTTGTTTTGTTTTGTTTTTTTGTTTTTTTGTTTTTTTGTTTTTTTTCAGTACATATCTTTTATTTAATAACATTGGCTTAAGTGTCTTAACGCTTTTAACCATTGATGTGATGTTTTAGGTGTGCAATTCAGATAAAAATCAATGTTTCAAGGAGATATTGGATGGAGAATCACCAGACTGCCACTTCTTCACTTGTGTGAAAGTTGAAAATATGGGAGTTGCACCTTTTCAATCACTTCAATGGTAGGATGTATAGAATATTCAAGGTGGTGGTGTTTTTTTTTTTTTTTTTTTTTTTTTTTTTTTTTTTTTTTTTTTCTGAAAACAAGGTGTTGTTTTAATTGTTTGTTAATCATCTTTTGCAATACCTCTATACCTACTAGGAAAGCAGTGATGGGTTTATTCTAGTTGGGTAGCCACTATCTTACTAGCTGAAAATAAAAAAATAAAACAAAAAATAAAAAAATTGCCAGTGGATTTATACTGCCTGTATTTTTAAATTATTGGCCAGGAGTATTTCAGTCAATCATGCCTTGGCTAACCCTTTATTATCATGACTTAAGATGTCAGCCTTGTTGCCTAGCCTTGGTCTTGGCTTGTGCTACTTGCTATGGCGGCAAGCCAAGATGCTAACCTCAAATAGGTTTTTTTTTTAAGGATGTGATATTTTTTATGCCTTGTCCATGTGCACATGCCCCAAGCCTATTTTGGAAAGCATTATCCAACACCCCACACTTAGGCGTGATACTTCCTCCGTTTCAAATTAGTTGATACACATTGACTCTGGCACTATTTACAAATTTTAATTTTACTAACTTGTATGATATACAAACAATAAATAACTTAGTCATGTGAGATCTTCTTAAATTAATCCTAATATGTATTATCAAAATTTCAACTTTTAATAATTTTAATTTATTGATAATTAGAGATTTACGGTTGAATACATGCATTGGAAAACCAAAAAGCACGTAATTAGTGTTTGAGTACATACTATCTACCTATGTTACTCCGACACCCTATTGTACTTCGAGTGTTCAGTGTCGGTTCCTCCAACACAACAGGACACGACACCCATATATATATAGTGGCCTTATGTGAAATTTTATAAAATCTGGAGTGTCGAAGGATCCAACACGGACATGACACCCAAATCCGAGTATGTGCAACATAGCTATCTACAAAGTTCAAACAACCTAACATGCTCATTTCAAATAAATGTAATTAATTTTTTTTTGTGGTGTTGGGCTTGGGCTTAGGGAGGGGGGGGAGAGGAGCTTAATGACTTTGATATCCTGGAAAAGGAAATGAGATTTCTTTCCTTATGTGATTGATTATCTTCTTTATCTTATTGATTGTTTTCCTAATCTTATTGATTGCTTTCATAATCTTATTGATTTCTTTCATAATCTTATTGATTGTGTTTACATTGCTTTTCTTAAGACAAAACATTATGATAAAACCTTTGTTACATTTTCTATTGATGAGCCTTTGAGCTTTCATCTGCTCTCTCTTTACAAAAAAAAAAAAAAAAACCCCTTTCATTCTCTCTCTGGCATACTATTTTGGTGTGGTGGTGATACCGACAAAGACTGTCACTTGGTATTTCTCTTTCACGATATGATATTTCCTGCTTCCTTGTTAATTTGATTTGTCTTTACAAATTATGTCTGTGAAATATAGCATGATTAATTCGCTCTTTTTATATATGAGTATGATGGTGCAATTTTTAAAATTCATAGGGAATTGTCCTTTTTGTGTAATAGTTTATGTATTTATTTATTTCAGATTAACAGTTGGTCATATGAACAAAAGATTAGTGCTAAACTAATATTGTCCTCTTTTTGAATTGTTCCTTTTCTTTTTGTTTGTCCTTTAATTTAGATTGTTTATATGTTGAATGTTTTTATTTTTGTGACAGAGGAACCTTTGACGCGTAATTGCCCTCAGAATTAGATAAGAAAAGGACTTTTTGTACTCCCATTAACTACATTAACTGTGTTATGCTGCTTAATTACAAAATTATAGGCACACTTGAGACACATCATGAATACGCCTGTTCTGGTTTCTAAATGGTAAAAGTCCATTCATTTTTAATTAGATGTCTATAAATTTGGTGGAAGTCTTAGCACATACCCAATATATACATACCAGGGTATGTTGGTCACTTTCTGTAAAATTATATATTTCAATAGTATATTTTATGTACCATTTGAATCATTCATAGTACCATTGATGTTTCAATGTACTATCAAATATCCATTAGTACCAGGAAATTTATGTACTAATGATTTCTGTAATACCTTAAATCTGACCAAAATACACCGTGTTGTATGATTCTCATACAGCACGTATAGCACGGGTGTGTCCTAGAATCCTTTATAAATTTGCAAAATGTAGAAATAGTGTTGAGTATACTTATGAGATATTTATCTCTATATTAATTTTTCAGTCACTGTTAACCTTCAAAGATGTTTGTTTTACTGTTAGTTTCCAGAATGTCTTTTCAAATAGGGTAAGCTAAGATGTTTGCTTTAATAAAGCTACATGAATATAATATCTAGATCACTTTCAAGCAGAATTTGGGTGGCATATAATACCACGTAGTTATTTAGATTTCAGCCTATTAGCCTTACTATGAAGGTGATATCCTTATTCACATCACAATTCACTTTTCTGAATGATCTAGCTATGATACTTTTCAGGCGCATGTATGAACTATCATTGAAGATTTTATGTAATATAATCCTGACCTAGACATAATTTATTTCGGTCTCTCCAAAATCTCAACTATAATTAATCAAGTCAAGATCTTGAATAATAGTTGACTCTTGAGAGACTCTTGGGTCAACTATGATTCGAGATCTTGACCTGATCAACTACATCTATATTGTCAACTTAGAAATTAAATGTAGTTTTGACATTTGGTACCCTTTTCCAAGATTATATAATTGTTCTAGCACATAAGAAATAACACTATTACTTTATTTTTTTTTTCATCTTGCTCATTAAAGATCTTATAGAGACTAGAATGTATACTCACCACCCTCAAAGGCCTCAATGCACTTCAGATCTTAGTCCCTTGTTCTCTTTATCCCACTTGTCAGCTTACACACATTGACCACCTCATAAGCACCTCTATGCTTGCAAACCTTGTGTCTTTTGTAGCCAATGTTTCTGCATAAAACATTATTTATTGGTCAACTCAATTAATTTTTTGATAACTTTATCCTCTAAGTTAATACTTATTTTACTTCTGAATAAGTAATGCAATGTTTAGTTGCCACGCAGCTGAATGTTTGTTGTTATTGCTTCTGGCATAATAAAGTATCTTGTCACTCTGTCCCAACTTTATATCTCCATCTGCATTGATCTGTGAATATTGAACATGCATTTATTCAGTTATTTTTGCGCTAATTAAGCACGGTATAGTATTTTTATGCAGTAGTATTAAGTTATCAGATATTTTATACAATATCTACCTTTTTTGCTCTATGTCGTGACTAGAAGTTGTTGTCATATTGTGTCCTGTCTGTTTCCTTTTCTGTATTTCACCTTCTCATATGGACTTTTTACAAAATTGATATATGTAGGCATTGTAGCATTACATTGCCGTTTCAGTTTGCAAATACTATATTGAAGAAACTAAATTTTAGAAGTAAAATAATGAGAATTGATTGCTGAATAATATAGGAGGCTAATTTCTGTTGCCTGAATGTGTGTATACAGTGAGCAGGAAAATGGCGGATGTGAGCTGTGTTTTGAGTTCGGCACAACAGGTTCCATCTGATTTGACTGTGGATAGATTAAGCTCTCTTCCTTCGAATATTCATGATATTATTCTTGGGAAGTTGTCGATCACTGAGGCTGCCAGGACTTGTGTTTTGGCTAAGGATTGGCAATACAAATGGCTCAGCATTTCCAACATCTCCATAGATTATGAACTTATTTCTCCTGCTAGTGGTGCAGCTAACAGGTGGAATGCACTTGCATGCATCATAAACAGATTCCTACTTCATCACTCCCTTTCAATCAGGAAATTCTACTTGAAAGCATATTGCAGGCCACGTTATTCTGCTATATATCCTTGGCTTCAACATCTGTTGACACGAGATGTCGAGGTACTGTCAATAGAAGAGCTTGGGTATCAACAGCATTTTGAGATGCCCTCGTATCTCTTCTTCTTTGAGAAGCTACAATGTTTGTTTCTCAAATGTTGTGCTTTGCAATTTCCCTCTACTTGTAGTGGATTCAACTCCCTTCGCGAACTCTCACTCTGCAAAGTTTTAATTAAAGACGATGAGCTGCATCGTTTGATTCTTGAGTGCCCTCTCCTGGTGAAGTTGAAATTGTTTGACATGTCCCGGTTAGAGCATTTAAGAATTAGTTCTCCAAAATTAGAAGACTTAGAAATAGACAACACAATCGGGGACATTATGATTAAAGATTCTGCATGTTTGGTTTCAGTTTGTATTAGGGATAATTCCTACAGTGACAGGATGATGCAAAACTGGCGGAGTGTTACTTGTAGTTTATCTAGTTTGGATATCCTTCAAACTTTGGTTTTATATCGAAATTTTATCGAGGTAATTTGATATTCTATTTCTTATTGAACTTATGTGATTACATGTCTATTTATATTTTCTGGTGGCTTTACATGTCTTCTCTCTCTAATGTCTAAATATTACTGGATCTTTCCTTAGATTTTGGCTGCAGATTATGCACTTGAAACTTATCCATTGAGGAACGATACTCTGTCATGTCTTTCCCTTTTCAACCTAAGATTTGAGACTGTTAAAGTGCTCAGGGTTTGCCTTTCTCTGTTAAGCTCCTGTTCAAACATCAAATCTTTCCATTTTACGGTATGCAACCTTTCTTTTTCGCTTCCTTCTTACTTTGTTTGGAAGTACTTGTTTTGATGTGACTTTTCATAATGTGCTCTAGGTTGAAGCAGCCAAAGGTCCTAAGCTGATCACTGCGTTCTTAATGGAAAATCATGGACGATTCTCCTTTCCTCAGCTAGATTCAATTTTAGTGACATCTCCTGCTGGCATGGGTTGTACTGTGAACTTCCTTGAATTTCTTTGTGCTCATTCCCCAAACCTCAAGACTTTAACCATTAAAAAGCGAGGGAAGCATGAGATGAACGCTATTAGGCTTTCCAATGTGCTCTCACGGCTGACAAAGCTAAGCCCTCAAGCTTCAATTCAATATCAACCATGACAGCCAACAAACCAATCTGTGATATCCATCAAACAAGTTTGCTGAAGATGACTCATCCCATGTTTATGAGCCAATGCTTTTGAAAGCTATATGGTATTCAGCAAAACTTTTTTTTTTTTCTTAATAAATGCAATCTTGATGAACTTACTAGACAATAGTTTGGTGATTTTACATAAATTTTTATTGATTTTGTACTTTTATTTTTAGTTAAAACTTAAAAAGTAATGCGTCCCCTTATATATTACTGTATTTTGATGAATTTTTTTCCTCAGTTGGGAATATGGGAAGACATTTTCATGTTATTGCTGTGATATGTATTTCCTTTTGATTGAATTTTTCTTGGTTATAATTAATGCAGGTTTATGAAGGTATTGTTTTGTATAATGTACATGGTAGTAAGCTAGTAGCTTTGAACACCGGCGTAACTTGATATGACCTTATTTTAAGGCCTCTAGATCTAGTTCTTCTCAAACTTGTTTAGAGCTATGTGATTAATTTCTTAGAAGACTGCCTCTTAAGTAGATTTCCGTGATTTTTGGAGTAGCATGATTTTAATTCTTAGCCACTGCCCATTTTCATTAGGGCTAATTGTCAAGGGCAAAATTTCTTGGTAGGAAGGAAAAACTCAGGCATGAAGAGTAGAGAGAGAAAATGGGATCATTAGGAAGACTATAGTATGGCGTTATGTCCTTGACTCTTATCACATAAACTTCATAGTGTTCAGTCCTTGTGATTTTTTAGTTGTGAATTTGCCTACATCTATTATTACTCTATTAGTACAGTTCAACACTAGTTTGAGGATAGTAGTACAGGTTGAGAAAATGGCACAATTTTGACAGATATAGTAGAACAGAATAAAAAAACATGGAAGTGGGCGAGTGCCCAGTCTTTACAGCTGTGCAGGGACAAAGAGGATGGTTTAAGGCAAGATCATCATAAACAGTTGTGCGCAAGAAGCAAACGATAGATGAGAACATGAGGATATGGATGGCCTTATGTTAGCCTCTTTATAGGAAGAAGTAGAGTAGAAGTAAGTTAGGATAGGAGCATTGAGTATGTATGTTCTGTTTAATGAGGAATCGTAAAGTATCTTGGAAAATATCATAGGTGTGGGTTCTTCAGATTTTTCGAAACTTCTGTGGGTGATGTTCTGCCAATATAGTTGTCTGTTATGAGTCTTATGACAGAAAGCCCCTGTAGGCAGTTGTACATTCAACGAGTGATTTAGTGGTTATTGCTGCTGCCATGGGGTTAGCTCACAACCTATATATGACTGAATCTGTAAATGGAACGACCTTGTGAACAAACTCGATGCAACGTTATGTCTGAATAGGGCAGCACTACAGCAGTGTACTGCTTGTGGTTAGCACAATTAGAACTGCCACAAATTTAAGTGCATTTGGAATCTGAAACTCCGAGACTGAGTATATTACCTGTGCACCTGTTATATATTACTGTACTTAGTAGATCTCATCCTTTCATTTACTCTTGAGTCTTGACATATGATTATCTTAATTATGTTTCAATATAGTAATAATTTTACGTGCTTTCCATTTCATTCGTTATGCTCTTATATTATAAAAGCATGTAGATCAAAGTTTATTAAGATTGTTCTAAAATATATATCATGATATTGTTATTAATTAGAAGCTTATGGTATGAGCTGTCTGACTATCAGATGCTGATCTTAATCTTGTAAATACTACGTAATTTGTGATTGAGTAGTCTTCAATATTAGGCAAACAAAAAAATACCAAATTAAATGTTGATGCTTCAATATTAGGCAAACAAAAAATACCAAATTAAATGTTTTCTAACTTAAACAACATAGCATGATTTGTTAAAAGAGTTTAAAGCTTAGTAATTAACACCCATAAAATGCAAACAATACAAGAAATTGATATCTGAAATATGATCGTCATGGAAGGCTCTTGTATGATTAGGGAGTCGAGCATTTAGTACGTAGGAGTTGGTATTGCTTTCTAGGGGATTCTATGACCTCTAAAGAAGTAATCCCTTCGCGTTCTATCTTCCGGTTGGTCTCTTTCAAGGCGTTTAACACCTTGATGAATTGAACCCCACACTCCTTGGTGTAGGTAATGACTGGTGTAGGGAATGATAGGCACTCGTCTATTAACTTTGAACGCTCCGCCGCAGTAAACTGGGATAACCGGTCTTGACTTGTACCAAAATAGTCGGTTTCTAACCCTTTTTCTTCGGTATCCAAAGTTTCGAGTGCCTCGTTAATGTGCTTCTGGCACTTTGGTGAAAGCTGGGCATTGGCATTTGGTGAAGGCTGGGCATTGGCAACGCTAATGGTTAGTACAATTAGCACGACCACACACAACATTCCTACGCCCTGCGACTTTGGCTTATGCACAACCATTTTTAGTAAGTGTAACACTAAAAATTAGCTTTAGGAGTATATAATGGACTCAATGGAGGATGATTGGTTATACTACATATGAAAGCTGGAATTCTACTGAAGAAACATATATAGCACTCGCTCAATCATTTTTAATTTTGCAACGTAATTTTTTAAGTATTTTTCTAAATTATTTGTATACGTGCTTCCCATTTGCTTACTAACATACTTTTATGTAATTATGTACAACTAATCCATGATTACGCTAATGATTAGAGATATAATATTATATTGTAAAATGATTCACCAGCCGGCTACAACGTTTGATTTAATTTGTTATCTAATACAACTGTATCATAATGGAATGTTGTGTTAAGTAATGAATTTGGAAATAATCAACAACGCTAATGAAGATAAAAGACTCCATACATGAATTTAGGATATTGATTTTGGCACACCCATAATTGATTTAGGCACACCCCTATGTGAGAAGAGCATAAAAAACT
This sequence comes from Chenopodium formosanum, assembly GCA_024500155.1. NCBI lineage: Eukaryota > Viridiplantae > Streptophyta > Magnoliopsida > Caryophyllales > Amaranthaceae > Chenopodium > Chenopodium formosanum. The sequence goes on along the minus strand of CM044861.1, from coordinate 627,737 downwards.
GTGCTCTCACATAGGGATGTGCCAAAATTAATTAAGGGTGTGCCAAAATCATTTCCCATGAATTTACCTTAATAGAATCCCGAGATACCAAGTAGATTATATAAATAACCATCTCTTGTACAATACCTTTTTACTACCAATGCAACATGATTCTAAAATAATCACATACTTGTATCAAATTCATTCTTGGGACTTTATAGATTATTAATAAGACTCTTTTAATTCCAACCCAACTTATATGACCCTGAAGAGATACCCACCCATTCACTTAAATGTTGTTAAAATTTCCAAAAGTTGGCCCGGAAGTGTGGACTACTTTTCACATTTTAAGACCCGAAAAGAAAATAGGTTGGAGTGTTTTCCTTGGACCCAAGACACCCTAGGAGTCCATTTAGATGGTAAAAAAATATCAACTTTGCCTTTAAAATGTCAATTTATTTGTTTACAATTTATGCCCTCTTCATTGTCTCAAAGCCACCACGGACCTTTATATGATTGACTAGGGGAGTCAAATATGGTTCCAAACAATATAATATGACCCAGAAATGTATTTCCTACAATCTCAAGATTTTTTTATGTCAAGCCCAAATACTGTCGAAATTAGTCTAATTTTGTGTATTATAGCCTTTAATTTTGTAAAATTGTGGACTTTTAATGACTTATAAGGAAAAGTGATTGGGGTTGTTACTAGGACCCCACAACACCTCAAGAGACCATTTAGGTGGTTGAAATCATCTACTTGCCTATAAACCATTAATTTAGCCATTTATACGTACACCTCCCTTAATCAACTAAAGACCGCCATGGGCCAACCGACCAGTGGTCATATATGGTTCCAAACACCAAACAACATTACATGACCCTTTAACGCATCCCCTACAATCCTAATATTATTCAACATCGGGACAAATAATTTTGAAATTGGTCCGATTTCGTGCCTAGTCTTTACAGCTGTGCAAGGACAAAGAAATCAGGATGGTTTAAGGCATGATCATCATAAACAGTCGTTCACAAGAAGCAAACGATAGATGAGAACATGAGGATATGCATGGCCTTATGTTAATAAATTACTCGAGGATATACTCTGAGACTGAGTATATTACTTGTGCACCCCTTATATATTACTGTACTTAATAGATTTTACATCCTTTCATTTACTTCTTGAGTCTTGACATGTGATTATCTTAATTATGTTTCAATATAGTAATAATTTTACGTGCTTTCCATTTCATTGCTTATGCTCTTATATTATAAAAGCATGTAGATCAAAGTTTATTAAGATTGTTCTAATATATATATCATGATATTGTTGTTAATTAGACGGTAATCATATGAGGTGTCTGACTAGCTATCAGATGCTGATCTTAATCTTGTAAAATAAGATTGTGAATGAGTAATTTAAAAAAATCATATTTTCTTCTTTCATAGGAGGCAAAAAATTTTTTTTTTTCTCCAAAGTGTATATCATAAGAAGTTGATACTTCAATATTAGGCAAACAAAAAATATGTTTTCTAGCTTAAACAACATAGCGATTTGTTATTATTTGAACACACATAAAATGCAAACAATGCAAGAAATTGATATCTGAAATGTGATCATGGAAGGCTCGTGTATGATTAGGGAGGTGAGCATTTAGTAAGGAGGAGTTGGTATTGCTTTCTGGGGGATTCTATGAACTCTAAAGAACTAATCCCTTCGCGATTTAACTTCCGGTTAGTCTCTTCTAAGGTGTCAAACACCTTGTTGAATTGACCCACACACTCCTTGGTGTATGGAAAGACTGGTATAGAGAATGTTAGGCACGCGACTGTTAACTTTGAAGGCTCGGCCTCAGTAAGCTGGATTAAGCTGACTTGGCTTGTGCCAAAGATATCGGTTTCTAACCCTTTTTCTACGCTATCCAAAGTTTCAAGTGCCTGGTTGATGTGCTTCTGGCAATCTTGTGAAAGTTGGGCGTTGGCAACGCTAGTGGTTAGCACAACTAGCACCACCACACACAACATTCCTACGCCCTGTGACTTTGGCTGATGCGCAACCATTTTTAGTAACACTAAAAACTAGCTTGAGAAGTATATAATGGTTAGTTAAACAAGGAGGAAAGAAGGATGATTAATTATACTGTCTACATATGAAAACTAGAATTCTACTGATGAATATATATAGCACACGCTCGATCATTTTTAATTTTGCAACGTAATTTTTTAAAGTATTTTTCTAAATAATTTGTATACGTGCTTCCCATTTTTAAGGACTACTAATCCATGATCACACTAATAATTAGAGAAAAAATATTGGATTGTAAAATGATTCACCAGCCGGCTACAACGTTTGATTTAATTTGTTATTTAATACAATTGTAACATAATGGAATGTTATTGTGCTTTTTTCGAGGTTCAGGGCCGGAACCGGGACCAAGAATATGGTGATTGACCCAAAAACAGGGTGATTGGGGGACAGTTCGGGTTATTGGTGATTGTTTACATGAGAATATGAGATAAGATATGATACTTACATTACAACATGAATAGTTTAATTTGTTCAAATATATCAATCTACTCAATATAATGCATCACACATCAATACATCATATCAATCAACACACACATGAATAGTAATAATGAATAGTCAATATTGTCAAATCAACAGACATATGTGAATAGTAACAATGAATAGTTACTATTGTCAAATCAATCATCATATCATATAATGTGTTTATTTCCATTACTATTGTCAAATCACATCAATATTATGGTTACATCACATCACATCACTATTTTACCCATATTACATCATATATAGCATATAATGTGTTTATGACGTCATTATTGCCAACTCATGTCATATTATGGCATCACATCATTAAAATTTTATTTACATAATATGACATCATTATAGTCAAGTCACATCACTTCTTATATACATTGATAACATCATTATAACCAAGTCACATCACTTTAATACACTTATATGACATCATTATAAATATATGACAACACTAAAGTCACATCACATCAATTATTACACTTATATGAGATCACTATATTTCATGAATTTTAAAATAGAGTCAAAACTCTTTGTTGGTACTTTATGGACATCTATTTCAGTGTCTTATGGTTTCAAAACTCTTTATATGACCCAAACAGTGATCCAACACATAAAGTTCATTTTTTGAAAAAATGTTAAAAATTAATCGGAAATAGTGTATTAGCCTTCAATGTTGGACCATTTTTCACTTATTTTGAACCGGAAATAAAAATTGCCGAAATGCTTACCATGCACCCAAATACACCTCAGGAGTCTATTTGGATGGGTTTAACCATCCAATATGCCTTTAAACAGTCAATTTACCCGTTTAAAATTTGCACCAATATCCTAAACTAAAGCCTACCACGGACATTATTGACAACATATAATGGTCATTTATGATTCCAAATGTCATTATATGACCATAAGATGTATCCTCTGGGGTCTCAAAACTTTTCGCCACCGAGCTTCGTAACATCAAAAATTCCTCAAAAAACGTGATAGCCTTTGATTTTGGAATTTTTTGACCTTTTTTCGCCCGAAAATAAAAATTGCCGAAATTTTTACAATGGTCCCTATTACCCTCCGGGAGTCCAATTGTGTGGATGGAACCATCCAATTTGCTTTAAAACGGTCAATTTACCAGTTCAAAACTTGCACCGATTTCGTGAACTGAAGCCTAACATCGACATTTTTGACAACATATAATGGTCATATATGGTTCCAAACGGAATTATATGACCCTAAGATGTATCCCCTAGGATCTCACGACCTTTTGCCACCGGGCCCCGTAACCTCAAAATTCCTCGCCTTCAATTTTGGAATTTTTTTTACCTTTTTTCGTCTGGAAATAAAAATTGTCACGATGTTTACCATGGTCCCTAATATCCTCCGGGAGTCCAATTGGTTGGGTGGAACTATCCAATACACCTTAAAACGGTTAATTAACCCCTTCGAAATTTACACTAATTTCATGAACTGAAGCCTCCCACAGGCATTTTTGACAACATATAATGGTCATATATGTTTCCAAACGTCACTATATGACCCTAAGATGTATCCCCAAGGGTCTCAAAACTTTTTGCCACCGGGCCCTGTAACATTAAAAATTCCTCAAAAAACGTGGATTATAACCTTCAATTTTTGAATTTTATGACCTTTTTTCGCCCGAAAATAAAAATTGCCAAGATGTTTACCATGGTCCCTAATACCCTCCGGAATTCCAATTGGGTGGGTGGAACTATCCAATTTGCCTTAAAACGTTCAAATTTACCCGTTGGAAACTTGCACCGATTTCGTGAACTTAAGCCTACCACGGACTTTTTTGACGACATATATTGGTTATATATGGTTCCAAATGTCATTATATAACTCTAAGATGTATCCCCATGGGTCTCAAGACTTTTCGCCACAGAGCCCTGTAACATCAAAAATTCCTCAAAAAACGTGGATTATAGCCTTCAATTTTGGAATTTTTAGAACTTTTTTCGCTCGAAAATAAAAATTGTCAAGATGTTTACCATGGTCTCCAATACCCTGTGGGAGTCCAATTGGGTGAGTAGAACCCTCCAATTTGCCTTAAAACGATCAAGTTACCACTTTGAAACTTGCACCGATTTCGTGAACTGAAGCCTACCATCGACATTTTTGACAACATATAATGGTCATATATGGAACCAAACGGAATAATATGACTCCAAGACGTATCCCCTAGGGTCTCACGACCTTTTTCCACCGGGCCCCGTAGCCTCAAAATTCCTCAAAAAGCGTGGATAATAGCCTTCAACTTTGGAATTTTTTGATCTTTTTTCGCCCGAAAATAAAAATTGCCGAGATGTTTACCATGGTCACTAACACCCTTCAGCAGTCAAATTGTGTTAGTTGAACCATCCAATATGTCTTAAAACGATCAATTTACCCGTTCGAAATTTGCACCAATTTCGTGAACTGAAGCCTCCCACAGGCATTTTTGACAATATATCATGGTCATATATGTTTCCAAACGTCATTATATGACCCTAAAATGTATCCCCCAGGGTCTCAAGACTTTTCGCCACCAGGCCCCGAAACATCACAAAATTTCTCAAAAAGCGTGGATTATAGCCTTTAATTTTGGAATTTTCGAACTTTTTTCACCCGAAAATAAAAATTGTCGAGATGTTTACCATGGTCCCTAATACCCTCCGCGAGTCCAATTGGGTGGGTGGAACCATCCAATTTGCCTTAAAACAATCAAATTTACCCGTTCGAAACTTGCATCGATTTCTTGAACTGAAGCCTACCACGGACTTTTTTGACAACATATATTGGTCATATATGGTTCCAAACGTCATTATATGACCCTAAGATGTATTCCCTAGGGTCTCTAGACTTCTCACCACCGAGCCCCGTAACATCAAATTAAAAATTCCTCAAAAAGCATGGATTATAGCCTTCAATTTTGGAATTTTAGGACCTTTTTCGCCCGAAAATAAAAATTGTCGAGATGTTTAACATGGTCCCTAATACTCTCCGGGAGTCCAATTGGGTGGGTGGAATCATCCAATTTGCCTTAAAACGGTCAATTTACCCGTTCGAAACTTGCACTGATTTCGTGAAGTGAAGCGTACCATCGACATTTTTGACAATATATAATGGTCATATATGGTTCCAAACGGAATTATATGACCGCAAGATTTGTCCCCTAGGGTCTCACGACCTTTCGCCACCGGGCACAGTAAGTCCGTAACCTCAAAATTTTTCAAAAAGCGTGAATAATAGCCTTCAATTTTGGAGTTTTTTTATATTTTTTCGCCCGAAAATTAAAATTGCCGAGATGTTTACCATGGTCTCTAATACCCTCTAGGAGTTAAATTGTGTGGGTTAAACCATCCAATATGCCTTAAAACGATCAATTTACCCGTTCAAAACTTGCACCGATTTCGTGAACTGAAGCCTACCATCGACATTTTTGACAATATATAATGGTCATATATGGTTCTAAACGGAATTATATGACCGCAAGATGTATCCTCTAGGGTCTCAAGACTTTTCGCCACCAGGCCCCTTAACATCAAAAATTTCTCAAAAATAGTGGATTATAGCCTTCAATTTTGGAATTTTTGACCTCTTTTCGCCCGAAAATAAAAATTGCCAAGATATTTACCATGGTCTCTAATATCCTCCGGGAGTCTAATTGGGTGGGTGGAACCATCCAATTTGCTTTAAAACGGTCAAATTTACTCGTTCGAAACTTCCATCGATTTCGTGAACTGTAGCCTACCACGAACTTTTTTGACAACATATATTGGTCATATATGGTTCCAAACGTCATTATATGACCCTAAGATGTATTCCCTAGGATCTCTAGACTTTCCGCCACTGAGCCCCGTAACATCTAAAATTCCTCAAAAAGCGTGGATTCAATTTTGGAATTTTTTGACCTTTTTCGCCCGAAAATAAAAATTGTCGAGATGTTTATGATGGTCCCTAATACCCTCCGTGAGTCTAATTGGGTGGGTGGAACCATCCAATTTGCCTTAAAACGATCAATTTACCCGTTCGAAACTTGGATCGATTTCGTGAACTGAAGCCTACCATCGACATTTTTGACAATATATAATGCTCATAGATGGTTCCAAACGGAATTGTATGACCGCAAGATGTATCCGATAGGGTCTCATGACCTTTCGCCACCGGGCACTGTAACCTCAAAATTCCTCAAAAAACGTGAATAATAGCCTTCAATTTTGGAGTTTTTTTTATCTTTTTTCGCCCGAAAATTAAAATTGCCGAGATGTTTACCATGGTCTCTAATACCCTCCGGGAGTCCAATTGGGTGAGTGGAACCATCCAATTTGCCTTAAAACGGTCAATTTACACGTTCGAAACTTGCACTGATTTTGTGAACTGAAGCCTACTATCGACATTTTTGACAATATATATTAGTCATATATGGTTCCAAACGGAATTAAATGATCCTAATATGTATCCCCTAGGGTATCAAGACTTTTCGCCACCAGGCCCCTTAACATCAAAAATTTCTCAAAAATAGTGGATTATAGCCTTCAATTTTGGAATTTTTGACCTTTTTTCGCCCGAAAATCAAAATTGCCGAGATATTTACCATGGTCTCTATTACCCTCCGGGAGTCCAATTGGGTGGGTGGAACCATCTAATTTGCCTTAAAACGGTCAAATTTACCCATTCGAAACTTGAATTGATTTCGTAAACTGAAGCCTACCACGGACTTTTTTGACAACATATATTGGTCATATATGGTTCCAAACGTCATTATATGACCCTAAGATGTATTTCCTAGGATCTCTAGACTTTTCGCCTCCGAGCCCCGTAACATCAAAAATTCCTCAAAAAACATGGATTAAACCCTTCAATTTTGGAATTTTTTGACCTCTTTTCGCCCGAAAATAAAAATTGTCGAGATGTTTACCATTGTCCCTAATACCCTCCGGGAGTCTAATTTGGTTGGTGGAACCATCCAATTTGCCTTAAAACGGTCAATTTACCCGTTCGAAACTTGCACCGATTTCGTGAACTGAAGCCTACCATCGACAGTTTTGACAATATATAATGGTCATATATGGTTCCAAATGGAATTATATGACCCTAAGATGTATCCCCTAGGGTATCAGACTTTTCGCCACCAGGCCCCGTAACATCAAAAATTTCTCAAAAACAGTGGATTATAGCCTTCAATTTTGGAATTTTTGACCTTTTTTCGCACGAAAATAAAAATTGCCGAGATATTTACCATGGTCCCTAATATCCTCCGGGGGTCCAATTGGGTGGGTGGAACCATCCACTTTGCCTTAAAACGGTCAAATTTACCCATTCGAAACTTGCATCGATTTCGTGAACTGAAGCCTACCACAAACTTTTTTGACAACATATATTGGTCATATATGGTTCCAAACGTCATTATATGACACTAAGATGTATTTCCTAGGGTCTCTAGACTTTTCGCCTCCGAGCCCCGTAACATCATAAATTCCTCAAAAAATGTGGATTAAACCCTTCAATTTTGGAATTTTTTGATCTTTTTTCCTCCGAAAATAAAAATTGCCGAGATGTTTACCATGGTCCCTTATAACCTCCGGGAGGCCAATTGGGTGGGTGGAACCATCCAATTTGCCGTAAAACGGTCAATTAACCCGTTTGAAACTTGTACCGATTTCGTGAACTGAAGCCTACCACAAACATTTTTCACAACATATAATGGTCATACATGTTTCCAAACGTCATTATATGACCCTAAGATTTATCCCCTAGGGTCACACGACTTTACGCTACCGGGCCCCGGAACCTGAAAATTTCTTAAAAAGCATGGATAATAGCCTTTAATTTTGGAATTTTTTTTACCTTTTTTCAACTGAAAATAAAAATTGCCAAAATGTTTACCATGTTCTTTATTATTTTTCCGGGAGTCCAAGTGGGTGAGTGGAACCATCTAAGATGCCTTAAATCGGTCAATTTACCCGTTTGAAACTTGCACCAATTTCGTGAGCTGAAGCCTACCACAGACTTATTTGACAATATATAATGGTCATATTTGGTTCCAAACATCATTATATGACCCTAAAATGTATCCCTTAGGGTCTTAATACTTTTCGCCACAAGGCCCCGTAACATAAAAAATTCCTCAAAAAGCGTGGATAATAGCCTTCAATTTTGGTTTTTTTTTTTTACCTTTTTTCGCCCGAAAATAAAAATTTCCGAGATGTTTACCATGGTTCCTAATACCTCTGGGAGTCCAATTGGGTGGGTGGAACTATCCAATTTGTCTTTAAACGGTCAATTTACTCGTTTTCCGTACACGCCTCTTGTATTGGTTATAAACTTTCATGTGACCTGTAAGTAGCCAGATAAGGGTCATATATGGGTCGAAACAAAATTATCTGACCCCAAGATGCATCCCGTAATGTTCCGTCAAATTCCGACACCAACACCTCCTAAACTGCTCCAATTTCGTGTATTATAACCTTCATATTTTCCATCCGTATATCATTTTTCACCCGGCGAGATTATGCATCCAAGTACTTCCAAGGGTTCCCAAAGGGCTTTGGGAGTCAGAAATAGTGCCCGGAAACATATCATTCATCCTTAATCATCATGTCTTAAGGGCCTTGGGAGTCGTAAATAGTGCCTGGAATACGGTATTCCTTGTCCTTGGGTGCACATGTCTTATGCACATGCCACACAGCCCCTTGTACAAGGTGTTACCTAGGGTTTCCAAAAGGTTATCAGGTGTTACCTAGGGTTTCCAAAAGGTTATCAGGTTGTTTTTCGATATTTGTACTATGTTTTGTATTTGTCAGAGTTTTAAGAGGTTGATACCCCAAAATTACAAAATAATTTAATCTATAAATTACAAACGACACTTAAATAAAGTTTGTGAATATCGCAAAAAATTAAAGTGTTAATTAAATTTATTAAACAGGTAGTATAAAGGGGGTTTTTGAAAAATGCTAATCTAACTTCTTGATTGAGCCTGGCTTTAGTCTAGAAGTTAAGTTAGATATGGGCTGGACTATATGGGCCTAAACTATACTTAAAGTTGAAAAACTATTAGGTATTTGGATGTCTGTGTCACCTTAGCTTGTGTATATTAAGCCCAAAGGACAAAAATTCAGCATAAAAAATCAGAATCAAGAGATGAAATACATTACAAAAATTGGAGATATATGACTAGTAATACTACAGAAGAAAATGGTGAATGAAGCTGCAAAATGTATATACATACCATACAGATAACTCGATAAGGCGATAGCACAATTTGTTACCAATTGCATCACAAATCAAACAGGCGCAAAAATGCAAATTTTGAACTACAAGTATTGGCAGGAAAAGCATGAGAATTTAGTGGTAAGGTTTAAAACATATATGCAATGTATTGAACATATAGTGGCTACACAGGCCGAGAACCTACTGTTGCAACGATGAGAAGCACAGCTTATTAGGGGGAAGATCCGCAATTTTACCTAACACCTAACACCCCATTGTTACTCATAGATTCAACAACGTGGATAGTTTACTCTTGCTGTCTTGCATATTCTTCTTGTGTAAGAACCTAACTTGATGGAAACGAGTCCTTGCACGAAGAATAGAGTAGCAATTCTTCTCATAAAATTATGATGTACTACCTATTAGATTACATGCTCAATACATCTTTGGCTCAATGCCTTTAAAAGTTTAAAACTCTATCGTAACATTTTTCAAAGTTAAAAAATTTATTGTCAATATACAGGCATAAGGCTTGAGTGATTAACTAGATAAACTCTACGACACAAATTTTATTGTAAACGAACTGCTGTTTCAGCTCAAATCCTCAACAAAATGTAAACATGAGCTACACTGCAAAATTTGGAAAAAAATTTGCCAGTAAATATTTTTCACAACATATAATAAAAATTACAGTTTACCAATCTTATGTAGCAACAGCAGCTGGTTTAGCAGGTTTTTCAGGCTTCATTGAACAAAAGAGATTAAGAACATCTGCATGGTTCCTGATATATTGTGGGCACATGGCCAGCAGATTTTGAGCTTTGCTATGTCTTCCAGCCTTCAGAAGTGCTTCAAATACTCGAAGGAAAACATTGGTGGATGGATACTTGTTCACAGTCATAGCCTTGAAAAAGACCATGGCCTCATTTGCAGTTCCTCTCTTCACAAGGTAAGTTATAAATGGATCCAAGAACGGAGGGAACCCGTGATTCTTCATCAAACCAAGAAGACTACAGGCTTCTTGGAAACCCTTCTGAACCAAGAGCTTGCTAATTAGAGTCTTGTATGTAGTATGCCCCGGCTTTATGTCCACTTTGTAAACAATATCAGATAGTACCTTGCAAGCTTCAGCAGCTCTGTCTCTGTTGCAGTAGGCATTTACCAACAAATCAAGCGCATATCCTGCAGAAGCGGCTTCCTCTTTTTCAACCATCTTTTCGAAACAGTCCTTTGCCTTCTCAAGATCACCACCAATGCAGTGTCCTTCAATCACAGATACCCATGTCCTGTGATCAGGGGTCATACCACACTCCTCTAGTTTCACCATAAATTTGTTTGCTTCATCTTTCATCCTAGAACTACTTAGATCAAAAGCAACCCTATTTTGCATAGCCCCACTCGGTTTATACCCACCTTTAACCATAGCATCTAAGACATTGTTATACATCCTCATCCTCCCAACACTGGTCAATGATTTAAGAACAGCATCCAGCATAGAATCATCCAAAGCATAACCCTTTTCCGTAAAGGCCTTAACAACTCTAGAAAACAGTTCCATGTCAAGCACCTTGGCAACAGCAATTTTCTTCAAAAGAAACGTGCAGTCTCTCTGAGAAGGCTTATTTGCACCATTCATTGCAATCTCATATAGGCTAACTGCATCCTTCATCATTCTCTTTTTGACAAACCTTTCCAAGACCTTAACATAAGTCTCCAACTCTATCTCATGCCCTGCATTCTTCATATCCTCAACAACAATCCAAAACCTATCCAAGCATTCCTGTCTACCCAATACAACCGCCATCGCATTATAACTTTGCTGATCATGTTTAAACAAACCACTCTCTTCCACCCACCTAAAAAAGATCAAACCCTTCATAGGCTCTTCACTAAGCTTCTCCAACACCATTTTAACCAATTCACTAGTATACTCAACACCTAATGCACTCAACTCCTTCTCAACATTCTCATCCCAAGCTTCCCTCCTAACAATCTTACTAACCCTAACTGATGCCGAATCGGCCGACGCCCCAGTTAGGTCCTTTGAATACAATCCCTTCAATTTCTCAACATCAGATTGCAATCCATCTTTCTCAAACCTCTCTAATACCTTATCAAACGCACCCTTTCTAACCCCATAACCCCTTTTCCTCATAGAATCAACCATTTCCCAGAATTCCTTAACAAGCGCATTACTACCCAGAATCCCTAACATGAAATTATAAGCTTTCGAGCTCAAACTACCATTCTCCCTCTCCAAAACCCAATCAAATAACTTAATTGCAGTTTTAGGATCCGAATTAAGATCTCTAAGCACATTTACAAGCAGATCACGAGTAATAACAACATTATTAGCATCTAATTCGTTCTTAATCTCATCACCATTAATGGGTTTATTGAAGATACTAAGTAAAGTTAAAGATTCAGGGGATTTTTCATGAATAGATGAAAAATGACGCAGAAAATTGTGCTCAAAATGGTTGAAATGTGGGAGAAAGGAGGAAGGAGAAAGAGAAGATTTGGGAGTGGAAGTTACCTGGAGGTGAGAGAGTGGTCTGGATATGGTTGTTGGAGAGAGAAAATGGTGATTACGAAGAAGAAGACGCCATTGATTTCTCATTTTGCAGAGCTTCGAACTGAAAAAATTTTAGATGAAATTTTTAGAGAGAGAAAGAAAGTGTAGGGTTTTGGGGGAGATTTTAGTTGGAAAGTGTTGGGCTATCAGATGTTAATATGGGTCTATTGACACATAATTGAATTTGGGCCATCGTAATCTCATTTGTCTAAGATATAAGGTGAATTTTATTTTATTTTGATCTAATTTAATTTGAATTTATTCTATTTCTAATTTGTTATGAGTTGAAATTATTTTTTTCTAATCTAATACTACGTACGAAGTATGACTTTGTATTATAGAATTAAACATATTTAGCAATAAAAAGTCACATATAAAATGATAAAATAGGTCATGATCCTCTTTAATTAAAATGAACTAACCTTATTAAAATGTCAATGTGTAGGAGATTCCACCTCAAAACCATATGGCGATAAGGCCATAAGGGGAGTAGTCCCTTAGCCTTATCAAGTGGACACAATTATCTTCTTTCTTCAATTTGGGATACACATCCCAATACAAACTCTCACTTATGCACTCAATAAATGTAGGATAACACACCACTCACATGTGGGTTTTCTCATGGGCTTAATAGATGTAGTTTGTACAACAATACCTTAAGAAATGACTATCTAGGCATCTAGCTATAGCTAGCCTGAAGAAAAAAAAAACACTAGGATAAGGTTATGAGGATTAATGATTTTGGGCATGGAGGAATTAAGTTAGAGTCAATCCACATAATACTAAAGATTAACATCAGCTAATCACTTAATTATAGATTTGGCTAAATTTGTGTTAAATTTGGGAGTTTAAGGTGGAAGAAATGAGAAGAGAGAAAGAGCAGCCATTAATGGACCTTGAACAGAGGAAGAGAAGAAGAGGGAAAGAGAGAGAAAGTGAGTATTTTTTATTATGTAGAATGAATAGAATTGTACTGAACACTATTACATGTATTATATATACTACATACTAAACTTATACTAGTATACTAATACTAATAATACAATTATATTCCAACAATTTGTTTTTCCAAGATGACAAATTAATCGAAAAAGAATTACTCGTACAAAAGAGGCGACTAAAGTTAGCAATGTCGTGTGCGATGCACATTGGGACAGTTCACTGTTCACCTTTAGGATAGTAGTACAGAACTACAGACTTGGAACTTTAGTGTAGTACCTCCAACCTCTATTACTTTTTACTCAGTTGCAACAAATAAATTTTTTGTGTTTTATAAATAATACCACTTTGCAAGTGTGCAACAATGCGTATATAACTTTCAAAGATACTTACAAAGTGAATAAATTGGAAAAGATATCAAACCTTAAATCACATGTTATAAAAGCATACTAACGCTTAATTATACAAATTATCATGTACTTCGTGTTATTCAGTCTAGAACAAAGTCAAATTATTTTTGAACATTCTTGTAAATATACAAATTCATATGAATCATTTATCATAAACCAATTAGCTCAATTGAATCCAAGCATACATCATATATACATGGCTAGCTTGACTCAGATCATATTGTGTATCCAAGCTAAGTAAATAATGCAAAGGACGAAGTTCAATACCATGAACAATAACACCGTACCACTCATTCTGCCCGATTCTACACGGCTGCACGATCATACCAACTAACAGTGGCCACTGGCTGCTGGTTATTAATCCAGCTCAAGGCAGGTAATATGTGAAATCCATCTTGCACTCTGTCTATCCGGTACACGACACCTCTTCACCATTGAAGTTGATCGTTGAATTGATAGATGACAAAGAGACTGGGGCAAGTTATCAGAGAAAGACACAAGTGCTGGGCATCTTTCAATCTGAAACTCGCGAAGGTTGGAAATTCGTCGAAGCTCCCTACAGTTGATTAACTTAAGTTTGGAGAAGTGTTCTATTTTGAGGACGTTGAGGTTGATAGGCATCGAATCGTCTGCTGGAAATGACTCCACATCTACAATCCCCTTGATTCTCAGCTCTTTAAGACAGATAAGTCTGCCTAGCTGTGATTCTACGTTGCTCTGGATACGCTCATCACAGCCAGTAACATCTAGTTCGAGTGACTCAAGGCTCGGAGGCAAACCCACTTGAGGAAATGACTCTATTTTCGGGCACTTCCATATAACCAAGAGCTTGAGGTTGTGGCAGGGTTTCTCAGGCAAAGATGTAATATTTTTACAATTAAGTATATGTAGTCTTTGTAGGTTAGGTGGCAGACCACTTGCAGGAAACGAAGCAATTGTTGAACAATTTTGAATGTCCAAAAACTCGAGAGATCTGCAGCTAGACATCTTCTCAGGAAACATTTTAAACTCTTGACAGCTCCCAATGCATAATGTTCGCAAGCCAGGAGGAAAAGGGTCCTCTGAAAGTTTCTCAAACACTGGACAAATCTGGATAGAGAGAAACTGAAGAGATTGCAAGTTGTCGTACATTCCGTTGGGAAGTGTCGTAAGTATGTTACATCCATGGAGGGTTAAACATACGAGCTCCGGAGCAAAAAGCCTTTGGGATGGGATGGGACCCAAACGCCAACAATCCACTAAATACAGGTCATACAGAGATGTCAAAAGGATACTTGGGAACTCTGTCAGACCGGAACAGCTGAAAATGCTTAAAGATTCAAGCGATGTTGAATGGCCTTGAGATAATTGTGGAGAAGGAAAACCTTGTAGCTGCATGTACTGCAGTTTGGAGCTACCGCCTATGACCGTATCTGTAGTACTTTTATTGGTGGCGATAGAAGCACTAAGTGACTTGATTGAAGAGGGAAGGTGCCATTCTCCCATAAGAACATCCTGTTGAGTCGATATCAGTAGTCTTTCCAGAGTTTCCATTGAACGTATGGCTTCTAGACAATTTGTGATTGTATCACTTTCAACTTGCCTCGCCCAGGTCAAGCTCAAATTAGTTAACCGAGTAAATTTTTGTAAATCATTGCTTGCAAAGTCATCAAGGCTCAACTTACGGAGAGGACATGAGATGGGAAGTGATCTATCAAGCTTTTGGCAATTCTTTATTTCAAGTATTGCCAGAGTTTCGAGACAAGAAGGTAACTTTCCCGTCAACTGTTGACAATCCAGCAGGCGCAACTCTTGTAAACAAGGAAATAATGGCTTGGCACCATCTTCATAGAAGAGCCATTCCTGCCACTGGTTTAAACCTTCAAACTTGAGACTCAGCAGTGATTTGAATGGTGGTGAAGATGATGCACTATTATTCTGTCCAAAAAACTCTGGGCGCAGCTCTTTTAATTGATCAAAATCCTTGATTGAGAGGTGCTTAAGTGAAGGAAGTTGTCCTAACGATGGCAATTGGACACAATGAGGACACTTTTCAAGATGTAGGGTGTCCAAGTTGCGGAATGCCTCATCACCAACCCAATATGGGAATCTATCTCCTTCATAAAAATGGATGGTAAGTTTCCTCAAATTTGTATGAGGCTTTAGCGAAAGTAGAAGTGATTCATGTTGCCTATCATCATCATAGCTCTCTTCTTTCTGCACCAGAACCAATTCATCAAGATGCTTCATATCGCTTAACTTGGCTGCAAGAGCATCCACATCAGCAACAACGTTCTCAATCCCCGAGATTCTCAGACTTCCTCTCAGTTGCGAAATACCCCCCAGTTCTCCGATGCTAATGCCATAATCCTCACCAACCACAAAATCTGTTAAAGTCTGAAGGCTGCTCAGAGTGCCTATTTGCTCTGGCATCTCCTTCAATTTGCACGTGCCACGTATATCAAGATGGCGTAGGTGGACAAGGTTTCTTATCGCCGTTGGCAATGTTGTGAGTTGCTTACAGTATGACAAGAGTAATGTTTGTAGGTTTAGCAAGTCACATATAGACTCTGGCAAATCTTTGATTAAAGTGGATGAGAAATCTAAGTACCGCAAGTGTTTCAGCCTGCCAATTGAAGATGGTATGTTGGTGATTTGGTAGCTGTTCAAACTCAGCACACGTAAGCGGAAAAACTTCCCTAACGATTGCAACGATTTGTGAGATAAGTAGTAGCAAGATTGACTGGAGGAGGTTACAGATGGCAAGAATGTACGAAGATGATTAGCACAAGCAAGAGTGAGCCCAAAATTTTCTGCTATTGTATCGTACTTCCTCCGTTGTAATGAGAAATGACGAGGGGAGCCCATGACAACATCATCGGACGACTTTAACGTAAATCCGAGTTCCCCCATGGCATATGAAGCCAAGTCATGAATCAAATCATGCATTACATAGTAATGTTTGGAGGTCGCTTGAAATAAGGACCGTTCTAGTAGTTTTTTGAAGTAGGAGTCGCCTATGTCTTCGATTCGGTGACAATCGTTATTATTTGGCTTCTCTAGGAAACCTTCAGCCATCCACAGCAAGACTAGTTTCTCTTTTTCAAAATAGTAATTTTTGGGGAATATTGAACAATATGCAAAGCACCGCCTCAAATGTGGTGGGAGACTTTTATACACCAGCAACAATGCTGGACGAATTTCTTCCTTTTGTTTATTAGGCAACTCCCACATCTTGCTGTTTGCTATGCTCTCCCATTCATCATGTGATGTAGAGTGCAAGAGACTAGCAATTACTTTGATGGCAAGTGGCAAGCCTTTGCATTTCGCCGTTATTATCTTAGCAATAGCTTCCAACTTGTCATCTTGAGCTGCAAATGCATGCTCTTTAAACAAAGTCAAGCCATCATCATTTGGAAGCTCTTGCAACTGAATAATACAGGTAGGATTAATCCTTTCAGCAAAGCCTTGGTCACACGTCGTAATTATTATAGCGCTGCCTGCAGGGGCAACAGCCTTCAAAGTGTCAAGAATGGTATTCCATTTACCATTCATGCTCTCTTCATCCCGAACACCATCGAAAACGATCAGGACCCTTACCCCGTTCATTTTTCTACGCAGAGCTTGCTGAATTTTCTCTAGATTTTTCATATGATAGAATGATGGTGTGTATGTACTGCCTGTAGGCTGCAACTTGTTGGACAGTTCATCAAGAATTGATGTTAAAATAACTTCACTACTCTCAAGCCCGGTGTCAAAATTCCATGATTGGAATGGAAAGTTATTGCCAGTTACTCTTTCATCTTTGTATACTAATTGAGCAAGGCTTGTTTTCCCAATCCCAGGCATTCCAACAATAGCAATTATATGAATTCCACGCACCGAGAGCTTTTTGTCTTTCATTAGGCTTCCTTGCGCACTCTCAATTAAGATTTGAATAATCGTCTCCTTTTCGGAATCTCTACCATAATAACTAGTCTTCGATTCATCTACGAAACTAGTAGATGGACGTGGTGATGGCAATAGATCCCGGTGCTGCTTGTTATCGGTTTTGAGTATTTCAAGTCTCTGACTAGTTACTTGAATCTTGGAACCTTTTCCTTGATGAGGTGGGTCGTCTGATGATTCATTAGCAAATCTATTAAAGGTATCAATAATGTTGCTAAGCACTTTATCCAAGTCTATGATTTGATGAGGCACAATCTCATAGTTGTTCTTCTTCTTCTGTAGGGCTTTAAATTGAATCTCGTCAATGAGATCCTCAGCATCATAGACTGCGTGCTTCAGCTCATTCACCCAGTCCTTAACATTCAACTTACTCATGTCTTTCTTCTCTTCTGCGTCCTCGATCATTTCTTTGACTTTTTTCATTGAAATTCTCAACTTTAAGAGATCGTTATCATCAGTTGAGATGTCACTCGTATTCTCAGGTACCAACCGATCAAGTACAACATTGAATAGGCCTGCCATAAATGGTTCAGCAATGTATGTACTAATGATGTCCATTTTCAAAAAAAAATAATAATAAATAAATAAAATGGTAAATGTTGAAAGTGTCTTCTGAAGAACAACAAAGGGATTTTTTTTTTTTTTTTTTAATGGAAAAACAAAGACAAGACTGAAAAAAAGATGGGCTTTGTGGCAAGTTAATCAGATGGTTGGAAATTTGGGGAACAACTTAATGAAATTTATATGGCACGACAACTTAGAAACTTAGATTTGGCAAGTCAAATTTAGACACAACGAAAAGAAATTAAGGAATATTGATGAGTGGGGAATATAGATGAGTGGGATGTAGATGATAGATTGGATAGAATTTGAATTTATATACAAAGAAAACATGCACGGTAGGGAAGAAGTCTTCATCAAGCCATGCCAGCCATTCTTTTTTAATTTGGGATTGATAACGATGGTTAGTTGAGAGTTCAAATGTTCACACCGAGGATTCCAACACGCACATTGCACACAGTATGGCTAGCCTTTTGGAAAGATTGTTATATACACCCGGGTGTACCGTACTTTCAAAGGTGGTTTGTACTCATTTTGATGATTGTTTTTCATTTAATCATCAAATGAAGAGAAAAAATTAACCTTGGGTTAGTTGTTTGTAAAGTACACCTGGGTGTATATAACAAATTCTAAGCCTTTTGAGAAGACTTATTACCAGCATCTTTTACGTTATATGCCTGCTTGTATGGCATTTTATTATAACTATTTGCATATAGGCCATACATGTATTGGATTATGTTGTGTAGCTGTATAATGTTTGAAAATTTACAAAATTTTAAATGGATCTGTTCACAACTTAAACTAATTTATCGTGGAGTCGTGGACAACTAATATTAGTGACATTGTAGTTTTTTTATTAATAAAAAAAAAAGGTTAATATACTAAAATAAAGGTTATTATGTTGAAATAAAGTTATTCTGGTTTTAAAAAGTCTAAAAGAGTTTAAAAGATTTTTATTTTTTATATGAATAATAAAATCGGTGATCAGTGTAACAAATCTAAGTTTTAATTATTTTCATAAGCAAGCCCTTATAGTAACAGATTTTTTTTGAGGAAAAAATAGTACTTGTAACAAATTTTATTTTATCTTTATTATTAATTATTCTTTTAATCGATGATGACAGATTGACCGTAGCAATTTCCCTAGCAACAACCTACAATAGTTGGAATTTATATTTTAAAGGAAAAATTGCCAAAAATCAAATAACCTTTGAGCTATTAGCCCAAAATAAAATACACAAACTTTTAAATAAAACAGATTTTCAGTAAATTACTGAACATCCGTTATAAAGTGATAATAAAATGCGTAAAAGTTACACAAAAACGCACAAAAGTTACTCTGACATATATAAGCGTTATTTATGCTTCATTGATAAATTTGACAAAAGTGACACTAAATTTGACAAAAGTGACACTAAATTTGACAAAAGTGAACCCGATTTACAGTAAATTACTGAAAATTGGGTGTATACAAAAGTGATTGAATAAAATATGATCGTTTAGGATTTGTTTGACATTACTTTTTTTTTCAATTTTTTTTAAACAAAAAACCAAAAACAGTAAACAAGAAAAATATATTTTCACTTAACTATTATCAGTTTTCAAAATTATCATGATCTTAAAAAGTTTGATTAATTTTTTATTCAATATATGACATATATCATATGATTTTGAAAAACAAAAAAAGAAAGTCATAGTTATGCCAACACAAATCATTTTCAATACCGATCATTACCCATACCCGCCTATTTCGCAAACCACGCACGTACATGGAGATCTACTAACGACCACGTGGACACCCATCGCCCACTTGACAAGACAACCACGTGGAACGACAGTACATGTGGCACCAACTTGGGAATTTCTATAAATACCCAAGCATATTTCACTTCTAAGGTATGATTTTCTTAACCAAAAACACTTATATTAAACCACCCTTTGTACTCATATCGTTTAGTTTACTAACTTTAGCATCGGAGCATGTGGTTATCTTTTGACAACAGCTAATCTGCGTTGAATATGCAGGGACTTAGTTGGACGATAAATCATTACCGAGCTGGATACAAGTTACCAGATCTCACTCGAAACAATACTATTTTTTTAAAAAATTAGTCTTAAGGTATTTAAAATATTTTTATTTAGTGAGTATGAGTATTATTTTAGAAGATAATTAAATGTACAAGCAAATAAAGATATACTCCCTCCATTTTTAAATACTTGTTACACTTTTCATTTTAGACATTTTTAAATACTTGGTCTATTCCTTATTTGGAAATTTTTTACAATATTTAATTCATTTTTCTTAACTAGTGAGACTCAATAGGATTATATTTCACTCCATCCGTCCCCTAACACAAAAGTCCTCTTTTGGTTTTTACGCGGGAATTAAGAAAGTTGTAAATTATTTAAAATTAATTATTATAAGTACATATATGCATGTGGGGTTAGAGAGAGATAACGAGAATGAAAAAGTAATTGAGAATAATTGAAGAGATATAGAGAGAAAATGTTGGAAATTGATGTTAAAAGTACAAAAAAAAAAGGCAAAGCAAAAAAGATGACAACTCATAAAAAAAAAAATAAATAAAAATAAAAAAGAAGGTAATAGCGTCTAAAAATACAACCTTAAATACATTGAGGCATTGTTTTTGATTTACCCAAAAAGGAAATAAAGATTTGTATTAGGGGATGGAGGGAGTATTACCTTTAGATTGACTCTCCTCCAATTTACCTTCTACTAAATCCATTACCTCCATATTTGTACTTTTTTTTAATTTCTTCTAAAATTTCGCGTATGGAGAAATAGAACAAGTGTTTAAAAAATGGTAGAAGTACCGTATATTGGCAAAATGAAAAGCATGAAGGATAATCTTTTGCAAAGAAAATACAATGAAGGAACTATCTGCAGTATATCTTATAAGGTTTTATAATTTTTTACGGATTAGGTCCCGTTCACTTTACCTTATTTTTGCTGAAATGAAATTAGTTTTACTGAAATTAATTTTATTGAATTGAAATAATTGCTTTTACTAAATTTCTATTATATTTCTTCTTTGAAATTACTGATTTTTACTGAACGGAACTTATTTTTTACAGAGCTGAACTTATTTTTACTGCATGTTATTTTTTTTAAGGTGAAGTGAATCCGGCTTTAATACAACTAATACACAAGAAAAATCAATACAAATTGAATAATATGCGTATAAATACTTGGCTTTTTTCCTTCAAAAAAAAATGTGTTGTCTCTGTCCCTAAATAAATTAGAGACTTATTTCTAACATCTATTACTCACATAATAAAGAGAAATGGGTCTCTACTAAAATGATGGAGTTTTTTTTACATAACCTTAGAGGAGTTTATTAATCAATGCAAGAGATATATATAAAAAATTACAGCAGAGTTAACACTAAGGGCATGCTTGGATTGGGGGTAGTACATTAAGAGGGTAATAAATTAAAAGTCAAACTTGAAAAAACAAAAGTAATTAGAGGTGATATTATAGAAGACATGGTCTTTACAAATGAAATAAGGTGATTGTACCATGAGGAAAACAGAGAGATGGAAGAATTATTACTCTCATAATGAAGGAAATAATTACTCACCCTCCCCCTAGTATAATTATTACCCCCAAAATGAGGGTATTGATTCCTCTTTTTTCACCTCACACCATACCATCACTACATAATCTTCTTACAATCACACCACTACTATCTCCTTCTTCCCACATTTATTTTGCTTAGTTTGACTTTCATTACCCCTTAATGTATTATCCCAATCCAAACATCCCCTAAGGGGGGTTTTCCTTTAACTACACTCTCAAACCTTCATACTCTCTACTACATTTGGCTAGAATATGTGACACAACATTCCCCTTTCTAGTTTCTACCCACATGGGAGAGAGAGTACTTGGCTATTTTATTTGCACGCAGGACTTGAAGACCTTTTTTTTTTTTTTTATATTTAAAAAAAAAAAAATTATATTTTTTTATTTGAAAGAACGACTTGAAGACTTTTGCACTAACATATTACGGAGTAGTGGAGTACAAATAAATGAATACTTGTGTTTATCAACTAGGAGCAAGTGGAGTGCTTATTTGCACGAAAACTTTTGCCCCCTCGTTAGTCGTTATATTAATCGTATGGGGAAAATGACAAATTAATTAAATATATTTTACATCTAAATATTTTAGTTTGATCAAAGACTCTGCGAAAATGACAGATTACTTAACTATGCTTTACATGCTTCTAGATATTTTAATTTGATCAAAGACTTTGTGCGAAAATGACAAACTAATTACCTACTGCCTCCATTTCTCTTTAGTTGACACGTTTTTTTAGTTACGTTTGCCATGAAAATAGTATAGTGTACCCGGGTGCACCCGGAAAGAACTAACATTAGGCTTATTTTAAAAAACATGAGGGAAAAAAAAGAACATACGAGTGTTTGAAAAAGAACATGCTAGTATTTGAAAAAGAACATGCATAATAGTGTTCAACAAAAAAACATGTTTATGTTTGACAAAGAACATGGCTTCCGAAAAGAATATTAGGCATATTTTAAAGAACATGGAATAAAAAGAACATGTTAGTGTTTGAAAAAGAACAAGCTAGTGTTTGAAAA
This sequence comes from Chenopodium formosanum, assembly GCA_024500155.1. Lineage (NCBI taxonomy): Eukaryota > Viridiplantae > Streptophyta > Magnoliopsida > Caryophyllales > Amaranthaceae > Chenopodium > Chenopodium formosanum. The sequence continues at coordinate 604,959 of CM044861.1, read as the reverse complement.
AGAACATGCATAATAGTTTTTAACAAAAGAACATGTTTGTGTTTAACAAAGAAAATAAAAACATGTTCATTTTTTACCCATGTTCATTTTAAATATACTAAATGTTCTTTTGGGTGCACCCGGGTGCACCAACCACAAATTACGTTTGCCAATGCAGAAATTCAACCGATAATATCTTTAATTACCGATTACCAAAAATAATAATAAGTTGATATTTTAAAAATATACATCATGATGAATCTAACAAGACCCCATATGACTATATTTTTCATTATGTATAAATCACAAAATATGGTCAAAGGGAAGTATGTGAATAGCGCTAAAGTCAAAACGTGTTAACTAAAAAAACCGGAGGTAGTATGTTCTTATAATTTGTTAGTTTTTTTTTCTTTGTTTAGGAAACCTACACTTTAATTATTCTAACATGAACGATTAGTTCTTACAATCCCAACTAAGATTTATTTTTGGGTTTTTCTACATGATACCCTCAAATTATTTCGTTTTCTACGTTGTGCCCTTCTAAATCTAAAAGTCTACACGGTGCCCACAAGTTTTATGTATTGTTTTATATTAGTCCTTCATAAGCTGTTTTGTTAACGGTAATTAACTTGTGGTTAAGTTAACCACCCACCTAAGTTAATTACTACTTAAATTTAAAGGACATAAAATAGAACATTAAAACCCCATTCTAATCAAACCCTCACCTTCCATCTCTCTCAAATATAAAACCAAATACAAGCATTAATATGGAATCTGATATTGCAGATTGTTGAACCAAATACGCCATATATCTTGAGTCGGACATTGCAAATGTTCATTTAAGAGTAGAGCATCATTTTGCAAATGTCATAAATCACTGATAACATATGAATAATTGGTATAATAGCAATATCGAATATTTCAACAATTGAAATATGCACAAGGCAAAGAAAACCAAAATATTTGACTATTGATGAGTGATTTTTAAATTGTGATAAAGTATATTAAACTTGTGGGCACCGCGGAGAAGTTTAGATTAAACTTGTGGGCACTATGTAGAAGTTTGGATTTAGAAGGGCACAACATAGAAAACGCAATAATTTAGGGGTACCATGTAGAAAAACCCTTTATTTTTTAATAATCCTAACTATACTATGTGTTTGCCTCCAATGGTCCTAAACCGGTCAATACAAGTCAACGACCTGTTATAACTGGTTATCATGACATGTGTCAACACGTGATTGGTTCAAAACTTTTTTTAAAAAAAAAGTTTTCAGCCACCCTCTCCCCACCCCTAACCTCAACGGAAACCCTAATACCACCCCATATTCTCGCTAGAAACCGATCGGCCACCATCCCTTGACCATAAATATGGTCGGCCGATCCTCTACCAACCATTTGACCCACCCCAGCCTGACCCCTGAAAACCCCCTTAACCACTCAAAATAGGCCCTCCAAAGTGAACATTGTCGAATTTATGCTCTGCTTTGTTTTGGGGCTGCTTTGGTTGTCGAAGTTTGTGCGTTGCTATTGTAAATTAATTGGTGTTTGTGGTTAAGATGTGGCAACTGAGGTATTTGGTGGTTGGTGCGGTGCTGGTGGGCTAATTGTTGGTGTTTGTGGTTGTGGAGGAGCTGCAGTGGCGGCTGAGGGGAAGAGTTGCAGTTGTTGTGGTTTTAATGGGTCGGGTTAGTGGTTTTTGGGGTCGGGGTAGGCCAGGTGGGGCTGTAGAGGATCGACCGACATGTTTTGGTAGTTAAGGTGGGTGGTCGGCGATTTTCGGTGAGTTTAGGGGAGAAATTATGGTTTGGCAGTGGGGGGAAAGGTGGCTGGGTAATTTTTTTGTTTATTTTTTTATTTTAAATTTTGGGCCAATTAAGTGTTGACACGTAGCTATTAAAATAAAAAAAATAAACCTCTTTCAGCAAGTCACCGGTCATTGGGACCATAGGAGGCAAACGCATAGCATAGTTAAAATTTTTTTAAAAAAAAATTTAGTTGAGATTATTAGACGTAAATCGTCTAGAATTAAAATTATTAAAGTACATTTTTCCTTTTTTTAAAAAAAAAAAATCATTATATTTTTTATTTTGATATGTTCTCTTTTTCCTCTCTTTTTATGTTCCTGTTTTTACTTCTTTTTTTTTTTTTTCTTTCAAAAGAAAAATTTTACTTTTATCATTTATTACCCCGTCACATAGTCCACGCACATAAATTGTATTTGTCTAAAAAATTATGCTATGAAAAATATTGATTATTGGCTAGTTGGAATTCTTGGCAACAACCGCAACATGCATGATCAACTCGTCATTAATTATTTGATTTTATACTCGGTTGATCGACTATTAATAAAGCTTAAATGGCATATTAGTGTCACTCGATCACTGTTATACGAGGACCAGGGACTAGTTAGTTGCAACTTGCGCATATTCTAATTCATGAAAATGCTTAGGATAAACTGTTAGAAATCGTCATTTAAAATAGAGATCGATACACATCTTTATTCTATATCTATATTTATTATTAAAACTTATTGGTATTACAGGATTGTCGTGGTATTATGTGTCACCTTCTCTTAACCAATGACATGACGTCAAGTCGTCAAGTCATATTTATAGCCATATCTATTTATATACTTCCTCCGCCACGCATTATGTGCAACAATTACCAAAAACGGATGTTTCACATTATGTGCAACAAATGATAAATTTCCTTTTTGAGTAAGTTTTTTTTAGTTAAATTGCATTTCTGCCCTCACTTTACTCTCACTAAATACAATCAACTTTCATAATTAGATTTACTTAAATTATAACATAACTTATTATACTTAATCATTCCCACCAAAATTAATTCATCCCCACCTAACAAAATCGAATTCAACCGTCAAAACCCATTTGCATCCCACATTCAACAAACCCTAAGTTTTTCCCCAAAATTCCAGAAACCCTTCTTTCTCCCTCTTCTCACCGATTTGCTTCAACTGTTCATCTTCTCCACCCATTTCGTTTCTCACTCTTCAATTTTCTTTCAAACTCTTTCATTTTCCTTTCTCACTCTTTAAATACATAACTCGTTCTTCCCTGTTCTTACTCAGATCTGAAATTGAGTCCCTAAAAATGGCAGATCTTACCCCTATGTACGATGCCTTTTTCGAAAGTGAGGACGACCATGAAACGAAGGTCCTAGCGAAACTTTTGAAGTCATTGGAGGGTAAATCTTCTTCACCCAAGCGTTTTTACAAATCTGAGGAAGCTAAGAAGGTGTTATCCGAGAAATCTTTCGAGGCTCTTGGTACGGTCCTTAAATCAATTGAGGATGACGGAAATGGTGTGGATGATATGACCGATGCTGAGTACCGTGCTTGGATGAAGACTTTGCCTAGGCCAAAACGTAAGGCTAAAAAATTGAAAAGGGTTTCTTCTGATGTGATGAGGAGATTAAGGGGAAAAGGGGCGAAACTAGTTGAAGAAGATGAAACTTCAACGGTGGCTGAAAAACCAGATGAAACCCCGGAGGAAGAAGAGTTGTACGGCTTCAAATTGTCCGACCCTCCCCCCAAGATGATTTTCCCTTCTGAAGAGGCCATACTCGGGTCCAAGAGGGTCCGATCTGGGATTGTCGTTGATGAGGAGAAATTTGATCCTTGTCTCCTTGAATTTGTAAAAGATCTGGACCGCAAATTTCATCCCTCCAACTGATTGCGTGCAGCGTAACGGTTTCTTAACCTTAATCTTCTTTTTATTTTAATGTGCAGCGCATGTAAATGCTGAAATTGGTTTGTGTTGGTGTTAATTGGTTGAAATATCCATTGTTGGAATTTATTAAGGAGTGTATGTTTTATATGATGTGGGGTGTGAAGTGCTCTTTGTTAGATTGTCTTTGAAGTCACCTAGAATTTTCTTACTTGCGTTTGGCATGATTGTTTTGCAAGTAGTAGCAGGGTGTCTTTTGAGAACAACCTATTTGTGGATGGATAAGTGATTATTTTCAAGGATGCTTATGTTGCTCTAAGTTTAATCAAGGTCTCAGATTATTCTTCTACTTTTGTGGATAAGAGCCTAGAACACTGATTATTGGTTGTTAAATGATTGATGTTTCCTTGTCTTAGTTACGAAATAATGACTTAATCATGTATTGTGTGTGTATGACATATAAAAGTGATTAAACTATAATAGAATATCTTAATCAATAATTATGTTATAGCTTCATACACCTACTAATTGTGTGTATATAACATATAAAAGTGATTAAACTAAATGGTTAGTATCTTTGGAAGAATTGACCCTAAACTTATGTGTGAGTAAGCAACACTTTATGTAATGAGTAAGAAAAAGTATTGTTTGGTGACTCTTGGAGAAATTTGGTGACTTGTTGCTTGTTACAGGTTGGTGGCATGTTGTTGTAGGTTGGTTGTTCTTATTAGTGGCCTGATGTTGTTGGTTGGCTGTTATTTTTGGTTGGCTGGTGTTGTTTGGTGGTTGGTATTGTTTGGTGGGTGATATTGTTTGATTGCTGTTTTTCTGCTATTGGTGGCCTTTTATTCTTTGTTGGCTGATATTGTTTGTTTATTATTATTCTTTGTTGGCTTCTATTGTTGGTTGGCAACTGTTATTATTGGGTGGTATTGTTCTGAGTCCCTTGTTCAACTTCCCTTTATATTGGCTGGTATTGTTGGCTTTTATTGTGGTTGGCAACTGTTATTATTGGGTGGTACTGTTCTGAGTCCCTACTTGCTGGTGTTCATGTTGTTGCTGATTTTGTTGGTACCTTGTTTATTTTTTTGGTATCCTGTTGCTAATGTTGTTGGTATCCTGTTGATGGTGTTGTGAGTACCCTGTTGCCTGTGGTTGAGTCCCTAGTTGTTTGAAGGGTTTGCTGATGGGTGAATGATGACTTTATGTTTTTTTTGGGCTGTGATCTCAATGATCACTATTGAGAGATCACTATGAGTGCATCATGTTCCACTGAATTGGAGTCTTTTTGGATCCTATGTATAGAGTCCCCCTCATTTCATTTAGGTGTGCATTGTGTGGTCCATATGATGAAGGGACTCACATGATCAACATATTGCATTATGGATTTGCTCCACCTATGTGGTATGACATTGGTGTTGAGGTAACCATATTTGGTTTGTATGTGGTGATTTGTTTGCATTAGCATCAAATGTAGCAAATGCCTCTTCAACTTTCTCAATTAACTCATCCACATTGGTTGGAAAATGTTCATATTGAATTGATTGGATTGTGTTGAAAAGACCCAAATCTAAAACATTAAGATCAGGGGATTGAGGGGGTTGGTACTGCATTGTGATGTTGAACCCTTGTTGTGTTGTTGCTGCCATAAACTCCTCATCTTGGGGGATTTTGTGTGGCCTTGCATTGTCCCATTGTATGCATATATTTTTATCCATGCATGAGGGCCACTTTGAAATGATGGCTGGTATGACTTTGTTGAGGAGCATTTCTCTGATTGCATCTTTATTCACATTTTGCATTGCTTTTGTGACAAGAGTCCCTGCTTGCCTATTCTTGCTTGATTTCTTGGCTGGTTCCTTCACCACAAATGGGAAAATCCCATATTTTCCATCATGAATGACAACACCATTTCTGTCACGAATTGGGTGTCCAATGACTGCCATAAACATGACCTTAATCTTAAACCTTTTGGATTGTTGAAATCTGTGTGGGTCTTCTTCTTTTGGTAACAAGTAGAACCTCCTTGTTTCCGGGCTCAAATAAAACCACTTTTCATCTATGTGGATGACATGATGCATGTCCTCAAATGTTGCATTTTCAGTTGGTGTAGCAGGGGTGAGATGGCTTAATACCCATTGCAGCCTTGCCACCTTATAATAATCACTTAAAGCTGGATGGTTGGTGCTAGTGTGCACTCTGAGTTTCCCTCTTTTTTTTCAGCCTATGAATGGTGACATGGGATACTTTTAAGGCTGCTGCATATTTTCTTTCTGTTGTTCTTAGCCTCAGTGGAACTGATTGCAGCCATTCATCAGAGAACTCCCTTGGTTTAGGACTTGTTTTGCCCAATTTTTTGGTTCTGACATCTATCAGCTCACCCTTCTCTTTTTGTTTCTTTACATCTGCATAAACTCTGCTGATTGTGCTTCTATGAACACCATGTATTCTTGCTAATTTGGTTTGTGCACCTCTTGGTAAATTATCATCTTGTAGTGTTGATAAAATGTCATCAACAATACTTCTTTTTCCATTTAGTGTTAGTTGTTTTCTGCTACTTACTTGTGCCACATTTTGTGCATCTGTGTTGTTATCTTGATGTTGTAATCCCACTTCTTCCATCAATAATTGATCCAACCCATAAAACTGATCAAAATCTTCTTCTTCCATTTTTTAAGTCTTTTTTTTTTTGCAGTTGATGAACTAAAGAAGCTAAGTACGTGTTGAAGATTGACCCTTCAAATGATGCTGCTTTGACCACCCACTAAACCATGATTATAATGCTGATTTTGTATTTTTGTAAACTGATTGTATTTAATGCTAACTTGGTAGTGTATTTATGGTGGTTGTAATTTATGAAGAGAGAGGGAAACTCCTTAACTGTAGTAGTGTATTTATAGTGCTCTTTTGGTACTTAATATGGCTGGTGGAGCCAAACTTTAAATTTGGCTGAAATTTTAAAAAATCTGAAAATTTAAAGTTCCCTCCCTTTTTTTATAAAGCTGTTCAGGTTTTTGCTCCAAAAGCAACGGTCCCACATGCATTTCATTTCCTTAATCACATGGGCTTGTTTTCTCTCTCATAAACTAATCTACACTTAACAAATTTCTTCTTGGAGTTTGTGCAAGCAACTTTGTTGCACATAATGCGTGGCGGAGGAAGTACTTCTTTCGTGTTTAAATAAATGAAATATTTTGACTTTTTGCACTATCTAAACTGGTCTTGGACCGAACCGGTTTTTTTGCTTAAAATTATACATAAACCTTTAATAAAGATTAAGATTGTCCTTAACAAGCTTGGAAAACTTTAGTTGTATAAGCTTTTTTGTACTAAACATACCAAAAAAAAAAGACGTTAAAATATTATTTTTCCTTTACTTTTTTTCAAGTTTTTCATAAATTATTTAAAATTTAGAAATTTTTTAATAAAGATTCTAAAATCGGTCCAAATCGGTTTGATCTAAGTTCCTCTAAAAAACGTAGAGTCAAAAAAGGATGCAAATATCAAAGGACAACCCTAGTTCATCATCAAAAACTTTTAATCATGCCTCTCTTTTTCGCATGCCCCCGAGAGGTATATGATTAAATTTTGACCATAAAAGAGACAATCAGTGGTTCTTGCAGGCGCCGTTACGCTCGCTGCATCGTACAACCGTTCTACATGAAAGAACATAATATAGAAAAGTGAAGAACATATAACTATAATGAAAAGAACATACTATTAAAATGTAATGAACATATACCTTTCAGTGAAAAGAACATATTTACACCAAAAAAAAGTGAAAAGAACATATGTTCATGTTCTTTGATTATTTGTATAATGTGCTTTTATTTGTGACATAATACTCATTGCTTATTGTTAAATGTTCTTTGAATTTTGTCTCCAAATTATGGTGGGTATATATAAATAATGTTCATTACATAATATTATCATGTTCTTTATTAATATTACAGATGTTCTTTATATTAAATAAAAAACATAAAACTGGATGTTCTTTACAAAACATATACATTTTCATTCCACGTTTTTTTGTCTGTACCAAGCATGGTGCAGTCGCCTGTACCTTAAAATTTTCATAAAAGCGGATACCCTTTAGAAATGAGAAAAACTACAACGATGCAATCTTTGTATCATATTGAAGCACACTCTTTTTCTTTTTTTTTTTTTTTTTCTAAATCATACTCAATCCAATGGCCGGATTTCTATACCTTGAACAATAATACCACTCTTCCAGTGAAGTTGTTCAACCTCCCTCAGCAATATCTCCAATTTCACCCCTCCACAATCAATACCAACCTGATACCTTCCCATCTCTACTTCCATCCATCCGTCGTCTCTCTCGATCGGATGATCACTAGACCTTCGTGGCCGTCTCCTACCCTCTGGTACCTTGAGATAACAGTCCTTAACAACTACGGCGTGTTGATGACTTTCAGATGACCCATTTTCATTTACCTCATATACACATACCTTCACCGGCGTAGCTTTGAATCCTCGATATAGGTCAGAATCTATCTTGAACACAAAATATGCACCGTATGATGTATTTGGAGAAAGAAAACTGGTGTCTATTTTTCCTCTTATGTCTAGCCAACAAACGTCCTGCAGTATAGCAACCTCTGGGAACCTACATAAAGATCACCGGGACATTATTTAATACGATATACATACATACATACATACATACATGCATACATATATTTTTCTGCATACATATTTGAGCGTCAACATATTTAATTATGCATCATAAAATTTCTAAAAAGTTTATATCGTGAAACTATGACTATATAGGTGCGACAAACATTTAAAAAAATCGTATGTACAATAAAATATTGTACATCCGCTATAAAATAACCTTAAAATGATAAAAAGTTACCTGTAATGAATGAAAGTACCACTATCTATAAGTTATCTTGGTATAAATAAAAGTTGTTTTATGCTTCATTAATAAATATTACTTAAGAAAGTCTAAAAGTTACCTTAAATTTAATAAAAGTTAACTCGATGTATTACTATACATCGGATGTATACAAAAGTTTTTGTATATGTGCTGATTTTATTTTTATTTTTTAATTTTTAATTTTTGTCTATATTTAAGATTAGCATATAAGTAGATAGAATTTAATCTATCTATCTTGAAGTTTAATATTTATATGGGAGAATGGGACAAACAAAAATAAAAAGGAAATAATCAGTCTCAATCTAGATTCACCATGAGTCCATGACTCTTTGAAAGGCCATATTTATCAATTTTTATTACCACATATTTTAGTTAACAATGGTATAAGAACATTAGTTTTCAAAAAAAAAAAAAAAATGCTATAAGAACATTATTTCCAATGGTGTATATTTTCAAAACACCTATATATTTTTACAAAATTATGCAATTAAAAGTATTTTATGCCTTTATGGTTCCGTGCAAAAATAAAAATGATAATACTACGTATATATATGTTGGAGATCATGAAAAAGTGTACGGACAGGTCATTTTATACAATTACAAAGTCCTTCGTATATCATTTTTGATTGTTATTAGATTAAGAATGCGTGTATGACAATTAAACCTATTAATCTATAGTGAATGAAGTTAAGTTAACACTCAAATAATTAAAATAAAAGTTTAAAAAAGAAATATGCAGGAAATTCTTGGAGAAACCTTGATTCAAGTATTGATTCCCATGTCCAGTATTGGGGGGTGGCTCCCCATTTAATCTCCAGAGCCCTTGCACCCAACATATAGCGTTTCTTCACGATACCGCTTCTTAGATTCAAGCCATAGCTCTTAAAAAAAAAAAAACATTTACAGAGGAAAAGCAATTAAGCATGAAGTATTAAAAAATTAAAATAAATAAGTTGATCCATATGAAATAAATTGAACCGAACATAGCCTAATTCTATTTACTCTCAATAATATTGGAGTTGTATTGATTCTTCGTGTTTTCATTATAATTCGGAGAACTTGTAAAACTGTTACTTTGTACTGTATATAATTTAAATTCAAATATTTGTAATATCAACACGTTCAAGCATAGTGTTAATGCCGATGGTTATAGTAGTAGTAGCATGAGCGAACTTTTGAGGTGTTTGATATCCACCTAAAACAATCAATCCTGCTTTTATATGTGTACTCTATAAAAAATTATACTAGTATTTTTTTATGTTAATAACACATAAATTAGATAATATCCAGCTATGCTCGGTTTTTGAAAATAATAGTAATTGAATTATAAATCGAAGTCTCTAGAGAAATGTAACATAATAGTTAATCATAAAATTAATAAACAGATATATAATAAAGTTTGTAGGCAAATAAATAATTCAACAAAAAAAATCTAATTTAGTACAGTATAGATATATAGATAGATTGTCAAATTAAAAAATGATCAACAAATGAAGTCTGAGAAGAAATTAGAAATTATAAAAGTTACCTTAGTGTTATTGTTGAAGAGGATATGAGAGCGGCAGAGATGGAGAAAGAGGTTCTTCTTTGAAGTAAAGTGCTCAGGAGATGTAGATGATTGAGAAAGGATGTGATCAAAATCCGATGGAAAAAGCTTCTCCCACACTACATCAGATTCCGACGCTAATAAGAACTGCTTCGACACCGTCGAAAATTGGAGCACGTCGTGTACATTGAGCTGCATAAGCGACAGTATGTGTGAAAGGCATTCTTGGGGTAATTCCGGTAAGTCCTCCAATGACATGGTTTTGTTTAGGTGGTTAATTGCAAAGAAGGGTTTGGGAAGACAAGAAGGAAAGCAACTTCTTTGAGAAGGTGAGGATCTTAAAATCTTTCAAGACTTGCTCTACGGTCAACAAGCTACTCCTAAAAAATAAACCTAATGTGTTACCCCGTTCACTTTACCTTATTTTTACTGAACTTGAATTATATTTGCTAAACTTAAATTATTTTTATTGAACTGAAATTATAATATATAGATTATCCACCCATGCCAGGTTCAACATGCACCAAAGAGTATTTTGTACCTATTTATATTACAAAGTATATTCAAATGTGTAAAATAAAAATAAAAATAAATCAAATGATCGAGTAAAAAAAAAAAAACACACATTTGGTATATGCACTCGGGTGCATATAAAGGATTTTGATGTTTTTGAACTTACTCAAACTAATCTGTATTTTTTTTTAATCTGTATATGTCAAAATTGGAACGATGTTCGTTTTTGGTTGAAGCTAGAAATGGTATTTATTAAGTAGATTTTATTTTATTTTATTTTTATAATATATTTTTTTCTTTAACAGTAAGGAGAAGGACCCTTGGGTCAGACACATTAAGAGTAATGGGGGGAAGGGTAAGGGACTAAGGGATCCTTACCCTCAAAATGCCTATAATGGAGATTGAACTTCCACCCTCAAGGTTGGAAGATGCATTTTTTCCCACTAGACCAAGCTTAACTTGGTAGTAGACTTTTTAATTATACGGTGCACAAAACAATTTTCATTTGTTTTTTTGGTGAACAAATTTGTAGTTGCGTGTATTATACAACAACATTTGTGTTTTATAAATTAGCTGAAGATCGAGTCGAGTGCATCGGACGTCTGATAAGGACTCTCAAGGAACAAAGGCTGCGTACATCTATAATTTCCTCAAAAAAAAAAAAAAAAAAAAAAAAAAAGTGAAAAATTTTGGTCTAAATTTATGAAGTTTGAGCATAAATTTGAAAATGAGTGACATTTTTGGGAAGGAAAGAGTATACAAGTGTATTAGTTCTACTTTAAAATAAATTTCAGCCTAATTGAGTCGAACACATTATACTTTCTCCGTTCCAAATTAGATGACATGTTTCTTTTATCATATTTGTCAATACGAAAGTTCTATCGAATTTATCTTTAATTATATTATTGTAAAACATACTGAAAATTGAATTTTAATTAAGTACACAATAAAATAAATCTAACAAGATTCCACATAACTTAATTATGTTTTTTATATGTATAAATCACAATTGTTAGTCAAAGCAAAATTAATGGGTAAATGTTTAAAGTCAAAACATATCATCTAATTTGGAATGAAGGAACTATATAAAAACTACCTAGAAAGTTTTATTACTCTTTAGTTTGCTGACAATTGAGTCTTTAACGAGCTGGTTCACTAGTTGATCATATAACATCCCTACATATAAAAACTTCTTTTCAGCAAATATGGGACCGCTGATCAACCTATTATAACCATCAACATGTTTGATGTTGTCTATGTGATTACTTTTATAGTAGTCGAATAATTAACCCTTTTTTTTTAACACGCATAAATTGTTAATAATTATGTATTTTAGTGAAATCAAATAACTTTTAACTCATCAACTTGAACAAATCTCATCACAAACATAACCCCTAACATTTAATTTGTAAACCCCGGAGAGTAAAAAGATAGAGAGAGGGACCGGCTAAGCTAGTAATCCCGGAGTTGAAAACTAGCTACTCCCTTTGTCTCTATATTTTGCTCAACCCTTTTTTTTTAACTTGCAAAAATTGTTAATAATTATGTATTTTAGTGAAATAAAATAACTAACTCATCTACTTGAACAAATCTCATCGCAAACATAACCCCTAACATTTAACTTGTAAACCCCGGAGAGTAAAAAGATAGAGAGAGGGACCGGCTAAGCTAGTAATCCCGGAGTTGAAAACTAGCTACTCCCTTTGTCTCTATATTTTGCTCAACCCTTTTTTTTTAACTTGCATAAATTGTTAATAATTATGTATTTTAGTGAAATCAAATAACTAACTCATCTACTTGAACAAATCTCATCACAAACATAACCCCTAACATTTAATTTGTAAACCCCGGAGAGTAAAAAGATAGAGAGAGGGACCGGCTAAGCTAGTACTCCCGGAGTTGAAAACTAGCTACTCCCTTTGTCTCTATATTTTGCTCTATTTGACTTTTAACAGTCTCCAGGACGCGTCTAAGAACGCAGATATCTTTATTTCCATACACGTAAAAATTATAAAAACGTGATATTGACAAAATATACAATGAGCCAAATCTAACAAGATCGATGGCTATATAATCTCTTATCGATTAACGGTAATTTACAGTTAAATATGACAAAGTTTGACGGAAAAAAAATGATAATGAAGCAAAAATAAAGGAACATGGGAGTAATATTTACAATATAATGTATGGTTGGTGCACCCGGGTGCACCCGTTTTAAAAAAAAAAAAAAAAAGCGGAAAGAACATTAGGTGTTTGAAAAAGAACATTTAGTTGTTTGAAAAAGAATATGTTTATTTTTAACAAAAAACATGTATTACTAAAGAACATAAAGACATTACAAAAAGAACATGATAAAAAATTTATTAAAATTTCATGAAAAATTACACATTCTTTACCAAAAATTTCATTTCCCCAAAAATAGTTTTCTCTCTCTCCAAAAATTCAACTTTCCATAATAATTTTGTTTTTATCTCTCTAAAATTATTTTCAGCTAAAAATAATACAAGGTTTCAATTTCAAAATAACATATGTTAAAAGAACATAAGTTAAAGAACTCGTTACCTTAAAGAACATACGAGCTGAGCCATCTTTCAAAAAAAAAAGAAGAGCCAAATTCAAAGAACATACGAGCCAAAATTAAAAGAACATATTTTGCATTTTGAAACCCAAAAAACATGTTTAATCAACATATGTTACCGAACGTTTCAAAAAAAAAAATAAAAAACATATGTTACAGAACATTAGTATATACGAACATATTATCAAACATATATAGGTATGTTCTTTGTAAAACACAAACATGTTCTTTTTCAAACACTAGTATGAATGCTCTTTTTCAAACATTAGCATGTTCTTTTTCAAACACTAGCATGTTCTTTTTCAAACACTAGTATGTTTATTTTTTACCCATGTTCTTTAAAATATGTCTAATGTTCTTTCCGGATGCACCAGCATCATGCACATGTGCACCCGAGTGCAATGTACTATTTTCATTTACTATAATGAATGTTAATCTAATACTTGTAAAGTTGTCATTTTGAAATTTCATACGACACATATCTTTATCATGTAGATTTAGCAAACTATAAGATCAAGGGAGCTAGATTAGTAAACTCAAGGGAATCGATCAAATAATATCCAGAGCTTTTTCAGTGCGGCAGGGTTACTTGTATTCTGGGTTACTTGTTTCTAGAGTTACTTGTATTTTGGGGTTACTTGTATGGGTTACTTGTATTCTAGGATTACTTGTATGGATTACTTAAATGGGTTGAGTAACACCTATAAGTAACCCTGGACCAAAACCTCATACCAAACAATAACACCCTACAAGTAACACCACTGACCAAAACTAGTAACACTCATACAAGTAACCCCTGACCAAAACCAGTAACACCCATACAAGTAACCCCAGAATACAGGTAACACCTACAAGTAATCGCTGACAAAACCAGTAACACCCATACGAGTAACCCCAAAATACAGGTAACGCCTACAATAACACCATACAAGTAACCCCTGCCGCACCATATGGCCAGCCACATACAAAAATTTGTGATCAAATTTAAAAATGACAGTGAAAACTCATCAATTATTTAATTACACGTACTATAGAAAATGACTCATCAATATTCAAAACCTAAATAATTTATGTGCGTGCCTTGCAATATTAAATAACAGAAAATTTTATTATTAAGAATCCCAATTCTTATTAAAAAAAAAGAAGAAAAAAATAGTGTTTGATTTAGAATAGGCTTCTCGAGATTGATAGAAAAGTTATTGATTTCAACAACCCTAATCCGTCAAAAAAATTAATATATAAAAAATAAAAAATTTCTTGTAAACCTTACTCCCTTCATGTCATTTTCATGTTCCCACTTTCTATGTTGAATTTTTCAAAATGATCTACCTACAATCTATCCAAATCCCTCACTTATCTTATTCCATAATATATTACCTCTTCATGGTACCAATTTAAAAAATAAAAAATAAAATATTGTTTCAATATATTTTATTCCAAAAAAATAAAAATAATAGCCTTAATTTATTTTAAGGCAAAAGGTAAAAAATGTCCAAGGTGGCAGGGTCGTTAGATAAGATAACTAAAAGGAAAAATTAAATAAAAATAAACAATTATCACACAGATTGAATCGTGAGCTTGTCATGCATGTTGAAAGTATTGTTTATATTTATCAAAAGATCTAGGGCCATCGTTAGCCAGATCCTTATTTTAATAATCTCAATGACTTTATTATAAGAATATCTTTTTTTTTTTATTATTAATTTATACAATTAACCCTTAGCGAATAACTGCTATTTGTTAGCGAACCTTAGAATGAAAATATACCATTATATGCATAATAGGTGATAGGTATTTTGGGAGAAAATATTCAGCATATATGATGGCAAAAAGTACCACTACAAGCATAATAATACACAAAAAGTATTATTAAGACAATTTTTATTTTAATGGTACATTATATACGTATAATGGTACTTAAAATTGTACTACTATATAAAGTCAGCTTTTTTTTTCATTCAAATTCTAAAGCTTGCCAAATTTATATTTCTGTCATCTTATTATATGCATTGTCAACGCATAGCAACTATGCGTTGAGATACCCTAAATGAGAACATCAATCTGAAAGGGAGAGTATAAAATACAATAGTAGAGAACAATTATCGATTAAGCCAAAAGTGATGACTTAGTAATGGTGCTAAGACTGCTGACCAAAGTAATGGAAGACAATTATTTTACCTTTTTTTTTATGGCTATTTTACTTTTATATTACCAGAAGAACAAGTTTGAGCCTTGAGATTGATATACGTAGCGCATTTTTTTTTTAAAAAAAAAAATAATACTACGTACAAAGATAGAGCTTATAAAAAAAAACAGTGGTCCAGAGTCCCAACCTGTAATGACCGACTCTAATTAATGAGTGTTGTTAAATTTTTTTTTTTTTTTTTAATGATAAAAAAAATGGGGGCATGTAATCATCCACTGAATATACTATTATAAATAGAAAGTATATTTTAGTATCAAGGAATTAGCTAAGTCGCCTAAGTGTATTAAATTAGTTAACTGTCACCAATTAATTGGTAATAAGTCTTATTCGATCTATGTACGAAACAAAATCAATTAACGTAAAAACGAGTTGATTATGTTATTGCTGACTCATCAACGAATTAAAGTATTTATAAAAGTAATTGGCTAATCAATTACATATAAAAACTTCTATTCAGCAAATATTAAATTGCTGATCAACCTATTGTAACCATGAACATGTTCGATGTTTTCTATGCGATTACTTTTAGGAAATTTTGACATTTATTATCGAGGAAAACACCTTGCTTTATATTTGCTATCAGTTTCTACATATTACCCCCGAGGTATTGTGTTTTCTATGTTGTGCCCTCCTAAATCTAAATTTCTACACTGTGCCCATAAGTTTTATTAACTTAATCCATTTTAACCCTCTTTTAAGTTAATGTTAAATTCTCTTAATTGACTACTAACTATGGTTAGCATTATATTATTTTTTCCTTTTCTTAAAAAAAAATGAGTGGTTATATTTCCCCAAACTCACGAGCACCCTCCCCCTATTCTTCTGTAACAACCCAAAAACAACAACCAATTCATTTCCCATACCTTCAAGGCTTCAACCTTCCCCCAAAACCCAGAAATCTCTCTTCCTGTAAACCTCTCAATTCAGCACCAAAATTCGTCGCATACTCATTTCTCCAACTGCAACTACACTCAAACAAACATAAAGGGCACATGCAAGGATTTTTACACTGAAAATAGAAACAAAAATCAAAGCAAAAATAAGAAGTAAAATTATTAGATAACAGGGCATAGTTAGCAATATTTTTATGGTTAATGTAATCGTTTTTAATTATGAAAAATACCAACTCTTTTAGTTAATGTAATTGTTAAAATTATTGCACATAATAACAAGAAATTAATTATCAATTTAGGAAGAAAAAAGTAGTTCAATTGTTTCCAAAAAAAAAAAAAGTTCAATCATACTGTTAGATTTCGGGAAAACTCCTCAGATCGGAGTGTGTACCATTGATTATCATATATAGAGGTTTACAAGAGTCGTAATCCTATTATGATAAAGATACGAGGTATAACAAAATATATACAAAATTATCCTAATCTGCGACAAATATTATCGTAAATATAATATCTATCACACCCCCGCAGTCGTAGCGGGAGGAGGTCGTACGCTAAGACTGGACCTGAATTCCAGAAATAATTCTCGCGGTAGGCCTTTTGTGAAAATGTCCGCAAACTGATATCTAGAGGGAACATGGAGAACCCGAACTTGCCCCAAAGCAACCTTTTCTCGAACAAAATGAATATCCATCTCCACATGTTTGGTGCGTTGGTGCTGTACCGGGTTGCCAGAAAGGTAAATAGCGCTGACATTATCACAATAGACGATAGTAGCCTGCCGTAGAGGACAATGTAACTCAAGTAAAAGATTACGAAGCCAACATGCCTCAGAGACAACGTTTGCGACACCTCGATATTCTGCTTCTGCACTCGACTTAGATAATGTATGTTGACGCTTAGATGACCAAGACACGAGGTTGTCCCCAAGAAAACAACAATAGCCCGAAGTAGAACGCCGGGTATCGGGACAACCTCCCCAGTCAGCGTCAGTGTAAGTAATCAAGCGATGAGAAGTAGTAGGATATAAATGTAAACCGTGATCAATGGTACCCTGAACATAACGCAGAATGCGTTTCAATGCCTCATAGTGAGGTTCCCGAGGATCATGCATAAAAAGACACACCTGTTGTACCGCATAGGAAATATCTGGCCTGGTGAAGGTGAGATATTGAAGAGCACCTGCTAAACTGCGATACAAAGTAGGATCCCGAAAAGGTGGTCCTGAATCTACACTAAGTTTGGACTTAGTGTCAACTGGAGTGGCAGCAGGTTTACAAGAGGACATACCTGCACGCTCTAGAATCTCCTGTGCATACTTTTCCTGTGAAAGTAGCAAATAAGAAGGTTTTCGGGTCACTGCAATTCCCAAAAAATAACTCAGAGGCCCCAAGTCAGACATAGGAAACTCAGTTTGCAACTGAGAGATGATCTCTGTACGCAACCTGTCAGATGAGGTAGCTAAAATAATATCATCAACATATAGGAGCAAATATGCCATATCATCACCCTGCCGAAAAGTAAAAAGAGAGTTGTCACTCTTGGCAATGAAAAAACCCAATTTGATGAGAAAATTTGCAAAGCGTTGGTACCAAGCTCTGGGAGCTTGTTTTAAACCATAGAGAGCCTTGCGGAGCCGACAAACATGAGAGGGAGCCCTCCGATCAACAAAACCCGGCGGTTGATGCATATAAACAGTTTCCTGCAAATCACCATGTAAAAAGGCATTTTTGACATCTAATTGATGTATCGACCACTTTTTAGCCAATGCTAAACTGAGGACAGTACGAATAGTGGCCGGTTTAACTACTGGACTAAAAGTCTCATCACAATCCACACCTATTTCCTGCGACCTGCCATCACATACAAGACGAGCTTTGTGCCTTTCAAGGTCACCATTAGACTTGTATTTATGCTTGAAAAGCCACATACAATTAACAATATTCACCCCCGTAGGCCTAGGCACCAAATCCCATGTCCCTGTTCTAATAAGAGCATCAAATTCATCTTGCATCGCCGCATTCCAGTTAGGGTCATTAAGAGCATTTTTATATGTCTTAGGGAGCGGTGATTTATGTGAAGGGATGGTCATATTAGCTTGGTGATATTTAGGGTTAGGTTTAAAAATTCCATGTTGACTACGAGTCACACGTGGGGAAGGTGGTGGGGGATGAGTGGGCCGAATGGGCATAATGCCCCTCAATGGTGGGGGCGTGTATGTGGAATTGTTTGTAGGTGGAGTAATGGGTTGGATTGGTGAATTTAAGGAATTAGAGGAAGTGGACTGATTTGGTGAGGTGGGCCCAAAAGGGAGGTTAGTGGAAATGGGTTGATTTGGGCGCAAGGGTGTAGTGGGGTTTGTTAGTGGGCTGCTAGGTGGCGGATTGATCTGGTTTGGTGAGGGAAACAGATCAGTCCGATTGTGGGCCGCGGGTGTGGAATGTGGGCCGCAGGATTGGGGTGTGGTATGCTGCCATAATGGAGAAAGAAGTGGGCTTGGGTCAGTGGGCTCCAAGAAGGTGTAGTCCGAATTTCTGAAATTTGGTAGATTTCGATAGGGAAATTGAGACTCATCAAAAGTGACATGTCGGGAAATAATAAGCTTATTTGTAGATAGAACTAGACACTTATAACCTCTATGGTTTGCGGGGTATCCCAAAAAGACACAAGGGGTTGATCTTGGAGCTAATTTGTGTGAGGCCGTAGCCGATAGATTAGGAAAACAAAGACACCCAAAGACTCGCAAATGATCATAGGACGGAGTTTTACGAAACAAGGCATAAGCGGGAGTCCCATTGGCAAGAGCTTTGGTTGGCATAATGTTAAGAAGATAAGTTGCCGTTTCTAGAGAATCTACCCAATAAGGAGGGGGAATCGAAGCATGAATAAGAAGAGTACGAGAGATGTTATTCAAGGTTCGGATCATGCGTTCGGCCTTCCCATTTTGAGATGAAGTGTGTGGACAAGAAAAACGGAAAACTAAACCATTAGTGACACAAAATAATTTAAAAGGTTCATTATCAAACTCCCTACCATGGTCACTTTGAAAAGATTTAATTGGCCGTTCAAATTGAGTGGCAACATAAGCTCTAAAATTCAAAAAAGATTGAAAGGCTTGTGATTTGAATTTTAATGGAATAGTCCACACAAAATGAGTAAAATCATCCAATAGTACTAGATAATATTTGTGACCTTGATAACTACGAATAGGTGAAGTCCACAAATCGGCATGAATGATTTCAAAAGCAGTAGAAGTAGTACTATTTGAATTATGAAACGGTAACCGAATATGTTTTCCTAATTGACAAGAAACACAAAAAATAGAGTCATGCTCCTTATTACATGAAATTAAATTTCTAGACCTAAGAAAGCTTAAAATAGAGTTCCCGGGATGTCCAAGACGATCATGCCAAGAGGGTGAGGTGGCAGCAGTGAGTGATGTTGCAAGACAAGTGGATGGGCTAGTGGTATTGGTTACTGGATATAAGTCCCCCGAACTATTGCATCTCGTTATTACCTTCCCCGTATGTAGATCCTTCACAGAAAAACCAAATGGGTCAAATTCAATAGACACAGAGTTATCAGATGTGAATTTTCGAACAGAAATAAGGTTTTTGACAATTTGAGGTGGTAAAAGAACATCACGAAGTGCAAGAGGAGGTTTTGAATAAGGTAGAGTGGTGTGACCATAACCCGTTACCGGAATGCGACTGCCATTACCAACTAAAATATGATTATTATTGCTCAAATTAAACAAGGGCATGAGAGTACCTGAATTATTTGTCATGTGAGATGTCGCACCCGAATCCACGTACCAAGAGTTGTCTTGCGGAAGGGTCATGGTGGCGAAAGAATTACCCAAATCCGTAGGAGTCATCGATGGTCCATAAACCGGAGGTTGTTGATAAGCCGGATATTGGTATTGGGCTTGATAAGCCTGTTGTGGGAATTGGGGTGCATAAGTAGGCCTGGAAGGTGCAGCATTGGGCCGCGCTTGTTGAGGGTAAGGAAAGGGTGCAGCTGGAACCCAATGTGGAGGTGGCTGCTGTTGGGCCCAATTTGGAGGTGCGGCCCATTAATTTTGTTGGGGTGGGTTTGATTGTTGTTGCTGCTGATTGCTATCACGACCTCGACCCCTCCCTTTTCCTTTGTTGTTGCTGCCACCACGACCGCGTCCCCTGCCAGCACCCCTGCCGCCGCCGCCGCCACCGGTCCTCTGCTGTTTTTGTGAGTGGCTTGGCGGTGGTGGTTGTGTGGCATTGTTACCGGTGGATTGTTGAGCCACGAACGACGAATTTTGTGTGCCTTGGTCATTGGAGCGCCTTGTTTCTTCCAAAAGGAGACGAGAACGAGCTGTCTCGAAAGACGGAAGGGGGTCCGTCTGTTGAATAATTGTGGCCACGGTATCATAATCCGTATTAACTAGCCCTGAGACAAGGCGAATGACCAGTTTTTGCTCCGAAAACGGTTGATCGACGGCTGCCAATTGATCTTTTAAGACTTTCAATTGTTGACAGTAGGAATTGATATCGGCAAAATTTGAAAGATGAAGGCTGTTGAATTGATTTTCGAGGTAGACGGCTCTAGTATTTTTATTATCTTGAAACAAAGCCTTCAATTTGTCCCAAATTGCCTGAGCCGAGTCGCCTCTGCCAAGAACAGTAGTAAGTAAGTCCGTGGAGATAGTGCCATAAATCCATTGTTTAACAATGGAGTCAAGACGAAGCCACAAGGAATCTGAAATATCAGCCGGACGCGGAGTCTTTGGATCAATATGATCAAGGACGTGAAAAGCATGACAATGAACCTCGAATAACTCGACCCAATTCGAGTATTGAACCTTTTCCCGATCAAGAATCAAAGGTATAGCGTTCTTGATGTTGTTGACGGAAAGGGCCGGATGGTATTCCGTTGATGGTGGAGGAGGTGGTGGGGTGGGTTCATCGTCTTTAGCCATGACATAAGAAATTCAGAGATGATGGCAGAATGAAATATGTGCAAGTGATCCTATGGAAGTGCTAACTAGAAGACAAAGAAGCAAAGAGCTACACAATATATTACAAGTCAACGAAGGAAAAAGAATTTGGGTATGAATTAACCAGTTAAGAAATTGCGGAAACGAAGGTCCCAAATTAAAAACAAAAAACCAAGGAAAGTTGGAAAAAAAAAATTTAATTTGAGATCGAAAACCTAAGCTGTGATACCATGTTAGATTTCGGGAAAACTCCTCAGATCGGAGTGTGTACCATTGATTATCATATATAGAGGTTTACAAGAGTCGTAATCCTATTATGATAAGGATATGAGGTATAACAAAATATATACAAAATTATCCTAATCTGCGACAAATATTATCGTAAATATAATATCTATCACATACCTCTGTCCAATCGATGAACACCAAAAAGCTGATCGAACAAAAGGCAAATAGAATTCTGGAGATGTTGGTTTATTTATCAATCCTTATTAGCTTCGAATTTTTGAGCATTAATCTTAGGGTTTGAAACAATTGGAAAATTCAATGAGATAAGCGTTCGAAATAAACAGGGGCGTTAGATGAATGTGAGGGTTTGATCAAAAGGGTTATAATTTTCTATTTTAATTTTAATTATTTCCTTTAAATTTAAGTAGTACTAAACTAAGATGAGTGGTTAATTTAACCATATGTTAATTATCGTTAACAAAATAGCTTATGAAGGGCATACATTAAACAATACATAAAATTAATGGGCACCGTGTAGAAATTTAGATTTAGGAGGGCGCAACATAGAAAACGCAATACCTTGGGGGTAATATGTAGATAAACCCTTATTTTTTTATTATTTTTTTTTTATAACTTTGATACCAACTAAATTAGAGTTGGTTAAAAATTAAGGCCGGCTAAGGCCCTGTGCAAGCTGGTCCTCAGCACAGGGCCCCATGGCCCAATAAATTTCAAGGGCCCCAAATCAAAGCATGGTATAATTATCAAATTTGTACATGCTTTTTCATACACTACTTTGATGGCTTGGTGGAAGAATTAATAGGGGCAATATTTAATTTGGTGTGAAGTTCGAACCTTTAGGAAGATATTTTTTTTTTCCTTTTTTTGCTAACGTGTTCTTCACATTTTCTGTTTTTTTTTTTTTTTTTTAACTCTGGTTTTGTGTAATATAATAATTTTTCAATCTTTTTTTTTTTTTGTTATTTAAAAAATATTATCATGTACTTTGCTATTAGCACACAATTTATCTGTTTTTTTTTAATTAACTGAATGAATTTTCTCATTACAATAATATAACTTTATCTATGTCTTACATGTGTATCACTTACAGAGTATATGATTATATATCATTAACGCATAAATTCACTATAAAAAACTTGAATATTTGTATCATTTTTTTTTTACATTATTGGCAATATTGTAAACTCTTAAGTAATAGAAATAGCACAGGGCCCCTTATTTGAATAAGACGGCCCTGTTAAAAATCACTACCATATAACGGAATCCGTTAACGGATTAGGATTCTGTTAAGTTTATTTTTAAAAAAATAATAATAAAAAAACAAACAAAACTAGCCACCCCTAAAAAAAGCCCAGCCCCTCCCGTCAGCCACCCTCCCCCCTTCCCTTGCCAGCGACCCCACCGAAATCGAACCCCTCCCCTTCTCCCACCTAAAAACCGACACCTCTAACCCTAAATTACCAACCCGAAACCACTCTAAATGGATTTTAGGGTTTCGCTTATGGTGGTTCAAGGTGGCTAGGAAACTCTGATCCTTCGCGCGGCACCGCAGCCCCTAAACCATGATTTCAATTTGCAGACTACTCTATTACGGTGAAGAGAGGTGCTATGGTGGCTGATTGGTGGGTGTGAGGCTGATAGGCGGTTCGTGTGTGGCGGTGAGGACTCGCGAAGAGGGTAGCGACGACGTTGGGTTGTTGCGGGTTGAAATTGCTAAAATTGGTCGTTTCCGGCATGGTTGAATGTTAGTTTGGGGGAAGGCCGAGAGAGAATAGGGGTAGCGGGAGCTAAGGAAGATGAGGTGGGTCAGCTTGCACGACGACTAAAGGTGTCTTAGGCGCTAGCCAAGGGTAGCGAATGGGGAAAATAGAGGTGGCTGAAGGTGGCAGTGATGTGGCTGGGGAAAGAGTGGTGGTTGGAAGGTGGTTGGGCGTCACTAACGGAAATAGTAACGGTGTAAGACATCATGTAGTTATTTTTAACAAACTCTGATTTAGGTGGTAGCAAAGTAAAAAAAAATAAAAATTAACCGATAGCAAATGTGAAGCGAGGTCTTTTCCCTGGTAGCAAATGTCAAAATTTCCTTACTTTAATTGTAGTCGAATAATTAAGCTTTTTTTTTTAACTCCCATAAATTATTAATAATTATGTATTTTTAGTAAAATCAAATAACTAACTCATCAACTTGAACAAATCTCATCACAAACATAACCCCTAACCTTTAATTTGTAAACCCCTTAGAGTAAAAAGATAGAGAGAGGAGTCGGCTAAGCTAGTACTCCCTGAGTAGAAAACTAGCTACTCCCTTTGTCTCTATTTTTTTGCCCTATTTGACTTTTCACAGTCTCCAAGATTCGTCTAAGAACGCACATATCTTAGATCATTTCCATACACGTAAAAATTATAAAAACGTGATATTAATAAAATATGCAATGAGCCGAATCTAACAGATCAATCACTCATGTCTATATTATCTCTTATCTATTAACGGTTAAAGTTTACAAAGTTTGAGCCAAAAAATGATAATGGAGCAAGAATTAACGAAAATAGGGAGTAATATTTACAATAATGTATGTTAATCTAATACTTGTAAATTTGTCATTTTGAAATTTCATGCACATATCTTTATCATGTAGATTTAGCAAACTATAAGATCAAGGGAGCTAGATTATTAGTAAACTCAAGGGAATCGATCAAATATATTCAAATTGAAAAATGACAGTGAAAACTCATCAATTATTTATTTACACTAGAAAATGACTCATCAATATTCGAAACCTAAATAATTTATGTGCGTGCCTTGCAATATCAAATAACAGAAAATTTTATTATTAAGAATCCCAATTCTTTTAGAAAAAAAAAAAAAAAAAAAAAAAAAAAAAAAAAAAAAAAAAAAGTGCTTGATTTAGAATTTGCTTCTCGAGATTGATAGAAAAGTTATTGATTTCAACAGACTTACTCGATCCCTTCATTTCATTTTGATGATCCCACTTTCTATGTTGAATAATGTTTCAAAATGATTTACCTACAATCTATTCAAATCCCTCACTTATCTTATTTATTTTTCATAATATTACCTCTTCATGGTCCCAATTTAAAAAAATAAAAAATGGTTTCAATGTATTTTATTCCAAAAAAAAAAACAATAGCCTCAGTTTATTTTAAGGCAAAAGCTAACGATGAAATGTCCAAGGTCGTTAGATAAGATAACTAAAAAGAAAAATTAAAAAGGTTATTTTACCTTCTTTTTTGGCCTTTAGACCAGATTAATTGATTATTCTTCTTAATTACTACAATGATTATATGTTTATTATTGCATCAAGTCTTTGTTTTATAGATTAATCACAATCATAACAACGAGAGATATTGTTGAATAATTGTTGAACTACAAATCACGTATTTCTTAACCTGAATACTATATTTCTCGAGTTTAAAATCTATATTATCCTATGAAATTTCAGCATCATCCCCCTCACTTAGTCACATTTTTTTAAATTACGTCTAAGCAAATCTTAGGTAGCCCATCCTAATTTATCTTGAAACACATATACTTTTCTCTAACGAATGTAGTATGATACTGCTTGGGTGTATTCTGAATACATAAGCACTTCAATAGAATCAAAGAGTATAGCATTATTTCAATTTATTTCTTAACAATTATACTCTATATACATATTTGAATCATTGTAATTGTAGTTTTGCATAAATATTACCCCAATTACGATTGTGCATTAGGATTCCCCTCGTGAGAAGGGGTTCCTAATGTTTTCTTTTTTCTAACCTAAAAAAAAAATTACCCCAATTTACGATCGTAATAGATAATTAAGACAAGTACTACATTTAAATAGTTATATTATTTATTGTTCGAAATTTTCAAAATTGACCCATAATCTACGTTTATGGAGGAAAACTTGGTATATGACGTGATTTTTTGCCTAATTACTCCGTATTTTATATTTTTGAGTTGTCAAATTTTAACTATTTAAGTATTTTTTTTTTTTTGCTTCAATGTCCGTTTGTCCCCCTAGTTAGAAATTCCTGGCTCCGCCATTATATATATATATATATATATATATATATATATATATATATATATATATATATATATATAACATATAATTATTCTCTCCATTTTTTTTACATATCACTATTCTTTTGTTTTCGTTTTTATCTAATAATATTGGTGGGTGTTTTAAAAAAAAAAAATATCACAAGTACATTGTTCGATTAATAATAATTGAGTTTTAGTAATAACCGTGCGTGGCACGGGTCCTAGACTATTCTTGCCACTATATCACCAAATGCTACTGGCAACTTTAATAATTAACCAAATGCCATCAAGGTTTTCAAAATTCCCCAAATGTCATTGACAACTTTAGTAACCAACCAAATGCCATCAACATTTTCAAAATTTACCAAATGCAACTGAGTTTTTAAAAAATTCACCGAGTGCCATTAAATGACTGACAGTCGTTAACTCCCGTTAGTCATTAGGGTCAAAATAATCTTTAAAACCTTACCCGATCAATTTTCATGATTAAAAATTAATGACTCGTTAATCTAGATATTTCGACACACAAAATGGGGCATTTACATTGTTGATGTTTTGCTAATTTTGAGCTTAAATTGAACTCATAAATGATCAAAATAACCCCTAAAACTTTACCAAACTATTATCATCATGGAAATCGAGAAAATTACCCCCAAATGAATCATATCATGACATGTGTCATGGTTTAATCTTTTATATTCACGACCAATAGTCATTAATGGCATTCGGTGAATTTTTTAAAAACCCGATGACATTTGGTAAATTTTGAAAACCTTGATGACATTTGTTGAATTATTAAAGTGCTCGGGAGAATGATTACAACTAGGCCCCAATTAACCTGTGTAAGCCCATCCCTTGTAGTTTTTCAAACACAATATTGTTCAACATTGCCAAATGCATATGTTCAAAAGCAATAAAGCATTTGCTCAAACAATAAGCTGAAAAGTGAAAACCTACCTGCATCAATTAAAGCATGTTAAAAAGCAGCATATTTGGAAGAATAGAAATTAAACTATTTTCAAAACAATTTACTCTTCCTAACAAAGTACAAATCAAACTAAGGATAGTGATATCTGATATGAATCAGAACTTGTCATATTATAAAGTCGAATGGATCACATACAACTAGATCGGTAAGAATTCCAGAGACTTGATACTGAATCTCAGATACTTTAACCAAATCAGCAATTCAGCATCGTACACCATAAAAGTTCTTAAGACTAACAAAGTACACCTACATCTACAATGTTCAACTCCATCAGTGGATTTAGGACATGGAGATCAGATGCTAATGAATCTCAATTTTACATACAAAAGTACAAAGCAAAAGGGGAAAAACAATGCACTAAATGATTATACGTTTAGAGTCACTGCATGTTTTTGGCTATGAGAAGTTCACTCAGAAGTATGCAGATTGACAGCTCGCAGACTCATATCTCTGAAAGAGCTAAGTTTGGGAGGGCTCAGAGATATAGATTCATTTCCAGCTGATGGTTCCCCTATCTATTGCACAAACTATACTCAGCATAGATCTATTCTCCAAACTCGGATCTATAGTCTATTAACTGTATTGAAACATGCAGGGACTTATGGAAGAAATATAAATAGAAACCATACAGACTAGAATGGACTAGTATGATCAGTAGTTATTCATCAAACACTAATCACATTTAAATCTTTGGGTTGTATACTAGTATCGCTAAAGCTCAGGTTAATGCCAGAATATTAAGACATACATCAACATTCATAATAATAATAATCCTAACATCAAACACTTCACTTTAATACTAAAATACGGGCAACATTCATAGCTTCATACATTCATTTCCCGCAAAGTACACCCAATATCAAATCATCAAGCACTTCCAGCTCCATTACCACTAAGTCAGAAATAGAGTTAGAGTGGATGATCATCCATTCTTCCTAAAGACTTACTGTGCCATTCATTCTATAAGGAACTTCCAACATGTTACCTAAACAAACACTTCCTTGTAGAAAACTTTCAGACTTTTACAAAGAAATGAAGAGAGAGTTGCAAACTTTGAAAGATGAAGAACACATAAAACCTCACAGCACGTCTACAAATTACTAAGTACGAAGTATTATTTAGTAAAAAAACAGTCATATTATACATGGAAATTCATGAAAATAGATATTCGAATTAATCATCATAAACAACCAATTAGTTCCAATGAATCCATGCATACTTGGCTAGCTTGAGCTTCAATTCGCGCAGCACTGATCATAGTATGTATCCTAGTAATCAATCCAAAGGACGAAGTTCAATACCAAGAACAATAAGACCGCGTTTCCAATTGAGTTCTTCAACCTGCCATAAGATCATTTCTAATACCACCCCTTGATCAGCATCAGCACCAACTTGATACCTACCCATCTCTATTTCCATCCACCCATCACCTCTTGTAACCGGAAGCTCTTCAGGCCTCCTCAAAAGTCTCCTAACTGAGGGTGCCTTAAGATAGAATTGCTTAACAACCCCGGTGTAATCTTGTGTAGGTAGCCCTTCTTCGGTAACCTCTGAAATAGATACATTCACTGGTGTATATTCAAATCCTTGATGATTGTCAACATCCATTTTAAACACAAAATATGCACCATAAGTTGTGTTTGGTGAAAGGACTTTGGTGTGCATTTTCCCTTTTATGTCTAGCCAACATACATTTTCGAGCACAGCAGCTTCTGGAAACCTAAAGAATAAGAATGCATATAGCACATATGCACAACGATAACTCAAGTTACTTGTACTCGTAAGTCGTAACAACTAACAAGATTTATCTAAGGGTATGCACATACATTCATGATTTGTTGATTTAATGCATTGAAATTCACAAGTGATCGGCTAGAAGATATATGCAATAGAAAAATCTGGTTGAACAGATGCTAAGCAAGTAAGCATTGCGATTGAAAAGACTTTACACTACAGAGTTGAAAAAAGTTCGTTAAATCTACACATGGCAAAGTTCGTTACATATACCTGAAGTCCAATAGGCAACTTGCTGACCTTAACTTGAACGGATTTAACAATTACTGTACTAACAACGAGTAATATCTCATAGTAAGCCATGCAATGAACTGAATATAACTCATTCCAACCAACCTGCATTTGAAACAAACTGAGCTAGTCCCTACTCAGACATAACTCGAACCAAATCTGATTCTAATGTGTGACAGTTTGTTGCAAGTATGAAACTGAATCATGTGCTATGTCATCTATATACAGAGTACATGGTTTTTATGGCATACAACATTTCACAACATCAAATGTTTGCATAAATGGAAAGAGAAAGAGAGAGACACCTTGATTCGGGTACTGTGCTCCAACTCCAATACTGAGGAGTGTCTCCCCATGTAATCATCAGGGCCCTAGCCCCAAGCATGTAGCAATTCTTTCCAGTCCATTTATCCAAGCCAAAGCTCTAATTCATGTGTGTACACATATATAAAAAGCATTAAATATGATGTTACTTTACAATAACAAATTAACAAGGAAAAGTTGAAGTGTTTAATTTTTTACAAGTTGACAAAAGATTGATTATCCTTGTCATACTCGTTTTACAATGTTTCCAGGCATAATATATGTTACCCCTTACGCCCCTTAATTTCCATCATTTCCTTTTTGAAAACTCGAATAAGATTGACTAACTAATTTAGCTGACATCTGGTCCACATCATTATATTACAATATTGTTAAAGTATTCACATAACCAAGAAAAGTTTACTTGATCTAACAAATAGTGCTATAAGAGTCAAACACTTGGTCGATGAACAACAAATAAAGCAGATGACTATGGTATAAAAATGAAAAGTTTACCTGAGTATTATTGTTGAGGAGAATAGAACGGCAGAGATGTGTAAAGAGGTCCTTCTTAGAAGTAAGTTGATGAAGTATAGAAGACACAGAAGATCGAGAGATTATTTCATCAGCACAAGCCGACGGCAGAAATTTCTCCCACACGGTATTGGATCCCGAAGCCAAATAGAATTGCTTTGACACCAGCTGTGATCGGAGGACATCGACAGGGGACGTCAAAGAAAGGATATGCGACAGGCACTCTTCAGGTAACTCCAATATGTTCATACAAGACATGTTCAATCTTTCTAGTTGTAGATGATGATACTTGGTAACTTGGTAAGAAAACTTCTAGGCTAAGAAGGTGACTTTTTCTTAGATAAAAAGACTTAGAATACTTCCTGAGTAGCTGGCAGTCTGGCAAACTACATTATGTTAATGGTCACCATTGCTTTTTGCTTAGGTTGAAAGACTTGAAACTAGGAAACAAATTAGAATTATAGACTTTGACTAGATATGATTGGTACTACGTATATAATTTAAAAAAGACTCTTGAGTTTACTTGATGAAATACGAAATTTTCGAATCTGAAATGAAACTTAAGAAATGATATCCTTGATCCTGTGTGACTTCATTGGAAATTTTGTATTATAAGCATTTTATGTAAATTAGAAAAATCAATGAGGTGTCCATAATATTACATTATTAATACGAAAATACGTGCAATATGAAACACTTTCAGCTCCACCACTTAGTCAGAAATAGAGGTAAAGTGGATGATCATCCTAAAGACGTGTTGTGCCACTAATCATACAACTCTAGCCTCTTGACTTACTATGAGGAACTTCCAATATGCAGCCTAAACAAGCACTTCCTTGCAGAAATTTTTCAGATAAATAGATGGCTTGGAGTACTCGCCTGACATTATCTTGGATGCAATGACAGCATTGGCTGCTTCAGTGTAATGAACACCATCCCAACTCACAGAATGAGATGGATCAGCACAAGCAGTTGCTGTCGGTTCACCACAAGTCTTCTTGTCTACATAGTTATAGGGAGGCCCTCCGTTACCACAGCAAGCCATTAATGGGTTTTCAAAGCCTGGATGTAATTATAATGCAACATAAATCTGTTACCTTTCTATTCAGTAAAATGTAGCTTCAATTTTGATAATATTAATCAGAACTCACCATATCTCCCTGGATTGGCAAACAGATCATATTTGATAGCATACATATCAACGTGCACAACTAAAGCCTCCTTGAGTTCGATTCTTAATTTATCACAGAGGTTACTTAAACCGTCATTGAAAGCCTTTGCACCATTGTTATATAGTGCCAGGCACCCCAATTCATCCAGTTCACTGTCATTCTTCTTTCGCAATGCTAGAGTTTGTGGTAAGCAGCCTAAGGGCCCAGTATTGTATATCCAAAATTTTCTAGCACCAAGTTTGTATAATGCCTGTTATATGAACAGGTGAACCAATCATGAGACTTGTAGATTATTGTGTTAAGTATTGCTCAAACAAAGCGGAATGAGACGGTTGAATCAGTCAGTATTGATGAAAAATAAACAGGGAGGTATCTACTTCAGGCAGTGACTAAATTTAATTTAATAGAAATGAAAGCTGTAAAGTAAATACAAAAAAATTTACAAACACTCATGCAACAACCTATGTAAGCAGACCTTAGTAGAATTTCAATCCTCTCGAGGATGATTGGAATTTTGTTGACAACTACTTGATAACTTGAGTTTGCTACAAGAGCAAGATTAACATCATTCTGCCCAATGTCTATTGAATAAACAGCATTCCTGAACTCCTTTTCACTGATCATTGATCCTTTACCTGTGACAATGTAAAGCAGGGTAGTATGATATAATTTCTAGATAAGCAATGGTAAATTTCAAAGCGTTGACTGAGCCAGAAGTGACTAACATAAAAACAAGCATTGTAACAACACACTCATAACAGTTTCTTGTAAACACTGAATAAAACAAACAGCAACACAGAAAGTACCTCGTCCCCTGAGCTCTCTTGTGCGATTCTGGAAGTGGCCAAATTGCGCTGCCTGAGTGGATATTGAGAAAGGGTTGTATAGACTAACTTCAGTAGAAGCACCGGCTACAGCAAAATTTACACCATGGCTAAAATCTGACCCTGAAGGTTCTAGGTATGCGCTTAGAAGATCCATCTTCAAGTTCTGACCTGTAAGATAAGCAAAAGAGACTTATATTCTAAATATACTTTTACTGAACACCACTCAGTTTATATCAAAATCTGAACAAAACCCAACTAAAAGTATCATTACAACAATAGATCAATTAGCTGTTTGATATAAGAAAAAGGCGTACAAATGAAATCGATGTATAGTCGACCATTGCAGAAGCGACCAGTGGGCCTGTGGAAGAACTGCTGACCAGATGGGGGACCTAAATAGAGGCCAAGAGCAGTCATTAGAGCTCCCGGGTCAGAGTTTGAATCCCCAAAATTGAAGAGAACACAGTTTGAGTGAGCCAACCCCAGTGCAGGAAGAATTACTAGCATTGCGAGATACAACTGAAATCCAAAAGGAACACGAAGCCTAGCATGTTGATCTCTCATTTCTTCCCTTCACCTTCCTTTCCGCTATAAACTTTG
Organism: Chenopodium formosanum; assembly: GCA_024500155.1. NCBI lineage: Eukaryota > Viridiplantae > Streptophyta > Magnoliopsida > Caryophyllales > Amaranthaceae > Chenopodium > Chenopodium formosanum. The sequence continues at coordinate 572,928 of CM044861.1, read as the reverse complement.
TTTTATAGAAAGCATAACTTGTTTTTTAGTATTTATAATCTTCACCTAAACTTTTACTATGAGTATTCTATCAGCAAACAGGAAAAATCACATGCAGCTAGTCAATTCTATATTATCCAATACTGATATAGAATACGGAGTATTCAACTAGATGGGGATGAAAGCTTGCTATATTTCATGAAGATAAAGTGGCATAATTATAAGAGACTTTAATTTAAAACCACTTGGCTATGTTCAACTTGCAAAAAGTCAAATCACTGCCAAGATCCTAAATTTAGTAACTTCAAAAGTAAATTGACTAGCTAGTGGCACTCATAAAGGACTTTATTATCCTTAACCAAAGATTACTAGTTCATTAGGTTGCATTGTTTGATAGAAAGTTTTAGCTGATTTGCTGATGTAACGATACGATTGATAAGCAGGCCCAAAACACTTAACACATAAATGGACAGGACATTAAACATAGAGAAACATCCTGCTGCTACTTCAAAAAGCTCATCTAACATAGCATTATAGGTTATAGCAATGATAATGGGATCCTGACAGAAATTTTAGATAAGTCTACTTGTGTTGTTGATGAAGTCTTGGTCTTCTCCATAGTACAGATGTTGTGTATGATTAAACATTTTCCTAATATGAAGTACAATATTTTAATCTTCAGGACATTATTATATAGACAGAATACTTTGAATCTGCAGGTTTAGAGAACTTAAATTTAAGGAATTTTTTGGCTGCATTATGCAAATTGACATTAAACAACATTAGAAAAGAAAAGAGGATGACGTTTAATGCAGTACAATTATATGATATACAACACATCACGTATAAGTAAAGATCTAATCATATATGTCAAAAAAATAGAAACAAGTATTGACTTAGTCCATTTGCACAGCCCAATTGTATTAGTATCATGTGGATCATCGTAATAATCACGCCTTCAAATATTAGTAGCCTTCATTAAGAGAAAGTAAAGCACTAGGATTGAAACTCGAGATAAAATATGCTTACGTTGTTTTTGGGTGAGACTAATCATACTTGCATATTTACAATTTGCACCTACATATTTAGCTCTAGATTAAGCTAAGTTTGATGGTCATTGTCTTCCAATGTCTTCTTATTAGGAAATACAACATTAAACTCAAAACTAGGAGCTTAAATAGAAAACATACATTTTTATATGGAAGCTCTCTTAAGTAGGGAAAAAAAAAACTTTTGTAGAAAATCTATCAACACAAACCTTTTCCAGTTTCTCCACAGTCCACAGTGAATGTTGCTATTGATACTGCATCCAGCCAGAATCCAAGTTTAAAACATTGTTAAACCTCCTATGTCCCAGCTGACTCATACAGATACTGAGATACAGGGGTAGCATATGGTATGCCGCTGCAGTGTGTAACAAACATCAACTTCATAACCTCATTAGAAGCAAAACTTGATATCTATTAACTCTATTCACCTCACCTCCACTTATGGAAGCAGTCCTCATACAAACACAGACGAATTACTTCATAAAAAGCTACAACGGAGAGTCTAACCACATACAAGACCAACAGAGTGTCTGACCACAGACAAGACCAACAGTGTCTAGCAATCTAGCATGGGACTGTGTCCAAACTCACATTAGGTTTTCCTTAACAAAACTTGGCTTGACAAGAATTAGGCAAATATACAGGCTCAAACTAACAGTTCAATCTTTCTTTTGCCATAATTTTCTCAAATAATAAGCAGCAAAGCATAATACTGAAACCAAGATCAAAGCATCAAGATTTGGGCTTTTCTGGGTACATTAATCATCCAAGAATCACTATAATTTTCATTTATTAATCACTGGTCAATAATCAGAAATTATACTCCAGAAAGTAAAGAGCTTTTTGAGTTGGGTATTTCATAAACAAATGGTATGTCCTGTAATTAGAAGAAATAAACAAACCCTATTCTCACTTGATCATTTCGTCGAACACCTGATATGCATCCGCTACTCCACCACCTCTCATCAATCATCCCATCTCTTTGACTGAATCCAACGGCTCACAATAAACCATGCTTGAAATTAAACAGTGGGTACAGTTCAAATTTGTCAATTCTGAAATTAATTAAGAACCAGTTATTGAAAACGAGGGAAATTGATGTAAACATTTGTCATTATTTGCAAGAGGTCAAGAAAGAATACCCCTTTAATTGAACAAGCTTTTGCGTAAAGATAACTTCTTCCTTTGTTTGGTAGATTTTTCAGGAAAGAGAAAGCGATTACTATACTTGGCATCTAATTAAGCATTGATGCCCCACCTGGTAGAAATTTCCATAACTTGGGACTTCTCTAAATGTATGGATTCTATTCAGCCACTCTAGTGAATTTGAATTTAAGTTTTAGGGAGTAAGATAAAAATGCTTCGCATGGGCTAGGTCCAAGTTTACCTATCCCGAGTCAAGGCAAAGTTATGTTATGTCGATATTTCATAAATAAGGCTCATACATAGCTTGGGTCCTAGCCAATATAGAGAGTTTCATTGTGTCATTAGTTAATTGGTTTTAAAATTAACGGATTAGCATGCAGGTTGACTTATCGTATTTATGCCAAATTTTGATAACAATGTCCTTATATAGTCCATGGTCCAATGTGGACCTCACGTTTGCTAGGTCAATTTTCTTGTTAACTTGAGCATTAAACCTGTTAGCCATACCCAACTTTAGATCTTAAAATACAAAGATATCAAGTTTTTTGTCTGTTTAGAATAAATTTTGTGACTTCAAGTGTGAAACATGTATCGTTTTATTGATGAATACTTCTCGAGGAAGAATAGGTTTTCTTTCCCTGTAATAATAAGTAAGTAGTACAAAGTATACTTTTGTCCATTATAAATGTAAACCACATTAATACTTAAGACTAAATCGAACACAAATCTTCTAATAAGACACAATTTAATACAAGCATCTAGATTCTTGAAATTTCAACTTCTAAACTTAAGTATTAGCTATCATCCATTGAAAATTAAACATGACTCGTGAATTATCTAGTTAACAGACGGTAATAATATAAGAGTAAAACCGTTAAAAGCAGTAGTTTTGGCATTATTATAAGGCGCCAAAGTTGTAACAGTGAAGTTCCATTTAGACACGTTTAATATATGTGAAGAACGACTGGACGAATGAAGGCGAGGGTCCATTTAAGCATCTTGCACAATCTTTCCAACGCATTTCTCGCTTTCTCTCTCTTCTACTTTCTCTCTCTAGAGTTTCCTCAATTATCGGATTCAAAGATTCAATTTTTTTTTTTTTTTTTTTTTTTTTTTTTGTGGATTTCTTCTTTCAATGAAATTTGCTATTTTTTGAGTGAGGTAAGTATTATCCAGCTTTGTTTTTTGTTCTTTTTTTCTACAAATTAATTAATTTTTCTTTTTTATTTGTTCTGTTTTATGCTTATTTTAATTTCTTGGAGTATTTAGATTATTAATTTAATAGGGTCAGATAGATCATTTGTCTTTTTATATGTTTAATGATTTAATTTATTAAATTAGTCTGCAAATCTGCAATTACTTTTAAATTGATGCATGTTGTATTTAAATAATGTCAGATTATGCTGATAAATCATGTTGTTATTATGCTTAATTTGGGAAAGTGTATTTGATTGTTTATTATTGGAGTGAAAAATTATTGATTGAGGTAAGTTCAGTATTTATTTGTCGATAGCTAGGGTTTTGATGATGGAAAGGATGGAGAATAGCTGAATAATGATTAATGATATGTTAGAGAAATTAGCATAATTGGTTTATGATGTAACGATTCTCTTGAAAAGAAAGTATTGTATTTTCTTATGTTGTTAGGTAGTCTTAGCCTCATAGTGGGAGTGGGAGTTGGGAGTAAGTCTGGCCACGAGCCGGACCGGACTCTAACATGGCTCGGCTTGGGTTGATTGAGTTAAATACAGAATCTGGTCTCAAAGCTGAACTCATCTTGAGCTTAAACATCAAGTTCTAGCTTGGCTTGATAACTTTGAGCCCGACTTGAGCTTGGCTCAATCAAGCATGTTCCAAGTTCCAAACAACAATTAAAAAAAAAAAATGTTTTTTGTTATTCAACACTAGAATATTATCTAGCTTATGTAAGTCATGTTAAAAGAATCCCTTATGGCCTCATCTAATAATATTTAGAATTTTTCTTAAATTCACAAGCTCATGAGCTTTCGAGCAAAATTCTATTTATTTTGAGTTTGGCCCGTTTAATGCACAAACTACTTTGTATAAACTTATTCTCAAGTTTGGCTCATTATCAAACTAACCAAACCAAACCAAATGATTCCCTTTAGTTGTTATTGCATTATACCCTGGCCTTAAAATAGCTGGTTTATAGATAGTAGGAGAAATGAGAATTTTGCGATTAACATAGTTGAGTTAGTTGGTGTCCATCTTAACAAAGATTGGTTAGTGATCATGGACATTTGGTCCATTTGCTTTGATTTAGGGTTGGGCTGATGGGGGAGGATGACAGATTTCGGATGGTGATTTAGGGACTTGTGTATTTCACTATTTCATTTATAATCATTTTAATGGAAAAGCTTATATACTGAAGAGTTTGAGATGTAAAGAATGAAGCCTGTATGAAAGTGGCCAAATCCAACCTAATGAAAAATTGAGTTTACGTTTTTGTTATGAAACATTAGAAGGATGTGGCCATGTAGGATAGTAAAACTCATTTCTCATTGAACTGTTGTAATGCATCAATGTAGTCCAGCACGGCAGCACTGACTATAAGGGAGAGATATACGGTGATAGTCAGAGTCATAACTCAAGTGATTTTCTTTTCATGTTTTTTTTTGAAATATTATTAGCTATTAGATATGCATTCTTAGCGATTTCTTGCTTTCTTTCAACTGTTCCCTGAAGATCTGATTACGTGACACCCTTAATTTCATAAAATTGTGTTATGGTGTACTTGTGCAGAAAACGTTTTTCTTTCACATGGATGTTCTTCTCTACCATTCAGCACCTTCTCATGTACGATTACAGTTGATAGAGAAAAAAATAACTTCACCGGGATTGCAGCCTTCTTTAGGGGAAAAAACGCAAGTCCTATGTACCCCAAGGAAGCATCATTTAGTGAAGAACCTGTATCATCAAGAAGCTTCAGGGTCACTTAACTCTATTCAAAATCGTCAGATTGCACCAAGAGCTTTCAATGAAAGTTTAAGCGGGACTGTGGTTGGTGGGGAACAGAGTTTGGAAGATGTATCAGATAGTGCAGATTCAGTGCCAAAGGTTCTGATCCCAGGGTTGCCAGATTATTCAACAGGTGAATCAAGTACTTCTGTAAGTAGTTGTTATTGGGAATGGAAGCCAAAGCTTAATGTGCATTATGAGAAAGCTGGATGTGAGAATGTAAATTCCCCACCAGTTCTTTTCCTTCCTGGATTTGGTGTTGGCAGCTTTCATTATGAAAAGCAGCTGAAAGATTTAGGGCGTGACTTTAGAGTATTTGCTCTGGATTTTCTTGGCCAAGGCAAGTCATTGCCGATTGAAGATCCTGCTCCTTTGTTGAAGGAAGTGAATCTCTCTAAACAGAAGGATGAGACATGGGGGTTTGGAGAGAAAGCCGAACCATGGGCAGAAGAACTTGTTTACTCTGTTGATTTATGGAGGGAACAAGTGCAGTCTTTTATTGAGCAGGTAAACTATTTAATGTTCCAAGATTTCTGGATAAAGCTGTCTGATCATCACTTTATTGATCATACATTACCCAATTTGCTACCTTAGATGACAAAGAGCTCAGATTTTGGCGCATACCATAGCTCTGAGCCTCTGGGGACTTGGTTCTATTTTTTTTTTTGTTTTTTTATATCGAAAAAATCCTTTGGCTAGACCCAATTAGAGACTTTAGCTGTACTTTTTCTGTGGAACTCACATGTTCTAGTGTCTTAGTATGCAAATGCTGCTGCTTGCTGCCTTTTTCAATTAGTCGCAACCATGTGTGGCACTTTCTCCTTAATCTTGCATACCATTATCATCATTGCTTCCCGAAACCACTTCAAGTTCTTATAACCATCGAGCACAGATTTAATGAACCCTACTTAAATGATTGCAGGTCATTGGTGAACCAGTTTATATTGTGGGGAATTCACTTGGAGGATATGTTGCAACCTATTTTGCAGCATGTAACCCTCAGTTAGTAAAGGGTGTTACTCTGCTCAATGCAACACCTTTTTGGGGATTTCTTCCAAATCCCACAAAATCTCCTTTGCTATCTAGGATGTTTCCTCCAGCTGGAACTTTTCCTCTGCCTGCTAATGTAACTAAGCTCATGGACATAGTGTAAGCTTCATATCCCATGATTCCCATATCTAATAATTGGTTTTTATGCAACTTCCCCTGGCAACCCCATATTCTGTTCATCACTTACTAGAATAAAATTTAAACTGCTGCTTATCAGTGCAAGCCTTTAAGATCGCCTTTTGCTATTGTAGTTGGCAAAAAATGAGTGATCCGGAAACCATAGCAGAGCTGCTCAGGCAAGTTTATGCAGACCATTCAACAGATGTTGATAAAGTCTTTTCTCAGATAGTGGAGACAACAGAACATCCTGCTGCTGCTGCAGCATTTGCCTCAATCATGTGTGCCCCGACTGGTGAACTATCTTTTGACGAGTCTTTATCAAGGTAATTATCCTGCTTGTATCTTCATCTACGTATTAACGTATATCTGTTTAGATCTCTTGGCGTCAAATGTTGAGGTCCTCTAATTTGTACATGTGTAGATGCCGAGAAAGCAATGTTCCTGTTTGTCTCGTGTATGGGAAAGAAGATCCATGGGTGAAGCCCATTTGGGGACAACATGTGAAGAAGCAACTTCCAGAAGCTCCGTACTATGAAATTAGCCCTGCAGGTCACTGCCCTCATGATGAAGTTCCTGAGGTATGCCTCTGCTACCCAATTACTGTGCAGCTTGATTACTCATTAATCCTGAATGTACCATATTTTTTGAACTCCCTTTCTAAATTACGGAACATTTATTCATTATATATGTAGGTGGTGAACTATTTACTACGTGGTTGGATTAAAAGTGTAGAATCGAAGGGTTCTGTCACATTGCCTCTGCTTGATGATCCAGAGGCTGTCCAATATGATCTCACTAAGGACGTGGAATTTATCAGGGAAGGCTCTAAAAAGTTAGTAAGAGTACGCTTCTTTGGCTCACCATTTTCGCTTTGGAAGCTAATACAATCTCAGATCAAAGATAGATTTAGGAATTTAAGATTGAAACCTCAATGAAGAAGCCATGCGCGTGTTTTAGCTGCGACCTCTTGTAGATATGTAAATTTGCCTCATTCTTGTAATTGAACATACAGGATGTATTACTGATTAGTAATCAATGCCTGTGAAATTCTTGCGCATGTGCAGATTATTTGCTTAGTTTGATGAATCAGGGAAGAGTATATTTGTAATCTGACAATCTGTCCTAGTTTGTAAGTACAGTGATTTGTTAGGATTATTAATTATTATGTTGACCAATTGTTGAGTAGTCACAAGAACCACATCTGCAAAACCTACATGAATTTTAGTAGTAATGTCTCGGTGTTCCCAGCTACCGGTACCGTGGATATATATGTGTATGGGCAAATTTGTCCTTTCAAATTAAAATACGGGTGTTAATGATAATATGCTAAAGCCATTTTTTTTTTAATGTTCTACCCAGTTCACCCTTTGGGCTAATCAGTCCCCTCTCAATTGTAGTGGGGGATCGAACACGTAGTCCTTCACTCCTCCCTACCAAGTGTTGTCTCAATTATCAGTCACTACCACACCAACAGCCAATTGGTATTTGCTAATGCCAATGGATTAAAATAAAACTGTAAAAAGTTTTAGGGCTTAAAAACATGTTTGAAGCAAGAACTTAATACCTACCAAAATATAAGTATATAACGACCAAAAAACTGGAAAAACCATTACTTCAAACTTCTCATGACGCAAATATTTTCCAAATTTTTCTTCAAAAAATCTCTTGTAATTTTCCATGTATATTCTATACGATTATCATTCATCAATACATTTTCTACTGGTGAATTGAAACAAGCAGCAACCACCAAGAAGAAAACTTTTTCATATATTTTCCAAGAATGTACTCATCAAAGAGCTCTGAATCCGGGCAAACAAGCACATTCCCAGATGATAATTTGTGGGTTCGAACCCACAATCTTTGTTACCAATTGTTTGATTCAAATGTATGTAAAATGCTCGCGTTTAGGGTATGCACGCAAGGTGTTCGACCAAATGCCTCAACGAGATACAATCTCTTGGAACTCCATGATTTTTGCGTATTCTGGGGAAGGCAATATGGAAGTTGCGCAGCTTCTTTTTGATTCGATGCCGGAGAGAGATGTAGTGTCATGGAATACCTTGATTTCGAGTTATTTGCAGAGTAAGAATCATCAGAAATGTGTAAAGATATTCTTGCAGATTGTTAAAGAAAGTGTGTGCTTTGATCACACTACCTTAGCTGTGGTTCTGAAATGTTGCTCATTTTTGGAGGACTATATACTTGGTATACAAATTCACGGGCTTGCGGTGAAAACGGGTTTGGAGAGTGATATGGTGACAGGAAGTGCTTTAGTTGATATGTATGCAAAATGCAAATATTTGGACGAGTCCTTGAAGTTCTTCTATGCAATGCCTGAAAAGAATTGGGTTTGTTGGAGTGCTGTTATCGCGGGTTTTGTACACAATCATCAGTTTAATGATGGTTTGGAATTGTTTAAGGAGATGCATAGACAAGGATTGGGTGTGAGCCAATCAACTTATGCTAGTGTTTTTAGGTCATGTGCAGGGTTATCTGCACTCGGTTTAGGTCGCCAACTGCACGCTCATGCTTTGAAGACTAACTTTGGTACTGACATTATCGTTGCTACTGCAACTTTGGATATGTATGCGAAAAGTCAGAGTTTAGTAGATTCTAGGAAGGTATTCAACTCTATGCCCAAACATAGTGTGCAATCCTATAATGCCATGCTAGTTGGTTACGTGCAAAGTAATCAAGGTCCTGAAGCATTAAAGTTGTTTCGAAATCTGATTAAATCTGACCTTGGCTTTGATGAAGTTACTCTTTCAGGTGCTTTTAGTGCCTGTGCTGTGGCCAAACAACTATCAGCAGGTTGTCAACTGCATGGTCTGGTTATGAAGAGCAATTTTCAGTCTAATATTTGTGTAACAAATGCAATTTTGGACATGTATGGAAAATGTGGAGATGTTTTTGGAGCAAAAGGTGTTTTTAATGAGATGATTAGAAGGGATGCTGTGTCTTGGAATGCGATAATTGCAGCTTGTGAGCAAAATGGTCTGGAAGAGGGAACTCTACACTTGTTTGTTGAAATGCTGGCTTGTGGGATGGAACCTGACGAATTCACTTATGGCAGTGTTTTGAAAGCTACTGCTGGTAAGCAACTTGCAAAATATGGCATGGAGCTCCATACCAGAGTTATCAAATCTGGAATGGGCTTCCACCCTTTTGTGGGAAGTACTTTGGTGGATATGTACTGCAAGTATGGGTTGATCGATGAGGCTATGAAGCTTCATGACCGACTTGAGGAACAAAACATTGTTTCATGGAATGCAATTATTTCAGGCTGTTTACAGCAAAATTTGGAAGATGAAGCCTTGCAAATTTTTTCTTTGATGTTGGGAAGAGGGATTGAACCTGATAATTTTACTTATGCAACAGTTCTAGATACCTGTGCTAACCTGGCAACCGTGGGACTTGGGAAGCAAATCCATGCTCAAATCATTAAGCATAAACTGCAAGCGGATGTTTATATTGTAAGCACTCTCGTGGACATGTATTCAAAATGTGGCAATATGCAAGACTCTCAGCTCATGTTTGAAAGGGCTGTAAAGCGGGATTTTGTGACATGGAACGCAATGATATGTGGTTATGCTTATCATGGTTTTGCGGAAGAGGCTCTCAAAGTATTTGAAGATATGAAGAAAGAGAAAGTAAAGCCAAACCATGCAACTTTTATTGCAGTTCTCCGAGCTTGTGGTCATATGGGGCTTGTTGAAAATGGCTGGGATCACTTTTGCTCAATGCACAGCTATGGATTAGATCCTCAACTGGATCATTATTCGTGCATGGTAGATATGCTGGGGAAGTCAGGGCAGGTTGGAAAGGCTTTACAGCTGATTGAAGATATGCCATTTGAGGCTGATGACGTTATTTGGAGAACCTTGTTAAGTGTCTGCAAGATGTTTGGAAATGTGGAGATTGCAGAAAAAGCTGCAAATTCCATCCTTCAATTAGATCCCGAGGATTCCTCGGTCTACATTCTCCTTGCAAATGTATATGCTGATGCAGGTATGTGGAATGAGGTCTCTAGAATGAGGAAGACCATGAGGAAAAATAAGGTGAAAAAGGAGCCAGGTTGTAGTTGGATAGAGGTGACGGGAGATGTCCACACATTCTTGGCTAATGAAAAGGCTCATCCTAGCCGTGAAGCAATACTAGAAGAACTTAATTTGCTTTACAATGAGATGAGAGAGCTTGAAAATTTACCTGAGGGTGACTTTTCTCTGAATGTTGAAATTGGCTGAACTGCATCAACAAATTTTGCAGGACTGCAGGGAGTAGGCAATGATGGGTGAATGAATTTGAGCCTCTGGACGACTGCTTAGTTGACTTGATTCTTTGGAATTTTGATGCTAGGTGAATTATGAAAATAATCAAACGAAGAGTTGATGGAATTTGAAAGGAAGGTGTATCAAAAGGGTTCAGGAACCTATTATGCCACATAACATGATGTAGCAGAACCACTCATAAACTTTTCAGGGAACTACGCAATACTCTGCAAGCTCTGGTTTGGGATGATTTCACAGTCTGTCATATGCCCCAAAGGATATAGTTGATAAATCATTGTTATTACTGGGTCAGTTCAATGATTAGCTTAGTTGGCAGAAAATGAGTGAACCAGTGATTATAGCAGAGGCTACCCATACAGGTATATGCAGATCATCCAAGTCAACTATCTTTTGACGAGTCTCTAACAAGGTATGTACAGCTAGATTATCCTCCAGTTTTGATCCCATGGCACCAAATGTTTAGACCGTCTATTTTGTAAATGTGTAGATGTCATGAAAACAATGTTCCTGTTTGTCTCGTGTATGTGAAAGAGGATCCATGGGTTAAGCGGCTAGCCCATCAGGGGCCAACAGGTGATGAAGCAACTTACAGAAGCCCCAATAACTATTAAATTAGCTCGGCAGGTCATTGCCCTCATGATGAAGTTCCCGAGGTATGCCTCTGCTACCCAATCAATGTACAGGCTTGATCACCCATTAATCTTGGGAAGTTGTATGCACCCTATTTCTTGAATCCCCCCTTCTAAATTATGAATGAGTTAATTTTATACTGTATGTAGGTGGTGTTTATCAGGAAAGGATCTATAAAATTGATAAGGTTTTGCTTCCTTGGCTCACAATTTTCACTTTGGAAGCTAGACACTCTCAGATCAAAGGTAGGTTTAGGAACTTAAGATTGAAATCTCAATGACGAAGCCATGCATGTGTTTTAGCTGCTACCCCTTGTAGATATGTAAATTTGCCTTATTCTTGTAATTGAGCATACAGGGTGTATTACTGATAAGTAATTGATGCTTGTGAAATCAATACGCATACACAGATGAATCAATCATCATATCATATAATGTGTTCATTTCCATTACTGTTGTCAAATCACATCACTATTACCTTAAACATCACATCACTATTTTACCCATTTTACATCACACTTATGTAGCATAATTATACTTTTATGACATCACATTTGTCGAGTCACATCATATTATGACATCACATCATTAAAAATTTACTTTCATAATATGACATCATTATAATCAAGTCACATCAATTCATACATACTTTCATAACATCATTATAGTCAAGTTACACCACTTCAATATATACTTATTTGACATAAATATATTTATATGACATCAATATAAATATATTACATCATTATAGTTAAGTCACATCACTTCAATATACTTATATGACATCATTATAAATATATGACATCACTATACTCAAATCACATATCACATTATTAAACTTATATGACATCACTAAATTTCATGAATTTCAAAATAGAGTCAAAACTCACTCTTGGTACTTTATGGATATCTTTATCTGTGTCTTATGGTTTCAAACCTCCTTATAACCCAAGAGTCATCCAACATTCCAACACATTCAATTCATTTTTCGAAAAAATGTTAAAAATTGATCCGAAATAGCGTATTATAATCTTCAATTTAGGACAATTTAACACTTATTTTGACCCGGAAACATAAATTGTCGAGATGCTTACCATGGACCCTAATACATCCAGGAAGTCTATTTGGGTGGGTGCAACCATCCAATATATCTTTAAACGGTCAATTTACCCATTCGATAATTACACCGATTTTGTGAACTCAAGCCTACCACGTACATTTATAACTACATATAATGGTCATTTATGGTTCCAAACGGCATTACATGACCCTGAGATGTATTCTCTAGGCCCTCAAAACTTTTCACCACCGGGCCCGTATCCTCATAAATTCCTCAAAAATCATGGATAATAGCCTTTAATTTTGGAATTTTTTAACCTTTTTTCGCCCGGAAATAAAAATTGCCGAGATGTTTACCATGGTCCCTAATGCCCTCCGAGAGTCCAGTTGGGTGGGTGTAACCATCCAATTTGTCTTAAAACGGTCAATTTACCCGTTCACAACATGAATCGATTTCGTGAACTCAAGCCTGCCATAGACATTTATGATAGCATATAATGGTCATATATGGTTCCAAACGGTATTGTATGACCTTGAGATGTATTTCTTAGGGCCTCAAGACTTTTCGTCACCGCGCCTTGTACCCTCAAAAATTCCTGAAAAAGCGTGGATAATAGACTTTTATTTCGGATTTTTTTTACCTTTTTTCGCCCGGACATAAAAATTGCCAAGATGTTTACCATGGTCCCTAATACTCTCCGGGAGTCCATTAGGGTGGTGGAACCATCCAATTTGCCTTAAAACGGTCAATTTTCCCGTTCAAAATTTGCACCGATTTCGTGAACTCAAGCCTACCACGGACATTTATGACAACATATAATTGTCATATATGGTTCCAAACGGCATTGTATGACCCTGAGATGTATTTCCCAGGCCCTCAAGACTTTTCGCCACCCGGCACCGTACCCTCATAAATTCCTCAAAAAGCGTAGATAATAGCCTTCAATTTTGGAATTTTTTGGCCTTTTTTTGCCCGAAAATAAAAATTGCCGAGATATTTACTATGATCCCTAATACCCTCTGGAAATCCAATTGGGTAGGTGGAACCATCCAATTTGTCTTAAAGCGGTCAATTTACCCGCTCACAACTTGCACCGATTTCGTGAACTCAAGCTTGCCACGTACATTTATGACAGCATTTAATGGTCATATATGGTTCGGAACGGCATTATATGACCTTGAGATGTATTCTTTGGGCACTCAAGACTTTTCGCCACCGGGCCTTGTAACCTTAAAAATTCCTCAAAAAACATGGATAATAGCCTTCAAATTTGGAATTTTTCGACTTTTTTTCGCCTGAAAATGAAAATTGCCGAGATGTTTACTGTGGTCCCTAATACTTACCGGGTGTCCAATAGGGTGGGTGGAACCATCCAATTTTCTTTAAAACAGTCAATTTCCCCGTTCAGAATTTGCACCGATTTCGTGAACTCAAGCCTACCACGGACATTTATTACAACATATAATGGTCATATATGGTTCCAAAAGACATTGTATGACCCTGAGATATATATTCCCTAGGCCCTAAAGACTTTTCGCCACCGGGCCCCGTGACATCTAAAATTCTTCAAAAAGCGTGGATAATAGCCTTCAATTTCAGAATGTTTTGTTCTTTTTTCGCCCGAAAATAAAAATTGCCGAGATGTTTACCATGGTGCCTAATAATCTCCGGGAGTCCAATAAGGTGGGTGGAACCATCCAATTTTCTTTAAAACGGTCAATTCCCCGTTCAGAATTTGCACCGATTTCGTGAACTCAAGCCTGCCACGGACATTTATGACAACATATAATGGTCATATATGGTTCCAAACGGCATTGTATGACCCTAAGATGTATTTCCCCAGCCCTCAAGACTTTTCGCCACCGGGCCCGTACCCTAATAAATTCCTCAAAAAGCGTGGATTATAGCCTTCAGTTTTGGAATTTTTTGACCTTTTTTCGTCCGAAAATAAAAATTGCCAAGATCTTTACCATGGTCCCTAATACTCTCTGGGAGTCCAATAGGGTGGGTGGAACCATCTAATTTGCTTTAAAACGGTAAATTTTCCCGTTCACAATTTGCACCGATTTCGTGAAGTCAAGCTTACCACGGACATTTATGACAACATATTATGGTCATATATGGTTCCAAACGACATTGTATGACCCTAAGATGTATTCCCCAGGCCCTCAAGACTTTTCGCCACCGGGCCTGTACCCTCATAAATTCCTCAAAAGTGTGGATAATAGCCTTCAATTTTGGAATTTTTTATCTTTCTTCGCCCGAAAATAAAAATTGCCGATATGTTTATAATGATCCCTAATACCCTCCGGGAGTCAAATTGGGTGGGTGGAACTATCCAATTTGTCTTAAAACGGTCAATTTACCCGTTCAGAACTTGCACTGATTTCGTGAACTCAAGCCTGCCACAGACATTTATGACAGCATATAATGGTCATATATGGTTTGAAACAGCATTATATGACCTTGAGATATATTCCCTAGGCCCTCAAAACTTTTCGCCACCGGGCCTTGTAACCTCAAAAATTCCTCCAAAAGCGTAGATTATAGCCTTCAATTTCGAAATTTTTTTACCTTTTTCACCTGAAAATAAAATTTGGCGAGATGTTTACTGTGGTCCCTAATACTCCCCGGAAGTCCAATAGGGTGGGTGGAAATATCCAATTTGCCTTAAAACGGTCAATTTCTCGGTTCAAAATTTGCACCGATTTCGTGAATTCAAGCCTACCATAGACATTTATGACAGCATCTAACGAACATATATGGTTCCAAACGGCATTATATATGACCCTGTGATGTATTTCCTAGGCCCTCAAGACTTTTCGCCACCGGTCCCCGTACCCTCATAAATTCCTCAAAAAGCGTGGATAATAGCCTTCAATTTTGAAATTTTTTGTTTCTTTTCCGCCCGAAATAAAAATTTCCGATATGTTTAGTATGGTCCCTAATACCCTCCGGGAGTCCAATTGGGTGGGTGGAACCATCCAATTTGTCTTAAAACAGTCAATTTACCCGTTCACAACTTACACCGATTTCGTGAACTCAAAGCTGCCACAGACAATTATGACAGCATATAATGGTCATATATGGTTCGAAACGGCGTTATATGACCTTGAGATGTATTCCCTAGTCCCTCAAGACTTTTCGCCACCTTGCCTTGCAACCTCAAAAATTCCTCAATAAGCGTGGATAATAGCTTTCAATTTCGAAATATTTTGACCTTTTTCGCTTGAAAATAAAAATTGGCGAGATGTTTACCATGGTCCCTAATACTCTCCGGGAGTCCAATAGGGTGGGTGGAACTATCCAATTTGCCTTAAAACAGTCAATTTCAAGGTTCACAATTTGCACCGATTTCATGAACTCAAGCCTACCACGGACTTTTAGGACAACATGTAATGGTCATATATGGTTCCAAACAGCATTGTATGACCCTGAGATGTATTTCCTAGGCCCTCAAGACTTTTCGCCACCGCGCCCCATACCCTCAAAAATTCCTTAAAAAGCGTGGCTAATAGACTTCAATTTCGGAATTTTTTGATCTTTTTTCGCCCGGTAATAAAAATTGCCGAGATATTTACCATGGTACCTAATACTCTCCGGGAGTCCAGTAGGGTGGGTGAAACCATCCAATGTGCCTTAAAACGGCCAATTCACCGTTCACAATTTGCACCAATTTCGTGAACTTAAACCTACCATGGACATTTATGACAACATATAATGGTCATGTATGGTTCCAAACAGGCATTGTATGACCCTGAGATGTATTTCCTAGGCCCTCAAGACTTTTCGCCACTACGCCCTGTACCCTCATAAATTCCTTAAAAAGCGGCTTCAATTTAGAAATTTTTTATCTTTTTTTGCTTGAAAATAAAAATTGGTGAGATGTTTACCATGTTCCCTAATACCCTCCGGGAGTCCAATTGGGTTGGTGGAACCATCCAATTTGTCTTAAAACGGTCAATTTACCCGTTCACAACTTGGACCGATTTCGTGAACTCAAGCCTACCAATGACATTTATGACAACATATAATGGTCGTATATGGTTTCAAACGGCATTATATGACCCTGAGATGTATTCCTAATGCCCTCAAGACTTTTCACAATCGAGCCCGAAACCTCAAAAATTTCTCAAAAAGCGTGGATAACAGTCTTCAATTGTGGAATTTTTTGATCTTTTTTAGTTCTTAAATTTTCCGAGATGTTTACTATGGTCTCTAATACCCTACAGGAGTCCAATTAGGTTGGTAGAACCATCCAATTTGCCTTTAAACGGTCAATTTACTTGTTCACAACTTGCACCGATTTCGTGAACTCAAGGCTACCACAGACATTTATTACAACATATAATGGTCATATTTGGTTCCAAACGACATTATATGACCCTGAGATTTATTCCCTAAGCCCTCAAGAGTTTTCGTCACCGGGCCCCGTTACCTCAAAAATTCTTCGAAAAGCGTAGATAATAGCCTTCTATTTCGGATTTTTTTTATCTTTTTTCGCCCGGAAATAAAATTTTCCAAGATGTTTACCATAGTCCCTAATACTCTATGGGAGTCCAATAGGGTGGGTGGAACAATCCAATTTGCCTTAAAACGGTCAAATTTCCCGTTCAAAAATTGCATCGATTTCGTGAACTCAAGCCTATCATGGACATTTATGACAACATATAATGGTCATATATGGTTTCAAACTGTAATATATGACCCTGAATGTATTTCGTAAGCCCTCAAGACTTTTCGCGATTGAACACCCTAACCTCAAAAATTTCTCAAAAAGCGTGGATAATAGCCTTCAATTTCAGAAATTTTTGACATTTTTTCGCCCGGAAATAAAAATTGCCGAGATGATTATTATGGTAGCTTATACCTTTAGGGAGTCCAATTAGGTAGGTGGAACCATCCAATTTGCCTTTAAACGGTCAATTTACTCATTTGCAACTTACACCGATTTCGTGAAATCAAGCTTACCACGGACATTTATGACAAAATATAATGGTTATATAAGGCACCAAACGGTATTATATGACCCTGAGATGTATTCCCTAGGCCCTCAAGCCTTTTCCCCACCAGACCCCGTAACTTAAAAAATTCCTCAAAAAACGTTGTTAATAGCCTTCAATTTCTAAATTTTTTGATCTTTTTTTTGTTTGGAAATAAAAATTGCCGAGATGTTTACCATGGTCCTTAATACCATCTGGGAGTCCAATAGGGTGGGTGGAACCATCCAATTTGCCTTAAAACGGTCAATTTCTCCGTTCAAAACTTGCACCAATTTCGTGAACTCAAGCCTACCACGGACATTTATGACAACATATAATGGTAATATACTGTTCCAAACAGCATTATATGACCTTGTGATGCATGTCCTAGGCCCTCAAGACTTTTCGCCACTGGGCCCCGTAACCTTAAAAATTCCTCAAAAAACGTGGATAATAGCCTTCAATTTTGGAATTTTTTTACCTTTTTTCGCTCGAAAATAAAAGTTTATGAGATTTTTACTATGTTCTCTTATACCGTCCGGGAGTCCAATTGGGTGGGTGTAACCATCCAATTTGTCTTAAAATGGTCAATTTCACCTTTCACAACTTGCACCGATTTCGTGAACTCCAGCCTACCACGGACATTTATTACAACATATAATGGTCATATATGGTTCCAAACGATATTATATGACCCTGAGATGTATTCCCTAGGCGCTCAAGACTTTTCGCCACCGGGCCACGTAACCTCCAATATTCCTCAAAAACGTGGATAATAGCCTTCCCTTTCGGAATTTTTTGATCTTTTTTCGCTCGGAAATAAAAATTGCCGAGATGTTTATCATGGTCCTTAATACTTTCCGGGAGTCCAATTAGGTGGGTGGAACCATCCAATTTGCCTTTGAACGGTCAATTTACTTTTTCGCAACTTACACCGATTTCGTGAACTCAAGCTTACCACGGACATTTATGAAAAAATATAATGGTCATGCATGGCACCAAACAGCATTTTATGACCCTGAGATGTATTCCCTAGGCCCTCAAGACTTTTCGTCACCGAGTTCCGTAACCTAAAAAATTCCTCAAAAAGCGTGGATAATAAATAGACTTTAATTTTGGAATTTTATGACCTTTTTTCGCTTGGAAATAAAAATTGCCGAGATGATTACCAAGGTCCCTAATATCCTCCGGGAGTCCAATTAGGTGGGTGGAACCATCCAATTTGCCTTTGAACGGTCAATTTACTTTTTCGCAACTTACACCGATTTCGTGAACTCAAGCTTACCACAGACATTTATGAAAAAATATAATGGTCATGCATGGCACCAAACAACATTTTATGACCCTGAGATGTATTCCCTAGGCCCTCAAGACTTTTCGTCACCAAGTTCCGTAACCTAAAAAATTCCTCAAAAAGCGTGGATAATAAATAGACTTCAATTTTGGAATTTTATGACCTTTTTTCGCTTGGAAATAAAAATTGCCGAGATAATTACCAAGGTCCCTAATATCCTCCAGGAGTCCAATTAGGTGGGTGGAACCATCCAATTTGCCATTAAACGGTCAATTTACCCGTTCGCAACTTACACTGATTTCGTGAACTCAAGCCTACCACGGACATTTATTACACAATATATTGATCATATATGGTTCCAAACGGCATTATATGACCTTAAGATGTATTCCCTAGGCTTTCAAGACTTTTCGTCACTGGGCCCCGTAACCTCAAAAATTCCTCAAAAAGTGTGGATAATAGCCTTTAATTTTGGAATTTTTTGACTTTTTTTCGCCCGAAAATAAAAATTGCCGAGATATTTACCAAGGTCCCTAATACCCTCCGAGAGTCCAATTAGGTGGGTGGAACCATCCAATTTGCCTTGAAACGATCAATTTACTCGTTCGCAACTTACACTGATTTCGTGAGCTCAAGCCTACCTTGGACACTTATGACATCATATAATGCTCATATATGGTTCCAAACGGCATTATAGGACCCTCAGATGTATTCCCCAAATCCTCAAGACTTTTCGCCACCGGGCCCTGTTACCTCAAAAATTCTTCAAATGTGGAATTTTTTTACCTTTTTTCGCCAAGAAATAAAAATTGTCGAGATGTTTATTATGGTCCCTAATACCCTCCGAGAGTTCAATTGGGTGGGTGGAACATCCAATTTGCCTTAAAACGATCAATTTATTCGGTTTCGTACACGCCTCTTGTATTGGCTGTAAGATTTTACGAGGTTTGTACGTAGCTGAATAATGGTCATATATGGGTCGAAACAATATTATATGACCCCGTGATGCATCCCATAATGTAGGTTTAGGAACTTTATATTGAAACCTCAATGAGGAAGCCATGCATGTGTTTTAGGTTCGACTTCTTGTAGCTATGTAAAATTGCCTTATTCTTGTAATTGAACATACAGGGTGTATTACTGATTAGTAATTGATGCTTGTGAAATCAATACGCATATACAGATGAATCTTAGTGTAAGGGAGATTAGGGAAGAGTATACTTGTAATCTGATCTTGTTAGTATAATGATTTGTTAGGATACTATGTTGACTAATTGTTGGGTAGAACCACATGCACCAAACCTACATGATAATTGTTTCATGCGCTGAGCCTCATCAAAGCGACGGACGGGCAATTATCTTAATGACATATGCCAGTTCGAAACAACAAAGCATACCGGTTGTTAACTGTGAAGATAGATGATGAATACATTTCTGGGCTTTGAGTTCTACTTTTTTGCTTAATCTCATTAGTGATGAAGTTACACTATCCCTATCACTACCATGTTACACTATTTTAATTCACAATATAGGCGGGGATTTTGTTGATGTAAAATCAAGTTCTGCAAACAATCATACTTAAATTTCAAATATCCACATTCAAATTTAATGGATTTTTTATTGCAAGTATATGATATACAAGACTACTCACTACTTACAATAATCAAATTGTAGTAGTTGGAAAATCAAAAGGATTAAGTTTAAATTAAATAAGGATAGTAGTTAGCATTTAGCAAGAAAAAATGGCAAATCATTTGCATAAAAATCAAATTCAAATACTAGTATAAAAGACATCCTACATTCCTATCTAGTGACATCTAAAGCCTACCAAGACAAAAATTGACAATTCTTTATTGAAGAAATTTTATCTATTAATTAAAAATAATTGAGAGTTAGACAAATTAAATGGATTAAATAAATTAAGTAATCGTAATACATATTTTAAGAAGAGTCTAACAAAGAAAAAGCCAATCAAAGTCGAGACAAAAAGTAAACAACCCTCTGTAGACTGTAAGAGAAAGGTGAAATTGAGTGCCTTTTGACATTTTGTTGTTGATTTTTTTTTTTTTTTACCCAAATCCAATTTTTTTATTCCATCAATCATGCAAATGTTGGCCCTTCTAATTGTACCATTTTCTTTTCATGATTGTGCTTAATACATCGAGAAAGAATATAAGGCTTAGCTTTTTAAATTGTACTTTGTAACTATATATTGCTTTATTTGGTTCCTTTTATCTCTTTTTTTTGTTTGGTGGGGTAAACTCTCTTTTGACAAATTAATTTTCTTTGATTGATCAATCACTTAATGCATCGATTTTAAATCGAGTATTAATAGAATAAATATTCATAGTAGACTTGGTAGGCCGGTAGCAAACTCATTCTATTTCAGAATAGTTGCAACAGTTTGACTATCACATTTATCATTTTAGAAGTGTAAAGGTTGATTTTGCAATTATATACAGATAATAGTAACAAAAAATTACTAAAAAAAAGGTGAAATTATGAAAATATACACTAATATGAAGGTCCTAATATGCATGATAACATTTTATTTCTAAATTATTGTCGAATTAGACAATTCGTATATGAAGTTATGAACTGCATAAAAGTTAAGGTGTTGCAACTTACGAAATGGAAGGAACATCAATAAATTATTGCTAGTGTAAACTAATATGACCATTTAATTAGGAAAGATCCATGAAAAGAAAAAACATTGACCCATGATATGAGTGCATCTTACTCAACATAACTTGAAAACTCAACACAAATCAAGAAGAAGAAGCACGTGACCAATAGGAGATAAATGAGCTGTAAAGCCTTGATTATAGGAGGTGGTACTTAATCTCTTCACATAATGCTTCTTGCTACAGACATAATTACTAATTTGAGTTATTTCACCTGTTTTCTTATGCTCTCCATAATTACAACTAAATCAAGAGTTTAGACTAAGAAATATATATGCATATTCTATTAAACATAATTAATTATGAAGCATCAAATTTCATATTGTTTATACTAGTAACAAATGTCATTCAGAAGCTAAAAATTAAACTATTAACAATTGTGTACCTTATAATCCACCTAGACAGATCCAAAATTTTCTTGAAGATGCTATCATCAAGAGTAGAGAAGGAAAGATCTTAGAATTTGATATGGAGGGATTAATCGGGGGAGAGGTATATATATATCACATTGGTAAATTTCGTTAATTATGCAAACGAATAGTGTTGGCTTCTTGACCACAATGAAATTCATCTGTAGGACACTGATCTGTCTGTATTAAGCATGTTTTTCACCAATATAATCAAGTAATCAACTATACAAAAGAACAAATCAATAAGATGTTTCAAAATTCATTATCTATGTATCAAAGAGGAAATGACAAACTGATTACAATGGTCGCACTCTACATCATTTAGCCAATGTTCAATCGAGCAAATCGTGCAATAGACTATACACCCAGCTCAACCATGGATACTCGAATGGGACATTTTCCACATTGTATCCCAAAACTATAGATTGAGGTTTAATCTATCGACATTTCAATGAACAGGCTGCCTCAGCAAGCAATGAAATAATGAACAAATTAACAACTGATGGAAACATACACCAAGAGCACAAGATTAATCTACAAAAGCAACATTGAATACAAGAATACAAGCTTACACTCGAGTTTACTGATGAAAGACATCCGAGATAGATGTAGTTCAATCACTGAATCTCATTAACTTGGTGGAGAAAACATACCAATCCATCTCACTCACAATTTATGATCTTTTATTGTCCTTTATACTCCTCCGCAATTGAGAAAGACTTCTACCATCGTTGTAACGAACAAGAGAAGAGTTCCGTCCCATGTCACTATATCTTTCACTTCCAAATCTTAAACTCGAACTATGTTTAGGTGTCTGCTGTTTTTTTTCATTCACATCCTCTCCTCCATATTCAGAATCCAAGTCAGGTTCAGCCAACAAATCCAACAAATTATTCCTGATCCCCAAATCCGAATAAACCCTCCTCGGATTCTTCAATGGCTTTGCAAATTTACCATCCACATCAACCAAATTCCCACACTCCAACCCCCTAAATCTTGAACTCAAGTTCCCATTTGTCAACCCAACAGGCTGCCCTACATTCTCTACCATCAAGCACGGATTAACCAACCCGTTCCACGAATGCAAAGGAACCAACTTGCTCAATCTATCAAGCGCCTCAACAACCTCCCTCATCGACGGCCTTCTCTCCCTATTAGTCCTCACACATTTCGCCGCAATCACAGCCAACTGCTTCCTAACCATCTGATCCTTTGGAGGAGGGATCTTAGGATCATAAATAGCTGAAAGCTTCCCTTTCCTTACCAAAGGGATAGCCCAATCCACTACTGAGGGTGGTGAATATCCAATATCAATAGCTTTTCTTCCACTTATAATCTCCAACAACAATATTCCAAAACTAAATACATCAGTTTTTGTACTCAAATTATCAGGAGTCACATAACATGGATCCAAATAACCAATTGTTCCGGCCGGGGGCGTGGACCGGAGTCGAAAATCATCTACATTACACCTCAATGCAAGCCCAAAATCCCCTAATCTAGCATTGTAATTTCTATCAAGCAACACATTTGCAGACTTTATATCTCTATGAATCACAGGTGGAAATTGTGAATGTAGGGTTTCAACAGCTTTTGCAATTTGCAATGCTAATTTAATCCTACGACCCCAATTAGGTACCTTTGAATTCTTGTGCAAATAATCATATAAAGTACCATTACACATAAATTCAACAACAAGTAATCTAGAAGCTTCATTAACATTATTATTAATTGCAGTAAAACCCACTAAATTTACAAACCTGGGATTATGAATATTCGACAAAATGTTGATTTCATTATCAAATTCATCATTAAATGATGATGATGAAGAAGATTGTTGGGGTCTTCTAGAAGGTTTTTTGACAGCTAAAAGTCGACCAGAAGGAAGAAGAGCTTTATAAACAAGGCCATGGCTTCCTCTACCTAGAAGTTTCTGGTCTGAAAAATTATTTGTAGCTGCTACAAGATCACTGTACTTAAATTCTGTGATTTTGATGGGTTTTTCATGGGAATTTTTATCTGGGATTTCTTGTTTTTGTCTGTTAGAAGATGGGTTTTTCTGGGAATTCGAAACTTCAATGGATGATTCAGCTTTGCAAGAGAGATAACCCATCAAGAACCAATCTTTTTTGAGAAAGAAAGAAAATTGAAGAACTGGGTTTTATCAAATTCAAGAATTCATGGGGATTGTGGAATTTATTTAATTTTCTAGGATTTTTGTGAATAAAGATTGGATTTTTATTTATTTTTTCCCTGTTTTTTTCTCTCTGTTTTTGGGAGCAGAGAGAAAGGGGAATGACTTTAATTTTGCTCAGCTGTTGCCTTTAGGAGGGGAGGGTGGAATAAGGTGGGGTACATTTTTACCAAATTAAAATTCCAAGATATTTGCTGGTGGTAGGAGTAATTAAGTATATGTCCCATTTTGTTTAAAAAATTGATGGGGTTTATTATACAAATTTTCAGGTGTTTTCGGGTATAAGACATTTAACCATTTATCATCATTAATACTTCGTAATTTATTGCTATTTTGTTGTTCGTTTGCTTCAATTATAACTAAGGGTCTGTTATCATTGACTGAATTGAATTGAACTGAACTGAACTCAGCTGAATTGAACTGAATATTTTATAAGAGAAGGAAATTAGGAGCTGAACTGAACTGAACTGAATTTCAACGTAAAAGAACAGACCCTTAGTATACTGGGAAAAAATAAAAATAAAAACATTAATTCTATTCATTGAAATTAATTTCATGGAATAAATTTTACTGAAATAGTTTCTGCAAGTCAAATTGGTGATGCTAGTGTTGAGGCTGTACTGTGGTCATGCAAGAAAATGGTTGTAGGCTTGTAGTAAAATATTGTGGTCATAAAGACACTGTGAATGTTATTTGAAATTTTGAATAGATAATTTGTTGACTCTTTTGTAGCAATAGTAACTTAAAAAAAAAAAAGTAAAAGTATAATTTGAAATTGTTTTAATAGTATGTGATCCAAAATTGGTTTGATAAAGGGTGCAAAATTATTTGCATATGGATACTTATTTTTACTTTACATTTCTAAGTACATAATTTTTGCACAATACACTTGACTTATAAATTGGGCAATTGTTTGAAAATTGAAATCAACATATCTGACTAAGTATACCCGAAACTATGTGTGTTGATATGGAATAGAAATGAAGACTCAACTTAAATTTAAGTGACCTAAAAATTAATATGACTATAATATTTATGGAATAGAATTAAATGACTCATTACTAAATTAGAATTCGTTTGAAACTAACTTCTTTCAAACAACTCATTTCTACATAATGACGTAGACTACTAAGGGCCTGTTCATATTTACTGAACTGAGCTGAACTGAACTGAACTGATTGGAGCTGAACTGAACTGAACTAAACTAAATTAAGCTGAAATGAATATTTTATGTGAGAGGGAAATTAAGAGCTGAACTGAACTGAACTGATTGGAACTGAACTGAACTGAACTGATTGGAGCTGAACTGAACTGAACTGAAATTAAGTAAATGTGAACAGGCCCTAAATCACCATTAATTCGCGTAGGAGCTTTATTTAATAAAGCTAGTTACTTATACCATCAAACTTTCATAGTCATAACCCAAATCAGGAAATTTCCATACATTGTTGGCCAAACACTAGTTTCATTACGCGCTAGAAAAACAATTTGGAAGGACTTGACAAAAAGATTGAAAGGACAAGAATGTTTACTTGAATTTGCAACTTTGAGTTTGGTCTTTATTCCTCAGTTGAACAACCAGCACTGAAGTCTTAGTCAGACCATGCATGAAAACAATCAACTCGTCTAAAGAATATGAGCAGTTTTCACACTTGAATCTTTCTACTAAATGAAGCAAAGTAGTCATCATCTTCCATTGAATTTCTTGCTTACAACAACCTTTCACATTTCACCATCCTGTTTTCAGAACTACGAAATACTAATTAGCGATCCGTTATTACAGAACTGTTATGCACTTGATCGTATTTTTTTTTTATCCGGAGTAGATATCACTACGATAATAATGTTGAATATTTGTTAATAATTAGGCTTATGCTGTACTAATGGCAACCGCCACTTCCTATCAACCTTGGTTTGGCAATGTTGCAGAGTCCCCAGCTCTCTCTAACCTACTGACAGTGATATCAGAAATGAAAATGCTTCTGATTTGAGCTTGCTTAAGTGACCAAAGGAACTGATAATCATACCCTTAAGGAAATTGGTGGTCCAAATGTTTGGTTAGGAGTCACTTGCAAGCTTTACAGAAATATCCATGTCATTTGTACCAGAAATAGAGGATTATTTCCCAATTTATCAGAAGGGATTAGCTCTAAGCAAAGAGCACCATGTTTCTCACATTCCAGATGGAATCTGCCCTTTCGTTCCGGAGATTTTATGTAAACAAATTACCATTGACATAAGTAAACTACAATAAAGACAGACAACCATAGAGCATATTAAAAAAATGTGATCACCTGAGATCATTCCAGAATCAGACACTTTGCATTTCATGCCCAAAAAGGCAGGTCCTGCTACCAGGAAGCTCATCTGTATGACAAGAGGATAGCTGAAATGCAGCCTTGAATACTTTCATATTACTCATATACAGCTGAAAAACATAGAAACCATGGGAAAAGCACCCACAATTTAAATTATATCTAAAATTTTGAAACACAACAATTCACATCCTCTATTAAGGAAACAGGACTGCAATTACATCAGAAACCTGAGACGATAACAAACGAGAAGAGAATGCACACTACAACAACAACAACAAAAACAAAGCCTTAGTCCCAAAATGATTTGGGGTAGAGAATGCACACTCCAATGAGAAATTTGAGAGCATGTCACTCCTTTTTATTTAAAGCCCATTTTCTTCTTCTAACAAAATGTCTAGCCTATTCAGTACTAATCATATGTTGTTTGCATCTGTGTAACTAGATGAATTATCCATCTAAAAGATGATAAAAATCCTTAAAGAATAGGACTTTAACTGTTGCCTAGATATTTCTGAAGCTAATATAAATACAACATAAATTAGCTATTCACAAGTTTGTAATAGCAATCTTGTCAATAGAGCAAAAAAAAAGTTCTGATACAATTACCAGAAGCAGTATCCTGAAAAAGTTTACCATCTGTATTAGCTTGAATCTGAACGACAGGTTGAACACTTGGAAGAAGCACTTGTATATCCAGTGTCAAAATTCAAACAGCTATTTCGAAGAAAAGGAGAATGATCTGACACCATGGTTTGACAGCTTAAGGTAATGATCTGACAGCCATGCTCAACTACCAGGCCCCGACACCAGTATGATTCCAACACGCCAAAATCAGTAGAAGAGTGTAACAAGTTAAAATTCTTTTGGGTTGCTGATCAAGAACTCCAAAAACATTTTAGTTCTTAGACAAGCATGGGCAAGCAAGGTCTCGCAATTGCTACAAAACTTGTATAACTAACTATGTACCACTGAAGTAAAGGAAAACATGAATTTCACCTTCCTGCCTTGTAATAACAGTTTTTTTTTCTAACAAAGAGACCTATTTGGATCCAATAGTCATCCAAAGAGCTTCCTCCAGCAAGTAAAATACGAGTTTTTTCATTTGCCTGTATATAAAAGTTTAGATTCATGAAATCAGAAAAAGAATACTAATCAGTACAGCAGCAAAGTAATACATTACTGTATATTCTAAAAGAAAGAAAGGAATAGTTGAGAAGATATATCCAAAAGGTTACACAATGCAAGCGTCCAAAAACTTGAAGATATGTAGATTCAACTAAACTTCCTACAGTTCCTAGGTAACGCCTTCAGAATATGACTTCCTAAAATCAAATTTCAGTTTCCTTATAAAAAAAAGACTAAAATTAGCCCCTTACCAGTAAGCTGGAAATTTGTTTTGGTCAGGCTTAAATTCAATGTCATTTTCTATTAGTATAAAGAAAGAAGAAAACTAGGAAGTAAAGACAATTGCTAGAATCAAGATAAAAAGTACTGTGCTTCAATATATACCACTCAAAAGAAAAATGTCACTTCAGAGACAGTTCTTTGTGCAAAAAAAGACTGTTCCAATTATGAAGACCCAGTGAATAATATCCTCGGCAATTAGGCTAGAGCTGCGAACCAAACTACACAGGCCAAAAGCGTGGGCTCTAGCGCCAGTTTAGGACCCTTCGCTAGGGATTAACCTGATTAGCATAGCATCAAAACGTGGCTTTTTCGGACCTATTTTTGAAGCAATATTTTTGAGGCTCAATCTCCAAAAAGTACCCCTCAGGTTGCATTTCCGGTCTTTTATCGCTTCCATTTAGACAGCTTAAACTCACCGGGCTTACGCCCCAGGATCCCTTACTTGAGCTGAGCTTTAGGAGAATACTTTAAAGCTAAAGCTCCATCTCTCTATAATGGGCGTTACTTCACTTCCTTTCAAACGGGCGTATACACGGCGTTAAAGCTCTCTTCTTCTTCCCTCAGATGTCCAAACGAATCTATACTTAAGTGAGATTTTGAGACGAGCTTTCCTTAGCCGCAGCATACATGCTGGGGGGTTTCATATCCACAACCTCAAAGTGGGGGAATAAATAATACGAGTAGTTCATATACTCTTTGGAAAACAGAAGAGGAAAGGCAAAAAATCAGACTAAATTTAGAAATCCAAATAAACAAGCTCTTAATATATTACAGTCCAAATAATGAGGGTGGTGAGATGCACTTGAGGATGCCACCATGCATAATCTCCAATATCCAAGTCAATCAAGTGATCCTCCCCCTCGTCCTAACATGAGTAACATCAAGCCATTCAGACAAAACTTCAGCTGGCTATTATCCCCAGCAGAGCCACCTCAAAAGAAATCTGAAAATTAACTTAAAAGAATGCTATAGCACACAAGAGAAAGTCAAGAGTTGAAAAGAGGCAGGTCAAAGTGTCAAACTCAGGACCTGAAGCATTCTCATTACATCCATTTCAGTTCCAATTCTTTTAGACAGCATCCATCTACCATCCAAAGAGACTACTGTACAGTGTTTAGGACACCTACAAAGAATTTATGACATCAAACCAAAAGGACAAGTCGGTGAAAATTCAAAGGAATACTATCTGTAAAGTAACAACTCAAGAAACAGAGAAACTTGTGAGCCGGAATATAGTAGTAACTAAACAGGCTACTTAAGCTTACTTCTCAAGATTTTGGTTGTGAAAGAGAAGATCAGGAGCTGAATCAGTTTGTTGGGATTCAGTATATAGGTTAGACAGCATCTCCAGACACCCCCTCCCCCTTCTCCCACCCTAACTTTGGAGAAGAGCCTCAAGTACACCTTACCAGGCTTTTCTACAGTCAAAAAACTTATTTATAAGAGTATTTAGCATTGATGCATATTTTTGAAATGTAACCAATTTGAATTTGCACTAAGATGGCCATGCCTTTTTATCCCCCTTTGTTTATGCTCATCATAAGCCTTTAATTTCCTCTTTCAATCATTACAAGCATCTTGAAGTGCTGTTAAACATTGATACATTTCATGAAACAACCAATAGACAAAGAACGAAAGAAGTCTCCCTATGAAAGCCCTATTATTGAATTTAAACATGCATTAATATAAGGTACTTCCTGAGTAAGAACATGACACAGGTTCCACGAAAACAAACACAAGGAAGAAACTTTCAAAACTTAACATCTAATTCATATGCTCAATGTATAAAAAAGCTGAAGGCGCGCTGAAGCGAGAAAGGTCATGCAGCGCCTACAAGCAGTAAAAAAAAAAATTGGTAGAAATTTCTCCAAGTACGCTTCACTTGCACCTCGGGTACACCTTGTGCGCTTTTGGTGTGCCTCATGCGCCTAGCCTGCGCCTTACCAAAAACGCCTCACCAAAGCAGGTTAAGCGCTTACCCATTTCGCCTTGCGCCTCAGCGCGCCTAGGCATTCTTTTCAAACACGGCATATGCTCATCATACGCTTCTACATATTCTGTTGGATAACTAAATTACATTCTCCTTAAATATTTCAGGGGTATGTCGTTTGCAATGGTTCTAGATGAAGTAACTAGACCAATTCAAGATGAGGTTCCATGGTGTATGTTGTTTGCGAATGATATTGTTTTGGTGGATGAAACTAAGGATAGGGTTAATGCGAAGTTGGAGCAATGGAGGCAAAGGTTGGAATCTAGATTCCAGAGGGTTTAAGCTAAGTCGGAGTAAGACTGAATATTTGGTATGTCGCTTTGGTACTCAGAGGGGGACAAGCAATGAAGTGGTGAGTTTGGATGAAAATGATTTGAGTATTTGACCATGAGTGAATGTTTTCAGGTATCTTAGTTCGATCATCCAAAAGAATGGTGACATTGATCAAGACGTGGCCCACATGATTAAGTCGGGTGGCTAAAATGGAGAGCGGCCATGGGAGGGTAATGTGACCGAAGCATTCCCTTACAGCTGAAGGGAACAAGATTGCCATAAGACCAGTGTTGCTCTATGGTACAAAATGTTGGCTTCTAAGAAGTAGCACATTAAAAAGATGGAGGTTACGGAAATGTGCATGTTAAGGTGGATGTGTGGGAACACTCTAAGAGATAGAATCAGAAATGGGGTTATTCGCAAGAAAACTAAGAAAGTGTTTGTGTAGAGGGATAGAAGGAGGATAGGATTAAAAAAAGGAATGATTTAACAAGTCTTTTGTTTGTTCAAAGGGATGGGGATTAGGAGGGGGGATAGGAAGGGGATAAAAAAGGGAGTTATCCCTCCAAATTAATAACTAGGGGGGTGGTATAAGGGATGGGGATTAAATTTAATGGATAAAAGACATTTCTACCCTTAATGAAAGATAAAGAAGAAGAGAGTGAAGAAAGGATAGTAAGGGTAATTTTGTATTTGTATTAGTTATTCCAATCCAATCCCAACCCATACCAAACAATGGAATACACTATTTTTATCCTTATCCTACTATTAATTACACCTTCTTATCCCACTTAATCCCATCCCTCCTACTAAACGCCCCGTAAGGGAAAATCTTCTGCGTTGGTTTGGGCATGTAAAACGGAGATCCGAGGGTGCTCCGATTCGAAGAGTGGAAGAGTGGGACCATAGAGGGGTTAAACGAGGGAAGGAGAGACCGAAAATGACTTGGTTGGAAGGAGTTCAGAAGGATATGAAATATATGGATTTGCATGAGGATGAAGCATTGGATCATAAGGGATGGAGGAAGAAGATTTATATCGATGACTACACGGAATAATCAAATTTGGTTCATGTTAAGCGACCCATTGTTATGGGA
This sequence comes from Chenopodium formosanum, assembly GCA_024500155.1. Classification (NCBI taxonomy): domain Eukaryota; kingdom Viridiplantae; phylum Streptophyta; class Magnoliopsida; order Caryophyllales; family Amaranthaceae; genus Chenopodium; species Chenopodium formosanum. Next base: position 541,979 of record CM044861.1, on the reverse strand, counting down.
TTAAGGCTTTGATTGATTGATTGATTAAACATTTCAGGGGTACATGAGCTCTGTTCAATAACAATTTTGAGGCACAATCACTGGGACAACTCATTACTCAAATAAGGATCTTAAAACACAAGTCAGATCATGGACCATAACCTGTATTATTTTATTACCTAAACAAGGCAGCAGGATCCCAGCATAACAAAGAATCCCTTCCCCATGCTATCAATACAGAATAGCTCAACTGTACCCTACTAGGACTTTGATTCTCAGCATACTCAATATCAAGGTCAAAGTCATGCATTAAATCTTAGATTTAAATGAGCTACGGCTCTCACCTTAGACAAGATTTATTTGTACATTGTCTCCACTCTTATCTTGTGCATTATCAGACCTACGTAGGCTACCATCTAAACCAATTTAGAAGTATCGATTACCCAAAGGTTCCTAAACCAGTCTATATATAATCTGCTTTTAACCAGCAGCTAGCCAGCTACTGACCGTTTACTAAAAGAGCATTCTTTGCTGAGTTGGTGTCAAAAACCAAAAGATGTAACTACTATCATAAGTAGGAGAATGTAGTAAATTGACTTAAAAAGGTTGATGACTTGATGGTATTTTTTTAAGGTGTAATGATGAGGTAATAATCATAGATTACATAATAGCACAATCGCTCTGGCAAATGGGTGTATCAAATGAAATTTGTATTGTTAAGCATTAATTATTCTTTGAAGTGGATAGACAATTTTTGTGGTTGATGTAACATAACTACAGCACCAGCTGGAGAATTGTTGTGGTTACATCTAGTTCTTTCTGAGAGATACTATCAAGTTCAATTGCAATATCTATTTCTAATTGGATATTTGATTAGCATTTGTAATATACTGTGCATTTAAAACTATGAACAGAGGGCTCAATTCGAAAAAAGCTGCATATGGTCCCCCATTATCTTTGAGTGGCCCCTGCTTAAAAGGATCTAGTGCAAATATGGAGTAACAAACAAAACATAAAATGGCACAGATAGTAAGAGGCACAAAAGTCTATAAAAAAAAACGTAGTTACCTGTGCTTTATTGGTTTCTAACCACGTAATTTTCTTCAAATGAACAGGTGAGTACATTCAGTTGGAACATATCCTTTCCGTAACATTTGGTCTGCCCACAGTTCAGCTTCAGCAATCCTACCATGTTTGTAGAGGCCATGTACAATTATGTCATAAGTCCATCTATTTGGTTGATACCCTTTGAAACACAACCGCTTAAACAATTGGCAGGCTTCATCTATCTTATTGATGCTTAATTTTCTCAACATCATGTTATAAGAGAAAAGATCAAGAGGAAAGCATTTCTGAATAACTTCTTCCAAGTCCTCAGCCTTAGAATCCAATGAAACATGACTGGAAAACACATCAATTAATTGGCCAAGCATTGCACTACTAGGTGTCTCATGAGACACATCCCTTGAACGAAGCCAAGCCTTGTATAAATCTCCAGAACGCATAGCATGCAACAAAAGTATATTGCCAAGGAATGATGAAACCTTACGTCCGGCTTTCTCAAGGTCATTAATTAATTCAATCGCGTCATCATATCTCTTTTCAGAGCAACACAACTTTACAAGCTCCTCATAACTTTGCAGGCTAGGGATCAGGCCATTGTTCCTCGCTTGCTTCAATAAGGCTGTTGCAAAGTCGGTTCTCCCAGATTTGCATAGGCCAACCACCATGGTATTGTACATCTTCCTTCCCGCCCATCTTTTTCTGCAGAGGTCATCAAAGAAGCTTAGTGAATCAGCTATCCTTCCGCTTTTCAGGTAACACTTTAGCATAAAAAGATCTGAGTTCAAATTAGGTACAATGCCAATTTTCTCCATCATTTCATAAACAGCTCTACCAAGCTCAGGCTTTCTGGCATGCCCTGCCCCATAGATAAAGTAACTGAAAATACGCTGGTCACATCCAAAGTGAGACAGCTGCTTTTCCAACAAATTCAGATAGTGCTTCTCAGGATTATCCATTTCACAAACACAACGAATAGCAGCTTTAAACAATTTGTGTGATGGGGCATAACCTTTATCTTGCATTTCAATGATAAGTCTAGAAGCAAGGTCTCCCCTGCTGGCCTTATTGAAACCACATATCAAGTATGAATATGTACTTTCACTGGGTGTTTTATTTAATCTGTTTAGCTCTCCATGGATCAAGTAACCATCTTCAACCCTTTTAGCTATACAAAGGGCTCTAATAAATTTCTCATATGCAGCGTTAGATGGAATAAATTTACGTTCCAAGGCGAACATAATTAGGTCCTTCATTTTATCAAGCTTACCCTCCCTACATAATGCATCTGCAAGTACAGAGAAGGTCCTCTTGCCGGGAAAGTAATCCTGTTTCATTGAGTTCTTCAGCAGTTGATATGCTTCATCAGTACTTCCATCACCACACAGAGTGTTTATAACATAATTATACACCAGACTATGTGGAGTAAGCCCAAATTCAGCCCTCATCTCATACAAATCGAGTACAACATCCATCATTCCAGCCTTGCAAAAAAAGCACAAAACAGCATTCATGGTCACCTTATCAGGCACAATTTGGCACTCCTTCATATCCAACAACAAATCACAAACCTCTTTAAGACGATTTTCCTTAAGAAGCCTACATATCAAAATATTGTACCTGAACACTTCAGGAATGTACCCTTCCTCACACTTTTTGGTGTGGAAAAATTCCACAGCAGAGTCTAATTTCCCAGCTTGCACAAGATTCTTAATCCAAACACCATATGCCTCTTGCAAAGGAAAAGTTCCCATCTCCCCAAACTCCTGGATCAACATACCAGCATGCGAAAACATCTTCTCCTTACAAAGTGCATTCACAAGAACACCAAAAATACGCCCTGGATTCACCTTATCATCATTCAACAACTCGCGAAAATACTTCTCTGCCTCTTCTATTTGACCCTGCTTACACAAGCTCTTCATCACAATGCCATGAGTAACCACATTCTGATGCCCCCTCATCCTAATTTGCTCCAACACGACTTTCATTACATCGAAACACCCTTCCTCCACCAACGAATTCAACAAAATATGATAAGCAACCCCATCTAAATCAAGCCCGTGAAAGCGCATTTTACCAAACACTTGGAGTGCAATATCAACTTTACCAGCTAAAGCATACCCCATCACTAGCATATCATTAAACCTAACTCTATGCATAGTTCTCTGCTTAGTAAAACTATCTAACAAATCTACCATCATAGAAGTAAGCTTAGCACGACCCAAAATCTTAAAAAGTTTAATACAAGTAGCTTGAGTATGATTAAAATAAGGTTGTCTACCAGCCCAATCAAAGAATTTCAAACAACTTAAAACATCATCTTTCTTATAATCAAGTACCTGTAAAACAAACGATTCTGTCAATGAAATACCCATATCTTCAATGCCCAAATTCATATTTCTGGAAGAAATAAGATCTTCATCACTTCTATTCAAAATCGAAAAAATCCTGTCAAAAACTGGGTTTTTTGAGGTTCTGAACCAATCCCGAAAAGTAGAAGCAATTTCTTTAGATTCTGCAGATGGGTCTGCAAATTGGTATCGAGTTATAGATGGGTTTGAAAGAGGGTGCGCAGAAGATGAAGAATTGAAGGAATTTGTGAGGAAAAGAGGTGAGAGAAAAGGCCTGGTTCTGCAAATGTATCTAAGTTTTGGCGACAGCATAATTTGATAATATTGACAAAATTGGTGTATTTTCTTCTTGTTCTGGGGTTTAAAATTGAGATACAATAATGGTGTTTTTCAATTGGGTTTTGGGATTAAGAATTGATTGAAATTGCCATTGAAATTGGGAATGTTGGATTGAGGAGAGAGAAAAAGCTCTGTTTTTTCTGCTTCTAGTGAGTTGCTAGAAGCAGGCGGTTCATAGGAAAAGAACAAGGAAGAAAAACGAAGGGAGGAGCGAAAGTGGTAAGGAAGACACAGTTCGTAGATGACTAGATGTGTTCGTGTTCGTATTTGTGTTTATGGATTCAGTTTGAATTCCAATTGTTATATCACTTATATGGGTCTGGTTTTGGTATTTGGATCTTGGACATGTTTTACTGTTTAAAGAGGTGTGCCTAGGGCTGTAAAAAAACTAAAAACACATGAATCCGACACGAGCCTAAGTCGACCTGCACTAAAATCAATTCAGATTTTAACTTGAATGGATACAATAATTTAACATGATTCAAGTTTGAAATAGACACGACCCGACTTAATCCGAATACCCTAATTGACATCTCGGCGTACCGATAGCAAGTGTAATGACCGAATTGGAGCTATAATAGTCCATTTGATCGGTATGGGGTACACTGATTATGTATAAACCATCATCTGATACGACCCAAATCAAGTTAACTCAACGGTAGATCTAACTTGACAACTCTATATTGCTGAGCAATGAGCATAACCTATTGACCTAATAACATGGTTTACCCCAATTGTTTTGTCTTAATATATATATAGACGTAGTATTCGCCCCTCTTTTGCACCCCTAAAATCACTCGTCTACTACGTAAATTACATAATCAAAGAATGAATAAGATGCTTGGTTATGCATAAGAACTTGCCTCGATTTCAAACAAAAAATTAATCAATAAAGGCTCACATTTGAGAAAAATTTGATAACGCATTCAATTTTGTACTCTACATACGAACAAACCCATGATTAAAGTCATCAATTCATCATACAATTTATTGCAATTTTGACACCGTAATTTACAAACGTTAAGAGTACCATAAAATTTACATATCACAGTTTCAATCTTTCTTTATAAACCTAGTATATATATTTATCAAAAACTTTTGACTAAAACATTCTCCATATTCTTAAGCTTTGTGAACAAGCTCACATGCATTTGGTTAGTAGTTAAATATGAAGTACAACAACAAAAATATGGTTAGTGGATCACGAACACAAATGTTCAACGTTTGACCAAACGTGCACAAATATCCACCCTCTGTCGGATGTGAATGCAAAGTACACACGTATGAAACTTATATACTCCAGATCTTTGCTCATCAACTACAACTAGTAACGTTGTCCAAACACTTTAATTAAGACATTGGATTACAAATATACAACCTTATCAAATTCTTGTGAGTGTACAACATTAATAGTTTTCCGCTATTACGAAGTAATATCTGATGAATCTCAAGCCACTTCATCTCCTGATTGGCCAACAAAAAATGGCAGAGAGATGGAGAAGAGTATAAATATACTAGTATAACTACGAAGTAATGAAGAATGAAAAGGGCACCTATACAAAATGATTTACAAGTAATAAATATGAAAACAACTTATAAAGAAGGATTTAATTGCCAGTCGACTTCTAGATGATCGCAGTCAAATGACTGCTTTAATTTTTCCATAGCTGCATGTCTGTGTTGCAACAACAAAAGCCGCCCCTTATCCTCTAGCCCCTCTGTATCTGCAGATTTCTGCTTACGGGGCAATTTCCTAGAAATAATTTTCCATTTTGATTCAAACTCGCAAGCTACAATGAGATTAACAGCAGCTCAGAACCAGCATGACCAAAACCAGAAGCATTTCAGAGACATTACAGCAGCAAATACAATGTTTTTGCCAACTAAGGTTATGAAGTTTCAAGCTTTCAGATTAAGTAAATAGACACAAAAACGACTGGTGGAAGCACCAACTGCTCTTTTAATTACTCAGAATGCCATCAGATAGTGTATCTGATATCTGCAATATTTAAAAACCTCTAGAAATCTACTCACTTATCCGAAAAGGCAATGATTTTCACAATAGTAATGGTTTGTAGCACCAACAAAAATCTTCATCACAAAATAAATGAACTACAAGTACGGCCTATGAAAGAAAACATAATATGGTATGTAAAGTTTCTAACAGGAGCAGATGGAATGAATCAGTGCATGCATGTAAGTAGATACCTTCACTCTGACTTTTGAAACCTTGCACAAGGCAAGCACAAATCCAAGGTCTTCCAGCCCGAGATGCTTTAGCCCCTCCTTTAAGCTCACCATTGTGTTGTTTCAAACTACATAGAAACACAAGCTCTAAGAAGATTTCTTGAACACCCAAAAAGAATACTACAACTCATGGTCAAACATACTCTTCACCTCAGAAATAAGAATCAATGAGCTTATTCTAAAGCCTATGACAAAATTAGAACACTTTCAAGAGTTCAAATTTTCTATGATAGAAACCATCTATGACATTGCAATGTTACCAATCAAGTTTCTAATAGAAACGCAACTGAAATTCTTATTTAATGTAGAAAACACAATACAGAAACTACCAATTCGAGTCAGCTCGTAATTCTGTGCTCCCTTTTACCTGCACACACACTGACCTTCATAGCTGATAACATATGCAAATCATTTCAAACAAATGAAATCTTGGTATAGTAGCACTATCACAACAATTTAAATAAATTACAAGCCAATCTTCTGTAACTTTCAAATTCAGCATCACATTGAGCAAAATTCTCGTCTTTTAATAGATCAAAGTGCAAATAACACAAATTACTTACACACTCCAACAAATATTCTATGTTACTCGGACTCTTCATTTTACCTTTACCCGTGTCGGACCCTCAACACCCAGACAATGGTATAACATTTGGACACTTCATTTTGATCTGTGTTCGGACATGGGTACCCGAGTCCGACTAACACATTTTTTTCTCAACAAAATTACAGCCACATCAAAAAAGCACTAACATTTCATAGATTATTAAAAAAAATCTATATGAAATTCATAAATATTTGCAAAATACAAGATTTATTCAAAATTTCAAGACAATTTTAAAGAGAGAAAGTGGGTATACCGGCGAGAAAAATCCGTAGAAACGCCAACATAAGTCTTGAAAGGAGGATTTGTAGAAGCGATCAGATAAACACACCAAGAGGGATTCTTAGTTGATGATTCAATGGCAGTTTCCGACACATTTTCAAGCTCAATTTTGGAATTAGGGTTAGGGTTTGGAGTAGAATGTGGCTTTATAGATCGAAATGTACGGGACAATTTGAATTGTCTGGTCATAATTTTGCCCTCTTCTGATTTGTCGTCAAAATTGGTTGAATTTGCAGAATTTGACTTGATAATTGTTGTTGAAAGAGGATAATTGAGTTTGGATGTGGAGCAGAGAGAGTGAGTAGGTTTGAAAGATGAACTCCATGAAAATGGAGATGGAGAAAATGCTGCCAGGAGCTCCAGCAATGGCCGAGAGAGGAATATGGATTTTGATTTTTGTAACATTTGAAAATTACTTCATACATACTCTCTTTTATATCATTCCGTAAAGGTCCGTTCACTTCAGCTCCAATCAATTCTGCTACAATTAATTCAGTTCAGTTCACTTCAATTCAGCTCTGTAAATATGAACATGCCCTGAATTAGTAGTTGGCACACAGAAAGACTTGCGTGGACCTGATCCACAATAATATTATTGTGGACCCGGATTTATACACACACAACTGACATTATATTGAACATAGTGACCCTTATTTTTGACATAGTAACCTTATTTTTAGCATAGTATCCTTTATTAAAACTAGTATAACCTTAATATTATTGTGAAGTTGAAGTACGGCGTATGACCCTAATTTTAACATGGTGATCTTTATTATTTATATTGACCACTATATAAAATATTTCATTGAAAAATTAACCTCTTATAGTGTATATATTATTAAAATGACTTTTATTTCAACATAGTGACCTTATTTTTATTATAGTGACCTTTTTTTTTATTAATAAACAACCATAGTTTCTCTAATGTTAGTGGTCCACAATAAATTAGTGTGAACCAGGTCTATTTAAGAATTTGTGGTTGGCACATTTCATTTTATCTCTTTTGCAAATGTATAACTCCAACGAGTATAATAATTAATCAAGTGCAACAATTTCATTAAAACTTGTTGTAATATTTGGAATATTAATGGTGGAGACATTTTTTTTTTTTTTTTTGACACATAGGGTGAAATGAAATACTTGTATTTTTGAAATGTGTAATGGAATTAGCAAAACTTCACCGAGTTCAGATATTCACCCTCTATTTTAAATCAAAAAACAGAGCTACTCATAAAAATTAGAAAATACCCCAATACATCATATCAACCAAAGAAGCCCAACAAATGAAATAAAACAACTCTACTGAAACCTTTCTGTCTTGTTTCCATTAATATTGTCCTCGTATGCATTCTTCATGTCTTTCCTCCTCCAGCTTCCATTTCCATAGCAATCTTTGCTAGGTCAGTTATGCGTCTTTATTTTTTTGGGTGAAAATCACTTTCTTTTATGCAACTCTTAATTAAGCCATGATAATATATACTTACATCCAAATTGTCCTAGACATTAGCAAAATGTAAGGTGATTATAATCATTTTTTTTTTCTATAGCAAGCCGGACAAGCTACCATAAACCCAAATAGACACACCTCAAGTGTGACACCATATCAGAGTATCCATCGATTTCAAGTCATAGCTAAAAAGAAAAGGAAATCAATAATATAATATTTTGATGAAACCTCAAGTCTATATGCTACAAAAGTTTTTGGAGGGTAAATCAATCTAAAGAAATGTACTGATGCTGTCCTGGTATCTACCTTTCTTCCTGCCTCAAGCCAAAAAAAAAAACTAAAAAAGAAAACTTAATACACCGCTGAGAAGACAGTCGAAGGGCTTTTGTTTAAGACCTATGATATTGAAAAAAGTAACAAAAAGACTGTTATATCCCAACCTAGGAAAAAACGAATGCTTGTATACATGGAAAGAAAAATCAGTCCCACAGTGTAAACTTTCCAAACATAGACAAGATTCTGAATCCGCTGTTCTAACTCATGATCTCACACTCTGCCTAGTCTTAATCATTCTCTTTAGATTCCCTAGCCATAGGCTGCATTCGTCCCATTCACTTGTAGTAAGAAGTACCTGAACCAAAACAAGAAATGAAAGCATAATAATGAATCATACTCGTAATTTTCACCAGCATTATATCAGGTTAAGTTTAGACAGTTAGCGAGAGGATACCTGGATCTGTAAAGCAGTGCTATAATCACCATTATCTAAAGCCTGGCAGAGTTGAACAAGCTTCTCAGCAGCATTCTGAGATATGTCTCCAGTGTTGAGCTTTGCAAACAAAGCACCCAACTTCCTTGAATTATCTTCTATTTCCCGCTTCTTGGCAGGGACTGCACGAGCACCACCAAGCGCTTCTGATGTCTCATTGAATAACCTTGTCAATGTAGTAATAACAGGCTTCTGAAGTGCTGCAAGAGCAATAAAAAATATATAATAAAAAATTAAAAAAAAACAAATAATTCAGTTAAATCAAGAATCAGTAAAACTTATATATTTCAATTTTACGGATTGCCTACAAGGCTACAATGGTGGAAGTGCCTAACTTGGAATGTTTGCTTGATTACTTAATAGCTTTAAATACAAGTACATCAAGTTTTGTTGCCTCAATTTCATATCTAAGTAAACTTGCCTTGAACAGAAACAACTCTCAGCTCATTGAAATAAATGTCATCAAATGATGGCATTACAATCCATGAGAGTAACACAGATATACAGGTTTCCATGAGGAATAATAATTGAAACAATCAAATGATCGCATTATAATCGACGAAAGTATCATATATGTAAAAATTTCCAAAAGGAATAATAATTAGAATACTAAGTCTCATCATCTGCATAAAAGGTCTCAAGCATAGCTGTTTATGAGCCCTATAAAAGTCTATGCAACAATAAAGTTCACATCCTATCCAAAGCATCTAACAAAGAATTAGAAACTCTTCATAGGTTCTATAGAACAAAACGAGAGTGACTACATGAAATGCCTAAATTTCTGGAAAATTCTGCACAGTTGAATAAAACTAAAGATCTTGTATAAGCTTTACTCTAAAATTATAAACCACTTATGTACTCCTACAGACAATATTAACTATTTTAAACCCGCAAAGCTATGACTTAAGTTTGACTTTTGACAACCTTCTATCCCATTAATTCGCACTCATACAAATAATGCATCACAAGATTAAGCAACCATTATTCCTTAGAAAAATGCAACAAAAAGTCAACAAAGGATACAAGTAAAGTTAATGGGATACAGAATTGCAAAGGTCGGACTTAATGCAAATGAACATCTAGTTACAGGAGAACTGTAAATTACCAGGGACATTTGAAGTATCTACAGTTTGGACTGTTGGTGGGGGAGCTGGAGGTTCAACAGCAGTCTGTGCAGGTGCGGACTGACTAGGACTTGATGGTTGTGCCGAACCCATCCCAGGTCTATGAGGGACTGCAGTAGGGCTGTTCACTGGCATAAACCCCCTTGGGTTTGAGGTAGGAGCCACAACTTGAGGCATCCTTGGACCAGGGATACCTCCCATGGGAGGTGGAATAGAAGCCATTGAACCAGATCCTGTTGGCCCAGATTGATAGCTGGAGTTTGTAGAAGATCCCTGCATCATGCTTCAAATGTTACAATAAGACAAATTCAACAAACCCTTCATATGAAAAAGAAACAAGACAGGGATGCACTGACTGGATAAAGCTGAGAACCCAATGTTGGAGGCTGTTGATATTGCTCTGCATTTTTCAAGACTGGGGCAGCAGCTGGGAAAAATGGTCTCACAGCAGGTTGAGCACTGACGGGGGGAGGAAAGTTTGGCTAGAATGAAAACAAAAATAAATCACCATATTATGACCAGCTCAATGTCTAGCAGCTTTAAGAAAAAATAGATCTACTACCAATCCAATGCCACCATCTAATGCCACCATCTCAGCAATACCAGAATTACCAGATAACGTAGCATGGTGGCTAATTATCTATAAAAATTTCAAAAATTTATATATGTACAAAACCAGCTGGACAAAAGACAGTGTATAATCACATGAGTATGCAAGTCTATGGTCGAAATAACATAATTCAATTATATTCAAGAACTTACAAAGAATATATTCCTCCAACCATATATTTCACAAATATCAAAATGATAACATTTGTTTAAGGCACGAAAAAGGTATGTTGACATAGATAATGTCACCGGAAAATGCCTAGTCCAGAAGAAGACAATGCCTTCAGACTAAAAATGTGAAAAGAAACAATCATCACTCAAAAACTAATCATACGACTGCAATAGGACTCAACCTGTAAAATGAGCCTTTTATATATAACTAACTCCCCCCTTCACCCCAAGGCAACTGGCTAAAATAACCTATATAGTTATCTCAATTCTAGATTTCAGCAAAAGACAATGATATACTAACAGATAAAAACATGATGAGCTGATAATGAGCATATAACACAAACATCAGAATTCTCAAACAGTGCGCTCTATCAATACCAGGAGTCATGAACCAAAAAAAAAACCTGAGGAACTTGTGGCGATTGATACGGAACAAATAGACTGGGTTGTGTTGTTGGCTGATAAGTTGCACGGGGTACAAAGCTTCTATCCAATTGATAAGGCTGCTGATAGTTCCCACCATAATGACCAGGACCAGCACTAGGCTGGACATGAGCTGTAGCAGTATCCTGTCACATAAGGAAGAGTTAGATAGGAGACAGATAAATTGCTGGTTTTGGTTATATCAAGCAAACGCTGGCCTGTGCCATAAGAAGGATATACCAAACATAGGAAAGTGAGGGAAAATACCTGGTAATATTGTTGAGTACTGTCAACACCATAACTGCCAGGATCAGCACCATACACAGCTCCTGAGGACGCTTGTGGATTCTCATAAGTCAAAGCCTTTTCTGCTTCTTTCTCTAGAAAAAGAATGATGTGTATCAAAAACGATTATTAAAAAAAAAAACAAAAAAGGGAGGCTGGGATATATGACAGAACAGGAACATTCAGCATAAAAAAGTCGCTCATTATTTTGTTGCAACTAATACATTCTTCCCCCAACTGATAAATTACAAAAATAAAAAATCAATTAAATAAATAAAAAAAGATTAAGCATTTAGAGCACATTATACAACATGAACTACTGGCTCCACAGCAACAGAGAATAACTGAAAAACGAAACTACACATAGTAAATTCAGTTGCTCCAAGTTTCAGCCATAAGTTACTTTAATGCAGTCTTTAGCCCTGCTCTATATCTTTGTACATTTAGGTTTGTCTTGCTCTCCAGCTCTTCCTCTTTCTATGAGCCAACCAGTGCCACCTAGGCCCTCCTGTATATGGTCACTGGCAAACTTGGGTAAAATCAAAGAGAACAAAATAAGTGAACCAAACATGATGTATCTCATGTCTCCCTCTTCCATTCCCCATTTTCTAGGTAGACAGCAACCAAAAAAACTTAGTCAGAACTCAGAACCTCCATGCTTCATCAAAAAAACATGTAGCGGTCAAGCAGATCTGGTCACCCAGGCATGGCAGTCAGTTTGTGGCGTGCACCATCCTACTAAGAAACCAAGCCAATATATAGCAGAGACCACTGTCATCTTATCTAATTATGTCACTCCAATTCTTCAATTAAGTAACCATGTCACTCCAACATGGATATGGACACTTTGTCACTTGACTTTGGGACAATACGATGGAATAGTTTGCAAGGAATCAATATTTGGGGGAAGGGCATATAAGTCATAGTCTATTAGTAGTGACTTGGGGAATAAGCTAGAGTTTGTTAGGAGAGTTTTTCTATAAATAGGCCTCATTAGGAGGAATAAGGACATGTTGAATATTGTGTGAAGTTTGTTGTTGGGAGAGAGTGATCCTCTCGAATGCTCATGTTAGGAGAGCATCCACCTCTCAAAAGTGGAATTATCGATCAATTAGTTGTAATTCTCATCTTAATACTATAATCATCTTCTTCCTTCTTAATTTCTGCCATTATTAGTTCTGTAACCAAGCTAATTCCTAGCATAGTTTCACAAAAAAAGCCAAATTAAACACCTAATGGTGTCCAACACAAATACCCTAGTCCAAGTAACATAAGTCCTATGTCCAAGTCACCCCAAGAGCCGCCTTGTGTTTTGAGTTCTAAATTCCTACATGTGCTGGCCGGGAAACCACCCACCATGCTTAAGCTGTTGTAAAAAAACCCCAGGCACAGCAAAGGGGCGGGCTCAAGCTAATTTGATTGATTTTTGACTGGTTTCAATTTGACTTTCACTTTCACGTCACTGAACATGAAAACATCTATTATCCTAGTCGCAACCATTGTTTTAGCATTTGCAATAGCCAATAGGAAGACCCATGGTGGTCAGGATCATGGATGAATGGAACCACAAACCACTTCCAAAAAATTATCATCATTATGATCTAAACTGCATGTATCTTCCAAAAACTCAACATGATTTCTCCCAAAGAGAAAGAAAACATCACCCAGAAAAAAGAAGACAGTACTGACAGGAATCAGAGCAACAACTCCAACGCTGCTGCTGGACACTAACAGAAAATTGGCCAAAATATTTTTTAAAAATTAATAAATACCTGGTTGTGAAGATAATGCAATGCAGTCTCTCAATATGACAAGCTCAGGAGATAAATCTTCCCCCAAAAGCTTCAAGAACTCCATTGCGGTAGACAATTGCCCTTGACTGGCCAAAATTTCAGCATATTTTTCAACCAGCTTGCACAAGAATGAACTGAATCGCTTTTGTCCAGAGGCTAAGGCAAAAACTATTGTCTTTTCCATTAAATCCTGCAAAATAAAAATATAAAAAGAAAATATGGAAATACTTATCCCTAAATGTTCAAGGAAACCACTTTCAATTGCGAGTAACAAGCAAAAAACTTACCTGTAGACGATCAACATATGGCTTTCCCTCGGGCTCTACTGACAGACAATGAGACCATATCTCCACAGTTTTGTCAATATTTCCAGCACAGATATAACAAAGAGTTGCAGCCAATGTGTTCCCAGCAACAAAGAGTTTTGAGGCAAGTGTGTCACATAGCGTTGTCCACTCCTCACCTTGTGCAAACTGCCACAAGCAATTAAGCAACAATGTTCATGTAGCATACTTGCATAAGTTACTGAAGTACATATGGTTCACAATATTCCTATGATACCAGCCTAAGTCATACTTCACTTGTTGAAGGAAAATTATTTGCTAAAAAAAAGGAAAAAACAATCCTGGGGGCACTACTATATATATTCTTCAAAATACCAGGTACTAAGGCATAGGCCTTATTAGCTTTTTTCATCTTCTTATGCTATCTGAATTCCTATGCAACCCTACATAAAAGATACAGCAATATATGGAAGGTCAGGTAGCTTACAGAGCAAATAAGAGCCAATGTCTCCTTCCATGATTTCAAAGGTCTAGTGTTCACAAGGCTCATGAGGTCATGATTTACCATTGCAGAAACAACCTGCCATAACAAACCCCAATATACATTCAGAATTCAGGTATATTGAAAAAAAAAAAAAAAAAAATATTTACACCAAAGATAACTAAAATAAGTATATCATCCATCAATCTGATCCAAAAAAAGTAACAAGGAAACTGAGCCAAGAATTAATTATAAAACACCTTGAGATAAGGCAAGCGACTAGTCTTCAGGTACTGATCAAGAGTACTTTCCCACAAAGAGGCACTGCCGACATGAGCAATCACAAGGGCATCAGCCATTTTGTTTGCAGATATACATAAAGCAACTGCCTCCTTGTAGTCTCCAACTACCAAGGCACGCTGAACTGCGTCATCAAATGCTGGATCAGTACTCTCTTCAAGTCCATCAGATTCTGCCTGTTTCGGCTCCTCGCTTGCCTCACTTGGTACAGCTTCACTAACAAAGTTGTTGCTAGCACTTGATACTGGAGTTTCAGCTTTCGGGCTAGGAAGATTATTAAAAAAGTCTTCCCCGGTGTCAAAAGAGAAAGGAGCAGATTCCTTCTCAGCTACAAAGCCCTCTTTATCTGCACCATTATCTTCAAGCCCAAGAGCATTGACTTGCTGAGATAAATCATCTTGAACAGTCTCTTTCACGTCCTCTGGCACACTGAAACCTAGATGTGCAAGAAGCTTTGATCGTGCAGATCCATCATCTTCAAACATGACTTTCAAAAAGCCCCAAGTTTCCCTATCATCTTCAGACCTGCATATATGCAAGAGCATACCCAACAAAAAAAAAATTATATTAGCAACAACACATCCTATTTGATAGAAACATAGACAACTCCATAATTAGCCCGGAAACATACTCAGACTCTTGTGATTTCTTTTCACATAAAGCTCTCAGAGAAGATCTTTCTCCCTTTTGTATGGCAGCTTCAAATTCAGATGAACGACTCACCAAACTATCTTCAGTAACCACGTTATGGACATAAACCTAGATAATAATGATGAATTCATCAAATGCAATCATACAAATAGAGCAAAAGGACAGTGGACAAGTCAGTACCTCCGAAGATCCTCCTGGTGCACCAGCAGGTGCTGCTTTCGGATGAAATGAAACAAGCTTTCCTCCAAAACCAAAAGAAACACCTACTGGTCGTTTATACCATTTTGGAGCTTTCAAGGGTGCTGCATAAATTTTACAGTAGATTAAATAAAAGAATCCAAAATAGATATAAAAAAAACCTATAAAGCATAAAATAGGGACAAAGCGGCTGATCTAATAGCATTACAAGCAAAGGACAGAAGCTTGTTTAAGAGATTATACCAGCACCAAAATCAGTTTCTGAAACCCCGTAACGATTGCAAGCCTATGAACCACAAAAGGAGAGAAATCAATAAAGTACAGGTCAGTCAAGAAAGCAAGAAAAAGGTACAAGACATATGATATGTCCAGCAAGAGAATGCTTTGAAGATAGAAAGACCATAACACAAAAGAAAGTTACAAAATTATATTAAGTACAACCACACTAGGGTGAATTGGTTCAAGAAGCTTTCAGCCACGCAACCCAGGGCAAGATGAGATATGACCTACTGGAACTTCACATTTAATGTTGGCACTTAACTAATTCAAATCAAGTTATACACAGGTTGTCAAGCAACTTCATGACACTAGCAATATCCTTACATCTAATCTACATCGATATAAGACCGGCTAAACTGACTGAAATGAGGCACTATTTCCATACAATTTTTCCTGACTTGTGAGGTTCTAAGAGCAACTCTAATGACTAATGGTTTCATTACAAGGACTTGCTTGCAATACAAATATAGTGTCTAGCTACATGCTTGCCATTGGAGAAAAAACAAATGAGCAACATGCAAGCTATTGTAGCCCGAACAAGCTATGTTGCTTGATTAGAAAAGAGACAAGTAAACTCCGCTCACATTCTGACATCAACTTTTAATTTGTTTGTATTTTATTTTTTGCAAGCTACAAGGCCCTTGCAGCTCACCATTTGAACACTTTGTAGCCAAAAAATGTTGTAGCTTAAAAATTGATGTGGCAAAGCAAGCTACAAGGCCCCTGTAGCTTACCATTGGAGATGCTCTAAGGTCAGGATTTCAATTTTAAAACTTTAACCTACGGAGTAAAAAATCCCTCTATTCAAAAAAGAAGACATTTAACCGCTCTTACATGTATTAACTTGGTAAAATTTAATTAAATAGCATTGGTACATAATAAGAATGCACTGATATTTGATAGTCATATCATAAACTGATATTAATATTGCATCACTATTGTAAAAATGAATAGTGTTTTGATACCTAAAAACAAAAAGCTAAAGCAACTTAATATCTAAAAATGGACGGATTAAATCTAAACCTTTTTATATATCTACACTCTACAAGTGATTTGTTACTTCTACCTCCAGATCTTATATTTCTAGTCTTCTGCTAAACAAGGTCAAATACTTCAAAGCAGAGAGATCCACAGAACAAGCTATAAGCACATACCTCAATATTGTACAAGCCAATTTTTCCATCAAACGAAGACGCTGATATGACCCCTGGTATCTTTGGGTACCAGTGTACATCAAAATTCCAGTTAGTGCTAGCAGGCAATTCACTGACTATCTGCAATAGTTTAAGACAGGAACACCACAAGGCATAAGAAACTGACATCAGCTGATAACCACCAGATTATACAACAGAATGGTGCATGTCCGGGGGGGGGGGGAGAAAAAAGGAAAAAAAAGGGTCAAACCTCTCCAGTAACAGTATCCCAACAAATTGTACGGTTATCCTTGGCACATGTAAGCAAGTAGGTGCTGTCGCTGGGGGACCATGCCATTGAAATTACACCTATTTCATTGGGAAAGAACAGAGTAAATATAAGCATAAAAACCACCATATCTTTACAGATTTTCTGAAAGCTGCAAGCAAACAATGCAGGAAGCAGGAATAGATAGACTTTTTAATAATCAGCACAAAAATAGTTATATCCAATTTGGACTTATATTCAACATATCTCTACAAGTGGCATTGCCGAATTGAACAACAGCTTTAAATTACATGAAAAGTGTAGATAAAATGGTATCAATAACCACCCTATCCTACAACTATGCACACCCTGACCCTAATGCAATTTTAAAAAATAACAGCTGTGGAGCGCTATAAACACAGTAGTACAAAACCAGAAGGTTACCTTTTGTGTGCCCTACAAACTCTCTCACAGGTGACATAGTATTCCTCATATCCCAAAGCTGCAGCAACCGCATTATATCATAAAACATGAATTTCAAAACAAATACATATATTACAAATTTACAATGTAAAAAGGCATTACCTTAAGAGAAGGTGAGCTATCATCATCTGACGCAACAACAAGCTGAGTTGCTATTTCAGGATGCCACTGCAAAACAGAGGAGCGCCTTCGGTTTGAATCTGAATAAAAACTGTCATATGGCAACAGCTCACCATTAATCAACAAAAAAAAAAAAAAATAAAATAAAATAAAATAAAATAAAAACCCATCAAGGAGCGGCAGTAGAAATAACATATATGAGTGTATTACTGACCTGATAACTGACTTCTGCTTCCTCAAGTCCCAAATAACTAGAAAAAATAGCAACATTCAGATGAACAGTTGTAGAAAGTGAGCAGCACCCAAATGCTAGAAGGCCAAGAAAACAATGCATGAAATTCCTACTTACCAGTTAGCCCATTGTATGAAGTAGAAGCCAGGATAATTGGCACCTTGACATTCCAAGATAAGTAAGATATTTCATTTTGCGAAGCTGAACCAGTACCCTGTACAATTATTCTCAACATTTGTCATAAACATGTAGTGATGTAACATATGAAGCAGTTGCATGGAAATTTGCAAACAAAACACACTTTTTCACCTTCCTATTATCTCTCTGTCCTCCTAATGTCCTTTCCCTCACTTAATAGAAGGATTGCCTCTTGATTGGCGGAATCTTAAATGAATGGTTACAGTATAATATTAATTAGGTACACATTGTTACTTATCTGTCAGATGTTCATAATTACCCTGCTTCAAATAGAGATAGTTATCAACAGGAGAAACAGTTTGACTGCCAGGGCAGGGGTAGAGAAGACATGTCAAGAAGGTGAAAAGAAAAAGGCTTAAATGAGATATTTCTTAATAAAAGAAAAAAGGAAAAAATAAATAAATAAAAATAAAACTATCAACCATACTGGAGATACATGAACCAAGAATGAAACACAAACTTGAAACATCAACCGCTTTATTGCTGATCCAATAATTTATTTAAGCAGGTAGACACAATCATATGAAACATAGCAAATGATGTCATCCAGAGCAATGAATCAAATAATATGTTTTGGTAATGTGACTTAACACAGCATAAACAAACTTGATCATTACTTTTTAGTTCCACTAAAGGTCATTTGCCTCTTACAAGAAGCTATGACATAGAAAACTTAAAGTCTGAACTCATCAGGAAAAGCCGAAAGGAGGACCATACCCTAAGAGTAGGGGGGTGTCGAGGCTCATTTGGTGATGCCAAATCCCATATGCAAATTTCGCCATCATCGGCTCCAGAAGCAAGCAGGTTTGGCTGAAGCGCGCTAAATTCCAAACCACGAACCTACAATAATTAAAAGAAAAATGTCAATGGTGACAAGGCAAAAGCTACCGGCTGAAATAGATAGTATATGAGAAATCAAGATGTAAGACTTACAGGCCCTGTATGCTGTGCCAACTGTCCAACAACTGCACTACCACTTGCTTCAGAGCTAAATGGATTAAAAAAAATTCCAAGGAGAAAAGAAACGAAACAACAGATGAGTAAGCATCGTGCTACAAGCAATCAAAGATCTACACAACATATAGTCATATAGTATTACAACCTGGAATCAAGTGAAGGAAAATCTCATCGCATCAAACACATAGCTCAAGAGCATGCAATGCAGCATCTAACAGGTTGGCCAAAGAAAAGCACTAAAGGAAAAGGATACCTATTGATGGTAAAATACAAAGATTTAACACCCAGCTATATCAGATCAGCATTTTGAATACCAAGAAGACAATGATCGAGGTGGCAAATAAAGCTCACTCTAACCGGATATATTATTGTCAATAAAATACCAGATTGCCTTAATTTAACCCAATTCACTCCCCACCCTCGCAATGTCATCTAAGTTTAGACCTACCATGAACTATGTTCCAAATTTGTACCACACAAAATATACCAACTACTTAATCCCTATACAGACAATGATATAGAAAAGACTTATTTCACCATAACAAAGATTCTTAATGGTAGGAAACTTTACAAGTCAGCTATAAAGTCTATCCATGTTACATAAATCACAGACTCAAAGTCGCATAAAGAAATGTGAATAAAACTTCTCAAGCAACAAACAACCATAAATTTCCTGATGCATTTTGCGGTGTGGAGTTGTGGAGAAACAGTGTGCAGGTCAAACTCCCTAAGTATAAACCTATGTTACAATCAATATGCATATACATCATAAATCCAAATTCCCATCATCAAGCCACTTCTGGCCAGCCTTTCGAATGATAAACTGGTGTCAATGCACATCCCGCTTCGTATCGCCAGACATAATAAACAACCCAACACCTCTAGATAGATAATCCCATCATTAAAATACACAGATCCACATCAGGCCCAAAACTCCTGTAATACCTACAACTTGAGGAACCACTCATACATTTCATCTATACAAGAGAAATCAATGCATTTTCTGAAATAATTAGCAAATATCTAACAATTATTTTGTAACCAAATTTTCAGAATTACAAAATAATAGTTTTCACATCCACAAGAAACTAGCAAACAATTTAATCACATTGGGCTATATTTAACATTCCAATTTTCCACAAACAAAAATAATTAGCAAGAATCTCAATCACATTGACATAACTAAACAATTCAATCATCCCAATTCAGAAACTCCACAATTCACACCAAAACAAATGACGATCAAACAAAGATTCAAATACCTAATCAAAGGAAGAGGATTCCAAAGACCAATACTCCCATCAATAAGACCACCAGCAATCAGACCCATAGAATACTCCTCAGAATTAGATCCATTTTTCCCCCAAGAAAGGCGATTAAACCTCTCGGAGCTAGGAGATTGCGCAACCATAGGAATATCATGATCATCAGAGTTGAAATCGAGCTTGAAAATCTCGAGGTTAGAGGAGGTGCTAAAAGACAGATCGACAGCACCCGCCATTGTTCCGGCAGCAAAGTAGGGCGAATCCGGCGACATCGCCACCGATGCCGATCTATTGACGCTCTTAATGCACGCCATTGTGGATCGATTGA
Organism: Chenopodium formosanum; assembly: GCA_024500155.1. NCBI lineage: Eukaryota > Viridiplantae > Streptophyta > Magnoliopsida > Caryophyllales > Amaranthaceae > Chenopodium > Chenopodium formosanum. The sequence continues at coordinate 521,314 of CM044861.1, read as the reverse complement.
CGCAGAAAGAGTGAGAAATTGGGGGTAGGGTAAGGGTTTATGGTTAAAGAAATCAATCAAATTGGGGGAAATTATGAAGAGTGAAGAAATGGAGGAGGAGATTTAGATCGGGAGGAGGAGAGGAGAAGAAGAGAGAAGATGTTTGTGTTTATGGAGAAAGGGAGTGGATTGTTATTAGTGTGTCTATTTTTCTTTGAAATTGCATTTTTCAGGTTTTTTTTTTTTTTTTTTTTTTGATATTTAGAATTTGGAATTTTTGACAATGGTTGTTTACAAATGAGGAGGACTTGGTGACGACATTGGGCGAATTGTGATGAAGAGTTATTGTCACTCGTACCCAAGAATGCTACTCGTAGTACAAGCCTACAACAAATGCTTTTTTTTTTTGACAAAAGCCTACAACAAATGCTTGTATGTTACGGAGTAATTTTTAGTGACAATAAATAAGTATTACGAAATATGAAATAAATTTTTTTATTTATTGCTAAATATTTTTAAAGGTATCTTTAATTATTGTGTTTTGGTGTATAGTTGCCCCCAGCATATGCCGGAATTTCCCCCGCCCCCCGTTGTACCCGCCCTTGTGGCTCATATTTTTAAAGGTATCTTTAATTATTGATTGAAAAACCCCTATAATATTGACCTATTAAACCTTATAACACTGATAAAATAACCCATGTAACACTCACTGAGTAAACCCTTACAAAACTACGAGTAACCCCTATGTGGTTGTTCACACCGTGTGGTCGGATACATATAAGAATAAGATGTTTGGTTGGAGGTAAAAGACATGGGAATTTCCATTTCCTAGGAAATATGATATGGGTGTGTTGTTTGATTGGCACAAGACTATCAAATTGGGGGAAATTGATTTTTCAAGAGAAGTTTCACTTATTGAGGAAATAAGCAAGGCAAGGGAAATGATTTCCCGTGAAATAGAAATATAATTTCCTATGGAAACTCATTTCCCATGGCTGCCAAACAATACCTTAATATATGATGAAATATTCATGCTATTAATAACTAAAATACCAACGCTAACTATCCAATCAACTGTCTAATTTGCCTCTTGATAGATGTGTCGAATGCTCTAAGTGTTAAAATTATTGAGGAGAATACAAATGTCTACAATAATATGATCAATTTATCGCTACCCCACGAGCGAGTTGATAACTAAACGGTTGTCGTCTTTAACATAGATGTTCTCGATACCTTATTTTAATGCAAGAAAGGTGTCTTTATAAAGAGCGAATGCTTCAACTACAAAATCTGGAGTGGTGTGCCGAGATCAATAGTATGTGCTACATACATTATATTGTCCCAATGTTGTCTACGATAATGACTTTTGCTACTGATTGGTTGATGACTAATCAATCGAATTTGAGTTTAAAACTGTTGGTGTGGGGGTGCTTCCCATGTAATCAACGAGGGGGATGGGGATATTTAGGTAAAGAGAAAAAGGATATAATGAGAACTTTGTAGTGTCAACCAACATACGAAGTATAAACCAAACAATTTCAAGCTAGTAAGGGAGTTTGAATCTAATACCTCCCTAGTATGAGATTCCTTAACAATGCATTTCAATTTAAGAGGCCATCCCACTCAATCAGGTTGATTGACGAACCATTGTAAATCAGCGCACAATCATCCTCTTCGCTTCCCTCTTCTTCTTCCCTTCTTCTTTCTTCCTCATCAACCACTCCAACGCCGTGAAAGTAACAAATAGACACCCTACTAGCAAAAGGATGTAAATTAAGGCCATATCAACCTCTAAGGGGTAGCATGTAATACCCCTCATGATTGCTTTAAAGGAGTTTGATATACTACTCATATCAACAAGATGCATCTTCCTTTTAGGAAGCTCATATGCTAAGAATACTCCATAGTTAAGTGTGCTTGGCTGGGAGTAGTCTTGGGATGGGTGACCTCTTGGGAAGTTTTCCCGGGGTGCGCATGAGTGTAACACCCCAATAATTCTCTCTTTAAACCTCTGAGGACCCTGAACAATATTCAAGAGAATTACTGGCGTGCTACCGCCACGTGTTCAAACGTTAAGGCTTTATCAGAAAATAGCAGCGGAAAAACTAAATCAGTTATAAATAAGTTTCAAAACCAACGAATGAAACCAAATTAAGTCATACAACTTGGAACCATTAAGGCCCTTATTCAAAACCCAATAAAAGTAGTAAGTGATTAAATTCAGTGTTCAAATAAATTCAAACCCAAAAGAAATAGTGTCGAATAAAATCGAATTAAAATAAATTCAAACTTGCAAAAGAAATAAAATGAAACAACCAACTCTCTACTCAAGATCCCACAACCCTGATGAATGCTGTATGTGTAAGAACCTGTGGTAATTCTGCTCCCCAATATTACAAGTGTAAAAATTGGATCGTCACAGGGTCATTGAAAGGCGAAGGCCATGACCAAAGAAAGACACACAAAGCACGCAATCAGCAAAGCTGAGTACATATAAGCTGCAAAATAAATTAAGAATTCCATAACATGCTACTAATAATCAATCATCATGCATCATTAAATTATAGACTCAACACACGACTCAACTATTTATATTACTAAGACTCCATTAATTAATAATAGGTAAATCATTATTTTTATTCATTGGATTACGCAATAGACAAGGTTGTCCAACCCATGCTCCATTTGGAACATCAATAAAAGAAAAAACCCCATGCCTCCTTTCGGAAACATCAATAAACATCCAACGACCACGGGCGCGACTCCGTGACCGTAGTTAGTATGAGATCTCACCTAACTCCTAGTTTTGAAAAATATTTGAAATAAGAGACTCGTAGATCAGACGGCCTCGAGAAAAGTACACGGCTAATAACCCATGTACCCCAACCCCTGATTGTCATTACTCCAGAAGTGCACCAATCCAGAGTTTTATTGCTCATCCATCTTGCACTTTACATGATTTACAGGTTTAGACTTGGTGATGACTCATATGCACAACAATACAATCAATCCAATATCAGTTCAATCAAGTAAAGCAACTTTTCAATTTCAATTCTTGATTTATTAGTGGCAAGCAACATTTATTATTTATTCCTTTACTACCTCGGTGTATAAACACCTTGAGTGCATAAGGCACCCCAAACTCTTAACCTTGTCTTATAAGACATGAACCATTCCTTTACTCATCCTATTTCATTAAATCATGAATGAGTAATAATTAAGTCATTTCACCAATCACATACCTTTGCCTCTAAGCGCACCGTGCATAATTAGAACATAACCAATAATTACAATAAGGAATAGTGCATTTCAAAGGAAATTCACAATGTATAACCAAACAATTTAACTCAGTCATCCCTAGACATGATACTAAGTTCTCGATCCGTCCTTAAACATGCACCTAAAAGCAAGGTTTTGTAACTTGTACGTACCTTGAGCAAACGAATTGGTATGCCACTTTACTAACTAGAAATCACCTTCAATAAACTCCTCTCCTAAGCCAAATAATAACATCTCAATCAATACCCAATCAATTAAATTTACAGCAATACTAACTTACTTTAAAACCTTCAAAATCCAAATCAAACAACACTTTAAAACCTTCCCTTTTGTTAAAATTAAAGGCTTATATATAGTTCTTTAAATTTTTCTTCATAAAAACCTTAAAATACACTCTTATACATGAAATTACAGCAAGTTCAAAGTCTAATAAAAATCTGAAAATTATATAAAAACCCCTAAAATCTTTCTTTTTAATGGGTGATTAAACCCTCTTTATAAAACATCAAAAGTAGTACTTAGAAACTATTTCCAACACTTGAAACTTCAATAAAAACATATATTTATGCTTAATTAACTTTAAACATAATTAATTTTATTAATCAAACTCAAGGATAATATTTTAAGTATGTAAAAACTTCGTTAAAATCAAAAACTGCCCGAAAATCATATTTAGAGGCTGAATTTGGCCTCGAGAGGGTGGTGCTCACTACATAGGTAGTGAGTCTTTCTTAAAACGTGGTTTTCACATAGAAAACACTACTTTTTTGTCAAAATCGGATGACTTTAGAACCTGATCGGGATTAAAACGGGATTAATATTAACGAACGGAAATCTAAAAATTAAAACACGAATCTATGTATTCAAAATAATCTGGAATTAAGTTAAACTAATCAGTAGTTATAATCACCAAAATTTCAAAACATCATTACTATAAAAGCCCTAAATCAATTGTTCATAAAAACCCTAAAATCATGATTTTCAATAAATTGAAACCCTAGGTTTATAATTCATAAAATATGAAATTTATAACATAAATATAATCTGAAATTTATAATCTTTATAAGGAGGATGAAAATAAGACTAACCTTTTTGTGTGGGAAATTTTTGGAGATTCATGGGATATTTATAGGAGAGAATTATTGTAGGGTAAAAAGAAAGATTGGGCCTCATAAAAATAATGGGTCGATTAAGTAAACAAATGGATTAGGCTTGTATGATTGGACATAAATGGTAGAATAAAGGTGCATAAAATAATTTGTTCAAATAATTTTCGACCCAGATTAATAATTTGAAACTTTTAAAATTAAATTATGAAAAATAACAAATAAATATTATAAATAAAATAAATTTTCATTTATAAAATATTTAAAAATACGGGGGATTACAATGAGTGAGGACAAAATGCACCGGAAGGACTTGTGTTGGTCTGTGGGGACAGTTGTTGGCCCTCGATGCGCATTTCGTGACAATAGGCCCCTCCCTAATTTGTTTGGGGTCGGGGTGTTACAAATGGTATCAGGCAACCTTGCGACCGCGTGCTGACCGTGGATAATTGATCCTATGTCAGTCGTCTAGCGGGGGAGAATACTGGGGCCATATGGCCGTAGCCAGACTGGATGTAACACTTTGGCTACCCAGTTGCCGTTAGACGTAATACTAGAGTCCCTAGCTTTTCAGGCGCAACGAGGGCGTTGCCGTTTTCAAGTGGGGGTGTATGTAATACCCCTCATGATTGCTTTAAAGGAGTTTGATATACTACTCATATCAACAAGATGCATCTTCTTTTTAGGAAGCTCATATGCTAAGAATACTCCATAGTTAAGTGTGCTTGGCCGGGAGTAGTCTTGGGATGGGTGACCTCCTGGGAAGTTTTCCCGGGGTGCGCATCTTTTTAGTGGAAGCAATTTTAATCACCTTAGGTATGTCACTCTCCTCATTTAATGCATATGATCACCAGAGTATATTAATATTTAGTAATAGATAATATAAATACCAAATTCAATTACAAGATTTGAAAATAGATTCATAGATTAAATTTATGTATATTAATAACTATGTGCGATTGTCCGAGCCCAAATACTAGTTGCAAACTTGCAATTGTATGGTGTTAAACATTTCCACCCAAAGCCAATGAATAAAAAAAATCCCTAAAAATTTCCAGTTGGCCACACATTATACTGTAGTCCAATACACAGATCCCCTGCCACCAAATATTGGGATTGACCAACACAAACAACACAACACTCCATTTCTCTCTCCTCCCTATTCGTCTTCTTCATCTTCTTCTTCTTCTTCTATGAATAACAATAACACCACCATGTTCAGAGACGTTTCAAGCTGCAACACTTACGACTATGGCAATTCCCTGTATTGGGATGCTCGTTACATTCAAGAATCTGGCTCCTTTGATTGGTATCAACGTTACTCTGCTCTTCGTCCTTTTGTTCGCAAATTTGTTCCCACTTCTTCTCGTGTTCTCATGGTTGGTTGCGGAAATGCTGGTAATCATCCATTTTTTTTAAAAAAATTCTACCCTCTTATTGTTTTGCTTCCATTTTTTTTTTTTTTGAATTTTTGAAATTTGTCGATTTAAGCTAGATAACTCAATTAGGAATTCTGGGTATCTTTTGTTTTGATTGTTTGGATGATGATTTTGGGTTTAAAATGTTGGAATTGGGTGTTTTGAGCTGTTTGATTTTGTTTGTATTAGTGGTGATTGACTGATTGTCATCAATGCAACAAGAAATGCTTTCAAGTGAAAAATTTACAGCTTTATTAGAGATTTGTTATTTAATTGATAGTCAATAGTATATGGGTGATTTTCTGGTAAATATATTGTATTGTTTTATAATGTTTGGTTGGATTAATGTGTATGCTGCTATAATGCTGGTTCTTATGTCAGTTTGACTTTTGAGTGAGGTAGAATGGTGCCATAGATTTGACTTGGAATTTTATGGAATGGATATTTTTGATGATTAGTTCAAGGAGTGGGTTGGACTTGGCTACTGACCTACTGTAACAACTTAATTCGGGATTAATACATATACCCGGAGTTTCGAGATTCATGTCTTGCGTTTAGTATAGGGTTTCTTTTGCATAATTGTGATCGGAGTTGACTTGGTGAGGTATTTAGTGTGAAGTAATGGATCTGGAGGTTATTTAGAGCATTGACGTCGAATACATTTGAGTTGGTGAATCTGGGAAGCACGGTATGCTGTCTGATGTTTAATTGTCTTTGTGGGTGAGGAGAGTGATGGTATGGCTTAATATTTCCATTGATTTGTTAGGAATCAGTACCTTCTATAGCTATCATCTTAAGGTTTGGTATGGACTTTGCTGCGCTGAAATACTTCAATGAGGGCAACTTTATTTGGGAAGATGTGATTGCTCTAAGCCTCTAAGTTATTCCTCAGAGGAAGATTTACGGCCATTGTATGTTATATACTTATATGAAAGACTTCGGTTGATTCACTTGTGGATTAGCTTTTACTTGAAGGCTAGGCCTGCTACGCTAGGATGTCGGACTCATATCATCTTACATGCTTTATGGTCTTCTCTTTTACCATGTTAAATTAGACTCTGAAACTTTGGCCAATTTTATATGCTTAATGGTGTTTACTGTTTGTTCTCTATGTGTTGGAGTTCCTGGGTTGGCGAGTCACTGAAGTTAGTGGATAGTAATCTAGTGGAAGTTTGTTTATCCATTGACTCCCTGACTCCCTGTGTTGGTGACATATTCTCAAAGTGTTGAATGTCTCTTATTATGTAATCTTTTCACAAGGAGGATCTGTTTTTCCATTTTTTTCCAGTTCCTTGATTTTCTATTGAACATATCCTTTTGTAAAGATAAAACCTATTAGCTACTTATAGATCAAATTTTAATTGCTGTAACATCAAGTGTTGCTCCTCATGACCAAAGTTGCTGATTCTAGTTTTTCAATTTTTTATTTTATCTTTATCAGTCATTTCAGAGGATATGGTGAAAGATGGATATGAGGAGATTATGAACGTTGACATTTCCACGGTTGCCATTGACATGATGAGAGGGAAGCATGCACACATTCCTCAACTGAAATGTATTCTTGCAGACTATTTTTTGTTATTCACTCTGGACTATTTTATTATGTCAAAGTTCTTTTTGCTATGAGATGATTTAATATCCTGCATTATCTTCTCCATTAAGTTCCCAATTGTAAGTTCTACAGAATAACTTCCTTATCTGGTCTTATAGATATGCAGATGGATGTTAGAGATATGAGTTTTTTCCCAGATGATTCATTTGGCAGTGTTATCGATAAAGGTAATTTTTCTCATGTGTGAACATATGAATTCATGGCTGTGTTCTCCTATGAAGTACCATATCAGTAACAATATTTTCTTTTCTCCATCTTATATATTACTGTCGGCAAAATAGGAACTCTTGATTCTTTGATGGTGAGAAACTCCTTGCTACAACTTCTGAAAGGTTTGATTATTTATCATTTTAATTATGTCATTTTCTAATTTTGACCTTTTTTTTGAAGTGCGGTACTGAAGCTATAATAAGTGCTTCTCGGATGTTGGGTGAAGTCAGCAGGTTTGAGATTGTTACTTTAAGTTGCCAATTTTTTAGTCATTTTTATTTTCATTCAAACTTTCATGTCTTAAACTTCCTTGATTAGAGGATAATGTTTTCTTGCAGGCTACTTAAGCCTGGAGGAGTATATATGTTGGTAACCATATACTCTGTTATCTTTGTCCATGTCTTGCACTTAACTTTTGCTGAAAGTGGTTCAATTTCTAGACGGTAATCCATTTTTCGTTTTCCCCTTTTGCAGATTACGTATGGTGATCCAAGTGTGAGGATGCCATATATCAACCGATCAGTATACAATTGGAAAATTGAACTGTACATTATTCGTAAGTTTTTACCTTGTAATCTCAACTTTTATTTTGTTAGTGTTGAAGCTACACTGCCGAATTTCTTTTGGTCAATGTTTCTTGAATAACTGAGATATGTTTTCCATAGTTTCAGATAATTATAAAATGATTCCTCTTTTTCTTTTTTCTAGTTTGATTTTACTATAGTTTTATATAATTAAATCATCACTTAGAAGTTTTAAGTAAGATAAGAATTGAGAGCCCTTTTTGTCTGTCATTAGCTGATGAGCCGAATAGGTTGAAATGGATTAGCCATAGAGCCTGATGTTGTCACTTGTACATGGTTGTACATGGTAGAGGTTGTTGTTTTGTACCTCCTTGATGTATTTAAGTATGATTTTGTTTTATGTTCACTCAACACTGAATTCAAACAGTTAAAGACTAACTTAATTCCACCAAAATCGTCCTGCTGACTTTTCACTGATATTTAAGTGTATATAATGAGTTGGATACTCGGTATAACCAACAGCGTGTTAGCATAGGACTAGTGAAATGTGATTGCTTGAATGTGCATTTGGTAAATAGAGGGCAAACAGAGGACATTATTATGGGACTAGGGGATACCAATGGTGTGTTATTCCCTTGGCAAGTTGGTGTTCTAACTCCTCCCCTATTTCTAGTGAGGACTGAGGATTGACCCTAGTTCCTTGCTCAAGGAGATTTTAAAGCCCCACCATCTCGGGTTGCTGGATTTTAAAGCCCCGCCATCTTGGGTTGCTGGATTTTAAAGCCCCACCATCTTGGGTTGCTCTGATCAATATCTTATGTACATCGTAAACATGTGAAATGGGATGCCAAGGCTAAAAATGAAGCTAATCCACATGTGGATAATATAAAAGCTATTATACGTGGCCTCCTTACTTTAGGTGATATCAAATCATCGTCCTTAGCTAATGGAAAGGATCAAAGGGTATCCATGGCACTCAATTCTGCCCCCTGTACCCCCCTTCCCCTATGAGGACACTGGAGTGTTGTTGATGCTAACTGTTCAGTTCGCAGTCTATTGATGTATGTTGTTTTTGTAGATAGATTATTCGTAGTTGATGGGTTGTTAAGACAAGAGAGCTTGAGGTCATCCCGAATCATATTTTTCAAACGCTCTTTTGTCTTAAGCCACTCAGTGGAGCACTGGAGCTGGAGAATATTGCACCCTAGATGGAATATAGCACCCTAGACGGAATATAACTCCCTAGCTGGGATGTGTATTAGAGACTTAGGTAGCTAGGACTAAGGGCCTCACTAGTGTTACTATTATCTAATTATATTCCTATTTTTGTATCTTGAGCTCTGTGCTCCTGTATGATTTAGACTGGTTGAAAGAATAGATGGACTTTTGATGATCTGATAAGTTTGTAAGTGATATTATCATCCTAAACATCAGATAGGCTGTATTCGTAAGCCATGTTGCATTGCTTGAGGTTTTCCTCTCCAAAAGAATCAAGCATATGCTTAGTTATATGGTGACTTTGGCTAGAAGGTTTTGTATGTTAATGAGGTATTATCCTCTGTCTGGTTAGGTTGACGTGAGGGTGAATCTGTACACATAGTGAGCTCCATCCCTCTTGCTGTTCCACACTAATATTTTTATTTGGCTGACCGAATGACTATTAGGATTTGAAGATCCGACAGTAAAAGATGACTAAAAAGGACTAGAAAATCCAACTATAAAAGCTCTCAAAGAATCGTTAAACATATGCATCCAGTATCTTAATTACAGTGTGCCTGCTGCAGTTGGTTTTACCTCAACAATAGATGAAGGCCTATTATTTGTGTCTATTAGGAACTATGTGCTTTGTTGTAGGTTGATGATGTATCATGTCCGCTAATTGCTTAATGACTTCTTTGAGCTTGATTGCTCTTTACCTTTTTCCCTGCAATTAAGCCTACAGTGATCCATGTAAAAAGTTGTTTGAATTTATAAATTCTTTGTATCTCCAGCAAGACCTGGGTTTGAAGGCTCGGCTGTTGCTTCCATCAAATCATGCTTGGAGCCCATTCCTCTGTCTGAGGACGGCCTGTTTCCACCTGATTTTGTCTTGCAAGACCCAGATTGCCACTTCATATATATCTGCAGAAAGAATGAGGAGCCGGCTAACATAGCATCACATCCTTTAGCTGGTGACAAGCTATGATCCTCTATACCTATTCATATACAACCTAACATAGTCATTAGGTTTTATTGCTATACCAATCTTTGTATCATTAGATGTGTATAATTCTTGTTACGAAGAAGTTGAGAGTTATGAAATAAGTGAAGCCTCAATTCAGAGCCTCATAGCTGGAAAAAAGGGGTTCACAGATTTTTCTGATTTTATGTTGATGATCTAGCAGATTGCTTCACTATTATGTGGTATGTAACTATGTACTAAGTGAGGTGTTTTCTGTATTAATAAAGCTTTGATGTGCTTTGTTATTTTTTGTTTTGAAAATTTGTCATTGTAATATGTTTCCTCCAAGAAGAGAGAGTTGTCGTTAGCTAATATTGCCTGTGTAATTGTAATTTCTTGTATTGTAATCGCGTGATTTATATAGAAGCATAAGTAAAGTAATAAACCATACTTATATGCTTTACTCATATATTGAGGTTGAGGATCGGCAAAGGGAGGGGTTCATTTTTCTTCATTTCCAAGTTTCCAACACATCATATTCTTGAGAAACAGTTTTTATTAATTTATTTATTTTTATTACAGTATTTACAATTTATTTATTTATTTATTTTTAATACCGCTTCTATCATGTAGCACCCAACACCATCATAGTTGAATTCTTAGATGATGTAAATAACAAATCGTATTAATTGACATGTTTACACTTTAAAGATCACTTTGAACTCTATTAAATTTTAAACCTTTAAACTTGTGATATGTCCCATATAATGAAAACGGATCTACCAAATTTCACTTTGGGCACTGCTAAATCTTAAACCATTAAAATTTTGAAGTGTCATACTCGTATGTGAATAAAACATTATTTCTTTCGTTTTCAAAAAAAAAAAAAAAAAAAAAAAAAAAAAAAAAAAAAAAAAAAAACATTATTTCTTAACAGAAAGTAGCCTAATTTTACAGTATATACTGATTGTCATATATCAGTTGGACATTTGTATGCGAAACTATCATGAGTTCCATCACACATTTCTTGCGCCTATCAGAATTCTTTGCAATCAGATAAATAGAATCTCCAATTAACCGATCACCTCCAGTAGTTAAATCACCAATTGAATTGACATTAATTCGATCTAACTCCATTCTCGACATATTCAACACTTCTTCATGATGTATACATTTTTTTTACTTTCATAAAAAAACTAACACAAGCGCTTTAGTCATAAAGCACAATATGACATGACAAAATGGTGTATGAGTATGAAGCAAAAAATTCTGGTTTTTAAGGTAAGAGGACCAATCAAAAGTATACACTTCTCCCTAATATGAAATAGGTCACAGTTGTCAGTAATCCATCTCCATTTTCACTCTTTCTTGGCCTGGAATCGGAAAGTAGATTTCATTAGGCTACCCTTTCAAAAATTTTGACATGAAAAATAAATTTGGTCATGAGACAACCTTACAATTAGCTCCAAATTATGCAGATTGTACGAAACACAAGCCACCACAATCTACCACCATCTTTTTTTACTAAGATGCTCGCCATACAAGTTATAATAAGTTTGGCACCATCTTGGCCTGGAACACAATCCACCATCCATATCATGCAGACTGTATGAAACACAATCCACCACCATCTTAGCCTGGAATCGGAAAATAAATTTCATTGGGCCACCCTTCCAAAAATTTTGACATGAAAAATAAATTGGATCATGAGACAACCTTACAATTAGCTCCAAATCATGCAGACTGTACGAAACACATGCCATCACAATCCACCACCATCTTTATTACTAAAATGCTCGCCATACAAGTTATAATAAGTTTGGCACTAGTAATTTTGGAGAGCATAATACTTTACTATGGTGTAGTTTTGGAATAATTGAGTAAGAGTGGATACTCTCTTAATTAAGATACAAATGTCCAATTCTTTCATCTTTGTTATAAGTTGGGAGGATCCTATACTCCTATAGTTTTTTCCCCCCTTATATAATAACCCTAGCTAGTACCTATTTAACTAGAAATGAGTGTGTAAGTGTGTTGCTATGAATTCTCTCCCACAAAAAGAAAATCATCCTAATAAAGTAAGAAAAAAAATAACTATTAATATGATTATTTTATAATTCCACTTGTTTGAAGAGGAAAGAGTGATACAAGTGGAGTTTCTAAACTTGGTTAAAATATATTCTTGGAATTTAAAGATCAACCCAAATTAGGAAATGTTAATGGAACTAGAAACTTTAGCATTTCAGCAAGTTGTTCTTAGAATGGTATTTAACCAATTTCTCAAAGTGGGTTTATGCGCATTTTCTGCTTCATTTCTTTTTTTAGTTTATTTAGGGATAGCCTATGGATCTTAGATTGCCTTTTCCAATTTATTTCATTTTTTCCCCAAAATCTTGCATTTTAATTTCTACCTTTTTCAGTTTTTTGTGAGTCGTTCTTGTTTAATATTCAAGCAATTTAAGTGTTAAATGGCTATTAATTATATTTCTTTTGCATAAATGAATCTTCTTTTTTCATCTCAGTTAAAATATGATGACAAATTAATAGCTAGAGCAAGCAAATTAATTTAGCTTTTCTTCATACTCACCCTTTACTATATTAAAATGAAATCTCAAGATCTCAATGGCATTAATACATTATTCCTAGGATAAATTGTCATTTACCTAAATGTTAGGTAGCTAAACAATAATATTAGCCCCTACATACGTATGTATTAAGCTTTATCTTCAATCTACAAAAATGCTCATTAGGAATTAATTATTCAAGTATTTTATTTTTCCACTTAACTAAAATGCATAAAACAATATTTAAAAACCAATATAAAACAATCAATTGTTTCCCAAAAAAAAAAAAAAAAAAAGAAAGAAAGAAAAGTGATATTTGTGTTTGCCTTTTTTTTGTCTAGTCGTCAAGAAAAGAGAAGAAAAACAAATTTCTTTGGTACTGATATTACGATATAGACTTGAGTCAAGACTACTTTAATATGACTAGCTCTTAAAATTAGGATTGGAATAAGAGTGTTGTGAAAGCTAAGAGAAATAGCCTAATAATTTTCCTTAAAATGGGTGTTTTTTTTATAAACAAGTACAGAGTACCACAAAGTTTTTCTGTCTATATCATGCTTATTAGTGGAGCCATGTTAAGAAACATAATACCTAAACTACTACATATTTTTTCTTCATTCATATAAAAATATAAATCGCTAGTTCAAAATATACTATTAATAAGACAATTTTTTCTTGACACATAAAATAAATATACTCTATAACCATATATAAACATATATTCATAAAACTAATTATATAAAAACTTCGCGGGATAAGAATTTATTTTATATTTGACCGTCCATTTCATTACCCATTCATATGTCCATATATTTTTTTTCTTATTTTGTTATCCCGATCCCATGCCCTTGATATAATAATCTCCAATCTCAAGTTCTCAACCCTATATTCTCATAATACAAACATCCCCTAATTTAAGTAATTTCCCTTTTTTTAGAGGACCTACGCAGTTTGATTTTGTTGAATAAATGTAATTGGTAGATCATGCTTCCCTTGTTTTTTTTCCTTTCTTTAAATTTTGCCTTACTCTATTTCTAGTACTGATATTCCACTTTAAGCTACTACTCCATACGAGTGCACATGCATGCTCTTTTTATTTGGATTTGAAAAGCATATGACATTGGAAATATTGCTTTTTGCACAAGAACTAAGTTCACACTATTCATACTATATATGTCATACAACCTTATAAATTTTTTGGGAATATCTTAAATGCATTTGTGAGGGATATACATGGAAAAGAAGGTAATAAAGCTATAAAAGTAACTACGTGTAGAAATAATAAATGAGTATATAACAACACCAAATAAGACGTGACGTCGTAGTTATATCAGTATCTGCTCATACATTAGATTACGAATGAAGAAAACCAATTTATTCAAAAGTTAATCGTCTCATTAAAGGAACGAAAAAAAATTAATAGTCCAATATAGCAATTTTTAATTTTAAATGTATACCTATCTCTAGTTAAGGAAATTTGATTTCAAGATTATGAATAAGAAATTTTATATGTTCCGTAATCATCTCATTAGAGAAGAAAATCTCTAGTTAAGGAAAGCTTAAGCTTAAAATTTAATTTGCAAGTGCCTTTGTATTTTGAAACATTTTGAGAAAAAGTAAAATTAAGCAAAAGTGTGTAAAGCACGTAGTCAGTATTTCCAAAATTTACTGATGTGTCCCCTCGTACAACAAATGATAAATCTCTTCACTCTCTTTCTATTCTTCACCTAAAAAAAAAAAAAGGTAAAAAGTTTAAACATTAACTCCATATTTAAACGTAGTCACCAAGATTTACCCCTATTTTGGTACCATCATATTGAGTATATCACATCAACAAATCCCTTTTTTTCTTTTGTAGGAAAAAAGAAAACAAATGTGAAAATTGATTTTATTTCCTCTTCCAAAAAAAAAAAAAAAATAAAAACAAAAAAAAAAAATTTTGTTTCCTTTATTATATTAATATTTCTATTAAGTAGGACTTGTATCATACAATGATACAAACTTCCTTGATTTAATACAATCATACAAAATAGTATATTTAAAGACACCCTTCTTTTTTGTGTTTGCTATTTTTTATGAACTCTGTTAGTCTGTTACTAAAGCTAATGATCTTTAATGTTTTTTTTTTAATGATGTCATGTTTTGTTAAGAGTTCTTTATTATGTATTCGGGTTTATCTATTGTTTATTTTTCTTACGAGTAATTTCTTTGATGATTATTATCTTTTGAATACACATACCACTCTATGTACACCCAATGATGCAACATACTCCAAAACTCTATACTTATTTTCTAATCGTACTCCATAAATCGTACTAGAATTTGCGTAATTAATTACTACTCGTATTTATTTAGGTTTATGAATTTTCCTAAAATAATTTGGTATCCCTTCAAAGGAAATAAAAAAAAAAGGGTGTGGGTGGCCCACAAGTAGGCACAAAAAATACAGAAAACGGTCTAAATGTGGCAAAAAGGGTCATGCAACAGTGTAGACTTTGCCATGCAGACTTACCATTTCTAGGCGTTCTCTCTCTCTACTTTCTCTCTCTAAAAACCTTCTCTCCAATTGGAGATCAAAGGATTTCTTTATAATCTCTCTCTTCTCCTCTTTTAATCTCCTTCATTGTCCCTCTTCTTTCTCTTTCTCTCTCCATTTTTAGCAACCCCCATTTTCTTCTTTTTCTAAGTTTAGAACAATTACAAAAAAGGAAGCTTTTTTCTATATATTCTTAAACTAAAAAACAGGGGAGAAAAAACAGGGGATTGTTGATTTTTATCTTCATTTTTTTTAGGGTTTTTAAGAAATTAAATTGTGGGTATTTCTGGGTTTTTGTTGAATTGAAATGGGTCGTGGTAAGATTGAAATTAAGAAGATCGAAAATGCAAATAGCAGACAAGTTACATTCTCCAAACGTCGTTCTGGGTTGCTTAAAAAAGCTCATGAACTTGCTGTTCTTTGTGATGCTGAGGTTGCTCTTATTATCTTCTCTAGTACTGGAAGACTCTTTGAGTTTTCTAGCTCTAGGTAATTATTAATTAATCTTCTTCCTTTTAATTAATTTTTTTTAATTTTATAGGGAATTTCTTTTAAATATATGATTTTTATTTTTATCCAAAAACACTAAAAAAGGGAGCTTTTTTATTTGAGAATAAGAAAAATGTTATCTTTATTATGTTGCATGTTGAAATTTCTGGGATTTTTATTACAAATGTTTGATTTTTAAGTTTGATTGTCGGTAGAAAATTTTGTGTTTTCTATTTTCCATTGCATGTCATGTTTAATTTGTTTGACCTTGTTGACTACTGGTCTTGTTGTTTTTTTCCAAGTAATTTCCTTGAAATTATTAACTAGTTAGAACATTCAACTTGTTTTGATCGTCAAAATTTGAATAGTAAAAGAAAATTTTGTGTTTTCTTTTTTTTCATTGCTTTAAATTATTTGTACGAATAAACTTGCTATTTTTGGGTTGAATTGCAAAGCTATTTCTAAAAATATCCTCTATTTAATTTTAAGCCCTGGAAAGACTCTTCTACTTCTTTCCTTCCCTGATTGTTTTTTGGTGCACAAATTAGAAATAAGAAAAACATAATAAAAATTAAAGCTTTTATGTAGTTTATTTTTCTAAGAAAGTGAAGTTAATTGAATACCTTTTTTGTTGAAGTGCATGATTATTTACCATATTAGGTGAAATAGCATTATTAGTAACCAGGCATGTGTGTAATACGAAGTATGTCATTAAATGAGTAAAAAATTAGGAAGCATAAATTTAATACTCGTAATAATAATATAAAATTCAAACTTTTTTTAATAAAAGTTTGTAAATGTAACATGTTTTGCCTCTTTAAACCTCGAACCTGGGATGGTCTGGTTTTTGAGCACTCCTATGTGGTGTGGCTGAAATTGAAACATGTATGTGAGTCCACAAAATTAGCCTTTGTCATTTTGAAGAAGCAAAGCTTTAGTGTATTATGTGAAAAAAGTGGTTTAGACTTTTATTTTAGTTATGCTTTATATACATGGTGGCCAATTCATTTCAATTGCACTTTTACATTTACATTTGGTGAAAATCTTTAATTACTTGAGTATGGGGGTATAAGAGAGTGACATGACAAAATTTTTGACGTATATGTAGAGAATTGGACATGATTGAGTATAGGGACACGACGTTTATGAAATAATATATTCCCAATTCTAGAAGCAAATCTTTTGCAAAGAATTATTTTTTCTTACATGAATCTGTTTTGAAATACTTGTAACCATTTTTCTTAAAGAAACATGTATGGATTTCATACCCATTGCCCATTCGGATATAAATATAGTGTTGTCTGAGATAAATGCTCGTGAATTATGATCGATGAAGTGTTAAGGTACTTAAGTAGTAGGCGGAGCATGGAGGATCGGGCACCATAAGCTAGAGGCGATAGTCATGGATAATCTTGTTTTAACTTTATATAAATCTTTGTATCAGAGATGAATTGTTTGTGCTATTGTTTGTATAATGAAAAAAGTAGGGAAGAATTGATGTCCATTGTCCCAATACAATGTATGGTAGTTGTTTGCACAATAATCCTATGTGTGTCATGAGAAGGAAGAGTGGTATATATATATGGGCTGAGCACTGTAATTGATCGTGTATATAGCTATGGTTTTGGGTCCGAGGTGTAGCAAAATTATAGTGTCGCTGTCTGGAATATATACACGAGGACATGCTAGACCACTGGGAATGGGAAAAGCCATGACAAATGTGCACTTTTGATTTGCATTAATGCTCGTAGTTCTATTATTGCTACAAATGTGTTTTGTTATGTGTTCAAGTGTTTTGTTTCATTATGTGCAGCATGAAGAGAACAATTGCAAGGTACAAGAATGCTCTGGAAACTTCTGATGTTTCAGTGGGAAAACCAAAGCTTCAGGTACAGGGGTCTGAAACTCGAATTCTGTTTTTAGTTCTCAGGGAAGAGATTACATTGTCATACTTAATTGATGATTAAAGAGATTTCTCCCTTTCTTTCTGTTGCATAGTTTGGCATCTTTTACTAGCAAAGCCTTTGAATATTATCTTGAGACAGTAGGGATGGATAATGTTAAAGTATCTGATTAACGGTAGAGATGCACTGTGTTGATTATAGCCAACTGCACAATCATTAGCCTTTCTTATTAAACTATGCTCTTATTAGCAGATTGAAGATTTGAAGGAGATTGATAGTCTGAAAGATGAGATATCTAGGCTCCAAGTGAAACAAATGTATATTTCCCTTAACTTGTCATCGATTCAAGCCTGTGCTTTACTGTTCTAAACTCAGGCACTTGAGTAACAACCATTATCAATTTACAGGAGGTTGCTGGGTAAAGATTTGTCAGGCTTGAGCATGAAGGAATTGCAGCAGTTGGAAAAGCAACTCAATGAAAGCCTACTGTCCATAAAAGCTAAGAAGGTGGCTTTAGTTTTGTGGTGCCTTTTGTTTATTTCTGTCTTCTGTTTGAGGCTACTCGTACTATTGTTTGACAAGCACCCACATCAATTGAAATTTATGTGAATATTTGCTACTGCAGGACCAATTACTGATGGATCAACTAGAGCATTCACGCGTACAGGTACTTCACAGTTGCTGGAAATATGTTAGTTTTTGATGCTGATAAATAAACTGAATACACATTTGAAGTTAGAATTTTCTGTTTGATGTATGATCTTGGCCTTTTATGCATGGTTCACGATGTATCATTCCTGAGTCTAACAATGCGGATTTTATCTTGCAATCTAGGAACACAGGGCCATGCTAGAGAATGAGACTCTACGCAGACAAGTAACCTTCTTTTCTAATCCCCAGTGAGCAAATTTTACTGTGTGGTGATCTAATAATAAATCAGTGTTAACTCAGCTTTTGTCTGATCTGTAGATTGCTGAGCTTAGAGGATTTCATACACCATCTGACCGTCCGGAACCTATGTATCTTGAATACTATCCCATAGCAGCAAAGGTTTCCTCTGAGACAAATGCGACTTCAGGTTCTGATGCAATCTGCAACAGTGAATATGACAAAACAGATTCGGATGTTACCTTGCACCTAGGGTACTGTTATCTTCCCCAAATTTCACTAGATCTTATAAAATCACTTCCCTTAGCTTAATTTTTAACTCTTTTTTTGTTTCTTACATTCAGGCCACCATGTGACAGCATTCGAAAGAGGAAAGCAACTGAGAGCGACAGTGGAAGTCCAGCAGCTTCTCCTTGATCATCTTTCTCTGCCTTATTGCTAGCTGCTGCTCAAATTGGCACCAGAGATAGCACATTTTGGTAATATATTATAGCCAGCAGGATATCTATTGCACTTAGTCGACAACTTGACATCATATATTAAATAAGTTGTAAATATTTAGTTAACTACTTTAGTATCGAATAGTCTACTCCTCTCTTCAGACGAAGAGCTATCTGTATGTCATGCAAAAAGAGCTTTATCAAAGCCTATGTGAATGATATATTAGAATGTCACTAAACTTGTGTTTTTTTAAGTGAATAGCATAAAAACCAGCAATCCAGAATCCCATTCATGGTGGAGTATGATGGTTAAATGTACATAACTACATATATATTCATGCAGATGGTGGGTAATTTTTTGCAATCGAAATATCTCAAATCACTGTCTATAAGTTCCAAAGGCAAAAATAATTAACTCTTTGTAATCGAACTCAAATAACCTGTATGAACACTGAAAGCAAAAACTTTGTACTCTTTGCAATCGAAATTTCATTAACTTTATGCATATACTGCATTACAAATTTACAATACTTTTCACAAAACATTCTTTACTACAAACACTACACTTCTTTACTTAGCAACCCTTGACCTAAATTCTACATCGGAGTCCTTTAGGGGTTGAGATTTTCTTCCTCCCCTCATTCCGAATGAGTCTAACCTACAAAGTTGAACTAGATTGACCTCACAGGGTTGCTACATTCTCACGAAACAATATACTCAAACCTCTTAAACTACTTAACAAACTTTGAGGCAAGCAACTATACATTGATGCAAAGAAAAAAAAAACATTTGTTTTTATTTAACATTATTTTTGATTGATTTTTATACAACATACAACAGAAATTAAACCTTAACTACTACTTTTTGAAAGCCTAAGACAATCAATTAACTCACTTCTCTTAGCCAAAACCTCTGAGAAGAAGCAATTAACCTCTTTACTAACCAATTCCAGTAAATTCTCAAGTTTTCCCAACATCTTCTTCAATTCTTCTGCATCCAACTTCTTTTTACTGCAATTTTTACCTTCAACCAAATCAGCTTCAATCTCTTTTACTGCAACATTTACCTCTTCAATCTCTTTAACCATCAAATTTTCACCAATCCCCAAATCAAAACCCTCAAATTCTGTAGAATTCAGTAAACCCAGATGATCACCACTTCCTTCACTTAACCCACATAACAAAACCCTAGAAATTACCAAATCAATCCCTTTTGATTTCACCATAGCTTCGTAAATTACTCTTTCTTTGTCAAAATTGAAGCTTTCAACACACTTTTTCTTGCAATTCCCAGCTTCAATTTTTCTGGGTTTGATTGGTTTCAAATGATGAAGAGCTGAAGAGGGAGAATTTGGGATTAAACTTACAGCATGACAGAGAGTAAGACGAGAAATACCCAGATGAGAAATCGATGAACTGATTGAATTCAGAGCATCTAACATGTTCAAAGTATGTGAGAGATAATCTTCAGCTAGATTTCCCTTCCATTTTGAAAGTGGGTAGTCTAAATCTTTCACCAATTTTGCAAATGCTCTGTTTTTTTCCTGTAAAAATTTGAAACAGGGGATGAACCAAGAGAGAGACCCATATCTTTTATCAGAGAGCAATCGATTCAAGCTATCTGATAAGTAAGATTGGAAAGATTTCAAAGCAATTGATTGAGAATTATCCAGTTTTGGATCTGATTTTTGAGGAAATTTGGTTGATCTCTTGATGAACAATACCATCGAAAATTCACCCAATTGCACAAGAAAGCTCAAATCTTTTGGGTGGAAAATTTGATGAATTAAAAAAAGAAAAAAGTTGGATTTTTTTTTTTATTTAATTATTAAGATTGGGAATTTTGGAAAATTGTGTAAAAATTTATGCAAAATGTTTTGTTTTATATAGTCTCTGTTTTGAGGTGGATTAGTCAAATTGTGGTTATCTTAGTTGTGTCAGCAAACACGTCTCTATCTATTTTATTAATTTCTTAATTTCAAAAAATTTGTTCAAAAAATTAATAAAAGCATAATAAAACACGCTTCTAAAGTTCTAATCTATGACTAAATTTATGACACTGATAGGAGTGTTGAGAATTCCGTGTGCTGATTCTTGATGCTTTGCTTGCCAAGCAAAAGCATTTAGCATATATGTTAGGAAAGTTAGTAGAAAGTGTCTCATTTAGTTATGCACTATGGTTTATTTTTAGAATGACTATTGCTAAGAAGTTTTGAAAACGCGTTTTGCGTAGCATTTTGAGTTGCCCGTTCTAAACTTCTAATCAAAACACTTTTATTACGAATATTGAATTAATAATTGATGCAATTCTATTAAGAATCAATAATCAAATAAATGTAGAATGTGAAATACAAAATATAATTTTGAATAATTTTGTCAAACAAAGTTAAAAGTGCATGTGAAGTATTTTTTAAAGTACATTTATAAATTACGGATTATCATTTAAGGTCAACAATACTATTTTCTTCAATCATAGAATATCATAGGACATCAAACAAAAACCCTAAAAGTATTCTAGTATTGTCAATAAATCATATCCTATAATTGCAATACTAGCTAATTACACCTTAATGTTAAAATTTGGAAGAATTTTGTTTATCTTAAATTTTGTTTATTTTAAATTTTGTTTACTTGGAATCATTGTTTTTGCCAATCATCTACTTTCTAGTGTTTAAACCATGAGATAGTTGAAATTGGTCTTCATCATAACGATAATCACCCTATTTCAAACAAAGTGTGCCTATTAGGAAAATACAAAATTTTTGTTACTTGGAGGAAGAACCGGTAATAGACACAAAATCATCCATTCTGGCTCCAGTTCGGTTATAGATCGGGTTTGGGTCTTAAATTTCTCGGATAAAATCCGATCGATTATAGTTCGAAACAGATGAGTTTTTCGGATCGGTACGGTTTTGACACCTCTAAGTATGTTATGCATAGAATCTTAACGGGTTTCAAGGATATCGTCTGTCATCGATTTAGTAGAACAATATGAACGGTGGTAATGAGCTTATAACGATTTTTAAGGGTATAAATTATATCATCCAGCCACAAAACGTTTATAAAGAAACCAATAAAGTTGATTTTTACGAGTATAAATATGTGGAGCACATCATTAACACTTGTAAAAAAATAAACTCTTTTACTATTGTTTTATGATTAATCCTATCATTAAACTTGTTATTAAAATTGAGTAATAATAAGCTAATTTTCATCACTTGAATATTACCCCTTAACATTGGCATGATGTCACTCTGATCTACGTTTTCAATTTCTCTTAATATTCAAACGAATAAATGCTAAATAAATAGTTATCATTTTATCAATCATCAAACTAGCTATTACCTGTAGCTCTCATTTTATTTGTAAAGTTTTAAGCAAAAAACTACAAGTGGTTTAGTTGATCTATTTATGTCTCAAACATATGAAGTATGTGTTAGGAGTGGCTCATCAATGCTGTGAATTTGCAATCTCATGTACTTCCTAATTGGACTTTCTTGGGCCGAAGCTGTTACCACTTATGTACCTTGGGCCCACAATAAAGGAGCAAAGCCCATAGATTTTTAATGGGTTTTTCTTGTCCAATGCAATTACCTCTAATTTTCAGTTTTCTAATCTAGACTAATATATTAAAAGACGTTTAGAGCAACTCCAATAGTTGTAGCTAGGAACTTGCTTGTAATTTCAATAATTCCCTAGCTACTAGCTTGACCATTGGAGCTAGAAAACTCAATTAGCTTGGCTTGGGAATTAAACTTTCCAAAATAAAATGCTCATTGCACCAATTAAGCTCTTTCCATGTATTTTCTATCTAACAACTACTACTAAGCTAATAGCTAGCCATTGGAACAAAAGGTAGCTAAAATGATAATTAGCTTAAAAGCTTATGTGGCATGGCAAGCTAATTGTCAAATTAGCTTGTCATTGGAGATGCTCTTATAAGAATGTTCACGTGTCACGTAAACTCCGCTCATTATGCCATAAGTTTGAACACTCAACCTCTAGTTCTAAAACTAAGTGTCTTACCACCAAGCTATGTGATTTTTTATGCAACCTTTTAAATACAAAATATCTAATTTTGATAAAAAAAAAAATAATATTAAAGGTACTTGAAAAAAGCAAATGTGACTAATATTTTGAGTCACTAAAAATAGCAAAAGTGACTATCATTCGAGGACGGAGGGAGTAATATGTAGCAAATGACAATATGAACAATAAATTCAATTACAAGAAAATAAACCGTGAATTACAACTTATATTAATGAAATAATGATCAATTCCATCTTCCATGTAATGGCTAAAGACAATTTTTTTTTTGGTAAAAAAAACACATCATTGTATCTAATGGTACATGTATTAAATGATTGTTTTACATTGTGTGAGGATTGTAATTTATGTTCAACCCTTTTAACGAAACACGGACTACGATAATTGACGTATAACACAATCTAATTATCTAGTGAAATACTAAACAAATTCAATATAAAGATTATTTAATGAGCAATATTTCCCTAATGAATGGTACTAGTTGGTACGATCACGATCCACGAGTATGTTTGAAGCTGTAAACAATGTGGGTCGTATGTATGTATGTTTGTGTGCTGTAAAACAGGTATAAATTCTCTCACCGTTGACCATAATCAGGTTCACGAGGCTGCAAGATTTGTTGACAGAAATTAGAAAATAAAATTGATGAAAAGATGGGCTGTTGATGTGATATGTTGATGTTGACTTAATTGTGTAATTTTAACATGCACTAATCCTTAATTGGGGCCATTTTATGTCCTCATGCATGTGATTAGCCCACATGTTTGTTTGAAATTATGCTCAACAATTTCATTATTTCTCTATTTGAAGGTATGAAATTACTCATACATTTTAGATGTATTGTGATCGACCATTTTCATTGTATTACTTACGAAGTATATTTTTTCCCTTTAAAGGATTATTATTTATTGATAGACAAATATGTGATAATATCATCATATACCGTATTACCTCCGTTGTTTTTTTATTATTTTTTTTTTTAATTTTTTTATTATGTGCAACAAGGAAATATTTTATGGCAATACTCCTTTCGCACATAATAAAAATAGTACGGAGGTAGTATATGAAGTATTAATTTTTGAATACTATAAGGGAAATCATCTTTAATTTGCGGCTACATCCTAGCAATTTGTGTGAGTTTTTCTTTGTCTAAGATGAACTTAACAATAATTTTGTAGTTTTGATGATATTTGTAAATCTCATATGATATTTTTATCAATGTTTTGTTTCATTAATTTTTTTTTTTTTTAAAAAAAGAACTTTTAGAAGTTTCTAGGGAAAAAATTAATGTATTGTATGCACGTAATTTACTTTAAAAAAAAAAAAATGCGTATATTGTATTTTGTATGTATACTTACTTTTTTTTTGAAACAAAATATGTATACTTACTTTGTTTAGTGATTTAAAGTAAACAAGGTGATATTTTTTGTCTCATAATATGATGCAAAATCACTTTAACGTTTTATGCTAGAATTTGATAGTAAAAAATGTATGGAGATTTTAGATTTATATTATGTGCTGCTCAACATATTCTTCAAAAGTCAATGATTTCCAATCATATAAAAATCCATATACACCCATATTTAAAAGTTTTACTTTTATGAACCTTACAGAACTATAGCAAATTGTTTAGTTGGTTTTTTTTTCCTCTAAAGATTGCTCGCAAATTTAGATTTGAATTTGGATTTGATGCTTATTAATTTATTTTCAGGATGAATCTAAGAAGCTCGATCAAATTACACTAGATCTACCTATACTTCATGTTGACAAATCTGAAAAAAAAAAAAAAATAACATCAGAATAAAAAAATATATAAAAAAAAATCTATTTTCTTCCTATTAAAAAATACAAAAAGAAAAACAAAAAAAGCCCATATACACACTCAGAGCCAAGATGATCACAGAAAATGAGCCCATGAGAGAGAAAATTATTGGTCCACCGCCCATTAACAATGTTTCAGAATCCACATTTTTAGGGAATTACAATTATTTATTTTCTTTGGACTTTTCTTTATTATCAAAAAAATTTGTCAAAATAATTCCATAATAATAATTAACCAAAATCCCCTCAATACCCTTTATATAATCTCATTTGACATTATATTATTATTCTCACTTTCCAACTAAACTCTTCCTAGCTTCTTGCTTCTCTTCCAAACCAAAAAAATGGAAGAAATAAACCCAAAAAAACCAACCATTTTTCTTATAATTTCAACATTACTTTTACTACCATTCATTACAAATGCAAAGTCACAAAATGTGCAACTTACCAAATTATACAAGACCAAATACCATAACAACAATGAAGAGTTTAATGAAATTAACAAGCAACCTTATGATACAATGCTTATGGATGGTATAGTTGATAAACGCCACCATGAACACCACCAACAACACCATCATCATCGTGCTCGTCGTAGTCGTCGTGATCATCAGAAGGAAAGGGATAGAATAGTGAAGCTTCCAGGACAACCACCAGTGGATTTCTCACAATATGGTGGTTATGTTACAGTTGATAAAAAAGCTGGAAAAGCTTTTTATTATTATTTCGTTGAAGCTCCTACTAATCACACTTCTTTGCCTCTTCTTCTTTGGCTCAATGGAGGTAATTATTCATTCATTTTACTCTCTAATTATTATTACATTACATTATAGTTCTGTTTAATTCTAAGTTTTTCTTTTTTTTTTTTAGTAATTAGTTCATTATAATTACCATATTTACTTACGTTAAATTTTATATAGACGAACTTTTTTTATATTGGTCAGTATAGACATTACAAATTATAGACGGAAAATTATGTAATATTCGTGTATGTACATAGTTTTTCGTCTTTTAGACTAGGCCAAGAACTTGCGCGATTTTTGGTTAAATTTTATAAATACACTATAGGTCAGTAATTGAGAAGGTGTGAACTTTGTGTTATGTTAACGCAAAAGGTGTATGAGGCCTTTAATTGAGTAGAAAGTTCACTCCCTTTACATTGTTTTTCTCTTCTCTCTTTCCCTTTTTGGAATAGCAGAAAAGATAATTAAGGTTTTTTTTTTAAAAAAATTTATTTTATTTTTAGTTTTGTTTTTTTAAAGTGAGAGAAAATGAAAATTGACAATACATCACTTTTATTTAGTCATTTTAAAATTCAGTATAATCAAAATTCAAGTTTAAATCTAATCGGAAATTTATTTACGTATATATAATAACTTATAATAATCACTATGTACTACTCTACTACTTCATGTTACTTTCTTAACGAACATGTCATATAATCAAATCATATCATATAATGTACACATTAAACTTGAATTAGTGTTCCATTTTCCTTCTTAGTACGAAATATTAAATGAAATTGCGCATTTGCTCATATATATCAAACTTGAGAGGGATTGTTATTTTATAATTTTATTACTAAGGGAATATACTGTATTAATATGATTTGGAGTTTGTTTTAATTAACTACATTCTTTGACCTTGAACAAAAAAATACAGTAGCTAATTGCCTAATTAGTAAATTAATAACCATTATTTGCGGAACAAACAAAGGCTCGATTCTCGGGTAGTAATCTTGATTTGTTTGCTTGTGTGTTTATCTTATCAGTTTGTACCATCTGTACACCATTTTTTTTTTTTCTTTTCCTTCTAAAAAATTAATTTTTATTTCTCATAATGTTAAAAATTGTTAGTTGCTACTTAGACATGCATATATAATAGCATACACATCACTAATTGAATTATCAATTATTATCAGAGTTAACATACGGAGTAACATATATTGTAATTCCTCGTCCTTATCTTGTCTTAGAATATTATTCGTTTGGTGATGTATTATCAAATAATTTCCTTAGAATTGATGACTACGACTCTAGAGTATGTATAACAATATTAATGATATAAATTATTGTAGGGAATGTAGTAAGAAAGGCAATTTTCTTCGTTGTTGCGTAATATAAAGCAACATTATATTGATTGAATTTGATGTCAATCAAACAAGCACTCTTTGATTTAAATTCCTAGCATCATTGTCTCTTATACTACGAGCATTTCATTTCATTGATATTATGTAGCCAATTGATAGAAGTTGCATGTGTTTGTGTATAGACTTGGTCCCTACTTTTCGAATATGTTGAGCCCAAAAATAACTTGGAATTATCATATAGTGACATTTTTATAATTACAGGCTAGACTAATGATTTAGGACATGGACAAATTTGTATGGCCTATGCGCAAATATATAAATAATTTGTCTATTATAAATAATAATGAGGATATTATTTTTACAAAAAAAATAAATAAATAAATAAAAATATTATGAGGATATGTTACACTTGTAAGATTTTTTGAACGGTCATTTTAGGCATAAATTTAACTATTAACTTCTACCTCAATTTTTTAATAAAGAAATACACCGTTTCTAGCTAGTTATTTGTTTATTAATAAAAATATTCTTCCACCGTCTCTGAATCATTGTATATAGCGACATTAATAAGAATCAAATTTCAGAAAACAAAATGGTTATTACGTAGTATATTGATTTTAATCCTAAAATTCATTCATTCTCTGCAGTTTTAATAGTACTTGTTTCTTGCTTCATCTTTCATTATCTTAATATTAGTAATTTATACATATTAGTTACAAATGACGTATCAATTCGTTAATAAAAAAGTCAAATAAAATTGTCATTTTTCCTAAAATAGTAAAGAGTACTTTATAGTACTGGTTTATAATTGAGTTTTTCACATGTCATTTATAAAACAAAAGATGTGGCGATAGCCATGGAAAAACTAAATTTAATTCGGAGTTGTAAATAACTGTTGGAGGGTTGAGATGAAGTGACAACTAACTCTTTATTGAAGAAGTAACATGGTCTAATTTATAGGTGATTTTACAAAGGATTGTACTTGTACTAATTAATTAAGTTTTCATTGATTGATTAATTAAGTGAATTTAAATTTTGTAGGTCCTGGTTGTTCATCTTTGGCTTATGGAGCTATGGAAGAGTTAGGACCATTCCGAGTTAAAAGTAATGGCAAAACATTATATAGGAACAAATTTGCATGGAATCATGGTAATTTTATCTTAACTTAAGTCTCTAAATTTGATTATTTACCACTAAAAACACGAAAAAAAACTAATATATTCGCGTAAAATTTGTGTAGTTGCAAATGTGTTGTTCTTGGAATCCCCTGTTGGAGTTGGATTTTCGTACTCGAATACAACATCAGATTATGATACAAATGGAGATACTAAAACGGCTGAAGATAATTATGTATTTTTATTGAATTGGTTTGAGAGATTTCCTGAGTATAAAGGCAGAGATTTTTACATTTCTGGTGAAAGTTATGCTGGACATTATGTTCCTCAGCTTGCTCATGCTATTCTTCAACATAACACCAAGCCTAAAAGTTCCAAAATCAACCTCAAGGGCATCATTGTATGTTTCTTTTCCTACTCTCTCGCGCACACATATATTATCATTACGTATGATTACCATATTTATATGATTCCATCTATCGTACGTAGTTCTTTTATACAACAAGTGTATTGCTATCACCTATTACGACAAATAGTGTTTATAAAGTTGATTTTCATGTGATTTATTAGGCTGCTCGACTGATCATGGTGTTGTATGTGCTAATAATTGGTGTACAAAAACAAGGTGCCTATTAGAAACAGGACATGATAAGGCTCAATAATTGGTATTTTGGGCTTAATGATTCTATGATTGAAGGCCATGTGTTTGCATTTCCTACTTATAATTTATACTACGTACTATATGCTCGTATATGATAATTAAGTGTTTGACTTAAATACGGAGATTAGATGCTTTTATCAATTCCACCAACAAAATTCTCTGACATTTAGCTACTATAACATGTGAAATATTTAATGGCCACATCTTTGGATGTCTAATTTTGGGATTGGTTTTTGGAATTTTTTCTGAAGATTGGAATAAAAGTTTTCTACTACTCATGCTTCAATAATTTTGCAAAATTAAAGTTTCTAGAATATGTTAATTAACTTTTAGGCTTGGGTGTTAATATTTAGTTATACTCGTTATTTATTTTCTTTAATTACATAGTTTAAGGCCTATAGACCTGATTTTACTTCTATAATTTTTTATTTTTTTGAAAGATACTTCTATAAATGTATTAATCCTTATTTCAATTTTTCAATGTAGATTGGAAACGCAGTAATAAATAATGAGACAGATTTAAAGTCAATGTACGAGTATTTTTGGACACATGCTATAATATCGGACCAAGTAAGAAATGATATAATGGGGCATTGTGATTTCACTCCAAATACCAGCAACCAGAGTTTAAGATGCAATACAGCAGCTGATCAAGTTGAGATTGATATTCAATACCTAGACGTTTACAACATCTATGCTCCTGTGTGCCACTCCACTAATCTTACTCTCAAACCCAAGAAACTCACCGTAAGTTCTTCGTATTAATCTCATTCAATTCTTAATCACGTATCTCAATCAAATTGTCAATAATAAAACGACATGCTACAACATCCTTCAATTCCCCTGTGTGGAAAAGATTGTCACAATGACATTTCGTGGATTTGAGATTCAATTGTGACCAATACTTTATTACTTCGTATATTTTTATGATACGATGACACGAGCATAACTTAATAGTTTATTTTCGGGTGCAGCATGAATTGGATCCTTGCAGTGATCATTATGTGACTGCTTATATGAATAATCCTGAAGTCCAAAAGGCTCTTCATGCAAATGTGACCAATCTTTATTATGATTGGCAGCCTTGCAGGTATGTTAATCTTTTCTATCAGCCGTTAATAACTAATTTTATTAATTAAAAATATTGAGTTATCGACTATATATCTTGAACTATGGAGTAGACGAGTATACATTTGTTGTATGATCGTGTATACCTTAACCATTGTATCCTTTCACGATCACCATTATTAACAAATTAATGAGCCAACTAACACGAAAACTTTTTGTTGTTATGAATACATACAAATCTAAAAGAAAGACTTGAGCATTAATATAGATATTGCTTTAGAAAGTGATTAATGTTATCATTATATATTGTTGTACACAGTAAAAATTAGTAAATCATATTAGCTTAAATTGGTTACAATGATGTCTTTTTTTTCAGTGCGGTTATCAGTAATTGGGCAGACAGTCCATCAACAGTTATCCCAATTCTAAAGGAGCTAATGGCTAAGAACCTTCGAGTGTGGATTTATAGGTAAAAATCCAATCTTTATTATTAGTATTATTATAGTGATCTAACCATCATTTTTTATGATATCATTATATTTACTTTTTTACTTTTTATCATTGTGACAATTTTGCTAGAAATTGGACCTGCACATGGATAGCATTTGTGAATCATTTGTTTTAGCCGGATAGAAATCATGACCACCATCTAAACTATTATTAGATGCATCTACGAGTATGCATTTCTAGTTAGTATAGTAGTCCTAATCATCTAAAAGGGGCATAAGAAATTAAAATCGACATAAAACTATTAAAGTATTTACAACATGTGTTTGGTGATGTCGAGTGATCCTAACCTGACTCAACTCGAACGACTAAAATTCATTATTTAATTCAACTTTGAAGTGATAAATGGTGCAACAATGATCATCATGATCCTTAGTGCAGAAGTTAACTTTTGTTCATATTTTCTTTTTAAATGGGACCAAAGGTTAAGAGAAAAAACAAAGACCTTTTACTGATCTTTATTCTGGCCAAGATAAGACTCAATATCACATCAATTCTATTCATTTTTCTTACAAACTTACTGCCATTGGAATGTTACAAGTACAAGTATTACAATTTGGTTACAATTATCAATCAATCTTTTCAAATAATGTAGGGTACATTTAACAAGAAACAAATTGATTTACTATTGTTTACTTCTTACTGTTATAATTGCCAATAATTATGGATTGTTGGAGCATGATTTGTGCACCAATTAGGTCTAATCAAACATTATAAACTGTGAATATATTGCAGTGGTGACACAGATGGAAGGATACCGGTTACATCAACGAGGGAATCCTTAAATAAAATGGGACTTCAAATCAAGACTAAATGGCATCCTTGGTTTATCAAGGGAGAGGTGAATATTTAAATTTTAACTCTTAGCTTATTACTATCATGCTGCATAGTAGTTTTTTTTTTTTTTTTTAAAAGGCGAATTTAGCCATTTAGCCAAGGATTATCAATCTTACAGACTTACAGTACTAAATTGTTATCAACACTGATACAACACATGATTTTGTTAAAAATGACGGATTAGTTACTTAAGACACTTGTATTTTTAATGGTTACGTGATATTAAAGGGGACATATATTCAATATTAATAATCGTGTTGGTGTTAAATTTGCATGACCAGGTGGGTGGATACACACAAGTATATGAAGGAAATTTGACATTTGCAACAGTAAGAGGAGCAGGGCATCAAGTGCCAAGCTTTCAACCACTTAGGGGGCTTTCCTTGATCTCACACTTCCTTTCTGGAACACCTCTACCTAATACTTCAAGAACCAAAATGTATTGATATCTTTTTTTTTTTTTAGATTATTCCTAAGGAATTGTATTTCAATTTTTTTTTGGTCCAAATTGTTGTAGGTGGCCATTAAAACATCACATTGTACAGTACTACAGTTTATATGAGCTACTCCTAATTTAATATTTAAGCACGAGTAGTGGCTAATTCTTTTACATCCAAGTGATTTTTGTTCATCTCTTCAATATCTTTACATCATTCTTTGACACTAGGGTAAGTTGTTCAATTCTTTTGGGATTATATATTGGTCCATATAGTATGATTTATTAACGTGCATCTAAACGCTAATTTTGCAGGCAGATATAGAACTCGCTCATATAACACAACCTGCAATCAACAGTTCATACAGAGTAATTGCACCGAGGAATGAGGATGGCACTTGTTTAAGAGGCTGCTGCTGTTCTTGTGCGCTATCCCTCTCTGCTTCTGAAAATAACATCTTTACATAGAAGTACATCCCATCAGCCAAACAAGGAAAATTATACATGAAAAAAATATTACTCCATTTTACAATGACAAATACACATCAAATACATTTCACCACAGTAGTTTGAGATTATTGACAAACAAATCAACCAGTCATTTTGTTGCTTACACAGAAGAATCCTACAGCAGGATGAAACATAGCTTATTTTATTTCATACAACTCCAAATCACCACATCCTCTCCCAATGAAGGGAAGCAAGTAGAAGTAAAGGAGCCCTCAAAAATCTTCTTCCTGCCGGATTCCAGGCGCCCACAGCATTGCAGAAAAGAAAAAAAAAAAAAGAGATTTGAGTCATACATAAATTTCAAATTCGCAAGTTAACTCAGGTTTTAGGCTAGCTTCTTTACATGGTAACATTATGACTTGATGATAGGTGAAATTTTTTGGTGATGCAACCATGACAGTCCAAACATCAGGTTTTGAGGTTTAGCCCCTTCATCGGCTTAGAACCGATCTTCCATGTTTCCAGCTCAAGAGGGCATTATTTCTCCCCAACCTGGATTAATCTAAATTGCTAAACTCAAGATCTGCGAACTGTATGATCAAGGAAAAAACAGAAGATGGTGTGTGCATCATATTGATGTGGAAAATTCAAGGGGTTAGAGCAACCTCAGTTAAGTAGTATGAGCCAACCAATTTCAAGGCACTATACCAGAGCAGCCTAATTACAGAAATCTAACCTTTCTTGATATTAGTTTGAGTTATCTAAACAGCAGTATGAGTATCCCTTATAGAATTGAAGAGCTCCCTAAGTTGCAGATATCACCAAGAAACTCCATTCTTCATTTGGGCCTTCCCATCTCCTATCAATCAATTTCGACTGCACCTTCCCGAAATTCAAATAGATTGGAGCATGAATCATTGTAACTTGCAAGATGAATTCCATATTATACCTTAAACCAAAAAGTATTTTGAAAATTGGAAACATCATTCCATATAACTCAGAGCAATTGAAGGTACATAACATCAAAATTGTTGGAAAAATGATAAACTAAGCCATTATGTAGCAACATGTAGTTCCAAAAAACTCAAAGATAGGAACAAATAAACACAACAAAGAACTACAAAGCCTCGTATTTTAGGGGAGAGAGACCTAATTAGCAAATCCGTCAAAGATTACATAAATTAGAACTGAGCTTAAACTAATAGCAGTAATTAGAACTGAAATCATGAATTGTGAACTATGAATTTAAGAATTCAGACCAGAGCAACAGCATTCACCAATAAAACATCAAATGAAGTGATAATGTAAAACACAAGAAACACTATAAAAGAAAGTGGCAGTACACGAAAATGAAATTCAATGTGAAGTACAATTCATAAATTGCACCATAAATCACGGTTCATACTTTTGTTAAATCTTTAAGCTTGCAGAAACTACAGCAATAAAAGCACAAGGAGAAAATCAATTTTAAAAAGAATGAAAAATTGAAGAAACTATACCTGCAGATTAGAGGTGCGAGAGCTGGGAGAAGAAGAGATGAAGGGAATTCTAAGTGAAGAGAGAGGGTGAGACAGAAAGTGGAAAGGAAATTTGGGACACCACAAGAGAAGTGATAGAGGTCATTTTGGACCAGTAACTTTGGTTTCCTACACTTGGGAAATGGTAAGGATAATTAAACTAGGGCAAGTCTTTACCAGAGACCTTCAATTAATGGCTAAAGACACCAAGGGACAGTATGTTTTAACATTCTCGCAGTATCTCTCATAATTTTGGTGCCTTTGGCCACTCAAGAAACACAAAATTCCTCATCGAATCAGCAGTTCGAAAAAAATATGTAACACAAAATTCAACATTTACAAAAAAAGTTATCAACACTGTATGATAGGAAAAACCTGGCATGTCCAGTAAAAAAATTGCCACAAAAAATGACAAAAATAATCCCAATAAGTGCTGTCATAAACTACCTTATTCCAAATACGACTTCCTTTTATGTTCTCTACCTCGAGCCAGCCTGTAAAAGAGAATCATTTGTAATTAGAAAAAAAAATTATTATAACTGGTTCCAAACTGCCAATTATGTATATCACATTACTACTAACTTCATGTACCTTGACAATCTTATATTTTGACATATCAGCAACGCAATATCTACAATGAGCCAAACTTGAAACAAAGAGAAACCATCTAAGCACTTACAAGCTTTGTCAACAAATGGTGAGGAAACTTAAGAGGTAAATGAAAGTGCAAAATTAACAAGAAATGCTTTCTGCAGTTCTGAAACTGCAATTACAGTATCCTGATGAAAGCACTGTCTCAAAGAAGAGGTAGTGAGAAGTGTTATAAGATAACTTCCAATTCTAGACAATAGAACTTCAGTATTTAAATCAGATATTTATTTCATCTAGCCAAGTCTCCTTTTATGAACACTTCCAGCAGAAGATTATAAGTACTCTGTGTGTGCTAAAGGAAAGACACTAAAACTCATGCTTTCCAATGTATAAGATAAGCACACTGAACCAAAACGAGAGAGTGTTGGGAAGAGTAAAGTTTATCTGGTGATGAACTATTATTATCAACTGAACTTTAAAAGCATCAACGGATACAAAATTTAAAAGCAACAAATGTGGATTTCTGTTCAATCCATAAGTAGTGACAAACCAGAAGTACTTTGATAAGCAATAACAGTATCTGGTCATCTTTTTTGCAAGCCCTTCAATGTAAGTGTTGCACTATGATCTGAAATTCATAATGACTTGCAAAATATACATTATAATAATAAATATGTTATCATTAACCAATCCAACAAAGATCAAATTCACTTTTCAACAAAGAAAATTGCATCTAATTATTAATGAAATCAACAGGAAAATTCATAACTCAAATGATACACGGTAAGATTCTGTCAACAGTGTTAAGGAACATATAAATGCAATTAAGTACATTGTACAACAGGAAGTTCCTGAAAATCATCAATCTCCGCTTCTCAGTTGGAGATTTTCAGTACACTTTCAAGTTATATTATCATTCAAAATTATAAGTAAAGCATATGTGCTAAGTTAAACAAAGAAAGTAATCTAGTTGCGTCTAGAATCTTGAAGAAACTGCATATGAATCCTATAGTAACCAAATGAGCATTCACCTAAACCTATATACTATAAAAAAGAATCAAATTTGAAACAGAGCTTCAGAAAGAACTAAGATCAAGAACTCCATTATATAAAAAAAAATTATACTCTGAAGTGCTACATTATTGTTGACATCCGGAAATATAAGCTAACAATATAACTACCAAAACTATAAGTGCTAATTTTCTCTAAATGCCTAAAGTAATGATTATTGATTCATAATTATATTATGATGTGAAACAATATAAAAAATGAAGTGATACAAATTACAGTCCTCCAAAAGAGGAAATACGTATAACGTATTTACCAATAATCCCCACACGAGCAACTACCATTCTTAAAATGGTGAAATTTGCTAGCGTCTCTCACAACAATCTCACGGTCTTTGACTTTTGATATCACCTTAAGTGCATTATGACAGTCGTGGCATATCCGATGGCTCTGAACAAGTTGAAGTGGGACATAATCAGGAGTATTCATAAGCCCAAAAGTCACAGCCAACTTTTCACTATGGTACAAAAGCATATGCTCTTCTTTCTCATCTACATCTGGAAGCAAATATCTATTTTCAGGAACATACCCATGTTTCGAGATCTCCACAAGCAAACCATCCAAATACTGGTATATCTCCTTTGTCTGAGCATGTGACTTATCACCAGAACAAAACGCATGTGACTGTTTCTTAATTTCAATCCAAGTACACGCCGGTAGTAATCTTAAACCTTTTTGCTTTAAGTTATGAATGACAGAAGCAGCTTCCTCCATCTTCCCCATGTTGTTGTAAATATTCAAGAGAACAATATAGTTGCTAAGCTTTTCCGGTCCCATTCCATAAAGTTTCTCCGCAGCAAAAACCCCAAGCTCTAAGTTCTTGTGGATCCTGCACGCAGTTAGCAACGCCGCCCACATATTCATTGTGGGCTCAAAGGGTGAATTTCTTATCAAAGCCAAAGCTTCATCCAAGAGCCCCTCCCGGCCTAATAACTCTATCATACATGCATAATGCATTGCCCTTGGATTGATGTTATGTATGCTGTCCATTGAGTAAAAAATATCCCACCCACGATCTGACAAGCCTAAATTACTGCATGCAGATAAAACAGCAAGAAATGTAACATGGTTAGGTCTCATTCCTTCACAAAGCATTTTGTCAAACAACTCAACTGCATCTTCTCCTCTACCATGATTGGCATATCCAGCAATTAGAGCATTCCATGATATGAGGTTTTTGCAGGGCATTCTATCAAAAACATTTCGAGCATCTTCTATCCTCCCCCATTTGCTATACAAGTCTATAAGGGTTGTATTAGCTACTGTATCTAAGCTAAATCCATGACGAACTAAACTTGCATGAGCTTGTTTTGCATGTTCAAGTGACCCCAGCCTAGCACATATCCTTACAACAATCGAAAATGTAAAATGGTCCATAGGAACATTAGCATCTTGCATTTCATAATACAAACTTAAAGCTTCCTCACTATAACCATGAAGTGCATAGCCTGCAATAATCGTGTTCCACCCAACAGTTGTCTTTTGTGGCATTGCTTCAAAGACAAATTGAGCATCCTCAATGCTCCCACACTTACTATACATATCAATCAATGCACAAGCTACAAAAATATCATCACTAACACCCATTTTCAATACACATGCATGCAATTGCCTTCCCGGATATAAAAACCCCAAACCT
This sequence comes from Chenopodium formosanum, assembly GCA_024500155.1. Taxonomy (NCBI): domain Eukaryota; kingdom Viridiplantae; phylum Streptophyta; class Magnoliopsida; order Caryophyllales; family Amaranthaceae; genus Chenopodium; species Chenopodium formosanum. The sequence continues at coordinate 484,359 of CM044861.1, read as the reverse complement.
GCAGTTGCCCGAATCATAGTAGCAAAAGTTCGTGAGTCAGCCTCAGAATATTCTGACCACATCGTAAGAAACAATCGATAAGCCTCAATATAATCTCCTACATCCACTAACCCGGCAATCATTATATTCCACGAAACCAAGTTTCTCTGAGGCATTTCGTCAAATAGTATACGTGCGTCCATTAACATATTACATCTCACATGCATCAACAACACCCTATTGTTCATATATTGATCTGGGACAAACCCATTATTAAACATGTGATTAGTTACCCTTTTTACCCCTTTAATTGATTTAGCTCCAATGCATGCATTCACCAAGCTATCATATGTGCTACTAGTGACTCGATGACCATCCTCAATCTCCAAAAAATCAAACAGTTCAAGAGCTTCTTGATACCGTCGTTTAAAAACTAATTTCTCTATTTGATCACATAGACCAAAAGAAAATTTAATTTCCTTTGTATGCTTAATGTTGGTCTTTTCTTCAGTATCTTCATGGGGTTTTGAAGGTTTATAATTGGGTTTGGGGCGTAAAGTCTGATTCGCCAAAGAGCACCGTAATGGTGAAAAGGACGTGCTTCGGTTTCTATGGTTAGTCCAATATAATTGAGAACCGGAAAAGAAAAAGGCTTTGGAATCAAAAGCTGATGAAGAACTATCTATGATCTGTCCTAAGGATATATTCTGATATCGCGACAATGGAAGCTCCATTGCATTCTTCACAACCAAGTCAATGATCAAGCGAAATTTTCTGGAGAAATATACTTTTGTCAAAACTAGCACATATATTATAACTTAAGATTCTCAAAAAATGGCAGAACTTCTACCAAATACAACTCAGAAAACGACTATTACAAGTTCACAACACACCACATTACTCAAGCTACTATCTAATTCGGATTCCACAGAACAAAATCATCATCTCTCAGATTCAAAATTCGTAGAAAAATTGCTTATTTATTCAATTTGTACCACGAAATCTCAAATGAAATTAGAAGAAGACAATGCCAAACCTAAAATCAAGCACACAATTTGGTACATTGAATGAAAGTAGTGATAATAAAGATCAAACAAGTCAAAATAAAACAAATTGAGTATAAATTTCTTTGAATAACTACAAATCAAAATCAATTACCAACTAATTAAGCTCTTATCTTGTTATAATCTTTCACAACTTAGAGTAACTACTATAACAATGATTCAATAATCCAGCTTAGAAGAGCCCTAAATTGATAAATCAAAATCAAAGACAGTATGAAACTAAACCCTAGATTGAGAAATTAATATTCGAAAATTCATAAAATCTTACCACGAAAGCTGGTTGAATGGAGAATTCAGAGTTGGTGCTTCAATGGAGGAGAGATAGAAAAAGAGAAAATTTGTCTGAGGTGAACAATTATCGAGTCAGCAACATCCCAAATCTTCGGTGATTCCTATGCTAACGTCTTAACTTTAATTTATTCTGTTTGTGTAAATAAGCAAGTACTCGTAGTTTGGAGGAAGTTAGTTGAGCGGCCGTTTTGTCTTTTTTATTGGTACAAATTAAAAAAACAAAATTAAAATAAAAAAAATGAAAAAAAAAAAAAGAAAATAAAAGAAAAGAGAGAGAATCATTGTGGATTGAAGTCTTGAAGGTACTAGATGCCAAAAAAAAAAAAAAAAAAAAAAAAAATCCAATATCCTCCATATGAGTAAGTATTAGTTATGTACTATGGAGTACGGAGTAGTTCACAAAATCGACTAAGGGTTTGTTCTCATTGACTGAACTCAGCTGAGCTGAACTGAACTGAACTGAACTGAAATGAATATTTTATAAGAGAAGGAAATTAGGAGCTGAACTGAACTGAAATGAATATTTTATAAGAGAAGGAAATTGGGAACTGAACTGAGCTGAGCTGAGCTGAACTGAACTGAAAGAGAAGGAAATTAGGAGCTGAACTGAACTGAATTTCAACGTAAGAGAACAGACCCTAATTCTAGGTTTCTAGCCAATATAGGTGGATGATTAGTGACAAGCGTATAATGTAAACTCTCAAATTTAATAGATACCAACTGATCAACAATTATAATTTTTGTAAGCAATTATAGTTCATTCTCGTTTAATTTTTTTTTTTTAATTTTTTTTTATTGAGTTTACTCGACGCAATTCTGTATTTGCTCAATATAAGCACCCCTAGGAGCCAGCCAAATATGAAAATAGTCTCTGACAGCCCCCTCACCCCTAGGGGCCTGGATTGGATCATGGCATAAGAACCAAGAAACATAAGTTCTTGGTGTGGTAGTAATGCAGTATAGATGCATGGCAATAAAGTTTGTTGCTAAGTAGGTTAGATGTTGGCCTACCTTAAATACTTAATCCTAACATAAACATATACTTACAACAAACTGTTATTATATGAAGTTTTTAGTAAGAATCATCAATCTTTTTGACATTCTTTCCCCAAATAACGTTATACCTTTCACCTTCAAGTAGTCCCTCACTTGCTAGTTACTGATGTAACCAATCTAGTACGCATAAGCTTTAAAAATGCCATATCTCGTGCATATACAAGAAATCATTGAGGAAAATGTGTTAACTCATAAGACATGTCACTCCAACATTCTGTCACATACGGCATACAGAAATTTGTAATGGCACGGCACTGTCATGGCCACTTGTTCTCTGTGCTGAGAATTAGTCAGACCAGGTCTCTGTTATAAGGTATGACTGAGAAGAAATGAGCTCCGGGTCATTCAGGTAATGTAGGTGCTCTTGAATTCGCTTTGTGCACAGCTAGCAAGAGTATGTTGCATTTGCTAAAACACCTTATTTAACATTAATTTTATCAATTACCTATGGTCAATGGTCTTTTTATGTAGTCTATTACAACATGCAGTAATAAGTTAAAGGCTGGAAGTAGATTCAGGACAAAAGTGATCAGAAAAATATGTAAGATTCAATAATTATACAAGTATTATACTCCATATTTTATAAAGGAGAACAATTAAGAACAATTAACACTATTGGTGACGAATCATTCATTACATTAGATGCTGTGAAAAACATGATTAGACTTTTTTTTTGTTAAACAACCTTGAAGATGCGGACGAAACATCTTGCACTAAGCTGTAATGAAAAATTTAGAAGAACTTTATAACATAAGAAATGCCCAAATGATGTCAGATGGCAAGAACAAACTAATGAAACTATGTTATCTAGTTCTCACACAGGAAAAATCACACATGTACATTTCTGAGAACCAATTTAAGCTAGATAACCTTAGAGATGGAGTTGGAAAGAATACAGACAACGTTGGGAAGAAATATTCTCAGATTTTACATTCAAGCTAACATATTATAGTGCATCTGAACAGAACTTACATGGCCACTGTCAGGAAAGACTCTACAAACTCATTAGACAAGGAACATATCGGAGCCTCTTTCTGTACAAATTCTAACTACTGCGTTGTCACACTTTTTGCCAAATTTCGAGGTTGATCAACATTAAAGCCTCGCAATACCGTCAGGTGATAAGCTAAGAGCTGCAAGGAAGATACAATATAGTGTCAGCAAAAAAAAAAAAAAGAAAGAAGAAGAAAATCAGGAATCATAGTTTCATGAACCTGGCTATCATGTTTACCAACTAGCTATACATTTCAAATTCTGTAGAACCAAAAGTTCCAAAGAAAGAATTCGATGTTAACTAAAGTTTAAATAATAATAACGATGGTATATACACGTAGGATACAAAGATGATAAAACCACATCCTGAGGGAAGGTAATGGCTTTCAGGCTTTGCAATCCATATCAAATTATACAAATTTCACAACCATCCACTCAAATTCTAAATAATTAATAAATAAATAAGAGAAATGATTCATTTCTATACCTGTAATGGAATAATGTTGATCACAGGCTGAAGGCAATCTGAAACCTGTGGAACTTCAATTACACGACATGATCCACCTAGGCAGACAGCTGCTGCATCACCTTTGGAACACATCACGATTAGACGACCTTTGCGAGCATGAAGTTGCTGGATTACTGACTGTTGCTTGCTGTAGGACGATATTAACAGTATTATAAGATGTCAGCAACGTGGCATAAAAAAAAACTCCCAAAAAAAGGAGGGGGGGGGGGGGGGAGGTAGATAGGAAATTCAGTTGGTAATCTATCCTTACAACAGCTTGAAGACTAACCTGAAGCAACCATCACGAGTAGCAATCACAACAATAGGAAGGTTTTCGTCAACAAGAGCCAATGGACCATGTTTCATTTCACCAGCAAGGATTCCTTCACTGTGCATCAGTGAGACCTCCTTTACTTTCAAAGCACCTTCTAAAGCTGTTGCATAGTTGTAACCTCTTCCAAAAACTAGGAGAGATTGCTCATTAATTAGTAGTTGAGCAAGCTCCTCCATTTCTTGGTCAAGTTGAAGCACCTCCTTTACCCGACCTACAATTCACAGAATAAATATTTAACACAATGGTACATGGTGAACAGGGTTGTAACCATAGGAAAGGAAACAAATCAGCATAGATTCTGCTGATGACAAGTGATAGGGAGACATCCCAAAGACTCACAAAAAGAATCATTTTCGGAAGAAAAAGTAAGATAAAAATAATGTAAATAGACAGAGGAATTATAACATACTTGGCAGTTCATATAAACCTTCAATTATAGCTTCTCTTCTGCCCTGATTAGAGATAGTGTCATCAGCAATAGCTAGAGCTAACATAGCCATCACAGCAATTTGACTCGTATATGCCTGCTCATCATGATAACTTTGGCAATTAGATGCAGAGAAAAAAAAAAAAAAAATAGAGCAACAACTTATTGAAATCAGATAGTAGATATATGAATGTACCTTAGTACTTGCCACACCAATTTCCGCGCCAGCATTTATATGCACACCACAGTGTGTGTTTCTCGCAATTGCACTGCCAACTGTATTTGTTATACCAACACATAGTGCCCCATTTTCTAAAGCATATTCCAGCGCTTGCAAGGTATCAGCAGTTTCACCAGACTGGCTGACAAAGACAGCTGTATCTTCCCTATATATTGGTCCCTGCCTGTCAACCAGATCACTAGCAATTTCCATTGTAACAGGAATCCCTGAAAAACGAAGAGGTATAGTACAGACTGACAGAACACTTCAGATAAGAACCTAAAGGCACAAAGCACCATATACAAACCAGAAAGTTCTTCCAAAATGGGCCTGGCAGCTAGAGCGGCATTGTAACTTGTACCACATCCTATAAAAAGAATACGCCTGCTTCGCCTGATAGTTTTTAGATGATCTTTGATACCACCCAACAGCACAGACTTCGCTTTGCAAGAACCTCCACGAATAAGTCTTCCTCTCATTGTTGTTCTCAAGGACTCAGGTTGTTCATGAATCTCCTTTTGCATATAATGCTCATATTTTCCTTTGTTTATTTGTTCCACTTCCATCTCAAGAATGGAAAGTGCCCGTTGCACAGAAGAAGGTCGACAGAGAGTACCACTACTCTTCCCTTTCTCATTTTCAAACTTGAGAATTGTCACCCCTCCATCCTGAAACATTTCCCATTAAAACGAGGTAAAAATCATGGATTCAACTTTATATTGAACCAATACATTTTAATCTAATCTTAAACTTAACCATTGCTAATTAAAAGAATCAATATTCAAGCAAGATCAAGGAATGTCAATGGCTTCTTTGTCTACACCTCCTCAATGCCTGAGACATAGTACAATATAGAGATCTAAAGTCTAAACTTTGTTTATGAAAGCTGAAAGACAGAATAAATCAATATCATGGACCTATTAAAAATTTAGGAAGTATGAAATTTGTACAAAATATCATAACAAGACTTGTTAAACACTTATAAACTCAATTAATATCTCCAAGGCTCACTTCCCTTCAAAGTAGCTGCACGCACATTAACTATGCATTAGTAAGAAAATACATAAACTAGAAAAATCTAGACCCTTCAAGGCCCTCATTACTTAAGATGTTCTTTAGGGTATTTCAACCTGATGATCAAATTCAAAATTTCAAAATGACCAAGCAAGCTTTTAGCACTAGACAATTAAAGCGGTGAAAATGCATGCTTTACCTAGTAACTATATAGAACTTGAATATCATATACAATAACCACAGAATTACCTTAATATGAACTACTTCACCATCCTCAATAACCAAAACCTTCTTTGTGTGCTCCACAAGAGCGTTAGGATCACTTGAGATAAAAAGTTCTTTTGGCTGCCCATTCCTCAATATTTTGAAGTCAGGAAATGATGCTTCAGCACTCACATCTTCTGTTAGTTCCTGAATAAGTGTAGTTTTCAGTTTGTTGTAGCATCAGGAAGAATTATCAAAGAAAAGCCACAAGTTTATGCAATAGATGATTCTACCTACCAAACGATAGGACGAATAATATCGACAGGAATAGAAGCACTTATCAAATTAAACAAAATTTAAGGTTTCAAATGTGACACTCCACCAAAAATAATTACATACTGAAAATGTAAGAGTAACAATAAACCCAAAATAGATAGCCAACTATATTGAAAAGAGTGAAGCCGAAGCAAGTATGCATACAAACAACCAAGTGATCAAACCTTCATAAAGCAGCAAGTGGGGTCCTTTAAAACACTAATAGAGCAAATTTCCATAAATCAGAATTCAGAAGGCAATGGCACTAAACTCATTCATGTCAAACTAATTTCCTAAGACACGCATGGAAGACCAAATTTCAAGTGAAGCCAAAACTTCTATCTGCTAAACAGTAAATAACATGGCAAGTTGGCAAATGCAAGGTATTCGTTCAACATGCCTAGTATCTGTTTGAAAGGGTAAATCTTCCAGCACAACCTCCATAATAGAGAAGCAAAGCCTAATACCTTGTTTTTATTACTTTAAATAATAAGATTTCTTTCTGAATTAAAACATCAAACAAAAGTCTCAAGATATAAGGTAGAAGGTAAGATTATAGAGCATGCCGGACTCCAATGAAAAGATAACAAATGATAGGACATTTTTAAGCATTTCAAAATATAAAACATGCAATCTCAGCAAACATCAACAAGATTATCATCTATTTAAAAGTTGGGAGGCAGGGATGAAAATGCCAGTTTCCTGCATTGATTAATTCAAGGTAAATGGTATCCTTGATTCCCTCAGATTTCCAATATTCTAATCATAAGGTCTACAGCCTTTATAAATCGTATCCTCTTTGGGTAAGTTTTACCAAGCCTACAAATCGGAATAAGAATTCTTTTTACTAACAGTATTTATTACTACAAAAATGCTAAAGTGCATGAGTTATAGCCTTATAGGATAACGAAAATCTCTGTGCTCTTTTAATTCCCCTGGCATTCTCATACTTTTCTAAGTTTTAATGATGACAACTTGCAAAAAAAAATATTGCAGACATACTTGCCTTTTATCTTTTGTACTATACCACACAATATGTCATACATGGAATCCATATGGTCAATCACTCCGTGACATCAACAACAAAGAGACATGTGTAAAAATTCGGTAAAGTCAAACCGTTAAACACAACAAAATTGCATTTATAACTTACTTTAACACCAATAAGTAATGGGCCACCACGTTTGCAAGCAATTAACTCATTTGGATAATGTCTGCTTTTAAATATTAGTGCATATGCACCATCAAGATGCCGCATAACCTCCAGGACAACATCACTGAATGAGATTTTGTTCTCGGCTGCAAAACGAAAATTGCAATATGATAACTTCAAGTCATTACAGAAAAACATAATGCCTCAAATTTAAGTATATAACTTTTATAAATTTAAGGGGATCAAAGTCATTAATATTTGAATCATCTATTTACCAAAAATGGGTAAGAAGTGAAAACGAAGGATGACTAAGAATCACAAAATTATAAGATGCATAGTTTCTAAGAGATATTGATACTTTATGCATAATCTCCCTAATTCCACCCCCTTCTGTTAACATCTCCACGACCAAACAAAAAAGGAAAAGAAGAAAGTTATGATAAATCAGCCCAATGAAGTAAAAAAAAAATTCAAACACAATTCATTATCAGGAGTTTTAACGTCTATGGCTAGGAATAACTCTATCATATCGACATGAAATCAGTGGCGAGTATAGCATCACCATATCATCAACTTCAAAAGAAATAAATACCTTCTCCTTCATTTGCTTTGTCATAAACATACTTAGCAAGCTTCGGTATTACTTCAGTATCAGTATCAGATTCAAATGTAAAACCATGTCGAACTAGAGTTTCTTTCAATACCTAAACATGCAAAAGAAACAAGCAATAAAACCAGTCAGCAGGCATTGGTAACAAGAAGAAACAACTAAACCTACCAAACAGATATTTACTCTTACTCGTTTCATACAAAAAAAGATTAAGCTATTGGCATTGTTAATCCATATTCAATCTTTTAAAGGTGGTAAAGAAACCTTTCGTAAGTAAAAACTTGAGCTTGGCAAAACTTTATGAAAGAGAGGTAGAAGCTTAATAAAGCATGAAGCACTTGTAAAACGAAGCATACAAGAATTGCAATTTTAAAACCAATGAAGTACAAAAAGGACCTTTAAAAAAAATTCAGAACAAACCTCATAATTAGTAATAACCCCATTATGAACAACCACAAACTCATTTTCAGGACCAGAGGTCTGTGGATGACTATTTCTTGGTGCAGGCTCACCGTGAGTTGCCCATCGAGTGTGGGCAATTCCAGCATGAACAGAAAATGACTCCTCTAGGTTCAACTCTGTGGCTGCAACCTCTGTAATAAGCAAATTTACTACTGGTTACAAATTTACAATATGCATACTTCATCGAATTATATTACATGATCCCGCTCAGCTCACTAATTCTTAATGCCCCACACCCGCACCCTCATCCCCAAACCCCCATGAGACTCTTTAGTCATGAGGTTCTTTCCCACACACAATGAACAACGGCATCAGTAGCCCCGCTACGTTAAAAGTTCACATCAATACCGGAGTAAGACTTGCATGATCATTAGTTATTAACACTCCAGTAAAGATGTATGCAAAACCAAAACCGGAAGCACCAAAAGAAATGCAAAGGACTTAATTAGTAAGCTTGTAGCATCTATTGTGTACTATTGCATTGTGTAGAATCACATTACTAAAGCAACAATTTCAATATAGCCTAATACTTGCATTTCAGCACCATTTTATAAAGCATACTGCACAGAAGTACAGAACTGCGGCATACGATCATAAACAAGAAACAATTGCTAAAATAGCAATTATAATTGCCATACAATAAACTTAAACAACCTAAAAGAGCAAAAACCACTAAAACCCCAAAAACCCAATTGAATTCAAATTTCATGATCTAAATGCCTGATCATGATCTATAGAATTTTTTAATGATTTTTTTAAATGCCCTTCAAAAAATTCGTTACACCCAGATGAAATTCCATCAAACCCAGAAATTCCCACAATTCAAAACACACAAAACAGATGAAATTCCCAGAAAGAATCCTCAAACCCAGAATTCAGAACAGTCGAAAATGAAGAAGAATGTGAAGAATTTAACCTTGATAGACGGATTTAACGAGGGATTCAATGTTGCCCTCTTGACGAAAAACAAGAGGAGGAGGAGAGAGAGTGTAGGAGACATCAGAAGAGAGAGAAGAATCAATTGAAATTCCGGCGGAATCATAACCCCGATACTCCAAACGCCGTAATCCATTGAAGAGAACTTCAACAATGTAACGTCTTTCTCTGTTAACATTGAAGTTCAAGTATGCAAAGATCCCACACATTTTTCTTTGATATTTTCGTGAATTCTAATTCTTCTACTAGGGAATTGGTCGGAGATCGAAGGATATTTGTATACAGAGGAAAGAGAAAGGAATGAAGAAGAAGAAGGGATGTCAATTTTGACTTTTTGACTATATGATGAACAGTAATTTCCTGGGAATTTTAACTGATTTTTGAGGTTTATAGATTGGGAAAATTCTAAGGGGATGGAATATGAATTCTGCTTACTAAAAATTGGTATGTTGTATGGAAGTGTAATGGACATGGACCCATTGAATTAGACAGTTTAGATTTCATACTCCATATAAAGTTATAGATTCATCGTGATCTAATAAGTACCGACTGATCAAACCCGATCCAATTTCTCGATAATTTTGTTGTCAAATTATAAAGGTGAATCATTTCGAATTGTTAGAAAATGAGATACGTGAGAGTTTGGGAGGCCTAGAAGATCGTGGTAAGCAAGGTAAATACATTTAATGATAGCGGTATTTTTAAAATTTATGATAATATGTCAATTATTCTGAAATGGTGCAAAAGCTAACAAATGCCCCGAGTGTATGAAAAAGAATTAAAATGAACATCAGTTACACCGATTGACGCGTTATTTTGAGCAGATGCATGAAAAAGAATAATATATCTATTATCAGAAATTGAGCGAATGTATGAAAAAAGAATAGTATATCTATTATTTAAAATTGAGCAGATGTATGAAAGACACCCCCTAAACAAATTTAAATCATATAATAGTGTAATTAGTCATTTAATAGTACATCACAATATTAATATGGCCCGTCATGAATAAATTTTAGTTTTTCCTAGCAGTCTATGTAAGACTTTCAACAAGAGTAAATTATGAAATTGCTCATTTTGACTAATGATTTAAATATTTTTACCATCTTGATTATTAACTTTGAATTTTTATTTTGATATATACTCATACTAATTTCCCATTCGCAAAGAATTATCAAATTGATTGTAAAGTTGAATTATTCAAACTATTAACGTGATAAACTAGTATTGAAATATACAACAACTAAATCTAAACTAAGATATCGTAGTAAATTCATAGAAACAGAAACAACATGACCAAGGTGGTGGATAGCGGATGAATTTGATGATCTTGTTTGTTTTTTTTTTTTTTTTTTTCAAGACAAGAGGCAGGAAATAATTGATGATCATTATATATATTGTTATATTAGTGGAGCAATACACGACTATAATAATTAATGATTTAGTGGTACTTAACAATTAAGATAAGTGCTAGTGCATGAAATCATGCATCATGTGAACTTGAATTGTTTATTTAGATTTAGGTTGGTAAGTTTCAGCATTCCATGTGATTCCTGCCCAAAATCAAGTACTTAATATATCATGAATATTAAACTAAACCACTCTGATCCATATGCTCAATTAAATTAATTTAATCCAAAACTTAGGATTATTGACCATAACTGATTACCGACCATCTGTTGACTTAGCTCATGTATTATGAGCTAAGCTACAAGGTACGAAGTGATGTTAAAAGACAAACTAAAAGCTACATACGAGTAGGATGGATGGATCGGAGTATCCTACTAGTAACTAGTGTTAGGTCCGAGCGATGTCCCGAGTTACAGCATTATTTCCATAATAAAAATATTTATTAATATTGAATTTTTATTGAATGACATGTAATATGGTAATAGTTTAATGGCTAACACATTGGAACATAAACTTGAGGTTGTGGGTTCAAATCTTGTACGAACCATATTAATAACCTATATATCTATTGAATAAATTATTGGTCCATATAATGTTAATTAGACACGCACAAATAGGAATGGTAAACATGCACTTGAATTTTTCTGGAGTAGCTATTAGTCATAAACCAAGGGAGTTGACCTATTCAAACGAGTATTAATATGACTTGTCAACCAAGTTAACCCTAAAATCTTGAACTTGACAAGCATAAAAATAAGCTGTATTATTTAAACCTATATTTTAAACAATCAACTCGATATCATTAACAATACAATAACTCAAGATCAAGTCATCATTTTTCGTATAACTTATCCAAAATTTTCAATTATAAATTAAAATCAAAATGGGCTAGAATAACGATAATACCTTCATAAACGAATTTAACGAGTGCATCAACATTGCCTTGATTGCGAAAAACTAATGGGAAAGGATTAAGACAAGAACTTAATAATATGCCTCCATTTTTATTAGAATTATAATGTTGAAGAGATGATGAAGAATCAAAGGAAATGCCAGCTGAATCATAACCACGATATTCCAAACGACGCAAAGCATTGAAAAGAAGTTGAAGAATGTAAGACCTTTTCTTACTAACATTGTAGTTTATGTACCCAAATACCCCACACATTATTTTCTTTTTGATTTCTCTCTTTAGTTTTGTATTTACTTTATTTTGGGATTTGGGATTTGGCTACTTATAGAGAGGAAATGATTAAATAATGTTTTTCATTTTATTAGTAATTTTATATTATTCATGTAGTTTTATATGAAAATTGTTGACTTTTATATGTAACAAGTCAACACATTTGCATATAAAAAATGAAATAAGAAGAGTATGCATATATAATGTTTCAAAATAATTTAATACGGAGTACAAATCTACTACTTTGTAGTACTTTATTAAATATGACTTGTGAATTGACATTGTGGTATTACTAGTATTAGTATTTCGTGTAATGGTAGCAAGTATTTGTATGCAATTATAAATTTTATTACTCCGTATAATTAAAGAAACTGTTTATTAAGAAATATTAGGGAGTTTTAATTTACGTTATTATTATTATTATTATTTTTGGTGCTGAATGTTAAATTTATTGTAAGCACATGTGCGTACACACAAAAGATTTTATAATGATTTAAATATCTTCATATACATATTGTTTAATGGAAATTTGCATAAAGTATACTTGAGTTGGTCACCTAAATCAAGTATTCCCACTAAAAGTTTATCCAAGACACATTATTAAACTTCGAATAAATTAATGATTGCATTTAAAATAGAAACGTTGGTCATATTGATCAATAATTAAGTTATTTATCAAAAATATGATTTTCAATGGAAACAAATCAAACAATATTTTATTGTCAAAGTTTTGAATAATGATTCAATATAGAATTGCCTAAAACATTCGCCGTTAATAAAACTTATTTGAAAAAACACATTAGGACAAACAGTACAATATTATAAGGAGGTGTTTGGTTAATGTAATTTGATATAAGATATAGTTTTAGAATAACTTAAATTCATATCTTGAGTTTTTTTAAATTTTTTTTGTAAATTTAAAACATATACTTCAAATCCCGGAGTACGGGATTTTTAGAAACTAAGGAGGAGGTGAATTTTACTCATAATCTTTTAAGTATTGTATCAAAATAAAAGGAATAAAAAATATTTATCAAAATACTTGGATTTTGCTCACAACCTTAGAAGTTATAAACCAATATCATCATAGATTCGTATGTTCATTAGTTGATCCAAACTTTTACCAACCTATAAATCAAATGGACGGTCAATTATGAACAAAAATCACTAAAACTTAGAGGATGATTGAAAAGTCCATATTAGTTCAATCAAAGTTATAAAATATTCAGATCGAAGGGCAATGGTGTAGCTCATAGACTAGCTTTTGTCAGTAGGAATTACAATGAGATGAGAATATGGATCGAGAAAATTCCAACTTGTGTGTCGGATATTGTTGTTTTTGATTGAATAAATTTATGTCATAGTTTCCCGTAAAAAAATTATAAATATTCAGAACGAAACACCTTATTTTAAGTGAAAAATCCATAACATAACCTTAAATCCTTAATGCCAGTTAAGAACAAAAACTCAATTTAGTTGGACTGTGGCCCAGCCAGGACTCAGGCTAACCCAACCTTTCCCAATCGTTTATGGCTAGACTCTAGTCTAGCCATCTAAACCTACACCCCCCCTAAAACGACGACGTTAATAACTTCACACTAACCCCACACATTCCAAACTACCCCACAGTAACTTCCCTCTACCCCCACACATCCTAACATACCCCACAGTAACTTCCCTTTAAACTGCCACTACCCCACCCATATATATATATAATTAAAAAAAAAAAATTCAAATGATCACATTTACTCTGCATTTTCTCTCTCATCTTCTTTCTCCATTTTCTCACTCAACCTCCATTTTCTCTCTCTACTCCATTTTCGTACATGCAATAGCAAGTAAAATCGTCTAAAAATGTCCGACATTAGAGACGAAATTGCACAATCGCAACAAAAATCACCAAGGACAAACACAAAAATCTAAAGAGTAAGTATGTTTTGCAAGTTTAGTGTAAAATTAATTGAAAATTGCGCAACAAAAACCCTAATTTTTTGGTTTTTTGTTTTTTGATGATGTTTCAGGAAAAAAATTGAAGATTCTGGAGTTCCAGAACAATCAAAGTAAGTATTACTGATTTTTTTCGAATTATAAACATAATTTTATTGAAATTTGCTCATATTTAAACAAGTTACTGTTCAAATTTGAATATAAACATAATTTTACTCTATTTCTGAAACGATACTTAAAATTTAAACAAGTTACTGTTTATATTTGAATGTATGCATAATTTTGATTAAATGATCAACCAAAAACTATATAAAATATACAAAAAAACGAAATGTGGGAAAAATATAATGTCTAGTACTGTGAAATATAATGAACAAATACAATAAAGTACATGTTCAAATTGGTTTGTGTGCATATATTTGTGCATATATATGTATACATATGTTCAACTATGTATAGTATGTGTATAGCATGCAATTTATGTTTGTTTATATACATTTACTGACATATTAATTGTTCATTTCTAAATTTCATTATGTACAAGTGGAAAACATATACTTTGTTCATATGTGTAGTAATGAACATTTACAAAACACTATATGGTCAAAATTCATATTATGTTATATATATCCATATATTTGTATACATATGTTTATTGGTACAACTATACTGATCATTTATGTGAACTATTCTGTACATTTGTCTAACATAGAAACATCATGTCAATTTTTATGATTTACAATATAAATTTACATTGTAGTGATGTACCATTTAAAGTGATACACTTGATGCAATTTGACAATGGAATGTTCAATCCCTATCCTATAATTCATGAGAGAAAAGAATGTTCTGAAATAGACAACAAATTGGATAGAAATGAAGTTATAAAAAAGTGGGAACCCTATTTATTAGAAGACAACCTACATCCCAAGTAAGTTAATGTACTTGCAAATATTCATATATGTAATATTTAATGTACAATCATTTGTAAAATTCAATACTTAATCTCATAGTTGAAATAAATTGTAAAATTTTAGTGAACCAAAAAAGTTGAAAGTGAAATTTGTATTGTCAAGATCAAGGCCAGAGACAAATCAATCAATGAGGTATAAATACTTCATAAAATTCAATAATTTACTTTTATACTGTTACATAATCATACTTTTATGTATTGACATCCAAAAAAATTTCAGTGAACAAAAGAAGGAAACTTCAAAAATAGATGATGCATCAACAAATCAAGGGTATATTCTACCTCAATGTGTTTAATGTTCATTTTCATATTACTTTATAAACATTTTTAATCATTTGAAATTAATTAATTTTCAGAAATGAATCACCTGAGGAAGAAGCAAGAGAGGTTGAACAACTACAACCAGAAAAGGATGAATCAACTACATGGTATTTGATTCAACTAACGTTCAATTTCATAATAGTTGATAAACATTTTTAATCATTTTCAATTTTAAATTTCAGAAATGAATCAAATGAAAATCCTGCACCAGAAGATGAGCCTGCACCAGAAGATGAGCCTGCACCAGAAGTGGATGAGCCTCCAACAGAGGATGAACCTCCAGGAGAGGATGAACCTCTAGGAGAGGATGAGCCTGTAGGACAGGATGAACCTGTAGGAGAGGATGAACCTGTAGGAGAGGATGAACCTCAAGGACAAACACATTCATATATAATGCAAAGGTATGAACTTATATAACTTATTTAATGTTTCTATTCCACTTTTACAATATTATTGATCATAAATTATAAACAAATGTTGCCAGGAGAAAAGCAAATGTGTCAACCAAGGGAATACTCAAAAAACTGATGAAAAACAGGACAACTGCTCCTGTTGGCAAGACCACATCTAAAAAGCCTCCTGCTAAAAAGGTCCTTCCTAAAAAGGCCCCTGCTACAACTGTTGATGCTGCTGGAAAAGCCACTGCTGCTGAATTGGCCCCAGCTACAAACATTGAAAAGTCTACTGCTGCTGAAGCAGAAAAATCCCATTCAACAAGTTCTGCCATTCCAAAACAAAAGGCCCCTTCTGAAATTCAAAAAATCAAATTAGGTAATGTACATATTTCTTATATTAAATGTTCAATTCCTTTTATCAATAACACTACATTGTAAATGTTCATTTACTAATTTGTAAATGATCAAAATGTATAGGTGCTGAAGAAATTGTGATTGAGGATGAAACCGAAAAAGAATTAGAAAGAGAAAGACAAGAAGAATTGCAAAGGGATGAGGAGTTGGCAAGAATATTGAGAGGTTTAAAACCTGTTGAAGAGACAACTTTGTCTCAAAAGAGTGAAGAATCTTCACAAAATTCAAAGCAACCAAGAAGGAAAATGGTTGCAAGGAAAAATCAGAAAAAAAAAGAATTGGAAGAAAAGCAAAAACAAAAAGAAGAGGAACAATCACCAGCAACAAGAACAAGAAGTAAATCACAAGGTAAATAAATGTACAATTCCTAATATAACAATGATCATATTAAATATAATATTACAACTATATTAATATATACTTAACAATGTTTAGTTGCAGATATTAAGCTGCCTAGCATATCATCTATTGCAACAGATGCTGCAGCAATTGCTGGAAACCTACCAGCAGAAACACCACCCAAAAAACCTGGGCGTCCAAGGGCTGCAACTACAGTTGTAGAGAAACCTGCTGAGAAACCTGCAGGGCGTACAAGGGCTGCAGTTAAAGCTGCAGAGAAAACTGCTGAGAAACCTGCAAGTTCTCCTACTTAAAAAGGGAAAGCAGGCCAAAAAGGTAAAAGAACATTTCTAAAACACTAAATGTTCAAATACAATCTTTCACTTTGAAAATGTTCATTTTACTTAATGTAATTGATCAAATAATTAGGTGGTCAAAAAAGACCTGCTGCATCAGCCAAAGGCCCTGCAAAAAAAAGAAAAATCATAGATCAAGTGTCTTATGATGAACCATCAGAGGATGAAGAACAAGAAGAAGGCCCTGCAACAAGTTCTGCTCCTGCAGAAAAGAAAATTCTGAAAAAAGATGAACAAAAAGGTAATGTACTTATTAATAAAACTAAATGTTCAAATACAATCTAGCAAATTAAACTGTCATATATATGTTCATTTTACATATTATAATTGATCATATGTGTAGGTGGTCAGAAGAGGCCTGCTGCATCAGCTAAAGGTCCTTTGAAGAGAACAAAAGTCACTGAAGAACAATCAGAGAAGGAAAGTGAAGAAGATGAGGAAACTGAAGAAGATGAGGAAAGTGATAGTGGATCAGACAGTGAAGATCCGGCTTTTAATGTTGAAAAGGAAGAGGATGAAGAAAGTGAGGAGGTGGAAGTAGTGCAGGGAAAGAAAACATTGATAAAGCCAAAGTCTGAAGAAAAAAGAATGGTTCTGTATGATACGGAACCAATAAAAAAGATTGTGAAGAAGAAAACTGAACTTTCTTTGCCTAAGAAGAAAGTAGAGGAGGAAGAAAAGAATGAGGAGGATGTTGGAAGCTCTACAAGAGGAGGCCATGTCAAATTCATGCAATGGGTTAAAAAAATGAGTGATACACAGAAGAAACTAGTGCATGAAATAGGACTTGGGCCATTGTTGGATATAAATCTTCCTCAGCTTGACAAACAATTCAGCCATTGGGTTTTAGATAGCTTTGAAGTTAGTAGTTGTAGTTTTGAGCTGCCTAAAGGTGAGAAAATTGAAATTGAGGTGGAAGATGTGAGGATTGTTTATGGTTTGCCAATGGGAGACATTCCCATTGTTGAAGGCAAATCTGACAGAGCAAGTGAAGAGTTTGGTGTTTTCATGAAAAATTGGAGGTCAAAATGGCAAGGCAAGATACCTTCTGTAAACCAAATTATTGCTCAATATACGAGTGATAAATTCAAAAACAAAAGGCCTGCAGAAGAAGATTTTCTCACCAATTTTTTGGTAGTTGCTGTGAATTGTTTGATGAAGTGTATTTCAAACAACCAATGCCATTTCAAGTTCCTGTTTTCAATGATGGACAAAGAAAAAATAAAAAACTTGAACTGGTGTCAGTACGTGTTTGACTCTCTCATCAGTTGCCATGTCACATGGAGAAAGAGTGGAGGAAAAGGATTCTACAATGGACCACTGCAATTTCTGATGGTAAGTTTACAAAACACAATTGTAAATTATAAAATGATCATTTCCGTAACAAAGAATGTTCATTAACAAAATGTTAAATATATAATTTGTCTAAAATTTTCATCTTTTATATTAATTGCTCATTTGTATTATATTATATGTTCATTTAAAATAATGGATTTTGGTGCAGCTGTTCTACTTTGACAGAGTTCAAAGATTGAACAAAAAACAACCAAGGACAGTTCCAATCATTTCTTGTTGGACAAGGGATATGTCACTTGAAAGGATAAAAACAGAAAATGATTTGAACTATGGATATGGAAAAGTCCTTCCAAGAATAGAAGAAAAGCCTGAAGACAATCCTAAGGTACACAAATGATCATTTATGAATTATGAAATGTTCAATATCAAAAAACAGAATGTCTTATATGATTTTATTATATATTCTATAAATGACAGGTCTTTATGAACGAATTTGCATCAATGGTACAAGATGTTGGTGCGTCTTTGGCAAGACTTTCAACAAAATTGGTGAAGGCAAAAGAACTCTTCCCCGGGAATCAGTTGGTGAAGAAGGTAGATGAAGTGTTGGGAAAGATGGCACGAGAACCATCAATTCTCAGCCAAGATGAAGAAATATTTGGATCAGAGGAGTTTTTGAATGCCATTGTACAAATTGAGAAGGAACTGATGGAGGCAAGTGAAGCTGAAAAAAAGAAAACAGGAAATGAGAAGGATTATGATATAAGGAAGGCCTTCAGTTTGGGTTGCAACTTAACTCCCCCAACTCCAACAACTGGTAAATAGCCATTAATTTGAATATCCTGACTTAATATAATATAATTAAAGAATTAATTTTAAATTAATTTGAACACAGAAGCACAGATTAATCTTGCAGCCACAACTTCAACAACAACTGATGCAAATGTTCCTTCTAAACCAGAAAAAGGTAAAGCCTTAATATATATGTACAATTATGAAAAGTATAATGGTCATTTATAAAATAATAAGTTTGTTTATTGTAAATGTTTAAAAAATATATATATTCAGAATAAAAAATGTTCATTTACATTAACAATTGCATTTATTTTAAATCAACAGAAAAAGTTGGAGGTCCAACTTTTGAAGAACCACAAGATGGAGGAACTTCAGGAAAAGGTAAAATGTTCACATATATAGTAATAAATATACATTTATGATTGTGAAAAGTTCTTCTTTAATGAAACTAAAACTATGTATATGTGAATGCAAATTAATACAAAAAGCATTAAACAAAGGTGAAGGTTCAAAATCTGCAGCATTAGAAGAAAATGTTGAAGGAAATTCAAAGAGTGGTACAATGTTCATATTTACAAATAAATGATCATATTATTAAATATAATGTTCATTTATAGTCATATAAAATTTCTTTCATGTATTTTCTTTGCAACATCTGATTCAAAAGTTGATGATCCTAAGACACCAACATGTCCAACTATGGAAGATGTGCTTAATGACTCAAAAAAGAATGAAGGAAGCATGGGGTAAACATTGAAGACCTGTCTTATTAGAATGATAGAATTTTGAATGCACATGTAAAATGAATATGGTTATGAAGTGTAATTATTTTTGGACAGTTTTTGGTTATGAAGTTAGTAATGGACTTGTAATATAAGATCATAAGGGAATATTTTGCTTAAGGGTAGGAATGAACAATTTAAGTTATGTAAATTATGTATTTTAATTTAAATGTATTAGTAATGTTTTAAATGTTCATGGTTCAAAAAATGAGAATAATGTTTTTTATTTTAATTACTCTTCATTACTAACCATGATTAATATTTCAGAGAAGACAGGAATAAACAATTATATGCTTCAAATGTGGAGGGAAGGTA
Organism: Chenopodium formosanum; assembly: GCA_024500155.1. NCBI lineage: Eukaryota > Viridiplantae > Streptophyta > Magnoliopsida > Caryophyllales > Amaranthaceae > Chenopodium > Chenopodium formosanum. The sequence goes on along the minus strand of CM044861.1, from coordinate 464,267 downwards.
AATGATCATTCCATATATACATGTTCTTTTTCATTAAACTGAATAATCATTTATACTATATTTATATTCAGTGGGACAAACAAGGAAACATAAGAAATTGAAGCAGAGAAGATTCAAGTTGCCAAAAACACAACAGGGCAAAGGTAAAAGGTCTTTACATGTGTATAGAGTTATAATGTTCATTATCAATATACGAAATGATCATTCATAAATTGATATTTATTCAGTGATAGAGAAAAAACTTTGGAAAGAAAAAACTCAAGAGAAGCTGAGAAGAAAAAAGTTGAGATTCCAAAGGAGAAAGAGAAGATTCAAGTTGCCAAGAACACAACAGGGCAAAGGTAAATGGTCTTTACATGTGTATAGAGTTATAATGTTCATTATCAATATACTAAATGATCATTCATAAATTGATATTTATTCAGTGACAGAGAGAAGAATTTGGAAAGAAAAAACTCAAGAGAAGCTGAGAAGAAAAAAGTTGAGATTTCAAAGGAAAAAGAGATAAGGTATTACTATTTGTTCTTTATATAAAGTATTTGTTCATAATTACAAAATTCATAATTGTACTAATATATGTTCACGTTAACTAGGCCACGAAGGGACAACACAAATGTTCCTATTGCTTTCCGATCTCCATACATGGTCAAGTACAAGGATTTGTTCAAAGATGAAGACACAATGAACAAACTTGTTACAGACTATGCTTATAGTGGGAAAGATCAAAGGTATACATCACTAACTTCATCTAAATTTTAACAATATGTTTGTTGTAAAACTCAAATATTGAAAACTTGATAATTTGCAGTGAGCTACTATATTATGATGGAGTGAATTTGATCAATAGGGCAGAGATGAAAACTCTTGAAGGGGACACAGAAGTAGTTAATAATGTGATTGATTCATGGGCAGCACTTCTGAATCAAAAAAGGTCAAAGAACAAGCTATACTTTTCAACATTTCCACATGTAAGTATTGGTGTACTAAAATGATCAATTCAATTACACTAGATGGTCATTATGTATATTAAAATGATCCTATGCATCACTTGCAGCAAATTATGTATGCAAACACAGTGTGTTCCGAAGAATCATCAATGGAGCTTAGGCTGGAATACTTCAAAGAAAGAATAACAAATGAATTAAGGTTATACAAAATCAAGAGCGCATTTGGATATCAACAGGTATTAATGAACAATGGAATTATAATATGTTCATTTACAAAAATGTGTATATATAATAATATTGTGTACTATGTACAGATTTTTTTTCCAGTGGCCATATATGGACATTACTATCTTCTATGCATTGATCATATAAATGAGACAATGCATATAATTGACAACAGGAAATTGCCACAACATCTAACAGTTGCAGCAAAATATGAAAACCAACCCCAATTGGTGGTAAGTATATTGTTTAACAGATATAAAAATGATCAATTTGTTTATAAAAAATGATCAATATTGAGTACTAAAATGATCAATATAAATATGACCCTTTTTTCTGTATTTGTTGCAGTTAAAAGGATATGCAGAATACTTGAAAAGGTTGGGGTATGAAGATGCAGATTCTATTGAGAAATATAAGGTGGTTTTGCAAAAAATGAAGTGGAGGAGCAACGAAGAATACATCAACTGTGGAGTTTACATTATGAAACATATGGAAACTTTCACTGCTGATCCAAATGAAGAATGGGTTTGTGACCTAAAAGCAAACAATGTAAGTAAATTTCAACATAACAAAAAAATATACTTCATGATCACTTTATAATACATAATGATCATTTATATCACAATTAATGTTCATGTTTATAATAAATTATTTTCCTGAAACAGGTGAACCAAATCAGAAAGCTCAGAGTACAATACACTGCTCAACTAATGCTGAATGAACAAAACAGGCAGTCACAGAACAATAGAAGAGCAGCAAGAAGATTTGCACAAACTTAATAGAATATGTTCATATATAGGCACATATATGATCATACTTGCTTTCAGTTTTTGTATGGACATAAGTTTTTGTTGTTGTTCTAGTAAAGACAAAATTAATTATCTTTTTAATATTAACTAATGTTGTTGTTTTTGTTGTTGTTTTAGTAAAGTGTTACATTATAATTGCCAGTTTGAAATGATCTAATATAATTATTACTATTAAATAATGGTTCATACTATTTAAAATAGTAAATGATCACTTCCAAAAGCGATAATAAACATTTATAGAACATTTAAGGATAGTTTTGAAAAAAAAAGTTTCAAATTACATAATGAATCTAAATATTAAAAACTTAGAGCACTTGAATCTCTATAAAGTTGAGACAACTAAAAATGTTGATAGTTAAACAGCAAAACATAATTGCATATTGATCTGATCTCTTATTTACCATTTGTAGCCAATCTCTTAGCCACACTAGTATCAAAAAACGCTAATAACCTATCATATTTGGTTGAAATCTGTGGAGAACCACCTTGAGTACTTCTTGAAACAGTAGGAGATCCTTGAACATTCCTTGAAACAGTAGGAGAAACTTGAACATTCCTTGAAAAACTAGGACAATCTTGCACATTCCTTGAATTTCCTTGAGTACTTCTTGGAACATTAGAAGGAGCTTGAACTTTCTTCGGAATACTAGAACGAACTTGAACTTTTCTTGGAGGATTTTTAACAATGCTAGAAACTTTAGAAGGAGCTTGAGCATTGATTTGAGCTGTGGGAAATTGTACATTTCTTGGTTTCTTTGGTGGCAACTGAGAACTTGTTGGGACATTATTAACATCATGAGCAATTGTAGCTGTTTTACCCTGATGATCAAAATTAAAATAGTAAATGATCAAATTCAAAATAAATAATGACCTTATACAAAATTAAAAGGTAGATGATTAATATTTTACCTTCACAATAGAAGATATGTCTGGATCAACAGCAACATTTGATTGCATAGAGCTATCTCCATATTCCTATAATACAATGAAAATTATAAAAACATTATAATCCCAACTTAAAATACTAAAATGAACAACTACAATTATATACATAATCATTTACATAATACCTGTTCAAAGTCATTTGAAACACTATCATCTGAAGGGGATATCTTCTACAATGCCAGTCTTTTTATTACCAACCTTGTAAAAAAATTAAAAGTAAAAATGTTTTATATTCTACAAAATTTGATAAAAACAGATAAAAAAAAAAAGAAAATAAGTTTATATTTACCTGACCAATTGGATATTCAATCACAATTAACTCATTAGGATCAGCCAAAGAATTAGCATAAGATATAGGACACCCATTCTCGTCCAATTCCTAAGGCATAACAAAAATGTTCAATTCCTGAACATAAATAATCAATAACAAAAACATAAATGTTCATCATTACCTGAACTATTGCTTGACCTTTAGATCTTTTATAAGGAGTGTATACTGACTTTTTCTTCATCCACTGACCCCTGGCTTTGTTATAAGCCTTCTCCATATTACTCTTAGGCCTATAATTCCTCTCTCCAATAGGTCTTGATTTTTCAGGATTCTTAACTTCATGATCAACAATTTCAATACCATCAACTGGTTCATTAAAATCAATAGTACCAGTAACACTCTCAATCTTTTCTTTTAAAAGATTGAAATAACATTCAACCTCTGCTCTAGCATTCAAAGAGTGTTGACAACTTGTTACCAACTTAACAAATTTCCTTAGTGTTTGTGTCCTCCAAACACTTGTAGATACTACATTGGTTTTCATTGTAGGTTCATCAAGGCCATGACTACACATGGCAGCCTTAGTCCACCTCTTACATATATAATCATCTGGAATCTTACGAACACAATTCATATGATAAATTCGAAGAGCATGAGAACAAAGCAAACCCATTTCACTAAACAGCATGCATGTACAACATACTGCATGTGTTTCTTTATTAAAAACAACCTCATGCTTGATCATATCTTTCCCAGGTCTCCACAAATGATAATAATATTCAGGAAAATTCACACCAGCATCTTTATGATCACAAGCAGTACCCTTAATGAACTCTTCCTCAAAAAGCACATAAGCTTGAATAGTATACAATGACCTAGCATGAACAAGAATCCCAATGTATGCAAAGGCCAAATGACGATTACCTCTGATTGTATTATAATCTCTCCCTTTTTCTTTGCTTCTCCACTCTTGAACCACATCGAGAAACACTTGATAGAAATCACATAGACCTTGTGTCTTGTTAAGCCTTTGAGAAACAGATTTGTTAGTTGTCTCACTACGTTGAGATGAAAGCACACCTCCTGACCAATGTTTCTTTGAAAAAGCTGGACACCACATCTCCTTGATTTTATACAAATCATTCAACCAATCAACATTTGCACAGTCATATTTCAGCACCATTCTGTAAATCAAACATGATCATTAAGCATAACAGTTATGAGCATTTCAAATAAACATTTACAGACAACTAAATGTACATATCTGTAAAATTTTCTTAAGCAGCTAAACAAGTATATAGAAGAAGTACCTTTTCCAAAAATGCTCAAATTCTGGTGGAGTTTCACAATACTTCAACAAATAACCAAATAAATCAGTGAAACCATCCAAAGCTCTCAACGCCCCAATGTGTTTCTTAGAATTTTGTTCAATATGCCACACACACAATCTATGATGAACACCTTTGGGGAAAATATTTCTTATCCCAGCTGCAATTGCTTGAGCTTGATCAGTCATTATAGTAATAGGACTTCTCCTTCCCATAGAAGTTAGAAAAGTATCAAATAACCACTCAAATGATTCTGTTCTTTCATTAAGTATAAATCCCATGCCAAACATCACATTATTTGCATGATGATTCATACCAACAAATGGAGCACAAATCATACCATATTTGTTAGTCCTATAAGTAGTATCAAAAACTAACAAATCACCAAAATAATGGTAATCTCTCATCATCCTTCCATCTCTCCAAAAGAAATTAACCAATGCACCATTTTCATCTTGTTCAAAATCATAATAGAAATCTGCTTCATCAATTTGTCTCTTAGCAAAAAATTTGATTAGTTGATTGCTGTCACCTCCCTCAAGTTTAGCTCTATTTTCAGCAGAAATAGCATTATAAGCATCAGGAGCTGTAAAACAAAGATTAGGAGACCCTCCAACCTCCTTCTTCAAAACTCTCAAAGAATCAGAAACTTTAACTCCACTCAATCTAAGTGTAGAAATGAAATGAATATGTTCCTTAGAAATATCCCTTTGAGACCTTATTAAATGTCTCTTGTCAACAGGAATCATTTCATGATTATGGACCATTTCATGTCTTGTACATGTATAAACATCTGAACGGTCAATACTAAACTGCACAAAAGCCAAGCAACCAGTCCTTATGTTAATTCTCTCATAAAGCCTATTATTCCTACACTTATCATCTTTAAAACCCTCATTTGTACAAACAAATCTTTTCATAGAGAATGAATCATCTCTTCGCCTCTTACCTTTTCCAATTCTAATTCCAAATCCCTTTCTAAATGCATATTCATTAAACATTTCATAAGCAACATCTTCAGAAGGAAATTGTTTCCCATAAAATTCAGAACTAGCTGCTTCTTCAAAAACAATAGCATCCTTTTTTTCCACTGCAATATTAAAATGTAACAAATGAACACATACAGTAGCAATAATGTTCAATTACAAAAATGATTATCATAAATTACAACATGTAAAGTATTAATGATCATTTATCATTACATAAATGATCATGTACATGAACATTTATTATTACATAAATAAATATAAATTACAGTAAGTACACCTATGTACACGTAAATGTACATATAATATCACATATAGGGGTGATAATGAGACTGAGCTATTCGTGAACTATTCGAGCTCGGTTCGGTCAAAGCTCGGTTCGACGAGGCTCGACTCGAGTTCGAGATCGGCTCGGAACCTTAACAAGCCGAGCCGAGCAAGTTAAAGCTCGGCTCGAAAAGCTCGTGAAGGCTCGATTAAAATATATATATATTTAAAAATACCAATTTTAAAAATATAAATTATTTACTTTAAATATTAAAATGATACATATTAAATGTCACATCCTATAAAGTTTTAATATTCATTTATATTTATAAAAATAATAAAAATAAATAAAGAAAAATAAATAAATAAAACAAAAAAAAAAAAAAAAAACATCTTTGGGATTTTTAGTGGAGCTTAGTGGTTTACAAAACTACAGGCTTTTCAGCCCAATTGTTTGTTTTAACTTTTAACCCTAAGTTCCTAACCACATTTCTTTCTTCAAGCATAGCCGTCAGCACTCAATACTCAAACAAGCACAATTTCACAGCATACCCATAACCCATCAAAACTGAATTAACTCACAACCATTGTAAATCGGTTCCACCGTCAATCGGTGTTCCACAGTCAGGCAGTGATAGTCGTCAAACACTCCATATGTACTCAAACTAGCACAACTTCACGCATAGCTGTCAAACACTCATTAATTCACGACCACCGTCGATCAGCACTCCACCCTCGATCAGATTCAGTTCTCTACCGTCGTCAACTCTTCAAGCAACCTTCAACTATGGAAGCCTATAATCAAGCTTGACGCAAGCATTAAACAACTAAAAACATACAAGCTCGAGCCGAGCTTCGAGCCGAGCCGAACTTGCGTTTGGAGTCTCGAGCTCGAGCCGAGCCTAAGTTCCTGAAGCTCGTCGAGCTTCGAGCTCGAGCCGAGCCTCCTGTGCGATAAACGAGCTCGAGCCGAGCCTACCACTGTTCGGGCTCGGCTCGAAGGTTTAGCACCCCTATTCACATACATGAACATAAATTTAATACGACGAAAAACTATAAACAAATTAATTGAATGCCAAATTTTATAAAACTAAAGCTAATCAAAAAAACAATAATCACAATCACGCGAAAAAATAGAAACAAAATCAAAACAATAATCAAAATCAAAACAATAATCACAATCACAATCACAATCACTATAATCAAAACAATAATCAAAATCAAAACAATAATCACAATCACAATCACAATCACAATAATAAAAACAATAATCACAATAATCAAAACAATAATCACAATAATCAAAACAATAATCACAATCTAATCGAAACATTACACGCGAAAAACAGAGCATAATCAAAATCGATTGATTGAGAGAAATATTACTCACATTGTTTCGAAAACGAGTCGACTAAACCAACTCCAGCAGGAAAAATAGAATCAGAATCACGATCAAAAGCAATTAAGCTAGAATCACAGTCAAGATCAATCGCAATTGAGCTAGAAATTTCCATGGAAGAAGAGAGAGAAAAATTGGGGGAAAAATAAAAAATGCAGGAGAGAGAAAATGAAATCAGTAAAATAAGAGAGAAATAAAATGGAAATTAGGTTAAGAAAATCATTATATAGTTACTTGAATAAAAAGTTAACAAAAATAAAAAATGAAAAATGAAGAATGAAGAAAGAAAAAAAAAAAAAAAAAACGTATTAAACGACGTAGTATCATAGGGGTGTAGGGAAAGCTGACTACCCTAGAGTCTAGCCAAAAATTTGTAAACCTTTCCTAACCAACCAAACAAAACTCGAGTTTGTAGACTTACCTTCCTTCTCTTTTTAATCAACCAAATAAACGATTTTGCAGAAAAACCCTAATTAAGAATCTTGAGATTGTGAAATTAGGGCTAGAGTTGCAGAAATCAAGCAGTTGAAGATGACGCAAAAGGCGAACATGTTCAAAGGTCAATCGAAGAAGAAGGCTGCTCCTCCTAATCGACATGGCAAAGCTTCTCACATTCGCAAAGGTAATTCAACTTAAACCCCATAATTTTCTCCATCTTCAAACGCCATTAATCCTGCTTTCTAAAACCCTAATTTCCGTGGTTGAATTTCAGGGAAGAGAGCAATTAAGCCGTCGAAGCTCACCAAGGAAATGGATGATAGTCGGGTAATCTAATTTTACCCTTGCTTTTGTTTAATTGATTACTTAAATTTAATTTGAATGGGCAATTTTTTAGGGTTTATGATTGATTGTGCAGATTTTTCTTGTGGGGTGAGTTGCTGGGTTGTTTGATTGATTAACTGAATCCCATTGTTTCTTGTTTTGAATGGGTAATTTTTTAGGGTTTACTCACCCTGTTGCTTGCACATTGTTGGCTCGATTCGTAATCTTTCGCAGTATGGTCAACATTGTGGGACAAAGGGTGTACCTTTCTCATTAGTTATTGACATATGTGATGAAATTGAGCTTAGGAAAAGGTGCTTGTTTGAGCTGTAGTAGTTGTACCAATAGCTTGAAATGGACTTTCCTAGTAGTTGTTGATTATGAAAATAATCCCATGAGGTGTAATGTGTAATGGTGTGATTGTAAATGTTTGCTCACCTGTTTTGTTATTTGGGCGAGAGCTCATCTTTGATAGTATTGCACTGCACAAACTAGGTTATGTTTTCGCTACATCTGCCTTTGTCTTTCAAGTTGTAACTTATCAATCCTGTATTTAGATCTTTGGTAAAACCCATCACAGTGATTGACTTTGGTGGACATTCAAGTATTAGATGGTGATTTATTGGAAGACATTAAATTATTTAGGAGCCTTAAGATTGGTGATAAATAATTAGGAAGCTGAATGTTGTTTGTGTTGATGGGCAAATGTTATGACTTATGACAAAGGATTTACATTAAATTTGCACAATGGTGTGCTGATTTATGTTACTCTATTAGGCTATTAGCACTGTAGTGTTTTTCACTTCCAGAAGATTGTGTTAATCAGTTTTGAGGGTATCTATAGGGATTTACACTACTTTTAGATGTCATGCTCCTAGGAAGGATTGCTTGACACAGTAGGGATGCTTTTGGTTAATTACACTGATTGATTAGTTCCATAACTTAACCTGATATGTTGATGGGAAAGAGGCAAATAGCATTGTATATTTTGTAGAGTCGCTTTTCTGTTTTTCTTTAGTACATCACTTTTGCTGCTTAATCATTGTTCAAGTTTGCAAGCCAAATTTCCCATGCAGCTTTAAGAGCTTTATTGAAGATTTTACTTTCTTGCGTTTGTGTATTTGTAGAATCATTTATAGGTAATAGGCTATAATCAAGTTTTTATCACTTTAGATTATCTTCCATTTTCCTTTTTCAATAGAAAAATGTTGTTTTTGAAACATTTACATGATGCTTTAGATGTTTGCTCAGTGTTAGTTTCATTGACATAAAAATGGAAAGTTAAATTTCTAGGAAGTGGATGAATGTAGAGTTGTATGATTCGCTAGTACATAGGAACTTGAACTTTCTAGGAAGATTTGCTTTCCACAAAAATATTGGAAGTTGCTTACTTAGCCCTCCCCAAGTAATTGGTACTTTCCACAGGAAGTTTCATTTCCATGACCTATTAAACAACATTTTGCAGTTAGGAATGTAACTACAAGGGTCTAATGATATCATGTGACTTATCTCATATGTAGCCATGTTCAAATGACCCCTAGATCTTTAGAAGTTGCACAACTGAATTGCATTTCCTAATTACTCTCACTAAACTGACACACCCTGTCTCTTGTCTGTTGTGCTCAACCAGGATGTAAGCAAGTTCATTAATTACTGCAACGAAGTGAAAGCAGCCACAGTGGCTTGCAAGGATGGTGGATACCTTAGCATTGTTAAAACATCACAAGAACAATCAGGCAGTAAGAAGGAATAGGCGAGCTAGCTTTGGCGATTATTCATGAAACAAAATCACAAGGATTGAAGGCCATAAAACATTGTAAATGAAGTTTTGGGAGCTAGATCATATCATCATACAACTCGGGCAATATAGTGTGTGTTATCCTTTCCTTCTCAATTCAACTCGCCTGCTTCTTTCTCTAATTCTCATTGTCATCAGAGTTTAATCTGATGGCTAAAAGAACTCCTGATTTTTGCCTTTTTTGATCAAGTCCATATTTTGTCGTTTGTTTTTGTTGTTTTTTTTTTGTTTTGTTTTCTAATCACAATTTATATAAATTCTTCAACTTTTAGCATAATTAACCTATTTTAAGCACTCAATATGGCAGATTACTTGGATTATCCTACATTATGCAGGTAACCGTTGTAGCACCAGCACGTTTTCCAACACCTGCACATCCCATTAACAATGTTTTATTCTCTCTAGTCTCTACTTTGTTCAGTCATCAGTTTTTGGGCTGTGGGCCTATGACTGTAAGGTTTGCATATTTTAGTAGTTAGACAGTTTGGGCCCAATGGGCCAGGTTATTTTAAAAAGATAAATAAAGTAATAACACATGGTTAAAAAAACAAATTTTAAAAAAAAAAAACAAATAAAAAAAGCGGATCATTTTCACATCCAAATTGTTACTGTGATTGATTCAGACTTTTTGCTGATGTGGGGTCCACTGCCAACTGTTGACCTTTTGTGCTTTACGTAATTATTACATGCGTGGCTTTGTTTAGCTCATGATTGAATCTCAGCCATCTGATTAATCATCAATCAAATGGAGTGCACCATATTAACGCTGCACGCACATGTACCGTATCTTCTCTAAGTAAGGGCATTCGTATGATGCCACATTGCCACGCGCACTGCAAGCATATTACGTTTCCAACTCTTTCCACTTTCTCTCTTTCTTCCCAATAATCCCACCTCTTTTTGTCTTCTTCTTTTTTTTTTTATTTATTTATTTTAAATTTCTTGTTTCTACTCTTTTTCAAGTTAAAGTTGAATTTTGCTTATGTGGACCTATAACCTATAATGGGTAAAGTGATAAGGAATAAGTGAATAGCCTTAAGTTGAAGCCTAACGAAAAAGTTGAGCACATTATTATAACCTTTACATAAATTTATTCCACATGTTGAATTTCATACTGTTAAAAATGTTGTTATTCATTTGAAATTTCTGTCACCTTCAATCCAATCTCATCCTTAATAAATTATCCTAAATTATTAAGGTTTCTTAATATTAGTTACGATCTTACAATAGTAATTTATGTAAAAAGTATGTACAATTAATGAAATCGATAGTTGAATCCCTTTTTTTTTTTTCCAAAGCCATTAACTTAGAAACGGCTAAAACGTTAGCAATGATGTGATAAGAGTTTGTCAAACGGTCTAACCAAACGCTTTAGCGTAAATATCACCCATTCAAAATATGCTCCTGAGTCCTGACCTCCTACCATATGTTTCCAGAGTTAACCAGCAGCCATAACATCTAACAGAAGCAGCCTAGAATCCTAGACAATCAGCACAACAAAATTGACAGTGTTGATTACAAAAAATTGACCGTGCACCAAAATTGACTAAACGCGCCACCAAAGAGCGTGGTAAATACAAGCAAAAAATCACCTCGACACCACGTGGCGTCCTACGTTTTGTCCACTTCTACATGATGTTACACTAATAAAAAACTTTAACAACAAATTAAAATACTATCCTCTTCAAAATTTAACACCCAAATATTCTTACAACAACAACAACAAATTAAAAAACGTTTCTAAGTAACGACTTTCTTCTCTCTATCCCATCTTTCTTTCTCTCTCCAAAATTCAAGCATCCATCCATGGGAGCTTTTCAACATGTAATCACCATTCCTTTCCTTTTTATTATTCTCGACGACTAATCGAGATAAATTTTTAGTTCATGTAGCCGACCCAATCATATTGATACTAAACTAGACTGACTTTATTTTGTTTGTTTGTTTTGGTGGCAGGAAACAAAGGATGAGAGAGAAACAGAGGAGGAAACAGGGGATATGGGAGGAAAAGATATGGAGAAAGGTGGTAATGAAGAAAAAATGTTTGATACAAATAATAATCAAAATACAAATTTTAATGCTTCAATGTTAAGAACATTAAACCCTTCTAATCCTTTAAGAGTTGTTATTAATGGAAACTTAAGAACTCCATTAACAACACCACAACCACCAATTCCTCGTTCTCTTCATCATCCTCATCCTCCTCCTCCGAATGTTCATATTCCTCCTAGTGTTCAGCATCCTCCTCCTCCTCCTTCGTCGCAACCTCGATATATTCCTACCACCACCCCAACTCCTCAAGTAATTAATTTATCTTCCTCTCTTTTCTTAAATGTCTAGTAGTAACTTCCATTTTGTTAATTTTATGTTCTTTATTTAATAGTATGTTTCCGAGTATAATAGAGTTAGGTGTACCAAAGGGTATCGTTATTAGTCATTTGGGGCTAGTTTCCCCTTAGGTACACTTAAAGATGTGTACACGGGAACAACTAAGAATTTTTATAATTAGACGGATATACGTCTTGTTATTGCCTTTTTTTTAATGGGTGTTTTTTTTTGGGGTTAATTTCAGCCATCAGTAGTTTCATTGAACTCAAGAGGGTACACAAACAAAATATCTCTATTTCTATTTGTGATTCACAAGATTGCATCAATTGGGTTGGTTGGATTTCTTATATACAAAGCAATTGAAGGGTTTGTTAGAGGTGGATCATTTAGAAGAAAAGAGCAAGATATATTGAAGCATTATTTACCTCAAGTTGAAGCTGCATCATTTTTGAGCATTGTTTTGGCTTTTTTATGGCAAAAAGCTGTTAGGGTTTGGCCTCAATTTATGATTCATTTCATATTATGGAGTAGTTTTGCTATGTCATTTTCAGCTGGAATTCTCCTTATTTGCTTCCAAAAGCCAACTACTGATGCTTGTGGAGCTGCCCTTATTGCATTTGCTATTGGTAATGGTTTGTATTCGTGTTGGGTAACACAAAGAACAGGTTTTGCTACAAAAGTTTTGATAAAATCACTCGAACCAGTATCGAAATTTCCTGACTTGAATCATCCTACATACTATATGCTTGTCGCCGGGTTCTTGTGGATGTCTCTTTGGATATTGGCTGTGATTGGATCATTGAATTTTTATTTGACACCATTGGTTATAATAGGACTAGTTTTGAGCTTAGCTTGGACTACTGAGGTGATGAGAAATGTGGCAAATCTGACTGTGAGCAGAGTAATTGCTCTGTATTACCTTAGAGGAATGCAGTCTAGCACTCATTTTTGCTTCCATAGAGCACTGACTAGGAATCTTGGGAGCGCTTGTCTTGGTTCACTCTTCGTTCCTACAATTGAAGCCTTGAGGATCATATCGCGAGGGTTGAATCTAGTCGAGGGGGAAGATGAATTCATGTTCTCTTGTGCTCATTGTTGCTTGAACATCATGAACTCTATCTTTAGATATGGCAATGGTTGGGCCTATGTTCAGGTAATTTCCTTATTCTTACCTAATTGTTACTTCATGAGACTTAATTAGGCATTTGCTTGTTCAATTTGAAACTTATTGGTAAGACAATAATCTCATCAATTTTCTTATATTGGACATTTGTTCACTGCCATTTTCTATGCATCTATGAGATTAAGCCTGTTTTCTAACTTGTGACTATAGAACAAGCGTAACGCCACATAATTATGTTTTCCTTTGAAATGGCATAATTTTATGCTTACACAACTACTTGTTTGTTGCTCAAAATGATAGTATTTCTTCAGCTAATTTGGCATTTGGACTAATTCATTATAGGTTTTTGATTTATTCTATGATACGTACATTAGTCATTATTGGATTGATAACGACTTAATTATAATAAATATCCCTCCATTTCATATTATTATATCTAACCACTTAACTAACACTTACATTACCAATTTCCTTGTAGATTGCTGCTTATGGTAAAAACTTTACCAAGTCATCAATAGATACTTGGGCAGCCTTTGAGAGGCAAGGGATGGAAGAAATAGTTGATTCGGATATCATAAGCGCGGTTTGCTTCCTCTCCGGTGTATGCAGTGGCTCAGTCTGCGTGATAATGGTGGCGGCGTGGACTCATCAAGTGCACCAAGGCTATACAGCCACCCTCTCCCTCTTGGCCTTCTATGTTGGTTACCTCATGGTTAGTACTAGTCTTTAAACCTTTCACCTACCTTAGTACAAGTAATATGTTTTTAATCTTTTTATGCATACCACTGTCTTTTACTCCCTAAAGTTCACTAGTACTACATTGTTTAATCATGCTTCAAGTTCATGCCACCTTTTAGGATAGCCAACTAACCAATTAAATATACTATAAACTTTTAAGAGTCTTCTTTATATCATCGTTAGGCCCTACCATCAGATTTTCTTTGACATTTAAAATTAAGTATAATTCAGTTTTAAACAGTAAGTATCGAGTGAAGATCAATTTCAATTAGTGACAAACGGTTTAATTTAGTTCTATTTAGTTCATCAAAAAGTTAATCGAAGATAACAAACTTCATTATTTAAAAACAACTATACTCCGATCCATCTAGATTTTTATCATTCATGCTTGTTGTAGTTGAATTTATATATTATTTGCTTTAAAGATCAACTATACTGAACCAAATTAATAATTAAATCCTTTTTGTTTAATTAATTCAGACAAGGATAGCAATGGCATTGCCTCATGCTTGTGTGAGCTGTTACTTCGTATGTTATGCTGAGAATCCAGAGAACAGGCTGTTTGATAAGACAATATCTGAACGATTAGAATTAATCAAATCTGGTCGAGATGTAGCTGCTCCAACACCAAGGGTTCCTCATCGTTTCAACAGATCCACACGATGATAATAGACAACGTAACACGTGAATAGGAACATATTTTTAACGTGTGAATAGTGTAGAAATCAAAATGATGCGATATTTTGAGCCGAAGTAAGTTTATTATCGGAAGCTTTTCTCCACCATATATATTTTTGTCAATCTTTGAGATTCATATTTGATGGTGAAACATCAAGCATGTGAGTAAACAACTAAACATTAAACAAGGGAACTTGTTGCAAATGGGTTGTGTACTTGATAATTTAATATAGTTAGGTAGTTTGACTAATTTTAATTATTTCTTCCCCCTGTATTTTTTTTTTTTTTTTTTTTTATAGGAATTCTTTTATTTGTACATATAAGAATTTTTTTGGTCTTAATCAATAATGTTAATGCGAAAGTTACATGTGGAACAACCATTATTGTAGTATTAATCACAAGTATTTTAAGTTAATTAAAATAAGGTTACATGTATTTGAACATTCAAACCTTGTTCTAATGGAATGATTGTCTACGATTAATTGCTCTTACTATTTATTGATTTTGATTTTAATATTTATTATATTCCGTACGTCATATGTTATCAATAGCCTATAAACAAAGGACGAGAAATTTCATCATAAAGTTGCTAAGAGTTAATGTTAAACATTGTTTTTACTTTGTACTTCTTTGAATTTTGATGACATTAATTAATTTAGAATTCCAATTTCAAATAAAAAAAAAAAAAAAAAACTCCTTTTTCCTTTCTTGTGTATGTAATATGTTGACCAATCTTTTATTAGCAAATTCTAATGTTATTAAAACATAATAAACGCACTATACATTCCTTCATAGGAGAAGACATACATAATAGATGCTTTGATCTTAATACAAGTATGGAAAATTTAATGTTAACTCTTGATAATTATCATTTGAGCTAGTTTACATATACATGATTGAGCCGAAATAGATAATAATGATTCTATAAAATTGGTAACAAGATGATAAAGTTCTAAGATTTGAAACATTGTAAAATATGTGGATTCAATTGGTGGGATGGTACTATTATTTGTCATAAATGATCACAAAAGGATTATAGATTGAATCTGAGCTAATTCTAGTGTAGCAACTACCATACATACAAATCATAGTGAATGTGGTGGGGAAATGGCTGAGTAGGATGATTCATGATTGTGACTTATGAACAAAGTATTTATATAATTGTATTTAGTGGCTTCTTTTTCTTTTGAAATTTTGAGGCAAAAATGCCGAATGTATCAAAGAAAAGTCCCCCACTTTGATTCCATTTAACAATGCTACAAAGCTTCAAAAAAAAGCACCTTTTGTAGTGAATAATTTATTTTTCTTTTTCTTTACCAAGAGATACTCCATTAATATTATTGGTATATTTTATGAAATGCATTCCATTTATATAGGTATCATTTTAAAATATTCCATCAATCTTAACCATTGATATAATACTTCCATTGTTTTTTATAATTGCAATGTTGGAGTTTTAATGCTTGTTAACAAAAATTTATATCATTAATTTATTTAATTATATTTTATAAATAAAAATTATAAAGAGTTAATACTTTAAAAGTTTAATTGAGACGAATCTAATGAGACTAAACATCACATAAATATGTTTTCCTTAATATATATATATATATATATATATATATATATATATATATATATATATATATATATATATATATATATATATATATATATCACAAAGGACAGTAAGGGCCTGTTTACATTTACTGAACTGAGATAATTGGAGCTGAACTGAATGAAACTTAACTGAGCTAAATTGAATATTTTATGAGAGAAGGAAATTAGGAGCTGAACAGAACTAAACTGATTGGAGCTGAATTGGAGCTGAGCTGAACTGAACTGAAATTAAGATGAAGTGAACAAGCCCCGAACCTCAAAATTTCCTTAAAAAGCGTGGATTATAGCCTTCAATTTTGTAATTTTTTGACCTTTTTTCGCCCAGAAATAAAAATTGCCGAGATGTTTCCCATGGTACCTAATAACCTTTAAGAGTCTAATTGGGTCGGTGAAACCATCCAATATGCCCTTAAACGGTCATTTTACCCGTTCACAACTTGAAAAGATTTCGTAAACTCAAGCCTACCACGGACGTTTATGACAACATATAATGATCATACGTGGTTTCAAACGGAATTATATGACCACGAGATGTATCTCTTAGGGTCTCAAGGCTTTTTGCCACCGGGCCCCAAAACCTCAAAATTTCCTCAAAAAGCGTGGATTATAGCCTTCAATTTTGTAATTTTTTGACCTTTTTTCGCCCGAAAATAAAAATTGCCGAGATGTTTTTCATGGTCCCTATTTCCCTCCAAGACTCCAATCGCGTTGGTGGAACCATAAAAAATGCCCTTAAATGGTCATTTTACCGTTCACAACTTGAAAATATTTCGTAAACTCAAGCCAACCACGAACGTTTATGACAACATATAATGATCATATATGGTTTCAAACGGAATTATATGACCACGATATGTATCCCTTAGGGTCTCAAGGCTTTACGCCACCGGGCCCCGTAACCCCAAAATTTCCTCAAAAAGAGTGAATTATAGCCTTTAATTTTGTAATTTTTAACCTTTTTTCGCCTGAAAATAAAAATTGCCGAGATGTTTACCATGGACCCTAATACCCTCCAAGAGTCCATTTGGGTCGGTAGAACCATCCAATATGCTTTTAAACGGTCATTTTATCCGTTCAAAAATTGAAAAGATTTTGTAAACTCAAGCCTATCACAGACGTTTATAACAACATATAATGATCATATGTGGTTTCAAATGGAATTATATGACCACGAGATGTATCCCTTAGGGTCTCAAGGCTTTTCGTCACCGGGCCCATAACCTTAAAATTTCCTCGAAAAACGTGGATTATAGCCTTCAATTTTGTAATTTTTGACCTTTTTTCGCTCGAAAATAAAAATTGCCGAGATGTTTACCATGGTCCCTAATACCCTCCAAGAGTTCAATTGGGTCAATGGAACCATCCAATATCCCTTTAAACGGTCGTTTTACCCGTTCACAAATTGAAAAGATATTGTAAACTCAGCCAACCACGGTCGTTTATGACAACATATAATGATCATATGTGGTTTGAAACGGAATTATATGACCACGAGATGTATCCCTTAGGGACTCAAGGCTTTTCGTCACCGGGCCCCGAAACCTCAAAATTTCCTAAAAAAGCGTGGATTATAGCCTTCAATTTTGTAATTTTTTGTCCTTTTTTCGCCCAGAAATAAAAATTGCCGAGATGTTACCCATGGTCCCTAATACCCTCCAAGAGTCCAATTGCGTCGGTGTAATCATCCAATATGCCCTAAAACGGTCATTTTACCCGTTCACAACTTGAAAAGATTTCGTAAACTCAAGCCTACCACGGACGTTTATGTCAACATATAATGATCATACGTGGTTTCAAACGGAATTATATGACCACGAGATATATCCCTTAGGGTCTCAAGGCTTTTCGCCACCGGGCCCTGAAACCTCAAAATTTCCTCAAAAAGCGTGGATTATAGCCTTCAATTTTGTAATTTTTTGACCTTTTTTCGCCCGGAAATAAAAATTGCCGAGATGTTTACCATGGTCCCTAATACACTCCAAGAGTCCAATTGGGTCGGTGAAACCATCCAATATGCCCTTAAATGGTCATTTTACCCGTTCACAACTTGAAATGATTTCGTAAACTCAAGCCAACCACGAACGTTTATGACAACATATAATGATTATATGTGGTTTCAAACGGAATTATATGAACACGAGATGTATCACTAAGGGCCTCAATGCTTTTCGCCATCGGACCCCGAAATCTCAAAATATTCTCAAAAAGCGTGGATTATAGCCTTCAATTTTGTAATTTTTTAACTTTTTTCGCCTCGAAATAAAAATTGTCGAGATGTTTACCATGGTCCCTAATACCCTCCAAGAGTCCAATTGGGTCGATGGTACCATCCAATATGCCCTTAAACGGTCATTTTACCCGTTCACAACTTGAAAAGGTTTCGTAAACTCAAGCCTACCACGGACTTTTATGACAACATATAATGATCATATGTGGTTTCAAACAAAATAATATGACCACGAGATGTATCCCTTAGGGTCTCAAGGCTTTTCGCCACCGGGCCCCGAAACCTCAAAATTTTACTCAAAAAGCGTGGATTATAGCCTTCACTTTTGTAATTTTTTGTCCTTTTTTCGCCCGAAAATAAAAATTGCCGAGATATTACCTATGGTTCCTAATACCCTCCAAGAGTCCAATTGCGTCAGTGGAACCATCCAATATGCCCTTAAACGGTCATTATACCCGTTCACAATTTGAAAAGATTTCGTAAACTCAAGCCTACCACGGACGTTTATGACAACATATAATGATCATACGTGGTTTTAAACGGAATTATATGACCACGAGATATATCCCTTATGGTCTCAAGGTTTTTCGCCACCGGGCCCCGAAACCTCGAAATTTCCTCAAAAAACGTGGATTATAGCCTTCAATTTTGTAATTTTTTGTCCTTTTTTCGCCCAGAAATAAAAATTGCCGAGATGTTTACCGTGGTCTCTAATACACTCCAAGAGTCCAATTGGGTCGGTGAAACCATCCAATATGTCCTTAAACGGTCATTTACGTTCACAACTTGAAATGATTTCGTAAACTCAAGCCTACCACGGACGTTTATGACAACATATAATGATTATATGTGGTTTCAAACGGAATTATATGACCACGAGATGTATCACTTAGGGCCTCAAGGTTTTTCGCCATCGGACCCCGAAATCTCAAAATATTCTCAAAAAGCGTGGATTATAGCCTTCAATTTTGTAATTTTTTGAACTTTTTTCGTCTCGAAATAAAAATTGCCGAGATGTTTACCATGGACCCTAATACCCTCCAAGAGTCCAATTGGGTCGATGGTACCATCCAAAATGCCTTTAAACGGTCATTTTACCCGTTAGATTTAATCTGAACCCAACTTGTATTTGGAACAATGGGGTGACACTAGTGACCTGTAACCTGATCCGAATCTTATTTTAACTAAAAACCTATATGATCCAATACTTTATTACTTGAACCCGTACCTGCCCCCGACTTGATAGTAACCGTCAATCGATTTAATTCGACCCGAAAACAATCCGAACCTAAACTAGTACCCGACCTAATTAAAACATGAACCCGAGTCATGGAAGGTTTAATAAAATTTTATATACCTTTTATCCAGCTTATATACTGGTATAATTATGTAAACGCTCAATCTGATTTAATAAAATCTTTTGTTCGGCTTATATAACTTTTGTTCTCTATTATTCGTATATAGGTTTAATAAAATCTGATGATGCTTGATCAAGTTATGGAAGGCATAATTATATAATTCAACTTGGCCACATCGGTATTTATTATAATTGAACTTGAACCAGAACCCGACTCAACACTTACCCGAACCCGAAGGTACCATCTTGTTAACCCATCCAAACCCGACTCAACAAAACTCGAACCTGAAATTAAACCCGATCTGATTTTAACTTGAATTGAACCCGACTTATATCCGATCCGAAAAGGTGAACGACCCGTTATAACTTGAAATGAATTGACCCAACCTGAACTTGATCTGAAGCTAGATTGACCCGACATAATTTGATCCTGATTTAAGCTAATTAGACCCAACCCAAACCCGACTTGAATACCCGAATTGACATCTCTAATGGTGCATGGCTTTGGATGGCATACGAAGTTGCAAAGATCATCGTGTATGTGATTATGATTAGTTCTTTAAAATATACTCTGTAGTACTAGGACTTGTTCATGGTCCTCCATACAAACTTACAAAGAATCAGTTTAGTAAACTGTTACATACAAGTATTTCAGATTTTTGAATAAACTAAAAGTTTGTTGATTGTACAAGTTACTACCTAATCTGTTAAATCTGAGGGATGAAACTCGAGATCATTAATAATCTCTCATATACTACGTATATTAAAGTGACTTTAGGAGATGTTTTGTTCAATTTATTTTGACTTACCAAGTCAAACAATATACGATTATACGGATTACCTTAATTCAATTTATATTTTCCTAATCACAAACCAATTATAATTAGCGAAAAGGCTTTGAAAAATGCATGCAAAATTCAAGAATTAATGAAAGTAGTTGCAACAGTCGAATAGGACGGGAAAACGAGATAATGGAGTTGAAAAGATTACAAACTTCATGACTTCATGAGAGAAATCTAGACGCCTGGATTCTTGAGGAGTTTTGAAGCGTGAAGCATGCAGCAACTTCATGCTGGTACCAATGGCAACTATATGTAAATAAAGCCAAGTAGGATGTACAAAATCGTCCAAAAATGAAGCCAAATGGCACATTATTTATTTATTTTATTTCCATATATGTAGCCACTATTGCATTAAGTACTTTGAAATTTCTGAACACCACTTGTAAAATTATCAAGGGTTCAATAGAGACTATTCGGAGAGTAGAGATGTAGAACCAACTATTTTCATCATCCACAATAGGTGCTCAAACCTCAAATAAGGCCATGTTCGTTTCAAATGGAAGTTTAGGTATAACTCAAATGATGACTAATTTTGACATATAATAAGGGAAATTAAGGCAAAGAGGATATATCAGATGAAATCATAATCTATCATTAATGTTATTGCAAAAGACTTAATTCTTCAATTGAATAAAAACAACCCTATGTTTTTCATAAACAATAAAAACAAATAAACACAAGTCATGAATTTTAGCCTATTGTCATGAAAATACATCTAATCACAATTATAAAAATATTGTCACTCTAATAAAAATATAATTAATCTTTAACCCATGTAGTCACAGTCGTCACACTGTAATATAATCACCGTTTTATTATCATGTTTGCGATTAGATGTAAAATGTGTATACTCTCAATTGTAATGACATAATCACTCAATTACACTAATACATATAGACATATACGAAGTAGTCACTATTCCGTATTACAATGATTTAGCTTAGTCAATTAAAAATATAGTTACTCTTTAATACATACTACCTTCGTTTCGCATTTCAACCATATATTCATATAGTCACTCTTTAGTCTAATAAAATTCAGGTACACATATAAATTCACAGTTTAACTCTTTAATACAAAATCAGATCACAACCTCCTCATTAAAATCATAATCTCTTTGATAGGCTAATATAATCAAATTTTGTTGCATATAGTCACACTAACCATTAATGCATATCATGCCAACCACCGTGGCATTTCAACCATTGTCAACCACCATACTTTCACCCAACACCGCTTGCTGCATCATGCAGCCACTAGTACCACCTTCATCAAACCCTCTTTAAATTTTTCAATCAACCCTAACCCCACCACTAATAACAAGAAAACCCCAAAATTACAAACACCCAATTACTACCTCCGTTTCACATTTTTTGCAACTTTGAAGAGTGCACGGACTCTTAGGCAAAATTTGTTTGTGAGTGTAAGATAGAGAGAGAAAATTAAGAATGCATGTGATGAGGAGAGAGAAAGAGAGAAATGACAACCTAAAAAGGAAAGAAAAGATTAGTTGCAAATAATGTGTAGCATCCATTTTTGGCAAAAGTTGCAAAAAATATGAAACGGAGGTAGTAGAATTTTTGACTTTGATTTCTCAACATTAAGGTACACATACAGAAAAAATGATGTTGGGGGGAAGGAGTGACGAAATCAAGGGTGAACAAGAAAATGATGATACCCAAATTGTTCCAAGTGCTGAAATTGAGAGAAATAAATGCAAAATGGTGTGAATTAGGTGAATGACAAATGTTCTCCCCAACAGAGAACCTGAGAGTGGTTTTTTAGATCATGAAGTGCTGAAAAATTAGCAGCAGCGATCCACTACCGTGAAAATAAACCAAATGTGCTTAGAAAGGAATATCTTCCTTACTCTAACCTGGTGATAGTGTACAGACTGTACACAGTGTTTACCCTATACGATTGGCCAAGTCAACCAACACTGAACACTTGTGTAAACTATAAACACAAAGTTCAAACAGAAATAATGCTTGGAACCAATTACTATGCCAAATAAAAAAAGCTACTAAACGGCCACACGATGCACAATAACTTACATCATATGTTCTTGATCATAAATCAAATAAGCAACTGGCTTCTACCTCCTAAGTTCGGAAGCTAATCACTCGAGCATGTTTGATGAAAGTATTGTATTATCAAGAAACGGATTCAATAAACTATAACCGTCATTGAGTGTTTGGTTAGGGTGTCTCTTACTAGGAGTTAATGGTTTCACCTAATTGTTACCACTCTACAACCTATGGTATCAAATTATCAATTACCATTAACCGCCCCAAACACACTAGATTAAGTGAATCATTTCCATAACTAAACCAAACAAGGGGAAATGTAAAGAGTTTTATGATTCATTAGCCCCCTCCTATATGTTTTCTTTCCATTCTGTTTCCAATGTTTGTACCCAACAACCCCCACAAAGAACCTTACTAAAAATTACATATAAAAACCAATTACTCAAATCAATCACCAATTGAAGTATTAAACCAACAACCAATATTCATAATTCTACAAGCATCATCAACATAATAGACATAAAATTAGTCAATAACCTCTCATAAACCACAATTTGAAGTACAATAACACAATAATTGTAATATTAATCACATGATCTTAAGAAAGCTTCGACAGTATTATTACAACCAAAATATGTTGGCATCCATCATTAACTCTTTTCAACATGATCACCAACAAAAACAATACCCTTATTACCTCTTAAGCTCACTCTGCGGTCTGCAGGCTACCGGTCGCCTTCCCCGCCTCCACACTACGTCCTCCACCACCACCAGAGCAGCAATCCCCACCATGATGATGATGTCCATGACCATGACCATGACCATGACCATGCCCATGCCCGTGACCGTGCCCGTGTCCCAATTTCGCCTTCAATTGCTTCCTCATATCATAAGCATCCTCCCCGTCAGCATAATACTTAGCCTCAATATCATGAATCTTGTAACCCAAAGTTTCAGTATACAACCTAAAAGCAGCACGATTACTCTTCCTAACATGGAGAGAAACATACTCAGACCCATAAACATGTTCCATTGCAGCTTGAGCAGCCGACATTAGCTTCGTCGCTAACCCTAATTTGCGATGAGTTCGAAGAACAGCAAGAGAAGTGATATGTCCATGGCATTCCGAGCTTTCTTCCTCCATTTTCGCTAACACATAACCAACGATTTTACCGTTGTAATCTTCAGCAACATACAGAAGTTGCGGCCATGAAAGGATGTGGTAGAGGTAGTATTTCATCTGGTAGTTTTCTGGTAAACAGAGGAGATTGCAGGCTTGCATCTGGAGAAGATCGTCGACTGTTGCTTTCCTAATGCACACCATTTTTGGATTCTTGATTGGGAGATTTGGGTGAGAATTGGAGTTCTAGGGTTAGGGTTTTGTGAAATTGGGGAGAATTTGGGGGAATGAGCTTGAATTGAAGATGAGTGAGTGGTGTTGTAGTAGCGTTATATTGGTTGGAGTGGGCTTTCTTGTTTGGGCAATTGGGCTGAAGAATATATTCTTAATTTCTTAACCATTTTGTTATTTATTTTATTTTATTTTATTTTATTTTTATTTTTAACTTTTTTTGACAAAGAATTTGTTAATTTTTAATTGTCTATTTTTTATTACAAAATTGATCTTATGTCTTGGATATTGTAAATAATTCTAACCAAAGTAATTGATATAATGTCGTGTTTTGGCATCAAATCGGTATAGAATCAGATTAAATGACGTGTTTTGCAATCAATTCCGTATAGAAATCAGATTTAATGACTTCGATTTGCAATATTTGCGGATTTTACCTACCGATATGAATTTTTTTTTTGTTTGAAAATATTTTTTCTAAAACTAAAAAGTTACCAATAACCTTGGTGAGTATAGTTTGGAATTTACAAGAGTTTTTTAAAAGAATATATAATAATGGAAAGTACGATGATTAATGCAATTGGTTCAATTTAATTTCCACCTTGTGATTTTGAGGTGAATCTAGAACTAATTGATTTAGTACCCTATGTCCTTAGTGAACAAGTCACCGCGTGCGAGCCCCACGCCTTGTGCACAACCTTGGTGTTTTACACATTGGTACATGATGATCATACACATATATACACAAGGTAGATGTCATTAGTTATAGAAAAAAAAAGTTTATTAGACCTGAGCAATGAGCACTGAAAATGAAGAGGCAACATCTGTATCATTTCTGCCTTTCAGCTACATTCTGAATTTGCTTTCTAATTATTCAGACATTCAGAGTGAATCCTTACAAAAAATTGAGGATTAAGATTCAAGATTACATGATATCCTAGGATGTTGCACAAGAGCCAAAAAGGGAACAAAAATCATATGTACCATAAATTTCCACTTTACACGTTGAATTTCCACATTCTGATGTACTCTGTGTTATGAATGGTGACAACTTTTCCCAGTCCCACGGCTAAGCATTTTACGGGTGGCCGAGCAGTGATAGGAATATTACCAATGGTAGTATCTTCAGTTAATCTCTTCACCTTCCTTCTTTCAACTGAACCGTACAAGCTTCTTATTGAAGTCAGTTTGGGGTTGCTTTGGTCCGTTACACACATTGTGAGGACCTCACCAGTATTCTGATCCAGAATTCTCAGAACACCATCAACGCCACCAACAACCAGTGTCGATTTGTCATGTCGGAGATGTTGCATTGAATAGATTGCGTTAGGGCTCACCCGTAAACCCCACAGTGATTGCATTTTCCTACAATTTAGTGAGCAGGTTATAATTACATCAAACTGAAATAAGTTGCTAATCTAGGAAAATTGACAGAGCTGGGACAGCAATACCTAAGGTCCCAACAAGTTGTATAACCATTCGATGATCCAGCAAAAACCAAATGAGAAAGGGGATTGTAGCACAAGGTATGTATACCTGGTGAGCAATATATAACATTAATTAATCATACTTTGAGGCTATATTAAACTCCTTAGTCCCATAAAAAAAGCAACATTTCTCATCTATTTTCATCCCAAAATGATAGGCTATTATAAAGTTCGGAAGATCAATAATCCCTCATTACCCTTAGGCACCTCATAACAATTCCAGAGAAAGATTACATGGGTAAGGTGGAAAAATAAACATTTAAATTGTGACAGATAATTATGGTATTTTAGACACCTGAGTTTTCCTGTATTAACTATCTAACTTAAGAGCTTTTAGTAGTTGTGTATTCAGTAACTTAAGAACTTATAGTAGTTGTGAATTCACAATTGGGTAGCCCTTAGTAGCCCTAAACTTAAAGTATTTAAGCTTACATTGCCTTATTTGAACCGCCCTCAGCTATGCTCCGTAACACAGGACTCCAAAGCTGATGTGGTCTGTTATTTAGGGATGAAAGTATACCATCTCAAAAATTTACAATTACTGTAAAAAAGGTAGAGGAAAATGACAACACTAAAGGATCTTTTTCCCATCAAGACCAATATTTTAACAAGCAGCCTTCCTTCATGCTAATAATCTTCCAAATTTCGTGATTAATCACACTAATCACAGTATAGAATGAAGACAAAATCAAACCTCCTGTAAAATTGGGTGGCTGTAAATTAGCAACTCGCTGATCAGACAATAGACCATATGCAGTTATGTTTCCATTAGATGAGCCGCTCAGAACCAACTGGTCCTCTCCCACAGCCAAACAATTTACTTGAGACACATGCATTCTGCAGATCAAGAACAAAGTTAGTTGCAGAAATTTCAATTTCAAGAAAAGGTGATAGCCAAAAGAACAATGATGAGAAGTTTATTGTATATAACATTCTCTACCCCCTGGAGGGTATAGAAGACAACACCAAAGATCTCTAAGTAACAGCCAGTGACACTGTAGAAGAACAATCTGACATAATAAACATGGCAAAAGTAAAAATGACAGCTGTAAATTATAATATTGGTTGGAAATGTCTGGTTGATTTCCTGAAAAAGGACGCTACATCAAGGTTCAGACTTTTGCTATGTTGAGGACTTTAGGTCAGAACTGAATGGAGGCAAAATTGATGTCTGTCACTTAGACTAACTGTATACTTCTTATGAGAAAATTTAAAAAATACTGGAGGGAGCATGGGTCAAATTACCGGATTATTCGAGAACAACTTTTACTATACATGTCAAATACCCTAACAGTGCCATCCGCGCATCCAACCATAGCCTCTGGATCCATGTACCTTCATGAACACAATATAATAACACACGTAAGGACCACAAAAAAAAGCTATAAAAGTGTGAAGAATAGTAGTGGATACATTTCGGAAAAAGAATATACATTACAAGAAAAAAAAAAAAAAAATCCCTTTCATTTACAAGAATTTTAAGAATACTCAACATAAGTTTGTATCACCATTATTTGCGACAATTACTAATTGATTAATTAACCAAGTTCGAGTTCTCGCCTCCCTCTTCTCTTTTTTCTCTCTTCTCTCTCCTCTCTCTTTAGGATTTTAATTTTCTTGGCCGTTTGGAAATTAGACTATTTCCGACCCTTTTTCTCTGATTTAATTTGCTTTTTTATTATTTGTTTTGTTTTGCTTTGTTTTGTTCTCTCCGTTTGCGAGAGTTTGTCCCAATTGTTTTGGGTTTTTCCCAAATTTTTTGGGATTTTGATTCTCATCTATGGATGAGAATTTTAATTTTAGGGTTTTAATAATAATTGAGAAGGTGATTTGGATTCATATGGGTTTAGGGTTCGTCATCAACGCTACGATCAAAACATCAGTGCAAATTGCGAAGGTCTCTACTTGGAAAGATGCAAAGACATCGAAAATCACTGCTCGCGTCAAGTTTGAAGCAGTGGAGTGTGAGTTATGCCCGATATGCAAATTAGTTATGATTTTGATTGTAAAAGTTATGTTATTTTCTCTAGATCTGTGGTTTACAAATCTTTATTATTGTTGTAGATGCCGTATGGCTATTTATTAATTATAATATTCATCGTCCTGTCAAAAAAAAAAATATTTGCGACAATTGACACCTTTAAAAAAAGGACCTCGCTTGCAGTCAAGCACTGAGTTGCTTGCACAGCACAACAAAGCTGCAGTATAATATAGCTGAAACTATTTTGAGAATTTCAGCCTCGTTGATTCATCACACAATTACAACTAACAACAAGCATGAAATGCACAACTAATCATGAAATAATGGGATTTCTTAACATTACTAACACTACACATAGACTCATCAGTTAGAAATGAAACAAACTCATATTAGCCATATATGAGCAACAAGCTATTTCCTATCTCTTGTTGCCTAGTTATTAAAGCAATTTTAAGGGCTCAAGCCATAAGTAGATTGCAGAAAAATTCCTAGCAGTCACTGATATGTACAAGTATATGACATTTAAGCTACATTCTAGAGTGAGAGAGAGAGTGTGTGTGCGTGTTATCAAGTTTCCTCAGCATGAAAGTCATCCAAATAGTGCAATACGGAGTAGTAGTAATGTAGAATTTAGCAAAACGATTATAGATTTAAAATGCACATGGATTCTAGAAACTGGTCAGTGGTCATTATGAAATAACACAATTCCAATTATACATATTAAGACCTTCGATTTCTTTCATCATCAAATAGAAACTAAAAAGGACATGCCTTAGCCAACTAAAAACAAAAATATAAATTATCAATCAGAGGGCACTGCTTACCTCATACATAAGCCCTTTGTGAATGTGCCTTCACGTGAAGGAAATATACTACGGTTTCCATGGCGCCTCCATATACATATACGGGTCCCAGCCAAACCAACAACCTATAAAAATATGGTGACGGTTTGAGGAGGTCACAAACTTGTAAATTAAATACAGGAAAAATTGTCATAAACTACATGCTTAATAGGGGTATTTGGAAACAACTACCTACTAAAATTTTTTTTCAAAAAAACTACCCCCTAAATTTAAAAACTTAGAGTAGCACTACCCATTTGCATTTTCCGGTGAGAAAGTCCGGTGTGTGGGGCCCACTTTTTCAATTTTTCTTCTGAAAATCCCTAATTGAAGAAGTGAAGACAAGTATGGTATGCAATTCATAGTTAATTCTTCTCTTTTAATCCATTACTTATGAATTTTGATGTTAGGGTGTCACGATTAGAAAAATTAGGGTTCTTAGAAATTGGGGATAATTTGAAATTAGTTGAATTTGTTGCTTTTAATTCAAATTGGTTATCTAAGGGTTACGAATTAAGGTCCAATTTGTCATTGCATCGTGTCTTTTCAAAGAAAAATTGAAAAAGTGGGCCCACACGCCGGACATTCTTGCCGGAAAATGCAAATGGGTAGTGCTACTCTAACTTTTTAAAATAAGGGGGTAGTTTTTTTGATAAAATTTTTTAGTGGGTAGTTGTTTCCAAATACCCCTATTAAGCGTGTAGTTCCTGACAATTTTTCCTGAAATATATATGTCAACAAATATCTGTATAACCGACAGACACTAGATTCTACAACAGGTGAAAAGAAAACAACAGAAGGTGAGAACCTACTGCGTGGTATATAGCACTACTTAAGTTCAGTGGCCTCTTAATGAATTACTTGACAACATTGACTTTGGCCACTGGTTAAAGCATAACTGCACATCTAGTCTTCTACTTTACCTTGCTTTCATCAAAATCAAAGTCAACTAGCGGACCCAGATCAGAGAGAGAGTACTCTTCCAAGCATTTGTAATTTGCTGATGACCATAGACGCATAAACTGGCATTAAAAGAAAAGAAAATAAGTAGTCTGTAAGCTGTAAAAGTAAGGAAGCATCCAAGGAAAGAAGATACTAAACAAAAAGCTACACAGAGGAATTAATCTCTCCAGTCAAAATCGTTAGATTGTGATGGTAGTCACCATAATTACATCTGTGACCATAATAGAATGTGAGCAAAGTGCAATATGACTAAGGGAACAATACCTTGTCACCTCCACCAGTCAGGATCAAACCCATCTTCATACGGCATTTGTCAATCCTAAATGCGTAAATGATAAAAATTAGTGTCCTTTGTAGAGGAAATCCAAAAGTGTGAGACAAAGACATTGCATCTAATCATATTAATGAATAGAGCATCTACCACCCAATGAAGATGCAAGACAGTTTCTTTTTCCCTTTCGGATAAGGAAGCATTTTAACTCAATCATCCACAAATTTTCATGATGGTAATGGGTCTTACAGGAAATACAAGGAATGAATTATAAGGAGAGATGGATGACTTTACCCGGATGTATGACCTTTCCATTGATCAACAATAAAAGAACCATTAACAAGAGCAGACCTATGACGCCGTGTTGCCAGATCCTCAAGTACCATGTTCAATGATTTCCCCACATCAATTGACGAGCTGGAGGCCTCATTACTCCATCGCTTAAGGTACAATGAATGCATTAATCTTGATTTGCTTATGATAAGATTCCTTCAGCAAATGAGTAAAAGCTAGTTCAGTATCAATAGAGTTAAAGATATACTAAGACAAAGATTACAAACCCACCCACACATACACACACGATTCCAAAAGTTACTACGCGAAGCATGCTCCTGGTGAAATGTACTCAGTGTTCATAACCCAATAAGAAACTAAGTTCTATTATCATTTCACAACATTAAGAACAGTGTGACAGCAAGCGCAACGAGCCACATTGGGCACGTATGACTAATTGACCTTGACGATTTGGAAACTACATTCCACAACATTATAACCATGTGTGACCCTTGGACACTCAAATACAACACAATAATTCAACACTCCAAACAGTACCCATCAAGTATTTTGATGTTTTGAATACTTACTTGAGCAGTACAAGTCCGATGATGGAAGTTCGGGTTATTTAAAGGCATAACTAAAACAAGAACGTGGATTGTGATATCCAGTATCCATGAATTGATGATCCTCAACATTTAACAATAAAAATTAAAGTACTACAGAAAATGTAATCCTATCATATTCACAACTAAGGACATTCAAGAAAACTCAAGAAAAACAACCGTTTATTATTTTGTTTCATCACTTATTTTACTTGATTACATAAAAATAACACAGTAATCAATTTTTCGATGAAATTGGGCTAAAATTAATACTTGTAAGAACAATCAAACTACTAATAATTAAGGCAACTCCAAGATTCAAAACAACATACCCATTCATTCAATTCGATTAATCAAATTTAATCATCAACACAAATAACAAAATAAAAATAAAAAAGAATTAAACTTTCATCGAAAATTCATACAAAAATTAATAGAAACTGAAGAATTCCCACATAAATAGCTAAAAATCAACAATATATGAAGCAATCATAGCCAATTTAGATGAATTGAACCCCAGAAAAAAAGATGAAATTGGGTATAAAAAGAATGAAAGTGAAATTAAAAAAGAAAAAGAACCATGATTTGCAGACGGCAGAGCAGCGGACGATGTCGAAAAGGTCGAGGAAAGCGAAGACAACACAAAGAATATCTTGGTCGAGTAATTCAAAGTTGTTAATTCGTTGCTTTGGTTTCATCTCTGCAACTCCCCTGCAACACTCTCTCGCCTACCAAATATTTTCTTCTCAATTTTTCTTCACTTTTTTTTTTTTTTTGAAACAATTTTTCTTCACTTTTTTATTTCTTAACCTAACTTTATTATTATTATTATTATTATTATTATTATTATTATTATTTATTTTTTATAATTAGTGTGTAACAAATTACAAGTGATTTGGCAAACCTGTATATAAGGAGAGCATAGAGAAGTAATTGTGCTCTCACAATGAGAGTGCCAAAATCAATTCCCCAAATTACATTAGCAAATTAATCTCATTAAGTTGGGTTTGTAAACGTGCCAACCGCGATTTAAATCTTAGGCTTTTATCATCTTCATTTCCCTATCAGGAGATAAGTGAACAATAGGAACTCCACGGGTTTACAAGAATGTCAAATCATGTCCTAAAGTACTAAACCTTTTTGTTTAAGGTATCTGGATCATGCTAACTTGAATAATTAAAACAAAAATAAATACTTGTCTTATGCACATTAATGATTGATGGAGTTCTGTATAGAAACATCGAAACCTTAGCTAATGTACATTTTTTGAACCTAGCTTCTTAAACTATTTTTAACACGAATTGAATATTCCAACCTTAGCCTTTTGTTGTAGTTGTTGTATCGGAGCCAAAAGTATGTAGTGATAAAATTTGATAATATTACAAATTTCATGATCGAGGAAATTAAAAGAAGTTCAGGTTAGTGAGTATTCGATATTTGAGAGTTAAATATCATAGATATATGGTTACTTCTTAATTCTTGTTGATCATATTATGAAGGGCCATAAACTTCCCATGCCATTCAATACAAAAAATCAAGAACATTACAAAGCTTATTACTACCCGAATATAAAAAGAACTCAGGGATTGTATAACAAGTCTGAATACACTAATACTATACAATCATAGCTTGCATGATCTCCATTTCAAGATCGAATAGGGAAAATTTACAATGCTAGAATGACCTATTGCATCCTACAATTCATGGGAAAGAGGAAGAAATAACTATTTGCTGAAGAAAAATGATCGAGGCCATCGAAACAATAAGCAAAAAGCAGCCTAGGATCAAGATAAAAAATGATCCATGGCTCAATTGTTAGCTTGCTATTCGCGTGTCCTTTGAACTCCAATGAATCGAGCAAAATCCACCCACCTGTCACCAATTACAACATGTTATACATTAGAGAACTAGGAAAGAATCAACTATATGTACTACAAAAAAGTACTAAGTACTAATGATCTTACATCAGTGAGCCTAAAAATGTGTTTCCTGTCCGTACTGCAAAGCAGACCGCGCTTAATAGAAGCTTGCGATCATGTAGGAATGGCTCCAGAATTCTTTGTTCGATTACTCCTGCTATGATTTGGTACCTATAAAGATAAGGAGACAAAATCAGTGACTAGATTGTATTACACATACATACATGTATGTGTTGATTCCACTATGAATTTCGCGATTTTCTCATTGTTACCTTAGGTTGGCAGAAACTGATAAATATACACCGTAGGCTATACTGGTTTCCAGCATTGGAATATCTTCTCCATCAGGCGTAAAGGTTTTATCAATAGTCTTCCTTGCATTTAACAGCAGATTTGTAACTCCTGTACCAATCTGAAAAAGTATATATAATTGGTTAAATTTACTTGAAAACTATGTGAAATATTATTGATTTTGTTTCGAAATGATGTTACTTGAAGTCTAGAACTCTAGAAGATATATAATTGGTAACAAATGAATTGAACTAACCACAGATGATGTGGTTCCAACAGCGAAAAGTTTTGCTCCATTACGCTGCAAAACAAACAAATATATGGATTATAAGCTCATAATAATGTGTTCCATCTGGTAGTTGGAAGGCAGATTAGGCCATTTATACAAAGTATACTGATTAAGATGAGCTGCCAACATACCGCGAGAGCACCAATTCTCTGTAGAATTGAATATGTAGTTCCTGTAACAGCAACCTGTGTGCAGTATGATTCAGAATGTCAATGTATACTGACACAAAAATATTGTTACTGGCCTGGATGTATTTTATAACCTATGGTAAAATTAACCTGAAATGCATTGTCAGGGCACCCATAGAAAAACTTCGCCACAGGTCCTACACTGCGTGCAAGTGCAGGTCGTAAGGGGACGGTGGGTGCAGGAAGCCAGACAAGCAGGAAATCTGCGACCAGAGCCATTATCTAACAGCAAACACAACGTTGATTCATGTGTTATGTACTATGCAACAGAGTAGTTACCAAAAATGTAAACAAAATTGAAAGTTTTAGCATCAATACCACATCAGCTGTGACAAAGTCTAATTCCTTTTTAAAATTTTCCTTTCGTTTCTCCAATTCTGCAGCTGTCTGTAGAACAGAAAAAATCAATATAATATCAGTGACTCGAATTCATAACAGTCATTATATCGAAATTTTACTAATTAACAATACTTCTAAGTAATTTCATGTTATGTGTCACTTCAAAACATAAGACATAACTAGTCATTTTAAAATAATAATGTGTAACTAACACGTTTATATATATGCCCGTGACCAAAAAATATATCCACACGATGACATGACTACTTTAAAACTCCGAAAAAAGGAATTTAGGAACATGTTTAGCTTCATTTAGTACTTTGTACGAAGATTTATGGATGCAAATAAATATATTATGTACTTCCTAATTTTTAAAAAATCCCATCTATATAAAATAAATCCACATGAAATTATTTAATTAAGAATAATGCCAACCTTAGTAAACATTCCAATACCACATTCAATGCCAACTTTAGTCAAGAAAAGATCATCAGCAAGCAACCGTTCTTTAAACCCACCAAACTGAAGCAACCACCGGAAAACCGGAGACTTCTCAAGCTCAAAATAACGACGAAGAATCGAACCCGGTATCCGACCGGCTTCAACCGCCATTGATAAGTCTTTAGGCAAGCTTTCCAATGACCTCCCTACCTCAGCAAGAGCAAGAATTGCTTCTGCTCTGTTTCTCTCCCCTGCATCTCCATCACCACCATCTCCACCACCACCACCACCACTTCCACCACCACCGCCTCCGTGAATTCCTCCATCACCACCACCACTAGAAAATATTTGGGTTGATGAAAGGCGGTGTCTTTCGAGGCGGGTGAGGGAGAATTTTGGTGGGGTGTAGGTGATTGAGAAGTGTTTAATGGATTGAAAATTATGGTGGGTTTGAAATTTATGAGGTGGGAAAGATGGTGAGGAGTGAGAAGGGATTAGAGAGAGAACAACCATGGTTGCCATCTCTCTCTTGAAGATATTTGGGTGAGCTTCAAAGTAATGGTATGCTTTTAGAGTGTTTGACTGTTTGAGTGAGTGAGAAGACAGGGGATTTGGAGCAAGAAATAAAGGTGTGGTTTAGATGAAGTAACACAAAAAATAAGAGAGTGAAAAGGCCAACCATTATGCATAATGTTACCTATAAAGTGGGG
Source organism: Chenopodium formosanum (assembly GCA_024500155.1). Classification (NCBI taxonomy): domain Eukaryota; kingdom Viridiplantae; phylum Streptophyta; class Magnoliopsida; order Caryophyllales; family Amaranthaceae; genus Chenopodium; species Chenopodium formosanum. Next base: position 429,640 of record CM044861.1, on the reverse strand, counting down.
CTCGTTATCATAACTAATAGCCACACCCAAACAATGCAAGCCGTTGTTTAGTTGAGCTTCTACTAGTGGAGTAGTGGTGAATTGGTGACTAGTGAAAAGGCCATCCCACATTCCCACACGCCTCTTTTGGGTTTTTCAGATCTAAACACGATTGTAAGCTGCCGGTGCCAGTTCAAGCCGAGCATTTTTGAGGAAGTAGATTATTTATTTTGCGTAAATCTAACCATAACGGATTTACTGATAGGCCTACAGAATTATGAGAACATATTTGGTTTATTTTTGCGGGTATTTTGGCAGTGTGTTGCAATTGTAGTCTAAAGTTGCAACATAAGGTTCTAGCCATCCAAAATGGTATGCTAAGGTCTTATAAGAACCATGAAAAACACCCTAGCCTCTATCTTTCTCTGATTCAAAAAAAGTCGAAAATTGTTATAAACCAAAGGCTATAACTCATGCTTTCGCACCAATTTCAAAATTCTTGTTTGGAATTGAACTAAGCGCTTGGATTTCCCCCAAACTTTGTTGTAACCATAATAGATTACAATAGACCTACATGCTACAGGGACTCATAAATGAGTTCATTTCAATTCAACGGTTAATTAGGAATTACTATGCAATTGTATGCAACTACAATTGATGGTTCCAGGACTTCCAGCCACCCAAATGGCCTTTAATGGTCTTGTGAGGTCCTTACAAACATCCAGCCTCGTGTACTTTTACTTATGATGAGCCTTCAGTTTTGGAATTTTTTGACCTTTTTCGCCTGAAAATAAAAATTGCCGAGATGTTTACCATGGTCTCTAACACCCTCCGTGAGTCCAATTGGGTGGGTGGAACCATCCAATATGCCTTAAAACGGTCAATTTACCCATTCGAAACTTGCACCGATTTTGTAAACTAAAGCCTACCACGGACATTTTTGACAACATATAATGGTTATATATGGTTTCAAACGTCATTATATGACCCTAAGATGTATCCCCTAAAGTCTCTAGACTTTTCGCCACCGGGCCTCGTAACATCAAAAATTCCTCAAAAAAGCGTGGATTATAGCCTTCAATTTTGGAATTTTTTTGACCTTTTTCGCCTGGAAATAAAAATTGTCGAGATGTTTACCATGGTCTCTAACATCCTCCGTGAGTCCAGTTGAGTTTGGTGGAACCATCCAATATGCCATAAAACGGTCAATTTACCCGTTCGAAACTTACACCGATTTCGTGAACTGAAGCCTACCACGGACATTTTTGACAACATATAATGGTCATATATTGTTCCAAACGTCATTATATGACCTTAAGATGTATCTCCTAGGGTCTCAAGACTTTTCGCCACATGGCCCGTAACATAAAAAATTCCTCAAAAAGCGTGGATTATAGCCTTTAATTTTGGAAATTTTTGACCTTTTTTCGCCCGAAAATAAAAATTGCCGAGATGTTTACCATGGTTCCTAATACCCTCCAGGAGTCCAATTGGGTGGGTGGAACCATCCAATATGCCTTAAAACGGTCAATTTACCCGTTCGAAACTTACACCGATTTCGTGAATTGAAGCTTACCATGGACATTTTTGACAACATATAATGGTCATATATGGTTCCAAACGTCATTATATGACCCTAAGATGTATCCTCTAGGGTCTCAAGACTTTTCGCCAATGGGCCCTATAACATCAAAAATTCCTCAAAAAGCATGGATTATAGCCTTAAATTTTGGAATTTTTTGACCTTTTTTCGCCCAAAAATAAAAATTGCCGAGATATTTACCATGGTCCTTAATACCCTCCGAGAGTTCAATTGGGTGGGTAGAACCATCCAATATGCCTTAAAACGGTCAATTTTCTCGTTCGAAACTTGCACCGATTTCGTGAACTAAAGCCTACCACGGACATTTTTGACAACATATAATGGTCATATATGGTTCCAAACTTCATTATATTGACCTTAAGATGTAACCCCTAGGGTCTCAAGACTTTTCGCCACCGGGCTTCTTAACATAAAAAATTTCTCAAAAAGCGTGGATAATAGCCTTTAATTTTGAAATTTTTTGACCTTTTTTCACCCGAAAAAAAAATCCCCGAGATGTTTACCATGGTCCCTAATACCCTTCGGGTGTCCAATTGGGTGGGTGGAACCATCCATTATGCCTTAAAACGATCAATTTTTCCGTTTGAAACTTACACTAATTTCGTGAACTGAAGCCTACCATTGACATTTTTAACAGCATATAATGGTTATATATGATTCCAAACTTCATTATATGACCCTAAGATGTATCCCCTAGGGTCTCAAGACTTTTCGCCACCGGGCCCCGTAACATCAAAAATTCCTCAAAAAGCATGGATAATAGCCTTCAATTTTGGAATTTTTTTACCTTTTTCGCCCGAAAAAAAAAATTGCCGAGATGTTTACTATGGTCCCTATTACCCTCCAGGAGTTCAATTGGGTGGGTGGAACCATCTAATATGCCTTAAAACGATCATTTTACCCGTTCGAAACTTGCACCGATTTCGTGAACTGAAGCCAACCACGGACATTTTTGACAATATATAATGGTCATATATAGTTCCAAACGTCATTATATGACCTTAAGATGTATCCCCTAGGGTTTCAAGACTTTTCGCCACCGGACCCCGTAACATAAAAAAATTCTTCAAAAAGCGTGGATTATAGCCTTCGATTTTTGGAATTTTTTGACCTTTTTTCGACCAAAAATAAAAATTGTCTAGATGTTTACAATGGTCCCTAATACTCTCCGGGAGTCCAATTGGGTGGGTGGAACTATCCAATATGCCTTAAAACGGTCAATTTATCCGTTCGAAACTTGCACCGATTGTGTGAACTGAAGCCTACCACGGGCATTTTTGACAACATATAATGGTCATATAGGGTTCCAAACGCCATTATATGAATCTAAAATGTATTTCCTAGGGTGTCAAGACTTTTCGCCATTGGATCCCGTAACATAAAAAATTCCTCAAAAAACGTTAATAATATACTCGTATGAAAGTATGAAACGACGTAATGTGTGGCTACTCTTGGACATTTGGGCCATATTTAGTTTATGGGTTTATGTATCCTCAATCTTCATACCCAAAAAGAAAGAAGTTTCATATAATCACCTCAATCTCTCTCTACAATCCAAGTGTGTTCCTCTCATCCTCACCCTTTGTCATTTTCTCTTGTATCTCTTCTTTCTCTTATCTCATTATTATTTGGATAGCCAATTCACTTTCCTTTCTCTGCTCTTCCATCACTCTCTCTTTTCTGCGACCAACAATGGCTTCTGTTGCACCACCATCTCTAACCCTCTGCTACGCCTCTTCCTCCTGCCATTACCAGCAAGACCTCGCCTATTACCCCTCTTTTCAAACCCATTCTAAACCCCTTTTTCTCAATTTCTCTCTTTCCCCTTTATCTCTCAATCAAAGGGAAAGGAAATGTCTCAAATGGGTTGATTTCAATTCCCACAAAAATTCACCCAAATTTGGCAATTTTCATGTTGTTGCTGCTGTTGCGGCGGAAGCTGCTGTTGCTGACTCGTCGGAAGAGGATGGAGAGGGTGGCGGTGTTGCGACTTTGCCTCAGCCTCTGCCTTCTAAGCCTAAGAAGGGAAAAGCTGCTTTGCCCTTGAAGAGAGACAGAGTATCAATTTTCTCTTTTCTTCTTTCTTTTTATTTTTGAAATTGGTGAATTTTATGCTTAGTGATTATTTCTGGAAATTCTTAGAAATTTAATGTGATTTATTATGTCTCTACTTATGCTTCATTGAGTATTCGAGTTCGAGTATCATTTACGGAGTATCTATTTTCTTCCCTTTGTTTTAAGTTCGAAATTGGTGAATTATATGCTTAATGATTAACTCTGCTTTCTGGGTATTGTAGCTTTTCTGTAAATTTTAGAATTGAAGTCCACTCATTGATATTTTGATGTCTCTAAATATGCCTCATTTGTTATTATATATTTATAATTGGGTGATTTCCCATATTTTTTTAGTTGCCTCTGTATGAGGATATGAGGCTACTCTTTAAATTAAGTGAATTGTGATTATTACTTACTTTCTGGCTGAAAAGGAGTTGAGAATGGTAAATAGGCACAACTCGGATTCGGAGTATACAACTTTAGCCATGGTAGAGCTCCGAACCTCTGACCTTCCGATCATGAGGTTTCATGAGGTTGGGGATTCAATTCTCAATGCTAGTCTATTGAGTCTAATAGTAGGATTGATAATCATGAGGTTGGGAATTCAATTCTCAATGCTAGTCTATTGAGTCTAATAGTAGGATTGACAATCATGAGGTTGGGGATTCAATTCTCAATGCTAGTCTATTGAGTCTAATAGTAGGATTGATAATCATGAGGTTGGGGATTCAATTCTCAATGCTAGTCTATTGAGTCTAATAGTAGGATTGAGTTTTAGTATGCCTAATATCAGTCTATATGAATGAGTTTCCCTTCATAGGGATTGTATGCCCTGTATTTCAGATGGATGTTTAGTATGTTAGTTCATTGGATCATTTAGGGTTGGACTTCTATCAATTATGTACTGATACTTATTTGATAAATTGTCAGACGAGGTCAAAGAGGTTCTTAGAGATTCAAAAGCTCAGAGAAATCAAGCAAGAATATGACTTGAAGACAGCGATATCATTGATGAAGCAAATGTCGTCTACAAAGTTCGTAGAGACTGCTGAGGCCCACTTTCGTTTGAATCTTGATCCTAAATACAATGATCAACAGCTGAGAGCAACTGTATGCCTCCAAGATAACCACTGTTGTCCCTTAAATATATCTTTTGAATGTTTGGATTTTATGTACTTATCTTCAAAGTTTGGATGCTAAAAGGTAATGTTATACAGGTGAGTTTGCCCAAGGGTACTGGAAAATCTGTTAAAATAGCTGTGCTTGCCCAAGGTATGAATTCTAATGATTTGTTAGGATTCATCTGTTTTAGTTGCTTGAGAAAGGCTGAGTGCATTCTATGCTGATTTAACTTGGTACGGATGGTACCTGTGTATTAGCAATGGCTATAAGGACCTTGTAAAAAGCTATTATCATCATATAAGGGGACCTGGAAGAGTATATATTTGCGGACCAATTATAATCCCAAGCAAAGTTCCCAAACAGTTGTGGTAGATTGAGGAGTTGGATTTTAGGAGCCATTTTCGACTTTAGGTAATGTTGTGGACTTATGGTTATTGTTGTACCCAAATTATCAAGATAACTCAAAATAAGAGGATTGTAAGTATGGGAAAAGAATAGGTTTTAGACATCAGTTATATGAATTGCAGCGTATGCCTTAGCATATGCTAGTTAATGTCGACATCAGCTTGCTGAATCATTTGGAAAATCCTACTATGAGAATTGCTTAATTGTTATTCTAATGCAGTTATTAATGCAAGTAGTTTCCTTCCTGGATGCATGTTACATTAGAACAACCTGTCATATAAAGACTGCTTAGAAATAAGAATTTCTTAAGCCTCCTAATCCTTTACCCAAGCCAGGAGGCCTATTGGAAGCATCAGGATGTCATCAATATGGTATCGTAAAAAGCTGTTGAAACTTCACTAAATGAGAAAGAAGTTAAAGAGTGATAGGATGTCAAACCTTCCCTAGATTGAAGGCAAATAAACATTGGGGCATTTTCATCTGGGAAGTAACAGGGTAGTTTTGACTTGGATGGAGCTTTTATTAATTTCTTTCCTTGTGCTTCTACTTAAAGTATCTCAAGGATTTTCATCTCATCCCAGATGTGTGCAATGGCAGGTGACAAAATTGATGAAGCCAAAGCTGCAGGAGCAGATATAGTTGGTGGAGAAGAATTAATAGAACAGATAAAGGGGGGTTTCATGGACTTCGATAAATTGATTGCAACATCTGACATGATGGCTAAGGTGATGCTCTTTTTTCAATTATTTCTGTCATTATGTGTGAAATATGCCAGAATTTTGCTACTGAATCTCTTTTGTGCTTCATGCTTAATGGCTTCTGAATATGATGTTTTGATAAACTTGATTGGTCAAGATAGACTTCAGAGCTATTCGAAAACATTCCTTTCTGCCTTCCTCTTTCCCACTATAATTCAGAGCTCCTAATCTTATCTGCTTGGTATTTGCCATAGGTTGCCAGTCTAGGAAGGATTCTGGGGCCACGAGGGCTCATGCCAACTCCAAAAGCTGGTACGGTCACACCAAATGTAGCTCAGGTAAAACAATTGTGCCCTATTCAAGGAAATTTATAGATGATTCCATCCTAGACTCCTTTGCATTGTTGGCCAGTGGCATCTGCCTGCTGTCTGCATCTTAATATAGAAAACAAAAGGAAAAAAATAAAAATAAAAAAAATCCATTGTCACACACAGAAAATGGGGAAGAAATTTTGAGGGTGGGGGACTGAAAGCTAAAATGTTGTGCTCTATGATCTTTCAGGCGGTGGAGGAATTCAAGAAAGGGAAGGTGGAGTTTAGAGTTGATAAAACAGGAATTGTTCACATTCCCTTTGGAAAGTTAGACTTCGAGGAGGAGGATCTTCTCATAAACTTGCTTGCCACTATTGTATGTACTTTGATCTTTCAATCCATCACTGTTATACATGTACCTCATGTAAAAAAAAATTAATCTTTTGTTATTATGTTCCAGAAATCAGTGGAGACCAATAAGCCATCCGGGGCTAAGGGGGTATACTGGAAAAGTGCCCATATCAGCTCATCTATGGGTCCATCTGTTCGGTTAAACATTAGGGAGATGCTTGATTATAAGCTTTCTTCAAATGCTTAGACAGCCTGGTGTAAATTTTGTTTATCTACTTTCTACATTTGCTACGTGAATTTTTGGAGCTCTTCGATAAATGTAGCAGCAGCACTTCAAGAATGAGGAATTTGGGACTGAAAAGACTTCATATGAATCAGAATTCTTCGGTGACATGGATGTTCACTAGCAGGCTGACAAATTATTATTGTAATTTAATATGCACAGTTGGCACTTAACTAGTGAAAACGCTATATTGTAGTTTTGGACTCTTAAATGAAAATAGTTTGATTGCAGCTCATGTATACTTCATTGTGCAAGATCTTTCCCACTAAGTTAGAAGATATAGAAGTACTCATCATATAAACTGCTACTATGAGATAAAACTCCCTTAGCAACTGTAAAGCAAATATTGTACTGAAAAATTTTTAGGTGCTACTCATCATCATTTAACTTACAAATTAAGGATAAAGATGTGCTGTTACAGTTTAAATATCTGATCATAGTTCTTCAATTTACATAAATATGTTTGCATACAGAACTTTCTGAAACATTTTCCCTGAAGCAATAATATGATCTATGTCCCAAAAGGAAAAACAAAAACCGTAATCATAGGAGTTGATCTGTATCATTAACCACAACTACAGCAAACAAAGATCTTTTCAGCACTGAGCTTGGCCAAGTTGAGACATGATTGTACGCCAGCTTTCTCCCTTGCTCCACACTAAAAGCACAAAGGGAAAAAAAAAATATAGTTTTCTTATCAGCTTGGACAATCAGAACATGAAATGATTCTACGTTGCTCAATCTGATTGATACTAACCTTTAGCAGGCCCCTCGATATATGGTCCATTCATAATATTCAGGACGCTACATGCATCACTATACTCCAGGTCAGGCAGCAATTTGGGTGTCAGCAAAAAACACCTGTGAAGGAAAGCCGCAGTCATCTAGAATGGTCATGCAAAAACAAAAATACAAAGTCCATAGGGGTAGAGAAGCATCAAAGTATGCCAGCAGCAAGTTATGCAATATACTTTTGAATTACAAAATACAGTAAAACAGGTTCATAGATGGTAAACTGAGAAGGCTGCACATCTCCATTTCAAATAGTGCTAATACTGGACCCTTTTAAATCTATACTAATATATTAAAAGGTGTTGCTAAGAAGAAATCATATACGGTGGATATCAGAAGAAAGTAGAGGCAGGAAAACCTACTTTCCAGTGGTAATAGAAAAGTTTCATGGGAGGAGCCTGATAAAATGTTGGTTTTTCTACAAAAGAAAGCATTATTTCCTATGCTTAGATGGTTTAACCTCCCATTTCCACATGAGGTACCCTTTCTAGTACTGCAAACCAACCAACCAAGACAAGGAAAAGGCATGTGAAACCAGTCTGCTGATATATCGAGCAGCTAGAAAAAGCCGTTAGGACAGCCTAAAAATAAGCACATGTCATAGTACAGATTACACTAAACTAGATAGTACTACTATCATGACAGAGAGGCCACTTCCCACTAAAACTCTGAACTCAGAAGACACAAATGACCATGATAACTCCATCACAAGAAGTCTAGCAACCAACCAGATGCACCTTTTCCATATTATTCAGCTACAAAATAATTAAACAAGCCATAGCCATGTCAGAGAAGAAATTTGGTAAAAACAAATATTCTTACTGTGGTGTATTAGGTTGACTAGCAGCTCTCACCAACTGCTGAAACATCTTTCTTTCATTGATGGGGTCCATTCCTGGAGTAGCACAGGGACAAAGTTAAGAAATTATTAATTAGATCAGTGAATTCTTGAAATTAGATAGCAGAAATCACCTTGATTATTTTCATCAAGTACTCTAAAGGGAAATTATTTGTTAGATCAATGAATTCTTAAAGTTAGATAGCAGAAATAACCTTGATTAATTTCATCAACTACTCTAAAGGGGCATATAGTAAGATCTTGTAGAGAAACAAGGTACAATATGGTTGAAACTGAACGCTCCTGCATGTACAAACACAAGGTGCCATTAGGTATACAGTGTTTAAATGTGATACTCATGGAAATAACTTGGATAGATGAAGTAACCCCTCCAGATTGATGATGAGCACTAAGGACTTGAAGTTGTCCAGCTTGCCTAACAAACACAAGGAATTACTTAATTAGTTAATTGGCACAATATCAAAATAAATGTGGTTTCAATATGGTTTAATGGTCAGAAAAAAGACATATAAATAAAATATTAATAAAGACATCCTTTTCCTGTCAAAAAAAAAAAAGAAAAAAAAAAAAAGATATCCATTATTAGATTCTTAGGCTTTTACAAAACCATCCCTGTTTCCCTCACCATTTCAAAAGCATTCCCGAAACAGCAATTCATCACATAGAACACTATTAGAAGGATAGTCATACAAGCACAAGCATTATGCTCTCCACAGAGATTAGTGGAAACTGAAAACATCATAAAAACTACTTCGTACTACAGATGTGTTTAGAGATAGAGCTCTGACCCTTTATTTTATTCGTACATATAATTTCTGAACACACACAATAAATTTTTTAAAAAATATGGTTTCATAAACAATAAAGTAGTGAGTGTGGACGTGTGGTAACTTTAATAATGACCATGTGCATCATCCCCAATGACTATTCTCCACTTATGCTTGTTATTTGTCAGCAGTGGTCTTATTGACTTTAAATGTGCCAAATATTAACGAATTAATGGAGGTCCCCACTATTATTTGTAGTCTTCACCATGTTAGGATTTCAAATATAAGCAACGCAAGCCACAAAATTTTAACTCTTACACTAATTATGCATATCTTTACAGTGATACAACTTCATAAGTATTTATTTGTGGACTAAATTCTCAGCAACTGCAAGGCTCTTCAAGTAGTGGAAATTGTACTTGTTTGGGTCCACAGCAAATAACTAAAGCTGGACTCAAGAGTTTAGAGACTTGTCACACTGTCCAAGTGTCATCTTCTTGCTCTCTAGTATCTTCCCTGGACCCTGGTGCCCAGTGAACAAGAGATACCCAGTGGAAAGAAGTGCAGAGAAACACACTTTATACTGAAAGCAAGTCCAACAGATCATAAGGCAAGACAAGTTTGAAAGTAGTTACCTGAACTTTACTTTTATAACTATACCGTATGCACCAAAGTCCATGTCACGCTCATCTAATAATGCATAACAGATTTATCAGACTATCAAAATATACAATCATTCTCTCTATCAATAAATATATTCAATTCAAGAAATCTCAGTTGACACCTAATGATACTTCTCCAGCAACAGCCATCTCCTGGAAATTATGACCAAATGTTCCATTGATCTGAGAAACAAGATTCTGCAATGTTGGAAGCCAAACAGCCTGAAGCCAAAAGATTATGGTTGTAAGCTACAAGTTCATGCTAAAGAGAACTAAATATAATAGAATGATTAGTGAGCAAATAGGCCAGCTTTAATGGCTGAAATTTCAGTAAAAGCGAACTACCTTCAAGGCATCTATTTCAGCCAAAAGAGTCCTGAATCCATGTTCTTCCTCTTCAAGTGTTCTTTCCAAAGCTTCAATCTGCCATAGATAAAAGCACACAATTAACAATCTCACATAAGTGCAACCAGATGAATGTTTGATGTAATTGATGAAAGGCATTACCTTTCTTTGTCGCATTTCATACTCTGCCAAAACATTTTGATTCAGCAAGAGAATGGAGCTAGCTTGATCCAAATTATCTTGAATAGCAGCCTCAAGTTCCTCAATAGTACTAGGCATCTAAAGGCAAAGAAAAATGCATGTATGCAACATATGAGGATATGTTTTAAATCAATGAAATCTATATAGAGTTTGTATACATTAAGCTTGAGAGTTTGGCAGCTACTTTATAAGTTTATATATCAAAATATCATCAATGTTACATAAAGTTTAAATAGTTACTTCTTAAATCAAGGGGAAAAACATTTTCAGAGCACGAATATACCCCAGGAAAAAAGCAATGAAAGCAAAAGCTGGTGGATGCATGTGCTAAAGCACTGTACTGCAGCAGGTAAAACTATCAATATTGAATCATAGCTGGGGCAAATTTAAGATTCACTCTCTCAGCATATTGTTTTATAACAGCTCTGGGTGATGGGGAATCTAAACATCACGAATCCAGAGAAGCCACATAATAGGATCAAATTCTGGGAATGAGGATCACGAATCATAAGATTTGGGTGGAGCTCTTTCTTCAAGAAGCTGAGGGATTATGAAATAGAAATAACCAAATGACTATCAACAGACCTGAAGATTGCCAGCCTCAAACTCTGCCTGGAAAAGCAGGTTCTTTGAGAATTAAAGCTGTAACCAAAACTTGTCATGTATTCAGCTTATATTCTTTGACTCTTTGAAACAGAAGTAAAGAAAGGATTTAGCTACCCAAATTTGCACTTGGCAGTCAAGTAGTGTTCTCTTTTGGATGTAATGAGTAAAATGAACACTAGGCAAAGCTCTTGGATGCAATGGAGCTAAAGCTGCTTGATCCAGCAGGATAATTAAAGCATATAAGAGAATGAGTCAGGGATTAATCTTGCAACAATCAAGGGCAAAAATAGGGCTTCCTCAATCACAATCCTCTTCCCCTCTTTCAATTAAGCACCAGCCCTCTCATTTTACTCTCTTAACATTCTTAATAACAAGATTTTCAATAATTGCAATCTTATTAAAAGAATGAAACATAATTATACTACTGAACTATTTCTGATAGAAAGTAGTAAATTACATATGTTATCCCATCCCTAACAGATATAAATATAATGTAAAACATATCAAGATATGAAAGGTAATCAACTATTTAAAAGGGGTGACCTGGAGATTACTCCGACTTTTGGGCATCAATTAACAACTCCTCTAAAACTGATGCAGCAGAAGGAATCATATAACTATTAATTAGACCTCAAGCAAAAGAGCCTAGGAATCTAAATGTGGACAGCTTAAGACCTTAACCCTAAATCTCCTAGGCCATTACAAATTTTATTATGAAATACCACTTTTTTTCTTAAAACAACATTAGCAAAGCTCCCTTCTGCTAAATATAGCTGTTTAAATCAGGGTAAATAATGTTATGCTGACATGATCGAACATGTGAAAAATACACTTAAAATTGCAAAAGGAATGGAGACTGTAAAGGTAACCAACCCAACCAATGCATTGTAAACTGTTTCATTAATCTTTGAAGAAATATATTTGGTTTCCACATAAATTTTGTACAGTTAGTCCAGGGGAATAAAAGAAAGCCAACATCACTAGCAGCACATACAACTGGGACATGTGCATTCAAGAGAGCTTACATGCAGCCTAATGGCGTGAAGAAATCTGATATACCAAACTTAAAAGCAAATCCATCCTCGGGGATTTGCAGGTGTAAAACGACTCAGAATTCAGAAATCTACATGCACTACTGAAATTAATTGCCAGAAAATTTTAAAAAATTATACATATATAAACATGCTATTCCAAACCATCTATTGATAAATGCTACTACAAAAGTATTCTTCAACAACCTACCATGTCAATAATTTTTAGGGTATATTTCAGACCAAAAATACCAAGCCCCAGCCAGCACAAGAGGGTTTTCATCTCTTTTTTTAACCTGATATTGGGCAAAAATTTGCCCAAAACTCAGCCTGGTTTCAGGCAATTATCCTACACTCAGGTCTAGGTCTGCCCCAACCAGCCAATTTGGACCATTATGGTAATGACACAAAATCTGGCACCACTCAAATATCTATCCAGAAAAGCCCAACTTTGCTCATGATCACCTCTGCCTCAGAAGAAAATGTATTCTAGTCAGCTAAGAAGGTTGAAACAAAATAAATGTATAAAAAAAACCAACCTTAACAAAGGCCTCTTTAATTTCAGGAGTGATCTTTGCAATAGATTCAGCATATTTCTTAGCATCCATAAGCCGCTCCTTGTGCCGTTCCACTTCTTTTTTACCTAATAAGTAAAGAGGGGAAAAGAAAATTAACACACTTTCACAAAACTATAAAGTCTATAATCTCAATCACTCAGAAACAGTAGCAGAGATTAAAGAAAATCACAAATATCCATAGATCACCCTAGTTTTAATGTATTAAAGTCTGAAAATAAAAGGTTGACCTATAACAAAAGGTTTAGAAAATGAAATATGACTAGATGACCAAGATGAGGACAAACAGAAACAGAAATAACACACTTAAAGGGATAACATCTGAACAAAATAAAAGCCTGGAACAAAATTTGGGAGATCAGCTTCTGAAAGAAAGAGGGGAATTGGCCTAGCTATAATATGGGAGGAATTTGAACTAATACCTTCAACACATCCTTCAGACCTCTACCAACAAGTTGGAAAACTTTTACCAAATTATACAGTTCTTCTCATGTCAGGGTATGCCTCTCAATTTCACAATAAAGGACCTTGACTTAATTTAGCAGTGACACATATTAGATGTGTTTGATCTTTGATATCACATTTGAGGTTGGCTTTTTTTATATAAATCTAGTATGGCAATTAACAGGAAAAAGCCACATTGTATTCTTCTATATCAACAACATCAATAAGACCCACAAGCCTATATTGAAGATCAAAGCAAAGGCCCCTGGATAGTTTACGGAGAGGTTAGATGTACATATAGGTGGCATGCAGGCTATTTGATTTGGTACGGGTCAAGTCCACTTGGGTAAAATCATATTCAGGTAACACGTCTATCGTATTGGGGATGAGTCTCTGATGCTAATTAAATTATTATCATAAACAGATCAATGACAGCTTTATTTGTTCGTAGACTGATTCAGGTCATCCAATTTTGGTTATAGGTTGAGACAGCCTGTACTAGGCAGACAACCTATTCTTCGCAATAACAAAGAGGTTTCCATAAGACCTAGATTTTAAATGCTATACTGTTCTGGCCCATCATAACCCAAAGCCAACTGATAAGGAATCTTCAGATTCACAGCAAATAAACTAAAACTTAGTACTTTTCTTCAGTACATAAATCCAATAAAATGAGCAACAAACAGTTTCAGCTTTCTACAACCAAAATACACTCTTTAGGAAGGACATGAATAGGTTACCTCACAGCTCTTTTCATAATGCATGAAAACAGGTATGGTAAACATATTAAAATGTTTAACAGAAAGTCAGAAATGAGAACATTATTTCCATTATTATCAGAATATATAGGAAACAAATTCATTCAGGATTTGCAATAAAAGAACAAAAAAGTTAGAGGGCTAATCACACATACATTGCTGCAAATGCATGCTTGCTTCCACAGCAGATCTCTCTTGATGCTTAATTTCCATTTCAGACTCTTGTATCTAAGAAAGAATAGCATGGTCAAGATTTTGCAAGAATTGATAGCATAAAATACAATAAAACCAGACTGCCTAGCATAGCCTGGAGAAACATGACACAGCCAGGTCTGGAAAAACAAGCATACGCATATTCAGCAAGTTCAAGTATACTAATTTTAAAATATTGTTCCATGATCACATAATCTCATAGATCATTCTTCATTAAAGATTAGATCAGAAAGAAAGACAGTCATGGTTGAATTAGAAAATTAGAACTGAACACTTTATTAGAAACAAAAAGAACTAATTTTAGAACTGAACACTTTATTAGACGGTCATGACATCCAAAAGAACTAAATTTGCACATAGCTTCTTAACAAAGAGAGAGAAGCCAGCACTCGGAGGAAAAGTTCAACTCATCACAGCAATCACACTTTAGCTCACTAATTTTAGCTTTCAAATTACTAACATAAATTTAGGAGCTCATACCCAAATCATAGACTTCATGTGCATGGGTATTGGGTACATATGTAACAAAGAAGTCCATATGGATGGGTACCTTGGTAGATTCAACATCCAGGTAACTAAGAAATTAAAAAAAGAAAAAAAAAAAAAAAAAAACACCGACAGGACGGAAGCTAAGAAATACTACACAGACAGAAAAGTAAAAGACGGATAATAAAAGGTCAGAAAACACCCAAGATGCACAAATAACGAATATTAACTGAGATACGCTATAGCACTGCATCGTGAATAACCTTATCAAACCATAGATATGAGAATCACAGGAAAGAAAAACAGAACGGCTACTTATATATTTGTAATTTAAAGGACACTCACAAAAATTAAAATCGCCAATTATAATATTTTATTGTTCTCTAAATTTCTATCGGTAATTAACAGGGACTATTATAATTTATTATTTAATTATTATGGTTCACGCCAGAACAATGAAGCAAGATACTAGGCTCTCAAATTTTCTTCCCTGGACTGCAGACCCCTTTTGCCAAAACCATCAGGCAAAGACAGGTATACTTATATATTCAAATCAAAACACAAGAAGCACATGAGTATATCTAATCAGATATTATAAATACATTGTTAAACTTGATTGGACATAATTAAAGGAATAACTACCTTTACGTCAATTTCAAATGCAGAGAGGCGTTTTTCAGCAAGACTCCATTTGTCTAAAAGAGCCTCCATAAGTGAATTCTGAAAAGTGGTAAGAGAAAACAGGGAAAGTAATTATAAATCAAAAAAGTTTGAGGTCTATGATACTAAATGTCTAAATCAACAAAAGAGAGCTTCACCTTAATCTCCATAGCGTTATGAAACCGCTTGATATTAAAATTTAAAGCTTGATCAGAAAGGCTGGCAATCTGACTATCAACATCCCCCTCCTTTTCAATGGAGTCCAGTAGACACTTCTTCTGATCTAGACCACAATTCATCATTTAAAAATAAATAAATAAATAAAAAGCTACATTATACATGTTCAATGCCAGACAAGATCTTATGCAAATATATTTAAGGAATAATTACAAATGCGGTTTTCCAGAGCCTTCCTCCTTCTCTTCTCAATATTTACCCTCTCTGTTACTTCCTCCTGCAAAGGATCCTAGGTAAGACTTAATACTCGTCAGAAAAAGAGAAAACACTAGATAATTTCCGCTTTGTTCAAGCATAACAGCTATACCCGCTGTTTGTGATATTTAGAAGCTTCGTTTTCGTTCTGGTTTAGCTCAAACTGCAGAGATTTAAGTCGGCTGTCGTATTCATTAATTGTCTGTTCAATTTCAATTATCTTGGACCTAAGACTCTCAATTTCTGAATTATCTGAACCTGCAAGCATGATTTAATGTAGTCTAAGTAATCTGAACCATCGAACGCAAAATAAGCATTCAAAAGCATAAACTTACCGCATGAAAGAAGTTTAAATCTTTGAACAGGCATCACACTAGCAGACACATAATTACTATATCTAGATCTGGACCAATTATAGTGGTTAAGTGGGGTCCAAAAATCCATTATTTTCAGCTTTTCAACCTCATCTGCTCTTCGATCAGTTTCCGCGGTACCAATGTACTGAAAAAGTGTGAAAAATGTTAAAGATAAATTCGAAGTACCAATAACACCCCAAAATTATGCTAAAATTGTAATTATAAAAAATTAACATCCTAATCTTAGGTCCCAAAAAAAAAGGTCATTCATGAGAGGCAGCAAGCATACTGAGTTATCAAGGTTAGACTGACTAATCAAAACCTCCTTGACAGCAGCTGGAGCATCAAAAATTTGATCAAGCCTAGCATGTATCCCAAGCTTACGCATCTGCCAAATCATAAGAGAACAATAAAAAGAGGTAGAAACTCTAGAATCTCAGTGTAGAAAAAAAAAATAGGCCTTCAAAGCACCTACCTCCTCAGATATTTGAGGGGGATTTCTACTTCGTTCTCCAGTTTGAGCATAATTTAGAATTGGGACGTCAAATGATTTCATGTGTTTCACCAAAAAGTCTCGATCACTGGGATCTTGAGTGATGAAGGACTTACAATGTCAAAGCAAAAGGCAAAAAAGATTAGGTGTTTACACTATTTTCAGAAAAGACGAGGTTGGAAAGCAAGAATACTCAAGTAAAATACTGCTGAAGCAGACAAATGCAAAGATAACAAACTAGTTAACCTGTGATCATTTTGCATTGTCTAGTTCTAGATAGGAAAATACATGGAAGGACTGCAAAGATAATCTACAGCAAGTCAAAGTATGGATCACAATGTAGGATGTGCAAGATATTCAAATTAAAGAATAGAACTATAAGCTTTATTGCTACATACTAGCATACACCTCCATGTGCTTAAGCATAAGAAAAGCGAACTTGTTAGAGAGAGAGAGAGAGAGAGAGAGAGAGAGAATTAAAAAGAAACCACTCACAAATATGAGGACAGTACATATCAAGAACATTATATATTACCAGTACAGCAGAAAGATCAACTAATCATGTAGTACAAATAAAACAAAGAAAATGGTATAATTAGGAGGCAGCATATCATCTAACAGAAGCAGAAGGGAAGAATTTCACTAATTCTGATCAAGATATTAATGGACACCAGCTAGCTAGTTTTGTGCAATGCTCAAAGGAAAGTGGACAAAGATATATCTGTTGAAACAAACTTTGAGTTCTATTCTACCCTAGAGCACTGAATTCATGCAGAGAAAGCATTCCACGAGAGCAATATTCCAAGTACTAAACTGTGTCCAAACCAATAAGACATACTTAAATTACTTGAAAAAACTTTGCCTTCTTCCCCAGCTCCCCTTCACTTCTCAAGTTCTCACCATAAACATTAAATATTATCATGGTGTTGTCCAATATAAGGAGGCAACAACAACAAAGCCTTACTCCCAATATGATCTGGGGTCGGCTAACATGAATCATCATAAGAAGTCGTCCATAAAGGAAATAGAGCATAGCAAAATAATTAATTGAGTAAAAATGAGACAAAAGTGTGAAACAAAAAGGTTTTAAAAGAGTAGTAAAGCAGTATAAAAAAAAAATTAAAAAATTAAAAAATTAAAAAAAAAATAAAATCATGTGAATACTATACATAAAGCTTTGAGATTATCTAAGAAAATGAAATAAGTAGAGTTTGAAAACACGAGTTAACAAAACACTAAAAGCAAATACTGAATTAAAATAAACAAAACAGTAAGAACATATATATATGCCCAATCCAACACTATAATTTCCTCAATCCCCAATGGACTCATATCACTCTCTTCCAAATCTTCTTAAATATGGCCTCTCACGATCCCAACACATTGCCAAAATTCGAGCCTCCTTACTGGAGCCTCACTTGGTCTCCTTTTTACATGAACAAACCACCTTAAAGCAATTATCCCTCATCTTGTATTTGCTGGATGTAACCCCTAATTTCTTCCTAATTATCTCATTCCTCAACCAATCCTTTCTTGTATGGCCACACATCCATCACAACATACACATCTTCACCACATTCATCTTATGCACGTGCAATCGTGCAACGGAGGCAATAGCAAGAAAAATATATATATTATTCATCCTAACAAAAATTTATCAACATTTTCCCCAAACTCATTTCTACATTTTCTTATTTTGTGTTCAATTACACATGCAACTTGCAAGAGAGGTCAATGAGACTAAACATACCTTCCATATGTAACTCGGAACTTGGCCTCCCAAGTAATCAGCATGAGATTGATCCTTGACAGTAACCTACAATTACAAAGCATAAATTAAAATTACTTTCAAAATATCATCATCGAAAATGTATAATCCATGTATAACATCATTTTCATTGCATTACATCTGTAACTTGCTGCTAATTACATTCAAATAACAGTAACAAAGGTATAACTGGTGAGACTTGAGAGACATGGTCTCCAAGACCACCAATGTTGACTGTCTTCAAAGTCATCTACCAAAACGATGAGAAACCTCAAAGTTCAGATTTATAAACAAAGAAAATCACATAAGTAGCAATGTAAAGTCTCTAAAATGCATACTTCCTGATCAGAAGCTTAAATGTATAAACACAATGCTTCATCACCAGGATTTAATACTCCATCCAAATGAATAATATTAAACTCAGTAAACAAAGTTAAAGACAGAGCAAGAAGTACAAATTCAAATTTAACTTATCCTCAAATGATGTTTTAAGTTCAATCATTTCTTTTGGGGTAGTTATATGTCACATGATCAATTAATAATATATAAGAGGCAGGTCACACAGTCAATCTAAGAAAAGTATCTCTGTGCATGCACAAGTCCTGGATTGCATTGCTTCACAGATAGAGGCATGCCATAAAAAATGAGGCTGTAAAGCTGGCTAGGCCCCCAAGGCCCCAATGAAGGGCCTATTTCTTTAAAAGTGACCTTTAGCAATTTCCAATAAGTCAAACCTTTGGCTATTAGATAGTGTTAGTCCAAATAATAAAGCCTCTAAGTTCAACATTTTGAGAAAAATTAGCAGCATTCATTTACAGAAATTTTGAAGATGCAAGCTCGCTAGCAGGGATAATTCATAATCTTGCAATGAGGCCCAGCAATGCATATATACCTCAATCAGAACAGGTCCATAAACCTCTCTCTTCAGTTGATCACGATGTTCTTGCAACCAACGATGAGCTTCAAAAATCCTGTCTGCTCCACTATTTTTCAGTTCATTCAGGAGCTTGTAATTTCTATTTTCCATATCTTTTAACCTGCAACCATTCTGTATTTCAGAATGAAATGCAACATAATTAAAATTAAATGGGCCATGTATAGCAATATACCTGTCAGCCAACTGTGTCCGTTTTTGTTTGTGTTCAGACATAATTTTACCAATATCAGTCTTTTGTTGCATAATCTCCCTTGCACTGTCTTCGAATTCTACAATTTTGGCCTCCAACCTTTCCTGAAGTAATCGCATTTAATAGCAAGAACTAAGAAATTACAAATATCCTAATAAATTAAGGTTGCTAAGAAAGTAAGAGAAATAAGAATAAACAATGGATGAAAACATAATAAATACACACTCATCCATACAATAAGAGTTACACAAAGAGAGACAAACAGATTATCGAAAGAAATTCACCATAGAATGATAGCAACAAGGTCAAATTTAAATTCATACTATAATATAAAACGTTTGGAAAGCTTGCATGCAATATAATTGAGACTTATATAGCATATTGCATTTTAAAAAGCAACTAACAGCATAACATACAAACTCATCCTTTGGAAGTTGATAAGGTGGCAAGTTTGCCAGTTCCAGTTCAGCAGCTGCAAGCTCCTCTTTAGTCATCGACATTCTTTGTTGACGTGATTCTTCATCCCTCTTCAATTTTTCCATGTCCTTGTACTTTCCAGTTACTATGACTCCCTAGAATTGTCAAAAATGGATATTGAGAAAGATAGGACATTAATGAAGTACCAAATGGCAAGAAAGATAGGAAAGAAACACAACCCACTGAGTTTCATTCTCCTGAAGTTTCTTGCACCTTTGGGCATTCCTACTCAAATTATTCTCCAACTTTTTCCACTTTGAGTCTTGCAGTGCTTTTTCCTCCTGCTGCTTTCTGAAATGATTATAATCGCCAATAAAGAGGCGAGCTGTTAAATAATTTGGAAAGAAGCTAAAATTTTCAAATATACAATTAAAGTTGGATACTGTCAAGTACCAATGTCAAAACCCTACGATACAATGATATCAAATACATTAGACTGTATGATATCTCTAGATACCTCACCAAGACAATTCAAGAGATATGAAAACTCATATGATTCAATGCATAAGCCATGTAGCTTTACATGTTTTGCAAATTTCAATTTCCATATTTTCTACTAACCACAACTCCCCAAAAACACTAGTAGATATATATCTTTTTAACGAAACAAAATTTTATATATGAACAGCAAGATGATAGTAGATATAACACCTAATCATAACCAGATAAGTAACAATAACATACAAGCATAGACAAGGATAAATCCTTGACATAAAGAGTAATTTATGCCAGAAATTTTTTCAAACCTGAATCCACAAAGGCCTAGAAAATTAACAGTCACATTAAATTTCATATTTTGCAGCTCACATTACAACACTTTCCATGGTTGCAAAGTTGATGACCTTTATAAACTGTTTCACACAATTCTGCATAACAAGGCAAACTAGGTAGGGTTACATGCTTTGGCTAATATGGTAAATATTCACAGATTAACATAACTCTGAGGGTAAAAATGGTAGAAGTCTATCAGGGTACTCCTGCATATTGAATAACTTTCCAGGAATTATTATATCTGAAGGTCAAAGAAATCAGAAATTCTCAAAAAATAGAATGATCAATAAATCCCAGAGAGAAATGGGTGAAAAAACAAAAGGAATAGGCCTAGGCTATCTTCTGCAACAAATCTTCAAATGCCTTCAAAATTTGACTAGCCAAAGATTACAAATAGTTTTTGGTAAAGAAATGTTTCAAGGTAGCATTGATTGATAAGAGGTAAGTTTTGGATGTAAAATTATTCAAGTTATTGTTCTTTTGCCTCATCAAACACCAGATTTTACCGAAAAGTAGTTATATTTAAACTATATTTTGACCGCTAACCTCACGGCTCTAACAATTGAAAATAATAAGGCGATAAAAGTACTAATGATAGCTATTTTCACCTACATGACAATAAATATCTCATAAAGATCTTCGCAAAAGCCAAATGAACAGGAATAGTTGGTCTTGGACAATTCTCCCTAGATATGGTATTGGTATGTGCTAAATATTTCTAAGAAACTACTCCCTCCATTACTTTTTGTTCATTCCACTTTCCATTTTAGATTGTTCTTTATTGTTCTACTTTGATGTATTACCATACTACCCCTTTTCCCCACAATAATTACACCTTTCCATACACATTTACCCCCACCGGTATTTTCACAATCTCTTACTTTGCCCACTCACCTTTTCAAAAAAAACTCTTAAATTGCATATCTGCAATAAGGCCAATACTAAGTAGAGCATAAACAAGTAGAGGTAGTAAAAGTTTCTAGATTCACAAACTTTAGACCATAGATACAATGCTAAAGTATGCAAGCACAGGGAAAAACAATTGTGCATATCGTAAGCCATAGTGCCTTCTATATAACCTTGGCATGCAATCTTTCATAAAGACTATTTCAACATCATACTTTGGCATTAAGATGATTTGGAATTTTGGATGGATGAGTCAAAATTACTTTCAATATAATAATAATGGATTACACTAGCACATATACTTCCAATTTTATTCAATAACGTAGTGATATTATTTAGTCATCAATAATCAATCAATAACTATATATTAAAAGATACACCAGCAATGACACGTGTTATCTCCTAATATGTCCTTAGTTATTTTTCATTTTATAAAAAAATATAAAAATAAAAAACTATTGATTAAGGAAACAAATTATTTACTAAATAATAAAATTCTTATATACATCTTCCATATCTCCTAAAATTAAAATATATATATATATATATATATATATATATATATATATATATATATATATATATATATATATATATATATATATATATATATATACATCTTCCATATCAATATGTTGTAATTATTATATTTAAAATGCAAATTCCACAAATCTTTCTATAAAAATTTGAACAACTGTAAATCAAAAAATCATATAAGTATTTTAAAATAATTTAGGGTTCGTTTGGCATTGTTGTGGTTTTCTGTTTTTTGGTTTTTCGGTTTTCAAACTCATATGATATAAGTCATATAATTAAACAAAAATTAGTCAAACTTTTTAAAATCATGACAATTTTGAAAACTGACAACAGAAAAGTGGAAACACCTTTTTCTTGTTTCCTGTTTTTGGTTTTTTGTTTTCAAAAAAACAAAAAACTGAAAACAGAAAACGATGCCAAACAAGCCCTTAGTGACTAGTTTTACACAAGAAAAATATTGCTCGGATTTTTTGCCTACTTTTGTTTTAGTTGTGTATTAGAAGCCACAACTAAAAATCAACATATTACATAATTTTATTAATCCTCGACTAAATAATGATTATAATACTTATCAATCATTAATCTATAACTATATATAACCGTAGATCACCGTGAATGGCATTGGACCTAACCTAGTTGTATAAAAATGCAAAACAAATCTTAAAACCCATACAAGACTTTGTTCTAGTAATTTGTAGACTAAAATACAAGAAAACATTCAAAAGCATATGTTGTAGTTACCAAGACTCAAAATTACTAAGATCAAACCAATAATTATTTCAGAAATACTAAAAAACAATACTCCTATTTTTGTTAGTGCCCCATTAGAACATGCCAATACAAAACTTTGACCAATCATATTTGTAATTATAGATAAATATAAATTACAACAATTGAATATAAATAATTTATTCATTGAAACGATTCCAACAAGTAGTCACAAGACTACATTTTTTCTTATGTATAATTCACAAACATTGGTCAAAGTGGATCAAGTAAATAGTGCAAAAAGTTCCAATGATGAAAAAGGGGAGTACTACTTAAGGGCATGAATAACATGGGCAGCAACTCAACACGAGCCCACCATACAAGGTACATGAGCTAGGTTGGTGTCTAGTCGAGTATTCACCAAGATGTTGTAAGAAGTCTATGGGTACATTCATGTAAAAACCGTAGTGATAAGCAAATAAAAATATTAAGACTGGAAAATTACTTAATAGGTTGTTGGAGATCATTCAAGATCTTTGCAGCTTCATCATATTTCTTATTAGCATCATCAACCTGCTTTTTAGCTTCAAGATATTCAGCTTTGTTCTGATCATATTTCAACCAAGGTAATTTCTTCTTCAGCAAATCAACCTACAAGCAAATTAAGAAAAAAGCCATTATAGAAAGGATACAAAAAGGTAAAAAATGTTTTAATGCCCCTAGATACAATTCAGAAAATGTGAACCTGGGCTAGAAGATCTTGTCTCTGACGAACACGTTCAACATCTTTTTCTTGTTCAGCATGTTGAGCCTTAAGTTGGTTTAATGTCACTTTATTCCCATCAACAGCCTATAACAGAATAGATGGTTGTTGAACAAATGACAACACTATAAGAGATTATCATCTCCAGTAAATTAGACCAAAAACTTACTCTTTGGAGTCTTCCCAGCTGACTACTTTTTTCTATAAGAGTATCATGTTGCATTGCTAGTTGAGGATCACCAATAGCATTTTCTGTTGCACGTAACAGGTCAACAGGACTTAACTTGGCAAACTCACACACCTTGTCTTGTGGCAGAAACTGTGAAGACCACCAACATGACACCACCAAAAAATAAGGGGGGGTTAGATGCAACAACAGTTAAAAACAAACAAGCAGAAGAGGGAAACAAAGTAAAAGAATATGCATAACAGATGGTGAAAAGGTGAGGAGGATAGATTAGTCTTGTATTGACCTCAAGTCAAAAGTTAACACCAGGGACAGCCAGAAAAGTAGAAAACCAATAATCTCATGCTTCTTGAAATTTATTATTAACTACTTCTAAGTCAATGTTTCCATTATATGCCTCACACCAAAGGTGGCCTCTTAGCTCGCTTCGCACCTTACATAGCCATTTTTTATACAAAATCCAACAACAAACCAGCATGATGCCCTTTGTTGGGGTGGTCTGACTCAACTGAGGAGTTAAGATGCATGTGACCCTATCACCAATCAATCAGGCCTAGTAAAGAGGCCAATTTTTAGTTGATTGGCACTAAAAAAAAAAAAAAAAATTAAACTCATTGTAGTTCAAAAGCAAAGGCCATATATCTGCTACCACTAGAATGTGAACCATGAAGTGAGAGCAAGGTAAAAGGATGTCTTTCAAAATCATTGAATATAAGTTGTTTCTGAGGATTAAAAAAAAAAATGTGCGTCATTTTCTTCATCAGCACTTGGCAATATTGTGCATAACAAAAACAGGAGCTAGATTCCAGGAAGCCTAACTTAATAAATTCATAGGTATTAACAATTATATCAGGACACCAAGCCACCAAGGGGATTTCTACAATTTACTAAAGGAAGGCCAGTAACTAAACATATGGACAAAACAACAAAGGGAAAGTCAAAGCCCAAAACACATGGACATGTGCATGATCATATACTCCTGCATGAACAAGGCTTTCCCCTTAAAGATCTGCTGAAACCTCTCCCTACAAGTACATCAACAAATCTGAACTTGAGTCTGCTCATTTGGTAAACCCTAAGCCATGAGAGTATGAAACACGGACTGACCAATGAAGTCATCAGCAGAAATGAGGACATGTACAAGCACTAGGGAAATGCTGGTAGAAGTGGAAAGGAAATAACTATAGATGAACTTGTCTGCTAGGATGTTTTGGACAAAAAAGAAATTTTCCACATAACTAGATTTTATAAATCTCCAAGCATAAAAAATAAGCATGTAGATTACTCTAAAATGAAGACACACCTGAGTCAAATTATTAACTTGGATATTGAATTTTTGAACAACTTCAATAACATCTTTCTTTGCTGCCATGTTGCCTACAGCCAAAACAAATTGCATCAGCATTCACAGTTAATTCCCATCGGTTCATAGACACAAAACAGAAATTCCATTTTCTCAGTTGCTCTCTGCATAGAAAATGATAAATAATAATAATAATAATAATAATAATAATAATAATAAATAAATAAATAACATGTGTGGGGAAAAAGAATAATTTAAAAAAAAAAATCACTTTCTGCATTTCTATGGTACATGTAGCCTATTCTTTAGGACTAAGGCTCTTAATGTTGTTTTTGTTGTTGTAGGGCTGAACAATTAATTTATTTTTTTTTTTAAAAAAAAGCGAATTCTATTTGTGTACAGCTTCTTTGATTTAATCTCTTACTTAATAAGAAGCACAGCAATATCAAGCTATAAAATAAATGCACAAAACTAATACTTATCAAGTTTATCTTACCAAATATCATCCAAGCACGTTGCCAAAGGCTAAAAGCATGGATAAACCAAATAATATAATGATTGTAGCCTTGTAGGATGACACATGAATACTAAGGAAAGACCAGGAAAAATATCAAGGAGGAATCTTTTAAATCTGTTGCCCTTGAAGGACCTTATATGTCAAAAGGCCAGAAGCCGAGAAGCCCCTACTTTAAAATCAGGACAACACTCAGAGAAGAGAAAGAAATCTGATGCCAGCCAGTAATCAGAAAAGCATTGCTTGCAAAAGTAAACTTTTAAAGGAAATACTTTGCCTTCTACAATACAGATCTAACAAGTTGCAACAAGTACAAGCAGACACTTGCATGGATGAGATCCTAATTTCTCAAGTCACTACTTTGTTGGGCATAGGGATTTGGCGACAATTCTTCATAGGTTATGTAACTAAATTCAAACAGGGCAAAGCAAGCAATTACCTAGAAAAATAGCCAAACCTGCCTAGATTTGGAGCATGTAATTATTGTTTATTTCCCTGAACGCCATCTCTGATCACTCTAAGATAAAACCCTTGACTTCCAAATGAAGTTTGCAACAAGAACAGGGTACAGGGAACTCAAAGTGTCAAATCAAACAGCTTGAAGAAATTTAAAAGAAAAAGACACTGACAAATATGTACTCTTTGTTTGCTGTTAAGATTATTATATTTTTACCTCTTGTGACAGAAGTGTTCATACCGGTTTTATTTTTCCAACAACCCCAGGGAATATACTTCCTTTACAGCATGATAAGGGAAAAGCTGGAAAATGAGTAGTTTTCTTTCCATAAATGAAAGAAAAGACAATGCCTTTTCATACTACAGCAACAGGGCAACATGAATCTCATGAAAAGTAGGGCTTTAAAGTCTAGATAGTAAATATACCACAGCCTTAATGCCATGAGCTACGAGAGAAAACATAAACAAAGCAGTCACAGAGGATTTGGGGGGTGATAAGCAAGCCAAAATAATACTGTGTAGTATATGCAAAGAATGCCCATGAAACATACTTTAAACTAACATAAACTACTAATTTTCCTAGTATCAACAATCAACTCAAGCATTTAAAGCATCAACCTACCATTCAACAGCCACTCGGACTTGTTGCTTGTGTCAATTTTACGAGTGATGACAATCCGCTCATCCCTAGACTCGCCTCTCAAAGTGATCTTGATGTATCCAGATTCCTCTCCCCGCTTTACATATGCTCCAACACTTCCCGCTCTCCCAAGTAACTACAAAAACATACTTCCCGTAAAATGTGGACTAATATTTAGGGACGGGGTTGAGTATTGTACACAGACAGGTTACAATTTATGAGAATTAACACTACATAAGAAATGAGAAACGTTCTTGTACAATTGATTAGAATGAACAAACCTGAGGATCACCGCCAAGACCAAGTGCAATAGCACACACAATTGAGCTTTTACCGGACCCGTTCGGACCGATCACTAAGTTTAAACGCGAATAAGGCGTACAGGTCACATCCTCAAAGGTCATGAAATTATGAAGCTCAATCTTAGTGATATTTCCAGGCAAATAATCATCTTCCCCTCTGAAAATTCAAAAAAAAAAAAATTGAAAATCAAATCACAAACCTTCAAAATTATGACTCAATGATGTGAATTATGACGATACATACGCTGAAAAAATCAAAATGCTGGAATTAGAAACTCGAAACCCTAGAATTATGCTAAATAAACAAATTTCTGAACAAAAATAGGGAAAATTGAGAAGAATGAAAGAACAAACCTAACGATTTTGGGGCGTTTAGCACGTCGTTCAGACATTGGGGATTGTCAATTGAAGACTGTGAACTCCGATTGAAACCCTAAGAGCAGTTAATTGGTGGAATTCATGGAAACTTTGGAGAAATAATTAGGGCTTTGGTTAAATAAAATGGGGAAGTGTGAGAGAAGATAGAGAAAGAGAGTGGGCCTACTTTGAAGGGAAACTGTAGAAATGGCGCCAAAATCACAGGTCTAACTTGTGTATCCACTACGCTTTGGTATGCTTGTAGCCTTGTACTACGGACTTACGGAGTACTCTCTCCGTCCCTTAATACAAAGCGTCTTTTGATTTTTACGGAAATTATAAATGTTGTAAATTTTATAAAACTAATACATTAAAAATATAGTAGTATATGTGTATGTGGGGTTAGTGAGAGAGAAAGAAAAAATAGTTGAGAATAATACGAGTATATTTTCCTTTTTCTCTCATTCCTTTTGATAATGTCTTTTCCTTTCCCTTTACCAGCCAAACAGTTTATAAAAGCATGTTCTCTTCAGATTATATTTAATTCGGTTTACTTCTTAATTTCCTTCTCTCGTAAAATATATATTCAGTTCAGCTCAGTTTAGTTACGGACTTATGGAGTACTCTCTCCGTCCCTTAATACAAAGCGTCTTTTGATTTTTACGGAAATTATAAATGTTGTAAATTTTATAAAACTAATACATTAAAAATATAGTAGTATATGTGTATGTGGGGTTAGTGAGAGAGAAAGAAAAAATAGTTGAGAATAATACGAGTATATTTTCCTTTTTCTCTCATTCCTTTTGATAATGTCTTTTCCTTTCCCTTTACCAGCCAAACAGTTTATAAAAGCATGTTCTCTTCAGATTATATTTAATTCGGTTTACTTCTTAATTTCCTTCTCTCATAAAATATATATTCAATTCAGTTCAGCTCAGTTTAGTTCAACAATGGAGGAAAAAAAAGGGCTCATGAACAAAAAATTTAGGTGAATTTTTTAAAAAATGACTTACTCAATGAGCAAAAACAAATTTTCTCATAAGATGAGCATTATAACGATTATTATAGAGTAGTAAGTTAGTAACTATGTGTGGTTCTGTAAGGCAAGTAAGGAAAAAAAAAAAAAAAAAAAAAGAACTAAAGAGAAGTATAGGTGGGTTTTAGTTAATGTAAGAGAGAGTGATGTACTGATGTGGTAAGTAGAGAATGGTGGAAAAAAATTATCATTGATGGGATTAAAATGATCATCAAAATGCTAATGAACAAAAGGAGAGAGAAAAGTAAGTAAAGAGTAGAGCGGATCAAAGTAAGCTCGGACCGATTCAATTTTTGGCGGATTTTGGATAGATTTTTCCTTTTATTTTTTGAATAGGTTTGTGAATGTGTTTCTATACAATTTTGGTTGTTTTTTTTGCCCGGCCTGAAAAATGGCCAGATTTCCCACACAACCCGTCCATTTTGGGCAGCTTTGAGCACATAAAATTCGACCTAAAGCTTGGCCCAATCCGATCCGTCCCGAGAAGTGGTCTGATTTTTTGGGTCTTGGCTCAACAATGATCACCTCTATTATAATGAATCCATTTTTTTTTTCTCTCGTCATGTGATCTAAGACTACTAATCGAGGCGTGATGGACCGTTATTAGGTATGGACCTTATCCAAGGGCGAAGACAGTATAAAATCAGCAATAGCGATGTAATAAAAAATACTCTTTCCTCTTTCCCTGTTACTCAATCGGAAATATCACTGGAATAATCATAGTATAAAATACACCATTCGTTTCATAATAGTCACAATACTTTCCTTTTTCGTCCGTTTTATAATAAATACAACACTACTTTATTTGGTAAGGACTCACTAATATTATAATATCATTTCAATTTTATACCAACCCCACTTAAACTACTCTCTTTTTTTTTTTTTTTTTTTTTTTTTTTTTTTTTTTTGTCTTAGTTACACTTTACTCTCTCTATTTTTTTTTTTTTTTTTGTGCCACATTAGCAAATTTTGGCACTAATCTTTTGAGCGCCTTTGATCAATGTTTGTGATTTATACATAAGAAAAGATATAGTCTTGTAGGTAATTGTTAGAATCAATGATTAGATTGTTAATATTCAACTGTTATCGATTATACTGATTGATAAATTAAGATATTATTGATCAAAGTTTTGCATCGGCATGTATGTCATGTCACTATGGGGCACTTAATAAAAACCGGAGGGAGTATATTATAAAATCTCCTCTTTGGTTCCCACCCTACAATTCTCCTAAAACTTTGTAATATCCCTACTGTTACGATTATTACGAAATAAAATATATGGCGTGGGCCTATACTTACTCCTACTAACGACCTATGGCCCTTAATATTCTTGTGAAAAGAAGTCAAGGTGAGACTTACCTCTTAAGTCTTTCACTTAAATAAAAAAAATAAATATATAAAGACCAGATGTAAATATCCTTGGAATTTCCTTTCTCGTCCCTATCTACTTTTTATAAATGTCTTAAACCAATGAACTGCTACTCGTACTATACTGCAATTATACCTTTACTTCTCTTAAAAAAAAAACACTACTCTAGTTTGTTTTTTGTTTAGAAGAAAAAGAATGGAGTTTGTAGGAGGAGAGAGAAGAAGAATGGGGTTTCCAAGCGGAGCTTCATTGTTTTCAGCATATGCTTCACTTAGTGCAACCTTCACTTTGGTTCAACAAGCCTTTTATCAGTTTGTTCCACCACTTGTACAACAATACATTCTTGACATTTTCAAACAATGGTTCACACGAAAACCTCCTCCTCCTCCAGATGTGTTTAAGCTCATAATTGAAGAATTTGCTAACGATTTCACTAATAACCATATTTTTCAAGCTTGTCAGATCTACCTTTGCAACAAGCTTAGTGACTCTGCCAATGTGCTTAAGGTATTTTAATGGTATTTTTTTTTGTACTGAAAAAAATTGTTTGTTTGTTTTTTTTTTTTTCTATGGAAAAAATAATTTCCTTAATAATAAGTCACATCCAAAACAAGTAGTAATATAGATCTGTAAACCCATGTTAAGATGTACTCCCTTTCGTCAAAAAAAAAAAGTACTCCCTCCTAAAAAGTTTTAGGAGAATTATAGGTTGGGTACCAAAAAGTAAATTTTATACTCTTAATACTCCATAGTATAAAGTATAGTTAGTGGTGATTTACTTAGAATGTGGCCACTGGATGACCAGGTCATTGGTCACGAAGAGAGAGTAGACTTTAAAATGGAAGAAAGAAAAAAAGGGATGAAAGAGAGTAATGATCTGGTTTTTGTAATGACCAAGCTAAAAATTTGATCATGAAGAAATTGATGGATTAGTGGCAATATATTATTGGAAGAAGAAAATGGGTATTTGTATGGTAAAAGTACGAAGAGAAAATCATGACCAAAGATATTTTGGGCAACCATTGGAAGTCTTTGGTCATGGTCGGTCATGTGACTTAGTCATGGATGAGTGGAAAGTGAAAGAAATTATATAATAATCTACGACTAAGAATTTTTTGTCTATCTATTGGGCGTACTCTCAATTGTTACTAGGAGAGAGAAATAATTATAATAATAATAAAAAAAGAGTCAGTAAATGGGGTTAGTAGGGATAAAAAAAATAATAGTAAAGTAGTATTGAGTTATTACTCCGTACTTATTACGGAGTACCAAGTAAGGAAATGTCAAAACTATTATGAAATGAATGTGAAAAAAAAGTGTCGTGATATGAAACACCTGGAGTATTTATTTATTTAACAATTTCACTCCTTTCATCTATTCCTAACCAATATAATTACAAAAAAAAAGGATGGAGTAATTTTAGAACAAAACCAGAGCTTGACTAAGAAAAAACGCCCAAATACCTGCTTTTACTAAAGTTCGACACTATTTTGTGGGTTTGGATGCGGCTTTATTTGTAGGCCTAACCTATTGTAGTATAAAGTATAGTTGGTGAAATAGTGAGGGTTAATTTGTAATGAGCCAATTGCTACGAGTAATAAATAACGTTCATCCATATATATGTTTAATTAGTCTTGACATAATAGTTAGCACATTAGTGTGTGTCCAATGCTAGAATGGAGGATTTTGTGTTTGGGAGACATTTATATGGTGGTAGGTTAGTTGCAACTTAACTTTTAAACAAGTTAAGTTATTCAAATTTATGGCCGGTTGTCTCTAGCTTAGATTTAGTTCAATTCAGCTCCAATAAGTTCAGTTTAGTTTTTAATTTCCTTCACTTATAAAATATTCAATTCAGTTTGGTAAATAAGAACAGACCCTTAATAGCTAGCTTGCTTGCATGAATGCCTTAATCCAATCTCAGTGTTGTTTAGTTTTAAACAATCTTGAAATGAAATTAATTTTGGTCCTTTTAGGTGAGCAAAGGACACACTGAAGAGACTATGAACTTCAAGCTTGCTGAAGGAGTCAAATTCTCTGAGACTTTTGAAGGAATACATCTGAAATGGATTTTTAGTTGCAAGGCTAATTCCTCGGCTGATGATCAAAGTGATCCTGCTCTTGTACACGATAAACGATTAGGTCGATCACGTAGTCATCATCAAGAAAAATCCTGCTTCTCATTGATCTTTGACAGAGAACATAAAAAAAAGGTTTGTACTGTGTACTTGCCATATGTTGTGGAGGCATCAAAAGAAGTTGTTCGCGAGGAGAAACACTTGAAACTATTTGATGGTAATTCAGATTATTGTGTTATGCCTGGTGGCTCAAGTGGTAAGCAATCAGTCAATATGGTTCATCCCTTTAAGTTTGAGAATTTGGCTATGGATCCTGAGTTGAAGAAGGCGATAATGGATGATTTGGATAGATTTGTGAGGAGAAAGGAGTTTTATAGGAGGGTAGGGAAGCCCTGGAAACGAGGCTACTTACTGTATGGCCCTCCGGGTACTGGGAAGTCGAGTCTGATAGCTGCTATTGCTAACTATCTCAAATTTGACATCTACGATTTGCAACTGAGACGGATTCAGGACTCTAGCTTGAGACAGTTGTTGCGTGTTATACCAAGTAAAACTATTATCGTTGTTGAGGATATCGATTGCACTGGAGAGCTTCCTAGACGAGAATCATACCACACTATGTATCAAGGATATGATGACTCTCTGAAGAAGGCCATGAAGAAGCCTGAGGTTTGTGGTTTTCAGTTTCTCCTCTGATTTTTTTTGATATGTTTTAACAAGTTCCTGATATATGATACATCTTACATGGTTTTACCAGATTTTTGCATGTTCAACTTGGACTTAATCTATTCATACCCCCTATGAAATCTAAATCATAATCGATTTGTTAGGATAGTTTCATGTACATGACAAAAAAATTAATGTTTTTAGCATACTTGACAGTAGCCTTGTATGTTTTTTTTTGTTTTTGTTTACTAACTGATAAACTTACTGCTGTTGTTACTGCAGATGTCGCTGGCTGGATTGCTGAACTTTGCTGATGGATTATGGTCTTGTTGCGGAGATGAGAGGTTGATCATATTCACCACAAATCACAAGGAAAGGCTTGACCCAGCTTTGTTACGGCCTGGTCGTATGGATATGCACATTCACATGTCCTACCTTACTATGGAGGGCTTCAAAGTCTTAGCCTATAATTATCTCCTAGTTTCTGGCAACCATCCGCTGTTTGTAGAGATCCAAGGCCTTTTGGAAACTGTAAATGCAACTCCTGCTGAAGTTGCCGAGGAACTTATGAGAAGTGAAGATGTTGATGCCTCTCTTCAAGGGGTCGTCGAGTTGTTAAAGAGGAAGAAAATCGAAGCAGAGGATGCTGCAAGTTTGAGACCTCAGGCTGAAACAGAGGAAATCACAGAGCAAATGGAAAATGGGAATGTCTTGCCTTCAAAATGCTAAAGTGAAATCATTGTGGAATGTGGACTTCTTATTAGTTACGAAGTATTACCTTATGACAATTAAATCACTGTAGAATGTGGAATTTTTTTTTAAAATGTGGACTTCGAATTAATTCTACGTATCTCTAGTAGTTTTCCTTACTAACTTATTCAAAATCATGAGTAGTTTGTTGGAATTTTTTTAGTTTTTTCTTGTCTAAATGTTACCTGAGTTTATTTTTAAACCAAATTATTGTCAGTAAATTTATTTACCAAATTGTCGCAATGAGTTGTATATTTTCTACAAAATTTTGATAAGCAAAATGAATTAAAATCATTTTTACCTAACAAAATTAATTTTACTGAATTAAAATTAATTTTACTTATTTTGTATTTTTTTTAAAAAAAATTTCTAGATTTTTATTAACCAAAATTATATCTATTAAACTAAACTTATATTTATTGAATACTTTTTTAAAATGGAAGAAAACTAAGCCTAATTGAAAAGACATATGTAATTTTTTTTATTTATTTTTTTTTAAAAAACATAGTTACTAGTAGTAGGGTTGTTCATCAGTCCAAGTTCGGACCAAACTGAACCAGCAGACCGAGGACCGAAAATTTGAATTTTAAGAACTGAAGTTCAGCCCGATTAAATTGGAATCGAACCAAAATTGGATCGCTTTGGACTGATTTTAGCTAGCATTTTTAAAATTATTTTATGAAAAACTCGAAAAATAATGCAAAAACAATATTTAACGGTTTTTAATATAATATACTTAGTACAAAAAAACTCGTACGATCAAAGTTTTCTAAGCTTATTACGAATAATTTTAATCATTATTTAAAATTTTATACAT
Organism: Chenopodium formosanum; assembly: GCA_024500155.1. Lineage (NCBI taxonomy): Eukaryota > Viridiplantae > Streptophyta > Magnoliopsida > Caryophyllales > Amaranthaceae > Chenopodium > Chenopodium formosanum. The sequence continues at coordinate 395,620 of CM044861.1, read as the reverse complement.
ATGTTTTTGCAAAAAAGCGAGAGTACTCCGAGTCTAATATTTATAGGGTTTTGAACCAGGCGAGACCGACAACTAAAATAATAAATTTCTTGACCCGGAGACTGGACAAGTTAGACTACACTCCAGTAGTTCTGTTAGAGATAATATCGGAAAATATATGTGTGATATATTTTCCGTATTGATCTTATTAGGAGAATAATATATTTAGGATATTTATATTAAGATATTATTTAGAGAATATATCTTTAGGGTTTATGATTATGGTAGTATATCTTTTAGGAATATTGTTTCCTATCTTATGTTCGTAGGTTTTGTATAAATACTCTACCTATTGATGAATAATAATCAAGCTAAGCTATTCTCTCATAATTAATTTGTCAAGTTCCTAGTTTACTACTTCACTTATTAGCACTCCATAATACTAGTACGAGTAGTATTTTATTTCTCTTCCCTTACTCTAGTTCTTTTAATCCCTTCCACAGTAGTCCGTACCATTTCCTCCTTATTTTATTTGAAGAAAAAGAAATGGAGTTTGTAGGAGGAGAGAGAAGAAGAATGGGGTTACCAAGCGGAGCATCATTGTTTTCAGCATATGCTTCACTTAGTGCAACCTTCACTTTGCTCCAACAAGCCTTTTACCAATTTGTTCCACCACTTGTACGACAATACTTTTCTGACATTTTCAAACAATGGTTCACACGAAAACCTTCTCCTCCTCCAGATTGTTTTCAGCTTATTATTGAAGAAGAGGGTAATGGTTTTAATGCTAACCAAATCTTTGAAGCTTGCCAGATCTACCTTTGCAACAAACTTAATGACTCTGCCAGTGTACTTAAGGTACTTTTTTTAATTTTTTCTGCATCTGATGATTAATTTCATTTTAATAATTGTAACATTAGGATAATAGAACAACAATTTTATTTGGTAGACTAACTTTGATTTTCAGTACCTTTGTACTTAGGGGAGCGCAATGGTACTCCGTATCAATAGGAGATAAAGGGAGTACTTATAGACTACTTTATGATACACCAAACATTACACTCGTTTTAATTAAAAGTAAAATTTCATATGAACACACATGTAAAAAAAATAAGAAGCTATTTTACGGTTGTTTAATTAAAATGAGAAATTGAAGTTTTTGAGATGTTATTAACTTTTCATCATGAACTCGACTTCTTAACTGAATTGTAGTTATTAGTAATAGTGAATGTAAGGCAATAATTCACTGTAATAACGGTAGGATTTTGGTGGTTGACTATGTTTAATCTTCCTAATGTGTAATCACACTAATCAGCCAATAGCATGTAATGTTCATTTACATGTTTAATTAAAATCTAAATACCACAGTAGTAGTTTTAACAATAATGTTCCAAATGAGAGTTGACTCAGCTGATAAACAACTTGACGTCGTTTAAGGGAGGTTTTGACTTTTGAGGTCGAGCCTTACAGAAAAAACTCTTTATGGGAGACTTACCATAAGACAAGTGTGTAACCCTGGTTGTGTAAGTTGTAATTTGTATATTTGGGGGCCCCCTTTTAGGTGAGCAGAGTACCGAATGAGGAGGCTATGAACTTCAAGCTTGCTGAAAGGGTCAAATACTCTGAGAATTTTGAAGGAATAAATCTGAAATGGGTTTTTAATTACAGCGCTTCTTCTTCTTCTTCTAAGGCTCATTCCTCGGTTGATGATTTTGATTACACTCCTGCACTTGATAAGCAATCAGGTAGTAATGAAAAATCGTATTTCTCATTGAGCTTTGACAAAGAGCATAAAAAGAAGATTTGTACTGTTTACTTACCATATGTTGTGGAGACATCAAAAGCTATTGTTCGTGAGGAGAAAGTCTTGAAACTATTTGATTGTAATGGAAGACAATGTGGTCCTATGCCTGGTTCAAGTGGTAAGCAATCCGTCAATATGGTTCATCCCTTTAAGTTTGAGAACTTGGCTATGGACCCTGAGTCGAAGAGGGCGATAATGGATGATTTGGACAGATTTGTGAGGAGAAAAGAGTTTTATAAGAGGGTAGGGAAGCCTTGGAAACGAGGCTACTTACTGTATGGTCCTCCGGGTACTGGCAAGTCGAGTCTGATAGCTGCTATTGCTAACTATCTCAAATTTGACATCTATGATTTGCAACTGGGACAAATTCATGATTCTAGCTTGAGACAGTTGTTGCGCTTTATTCCAAGTAAGACTATTATCATTATTGAGGATATTGATTGCACTGGAGGGCTCCCAAGAAGAGAATTATACCACCCTATGTATCTAGGCTGCGATGACTCTTCGAAGAAGGCCAAGAATGATCCTCAGGTTTGTGGTTTTCATTTTCTCCTCTCTGATTTTGTTTATATGTTTGAGTTCTTGATGAAGATGCATTTACTTACCATATGTTGCATGTTCAATTAACTTCGATCTTATTTTTTTCATAATCCTTGTGAAGTATGAAGTATAAATCATGTTTCATCCTTGTGACAAAAATTTGTTTTTTTTTTAGCTTAAATGACAGTAGACATGTATGATCTTTTTAATGCTAACTTTCTGTATAGTGTATACCAACTTTTGTCATTCTTTAAGCAAGGAACTAGCATTAGCAACCTTTGATTCCTTTTACATTATTAGTGTTGGTGTAATCTACTATTCTTTCTAACAGCTAATCCTACTGCTGTTTGTTACTGTAGATGTCACTGGCTGCATTGCTCAACTTTGCTGATGGATTGTGGTCTTGTTGCGGAGATGAGAGGTTGATCATATTCACAACAAATCACAAGGAAAGGCTTGACCCAGCTTTGTTACGGCCTGGTCGTATGGACATGCAAATTCACATGTCATACCTTACTATGGAGGGCTTCAAAGTCTTAGCCTATAATTATCTCCTAGTTTCTGGCAACCATCCGCTGTTTGGAGAGATCAAAGGCCTTTTGGAAGCTGTAAATGCAACTCCTGCTGAAGTTGCCGAGGAACTTATGAGAAGTGAGGATGTTGATGCCTCTCTTCAAGGGGTCGTCGAGTTGCTAAAGAGGAAAAGAATCGAAGCAGAGGATGCTGCAAGTTTAAGACCTCAGGCTGAAACAGAGGAAATCACAGAGAAAATGGAAAATGGGAATGTCTTGCCTTCAAAATGCTAAAAGTGAAATCATTGTAGAATGTGGACTTCTTATGGCTTCAAGCTTCAATTCGACGTACTTCATATTTTACTATATATTTAGACTATCATTTGTATATTTGGAGGTAAAGAGATTTTCAGTAGTTAACTAACTTGTGCCAAGTACTCCAGTGAGCTTTCTTGCTCTCTTGAGGACCAAGGTGTTAAAACTTGATGATTGAGTGAGCAGCATTGTTTGTGAATCTATTGCCTATGTCTTTGGCAACAATTAGCGCGAAAATTTCAAACAAGCTACTATTATTTTCTACTTTTTAATTAATTATTACCGAGTATTAACATAATGTAGAAGATAAAAATGATTACCAACAAATCTTACAACTATATACAATTGAGGTAAAGTATACCAAGTACAAAATTGTGGCACATTAATTAGATGAGTTCGCTTTAGGCTCAAGGCCTTATATGTGAACCTTCTCCTTTACTCATCTATAAGCCCAAACATTTCCTTTCTCCAAACCACATTCTCAGATTTCTCACTACTGTCAAAAACTCAAAACATCACACTAGTAAACTGTAAACCTATGATTATTTGACTAAAGTATCCTATATATTATACAAAGTACTTAATTAATCTCTGAATTTATTGAAATATTTAAAATTATTTTCTAACAGTATAACTTTCTCGTGCATTAGCATTGGTTACCAACTTACAATGTATCGGTGATTCTTTGATAGTTTGATCTTTGAGAGGAAGATGGAGAATATTGTTAATAATGATTATTAACATCAAGCGTTTGTAGTCCAACGGTTAGGATAATTGCCTTCCAAGCAATAGACCCGGGTTCGACTCCCGGCAAACGCATTGTTTTTTGGTATCCCAAGTATTTTGCTCTTCAAATTATTTACTCAGAACACACTGATTACAATCAAACATCCAACTTTCAACCCCTAATATCCACTATTGTTACTTGCATTTTTGAGGAAATTGATCCCATTCAACGTATCAATTATATATGCATTAAAAAAAAGACAAATATTTAATAACACCCGGTTTACACTAATTAGTGTAAATCAGGCTGAAACATTCACCGCCAAACTACCACTCCTGTCGCCACTCCCTTAGCTTCTCCCAAGAATCCGGCGTCCCCCTCCGATTTTGACCTTGCTAACCACCCAATCCCCTGATTCCAGCGCTTCTGACCTCCCCCCATCCCCCGATTTGTCGAGTTTGAAGTCCGGGATTACAACAACTCCGAATACCTCGACCCCAATTGCATATATACCTTATTGTAGGTATCAATCATTTCACCTCATCTACTTTGATGGTGGCAAATATGGCAGCGGCGGAGGTGGTGATGACTATGGCGACAGAGGTGACGATGACGACAATTATGAAGGGAAAAATATGAGGACTTGCAGTTGGTAACGGAAAGGAAGAAGGGGGTTGAGGCTTTGATGGAGGAAAGAGAATTTGAAGGTTTGTTAATGGTGGAAATGTTTAGTTTTGAGGAGAGATAAAGATACAGGATGAAAGTAGAGCCATTGGGTTAACTTTTGCATTTTGTGTTTATTTTTTTTTATTTTGATACTCTGTTTTTGTGAAAAAAAAGGGTAACTTTTGTGAAGAAAAAGGGTCACTCTTGTGGAAAAAAAAGGTCACTCTTGTAAAAAAAGGGTAACTTTGGTAAAAATATGGATCACTTTTATAATAAAAAGGGTCACTTTTGTAAAGAAAAAGGGTCACTTTTATAAAGAAAAAAGGTCACTTTTCAAAAATGTTCGATGTACAATAAAATTATTGTAAACCGGGGACATGCAAAAGGAGTTGTAAAAAAAAATTATGTCAAATCTCAGATAATGACTCAAACTGAACTCAATCCGAACGATGTGTTTGACATCTTTATTACTCCGTAATTCCGTATCAACTAACAAGCTAAGGTAGATAAGATACAAATATATAGTGTGTTATCGAACATAGAGTGATACAAGTACAGAGAATACAACAAGCGTTTGTAGTCCAACGGTTAGGATATTTGCCTTCCAAGCAATAGACCCGGGTTCGACTCCCGGCAAATGCAACTCCCTTTTATCTTTTCCTTTTTTTGATCTCAGAAGTTGAAAGGTGGTACCTTCAGCAATTTTATTTTATCTGTTAAGCAGGGATATCATGGCCATGTTCATCAGGCCTGTGCAGATTGTGAAGGATGTACAACGAAGCAGACGATAAGAAAATACAGACAGCATAACTCAACAGATCCAAGCCGGTGGCAATTGTCACCATCTTGCTCCTTTCAAACATCTTAACAATGAGAATCATCACAATAACATGTCCAACTTTCGTTTTCAGTTCATCAAGGGAGCTAATTTTCATCCACCGAGGTCTCTCCTGAAATTTAAATTGTAGAAAGCATTGTAAGTTCAGCCATGCTTATGAACAGCAACGAAGAAAGATGCAGCCCCTTCTAATCAATCACATGAAGACATAAAAAAGGAATTTGAGAGAAGTCAATTCATATTGAGGCATATATACATGCTGTAGATGTATTAAACTGTACTCCCTTTGTCCAAGAGTTCAATTATCCTAGAGATGTGAGCCACACCTACTCATCTACTCATTCCGAGGCATACATATATGCTCTAGATGTATTAAGCTCCCCTTGTCCTAGAGTTCACATATCCTAGACTCGAGAGCCACACATACTCATCTACCCCCCCCCCCCCCCCCCCCACACACACACACCTTATTTTTTTTAGCTCCCTCAATGATCTTCCTTCTATATAAGCTTAGCTTAGACCTTGAACAAAGTAGTATGTATATGTTTCCTTGCATTAGTCCACCTCAGTTACATTAAAGTTATAAAAGAATTAGGAGTTGTCAATTTACAATCACCTTCAGAGCAAACATTCCAAACAAAGATGAGCCATTCAGAGCTCGATCAGCATCAGGGGGCAGATCGGAAGAGGAATTACTGATGAATAATCCATATAAACCCATAGCAAATACCAACATAACGGTTCCAGCTAGATAGACATCTGCATACCAAAAACATCAAGAAATTAAGAATATTATAATTGATTATCTTAAGGCCGAAGCCTGCAGGACAATAAACAGGAAATAAGTTCTTGCTAAGAAGAGCAGTAATATACAGGGGAAAAAAAAACTCTCACCAATAGCTTCAACCAATCGGAGAACCATATTTCCAGTGTGAACTCCTTTGAGACAGGATGACCAATACACTTTATATGCTTCCCAAACATAAACACAACCCTGCAGACATCAAATGTACACTATGTTTCAATCATCATTGCGTCGAATGAGTTCATCCACAATAAAGATTTCACATTATTCTACAAGTGTACAAGAAAGGTAGAAAGAAAATTACATTCATGAAACATAGAACTGAACCAGCCAGTGATCCTCCAATAGCAAGAAGTGCCAAGAATCGGAAATCAAATATAACCTGCACACAAAAAAAGCAAGCATATAACATAACATATAGATAAAATAATGAACCCAAAAAATGATGATATAACAGTATAACACTAGCAGCACATAAACAATTTCACTGCTACATTGCCAAAGTTGTCAAACTATGTTGCTTGTGTAGACAAAAGACTTAAATCCATTAAACACGATTTGTATAGTGATTGACCAAGAGGAATTCAAGTGATACGAGCTCGAAAACTCGAGTTTAAAGCTCCTTAATTAAGAATAGTAAGATTAGTCCAATTATTAGCATAATCATAAATTTCCCTTATAATCCAAATATCAAGTCTCACTTCCACAATCAAATTCATCAAAATAATATAATTTTCAGCATCCCCATATAAATTCAACAATAAAAACAGAGAAATTAATACTAAATCCAACACTTAATAAATCCTAATATGATCAAAAGATTTACCCTTTCGACAGTAGACTCAGCGGATTGAACAAATTTAACAAAAGGGTTTCCATTAGGATTAACAATAGCAGAGTTACTAAAATTAGGGTTTTGTAAGTTGGAGGAATTTCCGACAGTCGATTCACTAGGAGATGGAGGCGAAGCTGGAGAAGTTGAGCTCAAAGAAACGATTCCTGAACGAGAAAAGTTTCCGAAACGTTTCGTTATTTTAATTGGGTATTGCGTTTTTCTGATTATGGGTGTTGAGAAATTCGGATGTAAGGAAGTTGATGAAGTAATCACTGCGAAACCCATTTTTTAGTTTTTGGATTTGGGGATGAATTTGAAGAAGATATAAAATTGAAGAAATATCAATCAAATAAATAAATATGAATGATTAAAGAAAGATTAATTGCTAAAAATGGAAGAAATTGTGGGGTCTACCGAATCTGGAAGTTAGTGTTGGCGGGAAGTGTTAAGACGTACCGTTGGAGAAGATAAGTGTGCAATCTCAATAATGGCGGGGGAAGTAATTGTAGCCAATTATTTATACTGATGACTATCTTATTTTTTATATTTTTTAAAAGGAAAATTGTAGCCAACCAATTATTATGCATGATTTACATATTTTACATACCATTATACCAGTTTTTGATTTTTTTTTTTTGGACAAATTTTTGGCTGCTCTTTGAGTACAAGAAAATGTTGTATTATTCACAACTCAATGTAAGTTGGCGAAATTTGGCTTTTTTGAGGGACTTGTACCGTAGTGATATGAAATAATTGATGGATTAACGGATTGGTTTTTCATTCGTTACTTGAAATATTATCTAAAATAAAAATGTATTTTTATTGTTTTATTACTAAACCTAAGACTTTATATAAATTTTTTTAAGAGTTATATATACTCCAATTTCTCTTAAACGAAAGGGGTATATGTAAAGCTCCATAGAAAACTAATGATGTTTTGTTGGATTATACCTACACTATATGAAGTCACGTGTTAATTAATGAGTTAATTTTAGCATAAAGTTACTATTCGTTTTTTTTTGTTCTTTTCCAAATGAAACGCTATATTGTTGAGTTTATATTAAAAGATATTACCTAGAAAAATAGAGTTTATATGAAATCAAATTACTTAGGAAAGTAACATAAATTGTTGCTCTATTACTTTCGCGATAAATATCTTAGGATTTGAGTTATGATTACGAAGTACGTATGACTTGCCTATAAATCTGCTAAGCAAGTTAGAGCGCGCTACACATTGGCATTTCCATAGCCATAGTGTCATACTTCTAATTTCACACGAAATACAAATCATTCCAAGTACTGAGTATTTCTTATTCCCTTCAATTTTTTTTTTGCTCTTCTCATTTGAAGGAAAACAAATGAATAAAGATAATCGGAAGAGCAATAGTACTGTATTTTTTTCCAATTAACACCACTTGTCGCCGAAGTCGGCTCCAATAATTCCCCAATCCCCACTTCAATTAAATAGAGATCACATATACTTCTATTAGTCATGAAAGTCAATTGGTAATTTCACACTGCAAATTTGCCATTTTTCTTTGCATCCTTGTCTCCTTTCTTCTTCCCCTGAGAAATTCTGTGTTATCCAAAAAAAATTAAAAAAATGGCAGAAGCTGTGTTATTCAACATTGCCCAGCAACTACTGAACAACATGAGTTCAGCAGCCATTGAAGAAGCAGCAACAGCTTGGGGCTACAAAACCCAGCTTGCCAAACTCAACAACACAATCAACATCATCAAAGATGTGCTCTTAGATGCAGAACAAAGACAACCCAACAGTCATGCTATTCAAGGTTGGCTTCAGCGGCTTCGTGTCGCGGTGTATGATGCAGATGACCTGTTCGACGAAATTACCAGCTTATCTACCCAAAAAGAGGCATGTCTCTTCTTCTCTAAAATTAATCAGCTTCATGTTGGTAGTATAATGGGTAGAAAAATTAATAATATGAGGGAAATGTTAGATGGTATTGCAAATGATGGTGGGAATTTTGGGTTTAGATTGCTAGTTGATGAGGAGCGAGTAATGGGTAGAAGAAAACGTGAGCAGAGTTGTTCTTTTGTACGTGAGGAGGATATTGTAGGAAGGGATAGTGATAAAGTTGCAATCTTGGAGATGTTGTTGAATGAAAATGTTGAAGAGAGTGTTTATGTTATTCCTGTTGTTGGGATTGGAGGACTTGGGAAGACTACTTTGGCTCAATTGGTGTATAATGATGAGAAAGTCGAAAATCAATTCGAGCTTCGATTGTGGGTGTGTGTGTCTGATGTCTTTGATATAAGAGTTATTGTGGAGAAGATTATAACTTCTGCTACTTGTGTGAAGCCTGGTGATTTAGAAATGGAGCAACTGCAACGACAACTTAGGAATGTCATTGGTGGGAAGAGGTATTTGCTTGTTCTGGATGATGTGTGGAATGAGGATCGAGAAGAATGGCTTAAGTTGAGAGCATTGTTGTTTTGTGGAGGGCCTGGATGTAAGGTTTTGGTGACTACGCGATCTAGGCAGGTGGCCGGGATCATGGCAACCGGGTCGTGTTATGATTTAAGACATCTATCAGAAGCTGAATCTTGGTTTCTGTTTTGTAAGATGGCATTTGAATCTGGTCAAGAGGATAAAGATCTAAAGCTGGTCGAAATAGGGAAGCAAATTGTAAAGAAGTGTGCCAACGTTCCACTTGCTATAAGAACTGTTGGGGGGCTTTTATATGCCAGGGATGAGAGAAGGTGGTTAGCTTTTAAGGATAATGAGTTAGCTAAGATAAGAGAAACTGAAAATAGCATCATGCCTATTTTGAAGCTTAGTTATAATCATCTTCAATCATCACTTAAGCATTGCTTTGCGTATTGTGCTTTGTTCCCCAAAGACTATGTATTAGAGAAGGATAGACTGATTAGTCTCTGGATTGCCGAAGGATTTGTTGTACCGTCGTGTGAAAGACAGAGTTTGGAAGATGCTGGAGAGGAGTGTTTCATGGATTTGGTGCAAAAATGCTTCTTTCAAGATTTAACAAAAGATGCACTAGGAGATGTCAAGAGTTGCAAAATTCATGACCTGATGCATGATTTAGCCCTAAAAGAGGCAGGAGGAGAGAGTGTTATCTTTACCTCTGATTTGAGGAACGTAAATGAAAATACTCATCATCTCTCTGCTGGGTTTAATTTGACATCGTTATGGGAGATTCCAAGCTGTTTCCTAGAATTGAATCGCCTACGCACCTTTCTATTACCAGAACAAGCAACACTCGGGACAAGGATTAAGAAGTCAGTTTCTGAGCAATTAACTTCAAACTTTAGACGCTTGCGAGTGTTGGATCTACATGGGCTAGGGATTGAAAATCTGTCAAACTCTATAGGGGATCTAATTCATTTAAGGTACTTGGATATATCCTTCAATTCGCACATCAAAGCACTTCCGAATTCTGTTAGTCGCTTGCAGAACTTACAGGTGTTGAGACTTTCCAAGTGCTATAGGCTGAGGAAGTTGCCCACAGATATCAAAAGGCTAGTCAATCTTAGGTGCCTTGAGCTTGATGATTGTGATGCATTGACTCATATGCCAGCTGGAATGGGACGGTTAACTGCTCTCCGTAAGCTTAATAAGTTTGTAGTAGGCAATGACTCTGGTGCTTTTAATCTTAAAGGATGTGCTCAGCTAAGAGATTTGAGTTCTCTCAACAATATCTCAGGGGATTTGCAGATTCTACTTCAGGGAAAATGGAAATATGCTCTTTCAGAAGCCAAGGTAGCAAATCTGTGTAACAAATTGCATCTTTCGGAGTTGGTAATAGATTTTTTTGAGGCAAACTGCATGTACCATGAACCATTGTTTGAAGGCCTCCAACCCAATCCAAATATCAAGAGTCTAGCTATCACATATTATGCAGGTCAGAGTTTTCCAAGTTGGGCTAGGTTGGATAAGCTTAACACCTTCCTACCAAATCTCGTAGATATTAATATAAGCAATTGTAATAGATGCAAATGTCTCCCGTCTTTCAGTCAACTCCTTTGTCTTAAACGTTTACATATTACCTATGCCCACAGTGTAGAGTACATGGATAATACAGGGCTGCATTTATCACCCTCAGTGTTTTTCCCATCCCTTGAAGAACTAATTCTTGATCGAATGGGTAATTTAAGGGGATGGTGGAGGCAAGCTGATGGAAACCATGATGTTATTGATGTTACAGCAGCATCTTATCAGCAAGATATTGAAGCATTGCCATGTTTTCCTCGACTGTCAAAGCTACAGCTACGTAACTGTGCTAAGTTGAGAATGATGCCTCTGTTCCCTCATGTTGAAGAACTTAAGTTGGTGAATGTTGATGAGGACCTGTCATTAAGGAAAGCAGTTGAGAATTTTACTGCAGCACCTCGTTCATTGTTATCATCAAGACTGAAAACTCTGGAGATAGACAACATAGATCATTTTATATCTCTACCAAAGGAGCATCTTAAGAATCTCTCTACTTTGGGTCTGTGGCAGTGTTCTAAGCTCGTGGATTTGTCAGGACTTGGAGAAGGCTTAAGAAATCTACCTTCACTTAGAACTCTTACATTCTTCCACTGTGATCAGTTGACATCTCTATGTGGAGGTTTACAACATCTCACATCTCTTCAGGAGTTGCTGATTCGAAAATGCAAGGAGCTTATCATGCTAGATGAAGAGGAAGAGAATGGCATGCCATGGAAAGCTCTCCGGATGCTTCGTTGTCTGAGACTTCGATACATCCCAAAGATGGCTGCTCTTCCGCAGGGACTTCAACATGTGACATCTCTTCGGTTCCTAGAGATTGTTGGTTGTGATGGTTTAACAACACTTCCGGATTGGATTAGCTGCCTCTCATTGCTTCAATGGCTCAGCATCAGAGAATGCTCTAAATTAATGGAGTTGCCAGAAGGGTTCGTACATCTTAGCAAGTTAAAGGAGCTTGAGATCACTGCATGTCCAAGATTGACCAGAAGATGCCGAAGGCCCCAAGGTGAGGATTGGCTTAAGATTCAACATATTCCCAGTATTATAGTCAGGGAGAGTCAACGGGACAATGCTTGATTTTGCAGGATAAAACTCACCAAACATAACAATATTCCTCACAAAAAAATTACTGTTCCAATTTGTAGTTTAACTGTGCTTTGTATGCATTAAGTATTAATGAAATTACCAGCTTAACTACCTAGACAGAGGCGTGCCTTTTCTTCTTTAAAATCAATCAGCTTCATGTTGGTAGAACATCGGCTAGAAAAATCAATAAAGTTAGGGAAATATTAGATGATATTGCAAATGAGGGGAGGGGGGGATTTTGGGTTTAGATTACAAGTTGATGAAGTCGTGTAATGGGTAGAAGAAAACGTGAGCAGAGCTATTCTTTTGTATGTTGATATAGTTGCAATCTTGTTATTGAATGATAATGTTGAAGAGAAAGAGAATGACATGCTATGGATTAGCTGCCTCTCTTTGTTTCAATGGCTTAGCATGCATTAGAGAATGCTCGAAATTAGTGGAGTTGCCCAGTTTCATGTAACAAGGTTACGTAGACATATAGTGCCATAGTGGCACAATTAATTTTTCAACAGAGGGAGTAAATCTCATGTCTTTTAAGTTTATCTCTCCTTTTTTTTTTCTTTTTTTTTTTTTTTTTTTGGCAAATGCCCAAAGAATATGGTCTTTATTTTGTGGTTGCAAATTGTTATGGAACAAAACCTTGTCGGGGTGTTGAAGTAAAGTAATTGAGTGTGAAAGACTTTATAACTTTTATAAGTTCTATTTCTTTATTTTTTTGAACGATTATAAGTTCTATTTCTGTTGGAAGTTCTTGATATAATGCTAGAGTGTTAGGAAAAAATAAGAGAGAGAGAGAGAAAAACAATGGAAGGGGAAAAGTCCCACATTGATTGGGGAGGAAGGTTTTTCCTTGTTTTTATAATGTAGTGCTTTAGCACTACTTAGTTGAGTAAGTTGGAGGTGTGTGTTACTCCACACACACGCGCGCACGCGCGCGCGCCGAGCCGGGTCGGGCTCGGGACTTGGGGAATGCGATGCGCGGGCGTGGGTCCTTGTTATCTTTTTGGAGAAATTTTATTTCCTTTTTCTTGTTAACAGAATATTCCAAGTATCCGTTTTTGACTGTTGGGATTTTCTGACTGTTGTGGGAATTAATCAGCCATTAATCCCTTGATTTTAGCTGATTAATTCACTCCCTTGTTTCTTGCCTCGTTTGTTGACTGACTAGATTCATCTGGTCATCTTCTTGGCCAGGTTCTTCCCACCTTTTATGCTTCCCGTTTTTCCTCTTCACCCTATAAATATTCGGTGGTTTTCTCAGCCAAAATACAACACACAATCAGTCTTCTCTCTTCTCTAAAATTATTTAAACACATGTTCTGTTTTCTGGGCAAGTATTCTGAGTTCCAGTCGGGTTTGTGAGTGCACATAAACTCCGGCGCCGTGCTTATCCTGGAGGGCGACCGCAATTGTCTACTGCACCGGGAGGTAGCGCGGAATCGTCTTTTAGGTCAGTGGTTCTCCACGACGCGGCTATTGTCAGTTTGGTTCACGCATCAAGAGATAAGTTATTTCTGTTTATTGCTTATTAGTATAACAATTTCAAGTGAAGAGCGAAAGTACACAGTTTCCCTGTCAGAATTCTATTGATCTAACTCATATTTTTCTTATAATCATTTGCTAACCCAAAAATTTATTCTGACATTTACAATGGGAGGAGCATTTTCCTCACGATCTAGCGGAAGATTCAGCACAAGGGGTAGATTTTCTACTACACCCGCCCCTCATTATGGTGGTACGTTCAAATTTTTGTTCTTGCTCTCTCTCTGTTTTTTTTTCTCATATGAAAAAGTAAGAAATTTGTTTTTTCTTCTTTTTTTTTTTTTTTAAAAAAAAAAAATAGTGTAAGAAATTTGAATTATATAGTGTTTTGCAGTGGCTAGGAGGCCAAGATGGAGAGTGGACAACAAATTGAAGGAGTTAGGCTGGTATTTACCATTGTACAAAGCTGCCCTTACTGGGAGATGGAAAGATGCAAGAAAAATCATAGATGAAGACCCAGAAGCATTGACATCAAAAATCAGTATTGCATCAGAAACTGCACTTCACATTGCAGTTGGTACTGGAACTGATTTACCTTTCGTGGAAAAATTGGTAAAGAATATGTCACCAGAGGAGTTGTCACTTACTGATCAAAATGGCGAAACTGCTCTTTCTGTTGCTGCTATCGTGGGTAACATCGAGGCTGCTAAGCTGTTGGTCAGTAAGAATCCCGACTTGCCTAATATCGCGAGCAAATCAGGTTTACCTCTCCATAGGGCTGCTCAATATGGTCATAAGTTGATGATCTCATTTTTATGGGATTGTACAAGAAAGGATATGGACCCTGGTCCATTTTCTGGTGAATATGGGGCTAAGCTCTTGATTTACCTTATTCATGCTGAATTTTATGGTGAGTTGTTCAACACTTCTTTGATATACCTTATTCATGCGAAATTTACACAATTGGTCAACATATTGCTGGTTTTACGTTGTTAAAAGTCTTTTTTTTCCTTCTTTTTTTTTAATCTCATTTATCTCATATTTTACCGTTTAAGATCATGTGTTTCATAATATATAATATACTCCGTATATGAAGTATATGCTTACATTTAAGGTTGCTTTCGCACCAAAAACATTGATCATTAGTCAAGGAAATAGTAATCCTATTGTTACCTTATTTTAATAAATCAATTATCAAAAAGTAGATTAAGCCTTTACATGTTTTAATTTCACTTTTGCTGATGAGTAAATTGTACATTTAGATTATATAATCGAACAGGATGAAGCTTGTCCTTAGCCTGCTCCGACCTTACGACTCCGTATATATGTTGCTTTTGATTATTGACTTCACGTTTATAACTTTTTATCCTGGTCTTTGGACAGGTTTAGCTCTCAATCTGTTTGATATGAACCGAAACTTGGCAACAATGGAACTAAATGAGGTCGGTTCTCCACTAAGCGTGCTAGCTGAGAAGCCTAACGCCTTCCCAAGTGGAAGTGACTTCAAGTTTTGGCCTCACGCTCTAAATCCTGGTAAGTTAACTGCCACAACATGCCCCTCTGCCCCCTCAAATCTCACAAGATAGCCTTAACAGTCAACTTCAATTCAAGATAGCATGCTTTTGAGACTAGTTTTTATCATGAAGTTTGTGATCTTTGAACAAAGCAATTATCTTTGATATGTGTTTATGGTAAAATATGCTACATGGAATACATATATATGTGCAAATTGTATAGGTTTATTTATTTATTTATTTTTTAAATAATGATAGTGTATTTGCTGAATTACTGCTCTCTGCAATTTTGATGGGGTACAATCTCTTTCTTTGTTATGATGTTTTCTCCCGTCTTTGTATTTTTGATCCATTTCTTGTAATAGTAGTTAGTTTTCTAAAATGCAGAAAAGAACATAGAACTTTTGAGTAATTTGGGTGAAGGTTTTATCCTATAATAATTACGAGAGGGAATCATGTCTATTGATTATACTCCGTAGAAGTTTATTCTACCAACATTTGTGACCTATACATGATGTTTAAGGGGATGTTGGGACTCTGTTGAAACTAACCATCTAATTAAATAAACAAGATATACAGAAATCTTTGATGGCTCTGATTTTCTTGTGTGGTTATTGTGTATGATTTCTTATCACATTGGACATTTTAATTGCAGTTTCATACTGGAACTATGTTAGAAATAAAAAAATGAGGCATCATCAAGCAATTGAACTTGTCAAACGCTTTTGTGAGGAAATCATGGAGTTGGATGATGCTAAAGCATTCTCAATGCTTCAAGAACCCCTCCATCTGGCAGCTAAGTTAGGAATTCACGAGATTATAGAGGAGATTGTTGTGACATTTCCTCCTGCAATATGGTCTTCCAATGAAGAAAATCACAATGTTTTTCAGCTAGCAGTTACATATCGTCGAGAAAATGTCTTTAACCTCATATATCAAATGAGCGAGTACAGACATTTAGTAACTAGGTATATAGATCCACATGGGAACAACATATTGCATTTGGCTGGAAGATTACCACCTTCAGACCGCCTTAATCTTGTATCTGGTGCAGCTTTACAGATGCAACGTGAGCTACAATGGTTTAAGGTGTTAAGCTGCTTAACCTAGTTACCCTTTTTTTTTTTTTTTTTTTTTTTTTTTAAATGTCATTTTCTTAGACAGTTGTATGATTTAGTTAGTTCATTCTATAGATTTTATAACATCAGTTTATGTATGTCTCTTCAGCAAGTTGAAAAGTTTGTTCAACCTGCATACAAAACTTGGAAGAATGCAGAAGGGAAAACTCCTGCACTTTTATTTAGTGAAGCACATCAAGATTTGGTTAAAGAAGGAGAAAAATGGATGAAAGACACAGCAACTTCATGCACCGTTGCAGCAGCCCTTATTGCTACTGTAGTATTTGCTGCAGCCATAACAGTGCCGGGGGGCAATGATCAAAACAGCGGTATCCCTTTATATATTAAGCCCGAAAATCACCATCAAAGAGCTTTTGCAGTTTTTGGTGTTTTTGATGCAGTCTCTTTATTCTCGTCCGTGACTTCCATCTTGATGTTTTTGTCTATTCTTACTTCACGGTATGCAGAAGCTGATTTTCTCTATTCTCTGCCAAAGAGGTTAATCATTGGTCTTAGCATGTTGTTTATCTCGATAACATCGCTGATGGTTGCTTTTAGTTCGGCGCTTTACCTTGTTTTTGGTCAAAATAAGGTGTGGAGACTGCTTTTGGTTGGTGGACTAGCAAGTTTGCCAGTGACATTGTTCATCTTCTTACAATTCCCTCTTCTTCTTGATATAATGCTTGCTACTTACGGACGTGGAATATTTCTGAAAAAAAGTAATCGTATGCTTCATTAGAAAAGAAACAGGGTCATTGATGGAAAGTGTCTGTTTCCATGTCCCAGCCTTTGCTTATATGGGGGTGCATTGTAGCCATGTATTGTTTCTTCTTGACAAGTTGGACATCATACTCTTGGTGTTCTTCGAATTTACATTCCTTTATTTTTATTGTTATCTCCCTTAAGCAAACGCTCTAGGACTTTGGGTAAGCTCTCTAGGCCTTAGTGGCTTAGAGTAAATTGTTTTTTTTTTTTTTTTTTCAATCCTGTGTTTAATGGAAATTAATATTGTAATTTCAATGAAAATGTTTCTAAGGAGTGGTGATTAATGAGAATCAAAACTTCCTATTTAGTGTTGCCTTGCTTAAAAATAAGTGATGTGTTGTTGCACCAATAATACATATATTGTGTTGCCAATCGTCTTTATGTTGGAAGTAAAGCAAGTCATTAAATTAATTGCCAAGTACTTTCGTTCCTCTCCCATGTACTCGATTAGTTCAACCTAAGGTCGGGAATAGTGTTGGATGCTACACTTTGTCCGACACTATGTGAGGAGAAAGTGAGAAACCTTGTATCTTTGCTTCTCCTATTCGCCCTATTGGGTGAGCTCACCCTAGAAATAGCACAAAGTTAATCCATTTTTTTAGCTTCGAAGGCAACTTCCTAGCAACACGCCAACACCTACCTTATAAATTATGATTCGTTTTTTTTTTGGGACCAAAACATTAAAGTTAAAACACCAAGCTATATTACTTTTGTTTTTCTTTTTCTTTTTTTTTTCTTTTTTCTTTTTTTTTTTTTTTTTTTTTTCCTTTTTGAATTATTGAAAGACAAGCTTCATCACTTTAATAAATAAGTTTTCCCTCAAAAAAAAGAACTTTAATAAACAAGTTAAAAAAAAAAAAAAAGTAGTAATACAGTACTAAAGTACGGAGTATACACTATACACTACAAGAAAAATCACTTTTCGTAGCGATTATTTCGTAGCGATTGTTCATTCGCTACAATATGCAAGTATGTTTGTCAAATAATTAAGGATGTCGTATCATTTTTACAATCGCCATGGTTTTACCATATAAAATCGATACAAAAAGCATAATAATACATATCCACACTATTTTTACACATTTATATAATTTTGAGAAATCGTATCATTTACAATCGCCACTAAATCCTAAAAATCGATACGAAAAGCCTTTTCAACACTAGATATATAAATATTGTTTGACAAAGAATACATAAAATATGTCATAGCTTATTGGTGAAACATTTAATATAAGAGTTTGAGGTTGCATGTTCGAATCTTGTAAAGATCATACGCATGTTTTTTATTTTTCTTGAAGAAAATGAGTTGAACATGTATAGCGATTGTAATCGCTACAATAATCACCACGATTAGATGTAGTTTTTCGTATCGATTATTGAGGCCAACCCCAGCGATATTGAAAACCACTACTAAAGGCTAAGGCAACGGGGGATATTGTATCGAATGACCATTCGTTGGGAAAGTTTTTTGTTGCAATTACAATCGATACTAAAGGTTAAAATAATCGCTACGAAAAGGTTATTTTCTTGTAGTGTATGACACAAGCATCGGATATTAAACTTAGATCTCGTTTACTTCACCTTATTTTTGTTGAAATAAAATTATTTTTTTATTGCTGAAATTTTTTTTACTGAATTTTTATTATTTTTACTGAAGTGAAATTAATTTTAATGAACTGAAGTTATTTTTAATGATTTTATATTATATTTCTTCTTTAAAGTTACTGATTTTTATAGAATTGAAATTATTTTTGCTGATTTGAACTTATTTTAACTGAACTGAAATTATTTTTCTTAAATATTATTTTTCTTACGATGAAGTGAACAGGGTCTTATTAGTTATCACTAAGTTTCGACTAGTTACACCGTGTGGCAAGGAAAACTCGGTCGATCTGGGATTACTCGGTCAGGGGTTACTTGGTTAAGGGTTATTCGATCGGTTAAGAGTTTCTCGATTGATCAGGGGTTACTCGATTGGTCAGTCAAAACGTGCTAATATGTTATTATTACTTTGTAAGGCCTTGTTCACTTTACCTTATTTTTGCTGAACTGGAATTATTTTTACTGAACTGAAAATATTTTTGCTGAACTTAAATAATTTTTACTGAACTTAAATTAATTTTTACTGAATTGATATGAATTTTACTAAACTGGAATTATTTTGCTAAACTGAAATTATTTTTACTGATTATATGTTATATTTCTTTTTTAAAATAACTGCTTTTTACTGAAGTGAAATTATTTTTACTGAACTGAAATTATTTCTGAACTGAGCTTATTTTTATTGAACTGAAATTAATTTTACTGAACTTAAATTATGTTTACTGAATATTATTTTCTTTAAGGTAAAGTGAACCGGGTCTAAGTCTGTTGTAGTAATATAGTAATATTTTTTGTTAGTGAAACTGTGCTCATATGTTATTACTACTTTCATACGAAGTACTTTGTAAGTCCGTTGTAATACAGTAACTATGTTTTTTAACACATGTAATTTTTATTTATTTATTTATTTTTTTTTTAAAAAAAAAAAAAAAAACTTCATAAAATTGCAGTTAACACATGTATTTAAAGAGCATGAATTAGGTATCAAAAAAAAAAAAAAAAAAAAAAGAGCATGAATTAAACAGGTTAATTACATAACACTTTTTTTTTTTTTTTTTTTTTTTTTTTTTTTTTTTTTTTTGAAACCAATTACATAACACTTGAAAAGTAACAACAAACAAAGGCGGGGTCGCATAAAAAAGAAAAGATACGAGTAGAACTGTAGAAGACAAGGTGTAGGGCGCACAAAAAAGAAAAGAGAAAAAACAAAGCTTTAATTTAATTATTCTGCTAACTCGAGAAGGCTCCCAAAGTTTGCTGTCAAAGATGCTACTACTAGTCTACTATGTGATATTGACCATATTGTGAATTTGTGATGCCTCTGCCAAAAAAAAAAGAAGGATGTTATGTGATGATTAATATTACAATGTACAGTGTATTTTCTTCATCATACAATAAAAAAAAAAAAAAAAAAAAAAGAAAAAAAAAAGAAAAAAAAGAAAAAAAAAAGTGTAAAAAGAGTTGCATGATTTGGTAATTGGTACTCTCTTAGGGAGGTTTGGTACTTTGGTATAAATATTGAAAATGAAGTGGAAAGAAAACAGATAAGGACAAATGAAAAAGTAAGAGTCAAATAATTCATTTTGTCTTCTGTCACCAAGGACAAAATGAATTAT
The DNA here is from genome assembly GCA_024500155.1 of Chenopodium formosanum. Classification (NCBI taxonomy): domain Eukaryota; kingdom Viridiplantae; phylum Streptophyta; class Magnoliopsida; order Caryophyllales; family Amaranthaceae; genus Chenopodium; species Chenopodium formosanum. The sequence goes on along the minus strand of CM044861.1, from coordinate 375,443 downwards.
TTGACTCTTACTTTTTCATTTGTTTGAATGTTGGCTTTAATCGATGAAAAGGAATCACTTAGGGTCTGTTCTGATTGACCGAACTTAACTAAATTCAACTGAACTTATTGGAGCTAAACTGAACTGAACTAAATATTTTATAATAAAAGAAATTAAGATAAGAACTGAACTGAACTGAACGGAACTAAAAATAAGCTGGAGAGAACAAGCCCTTAAACTTAACCCTTTTTTTTTTTTTTTTTTTTGGAGGTTGGTCAGAGTAATTATTACCTTAGGCCTTAGAAAGGTAATAAACAGGTGAAAATCTTTACCCCTAGGTAATGGCAAATTTCTAACCAAACACTTGATAACGGTTATAGTTACATTGAATCAGTTTTCTATCCAAAAAAGCTCTATTCAAACATGCTCTCAGTGTTTAAATGTTCTTTCTTTTTAAAATTTTGAAAGATTTTATGACAAATACAATGAAATCCAACAATTTGAAGAAAAAAAAATTAAGTTTTAAAACATAATCACGTGGTATCTTATTAAAATAGTATCAATTTTTAGCTTTTTTATTTTACAAAAATATCAATTTTTAGTTTTAAAATTAACACAAAACTTTAATTTTTTAATTATGACTAGTTTTGTGCCCGTGCGATACTTGGGTTGTTTATTAAATTTAAGATAAAATTTTAATTTATATGTCAAATTTTTAAATATATCATTGATACAAATTAAGGCTTGTTCTCATTGATTAAAATTGAACTGAAATGAATATTTTATAAGAGAAGGAATTTGGATCGAGCTGAACTGAATTGAAAATGATCGTATGAGAACAGACCCTTAGTTAGGAATTGATTTCCCTCCGTGTTTTTTTTAAGTGTTACAGTTTGACCGACACATAGTTTTAGGCTATTTAATTGACTTAAATACGGAGTAAGATAAAAGTTAAGTGGAGTAGTTGGAGTATTAAAAAATTATTAAAGAAAGATAATGGAATTAATAGTTTATTGAAAAGTAATGAATGTGATAGGAAAGATATAATAAAAAAAAGTAGTAGTGGATTGGGTGGGGACCATGAAAGGAGAGAGATATAATATTTTAATATAGCTTTTTGCCAAAAAAGGAAGTGTAACACTTATTAAAATACGGCCGGATTTGATAAATGTAACACTTATTAATACACGGAGGGAGTATGTATAATATAGATTAATTTTACATAAAAAAAATCTTTTAAATATGTTATTTTTAAATCATAAAATTTGTTTTAATAAGTTGTACAAAAAAGTACATTTATTATATATTTTAATCAACTATAACGAGACATCGACTTTTGACATTTCATCTTTTTGCCAAGTGTATTATAAAGGCAAGTATGACTAATAATAATTTTGGTGAAAATGTTTGATTAAATACATAAAAAAATTGCAAAGTAAGCATGAAATAATATTAGATTTTTCTAAAAATTAGTAAAAAATAAATTAAATAAAAAATTGTTTAAACCCGAACCCAAAACTTTGGGCTAGGGTTGAACATTTCATGACCCGTAACCTGAAGTGACCTGATCTAAAATGACTTGTGACCCAACTCGATTACAAGTCTACACGTGAGCGACACATGAACAATGATCACATCAGCCTATTCTGTTTTAGTAATAGTTAATAAAATAGATATGATATTGCATTATAACTAACTGTGCAAAAAGCAAATTGAATAATAATAAAAAAAAAAAATTAATTTCAGTATTTTGAAATAGAAATGCATAAAGTTGTTCTGTTTAATATTTGGTAAACGAACTGTGGTTAAGAGTTGTCAATGTGACAACTAGATTTACTTTAATGTCATACTTTGCTTTTCATTTAGTGTAAGGAATTATATATATACTTCCTCTATTTTTAAATACTTTCAACATAGTCTTGTGACATGCCGCATGCATTTTGAGGTTGTGATCTACACTATATACTTAAATAATCACCAGATAGGACATTTGGCCTACATACTTTTGTGTAAAATTTTCCCTTTAAAATGTTATACTAGTATACTTTTTGTAAAAAAAAAAATCTAAAATTTGTTTAATTTTAAGGGTAGACATTAAATAAAATCAAATATAAAAAATTGTATTACATAAGTCATTTAATTTCAAATAACTCCATTTCAATTTTATTATCATTATTAATAAATCTTATTATTATGAAGAATCCATCCATGCATTGCATGAGTCCAAAACTAGTTATATAAATCAAGATGAATATATATAATAAGATCTGTGACTTAGTAACTAAAAAAGGCAGTGTGACCAGTCAGTCACACATGAAAATTTGTATAGTCACATCAGAGAATAAAGAGAAAAAACAAAGCCTTAAGGTGCTTCTTTTTTTTTTTTTTTTTTGAAAGGCAAAGCAAAAGCCTTAACTTGCTTTAACTTTTGTTATTGGGTAAATGGAGAAGGCGCCAAAAAGAGATCAAATCTAAACCAACATAATATTTGGAATATCCATAAAACTTGTTTCTATTTTTGTTCTTCTGCATACTTACATACATTCCACAAGCTATTAAACTGTATTCATCCATGTTGTTCTCAAAGATTGTGGGAATTCTTTTGTTAAGTATTAATGTAGCCAAATCAATCCTGAAAAAACTGGATTCTGAAGGCGTTGCTTCATCATCATCACATCAATTTCAGAATCTGAAGATACCAGTAACGACGATCATGAGGATGCTTGAAGCTGAGTGCTTCAATAATATGGAGCCAATGGGGGATTGGGTGAAGATGGTGAGCAATGCGTTGCACGAAGCCGATGATTTGGTTGATGAAGCTGTTACTCATGTTGCCAAATCAAATAAGGTACGCTCATTTGCCTCTTTGTATGGAAAAGGAAGTGTTTTTAGTAGGGAAATGAGCCGTAAATTGGAGAGGGTTTCGAAGAAACTGCGTGAGCTTGCAAATACAGCAGCAGATGCAGATTTGATTGGTATTGGTACCCAAAATCTAGGGACAGATGTGGATGATATGCAAACCCAAGATGATATCATTGTAGGGAGAGACGATTACAAAGAGGGAATAGTAAATGCTTTACTCGATACCAGTAATCTAGAGGATGATCCTAATTGTTTCTCTGGTGTCACCATTGGTGTTGCCATTGTTGGGCAAGAAGGGATGGGAAAAACTACCTTAGCAAAGTTAGTATACAACGATAAAGGAGTCGCAGATCATTTTGACTTAAGGTGGTGGGTTTACGATGGTGGAATTGGCGTTGATGCCAGGACTATCATAAGCAATATTGTCACAAATTGCTTAGCATTCACAAAATCAACAATTGATGGCCTTGAATGGGATGGATTAATTACTTTACTTCATGATGCAATCGCAGAGAAAGTATTTTTGCTAGTGCTGGATGATGTTTGGGACATCAAACCTGAAAATTGGTTGTCTCTAAAAAGTACATTGGCCGCAGGGGCCAGGGGAAGTAGAATTCTGGTCACCACACGCTCGTTCACAGTTGCAACGTTGTGTACCCACTTCTTTTATTTGAGAGAGCTATCCACGAGAGAATCTTGGCAATTATTCAGCAGAATGGCATTTGGCCAGCAAGGACCCCCTGAACATCTTATTCAAATAGCCGAAAAGATCCTTGACCATTGTCATGGTATTCTTCTATTCGTTGTAGTTGCTGCAAGATTTCTTCGGTCCAAGAACCAAGACAAATGGATACACATCCTTGAATCACTTGAGCATAGTAAGAATAATTATGCGGAGTTTTACTTTTATCCTTCTAACATCCTAAAGCAAGTCTACGATGATCTCACATCACCATTGAAGGCTTGCTTTGCTTACTTGTCCCTCTTTCCCAGAGACTTTGAATACAACATACTTGATGTAGTTAGTCTTTGGCAGGCTCAAGGGTTCCTAGAGGCAGAGGCAGCAGCACCAGAACTTCCAGATTTGGGCGAGTCCTATTGTTTATTTCTGGCCCAACGTGCATTTCTCACGGATCTAGAATGGGATGAGCATGGAAAGCTTGCAACTTTTAAGATGCATTTCCTTCTGTATGAGTTGGCAAGCAAGGCAGCAGAAGGATGGGAGGAAATCCATGTATCTCTCGTTCATACAAGAGACCCAATACCGGTTCAACAAAACTTGGTGGATAGCCATAAACTAAGAACATTTCTTTCCTGGGTTGCTCTACCAGATGCTGATGGGATGAACGGAATAAGTCAAATTATGAAATTGTCAAGCCTTCGGGTACTGGATCTGCATGCTTTTGGCATTCAGATTCTACCAGATTCCATTGGCAATCTTATTCACTTGAGGTATCTTGATCTCTCCCACAATGAGTCTTTAGTGAAGCTGCCCGATTCAATGGCAAATCTGTACAACTTACAAACTCTGAAACTCAATTTCTGTTATGATCTCAAAGAATTACCCACTTATACAAGAAAGTTGGCCTGCCTCAGGCGCCTTGAGATAGATGGGTGTGAGAAATTGACTTTTATGCCTCCTGGATTTGAAAATCTGACTTCACTTCAAATTCTTCCTCGTTATGTGGTTGGAAGACCTCGTTTTCAGTCCACCAGTGGGTTTCTGTCACTTGGCAACCTCAACCGCTTACAGGGAAGATTGGTGATTGAGCTTTCAGAAAACTGGACCGCTACTACAAATGAAGTCGCAAAATCAAACTTGAGCAGCAAAACCAGGCTTACAGAGCTGGCAATCAAATGGGGACCTGCAAGAGATACCAGCAAAAGTGATTCACTTAAGCACCAGACGACGTTAGATGGCCTCCAGCCCCCTCCTAATCTGAAAATGCTCCATATAGAAGGATATAGAGGGCCTGATTTTCCAAGGTGGGCAAAGTCCAACACTTTTGCCACAGCACTCCCAGAACTCGTCACTGTCAGCATTGATGGCAGTGGACAGTGCAAAACGCTCCCTCCTTTCAGTAAGCTCCCACACCTCAGGAGCCTCACTCTTCGATTTATGGATAGTGTGCAATTTTTTGAAAACTCTGACAACCGATCATCATCAGAAGATCCATTCCCAAGCCTTGAAGAGCTCACACTTCATAGATTTTATGGCCTGAAGAGATGGTGCGAGGAAGTAACAACTGTGTCTGTCTCATCACTATCATTTAAATGTCTCAAGAAACTGAAATTATGGAGTTGTCCAAATTTGGAATCCATGCCTTTGTTTCCAAATGTTATAGTACTTGATCTGCAAAATATCAACAAAAAATTACTCGAAGTTACCAATGTGGCAACACTACCATCATCATCTAGTTCAGAGGCTATGAATTTTGTGCCAAGAGGGCATCCACAAAATCTCCCACTTCTCGAGACACTGCATGTAAAGGGTTGTCCTAATTTAAAGACCTTAGCCCTTGGAAAAAACTCTGGTAAACTCAAAAAGCTGGTTGTTGAAAGATTAGATATGGTGAGTTCTTTAACTCAAGTTCTGAAACAACTCACTTCTCTTGAAGAGCTTGAAATTTCTAGCTGCGAGGATCTTAACCTATCAGGCGGATGCCAACATATTTGTGGTGAATGTGAGGAGTGTAGTATGCCATGGAAATCTCTCTCAACTCTTCGTCGTTTGACTCTACGGGAGCTAACAAAGCTAGAGACTCTCCCTGTCGGCCTGGGATTCATTGGGACACTGAAATCTCTATGCATTTCAGCATGTAATAATTTTAGTGTTCTGCCGGAGTGGGTAAACAAGTTCACTTCACTTCAACACCTTAGACTTGAGGGTTGTCTAGCACTGTCAGAGCTGCCTGAGAAGCTAAAAGACATTAGATCTTTAGTGAAAGTTGACATCATAGAATGCCCCAAATTAATGGAACGATGTAGAAAAGGCGGTGAAGACTGGCACAAGATTAAACATGCACGAGTTTTATGTCACAAGTCCTGGCGTTATGCATTAATGTCAGAAGCAGAATTACCATAGGTATTTTGTTATCTTTTCCTCTAGAATCCTCCTTTCTCTCCCATATATTGCCTTAACTAACCATAGTCATTCCCCTGTCCATTCAGAAGATCCTATCATTCATTTAGATGTTACTGTCAGACGGCATTCGAACCGTAAAATGTAATGGGTGAGCCTCAAATGAATGATCTGCAATAAAGGGTGTTATATTGCTGTCACTCTATTCTTTTTTTTTTTTTTTCCTTGGTGTGTTGGCTGATTATATTTGATTAACAAATAAGTCATTCTAATATTGCTGCTTATTCTACAACACGCCAATTATAATTGATTAGTTAATTTTTCTGTTGGGCATACTTCTTTAATTATACTGTAAGCTCAAAATGATATTGCTCAAAAACATACTCTGTAATTCAAACGGTCTTATATCAATGTTCGGTTACCAATATAATCAACCAAAATGTCAATGAGAATTTCCCATTTTCGCACTCTCGTATTTTCAGATAACAAAATGAAGGAAACACAACCTTGTGTCAATCTCAAGCATCAGGCAAATCATCAAATAGAAAATGCTGCTCTGAAGCTGATGATCGTGAAGGCTGGAAAACCCAAGTTTCAAACATTCACTTGTATAATAAAAAAATTGACACGGATCGTTGGTCGCTTTCATATCTACTCCTGATTTCTTCAACAGTCTGGGCAATTATCTCCCAGTTCTCATCATATATTATTTGTGTTTAGGAAAGGGTTCAAGGCCTTACTTTAGCACAATTATTTTGGGGTTGTTTAATAAAAATATATATGCATCAGATTTTTTTATTTACTCATAAGTTTTTTTTTTTTTTTTTTTTTTTTTTTTTTTGAATAAATTTACTCTTAAGTTATGTCAAGCTTATTTTGCAGAGCAAAGTTAATAGATATAGATAGCACAGTACACAAGTACTCCATAATTTTTCGGTTTTATTTGCAGCAGTTGTCACAGGCAAGTGAGATAATTTGCAAAATATCATGGTGCATTGAGGAAGCAAGTGAGATAATTTGCAATGTTAAGCTCATTGATCTAATACAGCATACCAGCTATAACCATGTGCAAATCAATTGGATTCCTTCAGTTTTGTGTAGAATACATGTGAAAATAAATATGCTCAAATCATCAGCCAAATACTCAGTAACTAATTATTGCTTTACATCCAAAAATGATATTGTTCTCTCTGCTAGTCTAAGATAGGCTCTATAGCAGTAAAAAATTTTTTTAAAAAGCTCGGGGGATATATATGCGACATTATAAGACCCATAAGCAACTACAAATTAGAGAGAATATCCTTGTACACATTCTACTCAGCAAAGGCATACAACGTATATAAATGGGAAGAACAGAATAAGACCCGCTTCAAGAGAAGTTGAAACTACAAAACTAGTATGAAGAAAGTCAAAAGACTAGAAATGGAGAGAATGCATGTATTGTGGCAGCAGATCTTGTAACTGCTTATCATGCGTCAAATGCCAAATGCTAGGCATTGATGAAAACATTTTGTCCAGCAATGGTTTACGCCATCAGAACTTTAGCCCTTCAAACCTGCAGCAAGCTCAGCAAGTCTGGGTCTAGCCCATCCATAATTTCATTACTCTATCCCTGCCACCAGATGCCACCTTTTCACCATCTGGACTCCAATCCACAGCAAAAACCTGTATACGTTAGAAAGCAAGGGCAATTTGTTGTCATAAATCAAAATTTAAATCTTCAGGGGGGTGGGGGAAATAGGTAAAAACATAAATTAAAATTTCCAACCTCATCTGCATGGCCAGGGAGGTCTTGTTTCAGCTTCTGCGTTCTGATATCCCATATCTAATTGAGAAGATAGGAAATTAGCAAGAAACTAAATATAATCATATAATCTGCAACTAATCTCACAAGCCACAACCAACAGTATTATGATAAGAGACTAAATCCAGCAAACAGAAATATACCTTATTTTCATCACACAATTTGGATCTCATAATATGAAGAAATAAGGTAAACCTACAATGTCGTGATATAAAGCCAGAATTTCGTTGGCTTTGTGCATACAAGTTTAACGATATCATCACTTCATGTTAAAGTTCTAGCATATGTTAAATGAGAGCAGCTTCTAGTCCTGTATGTTGCCTGCACAAGAAAGGCAACACCTTTGTGTTCATCGTTCCTGTTTAGGGGTTATTATGGAGCCAAAATTCATATATGATTTAATCGGTGTTATTGCTGAATAATGAAGCTTTCACGATGAAATAGCGTATCACAATCTATCAAGGTTCCCAGGCTTTTCTCAAAAAAAAAAAATAAAAAAATAAAGAAGAGGTTCTCAAGGCTACAGAGAAAAACTGGATGAGACTCATGAGAGCCCTCTACATTTGCTGAGATAACTTCTAACTGAAGTGGAAGTTAGAAATTTTTTTACTCATCCTAACCTTTAGCGTGGAGTCCTTGCTACCGCTCAATAGGAGTCTGCTATCTGCAGACCAACTGCAATAGACCATAAAATATCAGATTAACAACAGCATCCATCATAGTTTGAAACATTGAATAACAAAGGAAAATTCAGACCTTATTTGATAGACAGGCCCAACATGACCCCGGAAAACAGCAACAAATTTCCCCGTAACACCATTCCACAACTTCACAGATTTATCAAAGGAAGCACTTGCCACCCATTGCCCATCAGGAGAAAAGTAAACATGATTCACAAGCTGAGTGAAACAACAATGAAAATCTTAGATGGCAAGCAATGTAAAATTTTCCAGCTAACAAATGACTACTATATTATAGCCAATTAAAAAAAATGGAAAAGGAAATGAAACATTGAAAAACAAATATGAGTAAACCCAGTTTGAGCTGGAACACTAAATTTGAGGCCAAACCGCCAAACAACATATGCTTTCTTAAAAATTAGAAGAAAAAAAAAATCTCATGATCTCACCTGTTGATGACCTGTCATTCGAGCTTTAGGGTGCTTGCTTACAGAAGGTTCCCATAGAAACATGGTGAAATCATCAGAACCTGAAACCAGTCTCTCTGGAGCATCGCCTCTCATTTTGTTGTATCTAGCCAAAGCAACCTTGGTCCAAATATGGAATGATAAATCAGAAATCAACTAAACTGAAATGTAAATAAAAAAAATAAAAAAAAAAAAAAAGAAAGAAAAGAAAGAAAAAAGAAATGAAACAGGCTTATAGCTATACAAACAACAACCAAGCCTTAGTCCCAAAATGATTTGGGGTCGGCTAACAGCCTAACATGAATCGTTATAAGTAATCGTACAACAAAACCATCATTTAAAAGAGTTTGAAAAAAGGTGAACAAAGTGAGGAAACGGAAGAGCATTTAAGAAATATAAGGGAGTTTTAAAAGAAAATCAAGCATAAAATTCAAGAAAGTTGAAAACAAAAGGTTTGAGAAAACTTTAGCAAAGGAAAACAATACATTTAATAAAGCATTGGTGGGCTAAAATAAAATTAAAAACGAAAATACATTTAAAAATTATAAATAATCATGACACACCATTGACAATTTAGAAATATCTGTGAACATATTAGTTCCTTTGAGCAAATAAAGCAAATTTACAGCATGCTTGGATAACAATTTAGAAGGGAAAGGAAGGAGAAGGAAACAGGAGGAAGGGAAGAGGAAAGAAAGGGAGGGGGAAAGAGGAGCTTCAATTTCCCTCCAATCTCTCCAATTTTGGAGTTAAAAGAGGGAAAATGAATCCCTCCCCTTCCTTCTCTCAATCCATTATCCAACAAGGTGATCTGTCCCCCTTCCTTTCTCTTCACTTCCTTTCTCTTGATTTCCTCCCATCCAAACAAATAGACTTTCTGTCTCAGATGAAAACCAAAGGCAAGTTTCATTACATTCCATATATCAGAACAATTATTCGAAAATGTGAGCTAATTACATAACTTTACGAAGAAGAAAGATGGAATTGTATCTATGAAAAGACTTGCCCACTCTTAGAAAAATAACCACTTGCATGTACAATATAGATGACTCACAACTATAGACTCTAACTTCTGGAGCTGCAAGCATAGAGATTGAAATCTATATTACCTCCTTCATTTCCTCTGGGGAAGAACACTTCTTTCCTGTGTGATCAAAAGCTCCGGTTCGAAGGACATACTCGGTACTGAGTGCCAGAGAATTGACCCAATGACCATGGCCCTACATCAAGGTTATAGTACATTAAACAAATGAAGTAATTTAGGTAAAGAGAAGATAGCCACATCAAACAATACTGGTGACAATTAAGGGTTAATGAACAATGTGGGGAACTAATGGTGAAGAATTTTGATTCTCAAAGATCCAGCAGAAGATGGAGGAACAATCAGAACAAGTAGCAAAACATAAACAGGCTCAATTTGCTCCACTTTGGTGTTAACGTTATATTACAGGAGAAGAGTATTAAGAATAAAAAAATGTCAGTAATAAGTAATATTTATCATTATCATCACTAAATTCCTCAAGAATCAAAGTTAAGAGCAAATGTCAAAAAATAATACGAAGTATCATGGAAGTTTTAGCAAGAAATCAAAGCTCGAAAGTACTTCACAAAGAAGCAATTTAAACAATTGTCGCCAGAAAATGGTAAACTAAAATAATCATCATAGCATAATGATGAAGATACACCACAGTGCCTTAAATGACCTGCAAACTCAATACCAGAGATGACCTCACTCAGCAATACCAGAAAATGCAGTTCATAGCTAACTGATGTCACATACAATTACATCATCATTGCAGCAAAAAATTTCAGAGAAGTCACGAACAACACAAATGAAGAGAAAATCATGAAAAATTGTGATCTACGGCAAAATTAATCACAACCAATAAATACATATTTAAAAAATAAAAATAAAAAAAAAAAAAAAAAACCCCAGAACAAAAAGAATTGCATCCGACACACTGCAGGGTATGACTTAAAGCATCCTTGATAAAGTTGTCTATATACCTTCAACTCGCGAATTAACTTCCCTTGTTTTGTTTCCCAAACTTTTATGGTACAATCCTGAGACCTGTTCCAGGGGAAAAAAACACACACACACACACATTATATGAGCAACAAGCACAATTGAGAGTTCTGGCTAGCATCACTAATTATTAAAATGATCAACAGACTAGTCAAAACAACAAAGGAAATCAATAGATAGTTACAACCATGCACTTTGAGTACTTACCCTGTATAGATGAAACCATCTCCACCCCATTTTACACAAGTTACAGCTAGTGTATGCCCACTCAGGCACAGTACAATTTTACTAAGTGTTACATCCCATACACGTGCATCGCCATCTTTGCTAGAGCTTACAAACCGGCGAGATGGAGATTGCAGATGTACTGGTTCCCAAGATATACCAGTAATCCATTTTTTGTGCCCCTGACACGAAGTTCAAGAGACTTATCAGTGAAGAGTGATGAAGAAAGCTCATAATTAAAATTTTCTGACACTTCAGATTGGCTTCTCCACTTTTGTTTGTTTCCCCCTGGGAGGATAATAGGTTGTTGCAGGTTAGAGAATCCTTTCATAATCTAACATAAATGAAATTGAGCCCTTTGTGTATATTCAGACCTTAGTGCTCCTATCTCTTCAGGAAAAGACAGACAATTACATGACTAGAGTATTCTACCAATCAGACAATTTACTATGCTATGACATTACTACTTACATAAAAGTAACTATATACACAAACTTGAGACTCGACATACAGCATGAATCTAAAGCAGAGTATAGTGAATAGCATGCAAACGAACACAAGCAAGGCCCTAATTGTTTCAAGGAGCTAAACTAGCACGTATGCATGTCAATAGGAGTGAGAACATTCACATGCCTCCAGCAACTTTTTACTTCTTAAGCTAGAGGTGGTTTTGTCAAAACTACTCCCTATTTTAAAAACAATCTATTAATTTATATACCATGTAAATATTACAAAACAATGTCAAAATAGGCCATCTCTAGAAAGGAAAAATCTTTTGTACTGTTACTGCCAGGCTGACAAATGAACCAGGACAAGTTTTTCCATAGACAATTATCATAATGATGACAAATAATATTTCTCTCCTCAGACTTATAGATTAGAGGCTATCAAATGTTAAGAACATAGCCAAGGGAAACCCTGATAACGTATAACGTATAATATGGAACAGAGACCCTAAAAAGTAAAAACCTATGTTCTGCTAGGAGCTCATAATTTGTCAACCACGAGTTGACAATGAGGCATTGGACCCCTCCATAGTTTCTCAACAAAATGCACAAAATTAGCAACTTAAATCTTTGATACATCTTCGTATATTTATTTATGCACAAAAGATTTACCGTAAGTGGGCTTCCTGATGGTTTTCCTGTTTGAGGATTCCAACACTGAAGCTCTCCTGCCTTGCTACCACTGACTAGATATTTACCATCAGGGGACCATGCTATGCAGAGTACCCAATTTTTGTGTCCTAAACAAGAAAGAACCAAAAGAATTTAAAGCAAATAGGAGTATCAAACATATGCAAGACACGCAAGCACACAAAACCATTATTACGATACAGAAGCTCCCAATTCACTGAGCAGTACTTATTAGCACACTTATAAACCTTTCTCCCCGAGTTCCCATAATTTTAATGTAAAATCTTACTACTCATCTATCCTACAAAACATCTTCGTAGAATGAACTGAAAGATAATTAAGTTACAGAAGGTCCCAATTCACTAACCAACACTTCACTAACTCATTCATAAACTTTTCTTCCGGTAACTAAATAATAAAATCTTATACTCATATCCTACGTAAACATCTCCGTAGAATGAACCAACAGCAAATAGCCCATCTAAATAATCCAAGTGTCATTAAAGTGTGATAAATACAGAAGGACAGAAAGTACATGGAGATAACCCCCCTAATTATTCTTGTGAATCATAAAACTTGGATTATAAAGGAGATCAATGACATGTGGAGAGTGAAACAGAAAGGAATAGTAAGAATGAAGCTTCTAATGCATCTCTCAGATCACTACATACATTCCCAAAAGCTTAAGATAATCTAAGAGCCAAACCTGTACAAGTGAACATTGGTGTTTGAGTAGCTATGTCCCACAGTCTGACAGTAGTGTCACCCGATCCACTGGCTAACTGTTGGCCATCAGGACTAAATGCGACTGAAAGCACGGATTCAGTATGACCTGCAGCACAAGATCAGAATAGCAATTTTTGCGTCAATAATAATCACTAGCTTGACCAATTACAACAGATCACTAGAATATGAGACAGTAAGCCAGTATTATCAGAACATGGTTATTTATTTACCCACAACAAGACAAATTTTTAATGGTAGCTTCTCCCAAGTAAATTGGCTTAGCCCTTGATTTTTTTTTTTCCCCTTTATCATTCTTCTTGCTAGAATTCACAGTGAATTAAAGCATATTTAATATCTGAATGGCTTTCACATACACAAATAAAAGAATTACCAGCTATTGTAGCAGAACAACGGTTAACAGGACGGATGCGGAAAATTGCTTGGGGCTGATAAACTATTTGAACAACCTTCTCCACAGAAACTGCATACACACCATATATTAATAGCCTTAGGGAAAAACCAAATCAATATGGCAAGAAAACACACTAGTAAGAATACATTTAATAAAACCAACCTTTATTTTTCTGTAAATAGTTTCCCAGTTCAACAAGCAGCTCATGATCTGATATATAGAAAGCATAAGGTAGTTTATCTTCCTGAAATAGCAAAAGAATAAGGTCACTGTCTGCACTGACGTTCGATAGACAGCTTATGTGGAATGCACTTCAAGCTTTTCGATTATCTTCATTACAAATTCCATTGTTATAACCAGCAGAGGGAGGATTAAAAAATTGAATAAAGTAACCATCATTTGATGTTTAGCAAGTTTTGAACTTTGCTTTTAAAAAAATTGGCAAGCCCGTATGAAGTATGATTTAAAACTTCCCTTAGAAAGCTCTAGACTACATGCATAGTGCACAGACCAACCTAAGAATCTGAAATTTCTGAGTATCTAAATACGAACACTAAAGCACCCACCCATATACCACGCATCTCCAATTCTTCAAGCAAAGGATAAAGCATTCTTGTAGTCTTACTATCCAACATAAAGCAATACTGATGATAAATGAATGATGAAATCAATTGAAATGTGAGTACCTATGTTTTAATGCTAAAGAAGCTAATTTTCCATCACATAACTACTGACTTTATCTCCCAACACTTTTAACTTCATATTCAATGATCAGCCGTAATAGAAACATGAACTAATGCAGCTCTAATTCACACAAATCTCTTCCAGCTTCAAAATAGTGCCAACCTCCTCCTTCCTCCTCTCTCCCAAACAAACACACATAAATTGATACTTCCTCAATATCCCAACTCGCCCCGGTTACCGCTTTTTAAGTTATTTTGATTAATTTGTCGTAATAAACAGAGGAAACCCATTGAAATTAACCACAATTCATGAATCAGCTAGTTACACAAAACCCATAACACTAAATTTGATAAAAGCAAGAAACCGTATAATCATGTCATCACAGTTGCAAAATTTAATCAATAAAAAATACCCAAATAACAGTAAAATTAATGGGAATTTCTGAAGTAAACAAAAAAAGTATGTTAATGAGAAAAGATTACATTGTTGAGAAGGGTATTGACGATTTGTTGAAGTTCTTTAGGACCAGCATTTTGAGGAAGATACATGGCAGTTCCAAGAGGATTGCCTTCTGGGTCTGCCAGTTGACACATCACACTGTTCCCATTATCCATTTCTTTATCTCCTTCAACCTCCATTGTTATGGCAGATTAAAAATTATCAGAGGAATTTTCCAAAGTTTGGAGCTTGGAGGGTTTTGGGATTATTAGGGTTTAACAAGCAACTTGAGGAAATAAGAGGGACAGTGGGGTTTTATACTTTTACTCCGTATGTATTTATTTATTTTTGACAGCCAACCATAATTATTTTGTACGGAGTATTTCTCTTCAAATACATTTTATTTTACTACTCCCGTCAAAAAAAAAAAAAAAAAAAAAAAAAAAATACTACTCCGTACTAAATACCGAGTCTTGAATCGGACTTAAAACCATGCTTATGTGGACGATTAAACTAATGTATATAAGAAATTAGTTTATGTTTCTACAATTTTTTTTTGAATGGTTTTATGTTTCTACATTATTTAAGCGAATCGCTCCACAATTAAACAAGTTTTAGGATTAAAAAAATATATTTCTACTTCATACACTTCCATCAACCACCACCATCCACTTTTGGTACGACCCCTATTGTTGCATTATATTGGTAGCCACCATGCCATATTGCCATTCGGTCCATCTATCACTACTCAACCATAAGGAAAATAAAAACCAACGTTTATAGTGAGACAGTACTTACTATCGTGTATCAACGATATTGAGTCATATTACAAGTAAATTTCTCTCTATACGGAGTATTTCTTTTGTAGAAAAGGGAATAAACAACCAACTATATAATTAAATATTTTAATATGTGCAAAAATAATAATTGATAATAGAATATTACTTGTAGTACATTATAATACGTAGTACGAGTATTTGATTTGTTAGAATTGTTCTAACATTAAATTCAAAATAATTATTATAAAAAATAAATTTATACAATTAAATTAAATTAAAAGTTATTAAAAGTATTCGTATGTATCAAACGAATCTAACGAAATCCAATATGAAGTACTCCGATTTTCCGATTAAAAAACAGCGTAGAAGCATACGGATACAAAATACTGAGTTCTGTACTGTGGTTTACTCTAAACAAAATACAGAGTACTTTTAAAAGAAACAAAAGGGACCAACTTCAATCATTTTTAACGTTGACCAAAGAGGATAGAATTTGAGGAGCGCAGCTTTGAATTCAACTGAATGTCTTAAAAATTCCCTAATTAATCATGAACAAAATTAGGTCATTGCTTCCGATTTTAGCTCTGCTTTTGATTTTCCAAACATGCGATTCATCTCAACATTATCCAGAAGAAATTAGGTCTGTAATCAACCGTTTAGATTCTCAACGATCATCTCCAACAATCCAGGAAAATGCAGCTAAATCTCTTCTTCAGAGATTGTTGCCTTCTCACTCTTCCTCCTTCATTTTCAACATCATTTCAAAGGTATCATCTTTTTTTAGCTATTTCTTTTCTGGGTTTGATTTGCATGTATTTTGGGTTTTGACTATGATTGTCTTTTAATTCTTTATCATTTTGTTGGCTTTATTAATATTTTTTTTTAGGAAGTTAAAGGGTTTATTAGTTTGAATGGGTGTTTGCATTATGTCAAGTTTATTATTTAATTATAAATTTGTGGGTTTTGTAGGTTTGGAATTTGGTGCTTGTTGTTTGAGATTGTGTTCTTTAATCAAATGTATATATTGAGGTTTTATTGTTGATATTTATAAGTTTGTTCAATCTCATGACCAATGTACCTGAGAATTTGCTTCGAAATGAGTGTATCGATCCCTCGAATGTGCTTTGTCCTCTGCAGATTCTTTGGTGCCTTGCCATTTTTGGATAATTCAGTTTTGTTGTGTCTAATTTTGTTGCCAAGACTTTATGGAAGGGTGACTAACCCTCTTATGTGAACTTGGAAGAGCGAGCTAAGTTGTTCTTAACTAGAACTAGGCCGCGGGTTAACTGTTGGCATGTTTTTTCAGCAGCGCTTTGTCGTGAGCATCAATGGCTGCTTTTCTAATTGCGATTGTCACCAATCAATGTCATTAGTGGATGGCAAAATAATTACTATAACTTCTTTGATTAAGTTGCTATGCCTGGGAGAACATACATTGTTCAATTAAATTCATAAGAAGTTTTATCTTTGAATTATACAGGTTGCATAATCTTTCACTGGAACTTATAATCCATGAGATTTGTGCGTGCTTGGAATGCAAAAATGTGTTCTTTAGCAGCCTGGTTGTCTATATGCATGTGACTAAAGTCGTCTGCATTTACCTAAATTTTGTTGCCATCTATAATGCTTCGCAAATAGTGTGAGGATAGCAATATTGCTTAAACACATATTGTGCTTACAAAATCTTATTTTCCTGTAGTAGGATGTTTGTGGTGGAGACAGTTGCTTTAGGATTGAAAACTACAACAAGTCAAGCAGGCATGGGCCGCAGATAGTGTAAGTAAAACATAATAATTGCTGTTAAATTTCATATCACAATTGTTAGCTATCCTGTCATCCTTCTCCCTTTTTTTCTATTGGCTTGACATCTGAATGTGCTGATTCATCTTTCAGGATCAAGGGCACCACCGCTGTTGAAATAGCCTCTGGCCTTCACTGGTACTTGAAGTATCTGTGTGGTGCACATATATCATGGGAAAAGACTGGAGGTGTTCAGATGGCTTCTGTACCACATCCGGGATCACTTCCTTTTGTAAAGGATGGGGGCTTGGTCATGAAACGTCCAATTCCTTGGAATTATTATCAAAATGTTGTTACTTCAAGTTGTGAGTGTCATTCTTCTATCCTGACTTTTATCTCCTTGTTATTTCTGCTGTTGTCATCCTCAATATTTCTGTAGATTTGTTTGCATGCCAATGCTACAAATTTAGAACATAAACTTTCTTATTATTGAGAGTGGAAGGTAATTTTTTTTTCTTTTTCTTTTTGGATCTCATTCTGCTGCCCATTCTAAAAAGATATCAAATTTCCTGTAAATAGCTGTGGATGCATTTTAGCTAAATGCCTTTACCGCATTCTAAAAAGATAATAAATTTTCTGAAAATATCTGTGCATGAATTTTTGCTAATTACCTTTTACTAATAGTGGAAGTCTCACACCAAGTCTATAAGTAGCAAGGAATATATTGAACCTCAAAAGATTGTATAAAGTATTAAAGTGATTGGTTGGTTGACATTGTTAACTGAGACAATAGTCACAATACCTTAATTATAGCCTGTTTTTAGGCGTGTGAAAGTCTAAATGAAAATTTTCCTAATTTTATCTCATTCTTTCTTTCATTTCTTGTACCGTCTGCATAGTTTGCTACTTAATTTTCAGTTTCCTACTTTTACCTTCTTCAATCTTTTCATCTGTATTGCTTAAATTGGCATTCTGGTTTTGTAGATTCCTTTGTCTGGTGGGATTGGCAAAGATGGGAAAAAGAGATTGACTGGATGGCTCTTCAAGGTATCAATTTGCCTTTAGCTTTTACTGGGCAAGAAGCTATTTGGCAGAAAGTCTTTGTGGTAAGTATTGGCATTATATACCTATTGCATTTAACTTATTGTATCATGTTAAGCATACATTTGAAGTTGTGCGTACATGTGAATACCTGATGATCAAAGACCATAAGCAAGCCAACTTGTAAGGAAATGTTTTTTGTATGGATGCTTGATAAACTGCATACCCA
Organism: Chenopodium formosanum; assembly: GCA_024500155.1. Classification (NCBI taxonomy): domain Eukaryota; kingdom Viridiplantae; phylum Streptophyta; class Magnoliopsida; order Caryophyllales; family Amaranthaceae; genus Chenopodium; species Chenopodium formosanum. The sequence continues at coordinate 357,133 of CM044861.1, read as the reverse complement.
TGTAATTTAAGTCATTGGTAGGTTGAGGACTTGAGGATTGATTGAATTGTTGGCTACTGTGCTCCCTTTTTGTTTCACAATTTCACTGCCAAGATCCTTCACTACCAACATACGAATCACATAGCTAAACTCCAATGAGCTATGCATCAAAATGATTATTGGACTAAGAATGTTGAAACTGCTATGAGTAATCAAAACGCCTTGTTTCTAACAATTCAAAAAATGGACATTTTAAAGTATGTGAATCATTATAGATTTGTGTAGAGAATCAAATTCAAACACAGTAGTACATAACTGTAATAGTAGTTGTTTATACCTATTTTTACTTTTGCGGTTGCAGGACTTTAATGTTAGTAAAGATGACCTGAATGATTTCTTTGGTGGACCTGCATTCCTTGCATGGGCACGCATGGGAAACCTACACGGGTCAGTACATAATAATAAATTATTGCAATATTTTCCTTTTCCTCTATGCATATCAAGTATAAAGAAGTGCTCACTGCAGCCTTGTTACATAGATTGCTATAGTTTTATCCAACCTGCTACATCTACATATGTAACTATATTATTTGAAATCTGATTCATCTATCAATATATCAGCCTTTTCTCATCTTAACAGGATAGCCCCTTTTTTTCTTTTGATTTATTTATTTATTTTTTTATATGGGAATGAATAGGGAGGGGTGATTTCGTTAAATAATTATAGTCATTCGGCACTTACAATCATTCCTATAGAGATCTAAATTCTCAATACAAGAATGGAAGTATGAAACGCCCCTAAACTAATGGCATCGCTTCTGAACTGCTTCTGGATAATTTTAGATGGCTTTGCATCGTTCTTGACAGCGCTCCATTGATGAATAGTCGCAAAAGTGATAAAACTTGATTGATAGCCTTTTCTTTCTTTCTTTTTTTCTATTTTTTTTTTTTTTCATTTTATGTGTGAGATTTCTCATAATGGTCTATGACTAGATTTTGTGCTATCAATGAATTACTTCTTCCAGATGCAAACATTCATTTCTCTTCATAATCATGGAAGGTTGTTTGGGCACTCAATTTACATAAGCAATCCTTTTTTTTATATAAACAACTGGTCAAGTTATCCTCACAGAGTAACCAAAAGAAAAATTATTCCAATTTATTTGATTCTCCCCAGTAGAATAATCCTTAAAACACCTTTCTTCCTTTATTGATAAAGATGCTAACAATCAAGTTACATAAATATTACTTGGAAGAACTAAATACAGATAGCAGATTGAGTTTGCTGTGAGGCTCTGGTTGAATGGTATCTGGTGGGGCATCTTTATTCCTAGTAGACTGTATGTTCGCCTTGACCTTAATTATATTTTCTTAATGATTTAAGTAGCAGTATATATAAAATTTTGTATCAGCAATTTTTCTGATAAAGATCCAAGGTAAATGACATGGATCCGATACATACATATTAACCTTAATCTGTAACAGCACTTTTTTTCTAATGCAACAGCTGGGGTGGACCATTGTCGCAAAATTGGTTGGATCATCAATTGGCCTTGCAGAAGCAGATATTATCCCGGATGTTGGAACTAGGAATGACCCCAGGTATAATTCAGCTACCCCATAATTTGTCAGTCCCCTATAATTAAAAAATGATAATATTTTCATTAACAGTTGATATATGTTTATTATAGTATGCCTACTGTCAGAGACAATTACGATTGCAGGTTGCTCCAATTACAGTATTTTTTTTATTTTTTATTTCAGTCTTGCCTTCATTCTCTGGAAATGTACCTGCAGCACTGAGAAAAATCTATCCCTCATCAAATATAACCAGGCTGGGGAATTGGTATTCACTTTTCTTGCTTCTTCCCCATATATCTTATGCAATAATTTAAGTACTTCCTCTGTTCTACCTTCGTTTTCGACTTACTTTCCCCTTTTCATCCACTTTTCTTAGTTACACTCTCTCCATTCCCTTGTAAATTTTATTTCACTTTTTTTTTTTTTTTTTATCAAAAATCATTTCCTATTTCACCATGTCTTGTTCTATTTTTACAGGAATACAGTTAGTGGTGACCCCAGATGGTGCTGTACTTTTCTTTTAGATCCTTCTGATCCATTATTTGTTAAGTTGGGCGAGGCATTTATTAAGAAGCAGATTAAAGGTGAACGGCCTGTTTCTAACTTCACAAAATATCATTTGTTGGACATGCATGATGTAGCATGACATAACTTTCGTGTTTCGTTAATGTTCGGAAACTTTTTGTGTGGTAGTATATTTATGTGGGGGATAAAAAACCTATGAGGTCTCAGAATATTACTTTTGAGAGACATACACGCAAAGATCCCTGTGTTTTTAACAAATTAAAAAGTTGTACATGTGCTGCTTTGAGAACCATTAGTATTCGAAAATGATTGAACTCATAGATTTTATAATAAATTAGAAACAAGAAATGTCTCATATGGTAGTATATTTTTGCAGATATATGGGGAAAAAAGGTTATAAAGTCTTAGAAAGGTACTTTAAGAGGTACGTACACATAAGGTCCTTGTGCTTATGCAACAGTCTACAAAGCCATATTTTTGTGAGCCAGAAGTGATTGGTACACCTTGAAAAGACGTAGAAGTGGCAAAACTGCTAGGGGATCACCCCCTTATAATGATATGACATGCCCATTATAAACTTTGGCAGAAATGCAATTTAGTGTTCATTCAGCCCACACAAGCAGTTGTTGGTCTCTTATGTCCATGTATCTATAGGCCAGATTGAAGGATTATGGGAATTAATCGAAGGATCATATTGAAGCCGAGTGCCCGAGTTAGCTCAGATGATTGACTAGATTACATAGGTTTTCATTTCAATATTCGGTTCTAGCTGTACAATTCATGTATGCTACCAAAAAACCTGATTGATTAATGCAATGAAAATATTGTCTGGGAAGTTCCAAAACGGTTGATTACTTATTGGAAGTTCACCCTGAACTGGATCGGACAAATTTGTTAAATGTGTACTTAGTAACACTGCTGGAGAACATTTCTTTCTGTGCTGATAGATGGGTACTTAATATAATAGTACAGTTGAAGAACTGTCTCGATGTGTTTGTTTTATCAGTCATTGCTTTTGAACTTCAATCAAATGGTGAACTTATTAGTTTTATCCTTTCTCCTTTTACAGAATATGGAGATGTGACTGACATATACAACTGGTAAATGGACATTTAAATTTTGTAAGTCCTGTTTTTCTATGAATCACTTAGTAGTAGCCCACCTAGTCCTTAACGTTGATTATGCAGACGCTATACGCTCGAGTTTTAGGTAGATGCAATTTCGCATTACTCTCTTCTAAGTGCTATCATGAATTGTTGACGTTCCAAGATGTCTTTGCTACTTAAGTTCGTGCCTGTATGTTTTATTAATGTGGAGTCCGCAGGCTATTCATGTTGGCTGCAAGTTTATAATGGTTATAGTATACTAACAATTTTCACACACACACACACACACACACACAATTAATAATAATTAGATGATCAGAGGAAATATTGTTTGCTAACTATTTTCATTTTTGAATGTTTTACTGCTGGTTGGTACTATGAAATTGTATCTTTGCTCTTTTAATGACTTGACATGGACAGTGACACTTTCAATGAAAACTCTCCACCCACTGACGACCCAACTTATATATCATCACTTGGGGCTGCTGTTTATGAAGCTATGGTCAAAGGTGATAAGTATGCTGTGTGGCTTATGCAGGTAATATAATCCCCCCCCCCCCTCTTTCCTAGTTCCAGTCCCTCCTTGTCTGGATGATTGATTGCTGAAATTAGAGCAGATTTATAATGATGGACAAGGATGTAAAGGCTTGAGTATTAAGCAACACTTGTCACATACTTAATGCAGGAATAAGTTTGTTCTTTGTTCGACTCGTCTTGGTAATGTTCAATCATCCATGAAATGTATCAACTAAAACATATATCCCACTTTGTGTATCTGGAATCAATTGAGAAACGTAATTATAATTAAATCCATTCCCTCCAAACCCCCCCCCCCTCTTTTTTTCCTTTATACTGTACATAGTATGTTAAGCCTTCACATCCAATCCAGGAAAGACTGATGTCATGTGTGTTCTTTTGGGAAAGAAATTAGGAAATGGAGTTATTGATAGTTACCAATTCTATGGGCACTTGTTATTTGAGTGTTTCATCATGTAGTCTTAAATCAATTGTACGTAAATTTCAGCATCATCAAAGGCTCATTTGTTAATTATATAATCCAATGTTTTTTTCTTTGTAGGGATGGCTCTTCTATTCAGATTCGAAGTTTTGGAAGCCTCCTCAAATGGAAGTATGTTCTTGGCTCTTCTTTCCAGTTTTTAACCTCAAAACCGTGATAAAATTTGGCTGTTGATAGCCTGATACCATTTTTTCAGTACTTAACATACTAGGAAAGGAAGCAACTCCTTTTTTTTTTTTTTTTTCTTTTTTTACACCAGTCATTTTAGTTTTTTTCTCAATATAAATGAGTGGTTAGGCAGAATTAACCTACTCAGGCATGGGATCAGCCTTGGAAATTAGACCAGCCTCCAGGTTATGTTAGTGCTATTTTCTCCTTTATAAAGGTTAACTTTCATTCATTTATTATTGGATGATCAGTTATGAACTTTATGACTCTGACTTGCACTATCGGTCCTTAGCACATTGATTCTTTGTTGTATCAAACAAAAAAATTTCATTCTTGATGTCTCCTCTGTGTGAAATTTGACACTTGCTTCTTTTCAATGTAGGCTCTCCTCCATTCTGTTCCCAAAGGGAAAATGGTAGTTCTTGATCTATTTGCTGAAGTTAAACCTGTATGGGAAACATCATCTCAATTCTATGGCACTCCTTATGTCTGGTAAATAAACTAATTTCAGTGGGCAAGTCGCTATTATCAATAAATCGTAGTAATACTTGTACATTTGTTACCAGGTGCATGCTTCATAACTTTGGTGGAAATATTGAGATGTATGGTGTACTGGACTCTGTATCTTCAGGGCCAGTTGATGCTCGAACTAGTGAAAATTCAACAATGGTACAATGTGATGTGTTCACATACATTCAGCTCTATGGATCAAGAACTGAAGTTTTTATGGGTTCTGATATTTTTTATTCTCCTTAATGTTTCATTTAGGTAGGTGTTGGCATGTGCATGGAAGGTATTGAGCACAATCCAGTTGTTTATGAGCTCATGTCTGAGATGGCCTATCGAAATGAAAAAATTCAACTTGTGGTAGGTGAATAGATGTGATTGTATGATTGATATTTACTTGCAGATATTGGGTGCACATGAATTCCTGATTACAAAATTGAATATAAATTGTATAAAAAACCCATATTTGAAGATAATTGAAATCTTAAAGTTCAATCAGTGGTTTTTTTTCCCCCCTGAAGAACTTTTACTTTTAATCTCATTATGATACTCATGTTTGACATGTGAAACATCATACAGTTAACCCTGGTGTAGAAACTTCTTACCACAGGACTGGATCAAAACTTATTCTCGTAGGCGCTATGGTAAAGCTATTCATCAGCTAGAGACAGCCTGGGAAATCCTTTATCACACCATTTACAATTGTACTGATGGAATTGCAGTAAGTTCTGTGACTTCTGTCTAGCTGATAGTACATGTGCCCTTTTTTCCTATTGATGTATGTTACTTCTTTACGCATCCTCATACATCAATGACAGTTATCAATCCCTTTAAGGGTGGGTCGTTCTCTCTTGCTGTATTATTATGTTTTTGGTCGTAAAAAAATTGTTACTTTGACAAAGGGGAGTGGGTACCATTCGTACCAATAAAATTCTTAGACACTGTACCTGTAGGTCGTAGCTGGACATTTGAATTGAAAGATTTGACAGTTTGGGCAAAAAAGTAATATGAAATTCTGAAGGTATTATAAAACTAAGGCAAAACTACTGCTAAAAGTGCTAATACAATTTGTCTTGTATTTTTCTTTGTCAATTGAGCTGAAAGAGCCATTACTGATATTATTTTAGTATTGGATTGAAATTGGAACAACCTTTTTGTATTTGTAGAGAGAATAGACTGCAAATGTCTTATAATTCTTAGGCCCTTACCCTGCTTAGGCAGGAGTCTCATTTGAGGAACTCGGGTATTCATCATCATTTAATATTTTATCTTGTATATTTAAAAATGTTTAGATCAAATAAAAATGAAAAACCTTTATATGATGCTTGTATACTTCTTAGCAGTGTATGAGATGAATTCAAACTCATTTTTACTTGTTTATTCCGTGTTTGTTAATTTTATTTTTTTTCTTTGTTGCAGGACCACAACAAGGATTATATTGTTGAGTTTCCCGACTGGGATCCTGTAAACAATACGGCACTGGATGGAACAGGAAATTATCAGTATCGTAATAGCTTCAATTCACACAGAAGCATGAGGCATATTTTTCTTAAGTCGGGGCCTTCTCTGCCATCACCGCATTTGTGGTATCCAACTGAGGAAGTTATCAAGGCTTTACGTCTATTTCTTGATGCTGGGAAGGATCTTGTTGGAAGCTCTACTTATAGGTATATTATTAATTATTTTTTCTTTTTATTTTTTCTTTTTTATTTTTTTTTTTGAGGGGCGGGAGTGGGAGAATGTAAACTCTTTTTTTTATTTTTCCATAGAAAGTTATTTGGCAACATAAGATACTTTTTTCCCATCAAAGCAAGGTGTATATAATGTTACTTGCATATTTTTTTTTTTTTTTTTGAGAAGAAATGTTACTTGCATATTGCATTACATTTTAGACATTTCCAAAATCATAGTAATATTTTCTTCATAATATCTTTGAATCTAAATGTGGCTATGTGGAATACTGGAGTTGGTCCTATAGCTCTACTACATGCATATAAACTTTCCTTTATGGCAGGTATGATTTGGTTGATTTGACTCGACAAGCACTTTCAAAGCTAGCAAATGATGCATATCTGAAAGCTGTGACTGCTTTTCAGCACAAAGATTTGAAGGCATTAGATTTACACAGCCAGAAGTTCATTCACCTCGTCAAAGACATTGACACAGTTCTTGCTTCTGATGAAAATTTTCTTCTAGGGACTTGGCTAGATAGCGCAAAAAGGCTGGCTTTAAATCCGAAGGAGATGAAGCAGGTCAGAAGTGGTTTTATCTATTTTTTGTGCTTATTCACATTTTCTTGATATCGAAGTTTCCATGACGGTATCAATGCAAATTCACTTTTGTCGCAGTATGAATGGAATGCGAGGACTCAAATTACAATGTGGTTCGATACGACAGAAACCAATCAGAGCAAGCTTCATGATTATGGTAAATTGTGTCCCTAGTAACCCCATCTCCCCCCCCCCCCCCCCCCCCCTTCTTTTCCCTTTTGATTCATTTGTTAGTTTGCCGTGGAGGACACAATTCCTTTGAGGCTAGAGAACCCAACCTACCAGAAGCTCGAGCCCAAAGGCTCAAACCCCGTCAACCTCTAGGTTGGGGTGTGACCTTAAAGGATGAGCGAATTGTGCTCCCACATAACTCTTCTACAGTTCTACTAGATATTGTATGTTTAATATTGTACTGCTTGGTGTGGGCTGTTATTCACCTCTTCTCCAACTGCTCTGTTTAGCAAACAAATTCTGGAGTGGGCTGCTGGAAGACTACTATCTTCCTCGTGCAACAACCTATTTCAATCATCTCAGGAAAGCCTTGCAAGATAATGAGGTCTTCAAGATCGATGTATGGAGAAGAGAGTGGATATCCTACTCAAATAAATGGCAATCTGACACCAAGATATATCCTACAAAACGTCGAGGTGATGCACTTTCTATAGCATCTAGGATGTACGAAGAGTACTTCAGCTAGGACTTCGGATTTGGCTGAAAGTGTAATTTGCATGAAAAAACAATCAATCATTTCCACTTGATGGATGGAAGTAATAGAACATTATGTTACATAAGTTTTTCACAACTGTATTAATGTTTTTGGATTTATGAATAATCAATAAAGCTTGTAACATTACATTTGCAATAAAGTACTCCGTACACTCTTGTCACTCATATATGACCTTATATGTTGTCGAAAATGTCTGTGGCAGACTTGAGTTAACAAAATCGGTACATGTTTTGAACGGGTAAATTGACCGTTTTAAGGCAAATTGGATGGTTCTACCCACCCAATTGGACTCCCGAAGGATATTAGGGACCGTGGTAAACATCTCGGCAATTTTTTATTTTCGGGCGAAAAAAGGTCAAAAAATTCCAAAATTGAAGGCTATTATCCACACTTTTAGAGGAATTTTTTATGTTACGGGGTCCGGTGGCGAAAAGTCTTGAGATCCTAGGGGATACATCTTAGGGTCACATAATGACGTTTGGAATCATAAATGACCTTATATGTTGTCAAAAATGTCCGTGGTAGGCTTGAGTTAACAAAATCGGTACAAGTTTCGAACGGGTAAATTGACCGTTTTAAGGCAAATTTGGATGGTTCCAACCACCCAATTGGACTCCTGGAGGGTATTAGGGACTATGTTAAACATCTCGGCAATTTTTATTTTCGGGCTAAATAACGTCAAAAAATTCCAAAATTAAAGGCTATTTATCCACGCTTTTTTAAGGAATTTTTTATGTTACGGGACCCGGTGCGAAAAAGTTTTGAGATCCTAGAGGATACATTTTGGGGTCATATAATAATGTTTGGAATCATATACGACCATTATATGTTGTCAAAAATGTCCGTAGTATGCTTGAGTTCACAAAATCGGTACAAGTTTCGAACGGGTAAATTGATCGTTTTAAGGCAAATTGGATGGTTCCACCCACCTAATTGGACTCCCGGAGGGTATTAGGGACCATGGTAAACATCTCGGCAATTTTTATTTCCGAGCGAAAAAAGGTCAAAAAATTCCAAAATTAAAGGCTATTATCCACGCTTTTTTAAGGAATTTTTTGTAGGGATTTATAGGTACTACGCAGCGGAAATAACATGAATCATATTCATACAGTACCTAATCCAAGGATCTAATGCATAACACATAAAGCACAAATAATCGTACCTTTGAAGCGTGATTCCACGTGCGATCGAGCAAGAACAAAGGGAGATAAAGAACCCCAAGCGTGATTCCTCTATTCAGTCCACGGGCACAAGTTAAGACCTCCACTAATGCTAGTTAGTCGCGAGAGAACACTTCTATCGACCTTCTACGGAGATGGACGAACGATCAACTAGGCAAGAACCACCGCACAACACCACGTGACCACTAGGGGTGGCCGGGCGTGGGTGAGAGGTGAGGTGAGAGGCGTGCGTGTGAGAGAGAGAGGATGAGGGCCTTTGGATAGTGGTTGCTTGATTCACAATTCACTGTATTGTCAATTGTGACTTATCATACCAACCCTAGGCAAGGCTATTATTTATAGATCACATCTCTAAATAACAGCCCAAGTCCAAATCCAAGCCCACTTCCTATTCCTACTCAAACTATACTTAGCCCACTCATGCTTATGACTAATTGATTGCTCATGAGGCCCATAAATGGGCCTCTAACTTGCTTAACCCAATACCCTTGTGTGTGACCAACATAGGATCCATTCTAAAGGGCTTTGGGCTATTTGACTAGCCCAAAGATCATCTCTCATAGTCTAGCAACAGAGGATGACGCCCCAATAGAATGAACTTATTATCTCCATAATAGTGATCCTTGATATATCTAGTAATTGCACTTATCGAAGACACAATTCCTTCAATCTCCCACTTGTCTGAGACAAGTGCGCAATATTCAAATTCCTTAAGTCGCTTTGTGTCGATTTGATAATATGATTGCATCTCATGCTAATCCATATTAATCCACAAATCGTTTCTTGAAATCTGAGTTAGAATTACAAAACAAATGTTTACTATGTAACACATTTGAGCACGGCCATGCATTTTCTGAATTCTCCCTCTTCAAGAGGCCAAAACATGACACATTCCTAATTTAATAGGTAGACTCTATCCAATCTTGTGGCAACCAAAGCTCCCACTCAATTTCTGAAATAACCAGGAAACACCCTTTATAATCTCCAGTTACGGGCAGACGTTTGAATGTACCACAGTTACATCATCCATTGAATGGAATCAATGTTCCACTCATGTCAAAGGAATCCACTAATATATCCGGAAGTCTTATACTTGAACTTCAAAGTTTGGTCTATAGTTCGATCCTGCATCATTCATGCATATCCATGTGATTGACCGAGCCTTATCACTATGCTCCTATAGCCCATGAAACCGAGCTATCCAATCAATCTTACATGCTAGTCCATTCATTGAAATCATTTATGTCCACTTTAATGATTTCGAACTAGGAACTTAAATAATATATGGATCTGTTCACCTGTGGGGTTTCATACACCAGGTCTGCATCGAATGCACAACCTGATGAGCCCATCAATCCACAATTATTTTTGGACATTTCATTTAATTTTGAAACCACAATTAAATAAGATTGAAACTTTGTTTCAATTGATAAACATAATTCTGCAAGCTAATGTATTTACTTTTGTAATATGCTTTCTCAAAGCATACACAACTAAAAAAAATTACATAACTTGCTTCAATCCAAAAACCTTAGTATGACTCTCATACCTTGGTCATGGAAGGGGTTTAGAAAGTAGAGTTCATGAGACATTCTCATAAACATGAACTTTGCAATTTCTAAATTTTATAATCATTTTCATCTCCATACACTAAGAATTTTCCTTTGCCCTTTCGCAAGGAACTTTGGAATTTCTAATTTGTATTCCAACGTTACATTGGATTTCGATTGAAATCTATCATCACTTGTTCTTTAAAACACGTGAATCAAATGGATAAGTATAGTCCATGACATGCATGATGCGTCCTTTGCAAATTGCATAAGGATCATCACTCAAAGTCTTAATTTCATCAACCTTTCTTAAAGTATTGAATCATTAAGCAATGTGCCATGTTACATGGGATTAAAACTCCTTTCAATATAATGTTGAGCCCTATAAGAATCTTATCAATATAAGCTTCTTAACAAAAACTCAAACATCCTTCGAGACCCATCTATATAGATCTTGAATCCCAAATGTACTCATCCTTTTCTTCTTCAAGGTTTTCATACAAAATGCATTAGCCATTACTTGATCCTTCAATAATTGCATTCTGTACTAGACCAAGAAGGTTTCATAGCTCCCACTAAACATCTTGTACACTCAAGACATTTTCCTTCATTTTACGAGAACATCAAACGATTTGACTAACTCATAAAATTAAGAACATTAACTCCATGATGCTAACTTCAATCTAATATTGATCTTTTAGGCATCCCTATGATTATTGGATCTCTAAACTTTTGATTGTATCATATACAAATCTTATTTCATGAACAATTTCAAGAAGGTGTTTTGAAATCCATCTACCAAATCTCATAAGGTAGAAATCACTAAAGTATCTTTAATAGATCTTTGCAACATGTAAAGGTTTCATCGTAATCATAGTCATACTATGATTTAGTTGAATCCTATAACAAGTCTTTGCTTTAGTTAGAAAACGTTTTTCTTTCTTGTCTGCTCTGCTTATATGGGTTTCACCCAACTTAGGCAAATTATTCAAGTGTCATACGCTTGCTTACAGACTTAGAATCTATTTCAGATTTCATGGTTTTAAAACACTTGGAGTTATAACTTGTCAAATCATCTTTATTACTTGCATAATCATAATGTTCCAAAATAAATATTTTAGAACTCTTAGTCAATATGAAATCATATTTCTTTGGCTAAGTTTTACATATGCTAGTCATCATTGTGGGTTTTTATGCAACAATTGAAACTCATACAACAACTTTGTTTAGTTTTCAATGAGAAATGACAATAGAGGATGTGCACTTGGAATGTACTACCTTCGACACATGGTTATTAATCCCATTATACTTAATGAGACCACGCGTTGTCATTTGTATCATGAGGTGAATCATGCTCATATTGTTGCTGTTATTCGATTGCTTCTCGAATTTCTTTAAGAATTTCGAAATCACTTTTCTTGAACTCTTTCAAGGCTCTCGAACTTTTCAAGATTCTTATACTCCCACTTGCCTTTTGAGGAGGCATATTTAGCATAGGGTGAACCAATCATGGTTTGAACCACGTTTGTTTGTTGCTTTTCTCAAACTCTTTTGAGATTTACACTACTCCCACTTGACCTTTTGGAACAATTTCCATAAGGGCACCTACTTGAGCAACAAACATTTTGTGCTAAGTATGGTTTGTATAGTAGTACCCCTTGCTGTATATAGGAATCGAGTGTGCTTTAAACGTTTTAATACAACTTTTATTCCTTACTTTGTAGAAAGACTATATAAGAACTTCTCTTATCCATATCACATATGAAGCCTTTGCTACATTCTGATTTGACCTATGTAATTTTAGTTTAGTTTTGTAGCTTATCTTAAAAGTATATCCCTTGAACAATGGTTGGAAGATAGGTAATTTACATCCATTATCAAAATATATCTCATATAGGTTGATAGCTCCCTTCATAAACACTTCACAAGGTTTTCTTTCGGAGTTTGTTGTAAAACGATTTCACAACTCTTGGATGTTTATCAAGGTCTTGGCTTAAATTCTCATTATTACGATCATATCGCAATACTTTGAATGTGTTGCCAAGTACATGTCTTGACTTAAATTTTCACAATTACAATCATATTGTAATGTAATCATTTTCTTGTCAAGTTGATATTGAACTTCATACTGAACTTTTTGAACTTATCAAAATCTTCACTCTTGTGTTTCAACTAAGCACAAGTGATCATATCACAAATGAAGTTTCACTGTCCGTCTCTAGCCTTGAACCTTTGGTCTTCTTACATCGATATGTATTCGACCTTGAGTTCTCATCATCATTTCTCTAAATGGTGACTTAGTCAAAATTTCAAATTAGAATGATAATTACATATATCAATAGATTCATAATCTAATGATATTGAAAAGTCCATCCCTTTGGATCTTCCGCATGCAATTTTCATTCTCATTCGAATTAATTGACATGTTAGAGACAACTTATATATATAGAAATGGTTTAACTATTTCTATCATATAGAACTTTAAACCTATTTAGCAATTCAAAACACATTATGACTCAATGAAGCATAGAATAACATTTATTCCACGTTTTGAATCTTCGATGTTTAGTCATTACTAACATTGAATGGTGTTTTGATATTGACAAGAATGAATAACATTTATTTAATTCTAACCAATTATTAGTGGTGAAATACTAGTTCTACTTGTAAAGTTGCAACTTTTGCTTCCAAACTTGTAGATTCTACTTGTGAAGTAGCAACATTTGCTTCTAAACTTGTAAATTTATTTCTCCTTTAGCAATAACCTCTTCCTTTAGTTCAATCACATTGTGCAATGAATGATCTAAACAAGACATCATATGTCCAAGAAGTAGCAATATGCTAAATCAATTTCTATAATATAATTCTTAAATTGGAACATTTCCATTCTTTTACCTTCCAACTATATGAGGTAGTATCTAATCAATTGGAATTGATCCATTTAATTTGAAACATTTGTTGTTCACAACAACTTTTAGCATGTAAGTAGTTTTAGGTTTGAGAAGTAGCAACTTGTTTGCATTTCTTGGCCTATAACTTCTTAATGCAATCCTCATATATTTCTAAACCCTTCCATTTGAGCCACTTAGAACATTTCTCTTAGGTTCAAAATGATACCTTGCTCAACTACTTTAAGCATTTTTCATGATTTTGCTAAGTCTATTCTATCATTATTTATATTTGAGTTTAATCAAGTATTAAACTCTATATAAAGTAGATGAAGAATACTGTCATTTGATCAACTTTTGATCATAGAGATTTCCAATCATTTTCTCATATTCAATCATATTGAAGATAAGAGATTTTATTGGATTTCTATAATTGTCTTTTGGAGGATTTGTACCTCCCATCTCATTATGTCCCTTGAAACATTTTTTAAAATGAAGATGTGTTGGTATTTTACTCAAATATTTTGAATAAAACCAACCTTAGACATGTGACATGAATTTCTAAAACTTGCCTTTTAGAACAATCTTAGCAAAATTGGAATATAGGTTTATGGATTATCTTTTAAACTTTTGAGAACGATTCTCAACTTTATTTTCAATCGAGGAGATTATATATAATAATAAAATTAGAATGACATGTTACTAATAAGTAAACGCAAAATTCAATTATGTTTATTAAATTTAAAGTACCATAAGTAATTTAGAATTTATTGGTAACTTTAAAGCATTTTATCCAATTTTAAATTGACCCCTATCGAATAAAATGATTCCAAGATCCTTTATTTGTGCAATAATTAACCAGAGTGAGGCCCTGCAATCAACCATTACATTTTCAAGGTGAGTAAACTCTTTACTGATTACAACTCTTTGTAATTCTTGGTTGAATAATTAATCCATCACATGTTTAATTATTACTCTTAGCTTCAAGGTTCTAAACGCTTTAGGTAACCCTGTTGAATATAACCAATTAAAAGTGTAGATATGCGGTCCTACCCCCACTTCCCCAAGATATATTATGATGCTCTGCTGAGGGCCGACCCATCACAAACGATCAAGGTTTTCGTCGGGTTTTTAATTGGAAAAGCTGCATCAATATTTCTGGGATCTAGATTTATTATGTTGTGATTTTATAGTGAACTCTAACGCATCATCAAGCAACATAAATAAACCTAAACATGCATAATCTACTAATGCAATAAAACATGACATAGTATGGCCCCTTAATCCTAAGAAAACTAATAAAGTAAAATGCTCCCACTTGAACCTTCATGGATCTCATCCATCTTGCTCCATTGGGCCTTTACTTCATTGGCTTTTGGATCAACTGCAACCTGTAATTTTATTCTATTCTACTACTAATAAAATAAAATAAATTACAAAAATACTCAACGGTACGCAGACCGTATTTAGATTACAAAATACTTCACGATGCGCAGATCGTATTTTAGAATCTATGGGCCATACTAGTCTATATATAGCAAAAAACAATATCATATATTATAAAGTGCCATATAATAAATCACTCATCATGCTTTCCTAAACTACAACATCGAATGTTCATAATAAAGGTGCATGGCTATAAATATCTCATATTTTAATTAATTACCGTAATTAGAAAATATCATATATTAATCATGACCAATTATAAAATATCATATATTTTAATTTAGGTATGAGATAGAATCAAATCTTATTTGAAATTATGGAATATAAATCATATTTATTTTCCATGATTATCCTAACTTATATAGGAATTCTATCCTAATTACTTGCCAATCACATATTTTAAATCAATTATATCCAAAAATAATTATGGGATAATCACATTATTTAAATCAATTATTATCCTTTTGGAATATGCTCAGAATATCCTAACAGATCTTATCCATAATTAACTACTTTAATTGAGGATAATTATCAATTTAACAACTTAAATATGGATAATATCAAATATAACAACTTTTGAATATTTGATTTTATCCTAAAATAAAAGATTTTATCCAAATAAAACCAATTTTATCTTTTAAAATAAAAGATCATATTTTCAAAATATTTTAACTTATCCAAAATAAAACTGATTTTATCCCAAAATAATTCATAATTATCTTGAAATAAATTTTCAAAAAACTGTTTTTTTTTTTTTTTTTTAAAATGCGCCAGCCACCGTGGTGTGGCCAGCCGAAGCTAGCCACGGTGGCCGTACACCGTGAGGTGTACGCTGCTATAGGCAGCGACGCACAGCAGCAGCAGTGCCGCGCAACTGTTGCACGGTGCTGCTGTTGCTGCACCTTTCTGATCCACCTGCTGCCCCTCCTCGCCCCTCCCTCCGGACCACCTGCAGCGGCAGCCGCCGTGGCTGCGCCACCCAGCCGCGGTTGCCGCTGCTAAATTTTTTTTTTTTTTTTTTTTGTGATTTTAATTAAAACAAAACATTTTGTTAAAATTAAATTAACTTAATGTGGTCCTTTTAATCCCAAAATTAAATTATATTCAATTTTGAAATTAGGGTTCTTGATGAAATTAATCCCCAATTTAATTTAGCACTTAAATTAAATAATTTGATCATGAAAAATTCATAATTTTAACATGTAATCAAATAGATTAAATTCCTTAGACATATTACCATCGAAATAAATCAAAATTAAAACACAAAATTTCACAAATTCGGGTTTATGGTTTCAAAATTTTCGAAAAATAGGGTTAGGGTTCGAAAAATATTCGAGCATAATAGGGCAAAAATCGGATCACATCATGGCTATTTTGAGCATTATTAAATCACATTTAATCAATTCCAAGAGTTAAATCACATTTAATATAATAATTGACCCATAATTAAATATTCTCCCTCCTAATTGAATTAAAATTGTGGATTATCAAAGAATTATTGGCAATATGCGTAAATGCAATAGGCTAACTGATACCACTGTAGGGATTTATAGGTACTACGCAGCGGAAATAACATGAATCATATTCATACAGTACCTAATCCAAGGATCTAATGCATAACACATAAAGCACAAATAATCGTACCTTTGAAGCGTGATTCCACGTGCGATCGAGCAAGAACAAAGGGAGATAAAGAACCCCAAGCGTGATTCCTCTATTCAGTCCACGGGCACAAGTTAAGACCTCCACTAATGCTAGTTAGTCGCGAGAGAACACTTCTATCGACCTTCTACGGAGATGGACGAACGATCAACTAGGCAAGAACCACCGCACAACACCACGTGACCACTAGGGGTGGCCGGGCGTGGGTGAGAGGTGAGGTGAGAGGCGTGCGTGTGAGAGAGAGAGGATGAGGGCCTTTGGATAGTGGTTGCTTGATTCACAATTCACTGTATTGTCAATTGTGACTTATCATACCAACCCTAGGCAAGGCTATTATTTATAGATCACATCTCTAAATAACAGCCCAAGTCCAAATCCAAGCCCACTTCCTATTCCTACTCAAACTATACTTAGCCCACTCATGCTTATGACTAATTGATTGCTCATGAGGCCCATAAATGGGCCTCTAACTTGCTTAACCCAATACCCTTGTGTGTGACCAACATAGGATCCATTCTAAAGGGCTTTGGGCTATTTGACTAGCCCAAAGATCATCTCTCATAGTCTAGCAACAGAGGATGACGCCCCAATAGAATGAACTTATTATCTCCATAATAGTGATCCTTGATATATCTAGTAATTGCACTTATCGAAGACACAATTCCTTCATTTTTGATGTTACGGGACCCGGGGCGAAAAGTCTTGAGATCCTAGGGAATACATCTTAGGGTTATACAATAATGTTTGGAATTATATACGACCATTATATGTTGTCAAAAATGTCCGTAGTAGGCTTGAGTTCACGAAACCGGTACAAGTTCGAACGGGTAAATTGATCGTGTTAAGGCAAAATGGATGGATCCACCCACCCAATTGGACTCCCGGAGGGTATTAGGGACCATGATAAACATCTCATCAATTTTTATTTCCGGGCGAAAAAAATTCTAAAATTAAAGGCTATTATCCACGCTTTTTAAAGAATTTTTAATGTTACGGACTCGGTGGCGAAAAGTCTTTAGATCCCAGGGGATACATCTAAGGGTCATATATGACGTTTGGAATTATATATGACCATTATATGTTGTAAAAGATGTTCGTAGTAGGCTTGAGTTCACGAATCGGTACAAGTTTCAAATGGGTAAATTGATCGTTTTAAGGCAAATTGGATGGTTCCATCCACCCAATTGGACTCCCAGAGGGTATTAGGGAGCGTGGTAAACATCTTGACAATTTTTATTTTCGGGCTAAAAAAGGTCAAAAAATTCCAAAATTGAAGGCTAATATTCATGTTTTTTAAGGAATTTTTGACATTACGGGACCCGGTGGCGAAAAGTCTTGAGACCTTAGGGGATACATCTTAGGGTCACATAATGACGTTTGGAATCATATATGACCTTATATGTTGGCAAAAATGTCCGTGGTAGGCTTGTGTTAATAAAATTGGTACAAGTTTCGAACGGGTAAATTGATCGTTTTAAGGGAAATTGGATGGTTCCACCCACGTAATTGGACTCCCGGAGGGTATTAGAGACCATGGTAAACATCTCGGCAATTTTTATTTCCGGGCGAAAAAAAGGTCAAAAAATTCCAAAATTAAAGGCTAATCCACGCTTTTTAAGGAATTTTTGATGTTACGGGACCCGGTGGCGAAAAGTCTTGAGACCCTAGAGGATACATCTTAGGGTCACATAATGACGTTTGGAATCATATAAGTTGTCGGCACATATATATGAGGGAGCCTAAGTTAATCTTCAAGATAAACATAAATTGTTTATGCAGTGGTATTTCTGTAAACAAATTAATATTTATGCGATCCCCATTTGATAAAGTTGTTGATTTATTTACAGAATTGTCACTCGATAAACTCTTTTTTGTTTATCATGAAGATAAACTTGTATATTCTCCAAATATAATGTGAGAAAATGTCATTAAATTTATTAAATGCGGATTCCACTAATATTGATTCGTTTAAATAATGCCAAGCTGATGAGAATATTTTGTTATTTTATTTATAGAAATGCTACTTAGACAATCAAATTTTGTTGTTCATGAAGATAACTTGGGGCTTCTTCAAAAATAATAAATGTATTTTTGATTTCATTTTTAATGTTATCTTGACCATAAAAGACAACATGTCAATGTGACCCAAATCCTAGAGGATGGGAATTGAGGAAAAGAGTTGAGACTGCTGAAAACAAGTGAGTTGACTTGATGTCATTGTCTAGGAAAATAATGTACTATTCAAAATCTTTGTTTCCCTTACTCTTAATTTTGATTTTGAACCTACTTTTGTTTTTGGGGTATGAATCCTACTCAATATACTACTACAGTATATCCCCAACACTTGTTGATTCACCTCAAAAATTGGAAACAGATCCTATTAAGGCTTTAATCAGCCGTTTAGATTCCCAAAGGTCAACTCCTACAGTCCAGGAAAATGCAGCTAAAACCCTTCTTCATAGATTATTGCCTTCTCACTCTTCTTCCTTCATTTTCCAGATTATTTCAAAGGTATCATCTTTCTTTTCAGTGTTTTTTTTTTTTTTTTTTTTACTTTTTTTAAAAACATTTATTTCAAAGGTATGATCTTTCCAACTAATATCTGCTCGTTTGACATGTATGAAGTTTTCATCTTAATTACATATATATATATATATATATTTATGGGTTTTTCATAATATTTAATTATGTATGAACTATCTTGTTGTTATGTTACAGTAGCTTTTAGGGAGTTTGCTTCATTCACATCATATTTGGCACTAGTCTTTTATGCGCCCGATAAACAGGTTGTATTAACATAAATGCATAAACTTATTTCCATGTACTAGGATGTTTGTGGCGGGGACAGTTGCTTCTGGATTGAAAATTGCAACAGATCGAGCAGTCATGGACCACAGATAGTGTATGTTAAATAAGAACTGTCATATCACAAACTACCCCTATATCTGTATTGGCATGAAATGTAAATGTAGTAGTTATATTTCACTATTTCAGAATAAAGGGCACCACAGCAGTGGAAATAGCATCCGGCCTTCACTGGTACTTGAAGTATTTGTGTGGTGCACATATTTCTTGGGAGAAGACTGGAGGAGTTCAAATGGGTTCTATTCCAGAACCAGGATCACTTCCTTTTGTAAAAGATGGGGGCTTGGTCATGAAACGTCCTGTTCCGTTTAATTATCATCAAAATGTTGTTACTTCAAGTTGTGAGTCTTATTCTCCTGCCCATGGCTTTCATTTCTTCGCTTTCTGCTGCTGTTTTCATCCTCAATAAATCTGCAGTGTTGTTTACACGCCACTAATATGAAACAGCAATTTTGGTGCTGGTTTAAAGCGTCGTTAATGAATTGTCTTTGGATACAAATGGATGATGTCAGGGGGGACTTGGAGTCCCTAAAAGGGCCTAAACGTCTGAACAGATAATGTAAGCTGGATGTGATGGATATTATCTGAATTGTAAACTCAAATGTCTATCTATCATATTTTTCATCCTTCATATCTCCTCCTTAACACCCTTTTTCTATTGTATTTTATTCTGCAACATCCTAAACGATAAGGCAATACATGTACTTTTGATTTTTGCTTGCCTATGATTTGGCATTCTGATTGTACCATATTGGTCATTTTTCACACTTCGTGCTAATAGTTTTCAGTTTCTCACGCTCACCTTCTTCAATATTGTTCAATGCTTTTGATTCTTTAATTGGTCTAAAATTGACTTTTTTTGTTTTGCAGATTCTTATGTTTGGTGGGATTGGCACAGATGGGAGAGAGAGATTGATTGGATGGCTCTTCAAGGAATTAACCTGCCTTTAGCTTTTACCGGGCAAGAGGCCGTTTGGCAGAAAGTCTTTGCTGTGAGTGCATGATAATCTTATTGTATCTGACAATTTTTAGCCATCATTAGAAAGCATTTACTAAGCTGTGTATATGCCTTATGCATGCATAATCAAGCCAATTCTTTGGAGATGGTTGCAACTAAACTGGAGCTTTCTCGAATCTCCCCTGATATTTAGATGCACAAGTAGCACAACTGCCCATATAGCCAATTCGCCTGATAAGTAGAAAAAAGTTTGGGTTGTTGTTTACTGTGCTCCTGATTGTTTCACACTTCTCTACTAAGGACTTTGACCGTCAATTTATAGTCACTAAGCTAAACTCCAATGAGCTATGAAATAATATGATTATAGGACAAACAACACTTGAAACTGTTTTGACTCATTGAAATCTTGGCTCTAATGTTGTAAACCATGTTAGCCATTCCTGCATCCTGAGGAGAGTTAGATTGAATATAATTAATTCATATTTGTAATAGATTTTTTTTTTCCCCTTTTCCACTTCTCCTGGTTTCAGGACTTCAATATCAGTAAAGAAGATCTCAATGATTTCTTTGGTGGGCCTGCCTTCCTTGCATGGGCACGCATGGGAAACCTACATGGGTCAGTACATAATTATTGCATCTCATTGCCCTTTCCCTTTATGCATACCAACTATAAAGGTTAAAGAAGAGCTCTGTGAATCTTTGACATCTGCGCTTTGATTAGATTGAAGGAAAGGAAGGGAAAAAGGGAAGGGAAATGGAGGGATGGATAATCTTTCATATGGATAACAAATGAGAAAGAAGGGAATTGGAGGGGAGATAAATAGAGGGATTAAATTGTAAGAAATTGATCTCTCGAACAATGGAGAAATTTGGAAGAAATACTCGTCATTCTTCCCTTCCCTTACCTTCCCTTGTTTTCCTTTCCCTTTCTCTTTCTAAACACACTGCTAGAGTGTTAATTATATTTTGTTCAAGTCAGATATATTCTTTTGAGAATAATCTGCAACTCTACATTATTTTCAAGGTTTCTGTCCTATATCTAACTTATATACATTAAATTACAACTTGTACCTTTATTACTCTCAACTGGAATGCCTTCTTTGCTCTGTGTGAGTGAATTGTTGCATAATGGTCTATCACAATTTTGTGCTATTAATGAACTACTAATTTAGATACAAACATTTCTTCATGATCAACAAATAGATCAGGGTTGGAGAAAACTTTCCTCATATTACATGAACATTCTTTAGGAAGAAGTGAAGAACAACTAAATTTATGTAGCATACACAAGAATGATAGTTGAGATATTGTGCATAGGGCTTTGTAGTTTGTACAATGTTTTGTTCTGGTTGGATAGATAACTGATGGTGTATTTTGTTCCTAATAGGTTATAATTATAACTTCATCTTGACCTCATAATTTTGCTACTAAGGTTCTAATTAGCTTTGATCTCTAACAGCCCAATTTCTATCCTGTAACAGCTGGGGCGGGCCATTATCACAAAATTGGCTGGATCAGCAGTTGGCCTTACAGAAGCAGATATTAACTCGTATGTTGGAGCTAGGAATGACCCCAGGTATATTTGGATTAATCCCATATGTTATTATAACCAACCAAAATTTGAGAGAAAAGTATTACACTGACATTTCATAAACTTGTATAGTTGTATGTTTATGGAAGTTTTGCTACTTTCAGTAAAAAATGATATCTAAGATCGATCTAATATAAATATTTCCTTGTGTCAGTATTGCCTTCATTCTCTGGACATGTACCTGCAGCCCTTAGAAAAGCTTTCCCTTCTTCAAAAATAACCAGGCTGGGGAAGTGGTATGTCACTTTTCTTGCTACTTGTATAGTTGTATGTTATTAATTGTTAAGTGAATGTATTGGATAATAATTGTGTATCCTGTTCTCGATCTTTTTCCAGGAAATCTGTTAGTGGTGACCCCAGATGGTGCTGTACCTTTCTTTTAGATCCTTCTGATCCATTATTTGTAAAGCTTGGTGAGGCCTTTATTAAGAAGCAAATTAAAGGTGAGCTGTCTCTAATGCAGATTAACTAGTAGTGTAATGCATATCATGCTCCCTTGTGTATAACCTAACAGTGTTAATATAATACGAAGTACATTATTAGGCAGAATGAGATATATAAAATCGTATTTTTCCTTTGTGTAAATTATCATCTATCAGTTTTAAACCTTTAATTCAAAAGTGAATTTGGATTGCTGGTTGACTATTTAGGTTAGGACTTAGGATTAGTCTAAGAAAGTCAAACCTTAATCAAATTATCAGAATTTAGAGTTTGATAAGCTTTCTGCCTTTTTCCTTATGAAAAAATTAATAACACTTTAAGAATTATCTTTCTGATTTAGCAAAGGTTGAATGTAATTTAATGTACTGTTGAACAAGCTTGCTGTATTGTATTATAACAGTTTTTTTCTTGGAACTTCAATTGATTGATGAGCTTATCTGTTTCTATCTTTGTCATTTAACAGAGTACGGAGATGTGACTGACATATACAACTGGTAAGTAAATGGTCAATTTTTATTATTTTTTTTTTCAGCTCAGTAAATCTATGACGAACTATGTTTTATAACTGATAATACTAGGTAGTACATCTAGTCTTTTCCTAACGACATTTGTGTAGACAATAGTTGCATGAGGAGGTAGCATCAGTCTTGCATATTTTTTTCCCCCTGCTGTATAACTCTTTTTTTTAATTGTACGTTCCGTGTGCTATTCGTGGCAAAGAGTTTATGCTACAAATCACCTTGTGTCATAGGAACATATTTGTTCAGTGCAATTGTTGATCTTATTAATTTCGTTACTGTGAGTTTATGATTGTTACCCAGACACTCACACATAAACTACTATCAATACATTCCACCACTTATCAGATAATTGTGGGCAACTTTTTAGTTAGCTTTTTGTGTTTAATTAATCAGCATTATTCTGCTGGTTCATATCTGTTTTCTAATGTTTAAACATGAACAGTGACACATTCAATGAAAACCTTCCACCCACTGATGATCCGATTTATCTGTCATCACTTGGGGCTGCTGTTTATGAAGCAATGGCCAAAGGTGATAAGCATGCTGTGTGGCTTATGCAGGTACGTACCTATTTCTTTTTCCCATTTCTTATATTCCCTGTTTTTCTGGACCCTCATAGCCCTTTTTAATGTCTGGTTGCCTGGCTGGTATTGTAAGATTGCTAAAATTATACCAGACGTCCAGACTTCAATAGTAGAAAAAACATTTAGCAACGTGATTTGGAGATTGATTGATTTTGAAACATAATGCACATAATAATGCTTTGATAATATTTAGTCCTCCATGTAAATATCTGTTCTCATATAATTATGGTTGTATGGGTTCTCACATATGGACTTATTGTATATAATCACTTTTCTGCCTTATGGATTGATGATAAGTTGATAACAATGGCAAACTAATTTATTAATGATCATTGAAGTGTTTATGTTAGCATAGTTCACTAAAGTTACTTTGAAAAAGGATGAGTTAAGCTTGGAGTTTCTGAGTTTTCAAGAAAGATGTCTAACCTGTAGGAGGATACATTTAGGCCTCTTTGTAAGTTAACTGGAGACTCGAGAGTAAAGCAAGCAAGGAACTGTGGAATAGAGGAACTTGATTAAGAGTCTGCTCCTAGGAAGTTGGTTCAAGTCATGACTTTCATGCACCTAAATTTTTGATTTGAGAATTTGTTTCCTAATTGTTTTCTAAGTTGTCAATTTTGTCAATTGATAATCAATAAACAGAATGTTGGTAACTTGAGTTTGATGAGGAATGGCTCGAGTTAGTAATAGGGTTGTGACTGAGTTGATGTACTTTTAATATGAAGAGTTTGATTCAAATTGCATGTAGTTGAGATTCTCCGCTTCCTATTGGGCATAGGAAGTTTCCTTGTATAATTCTCTCTTGCATTGATTCAAATCTGGCATTTACTTTCGAATTTCCACAAATTGCAGACAATTTAAATACAATTCATTCTCCTCTTGTTACTTCATTCAGATAGCAGTTGTACATGGCATTTAGCCTTCATATCCAATCCCAGGAAATTCGAGCTGAGTGTTTATATTCTTTTGGAAAAAGAGAAGAATAGGGGTCTGAAGATGGTGATGAGTGCAACTAGCAAGTGAATGGTCTATAAACTCTATATGAACTTGTCAATTAACTGATTCATCATGAGGTCTAAAAAGGACTATATGTAAACCAAGTGCCGACATACGGTTTGCCATCATCAACTATTTATATAATTGTATGTTTGCATATAAAGTTTCAAATCAACAAAGGCTCTACATTTATCTATATTCATATAGTGCAGGCTTAACCTATCTACTCTGCTAATAATTGTGCAATCCCTTTTTCTTTTTTTATTTTCTATTTTTACTTTGTTTTGTAGGGATGGCTCTTCTATTCACTTTCAAATATTTGGAAGCAGCCTCAAATGGAAGTATGTTCATGAGTCTTGTTTAGTATGAGCTGTGTTTCTATTAATTTATTGTTATCATCTGTCTATGAATTTTTATTTCTGGTTATTTATTCAAGATGTTTTTTCCTTACTTTTCGAGTACTTTGTTGAATCAAACACAAAGATTTTTGCATGCTGTCTCTTTGCTGTGAATTTTGACACCTCTCTTCAATCTAGGCTCTTCTTCATTCTGTCCCCAAAGGGAAGATGATAGTTCTTCATCTATTTGCAGATGTAAAGCCCATATGGGAAAAGTCTTCTCAATTCTATGGCACTCCTTATATCTGGTAACCTTTTTTAGTAGGCGAGTCATAATCAATCAGTAAACTTCATTAATCTTTGTTAATTTCTGTAATTTTTCATTAGCAGGTGCATGCTTCACAACTTTGTTGGAAATATGGATATGTATGGTTTACTGGACTCCATATCTTCTGGGCCAGTTAATGCTCGAAGTAGCAAAAGTTCAACAATAGTATGATTTCTATTATCATAAACTCAGCTTTACTGACTTGTAATAAAAGTTTGTGTCCTGATTTTCATATCTTGTTACATGATGCACCTAGGTTGGTGTTGGTATGTGCATGGAAGGAATAGAGCAGAATCCAGTTATATATGAACTCATGTCTGAAATGGCTTATCGAAATGAAAAGGTCGAACTTGTGGTAGGTGAATAGATGTAATTCCTATTTACTTACAGATAATGTGTGCATATGCAATGGTACTGTGGAAAGATCTCCATTGCCCATGTCCAATTCTAGGACAGGGTCTCTGTATTTGGAAATTGAGCCTTGATCAGACACTTGAATATGTACCCATATTCGATGCTTGTACCCGTTGTAATTTAAATTTTGTGTTAATTCTTCCGCTGCTGAAGGTAATTTTACTTTGATCTTACCACAACAGCCATGTTTGATGAGTAAGTTATCCTACAGGAGACCATCACATAGAAATATAGTACCAAACCCAAATCATAAACTGAAGATTTCTGGCATAAATATTACTTATAGCACTCTAGCACTTATCTTTCTACTACTGGAAACCCTTATATGATACAATAAGCATCTGTTATTTTGCATTTCTTCTGATGATGTCTTGTCCTCACATCGATCTCATCTCAAAACTTGTACATCGAATTGATTGCATAATTCCTGCTGGGAATCCTCAATTTTAACACCTCTCTTTGACAGGATGTTGGATAAGCATCTTTCACTTGTTGTCCTTGTTTTTAGGATAGATTTCCTACTTGTTGTCCTTGTTTTTAGGATAGATTTCCAGTCATATAGCCCCCGGAATTCAGGACCTTTGGCCCTCAGAGATGGCTCTGAATTTATCAACTATTTATTTGTGTTTAAATGAGTAGGTGGTAATTTTTTCTAAAAAACTTGTGTTTTAACTGATTATTATCTTCACACAGGAATGGATTAAAACTTACTCTCATAGGCGCTACGGTAAAGCTATTCATCAACTAGAGACTGCTTGGGAAATTCTCTACCACACCATTTACAACTGTACAGATATGATTGGAGTATGTAATTTGTTCTCCATACCTGTTAGTATAGCTAGTTTCTTTACAAAGGTTCATGCAACAATGATTCAGCATTTCGTAGTATTCGTCTTAATGTGCAGATCGAATATGAATCAGAACATCTAATGTTAATGTTATGTAATGCTTATCAGTGTTGAGATGATTTCATACTCCTTTTACACTAGTTGATGTTTGGGATGTTTTTAACCTTTTTTAATCTTCAGGATCACACAATGGATTATATTGTTAAGTTTCCTGATTGGGATCCTGTAAACAACGCGACACTAGATGTAACCAGAGAATATGAGAAAGAAAATCTTCTCATCTTACACAAAAGTATGAGGCAGTTTTTGCTTGAGTCACCGCGTTCCTTGCCATCGCCGCATATCTGGTATCCAACTGAGGAAGTAGTTAAAGCTTTACATCTGTTTCTTGATGCAGGGAAGTACCTTGTTGGAAGTCTTACTTTCAGGTTTACTTCTATCAGAATTTCTCTTTTTTGTGTCCGTTCACTTGTCCTATAATTCTGAAATATATATATCTGTAACAAATGGAAATACTACACTGCTTGATGCAAGTAGCTTGCAAGTAAACTAAGGTTATGTTCTATTCACCTGAAACAAGGTGTTTTGTACTGTATTTGTGTAGGTCTAATTTGAATTTTCTGTGCCCTTATCTCTTATTTGACTGAACTTTGATTGTATCTTTACTCTTATATGCATAAGAATGATTTATCAAATGAAATCTAATTAGATTCATATGCAAGTTTTCAAAATATCTTAAACGACAGGTACATCAGTACTATCTGTAGAACTGAAATGCTTTGTACAGAAACTGATTTTCTAGACTAATTATAGTAGAAATGGGATTACAGTTGCATACTTGCATAATATAAACTTGGCTGATTGGTTCGTCCAACATCAGGTACGATTTGGTTGATTTAACTCGGCAAGTACTTTCAAAGCTAGGAAATGATGTATACCTGAAAGCAGTGACTGCCTTTCAGCGCAAAGATTTAAAGGCGTTAGATTTTCACAGCCAGAAATTCATTCAGATCATCAAAGACATTGACGAAGTTGTTGCTACTGATAACAATTTTCTTCTTGGGACTTGGCTAGATAGTGCAAAAAGAATGGCTACAAATTCTGAAGAGATGAGGCAGGTCAGACATAATCTTCATTTTGTTTTTTGTTACATAATAAGAAATGATGAAGATACAAGTCCTCCAACCTATGATCCATGACCATAAGAGTTTAAAATCAGATTTTCATGGTATGGTGAGACCTAAACTCCCTGTTTTTAATGCAATTTGCTTTTGTTGCAGTATGAGTGGAACGCAAGGACTCAAGTTACTATGTGGTTTGATACGACAGAAAACCATCAAAGCAAGGTCCATGATTATGGTAAAATCTACTATTTCTAGTAATTGTCATTATTTTTGTTGTTACAGTCTATGTTACTCGGACTCTTCATTTTACCTCAAGTACCCGTGTCGGACTCTCGACCCTCGGACATGGGTATGACACATGGACACTTCATTTTAGTTGAAAATAATAGAATTTTTTCACAAAATAGCCGAGTCGGACACTTGGATACGTACCTGTGTCGGACATGGGTACCTGAGTCCGAGTAACATAGGTTACAGTAAGTATTTTCCCTAGGAGGGCACAACCCCTGTGACTCTTTAAAAAGGAGTTATACTGAAAGTCTCAGTTTAAGGAATGTCTTGTAATAATCAGATACCGGATCCCCCCTCCCCCTTAACCTCAAGGTTCGAAGGTGGGAGCTCAATGGTAGAATCCCCACTTCATGCTCTCCTACTAGTTATGTTTAATACTATATTGGTTAAGTGGGCTTATTCTCTTCATCTTCAATTGCTCTGTAGGCACCAACATTTTGTTGACTGTTGTCATATATAACTGAACAAGGGTATAATATTACTAATTAGTGTGCTCTTTTAGCTAGCAAATTCTGGAGCGGCCTATTGGAAGACTATCATTATCCTCGTGCAGCAACATATTTTGATCATCTCAGAAAAGCCCTGAAAGATAATGAGACCTTTGAGATTGATGTATGGAGAAGAAATTGGATATCATATTCAAACAAATGGCAATCTGATACGAAGATCTATCCTCTTAAGGCTCGAGGAGATGCACTTTCTGTATCTAAGAAAATGTATGAAAAATACTTCAGCTAGGGACTTCAGCTTTATAAACAATTTTGGTTGCTGAGCACCTGTCAAAGGCGAGTACATTCAGACTTTCAGAGATGCACAGCACTACAGCAGTTTGTTTCTTTCATTTTTTTGTAAATAATTTTGTTGTGAAATTGCCATTTGCAGTCTTGAGAATATTTATATTTAATGTTTGGTCTTTTTTTTAATTATCTTTTCAATTTTAATCTTTCCTAGAATAGAATGGTATAAAAGTTTAAAATGCTGCAGAGAATTTCCTACTAGAAATTGCAAATTGTATCCCTGGAGTTCATAGTTGTATAAATTAAATGTCTTCAATCTTATGCGAATACGAGGTAAATTTAACCAGCCAATGGATACAGCTCCCCACTTTCAGTATCATTGTTGTCCAAATTGGAAGAACCAAACCAAAGCTTCCGTGCCAGCAGCCGGATACAAAATTATTGTAGGTGCAGTGTAGTAGTGTACTGATGAGACAAAGAATTTAGTAGTATTTGGATTTGTTAACAGATTTAAATTAAATTAAAATACCAATGTAATTTGTCTTTACAATATGAATCTTTTAGAGTTCAAACAACAAGAAAGTTACCATCAGATAATCATATACGTAACAAAACTACTAAACTCTACCTGAAATCCACTTCATCACTTCGATCAATATCTTTATTCCTATCTAGGTATCAGCAAATCCGAATCATATACTGTTTGACTTATCAAATTAGATTTTTCGTAATTATAGATCAACCACACCAGCCAATGCACGCAGCCCCCCACCTGTGTCACTATTATCTAGTTTTAGCTTAATGGGGCAAACCACAGTGTGGACTTGGCTGCTCCCCAGCCAATGCCCCGTGCTGATCGTGCATTGGAGCCTGCTCTGCTGTTCGTCTTGGCAAGTGCACCACTGAAATCCAACTAATTGTTCACCAGTGACTGATCCATTTAGTCATAAGATGGCTTCTGGCATTCCTAGGTTACTGCCAAGGAAGATTTGCCTAGGCAGCTCGTACTTATGAAGGTTTGATACTTTCTCAGTTTGAGGTAATGTCAGTGATCCTGTTAGTGCTAGCAAGGGTTCCAATAGGAAAGGTTGGCTAATGTCGGGTTTTCTTCCCTTTTCTGTCGTCATTTCTTCCAACAAAGCGTTTGCACTGTCAATACCTGATTATATATGTTTTGATTAGACACCCACATTATATATGCTATGCTGCATCAATAGGATCATGATATCAAATTTGACAGCATATACCTGCGAGATATCCTCCATGAACGTAGCCGTTAAACCTCTCACTGGTATGCTCTCCTGAGAAAAAGATGCGCCCTACAGGATCCTGATCCAAAGAAAACAGTGAATAAGCTAATTTGCTCAACAGTTATATGACAAACCGTGAATCAAAGGAGATAGAACTCGTTATGTTCTTCAATTATAATGTCACCTTAAGAAGGCTTAATGCAGATAACAACAGGAAATGCAGTCAATCTGTCCATGAGAATTCAAGTACCTTAAGGTCTCGTGCAACCTTATTGTTGGAAATAATGGGGTAGTTGCTATAGCTGCCCCTCTGAAAACGGTTATTCCACCAGCGAGGGACAAGTATGTCTGTAGCATCTGGTATGTCAGGGCCGAACATATCTTTCAGAACTTCCATGGCTTCTCTGAGAGTCTCTTGGTCGGATTGAGCCTCAACACGTTTAGACTCGTCATTTGTTAATGTTACAACGAGTATATTAGATCCTGGATAGGCATTATCCATGTGCTGTTGACAAGTCAATAATACATAAGCAACTGTGGTCAGATTTGAAGAAACTCAGAACAACTACACTGCGGAAAGAAAACTCAAATTCTTGGTACTTTATCATGCAGCAATTAACTATGACAGTATGACACCACGAATGGACATCACAGGCAATATGACTCAAATTGTCCACAGGAAGCTAAACACATGACACATAAGTTAAATATGGCAACATCTCAATCAAACTTATGTTAACTTCAGCAACTTTGTTCCCCAATATTGTGATCATTGGCCATGGACTGACTTCCACAGCACACAGTTAATCTTAACACATTTTTCAAGAAACAGTTGCCATGTATATAGCAAGGGACATGGTACACACAAGCCACTATACCATTGAATGGGATTAGGAGCAACACCTAAAAAGAAAACACCAAGTATTTCAACAACAAAAACTAATTTCTTTCAACGTAACAATCTACATCGTTAAAAGAGTTTGCCTGATATGAGTGATATCTAAACAACAAAAGTGATGCCGTAATTTGTGGCAGACTCCAAATTAATTTAAGTAAAACGGGTTTTTTTTTTTTTTTTTTTTTTTTTTTTTTTTTTTTTTTTTTTTTTTGTTGTTGTTGTTCAACGTGAGTTAGTTTTTGATTTGTTGAGGAGAATCCTCACATCAGGAGCCACTAAAATAACATTTTAATGAGGGTGGATCCTCTATCCAAATAATCAAAAGGAATCAAGTAGAGCGCATTCAGACATTCTGATAAACCAAACCGATCAGATTAATCCTTTTTCATGTAATATGAAGCCATAAAAAACTTAAAGTTCATCAAAAGACCCCACTAATCCACCATGTTAATCTCTTTGTGACTAAATAAAAGATGATCTTAAATGATTTCATTGTGTAAAGGGAAAAATGCAGAGCGCACCAAGGCCACCAACACACCACTTTATGTAAATTTTATAATGCCTCGGCAAAAAGATAGAAGAAAGAAAATTCACTAGCCAGAATCATGAAGCCTCAAACAGACCTGCCAGAATGTGTAGTAGCCTCTCCTCTCATGTGCATAGATGAAGAACTCTTTCTCCACCCCAGAAGGCCAAAACTTCGATGGAAACTTAAGGAAGATTTTTGTATATACCATCACATCACATTTTTCAATGGCTTCTGTCTTCCACCTCTGTTTCAAACACAGTAGGAGTCGTTACATAAGAAAAGTACACCACTGCATCACTGAAATAATCAGGAAATGAATACATGATCGTCTTTATGTTACAGAAATTCACAATCTCGAACTAAATTTTAGGCCATTAGTCCTCAAAAGAACGAATTTTATACTTCAGACTCCTATCACTCAATCTGAAAATGACATTATGTGATATTCTCATGTACTATAGTGAGATAGCTGTACCTATCTCACAGATTTATGGGTCCACAGGGCAGGCCAGGATGCCTGCAAGTTTACCAACAAGATAATATTTAGCTTTTGAGAGTGGTCCAATTCTTAATCTAGTTCGTTGCACCCACCAAATTTCTTTTCCCTTATATCATAAATCAATATGAACTTTAAAGTTTCAATACATTTTCTATGTGGTGATGGACTGCAATGATCATTGACTAAAATCAGCCGTATAAGACTATAAGGTAGTCATGGCTATACTTCCAAATTGTAGGTTGCTAAAAGGCCAGACAAAACAAAGAAAATTCACAGATAGCTGCTGAATGCCGTGGACATAACCGTGGCTGCTATTTAGAACTCCGTATTTGATTAACTCATACTCTATAGTTCACTTGTAAGATGTAAAAGGCTTAGAATCGAATGTCAGAAACTATGCAAGTCCTCAGCAGAGGGCAGCTTATTAGCCAGGAACTTAGCCTATATATTGTGAACCATGTATCCTAGCAGTAATAATACTATCAATGGTTATTTCCATAATTTGGGTGGTACTATACATACAACTATAGATGTAAAGCATAATATACTTCCTACCACAACAAATATGTTAAAGCCTTAATCTCAATAGGATGATACCGGATGCATGAAGCCATTAGCCGAAGATGCATCATATACATCCTAAATAAACAGTATTTGTTTTTCATAAAATCTCACGTTGGAGGAAAACATAAAAGATCTCGGAAAAAACATGAATTACGTACTTAACATCCTACATATGCATGAAAATTGGAGTACAATGTACAAAGTACGGAGTATACTAGACGTAACACAGGAATAGAGAGGATACGTACGGGTAAAGGAGGCCGAAAAGAAATAAGATCACTTTGAAGTACGCCAATGCTAACAGACAAAACTACGTAACTAGCCTCGTAGATGGAACCATCCTCCGTTTTTACCGTAACGCCGCTCCTCGAG
Source organism: Chenopodium formosanum (assembly GCA_024500155.1). NCBI lineage: Eukaryota > Viridiplantae > Streptophyta > Magnoliopsida > Caryophyllales > Amaranthaceae > Chenopodium > Chenopodium formosanum. The sequence continues at coordinate 324,377 of CM044861.1, read as the reverse complement.
TTTTGAATTTCTCGAACAACCTGCCCATAAGCCATATACGTACATGATTAATTCCAAAAAAAAATTAGCTTGATTAAGATGATAAGAATAAAAATTATTAAAATCTAGAGGACCAATTTTACCACCAAGAAAAATAAAATAATACCATCATTACATTGCACATAGAATTCAAGCGACCGCCACCACAATAATCATCACATATTCAATAGTGCAAAATTTTTTACATGTTTCTTTTATAATTTGAGCTATTAAATTTTAAAAATGACCCCGCCTTGAGTCAGTGGGAGCTTTTCAATCAATACACCAAGTTAAAATGTTGAGTTACCTTGACATTGCACAGTATACTAAAGAAGATCATGTGCATCTACAATCAATCTTCAACTGTAGATTTTACTGTAATAAAGAGCAGGTCATAATAACATTTTATTAAAAAAATACGGTATGTGAGAATAGCAACCACGGTGCAATAAACGTTAACCCTTAGAATCAAACCCTTCTGTCTCTTATTTTTTGCCCCATATGACTCATAAAACTCTCACAAACAAGTGAGTCATGGAGCAAACAAAAAGGGACCGAGGAAGTACTGTTCTAAGCTTCTAACGAGTGCTACCTAATAAGATAGCTTACTGCGATCTCATACTCTGTTTTAGGGTCTGTTCTCATTGACTGAACTCAGCTGAATTGAACTGAACTAAAGTGAGCTGAGTTGAACTGAATATTTTATAAGAGAAGGAAATTCGGAGCTGAGCTGAATTTCAACGGAGCTGAGCTGAATTTCAACGTATGAGAACAGATCCTAAATCAAAACATAACCTTATATCAAGTTAATAATAAAAAAAAAAAAAAGGAGGATGATTCATTGACTTGCATGGTTTTAGCATGATTTGACATTTCATTATATTAATAGCTAGCTAGTAATCTAGCTAGTATTGTAACCTTTTGCAAATTGCAACATACAAATATGGGGCACAGTAAAAAGGTAGTGCAAGATATGTGGGACCCATGATGCAAATAACAACTGAGGAGAGTCAAGAAGAAAATCATCACAATTCATTACTGTATGATTAGGAATCATAATATGGATAGGTCAAACAAGGCTCTGTTTGATTGGGTCATGAAAATAGGAAAAAGGATGAATTGATTTCATTGCACAATTTGATGTGTGCATGTGCAAATCTGCAAAATTAAATGATGGTCAAGACTCAAACACACCACCAACCCAGCTAGCTAACTACAGCCAGCCTACATCGACACATTTCATTTTCAGATATCAAAATCAGATCTTCCAAGTTCTAAGTTTCTAACCCATGCATTAACATAATAATGACAGCTATATATCTTAGTTCAATGATACTAAAATTAACTCTGATCAATATCATAGACTTTGGAATCGAATCAGATTGAATTTTATCTACATCATTGCTTTTCAAACACTACGAGGAAAAAAATAAGACTCATACAAAACTATATAAACAAAATGAGCTTCAATTACCGAATAAGACAAGCTAAGTTGTCGTTTTATTTACTATTCTTACTAATAAAGACATAATTAGCAAAGATCCGTGACAAAATCATATTGATTATCATATTACCCTCATTGTCATTGTCATTGTCGTTGTCATTGTCATCATCATCATTTGTGTCATTATTGTAATTAGCTAATCTTTTTGCTAATTTAAGTCAAAATCAGAGCCAATTCTAAGCAAAATTGATACGTATTACAATTTGAAAGCTAAAGAATGATGCATGACATAAGTTAGATTGAGAAACATGCATATAAATTTGGATTACATGATGTTTATGATTCTTACAGCATAAAACAACAAACTTATAACTGCTCATTCCATTGATCGCTTTCCCCATTCATGAAAAAAACAAAAAAAGAGATAACCAACAAAAACACAACTTCAACAAAGGTATCATTATCATACAACGTCTCCCAGCTAGGAATTGAAACATGCAAAAGTACACTACTTTCACTATATCATCTTTATTCTCGTTGAAACAAATTAATCGAATTTGTTTTAGGTTTATTCGCCAAAATAGATTAAAAAATTCAAGATAAATCATATATTATATCAACACTATGTTCAATTTTAAAAACAATCATTTCGTATGACTTTTAATTAATGAATTGATTACTTAATCAAACAACAAATAATTACCGTGTTGAGTTTGAGGCGATTATCCAATATCTCGCCATCAAAAGTCAACAGAAACGTTTCAGCCAATTTGTATAACAAATGCTCGTACCCTCTTTCATCAGCAACTAGATATTCCCTTTCTCCAAAATCAATAAATGTTGATATTGGTTCCACCTCTGCAATTAACAACACCCTATATTATATTAACCTCACTTTTCCTCAATCAATTATGCTAAATTAAAGATGATTAAAATAATTGAATTCGTGTAATCATAGTTAAGTTCAATTGTCATATCAAAATAATAAAGTGGTGCACAATATAAAGATGAGATATGTTTGTATGATTACTAATAGAACATCTCCTATATGTTTATTACTCAGTTACTCTCCATATACACTAGGAGTGTATTATGAATGCATATGGTATGGTAAGAAAACAATTTATTGGTGGTCTTATTTTGCTCATTTGAATAGAATCCGTGTTTACGTATTGTTCTGGTGCACAATAGAAATCGTGTTTACTAGACTTGGAGTTTCCTTATGTCCCGGTGGACAATAGAAATTGTGTGATTCGTGTCTACTTGCACAATATTACAACCCTTAAAGAATAGCCTTGGAGTTTCAAAATAAATAAATAAAATACGAGTAAACAAATAACTCACCGGCCATTTCAAAATCATGGAGGATAAAATCAATGGCCAATTCAATGGGTGTTTTCGGCGAACTGCAAATTTGAATAAATTAGAATTTGAAAAATTAATATTACTTTAAAATTACTCTAAAATTACTGTATATAATTAAATTGAAATGCGCAAAAATTAATAAATAAAAAAAAAAAAGTTTTACTCCGAAATTACTTGGGAGGCTCATTGGTGTTATCATTTTCATTTTTGAGTCGCTGAATCGCCGAGTCAACCGCTTTTTTATACGAATCAGCTGCAATTCCACTCGGAAATATCTTCCCACTGTAAAATTTCCACAAAATCAATTCAAACATACCAAAAACTTTATTAAAAATTCCATAATTTCATCTATAAATATCTTTTAATTTTAATAATTCAAACAAAAATAAAAGAGAGAAAAATCGAACCCTCGGTCATAAATATTAAAGCGGGCGTTACTATAATCAGAGAAGCAAGTTCGTAACCCGGCCCGATTAGCTAGTTCCCAAACCGGGTTGGACTGTTTACCACCGACGCCGGCGATCCAACCAGCGCCGAGTTCGACGGGTACTCCGGCGAATTGTTCCTTACGAATTCGACCGCCGATTCTATCGGAAGCTTCGAGAATAACGATATCTTCTACGCCATTATCGGCGAGTTGCTTCGCCGCCGATATACCTGAAAAAAACAGAGGAAGTATATAACATTAATGGAGTTATTTTTGGAATTTATGATTTAATTTTAATTTGTTGAAAAAGGATAATGGTGGTTTTACCGGAGATTCCAGCCCCGATAATGATGACTGAACAATGTTTGATGGAATCCATGAGAATGAAAGAAATAGAGGTTTTAGTTTGAGTGTTTGAGATGAAAGGACGCGGGGTGTTAAAACAGCGGGAGTCTATTTATAGATAGTTTTTTTGTTTTTTTTTGTTTTTTTTTGTTTAATTTTTTTTTAAATTTGGTTTTGGAAGGTACTCCGTAATTAACAGATTTGGAGGGCCTACTTCCAAAATTACAAATCTTACAACTACGGACCATACGGAATTAGAAGTTGGGACTTGGGACAAACTCACAAACTAGAGGTGATCAAAAATTCGAGCCAGATCCGGCTTACGTTAAATTGTATGTCCAAACTTGTAAAGAATAGCAGGGTTATTGAGCCATGCCGAGTTTATATATTGAACTTTTTTTTGGGTCTGATTCTGTATTTTTACTAAAACTAGTGAGTAACGCAAACGTTGTCCTAGGTTAAAACTTTTGTAATTGTGCAACTACTAATTAAGGTATTTGATAGTTTGTATATCATATGTGTTTTCAATACTTTGGTAATGTATAATTTTTTATGTGCATGATTATAGCATAATTGACAATTAGTCTAGATGGTTAAATAATAATCTTTCCTAGTTCCTTACGAAGTTTAGTGTTTAAATCTAGAGAAGGTTTTGCATAGAACGGACTCACGTGAGTCCGGTTTATAATGCACACATTCATCCCCCACTCACATGAAAATCGATAATATTGTCTTATTTCTGATAAAAATTATCATATTCCTGACTACAATAGTCTTATTCCTGATAAAAATTATCATATTCCTGACTAAAATAGTCTTAATCATGATAAAAATTATCTTATTCCTAACAATACTAATCTAATACCTGACAATAGCAATCTAATACCAAACAATAACAATTTAATATCTGACATTTAAATTACAATAGCTGACAATAACAAGCTAATTTCACATCATTCGATTCTCAAATTAAACCCCATATCAAGTTCTAGAGCATCAGCAACCATTCTTCCACAAATACCCATGGAGGTTTGATTGATTCTGATGCTCTCTACATCAAGCAACTATCATGATTCATGAAGATACAATTTCCAGCAAAGAATTCCCGCAATCCCCTTAAGATTGGTAACATCGCCAGAAGAAGTGAAGAAGATGATGGAAAAGATAAATAAAGACGGCGACGGTTACGAAATTCTTTGAGTTTCACGCTAGATTTAGGGGCATTAAAAAAGAGGAGAGAGAAAGAAGTGGAGTAGATGATCTGGTCAATCATTCTCCAGATCATGTTCATCTTCATCGTCGGCAAGTTGGGAGGTGCAGGAGAGGAGGCGGAGAGTGGTGGAGGATCTGGTCGCCATTGATGGGCGGGAGGAGAGAGAAAGGGGAAGAATGAGAATGAAGATGGTGGACTTACGTGAGTCCGTTTCACCCAAAACTTTACCTTAAATCTATCCTTTATTTTTTTGACGAGTTAAATCTATCCTTTAAAAAAGACATAATTGACACGAACCAACTTTAATTTTAAAATCAATGCAAGAAACAAACTTGACATAGTTGTATTACTCCTCTAATTTTATATATACTTTAGCATGAACAAAGTATAAAACAATTTACTCCCTCCGTCCCTAAATTACATTCCTGTTTGGTAATTTACACGGGAATTAAGGAGGAGGGAGTAAGACAAAGTTGCAATGATTAGATAATGTCATGGGAAGTACAAGACATTAAATAATGTCCTTGAGTAAAACAAAAAGAGAATGTGATAATGCATGACATGTCATCAATCCCTTGAAAAAAAAGGGCCAATCACATGCTATTAATTTAAAATTTTCAACCAATCACATTCAATGAAATTTGGCACATGGATTCTGACAAAATTAAAGGATGACTGAAAATTTCAGTTTCCCTCCATTTTACACAATTCTACGATTCTGGCTAAGTATATAAACAAAAGAAGCCAAAAAAATTCCACCATAATTAGTGTTCATAATTTAAGTTTACAGCATTGTTCACCCAAAAAAAAAAACAGAGAAAATAGGGGACTTTTTCGCATCATTGCCAAATTGAGCCATGCCTTCGGGAATCGATTTGAACATGCCGCCAGACGAAGATGGACCTGCTGAAGCTAACATTGGTGGGGGTATTAGGGGACTTTTCTTCGACTTAAACACGCAGCCAGAAATAGTAGAAGTGTCTGATTCAGAGCATGATGAGGTTCATGTTAATGTCCATATGAATAGGCAGCAACAACAAGTCCAAATGAATGGTCAGCAACAACAAGTCCAAATGAATGGGCAGTAAGAACAAGCTCCACAAAGGCAAAGAAAAAAGGCCAACCGGCTCAGCACTGAAGGGAGGTTTAATGTCCTCATGTATCTCATGAAAAATATTAAAGGGGACAAACCACACAAAGGAGCAATAACAGCAGCAGCAGCAAAGTTCAACATATGCAACAGGTCTGTCAGTCAAATATGGCATGATGCAAAAAAACAGAAAGCTGAAATTGGAGGTTACAATCCAGTCCCAAAGTACTACATGGCAGGAAGGAAAAGGATCCAAATTCAAGAAGAAGACGTAACAAAGTTGAGCATTGGTCAGAGGTCATGCATTAGAGATTTGGCACACATGCTGAACGTCTCTAAAAGCACAGTGTTTAGAATGATCCAAAGAGGGGAGTTGAAGGCACACACTAATGCCTTAAAGCCAAAAATGACAGAAGCTAACAAATTGGCAAGATTGCAGTGGGTCCTAGGGTTGTTGATGGGATCAACAGCTTGGACAAAGAACAAATATTTTCCGATGTACGATTTTGTTCATATAGATGAAAAATGGTTCAACTTAACAAGAAAAAGTCAGAGGTATTACTTGTCAAAGTCTGAAAGGGGCAAACATAGGGCAGCAAAATCTAGCACAAGAATACCAAAGGCGATGTTCATGGCAGCAACTTCAAGGCCAAGGTTTGATGAAAATGGGGACTGCTATTTTGATGGAAGACATGGAATATTTGAAGGAATTATGTCTTCGATAAGTGCAATTACTAGATATATCAAGGATCACTATTATGGAGATAATAAGTTCATTCTATTGGGGCGTCATCCTCTGTTGCTAGACTATGAGAGATGATCTTTGGGCTAGTCAAATAGCCCAAAGCCCTTTAGAATGGATCCTATATTGGTCACACAACAAGGGTATTGGGTTAAGCAAGTAAGAGGCCCATTAATGGGCCTCATGAGCAATTAACTAATCATGAATTGGATTGGGCTAGCACAGTTAGATTGGAATTAGGTTTTGGGCTTATGACATGGGCTCTTATTTAGAGATGAGATCTATAAATAAGATTCATGCCTAGGGTTTGTAAGAAGTAGTCATAATTCACACACTGTGAATTTTGACATCAAGGCAACCAATCCCAAAACCCTAATCCTCTCTCTAAATCACGGCTATCTCTCTCCTCCCCTCACGTTTGTACGGCCGCCCCTTAGGTGGTGGTTTGTGGTGGTTATCGTGGTGGTTCTTGGTTAGCGTGTCGCTCTTCTCCATAGAAGGTCAATTGAAGGTTTCAATTGCGACTAACTAGCATTAGTGGAGGTCTTAATCTGTGCCCGTGGACCAAGTAGAGGAATCACGCTTGGGGTTCTTTATCTCCTTTTGTTCTTGCTCGATCACACGTGGAATCACGCTTCAAAGGTACGATTATTTGTGCTTTATGTGTTATGCATTAGATCCTAGGATTAGGTACTGTATGAATATGATTCATGTTATTTCCGCTGCGTAGTACCTATAAACTCCTACAATATTCCCATTCACAAAGCAAGAACCAGCCAAGCGAAACTCAAAAAACAGGGAGAAGGGGACTATGGTCACCAAAATCATTGAATCGATCACAAAAGAAACTACAAGACGGATGCTCATAGATCAAATTGTACCAGCAATAAAAGCAAATTGGCCAAATGATGGGCAGCCAAAGATTATTTACATTCAACAAGATAATTGCAGAACACACATTAATCAAGATGATCCCGAGTGGCAACAAGTCTACAAACAAGATGATTTCACATTCATTTTGGTACAACAACCACCAAACAGCCCTGATCTTAACATATTAGATTTGGGATTTTTCAGAAGCATACAATCATTGCAACACAAAAAAATGCCAAAAGACATTGATGAGCTACTCAAGGCCGTTAAAGCTGCATATTATGAGATTGAGCCACAAACACTATGTTTTGTGTGGTGTACTTTGCAAACAGTCATGAATGAGATACTCAAGGTTGGAGGTGGCAATGACTTCACCGTGCCTCACATTAATAAAGAAAAACTGTTAAGGGAAGGCAAGTTACAGGAGCGAATGGATGCGCCATCATGGGCTGTTTTGAAGGCATGGGAGGCAGTTTATGGGGATGTGGGTGATCCAACTTTTGAAGAACCAGATGAAGAAACAGAAAACATAACACAATCAGAGCATCAACTACCACCAGAAACAGTTGCAGGTATTCAGGCAGAATACAACACAGAAATTCATGAAGAAGAAGCAAATAACATGGATTTAAGGTGGTTCGACTACAGTGAGTACACTGAAGAACTACATCATTGGGCGTCATTAATAAACAATGAAGAATTTCTAGAGTCACAAGGCTTTTCAAAGTATGGCACTCCAATTTGCAACAATGACCATGAGGCCGGCACATCAAAGAAAAAGTAATGTGATGCTATCAGATTTTAACTTTTTGTAACTATATTAATGACTCAATGCAATGAAACGTTTATGTCATCATATATAAATCAATGGTGCACTTTTTTTTTTTTTTTTTAAAGGCAAAGTATAAGCGTTTGTTTTCATCTCAGAAGTCCCCAATAATCATTGATTATATACACAAACGTAGCACATAATTAGCTGCCTAAAAGTCTCAACACCCATATGTGAAGGTGGAATCTAATGGCAAAAAATAATGACACGTTTTTGCGTATGTAATCTCATTTTTACGGAGTCTCGTCATTGATGAAAACAAGAAACAAAAAAACCAACACATGGCATCACATATGCATCAAAATGTACAAATAAATTTTCATCTCAGAAGTCCCCAATTATCATTGATCATATACACAAACGTAGCACAAAATTAGCTACCTAAAAGTCTCAACACCCATATGTGAAGGTGGAATCTAATGGCAAAAAATAATGACACGTTTTCGCATATGTAATCTCATTTTTACGGAGTCTCATCATTGTTGGAAACAAGAAACAAAAAAACCAACACATGGCATCACATATTCAGCAAAATGTAAAAATAAATTTTCATCTCAAAAGTCCCAAAACGGAGCATAATCACATAATCTGATAAATCAATCAAATACTACCATTGTCACCTCATCATCAAAAAAATACCCAACTCATTCATATCACAAGCACATGATCAGAAACAATAGCAAACCATAGCATCATCAAAACCAATTCCAACTTACTAATAGCATTATCAAATAATCTAATTAATCAAACACAACATAACCAATTTCAAATCATTAGAAATCATATCATCAAACCATAGCATCATCAGAATTTCACTCATATCACAATCATATCATCAAACCATAGCATCATCATCATAAGCAAATAAGGTAATAGCATATTTCACACAACATAAATTAAAATAATGTTCAACAAAATCAACAAAAATAAAAATAAAACATCAGTCCTAACATGCTGCTAAACACAATTCTCCTCAACCAAGCACACATAATTCCCCGGGCCAGCAAGAGATCACACTTGCTGGCATACACCATCAACATCTAACCTAATAAAGAATGCGTTAATAATGAGATTTATAGGGAGGAAGAATACTTAGCTATGTGATTCACATGAATCACTTACGTAGCCGCCAACATTACCGTCGTCTGAAGGTGAATTAGTGTTGCTGGAGTTACTCACATAGCCCACGATGTGATTAGGAACTGGAGATGAAGGTGACACAGTATTGCTTGAGTTTCTAACATAACCAGAAACAGGGGACTTTTTGTCATCAAGAGGGAATTTTTTTTCAACATCAGGGGACTTTTTCTCAGTAACAGTAGAGGAGTTAACTTCAACATCTATTTTTTTCTCACCCAATTTAGATGTCACCTCCTCACCACTTAGGGTTTTACCACCACCGTCACCAAAAGACCACCCAAAATACTCGTATTTTTCCCTAGTGTAGAGGTAACGACCATAGCGACTCCTCCACACATCTAAGCTGTAAGAATGCTCTCCATTGCAGTCCATCGGACAGTGACAGCGAGGATCCGAGCACTCGTAAGGCAGATCATTGATAGGTTGTCGTACACCTTTCAAAAATAAATTCCTAACGAATCCAACTAACAATGTAGTAGGGCAAGTAGGGTCGAATCCACAGAGAGATGGTATTCAATCTAACTTCTAAGAAATTGGAGAAACTAACCTATGTCACGAAATTGGGAAAGAGAAGTAGTCTAAATAAAAATAGGAATAAAACAAATAATAAAAAGACCTAGGGTTATGGTTCACCATGTTTATAGTTCTAAATCTATCAAATATCAATAAGAATTCAATCAATCAATTATCTAGAGCAATTGCTAAGCCTACGGTCGGGTCTTAACACTCTCAATTCAACACATGTAGTTCGGTCGCTAACATAATCAGAATTGCTAATTGTAGGTAAGCCTCTAAAAGTAAGATCTTCCGATTCAAACTCTTATTAACATGAATTAATCATACAATTGATCAGGTTGCAAGATTAACAATAAAACACTATCAATTAGAGAAATCAATAATCAAAATATTAGAATTATCAATCAAAATTCATAATATAAACATGGATTCCCAAACCCTAGAAATAAAACTACTCAAGCATGAAATAAATAAATAAAACTAGATCTAAGGAATAAAACATAATTAAAAGCAAGAAAATAGAAATAAAATACCTCAATGAATTAAAATCATAAACCCAAGAATCATCCATGGAAGAATCCATGGAGATGCCATGAGAAACTAGGGTTCTAGAGAGAAAACTAAAAAGAACGTAAAATAAAAAAGATGTAAAAGGCCCCCGGGAAAATAATATCCCTTGAGTATTTATATTATCCTAAAACTAATCTAAAGAAATAATTAAAGAAAAGTAAAAAGAAAATAATAAATACATAAGTTGAATTACTATTGGATTATAATTGATGACGTGGCACGATACTCGACTTGATTACATCAAACGACCAAGAAAAGATGGAGCAGCACCGAGCTATCGCTCTCTAACGAGCGAGCTATCGCTCCTCGTCGAATGTAGCTACTGCCTTGACGAGCTAGCTGGCGAGCTATAGCTCGCATAGGACTTTGCGTATGGCAGTGATGAGCTAATAGGCGAGCTAGCTTGCGAGCGATAGCTCGGAGCTTCCTTGACTTGCTGCCTTACTGAGCTAGTACTCGAGCTATAGCTCGAGCTTAGCTCGATGCAAGAATGCTTAGCAACTCAAATTGTAAATGCACCAAAGGCCTAAAACGATCTCATACTTGCAACAAGAGCTACGAAACAACTCCGATTTGCTTCAAAGAATCTACATACATATATAAGCACAAGGTCAATGAATCATCGGCCTCAAATCAACATCCCTCCATCCAACGACAAATGCTAAATTCTTCCGAGAGCGTCCAAATAGCTATGAGAACTACCTGGAACATTAAGAAAACACAAACGGAGCATAATAGAGCACAAAATGGACAACTTATGCAATTGCGACCTAAAAAGCAACAAAAGACTCAAAAATCAACTATAAAACTAGCATAAATGTGCCTATAAACTCTATATAAATGTGATTCATCAAATCCCCCCAAGCTAAACCGTTGCTTGTCCCCAAGCAACACTAAACTCAAGTTAGAAAAATATGACAAATAAGACTTCCAGGGAACCAGAATAAGACCGACTCGACTCTCGAGCAAATAATCAAACCAAAGTTATTAAGACCAAAATTTAGCTCGGATACAAATAGAACCACTCAACATCGCGATCCACAATTGAAACCAAACTTGGCCACAAACGATTTCCCAATCAAGCTAGTCGTCACCGCACACCTTGTAGAATATAAATATTTGATGCAACAAATGGTAACATGACGATAGCAAGAAATAACGTTCACTCAATCTCAAAACACACATGCCGATCAAAAGGACTTTTTAAAGCTTGTAATGGGGCAAAGGTGAAGGGGTAGGATAATATTTAGGAAAATGTGAGCGAAAAAGCCAACTTGGGGAGCAATAACATAAACACGAACAAATAATGATCTAAAATTCATTCTCCAATTGACATCACCAACTTTCTCTAAAACATTATATAGAACCAAGATTGAAATCAACTATACATCGTCATGGATAATCTTTTTCTTTCTTTTTTTCCTTTTTCTTTGCCCTTTTTTTTCTTTTTTCAATTCTTTGGCTTTTTCAATGAACTACATATAGACAATCTTTTTATTCTTTTTTTTTTATTCTTTCTTTCTTTTTTTTTTCACATCTTCAAGTAACACTTCTCAACTATAAATACAAATTTTTTTTTTCTTCAATAATCAATCCACCATATATGTTTCATATAAAATGAAGCTTGATAATGACAAACAATGACACCATATCAATAAGCTCCCCAAGCTAGCTAGACTTGGGAATAGTAACCAATGGGGCTAAAGTGGCTTGTAATGTAGCTATATATCAATGAATGGACAAGGCAACAACATGGGTGAGCAAAATGGGAACAAATGTATCTAAATATCATCTGAAGGCTACCAAAAGAACATGGCCTTTATCATATGCGGCATGCGTGAATCATAGTCAAATTACTAATAAGTCTCAAGCCAAAGTCATTGAAATAACAAATTGCACCAATCACACAAACACAGAGTAAGGTGACCTAACAAGAGAATTGGCTGGCTATACTTGATATGGGACAACCAATCTTTCCACAAACCATTCAATTGATTCACCCAATGTTAAGCAGTTAGCAATGTATAGCACAAACCGACTGAATTTTAGAATTATAACTAAGATCAAAAGAAGCTCAAGAGAGTCAAACCAAATCCGCACACGGTTCGAAGTCAAAAATATGAAAAATAGACACAAGTATGCACTATCAAAACAACTTAAAAAAACTAAGAAAGCAATACATTGTTTTTCGTTGTATGTAAACTCCCACTCCTAATGAATGGTACAAACCATACAACACCTACAAAGCAAAAAAAATTAAGCTAAAACACAACTAACATGCATAAAGTGAAGATCACAATCATCCTCCCCCAAGCTAAACATCACATTGTCCTCAATGTGAACAAAGAGGAAACTAAAGCATAAATAAGGGAGGGGCACAACTCACAAACGAGTGGGTAAGCGAAGGGAGCGTCAAGGGTGTAGACACCTCCACCACAATTGGTAGTTGTAATTGGGTAGCCGACGTAGCCAAGTACGCAACTTAGCTATGTTTGTACCTAGCAACAAAGTTCATCACTTGAACACACATTAGCATTATTATTTAAATAACAAAAAAAAAGATAAAAAAAATGAGAAGAAAGTCGGGTTGCCTCCCGATTAGCGCTGGTTTTTAAGGTCCCGCACGACCCTACTCAATTCGTCAATCAGAAGAATCTAATGCCTTGAGTAACTTATCATACGCCCCTGCAAACATATCATTGAGCACCGCATATGGCTTGACTGCAAGCACACAGATCTTGAAATACAGGGGGTTAGAAAAAATAAAAGAAAAATGATCGGAAAAAGAAAAGTTATAATAAAAAGAAAAAGAATGTATACACCTTACCCCTGCTTGCCCCTTAGGCCATGTAGACCTTTTTGAATAATCATCAAGGTCCACATGACCAAGTGTATCATGGAATGGAGATATTTTGAGAAAGTATGGAGGATTTGTCATAGTGAATGAAGGAACTAGATCAAGCCTATGAGAAAACGAGATATGAAGGGGAGATGGGTTAGGCTTAACATAAATGTTTTTACCTTCAACATCACCCTCATGAATAAGCTTGTCAACAAAATTTTCGACTACCAAAAGATCCCAAACCATTGGTTTCTTAATCAAGGACTTCACGATAATTGGTTGTTCTTCCTTCTCCACTACCTCTATATCATCATTCCAAAAATTTCACCATCGGAATCATAGATAGATGGGAAATTATTCTCCTCTATTGTACTTCCTTTTGATGGGGAGTAAATATCACGAGTCAAATTAATGCTTTCCTCCACTGGAATACAATCCTCAAAGCCAATATCATTATCATCATGTATCACCTGTTGGTTAGTATATTGTTGCACAACAAGTAATTCAATAGATTTTGAAATACGTTGACAATCATGCATCAATTCATTAAGTTCTTCATGCTGATTAACAATAAACTCATTCATCATATTGAAAAGTTCCCTACACTCCGATGAATTGGGTTGAGTATAATTATCCACTTGGGATTGGTAAGAGGAATTAAAATCATGCATATAAGACTCACTAGGGTAATAAGAATTTTCACAGGAATTCATGCATATATTTTGTGAATTTTGATAATCATATGATGCATCAAACATAGAAACATTATCATTATAATACCCAGAATTATAATCATATTGCCCTTGATAATTAAGATAATTCATCCCATACGAATTATAATCATACCACTCCATGAAAACACAATATGAGTAAAACAAAAAGTAAGTATATACACAATAAAAAAATAAGAAAAATATATATACAGATTAGTCTCACCAAATAAGAAGCTAAATAAAATTAAGCCGTCTCCCCGGCAACGGCGCCAAAATTTGATAGGTTGTCGTACACCTTTCAAAAATAAATTCCTAACGAATCCAACTAACAATGTAGTAGGGCAAGTAGGGTCGAATCCACAGAGAGATGGTATTCAATCTAACTTCTAAGAAATTGGAGAAACTAACCTATGTCACGAAATTGGGAAAGAGAAGTAGTCTAAATAAAAATAGGAATAAAACAAATAATAAAAAGACCTAGGGTTATGGTTCACCATGTTTATAGTTCTAAATCTATCAAATATCAATAAGAATTCAATCAATCAATTATCTAGAGCAATTGCTAAGCCTACGGTCGGGTCTTAACACTCTCAATTCAACACATGTAGTTCGGTCGCTAACATAATCAGAATTGCTAATTGTAGGTAAGCCTCTAAAAGTAAGATCTTCCGATTCAAACTCTTATTAACATGAATTAATCATACAATTGATCAGGTTGCAAGATTAACAATAAAACACTATCAATTAGAGAAATCAATAATCAAAATATTAGAATTATCAATCAAAATTCATAATATAAACATGGATTCCCAAACCCTAGAAATAAAACTACTCAAGCATGAAATAAATAAATAAAACTAGATCTAAGGAATAAAACATAATTAAAAGCAAGAAAATAGAAATAAAATACCTCAATGAATTAAAATCATAAACCCAAGAATCATCCATGGAAGAATCCATGGAGATGCCATGAGAAACTAGGGTTCTAGAGAGAAAACTAAAAAGAACGTAAAATAAAAAAGATGTAAAAGGCCCCCGGGAAAATAATATCCCTTGAGTATTTATATTATCCTAAAACTAATCTAAAGAAATAATTAAAGAAAAGTAAAAAGAAAATAATAAATACATAAGTTGAATTACTATTGGATTATAATTGATGACGTGGCACGATACTCGACTTGATTACATCAAACGACCAAGAAAAGATGGAGCAGCACCGAGCTATCGCTCTCTAACGAGCGAGCTATCGCTCCTCGTCGAATGTAGCTACTGCCTTGACGAGCTAGCTGGCGAGCTATAGCTCGCATAGGACTTTGCGTATGGCAGTGATGAGCTAATAGGCGAGCTAGCTTGCGAGCGATAGCTCGGAGCTTCCTTGACTTGCTGCCTTACTGAGCTAGTACTCGAGCTATAGCTCGAGCTTAGCTCGATGCAAGAATGCTTAGCAACTCAAATTGTAAATGCACCAAAGGCCTAAAACGATCTCATACTTGCAACAAGAGCTACGAAACAACTCCGATTTGCTTCAAAGAATCTACATACATATATAAGCACAAGGTCAATGAATCATCGGCCTCAAATCAACATCCCTCCATCCAACGACAAATGCTAAATTCTTCCGAGAGCGTCCAAATAGCTATGAGAACTACCTGGAACATTAAGAAAACACAAACGGAGCATAATAGAGCACAAAATGGACAACTTATGCAATTGCGACCTAAAAAGCAACAAAAGACTCAAAAATCAACTATAAAACTAGCATAAATGTGCCTATAAACTCTATATAAATGTGATTCATCAAATCCCCCCAAGCTAAACCGTTGCTTGTCCCCAAGCAACACTAAACTCAAGTTAGAAAAATATGACAAATAAGACTTCCAGGGAACCAGAATAAGACCGACTCGACTCTCGAGCAAATAATCAAACCAAAGTTATTAAGACCAAAATTTAGCTCGGATACAAATAGAACCACTCAACATCGCGATCCACAATTGAAACCAAACTTGGCCACAAACGATTTCCCAATCAAGCTAGTCGTCACCGCACACCTTGTAGAATATAAATATTTGATGCAACAAATGGTAACATGACGATAGCAAGAAATAACGTTCACTCAATCTCAAAACACACATGCCGATCAAAAGGACTTTTTAAAGCTTGTAATGGGGCAAAGGTGAAGGGGTAGGATAATATTTAGGAAAATGTGAGCGAAAAAGCCAACTTGGGGAGCAATAACATAAACACGAACAAATAATGATCTAAAATTCATTCTCCAATTGACATCACCAACTTTCTCTAAAACATTATATAGAACCAAGATTGAAATCAACTATACATCGTCATGGATAATCTTTTTCTTTCTTTTTTTCCTTTTTCTTTGCCCTTTTTTTTCTTTTTTCAATTCTTTGGCTTTTTCAATGAACTACATATAGACAATCTTTTTATTCTTTTTTTTTTATTCTTTCTTTCTTTTTTTTTTCACATCTTCAAGTAACACTTCTCAACTATAAATACAAATTTTTTTTTTCTTCAATAATCAATCCACCATATATGTTTCATATAAAATGAAGCTTGATAATGACAAACAATGACACCATATCAATAAGCTCCCCAAGCTAGCTAGACTTGGGAATAGTAACCAATGGGGCTAAAGTGGCTTGTAATGTAGCTATATATCAATGAATGGACAAGGCAACAACATGGGTGAGCAAAATGGGAACAAATGTATCTAAATATCATCTGAAGGCTACCAAAAGAACATGGCCTTTATCATATGCGGCATGCGTGAATCATAGTCAAATTACTAATAAGTCTCAAGCCAAAGTCATTGAAATAACAAATTGCACCAATCACACAAACACAGAGTAAGGTGACCTAACAAGAGAATTGGCTGGCTATACTTGATATGGGACAACCAATCTTTCCACAAACCATTCAATTGATTCACCCAATGTTAAGCAGTTAGCAATGTATAGCACAAACCGACTGAATTTTAGAATTATAACTAAGATCAAAAGAAGCTCAAGAGAGTCAAACCAAATCCGCACACGGTTCGAAGTCAAAAATATGAAAAATAGACACAAGTATGCACTATCAAAACAACTTAAAAAAACTAAGAAAGCAATACATTGTTTTTCGTTGTATGTAAACTCCCACTCCTAATGAATGGTACAAACCATACAACACCTACAAAGCAAAAAAAATTAAGCTAAAACACAACTAACATGCATAAAGTGAAGATCACAATCATCCTCCCCCAAGCTAAACATCACATTGTCCTCAATGTGAACAAAGAGGAAACTAAAGCATAAATAAGGGAGGGGCACAACTCACAAACGAGTGGGTAAGCGAAGGGAGCGTCAAGGGTGTAGACACCTCCACCACAATTGGTAGTTGTAATTGGGTAGCCGACGTAGCCAAGTACGCAACTTAGCTATGTTTGTACCTAGCAACAAAGTTCATCACTTGAACACACATTAGCATTATTATTTAAATAACAAAAAAAAAGATAAAAAAAATGAGAAGAAAGTCGGGTTGCCTCCCGATTAGCGCTGGTTTTTAAGGTCCCGCACGACCCTACTCAATTCGTCAATCAGAAGAATCTAATGCCTTGAGTAACTTATCATACGCCCCTGCAAACATATCATTGAGCACCGCATATGGCTTGACTGCAAGCACACAGATCTTGAAATACAGGGGGTTAGAAAAAATAAAAGAAAAATGATCGGAAAAAGAAAAGTTATAATAAAAAGAAAAAGAATGTATACACCTTACCCCTGCTTGCCCCTTAGGCCATGTAGACCTTTTTGAATAATCATCAAGGTCCACATGACCAAGTGTATCATGGAATGGAGATATTTTGAGAAAGTATGGAGGATTTGTCATAGTGAATGAAGGAACTAGATCAAGCCTATGAGAAAACGAGATATGAAGGGGAGATGGGTTAGGCTTAACATAAATGTTTTTACCTTCAACATCACCCTCATGAATAAGCTTGTCAACAAAATTTTCGACTACCAAAAGATCCCAAACCATTGGTTTCTTAATCAAGGACTTCACGATAATTGGTTGTTCTTCCTTCTCCACTACCTCTATATCATCATTCCAAAAATTTCACCATCGGAATCATAGATAGATGGGAAATTATTCTCCTCTATTGTACTTCCTTTTGATGGGGAGTAAATATCACGAGTCAAATTAATGCTTTCCTCCACTGGAATACAATCCTCAAAGCCAATATCATTATCATCATGTATCACCTGTTGGTTAGTATATTGTTGCACAACAAGTAATTCAATAGATTTTGAAATACGTTGACAATCATGCATCAATTCATTAAGTTCTTCATGCTGATTAACAATAAACTCATTCATCATATTGAAAAGTTCCCTACACTCCGATGAATTGGGTTGAGTATAATTATCCACTTGGGATTGGTAAGAGGAATTAAAATCATGCATATAAGACTCACTAGGGTAATAAGAATTTTCACAGGAATTCATGCATATATTTTGTGAATTTTGATAATCATATGATGCATCAAACATAGAAACATTATCATTATAATACCCAGAATTATAATCATATTGCCCTTGATAATTAAGATAATTCATCCCATACGAATTATAATCATACCACTCCATGAAAACACAATATGAGTAAAACAAAAAGTAAGTATATACACAATAAAAAAATAAGAAAAATATATATACAGATTAGTCTCACCAAATAAGAAGCTAAATAAAATTAAGCCGTCTCCCCGGCAACGGCGCCAAAATTTGATAGGTTGTCGTACACCTTTCAAAAATAAATTCCTAACGAATCCAACTAACAATGTAGTAGGGCAAGTAGGGTCGAATCCACAGAGAGATGGTATTCAATCTAACTTCTAAGAAATTGGAGAAACTAACCTATGTCACGAAATTGGGAAAGAGAAGTAGTCTAAATAAAAATAGGAATAAAACAAATAATAAAAAGACCTAGGGTTATGGTTCACCATGTTTATAGTTCTAAATCTATCAAATATCAATAAGAATTCAATCAATCAATTATCTAGAGCAATTGCTAAGCCTACGGTCGGGTCTTAACACTCTCAATTCAACACATGTAGTTCGGTCGCTAACATAATCAGAATTGCTAATTGTAGGTAAGCCTCTAAAAGTAAGATCTTCCGATTCAAACTCTTATTAACATGAATTAATCATACAATTGATCAGGTTGCAAGATTAACAATAAAACACTATCAATTAGAGAAATCAATAATCAAAATATTAGAATTATCAATCAAAATTCATAATATAAACATGGATTCCCAAACCCTAGAAATAAAACTACTCAAGCATGAAATAAATAAATAAAACTAGATCTAAGGAATAAAACATAATTAAAAGCAAGAAAATAGAAATAAAATACCTCAATGAATTAAAATCATAAACCCAAGAATCATCCATGGAAGAATCCATGGAGATGCCATGAGAAACTAGGGTTCTAGAGAGAAAACTAAAAAGAACGTAAAATAAAAAAGATGTAAAAGGCCCCCGGGAAAATAATATCCCTTGAGTATTTATATTATCCTAAAACTAATCTAAAGAAATAATTAAAGAAAAGTAAAAAGAAAATAATAAATACATAAGTTGAATTACTATTGGATTATAATTGATGACGTGGCACGATACTCGACTTGATTACATCAAACGACCAAGAAAAGATGGAGCAGCACCGAGCTATCGCTCTCTAACGAGCGAGCTATCGCTCCTCGTCGAATGTAGCTACTGCCTTGACGAGCTAGCTGGCGAGCTATAGCTCGCATAGGACTTTGCGTATGGCAGTGATGAGCTAATAGGCGAGCTAGCTTGCGAGCGATAGCTCGGAGCTTCCTTGACTTGCTGCCTTACTGAGCTAGTACTCGAGCTATAGCTCGAGCTTAGCTCGATGCAAGAATGCTTAGCAACTCAAATTGTAAATGCACCAAAGGCCTAAAACGATCTCATACTTGCAACAAGAGCTACGAAACAACTCCGATTTGCTTCAAAGAATCTACATACATATATAAGCACAAGGTCAATGAATCATCGGCCTCAAATCAACATCCCTCCATCCAACGACAAATGCTAAATTCTTCCGAGAGCGTCCAAATAGCTATGAGAACTACCTGGAACATTAAGAAAACACAAACGGAGCATAATAGAGCACAAAATGGACAACTTATGCAATTGCGACCTAAAAAGCAACAAAAGACTCAAAAATCAACTATAAAACTAGCATAAATGTGCCTATAAACTCTATATAAATGTGATTCATCAATCATCCCCACCATCCTCCTCACTGTTGAAACGAAACAAAATTTCAGGATCTGGACCAAACCTTTCATCCCAAACTGGAGGATTTGGTTGTTTTGGAAGAGAAGTACTCGAATTCTTAGACATTATGTCGCCAAAAAATAAGGAGAAGGGCTGAAATTTTTTTGAAAAGAATTTGCTAAAGATTGTCGAAAATTACCTCTAAATAATCTAGGGATTGAGTCGAAAATCAGCAATTGAACAAGCTCACACTAGATCTGGTGGTTTTTTAGGAGAGAGAAAATGAACAACCACTCATTCAAGTTCAGATCTACGAAAAAGCAAAGCAAATTGCGTAAAATTAATAAGGGGCTTTTGTAGAGGGGACTTTTTCAGATGGATTCATGTTAATTTCGTAAGATTTGAAGCAAAGAAACCATGAAAATGAAGGAGAGAGAGTGACGGATGAAGAAGAGAGGAGAGAGAGAGCTTGGTGGAAGAACCCAGAAAAACAAGTGGAGAGAGAAAGAAGCAGTAGATTAATTTTGGAAAACATAACATATTCATTAATAGTATATCAGAAAAAGAGAGTATATTTGGGTTATTTAGAAAAAAAAAACTTACTAAAAATAGAAAGGGAGAATGTAATTTTGGAATACCCAAAATAGAAAGGAGGAATGTAATTTAGGGACGGAGGGAGTAAATTTTAAAACCAAACAAAGCATAAAATAATTCCCCTTCTTTCTGTAATAATCTTAATCATATTCCACTAATAACACAAATCCACACAACACGCATTCTCATGATAATAAAATTTTCGTTGTATTTTGCTTCACTTAATTAAATTCTTCTTTTCAACAAAGGAAAGAACAGTGACTATACATATATATGTAAGCTTAACATAGCAAACTAATGCACCAACCATTTTATCTTTATGTGCAATAATCTTAAAATTAATATCAATCCACAAGCACACGGCACACTTGATAATTTAATTATAAAATATCTACATATACAGTCATACACTAATCACATAAATAAATAAATAAATAAATAAATAATAAATAAAAAATGAAGGAATTAAAAACTCTAAGCACGTGGAATCAATTATAAGGAGAGTTGTTACATTTATAAAAAAAATCCCATCAATTTTTTTTACTCATTAAATAAAGGAAAAAAAAATGAATACATTAATTAAAATTATATCCCCGAATCACCGATTAATTGATGGCTATAGTTCATCAACTAAATTTTAATTGGCATTAAATATCTTCCTAATAGTTGCAATAATATCCA
Organism: Chenopodium formosanum; assembly: GCA_024500155.1. Classification (NCBI taxonomy): domain Eukaryota; kingdom Viridiplantae; phylum Streptophyta; class Magnoliopsida; order Caryophyllales; family Amaranthaceae; genus Chenopodium; species Chenopodium formosanum. Next base: position 302,676 of record CM044861.1, on the reverse strand, counting down.
GAAATTCTTAAGAGATCATATGCTTATCTTACAAAATTGATCAAAAAAATATACTTATATAGTTATATATACTTATCCTAAAAAACTTTAAAAAAAAAAAAAAAAAAAAATTGAATCCGCACGAGTGACACGACAGAAGCGTACATGTGGTAAACATATGAGAACGCGACAAGCAGTGGAGTAGATTAGCTAGAAAGGAAGAAGTCATTAAGCAATTTCGTGTTACCGCACGTGGTAATTATAAATGAAGCAACCGAGTGAATAAAGTAGAGCTTATTATTATTATTATTATTATTATTATTATTATTATGGAGTATTTTCAAACAATCAAAAAGGAAAAGAAAGATAATTGATTGCATGGTATATTTGGTATTGGTAGTTTGGTATCACCTTGAACTTCCTTAAAGGCATGTTTAATTTCAGTTTTACTTACTTTTTTTTCACTTATTTAATTAATTTAGATATTATATATTCAGATAATATAAGTTATAGAAAAAATAAGTTTTAGTAGAGGTTATTCAAGGTCATATTATTACAACTAAAAAAATATTTAATAGAGTCTACTATTTCTAAATTAGTTCAAACAAGATAAGATAAGTTCAACTAAGTGAAATTCGGATGACTAGCTAAAAGCCTAAAACACATTCATAAGTTATAACATTACAGGCGGAAGCACTTTTTTTTTTTTAAGAGAAAGGTTGAAGCACTTGATGCCTTAATTAAGGGTCTGTTCACATTTACTTAATTTCAGTTCAGTTCAGCTCCAATCAGTTTAGTTCAGCTCAAATCAGTTCAGTTCAGTTCAGTTCAGCTTAGTTCAGTAAATATGAACAGGCCCTAAGGCAAATAATTAATTTACCGACATATAATAAGAATTGTAAAAAAGATAGTGTGCCATGTTTGTGCATCATTATTCTCGTGAAATTGTGAAAGAAGTCTTGATCAATAGATATACTATACGTTACATTTACACTAAATCGTGAGTTTAATTCTAGTCTTATTAACTTAGAATCTGTTCTCAAGTAAAAGTGTTTAAACATAACTTGAGACAAACTAAAAACAAAATATGTTTCAGATTATTCGTCACAATCTACATATAGCTCTTTGCTTAATTAGTGTCAACCTGTAAAATGATTTGAAGTCTAGAACCGACCGGGAAATTCCAAGTCTCTTCACTTGCATTGGATGAGAAAATTGACACGTTAATTAATATGCATAAACCATCATGAAAACATGGTTATATTCAAACAACCAAAATTATTAATCATAATGCATAGCTTTTTGGCAATATTAGCGTTGAGGATAGAGGGGGTGGAGCAATGTAGTTTAGACAAATGGCAATCATGTGATTATTGTCAATTGTGATTGCAAATCCACCACAATTAATTAAGCTGACTAATTATAAAGGGGAAAAAATGACCAATCCAAAAATTAATTAGTTACAATCAAAAGTGTAGAGAATGGCCCCCATTTTTATTTTTGGCATAACTAACTAACCACTAATCAATAACATACTTTCTTTTGTTCGTCCCATTAAATTTGTCTCATTTTATTTTTAGTCATCATGTATGGTTTTCACAGTTTCTCTTCACCAATAATCCATGGTTGGCTAATCAATATGATCATAGTAAAGATGTTTCCTAAATTAATTTTCTTTTAAAAAAATTGTACTTTCTAGAAACGATGCCGACTTTAATTAGTTTGTGAGGATGATTGGAAACTTGTCCATAGATGATTATGCTAATTTTATTAATTCGTAATCTGATAGGATGGCTTTAAATCAAAGAAATAATTAAAGTTACTATAGACCATCCACTTTTTGTAAGAACCATTGAACATAATTACTTATTATATGGGTTTTTTTTTTTCTGAAACAATTACTTAAATGGGTTTGTTGTGAAGAAACTCATCAAATGCGAGTTTGTCTCATATTGGAGACACCAAGAATATAACTTTTTTTTTTTTTTGATGAATCAACGAAGAATATAAGAATTATACATCATTGTTTCACAAAAATTACAACATTTTAACTTTATGCACAATTTATTTGTTAACTTTTACTACAATTTTTACATGTATATAAAAAGTAAATACTATTATTTATATGTAAAGTAGGTATTGTTAGATTGGTCTCGAAATATATTTTCAAAATAACATTAATTTAAATACTGTATTTTTTATCAATTATTAAAAAATTCATGGTCAAATTGGTGAACTGAAAAAATGGAAAAATCAAAGCATACAGTGCATCTATTGTGAAACTGATCAAGGTATGTAGATGTAGTATATAAATTCGGTGAGAATGTCGAAGTAATTTACAGTGCATAGGAGGGCAAAGTGATGATTGACTAATTCCACGTGATTTGATGGTTAATAAAAGTATCTATAAGGATTACATACATTTTATATAGGTACCATTATGTACGTAGATACAATATGAGGTACCATTAGAGCATATATAATATATTGTATGTCTCATTATTAATAATTTACCTCAAAATTATGGTACAATAATTAATGTATTATTTACATATTTATTTATATTATAAAATACACTATATATATAATTACACCATATAGTGATATAATCTAGTACTGTATTTACCAACTTAATGATGTTTTATACACTAATAATACTACCTTTGTTACTTATTATTTGCAATGATTAGACATTTTTCCTCTCTACCTTATGTCAAATCGTTACAACTTGCAAATAATATGAAACGGATTAGTATTTACAATTCATCATCCTAGATTCCTAGCTATTTAGTTCAAAATACGTAGGCCCTATTGATTAGGGTTTCTTGGCAATGTAAGATTCTCCTCATATTACTAGTTAGTTAGACTTATGATTTATGAAGTTAAGATTGAACCCTTAGCTTTTATTCTTTTATGAAGTTAAGATTCTCCTCATATTACTACGTATTTTAGTAATGGTCATGAATTTTGTTATATATATGTAATGTCATATTAATATAAGTAAAATAAACCCATATTTATTTTGTACTCCGTACTAAATTAAACAAGCATTTAACATTTCTAAGTAATTTGTATATTGTTTAACTTTAATGGTGTAGTACGTAGTAAACTAGTAATGAAAGAGGCCCCCACATTAAGGAGGTTTTGGCCAATATAATGGAAGCAAATGATTAAGAAGACCGTTTATATTGACGCAATAACAAAGTGAAAGCAAGTACTTAATTTACTTTATCCAAAAGTCATTCTAGTATTTAACGTATATGTTACGGTGCGGTTAATACCTTAATTTGATATTATGAATTTTGACCTTTGGTACGGTAAACCATTAATTCGTTGCCAAGTCTTCCCTTGTCTTTGAAGCTTCAACCATACGTATGCATTTTCTGTCAATTTAGGAACATAATTATCACATTCTGACTTTTATTTTTTAGATAAGAAATTGATGTCATAGCCACTATATATTTTCTTATTATTATATGAACCCTTTAATAATTTAATTAAACGAGTCAACTACAAAAATTAAGCACTTTTGATGATTAAAATTTTATTTAAGAAGTTTCTATAGTTGATCAAGGATGCACATAGTCAATTGAAGTTGGGGGTTTGACCAAAAATATTTTGTGTTTTGGTTATGAACTCGTGTGAACGATATATATACCTTTGAACTTTGAAGTGTAGTAGACTAGTAGCATGTTATGTTCTAACAATGTGAATGTGACCAAAGTCAACTATTCTAATTTGGAAAGAACAAATTGATTAATGTGATAATGTAAATTTGGAATACACTGTTTTTTATGGGCATTGAGAAGCTCATAGGGTGGGCTGATGAGAATGATTTGGCTAAGTTTTACTACGTATTATTTTTATTTTTGACGGAAATTTGGCTCAAATTATTTTCGCTAATTCTTGTATTTTCGAAATATGTACCAACAATTTACTACGAAATATATACTCGGTTAAATAGTTGATTTGGCTAGAAATACATATTTTTGTGATTTTAGCTATATTGACCTGATGTAATACTTATATTATAAGGTTTTCAAAAAAAATACTTATATTATAAACGTTGGTAGATACTGACTACGAAGTGCATTTGATGCTGAAAACTTCATTAAAGTTAAGTATTTTCTATTGGGAGGGAAGAGGAATTTTAGTGTTTTGTCATTTTGGGGATGGGGTGGAGATGTGGCCGAGTTGTTCAAGGGGGGATGGTAAGGTTGTGGCTATAATTGTGGAGTACTTCATATTATTGGTAATACGCTTAATCATATAAGTAGACTGAAGGCAAAGCAAACCATTGCAAGAACCGACGAACTCTAAACACCTGAGACTGCCATAATTACTATTGTAACCTGTGATGAACCAACCATAGCCTGCACTCAAGGTCTACACAAGAAGAGGGAAAGCAGAGAAAACAGCCAACGGCAACAATGACAGGGCAGAAAAACCCGAGCCTCATTAATGTTCCACTATGGGAGAGTGGGCACCTTGTCCTCTGATGTTCTGTATTGCTGTAGTACAGGACAAACACCTTAATTGGAAGCTAGGTTATTTTGTAGTAGTGCTTTAGTATATAAGAGGCTAATTTATTCAGCGGTAGTTATGTACTTATGTGAGAAATGTAAGAAACACTTTGAGAGATTAGCAGCCTACAGTTGCCTTGAGAGAGTTGTGGCCTAAAGCCACTATCTTGTTACTTTGCTAGAAATCAATCAAACAACCAAAAGCTTCCATCTTTATTTACTTGAATTCCTTTTTTTACAATTGCTGTTCCTTAGTCTATTACATAACCACAGAAAGATTTGGGAAGTGCAATATAGCAAGCCGGAGAGTCAGGTGAATTAAAATCTAATAAGTAAAGGCATTTTCAGCAACCTTTCATAGCAGCGAAAATGATGAAAGGTTGGTTGGTGAGGGAGGAAACAGAATGGTGAAGTTGAAGGTCAAAGAACTGTTTTGACGAAATATAGTGATAGAAAAATTTGTTAAAGCACTGAATGTCATTCCCCACAGCTTGTTGTTTCCATTAAAAATCTTTAACGCAAGTAATAAACACAGAGCATACTATATAACAACTTGCATTAGCTATGGCAAAAAACTGAAACAAGGAGAACTTTACCATAACCATATCTACAACAGCTAGCTGTCACATAGGCCTCCAATCTTTCATTTCTTGCAGTGATAGTGGTCATTATCACAAGGCAGTAGCACAGAAAAATGAACTAGCACCCAAGCAGCTTAGGTTCTGAAATCAAAACAAATTGAATCTCAGTTCAAGAAATTTCTGTCAAAAGGTAAGATCATACAGAGTACTTCATATATGATGGCCCAAGTGATTTAAATATAAAGATAAAGACAGACCTGAGCAGGTTTGTATGGACAACATCTTTGCCTCTAAATGTCCTGCAGCTTCACTCATCCCCTTTGCATTGTATGCTTGTACCATGGTAGCAAAGGTTACATAATCTGGCTCATAGTTTTTCTCAATCATTTCTGAGAATACCTCACTCATTTTTTCAACATTACCAGCCCTTCCATAAGCACTGATGACACAATTAAAAAATGGAGTGTCCAAAACTGCATTGGAGTTCTCAACTTGCCTAAGAATTGAATCCACTTTAAACAGCTTCCCAGTTTTACTATAAGCATTAACATGTGAGCAATAAGTAATGGTGTTAGGCTTCATCCCTTGATGCTTCATTTTCAGGAAAAATTTATCCATCTTCTCGATATCACCAGCTCGTCCATATATATCTATCACTGTATTGAGAGTCACGACAGTCGGGGAAAAGAACCTATTTTTCATGAAGTCCAGAACAGACTCCATTTTCTGATACATGTGTGCTCTCCCATACGACCTTATTAAGATGTTAAAGGTCCTCACATCTGGGCTTATCCCCATTAACTGAAACTCTTCATACGACCTCTCCATCTTCTCTATTTGCCCACTATTCCCATAAGCTGAGATGAATGAGTTCATTGTGAAAACATCTGGATGGCATGTACCACTATCAATCATGTCAGATAATACGTTCTCCATCATTTCAAACATTTCAGCCTTTCCATAACCATCTATTACAGTGTTGTATGTAATTGAACTGCATTCTATTCCCAAATAAGTCATCTCAGCAAGAATCTGACTAACAAGATCAAGACGGTGATGCTTAATGCAGCAGCTTAGTAGTATTGTATATGTATAAACATTAGGTTTACAGTCGTACACAGATTTCATGTCATCAATGGTTGAAAATGCTTGGTCAAAGAGGCCACACATTCCATAAGCATTTACCAATGCACTGAAAACATCAACAGTAGGCTGAAGCCCATCAGACAACATCACCTCAAAAAGCAAACCAGCTTGCTCCGCCTTTCTACATTTTCCAAGCATCATCAAAAGCTTTGTGTATGTTTGACATCTTGGTTTATACCAATGCTGTTTGCGAAGCAAGCCAAATATCTAGGATAGTGTCTTTGTTAGACATGATTTGCAGAAAACATATAATTAGATAGAGTAAGAAAGGATGAGTTAGGTTGATCTTTACTATGTGCTAAGTTCCTAAATAGCTGCATAATACTCGAAATTCAGCAAAACAAGAATAACCAAGAAAACACCAACTGACCTTGAGAGCAGACTCCCAATTGTTCAGCTGAATAGCATCATCTAAAGCCTCCAAGACAGCTTTTGGCCACAAATTCTTATACTTTTTCGACCCGGCTTTACTCTCAATGGCTTTAATGGCTGCCTCAGTCCACAAAATCTTTGATAATTCCTTTTTCTGGCGCTTCTGAAGCCCCTTTGACACTGCTACATTGGTCATCTTTGCTGCAACACGAAACCCAGATGGATTTTTTCCTATTCCTGGCTTTTTTTCGCTGAAGCATTTCTTCGAACAGGTAGAAGGCATAAATGAAGATGACAACCAGTTGAGATTGAGTGAATCTACAAGTTTTATATCCATTATACTGATTGATGGGTTGAAGAAACAGGCTTGTTCTGATGAATTCTGGGAGCGCGCGTTAGTTAACTGCAAGTATTTAATTTTGTAAATTAGGTAATTCAGTTTTATACTATGATCACTAAATATTTGAGCATATATTGCTCATTTATAAATTACAAACCACCTGAATTTATTAACCAACAAAAAATCAACAGAAGAACAAAAACAACTCCAATTCAACAGGAACTAATATATAGTGGCAAAAAAATTCAAATTTAGGAAATTTAACAAATACAAGTATATATGAAGTCAAGAATCAGAACTTGGGGATTACAAGAAATTGAAACTAAATAAAATCATAATAACCTGTTAATTAAGATTCAATGTTACCCTGCTTCTATATGTCATCTTCCTCACTCACCTTGATTATAGGAAGTGCACTGCAATTTCATCAGAATTCATCTTCATAGCATAGATTCAATGAAATTTGAGCCAATTTGTGCAGTAGGTGCCACTGTTGTGGTTTGATGAATCCCATGGATAAACCAAACTCTGCAATTGAGTGTTCAGGAGATAGAGGGAGAGGTGAACGATAAGCGTCGTTTAGCAGTAGGATCTTAAATTAGTAGCTGGATCCGGGTTCAGTATCCACTAATTGGTCTTACTATGGCACTGGGCTGGCCCAAACCATAACGAGACATGGTATGTTATTGTGTGTGTCAGGCCGTAGGCTATCCTACACCAATTTTATTTTTTTTGGTGTTTCACTCGGTTCACCTTTTGGGTTAATCCGGATTTGGTATCTGTTCTGGATGGTTAGGTTCCAGTTTCCACCCAATTGTTGTTGCGGGGATCAAACGCAGGTCCTCCCTACCAAGTGTAGTCTCAATCACCACTACACCAACATCCAAAGAGTAGGCTACGCATTTGTAGAGTAGCACGATAAGTATAAGGCATGATCTAACGCGATAGAAGACGTTAAATTTGGCTTTGGTATGGAAGTAAGATGTTATGGCATGTGAGCTAGGGCCAAGGGCTGAATTTTGTAAAATTTCTACACGACACATGTAACTACTGGGTTCATCCATGTCCCATGCCTAACCAAGCCATTGACGGTATGACACGTTGGCTTAGCACAAGGTATGACCGTACGACCCATAGCTATCTTAATCGGAATTACCATCGACTCCATCCCTTATATTCTATAGGCTAGGACAAAAATCAATGGCTTTGGTCACAATTCACAAGTATTCAATGATGTATGAGGACATAAAATTATTTCCCTTTGAGTTGTAAAATTCATCTTTAGATTCTTAACTAATATTGAAATTTTAATTTAGACTACTCTAAAGAAAATAAAACCTCGTGGAGATTTAAAAATAAACATTATATCAAATCATGATGAAGAGTTTAGGTGGAGATGAGAATCTTAATGCAATAAAGAAAACACACATGAGACAAATTTTATGTTTTTTTGAGGGGACATGTAACAAATTTTATTAGGATAAACTGATCGATACTAAGAAACATCATAAATATAATGAATGTTAAATATCATTCTAGTCATCTATTCCTTATAGTTACGGAGGTATATCAATTTACACTTTATCTAACATTGTTCAACGTTTTGTTATTGAGTGAAAAGGCATCACAGTGATCAATTGAGTTATTGAGGTGATATTTGTGATTTAAGCTAACCATAGTCCATAGAGGCATGTAAATAAATCCATAATAAAAAAAAAAGGTAAAAAGTCTAGAAACAAATAAAAAGGGTAGTCCAACAATTAGGTAACCGCGAATTAGTGGCCACCAAACGCCGCAACGATTCGCGCATATTGAAAAGCACAAACGCGATTCTTTCCTCTGTGTATCTTCAACGCTACTTCCATTCTCCCCATTTTTATTGCCTAATTCAACGCAATTCATTAATTTGACCCATATTATTAATTCAAATTAAATATCAAAAAAATCAAATCAAATTGGGCCCGGCCCAAAACCTAGGAAAGAACATAGAAAATGAAACCCCTAAAAAAATCAGCTATAAATAACCACTACTCCATCTTCCTCATTTCAAACCACAACTCCTCCCATTTTTTTATGGGATCTCCTATGTTTGACGTCTTCTAAATTTTCTTCCATTTTCATTACTCATTAATTCAATTTCTCTCTCCTCAAGAACTTCAATTCATTCATTTCCAGAAAAAAAAGGAGAGAGAATTCAATTTAGAAGAACCCTAAAACAAAAATGAGCAAATATTCAGAGTTGTTGGATATTGGGGTCAGAATTGCTGCCCGGTTTCATTCCCACTGCCCGCAAACTGCCCGGATGTATTATCATCCTCCGCCGAACAATTCATCCGCCGGAATCCACCACTTTCCGACGCAAGACGGCGGCGTTACGGGTTGCAATGGGAGTTCTTCTGGGGTTGATTATACCAAGGATTTGATCCTTTATACTATCTGTTGATTCTTTTGATTTCCCTTTAAAAAATTGGGATTATACTAATTTTAGGGCATGAGAGAAAAAAAGAAGAATTGTTTTAGTTTCAGTTTTTGTTATTTTGGTGGATTGTTTTGAGGATTGATTGGTTTGATGGAATAATATGTGGATTGTTCATCATTTTACTTGATATTTTGGTTGCTTATTCAATTTTAATGCAGTTTTTTTTTTAATTTCATGAATCTTCGACCAATTCATTAATATACTGATAAATATTACGTAGTAAATTGTATGATGTCTTGAATTAGTAGATTAATCTGTAATATATTACAAAGATTACGAACCAATATGCAAATTGGGTGAAATCAATAAATATGTAATGTGAATAAATTCGTTGCTTCTACGAGAGGTAACTAGGTAGATGATGCTTCAAGGTAATTACATTTTAAATACGGAGTATTGGGATGTTCTCACTTATGGACCAAATCCTTTATTAGAGGAAGTTGCAACCCCTAAAGATATTATTTAAATTGTATTAATGATTTATTACATAACAACCGGGTTTTGTCCCTCCGAAATAACACACCTTACCAAAAAAATACGAGTTAGATTTGGAGTGTTGTTACGATATTATTTAAATTGTGTTAATGATTACATAACAATTGGGTTTTGTCCTCCTGAATTAACACACCTTACCAAAATATACGAGTTGGATTTAGAGTGTCGTTATATACTTCCTCTATTTCATAAGGTTGTTTAGTTTACGCATGTTGTGTGCAAGGATAGTAGTGTAGATATTTACTGGGGAAGGAGCATCTGGTGCTGGTACAATTTGCGCTCCTTATTGGGGTAGGAGCATCTGGTGCAGGATAATTGTCACATGACTAGCCCTTTATTTTTTAGTCCGAGTGAAATTAAGAGCAATAAGAATATAAAATACAAATTGGGATGATTGTAAAGGAATTATAACCCTTAAACTTAACCACTAGACCAAAATCTATCCGGCACGAGCACCACACATGATTGTGGAGCAATTCCATTTAGCTGGAATGACTGGGTCATGAGACTAAGCAAGATATCCAACTTGTGTGGAGGGAATATCCCCCACGTCACTAAGAAAGAGGACACAATCAACGGATCAAATTGTAAATCAGACAAACTGTCCACCATCCACTTAAAAGTACCAAGTCTACAAAGTACAGCAATTTGAAAGATTAGTATTGTAATTAATTTTTTTAAAAATGAAAGGTTAACTGGAATAAAGTGTACGAGTAAAATATAAACACTTGTTTTTTAGCGAATCTAAAATAAAGTGGTAGTCTACACTCCACCCTTTAGTTAATACTGTAGTTATAAAATCAAGTTTACAATTGCCTTTTCACAGTCACTAAAACCAAAATTTGACTACATCTTTATATAAGGTAATACAAACTTTTACAAAAATCGGATGTACAATAATTATTGTACATCCACTATAAAGATAGATTAAAGTGGTCAAAAGTTATCCCTGAAATGAATAAAAGTTACCCTAATATGCATAAAAGTAATCCAATACAAATAAAAATTATTAATAAAAAATCACATTATAAATGACTAAAAATCAATTATTAGTGATTGAATGTAATTAAATTACCATTATAAAACTTTTCTTGTTGTCTATTTATATAAAAATTGTATTATGTTTAAAGTTACCCAAAAAAGACAAAAAGTTACCCTAAAATTAGGTAAAAGTTACCCTTATACTGCTCGATGTACAGTAATATTAGTGTAAATCGGGTGTATACAAAAGTTTTTGATAAAGTAATACGTTAATCTTATTTAATCATTATACTTTCCCTGTTATTTTTTACTTGACCTGTTTCTTTTATTGCGTTTGCAAATGCAAAACTTTGACGATCAATAACTTTAATTTTTACATAAGTAAAAAACATAAAAGTTATATATTATGAAACGAATTCAAAAAGATCCAACGTGAATATATTTTTCCTTACATATTATTCACAAAACATGGTCAAAGGAGGGGTGGTGAACAGTGTAAAAGTCAAAACGGGTCAAGTAAAAAAGAACAGAGGAAGTAATATATACAGTACAAAGGATGTACTCGTAGACTCGTAGTAGTTAACATTACAAAAATACATATTAATCTTATTTAATCATTAAACCAGTACTTAGTGCATAAAACTATAAAAGGATTTTGAATTTTTGACTCTAAAATATAAAGTGTGAACTAAATTACTTCTCATATGAAAAAAGATGAAAATTATTTATGAGGAATGGGAAAAATGGTGATAGAATACATTTTTCCATATCTACTTAGCATGTAGCCCACATAGCATATTCCAACCTTGCATCCGCACCTAACAGGATAATAGACAGTTCATACATATTAGTGCATGCATTACACAGGCAATACTCTAAAGCGAGAACATGCATCAGCATTATGTACATGGCCCGCATCATTAACGCGTCGCGGAACAAGTTTCACAGCTAAAGAAGACAAATTCAAAGATAACTGCACTAGTAAATTAGCAAGAGCGAAAATGCAGCAAATTTTTGGAAAATTACACATTAATAGGTGATGATCCAAACCAAAATGTTGACAGATTTGAAAACTGCAAGGGCACAAAGGTGAAAATAAATCTGCTAAATAGGTAAACAAGAGGCAAAGAGGGAAAAAGGACCAGAGTGAGCAAGCAACATTTTGGTTGAGGTTAAGGTCTACTAAATTGCATGCGAGCGACACACAAGACTGCATTGAAGCTTGTTCTATTGGTCAAAATGGAAGTTTCACCAACCAGATGTCCCTCGACCGCTGCATAGCTTTTAATCCGAAACAGTCCATGTGTTTATTGTTTAAAGTTACTCGCTAGGTGACAAGGGCTTCCGCACCACAAAAAAGTACATAGGAGTGAAGATCTCTCTCCTGAAAATTTCCAGTTAAGAGTCAAGTAAGATACTATATGAATGATAATGGTGATTCACGATATTTTCCCAGAAGGAACATAGCCTCTTCAAAAAAATTTAAATTGGCATTTACAGTATATAGTTGTTGAAAGTGATCTAATGAGCCTTATTTAGCAAAATTATGTTACTAACCTTCCACCCTCAACAAGCCCTTCAGCAGCTTTTTCTAGAAAAGATTGAACTCTTAAACTCCCCTTTGGAGCAAGTCCGATGTACTCTAGAGACTTGACCTAGAAAAGAAAGACAAGATAGCTAAGAATTGTGCTTTTTGTGGATAGCAGGTAAAGCAAGCTCGAAGTACTAACAATTTTCAGTATGCTAATCTTACCAGGTTTCTCGTGAAGAAACGTCCAGCAGAAGTTAGACGGAAGCTACTAAAAGAAAAGTGATTTGTATCCAAAGGCAAGTACCAAGGAACTGGTGAGTCAGGTGCAAGATCTCTGTCCCAAATGACCTTAAGGATAACAATAATTCACCATTTCAAATAAAAAATGAATGGAGGTTGAGCAAAAATATAACAATGAGATATCCGTAACTGCAGACCTCAAATCCTGCCTTCTTAAGAGCATCAAGGCACTGTCTAGTTGATCTGATGTCTGGAAGCCCATCACCAAGCTCAATTTCTGACTGAACTTGTCAAATTGCCAACAAAAATACCAAATTTTAAGATATTAATCATCCACAACAATTGCATATAATATGACCACTTAAAAAGTAGAAAGCATAATAAGATACTGTTGTTTCAGTAACAACCTTGATTTTCTGGTGATCTTGGTTATCGGGATCAAAGGCATCTGTCATGCACCACTCATATGCAGCGAAATGTTGCCCAGGCTTTAACACTCTGTATATCTCTTTATAGCACCCGACCTTTCTCCAACAGAAATGAAATAACATACATGTGAGTATGAATAATCTCGGCTTATTAATAATTGAGAAAAAAGTATATTATTGTACAACATACAGCATCTGGCGCATGACACGTTGCCTCAATGGCATAAACGGCATCAAATGAATTGTCGGGCATTGGCATTTTCATGAAATCAGCCTGAAAACAATGATTTAAAAATGCAAGTTATTTAGAGGTTGTCCATATCTCTATAATTTTCAAAGCTACATTTGCAAAAGTAAAACCTCCATTATGTGGTTAACCTTACTTTGATAAAATTACATGTCTTGTCAACCCCTGCAATCCGATTCAGTTCCTGTCATGTAGTGAAGACTCAATCAATAAACAAGCCTAAAAGCATACCCATCAATTAACAGAAAATGGATATGATGCTGCCATGAAAGATTCGGAAACATATTCACCTAATGCAGAAATAGAAACAAGAGAGGTAAAGAGCACCAAAAAATAGAGTAGGATCATACCTTCCCCCTTGTAATTTGATATTCATTATTGTTTAACCCTGTCACAGATGTTGAGCTGCCAAATATTCAACAATTCAGATCTCCAACCAAAAAAAAAAAGACACGAAAAGAATGAAAAGGACGGGATTTCGTTAACTTTATACTACACATGATATTGTAACCAATACTACTACTAGCAGGTACTGCACAACACTTACAATGGCGCCAGGTTGATTGGTTCAGCAACAATAGTACTACTTAAATACTTATTACAGAATAGCATGTAACACATTGAAAACCTCATAACGTTCTACAGAGTACCAAACTGTATACACCAACTGTACTTAGAGAAAGTACAGATATACAATGCAAACAGATAGTATTCCCCAAAGAGGCATACCAACAAAGGCTTTAGAGCTAAAGAGCAAGAATATAACATTTAGAACATTGAACATATAACGTTGCATGCCAAAGGGCGTACCTGAATCTAGAAATTTCCCTGAGAGGTCCTCCAATACCACATCCCACATCTAACACCTGAGGAACATCCAAACACCCAAATTCAGGAAAATATTGGGATTAATTCTCAGTGTGATTTCTGATCCACCACGAATCCCAAAAGGAAGGAGGAAAAAAAAAACCTTCTGTCCAGGCTTCAATTCTAGTTGCAAAGCGAGGAAGTGCTCGTGGCGTTTGATGCTTTCACGAAGAGATTCCCCATTCCATCTGTCAGCATAAAAATATAAAATTTCATGCGTTTCATCCTTAAAAAGATAAAATCTGGAGGAATATACTAGCAGCAACATGAATACAATCAAAGATTAAATGTTAAACAAATAAAGGCAAACCTGTGAGCAAAATGAAAGGACTCTCCCCAGCCAAACTCATAGAAACTAGTCACCAAATCATAATACTTGTTGACCTGTCATTAGAGTACACCGAGATAAATAGCTCATTCACATTAAAAAATTGATAATGTACGTAAATAATTTTTACAATCAAGCCTGGACAAAGATTCTGTGATCATCATTCACCAGTTATAGATCAAGATATGAATATAGAGTAACGAAGCTTAAACCATTGAAACACAATAGATCAAGATGAAAATATATTAAACTAAAAAAGCTATTTCAACACTAGAGACGTTTACATTGGAATTGGGACTATACTATATATTCCCCACCACACAGGATTGTACTCAAACTTGCACATGCTCTCTCTAACTGGATAAAACACTCAAATTTCAAATTGTTACAGACTTACAGTAAAATACAATCCATACTTCATACGGTCATGTTAGCTAAACTTCCAACCAGTGTCAATACCTAAGTAGCAAAGATACTTCTAGATAATGACATGTTCCCTATCATGTACTTGGACACTAGCATGTTCCATTTGATGATATTCGATAATCAATACGTAGAGCAAGCTAGTGGAAGTTGGCAACACCAGATTAAATGTAGGACTAGATGACACAATGATGATTAACTACCAGATCAGAAACTCTGAAACCAAACTACAATTGGTGCAGTTTTAGTGTTCATTACCATATCAGTGTAGTTAGATTTTCTTCCTTCTTCTTCACCTCCATAGTAGACATGGTATTTCTCATACCTGAAGCAAGATAAATTTACTAATTACTTGATGCTGAGGGATCGCAAACAGAACAAGCATTCTAATAATGGAAGAAGAGATCAAGACAGCATATGTATAAATTTTGCATCACAAAATCAGAGCTTTCAAGACATTGGCTAACGCTTCGCAGTTCACATTGGCTTTCACTACAGTAGTATATTCAAGAAAAGTTTAAAACAGAAATCAATCAAAGCCTTAGTCCCATAAGTGGGGTTGGCTACATGAACCAAAAATGATTATTCCATATAGTCATCCACAAAAATCTCTATAGTAGAAACCATAATTTGACAGAAATCTAGTCTGCATCTCTTTTATACAATTATATACTGTTGACATTAACTGATTTACCATCATTAGAAATAAGCATCACTGTGAACAGTTCGATCTGAGTTCCGAAATTACAGATTTCCCGTGTTTTCCACAAGTTTATCATTTTGATACGTACAAAGCTTAAACTCTAAACATGAAGCAAACCATGCTTAGAGAACAATAACTAGTCACACAAAATGTACTCATTTGTAACCGTTGACTTATTAATTGGGAAGTAAACAAACATTGCGTGATAAACAACCCAACATACTACAATGTGGAGAAAGACACTAAGATTGTACCTCAACAAATTAAAATAAATAGTGGCAAGTAAATAAACGATAATTACTCCCTCCGTCCCACAATAACTGCGTGACTCGAATTATGACACTGAGACACAGATCAAGAGGTGGGCAAGATCAGACCACCCAAAAAAACACATGTGGAGAACAACACTTAGATTTTCGCTTACATAATAAAAGTATGGATCTAACCCAACAAACATCCTTAAATTGACCATCATCATCATCAACAACACCAACAACTATGACAATTGACATAATTCAAATAAACAATTTGTTTACAATTATTCAAATAGTAAATCAAACATCATAAATTCAAAAGAGCAAGTTTTGCTAGTTGGGATCATTAATTCAGATATCACGTGAGTTATATTTTCTTTTTTTCATTGCTGAATTAGTGGACCCCAACACTCAATTCAAGTAAAAACTCAACTACCATAATCTATCTCCCCTTCATCATATTCATAAAAGTATTTCTAAATTTCTAGGTCTTTGCCTCTCGCCGAAGTGGCAAAGACCGAGGGTTTGTGTACGATAGGTCACAAATTCAAATCCCGAATAATTGTAACAATGCAGTAAGAAATAAAAAGAGAAATTTACTTGTCAACGGCTGAGAGAACATCATCTTTCTCGATCTTTCCGCCAACGCCAGTAGCAAGATCAAAAGCTCCAGTCTTTGACATCTTTCACTCTAATTATAATCAATGAATTAAAAATAAAATTCAATAAAAAAGAAATATTCCAAAAAAAGAGAGAATAATTGAAAAGATAAAGAGAGAGAGAAAATGGAAGATCTGAGAAACCTAGAGAGAGAAAAAGGCGGAGAAAACTGGGAATGCAGAAGAAATAGTGGTGTGGTGTGGTGTATTATAGTCTTATAGAGTGAGCGTGAGAAGCAGTAAGGACTAAGGAGGGGCCGTGACAAGTGTTTTATTTTGTTTGTTTGTTGTTATCGTCTAACTAAAACGGCAATTTAGTCGTATTTTTTATTTTCTATTTTCAGAATATCGATATCCTCGCTATTGTGAGTTGTTTGATGTTAACATTACTGTAATCTGTATTTTTAATTTTGAGATGCGATTGTGTCGGATTTTTAATCAGTTGCGATTATGTGTGAGGTTTTCTTGTAATTTTCGTATTTTATATTGTACGAGTAATATCAATGTATGATGCTAACCATAGTTCACTGTGAATTTTAATGATCAGGAAATCACTTTTTTTTTTAGGACATCACTTGGTTTGAGCTATACGTAATAAGTTTATTTTTTTTAAAAAAAAAAAACGGTTCTAAGGTAAAACTACGTATTATTTGGACTTGTAATTAAGAACGCATACATGATTTTGTTTTACTTTTTATGTATGGATTATGATGTATTGATATGTGTGTGGAGTTACTATAAGCTGATGGTTGAAATTTGGGATTAATTCATATACTCTATCACTATTCGTAGATCTTATACTTAGTCTGTATTGTTTAAATTCACACGTAATTGGTTTGAATGATTCTTAGGGTTTTTTTTTCTTAGGTGGTTGTCTTAGAGATGAGCACGAAAAAAAAAGATTGATTCTACTAGTAGTGATGGACCATCTAATACTTTTACTTTTTTTCCTTAGGGTTATTATAAACCACTAGATTGTTGGACCATCTAATAATCTTACCCTTTTTTTCTTCTTCTCCTAAAGTCATTTGCTGTAATTATATCACTGGAATGTTTTTTCACTACTCGTATATGAATACTCCATTCATGTTTAAATAAATGAAACGTCTTGACTTTTACGGGAGTTTTAGAAAATTAATTGAATTCATTAAAGTAATAGATAGTGGGTATCAGTTTGAGGAGAGAGAAGAAAGAAAGAGGTTTTGTGGTGGTAGTAAATTAGTAAAATATTATTAAAAAAATAGAGAAAAGTTACCAAAAAGAAGAAACGTTTTATTTATTCAAAACCGGACGAAAAAGAAAAAAAATCATTTCATTTTATTTATTCAAAGTATGACAAATGAATAGTGCAAAAAATACAAATGGAGCAAGTATTTAAAAACGGAAGGAGTACATCTTTTTTATTCTTCCACAAACCTCACTATCTCCACATTTCATTACTTTCTCTAATTTTTCCTAAAACTTCACACATGGAGAATTGGAACACGTATTAAAAACGGAGGGAGTATTTTTTTTTTTTCTCACAAGTTAAGGGCCCAAAGTTTTTGTTGGATCTATCTTGCAAATTTGACGGCCCAATGGGCCAGATTGAAGCAGCCTATTGGCTCCTATTCCTGCCAAATTTGACTTCTTTTCTTACAACTAAAAAAATAAATAAAATAGTCCGTAATGTATAATCAATTAATCACCATTTTTATTGACCATGCAACCCAACTATCTCTCGGCGGCTTAATTACACTGCAACTGACGAGGAGAGAGGAATAATAATCAAACACTTTCAAGGTAATCAAATCAATTGATGATTCAACTTTATATTGTTCGGAATTTTAATCAAATTTATTTGATTTCTCTCATCATTTTCATCTCATAATCTCTGATCTATTTGATGAATACTTATTGATTGTACTCATATAGATTTTAATTAATTTTGAAGTTTTTGCTTGATTGTTGGGAAAAATTTTATTTTGAATTGCAGACTTTAGAATGATTAACATATCAGTAATTTTCTTCGTTTTATTTGTTACTATCAACTAATTTTGTTAATTGTTACAACTGTGATGATTATGCAACTGTATAATGAGATTTGTTAACCCACTTGTTTGATTGTAATTACATGTCAATGAATGCAATAGGGTAATTTTGATTCTAGTTTTTGATGTGGAAGAGTGTAAGATTGAATTTTTAATTTTGATGTTGTAGGGATTTTGATGAGGAATGAAATCTATTGAAATTGATTGATTGTATGATGTTCTTAAGCTAGCTACTTGAATTGTTGATCCTTGTCACAAATATAATATGATAATTTAGTCTTAATGAGGAAAATACTTTATTTTTTTGAATTGCAAGAGGAATTTTATTGGTTGAGAGCTAGATTTGAAGCTCTGAACTGCTCTTTATAAATCTTAAGCTACATTTTGTGTGTCGGACATAAAAGCTTATTGATTGTATACTGGATTAACAGGAACGGTTTTTTTCATAAGCTTGGTATTTGATTGTTTGAATGGATAGCGGAAAGGATGACGATTTCACATTTTGTCAGGTAAGTTGGAGTTACTGTAATGTTTTCATTGATCAGACTATGATATTTTGTAACAACATAGTGTGAAATTTGTATATTTTATTTCTGTATCTAGGTCAGTGCACCCGTTGATCAGAATGATTTTAATGAACAAACTGTGGTTCCGGGTATAAGTAAAATCACTATTAATGAGGAAGCCTCAAGTAGTAATAGTGGTGAACAAATTAATCTATGGAACAATACAAGTGTTCCTATATCTACCACTGTGAAGGAGAAAAAAGTTGGATCGTTGTCTTTCAATGTCATCGATACAACTCAAAAGCAGGCTAACACTGCACAAAAACAAGCAGGGAAACCATTAAAGGATCCAGCAGAACATAAACCTGTGGCCAAGAAGCCGGCTGCTCGGGCCAAGATTCCTTTTGAAAAAGGTTATAGTCCAATGGATTGGGTCAAGCTTACTCGTACGCATCCTGACCTTGCAGGTTAGTTTATGTAGTATATTTTTGTTGTGTCTGGATGAATGTGCTTTGGGGGTGTTGGGGAGCCTGATAACAGACAGGAGACACCCCGCCTTTCAACTCTTTTTAATTGATCAAATACCCTAACTGTGCATGCAGGCCTAGAGTTAGATGAGCGACAATGATTTATGGCTACTCCTGGCTTTTATTGTATATAGTGGTCATTAATTAATGCTCTTTAACGTCCTGTTCTTTTTTTCCCTAATTGTGCATGCAAGCCTAGAATTAGATGACTGGCTATTTCATAGGGCAACTCTTGCTCCTTGGTTATACTCCATTAAGCGTTCAGGAATGCTCCTTAATGTTAATTTTTTGTAACTGTTAATATAGGATTGAATGGCCAATCAAACAGGAGGCTTATACCTATGAGTGAAGTCAAACAACATCAATCAGAAGGTACCATGTGGACGGTTCTGCAAGGACGTGTTTATAACATTTCTCCATACATGAAATTTCACCCTGGAGGTATGGACACTGTAATTGCTGTTAGCTATGTACTTTATTCGTCTTCGTTATTGTGTGCAGTTAAACCTATTTTTGTTACCATCCAGAAGTTTATTTTCTGACTTCCGTGACTCCGTGAGCAATTTATCTATTCATGCTACCTTCCAGGAGTTAATTTTATGTTTTGTCTGCTGACATGCTTCTCTTGGCTCTCTTGCTACTAAATTCTGACTTCTTGTGCTGATTGTTTTGTCTCCAGGTGTTGATATGTTAATGAAAGCTGTTGGAAAAGACTGCACATCATTATTTAGTATCCTTTGGCAATTGACATTTCATTTAGAGCTCTCCTCACCCAAGTGAATTTCTAGAAAATATAAATACTCCCTAGTTTTGAAAGTCACATTGCCCCAAGGCCCCCCAAATCATTAGATGAAAATTTCTTACTCCCTTCAAAGGCGGAGTGAACTGTATTCTTTTCGTTAGTCAATTTTAATATGGATATATCTGACTCCCTGGAATTTGGCTTTGGTTTGTTGTTGTAATTTGATGTATGGATATAGGCCATATCACAGCATAAACCAATCAGAAAAACTATTACTAGTATATGTGACATCTTTTACTGGACTTCCTTGCATATTACTAGTATATGTATGTATTCTATTCCAGACAGAGGGAGTAATTTTCTTGTGAAATCTATTGGCCTCACCTGAGAATCGATTGTAATTAAGATGCATGTACCAAATTCAATTCAATTCTGTGATTATGTTGCTCAGCATATCGCAGGAGTCACTGGTGGTTCTAAAACATATCTTAAGTGCTACTCATGTCTAATCTAGTGCTTTCGATATTTTTCTACTGAAGCTTGGTTTGTAACCCTTGACCCTTCTTCAGATAAATACCATGCTTGGGTAAATGCAGATTTCTTACTTGAGAAGTGCTTGGTGGGTATCTTAGATGATAACAAAGGAGAGAAATAACTGTGTGGTGAAGTCTTCAACAAGCAATGGTTCACAAGAGGTAAATCACAACTTATTCTAATACTTGCCCAGCCTCTACATGACACATGAGCTGCAAAATTATGAATATTGTTCCGAATTGAGTCACATATTGTTTTAATTGAAGATGGGTCAATTCTGTTTCGAATTGAGTCACATATTGTTTTAATTGAAGATCAGCCAATATGATGTATAAATCTCACGATTATGTAGTACATTGATTCTTACTATTATGAAATATCTTTTACCCATCTATTTTGTGAGTTAGATTGGTTTTTGTTGTTTTTCATTTTAGGCTTTTGGCCTCTGAAATAATGTGCATTGGTGTTGGTTATCAACTGAGAATTTCTTAATGTGATCAAATTTCCAGATTCACATAAAATTGTGGGGGATTTGCCACATTGGTATAGGGAGAGAAAAAAAAAATCAGAAACTAAACTTTAACAACTTAAAACACAACTTTAACTTCAACCATAGAGTACTTAAATTTTATCAGAAACTAATTCAACAGACTAATGTAGTAAAGCCCATATTTTTATCTACCAATCTCATTCTGGTACGAATAATTCAAGGGACTAATATATGTGGCTTTCTTAGTTCCCAAAGGATTGGAGCTGACATGCACTATCCCCTCTGTTAGATGCTGTCTGAGCATAATGGTTGTTGCACCAGAACTCTATGGTCTCTGTCTGATGTTTTACTGTAGAATACTAGAATAAGTAGATTGAAAATTACAATTGCACAGTTTTTATTATTTAAGGATTTTATGATGGTACCTTATTCCTTTTATAACAAAGATTGACCGGATTATCTGGTCAATAGGCATTTGCTTAGGAATTATGGAGTAAGAAGTAGCTTTCTTCGCCATCAAGTGTTGTGTAACTTATATAAGCAAATTACACGAACATCCTGCAGTTCTGGGATCTTCCCTATAATACAAAATAGGCTGTGCACATGAAGAGACTATTAAGGGGAATAGTATTAGCTCGCTGCTACAAATTGGTGTAACGTTCACTACATAATAGCAGAAGCAAATAACAGTTGTCCTTTGGTACATTACCGTCTTTGCTCAAACTACAGTCTGTAATGCATGCCTTTGAATTATAAGTGGCATAACAAATCCCAAACCTCTAGCAAAAGGCATAGTATCAACTAGACTCAAGAAGTTATACAAGGATGGCTGAGGGATAACATAATATACTCCTAACATCTAAGCAGTAGGGAAAACCTTAACTTCATCAAGAATTGGACCACAAAGTATACCAAATCCATCAGCCCTGCTGTGATAGTAGGAGCTGAAAAAAGTAACCCTAGTCCTGGGCGAAATTGCCTTAAATTTCATACTGACTGTTCGGAACCTCCCAAGACCCTGGGACAGGAAGGGTGCTTTTAGGGTATCCTTCCCTGCGAATGCTTCCACCAACATTGATCCTTTGCAACCATTCTTAGCATCTCCGATTGTGAAGGTGAGGTTGTATGTCTTGTTGGGAATTGTGCGGATAACCTGGGCAATGGCACTCTCCCTTCCTGCTACAAGCTCGATAGCTGCACCGCCAAATGGAACATTGAAGTGCCTTTTGTCAATGAACTTAACTGCCTTGAGGGATTCAACAATCCATCCAGGGAGTGGGGAGTTGATATCTTCTTGTTTGGGAGGAATGAGTATCCCATTTGATGAGTTGAGCAACCTGTAAGGGCCCTCTTCAAAACCACCATTCCTTACGAGGTTCCCTGTTAGGATATTGCCAAGATAGGTTAACAACTTGGGATAGAAATATAAACAGATCAGGCTAGCAACTGTAGAAGAAAAATACAATTTGATTTTGCATAGTCTGCAATATTAAGTGTGAAGTTGTAACATGCTATATGGACCACAAAATCAAGCATGATATGCTTCAGAGTATATCGGTATACACACTTCTGATTGGAAATGAATCATTACTTAAAAGTATCCTGTAATACAGATAGAAAATTAGAAAGTGGTATAATTTGCTAGCTGATTCTTATGAAAAAAATTCCTTGGACAAAGAATTTACAAGTCTCGGAATAAACTTGAAAAATTATGCAAGAAAATCAAGCCATTGTGAATCACAAAGCAAATTATGCAACAATCAAACAGATAAAGAAACAAACAACAAATGTACATACCTTTCGTAGGGTAAACAGGCAAAAGCTCCTTGAGAGCAATAGCATCAATTAGAGGACCACAGGTAGGATCTTCTTGCACCCCAGGATTATGAAAAGTAATCTTAGCAACCTTAGAAACGGCCTTAAAACCAAAAGCATGAGTATCACCTCCATCAGTACTGTAAAGTGTTTGAATGGGCAAGTCACCATGAAAAGGAGGGACACTGACCCTTAGGACCTCGTCTTGGGCACAAGTTCTAGAGGCCCCAAAGGTCAGTGCATAGAATGACCCTGGTTTCACAGGCACTGTCTGTGAGATTGAAGCCTCGTTCCCGAGTCTCACAGCGTGGACTCCATGGGCGACGGCAAAGTACATTCCTCCCGGCTGAGGCCCACCGCGAATGTACTCCACAAGTCCATTAATTTCCCACTTGGGTAAGGAGAATTTCCCTATGATTTTGGTATTCTTCACTTGTTTTGGTGGCTCTTCAAAGTTCCCATTTGGAATCAGCCCTAAAGACAATGAAATGGGTTAATTCTTAAGTGAAGTAAGTGGAAAAGTTAAGGCTTGTAGTATTTTGACAATAATTCCAAACAAAAGTACTTGTTTCTGACCTTCCAGTGTTCATGTACCAAACTACAGAAAGCAATAAAAGTGCAAAAAACTGTTCTTTTTACTTGTATTTGGTAGGTCAAGCAAAAGATCCATTTTTTTCAGAAGTTCCTAGTAAATCCCCTGAATTTGTACCAGGATTTGACACATTTTCACTAAATATCCTATTAACAAACCAAAATTTGAACTCAACACAAGAAAATAAGAGGGTTTCATCTTACTATGTAAACAGTATGAATTCAGGCAAGTGCTTATAAAATCAGGTGAAATTAACATAGCATTAAAAAAATGATGCAGTATCTGAGAAAAATGAGAAGATTTTAAATAATACCTCCTCTGTGATTTTTAGTAGGTGTAGCTCCCAAGGCAGTACAAATTGTGAGTAGCAGAGCTAAAGAGAGACAGAGTGAAATTGGTGCTGCCATTTTTGGTTTTGAGGAGAGAGAAAGAACAAGTTAAGCTTTTTATAAGAGTATGTTATGTATGAGTTTCAATGAGGAGATGGGTTCATTTTTATAATGAAAGGCTAGTTACAGTAACAGAGGTAGAGGATAATGGGCTCATGGAAAAGGTTACAAATTGTTGATTTTGTCTCTTTGTCGGTTTTATTTCAAACCCAATCTTTTTTGCCTTAAATTATGGTGATATTGAGTTTCAAATCTCGAAATGCTAAATTTTGCTTTGAATTATTGAACCTCCTACTAGTATAGGATTTTAAATTTAAGGTGATAAAGGATCATCGATTATCATAATTGATTCATAACATAAATCATATTCCGTACATTATACAAATTCCGTAAAGATAGTTGAATCTTAAATTTGAATCATACAAAGTACTTTGTATATACAAGTACGAAGTACGGATTATTTCATATCAACAAAATACGCCGGATGTTGGAGCCAATTGTATCATGTTTGTTCATCTCTTTGATAAGGACTTCCTGTTAGTTTTGTTTTTTTATACTCTTATCTTAGGAAAAAATCTATCATACTCTATTTGTTGTCATTGAATTCATAAACTTGACGTAGTAGTAAAAGAAGATACGTAAGTGGGAAATTGACAAAGCAAAGGAAGAAAAACAGCACCGATTGTTAGCAGAAGCACATGCAATATTAATACAAATAGCATCAAAATTGTGTGTTAAAACTAGCGTGATTGGCTCGTTAGTTAGTGCCAAACTTCAAACAGCTTTACTAATACTCCGTATCTTTTCTGCGCATTTTTTTTCTCTTTTTTCTTTCCTCTTAACATGGCTATTGTCATGGTTTGTTATTTGTGCATAATTTCCAATAAATACAAAAATAAAAAATAATGTTTTTTTTTTTTTTTTTTTTTTGGTGTTTAGAGAGCCACAAGGGCGGATGATGAGAATCGATCCCAAGACTTCTTGGAATCGGGAGGGGAGCTCTAACCACTTGAGCTATCCCTCACCCTCAAAATAAAAAATAATGTGGATGTTAGCTCTCATGAGTCTCAACCAATTTTATTTTATTTAAACTAATTACAGTACTTGTAAGTTTGTATTACTAGTTATGATACTAGCCACAGAGTAGTTTTCATATTAATTATCATGTACGTGGTGTACTACAGTGTATTTATATTTGAAAATTATAGTCCATATTATAGTTAGGTATCTAGCCCCATTAACTACTAACTAACTATACATATCCATTCATTTGACCCCCTCCCATTCTCCCAAGGCTCCCCCATGCAGTGTGCCTAAATTCGTTTCAAACTCTTTTGTGACATTTGAAATATACACGTGGAAATAGAAGATCGAACGGAGGGGTAATTGATAAATCTGTAATAAAATTTACGGTAGCTATGTATTCTTCTTCAAATAATCTACAAGTATTATTCATATTTTCTTCTTAATATGAATTTGCTCTGACTATTGAGCAAAAGTTAGAGGAAATTTCATCTTTAGTTATATGGACTGAAATTACACTATTAGAGAACAACAAACACAACATTGTGCTGAGTAATCACTTTTTAAAAACAAAAGACGGTGAACTACGGGGAGGGGTCATCATCCTATCACAGGAATGGGCGGGGGGCGGGGGCTATGAGGAATCGAACCCATCACTTGAGAGGGGGGGGGGGGGGTGGAGGGACTCATTCCTCTGAGATTTCAAGTATTTGCATACTATTTGTAATGCATGTATAAAGATTGTCAATTGTGGTAAATGAGTATACACTTTGGTTTGATTAATATACGCGGGATATTTAATCATATAGGAACATTTTGTGTGAGGGATTTCCAATTGAACAAGGTCCACAAGGATGGTGATAAATAAAAACTTCTCTTATCTCACAAATTCTATAGCTATAAAGGGTGGTATACTAGAAAGGGATAAAAAAAGGTGTGCATAAATTACTAAACAAAGGAAAGGTGATATTTTTTATTTTCGTTCCCACTCATCGATTTCCTATCTTTGTCCATTGCAACTTGACATTATCCAACAAATAAAATAAGAAATACTAAAGCACTTACGCTTAGTTTAGTTTAATTTTAGTAACTACATGGATCAAAAGAGAAATGAAAGAAAGATTCCTAATATTTGATGTTTTTTTTTTTTTTTTTTTTGAAGGGGAGATTAAAATTCATTAATAATAAGCCATACGACACTTACATAAGAGATCGTAATCGAATAATACAAAGACAAAAGAACCAATTACAAGTTCGAAATAAAGGAAACTACAATTGCACGCACAGAATAACTTTCTAAAATATCCTTGGCTCATATAACGCTGTCCTATGCAGCCTCTTGCAAGGGGGTCTGGCAATATGTTGTAGTTTCTGACGAGAACCTTCATTGGCTCAAAATCCTGTACTCCTCGACCTGAAATCAAAATTGGTGTCGTACACTTCACCCTTGATAAGACAATCTCCGATTTAAACACAGATATCGGCATGGAAGCATAACCCTTTAGCCCAAACCAACAGAAGATCAAACCAAAGCCCCATAGCCAAAAAACCCAGTTCAAATCCTGCACCAGAAGATCGGTATACCGATCTGCACACCCCATAGCACACCAACACACCACACAAAAAGAAAAACTAACAGACCCAAAAAACACACAAAGACGGAAACAGGAAACCCAAACACTACACACACCACTAATAGAAATAACAGGAACAAACTTAAAAACAAGAACTACGAACAGAACCCTAACAACCCACACCGCCGCCACTCCGAGCACAACCACCAAAGCTCCGAGGTTCACCAACCCAACCCACCTACCGCCTGACAATAAAACCCGAACCACCAAGGCCCGCTCGAGAAGCCCAAACCCCCCACACCCCTGAACCGCGGCCGCAACGGCCTTACGCGAGGGACTAAGAACGGCCCTACGCGAGGGACTCAGAGGGATCTCCCTCCCCGTTCTCGAAAACAACGACGCAACGACGGAAAAAACGGATAGGCATAGACACGGCGGGGAAGCGGAAACCAAAACCGGCGGCAAGCCGGCAGCAAGGCCGGTGAGGAAACAGAGCGGCCGAAAAAGGGAAGCGGTGCACGATGCTAGGCCGAAAATACAAGAAACCAAAACAAAAACTAAGACGCAAACGAGAAAGGAAAAAAACCACCTAAGGGAGTAGATCGGAGGCTCGCCGACGCTGTGGCATGGGCGGTGAGCCGCACGCCTGTAACACCCTAGAAATTCCTTTCCTTTAAAATACACTTTACTCTTTTTTAAAATACGATTTAGGAATATCTAAGACATTACCGCCACCGTGAAAACGGCTAAGGCAATTATCAAAGACACACAGCGGAAGACTTAACTCAAACCATTCAAAAACGAGTCAACTTAAAAGTCAACCAAACGAAAATAATATTAAAACCAAAGTCAAACGAAGTCAAATAAAACCAACCTACAACTTGAAACCATTGAAGGCCCTTATCAAAACCAATTAAATTATGAAAACCTTTGCGTTAGTCTCATAAGTATAACATAATATAATATTTGAAAGAAATAAACCACATCTCAACTAATATAAACTAGCATGATTCGCTCTTCACTCATGCCCCGTCATGAATATGTTTCAACACCTGAAAAGATTATCTCCACTTGTCCCCACTACTCTCCATTAAAATGGATCATCGTAGGGCCAAGATAAAGACATAGCCAAACACAAACAACACACACACAATCAGCAAAGCTGAGTACATAAGCGTATTTAAACACACTAACATGCAACTGCTAGCATCACACATACTTACCTCATTGCACCTGTTTACAAGCACACACAACAAACAACAAGACTCTTTAACTGGACACTAAATAATTTATTTAGCGTTGATTACGCATCGAACGGGTTTCCAACTAAACCTTCCTCAATAAATTGAGGACCACTGACACGGGAGCTAACCGTGCCAGCATCACCTATGCCACACATTGGTGGCGGAATTCCAGCGCATAATAATAATAATAATAAAAGGGAATATACATCGTCCTGTACTCCATTAGAAGTTATGGTTAAATATAAAACCCCATAACTCCCCCCATATGTTCATACTCAAGGTATATACGTTCCAAGAGTTTTGGTGCGTAATCTCTTTCACTTTACGTTGTTTACATATTATTAGACTTGGTGATGACTCTCAAAGCATAACAATTCAATCATCGATAATAATTCAACCATTCAAACATACCAATTTAATTCTTGAATATTTAGTGACCACATAATATTTAATGTTGAACCCTTTTTAATTCTACCTCAGTGTCATAGACACTGTAAACGCATAAAGCGCCAACAATCCTATCCCTCGGTGTTAAAAACACCTTAAGTGCACAAAGGCACCAACATACAATTTATTCCTTGTGTACATAGACACTTATATAGCTCCTTCTTCATGCTTAAAGCATCAATAAAAATTATATGAACCATAATAAAATTCCTTTTCAATATTCCAAACATAATTAAACAATTAGTTTAATTAAACATGCTCTCTAACATGCCATAAATAAATATGAAGTCCATATAATCATGCCAAAATATAATTTTCCAATCCATAGATCATCACAAATAATTCATGCTTCACAATTCAATCACCAACACCAATAATTCACAATTCAATCACCAACACCAATAATTCACAATTCTATATATGAACCTTAGCATGATACTACTTGTATTTGATTGAATTTAAGCCTAGCATGATTCAACATCATCAAAATATGCTAAGTACGCGAACGTACCTTAATTAAGCCCATAGAGTGGCCGAAAATACTACAACAATTCCCGAATCAAGTCTCCTACAATAAGGGACAATAATACTAAATTAATTACTTTTGTATACACAATATTCAGCAACTTAAACTCACTTTAAACTATTTAGAATAATCTGAAAATTATTTAAAAACCCCTAATTAAACTCCTTTTTAATAGGTTTATCACACCCTTTAATTAAAATCACAATTATACTACTTTAAATAAAATTCCAGCATTTTAAACTAATCTAAAACCCCTTTAAAACTTCATCAAAATATATTTTCATACTTAAATTATCCATAGAAAAATTAAATTATATCTTACCCTTTAAACTCAAGGATTAAATTTAAAAAAAACTTCGTTAAAAATCAAAAACTGCCCGAAAATCATACTTAGAGGCTGAATTTGGCCACGAGAGGGTGGTGCTCACTACCAATGGTAGTGAGTCTTTCTTAAAACGTTGTTTTCACATGGAAAACACTACTTTTTTGTCAAAATCGGATGAGTTTAGAACCTGATCGGGATTAAAACGGGATTAATATTAACGAACGAAAATCTATAAATTAAAACACGAATTATGTGTTCAAAATAATCTAGGATTAAGTTAAACTAATTAGTAGTTATAATCACCAAAATTTCTAAAATATCATTACTATAAAAGCCCTAAATCAATTGTTCATAAAACCCTAAAAATCAAGTCTTTAATAATTTTAAAACCCTAACTTATAATTTTATGAAATCTGAAAATAAAACACTTTATTATTTAAAATTTACAATCTTTAATCATCAAAACATAATTATGATACTAATTAAACATACTTTGAATAATTAAAACCAAAATCCATAAATAAAATCATCAAAATAGCTAGAATGAAAAGAGGAGAGAAAAAAGAAGAAAATAAGACTAACCTTTTTGTGTGGGAAATTTTGGGGATCTAGTAGATATATATAGTGTAGGGTAATTAGTGTAGGTTTGGGCTTCATATAATCATGGACTTTAAATGTTGAAATAGGTGACCCAAAAGTAAAAATAGGGTGATTGGGCTTATAATGAAGATGGGCTACATTTGGATTAAATACTTGTTGGCCCAAATAGAAATACTTGATTAATCTATAATCCAATAATTAAAATAGTTTTACCCAAAATATATTTTATAAATAAATAAATAAAATATAAAATACGTTAAAAATACGGGGTATTACAACGCCGGCCAGCGAGCCTCATGGCCGGAGCAGTTAGGGAAGCCGAAAGGTTTTTGAGAGAGAGGGGGGCGCTAGAGAGAGAAAGGGGTTGTTTTCCTAATATTTGATGTTTGATTTAATGAAGAAAAGTGAAAAAGGTATAAATGGGAGATTTATTCTATTTTATTAGCTTCTATTTTTTTTTTTTTTTCTTTCAATATTTCTCTAATTGTGGAAAGAAAGGAAAAGTAAATTTTTATAAGGAGGTTTTTGATTCACTTTCTTTGATTTCCTATCGTATTCTATGTAATTTTGATAATAAACTTGAAAATTTTATATTACTCTTTAATCTCCCACATTTTTTCCCAAAATGCTCACAATAAAGTATTTTAGTTAAAATGAAATTTTAATCCACTTATAATGTTGATTCACACTCTTTCTTCCACACTTTCACTCCATGCTCTAGTTATGTGAGTGATTGAGTCCTTATACCCCATAGTTTTTAATCATGCATACTCCGTATTAATTATTATTTTACTATCTTCTACCAAATAGCTACCTTGGGTATGGTGGATTTGGAGGTGGAGGAATTGCTTTGTTTTTAATCGAATGTGATGAAATTCCAGTGGGCATGGGTGCATTCTTGCATATTAGGTACGATGAAGCTCGCAGGGCCTTAACTTAGACTTTTGATGAGCAGCACTGCAAGCGTGGACAGAGAGTTCAAATCAGTGTCATCTGGCATGCTCCTGACCATGGCTGGTATGTTTTGAACTGCGATGGAGCGGCTAAAGGAAGTCCTGCAAGAAGTAGTGGGCATTATTAGAGACTATGAAGGCCGATTTGTTTCAACTTTTGCAGCATACTTTGGGCATTGTTCAGCCTTTAAAGCTGAAGTCAGAGCAATAGAGCGGCTGATTGGTTGGCCAACCGCGGAGTCACTTTGGACTCTTAGTTGATTTCTTACTGTTGTTCCATCACAATAAGGTTGTATTTTAGAGGAGGATGTTAGGGTGTGGCTTTACCGCGCCTAGTCCCTCCGTAGCTTAGTTTTATTTGGTTTTTGCTTTTCTTGCTTGAACTTTCTTGTTTTTAGCTCTGTTCTTTGGTTTCTTGTCAACCTTAGTTGAATAAAAATGATGTGGAACAATCCAACATGTAAACAAAAAAACTTCAAATTAGGGTCTGCTCTGATTTACTATAATTAGAGCTGAACTGAACTGAAATTAAGTTAAAGAAAACAGACCCTTAAGATGACATTTAGAATCTACACCCTTAATATGAGACTATTTCGTATCTCAATTTCAATTTAACGAACCAACCGACCCTAAGCTAATTATTCGAAAACAAACCTAATACGAAGTACATTACTTTTTCTCTTCAAAAACAAAAGTGTCTTACATAGAAGGCCATTTTAGGAGCATAAGTGGACGCAACACACAAGTAGTCATACATCCAAGCCCATTCATAAACGGATAAACCCACTACATAACCCATAAAACAACACCAGCATAAAAACGACACGTTTCAACTCTCAACACAATAAAACGAAACACTCCACCAATCACCTCACTCATCTTCATCCTATACAAGCTTGGAATCTTGGATAGAAAGAGAGCGTAAGTGTATAAAAATGCGTGTCAGCGTAATTGTCAGGTGAATTCAAACAAAAATTCCAAAATCCCGCCCACATTTCAAATTTCAAATTCTCTCGACCGTTACCATTACCCCTCTTTCTTCTTCAAATACCCCTTTTCCTCTTTCATTTCCACCCCCAAATTCTCAGACACCATCTCTGTGTCTTTCTCTCTCCTAAATTCAAAAAAAATGCCTCCCAAAAAGCAACCCCTTCAAACCAGCACCACCGTCAACATCCAGCCCATGGATTCCGACCACCCTCCGACCACCGGAAAAACCATCGAAGAAATGTACCAGAAAAAAACCCAGCTCGAACACATCCTCCTTCGACCCGACACTTACGTCGGATCCATCGAAAAACACGAACAATCTCTCTGGGTTTACGACCCAGATGGTCAAATGGTCTACAAAAATGTCAGCTATGTTCCTGGACTCTACAAGATCTTCGACGAAATCCTCGTTAATGCTGCTGATAACAAGCAGAGAGATCCGAAGATGGATCGAGTTGAAGTTGTGATTGAACAGGAGGAGAATTTGATCAGTGTTTATAATACTGGAGATGGGATTCCGATTGAAATGCATAAGGAAGAAGGTGTTTATGTTCCTGAATTGATTTTTGGGCATTTGTTGACCAGTAGTAATTATAATGATAATGAGAAGAAGACTACTGGTGGTAGAAATGGCTATGGTGCTAAGCTTACTAATATTTTCTCTACTCAGTTTATCCTTGAGACTGCTGATGGAAAGCGTCAATTGAAGTATAAGCAGGTATAATTTCAATTGTTGTAATCTGCGTCATTTCTGGATGATTTTTTAGGGTTTTGATTGATTGTTTATTGAATCGATGAATTTAGGGTTTCTGGTTGCTAATTTTTGTTGATTGTTTGTTTTCATGATACTGATTATTAATAATTAGGTTACTTGTTGTTTTTGATAGATCTAATTTGAATAATTACATAATTAGGTCAATTGTTTATTATTCAGGTTAATCGTTTTTGTGTTCTAATTGATGTTAATTTGTTATGCAATAGAAAAGTGAGCCAACTTCATTACATTATGTTCTAGAATATATGACTTTATACTTCTGTCTTCTCCATAATGTTTTAATTTTAGGCATGATAAAGTAGGATTACTGCACATTAGGGGCATGATTCATTATCTATGTATCTAATTTGGTTTACGAATTTACGATACTTGGATTACTACAGATTTATTGTGCGCTCTAGGGTAATTGTTTACTTGTAGCAACCTTGATCAGTAGTCAAACTTATACTTTAATGTTTTTGCATTAAAATACCATCATTCGTGTGATGCTGGTGGTAATTAGTCGCCTCGTTTAGTTATAGGTGATAATATGAATTGAGTTGAAGAGGAGGCATTAGATATTTGCTATAATGTGAGTAATTTGATTTTGCATTATAAACTAAATTTGAAGCTGTTTTGTTGATGTGAAGGTGTTTGGCAACAACATGTCTGAAAAGGGAGTTCCTGTGATACAGAAGTGCAAGGCTACTGAGAATTGGACAAAAGTGACATTTAGGCCAGACTTGTCAAAGTTTCAGATGACCCATCTAGAAGATGATGTGGTGGCCTTGATGAAGAAAAGAGTTGTGGACTTGGCCGGATGCCTGGCGGCGTGTCCTGGAAAGAAAGTAAGAGTGTTTTTGAATGGAAATGAGGTCGAGGTGAAGACGTTTCACGATTATGCTCAGCTGTATCTCAACTCTGCTAACAATGCCAGAGGAGTTGAACTACCCAGGTGCATAAAAACTTATTTGCTCTACTTGTTCAAGGTGGGAGTTATCTTCTTTGAAGCTCACTTGTTTTAGTTAACAGGATTGACAATAACACTAAAGAAGATATGAATCCAAGGTGGCAGATCTCTGTCAGTCGTAGTGACGGGCAATTTCAACAGGTAACAAACAATTTCTATGACCATTGGAGTTGATGTCTTTCTTAGTTTAAGTACACAGTTGGCTAACCTATGCATTTTGTTAACCAGGTCAGCTTTGTCAACAACATAAACACGATCAAAGGTGGGACTCATGTCGATTACATAACTGCCCAGATAACCAAATGTGTGATTGATGCTGTTAAGAAGAAGAAGAAAGGTGCAAACCTCAAGCCACATATTGTGAAGAACCATTTGTGGGTGTTTGTCAATGCTCTTATTGACAATCCTGCATTTGATTCTCAGACAAAGGAAACCCTAACAACTCGCACAAACAGTTTTGGTACTACTTGTGAATTGTCAGAAAAGTTCTTGAAGAAAGGTTTGTAGCCTTGTGAATTGATCACTATATTTCTTCTCTGAACAAGGCCTTATTTTCTGATGTTGGTATTGTGCTCCAAAACTTGTTTTCAGTGGTGGAAACTTCTGGTGTGGTGGATAACCTCCTTGAATGGGCTGATCTCAAGCAGTCCAAGGAACTAAAGAAAACTGATGGGTCCAAGACTAAAAGGTTACTTGATGTCCCTAAACTAGAAGATGCCAACGAGGCCGGAGGTAGAGATTCTCATAAATGCACTTTGATTCTCACAGAAGGAGACTCAGCAAAAGCACTTGCTGTAAGTCATTTAGCTTGAATTAGATTTTCACTTGTGTTTTTATTGGTGGTATTCTAATTGCTTTGCGATTGAAACAACTTCACATAGATGTCTGGGCTCTCTGTTGTTGGCCGAGAATATTATGGTGTGTTTCCTCTGCGAGGAAAGTTGCTAAATGTAAGGGAAGCAAGTGCTAAGCAGATTACAGAAAATGCGGAGATTAATAATCTTAAAAAGATTCTTGGGCTCAAGCAGGGAGAAAAGTATGACAAGGAAAACAGTATCAAGTCATTGCGATATGGACATCTAATGATCATGGCTGATCAGGTTGGAAATATTTTTGATATCTCAATACAATTTTAATTACTACGTATTTGTGTTTCATTCTGCCAGGATTTGCATTTAAGTCAACAATCAGTGCATCAAGTTTGATTTGTTTTTCTCGCAGGATCATGATGGTTCCCACATCAAGGGGCTTGTTATTAACTTTATTCATACATTCTGGCCTCCATTGCTGAGGAATCCTTCATTCATGCTCGCGTTTATTACCCCTATAGTGAAGGTCTGCAACATTTGTATATCTATTCTTTTCTTTATATCCCTATGTGCTATGCAGTTCATTGAAATGTGGAACACTAATAGCTTTACCTTTTGCAATGCAGGCAACTAAAGGAGTAGGGGTTAAAAAACAGGTTATAGCTTTCTATAACATGCCTGAGTATGAAGAATGGATCAGAAGCATGGGAAGTAATTTGAAAAGTTGGACCATTAAGTACTATAAGGTGTGCTTGTACAGACCAACCCACAACTTATATTTATTTGAATTTGGTAGAGTGGCTTGTGAGTTTCTTAATTTATGGGTTAATGAAACAGGGGTTGGGAACAAGTGATGCAAATGAAGGAAAGGAGTACTTTTCAAATCTTGAGAGGCACAGAAAGATTTTCTGCTGGGAAAATGACAATGATGGCAATGCGATTGAGCTGGCCTTTAGTAAGAAGAAGATTGAAGCCAGGAAGGATTGGCTTCGGGAAGACGAGGTCTGACCTTATTCAAAATTTGTTGAGTACCTTATTAAAGGGGCTGGCTATAGTTTCTGATATTTGTTGTGGTGCAGGTTGGAAATTTCCTTGATCATAACGAGGAAATGGTTAAGTACAGTGATTTTGTCCATAAGGAACTGAAACTGTTTTCCAGAGCAGACCTTCAAAGATCCATTCCATCTATGGTTGATGGGTTGAAGCCAACACAGAGGAAAGTCCTTTTTGCTGCTTTTAAGAGAAACTTGATCAATGAGGCAAAAGTTGCTCAGTTCAGTGGTTATGTATCTGAGAAATCATCTTATCATCACGGTGAGGCAAGTATACAAAGCACAATTGTTGGCATGGCACAGAATTTCGTTGGATCCAATAACATCAATCTTTTAATGCCCCATGGACAGTTTGGAACGCGTAACATGGTATGTTTGACTTAGAAGAAAGTTTTGTATTATTGATTTCTTTGAATTAATCAGATTATGATGAGTTCAGTTGTCATACTGACCCCCCTTCTTTTTATATTGCTATTTCACAGGGTGGAAAAGATGCTGCCAGCCCCAGGTATATACACACAAAGCTTACTGAAATCACAAGATTCCTGTTTCCCAAGGATGATGATATGTTACTCAACTACTTAAAAGATGATGGCTTGACCATTGAACCTCAATGGTGAGTTATCCTTCTAGTGTGGAAAGGTGATGACTCGAGAGTTGACGTGGTTTAGATGAAGCTAATTTGACCTTGTGTTTCAGGTACATGCCAATAATACCAACAGTTCTTGTCAATGGATCTGAAGGTATTGGAACGGGTTGGAGTACATTTATACCCAATTATAATCCCAGAGACATCATTGCAAACATCAGGCGTTTGCTAAACGATGAGCCTTTGGTGCCTATGGATCCTTGGTACAATAATTTTAAAGGAACTATCCAAAAAACTGCAAGGAAAGACACTGGAATCACCTACACTGTTACTGGAATTATTGAGTTAGCCGATGAAAGCAGCATAGATGATTCCAGTAAAGATGACGTTACTCTTATAATCACTGAGCTGCCGATTCGTAAATGGACCCAAGATTATAAGGAATTTTTGTCGTCCCTTGCCAAGGAAGTGGAGAAGGGCAAGGAGCCATTTATCAAGGTGATTTAACGTTCATTTTACTTACCTAAGTGGCTCACAAAGAGATTGGTTTAAACTACTTTTGTTTTATTGTTGCCTGCAGGACTTTGTGGACCGCAGTACTAATGACACTGTAGAATTTGAGGTTTTATTAACAAGGAAGAATTATAATCTTGCCAAGGAGGAGGGCTTGTTGAAGAAGTTTAAGCTCACAAGTAACCTCAGCACTAATAACATGCACCTCTTTGATGAGGAAAATAAGATCGTTAAATATGAATCCCCTGAACAGAGTACGTCTTTAACCTTTTCATGAGGGGTGCATTCGGTTTTAAGTGGTTACTCATTTGTAATGATTTTTCTTGTGCAGTTCTTGAGAAGTTCTATCCGATGAGGTTTGTACATTATACTAAAAGAAAGGTAAGTTTTAAAGCATGAAACACATGAACTGATTCACATACTTTTCTCAACTATGCAACTCATATTAGTTCAATGAAAACCATGGCAGGAACAAATCTTGGAGGTATATCATGCTGAGTTGTTGAAGATATCAAACCAAGTTAGGTTTATCTTGGCAGTAGTAGAAGATGATATTGTGGTGTGCAAGAGGAAGAAGGCGGAATTGGTCAATGAATTGCGGCAGAAAGGGTTTGATCCTATCCCCAAGAAAAAATCTGTTGAGTCAGCTGTTGTAGGTGCCACTGATAATAACGATGAGACAGAGGATCAGGAAGTCAGCGCTGAGAATACTACTTCTACTGCTGACCATTTGAGCGATTATGATTATCTGCTGTCGCTGACAATAGGAAACTTGACTTATGAGAAAGTGCAGGAGCTTTGTGACAATAAGGAAAAAGTCAAAGAGAAAATTGAACTGTTGAACAAGGAAACTGAAAGGTCTTTGTGGTCAAGGGATCTTGATGCTCTTGAGAAAGCTCTGCTTGTAAGTGTTAGCCATTGAATTTTACTGTAAATATAGTGTTACAGTCAATGACTAAACAGTTGTAATATTATTTTGCAGGAGAAGGAAAGAAGAGAAGAGGAGGAGGCCAAAAATGCCCTGGAAAAAGTGAAAGCTTCTGCCCAAAAAGCGAACAACAAGGCACGTAAGCAAAACAGGAATGTGAGCAAAGCCAAAACTGTCAGTGACTCCAATTTAGATTCAGGTTGAATCATCTACTAATGTTTTCCATTTAAAATCATCAACTGCAGCAAATTTTTTTGTTCCTTTCTTGACCACCTTTCTTGTTACTTAGAATATCAGCCGGGGCAAGGAAAGGGAAAAGGCAAGGCTCCAGCTAAGAAGGCTCCAGCTAAGAAGGTAGGTGTATCTCTATTTACTTATATAGTTGATAGTTCTACATAAGACTCACACTTGGGTTTGTAAGAAGCTAACTTAGCTATGTTTTTAGCAACCCAAGCCAACTGTTGTAGCTGAGGAAGAAGAGGAAGACATTCCTTCTCTAAGCCAACGGCTTGCTGCCTCTCGCTTGGATTCTTCTCCAGAAAAATCTGCTGGTAACTTCTCATTTTACACTTCCGAATGTTACTAAATGCATTCATCTGATGTTTAGTAGTAATTAGTTTTCTTGTTTTGATCAGAAATGGAAACTGATGCCCCAAAAAAGGCTGATGCCAAGAAGCAATTTGCTGCAGTTGAAGAAATATCAGACAACGATGATGATGTTGACCTTGAAATTACAAAACCTGCACAGAAAGGAAGGGGTAGACCTGCTAACCGCAAGGAACCCAAGCAAGCCGCTGTTACAAAGAAGAGGGGGCCTGTCAGTAAGAAATCTCAAGCAGGTCAAAAGTTGATAACTGATACCTTCAAGGCTTCAGATACAATCGATGCATCTCCTGAGCAGAAGGTCAGGAGGATGAGGCCTTCTCCCTTCAACAAAAAGAGTGGGTCAGTTTTGAACGGAGGAGAATCAGGCAGTAGTAAAGAGAGTGATGACATCTCAGTTTTTTCTTTGGATAGTATTGATGAAGCCATGCCGGCAAGGCCTAGACCACAGCGAGCAAACAGGAAGCAGATGACATATGTTCTGAGTGACTCTGACAGTGATGACTCTAAGCACGCTGCGTCTGACAATTTTTCTGATGCAGAGGATGATGATGATTCTGAATCTGAATAGGCAATACATCCACTGGAAAATATGGTAGTATTCTAATTGTATGCAAATTTAACTTTAGTCTTGTGTACCTGACTGCTTGTCAAACAAATGCTGTTATGGTGAACAAATACATTAGTTGTACCTAAAAGCTGTTGTACAACTTGTTGTATGCAAGAATACACAGTTGTACATATTGAAAGATGGCAATTTCGGCATGAAGCAAATTATCCCGAGCTCGTTTGATCCATTTTGTAAGTGTTTTTATGTACAATTTATAAGTGTTTTTTTTAGCTCAATTACTATAACTTCTGTTTCAAATTATTTGCAACGATAATTTAGATATTTTCTACTCACACAACCATTGTAAATAATTTGAAACGGATGTAGTAAAAATGTTTTTTGCCCTAGGGAATTAGCTACTTTCCTGAAGGTTAGAATTTGTAACATGCTTACAAATTTTTATTTTTTTGACCCATTTTTTTATGGGGCCAAACTTTTACTTCCTTATCCATATATTTATGTGGTGCTCATATAAGATATTTTTCTCCTTTGTTTGAAGGTGACTACTATCAGTCTTCTCAAATTGAAGAAAACTACAAAACAGTTGAGCTACAAAATTCTATTAAAAAAAGTTTTAATACTACTAAATGGCTGCAATTTCCATGAGCTACTGCCTGTTTGGCAAAAACCAAGAAATCAAAGAGCGTAAAATGATAATTCCCAAAAGTTCGATCTCCTTCTCTTGCCAAAGCAGCAAGCCTGCAGGAGAGGAAGATTCGAGCGCGAAGAAAGAGAGGGGAGAGAAGCCATTGATGACACTCCAAGTTATAAGTGGAGTGTCCAAGTTGGGTAAGCGATTGAAGGAAACTTTAAGTCCAAAACAAAAGGGGGACTTGAAAGATGTGCTTTTGATGAGCTTCTCTTTTGGTGTTTATGTGTATATATCTCAGAAGATTGTTTGTGCATATTGTGCCTGGATGTCCATGCTTAATCACCCTTGGTAATAAAGCAGAAGTTTGATTCTTTGTTGTTTTATTGTGTGATTAGTTTTATGATTTGTAATAATAGTGTACACATCTTGTAAACTGCCATTAGTTTAAGTTTAATCGCGATTGTCATCATTAACAAGGAGCTTATAGATATATGGTGCACACTTTCCCTGTTCACCCTGAAGTCAATTTGGTAAAGGATAGAATATAATTTGCGGTTGATACATCAACAATTCAAATGTATTAATTATGTCTGTTTATGTGATTTTACATCTTACAAGGTTGCTTGATGCCTAAAACGGGATCAAACTCATTATGATCAAATGTTGCTAATGAACTGCAGGCTTGCACAAGGGCAAAAGTTTCCACTAAACTTGGCAAAACTGAAATTAACCTGATTACATGATCCAAAGTTCCTAACCCAAAACCAAATTGTTCTGAAATTTACATAAATCGTGTTTACTTGAATTGAATCAACCTGAGTTTAACCTGAAGTTTTTTTTTGACAAATATTATTTGGTTTATCAATTTATCATGATATACAATAGAAATTAACTCCAACACGACCCAAACCTGAATTCAAATTACTCATTGTATCGAAAATTACTCTGTAGTAATGTTGTAATCTGATGGAAGTGAATCATTCATCACCTTTAGTACAAATATTAGACGAGTCCATGTAGTAATCTAACAGTAGTCCTGTCCTATTAACAATTTCAACATGATATGAGCTTCAGGAATTAGGACAATACATTATGGTTTATTAATTGACTATCCCTGTATTTTATTATTAGATAAACAAGTAAGATTCTTATAATACAGTACTTCAAATTAAACAAAAAGCATTTTTGTGGTAAAATACAGTTATATAGTATATGCATCAGTTTGATTTTATTTAACTCTAGCTAGTCACAACTTTGGGCACTATATAGGATAAATAAATTAGTCAGATTTTTGTGTTTTCGGCTTGAAAATTTTATAGAAGAAAGAGATCAGCCACTGCCAAAAGAGAGCTAGCCAACTAGTTTGCTGGGGCTTGGGTTCAGGTCTTGGTCCCAGCATTCCTTTGTACATCTCCTTCTGCTTCCGATAAACAGATTTTTCATGTTCAGTAAGAACCCGCAGTTCTCTGGCAATTGCTTTGTCATCAGGAGCATATTTACGAGCTTTGAGCAAGTCTTCTCTAGCTGCTTCTGTTTGCCCTAGTTCTGCTCTTGCTTTTCCTCGTCTGTACAGTACTTTGACATTATTTTCATCCTCAGCTAGGACCTAACACCAAATCAACCAGTAAGTATTCAGTATCATCAGACCTAAATTACGAAGGAAAAAATGTTAGCATT
This sequence comes from Chenopodium formosanum, assembly GCA_024500155.1. Lineage (NCBI taxonomy): Eukaryota > Viridiplantae > Streptophyta > Magnoliopsida > Caryophyllales > Amaranthaceae > Chenopodium > Chenopodium formosanum. Next base: position 261,696 of record CM044861.1, on the reverse strand, counting down.
TAGCACCCTTGTCCATCCGATTACAAAAAAGACTATTTTATATTTTTATGGACCAGGTGTACAAAATTCTAATATGTTTTCTGTGTTTGATGTCAACAGAACGAGAACTACAACATTTTTTTTGTTGTTTTAGCACAGGGCCTAACTATGCCATCGTTTTAAGAAAAAGACAAGCTAGATTCACATTCTTTGATGAGACAAGGTACTCACAATGCTGCATTGCACTATGGCATCATCATAATGCTTGAGGTTAATGTAACATGCTGCCATGTTGAGATGACAAGGATTCTTGACAGCCATAGCCATATCACGATACTTTCCAAAAAGCTGGAACATGAAATCATCTCCCATATATGCTATTGCCTGAGGCATCAAGACATAGCAGAAACTGATTGAATGATTGATGCCTAACATGAAGATCAGTAGAAATCCATAACAATAAAATGGTAATAGTGAAAATTAGAAAAATGAATAACCATTTCATACTGTTGCATAGCTTCCTCCAGTTTCCCCTCCTTAAATAAAGCATTTCCGTCCATTCTTCGTCGGTCTGCAGCACCAATCCGTTCCTCAACTGTCATGTCACTACGTGGTTTACCCTATATCCCAGATGCATTCTAATTCAATAGTGAAAATGTAGATCTTTTCAACCAGCTTTGGATCTAACAATATGCAGCTCATTATATAATTTAGGTGATTGATTACATACTTCTTTGGTTTCATCAAATCCAATGAGTTCAACTTCATATATAATGTTGGCCATGGGCGGAACATTTGGAAAGGAGAAGCTTCCTTCTTTTCCATAGCCTAGCTCCCAACCAACATGTAACAAGGCACGTTCTCCAGACTTCATGTTTGATATACCAATTCCTAAACCTTCCATCTCTTTCTTCTCTGTCAATAAAAATAAAATTCAACTTAGTCTCAAAGTAAGCTGTCCAAGAGATTATCAACAATGCCAACTTGATGAAAGAAGTATGAACACAGAACTTGAACCTAGAATGAATTCAGAAAACACATAAAAGCTCAATTTTTTCAGTGAAGAGGATGAAAATGACCCAAAAGAAAAGTCTACATCACATAACAATCCTTCAGCAATTTTTATGATAACAAACTATGAGGCACTGAAACTTGATCAATTTAGAAGCCAGAATTCATGCAAAAGGGCATGCATGCACTCAGGATGAGGGTAGTGAAGAGCCACTGCTATATCTGTACTTCTAGGCATAGGTGTGAGCTGGGACGGGAGGAATTATCACCACTTGATGATTAAATTTAGAACGCATAGCACACTAAAAGATTAGTCAGGCAACTATACAAGCTAGTAGAGATAGACAGTCAGGTCCCTTGAGTCATTAAGCCGGTGCCACTTACCTAGGTGCCCTAAAGTAACCTAGATTGATTTAATAAACCCCCAGCAAGGTATTTCATCATAATTAAATCGATTTGCATTCGATTGCAATAAACTAAAGATACTATATATGCTGAATAGCTGATATAGAAATGTATATACCCAGCTACATAAAAGATATGTACATACATGAAATGGGCCTGTTAACTAGAATAATAGTGACATTGTGTAATTCAATCTGTGTAATGGAAATTAATCTCAGAAAACCAAAGGAATCACAGTTGGCAAAATCAGCATCAAGCATATCAGGCACCAAGCTTACCACAAAATAAAGCAGATTTTGAGCATTACCTTTTCCTAGAATTAGCTCTGTTGGCTGTTGCTCTTGCCATGTGTCTTCAAACTTGTGTTGTGTGCTCCCAGTCCATGCCCTGTAATGCACTATTAAAAGGGAAGACAAACAGTCATTTTGAAACAAGAAACAGATGTAGACTCTTCTCAAGCTCATTACTAAACAAACACACAACTTAATTTGCTTTTAAAATGTGCAAGTCTAGCCATCCAGAAAATAATAGTGACATATAAAATCACAACTTAGAGCAAATGTGCCAAACAAAATTAATCAACTTGACTAGATTAGAACAATGTATTTGTATGTTATTGCAATTTTGCAATATCAGCCAATTTTGGTGAAATTTCAATTAGTTATATGACACACATAGTGACAAGGCAGTGAAAGAAAAGGAAATTTTTTTTTGTAGTCAATAGTAACCAAGTGTACAAAAATCGCAACAATTTGAATTTTCAGTGGGGAACATCTAAGAAACTAAGATGGAGGCCAATTATACTTACCAAAGCATGTGGAATATTTGGATGGTTTTTCACCGTGACCTTCTTTGATTATTTGCTTGGTAACTTTCTCATGAAGAACCTCAACTTCAGCATCTACTTTAGGGGGGCCATTATCATCCTGATGGGGTGCTCCATGGACAAAGGTAGCCTGTTCAGTTACTATATCACTATCACCCTCTCCATCTCCACCTTCAAAGGAGTATAGCAATGTGAGATTTTTGGTTAAAAGGGATATAAGAGTATGTGATTTGCTGTATCTGGTTGGATGATAATTAGAAACTCAATTTCGACTTTAGGGATCGATGATTTATATAATGAAATATCATAAATTGGCTAAAAGGGATATTTTTTACCTGGTGATGGATTCTGTTGCTCCACAACATCCTCCATTTCTCTTACTTAACCACAGTCCACAGTAGGTTCTTATAAACTACCTTCCTGTTAACAAGACCAGGCTCAAGTTAGAATGTTGCAGTTTGCCTTATGACTCAAATAATACCCTTGATCGAATTGGATAATGAACTGAAATATAATAATCTTATAGACATTACAAACCTATTTCATTGTATGTTTTCAACAAGTCATTAATAATGTATTTACATAACAAACCTGTTTCCATGTAGATGGACATAGAGCACCAAACAGATACATATGCATCTGAATTCGGCAAATGCGAATCAAATAATACCCAAGATCATAACTTTCTGAAACCAACCAAGTCAATTTTTTGCTACAGCAAGCTCAATTCCAGTAAAATTAAAAAAGTTTTACAACAAAGTTACAAAAAAAAAAAAAAAAAAGGGGACAAATTAAGAAACAATGAGAACAAAAGGTCAATTAAGTTCAGTTACAGCAGAATTCTTCTTGAGTCAATCAGAATTGTATTTGCGAACCCATTTCATATACACATAAATTAGACAAGTAGAAGGGCAACATAAAGACATACACATCTGAAGTTACTGTAATTAATGCCCAACTTCCTAATTTTCAGAAGCTAATCAAGTAAGCTATGTACTGTTACAACCCAACTCAATTACAGCAAAAAATCAAAGTAATAAAGAATAGATTTTGACACAAATTCTGTAATAGAAATTAGTAACAACAGTAGTAGTATAAGATGCAACTAACGAAATTAGTAAACTATAGTACTTGAGAAACATACCCACAGAAAGGAGAAAGGGCAGAAAAGAGTCCCTTTTCCAAGATCGAAGAAGATTGATTTGCAAATGTGATGGGAAATTTTAATTTTTGGGATTATTTGCAAAATTCTATTTTGTACGGGGTACCACTTAAATCTTTTTTTTTTTTTCATTTGGTAAAGCACTTTAATTTAGTTATGGAGTATAATTAGTGCGTGACCCAAATCATGTCTAATGGTTTAACACAAAATATTGTTAAACAGTTCTCAAAAAAAAAAAAAATGTTAAAAAAATTAATAATAATAATAATAAAAAAACACATAATAAATGGTTTAACACCCTAAGCAAGGTAGATAATTTTAGTTGAATATAAAGCTTAAACAAAAAATAGCTAAGATATCGTTAATTTTTGAGTTATGAATTATTTTTCATAAATTCCAAATAAATACTCGTACTAATGTACTACTGTGTATTTGAAAGTGTTATTACTACGGAGTATTACGGTTATAAATTTAAAGAAAAGGCTAAAAAAGAGAAAGAAAAAAAAAAGACCAATATAATCGACACATCACACATGTACAATTTCCCCAAAGAACTCGAACCTTTAACAATAAATTTCCTCAATTAGAATGATTTAAGAACACCATACATTTTCTTCTCTCTTTCTTTTCCCTTTTTCATCTCTCTGTCTATTTGCATCAAAAGTAATCAACTTCCACAATGGCAATCAGAGGCATTGACAGGTAATTAGTCTTTTTTTTTTTTTTTTTTTTTTTTTTTTTTTTTTTTTTTCATTCTTCGCAAGTAATGTTTTTGGTTATGTGTATATGTCAAAATTTGATCTAATTCTTTGGTTATTGTAGTTTATCTTTCTTTTATTTATATTCGTTACTAGATTGCTATTCAAAAATATTGGGGAACACAATTACATTGTATTCTTTTATAGTTTATGATTCTTGATAAACTAATTACAAATTATACATGTTTATATAGATAGTTGTTTTATTCAAGGTTTGATGTTACATGTATGAAATCTTATTCATCAAATCATATGTTATGCTTGACAAGGAAACTATTATCTTTATCTTTCGATCTAGGTTATAGATGCATTGAATTTCGTTATTTTAGGTATGATTCTTATATTATTACTAATAGGTGCAGTGTAGTAAATCTATTGTCATTGGGCATTGTTTGTTTATCAATACTCGATCTTTTTATACTAGATGATATCAGTAAAAATTAAAGAGATCATTACAATGACTAATACGAAGTAATCGTATTCTTTTGCATTATTCCATTTTGTGATACTCTGCAATATATATGATACTTGATAGATACATCACCAAAAGTATTAAAATGTTTATATGCTTGAAAGTTATAAGTTGGACACAAAGTTTGTAATTTCATATTATATACACCCTTCATAATTAAGTTGGACTCATAAGTTTGCTAATTACTGTGACTTGTATTTGGATGCAGAAAGGCTAAAAGAGATTTTTAACTTGAGGCATCTCAACTTGTACACAAAATATGGAAGTAACGAAAAGAAAAGGACTCATATACAACGATTGAACTATAACTGATAGGAAATCATCAAAAGAAGATCAAAAACAAGAAAAAAAAATGGAAGATGATGATATCACAGATTGTAACAACGCGATATCAAACGTTGCCTCATACTTTATTTGCTTCATTTCTTTGCTAGGACTTTGCCATGGCTTGCATATCCTCTTAAAACCCCTTTCTCAACCTCGAATCATATCGGAAACCATTGTATGTCTTTCGCATTCCACTTACTATTAGTCTTCTAGCATACAACAAACTATCTTAATTATCAAAATAATGTTATTACCTATGTGATTAACGATATGTAATGTATTGCAGGTGGGATTTTCGTTAGGTAATATTGCCTTGGTAAAATCTTCGATACTACATATAGATGATAACAGATTGAAAAACATGAAATTTTTAACGGATTTTGGGATGACCATCTACATGTTTGCACTAGGACTCGAAATGAACCCTTTAGTGTTTTTTCGTATACCTAAGAGAGAGGCTATTTTTGCATACACGGGGATGATTTTCACATTTATTTTTACAAGTAGCAGTGCTTCTTTCCTTCATTACGGGGTGAACTCAAACCTTAAATTCTACTTAGCTTTCTCTATAATGTTGTCAAGTACGGGGTCCCCCTTGCTAACACGAGTGTTAACAGACCTTAAAATTGGAAAGTCTAACATTGGTAAGTTTGCAATTTCTGCAGCAGTGTACTCTGAATTGGTAACAATTTTTATAATATGTGTTGGATATGTTATATTCCAACCAGAAAGAGGGTTTCGAGTTCGTGTTAGAGAACCTGACCAACATGAGTACCTCAAGGGTCATGGGGTTATCCCTCTTGGCTCGACATTGTTGGTACAAATCATCATAACCCTTATTGTAGGACCAAGAATTCTTCGTTGGGTGAACAACGCGAATCCCCATGGAAAAACATTTAAAGGATCACACTTGGTGCTGTCAGTTGCGTTTGTGGTGTGTATTGGATGCATATCACCCCTTATGGGGTTTACTCCCGTGCTTAGCGCGTTTGTAATGGGGGCTTTCTTACCGCGAGAAGGGAGGATTTCACAATTTTTCATTTCTAAATCTAATTACTTTTTGACCTTTGTGTTCTATCCTTTCTTTTTTGTGTGGGTGGGTTTGGAAGCACAAATTGGACTATTTGAGTTTCAGAATCTAGGCTCTTGGGCAAGGTTGTTTGGCTTCTTTGTTGTCGAAACGATTGCCAAGATCATTGGAGCTCTTTTATCCGGCTTGATTTTTGATATTCAATGGCCTGAATCCATAACACTTGCACTACTCTTGAATGTTAAAGGACATTTGCATATATACCTCACTATTATTGCCATGAAGGTACTTTTTCTTTAATTTGTTTGATTAAATTTTGCATAATATATACTATATACTTTTAATTATTATCACATGCCAATGTTAAAGAGGCCTGACTACATGTATGTATGTATGTATGTTATCTGCACTTTTAATTTGCTTTATTTATTGATACTTAATTAGTATCATGTATGGGTTGATGCAGAATCACATCATCAGTTATACAACATGTATTGGTATGATATTAGCTATGATTCTCAAGATCATCTACATTCCAATAATAGCAAAATACATTATTCGACGAGCTAGGAAACGCTTCCCAAATCAACCTTTGGCGCTACAATGGCATGATCCCACCAAGGAGCTTAGGATTCTATTAGGTTTTCATGGCCCCGAAAATGTTCCTTGTGCTATAAATCTCATGGAGATCTCCAAGGAGACGGGTGACCCGGGCATGGTGGTATATGCTACTGACATGATAGAACTCACAGATGATATCGCTGCCACTTTGGTTCCAGGAGGGGGAGTAGATGCTTTAGAGGTGACTGATGAGGTGACTGTTCAAAATAGAGAACAAATTACAACCACATTACAAGAATATGTCGCGGAGAATGGAGATGGAATCACCCTTCGAAGAGCCATGGCCTTGGCCACTTTTAACAACATGCACCAAGAAGTTTGCAACTTAACTGAGGATTCAATCATCAGTCTAATAATACTTCCTTTTCATAATGGTCTTCCAAATGATGGCAAGACAAATGATAGCCGTGTAGGCTTTAGATATGTTAATCGCAAGGTAATGCTCGTATTTATTAATAGCATGTTAATCTGTTACAGAATTGTCCATTGCAAGGTATGGAACATGAGTCCCACATCGGTCATATGGGGGACTACTGTAGGATTTATATAGGACAATGGGCTCCCCTCCCCTTAAGCTAGCTTTTGGGGTGGCTCTCCTATTGTCCTATATCATAATCCATCTAATCTCCTTGGCTAAAATAGTTTAGTATACTATTATTTTGTTTCTCAATAGAAATTTCAAATCCAATTCTATCATTAATTGTAACATTTGTTTTTGTTTGTTTTACTAGGTCCTTCGCAATGCTCCATGCTCCATAGCAATCTTAGTTGATCGAGGTTTTGGTGCCACTAGTCAAATGTCAAAATCGCCAAGAAATACTTTGAATACTATTGTTATATTTATCGGAGGCAAAGATGATAGAGAAGCATTAGCATATGCAGGACGGATAGCTTACCATCCCGGGGTAAAACTTACGGTGATGAGACTCCTAGTAGACATAGATGCAGAAAGTAATAATATGAGAAGAACAAATCAACTATTAGAAGAAATGGAAGTCGATGATGAATGCTTTGCAAATTTTTATGAAAGGCACATTGCAGGAGGAAAGGTCTCGTACTTGGAGAAACACTTGATGAATTCGGCACAAGCTTACACCATATTAAGATCATTAGATGGCCAATATGAGCTTTTTATTGTAGGCCGAGCTGGGCGTGTGAATTCAATGTTAACAATGGGAATGAATGATTGGGAACAATGTCCGGAATTAGGGCCTCTAGGTGATATACTATCATGCCCTAATTTTTCCACCACTGCCTCTGTTTTAATTATTCAACAACACAACCCTAAAGTTGAACCCGGAGGCTATGATAATGAGCTTTCCTTCCTATAATATTTTGAAGATTATATTAAGCAACTTTATTAGAATTCGGTTGTATGATCACTAGTTTATGTGTCAATATGTAAGATAAGGTAGTGTTTCCTAATTAATGTAGCTAAGCTAGTCGCCTAGTCAAACACATATATAATACAAATTTCAAAATTATATGAGTTGTTGATACTTTATATTGGTACTTCCTTATTTTTAACCCAATGACATTACAAGACAATCAATATCAATTTAGGTAGACCAATCTATCGCTTAGTTGACCTAGTGAACTTTTCAGGTATTGTTATGTTCTACTCAAAGAGAACGATTTGGATGAGGAAAGGAAAATCATCCTAACACTTTATTAGTTATTATTAAATGCTCTCCTTTTTAAATTAAATACTACATCTAATTTTAAAATCTTACGCCGCTTTTACAATAAATTATCGTTAACTGACTTTACGTTAGATTTGCTCAACTAGCAACAATCTCACTACAATACAAAATTATGTTAAAATTCCTTATATGATTCTGCCTTGTGACTCATATCACCAACCTCACTATGATACAAAATGACCATAAAATTCCTTTACACATGTTTACGCTGGAGCTCAGATAGCAACACCTAATCCAAAAAATAAAACGTCCTTTATTTTTATATTATCAATCGTAATAATTAAAATAAATTAAACACTAGTAAAAAAGACATGTTAAGCTATCAATGTTTTAAGGAAATATTTAGGAAGACAAATCCCTTAGTTGACCTAATGTACTTTTCATGAGTTCTAATGGTTCAAGCTATTATTATAGTTTCCCTTTTGCGTTAAAAAAAATGTTCTACTTAAAGAGAAAGATTTGATAGAGAAAATCATCCTAACAAAATATTAATAATAAATGCTATTCTTTTTAAAATAACTGTTACCTCTAATATACATATAACACTGCCGCCGCTTTCATAATAAATTATCTTTAAAGTGAATTTACCTTAGATTATGTCTTTTTAACTCGACTAACAATACGATTATTTCGCCTTATAATAACTCAACTACTGACCATCTCACTACGATTGAAAAATACCATAAAATTCCTTTACACGAGACCCAGCCTTAAATTAGCTAGCAACACCTAATCGAAACTGAAAAATCCTTTGTTTTTATATAGTCAACCGTAATAACTAAAATAAACTGAACCCTAGTACGAAGGACATGTTAAGGTAGTGAAAAATATACTCTAACAAGAGAGTATCAAGTCAACAACAATACAACATTACAAGTAAATACAAGTAGAAAGCATGTAGGAAAGGGGTAGAATTGTCCAAAACAAAAAAAAACAAGGTGAGGGAAGTGGTAAAATAGAGAAGGAAGAAGCCTATACTGTATATTTCTCATAAAAACTGGAGAGAGAAAAAAAAAAAAAAAGAAAAAGAAAAAAAAGAGAGGAGAAGTGAGGTTAGCGCACCCTCATCAAAAATCAAAAAGAATTGGGTTCATCTCTCTCTCTCTCTCTCATCATATTATGGCATTTCACGTCGCTTGCCCAATTACATGGTAAACTACTAGTATTACACAGACTCTTTGTTTTAGTTTCTTTGTATTTTTATTTATTCCCTCTCTTTTTTTCCTTTTTTTTTTTTTTTTTTGAATTCATTCATTCTGATTTTAATTTCACTTTTCTTGCTTACTAACCTCGTCTTCTTCCTCTTCTTCCTTTCAATTCCCCTCTTTTAGCAAGCGAATTTGTTTCTGCGAGTTAGGGTTTCCGCAGATTAATTCTGGAATTTCTGATTTCGAGGCTGGGATTTCGAGGTTGAACGATTTTCTTAAGGATCCATGGATTATTAGGGTTAAGGAAGGTGCTACCGTTCAAGTTCCGGTTCCTAAGGTTGTTCCGCCGCCTCCTCCGCCGCCTGTTTCTGCTCTTGTTAATGGGGATGATGCTGAGGAGTTGTTGTCTGCTCAGACTAAAAGGGTTGCGTTGCAGAAGAAGGCTGCTGTTGCTTCTTTGGCGGCTGAGGATTTCGCTCGCCGCTTTGAATCCGGTGCTTTGGTGGTGAGCTTTTATTGTTTTTGTCGATTTCTTTGTTTTTCGAATTAATTGGGGTTTCTGATTGTGCATTGACTTGTTTGGATCTGTTTGATTGATTTAAGGGTTGTTTGCTATTTGGTGTTGTGCTAAAGATTGTTAATTGTAATTGCATTTGTATTGTAAATTGACGATTAATAATGTATTGATATTGTGAGTAGCATGTAATGTGGGATAATTAAAACTGGTTTTGTGGAATGACGACATTGATTGGAGGGTGTTGTTGGTTGTCTAATTCTACCCCTAATTGGGAAAAGCTTGTGACTTTGGTTTTGGAAGACAGAGTTTGAATTGTGGAAAAGATGTTATTTTGGAATTATGTGGTAGCTTTGTAAGTGATCATACTTTAGGTTATGTCATTGCAACATGCAAGAGCTCGAGTGTGGGGTTGGGGGGAATAATTATGGATAGGAGGAGAGCAGGATAATTTCAACAGCTAATGACTTTTTTATAGCAAAGATTTAAATTGGAGTGTTTTATAGTGATGATAATGAATAAGTGATTTGGGATTTTGGTTGTCAATGAGAGTTATGTGGTCATTTATGTTATTTTTTATATGAAAATTTGGTCTTATTTTGCAATTGATGAATGTCAATTGAATATTGTAAGTTTTGGCCTATATTTACAATACTTCCCACTATTTGTATGGGCGAGGGTTGACTGTGTTTTTACAAGGGTCAGTTTGTTGCTAGTTATGAATCTTAATCATATGTTGTTTCTTTCACTAATTCTACGCTGATTGATGCAAGAACATCTTTGGAGTTTCCCTGGCAATTTCCATATCTAGCTACCTGTTGGTTCACCAACTGCTTAAAGTGGTAGACAGAATACCATAATGTTAATTTGTTAGAGTAGTAAACAGGTGATGTATGCTGTCAGATAAACCTTGTATTATAAACCTTGAACCTTGTCCAAACCTTGGGATTGGCAATCATGGGTTTTCTTAGATGGGTCATATTATTTGAATCTTGTCCAAACCTTGAATGCTGTTACTTTCTTGCTTATATATTGCTTAGCTAATTTATCTGCTGCTATTCTCAGGATGTCACCAAAGATTCCGGTGTAGAGGAGCAGGGTTGTTCTAATGTGAATGTGATGTGTCGACTATGCTTCTCTGGTGAAAATGAAGGGAGTGAAAGAGCTAAGAAGATGCATCCATGCAGTAATTGTGGGAAAAAGTATCACAGGAGTTGCTTAAAAACTTGGTCTCAACATAGAGGTTTGCTCTGTTGCTAGGGTTCTTGGTCTGGATAAAATCTTGCATTCCCTTTTTGAGTTATGTTTCTCTCTGCAGATCTGTTTCACTGGAGTTCATGGACATGCCCCTCATGCCGTACATGTGAGGTAATTATGTGCTGCAATATCTTGCTTAATTCCATGGTTTATATCGCAGGATATTATTTCTTGTGGTCTATTAGTTCTCTTTTTTGTGAGTTGCCTTGCTGGCTGTAACTTTTTGAATTTAGATTCACAGTATGGTTTTCACTCTTCAAACAAAATCATGTTGAAAATTAGTCACTTTAGCTATGTGTGTATTATAAGCAGCTTTACCTTTTTTTTTTTTCTTCAAATTATACCATCTAGATTCACGGTCCATTATCAATACACTCCCTGGGCCCTATATATTTTTCATTGCACGCATCTTTGATTTTGGCACATCCAATCTCTTAATGGTTCCTTAATATCAATACACTCCCTGGGCCCTATATATTTTTCATTGAACGCATCTTTTATTCTTTAGCTTCGCTTTTCAGGAATACTAAAACTTTTGTCTGCTGATATTTAGTTTATATAGTGTTGGTGCAAATTGGTACTTCAGTGTTTGGTTTGCTTGTTTGTTTGACAATGGGTATCTTTTTCTTATCTCATTTTCCTTCCAGGTTTGTCGTAGAACTGGAGAGCCAAACAAGTTTAAGTTTTGCAAGAGGTGTGATGGTGCCTTCCATTGTTATTGTATGCAGCCTCCGCACAAGGTTGTCTTTGTTTTCCTTTTCTGTTTTTAGTTTGTTGCTCTGCGCAGATTGTTGGATCTTAATATATTTTTCTGATGCAGAATGTTAGTTCTGGACCTTACCTTTGCCCCAAGCATACAAAATGCCACAGCTGTGGGTCAAATGTTCCAGGAAATGGTCTGAGTGTAAGGTATTTGTTGAAGTTCTTGGTTCTCTTATTAGATTGGTGATGCCTGGCTGCATTATGCTTTAAAGATGCTGGTTATAGCTTTTGATGATTGACTTGTATAATTGAGACACTTTGTGTATGGAACAAGGCAATAGGCATTTGGAATTTTTGGTTGTAATTTTTAAATAAAATTACTGGTATTATAATATACTCATGCATCTAGCATCTTAGTCATGTCTTGTTCATATAATTCTAGGAAAGGTTTGTGTAAGCTTATATCTCCATTGTGGATAGTAAGATCCACATGGGCAATAGTGGTCTGTGTTTGGAATGCTGTAATGCATATGTTGACTAGCAGTAATTTGAATGTTAATTGTTGCACTTACTAATGTTAATTGTTGCACTTACTATTGTTTTAATTGTTGTGTCATGTCTACTTTTTTTGTCATTTTTTCTTTTGACCTTGTTTTGGACACTGCAGGTGGTTTTTAGGGTATACTTGCTGTGATGCTTGTGGGAGATTGTTTACCAAAGGCAATTATTGTCCTGCTTGCCTGAAGGTATATATAATTCTGTTTTGTTTAAGATTTTATGAACGTATTGTGCTATGCTTTGGATTCATCTTGAAATTCGATGTTGGTTGTTTCAATCATACCAGCATGTAATGCCCACAGAAACTTGAGTAGTTTATGCTAGAAACTTTCATTTAGAACATTCGTTCCCGATCAGTTGAAATGAAGATTTTTAATCATGTGGATCCAATGCTTCCCTTCTTGCTGTACACCCCCCCCCCCCACCGAGGGCCCACACACAGAGGCACCCAATTTTCACTGCTTCTGCTTGGTCTATGACCATAGTTGAGGGCTTGTCAAGTTTAGTCACTGTATTGTCTTAAATGCATCAGTGATAGTTGACTGATTTAACCTTAAAAATATGTAGGTCTACAGAGATTCAGAGGCAACACCTATGGTTTGCTGTGATATTTGCCAGCGCTGGGTGCACGTTGAATGTGATGGAATCAGGTTATTTATTTTTTTTGTCATCATTTTATAGTGAAATTAAGTTTGATGCTTCAACTTTTAATGACATATCTTAATTGTATGCTATTATACACGCAGTGATGAGAGATATTTGCAGTTTCAAATAGATGGAAATCTTCCATACACATGCCCAACATGCCGTGGCGAGTGCTACCAGGTATTCTTAGGGAAGGTTTTCCTATTACTATTACTACTTCTACCAGTATAATTTACTTGTGAGTTAACTCTCCTTTCCTTCTCTTCCTCTCATTATTTGCAGGTCAGGGGTATTGAAGATGCTGTGCAAGAGCTGTGGAGGAGAAGAGACGAGGCAGATCGTGATCTAATAGCAAGTTTACGGGCAGCTGCTGGCTTGCCAACTCAGGAAGAAATATTTTCTATTTCGCCGTTTTCTGATGATGAAGATTATGATCTGAGTGCTGGGAAGGGTGAACATGGCCGCGCTAGATTCTCTTTGAAAAGTTTGGCTGATTTTTCCCCTAAGAAGATCAAGGAATCTGGCAAGAAACCATACAGCAAAAAATATGTGAAGAAAAAGGGATATCAGACGTCTTTGGATGGTAAAATGGAGGTCAAGCCTGAAGAATACAGTGAGACTCAGTTTTTTGGATCTAGATTGGGGAACAATAAAGAAACGTCACAGCCACATGGACCAGATTTTTTTTCTTCTCCTGTTTCTGGAAGTTTCAGTCCAAATGACAGAAATTTCTCTAATAAGGACCAGGGGGTTTTGAAGCACAAATCTATGGATGAGGTTGCGGGGAGCAATGTAGACAGAAGAGCAACAGTTTTACAGATTAAGAGCAAGAAGCCTAATGACACTGCTGTTAGTGAGGATGTGGGACAATTTGGCAACAAACCAAAGACCATTAAGGGAACTAAGCTGGTTATACATTTAGGAGGACGAAATAAAACCATAACCAACTCTCCGAGGTCTGATTCTTCAAGCTACCAGAGGGAGCAAGATTTGGTGACATTAAGTGGTAAGTCTTGTATTGCATAGTGCATACAGCTGTGTGCTGGCTGTTGCTTGACATTTGTTATCTGTTTTCTGCTGAGGCATTTTTGCCTTTAGAAGAAAGAGTAATTTATCGTTATCTATTCAATAATCTAAGGACAAAAAATCTATTAAGAGATGGCGATTTATGATATGATTTGAATTTCGGTGCCTTGTGTTTGTTCCAAATTGTGTATTTGCTGTGTTCATGTTTTTCTGGTAGGATTTTGACTGTTGTGTATCTAAGTAGCCTTCTAATTTTAATTGTGTTCCATTGTTTTGACATGTGATATAGCTTGAAATTTGGCTGTTGTTTTTTTAAATTTTTTTTTTTTTTTTTTTTTTTTTTAAAAAATGTCAATTGATTTATATTCATAATTTCTGTCTTTTTAGGTCTTATAGCTCTGTTTTTCTTTGTTGGATTCAGGAGGGAATGAAGCAGTGAGTCAGCATAGGACAGGTGATAATCTAACGGAAAGATTAGATGGCACATCAAACTCTGATGATGGTATGCATTTGGCTACTACTGTTCTTAATCTGGAATGAATATGAACTTTTTATTGACTCATGGGAATTTGCAGGTTACAAAGTTGATGGTTCTCATGATATAAGAGGAGTAAAACTAAGGGATCGTAACATAATAAAGCTTGGTAAAGGCAAATCTGAAGCTTCTGGTCCTCAATCTCACAGAGGGAATGGATTGTTTGGTCTAGAGAGCACACATATCACGCCATCAAAAAAAAGCCATGCTGACAGTGAAGGGCTGCAGAACAATGTATCAAAGGGTGAGAAGATTTCTTTGAGAAAGCATCCAGATAACAGGCATGATATGTCTGGTGATAGCAATAAAAGTAACCAGCCAGCACCACCTGCTGTAGATGCTTCACTTAAGGACTCCAGGCCTTTGCTTAGACTCAAATTCAAGACTCCTTATCCTAGTTCGTGGGTTCCACATAGTGAGGAAGAGAGAGGATCTGTGAAGGGTCAAAGGTCTAAGAGAAAGAGGCCATCACCCTTGGTGGAAAAGCCTAAACATCATGAACAGGAAGATGTGACAGAATCACAAGATGACAATTTAATGAATGAAATCATGGATGCTAACTGGATTTTGAAGAAGTTGGGTAAAGATGCTATAGGAAAGAGAGTAGAAGTTCATCAGCCATCTGATAATTCCTGGTGAGTCTTCCTTCATTCTAGGCTGGAATAGTTTGGTTGGATTCTGGTCTTTGATACTTGGATAATTATTTCATGATCATGCTTGAAATGTGTGGTTTTGGTTGCTAGATACATTGTTTTTCTCTCTTCCTTTTTACTTCAGTATTTTCTGTTCATTAAAACTTTTAATACTTTACTGGTCAATACTCTATTTCTGAATGCATGATAGACTTGGTCTACTGTTTCTGTTTATAATTGGTTATCAATTCTATCTTATCAGGCATAAAGGAGTTGTCAGTGACGTTATTGAGGGGACAGCAATGTTGTCGGTTGATCTTGATGATGGAAGGGCAAAGACGGTGGAACTTGGAAAGCAAGGCATCAGATTTGTAACACAGAAACAAAAAAGACTGAAATCCTGATGATCAAGTATATACATTAAAGCCTAGCTATTGTCTTTGTAGTTCAGAGCTTTCCAAAGGTTCTCACAGTTTTGCTAGCAGGTGGGTGAAGGCCTATAGAATCTCTCTGCACCATTTGTTCTGTTGGGGTCATAGTACATCAACTGCTTGCACTTACGGGCTGTTACAATGAATCAGATATCTCTAGCCTCAATGGGTTCAGATGATAACTTTTCTCTACCCTTGAATGTGCAGCTTCTCTCAGTGGGGGGAAGGTTTTATTGGCTTCCTCATGTAACCTTAATAGGATGCGATTAGATACAAGTCTGATCTGAATTTTAGTGTAGATTGCTATTTTCTTGTGTTTTAGTCAGTTTTCTAAGCGTTGCTGTAAATGATTAGGAATACACAGCCTTCATTATCGTAGCTATGCTGACAAGTTGTTAGCTTGATTTGTACCCTTTAATAATAGTTCATCTATTTTTTTCAAGTGCTTAGCAAAAGCTGAAAGGAGTTTGTATCATGGCAACTTGGCAAGTTTGTAGCCTTGTTGCACTATCTTGGCATGTTTAATGAAATCATGCTCACTATGCTCACAATTAATGTTGAAATGTTCATGTTGCTAATGTTTATAAGAAGTATGTTATTAGTAATAATGTAATACCGTGTTTTTTTCAAAAGCAAAATCTCATAAATTCAGTCTAAATCCTACAAAAAAGCCGTCTTCTCATAAAGCTGTGTTAAGTCTTTATATCTTATGAAGTCACCTATTCTTAACAAATAGAAGATACAAGAAGGCTCTTGTTCAAGAAAATGAATGGGTATTTGCCTATTGCTTGCTCAAGCTTGCCCAAAGGTTTATGTACATGAATTATACAGGGGGTGGTGGCAAATCTAAGAGGAGCCAAAACCCAACACAATCGTCTGAGTCAAGGTCCTCTTGGATGGCAAGGAAATGCAAGCCTCCACAAGATTTCTTCGTTGCTTCCCATGCCTCAGTTTCTTGTGTTGTCTCGGGAGTTTTCTTATATGTAGCATAAATATATCGGGTTGAAATTCCCACAGACAAGAGCAAGCAAGCCCGGGCAGTATCAGCTTCAATGGAGCAGACTTCCAATCCATTCATCCAAGCTGCAGTTAGAACAAAAATAAGATTAGGTTAGAGTACCCAGTGGAGAATTGGGTAGGTTGATGACAGGTCTAGGGCTCAAGGTTATGAAGCTATCTTTGAAAGGCAGCAAGATTATAATAGGGTGACACTGAATTATACAGTATAATTTATTGCAGTTCATAACCATTCTGAGAGAAATATTACTGAAGCGACAAGGATTTAAGGGATGATAAACAGGTAAGTTTACATTTTCTCTAAAATATGAAGCCAGATGAAGCAGCCCTACTTGTACATGTTAGTGATGTTACTGCTACTAAGTGTACAGTTCAATAGAGCAAGGTAGGGCTTAATGCATGATTTAAGTGTTCCTATAATAAGCTGCTGAATGCATCCGTATCCTCGCTTAATGCATTCAAGGGAAAGAGTGTCTAACTCTATTAAGTAGCAGTTTCTTAAGCTTATTTTGTAGCACAAAATGACTAAACCTGAAGACGAAGTTAAGCAAAGGGTTTAAGATGATTTATACCTGCCAAAGGTTTGGCACGTGAAGATGCAACAGCTAAACCAGGAATCAGTGTGTCATCATCAATATCAATACCAAGCAAATCCAAATCTAAACTAGCACCAAATGCAAATTTCTTCTCCAAGGTTTCCACCTCCTCCCGCACCGCTGAAACAGTAAACTTGGATTATTAGTCGACTATCCATTATCACATGCAATTATATAAATCTCACAATCTGATACGAAGTATTACACAATGCCATCTTCTAGGATTGAATACCTGAATAGGGCAATTGGACAAAAGCCCATCTATCTCCGAACAGATTCTCAGGAAGTTCCATAGGAAAAGGGTTATCTAACACCATAAGAGGCTTTGCTCCTTTCTGAAAGCCTGGATGCCGCGTATAAATGGTCTCATACCGTTCTTCCAACCAGAGAAGCAACGATAAACACTGCAATAATGGCGGATATTAACATCAACTATGAACCTAGTGAACTCAAAGACTAAACAACAAAAAGTCTTAGAAACAATTACAGCAGGAAGCTTCTAAATTATATTGCCAATAGACAGCATATTGCTCCCATGATGTCAAAAATTGGAGCACAAACCTTATGACACAAATTCAGAAAAACCAATCATTGATCCTACTTCCCTTTAAAGAAAGCTTAAAGATGATCCTAAATGCTTTAACTTAATTCACAGAAAAGGATTTGTAACGTCCATGCCTGAATTTCCCCTTTAATTTGACATGTTCTCCATCCATAATCTCATTTCGTGAATAAACTGAAATCAATACTACCTCCATTCTCAAATTAGTTGTTCCATTTGTGTTTTGCACGCTTTCAAAGCTAATAATAGCAACATATACATGTAAAAACTAAATCAAATCATACTAGTACAACAGTTTACCCTTTTACTTGGAATAGGTTTAATTCCAAGCTCTTTGCATGCCTTGGTTATAATGGTCTGCAACTGAGACCTACATAATATAGTCAAATCAACATACAACCCAAAATCAGTAAGAACATTTCACAACACAAATTAAAGAAACACACCCCATAAAACTCAAACTTCCAACCCTTAGTTTTTTTTTTTTTTACAAAAATCAATAAAAACTTAAAGAAATTCAGAAAAAAATGACCTGAAAAACCGAATTTTCTCAGGAAGAGGGACACCCAATTCATCACAAATGGTAACAATAGCATTCTTCAAAGTAATGCTATTAATAACATTATTGGGGAAATACTTGGTGTATTGTAAAGATAAAGAATTATCACAAACAACAAGTTCCCATATCTTTTTACCCCTGATATCAAGAATGGGTCTTGAGCAAAAATCCAATTCCCATTCAGAAATGTTTTCGGGTTCAGTTCCCGGGTCAAGAAAACTCATTTCTGCAGTCGGGTCATCATCAATAACATCTTCAGTTGTTTCAACTTCTTCAATTGAGCTTTCAGACACTGAATTGATCAGAAAACGGTGTCGTTTGCAGTTTGATGAGGTTTTGAGGGTGGGAGAGTTTGAAATGGTATGAGAAGTTGAAGTACATGAAATTTTTGTGGGTTGTGAAAAAGAAGTGAAATTGGAGATGGGTTTGTAAGGAATTGAAGTAGTTTGATCTCTGAAGTTGGTAGGATTGAAGCTCAGAGTAGCCATTGAAGTTTTTGGTTTGAGCTTACTGATAAGGCGCAGGCGCGGTGTAGAAGAAGATGAATGTTATGGTTGGTTCTCTGCCACAAAATATGATGAGCATACCCGGGTTTTTTTTGGGTGCCAATCAGGGGCCAAGACACATGCCTCACAAAGAGGCGTAAAAAACTGACTCGATTTAATACTAAAAAACACTCGACTCTTAAGAATATAATAACTTAGCGTAACTTAAATTTGAAATGACGCGACTTCAGCACCCGATCTAGGTACCTGAATTGATATTAAGAGAAATTCGTTTAATAAATTCAGCCAAATTTAGAGTAAATAAGTCATTTTAAAATAAGAGCCTAGTTCTTTATATAGAAAGGCTATCTAGTAGGGAAATTAAGTATCTCACTTGCTTGGGGTGAGTATCAAACCTCTCTCATAGGGGTGGAAGGAGGGCCTTCAACTAATAGGCCAACCTTGATTATCATGTTTGTCTAAAATAAGTTAAGAAAAATTTTATAAGTCTAAATGAGTGAAATGAATAAACTGTTAGCTCGAAAGGCGATCCTTGGAAGATTACACCGGTTTGTTTGATTAACACCTTTTATTGAAAGCCAATAAACAACGCGGATATCTTCAAGTAGCGATGTAAGGATTTCGCATTTCAAAGCCCAAACTATTTTCGCCACAATTTTTAGGCAGGATGATGGTGTGATTACATTCACTATTTTTATTGACTTTAGATCGAAAAATATCAATAATTCATTAAAAGTCAATTGTTTGTAAAGTTAACTTTTATGCGATATAGGGTGAGAGCTCTAAGCCTATAACTACTTGAGCAGCATAAAAATATTTCATTAATTTATTATCATACATTAATAAAAAAAAACTCAAAAATCCACAAATGTAAAATGGTAATAATACAAAAATGGATTTTGGATATGAAAACATTACATCATGTATGGGCTTTGATCCAGACTAGATTAGATAAAAGAAGCCCAAACTAGAGCAGAAGCATTACCACAAGATTAATTTACAATTCTGTATTTCTGTTCAGTTTCCAAAATCACAGAAATATGTCCCGCAAAATTGTAGAGTAGCTGCTCTTCTTCGTCTTCATCTCCCTCCTTATTGTTGCTGCTGCTGCAATTTCAAAGCCTTCAATTTGTTCGTTGCTTCAGTTTCAAGTAAAACCCTAATTCCTTTTTCAATTTCCTCTATCTTGATATAATTTCCTATTGTAGTAGTTCATAATTTTGTTTAATTCATTTAATTTGTAGAATTTGTAGTTCATTCTGTTCATAATTATTGGAAACTCAGATAACATTTGGTTGTTCTATTATTTTTAAGTGATTATGTTTCTAGTATTCGAACTAATTATGATTAATGGGTTCATGATAATTCAAAGTTTTGATTTTTATTTCCTGAAGTTTTTTCTGTGGATATACTAAGATTTAGATTCAAGGATCTAACAATTTAATTTTGAGCTCACAAATTTATGTGCTTTGTAATTTGTATGTTAAAATGCTCATGTAATGTACAATCCTTTTAAAAATTTATATTCTTGTTGTAGCTAATGATATTTGTTATGTGAGTGAACTCCTACATAATATTTATGGAGGCTGTGATCTGATTAGGGCATGATGAGGTCTGCAGGGTATAGTTTCGTAACTTCGTGTGCTCCTGTACTTTATTTAGTCACTCAAACTCGGCCCCGATTTTCATCGAATTTAGTAGTTGGAAATTCAACATCATCAAAGAGATTATACTGTTGTGGCCAAGGCCACACATTACATAAAGGATCACCAATGGTTGTGGCACGCTACCCTCCTCCCCTCTTCAGGTGTGTTTTCGTCTTCCTTTAGGGTTCGGATAATTTGATTAATTTCACCAAATTAAACTCCATTTTGACATGAATTCTAATGTTACTGATTTGATTCCCAGTGTCGCACCGATGATGGAGTGGACAGACAATCACTATAGGGTGCTAGCACGAATCATATCAAAAAATGCTTGGCTTTACACGGAGATGCTTGCTGCAGAAACTATTGTTTATCAGAAGGGTAATCTGGTTAGTTACGATCCTCTGCTGTTCAGTGCCTTAAACTTGGGTTTTATTAGAAACTATAGCTTAGTCTTCTGTGTATCTATTTTCGATCGGTTAGGATTGGATGGAGGTCTTCCATTTAAAAATGAAATTATGTGCTATGGTATATGCTTTGTGCTTCTATGTTCAAATTACTTTCAATATGAGATTGATTTTCAGTAATTAACTATGAAATGATGGTTCATACTAGCAATGTGCCATTTGTTTACTGGTTTGCATATTTTGTACTTACATATAGGCTTGGGAGTATGTTTCTTTACAAGTAAATACTGTGTGCTAAAATCTAAATTTTTTTGGCTATGGAACAATTTTATGAGGCACATTTTCTCTTTTTTGGGGCATTGATTGGGTCAAATATAATTTTTCTTTGAAATGTCCAGGACAGGTTTTTGGAATTTACTCCAGAGCAACATCCTATAGCTCTTCAAATTGGTGGGAATAACTTGGAGAATATTGCAAAAGCAACCCAACTTGCTAACGCTTATGGCTACGATGAAATTAACTTAAAGTTGGTACTCAATATCTTTTTTCTATTTTATTTATATAAAGGATGTTCTTTGATTAGTTCATTGTCTTCTTTTATATGACTAATATCTGTTGGTTTTTGTCTTACCAACATTATGTGACCTTTTTCTCTTTTTATCAGTTGTGGATGCCCTAGCCCTAGGGTTGTTGGACATGGATGTTTTGGCGTGCGCCTGATGCTTGATCCTAAGGTAAGGAACTATCTTTATTGACTTACTGAACTGCAAAAGAAGATTATTTTTTGTCAAATTATTGCTAGTAAGAAGATTCCCTAATGTTATTACTCTTTGGCCTTTGCAAGGAAAGTTTGTCGGTGAGGCCATGTCAGTTATTGCTGCCAATACTGATGTTCCTGTGACTGTCAAATGCCGCATTGGTGTTGATGATCAAGATTCTTATAATGAGCTGTGTGAGTGATTTGCTTTAAGCATCATTTGTCTTCCAAATAATTAAAAAAATGAGCTTTCTGTTTATAGAACTGTAGTCCAACTTCTTAGGTCTCTCAATCTCTCTGCCCTCCTCCCCTCTCTTCCTTATGGTTTCTGGGGACTGGTTTTATTTATAGTAACTCTATGTGGCATTTGGAAAAAGGACTATATCTTTACTCTATGGGTTTCTCGTTGTCATTCTGAAGATTTTGTTGGCTTTTATCTGGTGTCTGATAAAAATTAACTTTATTGTCATGCCCTCTGATTCATTTTTCAAATTGCTACTTTTCCTGTTATTCA
The DNA here is from genome assembly GCA_024500155.1 of Chenopodium formosanum. Classification (NCBI taxonomy): domain Eukaryota; kingdom Viridiplantae; phylum Streptophyta; class Magnoliopsida; order Caryophyllales; family Amaranthaceae; genus Chenopodium; species Chenopodium formosanum. The sequence goes on along the minus strand of CM044861.1, from coordinate 239,390 downwards.
GGTGATTTCATTTATAAAGTATCTTCAACATCTCCTACCAAGCACTTTATCATACATTCGCGGAAAGCACTTCTCAATGGCATTAGCCCAGCTGAAAATCGATCAATTCCACCACTCAGGTAAGTGATAGTATTTCAAATGCTGCCTCTCGGCTAGAAGCTAGACTAATTTAGGTTGAAGTTGGAGACCTATTTGAATTAGAGCTATATTTGATAGTGCTGTGCACTTGAACTGATGACTGATGGGATAATTCAATGTTTTTTACACAGATATGAATTCTACTATGCTCTAGTACGTGACTTTCCAGACTTGAAGTTTACAATAAATGGAGGCATAAATTCAATTGAAGAGGTAAAACTTTCGTCTAGCCCCTTTAGTAGTTCTCTGATCATTATGCTTATTCTGATCTTTCACTGTCTAGTTGTGGTAGCCTTTTGGGGTTTTTTTTTTTTTTTGGGGGGGGGGGGGGGGGGGGGTGTTAAGGATTTCTGTATCAAGAATGCCTTTTTGTTACGTTGCCTGATGGCTCATCCCCATTTGTTGTCCTGTGTTGACACAATGACACCTTTGCATTGATTCACACTATCTGTGAGCTACCTTCACAATCTATTCTAGTTATGAAGGTTGCCATTGGTTTATATGAAGAATGGTCCAACATGCTTTAGTTTGGCTGGAATTTTCTTCAGTAAATTAGTTTGCTTTAGTTTATCTGTGGAAACATTTTATATGTTATTTCTTAGTTGATGACAAAGCCCTGTGGTATACTCCACCAACTACCAAGCACTTGTGAAAGCTATACAAATAGAGATTATGCCTTTGATGTAGCATTTCAATAAATGGGCTGTGACCATTTACTTTTATGGCTTTTAGCTATAAGCAACTGGCTATACCAAATGTGTCTTGTGAGCTAAATAGTACAGCTGTAATTTTTGTGTTTATGTTTTGTGGTTTTATCATCTTTTGTCTGATGTGCAGTCTTTATGATTTTGTGTCTCTCTTTTGCTGGTGATTGTGATATCTGGAATCTAATATTATTTTTTCCCTCCTTATGTCTTTTTATCTGGTTCAAAGGTGAACGGAGCACTGAAAAAAGGAGCTCATGGGGTAATGGTTGGGCGTGCTGCCTACAATAAGTGAGTATATCCTGGAGTACTGATTGATTATGTTGAAACATTTTGATGCTAGGTTTGGAGTTTTTCCTGTAGTCAACTTTGTGATATTCAGCTACTTGCCATACCATATACCTGTATACCACACAATGTATATATTGCAATTGTTCTGGTTCTATGATAACTGATGGGTTTATAAATGAAATGTAGAATTTCAGAACAGAAACCCCAGCTCAACAGAAATCAGTGAAACAGGATCCAACCAATGGTGGATGTTTTTATTTTTCCATACTTTTGTTGGGTAGTCAAATTTATTTCTTTGATTTTTACATTTTAACTTGGATCTTCACTTTTATATGAAAGTCAATCTTAATTTTAATGAAATGGACATAACTAGGGAAGGTAAAACTCTTAAGTGATTAGATGATGAGTTTTGAGAGATTGGTGCCTTGGTGGAGTATTAAATGCATCATCATTGGTGATAGACCTATTAATAGAAACCTGGTGAGGAACCGGCCTTCTTGTTTCTCTCTTTTCCTGGCAAAAGTGTTTGTCTTCTTTTTTCTTTTTTCCTATCTTCCTCTGAGTAAAAGAGCTTGATAAGGGCTACTTAAAGAGCTTGGTAGCTTGGTAAGGGCTAGTTTAACTTCTTTGAACGATGTATTCCGGCTTGAACTATTAAAAGCAGTGCATAGTTTGTCTCTATATCTGGTCTTTGTACAGAGGCAAGAATCCTAGTTTATTTTCTCTCGGGTTATGGTATTTCCCCATTTCATGAATCCTCTTAAAAATTGCAGCGCAAAAACTTGGTGGCACTTTGCTTAATACTTTGCTTTTTACAGTTTTTACATGTATTTGTTATTGGGCTATTGGCTGTATTTCTGAAAAACTATGTCAATATTGCAGTACTTGGCAATTGTTGAGAGATGTTGACACTGAAGTCTATGGTGATCCTCCCTCCAATCTTACACGTCGTCAGGTTAGCAGTTAGTGGTTACTGGTCAGCCTTATAGATTGAGTCTGCATCGTTGTGACTTGTGATTGACAATGTCTTTGATATCTTGGTCATTTATTTTGCTGATCACTTTTGTTGTAGGTTTTGAAGGAGTATCAAGAGTATGCAGATTCTGCGCTTGGAAAACATGGCAATAACAGACCAAATGTTCGGGATTTGGTCAAGGTAAAAAATTATTAGAGTATTTATTTTATTTATTCGCCTTTGGCTCTATCCTATATGAACTTCCCTTATTTGAAATTGTGCCTGTTGTTCAAGGAGCAAACAAGTGTAGAATGCTACTGATTTTTATTTTTCAATGAAACCCCTATAGCTGGACTCTTTTACAGTATTTTGGTAATCAATCATTCTTCAAGATTTTGGACTTTGATTATAATTAATCAAACTGCAAAAATCATAGCATTTTTTATTTTCTTATCATGATTGCCTTCGAAGCATAAATAGGAGCTTTGCGTTAATTCCTTTTAGATATCAGCACTTGTATATTGTCCTTCAATTCCTGAACTGTTTTCTCCTGTTTATTTGTGTGAAACAGCCTTTGTTGAACCTTTTTCATTCCGAGCCTAGAAATGCTGTCTGGAAGCGCAATGTGGATGCTGCATTTTTCCATTGCACGGTACGCCTGTCGTTGAAATTCATTTGCTTATCTGTTGCTTACTGGAAAATCTTTTTAGTAAATGTTTCTCTGTGGTCTGGGAGATGTAGAGCTATTATGGCTTTCTCCATCATCACAAGAAGTGTACATTTTCCGACAACTGTTTTGCTGCATTTGCGATATCCTCACTCATTGTTGAATCTTTGCAGACAGTTAAACAAGTCCTTGAGGAGACATTGCCCATTATTCCAGACTACGTCCTTGATTCACCTGCTGCTAGGGTGCCACCCAGCCGTGGAGATATATTTGCAAATGTGGATGATCTCATGCCTCCCCCATATGAATCGAGTGAACTGAAGCTACAATATGCTTAGTTTGTCATAGGTTGAGTATTTCTTATAGATAATAGTTACAACCGTTAAATTAGCATACATAATATATTCATCATTCTTTGATCTATGTCCTTAGGCCCTAGTGATAGAATGTACTCTATTTTTTGCACCGAACAAAGAATTTTAACAGTGTATTTGAATATGAAGATAATGAAAATGCAAATGCAATCACCTTCTTCACTCTATTTTTTCTTTTATTTATCTTTCTTGTTAATGTACACTAAGAATTTTGTGGCTCAATGTGAATTTGATTGTTGACTGGTTGAGTCATCTGTCTGGCCATGTTTTGCTATGCTTAATGGCTGTTGGGCGAGCTGTTGGATCACTAAACAACTTTCAGGCCTTGGCAAATTATATGTCACTGCCGAAGAAAATTACTGGATAATCCACGGCTATAATGTCGTCGGTAATTTTTATCTGTTATGACCGGACACGTTAGATATTTTAGATGGGGGAATTGGAGTTCATTTGACGTGGCATTTCTACGCCATAGATTTTTTAGCTAAATTGCTAGTGATAGGCCAAGCACCAATGCCAGATTGCCAGCTAGGACAAATCAACATTGACAGGTGGCAGGCTGTTGTTGGTCAGGTATAATACAGGGATAAGATGCTAAATTGTCGCCAAAAGTTTCAGGTTGAAATTAAGCTAAGCTATCCTCTTCCTCTGCTCAACACACACACACTGAAACACACACTTCATTTTCAGACACCAATAACAGCACATTCATGGCTTCAATCAGCATGTCAGCATCTTTCCTCGGTGGCGCTGCCGCTATTTCTCCTGCAGCTGCTTCTCACCGGAGGCTTGTCATAACCAACAGTGTTAAACCCAACACTGTGAAGGTCAGCTGTGAGACCAAGCAAGAGGGCAGCAACAATGGAAGGAGAGACATAATGTTCGCTGCTGCAGCCGCTGCCATTGCTTCTGTTGCCGGTGTTGCGATGGCCGATGAACCAAAACGTGGTTCCCCTGAAGCTAAGAAAGCTTATGGTCCTGTTTGTGTTGCCAACCCAACTGCTAAGATCTGTAATAACTGAAAATATTCTGCAGTTTTTCATTACTATTCTGTATTTCAATTTTCATGTGGATGATTATCATTAGTAATGTAATTTATTTACTGCCTGATGTTTATTGAGAACTCTGCTTATATTATATTATATTATATGATTAATTAACATCTTGTCAGTATTTCATTATGTTATTGCCTTCTGGTATGCTTTCATTTACTGCTGCCTTTATTCAGTGTAATTGTTCTTTTACTTCATCTTCCAGTTTAATAATCTGCCCTTTTCATTCACATTCCACATCTCTTTGTATTCTTTGTTTATTGCTGTCGTTAAAATCAATCAATGCATGGCTCATCGCTTCACCTTTGCCTGTGTTTTCTTCCCTTATATATCTCTTATTTTACCGTCTTCCATTTGCACTCGAATCCGTTTTTTATACTCTCTTCCTTAATACATTTATCATGGCAGCATTTTCTTCAGTAATAATTTTGCATTGTTCATTCTTGTTAATTTGTCTTTCTTCTATCATAGCAGTAGCACTAGGCTTCACTGTAGACCTCATTCACAGAGACTCCATCCTATCCCCTCTCCATAACTCCACCAAGACTCATTGGGAGCGGCTAAATGATGCCCTCCGCCGCTCCACCACTAGGGCCAGCCACTTTGAGGTGTTAGCCTCGCGTACAATGGTCCAGTCCCCGTTGATTCCTGCCAAGGGGGAATACTTAATGAACATATCAATAGGTAGTCCCCCGGTTACCATGCTTGGGATAGCTGATACTGGGAGTGATCTCACCTGGACCCAATGTAAGCCCTGTGTTCAGTGTTACAAGCAGAGGTTACCAATCTTTGACCCCAAAAAATCATCCTCTTTTAAGCCAATACCATGTGAATCCCCTCGTTGTTACTCAGACTTGGCGACTAGAACGTGTAATTCTAATGGTGATTGCTCCTATTACTACTCCTATGGGGATAAGTCCTACACAAATGGAGTCCTTGCCTCTGAGACTGTCACATTCGGGTCTCACACACCCTCGTTTCCAGAAGTGTTAGTCGGATGTGGGCATGAGAATGGAGGTACCTTCAACGAGCTAGGGTCAGGCATAATCGGGCTTGGGGGTGGTGCACTATCTCTGGTGTCCCAAATTAAGCCTTCTATTGGTGGGAAGTTCTCATATTGCTTAGTACCCTTCTTTAAAACTGACTTAGTTGGTAAGATCAGCTTCGGATCAGAGGCCTTAGTCTCTGGTCCTGGGGTGGTTTCGACACCTCTAGTAATAAAAGATCCATCCACATTCTATTATCTGACTTTAGAAAGCATAACAGTTGGAAATGTTAATTTTGAGTATAAAACATCAGGCTCTTCCATGACAAAAAATAGTAAGTATACTGAGGAAGGTAATGTTATAATAGATTCAGGAACAACATTAACACTGTTGCCTGAGGAATTCTATCAGGATATAGAGGCCGAGTTGAAGAAAAACATTAAAGCCGAATCTGTTAATGATCCAGAAGGAGTAATGTCACTGTGTTACAAGAGTGATGAGAATATGGATGTTCCGGTAGTTAAGGTGCGTTTTGCTGGGGCTGAACTCGAACTCAAACCATCAAATACTTTTGTTAAAGTGCAGGAAGATATGGTGTGTCTTGCAATGTTACCAGCAAGTGAAGTGGCCATATTTGGGAATTTGGCTCAGATGGATTTTCTTGTAGGGTATGATCTTGAAGAGGGCAAAGTTTCTTTTAAAGCAGCTAATTGCTCTCATCACCTTGAATTAAATCATTAGTCTTGGTTGGTTGTGGTTTTTGTGGAACTTTCGTTTGATGTTTTCCACTTAATTCCTAGATGTTTAATCAATAAGTTTAGGTATGTTATTATCTAAATCTTGGATTTTCTTAAGCAAAGTCGGATATGTTTCATGATCATAATTGTACTGAGATGCTAAATGTGAAATGTTAATCACAAGTTTGTAGGACAGTTCATTTCAGTTTTTACTTGTTGACTCCAAGAATTTGTTTCAATTAGTTCATGTTCTCCTTTTTGTTCTTGTTGGATACAAATTGTCACAATAACATTGAAAACAAGCACACTTTTCGAATGACTTGAATTGAGTCGAGTCGAGTCAAGGTTTGAGTATTTGTCAATTTGTGTTAAAAACTTCGACTTGATTAAGGGCCTGTTCACATTTACTTAATTTCAGTTTAGTTCAGTTCAGTTCAGTTCCAATCAGTTCAGTTCAGTTCAGCTCAGCTCTTAATTTCCCTCTCACATAAAATATTCATTTCAGCTCAATTCAGTTCAGTTCAGTTCAGTTCAGTTCAGCTCAGCTCCAATCAGTTCAATTCAGCTCAGTTCAGTAAATATGAACAGGCCCTAATTGACACATCTACTCATCTAGGAGATATTGTCTTAAGTCTTTAACTCTAATTCACCTTTATTTATAAAATCAATGAATTTTGCCAACTCTAATTCACCTCATTTATAAAACTTCATACAATGTTGAGGTAAATAACTAGTGTTATTGTTGTGATTTACCGTCGGTGACTGTTGCAGAGGTTCGGCGTCCAACGTAAAATTTAGTCACATCCTATGGACGTGAGTTGAGGTAAAATCAAAATGTGAATTTGTAGAGTATTATTTTAAAATAACAGAAAAATCTTGTACTACAATACTAAATTTCTAAGTGTGAGGGCAAATCACAACTCTAATAAATTCCTAGCTAAAAAAAATTGATATACAAAATATTCGTATTACCTATTCAAAAGACAGTTTTCAAAAATAATACGGAATATGTGTCAACTAATTTGAATATGAGCAAATACAAAATATGTACCTGCAGAGTATCATTTTTTAATTATAAAAACCTAGAGTTTTTATTTTAAATTAGAAATACTGATTTGAGTTGAATTGGGCTCATCATCATCTCTTCTCCAAAATTGCAGACATCTTTCTTCCTCATTCCTCTTTCTTCTGCGTATGCTATACTGCTCAAAGCTTGAAGATTAGGAAGAACATCGATTCCAGAATTAATGGAAACCGAAACCCTAGATATTTCTGCAACTAATTTAACTTCATCATGGCCAATCATTCATGGTACTCTCGAAGATGCAATAACTTCCGAGTCCTCCATTACTGCCGTTGATACTGTTTCCGATTCTGATCCTACGCTTAAACCACCTCTCATCCTGCGCCGTCCTTCACCGGATTCCGGCCCCTGCGAGATCACAAGTAAGGTTTTTTCCGAATTAATTATGTTAATCATATGATTTTCTGATTTAATTGTTCATTATTTATATATTTTTAATTCCGAATTGGTTAGTATTTATGTGATTACTGTGTAATTTAGCTTCTTTTGATAATACTTTTCAAGTTGTTGTATTGATTTTAACATTCAGCGTTGAGATGCCGATCAATTTTAGAATCATAAAATTTTAAGTTATATTTGTTACTTTTTGTATTTTCCGGTGATGTTTAATTTAGAAGATTGAAATTCAATTTGCTTTATTGTTCTTAGTTAACTTCGAAGAACCATAGCAGCACCTTTTTGGTTCTCTCTCTCTCAAAAAAATTATTTTAGGGATAGGATGAAGTATGAACTTATGTAATCTCTTCGAATGTAGGATTTAATTTGCTAGTGTGTACTCGTAGATGGGTATGAATAGATTAACTGGGTAGTCAACTTCAAAGAACAATTAACATCACCTTAATGTTGGTTTTGTTTGTCTTTTGGGGTAGGATGAAGTATGAACTTATGTAATTTCTTCGAATATAGGAGTTAATTTGCTGGCAAGTACTGGTAGATGGGTAGGAATGGATTAGTTTTAAAAGGGAGGTACGAGGTCTAATTTATCTAGAAACAGAAAGAAATAAATCATGAGGAATAATGACCGAGACTCTTGCTGAGATTTTCACTTCCCAACTTACCGTGTATGAGGGAATTGGTTTCCTGTAAGCCCCTGTAAGGCGTGTAAGCTGTTGTTTCTTCTGATGTCTTCATTCCCTTACGACTGCCCTCCTGTCCCTAGTAAAAGTACACTCTGCAGGTCTTTAATTCAATTCCTTGATTCAACCTGGTGAATGGTTTACATATGGTGGGCCTGTGCCCTGTGAGACAGGATTGTGTGGATCTTACAGAATTATGGGCTGAGTAGTTACCTTCAACAAGATATAATGCAGTCAATATCTGAATGGTGCTGAGATAAAGGAGGGTGATACAATGAGAGAAGCAGTCACATTTGAGCATGAAACATTACTCTGACTTTGCTGGTGTTTCTAAAGAGTGCACAATTTTATTTTATTTTATTTATTTTTTGGGAGATTTTTCATATTTTTAAGTTGTAACAGTGGAAAGATCTAACCAATTGATCTTTTTAATTTGTTTCATCTGTCATCTCCTTTCGCCTTTACTCTTTTGCATTAGGCTTATGCTTTTATTTCCCTTTTCAGTTTCTTTTACCCAGCAACATGAAATCAAGCAGGTCTATGTTCGTAGTACTGCTAGAGTCTATGAAATATACTATTCTGCTGATGAGAAGGGTGAAAATGAGTACTTATGTACAGTTCGTTGTGGGGTTGCTGCTAAAAGTGAAGAGCTACTGCAAGAGACTGATGGTGTAGGATCATTGTCTACAAGTTCTTATAGCCCCAATAGTAGTTCTTGTGATGGTCATTTAAGATCTGAGAGTGGAGGCAGTACCAACGAAGATGACTGGGTGGATGTGAAAGTGCGAAATTCTTCTATGCTTGATGAAGGTACATCTCGATCAAAAAAAGATGACAGCTGCTTTGAACGAGGCAACCAGGTAATACTGTAAATCTGTTTAACTGATTGATCAAATTAAGTTTAGTTTAGTTACTGATTGGGTTTGGGTTCTCTGCATATTAGCTCACTTTGTGTTATTTGGAAAATAATTTTTTGTGATTTTTTTTTTTGGTTTCAGCCTTTTAGGTCGACTATCACAGGTCGTAATACCTTGTCCTTTCCTATTATATGAAGTTTTTCAAAAGTTGAACTCTTAATTACAATTGAAAATTAATTCAACTCTAGTGTATTATTCCTAATTCTCACAATTATTTTACTACCATGAGTCAATATTAATAACACTTTTTCCTTGTAAAAACTTAAAATTCACCAGATCACTGAAAATGCCTTTACCTTTTTTGTTGACCTTTAGCATGTTGCGTCCGACTCATTTATTTTCAGGTTATTTGGGTTTCATGAATTGTAGGTTCCTAGTGATAAAACTATAGATTCTAATTTGTGGTTGGCTTTGTGGTTGACTTTGGGCTGTCAATATTGACCTGTGGTTATGATTTTGAGCTACATAAACTAATATATCCCATTGATGAAATTTTCAGGACTACTTTGAGGCTACTGCAGAGATATCTGATGCTGATCCAGTCCTGTCTATCACTCTCCGTTTGCTGTCTATTCAGAGTGGAGATCACATTTACATCGATGAGGTTTATGTGTTTGCTGATCCTGTGGTATCAACTGATACTAATTCTTCAACTAACGCACCAGAATCCTCTTCTGAAAGTGCTAAGATGTCTATGCTCATCCCGACACTTTTAAGCCTATCTAATTTACGAAGGAATCAAATGCAAGAACAAAGGGATTCTGCTTTTGGAGAAAGGAAGCACCAAGATACTGGAGTCAAGTCAATTAGTGTGGCCGTGTCATCTAACACTTCTCAGTCAGAAAGTATCCAGGGCACCATATTAAATGGTGCACCTGTGCACATGTCCCAACCAGAGTTTCCTATGCAAAAGCTAGATTCTCAAAATAATCCTAATTCAACCAGTGAATGGGATAAATTATCTTTTAGTCGGATAGAGAAAACTTTGGATGAACTTGTTTGTCGAGTTGCAAAGATTGAAGACCTCTTTTTGAGATTTGAGGAAAAATTGGTGAAGCCAATTAGCAACATGGAAGGAAGGCTTGAAAGGGTAGAACAAAAGTTGGAGTCATTTGCCAAGACTACAGTTTCTATGACAGCTTGCAACAGAATTTCTGCTCCAGATTTCTCTGGCATTGATTCTGAATCTAATTCCATCGTCAATGAAGGAAATGATTCTCCTGGTACTACAACTTTCGAATCAATCAAGAAGGGTGAAAATCGTCCTCCAGACATGTCAATTCAAACCTCGGATGCATATTCATCTCCCTCTGTTCTACCCAATAATGTATCTTCATCCACTTCCAATGCTGCTCACTTAATTCCTAGTCTTGTTGTTACTGCTCCAGACTTTTCGTATGTTGATGATGAGGGAGAAAATGACCCCTGTGAAGCAGTAAAGGACTCCCCAATAGACAGTCTGAAGAAACCATTGTCGATCAATGATGCTCTAGCTTCTGCACTTGCTGGTTTCCTATCTTCGGCTTCCAAAGACACTGATATGGTTGAAGAAACTGCTGATATCTTCATCAAAGAAGAGAATGGGAGTCCTTGTCCATCCGAGTCCTCGGAGTCAATCCTATCTGATAGGCACACTGTCTCTTCAGTCTATATTGATGGAAATGAAATTTCTGGCGAGGAGGATATTCTACTAACGGAGCAAGAATTTTTTGGTGCTGGAAATTGTTCTGAGGAAACTAGAGAACCTGTTGAATCACATGACTGTTTACTTGAGGAAGGGAAGAGTGTGAAGTCCCTTGATGATTCTGTTGTAAATGAAGTTGCTCTTGACCAAGTTAAAATAGATGTTGATGATTCAAGAATAGATATATTTGGAGAAGCTGATAATGACACAAGTCATACATGTATCTTTGGTTCCATTGAATCTCCTGTTAACGATACCTCTACTGCTGCATTAGGAGTATCTGGAGCCAATATTACCTCATCTTCTGGTGATGAGACGGAAAAAGAGTGTCCTGGTATACTGCTGAACATTCTGAAGTTACGAAGCCCCGCTACTGTTGATTTTGGAACTCCCATACTGGACGTGAAGTTCTTATCGCAAGGGAATTTGTCTGCTATGTCTTCTCTTGATGCCCTATTGGTGGATGTTCCTGATGTATGCAGTGAGATTCCTTGTGTTGATGAAGATAATGCTACTTCTTTCAATGGGCAGCATGATTTAGTTATGATGGAAGAAGCAGACTCTGCCATTTTGGAAACTCCTAATAACCAGTTTTGTTTAGATGATTATGACTTTGGCTGCATACCTTCAAATAGAGAGGAAGAACTGCAGGAATGTGGCATTCAAGAAATGGGTGCAAGTCTTATATGATAGCACTGTATTAGGGAACATGTGTTTTGATCTGTAAATAGATGTTCAACTTTAAATTTTATTTAATCAAATCCCCTTCATTTTCTGCTCTGGCTAGCATTTTATCTGCCTCGGTGTTGTTGGTTCACGTGTTGTGTATTGAGCATCTCAGAAGCTACAGTGAATAATATTTTTGGAACATTATAATCTTTTCCTAATGTTCAGCTGTGAAGGGAAACAGATCATGTAAGGTGCATTTTTCTCTGATTAATATTGCTCCGATCTTTAAGATCTTGCGTTGTCCGTATCATCCGTGAGGATGCCTTGCCAGTACAACCTTGCAACTGCTTACTGGTAGCCTATGGGATTAGCTCTATCAAAACCCTATCATAATAAAGTTTGGCCGTCTGCAAAATTCTCCTGTATTATTTTTGTGCTTTCTGCAGTGATCATGGCCTCTGGGCAATGGTTGATAGTTTGATGCTATTCTGGAAAATTCTGTTCTTAAGGTTGATATTTCCTGAGATGAGTAAAAAGATGGATTAACACTATTATGTTTATTATTATTGTAATTCTGATGTGAGGAGAAAGCGAGACGATCTGGAGTATCTGCAGGTAACCTCTTCTTATGCATTGGACTGCTAATATACAAGTTGATGGTTCTGTTGCTGTAAGTGCTTAAGCATTTAAATAGTTTTATGGAATTTGTGTGACAGATTACGTTCATAAGTCGGATGCAGCATACTTCTTCCAGAATACAAGTTGGTATATTGGATAAATGAATTCAATCTTGAGTCTTGATCTTCATGCAACCTTCTGATTTTCATGGCACTGATAGGTTGGTCAGTGGGGGTGTCAAGCTTGCTGTTGCATTCACTGTAAGTCTCCTTTTCTTCTGGAACTTTTATAGTTGAATATTTGAGTGAGGTATTATGTGATCAAATTTTTGTGTACTTTGTCTTTGTCCCTCTACCACAATTAGATCATTACCATTTTTGCTTCTCAATCCGTGGTGATTGATTAGGTTGTATCAAGTGACAAAATATTCTGAAAGAGCTGAGCTTGCTATATCTCTTGCTTGCTTGGAAGCACAGTCCAAGATATTGCAAAAGCTCCAATAAGAGTTTCTGTGTATTAGCCAATAACCAAGCCTGTACGGGCGACACATGGAATCTGTGACTTCTTTTAAGTATGCAAGATGTCTAATGACTAATTCTAAAATGACAATTGATGCATTTGAGGGCATTCTATGTGCTGATTATTTAACAGCCTTGGATGCATGGAGATCTTTGCAGTCATCTACAGAGATGCTGATGGATACAAAAACCAAAGCTAGAAATTTAAAGAGTAAATTTAATATTTTAATGTTTCTGGAAGTGTCCAGTTTAGAGGGTTAATGTGCCCACCAATCGTATCATTTGCCAGCAAGCAAGTGTGGCTAAATGAATGTAGCATTGACAATTTTGTGCATGACAACTATGCATGGAGTACTTGACCTAGAAATTGACTAGACTAAAACTACTAGAGTATGTACTAAGAAAGATTAAAACCGCTAGAGTATGGGATAAGATCACTTTCACCTTACCCTATTACACTTGTATTAAAAGAGCAAAATAACAGTCCACCTGACCCTTTCTACCCCTTCTGCGTTGTTGCCATTTCTTTGGCCTGACATGTGTACACAATAAAGATGTATATATAGAGGCAAAGGAAGGCCTCTCCTTACATTTGCTGTTATTGAGAGGCCCAAAAAGATCTAGTAATTAAGCAAGCAAATGGATGATACCAGCTGTCCCATATTCTTCTACTTAATGACAGAACTTTTACATCTTTGGTGCCTGCTTCTATAGTTCACATATGATAGTATGTAAAAGATAAATAGGAACAGATTCTTTCATTGTACAATTATTGGTCAGTTTCCCAACTTTGTCTGGATGCAACTGTATCATGTGTTGGTGCATATTCCTGCAAATTGCACCGATAAAAATAGAAATCATTCCTTGTGCTTTTCAAGTACTCTGCTTGTTCAAATAATTTAGTCCATTTGGAATCTGTTTTTGCACTGAAGAAAACATACCTCCATCTTCTTCAGGAGCTCTTTGGCTGATTCTGCTAAAATCACTATGTCTCTTTCTGTCTTTGCTATGAAACCCTCCTCAACCCCTTTATCAAATAACGTAAGCAAGCTGTTGAAGTACCCACCTACATTTAACAGCCCGACCTTTTTATTTTGCAGTCGGAAAATTTTGTGGTCAGAACAATAGTAAAGGGGGATATTAAGCAAAAAGGTGGAGATTATCTAAGAGCAATTAGAAGATTTCTTACAGGTTTTGCATGAATTCCTAACTTGGACCAAGTTATCATCACTAAAAGTTCTTCCATGGTTCCATAACCGCCTGAAAATTTAATTCTTGAATTTTCTAATTCCTTCCTATAAATCAAATATAAAAAAGTAAACTGTGAATGGATATGTATCTGTATGTTGGATTAATTCCCTACCAGGAAGAGCAATAAAAGCATCAGCATGCTTTTCCATTTCTGACTTCCTCTGATGCATGTCTGCAACTATCTTTACTTCTCCGTGTGTTTCTCCTACTATCTAGATTGAAATGTTATCAGTAAAGAACCTCTCAAGAGTACAATAACTATTATGAACATGGTAGATGTGCTACCTCAACTGGTAGGAGCGGTCTAGGGATTACACTGTAAAAGAAAAAATGAATACACTCACTAATCAAAACATTAAAAATATTGAAGGATGAATATATAAAGGAAACAGTCAGTGTTCTTACTCTCTGACCTTTATTCAACCCCATGTTTTACTATAAATTAGTTAATTGATGAGAAGGCATACCCGAGAACATGGCATCCACCTTGAAATACCGTCTTAGAAATGGTTCCCATAAGGCCTATACTTCCTCCTCCATAAACCAAATCAATTTTTCTTTCCACCTGCAGAACCACATTATTGTGCATTCAATGTTGTCAAGAATAAAATGAAATGAAACCTAGTTAAAATGCTTACGTATGAGGAATTACCAGTAGTTTACCAAGTTCAAGAGCTGCTTCATCAAATAAGGGTCTGTATCCCACTCTGCTACCACAGAAAACACAAATTCTCCTAATTCTCCTGTCATTGATGCTTCTTGATGGAATCACTTCCATTTTTTAAATTGTAAGGGTTCGAAAGCTAGGATTCAATGCTCTGAAACAGTGAGGTTTTTATATTACTATGAAAGACTAGAAATGAGAGAAAACCATCGTTACTTTTAACCTCTGCCCCCCTCCCCCCTTCTTTATAAAGCACCTCTTGTCTGCCTGGACTAGATGTTTGAGGAGAAATGACTTAACAGTAGGCCACTCACTTTTCTTACAAGTTCCTCTTTCCTTTCATTTACCCCATCTTTTGTGGTCTGTGTCCTGCAAAATTAAAATCTTTTTAAAAAAATCAAGAAGTTATTTGCTAGTAGTTTGCTACTTATAGAGTTGGTAACCATGCAAAAGAGTGAGCCATCACCAAACTTTGTGTTGGATGTTGACTTTTAGAAGAATCCTTTTGTAAGGTCTCTAGGTGGACCATGCATAGGAAACAAAGAAACTACAAAGGTACGCACAAGCTGGCCTTCCCTCTCTCCCAGGGAAACTACGTACACTACAGTATTCATCATTTTGTTGAATTCTGGGGTGGATCCACTTCAATTGGTTTTCCTTCTATCTGGCCAATTATGTCTTTACCTTCATTATTATAATTACCTACTAAATTGAGCTTTGAACCATGTAGTGTAAGATTTTTTTTTTCGTACTAGATTAAGAACAATGCAAAATATTTATCTTTACATTACCCGTTATCCCCATTTAATGTAATTTTAGAGAAGAGTATCTACAATGCAACAATTTACTTGCCTTCAGATCATAAAATTGAGTAGTCTAAGCTAGGCAAACTGCATTGTGTTGGCCCTCACAATGCTGAAATTACCATGCATGATTATTCTACAATCATGTCATTTTCAGAATCTGACATTGACAAGCATCACCTTTTCTGCTAAAAGTGGTGGAGGGGTGGATGACAAACATTGCAACTTTTATCATGCGTCCATGTTGTTAGTTGAATCTTCAAAAGGTAGAGTACGATGAGGTTTGATGAGGAATTTATATTTGATGAGAGATGAAAGTTGTGAAACAGTTGTTCAATTGTTCATAAAGTTAGGAATCTAGATGTTTGCTTTACATGATGAGATTCCATGTAGGAGTAAATTTAGGACAGCCATTGGAATTGGGCGATTGGGCATGGGCACAGTATATGTTTGTAAATCTTTGCAAACTTCAAATTTTTTATATGATTCTCATTGTACTTGGAACTTCAAAAGAAGACTGTTGAACGTGTGGTTTACGTATAGTATCCTTGACTAATGGTTGTTGAACAGGTGATGAAAGTAATATATTAGAACTTATGGAGCCAAAGTATCTCATGGCTTTTTTGTGGTCCTAGCTAGAGGCCTTAGTAAGTAGAAAGGAACCTCCTTGCCTCCTTTTCTATCTTCATTAGGAGATATGTCAATTGTTAACGTAAACATGTTTGCCTGGTGGTCATTTTTTTCGATTGTGTTTGCTACTTAGCTTTGTTTTGATGTCATCAAGTATCTTAGAATAGAGTTACGTAGAAGGTTGCTTATGTTACAGAGTGCATCTACAGGGCTCAACACAAATGAGCATTTGATATAATGATTGATTCTTGTGATTTGTAATGGGTGGTTGCGTTTTAGGTGACTTTGGATCGAGTATGCTTGGTTAATTTTCATGCTTTTGGAAATGACCAGGTTGTTTTTGGCTTTTGTTATATGATGAGTTTACCCTTTTTTCAAACATGGATGTAATGTTTATGATGAGGAATGAGTACAGTAAGTCACACTTTAGAAAGGGGCCCTTAGGGGTTGTTTAAATTTTGAAGCCTTCAATTGTAGACAGCGAGGCTTAAAGCACTCAAAGTCTTGTCTCCTGTTTCACTTGTGTTAGCTGTGTTGTCTGAAGTTTTTAGGCCACTGATCTTTCCATTCAGTTAGGAAAGAGATGATCTTTTCCTGATTTCTTATATTACTAGTACAGCTACACCAATACCGACCACACCAAGCATTATACATGCAGTTTAATCGTTGTGATAGCATAGGGCAGACAAAGAGAGGCTGTTTTTAATTGACACCTGAAGTTATAACGATAACGATTGTCATATATCTACCCTTTTCTAAGCATAGTTGCTAAGGTCCAAATTCCAGCTTCTCAACATAACCTTTTCCTTTTAGGGTCATGTTCAGTGTTGGATGCATTGACATTTACATTTTTATCCTGGGTTGTATTAGTTGTCTTGTTGTTTCTTTCTGTTTGAGATGTTGGAAAAACTCGAGTCGGTATAGATCCCTCACAAAGCCTTAGAATGCCCTCTGGATATTGAGCTTTTCGTAGTATATGACAAAGGTTCGGTCGAATGAAATTTGATTACTATGCTTCCCGTGAAACCCACCCCCTTCTTTTCCTCCCCGCAAAGTAAACTGTATTAGTTTGACTGCTAAGCAGAGAGAGAAAGTAACTGCAATACTGCATGTGAGGGTCACTGATATAGCTTGTGCTTTCTAGTAGCACTTAGCTAGTTTCCTAGCTAAGAAGTGAATTTTAGCTGGTATATCTAAGAATCTGAAAGTCTATTTTACTGCATAAGAATTCATGTACCATGGTTCCTGTTAGAATTTCTGGTCAGTTTTGAGTTTGTAAAATTCATCAAAAACTAATGCAAGGAAATTTCTTCATATAGTAAATGGATCAAAAATTGAGTGCAAAATTGTGTTCATTCATATTGTTTCGGATAAATATTTAAATTTGTGTTCGGCTCGGGTTGTGTTGTAGTATCAGACCAATAGACCTAGATTACCAGCTCCAAAACCTCCTCCTACTGTCCTACACGTTATCTATTATTTTGAGTTTCAGTGTTTTAGATTAGTTAGATGATTTACTCATGTTGCAGTGTATGCTAATCACAAAACTTAGCCCTCTTTTATCGATTATTATTGGTCTGAAAACTTTTTGCTTAAATTGATAAGGCCTTTACCTGGCCCAAATCTGTTTAAGCCTTGGGCCTTGGCCCATAAATCCAGTAACCCTATATCTTCAGCGAGGTCCATACCTGAAAGTGCATGTAAATTTGGTACTTTTTACAATCTTTTTTATTTTTTTTAATGCTCTCTCTTTTATTTTACTTACTAATATGATAATATGAAAGATCAGTAACTATGAAAAATTGGTCAATGGTAAATGTTAAACAACTATAAACAAATATCTTTAAAAAATATGTACAGAATTATATATAATGAACCCAAAATAACAAGTAGTGTAAGAAAACTAAGTATGTTGAAGACATTTGGGTGAAACCTTCCCTTTGTGAAACAATTCAACATTTTTACATTCAGCCATAGCTGCTTTTCTTCCTTTTTTCATAACAAGGTTTATATTCTGCAACACTATTCCTTGGCATTTATGGCTTTTGCTGCAGTTAAATTTTATCGCGTCTTCTGTAAAACTTGTTCCCTTTATGTTTTTGTACACCACATTTTGTACGTGTACTGCTGATTTCTGCATTTTTAGAAACAAAAACATACATAAGTTACTATAATGAACCCCATAGAGGGCTGTATAAACTACTTATAATGAACCCCATATAGGCTAGAATGGTCTTACTCACACATTTACTTAATAATGATGTGTTTTACCTCAAAACCGAAAAAGCCTAAAGTTAAGTGAAGTTTTATCCCAAAATCAATTACGAGAACGATATGAGAGTACGAAACTGTGTTTATAAGCTGGTAAATTTTTACTTTGAAGTTCATTCTCTTACATCACAAGTTACATGTATAAAAAAGGAGTGTATATGTTACCATTTCCTGACAAGGTGTTTTTTGATCGCAATAATTCTGGTCAATGATAATTGGATTGCTAACATTTTGCATTGCAATATTTTGAAATACAACATTTTTTGCATATCCATGTCCACCCTGAAACCAAAAATATAAATCATGAAATTAGTCACTTTTGAGATTTTACCTAACATATAAAAGCTAGAAAATTTAAAGTCAAGTAAACATAAAATTTGCATTAGAAAATTGTGTATAACCTAACAAATGGAAAAATATCCAACTTTTACCTGCCAATCTTTAAAGAAAAATATAAGACATAATATGCAATTTAATTTCTTACCTGCCAAGTCTTAATTCTGACTCCATTAAGGGTTCCAAATAGTCTTGCCTTGTTTACCAATACATTTGAAACATGTGCCTTGGAGTTTCCTTTGCCTAGGCTTCCAATACTGAAATCAATTTTTTTTTTTTTTTAATTAATTTAAATTTAAAAGTGTGGAGCACTAATAATATGTGATTAGCTAGAAAACAAGTAGTGCAGAAAATAAACTGGTCAATGATATCTCAAATGGAATAAAGTAAAATTTAGATATGATATTGGCTAAAATTAGATAAAGAATTGACTCAATTGAGCATGAAGTTGGTAAGAGTTGGGTTTAATCCAACCTGATTCCATGACCTGGTCCACAGGTTATGTCGGACACTTGGACATTTTTTGATCCGCTTACTATTGATACGCAATCATCGCCTGAAATGGAACAAAATAGTAAAATAAGATTAGAATTTTCTAAGGATAATTAATTTTTTATCACAAATTCTTATGAGGTTGACTTACAATAATTTATTGTAACGCTTGAGGGACTAACGATTCTATGGGATAATTCCTTACTATTATTAGGGATAATTACTTCTAGTGATTTATAATTGATTTTGTAAACCTGTTGATTGTCAAAACGCATGTTAGTATGCTTCATTTTAATGATATTTATTGTTTGAACTAGACATAAACGTTTTACCAAATTATTAATATAAAATTGCTATATATTCAACTAAAGATTTATCCTTGCACAATCTACCTCATCAAGTACTTTAATTCTTAATGAATATTTTATAATAGTGATGATTAGTTAATAATTTGACTTCAAATATCTAACCAAACCATCTAATATTGTTATCTAAACCAAACCATCTAATATTGTTATGTATGTATTTGACTATTTGTAATTAATTTGTTAAGCATGCAGAATCTATGAAAGATACAACTACATTCTTAAGCTAATTTTTTTTCATAAGGAGACATATTATGGCCCTGCATTAACTTCATAGCTAAATAACATAATGTAACCTTTCAAATATTATTAAGCATATACAATTAGGAGGTAAGTATATGTATTGAATTGTTACCTGTTCCAATACGAGATCTTGTAATTTGAATGTTTCTGGTCTCGGTGACATGAATTCCATCCGTGTTAGGGCTATTTCCCGGTGATTTTATGACTATATGTGAAGCTCTTACAGTAGTGCATTTCTGAAATGTCATATGCATTTGTTGTGCATTCGTTATCTTTAATCCATCCACTATGAAGTTCTTGCATTCAAGGAAGGTTACCGCCTTCACAACAATTTAACCCAAATCAATTATATTTCTGTAATTTTTCATGTTAAATACTTCGTATATAGTATGATAATGAATAAGACTGACTAAAATGGAAGTCATACCGTAGGTGCATGTTGACAAGGCTGCAAAGATAAATGTATAAAGATTATTAATCGTGCAACTGAATTAGAAAAAATCAAGGAAATTTGAGTTTAAATTATTACCTTGGTTGCATTGATCTTACAAGAATTCTGCCACCAAATATGTCCCCTGCCATCAATGGTGCCTCGACCTTTAACCTTGAAGTTGGTTATATTTTCGAATTGTAGCCAATGTAGTCGATCTCTGTAGTCTGCTAGATTGGTAGACGCCTCGATTCTTCCTTTGATCTACAGAACATAACACACAAGTATATCGTATCATATGTATTGTGCTAGAGAAGCATATAGATTAGTCGTTTATTCGTTTGGAATATGTTGTACCTTAATGGTGAGAGGAGAACGACACGGTCCAGAGAACTTGATTGGCCTGACCCTATACTTCTTGTTTCTTGGCACTAGCAATATTGCACCCTTGGTTGAACATGCCTTCTTCCAAGCTCTCTTAAAACCCTTTTTCATGGGAGCAAAAACACATAATTAACAATCAACATGCATCTTAAGGAAAAAATATATTTTTTCAACTATGGTATGTGAATGATAAAATAAGATACCTTGGTATGATCTCTCCTTCTTCCTGACTTGATAAAATGTTCTACATTGATAATTCTTGAAGGGGAAGAAGAAGGGGAAGGGGCTCTAGACCGAGCTCGATGAGAATGATGATGCCTATTACGATCAAGGATCACCTTATCATAATTGTTGAGACTTTGTGATTCAAGCTCATAGTTGTAATTGTAAGTCCCCTTATGATCATCATCACTGATTTTCTTGTTGTTAGTAGAATACTTTGTAATGTAATTCCCTGAATCGTGTTCCGGGAAGGGGTAGCTAGATAGACAAACCGGAAGAAACGAAGAAATAAGAATGGTAAGACCACAAACAAGTATAAGAAATTGTGATATTAGAGACATTATTGATTATTATGTCTTATGTGTGCACTTATAGCTACAAGTGTAAAAGACAATGAATAATATTAATATTATTACAATAATAAGATAATAAAGGTTGGTTGTAATAATATGATATTGAGAAATTAAACTAGCTAAGAAATGTATATATAGAGAGATGAGCTTGCTTGTGTAGAAGAGAAAGAGTTGGGTTCGTTAACAAGAAAAATGTCATGGAATTCATTTGAGTCATAACAAGGAATGGAAAATGGTAAAACAAGAGAATGAGACGACAGAGTAACTTAGTTTTATTTTTGATGGATTGATACCCGACTTTTACCTTTCCCTTCTCTTAATAATAATGGTTAGTTAGACTCCCATTACTATTAACCCTTTCTCTCTCTCTAATTGCTAATTGCTTGTTTACCAACAAGCCTTTCACATATGTCATGCATTCCTATTTCTATCTAATAGTCCAATAAGATCTCTCTCATCATATAAACAAACCGATTCGACACCAAATTTTATTTATTCTCTTATTTTACTTGCTACTCGTATTATTCAACGTTGTACGTGTACGTACTTGACATAACTAGAACCATTTCTTTTCTCTGATAGTTTCGATAGCTTAAAAATATCATTGGATGTTTTAGGAGTTTTAGTTGAGCACTCAAAATTGATAAATTAAGTGTATAATACTCCGTACTTACTTATTTTTTTTCCATTTCATAGTTGATTACTAGGCTTCTTTGCCCCTCAATATGGAAAATTTTACAAAAGGGAAATCTAAAGAATCCGTTGATATGTCTCTGTATATGATTTATTCCTTCAATCGAAATTGTTTGTAACTTGTATGTAAGATTGTAATAACAGTATTCTGCCCATACTCTTCAAGTAAGAATAGTAAGGAACAAATTACAAGATCTAAGATTACATATCTATGGTTTTTCCTTATTTTATTACTGGACAAAATAGGTTAGCTTCAAATGTCATGCAAGTTAAGTCTAACCCTTCAAGCTAACAATGAATATAAAAATTAAAATTAGAGTAAAAATTATTGAAAGAGTCATATAAATATTATGCTATGATAAAAAAAAATAAATAAAATAAATAAAAAGAAAAGGTATAACTCGTGTTTAATTAAAAATTAAAAAAATAATATTGTTCGGTGTTTAGAGAGCCACAAGGGCGAGGGTGAGAAACGATCTTAGGAATTCCTTATATTGGGAGGGAAGCTCTAACCACTTGAAATATCCCTCACTCTAAGTGTTTAATCAAATTTAATTGTATTGGTTCAAATAAACAATATAAGTCATAAGAAAATTTTAGTTAAAGTTGACATTGATTTGGCCGAAAAAAGTTGAAATTTCATCACATTTATAACACTTATGTGTGCACTGAAATTAAAAGTCTATAACTTTAAGTTAGGTTATAAAAGCCACAATCTCCTTAAAAAAAAAAAAAAAAAAAAAAAAAAAAAAAAAACAATCAATGTCAACGGTCAATTTATGCAAACTAACACTAATTACTCCATAGAATGTTTGTGGTCTGAAAATTACAACCACACCATTTAAATTCCATAAAGATGAAGAAAACTGAATTATTTGATGGTTGAATTTATGTATTTGTGACCAAATCCCAGCCCATGCCTCTTGATGAATAAGAGTTGTTAAACTTAAAATTTTATTGCATGCTCTTATGTTTACATGCATGACTATTATTATTTAATTATTCATTTTAAATTGAATACATAATATAAAAATGGTGAAAATTTACAGTAAGGAAGCTAATTTAAGGTCTCTCAGATACAAACTATCATTAGTCTGTCATATAATGTTTAAGCAGGTCTATAATTAGCATGCATTATTGTAAGAGCGCAACAATGTGATGAGAGATGACAATACCAAAAGGGCAAGGATAAATTGAAAAAGGGTAGATAAAGGTTAAGTTAGGGAATTGAAGTTGGCAAAAATTGTAGGTAAAAAATTAGGAGGGATGGGAGATGATGAAGATTTGGGTAAATTAGATAATGTGAATGTCATTTGCGTGGTCCTAGAAGTTATATACGACTACTTGTACAAGCTAATTCTGTTATTGCGTCATGAATGGCCAAACCCCATAGACTTTCAACTTTGAGCCGCTGCTATGTCCTATGTGCCGTGATTGATTGCCGTCTATTACACTTTTCTCTTCTTGTCTTAAGGTACACACCACCCTCCCCTTCGATACCAACTACGATCAATAATGTTTTTTTTTTCTTGCGCAAACAAAAATGTTATACTTTAACCTCCGTTTGTAAATTATACATAAGAGTAAATATAGCTATGTAGGTACTTGTTAGAATCACTTATCATATAGTATTCAGATATCAAGTTGTTAATACTTGTTGGTAATTAGAAGTAAAATTAGCCAAACTTTTGCATTGACAAACATATTAATCAGATTGAGATATTTATTTTAAAAACACAAGGAGTATCGAAATTGTGAAGGTAGTGTGTTTTTGAAAATTGCATTATGCCAAATATGCGAGAAAAAAATCTTTAATTTTAGGCTTTCAATAAATTCAAAATATTACAAAGTACTCCGTGTTGTAATACTAACGTAAATGGTTAACCCTTACTCTAATAAAAATCCCAAAAATTAAAAAATTTCTTTAAAAAGACAAAAAAAATACTTGGTCCATATACTTTAGTGTTTTTTTTTAAATAATCTCTTACTCTTTGGGCTACAACAATACAACTATGGATTGTAATGGGCCTAACACTCAACAAAACGAAAGGGCTCAATTTTGTGCACAGCTCTACCAAACTTCTAAAATTTCCTAGAATTTGTTATACACTATATATTCGGATGCACCGTACACTTATGCCCTGTTTGATTCACCTTATAAAAATAATATTAAGTAAAAATAATTTCACTTCAGTAAAAATAAGTTCAGTTCAGTAAAATTCAGTTTTCTTAAAGAAGATTTATAATAGAAAATTCGTAAAAATAATTTCAGTTCAATAAAATTAAGGTGAATCAAACAGGGCCTTAGTTAATTTTTTTTTTTGTTCAATTCTTCTTTCCTTCTCCACCAACCCTTGAACCCTTGTTCAAATGCAACCAAGCAAATGATTTATGCCAATATGACACAAGGAGGGTTGGTCTTAGTTAACTTTCAATATAAATGATTAAATGAAAAACAATCAACAAAACGCTAAAAAAAAATACTCATTATTGTACGGTGCACTCAAGGTGTATACAAGTATAATAATTTCTTGAAATTTCTACCCACCTTATTTAGTGAGTACGTGTCACAAGAATGACCTGTTGAAAAATAAAAACTTTCTGAAGGCCACAAAATTTGTGTTATCGACAGTCGCTAGTCATCAGACAAACTACAACAGTCTACCACTGCAATTGCCAATCACCAGTGTGATTATTGGGAATTTGAGAAAATATGGGTGAAGGAGAAGAAGGGAAGAAGCAAAGAGAAGAAAAACATGGAGTTGTTCAAGTTGAGCCAAAACCCAGCAAAGGGTTCACTTCCAAAGCAATTGATTTGTTGGAAAAATTGATTGTGAAATTGATGTATGATTCTACTCAACCTCTCCATTATCTTTCTGGCAATTTTGCTCCTGTTACTCAAGAAACTCCTCCTGCCAAGGATTTACCTGTTCATGGTCATCTCCCTGTAAGTACCCTTTTCATTTCCTTTTCTCCATTTTTAATTTTATTTATACTGTATGTTTCTCCCTGCTGTTTGGTTTCCCTAATTATGATTTTGAAGTATTTTAATTTCTGGGTTTATGTTTGGTTTCCCTAATTATGATTTTGACGTATTTAACTTTCTGGGTTTATGTTTGGTTTCCCTAATTATGATTTTGAAGTATCTAACTTTCTGGGTTTATGTTTGGTTTCCATAATTATGATTTTGACGTATTTAACTTTCTGGGTTTAATTTTTTGTACTGGTTTGATGATGCATTTTTTTTTACTAAATGGGCATACTCCTATAGATATGATTAGCCCATGTTCGGTTTATACACCCAGGTGCATTAGTGCTCATTGCGCACCCATTTTAAAACGGCAACCCAATTAAGGAGGGTTTCGTTAGTCAATTGGGTTTTCAAAATTGTTGCATTGGTATGTGATAGGGGTGTTTGTGTTATGCAATTTATGTGGTGGGTCAGTGGGACTATAAAGTTTCTTATGAATTAAGATGAATGATGATGATGGTTACATTGCTGGTGAAGTGGTGGTCTTAAGCGAGAATGAATCAACATATTGCATAGGTTTTGTGATATTAACTTCATACATTTGGTCCTTTGAAACTTTTGGTGGATATATTGCTCTTATTTGCTCTAGTCTAGTTGCAACAATTTCGAATTCGAATGAATGTTCATGTCTTCCACGTTTCAGCCTAATTACTTATGTTCACGGAAAGAAGACGATCGAAATAACAAACTAGAATTTAGTATGAAAATCTGAATGCTGTTAGCTAGCTAAGTTGTATACATGCAACTTTTTTTTAAAATATTTCCTTTCCTTTTATTTGGCAGAAAATAAAATGTTTAAGTTCACTTGATGTTTCATACATAATTATAAATTAAGACATCATCGATTACAGGAATGCTTGAATGGGGAGTTTGTCAGGGTCGGACCCAATCCAAAGTTTGCTCCTGTGGCTGGATATCACTGGTAAGTTATAACTAGTTTGTTGTGATTCACATTTAAAAAGGTGGTTTACCTATACATTGAGCTAATCATAGTATTTATTTTTCTTGCAGGTTTGATGGAGATGGGTATGTTAAATACATCTTTTTCTCTTATAACTGTTTTGGATTATTCAATATTTCAACATTGTTAAGCATGTGGACAAATGAACTTTTGGAAATTATTTAACCATTTTCTCCACTTCCTTAATGACTATAGTGCCTATATACTATGTTACTCGGACACGGGTACGGGTATCCGATATTGGTACGGATCCGAGTGTCCGATACGTCATTTTTAAAAATTTAGGACACGGGGACACCGGCTAAACTTTGGACTCGGGTACGGATACGGCAATAAAATTTTTTAAGGAAAAAAACCGGATAATTAGTGCAACAAAATTAAAATATTCATGAAAATTGATTACATAAACTGATAAACACATAACAAAAGAAGTCTTAGAATAAAAACTTAATATCCCAAACAATACGGACTACATAACAAAAGAGTGAAAGACCAAATGTACTGAACAATATATCAAAAGATGTTCTTCAATTCTTCACTTCATAGTTTTAAACTTCCAAAATTCCTTCAGCAGCTCAAGGATGACTAAAAAAAACACTTCTTCTCAAAGGTCATTAAATGATATAGCTTCAAATTCTGGTTCATTGAGGGAAAGGTCAGCAACTTCTAACAAGCTATCTCCATCAATATTATCTCCCCCTTTAAAACCATGCAAACAACAAAAGTTAAAATAAATAAAATGAGACGTTATTTACAAGTTGAACATGAAAATAATAAATAAATAAATGTTACCAACTTACCAATATCCCAATATTTGCTTGGTCCCTCTGTGTAATCCTTTTGCTTTCTAGAGAGCAATCGTAAGTTGTTGTGAATATAGACAAGAATTTCCAAGCGTAGAGTATTAAGCTTGTTTCTTTTGATACTTTGGATGCCCCCATATGTGCTCCAATTCCTCTCACAACAAGAAGAAGAAGCGGGTTGTGATAGCAGCTTGAACGCAAGGCTTTGCAACATTGGAGCACCTGAGCCATAATTGGACCACCATGACATGGGATCTTCATATGCCCTTGCTGCCATGACATGAGGTTCATTAAAGAACCCTAAACCCCCAAAAAAAGCTCCATATTCAAGAAAGACTTTCCGAGCATCATCGGCATTTGGGAAAAGCCTTTGTAAACACGCGTTTCTGTTTCTTGAAACCTCTTCATCTTCATTAGGAGGTACTCTTGGAGTGCTGCCTCCCCCTTGAATCCATTCTTGAGTGTAGTATTTAGGAACTAAAGAATGTGCCAAGCAATGTAAAGGGGTATTGCTTTTGTTCCACCTACTCTCAATGACTTTTTGAATAGCATCATAAAATGGAGACTGCCCTGTGAGAAAATCAGCATCTTCATGATCGAAAATAACTTTTTTCACTTGTTCGATCATCGTATCCCACATGTCATACACCAAATGTAAGACACATGAGTCTGTATCAGCAGCCCTCAAGAAGTTCATCATGGGTAGTGTAAATTCAAGAAAATAATCAAGTCTATCCCACCATCCATCACTCACCAACAAATCCTTAACCTCCCTCGCCTTAAGTTCAACATAACCCTTCCCATTGACCTTAAATTTCTTCCAGTTAGCATCCATCACAGTTTTTTCAAGAGCATCCTTTACCTTTCTTAGCCTAGTTGCCATCACTATCTTAGACCCAAACCTAGTTTCAGCAACCTTTAAGAGTCTTAAATCAGAATAACGTTCAAAAATTGTTTTGGACAAACTATGATTTTGAATAAAATAATTAATTTCATCAACTTGCTTCACTAAATCTGAAATCCATTGACACTCTTTGTAATGGTCAGCTTTCTCACTAGGCTCACATATAGATTTCAAAACCAAGTTTAAGCAATGAACAACACAAGGTGTCCAAAAAATTTTAGGATATTTTTTTTCAATCGCACGACCAGCGGCTTTATAATTGGCAGCATTATCAGTTACAATCTGAACAACATTAGATTCTCCTACATCTTCAATAATTTCAGAGAACAAACCTGCCAGATATTCAGCGTCTTTTGTAAGGATTTCGCTTGCATCAAAAGCTTTCAAAAACATAGGGCCAGCAGCTGAGGCAGCCATTATGTTTATCAAAGGCTTTGATGTTAGATCTTGCCAACCGTCTGAGCAAATTGAAACTCCTTTCTTCACCCAACTGTCTCGAATTGGTTGGAGTAATTTGTCAACATGAGCTTTCAATTGAAATAGTAAAGTTGTTCGGAGTCTTTCATAAGTAGGAGGAACAAACCCATGCAAGTTTCCATTGGCTAGCCTTTGACAAAATTTTCTGAAGTAAGGATTTCTTGCTAAGTTGAAAGAGAGCATACCCGTATAAAACATCATAGCACATTCTTTGTCAGCTTCTTCCCTTTCTAACACATTGAAGGATAACTCCAATGTACCTTTTCTTTTCTTTGAATGAGCTAAATCCGAACCTTCGGGAAGAGAGATGTAATCCTGCTTTTGTTTGGCGCTTAAATTACGAGACCTTTTCTTCTGTTCAGCTTCATCATTTTCCCTCTTAATCTCTCGATATATGTCGTCTGCGATTGTGCAAGGTGAAACACCCAGGTTGGGAATTTTAAGCAAATGCCCTTTCACTTTAGAATAAGAACCACTGACTTCTTTGTTGCAATACTTGCATCTCCACTTCCTGTTACCACCTCCACCAGCAGACAATTGCAAAACTTCGACATGACTCCACAACGGTGTATCGTCAAACCCTTGATTCTTAGTTGGTCGAGGCATGAATGCTGGATACAATTATAAATTATAAGACAAAATTAAATTAATTAAATAATACAAATAAATAAGAAAGTATAAAAATTGATAATATATTTAGAAGATAATCATATATGTAATTAAAGATTATCAAAAGAAAATTAATCAGGGGAATTTGATTCCTATGTACCTTATTATAATTGTAGATCTGATAATTTTTCTGGTAATTTCTCAATTTTGTGGAATGTTTCAGCATATCAAATTTGTGAAACATTTTATTTTGATGGGGTGTTTTATATAGAAGACTATGGAGTAAACTGTAAACCAGTAGGCAGTAGTTAATGAGGGAAGGGGAAGAGTCAAGGAGGAATAAGCATGAGTAGTCAGGGAAGAAGAAGGATTAGAAAGAATTTAAGACCAAAACCTTTTATTGTGCATTTGTGCATCACACGTGGGCTTTTCCCAAGGTTTTGGTCTTATCAAGATTTTTATTTTATTTTTAATTTTCAAAGTAAGGAAAAAAAAACGTATCATCTATTTATCTATTAATCAAATTAATGTATTACCGATTAATCAAATTGATAATCAATAAATAATTTGATAATCAATCAATAAATTGATAAGTTATTGATCTTGTAACTTAGTAGTTAATCAATCGATAAATTGATAATACATTGATCTTGTAACTTCGTTCGACTTGATTCTAAATAGGTTAGCCAATAACTTAATATGAACAATTCCTTAGTTATTGATCAATCTAATCAATCAGTCGTAATACGATCGATCGATCAATAACTAAGGAATTATTCAATACTTAGTTATTGATCAATAAGTTAACCAATAACTCAAAATAAATAATATCTTTATTGTTGATTGTTGTTCTTATAGTCTTATAGATATTATTCACTACTTAGTTATTGATCAATCGATATATCGTGTTACATTGATTCGATTATTTCGTATTACATTGATTCTCAATAGGTTAGCTAATAACTCAATATAAACAATTTCTTTGTTGTTGATTGTTCTTATAGATATTATTCAATACTTAGTTTGATCAATCGATATATCGTATTACATTGATTTGGTTATTTCGTTCGACTTGATTCTCAATAGGTTAGCTAATAACTCAATATAAACAATTTCTTTGTTGTTGATTGTTCTTATAGATTTTATTCAATACTTAGTTATTGATCAATCGATATTCGTATTGCATTGATTCGGTTATTTCGTTCGACTTGATTCTCAATAGGTTAGCTAATAACTCAATATACTACCTCCGTTTCGTATTAGTTGCAACTTTGGGGTATTATTTGTGAGATATATAATATTCCAAAGTTGCAACTAATACGAAACGGAGGTAGTAAACAATTTCTTTGTTGTTGATTGTTCTTCCAGATATTATTCAATACTTAGTTATTGATCAGTCGATATATCGTGTTACATTGATTCGGTTATTTCGTATTACATTGATCTTAATAGGTTAGCCAATAACTTAGTATGAACAATACCTTTTTTGTTTATTGTTGTTTTTATAGAGTTGTTTCAATACTTAGTTATTGATCAATTGATAAATCGAGAATTTGTTGATTCGGTAATTTTGTTTTATTTGATTCTAAATATATTAGCCAATACTTTAATATGAATAATTCCTTTGTTGTGTATTGTTGTTCACTTGTTGTTATAGAGTTATTTGACTTATTTCAATACTTAGTTATTAGTCCATCGATAATACATTTCCTTATAACTTAGCTCGCTATATTAATCTTTAATAGGTTAATTGATTTGGAAAATTAATTGATCAACTATAAATTTTCTTCTTGACTCTACTAAATATTACAATTACTTAATTGATCTAAAGAATAAAAACAAATATTTACAATTGATTTATAACTAATAAAATAAAATCATATAAAAAATAGCGAAGATAACCTTTCTTTTTATGTCAATTGAAGTATAATTTTATAAAATTTTTTATTTAAATAATGTATAAGAGAACTGTGATTTTGATTAATAAATTAGATGTGATTTTACCACCAGTAAAGTGTCTCTATGTCATTTGAGCTTTTTTTTTAGACTAATAAATTACAATTGATTTGTACAATGGAATGTTTTTAAATTTATACATTAAAGCGTGCAAAATATAAACAATATCCTTTTTTTTTGTTTTTTTTTTTTTTTTACAATAGACTACTACAGTAGTAATTGAAATTCTAATTAATATATGTTCAAAAATTGTTTAAAAATACCTGGTAAAAAACATTCAAGAATTTTGAAGGTTGTTTTTTTTAAAGATAAACTTTCTTACTTTTTGTTCGCTATTTTATACGTCATTTTTTTAAATCTGTACTCCATCTATTTTTTATATAGTGTACCATATATTTTTTTTGAGTAATATTTAATTATTTATTCAAGTTGTTATACTTCATTTGGATTTTTTTTAAACAAAATGTATACTCCAGACTCCAGTTATATATACTTTGTATTGAAGTTTTTTCACCATAATATATCAAATATTTTCTTGATAATCAGAAATCTTTTTTTTTTATTTTTTTTATTTGGCAAAGATAAAAAAATTTATTGAGTCTATTTTTAACTAATTAAGATAAATAATATAATATTTAATTTACACAATACGAAGTATAAAACCTTGAGATAACTTTCTTAAAAAAAAATACTTGGGATAGCTTGTTTGGGAAGCCAAACCATTATTATTAAAAAAACGAGTATCAGTGTACCACAAAACCTTTCTGTACCAATGTATTGGAAACCACAAAACCTTTTAAATGTACAGTACACTTCAATAAAAAATAAAAATAAATGTACATTTGTACAGTACAAAATTTTCTCCGCATCTCTTTCTTGGAAACCAGAAAATAAAACCCTAGATCTTCTTTAATGGCCGCATCTCTTCTCTGAGTTATCTTCTCCGCCTCTCTCCTCTTTCTCCGCCCTCTCTCTCCTCTTCTCAGTCTCACTCTATCTCCTTTCGTCTTCATCTCTTCTTTCTTCCGCCCTTTCTCAACTTTCACTCTCATCTCCTCTTTTCCCCACCAGCCCGCATCACCATCAACTAAGGTTTCGAGGTTTTTCGAACTCCATAAGGGCATCAACTAAGATTTTTCATTTCGAACACCATCAACTAAAGGGGTTTCATGTCAAATTCGGCCATGAAAACTCTAGATCTAGAGTTTTCATGGTCGAATTTGACCATTAAAACCCAAAACCGACGTTTTTTTGGTGTAATGTGAGGACGTGAGGTATGTTCTCTTTTTATTTCGTTTAATTTGGTTTAAGTTTTGTTTTTCAACTTTACTTTAATGGTGGTTTGTGATTGAAATTGTGGTGGTGGTAGGTAGTTATGGCCTTTTGGGTCGATCTGGGGATGAAGGGTGGTGAAATAAGGTGGGTTGTGGTAGGTGCGGAACTGCATATCTAGGTTAGATGTGTGGTTTTGTTTGTTTGGTTTTTGATTGGTGTGGTTTGGTTCGGTATTTTTTGCTTCTTCATCTTCTTTTCTGCTCTAGC